>CP106722.1:77335688-80063874 GCA_025506655.1 Gossypium rotundifolium | reverse complement strand
GTCGATTCTAGGACTACCGTAGTACGTAAGAGTCTAGCTATACATGCCTTTGCATTGTATATATGATAGTGTGGTGACTTCTAACAATTTCAATTGTATTTTATATAGTAAATGGATTTCGATCCCGATAAAGCCGTAGCTGATGATGTGGAGAGCATTGCGCCTGGTCTCACACATGGATCAGTGCCATTAGACTCTCGACTAGTTACGAGTAGCCATGAGGGGGAGGCTAAACAAGCCTTCTACCAAATGATGAATGGATGGTTTACCCAGTTTGTTCAGAATAATCCAGCTGTACAACAACCTCCACCCCTGAATAATCTAACTCCAGTACCTTCAGCACCCCCGATGATAGATCCGACAAGATCTAGCAGGCCTCCCGTAGATAAAATCAGAAAATATGGGGCTGAGGAATTCAAGGCCAATGATGATGATGACGTAGAGCGAGCCGAGATGTGGCTTGATAACACTATTCGGGTACTCGATGAGTTATCTTGTACTCCAGATGAATGCCTAAAGTGTGCTATATCTCTACTTCGGGACACTGCCTATCACTGGTGGAACACACTGGTATTCATAGTTCCGAAAGAAAAAGTAACTTGGGACTTCTTCCAAATTGAGTTCCGTAAGAAATATATCAGTCTGAGATTCATCGATCAGGAATAGAAAGAATTTCTGGAATTAAAATAGGGTCGCATGACTGTGACAGAGTATGAGCGGAAGTTTGTCAGATTGAGCCGTTACGCTCGGGAGTGTATATCTACCGAAGCCATTATGTGTAAGAAATTTGAAGACGGCCTGAATGAAGACATAAAGTTACTTGTGGGCATTCTTGAAATCAAAGAGTTTGTGACATTAGTCGAGCGAGCTTGTAAAGCCGAAGAGCTCGGGAAAGAGAAAAGAAAAGCTGAAGTAGAAGCTAGAGACACTCGAAAAAGATCATCGAGTAAAATTTTCCATTCTGTGCATAAGAAGTTTAGAGATGACCCTAGTCGACATAAAGCCACCTCAGACTTGTCTATACGTGATCGACATCCAGTGAGATCCTGAGCCACGTCGATAGCTAGTGTCAGTAATGTCCCGCAGAACCGGGCTGAGTGTAAACATTGTGGGAAATGGCATCCTGGGAGTTGTAGAGTTCGTGATCAGTCCTGCTTTAAATGTGGATCATTGGATCATTTTATTCGAGGGTGACCGATGTTAACCGAGCAAAATGCAACTCAGAACACTAGACCGAGCAGTACGCCAGCACGGGGTAGACCACTCAGACATTTAGGCAATGTAGGTGGCAGTCAGAGCGGGACAAAGGACACCGCAATACGATCAGAGGCTAGAGCTCCAGCTAGAGCTTATACTACACGAGCCGGAGAGGATGCTTCCTCCCCCGATGTCATTACCGGTACTTTCACCCTTTATGATACTACTGTGATTGCATTGATTGATCCTGGTTCGACTCATTCATATGTGTGTGAAACTCTAGTATTCAATAAGACTCTGCCAGTTGAGTCTACTGAGTTTGTGATTCGTATGTCCAACCCTTTGGGTAGATGTGTACTTGTTAATAAAGTATGTAGAGGTTGCCCGTTGATGATTCGGGATTCTTGCTTCCCAGTCGATTAAATGTTGTTGCCCTTCGATGAGTTCGATATAATTTTGGGAATGGATTGGTTAACTTCACATGATGCAGTGGTGAATTGCAAAAGAAAGCTTATTGATTTGAGATGTCAGAACGGCAAGATCATCATAATTGAATCCAGTGGTTTAAGTGGGTTTCCTACAATAATATCCTCGATGTTGGCCCGAAAGTATGTGAGAAAAGGGTGCAAAGCTTATTTGGCCTATGTACTGGATAATAAAGTGTTTGAAAAGCATATTGAATCTGTACCGGTTGTGTATGAATACCCAGATGTGTTTTCTGAAGAACTACAGGGTTTACCACCAGCACGAGAGATTGAGTTCGGCATTGAATTAGTATCGGGAATGACTCCGATCTCGATAGCTTCGTATCGGATGGCACCTACTGAGTTAAAAAGTTGAAAGCACAGTTGCAAGAGTTAACAGATAGGGGCTTTGCACGACCGAGTTTCTCTCCTTGGGGTGCACCAGTTCTTTTTGTGAAGAAGAAAGATGGAACGATACGAATGTGTATTGATTATCGGCAATTGAATAAAGTAACTATAAAGAATAAGTACCCGTTACCTCAGATTGATGATTTGTTTGATCAATTAAAAGGGGCTTTAGTATTTTCAAAGATAGATTTGAGATCGGGTTATTATCAGTTGCGAGTCAGAGATACAGATGTGCCAAAGACTGCATTCCAGACGAGGTACGGACATTTTGAGTTTCTGGTTATGCCTTTTGGACTCACTAATGCACCTGCTATTTTTATGGATCTAATGAATCGGGTCTTCAGACAGTTTTTAGATCGGTTTGTAGTAGTGTTTATTGATGATATACTAATCTACTCCAAAAATGAAATCGAACATGCCGAGCATTTGAGATTAGTGCTACAAACTTTGCGAGATCAACAGTTGTATGCAAAGTTTAGTAAGTGTGAGTTCTGGATGAATGAAGTCAGCTTCTTGGGTCATGTTGTTTTAGCATCAGGTATTCGGGTGGATCCAAATAAAATAACAGCTATACTTGATTGGAAACCACCAAAGAATGTTTCCGAGATTCGAAGCTTTCTAGGCCTTGCGGGATACTACAGACGGTTTGTAAAAGGTTTTTCTGTGATAGCTACACCTTTGACAAGGCTACTGCAGAAAGATGTCAAGTTTGAGTGGTCGAAAAAGTGTAAAAAAAGTTTTGAACAGCTGAAAGCTCTTTTTACCGAAGCTCCAGTGTTAGCTCAGCCTGAATCGGGTAAAGAATTTTTTGTTTTTAGTGATGCTTTTTTAAATGGGTTGGGTTGCATTTTGATGCAGGAAGGCAAAGTTATAGCCTACGCTTCGAGACAATTGAAGCCGCACGAAAGAAATTATCCGACTCACGATCTGGAATTAGCAGCCATTGTTTTCGCATTGAAAATTTGGCGTCATTAGCGTCATTACTTATTCGGTGAGAAATGTCACGTTTATTCGGATCATAAAAGTCTAAAATATTTGATGACTTAGAAAGATCTGAACTTGAGACAACGCAGATGGTTAGAATTATTGAAAGACTATGAGTTGGTGATTGACTACCATCCAAGAAAAGCCAATGTTGTTGCAGATGCGTTAAGTCGAAAATCATTATTTGCTCTTCGTGCAATGAACGCACAGATGGTTATGTTTAGTGATGGTTCGATCATAGCCGAGTTACAAGCAAGACCGATGTTTATCCAGCAAATTTGTGATGCACAGAAAGTTGGCAAAGATTTGATGGCTAGACGAATTCATTTCGAAAAAGATACGGAATCAAAGTTTCAAATTGATGCGAATGACTGTTTGAACTTTAAAAGCCGAATGTGTGTTCCGAAGAACTCGAAATTGATTCAGATGATTCTGAGTGAGGCTCATAGAGGTCGATTATCGATACATCCGGGTAGCACTAAAATGTATAATGATTTGAAACAGTATTATTGGTGGTCTGGCATGAAACGGGATATATCTGAATTTGTGTCAAAGTGCTTAATTTGTCAGCAAGTAAAATTCGAGCATCAAGTGCCATCTGGGCTGCTTTAGCCGATCATGATACCTGAATGGAAATGTGATAAAATTTTTATGGATTTTGTATCTGGTTTGCCTATGACACCGAGCAAGAAAGATGCAGTCTGGGTTATAGTAGATAGACTGACCAAATCAGCTCATTTCGTACCGGTTTGTATAGACTTTTCACTCGATAAACTTGCTGAGTTGTATATATCTCAAATTGTGAGATTACATGGTGTGCCGAGTTCTATTATCTCGAGATGAGACCGAGATTTACATCGCGATTGTGGAAGAAGTTATAAGATGCTTTAGGTACTAAACTTCATATTAGCACCGCCTTTCACCCAGACAGACGATCAATCGAAATAACCATTCAAACACTTGAGGACATGTTGAGATGTTGCGTTCTCGAGTTTGAAGGTGCGTGGGAAAAGTACTTACCTTTGATTGAATTTGCTTATAATAACAGTTTTCAATCAAGTATCAAAATGGCACCCTATGAAGCTCTATATGGCCGCAAGTGTCGTGCGCCATTGTCTTCGACCGAGCTCGGTGAGAACAAGATACAAGGGTTGATTTGATTAAAGAGACCGAATGAAAGTGGCTATAATCGAGAGATAGTTTGAAAGTCGCATCGGATCGTCAAAAGTCTTACACTGATTTGAAACGTAAAGATATAGAATTTCAAGCCGGAGATCGGGTATTTTTGAAAGTTTCCCCGTGGAAGAAAGTAATCTGATTTGGACAGAAAGGCAAATTGAGTCCGAGATTTATCAGACCATATGAAATCATCGAACGTATTGGGCCTGTTGCTTATAAGTTGAAGTTACCCTCTGAATTAGAAAAGATACACGGTGTATTTCACGTTTCTATGCTCCATAGATATAGATCAGATCCGTCACATGTGATTGTTCCATCTGAGATTGAAATCCGACCTGATATGACGTATGAGGAAGAACCGATCCATATCTTAGCTCGGGAAGTGAAAGAGTTAAGAAACAAAAGGATTCCATTAGTGAAAGTACTATGGAATTGGCATGGAGTTGAAGAGGCTACGTGGGAGCCTGAGGACTCAATGAGGCAACAATATCCGACGTTGTTTAACGGTAAGATTTTTGGGGACGAAAATTTTTAAGGGGGGAGAGTTGTCACAGACCGAAATTGACCCTAATCGGAATGGTGGTTTTGGGACCACGAATCCGAGTCTGAAATATTTTTTAATATTATATTCTGTGCTCATTATGTGTGAATTAATATGTGTGAAAGTTTCGTAGAAAAATTTTATCGTTTAAGTGCTTAATTTGATTGAAAGGACTTAATCGCTAAAATGTAAAAGTGGCATACTAAAGTGAAAGGTGCTTATTTGAGCATGGCTTTATGATATGAAGTATAGAAAGGGTAAATAGCCCATTTTATGAGTTGGTGGCCGGCCATGGACAAGTTTGTCTTTAAGATATATTATTTGGTTATTTTAAATTTAAGGTTAGTTAAGTAATTTAATAATAACTTAATATATGTTAAAGTAAAACAAAAGAAAATGATATTATCATCCATTTTTGTTTTTGGCCGAACTTTTGCATGAGGAGAAGGGTTTGATTTCTTTGAAATGTCGGCACTTTGAAGCTAAAATTGAAGGTGAGTTTTTAGTCGGTTTTAGATAATTTTTACATTTTTGAGATCGTTGCTTCGAACAGTAGCTGACCCATGTTAAAATTTTTAAGAATAATCATGTATGATGTTTGGCCTTTTCTATGTTCTTGTAATTTTTGGTGTTTTATGATTTTATGTAAATGATATGTTAAAGATTAGTATATATTGAATTGGAAATTTTAGTAAATTTGGGTATTTTGGACTAATCTGTAAAAATAAAATTTTTGAGGGACTTGTTTGCAAAATAAATGAAATGTATGTCTTGGTATGAAGGTATAGAAGATTTGGCCCTAAAGTATTATGTGCAAATTATGTGTATTTTGTGTTTTATGCAAATAGGACTAAATTGTAAAAATGTGAAACTCTAAGGGTAAAATGGTAATTTACCTATTTATGTGCTTAGGGACCAAATTGAGATGAAATGTACTTGAATGAGCTAAATTTTAATGTGTTTAGATCAAGAACAAGGAAAAAAAAATTTGGTTCGGGGAAAAGCGAAAGTTGTCGACTAGCCGATTAACGTTGTCCATTGATAGTCGAGGTAAGTCCTTAAGCTGAAATATGTCAAAGAATTATTTATGAACCTGTTAAATGATAATGTTCGATAAATTTGAGTGTATATTATTGTAATAGCCGAATGTATATGGGTTAAATTGGCTTGAATGCATATATTGACAATATGATATGAATGTGTATCTTTGATATATTATTTGGGAAAAATGTGAAGTATGTGATTGGTTTATGAATTATTCAGGCTTCGTGCCTAGTAGGCTTAGTGTCGGTGACATATTCGGGCTTCGTGCCTAGTAGGCTTAGTGCCGGTGATTTGATTCGGGCTTCGTGCCTAGCAGGCCTAATGTCGGTGATACTTTAAAACGAAGAAACCATAAATTGTTCGAGTGTAACACAGTGAATCTATTGAGTTAAAAACTCAGGTAAGCTTAAATCTCATTGAATCCATCAGAAGTAAGGTAAGTTGTGATTAATGTTACTTGAGTTGAAATATTATGTTAAGAATGGTGTTGTAATATCCCGGACTATGGCTTATGCATTATTACTAAATTGTATGAAATAGCATGCCTTTGTGTGTTAAGAATGTGTTCTATGAATTTTGTGAACCTTAGTGCGTAGGTGAATGCCTTAGAAATTATTTAATTTTAAGTCTAAAAGAGGGAGTTAAGCCTGATAGGCCTTAAGACAATAAATGGGGGAGTTATGACACACAAATGGGCTTGCTTAAGTGGCTTGGAGGCGCCACTTAGGGCCTTAGTAAGTGACGCCACAAGCATGGGTGCAAGGCCTAGGTTCGAGTCACAAGGGAAGCAAAATAAAGAGTTTAATTTTGCTGCTAGGAGAAGAGGTGTTGGACGGCAATGGGGCACTGAGTGGAGGTGTGTAGATTAAGTTAAATTTCCTTTTAAAATTCGGCCAAGATGAGGGATAAATGATGGATTAATTTTATTATTAATCTTAAATAAAGTGATAAGAAAAAAAGGTGGAATTGGAGAGGAGGATAGTGTTGGCCAGCCAAGGGATTCCTTGGTGGCCAATTTCAGTCTTAGCCGAATAGCTAAAGGGAGGTTTAGAGGTTCTTTTGGTTCTTTTTCTTTCTCTAGTAGTGTCAAACTTAGTTCTCTCTTCACTCAACTTATTTGTGTCGAAAATTCTTAGGAGATTCAATTAGCTCTCTCTGCTTTCTTCTTCCTTTCCTCTTCATTTGACCAAAACCGGATATTCTTTTCTAAAAAAAAACCACCATAGCCGAATCTCTCTAAGCCTTATATCCCTCTCTTTTCACTCTTGTTGAAGCCGAATACACAAGTGACTCATAGCCGACTATTCTCTAAGCCTCAAAGCCGAATCTACAAGGGTGGTTTAGTTTCCCGAAGGTGCACCATAGGCCGCATGTTCCTTAGTGATTCGGTAAGTTTTGGGATTTCTTTCCTTTGTGATTTCTTCCTTTCTTTTCATCAAGATCTAGCCCGAATCAATTGTTTATGCCTATCAATTTCTCCTCTGTATCTCTAGAAGCCAAATCCTATTTTACAATAGCCAGAAGTGCCGATTTTGGAAAATCCAAAGGTGAGTGGTTGATGGTAGGTGGCCGAATGGCCCTTTTCTGTTCTTTTCTTTTTGGCCGAATGCCATATGGGCTAAGTTAATTGTGATTTTGGTTTGTTGAATAAGTGGAGGATGGTAGAATGTAGGTAAAATTGAGGTGACTTTGGCTTTTAGGAGAAAGTCGTGAAGTAAGTCGAGGTTTCGGATTTAAATCTACAAGGTAAGTGGACATAATAATCGGCCAAGGCAATAATTAATGTTTTAGATCTATTTCATGTTCATTCAAAAAGCCAAAACTAACCAAATCAAGTGACTTAGTGTTAGCCGATTGCAAGGAAGGAAAGACTACAAGTTTTCGGGATTTGTTAGTAGTGAAATCGGCCATAAGGTAAGATATCGGTTTCGTTAGTCCTTCGGGATTTAATTAATTAGCCGAATGGCTTTATGCTAAAGTGTTTGAGGTTGTCCGAATATAGGGATTAAGGGTCTAAAAGTATTAGATCGGGTTTTCGGGATTTCATTAAAGCGCTAAGTAAATCAGGTATGTACCCCCACACTAAGCTTCAATTAATTTATGGTTATGCGTTAATATATGTGTTAATAAAAATATGTGTGAAGTGGCTAAAAGTACCATGCAATGGTACGAACGAAAAACTCAGGTATGTTTACCCACTCCTACTATGAGTAGGTTATGATCTATTATGGAACATATGTTAATAGTGATAAGAATGTGAAATAAAGCATGTTATTGCATGATATGTTTGACATGGGGCATTTGGGTGATATGCAAAGGGGAAGTGAATTGGTGGTTTAATACCCCAATATCTGAATGTGGTGACTTATGTCACAATATCCGAATGTGGTGGCTTATGTCACAATATATGAATGTGGTGACTTATGTCACAAAATAATCATCTGGTGGCATGCCACGAACTTTATAAGGGCGATGAGCACATCGACTGCAGCGACTGCCTTCGATGGTGTATAGCGGATGGAGGGTTGACTTAGTAGTCCCCACGGTGTGATGGTTGGTACGTGTGATGTGTAGCAGATGGATACTTAGGCTTGGGTTCGGGTTTGCATCATTAAGTATATGTGCTATTATGTATGAATTGATATGCCCGAATTAATTGAGACTTATGTTGGTCAGTATACATTGAGTCTGCTTTGACTCACCCGTTGTGGGATTACTTTTAGGTGACGCCATTAATGGACCGGCCGGTAGGAGCTTAGTGGTGGCCATGCTCGGTTCAAGATTTTATTTTATTTTGGACTTGTTATATTTTAAGTATTTTGGATTTAATTTGGGATTTGATTTGATGTAATAAGGCCTTGGTTTGAACTGTTATGCATGCATATTTAATTATCTAAGTATGACTCGATTTTAATAATTCAAAGTTAAAGTCCATTTTCTTAAGTGTAAATATTAAACGCTTTTGACACATAATCAACACGGGTTTTAAAATTGAGCCCAACCCAAATCAACTGCTTTCAAAAACACGCAAAATTTTAGCAAAGTTTCAAATAAGAATTGACTAGTTTTTCCTAGAAGCATGCGAGATCGATCGGGGCTTGTGGGTGGGTTTGGGGTGTTTTATTTTGGTATCGAGCCGGTTCAAAACTCGGCCTTGAGGGCTTTTAGGGCCCAAAACGTTTTCTGTCTTTTGAAATTGGATTTTTCTAAGAAGTGAGCAGGGTTTCTGGCATGGCACATGAGTCTCCGAGCCGAAGTCCACCAGGTAAGTACCCTATCCGTTGTGTGAATTATTGTATGATTTGTAGAGGGGTAAAAATGGAACGTAGCTTAGTATGATAAGTACTTGAACTATAGGACTAGTTTACCCCAACAATTACATAAAACTTTAATGCACAATTAAACAAACCTGTGTCTACGTCGCCGAGTTAGGGTGTGGCAACCGTTGTGCGCATGTCTAGGATTGGTTTCAGGTGGGAGCTTGGTATTTAAGCGATCTAGTGACTCACCTCCTACCCACTTGAATCCTACAGTGCGTAGTAATGGTTCACCCTAACCAAGAGGACTCAGCCACAGGCTAAACCCAATACCCGAAAGGGACTAGCCATATTTCCACAAAAATCCTAGTTTTAAAATCACCAAATTACCCTTCTGATGTATAGGAAAACTATTTTGAAACATTTTTCTAAAATAATCTCGATTTACTCAAATACCCCTGGTCAAAAAATTACTAAAATGCCCTTGGTTTATAAAATTTCCATACTACCACAGTTTTTACCAATATTCTCTTACCTTACAAATATCCAAACACCCTACTTCATAATAAGACACCCTGATTTGGAAAATTTACGAAATTACCCCCGATTTGCAAAATGACCAAATTACCCCAACTGCACAAATGACCAAAATACCTCAATAAGGAAAATTATCAAGTACCCTCATATTAGAAATCTTTAAAATACCCTCATTTTGAAAAGTCACCAGAACCATATTTTACAAAAATTACTGAAATGACCTCGCTTGTAAAATTACAAAATACCCCAGTGTATAAAATTATCATTTCACCCTTGAAATTTTTTTCTAAGGATTTTAATTTTGTAAAATATCAACAAACTCTATTTTGCAACATTTTCAAATACCCTAATTTGAAAAATTACCAAAATACCCCTGTAGGGCAAAATTACGAAAATACCCTTGGGTAGTGGAAAACAACAAACAACGACAACTACAACATTTCTCTGTAATGGACGCAAGTTCATGTGTTTGACTAAATGAATGATGTGAGACTGTATGTGTATGAAACGAAAGAACTACTTCCTAGAACTATTAAACATAAAACTATTCGTGATAAATTAGTGGAACCAAGCTAATTCATAAAACTCTTTAATCAGATAAACGCAAAGCGGAAGTATGAATTCTAGGGGACGTGGTCGCAACGTGCGTGGCCGTGGAAGAGGCCGAATGATCGTGTCTGAACCCGTTAGATCGAGTCAAGGGTCTGAAAATGAAATGCCACCACCACCACCAGTCGCTAAAGTGGAATATCAGGATCAGACGGGGGATGACGCAGTGTCACAGGCGATGCTGCGGGTTTTGGAAAGGGTGGCTGGAGTGGGTGGAGGCATGGGAGCTCGAAAGTCAGTACCTGAGTGACTTCGAGCCAACGGAGCTGAGGTGTTCCGTGGTATATCTGGTGTGGCACCCAGTACCGCTGAATATTGGTTGGAAGTGACCGAGTGGATTATGGATGAGCTCGATTTAACTGACAAGGAAAAGCTGAAAGGGTTGGTGCCGCTTCTCCGCGATGAGTCATATCAATGGTGGCTTACGGTGCGGGATGGTGCTACAGCTGAGGAACTCACTTGGGAGTATACTAAGGCAGCATACCAGAAGAAGTATGTTGGCACTCATTATATTGATGCGCAGAGAAAGGCATTTCTGGGGCTAGTTCAAGGGAACAAGTCCGTAGTTGAGTACAAAGCTGAATCCCTAAGGCTGAGCCGTTATGCTCGAGGGATAATGTCTACTGAGTATGAGCGGTGTGTTTGGTTTGAGGACGGACTAAGGGATGATCTGAGGTTGCTGATAGCTCCACAATAGGAGCGAGAGTTTGCTGTGTTGGTGGAGAAGGCTAAGGTAGCCTATGGAATTAAGGATTCTGTAAGGCAGAACACTGATCAAAATAGGCAGAAAAGAGGATTTGGATCATCAAGGCCATCTAGGAATAAGCAAAAGAGGCCTAGAGTTAATGGGCTGCGAGGTCGACAAAGTCGCTTGTGAGGGGCGATGTCGTGCTTGTGATCAGTGCGGGAAAAAGTACTTGGGTGAGTGTTGGAAAAATACGGGAGGATGTTTTAAGTGTGGGTCCAAGGACCACATGATTAAGGATTGCCCGATGAGAACTGAAGGGGGACGACCAGTAAGTCAAGGTTCTAACCAGGCTAGAAGAGGAGGACAGCAGCCACCGCGACGTCGTGGGTCAGTTGGTAGAGGTAATGGTTCTGGTAGAGGACGAGGAATACCAGGCCGAGGTGTTGGTAACACGGAGGCCAGGCAGCCGGGTTTGGTTTATGCGGTTCACCGGAGGGAAGATAGAGACGTACCGGACGTCATAATCAGTACGTTCTTTATTTTTGGCAAACCTTATGTGGCTTTGATTGATGTGGGCTCGACCCATTCTTATGTTGCATGTAGAGTAGTTGAAACTCTAGGGATAGCCTCTGAACTATCTGATAGGGAGATGACTGAAGTAAGCCCATTAGGTCAAACTGTAGTGGTGAATAGGATGTTTTGGAGAGTACCTTTGGAACTTCAAGGAGCGGTATTTCTTACCGACTTAATGGAATTACCCTTCGGGGAATTTAATCTTATACTTGGCATGGATTGGCTAGTGGAGCATCGGGCTGTATTGGATTGTGCAGCCAAACGAATGGAGTTAAGGACCCTAGAGGATGAAGTGATAGTTACGATAGGAGAAAGAAGGAATTACTTGTCTAACATAGTTTCGGCATTAAAGGCGGATAGGATGATTCGAAAAGGATACAAGGCATTCTTGGCTTTCGTTAGTGCATTGGAGGCAAAGGAAAAGGGCGTCAGAGGAGTTAGGACCGTAGGGGAATTTGTGGATGTTTTTTCGGAGGAATTACCTGGAATACCCCCGGATAGGGAGGTGGAGTTTGGAATTGACTTGCTACCTGGTACAGCTCCTGTGTCAATCGCCCCGTACAGAATGGCACCTAAGGAGTTGGTTGAGCTCAAGGCTCAAATTCAAGAGTTGCTAGACAGCGGGTTTATTCGACCCAATGTGTCTCCATGGAGAGCACCGGTCTTGGTTGTGAAAAAGAAGGATGAAACTATGCGCATGTGCATAGATTATCGTCAGTTGAACAAGCTGACCATCAAGAACAAGTACCCTTTGCCAAGGATTGACGACTTGTTCGATCAGCTTAAGGGGGCCGCGATTTTCTCAAAGATAGGTCTGAGGTCCGAGTATCATCAGCTTAAGGTGAAGGAGGTAGATATCCATAAGACGGCTTTTCAGACAAGATATGGGCATTTTGAGTTTGTAGTAATGCCGTTTGGATTGATGAATACCCCAGCCGCGTTTATAGACATGATGAACCGGGTTTTCCAACCCTATCTGGACCGGTTTGTTGTTGTGTTCATAGACGATATTTTAGTGTATTCAAAGTCTGAGGAAGAACATGATGAGTACCTCCGAATTGTGTTACAAGTGTTAAGGGAAAAGAAGCTCTATGCCAAATTCAGCAAGTGTGAATTTTGGCTGAAGGAAGTCGCGTTCTTAGGACATGTGGTGTCAGCAGAAGGAATAAGGGTGGATCCTAGGAAGATTGAAGCGGTGGTGGATTGGAAACCACCTAGGACTGTGGCGGAGGCTTGTAGCTTCTTGGGATTGGCAGGCTATTATAGAAGGTTTGTGGAAGGGTTCTCGTCAATAGCTGCGCCCTTGACAAAGTTGTTGAGAAAGGAAGTACCTTTCGTTTGGACAGATAAGCAACAAGAGAGCTTTGAGAAGCTTAAGAGGGTCTTGACTGAAGCTCTGATTTTAATTCAGCTGGAGGCGGGGAAGGATTTTGTGGTGTATTGTGACGCTTCCCATACAGGATTGGGATGCGTGTTAATGCAAAATGGAAAGGTAGTTGCTTATACGTCTCGACAACTAAGGCCACATGAGGTTAACTACCCGACGCATGATTTGGAACTAGCGGCAGTGGTCTTTGCTCTTAAGGTGTGGAGGCACTATCTCTATGGAGAAAAGTCAGTAATCTACACAGACCACAAGAGCCTTAAGTATCTGTTTGACTCGAAAGAGTGAATCGAGATGGTGAAGGTGGGTGGAACTATTGAAGGACTATGATTGTTCAATAGGGTATCACCCGGGCAAGGCAAATGTAGTGGCAGACGCCTTAAGTCGGAAGGTGGTGTCGGATCTAAAGGCAATGTTTACGCATTTGAGTTTGTATGATGATGGAAGTCTACTGGCAGAGTTGCAAGTTAAGCTGACATGGCTGAATGAGGTGAAAGAGGGACAGTTGGTGGATGAGGATCTGAGTGCTAAGCTGAGACAAGTGCAGAATAGAGAGTTGGAAAATTATGGTATTAACGATGAAGGAGTATTGTGTTTCAAGGGAAAAGTCTGTATGCCGAAAGAAGAGGAGCTTAGACAAAGAATTCTTTGGGAATCGCATAGTAGCCCTTGTGCTATGCATCCCGGAGGTAGTAAAATGGACAAAGATCTAAGGGAACAATTTTGGTGGCCTGGTCTTAAGAGGGAAGTTCCTGAATTTGTAGGGAAATGCCTAACGTGTCAGCAAGTTAAGGCTGAACATCAAGTTCTGTCGAGATTGCTTCAGCCAATACAAATTTCGCAGTGGAAATGGGAGAGAATTACCATGGACTTCATTAGTGGGCTTCCCCTTACGCCTACTAAGAAGGACTCGATATGGGTGATAGTGGATCGGCTGACAAAGTCCATGCATTTTATTCCAGTACGGGTTGACTACTCCCTACAGAAGTTAGCGAGGTTGTATGTAGTGGAGATTGTGAGGTTGCATGAAGTGCAGATGTCAATTATCTCAGATAGGGATCCGAGGTTCACGTCTCAGTTTTGGAAAGCTTTACATCAAGCTTTAGGCACTAGATTGGATTTCAATACAGCTTTTTATCCACAGTCGGACGACCAGTCTGAACGAGTGATCCAAGTACTAGAGGATATGCTGAGAGGCTGTGTGATAGACTTCAGAGGAAGTTGGGAAGAATATTTGCCTCTAGCAGAATTTGCATACAATAACAGCTATCAGGCAAGTATTCGGATGGCACCGTACAAAGCACTGTATGGTCAGAAGTGTCAGACTCCTGCATGTTGGACGAAATTGGGAGAACGTCAAATTTTGGGTCCAAAAATTATGGCAGAGTCTGAGGAGAAGGTTAGTGTAATTCGAGCTCGATTAAAGGAGGCATCTGATAGACAGAAGTCGTATACGGATCTAAAACAAAAGGAAATAAAATTTGATGTGGGAGATCAAGTGTTCCTTAAAGTTTCGCCTTGGAAGAAGGTGATGAGATTTGGTCGAAAAGGGAAGCTAAGTCCAAGGTTTATAGGGCCTTATTGAGTAATGAAGCGAGTTAGACCAGTAGCATACCAGTTGGAGTTGCCACCAGAATTGAAGTAGATGCACGACGTATTTCATGTCTCCATGCTGCGTCGATATCGATCGGATCCATCTCATGTAGTTTCGGTTGAAGAGGTGGAGCTGAGACCAGATCTGTCTTATGAAGAAGAGCCGATTTAGATTCTGGAACGAGATGTGAAGGTGCTTTGGAGGAAGTCAGTCCCTTTAGTCAAAGTGTTATGGCGAAATCATGGATCGGAGGAAGCTTCTTGGGAGCTAGAAGAAGCAATGCGACGGCAATACCCCCACCTATTCTAGTCAGGTAATTTTGAGGTCGAAATTATTTTAAGGGGGATAGAACTGTAATATCCCGAACTATGGCTTATGCATTATTACTAAATTGTATGAAATAGCATGCCTTTGTGTGTTAAGAATGTGTTCTATGAATTTTGTGAACCTTAGTGCGTAGGTGAATGCCTTAGAAATTATTTAGTTATAAGTCTAAAAGAGGGAGTTAAGCCTGATAGGTCTTAAGAAAATAAATGGGGGAGTTATGACACACAAATGGGCTTGCTTAAGTGGCTTGGAGGCGCCACTTAGGGCCTTAGTAAGTGACGCCACAAGCATGGGTGCAAGGCCTAGGTTCGAGTCACAAGGGAAGCAAAATAAAGAGTTTAATTTTGCTACTAGGAGAAGAGGTGTTGGACGGCAATGGGGAATTGAGTGGAGGTGTGTAGATTAAGTTAAATTTCCTTTTAAAATTCGGCCAAGATGAGGGATAAATGATGGATTAATTTTATTATTAATCTTAAATAAAGTGAGAAGAAAAAAGGTGGAATTGGAGAGGAGGATAGTGTTGGCCACCAAGGATTCCTTGGTGACCAATTTCATCTTAATAGAATTGCTAAAGGGAGGTTTAGAGGTTCTTTTTGGTTCTTCTTTCTTTCTCTAGTAGTGTGCCGAAACTTAGTTCTCTCTTCACTTAACTTATTTGTGCCAAAAATTCTTAGGAGATTCAATTAGCTCTCTTTGCTTTCTTCTTCCTTTCCTCTTCATTTGACCAAAATTGGATATTCTTTTCTAAAAAAACCACCATAGCCGAATCCCTCTAAGCCTCATATCCCTCTCTTTTCACTCTTGTTGAAGCCGAATACACAAGTGACTCATAGCCGACTATTCTCTAAGCCTCAAAGCCGAATCTACAAGGGTGGTTTAGTTTCCCAAAGGTGCACCATAGGCCGCATGTTCCTTAGTGATTCGGTAAGTTTCGAGATTTCTTTCCTTTGCGATTTCTTCCTTTCTTTTCATCAAGATCTAACCTGAATCAATTGTTTATGCCTATCAATTTCTCCTCTTTATCTCTAGAAGCCGAATCCTATTTTACAATAGCCAGAAGTGCCGATTTTGGAAAAGCCGAAGGTGAGTGGTTGATGGTAAGTGGCCGAATGGCCCTTTTCTATTCTTTTCTTTTTGGCCGAATGCCATATGGGCTATGTTAATTGAGATTTTCAGTTTGTTGAATAAGTGGAGGATGGCCGAATGCAGGTAAAATTGAGGTGACTTTGGCTTTTAGGAGAAAGTCGATAGAAGTAAGCTGAGGTTTCCGGGATTTAAATCTACAAGGTAAGTAGACATAATAGTCGGCCAAGGCAATAGTTATTGTTTTAGTTCTATTTCATGTTTATTCAAAAAGCCGAAACTAACCAAATCAAGGGACTTAGTGTTAGCCGATTGCAAGGAAGGAAAGACTACAAGTTTTCGGGATTTGTTAGTAGTGAAATCGGCAATAAGGTAAGATTTCGATTTCGTTAGTCCTTCGGGATTTAATTAATTAGCCGAATGGCTTTATGCTAAAGTGTTTAAGGTTGGCTGAATATAGGGATTAAGTGTCTAAAAGTATTAGATCTGGTTTTGGTTTCAATAAAGCGCTATAAATCGGTGTGTACCCCACACTAAGCTTCAATTAATTTATGGTTATGCGTTAATATATGTGTTAATAAAAATATGTGTGAAGTGGCTAAAAGTACCATGCAATGGTACAGGCGAAATACTTCGGTATGTTTACCCACTCCTACTATGAGTAGGTTATGATCTATTATGGCACATATGTTAATAGTGATAAGAATGTGAAATAAAGCATGTTATTGCATGATATGTTTGACATGGGGCATATGGGTGATATGTAAAGGGGAAGTGAATTGGTGGTGTAATACCCCAATATCTGAATGTGGTGACTTATGTCACAATATCCGAATGTGATGACTTATGTCACAATATATGAATGTGGTGACTTATGTCACAAAATAATTATCTGGTGGCTATGCCACGAATTTTATAAGAGCGATCAAGACGCGTCGATTCAAATGACGCCTTCGATGGTGTGTAGCGGATGGAGGGTTGACTTAGTAGTCCCTACGGTGTGATGGTTGGTACGGGTGATGTGTAGCGGATGGATACTTAGGCTTGGGTTGGGTTTGCATCATTAAGTATATGTGCTATTATGTATGAATTGATATGCAGAATTAATTGAGACTTATGTTGGTGTATACATTGAGTCTGCTTTGACTCACCCGTTGTGGGATTACTTTTCAGGTGACGCTCATTAATGGACCGGGTCGACAGGAGCTTAGTGGTGGCCATGCTCAGTTCAAGATTTTATTTTATTTTGGACTTGTTATATTTTAAGTATTTTGGATTTAATTTGGGTTTTGATTTGATGCAATAAGGCCTTGGTTTGAACTGTTATGCATGCATATTTAATTATCTAAGTATGACTCGATTTTAATAATTCAAAGTTAAAGTCCATTTTTCTTAAGTATAAATATTAAACGTTTTGGCACATAATCAACACGGGTTTTAAAATTCGAGCCCAACCCAAATCAACTATTTTCAAAAACACGCAAAATTTTAGCAAAGTTTCAAATAAGAATTGACTAGTTTTTCCTAGAAGCATGCCACATCCGGTCAGGGCTTGTGGGCCGGGTTTGGGGTGTTTCAGGTGTTATTTGTGATTGAGCTTATTGATCGATGTGTATGAATGGTATAAGATAGAATCTGAGCTTAAACGTACTATTTTTGGGAGGTTCGGTTACTAGTAGAAATGATAATAGTGAAAAGACTTTGAATATGATAATATAGTTGATATGAATGTTGTACCTATGTGACATGGAACATGTGATTCATGTAATATATGTTTATACTATGGTTCGATGAATTATAGAATTATGGTAATGAAGTGTAAATGCTATGGTTAATGAACTGTTAATATTTGGCCCTGCATAAATATATTTATGGAAATATTTATATTCAATGTTATAAGTTTAAAGAAATAAAATGTTTAAGTGTTTGAATGTTACATTAAATTTGATTAAGACTTACTAAGCTAGTGAGCTTACTCTGTATGTGTTTGTATATCTGTTTTATAGATCATTGATTCAACTACGGGCTCAGGGGATCATCAAGAAAGTCGACCACACTATCACTCTCTTTGGTATATATATGTTTTGTATACTTTTTGAATCAAAGGCATGTATAGGCTTTATTTTGATAAGTAATGAATGATGTTTGGATTTGTAAATGTATATATATGGCCTTGCAAATAAGGCTGTTATTTTTGGGTTGAAGTATTGTTTATATGTTTCATATAATAGTCCGTTTTAATCTTTGGTATAAGACGTATGCTTATAATGCTTGGAAAGTTAAATGTAGTTGTATAGAAATAATTATATATATGTATAAGTTAACTTGTTGGATTCGTTGTTAGTGATAAGTATAAGTAGTTACAAATTATGGAAAAGTGGTAATGAATGTTTGGTCAAGGCATAGTTTATATGTTTGTGCTTTTAGGTTAAGTTGACTTTGAGACCTATGTTTATGTATGGTCAATTGTAGTACAAATAAGTAACGTAAATTTTGCATGAATGATGAAAGTTTAGTTAGCACCTTCGGTCTTTGATCTATGCATATAACATGCAAAGTTATATTGAGATTATGCATATTCTGATATAGGTATATATATATATATATGAAGTGTATTGTCTTTTAGTCTATAGGTGCAATGTCAAGTGATGTATGCATGTAGTCGTAATGATGCTTATTAGTAGTTCCAATTACATGGTTCAGTGTGCTTTGGTTTAAACGAAATGGTACGTGAGGCATGTTGGCATGAAATGTATACAAAGGAGTGGTACTAATTAGGTGTTTATATCATAGATTAAAATAGATAAATATGCTAATAATGAGGATAAAAATATATTGTTTGATCACTTTGTAATTGTGGATGATTACATTGAATATGTTTTAACTTGTATATTAAGTATATATATATATATATTATTGTGCCCATGTGCTTTATCTGTTTAGGATATGAATTAATCAATTGAAAAAGATTTGGCTATTGGTAACGCCTGTAACCCTAATCCGACGACGGATATGAGTTAAGGGGTGTTACAGGTAGTACCAAGGGAGAAGGTTAATTGGGTGTTTTTCCAAGAAAAGTTTGGGAAGAAGTACACTAGCCAAAGGTTTATCGACCAGAAAAGAAAGGAATTTCTTGAATTAAAGGTTGGATGACAGTAACTGAGTATTAGTGTGAGTTCATAAGGTTCAGCAAATACGCTTGAGAGTGTGTATCCACTGAAGCCATTATGTGTAAAAGGTTTGAGGACGGATATATTTGACTATTTGTTGGTGTCCTAGAATTGAAGGAATTTGTTATGCTAGTGGACAGGGCTTGCAAAGCCGATGAGTTGGTTAAAGAGAAAAAAAGCTAAAATGGAGTCTCGTGACTCAAGAAAGAGATGACTGAACAAGCCATTTCAATCCTCATCTAAGAAGTCAAGAGATTTCACTACTCGATCAGCTACTTCAACTGGGTTTCCAAGTAGAAGTCAGGGTAAACACTACTCGGGGTCTAAAGCTCAGACCACTTTAGTTGCTAGTGTTGGGAATGCTCGATCAAATTGACTGGAATGTCCACAGTGTGGTAGACGTCACCCCGGTGAGTGCCGAGCACATGAGAGAGCTTGTTTTAAGTGTGGTTCCCAAGAACATTCTATTATAGAGTGCCCTGAGATGGTCAAAAAAGAGAAAATTCAGAGTACAAGATCAGGAAGTACTATTAGAGGGAGGCAACAGAGAAACCTGAGAAGTGGAACGAGTTGTAAGGGAACACCTAGAGAGCAGACTGCAAGATCTAAGGGTAGAGCGCCTACGAGGACTTATGCAATTCGTGCTCGTGAAGAGGTGTCATCCCCTGAAGTAATTACGGGTACATTTTCTCTCTATGATACTAATGTTGTTGCTTTAATTGATCCGGGATCTACCTACTCATGTATTTGTATAAAATTAGTATCTAGTATAAGTATGTCTGTAGAGTCTACAGAATTCGTGATAAAAGTGTCCAATCCCTTAGGCAAATGTGTATTAGTTGATAAGGTATGCAAAAATTTCCCATTGATGATTAGAGGTCATTATTTTAAGGCGAATCTCATGCTATTGCCATTTGATGAATTCGATATAATTCTTGGTATGGACTGGTTAACTGCACATGATGTGATAGTAAATTATGGAAAGAAATACATTGAATTGAGATGTGAAAATGGGGACACTCTTCATGTTGAATAAGATGAACATGACAGATCGCATGTAGTGATTTCTCATATGTTTGCCTAGAAATATGTAAGAAAGGGATACAAAGCTTATCTTACCTTTGTGATGAATGCCAAAGAAACTGAGTTAAGAATTGAATCAATGCCGATAGTAGGTGAGTATCTAGATGTATTCCTAGAAGAATTGCCAGGGTTGCCTCCGGTTAGAGAAATTAAATTTGGCATTGAATTAGCCTCTGGTACTGCACCTATATCAATTTCTCCATATAGAATGGCTCCAACTGAGTTGAAAGAATTGAAGGCATAGTTACAAGAATTGACGGAAAAAGGCTTTGCACAACTGAGTTATTCTCCGTGGGGTGCTCCAGTATTATTTGTGAAAAAGAAAGATGGTTTCATGAGATTATGTATAGATTATCGGTAGCTTAATAAGGTAACCGTGAAGAACAAGTACCCATTGCCAAGGATCGACGATTTGTTTAATCAATTGAAGGGAGCCACTATGTTTTCCAAGATAGACTTGAGGTCCGGTTATTAACAGTTGAGGGTCAAAGACTCAGATGTGTCAAAAACTGCATTTCAGACAAGGTATATTTTTAGTCATGCCTTTCGGTTTAGCAAATGCCCCTGCTGTGTTTATGGATTTAATGAACCGCATCTTTTGGCCATATTTGGATAAATTTGTTGTGGTTTTTATTGATGATATACTGATTTATTCTCATGATGAGAATGAGCACGCCGAACACTTGAGGATGGTTTTACAAATTTTACGAGATAATTAGTTATATGCCAAGTTTAGTAAAAGTGAATTTTGGCTTAAAGAAGTTGGGTTTTTGGGGCACATTGTCTCGAGAGATGGAATCTGAGTTGACCCGAGCAAGATTTCTGCTATTGTTGATTGGAAACCGTCGAGAAATGTATCAGAGGTTAGAAGTTTTCTAGGTCTAGCTGGCTATTACAGACGGTTTGTCAAGGGATTTTCCATGATAGCGACTCCAATGACGAGGTTGTTACAAAAAGATGTGAAGTTTGAATGGACAAAAAAATGCCAACAATGTTTTGAGAAACTAAAGACAATATTGAATGAGGCTCCAGTTCTAGTGCAACCTGAATTGGGAAAAGAATTTGTGGTTTATAGTGATGCATCCTTGAATGGATTGGGTTGTGTGCTTATACAAGAGGGCAAGGTGATAGCATACACCTCCAGATAGTTAAAGCCGCATGAGAAGAATTACCCGACACATGATTTAGAAATGGCTGCCATTGTGTTTGCATTGAAGATATGGGGACACCATTTGTATGGTGAAAAATGTCGGATATTCACGATCATAAAAGCTTAAAGTACTTGATGACTCAAAAGGAATTGAACTTAAGGCAACGAAGATGGCTAGAGTTGATAAAGGATTATGAGCTAGTGATTGACTACCACCTGGGAAAGGCGAATGTAGTCTTCGACTCATTGAGTAGAAAATCATTATTTGCATTGAGAGCCATGAATACACGGATGACTTTGTCAGATGATGGTTCTATCTTAGCTGAATTGAGAGCTAGACCGATGTTTCTCCAAGAGATTTGTGAAGCTCAGAAAGGTGATAGCGACTTGCAAGCCAAAAGAGTTCAGTGTGAGTCGAGTGTTGAATCAGATTTTCGGATTAATTTTGATGGATGTTTGATGTTCCGAGACAGAGCCTATGTACCAAGAGATGATGAGCTCATTCAGAAAATTTGACACGAGGCACATAGTAGATGTTTATCTGTACATCCGGGCAGCACAAAAATGTATAATGACATGAAGAAATGGTATTGGTGGGCGAGTATGAAGAAAGATATTTATGAGTTTGTATCAAAATGCTTGATTTGTCAGCAAGTGTAGGTTGAACACCAAGTACCTTCGGGTTTACTTCAACCTATTATGGTTCCCGAGTAGAAATGGGACCGTGTTACTATGGACTTTGTAACGGGTTTGCTGTTGACACCGAGCAAGAAAGATGCCATTTATGAGACCACAAATTCGAGGTAGAAATATGTGATTTATGATTTTTATGAGATCTAAGACATGTTTGCATGATTATGTGAAAGATTCATGAAGAAATTTTATAAATTAGTGAATAATTTGTCTATTAGGACTAAATTGCAAAGATTGGAAAATATGAGATTCTAGAAGATTTAAGTATGAAATAGCATTATAAAAATTATTAGAAGTCCTTATTTAGTAAATATACCAATATATGTTAAGATGGACAAAAATAGACATGGGAAGGAAAAATATGAAGAAAGGGGTCCTAAGGGTATTTTTGTCATTTGGTTAATAAAAGAATTAAAAAGGGAAAACAAGCTAAAAATCTTGTCCATCTTCATCCTACATAGCCGAAAATTACAAGACTCCATAGCTAGGGCTTCTTCAACTTTCAAGCTTGATTGTAAGTACCTCCTAGCCCCATTTTTAATGTTCTTCGTATTTTTGAGATTCTCGTAGCTCAATTTAGTTATTTCTAGCTATATTTTGAGCTAGGGTTTATGTTAAAAAATTTAACCATGTATGACATGCATGTATTTTGATGATTTATGGAAGAATATGAAAGTTTGATGTATGATAAACATCTTTTTCTAAGTGATTTTCATGGGAAATTCATAAAAAGGACTAAATTGTAAAAGTCATGAAAATTTTCATACATGAGTGAATTAGGGAAATTGGGGGCTGTTGTAGTTATGAAAATGATTCAGCTAGGCCTAAAATACAAGGAAAATGAATAAAAATCATTTTACAAGCCTAAGGGAAAAAGTGTAATTATGTAAAAGTTTAGGGGCAAAATCATAATTTTTCCAAAGTATGATTCATGGGTTAATTTAGTCAATGTGAGTATTAAACAAGTGAAGTTGTTATTATAGATCAAGAAACATGAAGCCCGGACTGAAGCCGAGGCAACAACAGGGTTGTGGACTAAATCGAACAACTATACGTATTTAAGGTGCCGAGGTAAGTTTGTGTAAAATTAAAGCTACATAAAGTTATTATGTTTTTAATTACCTTATATTATGAGAAATGTATATTATTTCCATGAAGTTGATTAATGATGCCTCGATGAAATTAAAATGAGATCATGTTAAGTTGAATTCCCGGTTGAACATTCGGAATAGAAAGGATACCTGTGTCACAACATGGGATAAGAAAAGTCCCATATAAGACCATGTATAGGACATGGCCTCGGCACCAAATAAAAGTGGTCCCATATAAGACCATGTCTGGGACATGGCATCGGCACCAAATAAGGAAGGTCCTATATAAGACCATGTCTGGGACATGGCATCGACACCAAAGAAAGATCTCGTGTAAGACCATGTCTGGGACATGGCATAGACATCTATCGAGATATGAGATCCCGTGTAAGACCATATCTGGGATATGGCATCGGCTTCAAGATGTGATCCCATATAAGACTATATCTGGGATATGGCATTGGCATCATGATACATGTATGATGAGATTGACTATCCTTCGATATTTCGAGTAGTTCAATGGGCAAAGAGCGAAGTTTATGTACACATAACAACAAGCTAAGTCTATGTTTAAGAGAATAAAAGTGCTAAAGTTGTGTGATGAAGTGATACAAGTACCCATGAGTAACTTACGAGATATAAATGCAAAAAGTGATGTGTGATTTGGTAAGATTGTGCATGAGTAAGTTATGTTGATGTGTTTGAGAACTTGTGTATTATTCAATGATATGAATGGATGCTATTATAAGTTTTAATGTTGCTATTTATTTCATGCAAACTTACTAAGCTTTATGCTTACCCTTCTCTTTTCCCTTTTCCTTGTAGTATCACCAAGCTAACTCGGGGATCGTAGGACGTCGGAGTTCGGATCACACTATCAACTATTCTTTTGGTATAGTAAAGTTGATTTATTTTGGGTATGGCATGTATAGGAACTTGGTCATTTTGTTATGTCATATTTGTTAGCCAAAGTGTTGGCTATTATTGTTACTTATTCATTTTGTAAATGGCCATTGGGAATCGGCCAATACTTGTAAAGTTATATATATATATCCAATGATGATGATATTCATGAAGTGCAAGTTCGTGTAATTGATCGAGAAAAATGTGAAGTGTATGCATGATGAATTAGTGATTCTTCATAGAGTACCATTGCTATGTTATGTGTTGCTTGTGGTGGTATACATGTGTTTGTTTTTCATGGTGGCAATTGGCTTGGTAAATAGCCTTCTAATTGTCCATACGGGTAGACACACGGGTGTGTGTCTAGGCCGTGTGACACACGTTCAGCCCCATGGGTGTGTTGATTGGCCGTGTGTCCCCTGCATCAAATTTGCAAAAATTCAGTTAGTCACACGGGCCAGCACACGGGCGTGTGACAAGGTCGTGTGCCCCTAAGTGTTTGCTGACGTCATAAACAGAATACTAAGGTTTTCACACACAGGTGAGGGCACGGGCGTGTCTTGGCCGTGTGAAGGACACGGGTTGTAACACCCTAAACCCAACCCATACATCATTACCGAATCTGGTATGCTACAGGTTAAATCTTAAAAACTTTACTCTGAAGGGTTGGAAAAACTTAGCTTATTTTAGCCGAATAGTCCATTAAATGTGAGGTTTTGCAAAATAATTTTAATACTTGCGTTGATTGGTTTTGAAAAGCCCGTTTATCGTTTCATTTTATATTTAAGACTTTAAAAAAAAAATAAGTTTGTAAAAATCAAACATAACAAGATAATAAATCAAAATCTAAGTTATGGAGGCCTTATTACATAAAGATGTTCCCAAAAATTAAAACATATATGAAAACTAAAACCAAAAATAGTCTATGGAAATAGTAATAGTCTTGATGGCCCCTCGAGTCCATCTCGGCTCCCATGTCCATGATCTACTGCTCATCTGAAAGAGTAGAGAAAATGAAAGCATGAGCCACCAAGACACAGTGTATAAATTCCAAACACACTGACCTGAGGCCCACAAACATATTATGGGCCTAGGCCCGTACATAGAGGCAACAATCATATTACATGATAAACAATACATAATGAATGGCCCAACCCATCCTAGAATTCCATCCTCTACACACCAACCCGTACCAACCGTCACCAATGGGGATTTCTACAATTAACCCTCCATCCGTTACACACCATAACGACAGCCGAACTGCCTGTTCCTGTTATTCAAAAATCATTAAACATGACATTGCCACCGATCAATGTGTGACCTAACATTTTATTTGTGGGATTTCTACCACCGGTCACCATGTGACCCATGTTTATATTCGTGGGATTTCTACCACCGGTCATCATGTGACCTATCATGCACTTCCCCTCTTTATCATATTCCCCCCATGCATACATACATAAGGAAAACACCATACAGACTTTCATATATTTCATCATACATAGTGATTTATATGATTGCGTACCTGGCATCCTTGCCTAACCCTTTTAGGGATTTATTCGGCTGTTTACGCAGCCACTTTCTGGCTTTTTAGCTCATAACACATAAAGAACAATTAGAAAGTGTGTGTTAGAGATCTACACACCTTATTACCGTTAGAACGAGACCCTCTAAGTCGATGCTATTCGTAGCCAACACCACTGCTATCTGCCTAAGGTGTTGTTCAGAAGCCGATCCACAACCATGTGGCCAATCTCGAATGGTAGGTACCGCTTATTTCTTAAACTTAGGGATTCTCTCCTTCGCCTGATCCATATTTAAATCCGTCATAAGTCCTTGTCAGAACCACTATCACAACACATGGTCGTTACTCCACATCATGAAGTTAAGATCTCACATACGATAAACAAATCTAATGAAAATCTAGAGAAAACCATCTTACCTTAAATCCCAAAAGTGTGATTCGAATGCTTACCGACTTCTGACTTAGAATCCTAGGTGATTTGATTCCCTACAAATCCCGGAATGCCTCCCAAAGAAAGAGAACACGAGATCAGAAAGAGAACGTCAATCTAAGGATGGCCCTAAACACCATCTAGCCATTCGGCTTTAGCTTAAAAGCCAAAAAATAACAAGAATAATAGCCCTGGCCAACACTTACCTTTACAGGAAATGTGGCAACTCTTAGGAATTCTCGGCTTTTGAGGAGATCAAGAAGAGAAGAAAATAAGAAGAGATCTAAGTAGTTTCAGCTTTTAGTTGAGGGAATCGACAGAAGGAATAGGGTATATTCGGCTATGGAGATGAGAAAAGAATCCAGGATTTCGGCTTTTGAAAGGGAAGATGTTGAGAAGATTGAGAGGTTTCGGCTTTTGAAGAGATCAAAAGAAAATAATTTCAGAGGAATACTGAGAATTTTGGCACAAGAAAAGAAGAAAAGAATAGGGTTCCAAATGCCAAAATTGAAGAGATATCCCCTCTATTTATAGAAGATTTTGGCACGTACTGCTTAAAACCGAAAACACCCTTCCTAACAACCAATCAATTAATCAAATAGCATGGAAATTTTGGCACCCCCTGCCATAAAAGAAGCCGATTTCTTCACTCCTCTAGGTGATGGAATTTCGTCCAACACGTAGCCTTGCAGATAGCTCCTATCTTTTTCCCCTTGTATCTTTCATATTATCAACTATAATATCTACATTATCCTATACATATATCCTCCTACATTTGAGCCTTGGACCCGTCCACTCCACCTAACCCTAATGCCGAAAATTAGCTAACTTAAATTAAAAGAGATTGGGCTCCATGAAACATAAATTTGGGCCCCTTACTCCACTTGTATGGCGTCACCTCCTTGCCCCCTAAGTGGCATCACTGACCATTGGGCCTCAAGCCCATTTTGATATTTTAAACACAGATACCACCTTTTAAACCTTATAGTGCCAAAACAAGAATTCACCAAGGCCTTGGCCACATTCTGAGCCCAACTTGGACCCCTAACAGTTAAATTAACACCTTAAATATATGCACACACTAGGCGCATAGGCCCATTAATTCAGGATGTTATAGATCTACCCCTTAAAGAAATTCCGGCCTCGAAATTTTCTGTTCAAAAAAGATGAGGTATTGCTGTCGCATCGCTTCCTCTAGTTCCTAAGTTGCCTCTTCAGAACCATGGTTCCGCCACAGCACCTTAACCAATGGAACTGTTTTCCTTCGCAACACCTTGATAGCACGATCCAGAATTTCCACCGGTTCCTTTTCAAAGGACAGATCGGGTCTTACCACGATTTCCTCCACAAGTACTAAATGAGATGGATCCAAACGGTAACGTCTTAACATAGAGACGTGAAATACATTGTGAATTTGACTTAGCTCCGAGGGTAACTCAAGTTGATATGCTACTGGTCCTACTCGTTTCAGCACCTGGTAAAGTCCGATGAAGCGGGGACTTAATTTCCCATTTCGCCCAAATCTTAGCACCTTTTTCCACGGTGACACCTTTAAGAATACCTAGTCACCTACTGCAAACTCTATGTCCTTACGCTTTAAGTCAGCATAGGACTTCTATCTATTCGCCGCCTCCTTTAGTCTAGCCCGAATCAGTTTCACCTTCTCCTCCGTCTCAGCTACCAAGTCTGGACCCAAAATTTGATTTTCCCCTAATTTCGTCCAACAAGTAGGGGTACGACACTTTCGCCCATACAAAGCTTCGTAGGGCGCCATCCGAATACTTGAGTGGTAACTGTTGTTGTACGCAAACTCTGCCAATGGCAGGAAGTCCTCCCAACTACCTCTGAAATCTATGACATAACGACAGCCGAACCGCCTGTTTCTATTATTCAGAAATCCTTGGGGATTTCTACAATCAACCCTCCATCCGCTACACACCATAACGACAGCCGAACCGCCTGTTTCTATTATTCAGAAATCATTAAACGTGGCAATCAGAAATCATTAAACGTGGCATTGCCACCGATCACTGTGTGACCTAACATTTTATTTGTGGGATTTCTACCACCGGTCACCATGTGACCCATGTTTATATTCGTGGGATTTCTACCACCGGTCATCATGTGACCCATCCTGCACTTCCCCTCGTTATCATATTCCCCCCATGCATACATACATAAGGAAACCATCAAACAGACTTTCATATATTTTGTCATACATAGTGATTTCTATGATTGCGTACCTGGCATCCTTGCCTAACCCTTTTAGGGCTTTTGTTCGGCTATCTACACAGCCATTTTCCAGCTTTTTAGCCCATAACACATAAAGAACAATTTGAAAGTGTGTGTTAGATATCTACACACCTTATTACCGTTAGAACGAACCCTCTAAGTCGACGCTATCCATAGCCAACACCACCGCTATCTGCCTAAGGTGTTGTTCAGAAGTCGGTCCACAATCACGTGGCCAATCTCGAACGGTAGATACCACTCATTTCTTAAACTTAGGGATTCTCTCCTTCACCTGATCCATATTTAAATACGTCATAAGTCCTTGTCAGAATGACTATCACAACACATGGTCGTTACTCCACATCATGAAGTTAAGATCTCACATACGATAAATGAATCTAATGAAAATCTAGAGAAAACCATCTTACCTTAAATCCCGAAAGCGTGATTCCAATGCTTACCGACTTCTGACTTAGAATCCTAGGCGATTTGATTCCCTACAAATCCCAGAATGTCGCCCAAAGAAAGAGAACACGAGATCAGAAAGAGAACGTCAATCTAAGGATGGTTCTAAACACCATCTAGCCATTCGGTTTTGGCTTAAAAGCCAAAAAATAACAAGAATAATAGCACTGGCCAACACTTACCTTTATAGGAAATTCGGTAACCTTTAGGAATTCTTGGCTTTTGAGAAGATCAAGAAGAGAAGAAAATAAGAAGAGATCTAAGTAGTTTCGACTTTTAGTTGAGGGAATCGACAGAAGGAATAGGGTATTTTTGGATATGGAGATGAGAAAAGAATTCAGGATTTCGACTTTTAAAAGGGAAGATGTTGAGAAGATTGGGAGGTTTCGGCTTTTGAAGAAATCAAAAGAAAAAAATTTCAGAGGAATACTGAGAATTTCGGTACAAGAAAAAAAGAAAAGAATAGGGTTCCAAATGCCAGAATTGAAGAGATATCCCCTCTATTTATAGAAGATTTCGATACCTACTGCTTAAAACCGAAAACACCATTCCTAATAACCAATTAATTAATCAAATAGCATGGAAATTTCGGCACCCCTTGCCATAAAAGAAGCTGATTTCTTCACTCCTCTAGGTGATGGAATTTCGGCCAATGCCTAGCCTTACAGATATCTCCTATCTTTTTCCCCTTGTATCTTTCATATTATCAACTATAATATCTACATTATCCTATACATATATCCTCCTACATTTGAGCCTTGTAGCCGTCCACTCCACCTAACCTTAATACCGAAAATTAGTTAACTTAAATTAAAAGAGATTGGGCTCCATGAAACTTAAATTTGGGCCTCTTACTCCCCTTGTATGGCGTCACCTCCTTGCTCCCTAAGTGGCATCATTGACCATTGGGCCTCAAGCCCATTTTGATATTTTAAACACAGATACCACCTTTTAAACCTTATAGTGCCCAAACAAGAATTCACCAAGGCCTTGGCCACATTCTGAGCCTAACTTGGACCCCTAACAGTTAAATTAACACCTTAAATATATGCACACACTAGGCGCATAGGCCCATTAATTCAGGATGTTACAGATCTACCCCCTTAAAGAAATTTCGGCCTTGAAATTTCCTGATTAGAAAAGATGAGGTATTGCTGTCGCATCGCTTCCTCTGGTTCCTAGGTTGCCTCTTCAGAACCATGGTTCCGCCACAGCACCTTAACCAATGGAACTATTTTCCTGCGCAACACTTTGATAGCACGATCCAGAATTTCCACCGGTTCTTTTTCAAAGGATAGATCGGGTCTTACCACGATTTCCTCTACAGGTACTAAATGAGATAGATCCAAACGGTAACGTCTTAACATAGAGACGTGAAATACATTGTGAATTTGACTTAGCTCCGAGGGTAACTCAAGTTGATATGCTACTGGTCCTACTCGTTTCAACACCTGGTAAGGTCCGATGAAGCGGGGACTTAATTTCCCCTTTCGCCCAAATCTTAGCACCTTTTTCCATGGCGACACCTTCAAGAATGCCTAGTCACCTACTGCAAACTCTATGTCCTTACGCTTTAAGTCAGCATAGGACTTCTATCTATCCGCCGCCTCCTTTAGTCTAGCTCGAATCAGTTTCACCTTCTCCTCCGTCTCAGTGACCAAGTCTGGACCCAAAATTCAATTTTCCCCTAATTTCGTCCAACAAGTAGGGGTACGGCACTTCCGCCCATACAAAGCTTCGTAGGGCACCATCCGAATACTTGATCGGTAATCTTGTTGTTGTCATAAACTCATGGATGGCGGAAGTCCTCCCAACTACCTCTGAAATCTATGACATAACCCCTTAACATGTCCTCCAAGATCTGAATCACCTGCTCCGACTGTCCATCGGTCTGAGGATGAAACGTTGTACTAAAATCCAACTTCGTACCCAACGCTTGATGCTATGCCCTCTAAAACCTAGACGTAAACCTAGGATCTCAGTTTGAGATAATCGACACAGGTACTCCATGCAACCTCACAATCTTCGCTATATACATCTTAGCCAACCTTTGTAAGGAATAGTCGACCTGAACTGGTACAAAATGAGTGGACTTTGTCAACTGATCAACGATCACCCAAATTGAATCTTTCTTAGTGGGTGTGAGAGGTAGCTCACTAACGAAGTCCATTGTGATTCCTTCCCATTTCCACTGAGGGATCTTCACCGGTTGTAACAACCTAGATGGTAACTGATGCTTTTCCTTTACTTGCTGACAGGTTAAACACTTCCCCACTACTTCGGTCACTTCTCATTTTAAGCCCGGCCACTAAAACTATTCCCGTAAATCTCGATACGTCTTACTCCCTTCGGAATGTATAACGTACAGACTACTATGCGCTTCTTGCAAAATCCTACGCCTCAACTTAGGATCCCTCGGCATGCACACTCTCCCTTGGAATCATAATAGCCCTTCCTCATTCATACTAAACTCCGTTGGTTTTTTATTTGCTCCATCCGGAACCTTCCCCTTCAGCAACTCATCCGTTTGCTACTTTTCCTTAACCAGACTGACCCATGAGGGTTTCACTTGAAGTTCCACCAATAAACTCCCATTGTCGTACAGACTAAGGTGAGCAACCATCGCTCCTAAGTCAAAGATCTCCTTACGGCTTAGAGCATCTGCCACCACATTGGCCTTACCCGGATGATACTCGATCGAACAGTCATAATCCTTTAACAACTCGATCCACCTCCTCTGTCTTAAATTCAACTCTTTCTAAGTCAAAAGATACTTCAAACTCTTATGATCAGTGAAAATGACAAATTTCTCCCCATAAAGATAATGCCTCCAAATCTTCAAAGAAAAGACCACTGCTACCAATTCTAGGTCATGGGTGGGATAATTTGCTTCATGCGGTCTTAACTGCCGAGATGCGTATGCTACAACCTTTCCATCTTGCATCAACACACATCCTAATCCCGTGTGTGAAGCATCACAATAAATCTCAAATTCCTTCCCAGCCTCTGACTGAATCAACACCGGAGCTTCCGTCAAAATCCTTTTTAACTTCTCGAAACTCTCCTGTTGCTTATCAGACCAAACAAACGGAACTCCTTTCCGTAACAGCTTGGTCAATTGTGCTGCAATTAAAGAAAATCCTTCAAGGAACCTTTGATAGTATCCGGCCAGAGCCAAAAAACTCTGACTCTCAGCTACGGACTTAGGTGGTTTCCACTCCAACACCGCTTCAATTTTTTGAGGGTCTACCCTAATCCTCTCAGCCAACACAGTGTGCCCTAAAAAAGTAACCTCCTTCAACCAAAATTCGCACTTATTGAATTTGGCATACAACTGCTTTTCCCTTAGAATCCGCAGAACTATTCGTAGATGTGAGTCATGCTCCTCCTCCGATCTTGAAGAAACCAAGATGTCATCAATAAAAACCACGAAAAACTGATCTAGGTAGGGTTGGAACACTTGGTTCAACATATCCATAAATGCTACTGGTTCGTCGGTCAACTCAAATGGCATCACCATGAACTCATAGTGACCATAGCGAGTCCTAAAGGCTATCTTATGAATATCAGCCTCCTTAACCTTAAGTTGATGATACCCTGACCTCAGATCTATCTTCGAAAAGACTGAGGCCCCCTTCAACTGATCGAACAAGTCATTGATCCTCAGCAATGGATACTTGTTCTTGATCGTGAACTTATTCAACTGGCGATAGTCAATAGACATACGCATTGACCCATCCTTCTTCTTAACGAATAAAACCGGTGCTACCCACGGCGACACACTAGGTCGAATAAACCCTTTGTCCAACAACTCTTGAATCTGCGCTTTCAACTCCACCAACTCCTTTGGTGCCATTCAATATGGAGCTGTCAATACCGGCACTGTTCCCGAAAAAAGATCGATTCCAAACTCCACTTCACGATCCGGAGGTAATATCGGAAGCTCTTCGGGGAAAACATCAAGAAATTCTTTCACCATCCTAACGTCTCCCACTGTTAGTTCCTTAGCTTCCATAGCACGAACAAACATTAAGACTGCCTCACACCCTTTTCTCACCATCCTTTCTGCTCTTAGGGCGGTTACCATGTTCGACAGACAGTTCCCCCTTTCTTCTATTACCAACACTTCGTCACCCTCAGGGGTTTTTAACACCATACGCTTAGCTGCACAATCTAGATTAGCTTGATACTTCACAAGCCAATCCATGCCTAGGATTAAATCAAACTCCCCAAACGGTAATTCCATTAGATCCGTTCGAAAAACTATCCCCTGAACCTCTAAAGATATTTCTCGATAAAGCTTATTTACCACCACAGAATGTCCTAATGGGCTTACTACAGTCATTTCCCTAGAGGAAACCTCAGCATCTACGCTTAAAGTTTTAGATACCCTACTAGCAACATATGAATGTGTCGATCCGATGTCAATTAATGCAATATAGGGCAAACCAAAAATTAAGAACGTACCGGTTATAACATCCAGTGTGTCAGCCTCCTCTCGATGTCTGACACATAGACTAACCCCTATTGTCTCGCTTCAGTGTTTTCGACCCCTCGACCCGCTGCTCTACGGCCCCGACCGAAATTGTTACCACCTCTAGCTGCCCCACGACCTCCTTTGCCAGGCTGGACATTCCGTTGACCCGTGGGCCCCTCATTGCCCTTCGACTACGGACAATTCCTAACTTGATGGTCAAAAGACCCATACCTAAAGCACTTTCCACTGCCCGCTGTACACTCACCTGCATAGGATTTACCACATTGAGTACACTTCGGTGTCTGATTAGCAGTAGGTCTATTATCTCGTCTCGGCCCGTCTGGCCTAGGTCTTTTCTGATTACTTTTATTTGTCCCCGTTGATCCAAAGTTTCTCTTACCTCCACCCCTATCTCTATCCTGGTTCAGCTATTCTGTCTGTTTTACCTCCTCCGCTATCTTAGCCTTCTCCACAAGTACCATAAATTCCTGTTCTCATTGCGAAGCTATCAACACACATAATTCATCCTTCAGGCCATCCTCAAATCGAACACACCGCTCATGCTCTGTGGCCACTATCCCTCGAGCATAACGGCTCAAGCGTAAGAATTCTGCTTCGTACGCCGCTACAGACCTGCTTCCTTAAACCATGTTCAGGAATGCTCTGCGCTGCGCATCCACATAGCTCGATCCAACGTACTTGTTCTGAAACACTGGTTTGAAGAACTCCCATGTGATGCGGTCAGCCACCGTACCACCCTTAACCGTGAGCCACCATTGTTAGGCTTCATCCCTCAAGAGAGAGATAACTCCTTTCAATTTCTCTTCCTCTGTGAGATCCAGATCGTCCATTATATGTTCAACCGCCTCTAACTAATACTCAACTGAGCTCGGGGCTATACCAGAGATTCCCCTAAACACTTATGCCCCATTGCTCCTAAGTCGCTCCAGCACAGATTTTTGGGCTCCTATGCCCACACCTGCTCCAGCAACTCTCTCTAAAACCCTTAACATAGCCTAAGATACAGTATCATCTCCGGTCGTCTGATCTTGAAATTCCACCTCCACAGCTGGTGGCATTGGTACCTCATTCCCGGACTCGTGACCAGACCCTACGGGTTATAACATGGCAATCCTGCCTCTACCTCGGCCATGCACACCACGTCCTCTAGTGCTCATTCTACAGTTCATGATTTATCTGATTAAAAATGTTATGATTTATTAGTTTTCTTCCACTGATTAATGACGGACAGTCTTATGGAAAGTAGTTTTAACAGTGGTTCTTTCGAATTTGTATTCTATCTACAAGTTCGGCCCTTGAGTCTGTATTCCTAATTCTATAATTCTCATTCATTTCACATCAATCAGAGCATCACATACATTCATCAACCATACAAGCAAACATTCATGAACTCACATTCCTCACTTAGGGGTATTTTGTCATTTCACTACCTAGAGGTATTTTCATAATTTTATCATACAGGGGTATTTTTGTAATAATTTTTTTTCAAAATATGGTTTCTTGGTGATTTTTCAGGATAAGGGTATTTTGGTAATTTAAGGGGTTTGGGGGTATTTCGATAATTTTACAAATTAGGGGTATTTTGGTCATTTTACACATCAGAGGTATTTTAGTAATTTTACAAATCAGGGGTATTTCGAAAATTTTCAAAACTAGAGGTTTTTTTTAGTAATTTTACCAAATAGTGTGGATGGTCTCTCTCGGGTTTTAATTATAAATTTTGGGTCAACAAGTCCCCATGGCTAAGGTGAACAGTCACTACGCACCAGGTAGGATTCTAGCGAAGAGGAGGTGAGTCACTAGGACTGCTTAAATACCAAGCTCACCCTGAATCCAATCCTAGACATGCGCATGCCTTTTGCCACACCCTAATCTCACGACTTCTTCACAGGTTTGTTTGGTTTGATTTAAATCTTATGAAATTTAATTGTTGTTTAACTAGGCCTAGAGTCCATCACTATTATTATCCTAGTCTACGTCCATAAAGCCCATCAACCCAATAAGTATATCACAACAAGAGTTAGGGTACTTACCGCATGGATCGGGTGCTTAGAGACTCAAGGCCATATCTTCGAATTTTTTTGAAATCCATGTTAAAACATCACTAGACCCATTTCACAGCCTGAGTTTTGAACTGGGCTCTGATACCAAAATGTAACACCCCAAACTCGACCCATACGTCATTACCGGATCTGGTATGCTACAGGTTAAATCTTAAAAACTTTACTCTGAAAGTTTTTGGAAAAACTTAGCTTATTTTAGCTGAATAGTCCGTTAAATGTGAGGTTTTGCAAAATAACTTTAATACTTGCGTTGATCAATTTTGAAAAGCCCGTTTATCATTTCATTTTATATTTAAGACTTTAAAAAAACATAAGTTCGTAAAAACCCAACATAACAAGATAATAAATTGGAATCTAAGTTATGAAGGGCTTATTACACAAAGATGTTCCCAAAAATTAAAACATAAATGAAAACTAAAACCAAAAATAGTCTATGGAAATAGTAATAGTCTTGATGGCCCCTCGAGTCCGTCTCAGCTCCCATGTCCACGATCTACTGCTCATCTGAAAGAGTAGAGAAAATGAAAGCGTGAGTCACCAAGATTCAGTGTATAAATTCCAAACACACTGACCTAAGGCCCACAAACACATTATGGGCCTAGGTTCGTACATAGAGGCAACAATCATATTACATGATAAACAATACATAATGAATGGCCCAACCATCCTAGAATTCCATCCTCTACACACCAACCCATACTAACCGTCACTCTTTGGGGATTTCTACAATCAACCCTCCATCCGCTACACACCATAACGACAGCCGAACTGCCTGTTTCTATTATTCAGAAATCATTAAACGTGGCAATCAGAAATCATTAAACGTGGCATTTCCACCGATCACTGTGTGACCTAACATTTTATTTGTGGGATTTCTACCACCGGTCACTATGTGACCCATGTTTATATTCGTGGGATTTCTACCACCGGTCATCATGTGACCCATCATGCATTTCCCCTCGTTATCATATTCCCCCCATGCATACATACATAAGGAAACCATCAAACAGACTTTCATATATTTTGTCATACATAGTGATTTCTATGATTGCGTACTTGGCATCCTTGCCTAACCCTTTTAGGGCTTTTGTTCGGCTATCTACACAGCCATTTTCCAGCTTTTTAGCCCATAACACATAAAGAACAATTAGAAAGTATGTGTTAGAGATCTACACACCTTATTACCGTTAGAACGAGACCCTCTAAGTCGACGCTATCCGTAGCAAACACCACCACTATCTGCCTAAGGTGTTGTTCAGAAGTCGGTCCATAATCAGGTGGCCAATCTCGAACGGTAGATACCACTCATTTCTTAAACTTAAGGATTCTCTCCTTCGCCTGATCCATATTTAAATACGTCATAAGTCCTTGTCAGAACGACTATCACAACACATGGTCGTTACTCCACATCATGAAGTTAAGATCTCACATACGATAAATGAATCTAATGAAAATCTAGAGAAAACCATCTTACCTTAAATCCCGAAAGCGTGATTCCAATGCTTACAGACTTCTGACTTAGAATCCTAGGCGATTTGATTCCCTACAAATCCCGGAATGCCGCTCAAAGAAAGAGAACACGAGATCAGAAAGAGAACGTCAATCTAAGGATGGTTCTAAACACCATCTAGCCATTCGGTTTTGACTTAAAAGCCAAAAAATAACAGGAATAATAGTACTAGCCAACACTTACCTTTACAGGAAATTCGGTAACCCTTAGGAATTCTTGGCTTTTGAGAAGATCAAGAAGAGAAGAAAATAAGAAGAGATCTAAGTAGTTTTGACTTTTAGTTGAGGGAATCGACAGAAGGAATAGGGTATATTTGGATATGGAGATGAGAAAAGAATTCAGGATTTTGACTTTTAAAAGGGAAGATGTTGAGAAGATTGGGAGGTTTCAGATTTTGAAGAAATCAAAAGAAAAAAATTTCAGAGGAATACTGAGAATTTTGGTACAAGAAAAAAAGAAAAGAATAGGGTTCCAAATGCCGGAATTGAAGAGATATCCCCTCTATTTATAGAAGATTTCGGTACCTACTGCTTAAAACTGAAAACACCCTTCCTAATAACCAATCAATTAATCAAATAGCATGGAAATTTTGGCCAATACCTAGCCTTGCAGATAGCTCCTATCTTTTTCCCCTTGTATCTTTCATATTATCAACTATAATATCTACATTATCCTATACATATATCCTCCTACATTTGAGCTTTGTAGCCGTCCACTCCACCTAACCTTAATACCGAAAATTAGTTAACTTAAATTAAAAGAGATTGGGCTCCATGAAACTTAAATTTGGGCCCCTTACTCCCGTTATATGGCGTCACCTCCTTGCTCCCTAAGTGGCGTCACTGACCACTGGGCCTTAAGCCTATTTTGATATTTTAAACACAGATACCACCTTTTAAACTTTATAGTGCCCAAGCAAGAATTCACCAAGGCCTTGACCACATTCTGAGCCCAACTTGGACCCCTATCAGTTAAATTAACACCTTAAATATATGCACACACTAGGCGCATAGGCCCATTAATTCAGGATGTTACAAGGGCCGTAGACACGGGCGTGTTCCAGGCCGTGTAAAAACCCTTATAGGTTCAAAATGAAAAAAAAATTCCACACGGGTTAGGAACATGGGCTTGTGTGGCCACACGGGCGTATAGCCCTGTTTTGAGTAAAAATTTTCTAAGTCTGTGAAAGTTTCTGATTTACTCCCGAACTATTCCGTATATATGTTTAGGGTCTCATAGACCCATAATAGGGACGTTATAGATATGAATGAAAAAGTTTTAAGTTGAAACAAAATGTTATGGCCTAATGTTATATGATTGAGCTAGTTAAGTTCGATAATGCCTTGTATCCGGTTTCAACGTTGAATACGGGTAAGGGGTGTTACATAGTTCTTGCGAGCATCCTGATCAGTAGTGATGTTGCATGTGTTGTGCACTACTGCAGCTCTTTGTTTGCATCCTGTTACATGATTTGATCTGTTGTGCTCCAGCATATGTTGCGGACACAAACGCTGCTCTTTGTGAGCATCCTGATATGGCTCGCTTGAACTCTCTGAGATATGGCTATCTGGTGCTCTTGTTACATGGCTTTTTGTGGGCAAGCCTGATAAGTTCTTCGTGAGTTACTTGATTAAAAGTTCTTTGTGAACTTCCTGATTGTGGCTCTTATGAGCACTCCTGATTTAACCCTATAAGCTTCCTCTTACATGGCTCATTGGAGCATCCTAAAATGTAGCTCGAGTGTGTGCTCCCTGGTTATGTGCCCTATATGGTTACCCCTGAATATGAATTGACGCATCCTGACTTGTACACCTCTAGTGTACTACATGTGTATCCATCGATATTACAAATAAATTTAATGGGAAATATCCAGACATGAGAAGATATGAATAAGAAATGAGTTATTACACGTATTTGCCTGAAATACATGAAAGTGATGATACATGATATATGAAAAATATGAGATGATGATATATGTACATGAAATTTATTAGATGAATACATTCATCCATGATTATAGATTTGTACACCTTGAGTGTACTACTCGTCTGACATTGATATTTCGAATGATTTAATGGGTAAAGTTCTGACATGAAATAATCTAAACTCGAGATGAATTATTATGAAAATGTACTTGAAATACAAATATATGATTTATACATGTTATATGAATACATGATATGGAAATCATATATATATCTGGAAATATGATTGTTGTTGAGCCCATATATGTTTTTTGATGTTATTTTGGAATGTATGACTAACAGGGGCAATGAGGATATGTGTAGGGCTTGAGATCAAATTGATTGAATGTGCCTTACATGTTTATCTTGAAATAGAATGAATGGTAAGTTAATTACCATGTTATACGAACTTACTAAGCATTTCATGCTTACTCTGTTTTATTTTCCTCTGTTTTATAGTAATTTTAGAAGCTCATTGGATTGGTAGCATTATTGAAGATCACTCACACTATTCATCAGCCCATCTTGGTAAATATTAATTCTGGTTATAATGGCATGTATAGGTTAATTAGCCAATGTTGGCATGTAAATATTTGGGTTATAACTAGCCATTAGAATGGCTAGTGATGAACGTGTATGGTATATGCTTGAAATGGTTTATTGATAAAAATTATATTGGCATATTGATGACCGGATTAAGTTAGCATATTTGATAAAATATGTATATAAGTGAATATGGTAATTTAAGTAAATCTGTATAGTTGGATATACGAAGTATAATTTAAGTGACTTGGATTTTTAGTTGGTTTAAATAACCTATATTGACTTGTGATTATATTAAAGTATTGGTATAGGTGGATGACAATTTGGGTGAGAAATGTGGCTTTGAAATAGCATATTTTCATCTACATGGCAGAGACACGGGCGTATGTCTTAGCCGTGTGTGACACACGGCCTAGCATATGGGCGTAAGCCTGGTCGTAATGCCCCTGTATCTTTAAAATGTCAAAATAGAATGCTAAGAATTGATCACACGGCCTAGCACAAAGGCATGTGGCTTGGTTGTGTGACCCCTGCACCCGTGCACGGCCTATCATGTAAGCGTGTGATTTGGCTGCACACGACCTAAGACATGGGTATGTCCTTAGCCATGTGAGCCATAAGGCTTGACCACACGGGCGTGTGACCCCTGCACCTAGGAAAAATTTTAAAATTTCACAAAAAATTTTCTAAGTACCAGGTTTAGTCCCGACCTAATTTTGAAGAATGATTTGGGTTTGGAGGACTCATGCAAGGGACTATATGATGAAATTTGATTGGAATTTGATATGAATACTAAAGAATTATGAAATGTTTGTTATTTGTTCTGTAAAATTTGGAAATGCTCTGTAACCTTATTTTGGCGACAGATTCAGGTTAGGGGTGCTACACTTTGATTGCAAATTCCTGAGCCAATTGTTTCTTAAGTCAGGCAATTTCTTCCTTGTCATCTCATGTCATAATTGTGTCATCAACATAAACTATAAGGAAAGTAATCTTACCCTTGTGATGTTTATAAAGAGAGTATGATCAACGTTACTTTGTCGATATCCAAACGACACCATGGCCTTACTAAATCTATCAAACCAAGGCTTTTTAGTCTATATACCATTTTTAGTCTACATACCTCCCCTTGAGTGTCTTTATCCTCGAATCCTAGAGGAACTCTCATATACACTTCTTTTTCCAGGTCTCAATGTAAGAAGACATTCTTTACATCAAGCTGTTGTAAGTCCCAATTAAGATTTACTGTATATGATAAAAGGATCCTAATCATGTTCAATTTAGCAATTAGAGAAAATGTTTCTTGATAATCCACTCCCTATGCGTGAGTGAATCCTTGTGCTACTAATTTGGCTTTGAGTCTTTCAGTTGAACAATCAGCCTTATACTTGATAGTAAACACCCATTTGCAGCCAACCATTTTTTACCTCTTAAGAGGATTAACTAGTTCCTACGTTTCATTCTTTGCTAAAGCCCTCATTTCTTCAATCATAGCATTCTTCCATCTTGGATCAGTGATACAATCTATCCAATCCTATGGAACATGCACAGAGAATAAAGAGAAAGCAAAAGCTCTGTAGGTTAGGGATAATGAATCATAAGAGACAAAGTCAGAGATAGGATGTAAAGTGAAATTTTTAACACCTTTTTTTGGGTTATTGGTAATTCTAAATTAGTAGCAAACTTAGGTAAAGAAGACTCACCTGATAGTGAAGAGTTAGGGCATACCTTTTCTAGTGTATGTCCTTAAATCAGGCCTATCCAACAACCGTCCACTAGTCTTATCTTGAACTGAAATCCTTATTAGAACTAAATTTTCCCTTAGAAGAGTAACAAAACAAGGTGCTATCTCTTCATTTTTAATAACCTCCCCCTAAAGAGATGGTTGTGATGAAGAAAAGTAGGGTTCATCCTCACGAAATGTTACATCCATCCACACATAATACTTTCTAGATGATTGATGATAACATTTTTAACCCTTCTATATGGGGGAGTATCCGATAAAAACACATTTGATTGCTCGAGCATCCAGTTTACTCTCATGTCGAAGATGAACGAAGCAAACACAAGCAAAGACCTTCAGTGAAACTGCGTAATCTGTCTTGCACTATCAGGTTTCAATGGGACTTTTAAAATCAAGGATTCGAAGAGGCATTCGATTAATGAGATAAGCGGCAACCAAGATCACATCCCCCAATATGGCTTTAGGATAAGTGATCTAGCAACCTCCAAAAGATGCCAATTTTTTTTAGGCAACACCATTATTAGCACTTGTACCCGAATAATTTGTTTGATGCAAAATCCCATATGAATCTAAATAATCATTAAAGTTATACTTGGTTCCATTATAAGTTCACAAAATCTTAAACTTAGCATCAAACTGAGTAGTAATCAATTTATGAAAAGAATGGAAACATGAGAAAACATCACTTTTGGACCTTAATAAAAATACCCATGTCATCTGAGTGCAATAGTCAATAAATGTAACAAACCGATGATTACCAGATAAAGAAGCAAGGCGAGTATGGCCCCAAACATCCAAATGAATAATCTTAAAAGGAATAGTACTTCTATTATTACGTAAAGGATGATAGTTTCTTGTATGCTTAGCAAACTCACATGTATTACAAACTAAAGAGTCTAACTGAGTTCTTGAAAATAATGCAGGAAACATCTTGGCAAGAACAGTAAATGATGGATAACCTAATCGCCTATGCCACTGAATTATCTCCCGATTGACATCTTTATTGTCTCAAAATAAGGCTTGAGACAAAGGGGCGATGATTCAGAAGATATAAGCCATCACACAATCTACCACTGCCAATCGCCTTCCCTATTTAAAGGTCCTGAAAGACACAATGATCGTGAAAGAATTCAAGTTTACAATTTAAGGCTTTAGTGATAGTACTAACAGATAAAAGGTTAGCTAAAAATTTAGGGACATCGAGGGTAGATGATAAAGTGATATTGAGAGTATAAACAACAGAACCTATTCTAGAGATGGAGATAAGGGAGCCATTGACTATTCGTACATTATCTTTAGATGGACAAGTAATATAGTTAAATAAGCTTTTGTTTGACCCTGTCATATGTCCATTCGCATAGGATCAATAATCTAAGATTCAGAAGTAGATGGAGTATTTAAAACAGTACCTAATTTCACATGATTAGACTTAGCAATCGAGGTAGAGTCTATTTGAGACAAGAGGTGTCAGAGATGTTGAATCTCGTTTGAGGTAAAACTCCTAGCAGAAGTGGACTTGTCCTCTGTTGTCATAGAGGTTGACAAATTTTCCTGAGACTGAGAATTACCATGCAATTTCCAACACGAGTCCTTAGTGTGTCAAGGTTTACCACAATAGTCACATGTCAAGTGATCCTTGTTAGACTTACCACCCGACAGACCATCCTGGTTAGCATAGAGGCTAGCTTTCTCAAGAGATGGATTACAAAGCATAACAACATGACGACTCTCCTCCTATTGTACATAGGAGTATACCTCATAGAGAGAAGGGAACAGAGTCGTGCCAAGAACTTGAACCCAAATCTAATCATACTTAGTATTCAACCCGCTAAGAAATAAAAAAACGTGCTCCTTTTCCACCATCATCTGAAATTTTTCAGATTCATTGGTACAATTTGCCTAAAAATATTGATAATAATCAAGTTCTTGCCACAACCCATTTAATTCAACAAAATATTGAGAAATCGTTAGCTCATCCTATTTTGTACTATGGACCTTATTACAAATCTAAAAAAATTATGCATCATTCCCAGCACAAGAGTAGGTGAGAGCAGTAACTTTCCAGATCTTGTCTGCAGTATCAAGTAGCAAATAAGTTTTGGAAATATTAGGTTGCATAGAGTTGATAAGCCATACCATAACAAGAGAGTTTGCTGAATCCCTTTAATTAAAAGTTGAATCGGTGAGTTCAAGTTTCGTCGTTTTACAGATGATGTATCCCTGCAAGCCATGATATTTGATAAACAATGAGCAAGACCTTGACCAAGCAAGGTAATTATATCCATCAAGCTTCATAGGGCTAATTTGCAACGAGGGATTATCGGTTGGAATCACGAGCTTCTCGTCCTTAGACATAATGTTAGAAAAAATAATATCCTCAAAAAATCTGCTTGGAAAATTAGAGAAAAAACACCCAAAAAATAACACAAAGAAGATCCCACAAAAAAAAAACTTAGCCAAAAATAATTATCACCGAAAAGAGAATGACCAAAAGGGAGCAAAGAGCAAAATGACGGTGTCAGAAAGAGGGGAAGTGTAACACCCCTAACCCGTATCCGTCTCCGGAACAGAATTACAGAGCATGACTGAAAATTTTCAGAACATTCTCAGATAAATCATGTCAATCACTATTCATTAACCGATATCATTCGTAACGTCCCTTAGATGGACCCTCGAGGTCCAATACGAGGATTAGTGTAACGGCTCGATTTATACCTTAGTCCGAACAGTGGTTTTGAGACAAAAAATCTGACGTTAGAAATAAATATTTTAATATTATTTTTGGAGTTTATAATATATGATTGAGTATGTGTGAAAATTCTGTGTGAAAATTTTATCGTTTGTGTGTCGAATTATGAAAAAGGACTTAATCGCATAAAATGCAAAAGTTGTGTGTAAATTGTTAAAGTGCTTAATTGGAATCGCTTATTAAATGAAAGGTCCTTATGTTGTAATTAGACCATAGAAAGTGGAGATGGATATATAAGTACATAGTTAATGAAATTTTAAATGAAATAATAAAAAGGCAAAATGGTAAATGGCATGTTAATGTTATTATAATTAAAACAAAAAAAAATTAAAGCCATTATCATATTCTCTTTGCCAAAAATTGAAAGAAAAAGAAAGAGTTACGGCTTTAAAACTTTCGGCACTTGCATAACTTAATCAAGGTATGTTTTGAGCTCGATTTTTGATGATTTTTACGTTTTTGTGTTCGCTGCTTTGTCTTCCAGCTAGCCCATGCTTTAAGTTTAGAATTTGATGGTGATTTTGAGTTATGCCATTGATGAGTGCTTGAGCTTTATGATAGTTGATGATGGATTATGAAAGATATGAGATAGACTAACATATTTTGTCTTTGAAATTTTGATGAATTTGAGTATTATGGGCTAAATTCTGAAAATGTGAAATTGAAGGACTAAAATGTAAAAGAAATGAAATATGTGGGCTTGTATGAACATGAGGATAATTTGGCTAGGCATGTGTGAAGTGAAATTATGTGAATTTAATGATTTTTTAAAATAGGGACTTCAGTGTCAAAATGTGAAAATGTGAGGGCTATTTTGTAAAATGCCCTAAATATGTGTATTTGGACTTAATTGAATGAATTGGTGGTTGAATGAGCTAAATTTGAATATGTATAGATCAAGAAAAAAGGGATTTGGATTGATATCGAGGCAAAGATAAAGTGCTCGATTAATTGACTCGTTTTGTTACTTCAATGTAGAGGTAAGTTCGGGTATAGTACGAACTATTAAATTTATATCTATGTGTTAGGAAATGAATGAATATGTGGTTATTGAATTAGAAATGTTATATGTGGAATTGAGAAATGTGGCACTAAGTGTGCCTAATTAGAATTGTGACAGAGGTGACTAACACTGTGTGTGCAAAATAAAGGAAGCTTCGGCTATATTGATTGGCACTGTGTGTGCGATACCGAGTTAGATTTGGTTTAAAGTAAAGGCACTAAGTGTGCGAATAAATCGAATGAATAGTGAAGATTTATCAAAATGTGATATCAAGCATTGAGTAGCAAAATTGGTCGTTATCTAAGTGTTGGCAAAGGTATGTATTGAAACCTATGCGGTTGATGAATTTGGAAATAGATGAATGGATGGTTATATGAGTATTGGATATAAATGAGGTTGAACATTCTTGTGAATTAATCTATGTGATGTTTTATTTAGTATATTGATTTGAATCATTAAGTTAAATGTATTATATTACGAACTTACTAAGCTTTTGAGCTTACTATGTGAAGTTTTCTCTGTTTTATAGTGTCTACATATATAGCTCGGATCCAGGATCGTTAGTGACTTAAACACACTATCGACTATCTATTTTGGTACTTTTGGAAGATGTATATATTTGATATATGGCATGTATAGGCTAGTGAATATGGTATATTTTGTGTTGTATAGTTCTTTCCATGTGATGTGGCTTGAAAGATGGATGATTTTGGTATATGCTTTAGATGTGTAAAAAGGATGGATAATATGTGTATGTGTGTTCTATGTGAATGGTCTTTATGAATAGTCTTGGGAATATGGAAGTAGTATGTTCATGCTTTAAAATGGTAAGAATTGGATGATACATAGATTTCATGATTTTGATTGTGTAAATGATACTTGTGGTAGTAAGTTGAGAGGGATTTGTATAGAAAAATGATTGAGGATGTTACGAGGTTAAAGAGATGCATATTTGGTATGTGTCTATTGCCTTTGAGGCATGATTTGATATTATTTTGATGCTTGTAGGCGAACCCAAAGTGTGGATGGTAATTTGGCCTTAAAAATGGCCTGTAATTGCCCACACGGTTGAGCACACAGGCGTGTGGCTTGAACATTTCATTTGAGTTTGCAAATTGAATCAAGTCAGGGCGCACGGGCTAGACACACAGGCGTGTGACTGGCCATGTGAAACAAGTTAGTTTCAACCATGGGCTGGACACTCGGGTGTGTGACTGGCCGTGTGGTGCAAGTTAGTGTCGACCACGTGTGAGGCACATGGCCTACCCACACAGGCGTGTGACCTCTGTAGTTTGGAAAAATGTTAAATTTTTAGAAATTTTTGTATGTGTTCGTTTTAGTCCTGACTCCTTTCTAAACTGTGTTTAAGGTCTTGTAGACCTCATTAAGGGACTATTTGCATATAACTTGATATGTTTGGACGATGATTAACTTTGTGTTGTAAAATGATTATAAATGTTTCGAATGTTTAGTAATACCTCTTAACCCTATTTCAGCGACGGTTAAGGGTTAGGGGTGTTACATTTTATTGGTATCAGAGCTACGGTTTAGTCGATTCTAGGACTAACATAGCACGTGTGAGTCTAGCTATACATGCCACATATATATATTGCGATAGTGTGATGAATCCTGACAGTTAAAAATGTGTTTTCATATAGTAAATGGATCCCGATCAAGTAGTTGTTGATGATGTAGAGAGCAATGCGCCTGCTCCCGCTCAAGGGGCAACACCGGTCGAGTCTAGGTCGATTGCTAGTAGCCACGAGGGAGAGGCTAAGCAAGCCTTCTTCCAAATGAAGAGTGAGTGGTTTTCGGAGTTCGTTCGAACGAATTTAGCTGCTCAACAACCTTCACCCCACAAGTGCCTGTTGTGCCACAAGTTTCAGATCTAATTCGATTGAATAAGCCTCATGTGGATAAAATTCGAAAGTATCGGGTCGAAAAGTTTAGAGCCACAGTTGAGCACGATGCCAAGCGAGCTGAGTTTTGGCTCAAGAATACAATTCGAGTGTTTGATGAGATGTCATTGACTTCTGATGAATACTTAAAATGACCTATTTCATTATTGAGAGATACGACATATAATTGGCAAAAAACATTAATATCTGTGGTTTCGAGAGAGAGAATTACTATTACTAAGTTTCTTTCAAGTTATTATTTCTTTTAAGTTGAATTTCGAAATAAATACATTAGTTAACGATTTATAGATTAGAAATGTAACGAGTTTCTAGAGCTGAAATAAGGTTGTATGTCTATTACTGAGTATGAATGGGAGTTTGTGAGATTGAGCCAATACGCGTGGGAATGTGTTTCAACCAAAACTATCATGTTCAAATGATTTGTTGAAGGTTTGAATGAAGACATCAAATTGTTGGTTGGAATATTAGATTTGAATGAATTTGTAGTGTTAGTTGAAAGAGCCTGCAAAGCCGAGGAGCTTAGCAAAGAAAAGAAGAAAGCAAATTCTGAAGCTAGAGTTGAAAGAAAAAGATTGATGAGTAAGTCGTATCAACCTTCGTCAAAGAGATTCATAGATGCAAGAAATCGTTCAAATGTTTTGTTTGGACATTCGAGTAGAGATCGTGTGAAACAAAGTGTTGGTCCAAGAACTCAAATTCTGATTGAATCGAGTGTTGGAAGTGTCAAAAGCAACAAGCCTGAGTGTAGACAGTGTGAGAGGCGACATGTTAGAGAATGTTGGGGTAAGGACAACAATAGAGTTTGTACAAATGTGACAAGACCACTTCATTCGAGACTATCCAGAGATAGCTGAGAAAGGCAATGTTCAGAATATGAGGCTGAGTAATACGATGGCTAGGGGAAGACCTCCTAGAAACACCGAAAATGTGAGTGGAAGTTAGAGAGGGACAACAGATACAGTTGTGAGATCCGAGGAGAGGGCACCTGCCTGAGCCTATGCTATTCGCGCTCGAGAAGAAGCGTCATCCCCAAAAGTCATTACTAGTACTTTTACTCTATTTGATATTTATGTGATTGCATTGATATATCCATGATATGCTCATTCATATGTGTGTGAATCTAGTATCTAGTAAGACTCTGCCTGTTGAGTCTATTGAATTTGTAATTAGAGTATCGAACCCTTTAGGCAACTGTGTTTTCGTTGATAAAGTATGCAAGAACTATCTGTTGATGTTTCAGGATATTTGTTTTTCGGCTAATCTGATGTTGCTACCCTTTTATGAATTTGTTATAATTCTGGGGATGGATTGGCTAACCTTGCATAATGCTATTGTAAATTGTAAACGGAAGAGTATTAATTTGAGAAGTCAGAATGGTGAGATAGTTCGAATTGAATCCAGTGATTTGAATGGACTTCCAGTAGTAATATCTTCGATGAAAGCTTTGAATTAGGTGAAAAAGGGTTGTGAAGCCTATCTTGCATATATGATAGATACAAAGGTGACTAAAAAGAAAGTTGAATCTGTGCCTGTGGTATGTGAGTTCCCAGACATATTTCCTAAAGAACTGATTACCTCCAATACGAGAAGTTGAGTTTGGTATTGATTTAGTGCCGGGAATGACTCCTATTTTGATATCTCCGTATAGAATGGCATTGACAGAATTGAAAGCATAAGACCCCTTACCCGTGTCCGACACCGAGATAGGATACAAGACATTATCGAACTTAACTTGCTTAAACATACATTATCGGCCTATAAAATTTCTTTTCAAACTTAAAAATTTTCATTCATATTCATAACATTCTTATTATGGGCCTACGAGGACTTAAACATACTTACGGGAGGTTTCAAAATTAATCTGGAAACTTTCACTCTCTTAGAAATTTTTTACCTAAACATGGGCCAAACGCCTGTGTGAAGTGGGACATGCCCGTGTGGGCAGGCCGTGTAGTCACATACGACCATGTCCTTTGCCCGTGTGGAAATTAATTTTTATTTCGAACCTACAGGGGTTTTCACACGGATGGACACACGCCCGTGTCCTCACTCGTGTGTGAAAACCTTAGCATTTTGTTTATGACGTCAGCAACTTCTCAAGGGGCACACGGCCTAGGCACACGCTCGAGTGCTAGCCCGTGTGACGAATCAAATTCTCGTAAATTTGGTGCAGGGGACACACAGCCTATCAACACACCCATGGGGGTTGTCCGTGTGTCTACCCATGTGGAAAATTAGAAGGCTATTTTCCAAGACAATTGCCACCCTGAAACATAAACACACTTATACCAACTCAAGCAATACATGATATGGCAATAATACACTATAAAAAATCACTAATCATCATTCATACATTTCACATTTTACTTCATAAAACATATCATCATTGAAATATGAAACTTGGCAAATATTGGCCAATTCCCTATGGCCATATACAAAATGAGGAAATAACATTAGTAGCCAACACTTGGTTCTCAAATATGACATAATACAAAATGACCAGGTTCCTATACATGCCATACCCAAAAAAAGTCAACTTTACTATACCAAAAGAATTATTGATAGTGTGATCCGAGCTCCGATGTTCTACGATCCCCTAGCTAGCTTGGCGATACAACAAGGAAAAAGGGAAAAGAGAGGGTAAGCATATAGCTTAGTAAGTTTTCTTGAATTAATAAAGAAATATAAGTGTTCATGGTGAAATCCATTCATCTTACAGAACAATAGCAACACAGGTTCTTAAGTGTTTAGGCATATTTACTCATACTCACTCTTACCATCACACACCACATTATGGTTTCATAACTTGAAATTTTGCTCATGATACTTGTATCACTTGATCACATAATTTAGCACTTATGCTAATTTGGACATAAACTTAAATCATCATCATCCTTAACATAAATGGAACTCATTATCATCCTTGTATAATTTAACTCTATAGCATCTTTGCATACTTAACTCTTTTGCCCGTTGAACTACTCAGAATATCAGAGGATACTCAATCTCATCATACATGTATCATGATGCCAATGCCATACCCCAGATATGGTCTTACATGGGATCACCTCTTGATTCCAATGCCATATCCCAGATATAGTCTTACACGGGGATCTCTTAGCTCGATGTCGATGCTATGTCCCAGACATGGTCTTATACGAGATCGCACTTAGATGTCGATGCCATGTCCCAGACATGGTATTACACGAGATCTTCCTTTGGTTCCGAAGCCATGTCCTAGACATGGTCTTACACGGGACCTTCCTTGACTTGATCCACCTAGACTTCACTTATTATATAACACTAAACCATACAATTTATTCACTCGACTTTATCCGTAAGACTCCCTAACGTATATTAAACCCTCTCTTGAGTTGAATAACGTCTAACCCTAGGTTAATTAACGAAAATCTCTTTCTCACTTAATAACCCTTAGAATAGCAGTAAATCGAACTATGGACTCCCATATTAGGTTTCACCTTAATCCGAAAAAATCTCGTCACCCTATCTCTAGGCGAGGGAACGACTCCACTTAATTATGCTAGATCCATTCTTAGGTAGGGTCTATTCCTCCTCCACCTAAGAACATCTGACTTGAATTAATATCCCAGAAACATTAACACAAGAATTAAGCACACATAATTAAGAACAAATCAAGTATTTATCATATAATTCAAAAGACAATAACAAGATTCATCTAGGTTTCATCCCCTTCAGGTATCTGAAGGTTTAGTTCATAACAAATCTCAATAGAAAAGATAAAACAAAACATAAGAAATCCCTAAAACCCCCTGAAGGAATTGAAGGAGAGATCTGTCGTCTTGATTAGAATTCCGGCTTCTTGAGATGGATCAAATGGATATCTTCGAGTGATTCCCACAAAAGTTTCGGCTTCTGCCGAATTCCGAATGTCTCGGCCTCCTTTTTGACGGTTGGCCTCTAGGTTCTTTATATAGGCTTTTGAGATGCTTTTACTTGGCCTCTAAGTGCCCTAATTCAAGTATACTTCCTACTCAGTGTTTGAATAGGCTTTGAAATGTGTTTCTTTGCCTTAAAGTATCCAAATCCGAGTACAATTTCTCTTTTCCACGACAGGGGCACGGCCATGGTACACGCCCATCTAGATCAACTTCAGGCCGTGTTTCGTTTCTGTTGTTTGAGGCACGACCGTGTAAATCGTGGTCAGACCGTGTTAAGTAAATTGACAAGACACGATCGTGTGGCTTGAAGTCCAGGCCGTGTCAATTTTTGCTTCGACCCAAATTGGCCCGTTTGGAGCCCGTTTCTTGTTCTTTTCATCCTCGGGTGCTTTCCTGAGTATAAAACATAAAAATAAAGGATTAAGAGCACCTTTTTACATAAATCAAGGGCTAAATCATCCAAAAGCATGTTAAATATGGGGTTAAAATATGTTACCTTTACGGTTTATCACCTATCATCTCCCCAAATCTCTCCTTACAATCAGACTTTTAGTCCACAACAAACACTCGAGACGTGATAGGAAAAAATAATGCTCACGCAAGGATTTGAACTCCAGTCCTCTTGCACATTAACACTCCATTTAACCACCAGACCAGCAAGCCCATTCTACTAATTACTCACACACTTTTACTTATAAGCCTACTAACCAGAGATAGGGCTTAATTCATAGAAATACCCAAAATTTACCCAAGTTAAGGCTTGAACTTGGTACCTCTCACACACTTCCAGAACACTTAACCACTGAAGCAGATATAGATTTGTGCCAAAATTGCAAAAACCAAAATTAACAAAAAATCGGGCGTTACAACTCCACCCCCTAAAGGAAAATTTCATTCTAAAAATTTTACCTGATCAGAAAAGGTGAGGATACTACTACTGCATCGAATCCTCTAGCTCCCAAGTGGCCTCCTCAGTACTATGATTCCGCCATAGCACATTTACTAAGGGGATAGATTTCCTTCGCAGAACCTTAATGTCACGCTCCAGAATCTGAATTGGCTCCTCCTCAAATGTCAGATTCTGTCTAACCTCGATGTCCTCAATAGGAACAACATGCGTGGGATAAGAGCAGTAGCATCTCAACATTGAGACGTGGAACACATCATGAATGCGGTCCAACTTCGGAGGAAGCTCCAGCTAATATGCAACTGGCCAGACTCGCTTCAAAATACGGTACGACCCAATAAACCAAGGGTTCAGCTTACCCTTGCAACCAAACCTCAGAACCTTCTTCCACGGCAAGACCTTGAGAAAAATTAAGTCCCCCACAGAATATTGATATCCTTTCTTTTGAGATTCGCGTAGGAATTTTACCTATCAGAAGCCACTTTCAGTCGATCCCGGATCAATTGAACCTTATCTTAAGTTTTAGAAACCAAATCCGGACCCAGAACTCGTCGCTCACCCAACTTAGTCCAATATAAGGGAGTGCGACACTTACGACCGTACAAGGCCTCGTAAGGTGCCATATGAATGCTAGACTGATAACTATTGCTATAGGCGAACTCTACCAACGACAAATACTCCTCCCAACTACCTTAGAAATCTATAGCACAACTCCTCAACATATCCTCCAGCACTTGAATCACCCTCTCTGATTGACCATCTATCTGAGGATGGAAAGCAGTACTGAAGTCCAAACTTGAACCCAGAGCCTTGTGCAATTTCTTCCAGAGCTGAAACGTGAAGCGAAGATCCCTATCGGAGATGATCGAGATAGGAACCCCATGCAGTTTCACAATTTCAGATACATACAGCTTAGCCAATTTCTAGAACGAAAAGTTTGCCTTGACCGGAATTAAGTGAGTAGACTTGGTCAATCGATCCACGACGACCTAGACAGAATCTTTCTTAGTGGGTGTTAAAGGCAACTCACTAACAAATTCCTTAATTATTCACTCCCATTTCCACATCGGTATCTTTACTGGCTACAGCAACCCCGAAGGCAACTGATGCTCAACCTTAACTTGCTGACAAGTTAGACAACTAGTAACAAAGTCAGTAACCTCAGGCTTTAGCCCTAGCCATAAGTATAACTCTCGTAAATCTAAGTACATTTTATTTCCACTGAGATGCATAGTGTAAGGCCTGCCATGCACTTCCCTCAAAATCGACTGCCTCAAATCCTTATCATTCAGTACACAGACTCGACTGCGAAAACAAAGTATCCTATCACTGTTAATCCCAAAATCAGTAGAATCATCCATCTCAACCTGACGAAATCACAACTCAAGAGACTTATCCCCCATCTATTTATTTTTGATCTGATCAATCCATACAGGCTTAACCTGAAGTTCCGCTAACAGACTCCCATTGTCGAATAAATTAAGTTGAGTGGGCATCGCTCTCAGATCGGTCATAGCCCTACGGCTCAAAGCATCTACCACCACATTAGCCTTACCAGGGTGGTACTCGATGGTGCAGTCATAATCCTTAAGCAATTCAACCCATCTAAGCCGCCTAAGGTTTAACTCTTTCTGGGTGAGGAGGTACTTGAGGCTTTTGTGATCAATGTAGATAGTGCACTTCTCACCGTACAGATAATGCCTCCAGATTTTCAAAGTGAAGATTACTATTACCAACTCCAAATCATGCGTAGGATACTTAGCCTCATGCGTCTTGAGTTGACGAGACGCATAAGCTACCACTTTACCATCCTGCATCAGAACGCAACCCAGACCCACATGTGACGCATCACTGTATGCAACTAAATCCTTTCCAGATTCAGGTTGTATCAGAACTGGAGCTTGTGTCAAAATAGATTTGAGCTTCTGGAAGCTCTCTTGTTGCTTATCAGTCTAGATAAAGGGAACTCCCTTACGTAGAAGCTTGGTCAATGGCGCTACGATCAAAGAGAACCCTTCTATGAAGCGTCGATAATAACCCGCCAGCCCCAGAAAGCTATGGATTTCAGACACATTCTTCGGCTATTTCCACTCCAACATACCCTTAATCTTACGAGGATCAACACAAACCCCCTCCGCAGAAACTACATGCCCCAGAAAGGTTACTTCTCGGAGCCAGAATTCACACTTACTGAACTTCGCATACAACTATTTCTCACGCAGAGTTTGTAATACCACTCGAAGATACTTATCATGCTCATCCCCAGTCCTCAAATACACCCAAATGTCATCAATGAAGACTACCACGAACTGATCCAGATAGGGTTGGAACACTCGGTTCATCAGATCCATAAAAGCTACAGGTGCATTCGTCAGTCTAAATGGCATCACTAGGAACTCGTAATGGCTGTAGGGAGTCCTAAATGTCATCTTATGCTCATCAACCTCTTTAACTTTTAATTGGTGATACCCTGATCGTAGATCAATCTTAGAGAAATTGAAGCTCCTCAAAATTGGTCGAACAGATCATCTATTCTCGGTAGTGGGTACTTATTTTTTAGAGTTAGGTTGTTCAGCTGTCGGTAGTCGATACACGTCCTCAGTGTCCCATATTTCTTCTTCACAAACAATACTGGTGCTCCCCATGGAGACACACTGGGATGAATGAACCCTCGATCCAGTAACTTTTGGATCTAAGCCTTAAGCTCCATAAGCTCCTTTGGTGACATTCTATAAGGGGCGATGGACATCGGAGCTGTACCAGGATAAAGCTCAATCCCAAAATCTACCTTTCGGCTCAGAGACAGACCCGGTAGTTCCTCAGGAAAAACATCAGAAAAGTCCCTTATGATTCTGATGTCCCTGACTGAAGAGTCCCTAGAATCAGAAACATTGACGTAGGCCAAGATTGCCTCACATCCCTTCCATACCAACTTTTCTGCCACAAACGCAGAAATCACATTAGTCAAGTAATCTCGACATTTCCCAATCACCACTACCTCGTTGCCCTCCTCGGTTATCAAAACCACCCTTTTTGTCGTACAGTCCAGACTTACTCGGTGCTTGACCAGCCAGTCTATTCCCAGACTTAGATCGAACTCCCTAAATGGAAGCTTTATCAGATCAGCTAGAAATATTTTCCCTTGTCCCTCTAACGTGATGTTTCGAAACAATTTACTCACTTGAATAGACTGCCCCAACAGACTCACAACAGTTATCTCGCTCGAAGTGCTCTCAACCAGAATTCCCAAGTTTCAGACACAGAGCTAGCTACGTAAGAGTGTGTAGAGCCTATGTCTATCAATGCAATATATAGTACATTAAAAATTAAGAATGTACCCGTAATGACGTCTAGAGCATCACCATCCTCTTGGTGACATACAGCATAAACCAGTGTAGGCTGCCTCGCTTCAGTCAGTCCCGTACCTTTGCCCGATACTCTCTGTCCTCGGCTCCTAGGTGGCTGCTGCACTACTCTCTGCAGTTGCTCAGCACTAGTACCCATAGCTTGCACCTGATCAGTTCTCAACGGACAATCCCAAATACGGTGCTCAGTTGACCCGCATCTCAAACATGCCCTAGTCGTCCTCCAGCACTCGCCTAGATGGCGTCTACCAAAGTGCCCACAAAGCGCCACACTAGTAGGTGCAACAAGAGTCCCAACTCTCAATAGCCCATCAGATCTGGCCTTTTTCTTATGCCTTATCACAGAATTAAAGGGCTTCGATTCCCTTTTATTCTTTCCTTTCTCGCGATTTTGGTACTCCGCGCGCTTAACCTCCTTGACGATCTTTGCCTTATCCACTAGAGCAGAAAAACCACACTCCTTCTGCTGAGCTATCAGAACCCATAAGCTATCCCTGAGTCCATCCTCAAAATAGACGGAACGCTCATACTCGATCGCTATCACAGCCCGTTTAAGACCCTAGTCAGAACAGTGGTTTCAAAACCACAAATCTGAGGTTAAAATAATATTTTAATGTTATATTTGGTGTTGATTCTTTGTGACTTAGTTTGTGTGAAAATTCTCTGTGATAATTTAATTGATTGTGTGTCGACTTAAGAGAAATGACTTAATCACGCAAAGAGAAAAAGCTATGTGCTGATTTATAAGTACTTAAGTGTTGTTGTCTTATTAATGTGGAGGCCTTATGAGGCAATTAAACCACTTTGCTAGTAAGTGGGTGGATATGGTAAAAAATGACCTTATATGTTATGTTTTATGTATTTATTATTAAAGGTTAGTTTTCTACTTTAATAATATTGATTAATTAAAAGACTAAAAACATGAAATGGCCATCATCTTCTTTTTTACTTCACTAAAATTAGAAAGAAAGTATAGGGCTAGAAACTTTGAAGTATTCGGCTAACATTTAAGCTTGTTTCAAGGTATGTTTGAGCTCAATTTTTGATGATTTCTATGTTTTCGTAATCATTGCTTAGTGCTCTAGCTAACCCATGTTGTAATTTTGTGAATTGGTGATGTTTTTGTGATGAGCCATTGATGAATGCGTGAACTATGTCCCAGTTGATAGTGAAATATGAAAACTTGGTGTTGGATTAACATGTGTTGTCTTTGGATTTTTGATGAAATTGAGTAATTTGGACTAAATTGTGAAAATGATATTTTGAAGGACCAAAATGTAAAATAAATGAAATGTGTGAAATTGTATGAACATAGAGAGAATTTGACTAAGCATATGTGTTTTGAAATTTTGTGTTTTTGATTGTTTTGTGTAATACGGACTAAAGTGTCGAAATGTGAAAATGTGAGGGCCATTTCGTAAAATGCCCTAAATGTGTATGAGTAAAGAAAATGATTTATGAATAGTATCTTTGTGTTGCTATGATGCTAGTATGAAATGGATAAATTGGAAATGAATCATATTGGTATGGAATGTGTTCAAGTGGTGTAATTTGGTCTATTAGTGAACATGGTTGTGAATGATATTGTATGAGATGATATGTTGATCATTTGACATGAAATTGGTTGCCAAATTATATGTGTAATCATGCTTTAATGTGCTTGTAGAGATTGACCCTTGTGTGGGTGGCAAATTGGCCTTGCAAATGTCCCATTTTGTCACACGGTAGTGGCACATGGGTGTGCCTAATGATCGTGGGTGAATTACAGTATATAGCCTAATAGCACACGGCCTTGACACAAATGTGTTAACTAGCTGTGGGCATAAGTCAGTAGCTAGCTTAAGGAGCACACGACCAAGATACACGGGCGTGTATAATAACCATATGAAGAAGTCAGTATACGGCCTAGTAGTACACGACCTTGGCACACGGACATGCCTGGTAGCCATGTGATTTTGACAGGATTGGCCATGGCCAAAGTACATAGGTGTGCTAGATGGCCGTGGGGTAAAGTTAGTTTCAAGCATGGGGCAGACATACGGGGGTGTCTAGCAGCCGTGGGAGGCAGACGGTCTACTTACACGGGCGTGTAACCCCTGAATATTTGAAAAGTTTTAAATTTCTGAGAATTTCTGTATGTGTTCCGGTTTAGTCCCGACCCTCTTCTAGCATGTCTTTAAGGTCTTGAAGGCCTCAATAAGGGACTATTTGATTATGTTTTGATGTGTTGTGATGATGTTTGACTTTGTGTCATAAATGGAATGTGAAATTATTTGAATGTTCGGTAATGCCTCTTAACCCTATTCCGGCGACAGTTTCGGGTTAAGGGTGTTACATTTTATTGGTATTAGAGCTACGGTTTAGTCGATTCTCAGACTAAAGCACGTGTGAGTCTAGCTATACATGCCATATAGGAAATTACGATAGTGTGATGAATTCTGACAGTTGAAAATATGTTTTCGTATAGTAATGGATCCCGATCGAGCTATTGCCGACGACTAATCGCTGCAAAATAATCTAGTTTTAAAATTTATAAAGAATGATTGAACCTGTAGACTAACTATGACAACGATAGAGGCAAGTGCACCTATTGAATAGCAGTATAGTTAAGGCAAGAATATCTTATCAAACCCAAGGAACCTAAAAGTACTACTACCCTACTTTCTTTCTATTATTTAGCCTAAAATATGGAGTGCTTGGGCGATTTATCTAAAACTAATGAAATACTTTAAACTAAAATGCAAAGATAAACGAATAAATTGGAAAAGACTTTGGAAAACTCAGTTGATAAAGATGATATCCTCAGGAAGAATCCACCTATGACTTCACTTATTATTTATTCCCTAAACCATATGATTTTTTTACTTAAGTTGATCCGTGAGACTCCCTAACCTATATTAAACCTTCTCTCGAAGCGAATAATGTCTAACCTTAGTTAATTAGTGGAACTCTCATTCTCTTATAATATCCCCCTAAGGAAGCAGTAAATCGATCAATGGATTCCCATATTAGGTTTCACCCTAATCCAGTAAAATCTCATAACCCTGTCTCTAGGCGCCCGATCAACTCCGCTTAATTATGCTAGATCTACTATTAGGCAGGGTCTATTCCCCCTCCACCTAAGCACATCAAATTAAATTAAGCAACATAATTAAGAACAAATTAAGTATTTATCATATAAATTCAGAAAACAATAACAAAATCCATCATAGGTTTTATCCCCTTCAGGCATATGAAGGGTTTAGTTCATAACTAAATAAGAAAACATCTCAAGAGCAAAGATAAAACAAAACATTAGAAATCCCTAAAACCCCCTAAAGGAATTGAACGAGAGATCCTCTGTCTTGAGTAGAATTCGACTCTTTGAGATGGATCAACTGGCTATCTTCGAGTAATTCCCTAAATGAGTAAAGCTCTGGCAGAAAACTCTGCTCAAACTTCCCGCCCTTGAATAGCCGCCTTGGGGTATTTATATATACGTTTGGGATGCTTTACTTGGCTACTAAATACTCATAATTCAAGCATAATTCGTTCCTAGGTGTTTAAGTAGACTTAGGATTGCGTTTCTTGGGCTCCAAGCGTCCTAATACGAGTGAAATTGCTCTTTCCCATGGCAGGGGCACCGTCATGACATGCCCGTGCAAGTCATCTTCTAGCCCGTGTCTCTATTCTGTTGAATTAGGCACGACTGTTCACGTCGAGGTACAGGCCGTGCTTTGAGTTTATCAATTGGGGCATGGCCGTGTAAATCATGGCATGGCCATGTGAAGTGAATGGCAAGGCACGGCCGTGTAGCTTGAAGTCCAGGCTGTGTCGATTTCTTGGGTTGGCCCAATTTGGCCCGTTTTAAGCCTGTTTTATGTTCTTTTTATCCTTAGGTGCTTTCCTGAGCATAAGACATGAAAAGAAAGGATTAAGAGCACCTTTTTACATAATTCGAGGATAAATTCTTCGAAAAGCATACTAAATGTGGGATTGAATTATGTTACTTTTACGGTTTATCAAATACCCCCACACTTAAGCTTTTGCTTGTTCTCAAGCAAAATTCTCAACTTATAATTAAAACGAGCTTCCCACAATTCATAATTCCTATTGACAATGTCTCATAATAATTCATAGATAATTTATACATGGATAATTCAACTCAAAGAGTCCTAAAGATTCAATTACAATAAGTCATACCTTTGTAGTACGAAAACATAGGTGTCTCCCCTTATCTAAGTCATTACCTTTAATTCAAAATCGACAAGTATTGACATCCTCACAAAAGATTCACTCAAATCACTCGAAGTGTTTAAGGTTCAAGAATAAGCACTCATAAGTGATACACAAATCTCCACCACTGTATATGAGATTATACACAAATAAAAATGTCTTTAATCAGGGTTGTAACGGGGCTTGGGTTAAAAGGTGTGGATAAAGGCTGAATTAGAAGGTTAGAATAGAGACTAACTTGACAAATTGTCTAACTAGAAACACTGAACTAAATATAAATATTGACTTCGAATGAAAACTAATAATATCACTAATAAGGAGTATTTTGATAATAATTTAATAAGAGCTTTTTCAACAATTTGAGTTTAAATGCTCTAAGCTCTTTTGTATACTACTAATATTGAATAAACTTGGATTTTTTTTTTAAGAACAACCTAAAACAAACATAATAGAAGGAACTTTGATAATTGAAATAACCTAGTTCGGCAAATGATCAAATCAATTCTCGATAGAGGGGTAGTCAAAGGAATGTTGATAACAAATACAAAGCGATTTTGGGTTAATATTAGTGGGTGAGTCAATAAAAAGGTTGTTAGGATTCAACGGGGTTCACTAGGGGTTAATTTGTATGGGTAGGCTTTTTACCGGAGTGAATCGGGTTAACACCTAGGTGCCTTTATCATCTCTATATATTAAATCATTAATGTGGTCTCGACATGTATAAACGAGGCAAGTTCTAGACTAACAGTTCAAAATTGACACACTCATAATCAGTAAAGTGAGCCCGAAAAAGAACATATATATGCTCTACAAGGCTCAAGATCTCACAAAAATTATGGGTGTTTTGACATCAATCCTTATAAATTTTGAACTTCAAGGTGATACTTAAATTCAGTTCAACGACCCATCAATTTTTTAATTTTTAGAAAGTAGACGTATTATGCTCGATTCTCTAGTATTCTTCAAATTTAATCATCAATGCACAATTAACTATGACTTACTCTAAAACATATCAATAAAAATCATAAATCATTAGAAATTTCATCCTAATTAATAATATGAGAAAAATACTTAAGATCAAGACTAATTTCAGGGTTTTGAGAATTATGCAAAAAGTTAGGCCCTATTACCCCCACACTTAAGGTGTACATTGCCTTCAATGTACAAAGATAGATAATGAAATTTATGTGCCAAATCAAAAAGAGAAGTGGGGAAAGTAATACTTTCTAAAATCTGGATGATCCTGGCGTCTTTGGTGGCGGTGATGGTGTTTTCTATGGGCACGTGGAGTAGCTCTTGAGAAGCAATTTGCTAGATGAAGAAATTAGGTAGCTTTGTGAAGATATAGCCAAGAGATCTCTGAAATAATAATAATATACTAATAATAAATTTAAAGATTAAGGAAATAAAAAGAAGGAGACTAAGAATAAAACTAAAATTGAAAGAAAAGACTAATGGACTAAGGAGTCCTTATTGTTGAATAGTTTGTGAAGTGGGTGCGACCTTGAAGGCTGTGGTGTGTGATTCCCTAGTGGCCTTTAGAACCTAAAACCAAGAAACTAATATGAAATAAATTAAATTAAGCAGAAAAGAAGTATAGATAAGGAAAATAAAGGAGACGAAAAAAGAAAAATAGAACCGAAAAGGTTTTCGAGACCCTTGACGTGTCAATTAAGTGAAACTGCCGGCATGAACTCATGTTGAGGTCTCCTTTGAGAAGATAATGCTTACGTTTCTTCGACATGATCTTTGTGTTGCTCAAGTGTCTTGGATCTTTTCTATGAATAGGAAGAAGAATTTGAAAGAAAAGAGAAAGAAGAAGTAAGAAAGAAGATGGGACAAAGAGGACGGGCTGTGGGGATTTAAATAGGATTTCAAATCTGGCACGTTCCCACGCCCGTGTATCGAGGGTGTATCGATTCACACGGCCGTATCGCACGGTCGTGTTATGGGGTGTGTTGTCCTTCCACGCCTATTTTGTTGGTTTGCACGCCTGTTCCTAAAAAGCCCGTATAGGAGGACGGTTGGAATGCACGAGCGTGGTCTGCCCGTGCTAAATAAGTTAGTATCTTAGCACGGCTGTAAGGTACGACTATGCTATTTTTGTCGGTGCCCGTGCTGTGGGTGGTTGGATCCGTGATGTTGGGGGGTGGTTGGACTGACTTGCACGGCTCTGCTTTGTCAGTGTGGTAGTTCTGGTGGTCCACACGGACACGGGCACGGCCGTGTGGCCTGGAAACCTGTATCTTTGCTTTAATTTTGGAGAGAGAAGAGAGAAAAGAAAAGAAAAGAAAAGAAAAATAATTTTGAGAAATAAAAAGTGTTAGCGCTCGGGTTGCCTCCCAAGAAGCGCTTGTTTATAGTCTTAAGCTAGACTATCTTAGGCTTTGAAAATTTAAGGAGGTTTAAAGGTTTGAATATTTTCCCTCTTACTGACAGTTTTATTTTCGTGACAAAGTTTAGGTCGATAAGTGTTTACCTTGAAATTGTTGAACATTGGATTGCTTACCTCGACTATTTAGGTGGGGAAAACATCGCGTACTGAAGGAGTATTTCTTCTGTTTCTTGATTCATTGAACTGATGTAAGGATCGGCTTTATCTAATAGCACTTGATCTTCTATTTTAAAGTGATTTGATGTCCCTATGAGCTCTTCTGGTGGTTCCTCAGGTTTTATTTTGTGTGGATCCGATTTTTCTTTGGTGTGTATCTTCTGCTCTTCTAAATTGTTGATCGTACAATTTTGTGTTGGCTCAGTTTTGATGCTTTGTGATGTTTCCTGCGATGAAGGTTGAATAGTTTGATTATCTATTGAAACGACTTTCTTACCTTCATCTTCTGTGGTTTTGGCTAAGTCAAGAGCTTGAAGATTGACTGATTCATCTCCTACACGAAGTATGAGTTCTCTTGTGGCAACATCAATTTTAGTCTTGGCAGTTGCAAGAAAAGGTCTTCCTAAAATTAAAGGGAGTGAATTTTCCTCATCCATGTCTAAAACAACAAAATCTACTGGGAAGACGAATTTATCGATTTTTACTAAAACGTTTTCAATAATGCCCCTAGGAATTCTAATAGTTTTATCAGCTAGTTGGATACTCATCCTAGTTTGTCTGGGCTTCCATAGACCTAGTCGTTTAAACAGTGTATAAGGCATGACATTTATACTTGCCCCTAAATTAGCTAACGCATTATCAATAGTTAAACTACCAATTAAACATGGAATCGTAAAACTCCCTGGATCTTTTAATTTTTGCGGTAGTCGATTTTGTAGCATTGCTGAGCATGTTGCATTAAGTTCCACATATTGCTCTTCATCTATTTTGCGTTTGTTTGTTAAGAGCTGTCTTAAAAATCTCCTTGAGTCGGGCATCTGAAAAAGAGCTTCAAGAAGAGGTAAGTTAATGTGTAATTTCTTTAGACGCTTTAGAAACTTACCGAATTGTTCCTCTGAATCATCTCTTTTCAATGCTTCGGGATAAGGTATTCGAGGGTGGTACTCTTTAATTACCGATTTTTCTTGTGCTACCTCAATTTTACCTATTTCTTCCTTGGTTTCTTGCACTAAGGTGGGTTTATCTACCTTTGTATCCTCTTGAGATGTGATGGCTTGTATTTGTTCTTTTGGGTTTATTTCTGTGTTGCTTGGTAGACATCCTTATTGATGTTCTGAAACAAGCTTTATGAGTTGTCCCACTGAACTAGTGATCTCCCCGACTTGTTCCTTGATTTCTTTGATCGATATTCCTTGGTTATCAAGTGTTGTATCAGTTCTTTGCAGACGGACATCTGTGTCTGCCATGAACTTTTTCAGCATCTCTTCAAGGCTCGGCTTCTTTTTCGGTGGATAAGGTTGATTTTGGTAATTTGGAAGAGGTTGCTGCCTTTGATTTCCTTGTCCTCCCCACAAAAAATTTGGGTGGTTCCTCCAACCTACATTATAAGTGTTACTATAATGATTATTATTAGATCGAAAATTGTTACCTATATAGTTTGTCTGCTCGTTTTTTGCTCCTGGTTGGTAGGGTGGGTACTCAGAATTCACCACATTCCCGCTTGCTTCGCATTGCATGACTGGATGTACCTGTGAAGAACATAAATTATCAAGCTCTTTATTCATTAACTCCATTTGTGTTGACAACATTGTCACTGCTTCTATGTTAAAAACTCCGGCTGATTTTGTCGGTTTAGCTCTTGTAATTTTCCATTGATAGGTGTACAACGACATCTCCTCAATAAAATCGTAAGCTGCTTTAGGAGTTTTATTATTCAAAGTTCCACCGGCTGATGAATCAATCATTTGCCTAGTTGGATAATTCACACCATTGTAGAAAGTTTGGACTTGAAGCCACAAAGGTAATCCGTGGTGTGGGCATCTCCTTAGGAGATCCTTGTATCTTTCTCATGCATCATATAATGTTTCTGCATCATTCTGCACAAAAGAAGATATATCATTCCTGAATTTAGCCGTTTTGGCTGGTGGAAAATATTTTAAAAGAAATTTTTCGGTCATTTGATCCCATGTGGTGATTGACCCTCGTGGTAACGAGTTCAACCACTGCTTTGCTTTGCTCCTTAACGAAAAAGGAATAACCGAAGACGTATGGCATCGTCAAAAATGCCATTTATTTTGAAGGTATCACAGAATTCTAAAAAATTAGATATATGAGTGTTTGGATCCTCATCCTACAAACCATCAAATTGAACGAATTGTTGAATCATTTGTATTGTGTTAGGCTTTAATTCAAAATTATTAGCAGCTATAGCGGGCCTAACAATACTAGATTCTGCTCCTGTCAAATTAGGTTTAGCATAATCATACATAGTACGCGGAGCATTTTGTTCTTGCCCATCAGGTGGATTATTTTCGGCCATCCCTTCAGTAGGATTGGATCTTTGCTGTTCTTCTCTTTGATAGTCTTGAGCTCGTCTAGTTTCTCCGAGATTTCTGCGAGCAGTAGCTTCAATATCACTTTGTATTCTAATGGCCCTTTAGGATTTCTTCTAGTCATAAACTAGAAGTACCTTGCAAGTTTAAGAACAAAAGAAAGAGAATTAGTAAAAAAATAAAAATTTAATCTAAAAATAAAATAAAAATAAAAATAATGGCTAAAGTAATAGAAATAGAGCTTTCTTAATATTTTAGAGTTCTCCGGCAATGGCGCCAAAAACTTAATCGCTGCAAAACAGTCTAGTTTTAAAATTTATAAAGAATGATCGAACCTGTAGACTAACTATGACAACGATAGAGGCAAGTGCACCTATCGAACAATAGTATAGTTAAGGCAAGAATATCTTATCGAATCCAAGGAACCTAAAAGTACTACTACTCACTTTCTTTCTATTATTTAGCCTGAAATATGGAGTGATTGGGTGATTTATCTAAAACTAATGAAATACTTTGAACTAAAATGCAAAGATAAACAAATAAATTGGGAAAAGACTTTGGAAAACTCAGTTGATAAAGACGATACCCTTAGGAAGAATCCACCTATGACTTCACTTATTATTTATTCCCTAAACCATATGATTTCTTTACTTAGGTTGATCAGTGAGACCTCCTAACCTATATTAAACCTTCTCTCGAAGCGAATAATTCTAACCTTAGGTTAATTAGTGGAACTCTCGTTCTCTTATAATAACCCCCTAAGAAAGTAGTAAATCGATCAATGGATTCCCATATTAGGTTTCACCCTAATCTGGAAAAATCTCGTAACCCTATCTCTAGGCGCCCGATCAACTCCACTTAATTATGCTAGATCTACTCTCACGCAGGGTCTATTCCTCCTCCACCTAAGCACATCAGATTAAATTAAACAACATAATTAAGAACAAACTAAGTATTTATCATATAAATTCAAAAAACAATAACAAAATCCATCATAGGTTTCATCCCCTTTAGGTATCTAAAGGGTTTAGTTCATAACTAAATAAGAAAACATCGCAAGAGCAAAGATAAAACAAAACATTAGAAATCCCTAAAACCTCCTGAAGGAATTAAAGGAGAGATCCTTCGTCTTGAGTAGAATTTCGGCTCTTTGAGATGGATCAACTAGCTATCTTCGAGTAATTCCCTAAATGAGTAATGCTCTGGCAAAAAACTCTGCTCAAAACTTCCCACCTTTGAATAGCCACCTTGGGGTATTTATATATACGTTTGGGATGCTTTACTTGACTCCTAAATACTCATAATTCAAGCATAATTCGTTCCTAGGTGTTTAAGTAGACTTAGGATTGCATTTCTTAGGCTCCAAGCATCCTAATCTGAGTGAAATTGCTCTTTCCCACGGCAAGGGCACGGTCATGGCATGCCTGTATAAGTCGTCTTCTAGCCCGTGTCTCTATTCTGTTGAATTAGGCACGACTATGGCACGACCGTGCACGTCGAGGTATAGGCCGTGCTTCGAGTCTGTCAATTGGGGCATGGCCGTGTAAATCGTGGCATGGTTGTGTGAAGTGAATGGCAAGGCACTACCGTGTAGCTTGAAGTTCAGGCCGTGTCGATTTCTTGGGTTGGCCCAATTTGGCCCGTTTTAAGCCCATTTTACGTTTTTTTATCCTTAGGTGCTTTCCTAAGCATAAGACACGAAAAGAAAGGATTAAGAGCACCTTTTTACATAAATCAAGGATAAATTCTTCCAAAAGCATACTAAATATGGGATTAAAATATGTTACTTTTATGGTTTATCAACGACGTAGAGAGTAATGAGCCTACTCCTGCTCAAGGGATAATGCTGGCCACATCTCGGCCGAATAAAAGTAGAGAGGGATGAGAGGCTAAGCAAGCCTTGTTCCGAATGATGAGCGAGTAGTTTACAGAGTTCGTTCGAACGAATTCGGCTACTCCACAACCTACACCCCCACAAGTACCTATTGTGCCACATGTTGTAGATCGACCAGATTGAATAAACCTCCTGTAGATAAGATTCGAAAGTATGGGGCCGAAGATTTTAGGGCCACATCCGATGATGATGCTGAACGAGATGAGTTTTGGCTTGAGAATACCCTTCGAGTATTTGATGAAATGTTGTTGACTCCGGACGAATGAATAAAATGTGTTGTTTCGTTGTTGAGGGATACTACGTATAACTGGTGGAAAACATTGATATTTGTGGTTCTGAGAGAGAGAATCACCTGGGATTTCTTTCAAACTGAGTTTAGAAAGAAGTATATCAGTCAACGTTTCATTGATCAGAAACATAAAGAGTTTTTAGAGCTGAAACAGGGCCATTTGTCTAGTTTTTCGCAGAACATACGTATACCTAAAGGTTTCAATCTCTAAGGTTGAGTTTCTTAATTGTAGCACTCATAGCATAATATAATTACTTCATGCAAATCACCCAATTCAGTCAGAAAACTTACTGTACGGACTTGGCGCCAGAGATTCTGGTGCCATACTTTCAAAATCATATACATGTACATATTTTCTAAACCATTTTCAGACCTATTTTGGAAAACATTTTGAACCCAAAACCAATAGACGAGTTTTGCAACCTGACTCTAAAACCATAATTGTAACACCCCAAACCCGGCCAAACACCACGATCAGATTTGGTATGTCATATAAGAAGATTTTTAAGAAACTTCATATTCGTCTGAAAATTTTGGAATCTCTTTTTTAAAAACTTCAAGTTCGACAGTTAATCTGAAACCTCAGTGTTCATTTTATAAAAATTATACTTAGCCCAAATCATGCCTTTGGGTGACGTTTAAAAACACTTGATGTTGCATTAAGTTAACTTGAGGTTGTTTGTTTAATATCATTAGTAAATTCGTTGGTTGGGTTGTTGAAAAACTTTCATTTTGCATTTTATTAGGAAATCATCTTACCAAAAAAAAAAATCATAAACTAAAGTGTTTAAAGTTTAAACCAAAGATAAACCCAAATTATTAATGGCCTTATTATATAACAAAAATCCCCAAAATAAAGAGAATCCAAAGAAAAGTAAAGTTTAATTTAATAATAACCGTGCATGGCCACCTCGAAGTCCACTCCAGCCCAAATCCACAGAACTACGAATTACCTGTAAAAGTTTAAGCAGAAGGGGTGGGTCATGATGACTCAGTGTGCAATTCCTCACATAAACCATAATTGGGCCTAAGCCCCCATTATCCAAGCGGCCGAAACTCAAGCACTATAGATAGTAGACATTCAATATAACAAACCCAGCCCATCCTAATGATCCATCCTCTACACTCCGCTCCATATATCCAACCTCAGCACACCTGTGGGGATTTCTACAATCAACCCTCCATCTACTACACTCATCTTTGGCAGTCATGTTGACTGTCATACTGCTCAAAGCCGCTATGATGTAGCCTAGCCACCGTATCAATGTGACCAAGTCACCGATATACATATATGGCACCGAGCCATCAGAATAGTGTGACAAAGTCACCGATATACACTTCCCCTTAACATCATCAATATCTTCGCAATCCCATGCAACATGCAATCATAGTGGAAATGGATGCAACATTTTATAACAAACACAATATCATCAAAGTATATATATAATCCACGCTGAAGTGTTTAATCGGCCTAGTTAGAAAATCACTAACCTGGTATCTCGATTTTACCCCTCAAAGGTAACCCAATAGACACTACCGAAGTTTCAGCTTCTAAATAACACATATACTTAGTGACCAATGATCAAACGAAGGAAGGTGTGAGAAATTACACACTTGAAAAGTAGAGGATTAAGGACTCTTTATCAGCAGTCCCCTCACTATCGCGAACCACTGCGATATGTCTATTCAGATTCGAAGTCAGCCCACAACCTGGTGGAAAATCTTGAACGGCAGACACTACACACCGTTTGAACCTAGGGGCAGGGATTACGAGTCCAACCCCCTCCTTCACTTGACTGGCATTCGTATCCATGAAATGATCTTGATTAGGAAACTAGGTTAAAGCAATGAAAAAGAAAGAGAGAATAGGTACTCCAAATCAAAAGAAGCTTCTTACTTTGATCAGCGAAAATCGAATGCTAGAAGGGTTGGTCTATGAAACTGAATGAGTCCCTATAACGCATCCAGTTAGAATCGATTCCCTAAAACATAACAAAAGAAATGGCCTTTTAGTCAAACCAAACAAGAAAGACCCCCTTACTACCCATTCGACCAACATCCATACTTACCAGAGACTTCCCCAAATGCAGGCTAAACGAAGAAGAGAAGATGAGAGCAAGCCCCTCTAAAATCGACCAATGCCCAAAGAAGCGCGTCAGAACCTTCGATTTAACCAAACCAAAAAGAGAAGAGAAAAAAGAACGAATAGAAAATAAAAGAGAAAGGAGGTTTCTTACTGAAGAACAAGAGAATGTCGATTGAAGAGGATACATTCGGCTACTGGCATAAAATAGTAGAAAGGGTGCCTTCAACTGATGCAAAAAGAGGTTCAACTTCCACAAATTATGAATAAAAATAGAGAAAAGAAGCAAAGATAGAGGACAAGGTTTGGCTATGAAGGGAAACAAATAGCAAATGGAAGAAAAAGAAATAAAGAAAACACAAATCACCACTCTGATATTCGGCTATCACCAAAGAAGCAAAAAGAAGAAGAAGAAATGAAGTTAAAAGGTGCTTCGATTTTGGTAGAAGAGAAAATGAAGCAAATGTTTGAAAATGCAAAAGAAAAAGAGAGAATTTCTAGAATAGATTTGCTAACACTACACTCAAAATGACCATTTCAAGAAAACGGCACTCCCCATTTCACTAATGATCAAAATTGCTCACCAATGCCTAAGCACCCAAAAGGAAATTTGGCACTACCTAACCCAAACTAAAATCGCACATGCACTCCCCCCACACTTCCCTCATTCGTCCAACCTCTCTCCCTCTCTCCACATCCCACAAATTCCTCCACCTTTCACTCTCCACTCCCCACTTCAAATGTGTTGACCAATTCTTACTCCCCTAACACCTCTCCTCCTTCCATTTCAGATATGTTGACCCATTCCACAACTAACATGCAGAGTCTTGGCCAAATCCACCTCTTCTCCATCCTTAGCAAAATGAAAGCCCCAAAAATGCAAGCTCTGAGATTCGAACCTACTCCCTTCTCCTTTATGATCCCCTAAGGCGTCATCCCCCTTGCTTCCTAGGCGTCACTTATCAGCACACCACAACTATTTTTTTTTGTGTCATCAAACATACACAAATATATATAAGGCCTACCTCTACAAGCTTATCCCCTCTTAAGCCTTAAAACCAAAATTTAACTAAGGCTCTAGCTTTAGCCTGAGCCTTCCCAAGACCCCCAAACACATCCAAAAAGCAAGCCGAACAAGCCAACCACATAGATATCATAAGAATGCAGAACCCCAATTCCTAAGATATTACAGATCAAATCTCCCAACATAAGCAAATAAAAAAAAATTTAAAATATTCCTAAAAGCCTAAGAAAAGAGAAAACTAACGACTGAAACTATGAAGGAAATTATACATGTAACATCCTGAATTAGGGGTTGTTTGTAATTTAATTATTTTTCCCATGTGTGTGCTTGAAGAAATGAATATTATGTTTGCTAGACATGTTTTAGGGTCTAGTCATAGCCCCGAACTAGGTCGGACTTGGGGCTGAAATTTCTTTTGAAGTGTTTAAAAGGAAGGAATTAGGTGAAAAAGGGGTTAAGTAAAATTTCGGGTGAAGCTTAACACAAAGAGTTAATTGGAAAAGTGGCTTTCATGCGCCACTTAAAGGCTTAGGGGTGGCGAATGGGCAGGTCTTGGGTTCGATTCTTGGGAGTTACAAGGGGGGATGTGTTTATTTTTTTGGGCTTTTTGGCGTTAAAGGAAAGGGGGCCAGGTATGAAGGCTTTAAAAATTAAATAGTGAGGTTTAAGAGCATGAAAGTCGATTGGGCAGAATGGTTAGAGGCGTGGGTGCAGTTTGCCTCCACCAGGTCCTGGGTTCGAACCAAAGAAGCTGCAGTTTGACATTTTATTTTTTTGGAAGCCGGCGTGAATGGGAGAGTGAGTAATGGCTTGATTTTGGACTCTTAATATGATAAGGATAGGCTTAAACTTTTGCACATATTTTCAGCTGGAGGAGTAGTGTTAGTAGTTTATTTTCTTTTTATTTGTTGAAGAGGTGGATAGGAGATAAATGAAAGATAAATGTTATTCCTTTTGGGTGATAGTTAAGCTGGAAATTATCACAAAAAAAGAGGTAATGGCCGGTTATGGGACTCCTTGGGGGGCCATCTACATTCGGTTTTGATAAAGCAAGGAGGTGCCAAAATTCATCAAGTTTTCCTTTCTTTTCCTCTTGATTTTCTTTTGGCCGAATCCTCTCTAGTCCACAAGTGCCAAAATCCTTCAAACCTTTATCACCCCTTTTTATTATTTCCTTCTTGCTCTCTAGCCGAATCCACTCCCCTCCTTTTCCAAAATCTTTTCTCCTCCATTAGAGCTAATTTGGCCGAATAGCAAGTGAGCACAAGTGTCTTTTCGGGATTCTTTTTCAAACGGTTGGTAAGAGGTAAGTGGACATGGCCGAATGATTTTCTTTGGTTGATTCAGGATCTATGGTTATGGCCGAATGGCCTGTGATTCATAATAATGTGTTTAAATCGATTGTAGGGAAGCCATAGTCGATTGAAGGAAGCTTTCAGGATTTGTTTTCCTAAGATAGGGTGGTAAGTAACATTCGGCCATAAGGCCTTGATTATGTGTGATTGTGCAAGCCGATTCTAACAAGTGTTTTGGTAGGGATCTCGACAAGTCAAGTGACGATCTCAGGTTTTCAGTAAGTTTGGTAAGTGATTAGTAAGATTCGGCCAAGGGCCATTTGTTAAGAATTAGTGCCTAAAGTTGAAACTAACATACGTTATATATGGATTCAACGATTTCAAGAACAAGCATAGTTTCGGGATTTGGTAGGAGACCAAATCAGTAACCAAGGTGAGTGTTATTTCGAGTACGACATATCCTTCGGGATTATTAGTATAGCCGAATGGCTATTAGAACTAAAGTTTTATGTGTTGGCCGATTGTAGGGGGAAAATAATCTCTCGGGATTTCGCTAGTATATTCGGGATTTTGCTAGTAAACAGGTGTGTAAAACTCTTTACACACTTTATTAATTAACATTGCCATATTGTTGCCTTTTAATCTTTTTGCTAGTAATTTGCTTGTGGGCATAAGATTGGATTCCGGGTAAGTCCCCTATTTTGTGATCTATAATGTATGTTTGAGTATGCCATCACATTCTGTTAAATACTATGCTATACATAAATGCATGTTATATGATCATTGTTATGTAAGCATGATGATGGTGGGATTGATGAGAGGAGGGGATAATTTCTATGGATCGTCACCGTGGTTTTGACCACAAGATGGGTTGGCCCCATCGATTTATTGTGACTTGGTCACCAAAGGGTTTTGACCACATTTGTTGTTAAATTGTGACTAAGTCCTAGTGGTTTGGTACCACCAGTGGTTTTGACCACATTATGATATTTGTGACCTATGGTCATCAGTGGTTTTGACCACACGATGGGTTGGCCCCATCATTTGATTTGTGACTCTAGTCACCAGTGGTTTTGACCACACGGGGTAGTAAAGGAGTATGGATGGTTAGTTGGGTTGCATGTTGCATGTCTATTAATAAATTGTGTATGAGATTCCGGGTGGGGGATTTACACACTGAGTCTTGGTGACTCACCCTTTCTCATACTATTTTGCAGATGAGTAGATCGCGGAGATGGAGCGAGGGAGGACTCGAGGCGGCCATGCTTGTTTCTCAAATTGGAACCCTATTTAAATCAGTTTTAGTTCATTTATTTTCTAAGTATTTTTATTTTGGGTTGTAATAAGGCTGTTAATTATTATTTGGATGTTTATTTAATTGTTTTAACTTTCCTATGTTATATTACAAATGGAATTTATAAATGTTATGTGAACCGATTAAAAGTAACTTTTTCAAACTTAATAACTTCTACGGGTTTTCAAAGATGTTACCATCGGGTAACAAAATACACCAAGCCAACTATAACCTTGACAAATTTTAAAATTTACATGATCAAACGTTTTCAAAGGGTTTATCAACACAACCATGTCTATAAAAATAATCCCAACTGAGTTTTATCAAACCCTGTTTTAATACCTTAGCCATATTTTAACAAGTTTTCACCTGACACTCAAAATGTTTCAAATCATTTTACTCCGTGACATACTAGATCCGGTCAAGACTCATAGGCCGGGTTTGGGGTGTTACAATACAGTTAAAAAAGTCATCCATAACATGTGTTAAATGAGCCTATTTATAGAGTTGGAGTTGTTTTCATCCTTAACCCTAGGTCATTGATAAACCAAAATAGTAACATATTTTAATCCCACTTTTAGCATGTTTTTGGATGATTTTCCCCGTTAATTATGGAAATAGGAGCTCCTAATCCTTTGTTTCCATGTTTTATACTCAATAGAGCACTGGAGGATGAAAAGAACGAATAACGGGCCAAAAATAGAAAAAATGGGCCAAAGCATGAAATCCACACGGCCTGGGCCTAAGACCACACGGTCGTGCCTCGCAAGAAAAGTTGACCACGGCCTGGACCCCAGAAAGCATGGCCGTGCCTCATCAGCAGGATTGACAATGGCCTGGCCATGATTTACACCGGCGTGTGCCATGGGTGTGTCTTTGTCGTAGGAAATAAGAATTCTATTCGAGTTAGGGTACTTAGAGGCAAAGAAACATATTCCAAAAGCCTATATAAAGACCCTAGAGGCCAACCTTTAAGGGTGCGTTCAGCTAGGCCAAAGAGCCAAGCCAGAGTAGTTAATTTTAGGGATTCACTCGAGAAAAGCCAGTTGATTCATCTCAAGAAGCCAGAATCATACTCAAGACAGAGGATCTCTCTTTCAATTCCTTTAGGGGTTTTAGGGGTTTCTTATGTTTTGTTTTATATTTTCTTCTGAGATGTTTTCTTTTACAATTATGAACTAAACCCTCAAATACTTGAGGGGGATGAAACCTAAGACGAATCTTGTTATTGTTATCTAAACTGAATGATAAATATTTGATTTGTTCTTAACTATGTGTTCTTAATTCTTGTTTTGGTATTTTCGGGATATTGATTCAAGTGTGATGTGCTTAGGCAGAGGAGAAAGAGGCTCTGTCTAAGAGTAGATCTAGCATAGTTAAGCAGAGTTACTCGCGTGCCTAGAGATAGGGTGACGAAAATCTGCCGGATTAAGGTCAACCTAATATAGAAGTCCATAGAACAAGTTAACGCAATTCTAGGGGTTTTAATTAGAAAGAGATTTCAATTAATCAACCTAGGGTTAGACGTTAGTAGCCTTGAAGAGAGGGATTAATATAAATTAAGGAATCCTATAGATCAAGTCAAATGAATAAATCGTCCGGTTCAGAGTTAGATAACAAGTGAAGTCTAGGTGGATTCTTCCTCAGGTATTTTCCAAATCAATCGATTTTCTCTCAAGTCTTTTCCCCAATTTCTTCTTTGTCTTAGCACCTTTAGCTTAGTTAAATAGTTAATTTTAGATTAGATAAAAATCCACTTAATTCTTAGGCTAAATAATAGAAAGAGAGTTAATATTAGTACTTTTGGTTCCTTTGGGTTCGATAATCCGGTCTTGCCGCTAGCTATTCTACTGTTAGATAGGTGCACTTGCCTCCATCATTTTCTTAGTTAGTTTCCAGGTTCGATCATTCTTTTTTATAAATTTTTAAGACTCTGACACACGATCAAGTTTTTGGCACCGTTGCCAGGGAATTGAAATATTAAGAACACTTAATTTTTATTACTTTAGCCATTTTTTATTATTGGAATTTATTTTCATTATTATTTTTATTCTTACTTTGCTAATTTTCCCTTATTTGTTTTTGGCAGACAATTTTAGTTTATAGAGGAAGATAGCATTGAATAATTATCAGTGGCAATTCATGAGGACAAAGCCTACTGAAGCTGCCAGTGTCTTCAACCTTGACGCAGTCACCATGCTATCAAATCAAGTAGAGATGATGAATAAAAAGATTGATGGCATATGTAATTCTTTGCAGGTACATCCGCTAATTGTAACAGCCCGATGTAAGGCCTAGTCAGGATAGTGGTGCGAGGCCATGAACCCGAGGTGAAATTATGAGTTTTTGAAGTTTATGCCATGTTTGCACGTTAGTATGAAAGTTTTGTAAAGCAATTTTATTAAGTTGAGGTCAATTGGTCCAAAAAGGACTAAATTGCAAAAGTTGCAATATATGAGTTTCAAGAAGCTTTTTGAATGAAATAGTTTTAGAATAATAATTATGAGCCCTTAAATAGCAATTTACCCAAAATTTAATTTTTGGACAAAATTGGCCTTAAGATGGTTAAATAAAAAAATTTTAAGAGGAAGGGCATTATGGTCATTTAGCCTAATTAGTGTTTTAAGTGGGAAAAAGATGAGAAAAATCCACTCATCTTCTTCCTTGGGCTGCCGAAAACTTGAAGACACCATAGCTAGGGATTCTTCATTTTTTTTGAAGCCCAGCTCATAGTAAGTTCATCTTAGCCCTGTTTTTAATATTCTTCGTATTTTCAAAGTTTCGTATTATGAATTAGCTAATTTTAGCTATAAAATGAGCTAAGATGCATGCTCAAAAATCTACCCTTAAATGACATGATTGCTAAATGATGTTTTATGGAAGTTTAAGAGAGTTTGATGTTAGATAAACATCTTTTCCTTAATGAATTTCATGAAAAATGGTAGTAGGGACCATTTTGTAACAATTATACAATTGGTCATACCTACTAAAAGTAGTGAGAATTGATGATTGTTATAGCAGAGAAAATGATTCAGTTGAGCATGAAGTTTAAGAAAGTTGCATGAAAATCCTTTTACGAGAATTGGGGCAAAAGTGCAAATATTAGAAAATATAGGGGCAAAATAGTAATTTTACCAAAGTATGAGTTATGAGTAAATTTAGTCAATATAGTTATTAAATGGTCTATTTTTTTTTTATTATAGATCAAGAAAAATGAAGCCCGGATCGAAACTGAGGCAAGAAAAAAGTCTAGGACTAAATTGCACATTTATATACATTTTGTATATTGAGGTAAGTTTGTATGATTTCTAAGCTTTATGATTATTATCATTAAATTGCTTAATATAATGTACAATAATTTTATGAAATGATCATGTTATGTTCAAGCAAGAAATCACGATAATAAGTACGAGCAAGTCCCGATTGAAGATGAATTTCCCAAGATACTCGATCTACCACACAAGTTATCATGTAAGTCCAAGGCAAGCTTGGCATTGATCAAGTTTGCAAGCAAGATATGATGTAAGTCCAAGGCAAGCTTGGCATTGACCAAGTTAGCAAGCAAGTTATCATGTAAGTCCAAGGCAAGTTTGGCATTGATCAAGTTAGCAAGCAAGTTATCATGTAAGTCCAAGGCAAGCTTGGAATTGATCAAGATATCATGTAACGCCAAGGTAAGCTTGGCATTGATCAAGTTACCAAGCAAGTTATCATGTAAGTCCAAGGCAAGCTTGGCATTGATCAAGATATCATGTAAGTCCAAGGCAAGCTTGGCATTGATCAAGTTAGCAAGCAAGATATCATGTAAGTCCAATGCAAGCTTGGCATTGATCAAGTTAGCAAGCAAGTTATCATGTAAGTCCAAGGACACAAGCTTGGCATTGAGTATGTTATCAAGAGCAAGACTTCATATAAGTCCATGTCAAGACATGGCCGTAAAACCAAGATGAGAAAACCCATGTAGGACCATGTCTAGGATATGGCTTTGGCATCATATTATGTGGGAAGAGATTTAGTATCCTCAGTTATTCACTGAAATTCATCGGGCAAATGAGTAAGCTAAAAGAAGATATCAAGAAAGATAAGAAAGTAAAGTTAGTATCAAGATGAAGTTAGATGAAGTTGAGCATTATTCATGTTGTGAATGAGAAAGTAGATATCATGATTATTGTTATTATAGTATACTGATCAATGTGATCAAGTGATATAGGTATCATGGTTACCTTACAAGTATGATAATAGTAATTGTCATGAGACATGTAAGAATCTATATGAGTAAGTAAGCTATTTAGCTAAAATTCATAATACCATTTTTTATGTGAAATAGTTTATATTAAGCAATGATGATGCTATGAGTTGTTACATGCAAACTTACTAAGCTATATGCTTACGTTATGATTCTTTCTTTCTATGCAGTCCCGCCAAGCTAATTCATGGATCATTAAAGTCGGAGCTTGCAACACACTATCAACTCTTATTTTGGTATAGCCAAGTTACGTTACTAAGTATGGAATGTATAGGAAACATTCATTTTGTGGACATGTTTTAAGAAGGGCCTTTGTTAATGCTATCAAGTTTATTATTCTTTTGTATATGGCTAAGTGATTGGCCAAAATTTGACTAAGCATGTATGTTTATTGAGATCAATGAAGCATGTAGTATTATTCATAAAATTGGGTTGTTATTGCATTGTTGAATTGTGTATAGATATGATATTCATTTCACGGTGGCTAATGGATTGGTAAATAGCCTGTAAGTGCCCACACTAATGGACACACGGGCGTGTGTCAAGACCGTGTTAACCATGCACCTTAGAATTATTAATCATAATAGGCCACGGGAAAATCCCATGGCCGTGTGTGTGCGCCGTGTAAGACACACAGTTTGGACATGGGCGTGTTCCCAGACCGTGCTGATTTAGTCAGTATATCAAGGATTATCACACGGTCTAAGCCAATGGGCGTATCATGGCCGTGTGAAATTAGTCAGTAACCTCCCACGGCTGGTAGATACGGGCGTGTCTAAGCCGTGTGGAAATAGTCAGTAGCCCTACATGGTTTGAGGTCATAGGCGTGCTTAAGGGTACACAGGCGTGTTCCAAGTTACACAGGCGTGTGAACCCTGCTTCAAAAATGAGTTATTTGATTTTAATCCCAAAAGTTTTCTGACATGAGTTAAAGGCCTCGTAGGCCCTTGTTATATGTGTTGACTAAGAAAGTGAAGTTTTTAAGTTGGAACGAAATTTTATAGCCCGAAAGTACATGTATCAGTGCGTTCAAGCATAGTAATGTCTCGTATCCAGACCCAGTATCGGTCTTGGGTGCGGGGTGTTACATTTAGTGGTATTAGAGCTACGGTTTAGTTAGTTTTAGGACTAACGTAGCATGAGCATGAGTCTAGCTATACATGCCATACGTAAGAATGTTTTTATAATGATAGTGTGAACACTCCTTACGACTTAAATTATGTTTATACATATAGTAAATGGATCCCGAAAGAGCTAAGGTGGATGATGTAAAAAGTAACGCACCGGCTCTCGCAGAAGGGACGGTGCCGTATGAGAATTAGAATAGACCTATTACGGTGAGTCAAGAAGGAGGAGGAGAAGAGGCTAGAGAAGCCTTCCTCCATATGATGGATGCCTGGTACATGGAGTTCGTTCGAGCGAACCCGAATGCACAACCCCATCCACCCTCGCCTGTTCCACAACCTACTTCAGTAGCCCCTCAAGTAGTAGAGGTGGTAAGAGGAGGCAAACCTCCAATTGATAGGATTAGAAAGCATGGGGCAGAAGAATTCCGAGCTAGAAAAGATGATGATCCAAAAAGAGCAGAGTTCTGGTTAGAAAATACTATCATAGTATTTAACGAACTGTCCTGCACTCCTGAGGAATGCATGAAGTGTGTAGTCTCTCTCTTAAGAGATTCTGCTTACCAATGGTGGAACACCCTTATGTCGGTGGTACCAAGGGAAAGGATCTCATGGGAATTCTTCCAAGAAGAGTTTAAGAAAAAGTATATAAGCCAGAGGTTTGTAGACTAGAAGAGGAAAGAATTTCTAGAGCTGAAGCAAGGCAAGATGTCAGTAACCGATTATGAGCGAGAGTTTGTACGACTCAAAGAAAAGGCCATGAATGTGTGTCCACTGAGGCCATTATGAGTAAAAGGTTTGAAGATGGTTTAAACGAGGACATTGAGCTGGTTGTTGCTGTCCTCGAATTAAAAGAATCCGTTGTGCTAGTGGAAAGGGCTTGCAAAGCCGAAGAACTAGTAAAAGAGAAGAAGAAATTTGAAATGGAGTCTCGCGATTCTAGAAAGAGACAGTAGAACAAGTCGTTCCAATCGTCATCCAAGAAGTCAAGAGATTTTCCAGCTCGATCAGCTATTTCCACTGGGTTTTCAAGGAAAGACATGAGTAAGCAGTATTCGGGAAATAAAGCACAAACCACTTAGTTGCAAATGTTGGAAATTTTAGATCTGACAGACCTGAATGTCCACAATGTGCCAGACACCATTTGGGAGAATGCCGAGCACATAAAAATGCATGTTTTAGATGTGGTTCCCAAGACCATTTCATAAAGGATTGTCCAGAGATGACTAAAAAAGAGAGAACTCAAAACCCAAGATCCGGGAGTATGGTCAGAGGGAGACCGCAGAGGAATCCGAGAAGTGGGGCAAGTGGAAGAGGTTACCCCAGAGAGTAGGTCGCGAGACCCGAGGGCAGAGCGCCTACAAGGACTTATGCCATCTGCACTCGCGAAGAGGCATCTTCCCCTGATGTTTTACGGGTACCTTTTTCTCTTTATAATACCAAAGTTACTACTTTAATAGACCCCGGATCCACATACTCTTACATTTACATGAAATTAGTACCCGATTTGGGTGTGCCTATAAATACCACAGAATTTGTGATTAAGGTGTCTAATCCTTTAGGCAAGAGTATGTTAGTTGATAAAGTTTGTAAAGATTGTCCATTAATGATTAGAGGTCATTGCATTAAAGCAAATCTTATGTTGTTACAATTTGATGAATTCGACCTCATTCTTGGTATGGACTGGTTGACTACTCGTAATGTAATTTTAAATTGTGGGAAGAAATACATTGAGATGAGATGTGAGAATGGGGATACTCTTCATGTCGAATCGGATGAGCAAGGTAGAAGGACGGTAATAATTTCTCATATGAAGGCGCAGAGATATCTAAGAAAAGGGTATGAGGCATTTTTGGCCTTTGTTGTAACACCCCAAACCCGGCCCATACGTCATGACCGGATCTGGTATGCTACGTGTTGAATGTTGCAAACTTTGTCTTGAAGGGTTTTGAAAATCTTAGTTTATTATAACTGATTAATCATTAATTGTGTAATTCTTGAATGAAACTTTAAGATTTGCATGAATGTGTTGGAAAAGCCTATTTTCCTCTCGCTTTATAATTAAAGTTTTGAAAACATAAGTTTATAAAAATGTGGCATGATAATAATAAAGAAAAATAACCTAAGTTATGAAGGCCTAATTATAAAAAAAATATCCCAAAATTAAAACTTAAAAGATAACCAGAAATAGTTTATGGAAATAATAGTCTTGATGGCCCCTCGAGTCCGACTCAACTCCCATGTCCACGATCTATTGCTCATCTGAGAAGGTGGGAAAAATAAAAGGGTGAGTCACCAAGACTCAATGTGAAAATCCCGAAAACACATGAAAGCCTTGGGCCCACAAACACATTATGGGCCTTGGGCCATAACAATGGCAACAGAATATATTTTCATGCAACATGGCCCGTCCCAAACCTAAGAGTCCATCCTCTACACACCCCCGTACCAACCATCACACCGTGGGGATTTCTACAATCAACCCTCCATCCGCTACACACCATATCGACAGTTGTGCTGCCTGTCACAAAGACCGATCACTATGTGACCTATGTGGCAAAGCCACCGATCGCTATGTGACCTTAATAATATATCGACAGCTGCACTGCCTGTCATAAAGATCGATCACCATGTGACCTATGTGGCAAAGCCATTGATTGCCTCGTGACCTGCTCCCCTTCATCATATCAATCCCATCCCATGCATACATACATGCAAGAATCAGAACATTAAACTATCTAAACAGATCACATACTTTCACATACTTCGATACACATAGAGAAGTTTCTATGATTACGCACTGCATCCCTTGCCTACCCTTTTTGGGTATTACGACTGCTCATACAAACCTCTTTATCCGCTTTTAGCCCATAACATACATATAATACTGATTAACTAGTGTGATAGAGATCCACACACCGACATCGACAATACGACATCGTCTAAGTCGACACTATCAGTAGCCACTACGACTGCTAACAGTCTAAGGTTTTGTTCTGAAGCCGATCCACAACCTGGTGGCCAATCTCGAACTGCTGACACCGCTCACTTCTTAAACTTAGGGATTAGTTTAACAGATCCAATCCCCTCCTTCGCCTGATCGATATTTGATTCCATCAAAAGACCTTATCAGTTTCTACCATCATAACATATGGTTAAGATCACAATTACGATAGCGAATCTAACGGAAATCTAGAAAGAACCCCTTACCTTGAAATCCCGAAAAGAGAGATATATGAGATTCAGAAACTAACAATTTCGGCTTTTAGATCTACACGATATTCTTCACTCAGTATGGGGGTTTCGGCTAACTCTTGAGAGAAGATTTCAGCTTTTTGCGAAAATCAAAAAGAGAAGATGATTCAAAAAATCTATGGAGATTTCGACTTTTAAGGAAGAAATCGGCAATAAGATTTCGGCTTTTTCTGAAGAAGTCAACAGGAAGAAAAAGAAAGGAAAAGAATGGACACTAGGGTATTCGGCTATAGCAGAAAAAAAGAAGAAGAGGAAGATGGATCTTTAGGAGTTTTCGGCTTTTTGAGAAAGGAAACAACCAAGAGAAGGGAATGAGAATAAATGCTGAAATTAAGAAGTGCCCTATTTCTTTAATCAAATTTTTGGCACACACACTAACCAAAAGCTAGAATTGCCCTCTTTTGAAAACTAAAACTAATTAATTAACAAGGAAATTTCGGTACCCCTCTTTTAGCCTCATCAAAACCGATTTTCTCCTTCCCCTAGAGTTGGAAATTCGGCCACTACTGTGACCAGCAGATAAGATCCTAAATTTCCTCCCTTTATCTGCCATATTATCTTTATTACCCACTCAAATAAATCCTCCTATATTTAAGCCTTGTTGCCATCCAACTCTACCTAATTAATTGTCGAACTTTAACTAACTTTAATTAAAAGAATTGGGCTTCATGTAACTTGAATGTGGGCCTCCTCAGTTGACGCCACCTCCTTGCTCTCTAAGTGGCGCCACTTTGCCACTGGGCCACAAGCCCACTTTGTATTTAAAACACAGATAAGATCTTTTAAGCCCTATCTTATCAGGCTTTCCACTAGAGTGTCTAATCAGAGAATTCAATTAAGGCCTCGACCAAATTCCTGATCCCATTCTAGACAACTAACACTCTCATTAAACATAACCACACATTAAATGCATTGACCCATTAATTCAGGATGTTACAGTTCTACCCCCTTAAAGAAATTTTGGCCTCGAAATTACCTGATTAGAATAGATGCGGTACTGCTACCGCATCGTCTCCTCTGGTTCACAAGTAGCCTCCTCAGAACTGTGATTCTGCCATAGAACGTTAACCAACGGAACCATCTTCCTTCGCAACACTTTGACATCATGATCCAAGATTTATATTGGCTCTTCTTTGAAGGATAGCTCAGGTCTTACCTCAATTTTCTCCACAGGCACTACATGAGACGGATCTGAATGTTATCGTCTCAGCATAGAGGCATAAAACACATTGTGGATCTGGCTTAACTCTGAAGGTAGCTCTAGCTGATAGGCTACTGGCCCTACTCGCTTCAACACCCCGTTAAGGTCTGATAAATCTGGGACTTAATTTACCCTTCCGTCCAAACCTCAGCACTTTCTTCCATGGCAACATCTTCAAGAACACCTTATCACCCACTGCAAATTCTATATCCTTACGCTTCAAATCAGCATAGGACTTTTGTCTGTCCGAGGCTTCCTTTAGTCGAGCTCAAATTAACTCAACCTTCTTCTCTGTCTCGGTAACCAATTCTGGCCCCAAAATTTAACAGTCCCCCAACTCTGTCCAACAGGTAGGAGTACGACACCTCCGCCCATACAATCTTCATAGGGCTCCATCTGAATACTGACTGGTAGCTGTTGTTGCAAGCAAATTCCGCTAATGGTAAAAACTCCTCCCAACTACCTCTAAAATCAATGACACAACCCCTTAACATGTCCTCCAAGATCTGAATTAACCGCTCAGACTGTCCATCGGTCTGAGGATGAAACGCTGTACTAAAATCCAACTTCGTACCTAATGCTTGGTGCAACGCCTTTTAAAATCGCGACATGAACTTTGGGTCCCTGTCCGTTATGATCGATACTGGTACTCCATGCAACCTCACCACCTCGGCTATGTATAGCTTAGCGAATTTCTGTAAAGAGTAATCGACCTGTACTGGTATGAAATGGGAAGATTTCGTCAAGCGATCAACAATCACCCAGACTTAATATTTCTTAGTAGGCGTGAGGGGTAGCCCACTAACAAAGTCCATTATGATCCTTTCCCACATTCCCATTGTGGAATCTTCACTAGCTGCAACAACCCTGATGATAACTGATGCTCTGCCTTAACTTGCCGACAGGTGAAACACTTACTCACCAATTCAGTTACCTCACGCTTCAAGCCCGGCCACCAGAACTGATCCCGTAAATCCTGATACATCTTACTCCCTCCGGGGTGCATAGCGTATGAACTTCCATGCACTTCTTGCAAAATCCTATGCCTCAATTCCAGATCTTTTGGCATGCAAACTATCCCCTGAAAACATAACATTCCTTCCTCATTCATACTGAAGTCCGTCGATCCATCACTTGATCCTACATGAAACCTCTCCTTTAGCAACTCATCGGTCAGCTGCTTCTCCTTAACCTGACTAACCCAAGAGGGTTTCACTTGAAGTTCAGCCAATAAGCTCCCATCGTCGTACAAACTAAGGTGAGCAAACATTGCCCTCAAGTCAGAGATTACTTTATGACTTAAGGCATCCGCCACCACATTAGCTTTACCCGGATGGTACTCGATCGAGCAATCATAATCCTTTAACAAATCGATCCACCTCCTCTGCCTTAAATTCAACTCTTTCTGGGTCAAAAGGTATTTTAGGCTTTTATGATCTGTATAAATAACAAATTTCTCCACGTACAGATAATGTCTCTAAATCTTTAAAGTAAAAACCACCGCCGCCAACTCCAAATCGTGGGTGGGATAATTTGCTTCATGCGGTCTTAACTGTCGAGATGCATACGCAACAACCTTTCCATCTTGCATCAACACGCATCCTAGTCCCGTGAGTAACGCATCATAGTAAATCACAAATTCCTTCCCAGCCTCCAATTGAATCAATACCAGAGCCTCCGTCAAAATCCTTTTCAACTTCTCGAAACTCTCTTGCTACTTACTAGACCAAATAAACGGAACTCCTTTCCGTAATAACCTAATCAATGGTGCCGCAATTGAAGAGAATCCTTCAACAAACCTTCTGTAATATCCGGCTAGACCAAGAAAACTCTGAATTTCTACCACAGACCTAGGCGGCTTCCAATCCAACACCGTTTCAATTTGTTGAGGGTCAACCCTAATCCCCTCTGCTGACACAACGTGGCCTAAAAACATAACTTCACTTAGCCAAAATTCACACTTACTGAATTTGGCATACAACTGCTTCTCCCTCAGAATCTACAAAACCACTCGCAGATGTGAATCATGCTCCTCTTCCGATCTTGAGTAAAACAGGATATCATCTATAAATACCACGAAAAATTGATCCAAGTAGGGTTGAAACACTCGGTTCATCATATCCATAAATGCTGCTGGTGCGTTGGTCAATCCAAATGGCATCACCATGAATTCGTAGTGACCGTAGCGAGTCCTGAATGTCGTCTTATGAATCTCTGCATCCTTGACCTTAAGCTGATGGTATCTTGACCTCAGATCTATCTTTGAGAACACTGACGCCCCTTTCAGTTGATTGAACAAGTCATCAATCCTTGGCAACGGACACTTGTTCTTGATAGTCAACTTGTTCAGCTGACGGTAGTCAATGTACATACGCATTGATCCATCCTTCTTCTTAATAAATAACACCAGCGCTCCCCAAGGCGACACACTTGGTCGAATAAATCCTTTATCTAGCAACTCTTGAATTTGTGCTTTCAATTCCACCAACTCCTTCGGCGCCATTCTATACGGAGCAATAGATATTGGCGCTTTTCCTGGAAGAAGATCAATTACAAACTCCACTTCACGATCCGGAGGTAATCCCGAAAGCTCTTCTGGAAAAACATCAGGAAACTCCTTCACTGTCCTAACGTCCCCAACAGTTGGGTCCTTGGCTTCCAGAACCCGAACAGACATTAATACTGCCTCGCATCCTTTTCTCACCATCCTTTCTACTCTTAAGGCAGTCACCACATTCGACAAACAGTTCCCCCTTTCTCTTATCACCAACACTTCACCACCCTCGGGGGTTCTTAACACCATACGCTTGGCTGCACAATCTAAATTAGCTTGGTACTTCACCAACCAGTCCATGCCTAATATTAAGTCGAACTCCCCGAACTGTAATTCCATCAAATCCTTCAGGAAAACTATTCCCTGAACTTCTAAGGGTACCTCATTCCCTGACTCGTGACCAGACCCTACGGGTTTTGACACAACAATCCTGCATCTACCTCGTCCACGCACACCACATCCTCTAGTGCTCATTCTACCGTTTCGCGTTTATCTGATTAGGAATTTTTATGAATTATTAGCTTCTTTTACTGATTAACCACGAACAATCTTATGGAAAGTAGTTTCAAGAGTAGTTCTTTCGAATTCGAAACTATATCTACTGGTTTTAGTCTCAAGTCTAAATCTCCTAGTTTTAGAAACCACATACGTTCAACCATCATACATCAACATACAAGCAGCATCCATGAACTCACATTCATCACCTAGGGGTATTTTCGTCATTTCACTATGTGAGGGTATTTTAATAATTTTTATCCTATAGGGGTATTTTCGTAATTTTCCAAAATAAGGTATCTTGGTGATTTTACAAAATTGGGGTATTTTGGTAATTTTACAACTCGAGGGTATTTCGGTAATTTTTGCAAACCAAGGGTATCTCGATAATTTTGCAAACCAATGGTATCTTGAGAAATTTTTCACAAATCAAGGTTATTTCAGAAATTTTACATAACTAGGAGTATTTTAGAAATTTTGCAAAATAAGGTGGTTGGTCCATTTCGGGTTTCAGTTATAAATTTTGGCCCGTAACAAGTCCTCATGGCTAAGGTGAACAGTCACTACGCACCAAGTAGGATTCTGGTGAAGACGAGGTGATCCGCTAGGGCCACTTAAATACCAAGCTCTCCCTGGATCCAATCCTAGACATGCGTACGCCTGTTACCACACCCTAACCCTGTGACTTGTTCACAGACATGTTTAAAAAAAATTAAGTCTTATGGAATTTGAAGAATTGTTTAACCTAAGCCTGGAGTCCATCGAGCTTTAATCATACTAACCTACGTCCCTATGGAGCCCATCAAGCCCAACATGCATATCACATAATGAGTTTAAGACACTTACCTGCGTGGATCGGGTGCCGGTAGACTCGAAGGCCATATCTCCACCGAACTTTTCCCAAACTTATAACACTTTTACAAATCACTACTGGACCCATTTCACAGACTGAGTTTTGAATTGGGCTCTGATACCAAAAATGTAACACCTCAAACCTGGCCCATACATCATGATCGGATCTGGTATGCTACGGGTTTAACGTTGCAAACTTTGCCTTGAAGGGTTTTCAAAATCTCAGTTTATTACAATTGATTAATCATTAATTGTGTAATTCTTGAATGAAACTTTAAGATTTGCGTGAATGTGTTTGAAAAGCCCATTTTCCTCTCGCTTTATAATTAAAGTTTTTGAAAACATAAGTTTATGAAAATGTGACATGATAATAATAAGGAAAAATAACCTAAGTTATGGATGCCTTATTACAAAAAAAAATCCCAAAATTAAAACTTAAAAGATAACTGGAAATAGTTTATGGAAATAATAGTCTTGATGGCCCCTCGAGTCCGACTCGGCTCCCATGTCCACAATCTACTGCTCATCTGAAAAGGTGGGAAAAAGAAAAGGGTGAGTCACCAAGACTCAGTGTGCAAATCCTGAAAACACATGAAAGCCTTAGGCCCACAAACACATTATGGGCCTTGGGCCATAACAATGGCAACAGAATATATTTTCATACAACATGGTCCATCCCAAACCTAAGAGTCCATCCACTACATACCCCCATACCAACCATCACACCGTGGTGATTTCTACAATCAACCATCCATCCGCTACACACCATATCGACAGCTGTGCTGCCTGTCACAAAGACCGATCACTATGTGACCTATTTGGCAAAGCCACTGATCGCTATGCGACCTTAATAATCTATCGACAGCTGTCCTGCCTTTCATAAAGACCGATCACCATATGACCTATGTGGCAAAGACACCGATCGCCTCGTGACCTGCTCCCCTTCATCATATCAATCCCATCCCATGCATACATACATGCAAGAATCAGAACATTAAACTATCTAAACAGATCACATACTTTCACATACTTCGATACACATAGAGAAGTTTCTATGATTACATACCTGGCATCTCTTGCCTACCCTTTTTGGGTATTACGACTATTCATACAGCCTCTTTATCCGGCTTTTAGCCCATAACATACATATAATACAGATTAACTAGTGTGATAGAGATCCATACACCTAATTACTGACAAGACGATACTGTCTAAGTCGACACTATTAGTAGCCGCTACGACTGCTAACAGTCTAAGGTTTTATTCTGAAGCTGATCCACAACCTGGTGGCCAATCTCGAACTGCTGACACCGCTCGCTTCTTAAACTTAGGGATTGGTTTAACAGATCCAATCCCGTCCTTCGCCTGATCGATATTTGATTCCATCAAAAGACCTTATCAGTTGCTACCATCATAACATATGGTTAATATCACAATTATGATAGCGAATCTAACGGAACTCTAAAGAGAACCCCTTACCTTGAAATCCTAAAAAGAGAGATATACGACTTTTAGATCTACGTGATCTTCTTCACTCAATATGGGGGTTTCAACTAACTCTTGAGAGAAGATTCTGGCTTTTTGCGAAAATTAAAAAGAGAAGATGATTCAAAAAAATCTATGGAGATTTCAACTTTTAAAGAACAAATCAGCAATAAGATTTTAGCTTTTTCTGAAGAAGTCGGCAGGAAGAAAAAGAAAGGAAAATAATGGACACTAGGGTATTCGGCTATAGCAGAAAAGAAGAAGAAGAGGAAGATGGAACTTTAGGAGTTTTCAGCTTTTTGAGAAAGGAAACAACCAAGAGAAGAGAATGAGAATAAATGCCAAAATTAAGAAGTACCCTATTTCTTTAATCAAATTTTTGGCACACACACTAACCAAAAGCCAGAATTGCCCTCTTTTGAAAACTAAAACTAATTAATTAACAAGGGAAATTTCGGTACCCCCTTTTTAGTCTCATCAAAACTGATTTCCTCCTTCCCCTAGAGTTGGAAATTCGGCCATTACTGTGACCAGCAAATCAGATCCTAAATTTCCTCCCTTTATCTACCATATTATCTTTATTACCCACTCAAATAAATCCTCCTATATTTAAGCCTTGTTGCTGTCCAACTCTACCTAATTAATTGCCAAACTTTAGCTAACTTTAATTAAAAGAACTAGGCTTCATGTAACTTGAATGTGGGCCTACTCAGTTGAAGCCACCTCCTTGCTCTCTAAGTGGTGCCACTTTGCCACTGGGCCACAAGCCCACTTTGTATTTAAAACATAGATAACATCTTTTAAGCCCTATCTTATCAGGCTTTCCACTAGAGTGTCTAATTAGAGAATTCAATAAAGGCCTCGGCCCAATTTCTGAGCCCATTCTGGACCCCTAACACTCTCATTAAACATAACCATACATTAAACGCATTGGCCCATTAATTCAGGATGTTACATTTGTATTGAATGATAAAGAGACAAAGTTAAGGATTGAATCAGTGCCGATAGAATGTGAGTATATGGATGTTTTTCTGAGGAATTACCAAGATTACCACCAGTTAGAGAAGTTGAGTTTGGCATTGAGCTAGCTCCTGGTACTGTACCAATATTCATTACACCTTATAGAATGGCTCCAACAGAGTTGAAAGAGTTGAAGTTACAGTTGCAAGAGTTGACAGACAAAGGCTTTACAAGATCAAGTTGTTCACCATGGGGCGCTCCGATTTTGTTTGTGAAAAAGAAAGATGGCACCATGAGATTATGCATTGATTACCGTCAGCTTAATAAAGTGACTGTAAAGAACAAGTATCCATTGTCTAGGATCGACGATTTGTTTGAACAATTGAAAGGAGCGACTGTGTTCTCCAAAATAGACTTGAGATCGGGGCACTACCAGTTGAGAGTGAAGGATTCAGATGTATCCAAGACTGCCTTTCGAACAAGATATGGGCATTATGAATTTTTAGTCATGCCCTTTGGGTTGCCCAATGCTCCTGCGATATTCATGGACTTAATGAACTACATTTTCAGACCATACGTTGACAAGTTTGTAGTCATTTTTAGTGATGACATACTGATTTATTCCCGAGATGAGAATGAACATGCTGATCATCTACGAATAGTTTTACAGATTCTTTGAGAAAATCAGTTGTATGCCAAATTCAGTAAAAGTGAATTTTGGCTCAAGGAAGTGGGATTCCTGGGACATATTGTCTCGAGAAATGGAGTCCGAGTAGATCTAAGTAAGATTTTAGCTAAAATAGACTGGAAACCACCGAAGAACATCACAGAGATTAGAAGTTTTCTGGGCCTAGCTGGCTACTATAGGCGAATTGTTAAGGGGTTTTCTATGATTTCAACCTCGATGACTAGATTGTTACAGAACAATGTGAAGTTTGAGTGGTCGAAAAAATGCCAACAAAGTTTTGAGAAGTTGAAAACAATGCTGACAGAAGCTCCAGTTTTAGTACAACCCGAGGCAGGGAAAGAATTCATAATTTATAGCGATGCATCCTTAAATGGATTAGGTTGTGTACTCATGCAAAAAGGCAAGGTAATTGCTTATGCCTCTAGATAGTTGAAGCCTCATGAGAAAAATTATCCGACGCATCATCTTGAATTGGCTACCATAGTCTTCGCTTTTAAAATTTGGAGACACCATTTATATGGTGAACGATGTCAGATTTTTACCGATCACAAAAGTTTGAAATACTTGATGACATAGAAAGAGTTGAACTTAAGACAATGAAGATGGTTAGAGTTGATAAAATGCTTTAACCAAAAAATCCCTATTTGCCTTGAGAGCATTGAATTCAAAAATATCTTTATCTGATAATGGCTCCATTTTAGCTGAGTTAAGAGCTAGACCAATGTTTCTTCAAGAGATCTTTGAAGCTCAGAAAGAAGATAGTGAGTTTCAAGTTAAGAGAGCTTAGTGCGAGTCAAGTGCTAAATCTGACTTTCGGATTAATTCTGATGGATAGTTAATGTTTAGAGATAGAGTTTGTGTGCCAAGAAAAGAGGAGCTTATACAGAGAATTTTGTATGAAGCACATAATGGGTGTTTATCTGTACATCTGGGTAGCACCAAGATGTATAATGATCGAAAGCAACAGTATTGGTGGCCGAAAATGAAGAAATACATTTCAGAATTTGTTACCAAGTGCATGATTTGTCAGCAAGAAAAGGCTGAACATCAAGTACCTTCGGGTTTACTTTAACCTATCTTAATTCTCGAGTGGAAATGGGACCGTATTACCATGGATTTCGTAATAGGTTTACCGTTGTCTCTGAGCAAAAAAGATGCTATTTGGGTAGTGGTTGATAGACTCACGTAATCAACCCACTTTATACCTGTACGAGTGGATTACTCCCTAGATAAGTTGGCAAACTTGTATGCTTCAGAAATAGTAAGACTTCACGGAGTTCCCTTATCGATCATATCAGATAGAGATCCAAGATTCACATCCAGATTCTAGAAGAAGCTGCAAGAAGTTTTGGGAACAAAATTGAGTTTTAGCACTGCTTTTCACCCTCAAACTGACAGTCAGTCAGAAAGGTTAATTCAAGTACTCGAGGACATGCTTAGATGTTGTGTTTTGGAATTCCAAGGCACTTGGGAAAAGTTTCTCCCATTGGTAGAATTCGCCTATAATAATAGCTTTTAGTCGAGCTTAAAGATGGCACCTTATGAGGCCCTATATGGACGTAAGTGCAAAACTCCCTTGTTTTGGAATGAACTCAAAGAGAACCAAATTCACAGGGTTGATTTGGTTAAAGAAGCTGAAGAGAAAGTGAAAATAATTTGAGAATGTTTAAAAGCTGCCTCAGATAGACAGAAATCCTATTCAGATTTAAAGAGAAAAGAGATCGAGTATCAAGTTGGGGATAAAGTCTTTTTGAAAGTATCACCATGGAGAAAAGTTTTCAGATTTAGCCGTAAAGGCAAGTTAAGTCCACGTTTCATTGGACTTTACGAGGTTACGGAGAGAATTGAGTCGGTAGCTTACCGTTTGGCTTTGCCATCAGAATTAGAGAAGATACATGATGTGTTTGACGTGTCAATGTTATGACGCTACAGATTAGACCCTTCGCATGTAATTACCCCTTCAGAAATAGAGATTCATCCCGACATGACTTATGGTGAAAAACCAGTCAAGATTTTGGCTCGGGAAGTTAAGCAACTAAGAAATAAGAGTATTGCCTTAGTAAAGGTATTGTGGCAAAGGCACAGAATCAAAGAAGCTACATGGGAATTAGAAGAGAGTATTAGAAATCGGTATCCAAACCTTTTTGCTGGTAAGATTTTCGAGGATGAAAATCCCTAAGGGGGTGAGAATTGTAACAGCCCGATTTAGGGCCTAGTCAGGATAGTGGTGCGAGGCCACGAACCCGAGGTGAAATTATGAGTTTTTCAAGTTTATGCCATGTATGCACGTTAGTATGAAAGTTTTATAAAGCAATTTTATTAAGTTGAGGTCAATTGGTCCAAAAAGGACTAAATTGCAAAAGTTGCAATATATGAGTTTCTAGAAGCTTTTTGTATGAAATAGCTTTGGAATAATAATTATGAGCTCTTAAATAGCAATTTGCCCAAAATTTAATTTTTGGACAAAATTGGCCTTAAGATGGTTAAATAGAAATTTTTTAAGAGGAAGGGCATTATGGTCATTTGGCCTAATTAATGTTTTAAGTGGGAAAAAGATGAGAGAAATCCACTCATCTTCTTCCTTGGGCTACCGAAAACTTGAAGACACCATAGCTAGGGATTCTTCATTTTTTTTTCAAGCTCATAGTAACTTCATCTTAGCCCCGTTTTTAATATTCTTCGTATTTTTGAAGTTCCCTATTATGAATTAGCTAATTTTAGCTATAAAATGAGCTAAGATGCATGTTCAAAAATCTACCCTTAAATGACATGCTTGTTAAATGATGTTTTATGGAAGTTTAAGAGAGTTTGATGTTAGATAAACATCTTTTCCTTAATGAATTTCACGAAAAATGGTAGTAGGGACCATTTTGTAACAGTTATACAATTGGTCATACCTACTAAAAATAGTGAGAATTGATGATTGTTATAGAAGAGAAAATGATTCAGTTGAGCATGAAGTTTAAGAAAGTTGCATGAAAATCCTTTTACGAGAATTGGGGCAAAAGTGCAAACATTAGAAAGTATAGGGGCAAAATAGTAATTTTTCCAAAGTATGAGTTATGAGTCAATTTAGTCAATATAGTTATTAAATGATCTATTTTTTATTATAGATCAAGAAAAACGAAGCCCGGATTGAAACTGAGGTAAGAACAAAGTCGAGGACTAAATTGCACATTTACATACATTTTGTATATTGAGGTAAGTTTGTATGATTTTTAAGCTTTATGATTATTATCATTAAATTGCTTAATATAATGTACAATAATTGTATGAAATGATCATGTTATGTTCAAGCAAGAAATCACGATAATAAGTACGAGCAAGTTCCGATTGAAGATGAATTTCCCGGGATACTCGATCTACCACGCAAGTTATCATGTAAGTCCAAGGCAAGCTTGGCATTGATCAAGAGATCATGTAAGTCCAAGGCAAGCTTGGCATTGATCAAGATATCATGTAAGTCCAAGGCAAGCTTGGCATTGATCAAGTTTGCAAGCAAGTTATCATGTAAGTCCAAGGACTCAAGCTTGGCATTGAGTATGTTATCAAGAGCAAGACTTCATATAAGTCCATGTCAAGACATGGCCGTGAAACCAAGATGAGATAACCCATGTAAGACCATGTCTAGGATATGGCTTTGGCTTCATATTATGTGGGAAGAAATTTAGTATCCTCGGTTATTCATTAAAATTCATCGGGCAAATGAGTAAGCTAAAAGAAGATATCAAGAAAGATAAGAAAGTAAAGTTAGTATCAAGATGAAGTTAGATGAAGTTGAGCATTATTCATGTTGTGAATGAGAAAGTAGATATCATGATTATTGTTATTATAGTATGCTGATCAATGTGATCAAGTGATAGAGGTATCATGGTTACCTTACAAGTATGGTAATAGTAAGTGTCATGAGACATGTAAGAATCTATATGAGTAAGTAAGCTCTTTAGCTGAAATTCATAATTCCATTGTTTATGTGAAATGGTTTATATTAAGCAATGATGGTTCTATGAGTTGTTACATGAAAACTTACTAAGCTATATGCTTACATTATGATTCTTTCTTTCTATGCAGTCCCGCCAAGCTAATTCGTGGATCATTAAAGTCGGAGCTCGCAACACACTATCAACTCTTATTTTTGTATAGCCAAGTTACTTTACTAAGTATGACATGTATAGGAAACATTCATTTATTGGACATGTTTTAAGAAGGGCCTTTGTAAAGGCTATCAAGTTTATTATTCTTTTGTATATGACTAAGTGATTGGCCAAAATTTGACTAAGCATGTATGTTTATTGAGATCAATGAAGCATGTAGTATTATTCATAAAATTGGGTTGTTATTGCATTGTTGAATTGTGTATAGATATGATCTTCATTTTAGGGTGGCTAATGGCTTGGTAAATAGCCTGTAAGTGCCCACACAGTTGGACACACGGGCATACATAAGGCTCGATATTAGCTTTGTAGTTAGGATGCTTGGTAGATATCAAAGTAATATTAGAACTGATCACTAAATGGATGAAAAGAAATTTTTAAGATATTTACAACGAACAAAGAATCACATGATCATGTATAAAAGATCTAATCAGTTGGAAGTAATTATATAATCAAATATAGATTTTGTTGGATGTTTTGACAATAGAAAACCCACTTTTTTCGATTTATTTTTGCTTACTAAAAGAGTCATATCGTAAAAAAAAAAAATGCTAAATAGTTTGTCATTATATCATCAACGATGAGAACAAATTTGGTGGCATGTTTTGAGGTCATTATTCATACATTATGGTTGCGAAAATTTATTTTACGACTCAAGGTAGTCAAAAACATTACGAACCCATTAAAATTTATTGTGATAATTTTACAACAATATTTTCTCTAAGAATGAAAAATATTCTAAAGGTGCAAAACATATGGAATAAAATTATTTTCTTGTTAAAGAGGAAGTTCAAAAATAAAAAGTGTATTGGTTGTATTGATGGATGATATTTTATGATAATGTGACACTTTGAGCTTAATTGTTGTGTTTTTTATATAAATTTAACATATTTCTCGCTTATTATATTTGTGTATATAATTTATTTGGAATTATCTAAAATAATTTTTTATAAAAAGCTATTGTGACCGTGATATGATATGTTACTTAAAGGGCTATTATATTGAATTATATTGTTATAGTACATAGAAAGAAGTATTTGACTAAAACTATATACAATTGTCATAACTCATATTTGGAATCCACTAAAATATGATAATAATGATGAATATTATATTTTGTTACATGCACTTAGCACTTTTTATATTAGATTTTATGCTTTATTGCATTAGGCAAATTGTGAATGTAAGATTTTAGCTTATAATATGTACCCAATTAAGTCTCAAATCAAGTGGCCCGATTTAAAGTGATTAAGTTATTTACTTTAATATAGATTGAATCCTATTCATTCATTCAGTTACTTATAAATTAAAAGTTGATCTCATATATAAATTAATACTCCCTTTACCTATTAGGATTTACACACACCTATCAAGAGAGAGAAAATAATTTATGGCAGTGTTCTTCGTCAAATCTAATGGCCGAATCCAATTCTAGATCAGGTAATTTATATATTTGTGAAAATCATATTATTTTGAAGATGTTAAAATTATTAAGTGTGAAATATTAAATTTTTATTAATATGTATAATTTCTTTAGAAAAATCTATTGGTTAGAAAATGTAAGCTTACATTAAATCAAATACTTTCAAATTTCACTGATTGGTTCTTTGATTGAGAGAATTGTTACTAAAGTTAATGGTTGGGCTACTAGACAATTTAGTTATGCTAGTAGGCTTTAGCTCATTAAAGCTATGATTTTCAGTAGGTTCATCATGCCATAATTTGTTCTCTAAAGGATTACTCAAATATGTATTAGATTATTTTGTACAGGGAAGGATTATGCTGCAGATGGGGTAGAGTGTAACAGCCCATTTTTAGTCAAATCTGAACAGTGGTTTTGGAACCACAAATTCGAATTCAAAATATTTATTTTATTATTTTATTAAGGTATACAGCATGATAGAATTATTGGGTGAAAGTTTCATAAAGAAATTTTACCGTTTGAATGCTTAATTTGAGAAAAAAGACTAAATTGTGTAAAGTGAAAAAGTAGTGTTCTATTAGCTAAATGTGTTTAATAGCCATAGAACCTTAAAGTAAAGGTCCTTAAGTATTAATTAGCCCAATATGGAGTTAGTGGAAGTTAGTGGCTTGGTATTTATGTGATTATTAAAGTTATTAAGGGTTAATTTGGTAAACTTGTTATTAACATAAAATTAAAATAAAACAAAATCAAATTATCATCATCTTTCACCATTTTCAACCGAAACTCAAAGAAAAAGAATCCATTTTTATCTTCAACATTTGGCAACCTTAATCTCTTCAATTAAGGTACGATTGTTGCTTGGTTTTTAATGATTTTTACATTTCTGAGATAATTGCTTTATTTTCTAGCTAGCCCGTACCTTAGATTTTGAAACTGTTAATGATTTAACATGTTGCCATTGTAAAGTGATTTTTGACAAAAATGTCAAAAGGGGTTAATTTGTGAAAACATAAAATTATGTGGGTAAAAGTGTGAATAAATTGAAAATATAGGCTGCTAGTAATATGTAGTAAATTTGGCTAAGCATAGGTTGGTACCAAATTGCATGAATTTGCAAATTTATGTGATAAGGAGTAAAATGTAAAAATATGAAAGTTTAGGGGAAAATGTGTAAAATAGTTGTAACACCCCTTACCTGTATTTCCCGCCGGAACCAGACCCGAGTCATTATCGGATTAAAACCACTTGATCGCCACTTAGGCTCAACGTGACTACTCTCCTTTAGTCACCACAACAACCTTGTTCTCGACTTACGAGGCCTCACTCATACACACGAGGGCTCTCGAGACTAATTCGGAAACTCTACGATCTTAAAATTTTCTCCATCTAGACAAGACTATATGCCCGTGTTAGTTGGCACACGTCTGTGTGTAGACACACATGCCCATGTCCACCAACCGTGCACAAAACTCAACCATACTGCTAAAATCCCACTGCTAGAGCACACGCCCGTGCCCACCACCCGTGGTGAACACTGGCTACTTCACACGGCCTTGAGTCTAGGCGCACGCCTTTGTGGCTAGCCCGTGGCCTACACTGCTCAATTCTGTCAAAGAGACACAGCCAATGCACACGTCCATGGGCTGGCTGTGTGTCACACATGGCCTAGACACATGCCCGTGTGCCTATCCACATGGACAATAATAATGTTATTTGCCAATCTCTTTTCACCCCTTATGCATATACAACATATACTCATCCAACACATCCATAATCAACACATTTTGAAACATAAACTCACATGGATATCTACATCTTTTCATATAGTAAAGTAGCCAACAACTATTGCATTATACAAAATAGTTTATCCATCTATAGGCTAACACATCTTAGCCATTTACAACAAAATTCACTAACTTGTCTAGCCTCTATACATATCATATACAAAACATTAAGTCTATTGTACCAGTGTGTGCTGATAGTGTGGGCGATCTTCCAAATAATCCACGTATCTCGATTCAACCCTCTTTCTCTATAAGACAAAGGAAAAGAAAAGGAGTAAGCTTTGAGCTTAGTAAGTTTACACATAAACAATTTAAGCATTCTAGTATAAGCTAAACAACAATTAGCATTATACTACCAAATAAATTCACATCCACAATTATGCTTACTCTTTCTATCCCTTACCACATTTCCAAAACATCATGAGTCACATACTCATAATCACTGACATGCACCCCTGCACTCAATATCAAATTTACTCAATATACAACACATCATTATTTCTTAATAATACATCCACACAGCTAATTTCTCGGTGGTTTCGCACTTAGCCCACCACAATCAATTTATAGGGTAGTATCAAACTTAGCCTACCAACAAAGGTATTCATAGTGGTTTCGCACATAGCCTACTAAATAATATACTTAAATATGGTATCGCACAAAGCCCATCGTTGTTAAGTATTAATGTGGTATCGCACTTAGCCCACCATCAAGCATTATCACTACACATTCACATATCTACTTGTAATCCATTCATCCATTCACAACTACTATCTCATTCATTCCACTAGAACCGCATAGGTTCTCAATCATGCTACACACTAGCTAGCATTAAGAATATAAATAGATATATGCATCGTTTATACGTAAACTTACCTCGGTCCTAAAAAAGTATGAAGATGTGCAATTTAGTCCACTACTTTGCTCTTGCCTCAGTTTCGATCCGGGCTTCGTCTTTCTTGATCTATAATGATAAATCAACTCATTCAATACACACATTGACTAAATTGACCATTATCTCATACATTTGAAAAATCCCCATTTTGCCCCTAATCTTTCTCATATTTACACTTTTGCCCCAAGGCTCGTAAAGTGATTTTCATTCAACTTTCTAGCATTTCATGCTTAGCAGATTCATTTACTCAACTAAAGAAATAATTAATTCTCACTAAATCACACATGTATGACCAAACTCAAGACTTTCACAAACTAGTCCCTACATGTATTTTTCATGGAATTCACTTAGCAAAAGATGTCTCTACTACATCAAGCTTTCATAATCTTCCATAAAACATCAAAATACATGCATATCATGCATCGATACATTTTTGAACAACAATCCTAGCTCAACATATTGCTAAAAATAGCTTACTCATGTTACTAGGACTTCAAAAATACAAAAAATATCGAAAACGGGGCTATGATGCACTTACTAGCAAGCTTGAAAAATTGAAGAACCCTAACAATGGCTTCTTGATCGAAAATGGGGCTAGGATGCACTTACTAGCAAGCTTAAAAAATTGAAGAACCCTAACAATGGCTTCTTGAAATTTTTGACAGCTTGGAGAAGAAGATAAATGAAATTTTATCATCTTTTCCCTTTTTAATCACTTATTGACAAATGACCAAAATGCCCTTTTATCAAACTTTCAAATTTTGTCCCATTCATGCCCTATTTTGTCCAAAATTAAAATTTGGGAAAATTTCTATTTAAGGACCTCTAATTGATAATCCAAAGCTGTTTCATACAATTAGATTCTAGAATCTCACATTTTGCAAGTTTTGCAATTTAGTCCTTTTGGACAATTCAACCACAATTTAACAGAATTGCTTCATGAAACTTTCACACTAAGATGCAAACATAGCATAAACCTCAAAACTCATACTTGTACCTCAGATTTGTGGTCTCGTACCACTGTTCTAACTAGGCCCTAAATCAGGATGTTACAATAGCCCTAATGTGTGTTTTGGACTAAATTGAATAAATAGTTGATTAAATAAGCTAATTTTAATAATATATAGATCAAGATAAGCCAAGATCGGGATTAGATCGGGGAAAAGGAAACGTTAATGATTAGTCGATATTTCTATCCGAGCAACTCGAGTTAAGTTTGTATAAATAGAATTGAACTTTTAAATACTTGTAATTATTTGTAATGAATACATGTAATTGAGTAAATGATCCACTTGAAATTCGAATGCCTTATTGATATATTTTGATGGTTACCGAGCCCCGTTTGAACCATAGGAATTCTTAAGATACGCGTGACATGTCACTAGGGTTACCATTTAAGTCGAGATCCTGCATATGTTGCGGACTCATCGCACCTCATAGGAGCTTACTAATATATCAGATTTTAAGAGATTACTATTTTCAACTCGTTAGAGCTTACTGTTTTAGCACAATAGAGCTTACTGTCCATCAGCTTAGGAGGAGATTACTGATCATAGCTAGAAAGAGCGGAAATGATAATGAATCGATGAATTATTGATTTATATGTAATGTATATCACCCGAGTATCCCTTGATATTCTAATAGGTTCAATGGGAATAAGTTCTGTTATTGGTTATGTGAATAATGTATGTGTTATATGAATGAATTACTGTTATATGGATGAAATACTGTTTAAACGGATGAGTTACTGTTATCGAATGATTTACTATTTATATGATTGAGAGTGTAATGTTACAAATGATGTACATGGTATATGAATTTGATATGATACAATGTATTGAGTATTAAATTGAGATAATGGATGATTACATGCACTAATGTGACTAACTTGTTGATGAATGCTTGTGTATAGATATTTGGCAAGTGAGTTTGATATACTTTATTTAATTGTTTGATTATGTATAAATGGTAAGTTAAATTTTGAATTATACGGGCTTACTAAGCTTTAAAGCTTACTCTGTTTCTTTTTTCGTGTTTTATAGAGATTCGATAGCTCGCTCGATCCTGATAAAGTCAGAGTTACGCATCACACTATCTAGTTATTGTTTGGAACTTTTGAACTCTTGTATATTTGTAAATATGGAATGTATAGGCTAGTTATAAAGATGATAGTTATGGTTACTTGAGATAGTGATTTTGGTACATGTTGTGGTATAAGTTAAAGCCATGTGATTTGGTTTAACTTGGTATAATTTTTTGGTTGTGTATAAGTGTTCAAATGTGGCATATTTTGGCAAGTAGTAGATGGAATGAAAATATACAAATGTTGTCTTTATATGTAGTAGACTTATGAATAGAAAATGCATGGTATTAATTAGGTATTTGAGTACTGTGATAAGTTGGTATAATATGTGTATGAAATGTTATGGATTGGTTGTTTATTGGGTTATAAAAATGTTGCAATTTATGCTTGTTCATGCATGTAAAAATAGGGTGGCAAAATGGCTTTGCAAATAGCCTATTCTTGTCCACACGGGCAGAGATAAGGGGCGTGTGTCTCAGTCGTGTGCGACACACAGTCATGTTACACGGCCATGTGTCCTCTGGTGTTGAAATTAAAACCAAGTCAGTATGCTCGACACGGTCTCACACTGGCGTGTGACTGGCTGTGTGGTACAAGTCAGTATACCCCCTATTTGGTGCACGGCCTAGCACACGGGCATGTGACTTGGCCGTATTGCAAAGTCAGTATACCCTACAGGTTTGGCACGGCCTAGCACACAGCCTGGCACATGGGCGTGTGTGGCCATGAAACACCCCACACCTGGCCCATGAGCCTGAACCGGATCTGGTATGTTCCTAAAGTAAACCGATTTCAAAGATTTTCGTTACTTAGAGAGAATTTGTAAAATTTTAGAAAAATGTTGTTGTGGATTGGGCTCAGATTGGGAACCCATTTAATCTATTTGAAAATCCAATTTTTATTAAGGTGACAAAATAATTTTTTTAAGGTTTATATAAAAAAATATATATCACTTTAACTTTAGTCATAAATAGTTCGTAACATAATAGTTAAAAGTAAAGCAAAATAAGGAAAACCCACTGGGCCTTATGGCCTTATTACATCAAGTAAAACCTAAAAATAAAAGTAAAGGTACTAAAAGAAATAAAGTCCAAATCAAATAAAATCTTCAAATGGAGCATGGCCACCTCAAGGTCTCACTGTCACAGTCCAAATCCTTTGTTAAATCACACGAAAATAGTTCCCACAATGGGTGAGTCAACAGACTCAATGTGCACACAGTACTAACATTCAACAAATCAGGCATACATGTTCATATCAAATTCATATTCATATAAAATTAAATGATGATGCAACCCAAACCCAAGCCTAATGGTCCATCCGCTACACACCACCGTACTCGCCAATCACACAAGTGGGACTACTAAGTCAACCCTCCATCCGCTACACACCATCGAAGGCGTCATTTGAGTCGACGTGCTCATCGCCCATATAATTTGTGTCATTAGACACCATATTCAAATAATGTAACAAAAGTTACCAAATTCGAGATAATGTAACCGAGTTACCATATTCAAATTTTGTGACCGTAGTCACCATATTCCGTTGGTGAGACCGAAGTCAACACCTTCTTCCCCTTTCACATAGATCCCGAATGCCCCATAAATTTTATATCATGCATAACATACTTAATTCTCATTCATGTTACTATTCATATGTTCAAAATATATCATATTCGTAATCCTATCAGAAGTAGGAAACGTACCTGGGTACTCTTACCACATCTGTGGTACTTAGCCACATTCACATTCATATGCATATTCATATATTAAATATTTGCCATATGATATATCGAAAGTTAGTATGAGTACACACCTGATTTGCTTAATAGGTTCCTTGAGATCTCGAAAATCCCGATCTAACTTTAGATCTGTTAATTCCTATATTCGGCCCATCATATAAAACACATTAATAACCTTTTCGCTTTTAAAACCAAATCCTAATAGGAATGGTATTACTAATACTTACCTTGCTTGCCGATTTGATTGGTGATCAAATCCCGAAGATTTGTGTTCTTCTCCCTTGAAATCGGCTAACCATTAAATCCATTGATTTGATTAGTATCTGATTATAACAAATAGATCTAGACATTTAAGAGAGAACCTTGGCATATTATAACCACTTACCTTATGATGAGATTCCCAAAATCGATTCCTTGCTCCCTTAGTGATGTCGAAATTCCTAAAATTCATATGTTAGATCTGATCTAACTTTAATAAATAAAATTTGGCCTTTGGCCGAATGTGCCTCACCTTAAATTCCTTGAATCTGAAATCCCGAAATTCTTCCTTTGATATTCGGCCAAGAGACATAAAAAGGGATTATTTCTTAGATCTTGATTAAAAGAATTAGAAGAACAAGAATTAATTGTTCTTACCTTAATGCCTCAGTCGACTGCACCTCTTGCTTGGAGTCACAAAGATTCGGCTATGGAGATTTAACAGGGATCAAAAGAAAAAGGGTTTTGGCTTAACAATGACAAAGGAGAGGAGAAGAAAAGATGGAGTTTTGCTTAGTGAAAATTTCGGCAGAGAGAAATAGGGTCTAGGGAATTTTCGGCACACCTAGGAAAAAGATGAGAGAATAGCCTAACTCTCCTCCTTTAGCCGAAATTATCAATAGGAGAGTCCCTCACTTGGCCACTACTCCTCATAAGTGATAATATCATCTCTTTTATTTAAAAATAAAAGTGTTTAATCCATCATTTATCTCCTTAAAGAAAATCCTTTATTTATCACTTATTTTATCAAGTATTAACAGAAATAAAACTCCTCCCTTTCTAGAAATAGGTGCCGTCCATCTCAGCCTTCTGGAAGCAAAATTAAAACCTTCATTATTTGCTTTCCAAGTGACTCGAACCCAGGCCCATTTCTCTTGCATATGGCCCATTTCTCTAAGCCCTAAGTGACATCTTCAGGCCACTTTTCCAAGCCTGTTTGTGTGTCTAAATTCTCCAACTTTTTCTTTTAAGGCCCTCTTGCCCTTATTTCCTATTTTGAACTTTAAAATTTGACATTTCTCGATCATTTCTAAGTTTCCTAAAATTTTCGATCGGCTCTGTAACTTGCCATTTTTCTTACATGTTCAAGTTTCCAAAATGTTCAGGTTTCCAAAATGTTCAAGTTTCCAAAATGTTCAAGTTTCCAAAATGTTCAGGTTTCCATTTTTATGCATTTCCAAGTTTCCAAAAATATCAAAAATTTATTCTTAGTGCTTAAACTTGTCATTTCATACAATTAAACTGAAAATGCATAGGCCCTTTTCAGGATGTTATAGTTCTACCCCCTAAACAAAATTTCGTCCCCGAAATTTCCTAACTAAAATAGTTAAGGGTATTGCTGTTGCATGGTCTCTTCTGGCTCCCACGAAGCTTCTTCCGATCCATGATTTTGCCATAACACTTTGACTAAAGGCACTGTCTTCCTTCGTAGTACTTTCATATCTCGTTCCAAAATCTGAATCGGTTCTTCCTCGTAGGATAAGTCTGGCCTTAGCTCCACTTCTTCAACAGATACCACATGCGACGGATCCGATCGGTAACGACGTAGCATGGATACATGAAATACGTCGTGCATCTGCTGCAATTCTGGTGGCAACTCTAATTGGTATGCCACTGGCCCAACTCGTTTCAGTACTCGATAAGGCCCTATAAACCTTGGGCTTAATTTCCCTTTTTGACCGAACCTCATTACCTTCTTCCAAGGTGAGACTTTCAGGAATACTTGGTCTCCCACTTCAAACTCTATTTCCTTCCGCTTAAGGTCTGCGTACGACTTCTGCCTATCAGAGGCTTCCTTCAACCGTGCCTGAATTAACTCAACCTTTTCTTCAGTTTCTGCCACTAATTCTGGACCCAAAACTCGGCATTCTCCTAACTCGGTCCAACAAGTAGGTGTTCTACACTTTCTTCCATACAATGCTTCGTATGGTGCCATCCGAATGCTAGCTTGATAGCTGTTGTTGTAGGCGAACTCAGCTAAAGGAAAGTAATCTTCCCAACTTCCTCGAAAATCCATTACACAGCCTCTCAACATATCCTCCAACACCTGTATAACTCGTTCAGACTGCCCATCTGATTGTGGATGAAAAGCCGTAGTGAAGTCTAACTTAGTGCCTAAAGCTTGATGAAGTGCCTTCCAAAATCGAGACGTAAACCTTGGGTCTCTATCAGAGATGATCGACTTTGGTACTCCATGCAACCTCACAATCTCCGCCACATATAACTTGGCCAACTTCTGAAGGGAATAATCAACTCTTACTGGGATAAAGTGCGCGGATTTGGTCAAACGGTCCACTATCACCCATACCAAGTCCTTCTTAGTAGGCGTAAGGAGAGGCCCACTAACGAAGTCCATGGTAATTCTTTCCCACTTCCATTGGGGAACTTCGATTGGTTGAAGCAATCCCGATGGGACTTGGTGTTCAGCCTTAACTTTCTGGCACGTCAAACATTTCCCCACAAATTCAGTCACCTCCCGTTTCAGATCAGACCACTAAAACTGTTCCCTTAAATCTCTATACAGCTTGATGCCTCCGGGATGCATAGCATAAGGGCTACCATGCGCTTCCTAAAGAATCCTTTGTCTCAACTCCTTATTCCTCGACATACAAACCTTTCCCTTGTAGCACAATACTCCTTCATCATTGATGCCATAGTCCTTTAATCCTCCTTGCGGTACTTGCTGTAACTTAGTACTTAAGTCCTTATCAGCCAACTGTCCCTCTTTCACCTCCTTCAGCCATGTGGGCTTGACTTGCAATTCTGCCAACAAGCTTCCATCGTCATACAGACTTAAGTGAGCGCACAAAGCCCAAAGATCCGACACCACCTTCCTACTCAGTGCATCGGCTACCACATTCGCCTTGCCCGGATGATATTCTATTGAACAATCGTAGTCCTTCAGCAATTCCACCCACCTTCGTTGCCTCAAGTTCAACTCCTTCTGAGTCAACAGATACTTAAGGCTCTTGTGGTCTATGTAGATAACTGACCTTTCTCCATAAAGGTAGTGCCTCCAAACCTTAAGGGCGAAAACCACTGCTGCTAGCTCTAAATCATGAGTTCGGTAGTTAACCTCATGCGGCCTTAGCTGCCGTGACGTATAAGCGACTACTTTGCCATCTTGCATTAGTACACAACCTAACCCCGTATGCGAAGCATCACAGTACACCACAAAATCTTTTCCTACCTCTGGCTGAATTAACACTGGAGCTTCCGTCAACACCTTTTTAAGCTTTTCAAAGCTTTCCTGCTGTTTATTAGTCCATTCAAAGGGTACTTCCTTCCTTAGCAACTTTTTTAAAGGCGCGGCTATTGACGAGAATCCTTCCACAAACCATCTGTAATAGCCTGCCAAGCCTAAGAAACTTCAGATTTCAGCCACGGACCTAGGTGGTTTCCAATCCAACACTACTTCGATCTTCCTAGGATCCACTCTTATTCCTTCTGCGGATACCACATGTCCTAAGAATGCCACCTCCTTAAGCCAAAATTCGCACTTGCTGAATTTGGCATAAAGCTTCTTCTCCCTTAACACTTCTAACACAACTTGGAGATGCTCATCATGCTCCTCCTCCAACTTCGAGTACACCAAAATATCGTCGACGAACACAACGACAAACCTAACCAAGTAGGGTCAGAAAACCCGATTCATCATATCCATGAATCCGGCTGGAGTGTTCGTCAACCCAAACGGCATCACCACAAACTCAAAATGGCTGTATCTTGTCCTAAAAGTGGTCTTATGGATATCAGCCTCCTTCACCTTCAACTGATGGTATCTCGACCGTAAGTCGATCTTTGAAAATACTGCGGCTCCCTTCAGCTGATCAAACAAGTCATTGATCCTTGGCAAGGGATACTTGTTCTTAATGGTCAGCTTATTCAACTGACAGTAGTCTATGCACATACGCATAGTTCCGTCCTTCTTCTTCACAAATAAGACCGGTGCTCCCCACGGAGACACACTAGGTCGGATGAACCCACGATCCAACAGTTCTTGGATTTGAGCCTTGAGCTCCACTAACTCCTTTGGCGCCATTCGGTATGGAGCGATTGATCTGAGAGCTGTTCCTGTGCAAATCTATCCCAAATTCCACCTCCACATGCAGGGGTATTCCGAAATTCCTCTAGAAACACATCCACGAAGTCCCTTACCGTCCTAACTCTATTAATACCTTCTTCCTTTCCACCTATTGCACTTACGAAGGCTAGGAATGCCTTGCAACCTTTCTTAACCATCTTCTCAGCCTTTAATGCCGAAACTACGTTAGACAAGTAGTTTCTCCTTTCTCCGATCATTACTACCACTTCATCCTCCGGGGTTCTTAGTTCCATACGTTTAGCCGCACAATCCAACACGGCTCGGTGTTCTACTAGCCAATCCATTTTGAGTATAAGTTTAAATTCTCCGAAGGGTAACTCTATTAAATCTGCTCGAAAGTTCACTCCCTGAATTTCTAAGGGCACATTTCGAAAGATCTTGTCTACCACAACAGTTTGGCCTAATAGGCTTACTACAGTCATCTGTCTATCAGAAAGTTCAGAGTCTAGGCCTAGTGTTTCCACTACACTACTTGCAACATAGGAATGGGTCGAGCCCACATCAATCAGAGCAAAATAGGGTTTGTCAAAAATAAAGAACGTACCGGTTATTACATCCGGTGCGTCACCATCTTCCCTTCGGCGAACCGCATAAACCAAACCCGGTTGTCTTGCTTCTGCGTTAACATTAGTAGCACCTTGGCCCTGTGTTCCACAGCCTCTGCCAGCACCACTACCTCGGTTACCCGAACCACGACCCCGTTGAGGCTGCTGTCCGCCTCTACTAGTCTGGCTAGCATTCTGAACTGCTGGTCGGCTCTCATCTGGTTGCTTGGGATAATCCTTAAGCATATGGTCCTTGGACCCACACTTGAAACATCCTCCCGTCTTCCTCCAACACTCTCCCAAGTGCTTCTTTTCACAATGCTCACAAGGGCGATATCGCCCTGCACCAACTGTTGATTTCGTGGCCCGTCAACCCTAGGCCTCTTGTGACCCTTTCGGATGGCCCAAATCCTCTTTTGGCCTTATTCCTATCCACGATCGCTTGGTAGCGTCCTTAATCCCTCGGCCACCTTGGCCTTTTCCACCAAAGCGAAGAATTCCCGCTCCCGATGCGGTGCTATTAATAGCCTCAGATCGTCCCTCGATCGTCCTCAAAATGCAGACCCGGCGTTCATGCTCGATTGCCACTACCCTCGAGCATAGCGGCTCAACCTTAGGAATTCCGCCTCATATTCTGCGACAGACTTACTCCCTTGTACCAACCCTAGAAAAGCCTTCCTTTGTTCATCTGTATACCTGGTTCCTACATACTTCTTCTGAAATGCCTCTATAACATACTCCCAGGTCAAATTTTCAGCCGTGGTACCATCCCGAACCGTTAACCACCACTGATACGCTTCATCGCGTAACAATGCCACCATCCCTTTCAACTTTTCCTCTGAAGTCAGATCGAGCTCATCCATGATACGCTCCGTTGCTTCCAACCAGTACTCAGCCATACTGGGCTCTACTCCAGACACTCCACGAAACATTTTCGCTCCATTAGCTCGGAGCCGTTCAGGTACAGACTTTCGATTTCCCCCATTTCATCCTGCACCGCCACCAATTCCAAAACTCGCGGCCTGACTGCGACACAAAGATCTTCCCGTCCCGAGCTGCTGCTCAACATTAATAGCTAGGAGTGGTGGTGGCGGTGGCATTTCATTATCGGACCCTTGACCCGATCAGACGGGTTCCGACACGGTCATCCTTCCTCTACCTCGACCACGATGACCACGTCCTCTAGAGCTCATTTTCTAGCGTCGAGATCTGATTAAGAAATTTTATGGATTAGTCATTGTTCCACTTATTTACCAGCGAAGGAGTTTTATGAAAAGGGATTTAAGAGTGGTTCTTTCGTATTCATGCAAACACATAGTCTTTTCCATTCATTCATTCATTCATCCATCAGACAAGTATGAACTTTCGTTCATTCAGAGAAACATTGTAGTTTTTGTTGTTGTTGTTTTCCACTACCCAGGGGTATTTTCGTAATTTTGTCCTACAGGGGCATTTTCGTAATTTTTCAGAAGAAAAACGTTCCTTGGTGTTTTTGTCAAAAATTATTTTGAAAATTTTGAAGTCTAGGGGTAATTTGGAAAAATTTTAAAATCCGGGGGTATTTCGGTAATTTTTGACCTCAGGGGTATTTTGGTAATTTTTCACAAATCAGGGTAAATTTGTAAATTTAATAAATTAGGGTATTTCAAAAGTTGTAAAACTTTGAGAGTTCTTTTTGAAAATTGTTCCTTCAAAAATGGGGATTTTGCAAAAATTTTGGAAATCAGGGTCATTTTGGTAATTTTGTAAGTCAGGGGCAATTTTGTAATTTTTCCAAAATCAAGGTATTTTGATATTTTAGGGTTTTTGAATGTTTATAAAATAATGGAATTTTGGTAAAGCTATTGAGTAGTTGAACATTTTATAAACCAAGGGCATTTTTGGTAATTTTACCACCAAGGGCATTTTTGTACTTTCCGCAAATCAGGAGTTTTTCAGAAAATGTTGTAAAAATAATTTTCTCAGATTAAAAGAAAGTTTTAAAAGTTTGAAAAACTAGGGTTCGTTGTTTTGTTCTCTCTTCTTTTTTTTTTAAAGCATGGCTAGTTCCCTTTCGGGTTTTAGTCATTATGTTTAGCCTATGACCGAGCCCTCTTGGTCAGGGTGAACCAAAGCTACGCACCAGGCAGGATTCGTGTGGAGAGGAGGTGAGTCACGCGGACTGCTTAAATACCAAGCTCCCACCGAAACCATTCCTAGACATGCGCACCGAGGTTGCCACACCACTGAGCCCTCTGAGTTAGGGTGAACCGAAGCTACGCACCAGGTAGGATTCCTGCGAAGAGGAGGTGAGTCACTAGGACTGCTTAAATACCAAGCTCTTCCGGATCCAATCCTAGACATGCGTACAGGGGTTACCACACCCTAGCTCAGTGACTTAGCCATAGGTTTGTTTAGTGCATTAAGTCTTATGTGGTTTTGTGTTTGAGTAGACTAATCCTAGGGTTCAAGTTCCTATCATTCTATTCTACGTTCCATGCCTTTTCTACCCTTATGCAGTTCATAAATTACAGAATCACACATAGAGTTAGGGGCACTTACCTGGTGGACTGCGGGTCGGAGACTTAGGTGCCATGTCAGAAAACCTACTTATTTTTCAAAGATAATCATTTGGCTCGCTTTGAAAACGTTTTGGGCCTTAGCCCACAGTAGAGAGTTTAAAATCGGGCTCGATACCAAGTGAAACACCCCACACCCTACCACGAGCCTGAACCAGATCTGGTATGTTCCTAAAGTAAACTGATTTCAAAGATTTTCGTTACTTAGAGAGAATTTGTAAAATTTTAGAAAAATGTTGTTGTGGATTGGGCTCAGATTGGGAACCCATTTAATCTATTTGAAAATCCAATTTTTATTAAGGTGATAAAATAATTTTTTTAAGGTTTATATAAAAAAAAAAATATCACTTTAACTTTAGTCATAAATAGTTCGTAACATAATAGTTAAAAGTAAAGCAAAATAAGGAAAACCCACTGGGCCTTATGGCCTTATTACATTAAGTAAAACCTAAAAATAAAAGTAAAGGTACTAAAAAGAAATAAAGTCCAAATCAAATAAAATCTTCAAATGGAGCATGGCCACCTCAAGGTCTACCGTCCCATTCAAATCCTTTGTTACACACGAAAATAGTTCCCACAATGGGTGAGTCAACAGACTCAATGTGCACACAAGACTAACATTCAACAAATCGGCATACATGTTCATATCAAATTCATATTCATATAAAATTAAATGATGATGCAACCCAAACCCAAGCCTAATGGTCCATCCGCTACACACCACCCGCACACGCCAGTTACAAGTGGGGACTACTAAGTCAACCCTCCATCCGCTACACACCATCGGCGTTCATGCGATCGACGTGCCCATCGCCCATACAATTTGTGTCATTAGACACCATATTCAAATAATGTAACCGGTTACCAAATTCAGATAATGTAACCGGAGTTACCATATTCAAATTTTGCATAGTAGTCACCATATTACATTGGTGAGACCAAGTCAACACCTTCTTCCCTTTCACATAGATTCCGAATGCCCCATAAATTTTATATCATGCATAACATACTTAATTCTCATTCATGTTACTATTCATATGTTCAAATATATATCATATTCGTAATCCTATCAGAAGTAGGAAACGTACCTGGGTACTCTTACCACATCTGTGGTACTTAGCCACATTCACATTCATATGCATATTCATATATTAAATATTTGCCATATGATATATCGAAAGTTAGTATGAGTACACACCGATTTGCTTAATAGGTTCCTTGAGATCTCGAAAATCCCGATCTAACTTTAGATCATTAATTCCTATATTAACCCATCATATAAAACACATTAATAACCTTTTAAGCTTTTAAAACCAAATCCTAATAGGAATGGTATTACTAATACTTACCTTGCTTGCTGATTTGATTGGTGATCAAATCCCGAAGATTTGTGTTCTTTTCCCTTGAAATCGGCTAACCATTAAATCCATTGATTTGATTAGTCTCTGATTATAACAAATAGATCTAGACATTTAAGAGAGAACCTTGGCCGATTATAACCACTTACCTTATGATGAGATTCCCAAAATCGATTCCTTGCTCCCTTAGTGATGTCGAAATTCTTAAAATTCATATGTTAGATCTGATCTAACTTTAATAAATAAAATTTGGCCTTTGGCCGAATGTGCCTCACCTTAAATTCCTTGAATCTGAAATCCCAAAATTCTTCCTTTGATATTCGGCCAAGAGACATAAAAAGGGATTATTTCTTAGATCTTGATTAAAAGAATTAGAAGAACAAGAATTAATTGTTCTTACCTTAATGCCTCAGTCGACTGCACCTCTTGCTTGGAGTCACAAAGATTCGGCTATGGAGATTTAACAGGGATCAAAAGAAAAGGGTTTTGGCTTAACAATGACAAAGGAGAGGAGAAGAAAAGATGGAGTTTTGCTTAGTGAAAATTTCAGCAGAGAGAAATAGGGGCAAGGGAATTTTCGGCACACTTAGGAAAAAGATGAGAGAATAGCCTAACTCTCCTCCTTTAGCCGAAATTATCAATAGGAGAGTCCCTCACTTGGCCACTACTCCTCATAAGTGATAATATCATCTCTTTTATTTAAAAATAAAAGTGTTTAATCCATCATTTATCTCCTCAAAGAAAATCCTTTATTTATCACTTAATTTATCAAGTATTAACAGAAATAAAACTCCTCCCTTTCTAGAAATAGGTGCCGTCCACCTCAGCCTTCTGGAAGCAAAATTAAAACCTTCATTATTTTCTTTCCAAGTGACTCGAACCCAGGCCCATTTCTCTTGCATATGGCCCATTTCTCTAAGCCCTAAGTGACATCTTGAGCCACTTTTCCAAGCTTTGTTTGTGTGTCTAAATTCTCCAACTTTTTCTTTTAAGGCCCTCTTGCCCTTATTTCCTATTTTGAACTTTAAAATTTGACATTTCTCGATCATTTCTAAGTTTCCTAAAATTTTCGATCGGCTCTGTAACTTGCCATTTTTCTTACATGTTCAAGTTTCCAAAATGTTCAAGTTTCCAAAATGTTCAAGTTTCCAAAATTTTCAAGTTTCCAAAATGTTCAGGTTTCCATTTTTATGCATTTCCAGGTTTTCAAAAATATCAAAAATTTATTCTTAGTGCTTAAACTTGTCATTTCATATAATTAAACTAAAAATGCATAGGCCCTTTTCAGGATGTTACAGGCCACTTCGAAAGGCACATGGGCATGTGATAGGCCGTGTGACCCAAGTCAGTATGTACCCCCTGTTTTCACACGGCTAGTGACACAAGCGTGTGTAAAGGCCATGTGAGACACATGGCCTGGCCACACGAGTGTGTGTCCCCTATTTTGAGAAAATTTTTTTATAGTTTCGTGAAATTTTTATAAGTTATTGATTTAGTTCTGAGCTGCTCCTAAAGCATGTTTAAGGCCTTGTAGGCTATTATAAGGGACAAATTGATTGAGATGGAATGATGATTGTATAAATTGATCGAATGTATGAGAAAATTATGGTTATATGAGTTATAAGTCCGGTAATGCTCCGTAACCGTATTTCGGTGTTCAATACGAGTGAGGGGTGTTACATTTATTGGTATCAGTGCTACAATTTAGTCGATTCTAGGACTAACATAGCGTATGTGACTCTAGCTATACATGCCATATATATAAACTGCGATAGTGTGATGACTTCTGACATTTTCAAATGTATTTTTATATAATAAATGGATCCTGACTGAGCTGTAGTTGATGAGGTTGAGAGTAATGCGCCTGCTCCCGCTCAAAGGACACCGCCTTTTGATTCCAGACCCGTAATGGGTAGCCAGGGAGGAGAGGCTAAAGAAGCCTTCTTCGAAATGATGAACAAGTGATTCACACAATACATTCGTATAAACCCAGCTGCTCAACAACGTCCACCCCCACCTATTCCCCAACCGATCCATGTAGTTCCTCAAGGTATGGATCCTTTGCGATTGAATAAACCACCTGTTGATAAGATACGGAAACACAGGTTAAGGAATTCAGAGCCACTGTTAACTATGACCCTGAGAGAGCCTAGTTTTGGCTTGAGAACACAATTTGGGTATTTGATGAACTATCTTGCACATCTAAAGAATGTTTAAAATATGCTGTATCATTGTTGAGAGACAATTCTTATCAGTGGTGGAATACCTTGATATTCGAAGTTTCGAGGGAAATAGTTACTTGGGAGTTCTTTCAAGTTGAATTCACAAAGAAATACATCAGCCAAAGGAATTTCTTGAATTGAAATAGGGTCGTATGTCTGTAACAGAATATGAAAGAGAGTTTGTACGAATTAGCAAATATGCTCGTGAATGTGTTTCTTCTGAGGCTATAATGTCTAAAAGATTCGAAGATGGATTAAATGAAGAAATCAGGTTGTTAGTTGGGATTCTTGAGCTAAAAGAGTTTGTCGTTCTATTTGACAGAACTTGCAAAGCTTAAGAGCTTAGCAAAGAAAAAAGAAAAGTCAATTCTGAGGCTAGATGTAACACCCCTTACCCACAATCCCCACCGGAATCGGGCACGAAGTGTTACTGTACAAAACTACTTGATCACCACTTAGGCTCACGTGACTACTCTACTTGAGTCACTACAACAACTTTATTTTGACTTACGAGACCTTACTTGTACTTACGAGGGCTTTTGAGACTATATCGGAAACCTTACGATCCATAAAATTTCTTTCCATCTAAACAGGGAGTACACGCCCATGCTAGATGACACACATGCCCGTGTGTAGTCACACACGCTCTTGTACTCACACCGTGCCCTAAAACCCGAACATTCTACCAAAACTCCCACGGCTAGGGCACACGCCTATGTGAAATGGAACACACCCGTGTACCCTCATAACATGCCCGTGGCTTTAAATCGTGGGGAGTTATTGACTAATTTAACACAGTCTGGACACGCCCGTATGGGAATTCCGTGGTCTATTTTGTACCACCCCAAACCCGGTCAACACACCACGACTGAATTCAGTATGTTATAGAGTGTAAAATATTTTGTAGAAAACAAGTTACTGGTTTACTTATGTGAAAAATTGTTCTCGAAAATATTTTTGTTGTTTTGGGTTTGAAAGAAAACTCCCTTGAGAAGATCGTTTGTCATTTCTAGTTTTGGAAAGTCGTTTGGTTTTATGAAAACCCGAGCAAGTTTAGCATAATAAAGTTGAAAACCATTTTGTATCTGAACATAACAAAAACTTGGTTTGGAGAAAGTCTGAGTTAGTTTGTTGACTTCATTTGTTTAGGATTACCCGATGGTAAAGTTTGAAAAACCCGATAAGTTGTACAATTTTTGAAAACGTTGATTTTACAGGTTATTAGAACATGCTATGTTAGTTAACTTAGGCGCAGTATGATAAAACATAAAGCAGATAATCAAAAACCCGAAATAATAAAATTTAGCGGCCCTATTACAAATCCAAAACCAAATTTAAAAGTAAATTAACCCAAAATAGTAATTGAAATAAATTCCAAAAACATAGTGCATGGCCACCTCGAGTCCACCCTGGCTCCACATCCGCGATTTATGCCTCATCTGCAAAATGTAAGGGAAGGAGTGAGTCACCGAGACTAGTGTATAAATCCCCATCCTGATAAAAATAAGGCACTTACACATTTCATATGTCAATATGCAAATCATGCAAACTTAACCTAACCAACCGAACTCCTGTGTCTACCCCGTGTGGTCAAAACCACTGGTGGTCAAAACCACTAGTGGTCAAAACCACTGGTGACCGTAGTCACAAATCATATGGTGGGGCCAACCCACCGTGTGGTCAAAACCACTGATGACAATCCCGTAATCAACATGTGGGGCCAACCCACTGTGGTTCCAAACCACTGGGACGAGTCACAATAATCCATGTGTTGTCAAAACCACTGGTGACCGTAGTCACAAATAATATTCGTGTGGTCAAAACGACTGGTGGTCAAAACCACTGAGACCAGTCACAAATAATAAGGAAAGCGGGGCCAACCCACTGTGTGGTCAAGACCACTGGTGACAGTCTAGATCATCCTTCCCCTTCCTCTCAACATACCCATCATCATGAACACCTTTTCCGTGGCATATTAACATGTTTGTAATGAAAATATCACATAGCATATCATAAAATAATATAACAGCATATATTGAGAGCCAATCCACAGGGGACTTACCCGGAGTCCATGCTCATACCCACAAGGGTAACACACCGTTGTCAATAGCTATTTCAGCTTTTAACAGTAAACATAACTAGCAAATTAACTAATGAAATATGTAAGAGTTACACATCTGATTATTTGCGAAACTAACGAATCCCGAAGATCAAGATCTAACCCACGAATTGAGCAACTCCCGGGAGTCCCAAAATCGACGTCACACCTCCTATATTCGGCCATACTTAGCACTGTCAATCAAATAGCCATTCGGCCTAACCAAGAAATCCCGAAGGATATAATGCACAGAGATAACCACCTTTACCTAGATTGACAATACCCGAGCCTTTAGGCTTAAATCACAAACCAAGCAAATCCCAGAGATCAACAGAATGCAGCTACACTCCTTCCTACAATCGACCAAACACATTACCATAGATCCAAAAGCCATTCAACATTAACATAAATCCAAAAAATAATATAACGATCCAAAAAAACACCACTCACCTTAACGCAAAAGATCCCCTTTTCACTTAAGAGAATACGGCACTAGCCCTGAAGAGAAGAAATTCGGCAAAGGCTACAACAGAAGGGAACTTAGATGAGAAACCAAAAATTGAAATATGGATCTTCAACTGAATGACTGGAGTTTTCAGCTTCAAGAACAACAGAAGAAGAAAGAAAAAGGATCAATAGAGTCTTACCCAAAATATAAATGAAGATTCGACTATGGTAAAGTCCCCGGGAAAAAGAAACACAAGGAATGAGTCAGGGATTCAAATCAAAGATTCAGCCAAGAACAAAGAAGGTACAATCTTCAGCTTTGGTAGAATATGACGAAAAGACAGTAGAAGAAATTTGGCTATGGCTTTTTTTAGAGTGAAGAAAATGAGGAATGGAATTTCGGCAGAGTGTGGCTATAGATGTTTTCGACTTACAAGAAAAGTGAATGGTGATAATGTAGGTTCGGCCAAGCAACCAAAATGAAACAAAAGAAGAAGAAGGAAACTAGAAGAGTATTCGACTAGGGATACTTTGAGAGAAAAGGAAAAAAAAATAAGGATGTACAAATGTGGGAGTGGTTTCGGCATACTAGAAAAAAATGAAAGATAATCCAAAGCCAAAAAGTGAACACACACACACACCAAATGCCAAAAATTCTACCTAAAGCAAACCCCAATTTCGGTACACCACTCACACCCAAAAACCGAATGCTCTAAGCTCTCCTAGCCATTACAAAAATTCAGCCAAGCCACCTCCCATATCAGTCCCCCCTTTCTCTCCTTGAATTCCTCTTAACCCACCATTCAAACAAGTTTGAACACATCAAACTCCTTGAATTCCTCTCATCCATACATTCAAAGCTGTTGACCTCTTCCAACCTCATCCATCAGAGTCCACGTTGAGCCAAATTCCTCCCTGCTCTTGGCGTCAAAAATAACAAGCAGAAAGGGAATTATGCTACTCGAACCTAGGGTCTCCTTACTGCATGTGGCGTCATCCCCCTTGTGCTCAAGTGGCTCCTCCTTGCCACTTTTCCAATTGATTTCTTGTGTCAAAACACTCCAACAATTCCTCTTATCACCTAACTCCCTTGGCTCCCCCTTCCAAGTACCCAAAACAAAAATTTTTGCTATGGCTCAGGCCTACCCCAAGCTCATGCCAGGACCCCAAAACACCCTAAACTAGCACATCAATCATACTAACACATACAACACACAAAAATGCAGAGACCCCGATTTAAGGATGTTACATATTGTAACTTAAATGTTAACATGCAGGGGGCACACAGCCAAGTCACACGCCCGTGGGCCGACCGTGTGTCACACATGGTCTAGACACATGCCCGTTTGCCTACCCATGTGGACAGAACAAGGCTGTTTGCCAAGCTACTAGCACCCTTATATCTTACACTACATGAGTTCATTCAACAAACTAATAAACATCTCATAATTCAACATACACCCACATTGATAACTTTGAAATTTCATAAATGATAAAATGTGCCATCATTATTGGTAATTTACAAAATAAATGTATTAACAAGAGCCAATACACCTTTGGCCAAAATAACAAAACAATCTGTTTAGTCTTGCCCCTATACATGCCATACACAAAATCACTAAGTCTGAATATACCGAGGTGAGCAGATAGTGTGGGCGGTCTCCTTCTTATCGGCGTATCCTGGCTCGACTCTTAAACTCTATAAAATAAGGGAAAAAGAGAAGGGGGGGTAAGCTTTAAGCTTAGTAAGTTTAGATGTAAACAATATAACTTTATAATATGAATTAAATAATTACATAGCATTACATACTAAACGAGAAACAATCTGCATTCATGATCATGCTTACTCATTTTCTCCATTCCCACATTACAACCATATCACAAGCTTAATGCATGCGTTCATTAACAAGTTCCCTTGCACTTAGCATCAAAAAATCACATAGTACAACACATCACTATCTCTAATTTCATTACTCCTAGTCAAATTACTCGGTGGTTTCGCAGTTAGCCCACCATCAGCCTTTATTAGGGTGGTATCGGACATAGCCCACCAAAAAGATATATGGACGATGGTATCACACATAGCCCATCATCAGCCTTTATTAGGGTGGTATCACAAATAGCCCACCATCAAATATCGTCAATACACATTCATATAATTATTTCGCCATTCATACAATAATTATTCAATGACTATCACATTCAATCCACTAGAACCGCATATGTTCTCAATCATGCCATACTCTAATTAGCAACATAATTCTTACGAAAATATATTGCTTACACATAAACTTACCTCGATGCAAACGTGTTAGCGAGCGATTTACTTAATCACCTTGCCTTTCCCACAGTCAAGGTTGATTCCGCGTTCTTCTTGATCTATAACAATGAAATTCATTCATTTAGATTATTCTATGATTATAATACATCAAATTTACACTCGGGCAAAAATGACCATTTTGCCCTTCTATATTGGAAAAATTACGATTTTGCGCCTAGGCTTGTAATTTATTTTTTATCACATTTTCTCGATAAACAGGCATAGATGAACATTTATTTCTCTTACAACTACTCACCACTTCAACTATTTCATGCATTTATGACACAAACTAAATCTTTGCATTTAAGTCCTACCTAGGTGTTGTTTTGAAAACACCTTTCACAAAAGTTACTTCACCACTCCCCAACATTCAATTTCTTCCATAAAACTCAGCTAACCACTTAAACACTCCCATGGAAAGTCCCTAAACTTTTAACCATATCACAAATTAGTCCCCTCATTAGCTAGCTTAAGCTTTGGGGACTCCAAAAAATACAAAAAATCTTCAATTAAAACCACCTAAATCACTTACTTGAATGAGAATTGAGTGGCTAAAAGTTTGAGCCTCCAAGAGCTCTATTTCCTCTTCAATTTTCAGTGGAAAGAGATGAGTGAATAGTGAAAGATGATAACATCTTTTTCTTCTCTTATTTTAATCATTTCATCACCTAATTTCTCTCCAAATTTGACTAAAATTTAATGATCTTGTCCCCCCTTTGTCTGCATGGCCGACCATACCCTACTTAAGGCCTAATTGCATTTTAAAATCCTCCAGTTTATAATCTATAGCTATTAGGTACCCTTACCTTATAAAATAAAACTTTTGCATCTCCTGCGATTTAGTCCTTCTTCTCAATTAAACATGCTATTGCTAAAATTAAAGCACTAAAATTTCTATATAGCCATATATTAATACCACAACACATAAAATAATAGGAAAATAATTTTCCTCAACCTCGAATTAGTGGTCTCGAGACCACTATTCTGACTAGCCCCAAAATCTGGCTGTTACACTAGAGACTTTAAAAAGAGATTTGCGGGCAAATCATATCAGTCAACATCAAAGAAATCTAGAGAATATCATCCTCGTTTTACTGCTTTTGTGGGGATTACGATCAGAGATAGAGATGTGAGACATTTCAGCTCTAAACCTCAGACGACATCTGTTTCCAGTATGGGTGGTGTTAGAAATGTTGGACCTGAATGTAAGCAATGGAATAAGTGACATTACGGTGAATGCAAAATATTGAGTAAGCTTGTTTTAAATGTGGATCTCTTGATCATTATCTCCGGTACTGTCCAGAAAGGTCTATAGTTGAAAGAGATCAACCGGTGAAAGTAAGTAATACGGCTACTAGAGGGAGACCACCTTGAAACCCTGGGAATGCAGGTGGTAACCGAGGTACTATGAGAGATTCTGCTGTGAGATTTGAGGCACGATCACCTATTCGAACTTATGTGTAACACCCTGTAACATCCTAAAATTAGAATATTATTTTATTATTTGTGTTGGCTTGGGTATGAATTTTGTGTGTTTAGCATAGCCTTGTAAAGGCTTGATTTTATTTAGGAAGCTAGAATAATTCTTAGTATAGTATATTTAATGAAGTGGATTAAGTGAACTTGACACTTAAGTTAATTTAAGTGTTAAATTAAGCACAAGAGGAGTTAGTGGCAAGATGGTTAGGATGCAGGAAGAGTTGCTTGAGGTTAGAGGTTCAAGTAGCATGATTAGCATTTTGAAGACTTTATTTTTATATCCTAGCATTAATGGACGATCAAATTCTAATTATGATAGGTTGGACTTTCAATTTTTGATAAGCTGAATATTGGTTTAGGAAAGTTTGTACTTTGGGAAAGGAATCTTAAGGTTATGGAAGGATGGGGGGGACATAAGACTTGGCTTAAGGAAGATGTTTTGGAAACTATTCCAAGGCCTTTAGTGCTTGAATGTGGACGGCATGTGTGGCTAGGGGGAGTGGCCGATTGTTGATAGCAAGTTTGGGGGGGAAAAGTTCGCCAACTTGAGCAATTGTGCACCTTTTGGCATTTGTTTCTCTTTCTCTCCAAAAACTCCCTCTTTGCCCGAATGCACCTAGGCATTTTTGTGCAAATTTGCTTTGGATTTTAGCTCTCATTTTTGTGTTGAACCAAATTCTAATTCATTCTCTCATTTCTCCTTTGAAACCGAAAACACATTTTGCATTTTAGTGCACTCTTTCTCCCATCTCTCTCTTTTCTTTCTTTTGGTATTTGCTTAAAATCACATTTCCTTTTTCTTTCTTATGGACGAACCTCTCTCTTCTCCAAACTCTCTTTTCTTTTCTTCCATTGTTGATTAAACTGAATTCTCCCTCTCTTATTTTTATTCTCTCCTCTACTCTCGAATTTCATTTCTTTTTAGTCTCAAATCAATTGATTTCTTCTTTTCAAAACCATAGCCGAAAATCCCTTCACCTTTTAACCATTTTGCCGAAACTTTCAACTCTCTTTTGGTGTTGTTTTGGCCAAATATCAATAAGGGTAGATAATCTTTGGGTTTCCTTCAATCGGTTTTGGAAGATAGGTATGTGTTCATGGCCGTATTTTCGTTATTTCTTTCTCTTTTCTAAGTCATTTTCTTGTGGACAAAGGTCAAATCTTTTGGCAATTGTTTGCGAAGTTCTAACGAATTTTAGGAATCGATCAGTTTTTTAGGCTCTTTGGGACTTCAGAAGCAATCGATCTAAGCCCCATTCCTTTAGCAATCGAAGTTGGTAAGTCAAGTGGTAAGGACCCAATATTCTTTAAGTTGGTTGAGAAAGCCTAAGGCTATTGGGATTAAGATATGATGTTGGCCGAATGGTCTTGATTAAAGTATTGTGGTTTGGCCGAATGTAGGACAAGGTGATCTAGTGCGGTAGATTGGATCTTTGGAAGTTAGTATTTGTGTTGGTGAAAGGTGTGTACCTTACACACTTTATAACTCGGTAATATGTATATATGTGTGTTAAATAACTATTCATGTTGTTAAAGCCGAAAACTATGAGATCTTGATATGATACCATGATGGGTATAAACAAGGAATCGGGTAAGTCTGTTTCGATATGACTTTTGCAATATGATGCATGATGATACGATTTATGATATGGAATTTCTATGTGATTTCCTAATAAAGTATAATGACATGATTTGTTTATCTATTGCATTGGTATGGGTGATATGAGAGGAGGGGGAAGATTTGATATCCGTGTCTTTGGACACCAGAGGTTTGGCACCTCCAGTGATTTGGTATCACATTTGTGTCTTTGGGACACCAGAGGTTTGGCACCTCATAGCGACTCGTCCCTGTGGTCTAGCACCACCGTGGGTTGGCCCCACTTTTGAGATATGGGATCATTGCCAATGATTTGGTATCACACGTGGGTTGGCCCCACAGATGGATTATTCGTGACTTTGAGTCACCAGTGATTTGGTATCACATTTTTGGATATCGTGACTTTGGGTCACCAGTGGTTTGGCACCACCAGTGGTTTGGTACCACACGGGGTAGAAAAGGAGTTATGGATGGCTAAGTTGGGTGCATAATATATATGTTGCTTGATTATAAATTTTGTAAGAATGTTGCATTAACCGGGAGAGGGATTATGCACTAAGTCTTGGTGACTCACCTTCTCCCTTATCTTTTCAAGTGACTCGTAGATCGCGGATGAGGAGCCGGATGAACTCGAGGAGGCCATGCAATAAAATTTGATTTTACATGAACTTTGATTTGGGGTACTTTAATTTATTTTAATTTGGTTTTTGTTTTATTTTGGGTTTGTAATAAGGCCTCTTTAATTATGTTTTGGATTATCTATATGCTTTGGATATGTTTTAAATATGGCTTATAAATTATTTGGTTAATTTAATAATTGAGCCCAAAGTTTTCTAAAATTATAAAAACGTGATGGTTTTAAAATCTTACCATCGGGTAATATTAATCGCTTGATAGTATAATATAAATTAAGTGGTTTCTACAATTTAAATGATTTACAATTATTAAGTTTCTACATTCAAATGCAAATGGTTTTCAAAGTAATAATTCGAGTTTTCTAACTTATGTTTTATCAACTAAGTTTTAAAGTTTTTATTTATGGAATTTCAAAGTAAATTATCAGTTTCAACTTATCATGCACCTGATTTCTACAAATATAGAATTTCAAAGAGTTTTTCACTAAAATTTAATCGGTCACTCGGTTTTCTTCAAAACGTTTTCTCTGTGGCATGCCAAATTTGGTCATGGCCTATTGACCGGGTTTGGGGTGTTACAAATTGGTATCAGAGCCAAGTTCAAAAGCTCGGCTGTGGGCGGAAGGCCTAAAATGTTTTAAAGTATGCTCTTACAATGTTTTTGAAAATTATATGATTTGAAAGGCATGGCACCGAGTCTCCGGCACCGATCCGCCCGGGTAAGTACTTCAAATTGTTGATTTTGATATGATGATGGTATAATTGTATAGTAGTAGGAACTACTCTAGAGACTCAAAACTATAGGTTGGATGTACTCGCGAAACAACCTCTTATTAAAACTATTCATAAAACTGTGTTTTAAAAATAGTGGAATAATGACTAATACATAAAATTTTTAAATCAGCTAAGTCAAGACTTTAGACATGAGCACTCGAGGTCGGGGTCGTGTTATGTGTGGACGCGGTAGGGGTAGGATGGCTGTGTCTAAGCCAGTGAGGTCGGGTCAAGGATCCGAGAATGAGGTACCACCACCCCCACCACCAGCGGTTGGAGTTGAGCATCAGGATCAAACGGGGGATGACGCAGTGTCTCAGGCGATGCTGCGAGTTCTTGAGAGGGTAGCTGGAGTAGGTGGAGGCGCGGGAGCTCGAAAATCTGTACCTGAGCGACTCTGAGCCAATGGAGCCGAGGTATTTTGAGGTGTTTCGGGTGTAGCTCCCAGTTCGGCTGAATATTGGTTAGAGGCGACGGAGCGAATCATGGATGATCTAGATCTGAATGCCGAGGAAAAGCTGAAAGGGATAGTGTCATTTCTTCGAGATGAGTCATATCAGTGGTGGCTCACAGTGCGGAACACGGAGGATCTCACTTGGGACTATTTTAAGGCATCGTATCAAACGAAATATATTGGGTCCAGTTACATTGATGCACAACGTAAGGCATTTTTGAGTTTGGTCCAAGGGAGTAAGTCCGTATCAGAATATGAGGCTGAGTTCTTAAGATTGAGCCGGTATGCTGGAGGTATTGTGGCTTCGGAGCATGAGCGATGTGTCCGGTTCGAAGATGGTTTGAGAGATAAACTGAGGTTGCTGATTACTCCACATCAAGAGCGAGAGTTTGCTGCGTTGGTTGAAAAGACTAAGATTGCTGAGGGAATAAAGGAATCTGCAAGGCAGAGTTACTACAGGAATAAGCATAAGAGAGGTTTTGGATTATCCGTCGGTAGGTAATTCTCGTAAGAGGGCTAGCGAAATGGGCGAATCAATCTGGGAGGCTCATATCGCTTATCGTGACCAAAGACAATGTAATCGATGTGGGAAATATCATTGGGGTGAATGTTGGACCGAGGGAAAGGATGTTTTGAGTGTGGCTCATTTGGATCATCGTGTGAGGATTGTCCACGTAAGCTAGCCAGAATCGGTCGAGGTCAAGGTCGTGCTCGCTCGTAAAGGAGGGACCGCCACCACAGAGAGGTCGTGGTAATGGTAGAGGAAGTAATGGTTCTGGTCGAGGCCGCGGAGCATCGGGCAGAGGTGCAAGTAACACTGAGGCAAGACAGCCTGGTTTGGTGTATGCAGCGAGGCATCGAGAGGAGGGTGACGCACCGGACGTCATAACCGGTACGTTCTTAATCTTTGGTGTACCATATACTACTTTGATAGATGTGGGTTCGACGTATTCGTATGTTGCTAGTTGCATAGTAAAGACCATGAACTTAGACTCTGAGATTACTTCTAGGGAGATGACAGTAATTAACCCTCTAGGTCACTCCGTAGAAGTAAATAAGCTGTATAGAGATGTACCCCTAAAACTCCAATGGGTAGTGTTTGTAGCTGATCTGATGGAACTGCCGTTTGGGGAGTTCGATCTGATTCTTGGGATGGAATGGTTGGTCAAGTACCAGGCAAGTTTGGATTGCGCTACTAAGCGCATGGTTTTGAAGACAGCTGAGGGAGAAGAGGTGGTTATGATAGGTAATAGAAGAGATTATCTATCCAGCGTGGTATCTGCGTTGAAAGTTGAGAAAATGGTTAGGAAGGGCTGTGAGGCATTTGTGGTTCATGTGTGTGCTTTGGAAGCTAAGGAGTCAACTGTTGGAAATGTTAGAACAGTGAAGGAATATGTTGATGTATTCCCAGAAGAACTTTCAGGACTGCCTCCGGATCGTGAAGTTGAATTTGGTATAGATCTATTACCCAAAACGGCGCCAATGTCTATAGCTCCGTATAGGATGGCACCGAAGGAATTGATGGAATTGAAGGCTCAGATTTAAGAGTTGTTGGATTGAGGTTTCATTCGACCAAGTGTTTCGCCTTGGGGAGCGCCGGTACTTTTTGTCAAGAAGAAGGATGGTACGATGCGGATGTGTATAGACTATCGCCAGTTGAATAAGCTGACGATCAAAAACAAGTATCCTTTGCCGAGGATAGATGACTTGTTTGATCAGCTTAAAGGGGCAGCGGTTTTCTCCAAGATTGATTTAAGTTCTGGATATCATCAGTTAAAAGTGAAAGAGGCTGATATTCATAAGACGACATTTTGCACTCGGTATGGGCACTACGAGTTTTTGGTGATGCCATTTGGGTTGACTAACGGCCCGGCAGCTTTCATGGACATGATGAATCGAGTATTCTAGCAGTTTTTGGATCAGTTTGTTGTGGTATTTATAGATGATATTTTGGTATACTCAAAGTCAGAGGAGGAGCATGATGCGCATTTCCGAGTAGTATTGCAGATTCTGAGGGAAAAGTAGCTTTTTGCTAAATTTAGTAAGTGTGAGTTCTAGCTTAGGGAGGTGACTTTCTTGGGCCATATAGTATCAGCTGAGGGGATTACAGTGGATCCTCGAAAGATCGAAGCAGTGTTGGATTGGAAGCCACCTAAGTCAGTGGCTAAGATTCGGAGTTTTCTAGGTCTAGCGGGGTATTACCGAAGATTTGTGGAAGGATTTTCTTTGATAGTAGCACCTATGACCAAGTTATTGAGGAAAGGAGTTCCATTTGTGTGGACTGAGAAGAACAAGAAAGTTTCGACAAGTTGAAGAAGATTCTGACTGAAGCTCCGGTTTTGATTCAACCTGAGGCAGGCAAGGAATTCACGGTTTATTGTGATGCATCACAGACTGGTTTGGGATCTGTACTGATGCAGGAAGGGAAGGTAGTGGCTTATGCATCTTGGTAGTTGAGGCCGCATGAGGTTAATTATCCGACGCATGACTTAGAATTAGCAGCAGTGGCTTTCGCCTTGAAGATTTGGAGACACTATTTGTACGGAGAGAAGTCGATAGTCTACACTGATCACAAGAGTCTAAAGTATCTTTTGACTCAGAAGGATTTGAATTTGAGGCAGCGCAAATGGATTGAATTGTTGAAGGACTATGACTGTTCGATTGAATATCATCCGGGCAAGGATAACGTGGTGGCAGACGCGTTAAGCCGTAAGGTTGTATCAGACTTAAGATCGATGTTTGCTCGTCTTAGTTTATACGACGATGGGAGTCTTTTGGCAGAATTGCAAGTCAAGCTGACTTGGTTAGAGCAAATCAAGAAGAAACAGTTAGAAGATGATGGTTTGAATGATCGGAGGTTCTGAGTTCGTAATGGTGGTTTAGAGAATTATAGTTTGTCCAAAGGATGGAGTGTTGTGTTTTCAAGGGAGAGCTTGTATGCCGAAAGATGTTGAGTTGAGGCAAAGGATTCTTCGGACGACATAGCAGCCCATACGCTATGCATCCTGGAGGTAGCAAGATGTATCGGGATTTAAGAGAGCGCTTTTGGTGGCAGTCCAAGCGGAGATAATCGAGTTTGTGGGTAAATGTCCGACGTGTCGCCAGGTCAAGGTGAACATCGCTTCATGCGTCTGGTTACTTCAAATTTGAAGATTCCATAGTGGAAGTGGGAGAGGATCACTATGGACTTTGTCAGCGGATTACCTCTTACACCTAGTAAGAAAGATTCAGTTTGGGTGATTGTGGATCGTCTGACTAAGTTAGCTCATTTCATTCCGGTAAGGGTGGATTACTCGCTTCATAAGTTAGCTAAGTTGTATGTGGCGGAGATAGTGAGGTTGCACGGTGTACTAGTTTCGATCATCTCAGACAGAGATCCTAGATTTACCTCGAGGTTTTGGAGAGCGTTACATTAGGCTTTGTGTACGCGGTTGGATTTTAGTACCGCATTTCATCCACAGTCTGACGGGCAGTCGGAAAGGGTCATTCAGATTTTAGAGGATATGTTGAGAGGTTTTGTTTTGGACTTCAGAGGCAGCTGGGAAGAGTTTTTGCCATTAGCTGAGTTCGCATACAACAATAGTTATCAGGCAAGCATTAAGATGGCACCATATGAGGCGTTGTATGGTAGGAGGTGTCACACACCTACATGCTGGACAGAGTTGGGTGAGCGTCAGATGTTAGGGCCAGAGTTGGTTGCTGAAACTGAGGATAACGTTAAGTTGATTCAGGCTCATCTGAAGGAAGTTTCGGATAGGCAGAAGTCTTATGTCAATCTCAAGCGGAGGGATATAGAGTTTGCTGTGGGTGACAAGGTCTTTCTGAAGGTCTCGCCATGGAAGAAAGTGTTAAGATTTGGGAGAAAAGGCAAGTTAAGTCCAAGGTTTATTGGGCTGTTTAAGGTGTTGAGGCGAGTGGGTCCAGTAGCTTATCAGCTTGAGTTGCCGTGAGAATCGAGTCGATTCACGATGTGTTCCATGTTTCCATGCTTAGACGCTATCGTTCTGATCCATCGCATGTTGTGACAGTAGAAGAAATAGAGGTGAGTCCAGATTTGACGATAGAAGAAGAACCTATGCAGATTCTAGAACGAGATGTTAAAGTTTTGCGTAGGAAGTCAGTTCCTTTAGTGAAAGTTTTATGGCGAAACCATGGCGTAGAAGAAGCTACGTGGGAACCGGAGGATGTTATGAGACAACAGTACCCTCAACTCTTTTGATCAGGTAATTTCGAGGATGAAATTTTCTTAAGGGGGTAGAATTGTAACATCCTAAAATTAGAATATTATTTTATTATTTATGTTGGCTTGGGTATGAATTTTGTGTGTTTAGCATAGCCTTGTAAAGGCTTGATTTTATTTAGGAAGCTAGAATAATTCTTAGTATAGTATATTTAATGAAGTGGATTAAGTGAACTTGACACTTAAGTTAATTTAAGTGTTAAATTAAGCATAAGAGGAGTTAGTGGCAAGATGGTTAGGATGCTGGAAGAGTTGCTTGAGGTTAGAGGTTCAAGTAGCATGATTAGCATTTTGAAGACTTTATTTTTGTATCCTAGCATTAATGGACGGTCAAATTCTAACTATGATAGGTTGGACTTTCAATTTTTGGTAAGCTGAATATTGGTTTAGGAAAGTTTGTACTTTGGGAAAGGAATCTTAAGGTTATGGAAGGATGGGGGGGACATAAGGCTTAGCTTAAGGAAGATGTTTTGGAAACTATTCCAAGGCCTTTAGTGCTTGAATGTGGACGGCATGTGTGGCTAGGGGGGTGGCCGATTGTTGATAGGAAGTTTGGGGGGGAAAAGTTCGCCAACTTGAGCAATTGTGCACCTTTTGGCATTTGTTTCTCTTTCTCTCCAAAAACTCCCTCTTTGGCCGAATGTACCTAGGCATTTTTGTGCAAATTTGCTTTGGATTTTAGCTCTCATTTTTGTGTTGAACCAAATTCTAATTCTTTCTCTCAATTCTCCTTTGAAACCGAAAACACATTTTGCATTTTAGTGCACTCTTTCTCCCATCTCTCTCTTTTCTTTCTTTTGGTATTTGCTTAAAATCACATTTCCTTTTTCATTCTTTTGGCGAACCTCTCTCTCTCCAAACTCTCTTTCTTTTCTTCCATTGTTGATTAAACCGAATCCTCCTCTCTTATTTTTATTCTCTCCTCTACTCTCGAATTTCATTTCTTTTTAGTCTCAAATCAATTGATTTCTTCTTTTCAAAACCATAGCCGAAAATCCCTTCACCTTTTAACCATTTTGTCGAAACTTTCCACTCTCTTTTGGTGTTGTTTTGGCCGAATATCAATAAGGGTAGATAATCTTTGGGTTTCCTTCAATCGGTTTTGGAAGATAGGTATGTGTTCATGGCCGTATTTTCGTTATTTCTTTCTCTTTTCTAAGTAGTTTTCTTGTGGACAAAGGCCGAATCTTTTGGCAATTGTTTGCAAAGTTCTAATGAATTTTAGGAGTCGATCATTCTTTTAGGCTCTTTGGGACTTCGAAAGCAATCGATCTAAGCCCCATTCCTTTAGCAATCGAAGTTGGTAAGTCAAGTGGTAAGAATTCAATATTCTTTAAGTTGGTTGAGAAAGCCTAAGGCTATTGGGATTAAGATATGATGTTGGCCGAATGGTCTTGATTAAAGTATTGTGGTTTGGCCGAATGTAGGACAAGGTGATCTAGTGCGGTAGATCGGATCTTTGGAAGTTAGTATTTGCGTTGGTGAAAGGTGTGTACCTTACACACTTTATAACTCGGTAATATGTATATATGTGTGTTAAATAACTATTCATGTTGTTAAAGCTGAAAACTATGAGATCTTGATATGATACCATGATGGGTATAAACAAGGAATCGGGTAAGTCCATTTCGATATGACTTTTGCAATATGATGCATGATGATACGATTTATGATATGGAATTTCTATGTGATTTCCTAATAAAGTATAATGACATGATTTGTTTATCTATTGCATTGGTATGGGTGATACGAGAGGAGGGAAGATTTGATATCCGTGTCTTTGGACACGGAGGTTTGGCACCTCCAAAGTGATTTGGTATCACATTTGTGTCTTTGGGACACCGAGGTTTGGCACCTCATAGCGACTCGTCCCTGTGGTCTAGCACCACCGTGGGTTGGCCCCACTTTTGAGATATGGGATCGTCGCCAGTGATTTGGTATCACAGATGGGTTGGCCCCACAGATGGATTATTCGTGACTTTGAGTCACCAGTGATTTGGTATCACATTTTTGGATATCATGACTTTGGGTCACCAGTGGTTTGGCACCACCAGTGGTTTGGTACCACATGGGGTAGAAAAGAAGTTATGGATGGCTAGGTTGGGTGCATAATATATATGTTGCTTGATTATAAATTGTGTAAGAATGTTGCATTAACTAGGAGAGGGATTATGCACTGAGTCTTGGTGACTCACCTTCTCCCTTATCTTTTGAGGTGACTCGTAGATCGCAGATGAGGAGCCGGATGAACTCGAGGAGGCCATGCAATAAAATTTGATTTTACATGAACTTTGATTTGGGGTACTTTAATTTATTTTAATTTGGTTTTTGTTTTATTTTGGGTTTGTAACAAGACCTCTTTAATTATGTTTTGGATTATCTATATTCTTTGGATATGTTTTAAATATGGCTTATAAATTATTTGGTTAATTTAATAATTGAGCCCAAAGTTTTCTAAAATTATAAAAAACGTAATGGTTTTAAAATCTTACCATCGGGTAATATTAATCGCTTGATAGTATAATATAAATTAAGTGGTTTCTACAATTTAAATGATTTGCAAATATTAAGTTTCTACATCCAAATGCAAATGGTTTTCAAAGTAATAATTCGAGTTTTCTAACTATGTTTTATCAACTAAGTTTTAAAGTTTTTATTTATGGAATTTCAAAGTAAATTATCAGTTTCAACTTATTATGCACCTGATTTCTACAAATATAGAATTTCAAAGAGTTTTTCACTAAAATTTAATTGGTCACTCAGTTTTCTTCAAAATGTTTTCTCTGTGGCATGCCAAATTTGGTCATGGCGTATTGACTAGGTTTGGGGTGTTACACACCCCTTACCCAAGACCGTCGCCAGAGTCGAGAACGAGGCATTACCAGACTTAACTTACTAGTTCAGGGCATAAAAATTTGCTTTTAAAATTAATTTGTTCACATACATCCAATATGTTCCTAAAAAGGGCCTTCGTGGACCTAAAACATGTAATTGAAACAGTTCGGGACCAAACCGAAAACATTAATAATTTTTTCATTTCTTAAACAAATCAAAACAGTTTATTTCACTATTCATAATGAAATTATCCATTTGCGTTATAGTCACTAAATTAACTATAACTCGAGTTACAAAACTCAAAATTTAGATCCGTAAAATTTCCCGAAAACTAGACTCATATATCTTCTTACTATAATTTTTCCATAATTTTTGTTATGTTCAATTAGTACAGTTTATTAGTTAAAGTCTCCCCTATTATACTGTCTGACGGTTCTAAACCCTCTTCACTAAAAATCAATTATATCATAATATACAATTCTTTTTCCAACATAATTTCTTTTATATAAAAACAAACTCAATAAGATTTAATTCTATACCTCATTCACACCGTAATTCCATTTATACTATCATTAGTGATTTTTCAAAATCACGTCACTGCTGCTATCCAAAAACTATTCCATTGCAAATTTTACTCTTTCATAATTTCTTTGTAATAGCTATCATTTAGGCATACATAACACCCAAAACATGCTCTTAATTAGCTATTTTAATGGCTGATAATTACCAAGTATTTACAAGCCATCATGTAGCCATATCATAAGGACATACACACAAAATGGCTAAGTTCCTATACATGCCATAACTTAAAACGTTTCGAGTCACAAAATACCGAGATAATCCTTTGATAGTGTGAAACGATATCTGACGGCCTTGCGACCCCCGAGTTGGCTTGAGATACTATAAAAAGAGAGAAAGGAATGGGAGTAAGCATAATGCTTAGTAAGTTTGCATGTAAATGAATAACAACATTCTCAAAGAATTATCTTATTCTTTTCTTATCAAGATCATTTAAGCCTTTAACTCAATATGCTTAAGTCTTGAATTCTTACCTGTACCTTTTTAGCATGAACTTGCCTTACCTTTCCTTTTGTATACTTTTTGAATTTTCTGTTGAACCACATGGAATACTAAGGATGCACGGGTACCTTTCCTTTTGAAACTTACCATTGCCATGTCTTGACATGGTCTTACATGGTATCCTTGCCTTATGAACTCACCAATGCCATGCCCCAGCATGGTCTTACATGGGATCTTTTCCTTATAGTAACTTATCAATTCCATGTCTTGACATGGTCTTACATGATTTCCTTAGACCCTAATGTCATGACATTTGTATCCTACACATTCATAAGGTTCAACTAGGACTTTCTGAAATTGCTTCTCCGTCAATTCATGCTTGAGTCTTTAAATGATAATTTACAGAATAAATATGTAAATTTTGGAATTTAATAGTATTAAATGTGAAATAATAGAATATTTCATTTATTTACTACAAACTTACCTCGGAACAAAATACAATCAACTATATTGATTTAGTCCACTATCTTTTTCTTTCCCCGGTCTAACTTCGAATTTCGTTCCTCTTGATCTATAATAGCAAATTTAGCTTATTTAATAATCACATTTATTAAAACAGTCCTTGACTCTAACGTTGGCAAAATTACAGTTTTTGCCCCTAAACTTTTACATATTTACATATTTACCCCAAAGCTCAGAAATTAAACTTTATCCCTTATTCTTATGTTTTATGACATTCTAATCATTTTTCCCTTCTATGACGACATCAAATTCTCACTCTAACATGTACTTATGAACATTAGGTATTTTTACCGATTAAGACGTTTTACTCGTTTTAACTTAAAATCGCTTAGAAAAAGTTGTTTAACATAATTTAAAACCCATATTCTATCATAAAACATCAAAATAAACACATTTCACCTATGGGTATTTTTCCAAATATGAACCCTAGGTTAAATTATTGCTAGAATAAGCTAAATCAAGTTATCAGGACTCCAAAAACGTAAAGAACATTAAAAATAGGGCTTGGATGCACTTACTATGAGCTTGAGAAGTTGAAGGAACTCTAGCTATGGTGTCCCCTTTGAAATTTCGGCCTAATGAAGAAGATGGACAACATTTTGCCATCTTTTTCCCTTTTAATTCCTTTTTAATTCCAAATGACTAAAATGCCCTTCATTAAAACTTTAGTTATTTTTATCTATGTATGTCCATTTTTGTCCATGGAAAATGTAACGCCCCAAAAATATAGGGTCTTTAATTTTGGATGTTCTGACACAATTGCATGGTTGGAGTTGGTTAGGTGATTTAGGAGTGTTTGGGAGTGTCTAAGAAGTCCTAGGTCTAAACCCTGGCTTTTGCAGAATTTTTGGTTTTTCTCTTAAATGAACCTGGACACTGACACTTAGGCTTTATTAATAATAATGTGTGGTTATTGACACAAAAAAGCTTGTGGCTTGTGGCAAGTGGCGTGTTGGGCATCTATGTGGACTGAGGTTCAAATCTTGGGATAAGGAGTGAAGTGTTTATTTTACTGCTTAAGCTGGGAAGGTGGAAGAGTTGGACTGAAACACTGCTGATGAAGTGTTTGAATGGGTCATAGAGAGATTGTAGGAGCAAATCTTGGAGAGAATCAAGCATTTTCAAAGGTGGGTGTGTTGTAGTTTATCTAGGAGTTTGGGGCATGCAAATTTGGCTAGAGGGTTTCTAAATGCTTTTCTCTGCTGTTGTTCAGTTTTGGCATTTTTTGTTTTTTTTTTTATGTGTCAAAATTTCAACTTACCATTGGTGCATCTTTTTCTCTTGCAATTAACCATTCATGCACTTTTATTGGTCAGTTTAGCACTTCTTCTTCAAGTTTCTTGTTGGCCTAATCTCTACTTCCCTCTCCCTTCCTCTTCATTCATTTGTTTTTCTGCTTTTCCCTTTCTTCTCCTAAGCTGAATATCATCTCCCTCCTTTTTCTTTTGATTTCCTATTGGGTTTTGAATGGAACCTTTCTCTTTTCTCTTGATTAGTTTGGGGGTGACCAAATTTCTGCTTCCTTCCCTCTCTATTTTAGTTCTACAAGTGGTTTGAAATCGATAAGTGTTCATATTCTTCACTTCTTGTTTAAAACTGTTCTCTCCTATTCCCCTTTTCTCTAAGAGCCAACTATTTCTTTCCTTCATTTTCTTTGTTGGCCGAATGGTGATCCCTTCCCCTTGATGTGGTGATCGTTGGGTTAGGTATTCTCGAGGAGTGGAGAAGTGCAGAAGTTACTCAAGTCGTCGAACCCTGCCTTTCATTAATCAATTAAGGTAAGGTCATCATCTTAACTTTTGAATAGGTCGAATATCTCTATTCATTCCTGTAAGACTAATATTCATGGATTTAAGCCACAGTTATGATCGGTCCCATCTGTTAAAATCTATTATTATCGCAGCTTATCGGCAAGAAAAGTGTGATCGGTTCTAGTCCACGAACAAAAAGGAACAGGTTGTAGTTCGTTCAGTCGAGGTAAGGTAGTAAGTGCCTTTTAGGGAACAGATTTGATAAGAAGGTGTTTTACCTTAACATATTAAGAACTAACATTGGATCTCAAAGATTTTAGGTTGGGTGTGCGTAGATCTTGGAACGACTCCGAAAAAAGGTGTGTAATCACACTATCTCCACTAAAAATCGGCAAAATTCGAAAAGCCGAAACTACGACATTTGAGGCCTCACGAGCGTGCGATCGCTCGTGTGAAAAATTGAGCCCACAACCAAGGGTGGTAGACTGAAGAGGCCACTACGAGTGTTCTTGTAAGCTTGGGCTGTATTGGGCCTCGTTGGGCCGTGTGGGCCCAATGGGCTCGTGGACGCCACACGGGTAAATTTTACGAAAAGTAGTAGAAATTATTTTTGGGGCTACGTAGATCACATAACTAGGATAAGATTTGGGCCAAACGGGCCACACGAGGTGACCAAATGGATTATCTATGTCGCTCGAGGTGAGTGTTTTGACCAAATGGATTATCTGTGTCGCTCGAGGTGACTGTGGGCCTTCGGAAAGGTCATTAACTGTACTGAGACCCTAGGGAGTAAAATGATTGAAATACCCCTAATGTGTAAAATGATTGAAATACCCCTAATGAGTAAAATGATTGAAATACCCCTAATGAGTAAAATGACTGAAATACCCCTAGGGAGTAAATTGACTAAAATACCCCTAATGAGTAAAATGATTGAAATAGCCCTAGTGAGTAAAATGACCAAAATACCCCTAGAGGGAAAAATTACCATTTTACTCCTACAGGTAGATTGACAGATAAAAGCATGTACTATATGACTGTACTGAGTAAGACATGTCGCATACACGAAATATTAATGACATGGCATATTGCATGGGGTTGGGATTTTGTTATGGAGGAAGTATCATTCGGTGGCTCGCCACACATATCGACATCGGTGGCTCTAGCATAATTACTTCTCTTGGTGGCTCGCCACATATCTTGATTTATAATGACTGATTTAGGGCCTAGTCAGGATAGTGGTACGAGTCCATGAAACCGAGGTGAAATTATGAGTTTTTAAAGTTTATGCCATGTTTGCACGTTAGTATGAAAGTTTTGTAAACCAATTTTATTAAGTTGAGGTCAATTGGTCCGAAAAGGAATAAATTGCAAAAGTTGCAATATATGAGTTTCTAGAAGCTTTTTGCATGAAATAGCCTTAGAATAATAATTATGAGCCCTTAGATAGCAATTTTCCCAAAATTTAATTTTTGGACAAAATTGGCCTTAAGAGACTATTATGGAAATTTTTAAGAGGAAGGGCATTTTGGTCATTTGGCCTCGTTAGTGATTAAAATAGGATAAAGATGAGAAAAATTCACTTATCTTCTTCCTTGTTGCTGCCGAAAATTTGGAGACACCATAGCTAGGGATTCTTCATTTTTTTCAAGCTCATAGTAAGTTCATCTTAGCCCCGTTTTTAATGTTCTTCGTATTTTTGAAGTTCTCGTGTTATGAATTAGCTAATTTTAGCTCTAAAATGAGCTAAGATGCATGTTCAAAAATCTACCTTTGAATGACATGCTTGTTAAATGATGTTTCATGGAAGTTTAATAGAGTTTGATGTTAGATAAACATCTTTTCCTTAATGAATTTCATGAAAAATGGTAATAGGGACCATTTTGTAACAGTTATAAAATTTGTCATACCTACTAGAAATAGTGAGAATTGATGATTGTTATGGAAGAGAAAATGATTCAGTTGAGCATGAAGTTTAATAAAGTTACATGAAAATCATTTTATGAGAATTGGGGCAAAAGTACAAATATTAGAAAGTATAGAGGCAAAATAGTAATTTTGAAAAAGTATGAGTAATGAGTCAATTTAGTCAATATGGTTTTGAAATGATCTACTTATGATTATAGATCAAGAAAAATGAAGCCCGGATCGAAACCGAGGCAAGAACAAAGTCGAGGACTAAATTGCACATCTACATACATTTTGTATATTGAGGTACGTTTGTATGATTTTTAAGCTTTATGATTATTATCATTAAATTGTTTAATATAATGTACAATAATTGTATGAAATGATCATGCTATGTTCAATCAAGAAATCGTGATAATAAGTACGAACAAGTCCCGATGGGGGATGAATTTCTCAGGATACTCGATCTACCAAGCAAGTTATCATGTAAGTCCAAGGCAAGCTTGACATTGATCGAGTTAGCAAGCAAGTTATCATGGAAGTCCAAGGCAAGGTTGGCATTGATCAAGTTAACAAGCAAGTTATCATGTAAGTCCAAGGCAAGCTTGGCATTGATCAAGTTAGCAAGCAAGTTATCATGTAAGTCTAAGGACTCAACTTGGCATTGAGTATGTTATCAAGAGCAAGGCTTCATATAAGTCCGTGTCAAGACATGTCCGTGAAACCAAGATGAGATAACCCATGTAAGACCATGTCTAGGATATGGCTTTGGCATCATATGATATGGGAAGAGATTTAGTATCCTCGGTTATTAATAGAAATTCATCGGGCAAATGAGTAAGCTAAAAGAAGATATCAAGAAAGATAAGAAAGTAAAGTTAGTATCAAGATGAAGTTAGATGAAGTTGAGCATTATTCATGTTGTGAATGAGAAAGTAGATATCATGATTATTATTATAGTATACTGATCAATGTGATCAAGTGATACAGGTATCATGGTTACCTTACAAGGATGATAATAGTAATTGTCATGAGACATGTAAGAATCTATATGAGTAAGTAAGCTCGTTAGCTGAAATTCATAATACCATTGTTTATGTAAAATGGTTCATATTAAGCAATGATGATGCTATGAGTTGTTACATGCAAACTTATTAAGTTATATGCTTACGTTATGATTCTTTCTTTCTATGCAGTCCCACCAAGCTAACTCGTGGATCATTAAAGTTGGAGCTCGCAACACACTATCAACTCTTATTTTGGTATATCCAAGTTACTTTACTAAGTATGGCATGTATAGGAAACATTCACTTTGTGGATATGTTTTAAGAAGGGCCTTTGTAAAGGCTATCAAGTTTATTATTCTTTTGTATATGGCTAAGTGATTGGCCAAATTTGACTTAGTAAGTATGTTTCTTGAGATCAATGAAGCATGTAGTATTATTCATAAAATTGGGTTGTTATTGCATCGTTGAATTGTGTATGGATATGATCTTCATTTCAGGGTGGCTAATGGCTTGCTAAATAGCCTGTAAGTGCCCACACAGTTGGACACACGGGCGTGTGCCAAGACTGTGTTAACCCTACAACTTAGTATTATTAATCATAATAGGCCACGGGCAAATCCCACGGCCGTGTGTGTGTGCCGTGTAAGACACACTGTTTGGACATGGGCGTGTTCCCAGACTGTGTTGATTTAGTCAGTCTATCAAGGATTAGCACACGGTGTAAACCCACGGGCATGTCATGGTCATGTGAAATTAGTCAGCAACCTTCCACGGTTGGTTGACACAGGCATGTCTAAGCCATGTGGAAATAGTCAGTAGCCCTACACGGATTGAGGGCATGGGCATGCTTAAGGGTACACAGGCGTGTTCCAAGTTACACGGGCGTGTGAACCCTGCTTCAAAAATGAGTTATTTGATTTTAATCCCGAAAGTTTTCTGACATGAGTTAAAGGCCTCGTAGGCCCTTGTTATATGTGTTGACTAAGAAAGTGAAGTTTTTAAGTTGGAACGAAATTTTATAGCCCGAAAGTTCATGTTTCAGTGAGTTCAAGCATAGTAATGTCTCGTATCCAGACCCAGTAACGGTCTTGGGTGTAGGGTGTTACATTTAGTAGTATTAGAGCTACGGTTTAGTCGGTTCTAGGACTAACGTAGCACGAGCATGAGTCTAGCTATACATACCATATGTAAGAATGTTTTCTTTAATAATAGTGTGACGACTCCTGATGACTTAAATTATGTTTATACATATAGTAAATGGATCCCAAAAGAGCTGAGGCAGATGATGTAGAAAGTAACGCACTAGCTTCCACAGAAGGGACGGTGCCGTGTGAGAATGAGAATAGACCCACTACGGTGAGTCAAGAAGGAGGAGGAGAAGCGGTTAGAGAAGCCTTCCTCCATATGATGGATGCCTGGTACACGGAGTTCATTCGAGCGAACCCGAATGCACAACTCCCTCCACGCCGCCTGTTCCATAACCTACTCCAGTAGTCCCTCAAGTAGTAGAGGTGGTAAGAGGAGGTAAACCTCCAATTGATAGGATCAGGAAGCATGGGGTAGAAGAATTCTAAGATAGAAAAGATGATGATCCAGAAAGAGCTGAGTTCTGGTTAGAAAATACTATCAGAGTATTTAACGAACTGTCCTGCACTCTTGAGGAATGCATGAAATGTGTAGTCTCTCTCTTAAGAGATTCTACTTACCAATGGTGGAACACCCTTGTGTCGGTGGTACCAAGGGAAAGGATCTCAAGGGAATTCTTCCAAGAAGAGTTTAAGAAAAAGTATATCAGCCAAAGGTTTGTAGACCAGAAGAGAAAAGAATTTCTAGAGCTGAAGTAAGGCAAGATGTCAGTAACCGATTATGAACGAGAGTTTGTACGACTCAGCAAGTACACTCGCGAATGTGTGTCCACTGAGGCCATTATGAGTAAAAGGTTTGAAGATGGTTTAAACGAGGACATTAAGCTGGTTGTTGCTGTCCTCGAATTAAAAGAATTCACTGTACTAGTGGAAAGGGCTTGCAAAGACGAAGAATTTGTAAAAGAGAAGAAGAAATTTGAAATGGAGTCTCGCAATTCTAGAAAGAGACAGTGGAACAAGTCGTTCCAATCGTCATCCAAGAAGTCAAGAGATTTTCCAGCTCGATCAGCTACTTCCATTAGGTTTTCAAGGAAAGATAAGAGTAAGCAGTATTCGGGAAATAAAGCACAAACCACTTCAGTTGCAAGTGTTGGAAATGTTAGATCTGACAGACCTGAATGTCCACAATGTGGTAGACGCCATTTGGGAGAATGCCGAGCACATGAAAATGCATGTTTTAGATGTGGTTCCCAAGACCATTTCATAAAGGATTGTCCAGAGATGACTAAAGAAGAGAGAACTCAGAACCCGAGATCTGGAAGTATGGTCAGAGGGAGACCGCAGAGGAACCCGGGAAGTGGGGCAAGTGGAAGAGGTAACCCCAGAGAGCAGGCCGCGAGACCTGAGGACAGAGCGCCTGTAAGGACTTATGCCATTCGCACTCCGAAGAGGCATCTTCCCCTGATGTTTTTACGGGTACCTTTTCTCTTTACAATATCAAATTCATTGCTTTAATAGACCCCGGATCGACACACTCTTACATTTGCATGAAATTAGTACCCGGTTTGGGTGTGCCTATAGATACCACAGAATTTGTGATTAAGGTGTCTAATCCTTTAGGAAAGAGTATGTTAGTTGATAAAGTTTGTAAAGATTGTCTATTAATGATTAGAGGTCATTGCTTTAAAGCAAATCATATGCTGTCACCTTTTGATGAATTCGACCTCATTCTTGGTATGGACTGGTTGACTACTCATAATGTAATTGTAAATTGTGGGAAGAAATACATTGAGATGAGGTGTAAGAATGGGGATACTCTTCATGTAGAATCAGATGAGCAAGATAGATCGTCAGTAATAATTTCTCATATGATGGCACAGAGATATCTAAGAAAAGGGTATGAGACATTTTTGGCCTTTGTATTGAATAATAAAGAGACAGAGTTAAAGATTGAATCAAGGCTTATAGTATGTGAGTATGTGGATGTTTTTCCTGAGGAATTACTAGGATTACCACCAGTTAGAGAAGTTGAGTTTGGCATTGAGCTAGCTCCCGGTACTGTACCAATATCCATTACTCCTTATAGAATGGCTCCAACAGAGTTGAAAGATTTGAAGTTACAGTTGCAAGAGTTGACAGACAAAGGCTTTGCAAGATCAAGTTGTTCACCATGGGGTGCTCCTGTTTTGTTTGTGAAAAAGAAAGATGGCACCATGAGATTATGCATTGATTACCGTCAGCTTAATAAAGTGACAGTAAAGAACAAGTATCCATTGCCTAGGATTGATGGTTTGTTTGATCAATTGAAAGGAGCGATTGTGTTCTCCAAAATAGACTTGAGATCAGGGTACTACCAGTTGAGAGTGAAGGATTCAGATGTATCCAAGACTGCTTTTCGAACAAGATATGGGCATTATGAATATTTAGTCATGCCCTTTGGGTTGACCAATGCTCTGCGGTATTCATGGACTTAATGAACAGCATTTTCAGACCATATCTTGACAAGTTTGTAGTCGTTTTTATTGATGACATACTGATTTATTCCCGAGCTGAGAATGAACATGCTGATCATCTACGGATAGTTTTACAGAGTTTTTGAGAAAATCAGTTGTATGCCAAATTCAGTAAAAGTGAATTTTGGCTCAAGGAAGTGGGATTTCTGGGACATATTGTCTCGAGAGATGGAGTCCGAGTAGATCCAAGTATGATCTCAGCTATAATAGATTGGAAACCACCGAAGAACATCACTGAGATTAGAAGTTTTCTAGGCCTAGCCGGCTACTATAGACGATTTGTCAAGGGGTTTCATATGATTGCAACCCCGATGACTAGATTGTTAGAGAAAAATGTGAAGTTTGAGTGGTCGGAAAGATGCCAACAAAGTTTTGAGAAGTTTTGAGAAGTTTTGAGTAGTCTACAACGATGCATCCTTAAATGGATTGGGCTGTGTACTCATGCAAGAAGTCAAAGTGAATGCTTATGCCTCAAGACAGTTAAAACCTCATGAGAAGAATTATCCGACGCATGACCTAGAATTGGCCGCCACAGTCTTCGCATTGAAGATCTGGAGACACCATTTATACGGCGAACGATGTCAGATTTTCACCGATCACAATAGTTTGAAATAGTTGATGACACAGAAAGAGTTGAACTTAAGACAAAGAAGATGGTTAGTGTAACACCCTGAATTAGGGGTTATTTGCAATTTAATTAATTTTCCTTGTATACTTGAAGAAATTAATAATATGATGTTATTTGGCATGTTTGAGGATCCAAAAATAAACCCGAGCTAGGCCTGACCCAGTATTAAAATTTATTTTTAAGTGTGTAAAAGGAAGGAGCTAGGGTAGTGAGGGTTTTAATAAAATTTAGGTGAAATAAGACACCAAGTAGGGCTTGGCACAATTGGTTGATGCGCCTAAGGGGGTTCTTTGGAGGTCTCGTGTTCGATTGGGAGAAACAAGGGGTGTGTTTTGTTTTGGGTTTTATTTTGGGCGTTGAATGAAGGGGCCAAGCAATGAAGGCTTTAAAGAAAATTCGGGCAAGGTTCATGACATGAAAGTCAGAATGGGAGAAGTGGTAAGGCGTTGGAAGAAGGGGCTCAGAGTGAGGTCTCGGTTCGAGACATGAAGGAGGCAATGGAGCATTTTATTTTGGGCTCTTGGCGTTAAGGAAAAAGGGGCAGGAGGAAGGCTTTAAAATTAAAAGATGGGGTTCTATAGCAAGAAAGTCGAATGGGAGAGTTGGCTTGGGACGTTGAAGAGAGGTCTTTGCTTGGAGGTTCCGTGTTCAACCTTAGGGCAAGAAATACATTTTTTCCTTTTATTTCTTTGTTGGCGTGGGTGAAGAGTTTGGTGCACTTTGGACTCCCAATGTAATTTGGAAGAGGTAAGTTTGGTTTTTATTTTCATTTAATTTGTTTAAACAAAGATAGAGGATAAGTGCTATTATCTTAGGTGATAATTAATAGTTTAATTATCAGATAGAGAGGAGAACTGGGCAAGATTAGGACTCTTTGGGGCTGTTTTGTACAACAAATAGAGCAAAGAAAATTTCCAAGAATCGATTACTCTTCTTTTCCTCTCTGTCCGCCGAATTCCCTAGGGAATTCTTCAAAAATTCCAGCTTTCTCTTCTTTATTTAGCCAAAACCACCTTTGATCTCTCCTACTAAGTCTCCTTTTTCTTTCTTTCACCATTGGCCGAATATCCACCACCTTTCTGCTGGAATTTCTTAGACAAACTGTTGAATTTCCTATGCTGTTATTGATAAAATTCCAGCATCTTTTCCTACTTCTTGTTCTTCCTCTTTTTCACATAAGCCGAACCTTGTTTTAACCAACAATAGCCGAATTCCCTTCTCCCTACCGTGAGAAATCTTGGCCGAATATCAAAGCAAGGGTGGTCCCTTTTTAGTGAGTCTCAATCGGTTATAAAGGAAGGTACTCCGGGATTTTGGAAATAGTCACGTGAAGCCTCCATTTGTTAGCAATTTTGGTAAGTGATGGTAAGGATGTAGAAAAATCATTTATTCGGTTTTTGAAAGGCAATTTTAGTGATACTAATGATTGCCAATTATAAGGAAGTGAAACAGAGTCGTAAATCGTGTGCTATAATTGAACTCGAAGGCGTTTGGGTAAGGTTTCGGTTCAAATATTAATCCTTCAGATATATGTGGGTTTGGCCGTATGGTCAATAGCACTAACCTTTGTATTCGGCCGAATATAGGGGAAGAAAAGCTAGGGTGGCCAATTGTCTCTTTGAGGATTTAGAATCATCCTTAGAATTAGGTGTGTACATACACACTTATAACTAATTAAAATGCTACGTGTTGTATATACTAAATCTGACTTGTGTAGATTTGGGATTTAATACCATAATGGTATAAGCGAGGATTCAGGTAAGTCCTTGTCGTTATGACTTACTTTACGATGCTTTTGGAAAGCATGACATAATATGACATATTTGGTATATGTGGTTATGGTTGATAGTAAACTCTATATGTGTTGCTAAATGAGCATGTTGGCATGATTTCTATTAAAATATAAATTCTTGGTTGATATGGGATAAATGAGTGGAGGGGGAAGTAATATTTGTGTCGACGGACACCAGTGGTTTGGTACCACATTTTGTGACTACGGTCACCAGAGGTTTGGCACCTCCAGAGGTTTGGCACCTCATAGCGTCTTGTCCCAGTGGCTTAGCACCACAGTGGGTTGGCCCCACGGATTATATTATGGGACCGACGCTAGTGATTTGGTATCACACGTGGGTTGGCCCCACCAGTGGTTTGGCACCACATTTAATGATGATTATCGTGACTTAGGTCACCAGTGGTTTGGCACCACCAGTGGTTTGGTACCACACGGGGTAGAGAAAGGCGTTTGGATGGCTAGGTTGGGTATTATATTTGGTGCATGTTTAATTGTTATAAATTGTGTATGTTGTTGTACTAAACCGGGAAAAGGGTTACACACTGAGTCTTGGTGACTCACCTTTTCCTTTAATATTTTTTTCAGGTGACACGTAGATAGCGGATGAGGAGCCGGATGAACTCGAGGTGGCCATGCAGTGGAAATTAAATTTTACTTTGAAGTATTTTATTTTAGTTTTATTCTATTTGGGTTTTATTTAATTAAGTTGTAATAAGGCCTCCTAAGTTTATTTTTATTTATTTTCATGATTGGACGAACTATTTAAATTACTTTACAACTTTAAAATGATTCCATAAGTTTCTTAAAAATCAAACGTAAAATGTTTTATTGTGCCATCGCACATTAAAATCAGAATAATTTTGACTTAATAATTCTTCATACAATTCAATGGATTTAAAACAAGACAAAATTCTTTTGCCTTAAATTTAAATCGCTAACAAGGGTTTTCAAAATGTTTTCTCAGAACATACCGAATTTGGTCGTAACGCTTTGGGCGGTTTGGGGTGTTACATAATTGGTATCGAGCAGGCTCAAAACTCGATCAGGGGCCCAGGCCCAAAATGTTTGGTTTTAATAGTAGGCCTTATTATGATGTTTTAAGAAAGTGTTTGTGATTTGAACAAAGATGGCACCGAGTCTCCCAAGACCTATCGGCCTGTAAGTACTTCTATCAATTTTGTGAACTCTTTTGATGAGGGAAGAAGGAAAAATGGGAACGTAGACTACTAGAGTAGAAACTATTGAACCCTAGGGCTAGCATACCCCAACAAAAATTTCATAAAATTTAAAAATTACCTGAACAAAACCTGTGAGTTGTCATTGAGCAAAGGATGTGGCAATCGTTATACGCATGTCTAGGATTGGATTCTTGGGGGCCAGGTATTTAAGCGATCCTCGTGACTCACCTCCTACTCACTTGAATCCCACAGTGCGTAGTAACGGTTCATCCTAATGAGACGACACACTCACAAAGCTAAATTCAATAACTAAAACCCGAAGGGACTAGCCGCTTTGTTTTGGAGATAATTAAAATTTTTGTTTAAAAAAAAAGAAAAAAGAGGACCAAAATACCCCTGGTTTGTAAAATACCCTCCGTATGAAAATTTTAAAATAGAAATTTTCAAAAACATCTTTCTTTTTGTGAAATCCCTTAGAACCCAATTTTTGGAAATTATTTTGTGAAAATAACCTGATTATGTAAAATTACTAAAATACCCTTAGGGGTAAAATTACGAAAACGCCCTTGAATTATGAAATTTCCAAAATACCCACGGTTTTAATCCATAAATTTCATCACGTGAAAAGTGCCCAAAAATCGTAAAATTCAAAAACAATATGATTTTGTAAAATTACAAAATTGCCCCTAACCTACAAATTACCAGAATACCCGTAACTTTCAAAATTTTGCAATCACTATTTTAGAAAATGCAATTATCAAAAAGAGCCCTCAAAGTTTTTACAATTTTTGAAATATCCCCGATTCATCAAATCTTATAAATTCATCCTGATTTGTGGAAAATTACCAAAATGCCCCTGAGTTTTAAAATTCACCGGAAGACCCCCAAATTTCAAAATTTTTCAAAATAACCAGGAAATTAAGAGTTTTACAATAATTTTTGGCAAAATCATCCGAAAACTTTAATTTTTGAAAAATTACGAAAATACCCCTGTAGGACAAATTACGGAAATACCCCTGGGTAGTGGAAAAACAATCACAATGGAATCAACCACGTCTTTTTGATTGAATGAATGGAAAACTGTGTGCTTGTATGATTACGAGAGAACCACTCTTTAAATTCCTATCATAAAATTTCTTCGTGGATAATTAGTGAAACAAGTACTAATCCATAAAATTACGTAATCAGATTAAAGCGCAATAGTTAGAATGAGTTCAAGAGGTCGTGGATGTCCGCCGCGTGGCCGTGGTAGAGGTAGGATAACCGTGTCAGAACCCGTGAGGTCGGGTCAGGAATTGGAGATGGGGTACCACCGCCACCACCACCCCTAATTTTTAGAGCTGAGGAGCGGGATCAGACGGGAGGTGAGGCAGTAACGCAAGCTGTGTTGCGAGTCCTTGAGATGGTGGCTGGGGCTAGTGGAGGTATGGGAGCTCGAAAGTCTGTACCCAAGTGACTTCGATCCAACGGGGCAGAGGTATTTCGGGGTGTATCGGGAGTGGCACCCAGTGCGGCAGAATACTGGTTAGAATCGACTGAAAGGATCATGGATGATCTTGATCTGACGGATGAGGAAAAGCTAAAAGGAGCGGTGTCATTTCTAAAAGATGAGTCATATCAGTGGTGGCTCACGGTACGAGATGGTGCTACGACAGACGGCCTTACTTGGGAATACTTCAAAGCTGCTTATCAGAAGAAGTATGTGGGCACCAGCTACATTGATGCTCAGAGGAAAGCCTTTCTGGGGCTGGCACAAGGAAATAAGACTGTGTCGGAGTATGAGGCGGAATTCTTGAGGCTGAGCCGCTATGCTCGGGGAATTGTGTCGACAGAGCATGAGCGGTGTGTCCGCTTTGAAGACGGACTTAGGGATGATTTGAGGCTGCTGATTGCTCCACAGCAGGAGCGTGAGTTTGCTGTTCTAGTAGAAAAGGCTAAAGTAGCCGAAGGGGTCAAGGCGTCCGTGAGACAGAATTATGATAGAAACAAGCAGAAAAGAGGCTTCGGATCGTCTGAATCAGGTAGTAACACTCAGAAGAGGGCTAGGCAGGATGGGTCGAATCAGGCAGGAAGGCCCATGGCTAATAATCAGAGACCAGCTCAGTGCAACAGCTATGGAAAGTCACATTGGAGAGGTTGTTGGACCGGGAAAAGGGGATGCTTTGAATGTGGATCTTTGGATCACCGTGTAAGGGATTGTCCTCGGAAGTTGGCTAAGAATCAGCCATAGGGTCTGAACCGTGCTCAGGCTAGAAATGTAGGACCACCACAGAAGGGTCGTGGTAATGGTAGAGGAAACAATGGTTCTAATCGAGGTCGCGAGAATTTGGGAAGAGAGGCAGACAACACAGAAGCGAGGCAACCTGGTTTAGTCTACGCAGCGAGGCGTCGAGAGGAGGGTGACGCACCGGACGTCATAACCGATACGTTCCTAATTTTTGGTCTTCCATATGTTGCATTAATTGATGTGGGGTCAACACATTCATACGTCGCTAGTAGTGTGGTAGAGACCATGAACTTAGACTCTGAGACTACTGCTAGGGAGATGACAGTGATTAACCCTCTAGGTAACTCTGTAGTTGTAAACAAACTATATAGAGATGTACCCCTAGAACTCCAAGGGGTAGTGTTTGTGGCTGACCTGATGGAACTACTGTTTGGGGAGTTCGATCTAATTCTTGGAATGGACTGGTTGGTTAAGCATCAGGCAATGTTGGATTGCGCTGCTAAGCGCATGGTTCTAAAGATGGCTGAGGGGGATGAAGTAATCATGATAGGAAATAGGAGAAACTACCTATCCAACGTCGTGTCTGTGTTGAAGGTGGAGAGGATGGTCAAGAAGGGATGTGAGGCATTTTTAGTGCGAATATGTGCTTTGGAGGCTAAGGAGTCAGTAGTTGAAAAGGGCAGAACGGTGGGGGAATACGCTAATGTGTTTCCAGAAGAACTTCCGGGTCTACCTTCAGATCGGGAAGTTGAGTTTGGCATAGACTTATTGCCCGAAATGGCACCTGTGTCTATAGCACCCTACCGAATGGCACCAAAGGAATTGGTGGAGCTGAAGGCTCAAATTCAAGAACTTTTGGACCGAGGGTTTATCCGACCAAGCATATCTCCGTGGGGACCACCAGTGCTGTTCGTCAAGAAGAAAGACGGGTCAATGCGGATGTGCATCGACTACTGTCAGTTGAACAAGTTAACGATCAAAAACAAGTATCCGTTATCCCGGATCGATGACTTGTTTGACCAACTGAAGGGTGCATCGATTTTCTCAAAGATAGACCTTAGGTCGGGTTATCATCAACTTAAGGTGAAGGAGGTTGATGTTCACAAGACGGCATTCCGAACTCGATATGGGCATTACAAGTTCCTAATGATGCCTTTTGGGTTGACCAACACACCGGCAGCATTCATGGACTTAATGAATAGGGTATTCTAGCAGTACTTGGATCAATTTGTCGTGGTGTTTATAGACGACATATTGGTTTATTCAAAGTCGGAGGAGGAGCATGACATGCATTTGCGTATAGTTCTACAAGTACTAAGGGAGAAGCAGTTATATGCCAAATTCAGTAAATATGAATTTTGGCTTAGGGAGGTGGCTTTCTTAGGTCACGTGGTGTCAGCAGAAGGGATTAGAGTGGACCCTCGCAAGGTTGAAGCGGTGTTAGAGTGGAAGCCGCCTAAGTCGGTGGCAGAAATTCAAAGTTTTCTAGGTCTGGTAGGATACTATTGAAGATTTGTGGAAGGGTTCTCTTTAATCACAGCCCCATTAACTAAGTTGTTAAGAAAAGGAGTTCCATTTGTATGGTCGGAGAAGCAGCAAGAAAGTTTTGATAAGCTAAGGAAGATTCTGACAGAAGCTCCAGTTCTGGTACAGCCTGAGGCAGAGAAGTTATTTACGGTTTATTGTGATGCGTCCCATACGAGATTGGGATGTATATTGATGCAGGAAGGGAAGATAGTGGCCTATGCGTCCCGTCAGTTAAGACCGCATGAGGTCAACTATCCAACTCACGATTTGGAGTTAGCAGCAGTGGTCTTCGCTTTGAAGATATAGAGACATTACTTGTATGGGGAGAAGTCGATAGTCTACACGGACCACAAAAGTTTGAGGTATCTCTTGACTCAGAAGGACTTGAACTTGAGGCAGCGACGGTGGATTGAATTATTAAAGGACTACAACTGTTCAATTGAGTACCATCTGGGCAAAGCTAACGTGGTGGCTGACGCGTTGAGTCGAAAGGTCGTGGCAGACTTAAGGGCGATGTTTGCTCATTTGAGTCTATACGACGATGGAAGTCTTTTGGCGGAGCTGCAAGTTAAGTCGACTTGGATCGAGGAGATTAAGGAAAAACAGTTAGTAGACGGAAGTTTGAGTGCTCGGAGGTTGCAAGTTCAAGATGGTGGTTTGGAAGGGTATAGCTTGTCCGATGATGGAGTATTATGATTTCAAGGGCGAGCCTGTATGCCGAAAGATGTGGAACTGAGGCAAAAAATTCTTTAGGATGCTCATAGCAGCCCATACGCTATGTATCCAGGAGGAAGCAAGATGTATGGAGATTTGCGAAGACAATTCTGGTGGCCAGGGTTGAAGCAAGAGGTAACTGATTTTGTGGGGAAGTGTCTAACGTCGTCGTGAGTTAAGGCTAAACATCACCGCCATCGTGTTTACTTCAACCAATAAAGATCCTCGGAAATGGGAGAGGATCACGATGGATTTTGTCAGTGGGCTACCCCTTACGCCCAGTAAGAAGGACACAGTTTGGGTGATTGTGGACCGTCTAACTAAATCAGCTCACTTCATACCGGTAAGGGTGGATTACTCACTTGAAGCTAGCTAAGTCAGTATGTGTCGAAAATAGTGAGGTTGCATGGTGTGCCAGATCAATCATCTCGATAGGGATCCCGATTTACGCCAAGGTTCGGAAAGCGTTGCATCAAGCTTTGGGTACACGATTGATTTCAAAGATTTGCCTTTCCATCCACACCGACGGGCGATCGAAAAGGGTCATCTGATTTTAGGAGACATCTTTGAGAGGTTGTGTTCGGATTTCATGGCGCTTGGGAAGAGTATCTACCGTTAGCGTAATTCGCTTATAACAATAGTTATCAAGCGAGTATTCAGATGGCTCCATATGAAGCGCTGTATGGACAGAAATGCCGTACTCCTACGTGTTGGACGGAGTTGGGTGAACGACAAGTCTTGGGTCCAGAGTTGGTGACAGAAACAGAAGATAAAGTTAAAGTGATTCGGGCTCGTCTCCGTGAAGCGCCGAGAGGCGTAAGTCTTATGTCGACCTTAGCGAAAAGAGATAGAATATACAATGGGAGATAAAGTTTTTCCGAAGGTGTCACCTTGGAAAAAGGTATTGAGATTTGGGCGTAAAGGAAAGCTAAGCCCAAGGTTCATCGGGCCATATACAGTGTTGAAACGAGTGGGACCAGTAGCTTATCAGCTCAAGTTGCTGGCAGAGTTAAGGCAAATTCATGATGTTTTCCATGTGTCGATGCTTAGACGATATCGGTCGGATCCATCACACGTCGTTCCAGTTGAGGAAATTGTAGTAAATCCGGACATGTCCTTTGAGGAAGAGCCGGTACAAATCTTGGATCGTGATGTCAAAGTTCTACGTAGGAAGTCAGTGCCTTTGGTGAAAGTGCTATGGCGGAATCATGGTACGGAGGAGGCCACATGGGAACCCGAGGATGTGATGCGGCAGCAATACCCCCATCTCTTCTAATTCAGGCAATTTCGGGGCCGAAATTTTCTTTAAGAGGGGTAGAATTGTAACACCCTGAATTAGGGGTTATTTGCAATTTAATTAATTTTCCTTGTATACTTGAAGAAATTAATAATATGATGTTATTTGGCATGTTTGAGGATCCAAAAATAAACCCGAGCTAGGCCTGACCCAGTATTAAAATTTATTTTTAAGTGTGTAAAAGGAAGGAGCTAGGGTAGTGAGGGTTTTAATAAAATTTAGGTGAAATAAGACACCAAGTAGGGGCTTGGCACAATTGGTTGATGCGCCTAAGAGGGGTTGCTGGAGGTCTCGGGTTCGATTGGGAGAAACATGGGGGGTGTGTTTTGTTTTGGGTTTTTATTTTGGGGCGTTGAATGAAGGGGGCCAAGCAATGAAGGCTTTAAAGAAAATTCGGGCAAGGTTCATGACATGAAAGTCAGAATGGGAAAAGTGGTAAGGGCGTTGGAAGAAGGGGGCCTGTAGTTAGTCTTGGGTTCGAGACATGAAGGAGGCAATGGAGCATTTTATTTTGGGTTTTTGGCGTTAAGGAAAAAGGGGCCAGGGAGGAAGGCTTTAAAATTAAAAGATGGGGTTCTATAGCAAGAAAGTCGAATGGGAGAGTTGGCTTGGGACGTTGGAAGAGAGGCTGCTGCTTGGAGGTTCCAGGTTTGAACCTTAGGGCGAAGAAATACATTTTTTTCCTTTTATTTTGTCAGCGTGGGTAAAGAGTTTGGTCTGCACTTTGACTCCCAAGGTAGCCCGGAAGAGGTAAGTTTGGTGTTTTATTTTCATTTAATTTGTTTAAACAAAGATAGAGGATAAGTGCCTTTATCTTAGGTGATAATTAATAGTTTAATTATCAAAGACAGAGAGGAGAATTAAAAGATTAGGACTCTTTGGGGCTATTTTGTACAAAGAAATAGAGCAAAGAAAATTTCCAAAGAATCGATTACTCTTCTTTTCCCTCTCTGTCCGAAATTCCCTAGGGAATTCTTCAAAAATTCCACTTTCTTTCTTTTATTTAGCCAAAACCACCTTTGATCTCTCCTACTAAGTCTCCTTTTCTTTCTTTCACCATTGGTCGAATATCCACCACCTTGTCTGCTGGAATTTCTTAGACAAACCGTCAATTTCCTCTCATTGTTATTGATAAAATTCAGATCTTTTCCTACTTCTTGTTCTTCCTTTTTTCACATAAGTCGAACCTTGTTTTAACCAACAATAGCCGAATTCCCTTCTCCCTACCGTGAGAAATCTTGGCCGAATATCAAAGCAAGGGTGGTCCCTTTTTAGTGAGTCTCAATCGGTCATAAAGGAAGGTACTCCGGGATTTTGGAAATAGTCACGTGAAGCCTCCATTTGTTAGCAATTTTGGTAAGTGATGGTAAGGATGCAGTAAATCATTTATTCGGTTTTTTGAAAGGCAATTTTTGTGATACTAATGATTGCCAATTATAGGGAAGTGAAACAGAGTCGCAAATCGTGTGCTATAATTGAACTCGAAGGCGTTTGGGTAAGGTTTCGGTTCAAATATTAATCCTTCGGATATATGTGGGTTTGGCCGAATGGTCAATAGCACTAACCTTTGTATTTGGCCGAATATAGGGGAAGAAAAGCTAGGGTGGCCGATTGTCTCTTTGAGGATTTAGAATCATCATTAGAATCAGGTGTGTACATACACACTTATAACTAATTAAAATGCTACGTGTTGTATATGCTAAATCTGACTTGTGTAGATTTGGGATTTAATACCATAATGGTATAAGCGAGGATTCAGGTAAGTCCTTGTCATTATGACTTACTTTACGATGCTTTTGGAAAGCATGACATAATATGACATATTTGGTATATGTGGTTATGGTTGATAGTAAACTCTATATGTGTTGCTAAATGAGCATGTTGGCATGATTTCCATTAAAATATAAATTCTTGGTTGATATGGGATAAATGAGTGGAGGGGGAAGTAATATTTGTGCCGACGGACACCAGTGGTTTGGTACCACATTTTGTGACTACGGTCACCAGAGGTTTGGCACCTCCAGAGGTTTGGCACCTCATAGCGTCTTGTCCCAAAGGGCTTAGCACCACAAAGGGTTGGCCGCACGGATTATATTATGGGATCGACACCGTGATTTGGTATCACACGGGTTGGCCCCACCAAAGGGTTTGGCACCACATTTAATGATGATTATCGTGACTTAGGTCACCGTGGTTTGGCACCACCAAAGGTTTGGTACCACACGGGTAGAGAAAGGCATTTGGATGGCTAGGTTGGGTATTATATTTGGTGCATGTTTAATTGTTATAAATTGTGTATGTTGTTGTACTAAACCGAAAAGGGTTACACATCGAGTCTTGGTGACTCACCTTTTCCTTTAATATTTTTTCAGTGACACGAGATAGCGGATGAGGAGCCGGATGAACTCGAGGTGGCCATGCAAAGGAAATTAAATTTTACTTTGAAGTATTTTATTTTAGTTTTATTCTATTTGGGTTTTATTTAATTAAGTTGTAATAAGGCCTCCTAATTTTTTTTTTTATTTATTTTCATGATTGGACAAACTATTTAAATTACTTTACAACTTTAAAATGATTCCATAAGTTTCTTAAAATCAAACGTAAAATGTTTTATTGTGCCATCTGTACATTAAAATCAGAATAATTTTGACTTAATAATTCTTCATACAATTCAATAGATTTAAAACAAGACAAAATTCTTTTGCCTTAAATTTAAATCGGCTAACAAGGGTTTTCAAAATGTTGTCTCTGTAACATACCGAATTTGGCCGTAACGTTTGGGCCGGTTTTGGGGTGGTACAGTTAGAGTTGATAAATGACTATGGGTTGGTCATCGACTACCATCCAGGAAAGGCGAATGTAGTTGCTGATGCTTTGAGTGGGAAGTCTCTGTTTATTTTAAGAGCATTGAATTCAAGGATATCCTTATCTGAAAATGGCTCTATTTTAGCTGAGTTAAGAGCTAGGCCAATGTTTCTTTAAGAGATCTTCGAAGCTCAGAAAGAAGATAGTGAGTTTCAAGTTAAGAGAGCTCAGTGCGAATCAGGTGCTGAATCCAACTTTCGGATTAATTCTGATGGATATTTAATGTTTAGAGATAGCATTTGTGTGCCAGGAAAAGAGAAGCTTATATAAAGAATTTTGTATCAAGCACATAACGGTTGTTTATCTATACATCCGGGTAGCACCAAGATGTATAATGATCTAAAGCAAAAGTATTAGTGGCCGAAAATGAAGAAAGACATTTCAGAAATTGTTACCAAGTGCATGATTTGTCAGCAAGTAAAGGCTAAACACCAAGTAACTTCGGGTTTACTTCAACCTATCTTGATTCCCGAGTGGAAATGGGACCGTATTACCATGGATTTCGTAACGGGTTTACCGTTGTCTCCGAGCAAGAAAGATGCTATTTGGGTAGTGGTTGATAGACTCACGAAGTCAGCCCAGTTTATACCTGTACGAGTGGATTACTCCCTAGACAAGTTGGCAAATTTGTATGTTTCAGAAATAGTAAGACTTCATAGAGTTCCCTTATCGATCATATCGGATAGAGATCTGAGATTCACATCCAGATCCTAGAAGAAGCTGCAAGAAGCTTTGGGTACAAAATTGAGTTTTAGCACAGCTTTTTACCCTCATACTGACGGTCAGTTAGAAATGTTAATTCAAGTACTCGAGGACATGCTCAGATGTTGTGTTTTGGAATTCCAAGGCAGTTGGGAAAAGTTTCTCCCATTGGTAGAATTCGCCTATCATAATAGTTTTCAGTCGATCTTAAAGATGGCACCTTATGAGGCCCTATATGGGCGTAAGTGCAGAACTCCCTTATTTTGGACTGAACTCATGGAGAACCAAATTCACGGGATTGATTTGGTTAAAGAAGCTGAAGAGAAAGTGAAAATAATTCGAGAATGTTTAAAAGCTACCTCAGACAGACAGAAATCCTATTCGGATTTAAAGAGAAAAGAGATCGAGTACCAAGTTGGGGATAAAGTCTTTTTGAAGGTATCACCATGGAGAAAAGTTCACAGATTTGGCCGTGATGGCAAATTAAATCCACGTTTTATTGGACCTTACGAGGTTACAGAGAGAATTGGACCGGTAGCTTACCGTTTGGCTTTGCCATCAGAATTAGAGAAGATACATGATATGTTTAACGTTTAATGTTACGACGCTACAGATCAGACCCTTCACATGTAATTACCCCTTCGAAAATAGAGATTCGTCCCGACAGGACTTATGGTGAAGAACCAGTCAAGATTTTGGCTCGAGAAGTTAAGCAACTAAGAAATAAGAGTATTGCCTTAGTAAAGGTATTGTGGCAAAGGAACGGAATCGAAGAAGCTACATGGGAATCAGAAGAGAGTATGAGAAATCAGTATCCAAACATTTTTTCTAGTAAGATTTTCGAGGACGAAAATCCCTAAGGGGGAGAATTGTAACAGCCCGATTTAGGGCCTAGTCAGGATAGTAGTGCGAGGCCACGAAACCAAGGTGAAATTATGAGTTTTTCAAGTTTATGCCATGTTTGCACGTTAGTATGAAAGTTTTGTAAAGCAATTTTATTAAGTTGAGGTCATTTGGTCCAAAAATGACTAAATTGAAAAAGTTGCAATATATGAGTTTCTAGAAGCTTTTTGCATGAAATAGCTTTAGAATAATAATTATGGGCCCTTAAATAGCAATTTGCCCAAAATTAATTTTTGGACAAAATTGGCCTTAAGAGACTATTATGGAAAATTTTAAGAGGAAGGGCATTTTGGTCATTTGGCCTCATTAGTGATTAAAATAGGATAAAGATGAGAAAAATTCATTCATCTTCTTCCTTGTTGCTTCCAAAAATTTGGAGACACCATAGCTAGGGATTCTTCATTTTTTTTCAAGCTCATAGTAAGTTCATCTTAGCCCCGTTTTTAATGTTCTTCGTATTTTTGAAGTTCCCGTATTTTGAATTGGCTAATTTTAGCTATAAAATGAGCTAAGATGCATGTTCAAAAATCTACCCTTGAATGACATGCTTGTGAAATGATGTTTTATGGAAGTTTAAGAGAGTTTGATGTTAGATAAACATCTTTTCCTTAATGAATTTCATGAAAAATGGTAGTAGGGACCATTTTGTAACAGTTATAAAATTTTTCATACCTACTAGAAATAGTGAGAATTGATGATTGTTATAGAAGAGAAAATGATTCAGTTGAGCATGAAGTTTAAGAAAGTTGCATGAAAATCATTTTACGAGAATTGGGGCAAAAGTGCAAATATTAGAAAGTATAAGGGCAAAATAGTAATTTTGTAAAAGTATAAGTTATGAGTCAATTTAGTCAATATGGTTTTTAAATGATCTATTTATGATTATAGATCAAGAAAAACGAAGCCTAGATCAAAATCGAGGCAAGAACAAAGTCGAGGACTAAATTGCACATCTACATACATTTTGTATGTTGAGGTAAGTTTGTATGATTTTTAAGCTTTATGATTATTATCATTAAATTGTTTAATATAATGTACAATAATTGTATGAATGATCATGTTATGTTCAATCAAGAAATCGTGATGATAAGTACGAGCAAGTCCCGATGGGGGATGAATTTCTCAGGGTACTCGATCTACCAAGCAAGTTATCATGTAAGTCCAAGGCAAGCTTGGCATTGAGCAAGTTAGCAAGCAAGTTATAATGTAAGTCCAATGCAAGCTAGGCATTGATCAAGTTAACAAGCAAGTTATCATGTAAGTCCAAGGCAAGCTTGACATTGATCAAGTTAGCAAGCAAGTTATCATGTAAGTCCAAGGACTCAAGCTTGGCATTGAGTATGTTATCAAGAGCAAGACTTCATATAAGTCCATGTCAAGACATGGCCGTGAAACCAAGATGAGATAACCCATGTAAGACCATGTCTAGGATATGGCTTTGGCATCATATTATGTGGGAAGATATTTATTATCCTCGGTTATTCACAGAAATTCATCAGGCAAATGAGTAAGCTAAAAGAAGATTGCAAGTAAGCTAAGAAAGTAAAGTTACTATCAAGATGAAGTTAGATGAAGTTGAGCATTATTCATGCTGTGAATGAGAAAGTAGATATCATGATTATTGTTCTTATAGTATACTGATCAATGTGATCAAGTGATACAGGTATCATGGTTACCTTACAAGTATGATAATAGTAAGTGTCATGAGACATGTAAGAATCTATATGAGTAAGTAAACTCTTTAGCTAAAATTCATAATACCATTGTTTATGTAAAATGGTTCATATTAAGCAATGATGATGCTATGAGTTGTTACATGCAAACTTACTAAGCTATATGCTTATGTCATGATTCTTTCTTTCTATGCAGTCCCACCAAGCTAACTCGTGGATCATTAAAGTTGGAGCTCGCAACACACTATCAACTCTTATTTTGGTATAGCCAAGTTACTTTACTAAGTATGGTATGTATAGGAAACATTCATTTTGTGGACATGTTTTAAGAAGGGCCTTTGTAAAGGCCATCAAGTTTATTATTCTTTTGTATATGGCTAGGTGATTGGCCAAATTTGACTTAGTAAGTATGTTTATTGAGATCAATGAAGCATGTAGTATTATTCAAAAAATTGGGTTGTTATTGCATCGTTTAATTGTGTATGGATATGATCTTCATTTCAGGGTGGCTAATGGCTTGGTAAATAGCCTGTAAGTGCCCGAACAGTTGGACACACGGGCGTGTGTCAAGACCGTGTTAACCCTGCAACTTAGTATTATTAATCATAATAGGCCACGGGCAAATCCCACGGCCGTGTGTGTGTGCCGTGTAAGACACACGGTTTGGACATGGGCGTGTTCCCAGACCATGTTGATTTAGCCAGTATATCAAGGATTAGCACACGGACTAAGCCCACGGGCGTGTCATGGCCGTGTGAAATTAGGTAGTAACCTTCCACGGTTGGTAAACACGGGCGTGTCTATGCCGTGTGGAAATAGTCAGTAGCCCTACACGATTTGAGGGCATGGGCGTGCTTAAGGGTACACGGGCATGTTCCAAGTTACACAGGCGTGTGAACCCTGCTTCAAAAATGAGATATTTGATTTTAATCCCGAAAGTTTTTTGACATGAGTTAAAGGCCTCGTAGGCCCTTGTTATATGTGTTGACTAAGAAAGTGAAGTTTTTAATTTGGAACAAAATTTTATAGCCCGAAAGTACATGTTTCAGTGAGTTCAAGCATCATAATGTCTCGTATCCGCACCAGATGATCGGTCTTGGGTGTGGTGTTATAAGATCTTGGCAACTGCGTTATTATTACTAGCAGATATGCTACAATATTGGTGTGAGGGCTGGATAGGTCGACTTTGTCCCCACATGGTGTGTTGGGTTGGTACGGGTGGTGTGCTGGCTGGGTTGGGGTAGGTTTGCGTACTTGCACCATACTAATATCGACGTGCTTAGGCCCATATCACATCAGTATTCGCTAAGGCCCACACCGTTCTATTATCGATTAGGGCTCAAGCCTGCATCACATCGCATGATAGGGGATTACACACTGAGTTCTCGTAACTCACCCTTTTCTTTTAACTGTGCAGGTAATCCCCAGCCTTCGATGATTTGGAGCTGCGAGGGACTCGGAGGTGGCCAGACGTTCGTTATTATTTAATTTTAGACTTAGTCATTTAATTTATATATTGATTTGATAATTATGTAATAAGGCCTCTGGTGATTTTATTTTCTTTCATTTGGGTTTTAAATTCTTAATTTGAAACTGCCAAACTGATTCAAATAAGTTTTCAAAGTTAATAACGGTTTTAAAAAGACAAACACATAATTTTCAAACTTCATGATGATATTAATTAGAGTAGCTTCCGCAGGTTTTTAAACAACTAAGAAACCAATAGTAAAAAACATGGCTATCGTTTAAAAACGAATTTCTTTCAACAAGCTTGTTTTCGAAAAACACTTCGATATGACACGTCAGATTCGATCGTAACGTCTAGGACGAGTTTGGGGTGTTACAAAAAATATAATGGTCTAATTACCATTTAAGGAATCCTACTTCAAACCCCCATTTTAATCAAGTACTTTACGAATTAGAGCCCCTATTTAGCAACTTTTGCAAACAAGACCTAATAGGCAATTTAAGCATGCAATCAATAAAATTTCTTATCGATACTCTAACACATGTATTTAATCACTTGGTAAATCATAATAATTAATCGTAATAAACTTGTCTATCTCAAATTCGTGTTTTCGCAACAACCTTTCTATTTAGGCCCTATTTCGGGATGTTACATTATGCTATCCATGCACGGGAGGAGGTACCATCGCCAGACGTTATTACCGATTCTTTTTCTCTTTTCGATACTGATATAATTGAGTTGATAGATCCTGGATCAACCCATTCATATATCTGTATGAATTTAGTAAAGTGTTTACATGTTGAGTCTACAGAGTTTGTAATTAAAGTATCGAACCCCTTAGGCAAGTCTATTTTAGTTGATAAGATTTGTAAGAATTGTCTTTTGATGACTCGGGGTTACTATTTTCTGGCTGACTTGATGCTTCTACCGTTTGATGAGTTTAATGTAATTTTGGGTATGGACTGGCTGACTATGCATGACGCAGTTGTGAATTGTAGAAAAAATATTATCGAATTGAAATGTCAGAATGGTGAAATTTTTCAGATTGAGTTTGATGATTAGAGTGAATTACCTACCATGATATCGTCTATGAAAGCTTAGAAATGTATGAAAAAGGGCTATGATGCATATCAAAGGTGTTTGAATCAAAGATTGAATCTATACCTGTTGTTTGTAAGTTTTTGGATGTATTTCCAGAAGAGTTACCGGGTTTGCCACTGATCAGAGAGGTTGAATTTGGTATTGAATTAGTATCGAAACAACACCGATATCGATAGTTCCGTATAGAATGGCTCCAACAGAATTAAAAAAGTTGAAAGTTCAATTACAATAATTGACAGACAGAGGGTTTGTACGACCGAGTTATTAGCCCTAAGGTGCACCAATATTGTTCGTAAAGAAGAAAGACGGCACGATGAGAATGTGTATTGATTATAGATAGCTAAATAAAGTGACCATAAAGAAAAAATACCCTCTACCACAGATTTATGATTTATTTGATCAATTGAAAGGTGCAACAGTGTTTTCAAAGATTGACTTGATATTGACTTGATATCAGGTTATTCTCAATTGCGAGTAAAGATATTATGAATTCCTTGTTATGCCTTCGGATTAACTAATGCTCCTGCAATTTTCATGGACTTGATGAATCGGATATTCAGACAGTATTTAGACAGATTTGTTGTTGTATTCATTGATGACATTCTTATTTATTCGCGAGATGAATCTGAACATACCGAGCACTTGAAAGTTGTGTTACAAACTCTATGTGATAAGCAATTATTTGCAAAGTTTAGTAAATGTGAGTTTTGGCTCCGAGAGGTTAGATTTCTGGGGCATATTGTTTAAACTGAAGGTACTAGAGTTGACCCGACTAAGATTTCTGCTATTGTTGATTGGAAACCTCTAAGAAATGTGTCTGAAGTCCGTAGTTTTCTGGGATTAGTATGCTATTAATGAAGATTCACAAAAGGATTTTTGATGATTGTGACACCGATGACACAACTGCTTCAAAAAGATGTGAAATTTGAATGGTCAGAAAAATGTCAGCAGAGTTTCGAATAGTTGAAAGTATCTTAATCAAAACAAAATAGCCCAGCTTCAACTCAATCGGGAAAGAGTTTGTGACTTATAGTTACATGTCATTAAATGGTCTAGGGTGTGTTCTAATGTAAGAAGGAAAAGTTATAGCTTATGCTTCCCGACAACTGAAACCGCATGAAAAGAACCATTTGACGCATGACTTAGAGTTGGCTGCAATTGTATTCGCACTGAAAATCTCTAAGAAGAAGAGAGTTGTAACAACCCGTTTTTAGTCAAATCAGATTAGTGGTTTCAGAACCAAAAATTCAAAATCAAAATATTTATTTTATTATTTTATTAAGGTATACAGCATGATAGAATTATTGGGTGAAAGTTTCGTAAAGAAATTTTACCGTTTGAATGCTTAATTTGAGAAAAATGACTAAATCGCGTAAAGTGCAAAAGTAGTGTTCTATTAGCTAAATGTGTTTAATAGCTATAGAACCTTAAGCAAAGGTCCTTAGTATTACTTATCCCAATATGGATTTACTAGAAGTTAGTGGTGTAACACCCCAAACCCGACCTAGATGTTTCGACCGAATCTAGCGTGTCACATCGAAGTGTCTTTCAAAATCAAGGCTGGTTGATAGAAAATTATTTTTAAGTAAAAACCCATCTAGTTTTTATTGCTTGAGAAAAATTTTGGCAAATTAAGTTATTATGTTTGAAAAATATCTTATTAGAATGATTTCCATGTTTGTTACCGTTTGTTTATTAGTTAATTAAAATTCGCGGAAGCTATTCTAATTAAAATCATCTTGGAGTTTTAAAATGAGTGTTCATCTTCAAAACAGTTATTATTTTTTTTAAAACTTGTTTCTATCAGGTTGGCAGTTCAAACTAAGAAATTAAAAACCCAACCAAAAAGAAAATTAAATGGACCAAAGGCCTTATTACCGAAATCAATAGCCTAATATAAAAGAAATATATAAGCCTAAAATAATCATCAATGAACGTGTGGCCACCTCTGAGTTCCTCCCGGCTCCAAATCGACTAAGGCTGTGGATTACCTGCATAGCTAAAAAAAAGGGTGAGTTTTTTGTAAACTTAGTGTGTAATCCCCTATCATTCACCAAGAATATATACAAGAATAAAGATGGGCCCGAGCCCTTTTCAAGAATGTAACAACGTGGGCTTTAACCCAAAATAATAACAATGTAGTGTGGCCATTAGCCCATTACATTGACAGTATCAGTAACAAAAATGCAACAACGCAATCATACAACCCATGCCAATCCAGCCAACACACCACCCGTACCAACCAACACACCATGTGGGGATAAAATCGACCCACCTAGCCAACACACCAATATCAGCACCAATTGTGGCACTAATTAGTATCCCAGCAAAGCTGCCAGTACTCAAAATGGCTAAGAGCCGTAAACAGGATAGCTATAACGCCATGAGTATAGTAATATGATCGACACATAACCATCAGTAACGATAATATGATCGGCACAAAGCCATCAGTAGTAGTAATATGATCGGCACACAGCCATCAGTAACGGTAATATGATCGGTACAAAGCCACCAGTAGCAGTGATATGATCGGTACACAACCATCAGTAGCATCGCAGCAAAGCTGCCAGTGATATATCGTAAAAGTAACATATTTTAATCCCACATTTAGTATGTGTTTGGATGAATTTATCCTTAATTTATGTAAAAAGGTGCTCTTAATCATTTCTTTTCGTGTCTTATGCTCAGGAAAGCACCTAAGGATAAAAAGAACGTAAAACGGGCTTAAAACGGACCAAATTGGGCCAACCCAAAAAATTGACACGGCCTGGACTTCAAGCTACACGGCCATGCCTTGCCATTCACTTCACACGGCTATTCCATGATTTACATGGCCATGCCCCAATTGACAAACTCAAAGCACGGCCTGAACCTCAACGTGCACGGTCGTGCCACAGCCATGCTAAATCAACAGAATAGTGACACGGGCTAGAAGACGACTTACACAGGCGTGCCATGACCGTGCCCCTGTCGCGGGAAAGAGCAATTTCACTCGGATTAGGATGCTTGGAACCCAAGAAACGCAATCATAAGTCTACATAAACACCTAGGAATGAATTATGCTTGAATTATGAGTATTTAGGAACCAAGTAAAGCATCCCAAAAGTATATAAAAACACCCAAATGCGGCTATTCAAGGGCGTCAAGTTTTAGTAGAGTTTTCTGCTAGAGCTTTACTCATTGAGGTAATTATGCGAAGATAGCCAGTTGATCCATCTCGAAGAGCTGGAATTCTACTCAAGACGGGGTATCTCTCCTTCAATTCCTTCAGGAGGTTTTAGGGATTTCTAATATTTTGTTTTATCTTTTCTCTTGAGATGTTTTCTTATTTAGTTATGAAATAAACCCTTCAGATACTTGAAGGGGATGAAACCTATGATGAATTTTGTTATTGTTTTCTGAATTTATATGATAAATACTTAGTCTGTTCTTAATTATGTTGCTTAATTTAATCTGATGTGCTTAGGTGGAGGAGGAATAGACCCTGCTTAAGAGTAGATCTAGCATAATTAAACGGAGTTGATCGGGCGCCTAGAGATAGGGTTACGAGATTTTTTGGATTAGGGTGAAACCTAATATAGGAATCCATTGATCGATTTACTGCTTCCTTAAGGGGTTATTATAAGAGAACGAGAGTTCCACTAATTAACCTAAGGTTAGACATTATTCACTTTGAGAGAAGGTTTAATATAGGTTAGGGAGTCTCACGGATGAAGCTAAGTAAAGAAATCATATGGTTCAGGGATAAATAATAACTGAAGTCATAGGTGGATTTGTAACATCCCGAAATTGGGCCTAGAAGAATTGGGCCTAATGGGCCATAGGCATAGGTGCGTTTAAAAATTTTTGAGAATAAGAGAACGGCATTAGTGCAAGTTGGATCTAGTAGGTGAGTGATTTTGGAAGGTTAGGGGGTTCTATGAAGTCCCGGGGTCAAACTTTGACTTTAGGAAAATTTTGGTTTTAGGTGAATAAAACCCTGAGAGTTAGTAGTAGGCTTTAAGAATAAAACATGGAGAAAAATGACACCAGTGGAGTGTGTGGTGTAGTGGCAAAGTGACGCCACATAAGAGGCAAGGGGGTGACGTCAAAAAGGAATGAAGGAGGTCCAAGGTTCAAGTCTTGGCTCTTGTATTTTGGATTTCTTTTTAAATGGACTCTAGAATTTTTCCATAGGGCTATATTTAGTTGCGCATGATTTTAGACACAAGAAAGTGAGTGGTCTAGTGGCAAGGCATCATTAAGGGTGCAAAGGAGCTTGGGTTTGAATCTCATGACAAGCAAGGGAGTATTTATTTTGCGGATTGGACGAGAAGAGTTTGAGTTGGATTTAAACTCTACTGACGGAGGGATCCCACATCGAAAAGATACAAAGAAGGAGGGTGAGAAGCTAGCTCTATATAGAGCATTCTATGAGGAGAGTTAATATACCCTGGTGGGCGTTTGGGTGCAGACCTAGAGGATAATCGCCAATAGTAATGAAGGAAGGGCTACTAGAATGTGAGGTACACGGTAAGGGTACGGTGAGGTTTCAGTTTTTGATAAGTACGTGTTAAAGCTTTGGTTAATCGCTAGTAATGTCGATTGTAGGTTCGTGACTAAGGGGTTTGCAGTGCGCGTGGTTACCAGGTATGTACGAACACTAAACACACGATGTCGACAATGCCAAAAAGTCGAAAAGTCGAAAGTGGCTAAATGGGCCCAGTGGACCCTGAGGCTAAGTTTGATGAAATGGTTTGGTTTGTTATACGAATTGAATTAGTCATGCATGATACATGAATTGGATTTGTTTTGGGCCTAATAGGCCATATTATGAGATTTGGGCCTAATGGGCCGTAAGGGAGTGATTTGGGCTTGATGGGCTTATGGGGACGTAGACATGTATGTTGGGGTTTATAGACCTTAGGTCTAGTTTGAACAACTCTTAAATTCTATAAGACTTAATTTTTCTAATTAAATGTCTGTGAACATGTCGCTGGGTTAGGGTGTGCCAACGGGCATACGCATGTCTAGGGTTGGATCTAGGGAGAGCTTGGTACTTAAGCGGCCCTAGTGGCCCACCTCCTCTTTTCTGGAATCCTACCTGATGCGTAGTGTCTGTTCACTTTAGCCGCGAGGACTTGTTGATGGGCCAAAGTTCATTACTAAAATCCGAGAGGGACCAAATACCCTTATATTTGTTAAATTACTAAAATACCCTTATATTGGTAAAGTACCAAAATACCCCCGATTTGCAAAATTATTGAAATACCCCCGATTTGTGATATTACCAAAATACCCCCAGTTTGCGAAATCACCGAAATACCCCCAGTTTGTAAAATTACTAAAATACCCCCGATTTGTAAAATTACCAAAATACCCTCGCTTTGTGAAATTACCAAAGTACCCTAATTTGTGAAATTACTGAAATACCCTTGATTTGCGAAATTACCAAAATACCCCTGTAGGGTAGAAATACGAAAATACCCCTAGGTAGTGAAATGACGAAAATACCCCTATGTGACGAATATGAGTTTGTGGATGTTACTTTTGTGCTTGATGCATTCATACGATATTCTGCTTAGGATGCATATGGGTGGGAATTATGGTACGGAGAAAGATTTGAGGATCGCATGGCCATATGGTATGGATCCAGGATCGCATGGCCGTATGGTATGGATCCACCGAGCAGCCATGCTGCACCGATAATGTTACCGAGGGCTGTGTGCCATTAATATTGGCTTCGTGCCGTAATTATGGGCTTTGTACTGTTATTATGGCTTTGTGCCAATCATATTTACCATGGCTATGTGCCTAACATATATATTGATGACTCTATGTCAATATTTGAGGATCACATGGCCGTATGGTATGGATCCAGGATAGCATAGCCGTATGGTATGGATCCACCAGAGGCTTTAAGCCCAATATTTGATTAGCGCCTTTGTTTGCATCGCTCAAGAGTATCAGAACTGTGCTACCCTTGGTGTGTAGCGGAGGGCTGGGTCGAGCTAGAATTCCCCACAGGAGTCATAAGGTTGGAATGGAAATGGTGTGTGTAGCGGATGAATTTTTGGGGTGGGTTTGCATTATTTGTTTATAAATGATACGATGTGATATGAGGTCATTATGGGCGAAAGCCCAAGACCATCGATTTTGATAGGGCTTAGGCCCAATGTGGATATTTGTAAGTGATTTGATTTCCAAGGGTTGTGCACACTGAGTTTCAAAACTTACACCCCTTTAATTTAATATTTCAGGTAATCCCGAATAGACAACTCGACGTGGGAGAGGACTCGGAGATGGCCACACTATGAGAGGCTTGAATTTTCATTTATTTGTTTCAAAGTACATGTTTTTATTTACTTAATTTTCGGTGGATGTAATAAGGCCTTGTACTCTATTTTGACTTCAGATTTATTTTGAGTTTTGAGATCAATTATTTATTTAATTATTAAGCCTAAGTAAGCTCTTATGTTCAAACTTGGTTTCTGAAGTACTTAAAAATAATAAAATGGGTTTTTATCTTTAATTAATAAGACTAATAGATTTTGGGCTTTTGGGCCTTAAATTTTTAATTAGCAAAACCGCTTCGAATTGTGCCTTTAATGTGACATTTCAGATTCAGGCCTAACTTCTAGGCCGGCTTTGGGGTGTTATAATTATGGTATCAGAGCCCGGTTGCAAAGCTCGGGCTGTGAAATGGGCTTTATATCTTGGGTTTTTTTCAAAGTTTATGGCATGATTCTTGAAGTGTTGTTCATCGAGCCCTCGACGTCGAGCCAAATAAGTTCTCTGTACTACATTTGTTTGAATTATTGAACTGTATAGATATTGGGCTACTTAAAAATAGGCTTTTAGAGACTAAAGCCCATAGGAAACTTAAGCCTGTCGTGGATTCTCGACCGCAGGGTAACTCTAAGAAATTGTTGTTACTTACATAAGACATGTGTCCTAAACAAGTGGAACTAAGAACTAATTTCATAAAATTCTTAAATCAGAGTGCGCAGCGAAAGCAAAGTGGTGTGACTTGAGCGGTGCATTTAGTAGTTAGTTGGAAATTTCGAGGACGAAATTTCTTTAAGGACGGTAGATTTGTAACATCCCGAAATTGGGCCTAGAAGAATTGGGCCCAATGGGCCTTAGGCATAGGTGCGCTTAAAAATTTTTGAGAACAAGAGAATGGAATTAGTGCAAGTTGGATCTAGTAGGTGAGTGTTTTGGGAAGGTTAGGGGGCTTCTATGAAGTCACGGGGTCAAACTTTGACTTTAGGAAAATTTTGGTTTTAGGTGAATAAAACCCTGAGAGTTAGTAGTAGGCTTTAAGAATAAAACGTGGAGAAAAATGACACAAGTGGAGTGTGTGGTGTAGTGGCAAAGTGATGCCACATAAGAGGCAAGGGGGTGACGCCAAAAAGGAAGGAAGGAGGTCCAAGGTTCAAGTCTTGGCTCTTGTATTTTGGATTTCTTTTTAAATGGACTCTAGAATTTTTCCATAGGGTTATATTTAGTTGCGCATGATTTTAGACACAAGAAAGTCAGTGGTCTAGTGGCAAGGAACCATTAAGGGTGCAAGGGAGCCTGGGTTCGAATCTCATAACAAGTAAGGGAGTATTTATTTTGCGGATTGGACAGGAAGAGTTTGAGTTGGATTTAAACTCTACTGACGGATGGATCCTACATCGAAAAGATACAAAGAAGGAAGGTGAGAAGCTAGCTCTATATAGAGCATTCTATGAGGAGAGTTAATATACCCTGGTGGGCGTTTGGGTGCAGACCTAGAGGATAATTACCAATAGTAGCGAAGGAAGGGCTACTAGAACGTGAGGTACGCGGTAAGGGTACGGTGAGGTTCCGATTTTTGATAAGTACGTGTTAAAGCTTTGGTTAATCGCTAGTAATGTCGATCGTAGGTTTGTGACTAAGGGGTTTGTAGCACGCGTGGTTACCAGGTGTGTACAAACACTACACACACGATGTCGGCATTACCGAAAAGCCGATAATGGCTAAATGGGCCCGGTGGGCCCTGAGGCTAAGTTGTTGAAATTGTTTGGTTGGTTATACGAATTGAATTAGTCATGCATGAGACATGAATTGGATTTTTTTTGGACCTAATAGGCCATATGATGAGATTTGGGCCTAATGGGCCGTAAGGGAGTGATTTGGGCTTGATGGGCTTATGGGGACGTAGACATGTATGTTAGGGTTTATGGACCTTAGGTCTAGTTTGAACAACTCTTAAATTCCATAAGACTTAATTTTTCTAATTAAACATGTTTGTGAACAAGTCACTGGGTTAGGGTGTGGCAACGGGCATATGCATGTCTAGGATCAGATCTAGGGAGAGCTTGGTACTTAAGCGGCCGCAGTGGCCCACCTCCTCTTTTTTGGAATCCTACCTGATGCGTAGTGTCTGTTCACTTTAGCCGCGAGGACTTGTTGATAGGCCAAAGTTCATTACTAAAATCTGAGAGGGACCAAATACCCTTATATTTGTTAAATTACTAAAATACCCTTATATTGGTAAAGTACCAAAATACCCCCAGTTTGCAAAATTATCAAAATACCCCTGATTTGTGATATTACCAAAATACCCCCGGTTTGCGAAATTATCGAAATACCCCCAGTTTGCAAAATTACCAGAATACTCCTGATTTGTAAAATTAACGAAATACCCCCGATTTGTGAAATTACCAAAGTACCCCGATTTGTGAAATTACTGAAATACCTTTAATTTACGAAATTACCAAAATACCCCTGAAGGGTAGAATTACGAAAATACCCCTAGGTAGTGAAATGACAAAAATACCCCTATGTGACGAATATGAGTTTGTGGATGTTACTTTTGTGTTTGATGCATTCATATGATATTCTGCTTAGGCTGCATATGGGTGGGAATTATGGTACGGAGGAAGATTTGAGGATCGCATGGTCAGTATGGTATGGATCCGTGATCGCATGGCCGTATGGTATGGATCCACCGCAGCTTTTAGCCACCGAAAGCGATCATGCTTTGCCGATAATGTTACCGAGGGTCGTGTGCCTTTAATATGGGCTTCGTGCCATAATTATGGGCTTTGTGCCAATACTGAAGGCTTTGTGCTGTTATTATGGCTTTGTGCCAATAATATTTACCGTGGGTATGTGTAACATCCTGATAATTAGGGGTTATGCATTTTACTTAATTAAATAATGTTGCATGCTTAATTATGATTGAGTGTATTTTGGAAGTTATTTTTGAACTTCATTAATTAAGTGAATGCTTAGTGAAACTTTTAATTTTTAATATTTAAGATGGAGCTAAGCATGTTAGGCTTTAAGAAATAATGACAAGAAGTTTTATGCATAAGATGAGTAATTGGCAAGGTGGTTAGGATGCATGGATGAGTGCTTGAGGGGAGAGGTTCGAATCCCCTAGCTAGCAAATGGGAGGATTTTATTTTTGTTTCTTTCTCTATAGTGTCGGCCAAGACCCTTCTAGAATGGATAAGCATTCTTTTAATTTTGGCTATTTGATCATATGAAAAAGGCAAGCTAAAGACTTATGGCATGGAATCAAGATAGGATGATAAGATAGGGGGACAAAAGGCTTGATATATGGGAAATGTTTTGGAAACTTGTTCATGGTCATTTGACCATGAACCTAGTCGATTTAGGGGCTAAAGAGGGTGGTTAATGGTGATAGCAATCTTAGGGTTGATGGGGAAGAATTAAGGAGGAAAAAGGGATTGTGTAGGCTATTGTGTTGGCTTAATTTTGGTATGAGATTAGGGAGGTTTTGTTGACCAAAAGGTTATCATTTGTGCATTTTCCTTTGTCCAATATTTTTCTCTTAGCCAATTTGTCTATTGGCATTTGGTAAAAGTTTGCTTTGTTTTGGCCTTTGCATTTTGACCAAATAGGTACTTTTATTTCTTCTTTTCCTCTCAAATTTTATCTTCTTTTGATACCAAAATATTGTCACTTTTGAGGACACTTATCCTTTTCTTCCTCTCTAGTGCCGAATTCATCTTTCACCAAAAGTATTCTCTCTCATTTTCTTTTTCTTTTTCATTCTATTTCTCTCTTCTCTTTCCCTCTCATAGCCGAAACTATCCCATAATCTTTTCACCATTTTTCTTCAATTTCTCCCTCTTGGCCGAATGCACATTGGTCCCTAAACACAACTCTTTTCTTTTGAGAATCAACATTATCATCATCATCTTCTTCTTTTAAATCTCTCTTTCTCTTTCTCTTTCTCTTTTTCTTCCTTTTCTTTTCCTTCTCTTTTATTTTCTTTCTTCTTCACTCTCAACCAAACTATTTTCCTATCAACACCAACAATCAACATCTATTTTCATCTTCTCTTGCCAACCGAATCATATACTATTTCGATTTCCTTTCTCCTTTTCTTTCTTTGAAAATCAAACTATTTTAGCCATAAATCACCATCTTTTCTCTTTTCTTTTTTGTGCAAACCGAAACCACCAAATCCATTTTATTCTCTTCTTCTTGTTTTAGGTCAATCTTCAAGTGGGTAAGTAAGACTTTTCGTCAATCGTTTTCATTATTTCTTTTTACTTTGGCCAATCTAGAATCATGATTCTCTTATTTTCTCTCCTAGGCCGAATCCTTGGAAAGGATTTTTAAGGATCTTTGTTGAAGCCAACTTTTAAGAAGTGATCTTTCAAAATCATCCAAGGTAAGGATTATTAATTTCGATCGTATAAATTCTTTTAGAATGGATCACTAATTAACTTTATTTTAGGGGCGATTTGAGACTAACAAGATAGGTAAGAAAAGAGCAGTACGGAGTGTTTGGAAGAGAGGAGGCACTGTTTTACCATCGAACTTCAAACGAAGGTCTGTATCGGCAGTAAGAGACTTTCCACCGGGTTGTGGACCCTCTGCTAACGAATAGCGGTTATTTGAAGTAGTGCGTACAACTGAACCACTTTACATTGGTGGGATATCAGCGGGTTTTGATCCATCTAGCGGAGAAAAACCACAAATAACGGTTGTTCGAGAATCCAAGGGTAAGGATTTAGATCTCTCGTCAATAAGTATAATTTTATTAGTAATAGTGTATACTAACCAAGTGTGATGATTAACTAGGTGTTGACGAGCGAGAGAGTATCATTCTCACTGTCATAAGGTGTGTAACCCTACATTAAAAACTCATAGATCTATTTTTATAAGTGATTTTATGACAATGTGTTTAATAATGATTTTTGGATACCATTCAGTGGTATACGATATTCAGGTATGTTTACCCCAATATTTCGTTAATTTTGCTATATGCATAAAATGTGAAATAAGTATGATTTTGTTATGATTTTGGGGTAAATGGCATGAAAACTAAATGATATGTATGTGCATGGGCATATGGGTATATTTGATAAAGGGGAAGTATTCTGGTGGTTTTACCACATTCGGTGACTACTGTCACATATTTGAAATCCGTGACTTCGGTCACATATGTGAATTTGGTGACTTGGTCACATATTTGAAATCGATGACTTGGTCACAATTTTGTCTGGTGGCCTTGCCACAAAATTATAAGGCGATGTGCATGTTGACCGTAGCAACCGCCTTCGATGGTGTGTAGCGGATGGAGGGTCGATTTAGTAATCCCACGGTGTGTTGGTTGGTGCAATGGTGTGTAGCGGATGGATATTTAGGTGGGCCGGGTTTGCATTTCATTATATGTACATATCCATGTTAAGTTAAATGATTAATATATAATCTGCTATGAAAATGGGCTTTTAAGCTAAATATGAGCTAAATGGGCCTATGGCCATATGTGTAATTTTTGGGCTTTAAGGCATATGATTAATGGGCTTTTTAATGTATGTGTTACACATTGAGTTTATGACTCACCCATTTTTGTGGGATAACTTTTCAGATGATTCGTAGTGCGATGGATCGGGTCAGCAAGTACTCCGTGGTGGCCAATGCTCATATCAAGTATTTTGAAGATTTTCCAATTTAAACTTATTAAATTTCACTACTTAGACTTTATTATGGGTTTGCTATTTTTGTAATAAGGCCACTATAAACTGTTTTAATTTTTGTGTTTGGACTTTTATTTTGCCATGGACAAATATCTATTAAATAACTAAATGGTTTTTCGATAAATAATTTAAAAAATGTTTTTGTCACTAATATATATATGTTTTAAAGTAATTTCCTTAAATTTGGTTTTCTTTTAATTTATTAATTCCTTCTAAAAATAACGTTTTAAAAGACATAAATTTACTTTACAAAATTTGATTTCAACCTAAAATATTAAGTTAATCTATTTTCTACAAAATCATCAAGTTTTTCTTAAATAAAACTAGAATTTGCTAAAGTTAGATTCGAGGAACATATCAAATCCGATTAGGCTTTTTTTGGGCCGGGTTTGGGGTGTTTCAACTTGGTATCAGAGCCCAGTTTTAAACTCTCGGCCTTGGGTTGCGAAGCCCACAACGTTTTCAAAATATGGCCCAAATGATTTTTTTGAAAGTTTTCTTAAGTTAAAATGGTTTTATAAGAGCATGGCACTCGGAGTTCTCAGCCCAGATCCATCAGGTATGTATCTTTATTGATAAAGTGATATGAAAGTCTGATAAGCCTAAGGAAACTATAACTTTAGAGACATGGACCCTAGGTGTATGTGTACTACTATGGAAAAACCACTGAATATCTATTTCATAAAACTTTCTTTTAATAAGAAGTGAAAAGATTCTAATACATAAGACTTTTCGTAAAAACAGATAAGACATGTAGTAGACATGAGCTCTAGGGGACGTAGTCATCATGGACGTGGAAGAGGAAGAATGGCTGTGTCGGAACCAGTTAGATCTGGTCAAGGTTCCGAAAATGATGCTCCACCACCGGCTGTTGGAGTGGATTTTCAAGAGCAAAATGAAGGAGGTGACGTAGTATCACAAGTTGTCTCATGAAGTTTTAGAACGAGTAGCGAGCTAGTTCTGAAAATGGGTCTCAAAGTCGAGAGTCGAGAGACTAAGATCGAATGGAGCTGAGGTTTTCAGAGGAGTATCTGGAGTAGCTCCAAATGTAGCGGAATACTGGTTGGAGGCAGTCGAGAGGATTATGGACGATTTGGATTGCACTGCTGAAGAGAAATTGAAAGGTGCTATTTCACTTCTTCGTGATGAAGCCTACCAGTGGTGGCTCACTATTAAGTAGAGTACCCCTGTGGATCGACTGGATTGAGGGTATTTTAAAATTAAATTCGAAGGAAAATACGTTGGAGCTAGCAATATCGACTCCCAGAGAAAGACATTTCTGAATCTAGTGCAAGGCAGTAAGTCAATAGCTGAGTATGAAGTAGAGTTTTTGCGACTTAGTCGATATGCCAGAGGGATAGTAGCTACTGAATATGAACGGTGTATCAGATTTGAAGATGGACTTAGAGATGAACTACGAGTGATGATTGCTCCACATCGTGAAAGAGATTTTGCAATCTTAGTGGAAAGAGCAAGAATAGCTGAAGAGGTTAAGCAGACTGAAAGACAGAACTGAGACAGAGGCCAGAATAAGAATAAGAGAAGCTTTGGGACTTCAGGGTCATCCGGGAATTTTTAGAAGAAACCAAGAAATGAAGGACCGCGAGGTCAGCAGACTGCTACGGGTGGACAAAATCGTGCTTGTGCCCAATGTGGAAAAATGCACTCGGGAGAATGTTGGAAAAAGATCGGGGGATGTTTCAAGTGCGGGTCGAAAGACCATATGATCAAAGATTGCTCGAAGAATTCGACAAGAACCGCCAAGAGGGTCATGGCGTTAATCAGTCGGGCAGAGGTGAACAAAGAATTGATAAGGGCCGTGGTCCAAATGGAAGGGTAATGGCTCGTAGAGGTCGTGGAACTTCAGCAGGCGCAGTAGCTCGAGGCGAGACAACCAGTCCGGTCTATGCGCTTGTCACGAGAAGACAAAGGACGCACCGATGTAATCACAGCACGCTTTTCGATTTCGGGTTGCCCTTTATTGCTTTGATAGATATAGGTCAACTCACTCTTATATCGCTAGTGAAGTATCCGGGACTTTGCATGTGACTTCGAGACTGTATTTAGGAAGATGATCGTATTTAGTCCTTTAGGATGATAATGAGTTATAGACAAACTCTTTAAGGAAGTACCTTTAAGTTCAAGGAACACGCTTTTACCGATTTAATGGAGTTACCATTCGAGAATTCGACCGATCTTAGGCATGGACTGGCTTGTGAAGTATCGTGCAAATGTGGATTGTGCTGCTAAGCGAATGTCCTTAAGAACTCTTGATGACAAAGAAGTTGTAGTGATGGGCGAGAGACGGAACTACTTATCTAATGTAGTATCCGCCTAAGGCGTAAAAGATGGTTAGAAAAGGATGTGTAGCCTTCCTGATGTTGGTGAGTGCCTTGGAGGCTAAGGAAGCAACTGTTGATGAAGTCAGGACTGTGAATGAATTTGTAGATGTTTTTCCCGAAAAACTTCCAGGATTACCTCCGGATCGTGAAGTAGAATTCGGGATAGATTTATTGCCTGGAACGGCGCCAGTTTCTATTGCTCCATATAGAATGGCACCGAAGGAGCTAGTGGAACTTAAGGCTCAGATTCAGGAGTTGCTTGATCGTGGATTTATCCGACCTAGTGTGTCTCCATGGGGAGCACCGGTCCTATTTGTGAAGAAGAAGGACGGATCGATGAGGATGTGTATAGATTACCGGCAGTTGAATAAGCTGACTATCAAGAACAAGTATCCTTTGCCAAGTATTGACGACTTGTTCGATCAGCTCAAAGGAGCTGCGATATTCTCAAAGATTGATCTAAGGTCGGGGTATCATCAGCTTAAGGTGAAAGAAGTGGATATCCATAAGACGGTTTTCTGAACTAGATATGGGCATTATGAATTTTTGGTAATGCCATTCGGATTGATTTAACGCCTCAAATTGCGTTCATGGATATGATGAACCGAATTTTCCAACCCTACTTGGATCGCCATCGTGGTATTCATAGATGACATCCTGGTGTATTCTAAGTCTGAAATGGAACATGATGAGCATCTCCGGATTGTGTTGCGAGTTTTAAGGGAGAAGAAGTCAGATGCCAAATTCAAAGAAGTGTGAATTTTAATGAAAGAGGTTGCGCTTTTAGGCCATGTGGTGTCTGCAGAAGGAATAAGGGTAGATCCTCAGAAGATTGAGGCTGTGCTAGATTGGAAACCACCTAAATCTGTAACTGAGGTTCGTAGTTTCTTGGGGTTAGCAGGCTATTACAGAAGATTTGTTGAAGGATTTTCTTCGATAGCTGCACCTTTAACAAAATTGCTGAGAAAGGAGGTACCTTTCGTGTGGGCTGATAAGCAACAAGAGAGTTTTGAGAAGCTCAAGAAGGTTTTGACTGAAGCTCCTATCTTGATTCAACCTGAGGCAGGAAAGGATTTTGTCGTGTATTGTGACGCTTCTCACACGGGATTAGGATGTGTTCTGATGCAAGACAGGAAGGTAGTTGCGTATGCGTCTCGGCAGTTAAGACCTCATGAGGTTAATTACCCGACGCATGATTTGGAATTGGCAGCTGTAGTCTTTGCTCTTAAAGTTTGGAGACATTATTTATATGGGGAAAAGTCAGTGATATACACGGACCATAAAAGTCTGAAATATCTACTGACTCGTAAAGAACCGAATTTGAGGCAACAAGGTGGATAGAGTTGTTGAAAGACTACGATCGTTCTATTAAGTACCACCCGGGCAAGGCGAATGTGGTGGCAGACGCTCTAAGTCAGAAAGTGGTGTCAGATTTAAGGGCGATGTTTTCACATCTTAGTCTTTACGATGACGAAATCTTGTTGGCAGAATTGCAAGTTAAACCGACATGGTTGAGTCAAGTGAAAGAGAGGCAGTTGATAGACGATGATCTGAGTGCAAAACTTTGGCAGGTGCAGAGTGGAGAATTGGAAAATTTTGGTATTAACCGTGATGGGTTATTGTGTTTCAAAGGTAAAGTCTGTATGCCGAGGGATCAAGAATTGAGGCAAAAGATTCTTCAGGAGTCGCATAGTAGCCCTTATGCTATGCATCCTGGAGGAAGTAAGTTATACCAAGATTTGTGAGATCAATTTTGGTGGCCTGGTCTTAAGCGAGAAGTTACGGAGTATGTAGGAAAGTGCTTAACGTGTCAGCAAGTCAAGGCTGAACATCAAGTACCTTCGGGATTGCTTCAGCCGATAAAGATTCCACAGTGGAAGTGGGAGAGAATCACCATGGACTTTGTTAGTGGGCTTCCTATTACGCCTACTAAGAAAGACTCGATTTGGGTGATAGTGGACCGATTGACGAAATGTGCACATTTTATCCCAGCTCGGGTTGATTACTCTTTGCAGAAATTGGCGAAGTTATATGTGGCTGAGATTGTGAGATTGCATGGAGTACCGGTGTTGATTATTTCGGATAGAGATCCGAGGTTTACGTCTCGGTTTTGGAAAGCATTACATCAGGCTTTGGGCACCAGATTGGACTTCAGTACGGCATTTCATCCACAAATCGACGGCCATCGAACGAGTAATCCAAATCTTAGAAGATATGTTAAGGGATGTGTGATAGATTTCAAGGAAGTTGGGAGGAATTCTTACCGTTAGCGAATTTGCATAACAATAATTACCAAGCCAAGATTCGGATGGCACCGTATGAAGCACTATATGGACGGAAGTGTCGCACTCTTAGGTGTTGGACAGAATTAGGGGAACGTCAGATTTTCGGTCCAGAAATAGTGGCTGAATCTAAAGAAAAGGTTAAGGTAATCCGGGCTTGGTTAAAGGAAACATCTGACAGGTAAAAGTCGTACGCAGATCTAAAGCGGAAAGAAATAGAGTTTGCTGTGGGGGACCAAGTTTTCCTAAAGGTTTCACCTTGGAAAAAGGTAATGAGATTTGGTCGCAAAGGGAAGCTAAGTCCCAGGTTCATTGGACCTTATCGGGTTTTGAAGCGGGTCGGATCTGTGGCATATCAGTTAGAATTACCTTCGGAGTTGAAGCAAATGCACGATGTGTTCCATGTTTCAATGTTACACCGTTACCGGTCGGATCCATCTCATGTAGTGCCAGTTGAGGAGGTGGAACTAAGACCAGATTTGTCATATGAAGAGGAGCCAATTCAAATTCTGGAGCGAGATGTAAAGGTTTTACGGAGAAAGTCGGTTCCTCTCGTCAAATTATTATGGCATAATCATGGATCAGAAGAAGCTTCGTGTGAACCGGAGGAAGCGATGCGACAGCAATACCCTCACTTATTCCAGCCAGGTAATTTCGAGGACGAAATTATTTTTAAGGAGGGGTAGAACTGTAACATCCTGATAATTAGGGGTTATGCATTTTACTTAATTAAATAATGTTGCATGCTTAATTATGATTGAGTGTATTTTGGAAGTTATTTTTGAACTTCATTAATTAAGTGAATGCTTAGTGAAACTTTTAATTTTTAATATTTAAGATGGAGCTAAGGATGTTAGGCTTTAAGAAATAATGACAAGAAGTTTTATGCATAAGATGAGTAATTGGCAAGGTGGTTAGGATGCATGGATGAGTGCTTGAGGGAGAGGTTCAATCCCTAGCTAGCAAATGGGAGGATTTTATTTTGTTTTCTTCCTATAGTGTCGGCCAAGACCCTTCTAGAATGGATGAGCATTCTTTTAATTTTGGCTATTTGATCATATGAAAAGGCAAGCTAAAGACTTATGGCATGGAATCAAGATAGGATGATAAGATAGGGGACAAAAGGCTTGATATATGGGCAATGTTTTGAAACTTGTTCATGGTCATTTGACCATGAACCTAGTCGATTTAGGGGCTAAAGAGGGTGGTTAATGGTGATAGCAATCTTAGGGTTGATGGGGAAGAATTAAGGAGGAAAAAAGGGGATTGTGTAGGCTATTGTGTTGGCCGAATTTTGGTATGAGATTAGGGAGGTTTTAGTTGACCAAAAGGTTATCATTTGTGCATTTTTCCTTTGTCCAATATTTTTCTCTTAGCCGAATTTTTCTATTGGCATTTGGTAAAAAGTTTGCTTTGTTTTGGCCTTTGCATTTTTGACCAAATAGGTACTTTTATTTCTTCTTTTCCTCTCAAATTTTTATCTTCTTTTGATACCAAAATATTGTCACTTTTGAGGACACTTATCCTTTTCTTCCTCTCTAGTGCCGAATTCATCTTTCACCAAAAGCATTCTCTCTCATTTTCTTTTTCTTTTTCATTCTATTTCTCTCTTCCCTTTCCCTCTCATAGCCGAAACTATCCTATAATCTTTTCACCATTTTTCTTCAATTTCTCCCTCTTGGCTGAATGCACATTGGTCCCTAAACACAACTCTTTTCTTTTGAGAATCAACATCATCATCATCTTCTTCTTCTTTTAAATCTCTCTTTCTCTTTCTCTTTTTCTTCCTTTTCTCTTTCCTTCTCTTTTTATTTTTCTTTCTTCTTCACTCTCAACCGAAACTATTTTCCTATCAACACCAACAATCAACATCTATTTTCATCTTCTCTTGCCAACCGAATCATATACTATTTCGATTTCCTTTCTCCTTTTCTTTCTTTGAAAACCGAAACTATTTTAGCCATAAATCACCATCTTTTTCTCTTTTCTTTTTTGTGCAAACCGAAACCACCAAATCCATTTTTATTCTCTTCTTCTTGTTTTAGGCCGAATCTTCAAGTGGGTAAGTAAGACTTTTCGTCAATCATTTTCATTATTTCTTTTTACTTTGGCCAATCTAAAATCATGATTCTCTTATTTTCTCTCCTAGGCCGAATCCTTGGAAAGGATTTTTAAGGATCTTTGTTGAAGCCAACTTTTAAGAAGTGATCTTTCAAAATCATCCAAGGTAAGGATTATTAATTTCGATCGTATAAATTCTTTTAGAATGGATCACTAATTAACTTTATTTTAGGGGCGATTTGAGACTAACAAGATAGGTAAGAAAGGAGCAGTACGGAGTGTTTGGAAGAGAGGAGGCACTGTTTTACCATCGAACTTCAAACGAAGGGTCAGACATGCGAAGAGACTTTCCACCGGGTTGTGGACCCTCTACTAACGAAGAGCGATTATTTGAAGTAGTGCGTACAACCGAACCACTTTACATTGGTGGGATATCAGTGGGTTCTGATCCATCTAGCGGAGAAAAACCACAAATAACGGTTGTTCGAGAATCCGAGGGTAAGGATTTAGATCTCTCGTCAATAAGTATAAATTTATTAGTAATAGTGTATACTAACCAAGTGTGATGATTAACTAGGTGTTGACGAGCGAGAGAGTATCATTCTCACTGTCATAAGGTGTGTAACCCTACATTAAAAACTCATAGATCTATTTTTATATGTGATTTTATGACAATGTGTTTAATAATGATTTTTGGATACCATTCAGTGGTATACGATATTCAGGTATGTTTACCCCAATATTTCGTTAATGTTGCTATATGTATAAAATGTGAAATAAGTATGATTTTGTTATGATTTTGGGGTAAATGGCATGAAAACTAAATGATATGTATGTGCATGGGCATATGGGTATATTTGATAAAGGGGAAGTATTCTGGTGGTTTTACCACATTCCAGTGACTACGGTCACATATTTGAAATCCGGTGACTTCGGTCACATATGTGAATTTGGTGACTTCGGTCACATATTTGAAATCTGGTGACTTCGGTCACAATTTTGTCTGGTGGCCTTGCCACAAAATTATAAGGGCGATGTGCATGTTGACTGCAGCAACTGCCTTCGATGGTGTGTAGCGGATGGAGGGTCGATTTAGTAATTCCCACGTGTGTTGCTTGGTACGGGTGGTGTGTAGCGGATGGATATTTAGGTGGGCCGGGTTTGCATTTCATTATATGTACATATCCATGTTAAGTTAAATGATTAATATATAATCTCCTATGAAAATGTGCTTTTAAGCTAAATATGAGCTAAATGGGCCTATGGCCATATGTGTAATTTTTGGGCTTTAAGGCATATGATTAATGGGCTTTTTAATGTATGTGTTACACATTGAGTTTATGACTCACCCATTTTTGTGGGATAACTTTTCAGATGATTCGTAGTGCGATGGATCGGGTCAGCAAGTACTCTGTGGTGGCCAATGCTCATATCAAGTATTTTGAAGATTTTCCAAGTTAAACTTATTAAATTTCACTACTTAGACTTTATTATGGGTTTGCTATTTTTGTAATAAGGCCACTATAAATTGTTTTAATTTTTGTGTTTGGACTTTTATTTTGCCATGGACAAATATCTATTAAATAACTAAATGCTTTTTCGATAAATAATTTAAAAAATGTTTTTGTCACTAATATATATATGTTTTAAAGTAATTTCCTTAAATTTGGTTTTCTTTTAATTTATTAATTCCTTCTAAAAATAACGCTTTTAAAAGACATAAATTTACTTTACAAAATTTGATTTCAACCTAAAATATTAAGTTAACTGTTTTCTACAAAATCATCTAGTTTTTCTTAAATAAAACGAGAATATGCTAAAGTTAGATTCGAGGAACATATCAAATCTGGTTAGGCTTTTTTTTGGGCCAGGTTTGGGGTGTTTCACTATGTGCCTAACATATATATTGATGACTCTGTGTCAATATTGGAGGATCGCATGGCCGTATGGTATGGATCCAGGATCGCATGGCTATATGGTATGGATCCACTGGAGGCTTTAAGCCCAATATTTGATTAGCAGCTTTGCTGCAATGTTCGGTAGTACCGTAATCGGGCTACCCTTGGTGTGTAGTGGAGGGGTGGGTCGAGCTAGAATTCCCCACAGGAGTCATAAGGTTGGAAGGGAAATGGTATGTGTAGCGGATGGATTTTTGGGGTGGGTTTGCATTATTTGTTTATAAATGATACGATGTGATATGAGGTCATTATGGGCTAAAGCCCAAGACCACCGATTTTGATAGGGCTTAGGCCCAATGTGGATATTTGTAAGTGATTTGATTGCCAAGGGTTGTGCACACTGAGTTTTGAAACTCACACCCCTTTAATTTAGTATTTCAGGTAATCCCGAATAGACAACTCGACGTGGGAGAGGACTCGGAGATGGCCACACTATAAGAGGCTTGAATTTTCATTTATTTGTTTCAAAGTACATGTTTTTATTTACTTAATTTTTGGTGGATGTAATAAGGCCTTGTACTCCGTTTTGACTTCAGATTTATTTTGAGTTTTGAGATCAATTGTTTATTTAATTATTAAGCCTAAGTAAGCTCTTATGTTCAAACTTGGTTTCCGAAATACTCAAAATAATAAAATGGGTTTTTACCTTTAATTAATAAGACTAATAGATTTTGGGCTTTTGGGCCTTAAATTTTTAATTAGCAAAACCGTTCCGAATTGTGCCTTTAGTGTGACATTCCGGATTTGGGCCTAACTTCTAGGCTGGGTTTGAGGTGTTACAGGATTCTTCCTGAGGTTATCGTCTTTATCAACTGAGTTTTCCAAAGTCTTTTCCCAATTTATTCGTTTATCTTTGCATTTTAGTTTAAAGTATTTCATTAGTTTTAGATAAATCAACCAATAACTCCATATTTTAGGCTAAATAATAGAAAGAAAGTGAGTAGTAGTACTTTTAGGTTCCTTGGGTTCGATAAGTTATTCTTGCCTTAACTATACTACTATTCGATAGGTGCACTTGCCTCTATCGTTGTCATAGTTAGTCTACAAGTTCGATCATTCTTTATAAATTTTAAAACTAGATTGTTTTGCAGCGATCAAGTTTTTGGCGCCGTTGTCGGGGAACTCTAAAATATTAAGAAAGCTCTATTTCTATTACTTTAGCCATTATTTTTATTTTTATTCTATTTTTAGATTAAATTTTTATTTTTTACTAATTCTCTTTCTTTCGTTCTTAAACTTTCAAGGTACCTCTAGTTTATGACTAGAAGAAACCCTGGAGGACCATTAGAATACGAAAGTGATATTGAAGCTACCGCTCGCAGAAATCGCAGAGAAACTAGGCGAGCTCTAGACTATCAAAGAGAAGAATAGCAAAGATCCAATCCTACTGAAGGGATGGCCGAAAATAATCCACCTGATGCGCAAGAATAGAATACTCCGTGTACTATGTATGATTATGCTAAACCTAATTTGATAGGAGCAGAATCTAGTATTGTTGGCCCGCTATAGCTACTAATAATTTTGAATTAAAGCCTAACACAATACAAATGATTAAACAATTCGTTCAATTTGATGGTTTGCAAGATGAGGATCCAAACACTCATATATCTAATTTTTTAGAATTCTGTGATACCTTCAACATAAATGGCGTTTCTGACGATGCCATACGTCTTCGGTTATTCCCTTTTTCATTAATGAACAAAGCAAAGCAGTGGTTAAACTCATTACCATGAGGGTCAATCACCACATGGGATCAAATGACCGAAAAATTTCTTTTAAAATATTTTCTGCAGCCAAAATGGCTAAATTCAGGAATGACATATCTTCTTTTGTGCAGAATGACGCAGAAACATTATATGATGCATGGGAAAGATACAAGGATCTCCTAAGGAGATGCCCACACCACGGATTACCTTTATGGCTTCAAGTCCAAACTTTCTACAATGGTGTGAATTCTCCAACTAGGCAAATGATTGATTCATCAGCCGATGGAACTCTAAATAATAAAACTCCTGAAGTGGCTTACGATTTTATTGAAGAGATGTCGTTGAACACCTATCAATGGCAAATTACAAAGGCTAAACCGACAAAATTAGCCGGAGTTTTTAACATAGACACAGTGACAATGTTGTCAACACAAATGGAGTTAATGAATAAAAAGCTTGATAATTTATGTTCTTCACAGGTACATCCAATCATGCAATGCGAAGCAAGTGGGAATGTGGCAAATTCTGAGTACCCACCTTACCAACCAGAAGCATATAGGTAACAATTTCAGATCTAATAATAATCCTTATAGTAACACTTACAATCCAGGTTGAAGAAACCACCCAAATTTTTCGTGGGGAGGACGAGGAAATCAAAGGTAGCAACCTCTTCCAAATTACCAAAATCAACCTTATCCACCAAAAAAGAAGCCGAGTCTTGAAGAGATGCTGAAAAAGTTCATGGCAGACACAGATGCCCGTCTCCAAAGAACTGATACAACACTTGATAACCAAGGAATATCAATCAAAGGAATCAAGGAACAAGTCGGGGAAATCACTAGGTCAGTGGGACAACTCACAAAGCTTGTTTCAGAACGTCAACAAGGACATCTACCAAGCAACACAGAAATAAACCCAAAAGAACAAATACAAGCCATCACATCTCAAGATGATACAAAGGTAGATAAGCCCACCTCAGTACAAGAAACTAAGGAAGAAACAGGTAAAATTGAGGTAGCACAAGAAAAATCGGTAATTAAAGAGTACCACCCTCGAATACCTTATCCCAAAGCATTGAAAAGAGATGATTCAGAGGAACAATTCAGTAAGTTTCTAAAACTTCTAAATAAATTACAAATTAACTTACCTCTTCTTGAAGCTCTTTTTCAGATGCCCGACTCAAGGAGATTTTTAAGACAGCTCTTAATAAACAAATGCAAAATAGATGAAGAGCAACATGTGGAACTTAACGCAACATGCTCAGCAATGCTACAAAACTGACTACCGCAGAAATTAAAAGATCCAGGGAGTTTTACGATTCCATGTTTAATTGGTAGTTTAACTATTGATAATGCGTTAGCTGATTTAGGGGCAAGTATAAATGTCATGCCTTATACACTGTTTAAACGACTAGGTCTAGGGAAGCCCAAACAAACTAGGATGAGTATCCAACTAGCTGATAAAACTGTTAGAATTCCTAAGGGCATTATTGAAGACGTTTTAGTAAAAATCAATAAATTCGTCTTCCCAAGAGATTTTGTTGTTTTAGACATGGATGAGGAAAATTCAATCCCTTTAATTTTAGGATGACCTTTTCTTGCAACTGCCAAGATTAAAATTCATGTTGCCATAGGAGAACCCATACTTCGTGTAGGAGATAAATCAGTCAATCTTCAAGCTCTCGACTCAGCCAGAACCACAGAAGATGAAGGTAAGAAAGTCATTTCAATAGATAATCAAATTATTCAACCTTCATCGCAAGAAACATCACAAAGCATCAAAAATGAGCCAACACAAAATCAAACGATCAACAATTTAGAAGAGCAGAAGATACACACCAAAGAAAAATCGAATCCACACGAAATAAAACCTGAGGAACCACCAGAAGAGCTCATAGGGACATCAAATCACTTTAAAATAGAAGATCAAGTGCTGTTAGATAAAGCCAATCCTTACATCAGTTCAACAGAACTGAAGAAACAAGAAGAAATACTCCTCCAGGTACGCGATGTTTTCCCAAACGAAATAGTCGAGGTAAGCGATCCAATGTTCAGCAATTTCAAAGTAAACACTTCTCGACCTAAACTTTGTCACGAAAATAAAACTGTCAGTAAGAGGGAAAATATTCAAACCTTTAAACCTCCCTAAATTTTCAAAGCCTAAGACAGTCTAGCTTAAGACTATAAATAAGCACTTCTCGGGAGGCAACCCGAGCGCTAACACTTTTTATTTCTCAAAATTATTTTTCTTTTCTTTTCTTTTTTTCTCTCTCTTTCCACAATTAAAGCAAAGATACAGGTTTTCAGGCCACACGGCCTTACACACGGTCGTGGCCGTGACCGTGTGGACCACCAGAACTACCACACTGACAGAGCAGAGCCGTGCAAGTCAGTCTCAATGTCACGGATCCTACCACCCACAACACGGGTACTGATAAAAATAGCACGGCCGTGCCTCACTGCCGTGCTAAGATACTGACTTATTTAGCATGGGCAGACCACGCCCATGCATTCCAACCGTGCTCCTATACTGGCTTTTTAGGAATGGGAGTGCAAACCAACAAAACGGGCGTGGAAGGACAACACACCCCACAACACGGCCGTGCGATACGGTCGTGTGAATCGACACACCCTCGGTACACGGGCGTGGGAACGTGCCAGATTTGAAATCCTATTTAAATCCCCACAGCCCGTCCTCTTTGTCCCATCTTCTTTCTTATTCCTTCTTTCTCTTTTCTTTCAAATTTTTCTTCCTATTCATAGAAAAGATCTAAGACACTTGAGCAACACAAAGATCATGCCGAAGAAATGTAAGCATTATCTCCTCAGAGGAGACCTCAACATGAGTCCATGCCGGCAGCTTCACTTAATTAACATGCCAAGGGTCTCGAAAACCTTTTTGGTTCTATTTTTCTTTTCTCGTCTCCTTTATTTTCCTTATCTATACTTCTTTTCTGCTCAATTTAATTTATTTCATATTAGTTTCTTGGTTTTAGGTTCTAAAGGCTACTAGGAAATAACACACCACAACCTTCGAGGTCGCAACCACTTCGCAAACCATCCAACAATAAGGACTCCTTAGTCCATTGGTCTTTTCTTTCAATTTTAGTTTTCTTCTTAGTCTCCTTCTTTTTATTTCCTTAATCTTTAAATTTATTATTAGTATATTATTTTTATTTCTCTAGATCTCTTGGCTATATTTTCACAGGCTACCCAATTTCATCTAGCAAATTGCTTCTCGGTAGTCACTCTACCAAGCCCATAGAAAACACCATCACCGCCACTAAAGATGCCAAGGATCATCCAGATTTCAGGGAGTATTACTTTCCCTACTTCTCTTTTTGATTTGGCACATAAATTTCATTATCTATCTTTGTACATTGAGGGCAATGTACATCTTAAGTGTGGGGGTAATAGTGCCTAACTTTTTGCATAATTCTCAAAACCCTAAAATTAGTCTTGATCTCAAGTATTTTTCTCATATTATTAATTAGGATGAAATTTCTAATGATTTATGATTTTTATTGATATGTTTTAGAGTAATTCATAGCTAATTGTGCATTGATGATAAATTTGAAGAATACTAGAGAATCGAGCATGATAAGCATACTTTCTAAAAATTAAAAAATTGATGGGTCGTTGAACTGAATTTGAGTATCACCTTGAAGTTCAAAATTTATAAGGATTGATGTCAAAACACCCATAATTTTTGTGACATTTTGTGTCTTGTAGAGCATATATATATTCTTTTTCGTGCTCACTTTATTGATTATGAGTGTGTCAACTTTGAACTGTTATTCTAGAACTTGCCTCGTTTATACATATCGAGACCACATTAATGATTTGATATACTGAGATGATAAAGGCACCTAGGTTCTAACCCGATTCACTCCGTTAAAAAGCCTACCCATACAAATTAACCCCTAGTGAACCCCGTTGAATCCTAACAACCCTTTTATTGGCTCACCCACTAATATTAACCCAAAATCCCTTTGTATTTGTTATCAACATTTCTCTGACTACCCCTCTATCGAGAATTGATTTAATCAATTACCGAATTAGGTTATTTCAATTATCAAAGTTCCTTCTATTATGTTTGTTTTAGTTTGTTCTTAAAAAAAATCCAAGTTTATTCAATATTAGTAGTATACAAAAGAGCTTAGAGCATTTAAACTCCAATTATTGAAAAAGCTCGTATTAAAGTATTATCAAAATACTCCTTATTATAGAGTAATTATCAATAGTGATATTATTAGTTTTCTTTTGAAGTCAATATTCATATTTAGTTCAATGTTTCTAGTTAGACAATTTGTTAAGTCAGTCTCGATTCTAACCTTCTAATTCAGCCCTTATCCACACCTTTTAACCCAAGCCCCGTTTCAACCCTGATTAAAGACCTTTTGATTTGTGTATCATCTCATATACAGTGGTGGTGATTTGATTTTCAGGCAAGCCTATGGGATTAACTTTTCAGGTTCGATTTAGAGTGCTTATTCTTGAACCTTAAACACCTTTCAGTGATTTGAGTGAATCTTTAGTGAGGATGTTAGTCCTTGTCGATTTTGAATTAAAGGTAATTACTTAGATAAGGGGTGACACCTATGTTTTCGTACTACAAAGGTATGACTTATCGTAATTGAATCTTTAGGACTTTTTGAGTTGAATTATCCATGTATAAATTATCTATGAATTATGATGTGACATTGTCAATAGGAATTATGAATTGTGGGAAGTTTGTTTTAATTATAAGTTGAGAATTTTGCTTGAGGACAAGCAAAAGCTTAAGTGTGGGGGTATTTGATAAACAGTAAAAGTAACATATTTTAATCCGACATTTACTATGCGTTTGGATGAATTTATCCTCGATTTATGTAAAAAGGTGCTCTTAATCCTTTCTTTTCGTGTCTTATGCTCAAGAAAGTACCTAAGGATAATAATAACATAAAACGAGCTTAAAACGGACCAAATTGGGCCAACCCAAGAAATCAACATGGCCTGGACTTCAAGCTACACGGCCGTGCCTTGCTATTCACCTCACACGGCTATGCCACAATTTATACGACCATGCGCCAATTGACATACTCGAAGCATGGCTTGAACCTCGACGTGCACGACCATGCCACAGCCGTGCCTAAATCAACAGAATAGAGACATGGGCTAGAAGATGACTTACACGGGTGTGCCATGACCGTGCCCCTGCCGTGGGAAAGAGTAATTTCATACGGATTAGGATGCTTAAAGCCCAAGAAATGCAATCATAAGTCTACTTAAACACCTAGGAATGAATTATGCTTGAATTATGAGTATTTAGCCAAGTAAAGCATCCCAAAAGTATATAAAAACACCCCAAGGCGGCTATTCAAGGGCGTCAAGTTTTAGCAGAGTTTTCTGCCAGAGCTTTACACATTGAGGGAATTACTCGAAGATAGCCAGTTGATCCATCTCGAAGAGCCGAAATTTTACTGAAGACGGAGGATATCTCCTTCAATTCCTTCAGGGGGTTTTAGGGATTTCTAATGTTTTGTTTTATCTTTTCTCTTGAGATGTTTTCTTATTTAGTTATGAAGTAAACCCTTCAGATACCTGAAGGGGATGAAACCTATGATGGATTTTGTTATTGTTTTCTGAATTTATATGATAAATACTTAGTTTGTTCTTAATTATGTTGCTTAATTTAATTTGATGTGCTTAGGTGGAGGAGGAATAGACCCTGCCTAAGAGTAGATCTAGCATAATTAAGCGGAGTTGATCGGGCGCCTAGAGATAGGGTTACGAGATTTTGCCAGATTAGGGTGAAACCAAATATGGGAATCCATTGATCGATTTACTGCTTCCTGAGGGGGTTATTATAAGAGAACGAGAGTTCCACTAATTAACCTAAGGTTAGACGTTATTCACTTCGAAAGAATGTTTAATATAGGTTAGGGAGTCTCATGGATGAAGCTAAGTAAATAAATCATATGGTTTAGGGATAAATAATAAGTGAAGTCATAGGTGGATTCTTCCTAAGGGTATCGTCTTTATCAACTGAGTTTTCCAAAGTCTTTTCCCAATTTATTCGTTTATCTTTGCATTTTAGTTTAAAGAATTTCATTAGTTTTAGATAAATCAACCAATCACTCCATATTTTAGGTTAAATAATAGAAAGAAAATGAGTAGTAGTACTTTTTGGTTCCTTAGGTTCGATAAGATATTCTTGCCTTAACTATACTAATGTTCAATAGGTGCACTTGCCTCTATCGTTGTCATAGTTAGTCTACAGGTTTGATCATTCTTTATAAATTTTAAAACTAGACTATTTTGCGTTGATCACCAAATAATGATGATCGCAAAGAAACCTGGCAAGAATAAAGATAGCAAATGTAACACCCCAAACCCGGACAAGACACCACGTCCGAATCTGGTATGTTACGAGGGACACATGTTTGTGAGAGGTTAAAATTTTCGCTAAAAGCCGAGTGAAACACAGTGTATTTTGAAGACAATTTGAGTAGACTTGTTTGGAATCAGATGGAGTATGTGAAACCCGGAGATTTTTGAAATCTTAACTGATCTGGTGGCTAAATGAGTTTAAACCATTTAAACCTTAATAGTTTCTTAGTGTTACTTAAAACCTTATTAGACTTAGGAGTAATACAAGTTTGATTTGAAAATCAATTGAATTTGCTTATCAGAAAGACGTAGTGTGATACCCGATGGTATGGTTTTAAAACATATTATGTTATCATTTTGAAATCATTATCTTTCCAAGTTTTAGTAAAATTCATACCAACTTGTTTTGTTAAGGCGATTAAAAATCTAATTAAAACATAAACATCACCAAAACATAAATTAAAGGCCTTTTACAAATCCAATAAAACCCAAATAAAGTAAATAAGCTAAAGTACCCAAATTCAATAGTCTTTTATTAAAGCATGGCATGTGCACCCGAGTCCATCCGGCCCATGTCCGCTCACGAGTCACCGAAATGTCAAAGGAGAGGGTGAGTCGAGTGACTCAAAGTGTAAACCCGCTCCCAAAAACAACATGCTAACACACATCATACAAAGCAACATAATTAATGCAACCCGATCCTAACCATCCATATCGCTTTTCTACCCCGTGTGGTACCAAACCACCGGTGGTGCCAAACCACCGGTGACATATAGTCACAATGTGTTACCAAAACACCGTGTCCCAAAGACACAATATCCGTCAATGTGGTGCCAAACCACCGGTGTCCCAAAGACACAATTGTGCTACCAAAGCACCGGTGACCGAAGTCACAACTGTTGATGGGGCCAACCCATCGTGTGATACAAAATCACTAGCGACGATCCCATATCTCAAGTGGGGCCAACCCACGGTGGTTAAACCACAGGACAAGTCGCAATGAGGTGCCAAACCTCTGGTGACCCAAAGTCACAAAGTGTGCTACTAAAGCACCGGTGCTCGTCAAGACAAAATATCACCGCTCCCTCCACTCAGATCACCCATCAACATACCACACTTATGTAATCATGCATATCATATAATCATGCATATCATGCTAATATGTCTAATCTCATACCCCATGTCACATAGATCCACAACCATGGTATCATATAAATCATCAGCAAATACACATAATAATAATACTGACTTACCCGAGTCCAGAATCATACCCATTAGGGTATCACATCAATCATCACTGTTTCATTAATCATCACACAGGTTATCAATTATATTACTAAACAGAAGTGTGTTAGTTTACACACCTGAATTGACGAAGGTATTAATCCCTAGAATCGATTTACGTCCCTCGCTCACTTCTACAACTCGAATCCTTGCAACCGTTTGGCTTCCTACCAACTTGAACCACAAAGGTTTCTCCTTTACAACCGGCCTCCACCACCACTTAACAATCGGCTAAAAGAGTTGGAGGCTTCTCTTGATTATTTCCAAAGTCCAAAGATCCTATACGAAAAGATTAAACAAGAAGTTAACATCTCTTAAATCAATATCGAAATCAGCCCTAACATACCAAGAATCGGCAAAAGTACCAATGAAAGGAACAAGGCCATTCGCCACACTTACCCACTATCAATCGGTTGGGAATCACACACCCAACACCACCAAATATTCGCCACACAACACCGAGAGGAGAATGATTCGCTTAATGTGTTTTGGAAAAGACAAGCAAATAAAAATAGATGAATGAGGGGGGTCACTTTCGGTTTTAAAAGGGAAAGTAATGAATAAGGTGTGTTTAGAAGAAGAACTAGTTTCGGCTACAATCCTTCAAGAAAAGGAGAAAGAAAATGCTAGGTTCGGCTCCAAGATGATGAGAAAACAATGGAGAAAAATCGGCTAATAAGTTTTGGAAGAGAAAGAAATAGTTTGAAGATATGGAGAGGTGCTTTCGGTTTTGTGTGAAAGAAAAGAGAAAAAGTATTGTGGAGATGAAGTTTCGGCCAAGAATTGAAATGGGAAGAACAATAGTAAGAGAACACCTTCGGTTCTTTCTTGGAAAAGAAAAGAAAATGAAGATGAGGATTTTGGGGAGACTTTCGGCTAACAAAAATTTGAAAGGGAAAAGAGAGTTGAAAAGGGGTGCTAGGTTCGGCTTTGCACAAGATGCAAGTGAAAGGGAAAATGCAAACAATATTCGGTCACACACCAAGTAAAAAGATGAAAGCAATTTGGCAACAAGATATTTGAACTTTCGGTTTTAGGAGCATAAATTGAGAAAGGAAAAGGAAAAAAAAATGAAAACACACTAGGGGTTTCGGTTTGCTTCTACCAAAGAGTGAATTGCTTGCTTTTGACTAAAAGAAAAGAAAAGACTTAGTTGCTATCTCCTTCTATGACCGAAAAAACATGCACAAATGCATATTCTACCTTCCCTCTCCCACACCAAGCCGCCACCTTCCCTCCAACTCCCCTAAATTCGGCCACAATCCCCCCAAAAGCTCCCATTCACTCATTTGAAATGAGTGGACCAAGTCCTCCTCCATACTTTGCTCTCCACCATCCAAGTCACCACTTGACCAAGTCCAAGGTGGAGTTTAAATTTGCCACAACTCCTCCCTCCATGCCGCCAAAATGAGAGCCACAAGGGGTGGGATTCTTGCGACTTGAACACAAGACCTCCCCCTTGCCTTTGACGCCAACCACAAGCTCCTAGTGGCGCCTTGCTTTGCCACTCCACCAACTCATCTCTTGTGTTACAAATTCCCTTAAATTAATTAAAAACCCCCATCTCCTTCAGCTCTTATCCCCTAAAGCCCAAAAACAAGAATTTTCCTCCTACTCAGGCACACTCCTAGCCTACAACTAAGCCCCGTAAACACACAAACAACATCATAGCAATCAATTAACCATGCAACAATGCCAAAAATAAAATAGCCCTTAACCCGGGATATTACAGCAAAGCTGCCAGTAACAATATATATTGAAACACCCCAAACCCGGCCCACGAGCCTTGACCGGATCTGGTATGTTCCCCGGTGTAAATCGTTTCAAATTCTTTTGTTACTTAGGAAAAACTTGTGTGATTTGGAAGAAAGATCGTTTTGGGTTGGGCTTGAGTTGATAACAAGTTTATTTCATTATTAAAATCCTTTACTTTAGGTGACAAAATGTTTAGGCTTTGTTTAAAAATAAATTTACTTAATCTTTTAATAAATAAAAGTTTGTAAGCTTAATAAATAAAAATAGAATGAAATAATTCTACTAAGGCCTTATTACATCAAATAATTCCCAAAATTTAAATTCAAAATACTTAAAGCAAAATAGTCCAAATAAAAGAAATCTAAACTTCACATGGCCTCTACTAAGCATCTGCCGGCCCAGTCCATCACTGGTCGTCACCTGGAAAGTAATCCCACAATGGGGTGAGTCAACAGACTCAATGTGTACACAGCACTAAATCATAATCGAATCAGGCATAACAATTATTACACATTCATATCATAGCATACAAATTATGATGCATTCCCAAAACCCAAACCTATTAAGCCATCTGCTACACTCCCCCGTACCAACCTGTACACCGTGGGGACTACTAAGTCGACCCTCCTTCCGCTACACTCCATATCGCGGTCTTAGGTCACCGCATTCGTGGTCTTAGGTCACCACGTTTAGATTTCTATGGTCTTAGGTCACCACATTTAGATTACTGTGGTCTTAGGTCACTACATTTAGATATCACGGTCTTAGGTCACAGTGTTTGTGGTCTTAGGTCACCACATTCACTTCCCAAAAAATAAACCCATATGCCCCATATAATAGTAATATGCATAAATATGCCAGAGTTCACATTCTTATTCTTATTCTCATGTTACAATTAACATATTTCATAATCCTAGTAGGAGTAGGAAACGTACCTGAGTACTTTGTACCATAACATGGTACCTTAGCCACTTTCATATTCTTAATATCACATATATTAATTAAACGTAGCCATAAAACATATTATGATATAGTGTGGGGTTCACACCTGATTCGCTTAACAATTTCACTGAAAACTCGAAAATCCAATCTAAAGCCTTAGATCTCAAGTCCCTACATTCGGCCAACCTTAGAATGTTAGCATAAAGCCTATTCGGCTATAAAACCAAATCCTAGTAGGATTAGTACACTTAAACTTACCTTGGTGCCAAATCCCGAAATCTTCACTATACTCTTTCTTGTATTCAGCAAAGCTTTAAATCACTTTAACAAATTAGTTTCGGCTTTTGAATAAATATGAACTAGATCTAAAACACCAAAAATAGGCCTTGGCGAATATTCGCATGTCTTACCTTGTGGATTTTAAATCCAAATTCACCGAATAACTAGGAACACGCAGCTATAGTGTACCTTCTGAAAAGAACTTCTCCTTCTTGTAGTTGACTTAAACAAATCCGAAAAGATCTCTTCAAAGTTTCGCAACAAGATATTAATGGGGTTAGTCCTAGATTTTGGCAAATCTTAAAAGAGAAAGGATAAAACCGAATGAGATCTTATCCTTACTTGAAGAAATTGATTGCACCTTAACTTCAACCTTCAGAGATTCGGTTATGGCTAGATGATGATCTCACAACTTTCGCTTTTGGAGGATTAGAAAGAAAAGAGAAGGAAGAATAAAGATGGAGGATTCGCTAGAACACAAGGTATTTTGGCTTGGCAAAATAAAAGAAGAAGAAGATTTGGTGAAGAGAATTCGCAGAGGCTTTTAAAGAATGTAAAATAATGCGAATGGCCTCTCTTTTCCTTTTATAGCCGAAATTTCTAACTTAGAATCCCTTACTTGGCCATCACTCTTCTATTTTGATAGCTTTATCTCTTTAATTATCACCTAAAATAAAAGATAATTCAGCAACTATCCTTACTTAGCCAAAATTATTAAACTCAAAGTCCCTTACTTGGCCATCACTTCTCCCTTATTTTCCTAATTAAAGAATAATTCCTCATTTATCTCTTGAAAATAATCTAAAATAAATCCATTATTTATCCCCTAATTAGCCGAATTTAAAAGAGAATGAAACTCCTCTTTTGCAAGCCTTGTACCGTCCACCTCTGTGCTTCTAGAAGAAAAAATAAAACTTCTTTTATTTGCTTCCTAAGTGACTCGATCCCTGGCCCAAATACACTTGCATGTGGTGCCATTTCCAGAGGCCCTAAATGGCATCTTCAAGCCACTTTTTCCAAGCCTGTTTGTGTGTCAAATTTCACATACTTTTTCTCTTAAAGCCACCTTGCCTTAATTTCCTCTTTTAAACTTTAAAACTCGACATTTCTAAGTTATTTCTAAGTTTCCAAAAATTTTCGTTTGGCTCTTTAAACTTGACATTTCCTTACATTTCCTAGTTTCTAGAAATGTTCACTTTCCTCTTTTGAATCATTTCTAAATCATTTTCCTAGTTTCCATAAATGTTCACTTTCCTCTTTTGAATCATTTCTAAATCATTTCCCTAGTTTCCATAAATGTTCACTTTTCTCTTTTGAATCATTTCTAAATCATTTTCCTAGTTTCCATAAATGTTCACTTTCCTCTTTTTAACTTAGCATTTCCATACATTCCCTTACATTTCCATACATTTCCTTACATTTCCATATATTTCCATACATTTCCTTACATTTCCATACATTTCCATACATTTCCATACATTTCTTTACATGTCCATACATTTCCTTACATTTCCATACATTTCCTTACATTTCCATATATTTCCATACATTTCCTTACATTTCCAAGGTTTTAAAAATGCACACCATATATCACAGTAAACATGCTATTTCATAAAATTAAGCAAAAATGCATACAATGGGATTTGAACCTCTTCCCTCAAAGTACTTCACTTGATGCCATAACCCTTGCACCTTAGGTGGCGTTCCTTGCCACTTTTCCACATCACTTCTTGTTTTTAACTTAAAAACCAATAATTGTCCAAAGCTTTCCCTTCCATCCTAGGATTTTAAAAACCCTTAATTCACTTCCAAACACTACCAAAACCTACTACTCATGAATTATGCACAAACGCATAACCCCTAATCTAGGATGTTACATATATGGCATAACCACCAGTAACAGTGAGGGTGGCTTAATCCTCTAAAATCGCTAACCCAAAATTGATCACACGCCTTACCGAGAATCTAAATTATAAACAGTTCTTGTTAGATATGATCAACTACTATCTCATCAACATAAAGACAACATTTGGCTTAACCCTAGAAAGTGAGGTAGCATATACCTTAATTGGGTACTTGAGGAAAAAGGCTGTGGTTGCTTCAAACCCACTTGTACACCACCACTCCTTGAGGAAGTCCTAGAAATAAGGAAGGAATCATAAATCGATACCCAAAAATAATAAGAAAAACATTCGATTTAAATGAATGAAAGGTACCATAACTTAAACCCTTACCGTTTGTGAAAAAATATTATGAAGAATGAAATAGCAAAACAATAGTAGAACAGAAGAGTACTCGGCCAATCCCTTAATAGCAGAGTAACCGAAAATGGCTAGCCAAAAAGGTGAAGGGTATTCGGCCTAAACAATAGGAGTATATCGGAAGAAAATAAAAAAAAGGAATGAAGCTAAAGATGAAGAGGGTATTCGGCTAGAAAAGAACCCAAGAGAAAATCAAATAGAGAGGGAGAGATGAAGCTATATTCGATCAAAGAAAAGGGTGTAAGCAACACGCAAAGAGGAGGAGTCAACACTAGAATGGATAGAACAACTCGAAAGGAGAATTGCTCAAAATGAAATATTCAGCTACTCAAAAAGGAAAAAGAAAGAAAACATGTTAAAGGTTGCCAAAAGTCACAATTTGGCACACCCAAAACAACACAAAATGCCCAAAACTGAACAAAGAGCAGGGAAAAGCACTTAGAAACCCCCTAGCTAAATGTGCATGCCTAAGACTCCTTGTTCGTCTATACCACACCAATGTTTTGAATTTCCTTGATTTCTTCCTCCTAAATCTCCTCCAAATCACCTAAGTACCAACCACATCCCCTGATTCTCTCCTCCTTGACCAATTCAAACCTCATCTAGCAGAGTTTCAGTCAAACTCCACCTCTCTCACCATAAAAAAATAAAATAAATATCCTTTTGCATTCTATAGGATTCGAACTCGAGCTCCCTTGTAGCCTTCAACACGCTACTTACCACTGAACAGCCAGTTCCTTTGTGACATAAATCTACCACATTTGTTTATAAGGCCTACAGTCTAGGTCAAGGTTTACTTATGAGGAAAAACTAAAATTTTGCTAAAGCCTAGGTTTGAGCCCAGGACTTCTCCAACACTTCTTAAGACGCTTAACCACTAAAGCAGACATTTAATTGTGTCATTTTATTGCACAATTAAATACTTATGTACAGCCTCCTTACTGATCCATACACAAGGCCCAATACTTTTAGGCCCAAAATTCGGGGCGTTACAAGTGGCTTGGTATTTATGTGATTATTAAAGTTATTAAGGGTTAATTTGGTAAATTGGTTATTAACATAAAATTAAAATAAAGCAAAATCAAATTATCATATCTTTTACCATTTTCAACCAAAACTTAAAGAGAAAGAATCCATTTTTGTCTTCAACATTCAACAATCTTAATCTCTTTAATTAAGGCACGATTTTTGCTCAGTTTTTAATGATTTTAACGTTTTTGAGATCGTTGTTTTGTTTTTTAGCTAGCCCGTACATGAGATTTTCAAACTGTTAAAGATTTAACATGTTGCCATTGTTGAATGTTTGAGTAAATTGATATTGATGATAGATTATGAAGGTTTATTGATAGTTTACTAGTTTTGTAAAGTGACTTTTGACAAAATGTTAAAAAATGGGTTAATTTGTGAAAATATAAAATTATGTGGGTAAAAGTGTAAATAAATTGAAAATATGGGCTGCTAGTAATATTAATTAAATTCGACTATGCATAGGTTGGTACCAAATTGCATGAATTTGCAATTTTATGTGATAATGACTAAATTGTAAAAATGTGAAAGTTTAGGGGCAAATGTGTAAAATAGCCCTAATGTGTGTTTTAGACTAAATTGAATAAATATTTGATTAAATAAGCTAATTTTAACAATATATAGATCAAGATAAGATGAGATCAGGATTACATCGAGGAAAAGGAAAAGTTGACAATTAGCCGATATTTCTATCCGAGCAAACTCGAGGTAAGTTCGCATAATTAGAATCAAACTTTTAAATGCTTGTAATTATTTGTAATGAATGTATGTAATTGAGTAAATGATCCACTTGAAATTTGAATGCCTTATTGATATATTTTGATAGTTACCGAGCCCCATTTGAACCATAGGAATTCGTAGGATACGAGTGACATGTCACTAAGGTTACTGTTTAGGTCGAGATCCTACATGTGTTGTGGACATACCGCAGCTCGTATGAGCTTACTGATATATCATCTCGTAAGAGCTTACTGTTTTTAGCTCGTCAGAGCTTATCGTTTCAGCTCAATAGAGCTTACTGTCCATCAGCTCAGAAGGAGCTTACTGATCATAGCTAGAAAGAGCAAAAATGATAATGAATCGATGAATTACTGATTTATATGTAATGTATATCACCTGAGTATCCATCGATATTATAATATGTTCAACGAGCATAAATTCTTTTATTGGTTATGTGAATAAGGTATGTGTTATACAGATGAATTACTGTTATATATGGATGAAATATGGTTTAAGCGGATCAGTTACTATTATAAAATGATTTATTGTTTATATGATTGAGAGTGAAATGTTACAATTGATGTACATGGTATATGAATTTGATATGATACAATGTATTGAGTATTAAATTGAGATAATGAATGATTACATGCACTAATGTGACTAACTTGTTGATGAATGCTTGTGCATAGGCATTTGGCAAGTGAATTTGATATACTTTATTTAATTGTTTGATTATGTATAAATGGTAAGTTAAATTCTGAATTATACGGTCTTACTAAGCTTTAAAGCTTACTCTGTTTCTTTTTCCATGTTTTATAGAGGTTCGATAGCTCGCTCGATTCGAATAAAGTCGGATTTACGCATCACACTATCAAATTGTTGTTTGGTACTTTTGAACTCTTGGATATTTGTAAATATGGCATGTATAGCCTAGTTATAAAGATGATAGTTATGGTTACTTGAGATAGTGATTTTGGTACATGTTATGGTATAAGTTAAAGCCATGTGATTTGGCTTAACTTGGTATAATGTTTTGGTTGTTTTTAAGTATTCAAATGTGGTATGTTTTGGCAAGTAGTAGATGGAAGGAAAATATGCAAATGTTGTCTTGATATTTAGTAGACTTATGAATGGAAAATGCATGGTATTAATTATGTATTTGAGTAGTATGATAAGTTGGTATAATATGTTTATGAAATGTTATGGATTGGCTGCTTATTGGGTTATAAAAATGTTGTAATTTATGCTTGTGCATGCATGTAAAAATAGGGTGGCAAAATGGATTTGCAAATAGCCTATTTTTGTCCACACGGGCGTGTGTCTCGGCCATGTGCGACACATAGTCATGTTACATGGCCATGTGTCCCCTGGTGTTGAAATTAAAACCAAGTCAGTATGGTCCACACGGTCTCACACAAGGGGCGTATGATTGGCCATGTGGTACAAGTCATTATACCCCCTAATTGGCACACGGCCTAGTACACGGCCTAGACACGAGCGTGTATGGCCACTCCAAAGGGCACACAGGTTAGACAAACGGGCGTGTGATCAGCCGTGTGTCCTAAGTCAGTATGTACCCCATGTTTTCACACGGCCTGGCCACATGGGCATGTGTCCCCTTTTTTGAGAAATTTTTTTTTAAAGTTTCGTGAAAGTTTTATAAGTTACAAGTTTAGTTCTGAACCGCTCCTAAAGCATGTTTAAGGCATTGTAGGCTATTATAAGGGACAAATTGATTGAGATGGAATGATGATTGTATGAATTGATCGAATGTATGAGAAAAGCATGGTTATATGTGTTATAAGTTCGGTAATGTTCCGTAACCCTATTTTGGCATTGAATATGGGTAAGGGGTGTTACAAAGAGTCAGCTGACAGTTGATTTGTTCACCTAAATCTGAAAGAGGCATAAGGTTGAGGAATTTGGTTGAATGGAATAAGGCTTGTATTTTACTGATGATTCATTCCATTCTTGTACGAGAAGGCTCTTTATGGATTGCTTGGCTTTGAGAGTATGCTATGAAAGAGAGGGATTATTAGAATGTTGCTTTCAATTATGCTAGTAGCTGGAACTAGAGAAGGATGCTCAAGCTTAAGGAGATAGCTTTTACTAGTGTTCAACAACTTCCTTTAGGTAATAAAATTACTACTTCAAATTTTTCGGAAGGAGTTAGAGACAAAAGAAGCAAATTTTTTTGGCATTAGTTGATTTGGTTTCCATTGCATATTCTAAAGCATTCACTTGTTTCTGGATGGTTGTGCTAAATAGGCTTCCAAATAGAGATAGGTTAATCTCTAGAGACTGAATATTTACAATAGTTGTTTACTTTGTTCCATGATCGTTTAAACTTGAAATCACTTGTTCTTTGAATGTGATCATCCTATAAGGGTTTGGGAGTTGATTTTACAGCTTTGTAACATAGAAGATTGTTATATCTTGGAATCAAGAATTGGCTTAGGCCACTTGGAAGTTAAAAGGCAAGTCTCTTCTTTTTGTTATTCTTGAACTTTTCTAAAATGCATGCATTTATTCTATTTGACGTGAAAGACATGGACGGTAATTTGGTAAGTCTCATTCTACTAAAGCTATTCTTTTGTTGAAGATTAAAGAGGTTGTGCAAATCAAACTGTTGGGGAAGCAAATAAATAGGATGGATGCAGTTAATATTCAAATTTGTACAAACTGGGGACTGACTAATATGTATTTGTATAGGTGTATAGGATTGTTTTTGTTACTTAATATGTTCATTCATTGTAAAGCATTGTTTGTTTGTAGTTGATAAACTGCTTCTTCTGGATAATGAATTTACAATTATCCAAAAAAAAAAAAACTTTCTAAATTTCTTATTAAATAGAACCCTTTATTTTATATATTACAGCCAATTCTTTTATTGGAATTCATATATTGATCAGGGAAGATCAAGTAGTGACATTTGAGGATGTTGTGAAATCGTTCAACTCCAAGCATCAATTGAGAAATTATACACAATCAATAATTTCAAGTGACATTAAAATCATTTGTTGTTAATCTGCCTCTCCCTCTAGTTAGTGAACATCATTTCTCTTTAACACTTTCAAATAACCAACTCCTATTATGCACAAAAATAAGTTTTTCACTGCATATTTTTAAATAAATTTTAAGCATTTCATCAAATCTCCTTTGACAAAGCAGCGAATTAGAACATCATTGAGTCCATCTCAATAATAAACTCTTTGCTAGTTGTCCATTCAAATCGATTGTTTTCCATTAACAATCTCAAGGCCAAAATTTTTTAAAACAATATGTCATTATTCGATATGCTATACAATGATTTCAATTATAGTACTGCACTATCATCATTAATTCAATATGGATGGTAACACGACAACTTTCATTTCATACCATATTACACATAAGATTTTGATTTTAATTCAATTGTATATATAAAATTTTAGTTTTTTTTTATCTATTCATATACATTTAAAAAAAATATTTAATTATTAGCTAAAAGGGTATATATGCCTTTGAACTTTGGCAAAACAAGTTTATTGCATTCATATATGTGCTTTGCAAAAGAAAAGTTTCAAGCTGCTACCGAACTTAGGCTCTCAATGTTGGCATCAAAGGTTCCTTCATTATGTCTATTCTAAATGCTCTAGAATAAGACATTCCAGGTAGTATCATGGCTCCAACAGATAGCTTTTTTGCTCTAGACTACTACATAACAAATCTATGAAACTAGTAACATCCCATACCCGACTCGGTTGTCAGGTCTAAGCTACGAGATGCTACATTAATTTTCGGAGCAACTAAAATCAATTAAAATTAAATTTTATCATTCATACATATTATTAAGTTCATTAAACAATCACAACATGCTTTACAATCATATTCAGGTGTCATATGACCTTACAAAAGCTCTAGTGATAACTCGAGGTCAAATAAGGACTAAAATGTAAAATATCAAAACTATTGGGTTAATGTCGTGACTTCAAGGGTTCCAGGTTATGATGCCACTCACTATAAATTTCTCTTCACAATATTAAGGGTCTGACATCATGACGTGACTTTTTATTTCCAAAATAACCATTAAACACCAATTCACAACAACTTGCACATAAGTTCATTTGCACATTTCAACAATTTAACACTACATATATACTTTGCACAATCCATATGGAATCATTCAACTAGCATTACAATCTAAATTTCCAATTTGACAATTCACATATACAAACTATAGGTTCCAAAATGAATGTTTCAAGATAAAATAGACTTAAACCTTAGGTACATGTCATATATCAAAACATAAGGAACTATACAAATATTGATGAGTCAAGTGTCTCAGTTTGAATGTTGGATCACTTCTTGGGTCTTCAATATCTGCAATAATGTGCGCACAAAATAAACAAACCATATGTTGTGTGATAAAACTCAGTGGTATTTTCATGATTTAAGTCATATAAGAGAAAGCATTAACATGATAAGTATATAATCAATATATAATCAGGTTTCAACCATTTCAATTCACCTATTCATGTCCCATATAAGAATTCATATACTATCACAATTGGTAAATCAATACACACAAATCATGCCATATTTTCTAATAACTAGAATACACTTATTACATTTCAACTCATACCAATTTGGCACCTTAGTGTATTATTGAAAAATCTAAAGTCTTGGCACATAGTGCTTCATCATACTAGTTTGACACCATAGTGCATCATTGGGAAAACCAAAGTCAATATAGTGGCACACATTTTCCATCATCGGACGAATCGAAGCTAATATACTAGTGCACATAGTGCATATGTAGCAACCCGGTTTCCAGTGGTGTCGAAAAAGACGATTTTGAGATCCCATTTTTGTAACTCAAGCTCATAAATACTTAATAAGAATATTTACGACGTTAAAGTATAGATGAATTAGATTTTGGACAGCCAAATTAGTCGAAATTGTGATTAATTAGGGCCTAGATACTAAATTGAAAAGACCAATCAGTATAGATTTTTAATTAGCAAATGGGTTGGGGACTTAAATTGCAATAAACCAAAGGTTTAAAATAGAAAATATACAATGTTAAATCATATGTTTGTGGATTGCATGATTAATTAGATATTAACTTAGGTTAATTAAGATTTATTTAGTGAAAACATGATTAATTAAATTAACTTATAACTTAATCCTAATATATATATGATAATTCGATGGAAGAAAGGTGATTTATTTAGTAAAAACATGATTAATTAAATTAATTTATAACTTAATCCTAATATATATATATATATATATGATAATTCGGTGGAAGGAAATATAAGTTCACCTTTTCCAACCATTTATAAAACAAATAAGAAGAAAAAAAAAACACCATAGCTAGGTTCACAAGCTTTTTGGCTTTAATTTCAAGCAAATCCCTAGCCATTTTTCTTTGATTTTTATGGAAATTGAATCATGGGAGCTTGATCTAGCTAACCCATGTGCTAATTTTAAAAACTGTTAAAGTTTTATAAAGTTTCCATGATAGAAAATTAATTGATTTTTGTGGTAAATTGTTAGAAATTTAGCTTAGTAAATGAAAATGACTAAATTGTAAAGCTTCATTATTAGTTTTGCACATTAGGGACCAAAATGAAAAATTTAAAAATGTCATGAATTATTGATAAGGATAGAAAAGAGAGGGTCACTAATGAGTTTTGGTGAAATCGGATTTTAATCCGAGGCTTTAAATTGGAAGTTATGTTTGTCTTAATGTTACGGACTAAATTGAATAAATTAAAAATTTCACGTAAATTGATAATTGCTTTTGAATAGACTGGAATTTAATAGTATGCTATGTTTTGTGACTATTTGTAGCTAATGTCAATGTGGAACCATCGAGAGAGAAAGGAAGAACGAAAGTGGTCAACAAGTAACCAAAAATTCTGATTTGTATATTTATAATTTAAAGTAATAAAAGTTGCTTGCATTTTCATGTTGCATGTACATAGGAGTACCAAGGAAAGTATATAGTAATAACATATGTTGTTGGATCAAGCTTGAATGTGAATTCTATAAATAAATGACCAAATTGAATAAAGTGGAAAATAACATGAATTGTTTGAATTATGAATATGGTGTGGAATTGAGTGAGAAAACATATTGAATGATATGAAATATGTTTGTTATTGTAACACCCTAAACACGGGCTGAATGTTATGGCCGAATCTGGAGATGTCACAAAGAATGAGTTTTCTGAAAACGAAGTTGTCTCGACAAATCATTAACATTTCATAATTTACATACGTTTATAATTTACTGAAAACACCAATTAGTTAGTTCTTTTGCCACAAACTTATTACAACGGAAGCCTTAAAACCATTATAGTTTGAAAATGCAGTCGTGTTTTTACAAAAACCCTTGTTTGCGTAAAACTGCCATTTTTATAAAAAAAATTTGTTGAAGCATGCAAATTATCGAGTAACGAAACCAAAACCAACAGTTAAAAGTCAATACAGTCCATAAAGTCCCATGAATTACAAACTCTCAGTTGAAAACCAAATATTAAATAAAACCATAAATGAGTAAGATTTAACAATTTACGATCGAGTGGTCACCGCTGAGTCTCCACCGCGCCAATTCACCTAAGTCTTTGGATTACCTAGACAGAACAGACAAACATAAATGAGTTTTCGTGAACTCAGTGTGTAACCCAACAAAATTGAGCATGCAAACATACAAAGATCTCATATACAGTCAGATACAGATTCGGGCTTTGGCTCATTTCAGATGCAGTCAATAGAATTAGATATGCAGATTAGAATATAAAGAATCCTACCCCCATATTCTACACACCAATTCTATCCATCCCAACACACCTTGAGGGGTTAAAAACACCCACCCATCCTGTAACATCCTGATAATTAGGGGTTATGCATCTTTACTTAATTGAATGATGTTGCATGCTTAAATATGATTGAGTGTATTTTAGAAGTTATTTTTGAACTTCATTAATTAAGTGAATGCTTAGTGATTTATTAAATTTTTAATAATTAAGATGGAGCTAAGCATGATAGGCTTTAAGAAATAATGACAAGAGGTTTTAAGCATAAGATGAGTAATTGTCAAGGTGGTTAGGATGCATGGATGAGTGCTTGAGGGGAGAGGTTCGAATCCCCTAGCTAGCAAATGGGAGGATTTTATTTTTGTTTCCTTCCCTATAGTGTCGGCCAAGACTCTTCTAGAATGGATGAGCATCTTTTTAATTTTGGCTAATTGACCATATGAAAAAGGTAAGCTAGAAGATATGGCATGGAATCATGAAAGGATGGTAAGATGAGGGGGACAAAAGGCTTGAAGTAAGGGCGATGTTTTGGAAGATTTTTCATGGTCATTTGACCATGAATCTAGTCGGTTTTAGGGGCTAAAGGGGATAGTTAGTTGTGATAGCAATTTAAGGGTTGATGGGGAAGAAACAAGGAGGAAAAAGGGGGATAATGTTGGCATAGGTTGACCGAAATTTTGCTTAGCCATTAGGGTGATAGTTGGCCAAAAACTTTAGCATTTTGTGCATCTTTTCTCATTTCTCCAAAAGCTCTCCTCCTAGCTGAATTTTGCTATTGACATTAGGTAAAAGCTTTACTTTGTTTTGGCTTTCATTTTGACCAATTTTCTCCAAAACCATTGTTCATAGCCGAATGCCTATCTACTCAAAAGAGAAGTTTTGTTTCTCTTCTTTTGGTCTTTTTGCAAATTACCATTCGGTTTGAGAAGCCTTTCTAATTCTTTTCTCCTAAGCAAAACACCTTTCATTCTCTTGTAACCGAAAGTCCCAAAGATCATAAACCTATTTTCTTCATTTCTCCCTCTTGGCCGAATGTGCATAGGTCCCTAAACCTATCTCTTTTCTTCATCTTCTCTTTCTCTCTTCTTTCATTTTTCATTTTCTTTCTTCCTTCTCTCAACCGAAACTACTTTCTACTAAAACCAAAATCAACATTATTTTCATCTCTTTTGTCAACCGAATCATCTTCTATTTTGATTTCCTTTTCTTCTTTTCTTTCATTGAAAATCGAAACCATTTTAGCCATAAATCACTATCTTTTTCTCTTTTCTTTTTGTGCAAACCGAAATCACCAAATCTATTTTTTTTTTATTCTCTTCTTTTTGTTCAAGGCTGAATCTTCAAGTGATCAAGTAAGGTTTTTGTCAATTGTTTTCATTATCTCTTTTTACTATAGTCGATTTAGAAACATAAATCTCTTATTTTTCTCTCCTAGGCCGAATCCTTGGAAGGGATTTTTAAGGATCTTTTTGGAAACCAACATTTAAGAAGTAACCTTTCGAGATCATCCAAGGTAAGAATATCACTTTTGGTTGTATTAATCCTTTTAGATAGATTATTAACTAACTTTATTTTAGGGGTGATTTTGAGACTAACAAGATAGGTACGAAAAGAGCAGTACGGAGTGTTAGGAAGAGAGGAGGCGCTGTTTTACCATCAAACTTCAAACGAAGGGCTATATCGGCGATAAGAGATTTTCCACCGGGTTGTGGACCCTCTGCTAACGAAGATCGGTTATTTGAAGTAGTGCGTACAACCGAACCACTTTTTGTTGGTGGGTTATCAGCGGGTTTTGATCCATCTAGCGGAGAAAAACCACAAATAACGGTTGTTCGAGAATTCGAGGGTAAGGATTTAGATCTCTCGTCAATAAGTATAATTTTATTAGTAATAGTATATTCTAACCAAGTGTGATAATTAACTAGGTGTTGACGAGCGAGAAGGTATCGTTCTCACAAATAAGGTGTGTAACCTTACAATAAAATCTCATAGATCTATTTTTAAATGTGATTATATGACAATGTGTTTGAAAATGATTGTGGATACCAATCATTGGTATACAAAATTCAGTATGTTTACCCCAATATTTCGTTAATTTTGCTATATGCATAAATGTGAAATAAGTATGACTATATTATGATTTTGGGGTAAATGGCATGAAAATGAATAATATGTATGTGCATGGGCATATGGGTGAATTTGATAAAGGGAAGTATTCGGTGGTTTTACCACAATATCCGTGACTTCGGCACATATTTGAAATCCGGTGACTTCGGTCACATATTTGAAATCCGGTGACTTCGATCACATATTTGAAATCCGGTGACTTCGGTCACATATGTGAATCTGGTGACTTCGGTCACATATTTGAAATCCAAGGACTTGGTCACAATTTTGTCTGTGCCCTTGCCACAAAATTATAAGGGCGATGTGCATGTTGATCAAAACAATCGCCTTCGATGGTGTGTAGCGGATGAAGGGTCAATTTAGTAATCCCCACGGTGTGATTGGTTGGTACGGGTGGTGTGTAGCAGATGGATATTAGGTGGGCTGGGTTTGCATTTCATTATATGTGTATATTCATGTGATTTTAAATGATTATTATTTAATCTGCTATGAAAATGGGCTTTTGGGCTAAAAATGACTTAAATGGGCCTATGGCTATATGTGTAATTATTGGGCTTTAAGGCATATGATCAAATGGGCTTTTTAATGTATGTGTTACACATTGAGTTTATAACTTACCCCTTTTGTGGGATAACTTTTTAGATGATTCCTAGTGCGATGGATCGGGTCAGCAAGGACTCTGTGGTGGCCAATGCTCATATCAAGTATTTTGGAGATTTTCCAATTTAAACTTATTAAATTTTACTTCTTAGACTTTATTATGGGTTTTTGCTATTTTTATGTAATAAGGCCACTATAAACTGTTTTTTTTTTAAATTTTTGTGTTTGGATTTATTTTTATTTTGCCATGATTAATTATTAATTAAATAACTAAATGGATTTTGATAAATAATTTAAACTGTTTTGAAAACAAAATATATTTCCACAATATTAATAAAATTTTCATTAAATTTGGTTTTCTGTTAACTTATTATTTCTTTTAAAAATAATGTTTTAAGAAGATGCAAATTTACTTTACAATTAAATTTCAACCCGATCTTTAAGTTAATCTGTTTTATTCAAAAATCATCAAGTTTTTCTTAAACAAAGCAAGAATTTGCTAAAGTTTTACTCGAGGAACATATCAAATCCGGTCAGGCTTTTTGGGCCGGGTTTGGGGTGTTTCAACTTGGTATCAGAGCCTAGTTTTAAACTCTCGGCCTTGGGTTTTGAAGCCCACAACGTTTTCAAAAGTTGGCCCAAATGACTTTTTGAAAAATTTCTTAAGTTAAAATGGTTTTATAAGAGCATGGCACTCGGAATTCTCGGCCCAGATCCATCAGGTAAGTATCTTTATTGATATGAATGTATGATAAGCCTAAGGAAACTATACTTTAGAGACATGGACCCTAGGTGTTTGTGTACTACTACGGAAAAACCACTGAACATCTGTTTCATAAAACTTTCTTTTAATAAGAAGTGAAAAGACTCTAATACATAAGACTTTTTCGTAAAAACAGATAAGACGCGTAGTAGACATGAGTTCTAGGGGACGTGGTCGTCGTGGACGTGGAAGAGGAAGAATGGCTGTGTCGGAACCAGTTAGATCTGGTCAAGGTTCCGAGAATGAAGCTCATACCTACTGTTGGGGTGGATTTTCAAGAGCAAAATGGAGGAGGTGACGCAGTATCACAAGCTGTACTTCGAGTATTAGAACGAGTAGCAGAAGCTAGTTCTGGAAATGGGTCTCGAAAGTCAGTAGCTGAGAGACTTAGATCGAATGGAGCTGAGGTTTTTAGGGGAGTATCTGGAGTAGCTCCAAATGTAGCGGAATACTGGTTGGAGGCAGTCGAGAGAATCATGGACGATTTAGACTGCACTGCTGAAGAAAAATTGAAAGGTGCTATTTCACTACTCCGTGATGAGGCCTACCAGTGGTGGCTCACTATCAAGGAAAGTACCCCTGCGGATCGACTGGATTGGGGGTATTTTAAAATTAAATTCGAAGGAAAATACATTGGAGCTAGTTACATCGACTCCCAGAGGAAGACATTTCTGAATTTGGTGCAAGGAAACAAGTCGATAGCTGAGTATGAAGCAGAGTTTTTGCGATTTAGCCATTATGCCAGAGGGATAGTAGCTACTGAATATGAACAGTGTGTCAGATTTGAAGATGGACTTAAAGATGAACTGCGAGTGATGATTGCTCCGCACCGTGAAAGAGACTTTGCAATCTTAGTAGAAAGGGTAAGAATAGCCGAAGAAGTTAAGCGGACTGAAAGACAGAACCGGGACAGAGGCCAGAATAAGAATAAGAGAAGCTTTGGGTCTTCAGGGTCATCCGAGAATTTTCATAAGAAACCAAGAAATGATGGGTCGCGAAGTCAGCAGACTGCTACGGGTGGACAACATCGTGCTTGTGCTCAATGTGGGAAGATGCACCCGGGAGAGTGTTGGAAAAAGACCGGGGGATGTTTCAAGTGCGGATCTAAAGATCATATGATCAAAGATTGCCCAAAGAATTCAGATAAGAACCGCCAAAGAGGTCGTATGTTAATCAGTGGCAGAGGTGAACAATGAATGATAAGGGCCGTGGTCCAAATGGAAGGGTAATGGCTCGTAGAGGTCGTGGAACTTCAGCAGAGGCGGTGGTAGCTCGAGGCGAGACACCCAGTCCGGTATATGCGATTAAATCGCAGAGAGGATAGTGACGCCTTTTGATGTTATCACAGTGCGTTTCGATTTTTGGGTTGCCTTTATTGATTTGATAGATATAGGTCAACTCATTCATACATCGCTAGTGAAGTACCAAACTCGCATGTGACTTCGAGATCTACATAGGAAGATGATCGTACTTAGTCCTTTAGGATGACGAGTAATAGACAAACTTTTAAGGAAGTACCTTTAGAAGTTTAAGGGACGCAGTTTTTGGCTGATTTAATGGAGTTGCCATTTGGGGAATTCGACCTGATCTTAGGCATGGACTGGCTTGTGAAGTATCGTGCAAATGTGGATTGTGCTGCTAAACAAATGTCCTTAAGAACTGTTGATGACAAAGAAGTTATAGTGATGGGCGAGAGACGGAACTACTTATCTAATGTAGTATCCGCTCTTAAGGCAGAAAAGATGGTTAGAAAGGGATGTGTAGCCTTCCTGATGTTGGTGAGTGCCTTGGCGGCTAAGGAAGCAACTGTTGAGGGAGCCAGGACTGTGAATAAATTTGTAGATGTTTTTCTGGAAGAACTTCCAGGTTTGCCTCCATATCGTGAGGTAGAATTCGGGATTGATTTATTGCCTGGAACGGTGCCAATTTCTATTGCTCCATATAGAATGGCACCGAAAGAATTGGTTGAGCTTAAGGCTCAGATTCAGGAGTTGCTTGATCGTGGATTTATCTGACCTAGTGTGTCTCCATGGGGAGCACCGGTCCTATTTGTGAAGAAGAAGGACGGATCAATGAGGATGTGTATAGACTACCGGCAGTTGAATAAGCTGACTATCAAGAACAAGTATCCTTTGCTAAGGATCGACGACTTGTTCGATCAGCTCAAAGGAGCTGCGGTATTCTCAAAGATTGATCTAAGGTCGGGGTATCATCAGCTTAAAGTGAAGGAAGTGGATATCCATAAGACGGCTTTCCGAACTAGATATGGGCATTATGAATTTCTGGTAATGCCATTCGGATTAACGAACGCCCCAGCTGCATTCATGGATATGATGAACCGAATCTTCCAACCCTACTTGGATCAGTTCGTTGTGGTATTCATAGACGACATCCTAGTGTATTCTAAGTCCGAGGTAGAATATGATGAGCATCTTCGGATTGTGTTGCGAGTTTTAAGGGAGAAGAAGCTATATGCCAAATTCAGCAAGTGTGAATTTTGGCCGAAAGAGGTTGCATTTTTAGGCCATGTGGTGTCTGCAGAAGGGATAAGGGTGGATCCTCAGAAGATTGAGGCTGTGCTAGATTGGAAACCACCTAAGTCTGTAACTGAAGTTCACAGTTTCTTGGGATTAGCAGGATACTACAGAAGATTCGTCGAAGGATTCTCATCGATAGCTGCACCTTTAACGAAATTGTTGAGAAAGGAAGTACCTTTCGTGTGGGCTGATAAACAATAAGAGAGTTTTGAGAAGCTCAAGAAGGTTTTGACTGAAGCTCTGATTTTGATTCAGCCTGAGGCAGGAAAGGATTTTGTCGTGTATTGTGACACTTCTCACACGGGATTAGGATGTGTTTTGATGCAAGACGGGAAGGTAGTTGCATATGCGTCTCGTCAGTTGAGACCTCACGAGGTTAATTACCCGACGCATAACTTAGAGTTGGCAGCAGTAGTCTTTGCTCTTAAAGTTTGGAGACATTATCTATACGGGGAAAAGTCAGTGATATACACGGACCACAAAAGTCTGAAATATCTACTGACTCAGAAAGAACTGAATTTAAGGTAGCGAAGGTGGATAGAGTTGTTGAAAGACTACAACTGTTCTATCGAGTACCATCCGGGCAAGGCGAATGTGGTGGCAGACGCTCTAAGTCGGAATGTGGTGTCAAATTTAAGGGCGATGTTTGCACATCTTAGTCTTTACGATGACGGGAGCTTGTTGGCAGAATTACAAGTTAAGCCGACATGGTTGAGTCAAGTGAAAGAGAGACAATTAGTAGACGAAGATCTGAGTGTAAAGCTACGGCAGTCTGAAATGGGAATTGGAAGATTTTGGTATTAACAATGGGGTATTGTGTTTCAAAGGTAAAGTCTCAGATCTTTGAGGATCGTGAATTGAGGCAAAATATTTTTGAAGAGTCACATAGTAGCCCTTATGCTATGCATCCTGGAGGAAGTAAGTTATACCGAGATTTGCGAGATCAGTTTTGGTGGCCTGGTCTTAAGTGAGAAGTTACGGAGTATGTAGGAAAGTGCTTAACGTGTCAGCAAGTCAAGGCTGAACATCAAGTACCTTCGGGATTGCTTTAGCCGATAAGATTCCACAGTGGAAGTGGGAGAGAATCACCATGGACTTTGTTAGTGGGCTTCCTCTTACGCCGACTAAGAAAGACTCAGTATGGGTGATAGTGGACCGAATGACGAAATCGCACATTTTATCCCGATTCGGGTTGATTACTCTTTGCGTAAATTGGCGAAGTTATATGTGGTGAGATTGTGAGATTGCATGGAGTGCTTGGTGTCGATTATTTCGGATAGAGATCCGAGGTTTACGTCTCAGTTTTGGAAAGCATTGCATCAGACTTTGGGCACCAGATTGGATTTCAGTACGGCATTTCATCCACAGTCTGGCGGCCAGTCTGAATGAGTAATCCAAATCTTAGAAGATATGTTAAGGGGATGTGTGATGGATTTCAGGGGAAGTTGGGAAGAGTTCTTACCGTTAGCAGAATTTGCGTACAATAACAGTTACCAAGCCAGTATTCGGATGGCACCATATGAAGCACTATATGGACGGAAGTGTCGCACTCCTACATGTTGGATGAAATTAGGGAACGTCGATTTTGGGTCCGAAATAGTGGTTGAATCAAGAAAAGGTTAAGGTAATCCGGCTCGGTTAAAGAAGCATCCGATGACAAAAGTCGACGCAGATCTAAAGCGGAAGGAAATAGAGTTTCTTGTGGGAGATCAAGTATTCTAAAGGTTTCACCTTGGAAAAAGGTGATGAGATTTGGTCATAAAGGAAGTTAAGTCCGTGTTCATAGGACCTTATCGGGTTTTGAACCGGTCGGACCTATGGCATATCAGTTAGAATTACCTTCGGAATTGAAGCAAATGCATGATGTGTTCCATGTTTCAATGTTACGCCGTTATCGGTCGGATCCATCTCATGTAGTGCCAGTTGAGGAAGTGGAATTAAGACCAGATTTGTCATATGAAGAGGAGCCAATTCAAATTCTAGAGCGAGATGTAAAGGTTTTACGGAGAAAGTCGGTTCCTCTCGTCAAAGTATTATGGCGTAATCATGGATCAGAAGAAGCTTCGTGGGAACCGGAGGAAGCGATGCGACAGCAATACCCTCACTTGTTCCAGCCAGGTAATTTCGATGATGAAATTATTTTAAGGGGGTAGAACTGTAACATCCTGATAATTAGGGGTTATGCATCTTTACTTAATTGAATGATGTTGCATGCTTAAATATGATTGAGTGTATTTTGGAAGTTATTTTTGAACTTCATTAATTAAATGAATGCTTAGTGATTTATTAAATTTTTAATAATTAAGATGGAGCTAAGCATGATAGGCTTTAAGAAATAATGACAAGAGGTTTTAAGCATAAGATGAGTAATTGGCAAGGAGGTTAGGATGCATGGATGAGTGCTTGAGGGAGAGGTTCAATTCCTAGCTAGCAAATGGGAGGATTTTATTTTTTGTTTCCTTCCCTATAGTGTCGGCCAAGACTCTTCTAGAATGGATGAGCATCTTTTTAATTTTGGTTAATTGACCATATGAAAAAGGTAAGCTAGAAGATATGGCATGGAATCATGAAAGGATGGTAAGATGAGGGGGACAAAAGGCTTGAAGTAAGGGCGATGTTTTGGAAGCTTTTTCATGGTCATTTGACCATGAATCTAGTCGATTTTAGGGGCTAAAGGGGATAGTTAATTGTGATAGCAATTTAAGGGTTGATGGGGAAGAAACAAGGAGGAAAAAGGGGGATAATGTTGGCATAGGTTGACCGAAATTTTGCTTAGCCATTAGGGTGATAGTTGGCCAAAAACTTTAGCATTTTGTGCATCTTTTCTCATTTCTCCAAAAGCTCTCCTCCTAGCCGAATTTTGCTATTGACATTAGGTAAAAGCTTTACTTTGTTTTGGCTTTCATTTTGACCAATTTTCTCCAAAACCATTGTTCATAGCCGAATGCCTATCTACTCAAAAGATAAGTTTTGTTTCTCTTCTTTTGGTCTTTTTGCAAATTACCATTTGGTTTGAGAAGCCTTTCTAATTCTTTTCTTCTAAGCAAAACACCTTTCATTCTCTTGTAACCGAAAGTCCCAAAGATCATAAACCTATTTTCTTCATTTCTCCCTCTTGGCCGAATGTGCGTAGGTCCCTAAACCTATCTCTTTTCTTTTGAAATCACCTTCATCATCATCATCATCTTTTCTTCATCTTCTCTTTCTCTCTTCTTTCATTTTTCATTTTCTTTCTTCCTTCTCTCAACCAAAACTACTTTCTACTAAAACCAAAATCAATATTATTTTCATCTCTTTTGTCAACCGAATCATCTTCTATTTCGATTTCCTTTTCTTCTTTTCTTTCATTGAAAATCGAAACCATTTTAGCCATAAATCACTATCTTTTTATCTTTTCTTTTTGTGCAAACCGAATTCACCAAATCTATTTTTTTTATTCTCTTCTTTTTGTTCAAGGTCGAATCTTCAAGTGATCAAGTAAGGTTTTTATCAATTGTTTTCATTATCTCTTTTTACTATAGTTGATTTAGAAACATAAATCTCTTATTTTTCTCTCCTAGGCCGAATCCTTGGAAGGGATTTTTAAGGATCTTTTTGGAAACCAACATTTAAGAAGTAACCTTTCGAGATCATCCAAGGTAAGAATATCACTTTCGGTTGTATTAATCCTTTTAGATAGATTATTAACTAACTTTATTTTAGGGGTGATTTTGAGACTAACAAGATAGGTACGAAAAGAGCAGTACGGAGTGTTAGGAAGAGAGGAGGCACTGTTTTACCATCAAACTTCAAACGAAGGGCTGTATCGGCGATAAGAGATTTTCCACCGGGTTGTGGACCCTCTGCTAACGAAGATCGGTTATTTGAAGTAGTGCGTACAACCGAACCACTTTTCGTTGGTGGGTTATCAGTGGGTTTTGATCCATCTAGTGGAGAAAAACCACAAATAACGGTTGTTCGAGAATCCGAGGGTAAGGATTTAGATCTCTCGTCAATAAGTATAATTTTATTAGTAATAGTATATTCTAACCAAGTGTGATAATTAACTAGGTGTTGACGAGCGAGAAGGAATCATTCTCATAGTCATAAGGTGTGTAACCTTACAATAAAATCTCATAGATCTATTTTTAAATGTGATTATATGACAATGTGTTTGAAAATGATTGTGGATACCAATCATTGGTATACAAAATTCAGGTATGTTTACCCCAATATTTCGTTAATTTTGCTATATGCATAAATGTGAAATAAGTATGACTATATTATGATTTTGGGGTAAATGGCATGAAAAATGAATAATATGTATGTGCATGGGCATATGGGTGAATTTGATAAAGGGGAAGTATTCGGTGGTTTTACCACAATATCCGTGACTTGGGCACATATTTGAAATCCGGTGACTTCGGTCACATATTTGAAATCCGGTGACTTCGGTCACATATTTGAAATCCGGTGACTTCGGTCACATATGTGAATCTGGTGACTTCGGTCACATATTTGAAATCCGGTGACTTCTTTTACAATTTTGTCCGGTGGCCTTGCCACAAAATTATAAGGCGATGTGCATGTTGATGCAAAGAATCGCCATCGATGGTGTGTAGCGGATGGAGGGTCGATTTAGTAATCCCACGGTGTGATTGGTTGGTACGGTGGTGTGTAGCGGATGGATATTAGGTGGGTTGGGTTTGCATTTCATTATATGTGTATATTCATGTGATTTTAAATGATTATTATTTAATCTGCTATGAAAATGGGCTTTTGGGCTAAAATGACTTAAATGGGCCTATGGCTATATGTGTAATTATTGGGCTTTAAGGCATATGATCAAATGGGCTTTTTAATGTATGTGTTACACATTGAGTTTATAACTTACCCTTTTGTGGGATAACTTTTCGATGATTCAGTAGTGCAATGGATCGAATCGACAAGGACTCGTGGTGGCCAATGCTCATATCAAGTATTTTGGAGATTTTCCAATTTAAACTTATTAAATTTTACTTCTTAGACTTTATTATGGGTTTTTGCTATTTTTATGTAATAAGGCCACTATAAACTGTTTTTTTTTTAAATTTTTGTGTTTGGATTTATTTTTATTTTGCCATGATTAATTATTAATTAAATAACTAAATGGATTTTGATAAATAATTTAAACTGCTTTGAAAACAAAATATATTTCCACAATATTAATAAATTTTTCATTAAATTTGGTTTTCATTAACTTATTATTTGTTTTAAAATAATGTTTTAAGAAGATGCGAATTTACTTTACAATTAAATTTCAACCCGATCTTTAAGTTAATCTGTTTTATTCAAAAATCATCAAGTTTTTCTTAAACAAAGCAAGAATTTGCTAAAGTTTTACTCGAGGAACATATCAAATTCGGTCAGGCTTTTTGGGCCGGGTTTGGGGTGTTTCACATCCCTACACACCATATCATGTGTAACACCCCTAACCCAAAACTTTCACCGGATTAGGGTTAAAGGCATTACCAGACAAATCGGAAACTTATTCAGACATTTCACAATACAACTTACCAACCACAATCAAAGTGTCCATTTTTATAGGTCAATGAAATCTCAAACATGCTTTAGAATAGGGTCGGGACTGAACCGAAAACTTAGAAAATTTTTAGAAAGTCAAGCATTCATCAACACTGTTGAGGTCACAAGCCCATGTAGGTAGGACGTGTGCCCCACACGACCACCAAGCACACCCATGTGTTTAGGCCGTGTCAAAATAATGCATGCATACTGACTTTTCCACACAGCCACTAGACACGCCCGTGCACCATGAGCGTATACTCTTAGGCTATATATTGACTTATTTACACGGCTACCAGGCACGTCTGTGTGCTAGGATCATGCACACATGGCTAGCTAGTGACTTAATCCCATGGTCACTAGGCACGCCCGTGTGCCACGGCAGTATAGACAAAACAGGTCATTCGCAAGGCCAAAGTTCCACCCTTACTTGAGTAATACCTGTAAGCAATGTACCAAACCATTTCATGTACAATTAACAACCAAAAACATATCAAATGATCAACAATTCTCTACATTAAATCTCATTTCTTATCATGCCAATTTGCACAACTAAATCACATACATCTATAAGCATGGTTTAACCACATTTACCCTTCATAGAACATTCTTTTGATCGAACATGCATGCTCATAGTGCATTCATATACTTACCATAGTTTGACCATTTCATTAGCTATCAAGCCATACCAAACATACATCATGTATCATATTCACTCAAACATAATACCAACAATTACATAGCCACATCACATGGCTATTTACACATGTCAAGCATAACACAAAGTGCCTAGCATATACATGCCATATCTAGCTATATTCACATTACAAAAGTACCAAAAAGAGTTTGAGTAGTGTGATGATGATCCTCAACGGTCCCCGAGCCTTCAATAGCTTCGACAATCTATAAAACAGAGAAAACACACATAGAGTAAGCTTTCAAAAGCTTAGTAAGCCATATACAAATAAACTTAGCATATAAGCATTCAAGACATATAATCAATATAAGTCCACTAATAGCACAATTGCATAATCATAATTCTTCTTGGCACATTTACTCAGGCCATTCATCTTTCAATCTTGCATATCACTACATATTTTATTAGCTCATAGCTTTTCTATTCATATAACACACTTACGTTCTCATATTCGAATACATAATTCACCTAGGTAAGTTTAAGAAAATACTTACCTTCTTATACACACAAAGTGTACTTATCAAACGTACCTGAAACAAATGTACAATTCACATATTCATTCATTTCTCAGACTTGCCCATTGAACAATTTGAAATATAATAGGATACGCAGAGTGCTTGTAATAGTTATACAATGCCAACGTCCCAGACGAGGTTTTAAATGTAATCAGATATCGATGCCACTGTCCTAGACAGAGTCTTACACGAATCAATACGATGCCAATGCCCCGGACATGGTCTTACACGTCATCAAATATCAATGCCACTATTTCAGATAGGGTCTTACACGAATCAATACGATGCCAATGTCTCAGACATGGTCCTACACGTAATCTCAAATCAATGCCAACGTCCTAGATGTGGTCTTACACGATATCACATAATAGACACCTATGTCATGATATTGACTTCCCTATCTATTCCTAGGTTCAAACGGAACTTCTCGGACATTTTTACTATGTCGATTCTATCTCAGAATTCTTGTATACATCATCTCATATACATTCATCATTATCAATAGTCATAAGAACATACATAATTCAATACAAATGCATTTATTTGTATATTAACTTACCTCGAATTCAAATATTCGTTCGGACTCGGTTATTCGACTCCTTTCGTTTTCCCACGATCTAAGTCTGTTTTCTTTGATTCTTGGTCTATACATATTCAAATTTAACCCTTTTATTTACCAACACATTCAATTCAATCCAAAAACACATATTTAGGGAAATTTACAAATTAGCCCTCACATTTTCACATTTGGACAATTTAGTCCCTATTTCACCAAATCACAAAATACACAAAATTACCACATACCCATGCTTTTCCGAATATTCATGTATCTCATACAAGTCCATACATTTTATTTATTTCATAATTTAGTCCCTTAAAATATTATTTTCTCAATTAAGCCAAAATTACTCAAAATCATCAAAACTCCAAAGACAAACTATGATAATGAAACATATATCTTTCATAACTCACCATCAAACTTCACAAAACACATGAGTTCATCAAAGGCTCATCTAAAAAACATTATCAATTCTCAAAATTAAGGCATGGATTTTGTAATGTACTAAGAAACGAATGCAAAAACGTAGAAATTATCGAAAACCGATTAAAAACATACCTTGAATTTAGCTTAGAAGTAGTCGAAACCTAGTTTTCTTCTTCTTTTCTTTTTCTTTTTGATATTCGGCCAAAAATAAGCACTATGGCTTTATGTTCATGTTTTTTTTATATAATAACTTGTAATATATTAATGTTAATATTGTCTTATAAAAATTAACTTATAAAAGCATATATATACATTTAATACCGTCCACTATTCTCATTTATGGCCAATTCGCAACATGAATCCCCATATAAAAGAAGACACACCAATTAGGCCACTCAATCAAATAGAAGGCCACTTTTACCTTTTATGCGATTTAATCCTTTTTTCAAATTAAACATATAAACGACCAAATTTAATCACGATACTTACACACATGCTTAGTCACATATCAGAGACACAAAAAATAATATTAAAAATATTTTATCGACTCAGATTTGTAGTCCCGTAACCACTGTTCCAACTAGGGTCAAAGCCAGAATGTTACAATTCTCCCCCCTTAGAGATTTTCGTCCTAGAAAATCTTACCATTAAACAGATTCGGATATTGTTGTTTCATTGAATCTTCAGGCTCCAACGTATCCTCTTCTACTCCGTGTCGATGCCATAACACTTTAACTAATAGAATTCTTTTGTTTCGCAATTCTTTCACCTCGCGAGCTAAGATACGGATCGGTTCCTCTTCATAAGTCATATCAGATTTATTTTCAATCTCAGACGGAGTTATCACTGAACTATCATCAGACAAATCTAATTGAGCATTCAAAGCACGTAGTGCAAACAATGATTTCCTACTCAGTGTATCAGCAATGAAATTTGCTTTACCCGGATGATAATCAATTACAAGTTCATAATCTTTCAATAACTCTAACCATCTTCTCTGTCGTATATTCAAATTTTTCTGAGTCATCATATATTTCAGACTTTTATGATCTAAAAACACGTGACATTTCTCACCAAATAGATAATGTCGCCAAATTTTTAATGCGAATACAATTGCAGCTAGCTCAAGGTCGTGTGTCGGATAATTCGTTTGATGTAGCTTTAGTTGTCTCGAGGCATAAGCTATAACCTTGCCTTCTTGCATTAATACGCATCCCAGACCATTTTAACGAAGCATCACTGTAAATTACAAACTCTTTAACCGATTCTGGTTGTATTAACACTAAAGCTTCAGTTAACAGAGTTTTCAACTGATCAAAACTTTTCTGACATTTATCAAACCATTCAAAACTAGCATCTTTCTGAAGTAATCTAGTCAATAGAGTTGCAATCATCGAAAAGCCTTTTACGAATCTTCGATAATAACCAACAAGTCCTAGAAATCTACAAACTTCAGATACTTTCTTCGGAGGTTTCCAATCCAGAATAGCAGAAATCTTGCTCGTATCAAATCTTATTCTAGAGATCGATACAATGTTTCCCAGAAATCTAACTTCACGCAACTAGAATTCACATTTGCTGAATATTGCATACAATTGCTTTTCTCGCAGAGTTTGCAACTCAATCCTTAGATGTTTAGCATGTTCAGTTTCATCCCGTGAATAAATCAAAATGTCGTCTATGAATACATCAACAAATCGATCTAGGTACGGTCAGAAAATTCTGTTCATCAGATCCATAAAAATAGCAGGAGCATTCATTAGTCCGAAAGGCATAACTAAAACTCATAATGCCCGTACCTCATTCTGAAAGCAGTTTTCAGAATGTCTGAGTCTTTTACCCTCAACTGGTAGTAAACTAATCTCAGATCTATCTTTGAAAACACAGTGGATCCTTTTAGCTGATCAAACAAATCGTCAATCCTAGGTAAAGAATATTTATTCTTTATGTTCACTTTGTTCAACTGATGATAATAAATGGACATTCTCATTGTGCCATCTTTCTTTTTTACAAACAGAACGGGAGCACCCCAAGGTGAGAAACTCGGTCTGGCAAACCCTCTGTCAGTCAGCTCTTGTAGCTGTGACTTTAACTCTTTCAACTCTATTGGTGCCATTCTATATGGAGCTACCAAAATAGGTGTCGTACCAAGCATCAGATCAATATCAAATTCAATTTCACGTATTAGAGGCAATCCTGGCAATTCTTCTGGAAATACATCAAAGAACCCACAAACAACTAGCACTGATTTTACTTTCTTTTTAGATACTTTCGAGTCAATCACAAAGAAAAATAAGCTTCAAAGCCATTTTTCACATAACTCTAAGCTTTCAACATAGATATCACAGCAGGTAATCTGTAACACCCCAAACCCGGTCAATACGCCACGACCGAATCTGGTATGTCACTGAGGAAAATATTTTTTTAAAAGAATCGAATTAACAATTAAATATTTGTGAAAAACTCTTTGAAATTCTATATTTGTAGAATTTTCATGTTTAATAAGTTAAAACTGAAGATTTACTTTGAAGTTACATAAAACTTTTAAAATAAGTGAATAAATCATAGGTTAGAAAAACATTTATATCTTTTTAAGAAAATTGAAATATCATTTTGAAAATCCTTTTGCAATTGAGTATAGAAACTTGAATTTTAGAAATCACTTAATTTGTTGAAAACATTTAACTTGTAATTTTACTATTGAACTATTCGTGTTACCCGATGGTAAGATTTTTAAAACCATTGCGAGTTTTTAATTTAGAAAACTTTGGGCTCAATTATTAAATTAACCAAGTAATTTATAAGCCATATTTTAAACATATTCAAAACATAAAAAATAATCCAAAACATAATTAAACAGGCCTTATTACAAATCCATAAAAATATGAAAACCAAGTTAAAATAAAATACCCAAATGGAAGTTCATATAAAACCAACTTTTATTGCATGGCCACCTCGAGTTCATCCGGCTCATCATCCGTGATCTCACGAATCACCTGAAAGGATAAGGGAGAAGGTGAGTCACCAAGACTCAGTGCATATTCCCACTCCCGGGTAAATACCACATACTTACACAAATTATAACAAAGCAACATATATGTATAATGCACCCAACCTAGCCATCCATAACTCCTTTTCTACCCCATGTGGTACCAAACCACTGGTGGTGCCAAACCACTGGTGACCGAAGTCACGATATAATTGTGATACCAAATCACTGGTGACCAAAGTCACGAATAACCATCTGTGGGGCCAACCCACATATGATACCAAATCACTGGCGACGATCCCATATCTCAAAAGTGGGGCCAACCCACGGTGGTGTTAACCACAGGGACGAGTCGCTATGAGGTGCCAAACCTCTGGTGTCCGAAGACACGAATGTGATACCAAATCACTGGTGGTGCCAAACCACTGGTGTTCGAAGACACGAATGTGATACCAAATCACTGGAGGTACCAAACCTCTGGTGTCCGAAGACACGATATCAATCTTCCCCCTCCTCTCATATTGCCCATGCCAATGTAATAAATAAACAAATCATGTCAATATACTTTGATATGTATCTCATAACAAATATATCATAAATCGTAGATCATGATTTCTATCCACATGTATTTACAACATATCGAAACGGACTTACCCGAATCCTCATTCATACCATCATGGTATCATATCCAAATCTCATCGTTTTTCCCACTTTCATAATATGATTAGTTATAACACACATAAATACATATATAAACCAAGTTATAAAGTGTGTAAGATACACACCTTTCACCAAAGCAAGAACTAACTTCCGGAGATCCGATCTATCGCACTAGATCACCTTGTCCTACAATTGGCCAATACTTAAATTATAAACAAAGGCCATTCGGCCCTACCACTAAATCCAATGAGTTATCACTTTGAAAACCAAATCTTACCTAAACTTACCCAAAACGATAATCAAGATGTGAGGCTTAGATTGATTGCTTCCAACGTCCCGAGGATCCTAAAAGAAATCGGTTCCTAAAATGGTTAGAACCTTGCAACAAATGCCCATAGGTTCGGCCTTTGTCTACAAGAAAATAACATAGAGAGGAGAAAAGAAATAACAGGAAAATCGGCCAAGAATACTTACTTATTAACCAAAATCGATTGAAGAAAGCAAAAGAGAATCTACCCTTGAATATTCGGCCAAAACAAAACAATAAGAGAAAGGGAAGTTTCGGCAAAATGGTTATGAAAGAAGAAAGATATGTGTATAAAAGTGAGAAAGTATGTGAGTAGAAAAGAGAATGAAAGAGAGAGAGAGAGAGTGTTCGATTTTAGCAACAATGGAGAAAAGAAAAGGGAGTTTGGAGAAGAGAGAAATTCGGCCAAGAGAGAATAATAAAAAAATGTGATTATGAACCAATCTCAAGAGAAGAAAAGAGAGAAATATGGGAGAGAGGTTCGGCCAAACACTTCTTTGCCAAAAAGAAAGTGCACAAAAATGCACAAAGTTCAATTGTAGTTTCGGTTTCAAAAGAGCAAATGAAAGAAAGAAAATGGTATTTGGTTCAAACAAAATAAGGCTAAAACCAAAGGCAAATTTGCACCAAAAGCACAATAAACATTCGGCCAAGGTGGGAGTTTTTGGAGAGAAAGAAAAACAATACCAAAAGATGCACAAATGCAAAAGTTGGCTAACTATACCCCCCAAACCACCTAACAACATTCTACCACCCCCTAAACACCCATACTAGTCCACATACATGCACTAATGGCCTAGGAATACTTTCCAAAACATCCTCCATATTCCATGCCTTTTGTCCCTCATCATACCAAAACCTTAAGATTCTTATCCCCAATTTCATGCTTTCCTTAAACAAATATTCAACTTACCAAAAGTTAAGAGTCCAACCTATCATGAATAAAGTTTGACCGTCCATCAAAGCAAGGATTCAAAAATAAACCTTCAAAATGCTAAACATGCTACTCGAACCTCTAACCTCGAGCAACTATCCAAGAATCATAACCACCTTGCCACTAACTCTTCATATGCTTAATTTAACACTTAAATTAACTTAAGTGTCAAGCTCACTTAATCCACTTCATTAAATAAACCATACTAAAAATTATTCTAGCTTCCTAAATAAAATCAAGCCTTCACAAGACTATGCTAACACATAAAATTCATACCCACGCCAACACAAAAGATACTCAAATTTTAGGATATTACATAATCCATTCAAATCATTGGACTCAACTCTGACTATTTCATCATTCGGACATCTCAATTTAGTAGTCTTTCTTTTACAGTTTATAACAGCATCATGCAATGTCAACCAGTCCAAACCTAGAATGATATCAAACTCATCAAATGATAATAGCATAGATCAGCAAGGAAACAGATATCTCGAAACATTAACGGGCAATTCTTGCATACTTTGTCAACCAGTACACTTTTACCTAAGGGGTTTGATACTTTTATAACAAATTCAGTAGACTCTACAGGAAAAGTCTTACTGGATACTAAGTTCATGCATATATACGAACAAGTAGAACTAGAGTCTATCAATGTAATCACAAAAGTATCATAAAGTGTAAATGAACCCGTTATAATATCTAGAGATGAAGCTTTCTCATGAGCTCGAAAAGCATACGCTCTAGTTGACGCTCTAAATTTAGATTTTGCAACAGTATCCGTCGTATACCTATGACTACCACTGACATTTCTTATATTTTGGGAAGGTCTACCTCTCTCTGGGCCGTTATCGGATCCCGGATTCTGAGTAGTCTCTTGTTCAACAAACCCTGGGCAGTCTCTAATAAAATGATCTAATGATCCACATCTGAAGCAAGCTTGATTATTCAATCTACAATTCCCCGAATATCTTTTACCACAACGCTTACACTCGAGTTTCTCGGATCTGATATCTCCAACACTCGACATCTTTGGGCAGTCTCGAATGAAGTGATTTCATGATCCACATTTATAACAAACTCTATTGTTATACTTGCCCCAACATTTTCCCATATGTCGTCTTCTTAACTGTCTACACTCAGGTTTGTTGCTTTTAGTACTTCCATCATTTGATTCAATTGGAGCTTGAGTTCTCAGACCAACACTTGGTCTCACACGATCTCTACTCATATGTCCAAATGAAGCATTTGATCGATTGCTTGCATCTCCGTATTTCTTCGTCAAAGGTTGAGAAAACTTGCTCATCGATCTTTTTTTCATAACGAGCTTCAGAATCAACTTTCTCGGCATTATCATCATTAGTAGCCCTAAACTCTTCGGCCCCATAATTACAGATTTCATCTACCGGAGGCTTATTCAACAGATTCATGTTCATAGTCGGAGGCACAACTAAAGTCTGAGGGGAATTAGACGGGGGTGGAGATTATGATACAGTCGGATTATTTCTCATAAATTGAGTGAACCATTCACTCATCATCTAGAAGAAAACTTGTTTATCTTCTCCCTTTTGACCGCTCGTAGCCGGTCTCGAATCAAAAGAAGTTATCCCTTGCGCGAGATCAAGTGCATTACTTTCTACATCATCGGCTACGGCTCTTTCGGGATCCATTACTATACGAAAATCACATTTTACACATCAGGATTCATCACACTATCACAGTTCAGATATATGGAATATATAGCTAGACTCTGACACGCTACGTTAGTCCGAGAATCGACTAAACCATAGCTCTGATACCAACCAAATGTAACACCCCTAACCCAAAACCACAGCCGGATTAGGGTTAAAGGCGTTACCAGATAAATCAAAAACTTATTCAAACATTTCACAATACAATTTACCAACCATAATCAAAGTGTCCCTTTTTATTGGTCAATGAAATCTTAGACATGCTTTAGAATAGGGTCAGGACTGAACGGAACACTTAGAAAATTTATAGAAATTTAATCATTCTTCAACACTGTTGAGGTCACACGCCCGTGTAGGTAGGCCGTGTGCCTCACATGACCACCAAGCACACCCATGTGTTTAGGCCGTGTCAAAATAGAGCATGCATACTTACTTTTCCACACGGCCACTAGACACGCACGTGCACCACGGCCGTGTACTCTTAGGCTATATACTAACTTATTAACACGGCTACTAGGCACGTCCGTATACTAGGACCGTGCACACTTAGGTTGGCCACTGACTTAATCCCACGGTCACCAGGCACGCCTGTCTGCCACGACCGTGTAGACAAAATAGGCCATTCGCAAGGCCAAAGTGCCACCCTTACTTGAGTCATACCTACAAGCAATGTACCAATCCATTTCATGTACAATTAACAACCAAAAACATATCAAATGATCAACAATTCTCTACATTAAATCTCATTTCTAATCATGCCAATTTGCACAACTAAATTGCATACATCTATAAGCATGGTTTAACCACATTTACCCATCATAGAACATTCTTTTAATCGAACATGGATACTCATAGTGCATTCATATACTTACCATAGTTTTACCATTTCATTAGCTATCAAGCCATACCAAACATACATCATGTATCATATTCACTCAAACATAATACCAACAATTACATAGCCACATCACATGGCTATTTACACATCTCAAGCATAACACAAAGTGACTAGCATATACATGCCATATCTAGCTATATTCACATTACAAAAGTACCAAAAAGAGTTTGAGTAGTGTGATGACGATCCTCGAAGGTCCTCGAGCCTTCAGTAGCTTCGACAATCTATAAAATAGAGAAAACACACATAGAGTAAGCTTTAAAAAGCTTAGTAAGCCATATACAAATAAACTTAGCATATAAGCATTCAATACATATAATCAATATAAGTTCACTAATAGTTCAATTGAATAATCATAATTCTTCTTAGCTCATTTACTTAGGCCATTCATCTTTCAATCTTGCATATCACTACATACTTTATTAGATCATAGCTTTTCTATTCATATAACACATTTACATTCTCGTATTCGAATATATAATTCACCTTGGTAAGTTTAAGAAAATACTTACCTTTTTATACACACAAAGTGTACTTATCAAACGTACCTGAAACAAATGTACAATTCACATATTCATTCATTTCTCATACTTCCCATTGTGCAGTTCGGAATCTAATAGGATACGCAAAGTGCCCGTAATAGTTATACAATTCCAACGTCCCAAACGTGGTCTTACACGAATCAATACGATGCCAATGTCTCAGACATGGTCTTACACGTAATCAGATATCGATGCCACTGTTCCAGATAGGGTCTTACACGAATCAATACAACGCCAATGTCCCAAACATGGTCTTACACATAATCAAATATCGATGCCACTGTCCCAGTCAGGGTCTTACACGAATCAATACGATGCCAATGTCCCGGACATGGTCTTACACATAATCAAATATCGATGCCACTGTCCCAGATAGGGTCTTACACGAATCAATACGATGCCAATGTCTCAGACATGGTCTTACACGTAATCAAATATTAATGCCACTATCCCAGATAGGGTCTTACACGAAATAATACGATGCCAATGTCTCGAACATGATCTTACACGTAATCAAATATCGGTGCCACTGTCCCAGACCAAGTCTTACACGAATCAATACGATGCCAATGTCCCGGACATGGTCTGACATATAATCAAATATCGATGCCGTTACCCCAGACAGGTTCTTACACGAATCAATACGATTCAAATGTCCTAGACATGGTCTTATACGTAATCAAATATCGAAGCCACTATCCCAGACAGGGTCTTACATGAATCAATACGATGCCATGTCCCAGACATGGTCCTACACTTAATCTCAAATCAATGCCAATGTGCCAGACACGGTCTTACATGATATCACATAATAGACACCTATGTCATGATGTATACTTCCCTATCTATTCCTAGGTTCAAACGAAACTTCTCGAACATTTTTATTATGTCGATTCTATCTCAGAATTCTTGTATACACATCTCATATACATTCATCATTATCAATAGTCATAAGAACATACATAATTCAATACAAATGCATTTATTTGTATATTAACTTACCTCGAAATCAAATATTCGTTCGGACTCGATTATTCGACTCCTTTCATTTTCCCACGATCTAAGTCTGTTTTCTTTGATTCTTGATCTATACATATTCAAATTTAAACCTTTTATTTACCAACACATTCAATTCAATCCAAAAACACATATTTAGGGTAATTTACAAATTAGCCCTCACATTTCCACAATTGGACAATTTAGTCCCTATTTCGCAAAATCACAAAATACACCAAATTACCACATACCCATGCTTAGCTGAATATTCATGTATCTCATACAAGTCTATACATTTCATTTATTTCACCATTTAGTCCCTAAAATATTATTTTCTCAATTAAGCCAAAATTACTCAAAATCATCAAAACTCCAAAGACAAACTATGATAATCAAACATATATCTTTCATAATTCACCATCAAACTTCCCAAAATGCATGAGTTCATCAAAGTCTCATCTCAAAAACATTACCAATTCTCAAAATTAAGGCATCGGTTTTGTAGTGTACTAAGCAACGATTGCAAAAAAATGTAGTAATTATCGAAAACCGATAAAAAACATACCTTGAATTTAGTAGAAGTAGCCGAAACCTAGCTTTCTTCTTCTTTTCTTTTTCTTTATGATATTCAGCCAAAGATAAGCACTATGGCTTTATGTTCATGTTTTGTTTTTATATAATAACTTGTAATATATTAATGTTAATATTATTTTATAAAATTAACTTATAAAAGCATATATCTACATTTAATACCACCCACTATTCTCATTTACGACCAATTTGCAACATGAATCCCTATATAAAATAAGACACAACAATTAGGCCACTCAATAAAATATAAGGCCACTTTTACCTTTTATGCAATTTAATCCTTTTCTCAAATTAAACATATAAACGACCTAATTTAATCACGAAACTTACACACATGATTAGTCACATATCAGAGACACATAAAATAATATTAAAAATATTTTATCGACTCAGATTTATGGTCTTAAAACCACTATTCTGACTAGGGTCAAAATCGGACTGTTACATCATGCCAATTCGACACAAGTCAGATAATGTGTAGCCAAGCTGCCAGAATATAGGCGATGATCGCCGTACAGAACACTTCCTCGACATATATCCAAACCTACCCCAAATCAGGTACAAAAAATAGATACAGAATTAACAGATAAAACATGCTCAATATGCTTATACACAAATAACAGAATATACAGTCATTCATAGTAGTATCCTACTCAAAGCATACTAACAGAATATCAAATCACATAAAACTAAGGTTTGGTTAGCCCATACCAACCCTACGGTAGGCCCAAAGTCGATCAGAACGACTCGGGTGACCCTAGGGAAAATTTTAAAATAATAGGCCCATAAGTCCTTGTGGGCCAAACGCCCAGATTGGCCTTCCTGTGTGGCCCACATGGCCTAGCACAAAAACCCACACACCCATGTGGAATGCCCATATGGGCCCACACACCCAACTTGGCCTAGCCTGTGTGGCTTACACGGCCATAGTCTAGTCACCACACGGCCGTGTCTTGCGCACGACCATGCCTATTGTAACACCCTTAACCCGTATCAGTCTCTGGAGTAGGGTTACGAGGTATTACTGATCAATACGCATCATTTAACATACAAAACTCATAAATTATGCATTCATACTCAAATACCATTTAATCACAAACACATCGTCCCTTCTAAGAGCCTACGAGGCCTTAAACATGCTTTAGAAGTGGTTCGAGACTAAACAGATAACATACGAAAATTTTTAGAAACTTAGAAAAATTTCAAACATACAGGGGCCACACGCCCGTGTGAACAGGCCGTGTGCCTCACACGGCTCCAGACACGCCTGTGTCCCAGGCCGTGTGGAAACAGGGCATACATACTGACTTGGGTCACACAGCCAATCACACGCCTGTATGTCTAGTCCGTGTGCCCTTCGAAGTAGACACATACGCCCGTGTGCCACGCTGTGTGTTAGGCTGTGTCAAACCTGTAGCGTATACTGAATTATCCAACATGGCCAAGTCACATGCCCATGTGCTAAGCCGTGTGCCAATTAGGGGGTATATTAACTTGTACCACACAGTCAGTCACACGCCCTTCTGTGAGACTGTATGGAGCATACTGGCTTTGATAAACCATAATATGAACATATTTTAATTCCACATTTAGCATACTTTTGGATAATTTATCCCTTTAATTATGGAAATATGTGCCCCTAATCCTTTGTTTTCATGTTTTATACTCAAGAGAGCACCAGATGATGAAAAAAACGAGAAACAGGCCAAAAACAGAGTAATTGGGCCAAAGTACTAAATTGACATGGCTTGGTCCCAAAGCCACATGGTCGTGTCTCATTAATAGACCTGAACACAGCCTGGCCTCGACTTACACGAGCGTGTGCCATAGGCGTGTCCCTGACGTGACCTGTTTGAATTTTATTCAGAATAGGGTACTTAGAGGCAAAGAAAGCCAATCCAAAAGCCAATCCAAAAGCCTATATAAACACCCTAGAGGCCAACCTTAAAGGAGGCGTTTAGCTAGGCCAAAGAGCCAAGCCAAAGGGGCCGAATTATAGGATTCAATCGAAGAAAGCCAGTTGATTCATCTCAAGAAGTCGGAATCATACTCAAGACTAAGGATCTCTTCTTCAACTTCTTCAGGCAGTTTTAGGGTTTTCTTTATGTTTTATTTTATATTTTCTTCTGAGATGTATTCTTTTATGATTATGAACTAAACCCCTCAAATACTTTATGGGGATGAAACCTAAGATGAATCTTGTTATTGTTTTCTGAACTATATGATAAATACTTGATTTGTTCTTAACTATGTGTTCTTAATTCTTGTTTTGATATTTCAGGATATTAATTCAAGTATTGATGTGCTTAGGCAGTGGAGCAAAAGTCCCTGTTTAAGAGTTAATCTAGCATAGTTAAGCGGAGTTGATCGTAACCCTAGAGATAGGATGACGAAAATCGGCCAGATTATGGTCAAACCTAATATGGGAGTCTGTAAATCGAGTTAATGCAATTCTAGGGGTTTTAATTAGAAGGAGATTTCAATTAATCAACCTAGGGTTAGACGTTAGTAGCCTCGAAAGAGTTATTAATATAAATTAGGGAATCCTACGGATCAAGTCAAGTGAATAAATCATCTGGTTCAGAGTTAGAAAACAAGTGAAGTCTAGGTGGATTCTTCCTCAGGTATTATCTCAATCAATTGGTTTTTCCCTCAAGTATTTTCCCCAATCTATTCTCTTTACCTTAGCATCTTTAGCTTAGTAGTTAGTTAATTTTAGATTAGATAACAATTCCTTTAATTCTTAGGCTAGATAATAAAAAGAAAGTTAGTATTAGTACTTTTGGTTCCTTTGGGTTTGACAATCCAGTCTTGCCACTAAACTATACTGTTGTTCGATAGGTGCATTTGCCTCGAGTCATTGTCAAAATTAGTTTTTAGGTTAGATCATTCATATTATAAATTTTTGAGACTTTGACAGACGATCAAGTTTTTGGCGCCATTGCCAAGGAACTGAAATATTAAGAACCCTTAACTTTTATTACTTTAGCCATATTTTATTTTATTTTATATTTGCAATTAAATTTTAATTTTTCTTTCCTAATTTTGTTTTTCTTTTTCTTTTTCTGGTAGGTAACTCTAGTTTATGACTAGAAGGAACCTGACTAGACCCTTGATTTTTTTACAGTGAAATAGAACATATCGCTCATAGAAACCGAAGAGATGTCACTGAATAATTATCAGTGGCAAGTCATGAGGACAAAGCCTACTAAAGCAGCCAGTGTATTCAACCTTGACGCGGTCACCATGTTATCTAACCAGGTAAAGCTTTCAAATAAAAAAATTGATGGTTTGTATGGTTCTACGCAGGTATATCCAGCAATATAGTACGATACAGATGGAAGAGGGGTGAACAACACATAATATCTATCCTACAACCCTTGCGTAGAGAACGAACAAGTAAACTATATGGGTAACTATTCTAGACCTCAAAGTAATCTTTACAGTAACACTTACAATGCAGGTTGGATGTACCATCCCAATTTCTCGTGGGGAGGTCAAGGTAAGCAAAGGTCGCAGCTTCCTTCAGGTTTTCAACAACCACATCACCAACAGGAAAAGAAGCCGAACCTTGAAGAGATGCTGACAAAATTCATCGTGGTGTTAGAAACTCGCTTTCAAAACACTGAGACAACACTTAAAATTCAACAAGCATCGATTCTGGAGATCGAGAATCAATTAGGGCAACTTGCCAAGATCATCTCAAAATGACCACAAGGAAGCTTGCCAAGTAACACCGAAACTAACCCAAGAGAGCAACCTCAAGCAATAACTACTCACGATAATGAAGGGTTAGATGAATCAAAATTGAAGCAAGAGAATATGGTAGAGAAAGGTAACATTGAGGTAAGCCATGAGAAACCAAACTCGGTAATTACAGAGTACCAACCACGTGTTTCGTCACCCAATAAGATAAACAAAGACGACATAGAGGAACAATTCGGTAAATTTCTTAAACTTCCAAAGAAATTACATATTAACTTGCCATTTCTTGAATCTCTTTTGTAGATGCCAAATTCAAGGAAATTTTTAAATGAGTTTTTGACAAACAAACAGAAGTTAGACAATACGTCGCATGTGGAGCTAAGCGTAGTGTGCCCAGTAACTCTACGAAATAAACTACCACGTGAGCTCACACTTCGTGTACTTTCAGAAGCAACCGACCCTCAAATAGCCGCTTCAGAGCTTAATACAAATGGTGCAACTCCTTTTACGACACGTAATGTCTTTCTATAAGGAACAATCGAGGTAACACATTCTAATTTCGGCAGTTTTGAGGTAAATATTGCTCAACTCAAACCATATGTTGATAGAATTGATAGTAAGAAAAAAAAAAGGCTTCGACTCTATAAACCACCATGGCCATACGAAAAACAGGTAAGTCTAGCTCAAGACTTTAAATGAGCACTTCTCGGGAGGCAACCCGAGCACTAACCCTATTAATTTTTATATTTTTGAATTTTAGCATCTAACTAAGAACTAACCAGACTTTTAGCCGCAGGTTTTCATATCCATATGGCCTTGCACACGGCTGTGGTCGTGGCCGTGTGGCCACCACAGGTAGGTACAAGGGCGTGGGCAACCACTAGATCCATGATTTTTATTTAATCCCCTTCTTCTGTTCACTTTCTTCCCTAAAGTCTTCTTCCCTTTTCCCCTTTCTCTTTGTATGCATATCCACTTTTCATTATTTATTTTTATTCTTCTTTCTATATTTATTTTTTTATCTTCTTTATTATTTTCTTCTTATTCTTCATGCCATTTAGGTTAAGCTTAGGATACAATAAGATTAGACCGGCTGCTTCAAGGATCCAATTTCAAACGGTTGGAGGCGCTCCCCCGTTTCTTTTCATTGACTCCATCCAAAATTCAGGAAGTTTCACTTCTCTCCCTATCTTTTGATTTTCTACTATATTGTTTTTCTATATCTTTGTACATTGAGGATAATGTACATATTATGTGTGGGGGGTTAACTATAGTATTATTTGAAAATCCCTAAATTATGTATTATTCTTAAGTAATTGTCTCATATCACTAATTAGAATGAAATTCCTGTTGATTTATGTTTTTTATTGATATGTTTTAGAATAAGTCATTGATAATTGTACAGTGATGATTTAAACTTTAAGATACTAGAGAATCAAGCATGATGAGTCTATTTTCAAAAATTAAAATTTTGTTAGGTTGTCTACCTGAATCTAATTATTACCTTGAAGTTTAAAATTTACAAGGTTGTCATCAAAAACCCATAATTTTTGTGAGATATTGAACCTTTTAGATCATACATTCTTTCGTGCTCACTTTATTGATTATGAGTGGGTCAATATTGATTTCTTATTCTAGAATTTGCTTTGATTATACTTGTCAAGACCACATCTTTTATTTGATATACTGAGATGATAAAGGTACCTAGGATTTAACCCACTTAATCCACTAAAAGCCTAGCCTCACAATTAACCCCTAGTGAACCCCTTTGATCCTAACAACCCATTCTATTGATTCACCCACTAATAACAACCCAAAACCCATCTTGTATTTGTTATCACCATTTTTCTTGACTCCCTTTTTATCGAGATTTGATTTTGAGCATTTACATAACTATGTTCTATATTTCAATTGTTAAAGTTCTTTCTTATTATGTACTTATTTTGATTTGTTCCTAAAACAAATAAAAAAATAAAAAATCAAAGTATATTCATTATTAGTTCTGTAATTAAGTGAGCTTATATGTTTAAATTCCACATCTTCAAGAAGAATCTCGTATTATTAGTATTACAAGTTTTCAATTGATGTAATTGTTTAGGATTAGTTCATTTTTCTAGTTAAGTAATTTGTCAATTAAATCTCGATTTTAACCCTTCTAATTTAGCATTTATCCACACCTTTAACCTAAGCCCCGTTATAACCCCTTTAAAGACCTTTTGATTTGTGTATCATCTCATTTTATAGTGGTGGAGGTTTGATTTTCAGGCAAGCATATGGGATTAACTTTTCATGTTCGAATTTTTAAGAGCTTAATTTTGAACCTTAAACACTTCGAGTGATTTGAGTGAATCTTTAGTGAGGATGTCAACTCTTGTCAATTTTAAATTAAAGGTAATTATTTAGATAAGGGGAAACACCTATGTTTTCGTGCTAAAAACTATGACTTTGATTGTTTGAATCTTTAGGACTCTTTTACTTAAATTGTCCGTGTATAAATTATCTATGAAATATGATGAAGCATTATCGATGAATATTATGAATTGAGGAAGTTCGTTTTAATTGTGAGTTGAGAATTTTACTTGAGGACAAGCAAAAGCTTAAGTGTGGGGGTATTTGATAAACCATAATATGAACATATTTTAATTCCATATTTAGCATACTTTTGGATGATTTATCCCTTTAATTATGGAAATAGGTGCTCCTAATCCTTTGTTTTCATGTTTTATAATCAAGAGAGCACTGGAGGATGAAAAGAACGAGAAACGGGCTAAAAACGGAGTAATTGGGCCAAAGTATGAAATCGACACGGCCTGGGCCCAAAGCCACACAGCCTGGCCTCGACTTACACGGGCGTGTGCCATGGGCATGTCCCTGACGTGACCTGTTTGAATTCTATTCGGAATAGGGTACTTAGAGGCAAAGAAAGCCAATCCAAAAGCCTATATAAACACCCTAGAGGCCAACCTTAAAGGGGGCGTACAACTAGGCCAAAGAGCCAAGCCAGAGGGGCCGAGTTGTGTGATTCACTCAAAGAAAGCCAGTTGATTCATCTCAAGAAGCCAGAATCATACTCAAGACTTAGGATTTATCCTTCAATTCCTTCAGGGGGTTTTAGGGTTATCTTTATGTTTTGTTTTATATTTTCTTCTGAGATGTATTCTTTTCTGATTATGAACTAAACCCTTGAAATACTTGAAGAGGATGAAACCTAAGATGAATCTTGTTATTGTTTTCAGAACTATATGATAAATACTTGATTTGTTCTTAACTATGTGTTCTTAATTCTTGTTTTGATATTTCAGGATATTAATTCAAGCATTGATGTGCTTAGGCAGTAGAGCAAAAGTACCAGTTTAAGAGTAGATCTAGCATAGTTAAGCAGAGTTGATCGCAACCCTAGAGTTAGGATGACGAAAATCTGTCGGATTAGGGTTAAACCTAATATGGGAGTCCATAGATCGAGTTAATGCAATTCTAAGGGTTTTAATTTGAAAAATATTTCAATTAATCAACCTAGGTTTAGACGTTAGTAGCCTCGAAAGAGGTATTAATATAAATTAGGGAATCCTACGATTCAAGTCAAGTGAATAAATCATCTGGATCAGAGTTAGATAACAAGTGAAGTCTAGGTGGATTCTTCCTCGGGTGTTGTCTCAATCAATTAGTTTTTCCCTAAAGTATTTTCCCCAATTCATTCTCTTTGTCTTAGCATCTTTAGCTTAGTATTAGTTAATTTTAGATTAGATAACAATTCATTTAACTAAGAAAGTTAGTATTAGTACTTTTGGTTCCTTTGGGTTCTACAATCCGATCTTGCCACTAAACTATACTGCTGTTCGATAGGTACGCTTGCCTCGAGTCGTTGTCACAGTTAGTTTTTAGGTTAGATCATTTATATTATAAATTTTTAAAACTCTGACACACGATCAGACTTCAATTCAATTTCAACACCAGAGGACACACGGTCGTGTAACATGACCGTGTGTCACACACGCCCATGTCTCTGCCCGTATGGACAAAAAAATAGGCCATATGCAAGGCCAATTTGCCTCCCATATTTGCATATACCTATATAACCCAAATGGTACCAAATCAAGATACAAATGTGCAACCAAAAGTCATCAACCAATATACAAATCATACCATATCCATTTCAACCATTTCAATACTCAATTCAATGCCATTTACCTATTCAAATACCTATCAACTCATCTTGCTTTACTAGACATAATTCACATATATGATTGATTCAATAAAACCATTCCAAACATGCATTATCAATTCAACCTCATTCATTCATTATAGGTCAATTTATCTAATTCAAAATAAAACCTTTCACACATCTTTATAACACTAACTAAATAATCAACACAAGCCAACTTAAATGGCCAAAAAAACATGTTCATCAAACATATCAAAATGACTCAAACCTATGCATATCATATACAATATACACACAACTCAAAAGTACCAAAATAGATGTTCAGTAGTGCGATGAAGTTCCTGACGATCCCCAGTTCTGAGCTAGCTTCGATATACTATAAAACATAAAAGAAATAAGCAAAGTAAGCTATAAAGCTTAGTAAGTTCGTATGTAAATATGAAATAATCTCATCTTTCATTAACATTTCTAAATGGATAATATAAATTGCATTAAAGCATCAATCACTAAATTAACATAAAATTCTCGACTTCCATCAACTCGTTACTCGAATAGCTTTCCGTACTTACCTGTACTGATACATATCTATTCTCACCAATTTACTCATCAAATCACTTTGAGATTATGAATGCTTGCGATACGAGTATGTCGATTTTTCGATGCCATAATCCAACTTTGGTCTTACACATACATTGCCAAGGCCCTGTCGTGGTCTTTCATTCACATGCTATAACCCGGTTATGGTCTTATTATTCGATTTTGCCATAGCCCGGCTATGGTCTTGTTCAGCAATTTGTTTACTTAAACCGTGCATTTAATTTAATATCTCCACATTTATCTAATAGAATAAATAGTATCTCAGTTTCATCCATCAAATAAATAGATACATATTTAATTTCAATTATAAGAACTTACCTCGTATACAGAAATGACGGATCGAGTCGACTACTCGATAACCTTGCTTTTCCCCTGATCTAAATCCGAATTCTTTCTTTCTTGATCTATATGAATTCAAAATTAACTTATTCAATCACATATTCTTTCAATTTAGTCCATATCACACTTCAAAGCACTTTTACACTTCTACCCCAAGTATTTCACAACTTTTACAATTTAATCCTTATTACACAATATCACAAATTAATGCAATTTCATCCAATCATATACTAGCCGAATTTCCTTAATACACATATCAAACCATGTTTTTTATTTATTCACATATTTAACCACTTATTTTCAACATTTCTCAATTTAGTTCCTAATTTGCATTTTCATCAAAAAGCACTTAACAAAACATGTAAAACTATCATCAAGCTTTCGTATTTTAACATTAAACATAAAAGAACACATAGATTCAACAATGTCAACTCACAAAATCTTAAACAGTTTCAAAACTAAAGATACGGGCTAGCTAGATTGAGCTACAACGATTACAAAAGCATAGAAAGCATAAAAACGGATCAAAAACGGACTTACAATTGAGCAATGCAATGACCGAACCCTAAATAGCTTCCATGGCTTTTTCTTTCCTTTAATTTTCGGTTAAGGGAGATGATAATGGATGAAATTTTGTTTTATTTTACTTATGTAATCATTTAATTACTAAATGACAAAATTAACCTTATTACTATTTCAAAATTTCATTAATGCCATGCCATTATCATCCATTATCATCCACTATCATAATAATGGTCTATCTACCACTTAAGAACCTTAACTTTAAGGTTCTATAGCTATTATACACATTTAGTTATTAGAACACCATTTTTTCACTTTACGTGATTTAGTCCTTTTTATCAAATTAACCAACCAATCAATAAAATTAGCGTATGAAATTTTCAAACATATCAAATAACATGCCGTAAATATCAAAAATAATATTAAAATAATTTTCTGGCATTGGATTTGTGGTTCCAAAATCACTGTTCCGATTTAGCTAAAACGGGGCTGTTACAACTCTCCCCCCTTAGGGATTTTTGTCCCCAAAAATCTTACCAGTTAATAGGTTTGGGTATTGTTTTATCATAGCATCCTCGGGTTCCCATTTAGCTTCTTCAACCCCGTGTCGATGCCATAATACTTTTACTAATGCGATTATCTTATTTCTCAGCTCTTTGATCTCACGAGCTAAAATTTGAGTCGGTTCTTCAGCATATGACATATCAGATTGAATTTCAACCTCGATCAAGGAAATGACATGTGAAGGATTGGATCGGTATCTTCGAAGAATCGACACATAGAGCACATTATGTATTTTCTGTAACTCAGACGGTAAAGATAGTCAATATACCACTGGCCCAAATCTCTCAGTAATCTCATACGGTCCAATGAATCGCAAACTATATTTCCCTTTCTGACCAAAACGCAATATCTTTTTCCACGATGACACTTTCAAAAACACTTTATCTCCGATCTGGAATTCATTAGCTTTCCATTTCAAATCTGCATATGATTTCTGTCGATCTGAAGCTATTTCAAACTATCGTGAATTACTTTCACTTTTTCTTCAGTCTCTCTGATCAGATCAACCCCGAGAATCTTATTTTTGCTAAGCTCAGTCCAATACAATGGTGTTCTACTTTTACGACCTTATAGAGCTTCATACGCTGCCATATTTATATTCGATTGGAAGCTATTATTGTAAGCAAATTCAATCACTAGTAGATATTTCTCCCATCTACCTTCAAATTCAAGAATGCAACAACACAACATATCCTCAAGTATCTAAATAACTCGTTCAGATTGACCATCCGTTTGTGGGTGAAACACAACACTAAAATGCAACTTTGAACCCAAAGCTTCTTGCAATTTCTTCCAAAATTGCGAAGTAAATCTTAGATCTCTATTTGAAACAATAGATAGGGGAACACCATGTAATCTCACAATTTTGAAAATATACAACTCAGATAATTTATCAAGCGAGAAATCTGTATGTACCAGAATGAAATGAGCTGATTTCTTCAATCTGTCAACAAAACCCAGATCGCATCTTTCTTTTTCGGAGATGAGGACAAACCCGATACAAAATCCATTGTTATTTCCACTCATGAATCATAATATGTTGTAATAAACCCGACGAAACTTGATGCTCAGCTTTGACTTGCTGACAAATCAAACATTTTGAAACAAATTCTGAGATATCTCGTTTCATGACGTGCCACCAATAAAGCTGTTTCAAATCGTTATACATTTGCGTGCTACCTGGATGTACTGATAAACAACTACTGTGTGCTTTGTTAAGAATCTTTTGAATGAGCTCAAAATTTCTTGGTACACATATTCTATCATGAAACATCAAACAATCTTCAAGCCCTATTCGAAACTCTGAATCAGAAGTCGACTCACACTGAGCTCGTTTTGGTTATAATTCATTATCAAATTTTTTAGCCTCACAAATCTGCTGTAGAAATAACAGTCTCACTTTCAATTCAGCTACTATCGAACCGTCGTTAGAAAAAGCTAATTGCATGTTCAAAGCACGTAAAGAAAATAAGGACTTTTGACTTAAAGCATCAGCAACTACGTTCACTTTCCCCAGATGATAATCAATCACTAATTCATAGTCTTTTAGCAATTCTAGCCATCTCTATTGTCGCAATTTCAAATCTTTCTGAGTCATCAAATATTTCAAGCTTTTGTGGTCGTTATAAATATGGTATTTCTCACCAAACAAGTAATGATGCCAAATTTTCAATGCGAACACTATCGCGGCTAACTCTAGATCGTGCGTTGGATAATTCTTTTCGTGCGGCTTCAACTGTCTCGGGGCATAAACTGCAACTTTGCCTTCCTGCATCAAAACACAACCCAAGCCATTTAATGATGCATCACTGAAAACTACGAATTTTTACCCGACTCAGGCTGAACTAACACTGGTGCATCTGTCAATAATGCTTCCAACTTCTCGAAGCTCTGCTGACACTTTTCTGACCACTCAAATTTAACATCCTTTTGAAGTAATCACATCATCGGAGTCGCAATCATCGAGAAGCCTTTCACAAATCGTCTATAATAGCCAGCTAGTCCCAGAAAACTATGGAATTCGGATACATTTCTCAGAGGCTTCCAATCTATAATCGCAAAAATTTTGCTCAAGTCAACTCAAATACCCGCGGCTGAAACTATATGTCCCAGAAAAGAAACCTCTCGTAACCAAATTCACATTTGCTGGACTTTGCAAACAATTGTTTATCCCTCAAAGTTTGTAACACGATTCTCTAATGCCTGGCATGATCATATTCTTCACGAGAGTAAATCAAAAATATCACCAATAAATACAACTACGAATTGGTCTAAGTACAGCCTGAATATCTGGTTCATCTAGTCCATAAAAACAGCAGGTGCATTGTTAGTTCGAAAGTCATAACAAGAAATTCATAGTGTTCATACCTTGTTCTAAATATAGTCTTTAGCCCATCTGAGTCTTTAACTCGCAACTGGTAATAACCTGATCTCAAATAAATTTTTGAAAACACTGTTTCCCCTTTTAACTGATCAAATAAATCATCTATTCGCTAAAAAGGGTATTTAGTTTTGATCGTCACTTTGTTGAGCTGTCGATAGTCTATACACATTCTTATCGTGACATCTTTCTTTTTCACAAATAACACCGGTGCACCCTAGGGAGGGAAACTCGGTCTAGCAAAACCTTTATCTGTCAACTCTTGTAACTGAGCTTTCAATTCTTTTAACTCTGTCGAAGCCATTTTGTACTGAGCTATCAATATCGACGTTGTTCCTGGTACTAATTCAATACCAAACTCAACCTCTCTGATAAGTGGTAAACTCGGTAACTCTTCAGGAAATACATCTGGATACTCGTATACAACTGATACAATTCAATCTTTTTTTCTATCACTTTCGTATCAAGTATATAAGCAAGATATGCTTCACACCCTTTTCTCAAAAATTTCTAAGCTAACATAGATGAGATCACAATTGGAAAACTATTCAGATCATCAAATTCAATTCTAATAGTCTTATTATTCTGATATTTCAGTTCAATTGTCTTTCGTCTACAATTCACTATAGCACCATGCATCGTTAGCTAATTCATACCCAAAATCACATCAAATTCATCGAATGGCAACAACATCAGTTTAGCCGGAAAATAGAAATTTCGATTCATTAATGGACAATTCTTACAAACTTTGTCAACCAAAACACATTTGCCTAAGGGGTTCGATACTCTAATCACAAATTCAGTAGACTCTATAGGCAAAGTCTTACTAGATACTAATTTCATATATATATAAGAGTGAGTTGATCCTCGATCTATCAATGCAATCACATTAGTATCATAGAGAGTTAAACTACAGGTGATAACATATGGAGATAATGCTTCTTCGTGAGCGCGAATAGCGTAGGCTCTAGCAGGTGCTCTAGCCTCGGATCTCACAGCAGTATCTTGTGTCACACCTCTACCACCAATCATATTTCCAACATTACGAAATGGTCTTCCTCTTGCAGTCGTGTTGCTTTGTCTTGCACTCTGAGATTTATCTTTCTCATCTAACTCAGGACAATCTTGAATAAAGTGTTTGTACGAACCGCATCTAAAATAGGCTTTATCATTCCGTCTACACTCTCCAAAATTTCATTTTCCACATCGTCCAAATTTAGGTTTGTTCGGTCTAACATTACCCGCAAATTGATTCCCACGATCTCTATCAGATACTCCACTAGTGCATTTGATTGACTATACGATTCTCGAGATTTCTTTGATGAAGAGTGATAGAGTTTATTCATCAATCTCTTTTTCGAATCTCTAGCTTCTGAATCAGTCTTTCTCTTTTCTTTGCCCAGTTATTCAGCTTTGCAAGCACGTTCGACTAACGCAAAGAATTCTTTTAAATCGAATATCTCGATCAGAAGTTTAATGTCTTCATTCAGCCCATCAACAAACCGCTTGCACATTATCTCTTTGGTTGAAACATATTCTCGAGCATACTTGCTCAACCATACAAATTCTCTTTCATATTATGGTCATACGACCCTGTTTCAATTCTAGAAATTCTTTATGCTTTTGATTAAGGAACCGTTGACTGATGTATTTCTTCTGGAACTCGGTCTGAAAGAATTCCCAGGTCACTCACTCTCTAGGCACTTCTGACACTAAAGTATTCCACCATTGATACGCAAAGTCTCTTAGAAGAGAAATAGCACTATTTAAGCATTTAGCTGGCGTACACGAAATTTCATCAAACACTCGGATAGTATTTTCAAGCCACAACTCGGCTCTCTCTGGGTCATCATCAACATTAGACTTGAACTCTTTAGCCCCGTGTTAATGGATCTTATCAACTAGAGGCTTATTCAATCTTAAAAGCTCGTTTCCTTGTGGAGCTACAGGTACAGTTTGGGGAATAGGAGGGGGTGGAGATTGTTGAGCAGTCGAATTTGTCCGAACATATTGAGTGAACCACTCATTCATCATCTGTAAAAATGCTTCTTTAGCCTCACCTCCGTGACTACTCGACATGGGTCTAGATTCAAAAGGTGTTGTCCCTTGAGCGGGAGCGGTCACATTACTCTCTACATCATCAGCTACAGCTCGTTTAGGATCCATTACTATACGAAAACATAATTTAAGCTATCAGGAATCATCACACTATCACAGGTTATATATGGCATGTATAGCTAGACTCTCACACATGCTCTGTTAATCCTAGAATCGACTAAACCGTAGTCTTATACCAATAAATGTAATACCCCTAACCCGTATCCATCATAGGAGTAGGGTTGCGAGGTATTATTGATCAATACACATTATTTAACATACAAAACTCATACATTTATGCATTCATACTCAAATACCATTTAATCACAAACACATCGTCCCTTTTAAGGGCCTACGAGGCCTTAAACGTGCTTTAGAAGTGGTTTGGGACTAAACCGATAACATACAAAAAAATTTTAGAAACTTAGAAAAATTTCAAACATATAGGGGTCACACGCCTATGTGAACAGGCCGTGTGCCTCACAGGCTTCAGACACGCCTGTGTCCCACGCCGTGTGGAAACAGGGCATACATGCTGACTTGGGTCACACGACCAACCACACACCCGTGTGTCTAGCCCTTGTGCCCTTTGAAGTGGCCACACACGCCCATGTGCCACGCCGTGTGTTAGGCCTTGTCAAACCTATAGGGTATACTGACTTATGCAACCCGGCCAAGTCACACGCCCGTGTGTGAAACTGTGTGGAGCATACTGACTTCAATTCAATTTCAACACCAGGGGACACACGGCTGTGTAACATGACCGTTTATCACACATGGTTGAGACACATGCCTGTGTCTTTGCCCTTGTGGACAAAAAATAGGCCAATTTGCCACCCATCTTTGCATCTACCTACATAACCCAAATGGTACTAATTCAAGATACAAATGTGCAGCCAAAAGTCATCAGCCAATACATGAATCATACCATATCCATTTCAACCATTTCAATACTCAGTTCAATTCCATTTACCTATTCAAATGCCTATCAACTCATCTTGCTTTACTAGAAACAATTCACATATATGATTGATTCAATAAAACCATTCCAAAAATACATTATCAATTTAACCTCATTCATTTATTATAGGTCAGTTTACCTAATTCAGAACAAAGCCATTCACACATCTTTATACACTAACCAAATCATCAGCACAAGCCAACTTAAATGGCCCAAAATACATGTTTATCAAACATATCAAAATGACTCAAACCTATACATGCCATATACCATATATACACAACTCAGAAGTATCAAAATAGATATTCGATAATGCAATGAAGTTCCTAACGATCCTCGATTCTGAGCTAGCTTCGATATACTATAAAACATAGAAGAAATAAACAAAGTAAGCTATAAAGCTTAGTAAGTTCGTATGTAAATATGAAATAATCTCATCTTTCATTAACATTTCTAAATGGATAACATAAATTACATTACAACATCAATCACTAAATCAACATAAAATTCTCGACTTCCATCAACTCGTTACTTGAATAGTTTTTCGCACATACCTATACTGATACATATCTATTCTCACCAATTTACTCATCAAATCACTTTGAGTTTATCAATTCTTACGATACGAGTATGTCAATTTTTCGATGCCATAGTCTAACTATGGTCTTACACATACATTGCCAAGATCCTGTCGTGGTCTTTCATTCACATGCCATAACCCGGTTATGGCCTTATTATTCGATTTTTTCGTAGCCCGGCTATGGTCTTGTTCAGCAATTCGTTTACTTAAACCGTGTATTTTATTTAATATCTCCACATTTATCTAATAGAATAAATACTATCTCAATTTCATCCATCAAATAAATAGATACACATTTAAGTTCAATTATATTAACTTACCATGTATACGAAAATGACGAATCGGGTCGACTACTCGATAACCTTGCTTTTTCCCCGATCTAAATAAGAATTCTTTCTTTCTTGATCTATTTGAATTCAAAATTAACTTACTCAATAACATATTCTTTCAATTTAGTCCATATCACACCTTAAAGCATTTTTACACTTCTGCCCCAAGTATTTCACAACTTTTCCAATTTAATCCTTATTATATGATATCAAAAATTGGTGCAATTTCATCCAACCATATACTAGCCAAAATTCCCTAATACACATATCAACCCACAATTTTCATTTATTCACATATTTAACCACATATTTTTAACATTTTTTAATTTAGCCCCTAATTTGCATTTTTCATCAAAAATCACTTGACAAAACATGTAAAACTATCATCAAGCTTTCATATTTCAACATTAAACATCATAAAACACATAGATTCAACAATGGCAACTCTCAAAATCTTTAACAGTTTCGAAATTAAAGGTACAAGCTAGCTAGATTGAGCTGCAATGATTACAAAAACATAGAAATAGTAAAAAATGGACCAAAACGGACTTACATTTGAGCAATGCAATACTGAATCCTAAATAGCTTCCATGACTTCTTCTTTCCTTGAATTTTCATTTAAGGGAGATGATAATGGATGAAATTTTGTTTTATTTTACTTATTTAATCATTTAATTACTAAATGACAAAATTAACCTTATTACTAATAAAAAATTTCATTAATGCCATGCCATTATTATCCACTATCATAATAATGGTCTATTTACCACTTAAGGACCTTAACTTTAAGGTTCTATAGCTATTAGAACACCACTTTCGCACTTTACGTGATTTAGTCTTTTTTATCAAATTAACCAACCAATCGATAAAATTAGCTCACGAAATTTTAACATATCAAATAACATGTAGTAAATACCGAAAATGATATTCAAATAATTTTTTGACGTTGGATTTGTGGTTCTGAAACCACTGTTTTGATTTAGCTAAAATCGGGTTATTACACCTACGTTGATCACACGGTCGTGTCTCGCACACGGCCACCCACACGGCCAACCACATGCCCGTGTGACGTCGACAGTGGCCATTTTTGACTTTTGCTGAAACTCAATTTTTAAAGTTTTGGGAAGACACCTGGTACGCTTATGCTGCGAAACCACTCCCAAGACCATCAGAACCTAAAATAAAAAAAACCAAAACCCCAAACTCAATCTTAAATCATGATAATCTGAAACCACAAAACTAACAAAAAATTATTTGAGCGTTCGACAATTACCCCAACACCCCGAACGACTTTGACTACAAATTCGCAAGATAACAGCCCCGTTCTTTGCGAATCTCCGTTGCCAAAATAGAAAAATAAAGCTCCAACCGAAAATTTTGGAAAACGAAACTTCATAAACACAAGAATCCCCACTTATTGAACAATTCATAGAAAGTAGAACAACGAGATTTAAAGATTCATTTACCTATCAAAATAAAATAGAAGAAAGTAACAAGCAGATGAAGAGCAAAAGAGTAGAGCAAGGCAAAAGAAAATGGACGTCGATTTTTCCTGGAAAGAGAGAGGAATTTTCGAAAAAAATAAAAATAAAAATAAAATCAAGATTAAAATCCCCCAAATTCCTCCCCACTAACAACAACTACCTCAGAATTCGAACTTCACAGAAACTCTCTCATGCAATTGAGCAAAAGTTAATACCCATGCTTGCGTAGGGATTCGAACACAGGACCTCCAACACACTAGCTCTTTTACCAATCGAACAAGCAGGCTCATTCTGATATGAATTAACAGAAAATGATATATAAAACCACCGAACAAGGGTAAGGCATAGATAAAAAAGAACAAAATTATCAAATGTGGGACTTGAACCCAAGACCTCATACACACACCTAGAGCACTTAACCACTGAAGCAAATGCACACTTGTGTCAGATATTTACAGAGACAGGGATAAATTAATCAGGGCGTTACAACTCTAACCCCTAAAAGAAATTTCAACATCAAAATTTACCTGATCAGAACAGATGAGGATACTACTGATGCATCAAGTCCTTAGGTTCCCACGTGGCTTCCTCAATGCCATGATTCTGCCACAGAACCTTCACTAACGATATGGACTTCCTCCTCAAAACCTTAATATCACGATCTAGAATCTGAACAGGTTCCTTCTTAAAAGTCAAATCCAGTCTAATATCGATCTCCTTAATAGAGGTAACGTGAGATGGATCAGACCAGTACCGCCTTAACATCGAGACATGAAACACATCGTGAATATGGTCCAACTCTGGAGGTAGCTCCAACTGATAAGCGATCGGTCTGACACATTTCAGAATTCGATACGGTCTAATAAACCTAGGGCTCAACTTGCCCTTACGACCAAATCTCAGAACCTTCTTCCACGAAGAAACCTTAAGAAAGATGAAATCTCCTACAAAGTACTCAATATCACACCTCTTCAGCTCTACATAAGATTTTTTCCTATTAGAGGCTGCCTTTAGACGATCCCGAATCAGTCTAACTTTATCTTTGGTATTAAAAACCAACTCAGGACCCAAAACCCAATGCTAACCCAACTCAATCCAACATAGCAAAGTATGACACTTACGACCATATAAAGCCTCGTAATGTACTATCTGGATGCTAGACTGGAAAATGTTATTGTAGACGAACTCAACTAGCGGTAGATAATCCTCCCAACTACCTTGAAAATCAACCACACAAGTTTGAAGCATATCCTCCAGTATCTGAATCACCCTCTCAAATTGACCATCAGTTTAAGTATGGAATGCAGTATTGTGGTCCAATCCCGAACCCAAAGCCTCGTGCAATTTCTTCTAGAATCAAGAACTAAAGTGTGGATCTCTATTAGAAAGAGTTGAAATAAGAACGCTATGCAGTCTTACAATATCAGAGATATAGAGTTTCGCTAAATTCTGTAGAGAATAGTCCGTCTGAATCAGAATGAAATGAGCAGACTTGGTCAATCGATCCACGATGACCCAAATAGAATCCTTCTTAGTGGGTGTCAAGGGTAACCCACTAACAAAGTCCATCGCTACTCGTTCCTATTTCCATAAGGGAATCTTAACAGGTTGTAGCAAACCCGAAGGCAACTAATGCTCAGCCTTAACTTGCTGACACGTTAGACAACGAGTAATAAAATTGACAGCCTCATGCTTTAAACCTGACCACCAGTACAACTCACGAAGATCGTGATACATCTTATTACCATCGGGATGCATAGCATAAGGGCTACTATGCACCTCCCTCAGAATTGACAGCCTTAAATTTGAATCATTCGGCACATAGATCCGACCTCGAAAACATAGAACACCATTATTATTCAGCCCAAAATCTGATGTACTGCCACTCTCAATCTGATGAAACTGCAAACCCAGAGATTTATCCCCTAACTGCTTAACATGAATCTGATCAATCCAAGTCAACTTAACTTGCAACTCAGATAACAGACTCCCATAATCAAACAAACTAAGCCGAGCAAACATTGCTCTCAAATTAGTCATCACTTTACAACTTAGAGCATCAGCCACTATCGTACAGTCATAATCTTTAAGTAGCTCAATCTATTGACGTTGCCTAAGATTCAACTCCTTCTAGGTAAGGAGATACTTAAGTCTCTTGTGATCAGTGTAGATAATACACCTCTCACCATACAGATAGTGCCTCTAGATTTTTAATGTAAAAACCACAGCAGCTAACTCAAGATCATGCGTTGGATAATTCCCTTCATGTGTCTTAAGCTGATGGGATGTATAAGCCACAAAATTTCCATCTTGCATCAATATACATCCCAAATCAACGTGCGATGCATCACTGTACACCACAAACTCTTTTTAAGATTCAGGCTGTACCAGAACAAGAAGCCTGAGTCAGAATAAAATTGAGCTTCTCGAAGCTCAATTGTTGCGCATCAGTCCAAACAAAAGGAACACCCTTACGCAGAAGCTTAGTCAAATAAGCTGCAATCAGAGAGAACCCCTCGACAAAATGCCGATAATAACTCGCAAGACCCAGAAAACTGTTAATCTCAAAAATGTTCTTAGGCTATTTCCAATCAAGCACAGGCTCAATCTTTCTCAGATCCACACGGATCCCTTCAGCAAAAGCTACGTGCCTCAGTAAAGTTACCTCTCACCACTAGAACTCGTACTTGCTCAACTTAGCATAAAGTTATTTTTCACGAAAAATTTGAAGCACTACTCTAATATGTTCATCATGCTCATCCTCAGTCTTAGAGTAAACCAGAATATCATCGATGAAGACCACCATGAACTGATCCAGATATGGTTGAAACAACCGGTTCATCAAATCTATGAATGCCGCCAGAGCATTCGTCAGACCAAAAGGCATAACTAGGAACTCGTAATGTCCATAACGAGTCCTAAATGTAGTCTTATGAACATCCACCTCTTTAACCCTTAACTGATGATACCCAGAATGAAGATCAATCTTAAAAAACACAGAAGCCCCTTTGAACTGATCAAACAAATTGTTGATCCTCAAAAGTTGATACTTGTTCTTCACAGTCAGTTTATTCAGTTGCCGATAATCAATACACATCGTTATGGTGCCATCCCTTTTCCTCACAAACAGAACCGGTGCCCTCCATGGAGACACACTAGGGCAGATGGAACCACGATCCAGAAGCTCTTGAAGTTGAGCTTTTAGCTTTGTAAGATCCTTCGATGCCATTGGGTAAGGAGTAATGGACACCAGAGTTGTACCCGGTAGAAGCTTAATTCTAAACTCAACTTATCGATTTAGAGGTAAGCTCGACAACTCCTCAGAAAAGACATCTGGAAATCCTTTACTGTTATGATATCCCCGATGAAGAGTCTTTAGTAATAGAAACACTGACGTAAGCTAAATATGCCTCACATTCTTTTCGATTAAATTTTTCAGCCACAAGAGCAGAGATCACATTGGACAGATAATCTCAATGCTCACCAGTCACAACCACCTCTATATCATCCTCACTCCTTAAAACGACCCTCTTAGACGTATAGTCCAGGCTAACATGGTGCTCAACCAACCAGTCCATACCTAGGATCAAATCGAACTCCCCAAACGGTAACTTAATCAGATTTTCCAAAATACAGCCCCTTGCACCTCTACCTGAACATCCCTATAAATTTTACTAACCCTACCAGACTTCCCCAACAGACTCAGTATAGTGATCTCATTAAAAGTGCTCTCGACAAAAATTCCTAGGCTTTCAGATACAGAACTAGCTATATAGGAGTGTGTAGAACCTATGTCTATCAAACCAGTATAAGGTACATTAAAAATTAAGAATGTACCGGTGATAACATCTGGAGCATCCCTATACTCTCGGTGTTGAGTAGCATAAACCAACGTAGGCTGCTTCACCTCAGTCTCACCAGCACCTCTTCTTGATGCTCTCTACCCTTAGCCCAAACCATTACCACCCCTAGCCGGTCCACGGCCCCTAGGTGGCTACTGAACTACCCCTTGAGGCTGTACAAAACTCAGTCCCGAAGCTTGCATCTGATCTGCCTGCTGTGGACACTCTCGAATTCGATGCTTCAAATACTCACATCTCAAACAAGCCCTAATCCTCTTCCAACACTAGCCCGGATGGCTCCTACCATAATCTCTACATGGCTGAATCCCAGAAGGTGTAATAGGAACCCCCACTCTAACTGGCCCATCAAGTCTGGCCTTTTTCTTAGGCCTCTGAATAGAACTAAAGGGCTTGGAATCCCTCTTATTCTTACTCCTCTCTCGGTCCCTATTCTGGCGCTCCATGCACTTAACATCCTTGGTGATCTTTGCCTTCTCAGCCAGAATTGTGAACTCCTACTAGTTCTGTATAGCAATCAGTACCCTCAGACTGTCCCTCAAATCGTCCTCAAAATGGACACAATTCTCATACTCAGATGCCACTATCTTCGAGCAGAGCGGCTCAACCTCAGAAACTCAGCCTCATACTCGGCCACTAATCTATCACCTTGCGTGAGATTCATGAACTCACGCCTACGAGCATCCACATAGCATACCCCCATGTAGTTACTCTGAAAGATAGTCTTAAAGAAATCCCAGTTCAAATGATCAAGCTGAGTACCCTCCTTAACAGTCAACCACCAATGATATGCCTCGTCACGAAGCAAAGAGACTGCACCCTTAAATTTCTACTCGAGAGTACATTCTAAATATTCATAATCCTCTCAGTGGCCTCTAACCAATACTCAGCCACAGTAGGGGCGACTCTAATGAAACCCCGAAATAGCTGAGCACCATTGGACTTGAGTTGTTTAGTTACTGACCCACAGCCCCAGATCGAGGATGGGGTCTAACGACCCTCTCCAATATCCTCATCATGGCTTGGGATAGTGCATCGTCCCCAGTCGAACGGCTTTGAGACCCAATCTCAGTAGCAGGTGAAAATGGTGTCTCACTCGTATCTAAATTTTGCATACTGCCTAGAGAAGAATACTCAACTCAAGCCCCCCTACGCCTCTACCACGGCCATTAATACCATGACCGCGAATTCTACGAACATTCATTCTATAATACGAACTTATCTACATTATAAAGTTTTATGCTTCAATTCCAGTATTTATTAATAGATATTTTATGGGTAAATTATCAGAAGTTCAGAGATGTTTTCAGAACTTTCAGTCTCTAACTATTTCAGTACAGTTTCAGAAAGTGCTATCTTCAGCGTTTTTTAGAGTATACTATCTAAGTTTTAGAAATACTGACAGGATCAGCGTCGGAGACTCGGTATACCACAAACTTTCTCAAATTATTCAAATTATTGAAAACCAATTCTTTTTGAAATTCAATTTTGGAACCCACAATTTCACAGCTCGAGTTTTGTAACACATTTCTGATAACACTAAATGTAACACCCTAAACCCGGCTTAGATATTATGGCCGAATCAGAAGATGTCACAAAGAATGGGTTTTGTGAAAACAGAGTTGTCTCGTCAAATCATTAACATTTCATAATTTACATACATTTATAATTTATTGAAAACACTAATTAGTTAGTTCTTTTACCAAAAACTTATTACAGTGGAAGCATTAAAACCGTTATAATTTGAAAATACAGTTGTGTTTTAACAAAAACCTTTGTTTGCGTAAAACATTTATTTTTATAGAAAAAAGCATTTTGTTGAAGCATGCAAATAATTGAGTAACGAAACCGAAACCAATAGTTAAAAGTCTATACAGTCCAGAAAGTCCTATGAATTACAAACTCTCAATTGAAAACCAAATATTAAATAAAACCATAGATGAGTAAGTTTTAACAGTTTACGATCAAGTGGTCACCGCTGAGTCTCTGCTGCGCCGATTCGCCTAATTTTATGGATTATCTGGACAGAACAAACAAACAGATGTGAGTTTTTGTAAACTCAGTGTGTAGCCCAACAGAATTTAGCATGCAAACATACAGAGATCTCATTATAGTCAGATACAAATTCGAGATTTTGCCCATTTCAGATACAGTCAATAGAATTAGAAATACAGATAAGAATATACAGAACCCTACCCCTATCCTCTACACACCAACTCCGTCCATCCCAACACACCTTGGGGGTTAAAAACACCCACCCATCCCTACACACCATATCATGCCATTTCAACTCAAGTCAGATAATGTACAGCAAAACTGGCAGAATATAGGCGATGATTGCCGTATAGAACACTTCCTCAACATATACCCAAACTCACCCCAAATAAAGTACAGAAAATAGATACTATAACACCCTTTACCTGTATTCAACGCCAGAACAGGGTACGACGCATTACTGGACATAAACACAAGCAAACATATATTTTCGATTCATAAATTTTTGTCCAAATTAAAATCATTCATATTCAATCATATAGTCTATTATATGAGCCTAGGAGGCCCAAAACACACTTTAGAAGTAATTCAGGACTAAATCAAGCACTTACGGAATTTTTATAAAACTTAGAAAATTTTTTCTAGAAGTAGGGGTCACACACCCATATGGTTCAAGGGACACGCCCTTGTGACCCTGGGACATGCCCGTGCTTCAGACTATGTTCAATTTAGGGGTGCTCTCTGACTTGTGCCATATGGCCGTGCCATACGCCCTTGTGCTAGGCTGTGTAGCACACACGACTGAGACACATGCCCTTGTCTCTATCCGTGTGCTCAATTCTGGATATTCTGTTTTTCAAAATTAAGGTGCAGGGGACACACGGCTGGAACACATGCCCGTAGGGCAGACCATGTGTCACACATGGCCTAGACACATGGCCGTGTGTCTACCAGTGTGGACAAAAATAAGGCTATTTATCAAGCCATTTATCCACCCTCACTTGTACACATCTACACAACATCACATGGCACAAATTCAGGCATATAAATGCAACCAAAAAACCACAAAGAAAATAATAACATGTCATTCTTATACCATTATTTATCGTATTTATAACATCGTACTTAGCCCGTTAAAAACATACTAATTTCACATTCGCAAGAGGGCATTAGCATATGAATGAACTTATAATCAACATAAGCCATCATTCATGGCTACATATATAAGATGAAGCATTAGCAATTACAAGCTAACATATATGGCCAAAGTAATAATGACACACATAACAAATTGACATAGTCCCTATACATGCCATAGACTTAAAATGCTTGAATTCACTTATACCCAAAATGATAGCGTGATAGTGTGATAGGATCTCCGGCGTTCTCCAACCCAAGCTAGCTTAATAACCCAATAAGACATAGGAAAGGAAGGGGGTGAGATATGTATATTGCTTAGTAAGTTCATATGTAAATAATAAGCAACCCTCAACCATACATATATCATATTATCAACATAATGTAAATCCATACGAATGTCATTTAAGTCCCATAAGTATAACTTACTCAATCACATCTTACCAAGTGTTTATCATGTTCAACAATATGAACAAAAATTTTATATATACCATAATCTCATGGTTATAATTTTATTCAGTCACAATGTTTGCTCTATCAACTTATAAGCATAATTTGACATATTCTGGCATTAGGCCAACAATCGTAATCTTTCTGCTGTAACATATTACAACAATTAACAAATCATTTCAAACCACATAATAAACATGCATATTAATTATGAGTATTTACACTTCAAGCATATACTTTAACATCACTCAATTGCCTAAACTCTTATCTTCACATACTTTCATAACCATTTTAATTGGCAGTTATGCCAATCTTTCCTTTTTCACATATCCTGACAAATCACAATTTGCATGAATAAAACATGCTATATCTTAACTCAATTTGGCCCGAAAGCCAATCACATATTCATTAATAGAATTTATCATGTATTTCATACATTACAAGTATAGACAAATAATCACAATGTTTTCATAAAATCATTCTCGTGGAAATCATGAACTCACAATTTCACTAAGTCAATGTATATAAATTTTATGTACATACCTGTACCAATTCGTAATATTTAAATACTCTTTTTCTTCTTTTGACATACCCGTTGAATTTCCTGTTGAACTATTTGGAATACTAAAGGATACTCGAGGATCTCGTATACACTGTACCATACCAATGCCATACCCCAGATATGGCCTTACATGTACTCTCGCATCATTGCCAATAGCCCAGCTATGGTCTTATACGAAGTCTCATATTAATGCCATATCCCATATATGGTCTTACACGAATGTCTCAAATTGATGCCATATCCCAGATATGGTCTTACACATAATCTCAGTAACCCTAATGTCATGACATTTATATCCTATCTATTCTTAAGGTTCAACTGGGACTTTCACTGTACCAAATCTCTGTCAGTCATTTTCATAGTATCATACTCAATAACATTCGTATTTCATTTCAATAATATAATATTTACCATAATTATATCAATTAAGCATTTATACACATATAATTTAATGCTTATTAAACATACGAACTTATCTCGACATAAAAATGGAGAAAATGACTAAATCGTCAAATATTCATTTTCCCCCGTTCTAACTCTAAACCTCGTTTTTGGTAATACGGTATGCACCGGTATAAAATAAGCTGACTTAGTTAGCCTACCAACCACAACCCATACATCATCTTTCATCTTTAGCGTCAACAGCAATCTAAACACAAAATCCATAGTAATACGGTCTCATTTCCACTCGGGAACCATCATAGGCTGAAGTAAACCCGAAGGTACTTGGTGTTCGGCTTTTACTTATTGAAAATTTATGCACTTAGAGACAAACTCTGAGATGTCTTTTTTCATTCCCGACCACCAATACATTTTCTTTAAGTCATTGTACATTTTCACACTGCCCAGATGGATAGACATACAACTGCTATGTGCCTCATACAAAATCTTCTGAATAAGCTCGTCATCTTTAGGTACACAAATTCTGTCTCGAAACATTAAACAACCGTTTGAACCAATCCAAAAGTCTGATTCTATACCCATCTCACACTGAGTTATCTTAGCTTGCAATTTCTTATCACCTTTTTGAGCTTCGTAGATCTCTTGAAAAATATTGGTTTAGCTCTTAACTCTGCTATGATCGAGCCATCATCAGCCACAGACAACTGGGTATTCATAGCCCTCAAGGCAAACAATGATATCCTACTCAAAGTATTAGCAACCATATTTGCCCTTCCATGGTGATAGTCAATAATAAACTCATAATCTTTTATCAACTCTAACCATCTCCGCTCCGCAGGTTTAACTCCTTTTGAGTCATCAAATACTTTAGAATTTTATGGTCGGTGAATACTCGACATCTCTCGCCATACCAATGGTGTCTCCAAATATTTAGTGCGAACATTACGGTGGCTAACTCTAAGTTGTGAGTCGGATAGCTTTTCTCATGTGGCTTCAGTTGTCTCGAGGAATAAGCTATTACCTTCCCTTCTTGCATAAGCACACACCCCAATCCATCTAAGGATACATCGCTATACACCACAAATTCCTTTCCCGGTTTCGACTGCATTAAACTGGGGCTTCAGTCAATAATGCTTTTAGTTTCTCAAAAATCTGTTGGCACTTCTCTGTCCATTCGAACTTGACACCTTTCTGTAGCAACCCCGTTATCGGTGTAGCAATCATGGATAATCCTTTAACAAACCGTCTGTAGTAACCCGCTAAGCCTAGAAAGCTTCTAATCTCCAATACATTCCTCAGTGATTTCCAATCAACGACAGCTGATATCTTACTTGGGTTAACTCTAATTTCATCACCCAACATGATGTGGCCCAAGAATCTGACTTCTCGAAGCCAAAATTCACTTTTTCTAAATTTAGCAAACAACTGCTTATCTCTTAAAGTCTGTAAGACAGATTTTAAATGCTCTGCATGCTCACTTTCATCACAAGAATAAATTAATATGTAATCAATAAAAACAACTACAAACTTATCCAAGTACAATCAGAATATACGGTTTATACGGTTTATTAAATCCATAAATACTGCAGGAGCATTCGTTAAGCCAAAGGGCATGACGAGGAACTCATAATGGCCATACCTCGTCCGAAACGCAGTTTTTGGTACATCTTGTTCCTTAACTCTCAGCTGGTAATAATTGGACCTCATGTCTATTTTAGAAAACACTATGGCTCCCTTCAATTGGTCAAACAAATCATCAATCCTTGGCAAAGGATACTTGTTCTTAACTATAACCTTGTTGAGCTGTCGGTAGTCTATACATAATCTCATCAACCCATCTTTTTTTTCACAAAAACTACCGGAGCACCCCACAGAGAATAACTCAGTCTCATAAAACCCTTATCCATTAACTCTTGTAGCTGAACCTTCAGCTTTTTTAACTCCAACGATGCCATCCTATATGGGGCAACCGAAATAGGTGTCGTACCAGGGACTAACTCGATAGCAAACTCAACTTTCCTAGTTGGAGGCAATCCGAGCAACTCTTCTGGAAACACATCTAGGTACTCACAAACCACAGACACTGACTCAATCTTTACTTCCGACTCTAAGGTATTCAACACAAATACAAGATATCACTTATACCCTTTTCTCACGTATTTCTCAACAGTCATATAAGAAATTAGTATAAGCTATCCGGTTCACCTGATTCAACCCAAATAATATCCCCATCTTCACTTTTCAGTTCAATAAATTTTCTTTCACAATTTACTATCACATCATGAGCAGTTAACCAATCTATACCAAGAATCACGTTAAATTCATCAAACAGCAACAACATGAGGTTAGCTAGAAAATAATGACCTGTAATTGTCAATGGACAATTTCTACATATTTGATCAACTAACACATGCTCGCCTAATGGGTTTGACACTTTTATCACAATTTCTGTGGACTCAATAGGCATATTCATACTAAAAAACAATTTCTTACAAATATACGAATGGGTAGATCTCGAATCAATCAAAGAAACAATAGAAATATCTTGAAGAGAAAAAGTACCCGTAATCACATCTGGTGATGATCCCTCTTCGCGAGCGCGAATGGCATAGGTCCTTGCAGGTGCTCAGCCCTCGGACCTCATGGCGGAATCTCTAGGCGTACCTCTGCTATTATCCCCACTTTTGGGGTTCTTTTGTGGTCTACCCCTCGAACGTGCATTACTCGCTCGCACATATTGCTTTTTATATTTTCCCTCCATCTCAGGATAGTTTCGAATGAAGTGGTCTAGTGTACCGCACTTGAAACAGCCTCTACCATTTCCTTGACACTCACCGAAATGTCGTCCACCACACTCCAAACACTCTAGTTTATTTGGTTGAGCACTACCAACACTTGTAATAGAAATGGTTTGAGCTTTAGATGCCGAGTGCAACTTACTTCTATTTCTACTTGAGAATCCCACTGAAGCATTTGATCGGGTGGTGAATTCTCTCGATTTCTTGGATGAGGACTAAAATGATTTCCTCAACTGTCTTTTCTTTGAGTTACGAGACTCAATATCGGCTTTCCTTTTCTCTTTAGCAAATTCCTCGACCTTGCAAGCTCTTTCTACTAGCACAACAAATTCCTTCAATTCTAAAATACCAACAAAAAAATTGGATGTCCTTATTTAATCTATCCTCAAACCTCTTACACATGATGGCTTCAGTGGATATGCACTCTTGAGCATATTTACTGAGCCTTACAAATTCACGTTCAAATTTTGTTACCGTCATTTGACCTTATTTTAGTTCAAGGAATTCCTTCCTTTTCTAGCCTATAAACCTCTGGCTAATATACTTTTTACGGAACTCTTCCTGAAAGAATTCCCAAGTTATCCTTTCCCTTGGTAAAACCGACACAAGGGTGTTCCACCATTGGTAGGCCGAGTCTTGCGGGAGTGACACAACACACTCCATGCACTCCTCAGGTATGCAAGACAACTCATCGAATACCCTAATGGTATTTTCTAGAAATAATTCTATTCTATTTGGGTCATCATCTATATTTGCTCTAAATTCGTTAGCCCCTTACTTTGAATTCTGTCTACCGGAGGTTTTTCCCTTCTAATCATTTCCACTACTTGGGGAGCTATAGGGGTAGGCTGAGGGATTTGAGGGGGTGGGGGAGGTGGAGCATTTAGATTTGCACATACAAACTCTGAATACCAAACATTCATCATATGGAGGAAGGCTTCCCTAGCCCCTCTGCCCTGACTCAGTGTCATTGGCCCACTCTCAACTGGTGTGGTCCCCTCAGTAGGAGCCGGTGCATTACTCTCGACATCATCCACCACTACTCCGTCGGGATCCATTTACTATATAAAAACACATTTTAAATTGTCAGAAGTTATCACACTATCATATTTCATATATGGCATGTATAGTAGACTCATACACATGCTAGGTTAGTTCAAGAATCGACTAAACCATAGCTCTGATACCACAAAATGTAATAACCCTTACCCATATTTGAAGTCAGTACATGTAACATCCAGAATTGGGGGTCTCAGATTTTAATTCATATCTATGTGTTTGTATGCTCAGTATGTTGTTTGTGTGTGTTTGGGGGCTTCGGGAAACCTTGGGGTTAGGTAGAATCCTTAGTGAAAATTTTTGGTTTGAAGCCTTTAGGAAAGAGCTAGGGGAACTAGTCCTTAGGGGATTTAATGTGAGGTGTATGGACACAACAAATGGAGTGGTGATGTGGCAAGGAGATGCCACCTTGTGGGTAGAGGAGTTGCGTCAAAAGGGAGTTCCAAGGAGGGAGAAGGTTTGAGCAACATGGACAGTATTTTGGAGGTTATTTTTGCGTCAAGAGGGGGAGGTAGTGGATTCGGCTATGGCACTTGGAAGGGGGAAGTTTGAATAGGTGAAGCATTTTGAATGTGTGGTGGAGAGTGAGGTGAAAGGTTTGAACCATTCAAACCTGTTTGAATGAGAGGAGGGTAGGAAAATTAGGAGGAAAACAAGGGATGAGGAGTAAGGTTGAAGAGTTAGTCGAATGTGGGATGCTAGAGGGTGGCATTTTTGGTCATGAAGGGTGTGTGCCGAAAGTGTGGGGTTTAGTAGCTTGAGTGTGTGCATTTTTGGAGTTTTTCTCTTCTTTAGTTCTTTCTGTCGAAAGTGTTAATCAAGAGCTCTTCAATTGTTTTATCTCCATTTGACCAAGAACCGAAGGTAAGGATGACCATTTAGGCATTTTGTCCACCCTCTTTTCCCTCTTACCGAATTCTTTATCCATTTTCTTCTCTCAACCTTAAGAGCCGAACCTTCCCCCAAGCCTTTCTCATTTTCTTTTCCATCATCACTTGTTTGCCATACAAGCTGAAACTTCTATCATTTTCTCCTCTTTAATTTTCTTTTCCTTCTAAAGCCGTATTATCTATTGTTCATTCTCCCTTTTTCCATCCGTTATAATCTTTGCTACTTGTTCTTCATAGCCGAAAGTTACTTCTCATTTTCTCCCTTGGAATCATTTTGTTCTTGAAGCATTAGAAGCCGAAGTTCGTACCTTATATTTGGAAGGTGCCGTCATTTATTTAGTTCCAACTCTCTCAATAGATTACTAATATTACGGTAAGGGGTTTCTCTTCTGTTTGGATCTTATTCTTTACTTTTTAGTTGCCGAAACCAAAAGCTTCATTTGGTTTCTTGAGGTGTGGCCGAATCTATAAGGGTTGGTTTTGTGGTTCTTTTGTTTGTAGCAAGGGGTGAAGGATATTAAGGATCTTTCGGACTTCGATTGTTCAATATAAGAAGGCGATATTGGGCCAGAGGCCACTCTTTTTGTCAATAAATGTTAGAGCCAAATCTAACATGGCTTATGTAGGGATTTCGACAACCTTCAAGTTCAAGTGAGAGCCTTCGGGATTTAGGTCGACTTTGGTAAGGATACTCTTTCGATCTGAGAATTTATATGGTTCATTATTATTTCCTATTCAACGTTTTAACCCGGGTCTTCTGATCAAAGACTTTGTTTGATGGATTCGAGTATCAGCATAGGAGAGAAAGGGGTTGGACACGTAGTCCCTGCCCCTAAATTCAAGAAGCGATCAGTTTCAGCGGTTCGTGATTGGCGACCGAGGTGTGGGCCAGCTTCAGAGCAGGATCATAGGCAAATAGTGGTAAGGTCGGTTAGTGATAGCGTCGACGTAAAGGGCATGGTATTATGGGTTATCAGGTGTGTAGTTATTACACTGTTTTCTTGTCTAAATTAATTAAATACATGTGATATGTGTGGTAGCCGAAATAGTGGCTGTGGTGGTGTTGCTACCCATATTGGGTAATCCAGCAACCAGGTTAGTCCTTTTCCTACATCAAAAATGTGGATGGATATATGTGGATCTATGTTAGCAGTTTGGTATGCATGTCTGATATGTTCATATGATTACAATGTCATTTCATCATAATATGTTGCATGTGCATGGGATTCAGGATATATATATTGAAAAAGGGGAAGTGTGTATATATTGATATACGTGGATTGATGTTAGCCTCGAGCCTCATCGTGGATTGATGATGACCTTGAGTCTCATCGTGGATACTTGTGATTTTAATCACATGGATCAGTGGCTAGACCACTAAGTGGACTTTGAGCAGTGTGTTATCGGCATAGACTGCGAAAAAGGTGTGCAGCGGATGGAGGGTCGATTTAGTAATCCCCAGGTGTGTGGTGGATGGATATACAGGTGGTGTGTAGCGGTTGGATACTAGGTTGGGGTTGGGTTAACACTTTGCATCATCATGCGTGGTATGTGGTTGATGTGGATTTGGGTCTTAGCCCATTGGTGGAATCATGTGAATTAATTACACACTGAGTCTGGTGACTCACTCTGTTTTTTTACACAATGCAGGTAATTCGTAACTCATCGGACTGGGCTAGAGCAGAAATCAAGGTGGCCATGCAGAAGTTGTTTTCGTAAATTCTATTTATATTTTAAATCGAGGTGGCCATGTAATAAGGCCACTCTAACTATTTTGGGATTTTATGGATTTAAGCCAGATTTGTTAATTAAAATGATTTGAAGCCAATTACAACCTGGAAATAAAATTGAGAGTTTTTAAAATTTGGGTTACTCGGGAACAATTTGTTTTTTCTCAAAATTCTCGTATAAACAACGATTTAATCTTTACACAACCCGAAAGATTTGATTCGTCGGCAAATTACTATATTAATCGACAAACCCCATTTTTAAAGCGAAAATTTTTGTTTTAGAACTTAGAACTTATTTACACCTTCAAAATAGAATTCTTTTCAACACTTTTCCAGTAACATTGTAGACTCACCCGTGGTGTTTTGGGCCGGGTTTGGGGTGTTACAATTTGGTATCAGAGCCCAAGTTTTTAAACTCGGCCTTTGGGTTTTGAGGCCCACAACATTTCCAAATTTTGGTATTCAAAGTTGGCTAAAAGAATTTTTTCGTGGAATAGACTTTTGAAGGCATGGCACTCGAACCTTCCGGCCTAGGTCTACTAGGTAAGTCCTCTGACTGTTTAAATGAATTGAATGAAAGTGGTTATGTGGTGTATTGTTGTAGATATAGACATTAGAATTTAGGATATTCTCTTTAGAGACTGGAACCTTTAGGGATGTATGCGCTTTACGAGAGAATAACTTGAAATTCTATGTCATAAAACTACCCCTTTAATCAACAAGTGAAAAGAAAGCTAATGCATAATATTTCTTTAAATCAGATTAAAACACGATGATAGACATGAGTTCTAGGGGACGTGGTCGTAATGCGCGTGGGCGTGGTAGAGGTAGGATGACGGTTTCGAAACCGGTGGGGTCTGGTCAGGGGTTAGAAAATGAGGCACCACTACCGCCAGCTGCAGAGGTGGAGTTTCAGGGTCAGACAGGGGGAGATGACGCAGTGTCTCAGGCTATGCTGCGGGTTTTAGAGAGAGTTGCGGGGGCAAATATAGGTATTGGGGCCCGAAAATCAGTGTCTGAGCGACTCGGAGTGAATGGAGCCGAGATATTTAGGGGTGTCTCGGGGATAGCTCTGAATGTGGCAGAGTACTGGTTAGCGGCAGTCGAGAGGATCATGGATGATTTAGATTGCACAAACAAGAGAAATTGAAGGTATTGTTTTTTACTTGGGATGAGGCCTACGGTGGTGGCTCACTGTTAGAGAGGGTACTCCAGCAGACCGAGTGGATTAGAGTTTCTTTAAGATTAAGTTCGAAGGGAAATACGTCGGGGCTAGTTACGTGGATGCACAGAGGAAGGCATTCTTGAACTTAGTGCAAGGGGGTAAGTCAGTAGCTGAGTATGAAGCAAAATTTTTGCGGTTAAGCCGATGCCTTGAGGATGGTTGCAACTAACTACTGAGCTACTGTGAGATTCGAGGATGGATCATGGATGAGTCATGCAGTGTTGGTAACTCCTCGTGAGAGAGGGCTTTGCTACTTTAGTGGAAGCGAGGATAGTGAGGAGGTTAACCGAGAGGCGAAACGTGATAAGGACAGAGGCAGGAATAAGAGGGGTTATGTACCGTCAGCATCATTTGGAGGTTTTCAGAAAAGGCCTAGGGTTGAGGGACCTACTCGCATTTCTGCGCCAGTTACTGGAAATTAGTTTCGTCAGTGTGCTCAGTGTGGGAGGTCTTATGTGGGAAAGTGCTAAGGAAGGAATAAAGAGTGCTATCGGTGTGGGTCAAGGGACCATCTGATTAAGAACTATCTTCAGGACATGGCTAGGACTCAGATGGTAGGTCAGGGGTATGTGCAGCCAGGAAGAGGTGGTCAATAGATGTCAAGAGGTTGTGGTCTGAACCGAGGAGGGAATGGTTTTGGCCGAGGTCGTGGAACACCGGACAGAGGTGCTGGGAGTTCAGATACGAGACAGCCTAGGTTGGTTTAGACAGCCAGACGTCGTGAGGAGGGGGATGCACCAGATGTTATCACGGGTACGTTCCTCATTTTTGGGTTACCCTTTACTGCCTTAATTGATGTTGGGTCAACTCACTCTTATATTACTAGCATGATGTCTGGAACTTTGAATGTGAAACCTGAAATGGCCTCTAGTAAGATAGCAATACCTAGTCCTTTAGGGTAATCAGTAGTGGTAGATAAACTCTTTAGAGATGTGCCTTTAGAAGTTCAAGGGTCTGTATTTTCGGTTGACTTGATGGAGCTGCCATTTGGGGAATTTTACTTGATCCTTGGCATGGACTGGTTAGTAAGATATCGTGCAAATTTGGACTGTGCTGCTAAGCGCTTGTCGTTGAAGACTCCCGAGGACAATGAAGTTTTGGTGATAGGTGAGAGGAGAGACTACCTGTCTAATGTAGTGTCTGCTCTTAAGGCAGGGAATATGGTGAGGAAAGGGTGCTTGGCTTTCTTAGTGGTTGTTAGTGCTTTGAATGCAAAGGAAGCAGCTGTAGGGAAGGTCAGGACAGTAAAGGAGTTTGTGGATGTTTTTCTGGAAGAACTTCTTGGGTTGCCTCCGGATTATGAGGTGGAGTTTTGAATCGACCTACTGTCGGGTACAGCACCGGTGTCTATCGCTCCTTATATGATGGCTCCGAAGGAGTTGGTTGAACTTAAAGCCCAAATCCAAGAATTGCTAGATCGCGATTTCATTCGACCCAGTGTGTCTCCATGGGGGGCACCGGTGTTGTTTGTAAAGAAGAATAATGGATCTATGCGTATGTGCATAGATTATCGCCAGTTGAATAAGCTGACGATCAAGAACAAGTACTCGCTGCCGAGGATAGACGACTTGTTTGATCAGCTTAAAGGGGCTGCGGTCTTTTCGAAGATAGATTTGAGGTCAGGGTATCACCAGCTTAAGGTGAAGGAAGCATATATTCACAAGACAGCGTTTTGGACTCGATACGGGCACTATGAATTACCTGGTAATGCAATTCGGGTTGACAAATGCCCCAACTACATTCATGGATATGATGAATCGAGTTTTTCAACCCTATTTGGACCAGTTCATTGTGGTGTTCATAGACGACATTCTGGTGTATTCCAAGTCAGAGAAGGAGCATGATGCGCATCTGTGGGTGGTGCTGCAGATTTTAAGGGAGAAGAAGTTATATGCCAAATTTAGCAAGTGCGAATTTTGGTTAAGAGAAGTTGCTTTTCTAGGTCATGTGGTATCAGCAGAAGGGATAAGAGTGGATCCTCGAAAGATTGAGGCAGTATTGGATATGAAACCACCAAAGTCGGTGGCGGAGATTCGCAGTTTCTTGGGGTTAACCGATTATTACAGAAGACTTGTTGAAGGTTTTTCCTCTATAGCAGCACCTTTGACTAAGTTGTTGAGAAAGGAGGTACCTTTTGTGTGGATAGACAAGCAGCAGGAGAGTTTCAAGAAACTAAAAAAGGTTTTAACAGAGGCTCCAGTGTTAATTCAGCCTGAGGCAGGGAAAGATTTTATGGTATATTGTGATGCTTCTCATACAGGGTTAGGTTGTGTACTGATGCAGGAAGGGAAGGTTACTGCCTATACGTCTCGACAATTAAGGCCTCATGAAGTTAACTATCCGATGCATGACCTGGAATTGGCTATAGTGGTTTTCACTTTGAAAGTGTGGAGGCATTATTTGTATGGAGAGAAGTCGGTGATCTACATGGACCATAAGAGTTTGAAGTATCTGCTGACGCAGAAGGAGCTGAACTTGAGACAACGAAGGTGGGTGGAGCTATTGAAGGATTACAATTGCTCGATTGAATATCACCCGGGTAAGGCGAATGTGGTAGTAGATGTACTAAGTCGAAAGGTGGTATCGAATTTGAGAGCGATGTTCGCTCATCTTAGCCTATATGACGATAGGAGTTTATTAGCAAAGCTGCGAGTGAAATCGACCTGGTTAATTCAGGTAAAAGAGAAACAGTTGGTGGATGATGTTTTAAGTGCTAGACTTCTGCAAGTACAAGATGGGGAATTAGAGGACTACAGTGTAAGCAGTGACGAAGTTTTCTATTTTCGACGTAGGGTTTGTATGCCAAAAGATGTGGAGCTGAGGTAGAAGATTCTTCGAGAATCGCATAGTAGCCCTTACGCTATGCACCTTAGAGGGAGTAAGTTGTATATGGATTTACGGGATCAGTTTTGGTGGCCTAGATTGAAACGGGAAGTTATGGAATTTGTGGGGAAGTGCTTGACGTGTCAGCATGTCAAAGCTGAACACCAAGTGCCTTCGGGGTTATTGCAACAAGTGAAGATTCTGCAATGGAAGTGGGAGAGAATCACGATGGATTTCGTTAGTAGACTTCCTCTTATGCCTACTAAGAAAGACTCAGTATGGGTGATAGTGGATCGGTTGACAAAATCCTCTCATTTCATACCTGTTCGTGTCGACTACTCTCTGCAGAGGTTGGCAAAGTTGTATGTGACAGAAATTGTGAGACTGCATGGGGTGCTAGTATCAATCATATCGGATAGGGATCCTAGATTTACGTCGCGATTTTGGAGGGCGTTGCATCAGGCATTGGGCACCAGGTTGGACTTTAGCACGGCATTTCATCCACAGACGAATGGCCAGTCTGAAAGGGTAATTTAGGTGTTGGAAGTTATGTTGAGAGGATGTGTTATCGACTTCAGAGGTAGTTGGGAAGAATTCATGCCCTTAGTAGAGTTCGCGTACAACAACAATTATCAAGCTAGTATTCAGATGTATGAAGCATTGTATGGGCGGAAGTGTCGTACTCCCACCTGTTGGACAGAGTTAGGTGAACGTCATGTGTTAGGTCCAAAGATGGTGGCAGAATCAGAGGAAAAGGTTAGGGTAATCTGAGCTCGATTGAAGGAGGTATCTAACAGACAGAAATCGTATGCAGATCTTAAGCGAAAAGAGATAGAATATGTAGTAGGTGATCGGGTTTTCCTGAAAGTTTCACCTTAGAAGAAGGTGATGAGATTTAGACGTAAGGGTAAGCTGAGTCCTAGGTTTATAGGGCCTTATCGGGTTTCAAAGCGAGTTGGACCAGTAGCATACCAGTTGGAGTTGCCCTCGGAGTTGAAGCAGATGCACGATATGTTTCACGTCTCAATGCTAAGACGTTACCGATCGGATCCGTCTCACGTGGTGCCAGTGGAGAAAGTTGAGTTGAAGCCAGATTTGTCCTATGAAGAGGAGCCAATTCAGATTTTGAAGCAAGATGTGAATGTGTTACGGAAGAAATCAGTTCCTCTAGTCAAGGTGTTATGGCAGAACCATGGTTCAGAAGAAGCATCGTGGGAGCCGGAGGAGGCGACGCGACAACAATACCCTCACTTATTTTGACCAGGTAATTTCGAGGCCAAAATTTCTTTAAGGGGGTAGAACTGTAACATCTGGGATTGGGGGTCTCGCATTTTAATTCATATATATGTGTTTGTATGCTCAGTATGCTGTTTGAGTGTGTTTGGGGGATTCGGGAAACCTTGGGGTTAGGTAGAAGCCTTAGTGAAAATTTCTGGTTTGAAGCCTTTAGGGAAGAGCTACGGGAGCTAGTCCTTAAAGGATTTAATGTGGGGTGTATGGACACAACAAATGGAGTGGTGGTGTGGTAAGGAGACGCCCTTGTAGGCAAGGGAGTTGCGTCAAAGGGGAGTTCCAAGGGGGAGAAGGTTCGAGCAACATGGACAGCATTTTGGAGGTTGTTTTTGCGTCAAGAGTAGGAGGTAGTGGATTCGGCTATGGCACTTGGAAGGGGGAAGTTTGAATGGGCCAAGCATTTTGAATGTGTGGTGGAGAGTGGGGTGGAAGGTTTGAATCATTCAAACCTGTTTCAATGAGGGGAGGGGAGGAAAATTAGGAGGAAAACAAGGGATGAGGAGTGAGGTTAAAGAGTTGGCCGAATGTGGGATGCTAGAGGGTGGCATTTTCGGTCATGAAGGGTGTGTGCCGAAAGTGTGGGGTTTAGTAGCTTGAGTGTGTGCATTTTTGGAGTTTTTCTCTTCTTTAGTTCTCTCTGTCGAAAGTGTTAGTCAAGAGCTCTTCAATTGTTTTCTCTCCATTTGACCAAAAATCGAAGGTAAGGATGACCATTTAGGCATTTTGTTCACCCTCTTTTCCCTCTTGCTGAATTCTTTATCCATTTTCTTCTCTCAACCTTAAGAGCCAAACCTTCCTCCAAGCCTTTCTCATTTTCTTTTCCATCATCACTTGTTTGCCATACAAGCCGAAACTTCTATCATTTTCTCCTCTTTAATTTTCTTTTCCTTCTAAAGCTGTATCATCTATTGTTCATTCTCCCTTTTTCCATCCGTTTTAATCTTTGCTAGTTGTTCTTCATAGCCGAAAGCTACTTCTCATTTTCTCCCTTGGAATCGTTTTGTTCTTGAAGCATTAGAAGCCGAAGTTCGTACCTCATATTTGGAAGGTGCCGTCATTTATTTAGTTTCAACTCTCCCGATCGATTACTAATATAGTGGTAAGGGGTTTCTCTTCTATTTGAATCTTGTTGTTTTCTTTTTGGTTACCGAAACCAAAAGCTTCATTTGGTTTCTTGAGGTGTGGCCGAATCTATAAGGGTTGATTTTGTGGTTCTTTTGTTTGTAGCAAGGGGTGAAGGATATTAAGGATCTTTCGGACTTCGATTGTTCAAGGTAAGAAGGCGATATTCGGCCAGAGGCCACTCTTTTTGTCCATAAGTGTTAGAGTCGAATCTAACATGGCTTATGTAGGGATTTCGACAACCTTCAAGTTCAAGTGAGAGCCTTTGGGATTTAGGTCGACTTTGGTAAGGATACTCTTTCGATCTGAGAATTTATATGGTTCATTATTATTTCCTATTCAACGTTTTAACCCGAGTCTTCTGATCAAAGACTTTGTTTGATGGATTCGAGTATCAGCATAGGAGAGAAAGGGGTTGGACACGTAGTCCCTGCCCCTAAATTCAAGAAGCGGTCAGTTTCAGCAGTTCGTGATTGTCCACCGGGGTGTGGGCTAGCTTCAGAGCAGGATCGTAGGCAAATAGTGGTAGGGTCGGTTAGTGATAGCGTCGATGTAGAGGGCGAGGTATTACGGGTTATCAGGTGTGCAGTTATTACACTGTTTCCTTGTCTAAATTAATTAAATGCATGTGATATGTGTGGTATCCGAAATAGTGGCTGTGGTGGTGTTGTTACCCATAGTGGGTAATCCGGTAACCAGGTTAGTCCTTTTCCTACATCAAAAATGTGGATGGATATATGTGGATCTATGTTAGCAGTTTAGTACACATGTTTGATATGTTCATATGATTACAATGTCATTTCATCATAATATGTTGCATGTGCATGGGATTCGGGATATATATATTGAAAAAGGGGAAGTGTGTATATATTGATATACGTGGATTGATGTTGGCCTCGAGTCTCATCGTGGATTGATGACGACCTTGAGTCTCATCATGGATACTTGTGATTTTAATCACGTGGATCAGTGGCTAGACCACTAAGTGGACTTTGAGCAGTGTGTCGTCGGCATAGACTGCCAAAAAGGTGTGTAGCGGATGGAAAGTCGATTTAGTAATCCCCTGGTGTGTGGTGGATGGATATACGGGTGGTGTGTAGCAGTTGGATACTAGGTTGGGGTTGGGTTAACACTTTGCATCATCATGCGTGGTATGTGGTTGATGTGGATTTGGGTCTTAGCCCGTTGGTGGGATCATGTGAATTAATTGCACACTGAGTCTGGTGACTCACTCTGTTTTTTTACACAATGTAGGTAATTCGTAATTCGTCGGACCGGGCTGAGCAAAAATCGAGGTGGCCATGCAGAAGTTGTTTTCGTAAATTCCATTTATATTTTAAACTGTTTGGATATTATTTGGGTTATTTTATTATGTAATAAGGCCAGTCTAACTATTTTGGGATTTTATGGATTTAAGCCGGATTTGTTAATTAAAATGATTTTAAGCCAATTACAACCTAGAAATAAAATTGAGAGTTTTTAAAATTCGGGTTACTAGGGAACAATTTGTTTTTTCTCGAAATTCTCGTATAAACAACGATTTAATCTTTACACAACCCGAAAGATCTGATTCGTCGGCAAATTACTATTTTAATCGACAAATCCCATTTTTAAAGCGAAAATTTTTGTTTTAGAACTTAGAACTTAATTACACCTTCAAAACAAAATTCCTTTCAACACTTTTCCACTAACATTTTGGACTCGGCCGTGGTGTTTTGGGCCTGGTTCGGGGTGTTACAGTACAGGTACAAGGCATTACCTTACTTAAAAACATGCATACAAACATTTTCGGGTTATGAAATTTTGTTCAAATTTAAAACTTTTCAATCTTCATCTTAAAGTTCTTAATATGAGCCTACGAGGCCCAAAACAGACATTAAAAGCGATTCAGGACTAAACCGAGAACCTTAGAAAAATTTAAAAAATTTCATTAAAATAAAATAGGGGCACACGCCCGTGTAGACTAGAGGCACGGCCGTGTGGTTGGCATGGCAATGTCCTTAGCCCTTGCGCGAGCCTAACTTGTGCTTCGCAAGAATTCAGGATGTCACACGGCATGGAACACGCCTATATCTCAGCCTGTGTGTTAAAACCTTAACATTCTATTTTCACCGTCAGCAACATTTTAGGGTCACGACCAAGGCACATGCCTATGTGCTAGGCCGCGTGGCGAATTTAAGTTCGCATTTAAGGTGCAGACTTCACTTGGCCTGCGCACATGCCCATGTCCTATGGTCGTGTCTGCCACACGGTTGAGACACACGGCCGTATCTCAGCCCATGTGGTTACTACTGGGCATTATGTTTTGCCAACTTAGGGTGCAGGGGGACACACGGCCAAACTACACACCCATGGGGCAGACCGTGTGTCACACACGGCCTAGGCACATGCCCATGTGTTTGCCCGTGTGGACAAAAACAAGGCTATTCACCAAGCCCTTTTTCCACATCAAGACATGCACACATCAAGGCCACTACACTCCATTCACATGCAAAACTTATCACATATTTTATCCATCCAATCATGTGACTTACTCATTCATGCATTAACACACCACATATTCTACCATGTAAGTTGCACATTCATGAAAAACCTTATCATTTAAATATATCAATAACAAGTATTAGCCATCATCCATGGCCTTATACAAAATGAATCAATCTTCAACAGAAGCCAATACATTTGGCCAAAACAATATGACACTTGACAAAGACCAAGTCCCTATACATGCCATACTCAAAATGATAAGTCTAACTATACCAAATGTTTAGATTGATAGTGTGATCGAGCCTCTGGTGTCCTTTGATCCCCGAGCTAGCTTGGAGATACTATAAGAAAATAGAAAAGAGAGGGAGTAAGCATAAAGCTTAGTAAGTCGCATGTAAATAATTAACAACAATTTCCATTCATTATCATACTCATAGTATATTATAAACTTACATATAATTCTCAAATGGTTAAAGGAATAACTTACTCATTTTCATCCTTACTAATCATACAACATAAATTGAGCTTATTTCTCATAAATTTGGTCGGAACTTTTCTCACTTTTTTAACACAAGTTTAAATTACCCATTGAACCAATTTGAATACCAAAGGATACCCGAAAAGCCTTACACGAGAGGGTACGATGCCAATTCCATGTCCTAGACATGGTCTTACACTGGCTCACATATCGAGGCCGATGCCATGTCCCAGACATGGTCTTACACTAGCTCTCATCTCAATACCGATGCCATGTCCTAGACATGGTCTTACACTGGCTCTCATAATCAACCACAAAGTCATGGAATATACCAAATTCATAGATCATTCATAAATTCTACATCATTCAACTTCTAAGCCAAATCACATGGCAAGGATTAAACATTTCAAGACATATCATGACTTTTAGCCTATGCAAGCCATATTTCGACTATATACATCTTTCCAAAAGTACCAAAATAGATTGCCGATAGTGTGATGGAGATGCTGACGATCCCCGGATCCGAGCTAGCTTTACTGACACTGTAAAACAGAGAAACAATCACACAGTAAGCTTTCAAAATCTTAGTAAGTTCGTAACATAACATATTATACCAAAACAAACGATCGCATAGATTATTTCACAATCACATATATCATACCATCCAAAGCTAATATGTTCAATTAACCTTCCATAAACTCATTCATAGTTTCATCAACCACATAGGTTCCAAACATACCTTAGCCAACACTTAGTTGTCGATTACATATGCTACTCAATACTCACTATTTCATTTCGATCAACTTTTGTCTCTTCTTCGGTTCAATCGAACACTTAGTGCCCCAAATCGTTAGCCGAAGCTTAATTAAGATCGCACACTTAGTGCATCTATATTAAACCGATCTTAAATCGGTATCGCACACACAATGCCAACCACAAAGCCAAAGCTTATATTATTTTGTACACACAGTGCTAATCATCTCGGTCACATTTCCAAATACACACACTTAGTGCCACATAACTCGAGCACTTACATAGCATTCACAATTCAATAATAACATACCATTCATCTCATAACATTAAACATAGTTAAACACACGTATTATGTCCGAACTTACCTCGGACGTCGAAATACTAAAACGGTCGATTAATCGAGCAGTTTGTCTTTGCTTCAATCTCGATCTGAACATCCCCTTTCTTGGTCTATACACATTCAAATTCAACCCATTCAATCACAATTCATTCAATTTAGTCCACACACAATTATTTAGGGCATTTTACAAATAGCCCTCACATTTTCACATTTCGACACTTTAGTCCCTAATTCACAAAATCACAAAATACACCAAATTCCTACTCACACAAGCTTAGCCGAACTCTTCCCATGTTAATACAAGCCCACACATTTTATTTATTTCACAATTTAGTCCTCCAATTTCTCATTTTTAACAATTTAGTCCAAAATAGCCAATTTCATCAAAAATTCAAATACAAACTATGTTAACCCCTCATCATACTTTCATATTTCATCAACTATCAACACAAAGCTCACATGTTCATCAATGGTACATCTCAAAATCACCATTATTTTACAAAATTAAAGCATGGGCTAGCTAGAGCAAAAAACAACGATTACAGAAACATAGAAATTATCAAAAATCGAAGCAAAATATACCTTCAATCAAGCTCAAATGTTGGTCGAATATCCTAGCTTAGTGTTCTTTCTTTTCTTTTCTTCAATTTTGGCACAAACAAGATGATAATGGCCATCTTTTATGTTTTATTATAACATATATATCATTATTTATTAAGTTACCAATTTAACCTTTTAATAATCATTATAAGTTTTCATACACTAAGGCCATTTTTGTTTATTAACCAACCACTATATTAAAAATGGCTTAATTGCCTCATAAGGCCTCCTCATTAAAAAGCCATAACATATAGACGCATCAACAATCAACACACAGCTTTTACACTTTATGCGATTAAGTCCTTTTTCACAATTCAACACACAATTGATAAAATTTCCACACAGAACTTTCACACAGGCTATATCACATATAATAAACACCAAAAAATAATATTAAAATATTATTTTGACCTCGAATTTGTGGTTTTAAAACCACTGTTTCGACTAGGGTCTAAACTGGGCTATTACAACTCTTCCCCCCTTTTGGATTTTCGTCCCTAAAAATCTTACCAGTGAATAGATGTGGATATTGCTCTCTCATAACATTCTCAGGCTCCCACGTACCTCTTCAACTCCGTGTTTGTGCCACAACACCTTCACTAAGGAAATTCTTTTGTTTTTCAACTCTTTGGTCTCTCGTGCCAAGATTCGAATCAGTTCTTCACTATACGACAAGTCTGACTGAATTTCAACCTCAGTAGGACCAATTACGTGAGACAGATCAGATCTATAACGTCGAAGCATCGACAAATGAAATACATTATGGATCTTTTCTAACTCAAGTGGCAACATCAATCTATAAGTAACCAGCCCTATTCGTTCAATAATCTCATACGGTCAAATGAACCTTGGACTCAATTTGCCTTTCCTGCCAAATCGAAGTATTTTCTTCCACGGAGATACTTTGAAAAACACTTTGTCACCGACTTCAAATTCAATATCTTTCCGTTTTGAATCTGCATAAGACTTCTAACGATCTGAGGATGATTTCAAACTGTCACGAATCACTTTCACTTTCTGCTCAGTCTCTTTTATAAGATCAACCCCGTGAATCTTATTCTCACTCAGTTCAGTCCAATACAAAAGAGTTCGACATTTTTGACCATAAAGAGCCTCATACGGTGCCATTTTGATACTAGTTTGAAAACTATTATTGTACGCAAACTCAATCAACGACAAATGTTTTTCCCACGTATTTTCAAACTCAAGGATATGGTATCTCAACATATCTTCGAGAATTTGAATAGTTCGCTTGGACTGACCATCCGTTTGCAAATGAAATACAGTACTGAAATGCAATTTTGTACCCAAAGCCTCTTGCAACTTCTTCCAAAATCGCGAGGTAAATCTCAGATCTCTGTCTGACATTATAGATAGTGGTACTCCATGCAATCTCACAATCTTAGCTATATACAATTCGGCTAACTTTTTAAGTGAATAATTTGTTCTCACCGAAACGAAATGAGCTAATTTTGTTAATCTGTCAGCTCTCACCCAAATTGAATCTTTCTTTCCCTAAGATAAGGGCAATCCCGACACAAAGTCCATCGTAATTCTCTCCCATTTCCACTCAGGAATCATGATCGGTTGTAAAAAATTGGATGGAACTTGATGTTCAGCTTTAACTTGTTGACAAACTAAACATTTTGACACAAAGTCAGAGATGTCTCTTTTCATACCATGCCACCAATAAAATTGTTTCAGATTGTTATACATTTTCATACTCCCCGGATGCACAGTTAAAAGACTATTATGAGCTTCATTCAAAATTAACTGAATCAACTCTAAATTCTTCAGAACATAAATCCGATCTCTAAATCTCAAACAATCATCACTATCCACTCAAAATTTTGAATTCGAATTCAAATCACATTGAGCTCATTTTGCTATCATCTCATCATCAATTTTCTGGGCATCACAAATCTAATGAATGAACATCGCTCTTACTTTAAACTCAGCCAAAACTGAACCATCATCACACAGATCTATCTGAGAATTCATAGCTGGCAAAGCACATAAAGGCTTCCAACTCAAGGAATCAGCAACAACATTAGCTTTCCCCAGATGATAATCAATCACAAGCTCATAATCTTTCACCAATTCTAACCATATCCTCTGTCACAAATTCAATTCTTTCTGAGTAATCAGGTACTTCAAACTCTTATGATTAGTATAAATATGATATTTCTCACCAAATAGGTAGTGACGCCAAGTCTTTAACGCAAACACAATCACGGCTAATTCAAGATCATGCGTCAGATAGTTCTTTTCATGCGATTTTAACTACCTCGAAGCATAAGCAATAACTTTGCCTCCTTCCATCAGCACACAGGCGAAACTATTCAACGATGCATCACTGTAAACTATAAATTCTTTACCTAATTTAGGTTGAACTAACACTAGCGCTTCTGTCAACAATACTTTCAACTACTCAAAACTCTGATGGCACTTTTCTGACCACTCAAATTTAGCATCTTTCTATAGTAACTTCGTCAACGGAGTCACAATCATCGAGAAGCCTTTCATAAACCATCTATAATATCCTTCTAGTCCTAGAAAACTACAGACTTTAGACACATTTCTTAGAGGCTTCCATTCTAAAATAGCAAAGATTTTACTCGGATCAACTCGTATTCCTGCAGCTGATACAAGATGCCCCAGAAATCAAACCTCACACAACCAAAACTGACATTTGCTAAACTTAGCATACAATTGTTTCTCACGTAGAGTTTGTAGTACAATTTTCAAATGTTTGGCATGTTGCGTCTCATTACAAGAATAAATCAGAATATCATCAATGAACACCACAGCAAAGTGATCCAAATACGGTCTGAATTTTTGATTCATTAGATCCATAAACACTGCAGGAGCATTTGTTAATCCGAAACGCATCACTAAGAATTCATAATGTCTGTACCTCATTCTGAAAGTAATTCTTGGTGCATCAAATTCTTTAACTCTCAATTGATAGTAGCCCGATGTCAAATCTATCTTAGAAAACACTGTATCTCCTTTCAGCTGATCAAACAAATCATCAATACATAGAAACGGATACTTATTCTTTATTGTCACTTTATTCAATTGTCGATTGTCGATACACATCCTCATAGTGCCATCTTTCTTTTTCACAAACAACACAAGAGCATCCCAGGGCGAATAACTCGATCGTGAAAATCCTCTATCTGTCAACTCTTGCAACTGAAACTTCAACTCTTTCAATTCCATCGGTGCCATTCTATACGGGGCTATTGAGATAGGAGTAGTTCCCAGCACTAATTCAATTCCAAATTTAACTTCTCGTATTGGAGGTAATCCTGATAACTCTTCAGGAAACACATCTGGAAACTCACTAACCACTAGCATAGATTCAACTTTCTTTTCTGACACTTTTGTATCAATCACATATGCAAGATAGGCTTCGCAACCCTTTCTTACATAGTTCAAAACTTTCATCGTAGATACAACAGCTGGTAACCCTTTCAAATCACTGGATTCAATTCGAACTATCTCACCGTTCTAACTTCTCAATTCAATACTCTTTCTTTTACAATTCACAATGGCATTATGCAGAGTGAGCCAATCCATACCCAGAATTATATCGAACTCATCGAATGGTAAAAAAATCAAATTACCCAAAAAATAAACAACCTGAAACATCAACGGACAGTTCTTGCACACTTTATCCACCAAGACACACTTGCCTAAGGGGTTTGATACTCTAATCACAAATTTAGTAGACTCAATAGGTAGAGTCTTACTTGATACAAGATTCACATATACATACGAATGAGTAGATCCTGGATCTATCAATGCAATCACATCAGCATCAAATAGAGTAAATGTACCAGTAATGACATCTGGCGATGACGCTTCCTCTTGCGCACGTATAGCATAAGCTCGAGTAGGTTCTCTCGGCTCTGGTCTCATAGCTGTATCGGTAGTCCCTATTTAACTTCCATGCACATTCTCGGTGTTTCTAGGTGGTCTACCCCTTACCATCACATTGCTCGATCTCACATTCTGAACATTCTCTTCTTCAGCTAACTTTGGACAATCTTTAATGAAGTGATCCCGTGATCCACACCTATAACAAGTTTGATTATTATACTTGGCCCAGCATTCTCTCACATGTCGCCTTCCACACTGTCTACACTCAGGCTTGTTGCTTTTGGCACCACTAACACTTGATTCCATTAGAGCTTGAGTTCTCAGACCAACACTTAGTCTCACACGATCTCTACTCGTATAACCAAATGAAGTATTTGATCAGTTGCTTGCATCTCTGAATCTCTTCGTCGAAGGTTGAGACGACTTACTCGTCAATCTTTTTTCTTTCAGCATGAGCTTCAGAGTCAACTTTCTTCTTTTCTTTAGTGAGCTCCTCGGCTTTGCATGCTCTTTCAACTAACAAACAAATTCGTTTATGTCAAGTATCCCAATCAACAACTTAATGTCCTCATTTAACCCTTCTATGAAGTGTTTACACATAGTAGCTTCGGTCGAAACACATTCCCGTACATACTGGCTCAATTTCACAAATTCCTGCTCGTACTCAGTAACTGACAAACGACCTTGTTTCAGCTCAAGAAACTCTTTACGTTTCTAATCAATGAATCATTCACTAATATACTTCTTTTTTATTTCAGTTTGAAAGAAATCCCAGGTGATTCTCTCTCGAAACCATGGATATCAATGTCTTCCACCAGTTATATGCCGTATCTCTCAACAAAGAAACTACACACTTGATACATTCATCAGGGGTCAACGACATCTCATCAAATACCCGAATTGTATGCTCGAGCCAAAACTCAGCTCGCTTAGCATCATCATCAATTGTGGCCCTAAACTCTTCGGCCCCATACTCTCGAATCTTATCCACAAGAGGCTTATTCAGTCGGATCAGATCTACAACTTGTGGCATAACATTTACTTGTGGGGGTGGACGTTGTGGAGCAACCGAATTCATTCAAACGAACTCCGAAAACCACTTACTCATTATTCGGAAGAAGGCTTGCTTAGCATCTCCTCCTTCACTACTTTCATTCGACCTAGATGTGGTCAAGGCCTTTGTCCCTTTGAGCGGAATAGGCACAAAGCATTACTCTCAACATCACAAGAATCGCCGATCAAGATCCATTACTATATGAAAACACATTTATAACTGTCAGGATTCATCACACTATCGCAATTTCATATATATGGCATGTATAGGTAGACTCACACACGCTACGTTAGTCCGAGAATCGACTAAACCGTAGCTCTGATACTAATTAAATGTAACACCCCTAACCATTAACCGTCGTCAGAATAGGGTTAAGAGGCATTACCGAAACATCAGAACATTTCACATTCACTTCACGAAACAAAGTCAATCATCAATCACACATACTCAAATACGAGCGTATAGTCCCTTATCTAGGTCTACAAGACCTTAAACACATGATAGGAAGAGGTCGGGACTAAACCAAACACTTATGAAAGTTATTGGAAATTTAAACATTTTTCAATACTGCTAAGGTTACACGCCCATGCAGTCAGGCTGTATGCCTCACACGGCTACCAGACACATCCATGTGTCCAGGCCATGCCAAAACAGAGCATACATACTGACTTATTCCCACGGACACTAGACACGCTCGTGTACCATGGCCGTGTAAAATTAGGCTAGCTACTGACTTGATCACACGGCCACCATGCACGCCCGTGGGCCTCGGCCGTGTACCCTGTCCAGACACACCGAGAATTGATTCTTAAACCACACGGCAGAGACACACGCCCGTGTATCTTGGCCATGTATGCAAAATAGTCCATTTGCAAGGCCAATTTTCCATCCATACAAGGGTGAACTAACAAGCTTCAAGATAATACCAATTCATGCTTTCAAATGCATTCAAACATACCATTTCATGCATCAATTAATCATCAACAATACTACCTACTTCCATACCTAATATCACAAAAGAGTCCATTCAAAGTAACAATTGTATATCTCAAAACATATATATATGTGTGTGTGTGTGTGTGTGTGTGTGTGTGTGTGTGTGTGTGTGTGTGTGTGTGTGTGTGTGTGTGTCAAGCATTATGTAATTCATGCCATAATTCATCTTCAAACCACATCTTTCATCAACCACAAAGTCATGAAATATACCACATTCATAGCTCATTCATAAATTCTACATCATTCAACTTCCAAGCCAAATCACATGGAAAGGATTAAACATTTCAAGGCATATCATCAACCACAAAGTCATGAAATATACCACATTCATAGCTCATTCATAAATTCTACATCATTCAACTTCCAAGCCAAATCACATGGAAAGGATTAAACATTTCAAGACATACCATAACTTCTAGCCTATACATGCCATATTTCGACTAAATACATCTTTCCAAAAGTACCAAAATAGATTTCTGATAGTGTTATAGAGATGCTGACGATCCTCGGATCAAAGCTAGCTTTACTGACACTGTAAAACAGAGAAACAATCACACAGTAAGCTTTAAAAGCTTAGTAAGTTCGTAACATAACACATTATACCAAAACAAACCATCACATAGATTATCTCACAATCACATATATCATACCATCCAAAGCTAATATGTTCAATTAACCTTCCATACACTCATTCATAGTTTCATCAACCACATAGGTTCCGAACATACCTTAGCCAACACTTAGATGTCGATTACATATGCTACTCAATACTCACTATTTCATTTTGATCAACTTTCGTCTCTTCTTCAGTTCAATCGCACATTTAGTGCCCCAAATCATAAGCTCAATTAACATAGCACACTTAGTGCATCTATATTAAACATATCTTACATCAGTATCTCACACATAGTGCCAACCATAGAGCCGAAGCTTATTTTATTTCGTATACACAGTGCTAATCATCTCAGTCACATTTCTGAATACACACACTTAGTGCCACATAACTCGAGCCCTCACATAACATTCACAAATCAATAATAACATACCATTCATCTCATAACATTGAACATAGTTAAACACATGTATTATGTCCGAACTTACCACGGACATCGAAATACCAAAACGGTCGATTAATCAAGCACTTTGTCTTTGCTTCAATCTCGATCTGAACCTCTCCTTTCATGGTCCATACACATTCAAATTCAACCCATTCAATCACAATTCATTCAATTTAGTTCACACACAATTATTTAGGGCATTTTACAAAATAGCCCTCAGATTTTCACATTTCGACACTTTAGTCCCTAATTCATAAAATCACAAAATACACAAAAATCCTACTCACACAAGCTTAGCCGAACTCTTCCTATGGTAATACAAGCCCACATATTTTATTTATTTCACAATTTAGTCCTCTAATTTCTCATTTTTAACAATTTAGTCCAAAATAGCCAATTTCATCAAAAATTCAAATACAAACTATGTTAACCCCTCATCATACTTTCATATTTCATCAACTATAAAAAAAAGCTCACATGTTCATCAATGGCACATCTCAAAATCACCATCAATTTACAAAATTAAAGCATGGGCTCGCGAGATCAAAAAGCAATGATTACAGAAACGTTGAAATTATCAAAAACTGAAGCAAAACATACCTTCAATCAAGCTCAAATGTTGGCCGAATACCCTAGCTTAATGTTCTTTCTTTTCTTTTCTTCAATTTTGGCACCATCAGGATGATAATGGCCATATTTTATGTTTTATTATAACATATATATCATTATTTATTAAGTTACCAATTTAACCTTTTAATAATCATTATAAGCTTTCATACACTAAGGCCATTTTTGTCTATTAGCCAACCACTATATTAAAAATGGTTTAATTGCCTCATAAGGCCTCCTCATTAAAAATCCATAACTTATAGACACTTCAACAATTAGCATACAGCTTTTACGCTTTATGCGATTAAGTCCTTTTTCACAATTCAACACACAGTTGATAAAATTTCCATACAAAACTTTCACACAAGCTATGTCACATATAATAAACACCAAAAATAATATTAAAATATTATTCTGACCTCATATTTGTGGTCTTAAAACTACTATTTTAACTAGGGTCTAAACCGAGATGTTACACCTCGGGATCCCATGTGGCCTCTTCAACCCCATGTCTATGCCATAGTACTTTCACGAGTGCTATACTTTTATTTCTCAATTGTTTTACCTCTCGATCTAAAATCTTAACTGGCTCTTTCACTGTAGGTCATGTCTGAACAAATCTCAACCTCTATTGGTGAAATCACATGTGATGGGTCAGAATGGTAATGATGTAACATAGACACATGAAATATATCGTGGATCTTTTCTAACTCGGACGGCAAGGCTAAACAATAAGCTACCGGTCCAATTCTCTCAGTCACTTTATAAGGTCCAATAAAACGTGGACTTAATTTTCCTTTCTTACCGAATCCGAGGACTTTCCTCCATGGGGATACTTTCAAAAACACCTTATCACCGAATTGAAACTCAATTTCTTTTCATTTCAAGTTTCCGTAGGATTTTTGTCTACCCGAAGTTGCTCTCAAACAGTCATGAATTACCTTTACTTTCTCTTTGGTCTCTTTGACTAAGCCAACTCCGTGAATTTGATTTTGTCTGAGTTCGGTCCAATACAAGCGTGTTCAGCACTTACACCCATACAAAGCCTCATAAGGCGCCATTTTCAAACTCGACTGATAGTTATTGTTGTGGGCAAACTCTACCAGCAGTAAATATATTTCCCAATTACCTTGGAATTTAAGGACACAACACTGCAACATGTCTTCAAGAATCTGAATTACTCTCTTCGACTGACTATCGGTTTGCGAATGTAAAGCCGTGCTAAAATGAAACTTTGCCCCCAAAGCTTCTTGTAACTATTTCCAAAATCGCGAGGTAAACCTCTGATCTCTATCCAAAATAATTGACAAGGGCACTCCGTGAAGGCTCACAATTTCAGAAACATACAAACTGGTCAATTTCTCAAGTGGATAATTGGTACCCACCGATATAAAATGAGCTGACTTAGTTAGCTTATCAACCACAACCCATACATCATCTTTATTCTTTGGCATCAATGACAATCTAGACACAAGATCCATGTTAATACGGTCCCATTTCCAATTGGAAACCATCACGGGCTAAAGTAAACCCGAAGGTACTTGGTGTTCGGCTTTTACTTGCTGACAAATTAAGCACTTAGAGACAAACTCTGAGATGTCTCTTTTCATTCCTGACCACCAATACATTTTCTTCAAGTCATTGTATATTTTCACACTACCCAGATGGATAGACATACAATTGCTATGTGCCTCATGCAAAATCTTCTGAATAAGCTCGTCGTCTTTGGGTACACAAATTCTATCTCAAACCATTAAACAACCATTTGAACCAGTCTGAAAGTCTGATTCTATACCCGTCTCGTACTGAGTTATCTTAGCTTGCAATTCTTTGTCACCTTTCTGAGTTTCACAAATCTCTTGCCAACAAATTACTTTAGCTCTTAACTTGCTATGCTCGAACCATCATCAGTCACAGACAATAGGTTATTCATAGCCCTCAAGACAAGCAATGATTTCCTACTCAAAGCATCGGCAATCACATTCACCCTTGTAGGGTGATAGTCAATCATCAACTCATAATCTTTTATAAACTCTAACCATCTCCGCTACCGTAGATTTAACTCATTTTGAGTCATCAAATACTTTAGAATTTTATGGTCGGTGAATACTCGGCATCTCTCGCATACAAATGGTGTCTCCAAATCTTCAGTGCGAACACTACGGTGGCTAACTTTAACTTGTGAGTCGGATAGTTTTTCTCATGTGTCTCGAGGCATAAGCTATTATCTTGCCTTCTTGCATAAGCACACACCCTAATCAATTTAAGGATGCATCGCTATACACCACAAATTCCTTTCCCGGTTTCGATTGCACTAAAACTGGGCTTCAGTCAACAATGCTTTTAGTTTATAAAAACTCTATTGGCACTTTTCTGTCCATTCGAACTTGACACCTTTCTGTAGCAACCTCGTCATCAATGTAGCAATCATGGAGAATCCTTTAACAAACCGTCTGTAGTAACCCGCTAAGCCTAGAAAGCTTCTAATCTCAGATACATTCCTCAGCAGTTTCCAATCAACGACAGTCGATATCTTACTCGGGTCAACTCTAATTCCATCACCCAACAGATATGGCCCAAGAATTCAACTTCTTGAAGCTAAAATTCACTTTTGCTAAATTTTGTAAACAACTGCTTATCTCTTAAAGTTTGTAAGACAGTTCCCAAATGCTCCGCATGCTCACTCTCATCACGAGAATAAATTAATATGTCATCAATAAAAACAACTACAAACTTATCCAAGTACGGTCAGAATATCCATTTCATTAAATCCTTAAATATTCAGGAGCATTAATTAAGCCAAAGGGCATGACGAGGAACTCATAATGGCCATACCTCATCCGAAACGTAGTTTTCGGTACATCTTGTTCCTTAACTCTCAGCTAGTAATAACTGGACCTCAGGTCTATTTTAGAAAACACTGTGGCTCCCTTCAATTGGTCAAACAAATCGTTGATCCTTGGCAAAGGATACTTGTTCTTAACTATAAACTTGTTGAGCGGTTGGTAGTCTATACATAATCTCATTGACCCATCTTTCTTTTTCACAAAAAGTACTGGAGCACCACACGAAGAATAACTCGGTCTCGCAAAACCCTTATCTGTTAACTCTTGTAACTGAACCTTCAGCTCTTTTAACTCCAACGGTGCCATCCTATATGAGGCAACTAAAATAGGCGTCATACCAGGGGCTAACTCGATACCAAACTCAACTTCCTTAGTTGGTGGCAATCTAGGCAACTCTACCGGAAACACATCCAGGTACTCACATATCACAGGCACTAACTCAATCTTTACTTCTGACTATTGGGTACTCAACACAAATACAAGATATGACTCATACCCTTTTCTCACATATTTTTCAGTAGTCATAGAAGAAATCATTACAGGGAAGCTATCCAGTTCACCTAATTCAACCCGAATAATATCCCCATTTTCACTTTTCAGCTCAATAAACTTTCTTCCACAATTTACTATCACATCATGAGCAGTTAACCAATCTATACCAATAATCACGTCAAATTCATCAAACGGTAACAACATGAGGTTAGCTGAAAAATAATGACCTCTAATTGTCAAGGGACAATTTATACATATTTGATCAACTAACACATGCTTGCCTAATGGGTTTGACACTTTTATCGCAATTCCTATAGACTCAATAGGCATTTTCATACTAAACACCAATTTCATACAAACATATGAATAGGTAGATCTCGAATCAATCAAAGCAACAACAGAAATATCATGAAGAGAAAAAGTACCTATATCACATCCGGTGACGATGCCTCTTCGCGAGCGCGAATAGCATAAGTCCTTGTAAGCGCTCGGCCCTCAAACCTCGCGGTGGAGTCTCTAGGCTCACCACTGTTGTTAGCCCCACTTCCTGGGTTCTTTTGTGGTCTACCCCTCGAAGGTGCATTACTCACTCGCACAGCTTGCTTTCTGTCTTTTTCCTCCATTTTAGGACAGCTTCGAATGAAGTGGTCTAGTGAACCGCACTTGAAACAACCTCTATCATTTCCTCGACACTCACCGAAATGTCATCTACCACACTACAAACACTCTAATTTATTTGGTCGAGCACTACCAACACTCGTAATAGAAGTGGTTTGAGCTTTAGACGTCGAGTACTGCTTAATCGTATTTCTACTTGAGAATCCCAGTGAAGCATTTGATCGGGTAGTGAATTCTCTCAATTTCTTGGATGAGGACTGAAATGATTTCCCCAACTATCTTTTCTTTGAGTCATGAGACTCAATATCAGCTTTCCTTTTCTCTTTAGCTAATTCCTCGACTTTGAAAGCTCTCTCTACTAGCATAAAAAATCCCTTCAGTTCTAGAATACCAACAAGCAATCGGATGTCCTCATTTAATCCATCCTCAAACCTCTTACACATGATGGCTTCGGTGGATACGCAATTTTGAACATATTTACTAAGCCTTACAAACTCATGTTCATATTCGATTACCGTCATTCGACCTTGTTTTAGCTCAAGAAATTCCTTTATTTTCTGGTCTATAAACCTCTGGCTAATATTCTTTTTACGAAACTCTTCCTGAAAGAATTCCCAAGTTACCCTTTCCCTTGGTATAATTGACACAAGGGTGTTCCACCATTGGTAGGCCAAGTCTTGTAGGAGTGACACAACACACTCCATGCACTACTCAGGTGTGCAAGACAACTCATCGAATACCCTAATGGTATTTTTTAGCCAGAATTCTGCTCTTTCTGGGTCATTATCTATATTTGCTCTAAATTCTCGGCCCCTTGCTTTTAAATTCTGTCTACTGGAGGTTTTTCCCTTATATTCATTTCCATTACTTAGGGAGTTGTAGGGGCAGGCTGAGGGATTAGAGGGGGTGGAGGAGTGTAGTGTTCGGGTTTGCACAAACAAACTCTGAATACTAAACATTCACCATATGGAGGAAGGCTTCTCTAGCCTCTCCGCCTTGACTTAGTGTCACGGGCCCACTCTTGACTGGCGCGGTCCCCTCAGCGGGAGCCGATGCATTACTCTCGACATTATCTACCATTGCTCTGTCGGGATCCATTTACTATATAAAAACACATTTTAAATTGTCAAGAGTCGTCACACTATCATAATTCATAAATGGAATGTATAACTAGACTCGTACACACACTAGGTTAGTTCAGGAATCGAGTAAACCATAACTCTAATACCACTAAATGTAACACCCCTTACTCGTATTCAAAGCCAGTACTGGGTACGAAGTGTTACCTTACATAAAAACATGCATACAAACATTTTTGTGGTTATGAAATTTTCTTCAAATTTAAAAATTTTAATTCTTCATCTTAAAGTCCTTAATATGAGCCTACGAGGCCCAAAACATACCTTAAAAGCGGTTTAAGACTAAACCGAGAACCCTAGAAAACTTTAGAAAATTACATTAAAATAAAATAAGGGCATACGCCCGTGTGGGCTAGAGGCACGATCATGTGGCTGGCATGGTCATGTCCTTTGCCCGTGCGCGAGCCTGACTTATGCTTCGCCAGAATTCAGGATGTCACACAGCATGGCACACGTCCGTGTCTATGGCCCGTGTCCCTCACATGGCCCATGACATGCCCGTGTCTCAGCCCGTGTGTTAAAACCTTGACATTCTATTTTTGACGTTAGCAACATTTTAGGGACAAGCTTCCTGTTACATGGCTCACATGAGCCTCTTGATATATGGCTCGAGAGTGTGCTTCCTGATTATGTGCCCTTATGGGTACCCCTAAATATGAATTGACTATTTCTGATTTGTACACCTCGAGTGTACTACATGTGTATCCATCGATATTTCAAATAAATTCAACAGGAAAAATCTTGACATTAGAAAATATGAACACGAAATGAATTATTACATGTATCTGCCTGAAATACATGAAAATGATGATACATGGTATATGGAAGTATGAGATGGTGATATATGAACATGGAACTTATTTGATGAATATGTTCATCTAAGATTATAGATTTGTACACTTCAAGTATATTTTCTCGGGTTTCTATTGATAATTTAATTAATTTAATGAGCAAAATCCTAACATGAAATAATCTGAACTTGAGACAAAATATTATGAAAATGTACTTGAAATACATGGGTACGAATTATATATATTATTTGAATTCTTGATGTGGAAAGTATATGTGTACTGGGATTTGGTTGTTATTCAGCCCATACATGTTTCTTGATGTTTCTATGAGATAGTATGACTTAGAAACGAACTATTACCCGTATGTACATGAAGTACTTGGAAATGACATTACCTGATATAATGATGCATGAATTGGTTGTTACATGAATGTGGATCATGCTTGATGACTTTTTTCATCCATGATTAAGGACTATTATATGTGATTACTTGGCTAACATGATGAGGATATGTGTTTAGGGCTTGTGATAAAATTGGTTGATAGTGCCTTGCATATTTATTTGAACATAAATATATGGTAAGTTATTTACCATGTTATACGAACTTACTAAGAATTTCATGCTTACTCTGTCTTATTTTCCCTTGTTCTATAGTAATTCGTAAGCTCGTTGGATTGAAAGCATCGGTGGAGATCACTCACACTATCCATTGGCCCATCTTGGTATATATGGTAAATTAATTATGGTTATAATGGCATGTATAGGTTAATTAGCCAATGTTGTCATGTAAATTTTTGGGTTATAACTTGCCATTGGAATGGCTTGTGATGTTTTAATATGTATAAATGAGCCTATAACATGTTTGGTTTGTGCTTAAATGATTAATTGATAGAAATCATATTGGCATATTGAAAATCAATTCTAACGTATTTGATAAAATATGCATACAGGTGAGTTTGATAAGTTAAGTAAGTTTGTATATTTGATTATATGATGGTCAAGTGTCATTTGAGGTGTTTAAGAGCACATTAGTTGTATGTGATGATAAGTCATGCATGAGACTTGGTTTTGACTTGAATTAATTGTTTTAAAATGGCTTGTAAATATGTTTAAGTATGGTGTAAGAGGAAGACCAATTGGGTGAGAAATGTGGCTTGGAAACTAGCCTATTTTTTTCCACTCAGGTATAGACAGGGGCGTGTGTCTCAGCCGTGTGTGACACACGGCCTAGCACATAGGCGTGTGATCTAGCCGTGTGTCCCCTGTATCTTTAAAATGTCAAAATAGAATGCTTAAAATTAATCATATGGCCTAGCACACGGGTGTGTGGATTAGCCATGCGACCCATGTCAGTGAGTTATACGATCTGAGACACAGGCGTGTCCCTGGCCGTGTAAGCCACATGGGTGTGTGACCCCTACATCTAAGAAAAAAATTGAGATTTTGCAAAAAAATTTTTGATTACCCGATTTAGTCCTGACTCGTTTCTAATGCATGTTTTGGACCTCAAGGATTCATATAAGGGACTTTATGATTGATTTCAAACATGAATACTGTATAGTGTAGAATATCTGTTTATTTAATTTGTAAGTTCTGGTAATGCTCTGTAACCCTGTTCTGGCAACAGTTTTGGGTTAAGGGTGTTATAGTGTGGACAAAAATAGATCATTTTCAAGCCATTTCATCACCCAAAACTTGGTCACTTATACAATCCAAATGCACCTATTTTCATGCATCCAAATTGTACCTAACACATGCATATTCAAGCTAGATCATCATAGAATTTAATTATACAACCAATGTGCCTAAAAGGCACCTTAATCACAACAATCAAACTTGATTATACAATTACCAAGTTTAGCCATTTGTCTACTCAATACTCACTACTTATTTCCATAGCAAACCATGCCTCAATGACAACCTTCAAGCATATCAAAACAACATTTCATAGCATACATTTAACCTACCATTCCATCATTCACCATTTAAGCACCAAGATGCCAAAATGTCAACAATTATAACATCACATTTATATGCCAACATAACAACCTATTCATCAATCAAAGTCCCAAATTTACAAGTCATATATACAATGACCAGTTCATCAAACACAAAAACACCTATACATGCCATTATAACCATGACTCAAAATCATCAAAATCTACCAATATAGTCGATGGATAGTGTGATGGATCTTCGACTAGCTTCCAACCTGATCGAGCTTCTAATAATCTGTAAGGTAAAAGAGATACTACGTAAGCAATGAATGCTTAGTAAGCTCATATGAGCTTTAGGCATAATATTCCATTTTGATAATAAACTTTATAGAATAAACATAAATCTATGCCAATGCAATAAAACTCATAAATCGATATGATCATCAAGTCATAAATGAGTAAGTTTATTAATGTCCATATTTATTGATCACTCATAACATGACAGGACTTTAGGAGACATGATATAGAATCATCAACCTTTTATAAGATTATATATCTTTCTATTTACTTAATTTCCATTTCATTCCCAATGCTTATCATAAGCCTAAACAACATTATTAACTTTCAATTCAATGTATTTATCCATGACATAGGTGTATTCATTCCTAGCATAGGCAATTTGGTTACATATAATATATCCCAATTACGTACTACCGTTTCATTCCCTTTTCTTACCTGTTTCGTTTGCATAGTACAAGTATAATCATAAACATCAAGTAACACCCCTTACCCGTATTCTACGTGGGAACCAAGTAGGAGGCGTCACCGGACTTATCTCACTTGTACATAAAGTTTTGGGCTATCAAATTTCATACCAATTTAAAAATTTTCCATTCACATATCTAACATCCTTATAATGGACCTACGAAGCCTTAAACATAGACTCAGAAAGTGTCGGAACCCTATTGGAATCCTCCAAGCACTTTGAAAAATTTTGACATGGAACAGGGACACACGCCCATGTGGAGGGAAGGACATGCCCGTGTGACATATCACACTCCCGTGTTGAAAACCCGTGGTCGACACTAACTTGCATCACACGGCCTATCACATGCCTGTGTGTCTGGCCCGTGGTCGGCTCTGACTTGCATCACACGGCCAGTCACACGCCCGTGTCCTTCGATTGTGTGGCAAATTAAATTCCAATTTTAGGTGCGGACTTCACACAGCCTGGGCAGACACCTATATCCCTGGCTGTGCCTTCCACACGGCTGAGACACATAGCCGTGTCTCTGCTCGTGTGTTTACTATAGAGCTTACTGACTTGTAAAACTAGCATGCAGGGGACACACGACCATTCAACATGCTTATGGGACTGACCGTGTGTCACACACGGCCTAGACACGCCCGTGTGCCTAACTTGTGGACAAGAGCAAGGCTATTTTCCAAGCTCTTCCATCACCCTAATTCACTCAAGCTTAATTCATCCTTAACCATCAATTCTTTCATACATATTCATAACCAAACAACCTAATCATATACCCTACACATTTATAGATAACCTTTGATTTCATTGATTGATAGTAATGAGCCATTTACTATGGCAATATACAAAAGAATTCATCTATAAGGAGCCAAAACATTTGGCCAAAAATAACAAAATAATTCACCTAGTCTAGCCCCTATACATGCCACTGCCATGCTCAAAATGCTAGTTCTAAATATATCGAGATGAGCTGATACTGTGGGTGATCTTCCAATTAACTTTGTATCTCGACCCAACTCTTTGACACTATAAAACAAGGGAAAAGAAAGGGAGTAAGCTTTAAGCTTAGTAAGTTTACATGTAAACAATAAACATCATAACATGTGCTAATCAATAAATAGCATTTCACAATCCAAGATCATGCTTACCCATTCAACTCTTACCACATTCCAACCATATCACAAACCAAATGCTCTTATTATTTAACATACATCCTTGCACTTAATCACTACATGATCACATGAAACAACACATCACAATTACACAATAATCCATTCTTAGTAATACCAAACACTCGGTGGTTTCGCACTTAGTCCACCATTTATCTTTAACAGGGTGGTATCGCACATAGCCCACCAACAAGAATATTTACGGTGGTATCACACATAGCCCACCAATAATAATAATTAAGGTGGTATCGCACACAGCCCACCATTATTTACTACGAATAATATTCCACACTTACATGTCTATCTCAACATCCATAAGGAATTTATTCATTTTCTACCAATTTTAATCCATTTAAATTGTAAGTGGTCACAATTATACAATGCACCAATAAGCAACAATGTGTTTATTTAAGATGCAACATTTACACATAAACTTACCTCGTTGCAAAACATATTGATCAACGGTCTATTCCGTAACCTTGCCTTTTCCTCGGTCAAGGTTGATTCCACGCTCTTCTTGGTCTATAATAACAAAAATTCACTCATCAACCATTTTATGATCATAATATTTCATAATCTCTACTTAGGCAAAAATGACCATTTTGCCCTACATTTTGGCAAAATTACAATTTTGCCCCTAGGCTCGTAACTTAGTCCATTTAGGTGTTTTCATTACAACATCTTTCACAAAAATTGTTTCTCATCTCCCTAACATTCATTTTCTTCCATAAAAACTCAGATAGCAACATAAAATCTCTCATGGCAAGTCCCTAAACTTTCAACCATTTAATAAATTAGTCTTTTCATTAGCTAGCTTAAACTTTGGGGATTCCAAAAATCATCAAAAATAATCATCAAGATGACTTACTTTTAAGGATGAAATGTAGCTAAAAATTGGAACTTCAAAACCCCTATTCTCTCTTAAATTTTTTGTGGAGAAAAAGTGTGAATAGTAAAAGATGACAACTCTTTTCTTCACTTATTTTATTCATTTTTTTTATCACCTAATGCCACCAAATTTTGACTAAAATTAATACTCTTGTCCCCCTAAGCTATATAGCCTGTCATCACACATCTGATGGCCTAATTTCACTTTAAGGACCTCCAATTTGATATTCTTTGGCTATTAGACACCTCTACCACTTATAACGGAACTTTTGCACTTTATACGATTTAGTCCCTTTTCACAATTAAATATACAATTGCTAAAATTAAAGCACCAAAAATTTCATATAGCCATATATGATACTAAAATAAATTTTCTCAACCTCAGATTAGTGGTCCTGAGACTACTGTTTCGACTAGCCCCAAAATCGGGCTGTTACACATCAATCATATCCACAAGCTTGGCATAAGCCCTAGCACATCAATAACACACGTTAGTTCATTTAAACATGGTTCATATGAGTTTGACATGGATAACCATTGTACTTGAGTATGATTCAATTGGATTTATCACCCATCACAACATATCATGTTTTTCCATGTATAACCATTCCATTGAGTTTCATATAAACATGCCTTCATTCTTATTGAGCACTTACCATTTCATTTCCATACACATAAGACATAAACATAACATTAACCATAGCCACAAGCTAGTGATTAAACACTTAACTTAGCAATATCATCACATGGTAAGATATGGTACATAACATAGCATCACTTATATCATACCTTTCATAAACATGAATATTCACACTTTGATCATTGGTACATCATACCTTTCCATATTTGTCACAGTAAAGACAACCAAAAACCTTACTAAAGCTCACACAAAGTGTCCTAAACAATGGTTGTAGCCGTCCCTTTTTATATTTGATGGTTGAAACCATCCCTTTTCATTAATCGATGGTCGTCACCATCCCTTTTCATAGTTGATGGTCGTCACCATCCCTTTTCATTAATCGATAGCCGAAACTATCCCTTTTCATATTCGATGGTCATCACCATCCCTTTTGTAATATCCCGAGTTAGGGGCTATTTTATTGTGGCTTTGTTTGCATGTGCATGGTGTGCTATGTTGTTGTTTTGATGTTTTTGGGGCTTAGTTATAAGCTAGGTGTAAGCCTGAGTGGTAGGAAAAATCTTTGCTTTTAGGCTTAGGTGGGAGGAGCTGAAGGAGTTGGGGTTTATAAATATCTTTAGGTGAATTTTAGCATAACAAATAAGCTGGTGGAGTGGCAAGTTAGGCGCCACTAAGGGCTTGGATTGACGTCACTTGCAGGGGGAGAGGTCCTGTGTTCAAGCTGCAGAGTGCTTCCATTTTGGCTTCTATTTTGACGGCATAGAGGGGAGGAGTTGTAGGCAGTTCAAACTCTGCCTTGGACCAAGTCAAATGTTCAAATGGCGGGTGGAGAGTGAATTTAGGAGGGAGACTAGTTCAAACTAGTTTGAATGGATGGCTTGGAGTGTTTGGGGGAGTGGTTGTAGGTGATGGGCGAATATTGGAGAGCTCTTGGGGGGTGAGTGGACGGCTTGGTATGGGGGAAAATAGGAGTGCCGAATTTCTTTTGGCAATCTTGAGTATTTTCGGTCAAAGCAAAAATTGGTAAGCCAAATTCTCCTTTAGTCAAAAAGCTAGCTGAAATTTTAAGTGTATTTTTTCCATTTTTTCTCCTTAAACCGAAAGTCCAAGCATCCTTTTTGCCAAAAAGTTGCTTTGCATCTCTTAATTTGGTGTGTGTGTGGCCAAATGTTTGTTCCCATTTCTTCTTATTTTCATCTTGTGTAAACCGAAACTGGCATTCTCTTCTTCTCATACTTTTTCTTCTCTTGGAACCTTGTTAGCCGAAACTCCCTTCTCCATAAGACCTTCCTCCATTTCTTTTTCTTTCAAATCGAAAGCACCCTCCCTCTTTTCATCTTTTACTTTCTTTCTTTTTCCAAAACTCCTTAGCCGATTGTCACCATCTGTTTCTTCCCACTTCTCTTAAGCCGAAACCCTCTCAATCTCACCTCTACTCTCCCTTTTCTTTCCACTCAAAGTCGAACTTAGGTGTGTTAAGCACCTTGGCTGAATCCTATTTCTTCTTGTTTAGGTGCTAGCCGAATCTCTTTCTTGTGTTGTCGAAACTTCCCTTTTCTTATTAGTTTTGCACTTTGGCCGAATCTTTCCTCTCCTAGTAGTTGTCTTGTGGTCGATTCTTGTGTGTGGTGATAATATCGGTTGGTGGTTCAATCGGGTTGAGGAAGGTAAGTTTTGGCCGTAAGGCTATCTTTTTCTCCCTTGTTTGTTATTGATTCTGGTTTGGTTAAACCGATGTTGGTTGGTTGAAAGGAGTTAATTTGTTTGATTAATCATTTCGTTATAGGGCCTTTGGATTTCGGAAGCAAGCAAGAGGAGTCTTCCTTCTCTGATAATCGTTGGGTAGGTGGTGGTAAGAGGTTGCTTTAAGGGTCGTTCTTTTAGAGTTTGTTAAGCCAAAGACTTGTGAGGCTAATGGTTTGTGTTTTAGGGGGAGGCCGATTGTCAGAAGAACCATTGTTGGTTCGGGTTTGGTAGGAAACCAAACCAATTACAAGGTAAATGTTAACCCCTTTGGTTTAATGGTTTTGGCCGAAAGGTATAAGTGGCTAATCTCATGTTTGGCCGATTATAGGAGCAGGGTATCGAGGGATTTAGATCGGTTCGTTGGGTTAAGCTTGCGTGTTAACAGGTGTGTAAACTAACACACCTTCTTACTGAGTAATATGTTAATAACCTGATTGTGTAAGTGAAACAGTATGGTTGACTGATATAATACCCAATGAGGTATGGATACGGATTTGGGTAAGTCCGTTTCATTACGAGATCTATGATGATATGTGATATCATGATTTATGGTGTATGTATTTTGAGATGTCATATTAAGCATGTGAGCATGATAGCATGATTGCACGATTTGCATTAGTATGATATGTTATTGGGTGATATGAGAGGAGGGGGATATGATATCCGTGTCTTTGGGACACCAGAGGTTTGGCACCTCCAGTGGTTTGGTACCACAGATTGATTATTGTGACTTTGGGTCACCAGAGGTTTGGCACCTCCGCGTCTCGTCCCATTGGCTTTGCACCACAGTGGGTTGGCCCCACGGTTGATTTTACGAGATTGACGCTAGTGATTTGGTATCACACGATGGGTTGGCCCCATCATTTTAATCGTGACTACGGTCACCAATGATTTGGTATCACACTTGTGTCTTTGGGACACTAGAGGTTTGGCACTTCATAGCGACTCGTCCCTGTGGTTAACACAACCGTGGGTTGGCCCCACTTTTGAGATACGGGATTGTCGCCAGTGATTTGGTATCACACGTGGGTTGGCCCCACAGATGGATCTTTCGTGACTTTGGGTCACCATTGGTTTGGCACCACATCTATGGATATCGTGACTTTGGGTCACCAGTGGTTTGGCACCACCAGTGGTTTGGTACCAAATGGGGTAGCAAAGGTGTTACGGATGGTTAGGATCGGTGCATTAATTGTATTGCTTTGTTATGATGTGTGTTAGCATGTTGCATATCTGAGAGAGGATTTATGCATCGAGTCTTGCGACTCACCTTCTCCCTTATCATTTCGGTGACACATAGATCGCGGACATGGGCCGGATGGACTCGAGGTGCCCATGCCATGGATAAATTCAGAGTTGCATTGATTTAAACTTGGTACTTTATTTGACTGGTTTTTCATTTGGTTTATTTGGATTGTAAATGGCCTTTTTAAACTTATGTTTTGTTATTTACATAGATTGGATTTCAAATATGCCTTAATAATTTATTGGGTTAAAATTTTGCTAAAATTTGTAAAGTTAAGGTTTTCAAACTACAAGTGATATGTTTTAAACTTTACCATCGGGTATCACACTGTAATTTAAGATAAATGAAACTCAAATGTTCTCCAACTTGAATGCATTCTCGTACTAAGTCAAAATGTTTTTAAGCAACAACAAGGATTACTTGAATTTTTAAACGAGATAAACTTGTTTTACTTACATATCTGATTAAGTTTTCAAAATTATCGGGTTTTCAAATGCACCATCGATTTTAAAACAGTCATCCCCAAGATTTTCTTCAAGTACAAATTTAGCAAGATGATTTTAACAAACTCCTAAACTTAAACCTAAACCTCTCAAATACATTTTTCCCTGTAACATACCAGATTCAGTCGTGGTGTATTGATCGGGTTTGGGGTGTTACAATTGTGGTATCAGAGCCAAGTTCAAAGGCTCGGCTGTGGGCCTGAGGCCCAAAATGTTTTAAATTCTGGTTTTTAAGTGTTTTGGTTTTAAAGTATATGGTTTGAAAGGCATGCACCGAGTCTCCGGCACCAATCCGCCCAGGTAAGTACCCTTACTATTGCTTGTGATTTTGATGTGGATGAGATGTGATTGGATGACTAGTAATAGTAAGACTACCTTAGAAACTGAAATCAATAGGACTCTATGGACTTGCGAAAACAAAGCTTCTTTAATATTCATAAGACTTTGCTTTTAAACAAAGGAATAATTATCGATGCATAAAATTCTTTAAATCAGACAAGATTTTAGTCATGAGTACACGAGGTGGACGTGGTCGTGGACGTGGTCGAGGTAGGATGACAGTTTCTAAACACATAGGTTACAGTCGGGGTCGAGAGTGAGATACTGCATCGCCACCACCGGAGGTGGTGAGTTTCGAGATGCAGGCGGGACGACGCAGTGTCACAAAGCGATCTCATGAGTTCGGAAAGGGTAGTTGGAATAGGTGGAGGTGCAAGAGCTAGAAAATCATGCTCGAACGACTTGAGCAAACGGGTGAAGTTTTTCGAGGTGTCTCGGTGTTGTTCCCAAAGATCTTGAATATTGGTTGAAGCGACAGAGCGGATCATGGACGATCTGGACTGTTCGCTGAAGAGAAATTAAAGGGATAGTATCACTTCTTGAGATGAGTCATACCAGTGGTGGCTCACGGTTCGGAGACGATCTTTGCAGCAGAAGATCGACTTGGGACTATTTCGGTCGCTTATCGGAAAAAGTACGTTAGGGCTAACTACATTAATGAGCAACGGAAAGCATTTCTGAGGTTAGTTCAGGGGAGTAAATCTGTGTCAGAGTACGAGGCAGAGTTCCTCAGGCTGAGTCGGTATGCTAGGGGTATGGTGGCTACTGAACACGAGAGGTGTGTTCATTTTGAGGATGGCCTGCGAGATGAATTAAGGTTGCTGATTGCTCTCCAGCAGGAGCGTGAATTTGCTGTCCTGGTTGAAAAGGCTAAGGTAGCCGAGGGTATTAAGGAGTCTGTGAGGCAAGGCATGGATAGGAACCGACATAAGAGGAATTTTGGGTCTTCTGGGTCGTCAGGTAATCCTCAGAAGAGGGCTAGACCGAGTGGGCCGAATCAGTCTGGTAGGTTTGTTGTTGCTAGTCAGGGACCGCCGCAGTGTAACCGTTGTGGGAAAGCTCATTGGGGAGGATGTTGGATTGGTGGTAGAGGATGTTTTGAGTGTGGCTCGCTGGACCACCGTGTGAGGGACTGTCCGCATAAGTTGGCTAGGACTCAGTCCAACAGTTAGGGCCGTACTCAGTTCAGGAATAATGGACCACCACCGCAGAGGGGCCGTGGTAATGGCAGAGGAGGTAATGGTTCTGGTCGGGGCCGTGGAGCACCGGGCAGAGGTGCAGGTAGTTTTGAGGCCAGACAGCCTGGGCTAGTGTATGCAGCGAGGCACCGAGAGAAGGGCGACGCACCGAACGTCATAACCGGTACGTTTTTAATCTTTGGTTCTCTATTTACTGCTTTGATTGATGTGGGTTCAACGAATTCATATGTTGCAAGTAGCATAGTGAAGACCATGGATCTAGACTCTGAGATATCTTCTAGGCAGATGACCGTAATAAGCCCTCTAGGCCACTCTGTAGTTGTAGATAAGCTATATAGAGATGTACCTCTAGAACTCCAAGGGGTAGTGTTTGTGGCTGATCTGATGGAACTGCCGTTTGGGGAGTTCGATCTGATTCTCGGGATGGACTGGCTGGTTAAGTACCAGGCAAAGTTGGATTGCGCGGCTAAGCGTATGGTTTTGAAAACAGCTAAGGGTGATGAGGTAGTCCTGATCGGCAATAGAAGAAATTACTTGTCGAATATGGTATCTGCTCTGAAAGCTGAGAAGATGGTCAGAAAGGGCTGTGAAGCATATGTGGTTCATGTGTATGCCTTGGAGGCTAAAGAGTCTGCTGTAGAGACGGTTCGTATAATTAGGGAATTTGTCGATGTGTTTCCTGAAGAGCTTCCAGGTTTGCCACCGGATCGTGAGGTAGAGTTCGAAATAGATTTGTTACCCGGAATCGCGCCAGTGTCTATTGCTCCGTATAGGATGGCGCCAAAGGAGTTAGTGGAGCTTAAGGCTCAGATCCAGGAGTTTTTGGACCGGGGTTTTATCAGGCCAAGTGTTTCACCTTGGGGAGCGTCGATACTCTTTGTTAAGAAGAAAGACGGTACTATGCAGATGTGTATAGACTACCGCCAATTGAATAAGCTGACGATCAAAAACAAGTACCCGTTGCCATGGATAGATGACTTGTTTGATCAGCTGAAGGGTGCGGCAGTATTCTCAAAGATCGATTTGAGGTCTGGGTATCACCAGCTAAAGGTGAAAGAGGCAGATATCTGCAAGACAGCGTTTCGTACTCGATATGGGCACTATGAATTTCTGGTAATGCCGTTTGGATTGACTAACGCGCCGGCAGCATTTATGGATATGATGAATTGAGTGTTTCAATAATATTTGGATCAGTTCGTCGTGGTTTTTATTGACGACATCTTGGTGTATTCAAGGACTGAGGAGGAGCATGATGCACATTTGCAAATTGTGTTGCAGATTCTGAGGGAGAAACAGCTTTATGCAAAGTTTAGTAAATGCGAGTTCTGGCTTAGAGAGGTGACGTTCTTGGGTCATGTAGTGTCGACTGAGGGGATTAGAGTGGATCCTCAAAAGATTGAGGCAGTTTTGGATTGGAAGCCGCCTAAGTCAGTAGCTGAGATTCGGAGTTTTCTAGGTTTGGCAGGATACTACCGATGATTTGTAGAGGGATTTTCGTTGATCGCAGCACCGATGACCAAATTGTTAAGGAAAGGGGTTCCATTTATTTGGACTGAAAAGCAGCAGGAGAGCTTCGACAAGTTGAAGAAGATTTTGACCAAGCTCGAGCCTAATTCAACTTTGAGGTGGGAAGGAATTCACAAGATATTGCGATGCATCACATACAGGATTGGGTTGTGTGTTGATGCAAGAAGGGAAGGTTGTGGCTTACGCATCTCGGCAGCTGAGGCCATATGAGGTTAATTATCCGACGCACGATCTGGAGTTAGCGGCTATAGTTTTCGCTTTGAAGATTTGGAGACATTACTTGTACGGAGAGAGATCGATAGTCTACACAGATCACAAGAGTCTGAAGTACCTTTTGACTCAGGAAGATTTCAATCTGAGGCAACGAAGATGGATTGAGTTGCTAAAAGACTACGACTGTTCGATTGAGTATCATCCGGGCAAGGCTAACGTGGTGGCAGACGCGTTGAGCCGTAAGGTTGTTTCGGACTTAAGAGCGATGTTTTCCCATTTGAGTTTGTACGACGACAGGAGTATTCTGGCAGAGCTGCAGGTTAAGCCTACTTGGGTTGAGCAGATCAAGGAAAAAGCAGTTAATGGATGAGGTTTTGAGTCGCAGAGGTCACAAGTGCGTAATGGTGGTTTGGAGGTTCTGAGTTGTCTAGTGATGGAGTCTTTGTATTTTGGGAAAGCTTGTATCTTGAGGATATTGAGTTAAGGCGTAAGATTCTTCAGATTTACATATGACCCTGCGTTATGCATCCTAGAGGTAGCAAAATGTATAGGGATCTCGAGAGCGATTACGGTGGCCGGATCCGAAGAGGGAAGTGACAGAGTTTGTGGGAAGTGCTTGACATGTCGATGGTCAAGGTGAGCATCGATTCTTGTCGAGGTTGCTTGACCGATGAAGATTCCACAAAGGAAGTGGGAAAGGATAACTATGGATTTCGTCGATGGATTACCTCTTCGCCTAGCAAGAAGGATTCGATTTGGGTAATTGTGGATCGATCGACTAAATCACTCACTTTATCCCGGTGAGGGTGGATTACTCACTTGAGAGGTTAGTGAAGTCAGTATGTGTCGAGATAGTGAGGTCTGCACGGTGTGCGAAGATCGATCATCTCGGATAGGGATCCCGATTTACGTCAAGGTTCGGAAAGCGTTGCATCGAGCTCTGGCACAGCGGTTGGATTTCAAAGACGACATTTCACCCTTGATCGACGGGCAATGAAAGAGTTATCTGAGATCTTGGAAGACATGTTGCGAGGTTGTGTTCGGACTTGAGGGTAGTTGGGAGGAGTTTCTACCATTAATGAGTTCGCCTACAACAATAGTTACCAAGCAAGCATCAAGATGGCACCATATGAGGCGTTGTACGGTAGGAAGTGTCGCTCACCTTCTTGTTGGACGGAGTTAAGTGAACGTCAGTTGTTGGGACCAGAGTTGGTTACTGAGACCGAAGACAAGGTTAAGTTGATACAGGCTCGATTGAAAGAAGCTTCGGACCGACAGAAGTCTTATGCCGATCTTAAGCGGAGAGATATTGAATTTGCGGTGGGGATCAAGTTTTTCTGAAAGTCTCACCATGGAAGAAAGTGTTAAGGTTCGGAAGGAAAGGCAATCTAAGTCCGAGGTTTATTGGGCCGTATAAGGTACTGAGACGAGTGGGACCAGTAGCTTACCAGCTTGAGTTGCCAGCAGAGCTAAGTCAGATTCACGACGTATTCCACGTTTCGATGCTTCGACAATATCGCTCAGATCCATCGCATGTGGTAGCAGTGGAAGAGATCGAGGTTAATCCAGATTTGACCATGGAGGAAGAACCTGTGCAGATTCTAGATCGGGATGTGAAGGTTCTGCGTAGGAAGTCTGTGCCTTTGGTTAAGGTACTATAGCGGAATCATGGCGTGGAAGAAGCTACGTGGGAACCCGAGGATATGATGAGACAAAGAATACCATAACTCTTACGATCGTGTAATTTCGAGGTCAAATTATTTTTAAGGGGGGTAGAACTATAATATCCCGGTTTAGGGGCTATTTTATTGTGGCTTTGTTTGCATGTGCATGGTGTGCTATGTTGTTGTTTTGATGTTTTTGGGGCTTAGTTATAAGCTAGGTGTAAGCCTGAGTGGTAGGAAAAATCTTTGCTTTTAGGCTTAGGTGGGAGGAGCTGAAGGAGCTGGGGTTTATAAATATCTTTAGGTGAATTTTAGCATAACAAATAAGTTGGTGGAGTGGCAAGTTAGGCGCCACTAAGGCCTTGGATTGGCGTCACTTGCAGGAGGGAGAGGTCCTGTGTTCAAGTTGTAGAGTGCTTCCATTTTGGCTTCTATTTTGACGGCATGGAGGGAAGGAGTTATAGGCAGTTCAAACTCTGCCTTGGACCAAGTCAAATGTTCAAATGGTGGGTGGAGAGTGAATTTAGGAGGGAGACTAGTTCAAACTAGTTTGAATGGATGGCTTGGAGTGTTTGGGGGAGTGGTTGTAGGTGATGGCCGAATATTGGAGAGCTCTTGGAGGGTGAGTGGACGGCTTGGTATGGGGGAAAATAGGAGTGTCGAATTTCTTTTGGCTATCTTGAGCATTTTCGGTCAAAGCAAAAATTGGTAAGCCAAATTCTCCTTTAGTCAAAAAGCTAGCAGAAATTTTAAGTGTATTTTTTTCCATTTTTTCTCCTTAAATCGTCCAAGCATCCTTTTTGCCAAAAAGTTGCTTTGCATCTCTTAATTTGGTGTGTGTGTGGTTTAATGTTTGTTCCCATTTCTTCTTATTTTCATCTTGTGTAAACCGAAACTGGCATTCTCTTCTTCTCATACTTTTTCTTCTCTTGGAACCTTGTTAGCCGAAACTCCCTTCTCCATAAGACCTTCCTCCATTTCTTTTTCTTTCAAACCAAAAGCACCCTCCCTCTTTTCATCATTTACTTTCTTTCTTTTTCCAAAACTCCTTAGCCGATTGTCACCATCTGTTTCTTCCCACTTCTCTTAAGCCGAAACCCTCTCAATCTCACCTCTACTCTCCCTTTTCTTTCCACTCAAAGTCAAACATAGGTGTGTTAAACACCTTGGCCGAATCCTATTTCTTCTTGTTTAGGTGCTAGCCGAATCTCTTTCTTGTGTTGCAAACGCACTTTTCTTATTAGTTTTGCACTTTGGCGAATCTTTCCTCTCCTAGTAGTTGTCTTGTGGCGATTCTTGTGTGTGGTGATAATATCGGTTGGTGGTTCAATCGGCCGAGGAAGGTAAGTTTTGGCCGTAAGGCCATCTTTTTCCCCCTTGTTTGTTGTTGATTCTGGTTTGGTTAAACCGATGTTGGTTGGTTGAAAGGAGTTAATTTGTTTGATTAATCATTTCGTTATAGGGCCTTTGGATTTCGGAAGCAAGCAAGAGGAGTCTTCCTTCTCTGATAATCGTTGGGTAAGTGGTGGTAAGAGGTTGCTTTAAGGGTCGTTCTTTTAGAGTTTGTTAAGCCAAAGACTTGTGAGGCTAATGGTTTGTGTTTTAGGGGGAGGCCGATTGTCAAAAGAACCATTGTTGGTTCGGGTTTGGTAGGAAACCAAACCAATTGCAAGGTAAATGTTAACCCTTTTGGTTTAATGGTTTTGGCCGAAAGGTATAAGTGGCTAATCTCATGTTTGGCCGATTATAGGAGCAGGGCATCGAAGGATTTAGATCGGTTCGTTGGGTTAAGCTTGCGTGTTAACAGGTGTGTAAACTAACACACCTTCTTACTGAGTAATATGTTAATAACCTGATTGTGTAAGTGAAACAGTATGGTTGACTGATATAATACCCAATGAGGTATGGATACGGATTCGGGTAAGTCCGTTTCATTACGAGATCTGTGATGATATGTGATATCATGATTTATGGTGTATGTATTTTGAGATGTCATATTAAGCATGTGAGCATGATAGCATGATTGCACGATTTGCATTAGTATGATATATTATTGGGTGATATGAGAGGAGGGGGATATGATATCCGTGTCTTTGGGACACCAGAGGTTTCGCACCTCCAGTGGTTTGGTACCACAGATTGATTATTGTGACTTTGGGTCACCAGAGGTTTGGCACCTCTGCGTCTCGTCCCAGTGGCTTAGCACCACAGTGGGTTGGCCCTACGGTTGGTTTTACGGGATGGACGCTAGTGATTTGGTATCACACGATGGGTTGGCCCCATCATTTTAATCGTGACTACGGTCACCAGTGATTTGGTATCACACTTGTGTCTTTGGGACACCAGAGGTTTGGCACCTCATAGCGACTCGTCCATGTGGTTAACACCACCGTGGGTTGGCCCCACTTTTGAGATACGGGATTGTCGCCACTTTGGGTCACCAGTGGTTTGGCACCACATCTATGGATATCGTGACTTTGGGTCACCAGTGGTTTGGCACCACCAGTGGTTTGGTACCACACGGGGTAGCAAAGGTGTTACGGATGGTTAGGATCGGGTGCATTAATTGTATTGCTTTGTTATGATGTGTGTTAGCATGTTGCATATATCGGGAGAGGGATTTATGCACTGAGTCTTGCGACTCACCTTCTCCCTTATCATTTCAGGTGACACATAGATCGCAGACATGGGCCGGATGGACTCGAGGTGCCCATGCCATGGATAAATTCGAGTTGCATTGATTTAAACTTGGTACTTTATTTGACCGTTTTTCATTTGGTTTATTTGGATTGTAAAAGGCCTTTTTAAACTTATGTTTTGTTATTTACATACTTAGATTGGATTTCAAATATGCCTTAATAATTTATTGGGTTAAAATTTGGCTAAAATTTGTAAAGTTAAGGTTTTCAAACTACAAGCGATATGTTTTAAACTTTACCATCGGGTATCACACTGTAATTTAAGATAAATGAAACTCAAATGTTCTCCAACTTGAATGCATTCTCGTACTAAGTCAAAATGTTTTTAAGCAACAACAAGGATTACTTGAATTTTTAAACGAGATAAACTTGTTTTACTTACATATCTGATTAATTTTTCAAAATTATCGGGTTTTCAAATGCACCATCGGTTTTAAAACAGTCATCCCCAAGATTTTCTTCAAGTACAAATTTAGCAAGATGATTTTAACAAACTCCTAAACTTAAACCTAAACCTCTCAAATACATTTTTCCCTGTAACATACCAGATTCGGTCGTGGTGTATTGACTGGGTTTGGGGTGTTACACCTTTTCATAATCGATAGTTGACACCATCCCTTTTCAGAATCGATAGCCAAAGCTATCCCTTTTCATTGGTCGATGATCGCCGATATGCCGTTGAATTTTTCTACCGAGGCATAATTTGATATTAGAAAAATGATAACATTTAAAACGTAATTTAAAATGCTATTTAAACGTACGAACTTACCTGGCTAAATTGCAGAAATGTTAAAGTAGAAGGGGCATTTTGGTAATTTTCTATTCTCTTCGATTTTCCACCCGGTCTTGATATAAATTAGTAATTTTATTAAATCTATTAATTTAGACAGTAAAACAATATATTTTATGTAATTAGGTCATTTTGACATTTTCCAAAATTACCCTTAAAGTTTTACTTTTATTCAATTTAGTCCTTAAGCCTAAAACATGCAAATTAACCATTTTTACCCAAAATTGAGCCTAGTTGAATACTCATGGAATCTAACACAGCCCATTATTGCAACAATTTCACATCAAGACCTTGTACTTTTACTAATTTAACAATTTAGTCCCTAATCGAAAAATTCATCAAAAATCACTTAATAAAATACTTTTAGATAACAACTAATATCACAAATTCATCATTTAACATCTAAAATAACAAGGTTCATCAATGGAAACATTCAAAATCTTTAACATTTTTAAAATCAAATGTATGGGCTAGTTAGACCTAATTGCAATGATCTCAACAACATCAAAATTATTAAAAAATGGGTAAGAATTTCATACCATGTATGAGGATTTCACCATGGTCGAAACTAACTTCATTTTCATGGACATTCGTGTAACAGCCCGACTTAGGGCCTAGTCAGAATAGTGGTGCGAGACCACAAATCCAAACAAGAAATATGTGTCTAAATAAATTCATAAGGCTTACGAGACATTTGCATGGTTGTGTGAAAATTTCATGAAGGAATTTTATTAATTAGTGAAAAATTTGTCCATTAGGACTAAATTGCAAGGATTAGAAAATATGAGATTCTAGAAGGTTTAAGTATGAAATAGAATTATAAAAATTATTAAAGGTCCTTATTTAGTAATTAGACCATTATATGTTAAAATGGACAAAAATATACATAGGAAGGAAAAATCTCAAGAAATAATCATTAAGGGCATTTTTGTCATTTGGTAAATTAAAGAATTAAAAGAGAAAAACAAGCCAAAATCATGTCCATCTTCTTCCTTCTTGGCTAAAAATCACAAGGGAACCATAGCTAGGGTTTCTTCACCTTCCAAGCTTGATAGTAAGTGCATCCTAGCCCCGTTTTTAATGTTCATTGTATTTTTGAGATCATTGTAGCTCAGTTTAGATATTTCTAGACATATTTTGAGCTAGGGTTTATGTTCAAAAATTTACCCATGTGTGACATGCATGTATTTTGATATTTTATGGAAGAATATGTAAGTTTGAGGTAGGATAAACATCTTTTCCTAAGTGACTTTCATGAAAAATCCATGTAAGGACCAAATTGTAAAAGTTATGAAAATGGTCATACATGAGTAAAATAGTGGAAATTGAATGTTATTATAGTTGAGAATATGATTTGGCTAGGCTTGAAATGCAAGAAAGTTGAATAAAAAATCATTTTACGAGCCTGGGGGCAAAAGTGTAATTTTTGAGATAATTTAAGGGCAAAAATGTAATTTTTCCAAAGTATATTTATGAGTCAATTTAGTCAATGTAGGTATTATATAAGTTAAATTATTATTATAGATCAAGAAACACGAAGCTCGGACTGAATCGAGGCAAAAACAAGGTTGATGACTAAATTGCACAACTCTACACATTTTTAGTATCGAGGTAAGTTTGTATGAATTTAAAGCTACATATTACTTTTACAATTAAATTACTTACTATGACGTACAATGTACATTATTATCATAAAGTTTATTGACAATGCCTAATAAGAAAATCAATGAGAATAAGTAAGTGAAAGTCTAGGTTGAAGATTCGGAATGACGAGGACACCTATGTCATAACATGAGATAAGGAAAGCCCGTGTAAGACCATGTCTGGGACATGGCATCGGCATCAAGGAATGTAGGTCACGTGTAAGACCATATCTGGGATATGGCATCGGCACCGAACGTAGATCCTGTGTAAGACCATGTCTGGGACATGGCATTAGCATCGAATAAGGCAAGGATATTATGTAAGTCCATGTCAAGACATGGCTTTGATAAGTTACTATAAGGCAATGATTCCATGAAAGACCACGCCAAGGCATGGCATTGGTGAGTTCATAAGGCAAGGATACCATGTAAGACCATGTCAAGACATGGCAATGGTAAGTTTCAAAGGGAAACATATAAGGAAAATCTCGTATAAGACCATGTCTGGGACATGGCATCGACATCAAGCTAAGGAATTTCGTGTAAGACCATATTTGGGATATGTCATCAATATCATAAGGTGATTCCATGTAAGACCATATCTGGGATATGGCATTGGCATCGAGATACATGTTTGACGAGATTGAGTATCCTCAGACATTTCAAGTAATTCAACATGCAAAAGACACAAGTATGAAAGAAGTAACAAAAAAGCTAAGTAAGCAAAATAACACAAGTTAAGTTATTTTAAGGAAAATAATGGTTTGATGTTCATGTTATATTAGCAAAAGTACTAATTTATGTGATTAAGTGGTACACGTACCCTAATTTAATTACAAGTATGAAATTATAATGTGGTAAGTGATGAGAAAGAGTAAGTAAGTTCAAGCACTTGAGATTTATGTTGCTTTAGGCTTATGAAGGATGAGTTTAATTATAAGCTCTTACATTTCTTTGTTAAATCCTCGTGTAAACTTAATATGCTATATGCTTACCTCTCTCCTTTCCCTTTTCCATGTAGGTCGCCAAGTTTGCTCGGGGATCACAGACGTCGGAGCTCGGATCACACTATCATCCACTAGTTGGGTATAGTAAAGTTAAATAAATTTTGAGTATGGCATGTATAGGAGTTTGATCATTTTGGGTGATGACATATTGTGAGCTAAAGGCTTGGTTATTAAGATTATACATTCTTTTGTATATGGCCATTAGAAATTGGTCAATATTTGTTGAGTTATATGCCTTTTCATGATGATAAGTTTAGGCATTTAAGTTTATGCAATGGATGGAATAATCGAGTTGTTTAAGATAGTATAAATGTGTTAATGTTTCAGGGTGGCATTTGGCTTGGAAAATAGCCCTATAACTTTCCACAAGGGTAGACACACAGGCATGTGTCTAGTCCATGCGTGACACACGGTCAGCCTCATAGGTGTGTTGATAGCCCGTGCATCCCCTGTATTAATTTATGAAAATATGATTCGTCACACGGGCTAGCACACAGGCGTGTGCCATGGCCGTGTGTTATTAAAAGTATGATGACGTCATAAACAGAGAGCTCCATGGGTAGAGGACACGGGCGTGTCAAGGTCATGTGAAGGAGATGGGTTATAGACATGGGCGTGTTCTCAGCCATGAGAAATAAGTCAGTGTCAACCACGGGTGTCGAACACCGGCATGTCTTAGGGGTACACGGGCGTGTGCTTTGGACAACACGGGCTTGTGGCCCCTGTTTAGGCAAAAATTTTCAAGGAGTGCCAAAGTTTTCGAATGAATCTTGGAACCTTCCATATGTACGTTTAAGGCCTCAAAGGCCTATGAAAAGTATGTTATTAGTAAGAAAGAAAAGTTTTAAGATAGAAAGAAATTTTATAGCCCGATAATACATGTTTAAGCAAAGTCAAGTACGATAGTACCTCGTATCCTGTCCTGGCGTCATACACGAATAAGGGGTGTTACAATTCGATTGTACTTGGAGAAGAAAACCAAAAGGATGGTGATAATTTAACATTTTATTTTCTTTTAATTAATTAATTATAAAATTTACCATTTTGTCCACTTAATATCATCAAAGTTCATGTTTTTAATTGCCCAAAATTGTCCACTAAAACCTTAAATGGTTTAATTACCATTTAATTCCCTTTTCCTTTATTCAATTAACTATTTAATCTCTCAAATCAAATAGCAATCAAATTTTACATCTTTTACGATTTAGTCCTTTTTAATTAATTAACTATCGAAATGTTAAAATTTTTCAACGAAACTTTAATACCACCATAGTGACACTCCATAAATATTTATAAAATATTTATGATTCGATTTATAGAAATGAGGTCCCGATACCCCATTTTCTAAAACCACTTGACCATAAGGTCTTACCACTTAAACTTAATAAATCGCTTAAATAACATAAATTATCAAATCAAAAACCTTTTTAAAGTCACATTTGACTTGTAAATATTAAATAATAATATTTATGAACTTACTCGTCAACTTTGGTGGCCCCAAAACTATTATTTTTGACACCACTGAAAAACAAGCATTTGCACAAGGAATCCTTAATATTATGGTGGGTAAGTTGATAGAAAGGAATGATACTCTTGAAGCTGGGATGACAGTTATGAACGAAGAAATTGAAGCTATGGTGATGGGTTTGAAGGAGGAAACTTAGGTCATGACAAGGGCTCTGAGTAGAAAAATTGAGGAGCTCAAGGGAGAGCTTACTGTGTGTTGAGCTGCCGTGGGAAAAGGGGTGTTGAGTGTAATACTAAATCGAGAGATCGATGTCCTTAAACTGGATAATTTTTAAGGGGAAAGATCTACAATGGAAATGGACAACTTCATGTTGGAGATGGAGCAATAGTTTCATGTCGTGGGCATTAAGGATGACGATGCTAAGGTAAATATTGTTGCTTGATATTTTACTAATTTTTCTCTTCTTTGGTGTAAGCGTAGGCCCACAAATGAAAAGCATGCTTAGGCCACAATTGGGACTTGGGAATAGTTTCAAGAAGAGTTCAAGGAGCAGTTTTACCCCTAATATGCCGAGGAGGCTCAGGCTAAGTTATGTCGATTTTTGTAACAGGGCATAATTTGGGAGTTTGTGAATGAGTTCAGTAAACTAATGCTCCAAATTATGAATCTGAGTGAGAATGAGGCATTTTTCTTTTCATGGATGGTTTGAAGTTTTGGGTTAAGCAGGAATGAGAATGTCGAGGGGTTTAAGAATTGTCCAAAGCTATGATCATGGTAGAGTCCTTAATAGAGCTTGTTTCGAGGAAAGATAAGTTTGAGTCTTCTAAGACCAAAGGGAAGGGAAATGGTGAGAAAGATGAAAAAAAGACAAGTCAAGAATTGCAACGACAGTGTTGACAATAAGAAACCACAAAATGGGAAAAGGAAACCTAACAGTAAACTGAAAGGGCCATTGAAATGCTTCCTTTGTGAAGGTCTATTTATGGTAAGGGACTATCTGAAGTAGTCTATATTTTCTGCCATCAAAGAGGATGATAAGCCAAAAAAGCACTAATGAGGCTTGGTTTGATCGTGGTGGGGTCAAAGCTAAGAAGGGCAAATAGAGTGAGAAGAAGTTAGTGAAGTATTTCTTGTGTCGTGGTTCGCATATGATGTGGGACTGTCCAGAATAATCCAAGACTTTCATGGTCAGGAATGAAGTAGAAGGGGATCCAAAGAGTGAGGCTTTGAAGCTTGGGTCAATGATACTTATTTCTACGAAAGCGAAAAGGGATCGTAAGCAGAAAGGGTTAATGTATGTGGACATAAACATCGTAGGTCAGAGGAAAGGTGCTCTTATTGATACAGGAGAATTAGACCTGTTCATATCATGAAAATACATGGGTAAACTTAGTCTCTCACTTGGTCTCTCAGTTAGGGAATCAACTAAGAAGATCAAGATTGTTAATTCCAAAAATGTCCCAATTGTGGAAGTAGCACAAGGAGTTGAGTTGTAGATCGGTCAATAGTAAGGCAAGGAAGAATTTGAGGTAATTCACTTGGATGATTATTGTTTTACTCTTGGCTTAAATTTCCTTAACAAGATTAATGCTCTTTTGGTTCCTTTTTTTTTACTATATATGCATCCTGGATACTCAACAACAACAATGTGTTTTGTTGATGAGTCGAGACATGAGGGGCAGACTAAAGTATTTTCGACAATCCAACTAGCTAGTAATGTTAATGAGGGAAAGAACATTGACTCGATAGATCAAATGAGTGCCAGGAAGACCCCCTAAGAAATGCTAAAGGGGTGATAACTCTTGAAAAGAGTTATATTTCAGGCATCTAAACTTGGTTAATTGTTCGTAGTTGATTAAATTTAGTTGCATTTTAGGAAATTATATTAATATTTTATAACATTACATCATGAAGCTTGGATTGTGCTTCCAATGTCATTATATGTTATTTTTACTTGTGAGGGGAAAGGAATTGCGTGTTTTTTTATAACAGGTGCAGAAAGGAGGAAAAGAAGTGAAGGAGTGAAGTTTTTTCATGACTAAAGGTTGGATAGATTGTCAGCACAAATTCCATGACAATTCCAGGAAGATGCTGACTCAACTATCAATCCGTACCACTCTCAGCCAGTTGTACTTGTACCAAAAATATCCACCTAAAAAGGAGAAGAAAGGAGTGTGTGCTGAAAAGGGGACCTACCCTATAAAAAGAATAAAGAGAAAGAGAAAAGGAGAGCAATTTTCCTCACACATAAATTCGTGTTGGAGTTTCAGAGACGCAAGAAAAGAGGGTAGAAGCTAAGGAACAGAGCAACAACGCAAGGAAGAAGGAGAGCATTAAACCATGGGCTCGCAATATATTGTAGCACTATAGTTGAAGGCTGGGTTGGCGAAAGCTTCCTAAAGTTATTCTTTCATTTTTTTTAATTGATTTCTAGGAATTTTAACTGTGGAAATATGTTGTTTCATGAAAATTTTATTTTGGATTATAATTTCCAACTCATGAGCTAATCTCATCGGATTGGGATTACTGAATGAATCTTTAGTTCCTTTAATGATCAAGGCATTATCTTGATTTGTGTAACACCCCAAACCCGGTCAACACACCATGATTGAATCTGGCATGCCACGGAGTGATAACCTTTTAAAAGCGAAAATTTGTCGGATAATTTCTTAGAAAACCCGTTTTGTAGTACGAAAAGTTTAGAAATACTTGCTTGAAATCTACTTATTGTTGCAAGTTTTTAGAAAACATTCGAGTTATATTTGTTATCATAATTTATGTGGTATTACCCGATGGCAACGCTTTTAGGAAAAACATAGGAGTTATAGTTTTGAAAACATTGCTTTTTACTGGTTAACTTAACAGAACCATAAATTCAACATAGTCAAAATAAAAGCAAATAATAAAGAAAAACCCAAAATAAAACTTAGCGGCCTTATTACAAAACCCAAAACCAAAATTTAAAGAAAATTAATAAAATTGAAATAGTAGCTAAAAGAAATCAAAATCCAACGAACATGCATGGCCGCCTCGAGTCCTCCCGGCTCCATCTCCGCAATCTATTCATCTGCAAAATATACGGGAAGGGGTGAGTCACCAAGACTCAGTGTATAAATCCCCAACCCGATAGTGCATTCACTTACACAAGCTATCAGTAATAACATGCAAATCATGCAACCTGCAACCTAACCATCCAATCTCCTTTAACTACCCCGTGTGGCCAAAACCATTGGTGGTCAAAACCACTGGTGACCGAAGTCACAAATCAAGTGATGGGGCCAACCCATCGTGTGGTCAAAACCACTGATGACAATCCCGTAAATAAGCTCGTGGGGCCAACCCACTGTGGTACCAAACCACCGAGACGAGTCACAAATCGATATGTGGTCAAAACCACTGGTGGTCAAAACCACTAGGACTTAGTCACAATTTATAATATCAAGACGGGGCCAACCTGTCGTGTGGTCAGAACCACTGGTTACAGTCCAAAATAAATCATCCCCCTCCTCTCATCAAACCCATCATCATGTTCATATCAATCGTGGCATAAAACATATGATGATGCAATTAACGTATAGCATAGCATATAACTATTACATGATGATGTATAGCAAAAATCACATGACAGGGGACTTACCTAAAATCCAAGCACATACCCACAAGGCATAATCACCGATTTCATTGCTAAAACAATATTATATTAGGCATATTATACTAATAAAGTGTGTAAGCGTTACACACCTGACTATACGCGAAATCCTGAAACTACGCGATACTACGAGATCCCGAAACGTGTGTCCTCATTGTACCTACAACCGGCCAATACCACCCTTTAGATTTAAAGCCATTCGGCTTATTCAAAAAATCCCGAAGGATGCGTCGCACTTTAGTAGTACTCACCTTAGTGCCGATTTGGTTTCCAACCAAATCCTGAAGCTACACAATAATCCCCCTTGCAATCGGCCAAACATAGAACACACAAATGGTTAGCCTTCGACTTTTGAACGATTAGGAAATAGATCTTGAAACGTTTAAGCCTTACCTTGATCGGCCACCAAATCTCAGAGATTCGGCTACACACCTTCCTACAGTTGATTAACACCACATCAACTCTCATAGCCATTCGGCTATGATTAACAAATCCCGAAAGGAATAAACCATACCACAAGAACCACACCTACCTTAACGCACAAGATCTCTCTAGCTTTTACAAAGATTCGGCCCTAGCATCCAAAGATAGAAGAATCGACAACCAAAAGAGAAGGTGAGACTACTAAAACATTCGGCCATAAACCGAAAGAGAGAAAGGGAAAGGCAGTAATGAAATAACAAAGACTTACCATACCAAGATTTGGGATTCGGCAAAGAGAATCAAGAAGAGATGAGTGTTGGCACTGGGGATGATGAAAAGAAAATGCAAGAAGAGAGGGGTTTATGAGCAAGGTATTCGGCCAAGATGAATGAGAGGACTTTCAACACAAAGGGTTTGAAAGAGAGAAGAGAAAAGATAAGTGTAGAGGGTTCGGCTATGGTGTTTCGGCTTCAAGGTTTCAAGAAGAAAAGAGAAAACTCTTGTAACTTACAATTTCGACCAAGAGAACTCAAAAGATGGCCACTCACACCCTCAAAATTCGACACTACCCCCCATCCATGATCGAAACTATACTCCCCTCCAAAGTCCCATATTCGGCCAACTCTCTTCAAATGAGTTTAAAAATATTCCAACTCCTCAATTCCCCCATCTACATCTATTTGACTCCTTCTATCCTTATCCCCCAGAGTCCAACCTGAGCACTCCTCCTTCTAGCTTGTGGCATCAAAAATAAATAAACAGAAAGGGATTTCTGCAGCTCGAACCAAGATCCTCCTTGCTCCTTGTGGCGTCACCTCCCTTGTGACTTAAGTGGCGCCTCCTTGCCACTTTACCAAGGCACTTCTTGTGTCTAAAACTCCCAATAATTCCCTTTAACCCCTAATTCTTCTAGCTCATTCTTCTTAACTGCTAAAACAAAATTTTTAGCCATGTCCCTGGACTAACCCAAGATCATGCCTAGACCCCAAAACATATCAAAATAGCACAGCATGCTTACCAACACATGCAACCACATGCAAAATGCAGAGACCCCATTTTAAAGATGTTACAGTTTTACCCCCCTTAAAAATAATTTCGGCCTCAAAATTACCTGGTCAGAAGAGTTGAGAGTATTGCTACCGCATTACATCCTTTGGTTCCCACGTGGCCTCCTCTGAACCATGGTTCCTCCATAACACTTTCACCAGGGGTACTGACTTCCTACGCAAGACTTTGACATCCCGATCCAAAATATGTACCTGCTCCTCCTCGAAGGACAAGTCTGAGCTCACCTCAATCTCCAAAACTGGTACAACGTGTGACGGATCTGATCGATAGTGCCTAAGCATCGAAACATGGAAGACGTCGTGAATCTGACTTAACTCTATCGGTATCTCAAGCTGATAAGCTACCGGTCCCACTCGCTTCAACACCGTGTACGGCCCGATAAACCTAGGGCTTAGCTTCCCTTTCCATCCAAATCTCAGCACTTTCTTCCATGGCGATACCTTCAGAAAAACCTTATCACCTACTGCATACTCTATATCTCAGCATTTAAGATCGGCGTAAGACTTTTGCCTGTCCGACGCTTCCTTGAGACGAGCCCGAATCACCTTAACCTAATCCTCAGTTTCTGCCACCAACTCCGAAACCAAAACATGCCGTTCACCCAACTCTGTCCAACACGTAGGAGTACGATACTTTCGTCCATACAGTGCCTCATATGGTGCCATCTGGATACTCGCTTGATAACTATTGTTATAAGCGAATTCCGCCAATGGTAGATACTCCTCCCAACTACCACTGAAATCCAGAACACAGCCCCTTAGCATGTCCTTCAAAATCTGAATTACCCTTTCAGACTGTCCATCGGATTGTGGGTGAAAAGCTATGCTGAAATCCAACCTCGTTCCCAAGGCTTGATGCAAAGCTCTCCAGAACCTTGACGTGAACCTAGGATCCCTATCCGAGATGATTGAAGCGGCACTCCATGCAACCTTACAATCTCGCCACATACAACTTGGCTAACCACGAGCAAATAATCAACCCTCACCCCATGAAGTGAGTGATTTGGTCAAATGATCTACAATCACCCAGACTGAGTCTTTCTTACTAGGCGTGAGGGGTAGCCCACTGACAAAGTCCATGGTAATCCTTTCCCACTTCCATCGAGGAATCTTCACCTTGAAGTAAACTCGACGGTGGTGATGCTCGACTTTGACTCTTGACACGTCGGACACTTACCCACAAACTTAGTCACTTCTGCTTGATACAGCCACTAGAATCGCTTTAAAATCTGGTACATCTTGCTACCTCTAGGATGCATAGCGTATGGGCTGCTATGTGCATCCTGAAGAATCCTTTGCCTCAACTCCACGTCCTTCGGCATACAAGCTCTCTCTTGAAGACACAACACTCCATCGTGAGTCAAGCTGTAACCTTCCAGCCCATTACTCTGTACTTGCAACCTCCGAGCACTCAAACCCTCATCCACTAACTGTTTCTCCTTAATCTGCTCTACCCAAGTTGGCTTTACTTGCAATTCCACGAACAAACTCCCATAGTCATACAAACTAAGGTGAGCAAACATCGCTCGCAAGTCTGCTACCACCTTACGGTGCAACGCATCAGCTACTATGTTAGCCTTACCCGGATGGTACTTAATCGAACAGTCGTAGTCCTTGAACAACTCGATCCACCTTCGCTGTCTCAAATTTAAATCCTTCTGCGTCAAAAGATACTTTAGACTCTTGTGGTCCGTGTAGACTATCGACTTTTCTCCGTACAAATAATGCCTCCAAATCTTCAAGGCAAAAACCACTGCAGCCAATTCCAAGTCATGCGTCGGGTAGTTACCCTCATGCGGTCTCAGCTGGCGACATGCATACGCCACTACTTTCCCTTCCTGCATCAGCACACATCCCAAACCAGTATGTGATGCGTCACAGTAGACTGTGAATACCTTTCCTACCTCAGGTTGAAACAGAATCGGAGCTTCCATCAAAATCTTCCTCAACTTGTCAAAACTTTCCTGTTGTTTCTCCGTCCACACAAATGGGACTCCTTTCCTTAGCAGCTTAGTCAACAGTGCCGCAATCAGAGAAAATCCTTCCACAAATCTCTGATAATACCCTGCCAGACCTAGAAAACTCTGAATTTCTGCAACTGACCTCGACGGTTTCCAATCCAACACCGCCTCAAACTTGCGAGGGTCCACTCTAATCCCTTCAACGGACACTACGTGACCCAAGAAAGTTACTTCCCTAAGCTAGAATTCACACTTATTGAATTTGGCAAATAACTGCTTCTCCCTCAGAATTTGCAATACCACCCGCAAATGTGTATCATGATCCTCCTCAGTCCTTGAGTACACCAATATGTCGTCTATGAATACTAAAACAAACTGGTCCAAGTACTGCTGGAACACCCGATTCATCAAGTCCGTGAATGTTGCAGGTGCATTGGTTAATCCGAATGGCATTACCAGAAACTCATGATGCCCATACCGAGTACAGAATGCCGTCTTATGGACATCAGCCTCCTTCACTTTGAGTTGATGGTACCCCTACCTAAGATCTATCTTCAAGAAAACTGATGCACCCTTAAGTTGATCAAACAAGTCGTCAATCCTGGGCAACAGATACTTGTTTTTGATCGTCAACTTGTTCAGCAGGTGGTAATCTATACACATCCGCATCGTACCGTCTTTCTTCTTAATAAAGAGCACGGGTGCTTCCCAAGGAGATATACTTGGTCGAATGAAACCTCGGTCCAACAACTCCTGAATTTGAGCCTTCAGCTTCACCAATTCCTTTAGCGCCATCCTATACGGGGCTATAGACACTGGCACAGTTCCGGGTAACAGGTCTATACTGAATTCAACTTCCCAATCCAGAGGCAGACCTGGAAGTTCTTCTGGGAATACATCAGCGAATTCCTTCACTGTTCGAACATTCTCCACTGCTGACTCCTTGGCCTCAAGGGTACACACCCGAACCAGAAATGCCTCACAACCCTTCTTGACTAGTTTCTCCGCCTTCACTACAGAGACCACATTCGATAAGTACTCCCTCCTATTACCTATCATCACCACCTCCTCACCTTCCATTGTCATCAACACCATGCACTTAGCCGCGCAATCCAAACTGGCCTGGTATTTCACCAGCCAATCCATCTCGAGAATCAGATCGAACTCCCCAAAAGGCAGTTCCATCAAATCAGCCAAGAACACGACCCTTTGAAGTTCTAGGGGTACACCCCTATATAGTTTACTTACTTCTATAGAGTGACTCAAAGGGCTTATCACAGTCATCCTCCTAGAAGTAATCTCAGAGTCTAAGTTCATAGTTTCTACTATGCTACTGGCTACATATGAGTGCATCGAACCCATATCTATTAAAGCATTGTAAGGTAGTCTAAAGATTAAGAACGTACCGGTTATGACGTTTGGTGCGTCACCCTCCTTCGACGCCTCACTGCGTAGACTAATCCAGGCTGTCTCGCCTCTGCACCACCTGCACCTCTGCCCGGTGCTCCACGGCCTCTATCAGATCCATTACCTCCCCTAGCAGCACCACAGCCCCTCTGTGGCTACTGACCATCCCTCCTATTTTGAGTATGATTCTGATCCCTAGATTGCAATCTAGCTGACCGCTATGGACAATCCCTCACTCGGTGCTCCATCGACCCACACTCAAAACATCCTCTATTTTCAGTCCAGCATTCCCCCGTCTGAGACTTTCCACACTGAGCACATCGTGGCGGCCACTGAGTATTATCAGTAGTAGGCCTAGCAGCTTGATTCGGCGTACTATATCTACCCTGTTTCTACTGATTCTCGTAAGACCTAGATGATCCAGCATTCCTTTTATTCCATCCCCTTTCCTGATTCCGTCTAACCGACTATTTCACTTCCTTAGCAACTTGGCCTTTTCCACTAAGACCGTAAATTCTCTCTCCTACTGTGGAGCAATCAGCAGCCTCAGATCATCCCTTAATCCATCCTCGAACCTGACGCAACGCTCATGCTCTGTTGCTATGATGCCCCGAGCATATCGGCTTAACCTTAAGAATTTTGCCTCGTACTTCGATACGGACTTATTCCCCTGAACCAGCCTCAGAAACGCCTTCCTCTGCGCATCAATATAACTGGTCCCAACATATTTCTTCTGATATGCTGCCTTGAAATAATCCCAAGTGAGATCATCAGCTGCAGTACCATCTCGAACTGTGAGCCACCACTGGTATGACTCATCTCGAAAAAGCGACACTATCCCTTTCAGTTTTTTCTCAGCAGTCAGATCTAAGTCATCCATGATTCACTCCATTGCCTCTAACCAATACTCAGCCGTATTGGGCGCCACACCAAAAACACCTCAAAATACGTCAGCTCCATTGGCTCGGAGTCGCTCGACATCTGAATTTTGAGCTCCGTATCCCCACCGCTCCGACCACTCTTTCCAAAGACTTTCAGATCGCCGCTGTGACACTGCATCCTCCCCCGTTTGATCTTGATACTCAACACCAGCAGCTGGTGGTGGTGGTATCTCATTCTCAGACCCTTGACCAGACCGAACAGGTTCTGATATGGTCATTCCGCCCCTACCGCGTCCTCGCACATTCTGACCACGTCCCCTAGTACTCATATCTATAGTCGCGGTTTATCTATTTAATAGATTTTTATGAATTAGCTTTTGTTTCACTGATTACCCGCGAATAAGTTTTATGTAGAGAAATTTGGTAGTGGTTCTTTCGATCATCACATAGTTTTCAGTTCAATTTCCTACCCTCATTCCACGTGTAGGGGTATTCTTGTCATTTCACTACCCGGGGGTATTTCTGTAATTAGCCTATCGGGGTATTTTAGTGATAAAACAGGGTTAATTTGAAAACCTTTACCAATCGTAGATATTTCAAAAATTCCAAAGATCAGGGGTATTTTGGTAATTTCATAAATTAGGGGTATTTTCATAATTTTCATAATCCAGGGGTATTTTCGTAAAAATTTCTTTTTTAAAAAAATATGGTTCCAGCTAATTTTACAAAATAAGGGTATTTTGAAAATTTCAATTCAAGGGTACTTCGGTAATTCTCTATACTAAGGGCATTTTGGTAATTTTATAAGTCAGGGGTAATTTGGTCATTTTTCAAATCAGGGGTAATTTGGTCTTTTTCCAAATCAGGGGTACTGTGGTAATTTCAAAACTAAGGTTTAAAGTGTTTCGAAGCAAAACGGCTGGTCCCTTTCTAGCTTTAGTTATGAAGTTTAGCTTGTGAATAAGTCGTCTAAGTTGGGGTGAACCGTCACTACGCACCAGGTAGGATTCGGGTGGAGATGAGGTGAGTCACTAGGACTGCTTAAATACCAAGCTCCCCCCTGAATCCAATCCTAGACATGCGCACAATGGTTGCCACACCCTTGGCTTAGTGACGTACTCACAGGTTTGTTTAGTGAATCATTAAGTCTTATGCATTTTATGTTGGAGTAGGCTATTCCTAGGGTTCAACAATTCCTAATCTACTAATCTACGGTCCCGAAATACCCCTTTCCCCCACATATAATTCACACAACAGTCAGAAATACATACTTGGGCAGATTGGTGCCGGAGACTCGGTGCCATGCTGTTCAACCCATGTACCTTTTCCACAAAACTTTTCAAAGTCAAATTTAAAACATTTTGGCCCTCGGGCCCACAGCCGAGCTTTTGAACTTGGCTCTGATACTAAAATTGTAACACCCCAAACTCGGTCAACACACCATGACCGAATCTGGCATGCCACAGAGTGATAACCTTTTAAAAGCGAAAATTTGTCGAATAATTTCTTAGAAAACCCGTTTTGTAGTACGAAAAGTTTATAAATCCTTGCTTGAAATCTACTTATTGTTGTAAGTTTTTAGAAAACATTCGAGTTATCTTTGTTATCATAATTTATGTGGTATTACCCGATGGCAACGCTTTTAGGAAAAACGTAAGAGTTATAGTTTTGAAAACATTGCTTTTTACTGGTTAACTTAATAGAACCATAAATTCAATATAGTCAAAATAATAGCAAATAATAAAGAAAAACCCAAAATAAAACTTAGCGGCCTTATTACAAAACCCAAAACCAAAATTTAAAGAAAATTAATAAAATTGAAATAGTAGGTAAAATAAATCAAAATCCAACGAACATGCATGGCCACCTCGAGTCCTCCCGACTCCATCTCCGCAATCTATTCATCTGCAAAATATAAGGGAAGGGGTGAGTCACCAAGACTCAGTGTATAAATCCCCAACCCGATAGTGCATTCACTTACACAAGCTACCGGTAATAACATGCAAATCATGCAAATCATGCAACCCACAACCTAACCATCCAATCTCCTTTAACTACCCCGTGTGGTCAAAACCACTGGTGGTCAAAACCACTGGTGACCGAAGTCACAAATCAAGTGATGGGGCCAACCTATCGTGTGGTCAAAACCACTTATGACAATCCCGTAAATAAGCTCATGGGGCCAACCCACTGTGGTACCAAACCACTGGGACAAGTCACAAATCGATATGTGGTCAAAACCACTGGTGACAATCCAAAATAAATCATCCCCTTCCTCTCATCAAACCCATCATCATGTTCATATCAATCGTGGCATAAAACATATGATGATGTAATTAACGTATAGCATAGCATATAACCATTACATGATGATGTATAGCAAAAATCACATGACAGGGGACTTACCTGAAATCCAAGCACATACCCACAAGGCATAATCACCGATTTCATTGCTAAAACAATATTATATTAGGCATATTATACTAATAAAGTGTGTAAGCATTACAGACTTGACTATACGCGAAATCTCGAAACTACGCGATACTACGAGATCCCGAAACGTGTGTCCTCACTGCACCTACAATCGGCCAATACCACCCTTTAGATTTAAATCCATTCAGCTTATTCACAAAATCCCGAAGGATGCATTGCACTTTAGTAGTACTCACCTTAGTGCCGATTTGGTTTCCAACCGAATCCCGAAGCTACACAATAATCCCCCTTGTAATCGGCCAAACATAGAACACACAAATGGTTGGCCTTCGGCTTTTGAATGATTAGGAAATAGATCTTGAAATGTTTAAGCCTTACCTAGATCGGCCACCAAATCCCTGAGATTCGGCTACACACCTTCCTACAATCGATTAACACCACATCAACTCTCATAGCGATTCGACTATGATTAACAAATCCCGAAAGGAATAAACCATACCACAAGAACCACACCTACCTTAACGCACAAGATCTCTCTGGCTTTTACAAAGATTCAGCCCTAGCATCCAAAGATAAAAGAATCGACAACCAAAAAAGAAGGTGAGACTACTAAAAGATTCAGCCATAAATCGAAAGAGAGAAAGAGAAAGGCAGTAATGAAATAACAAAGACTTACCACACCAAGATTTGGGATTCGACAAAGAGAATTAAGAAGAGATAAGTGTCAGCACTTGGGATGATGAAAAGAAAATGTAGGAAGAGAGGGGTTTATGAGCAAGATATTCGGCCAAGATGAATGAGAGGACTTTTGGCACAAAGGGTTTGAAAGAGAGAAGAGAAAAGATAAGTGTAGAGGGTTCGGCTATGGTGTTTCGGCTTCAAGGTTTTAAGAAGAAAAGAGAAAATTCTTGTGACTCACAATTTCGGCCAAGAGAACTCAAAAGATGGTCACTCACACCCTCAAAATTTGACACTACCCCCCATCCATGACCGAAACTATACTCCCCTCCAAAGTCCCATATTCGGCCAACTCTCTTTAAATGAGTTTAAAAATATTCCAACTCCTCAATTCCCCCAACTACATCTATTTGACTCCCTCTATCCTTATCCCCCCAGAGTCCAACCTGAGCACTCCTCTTTTTAGCTTGTGGCATCAAAAATAAATAAGCAGAAAGGGATTTCTGCAGCTCGAACCAAGATCCTCCTTGCTCCTTGTGGCATCACCTCCCTTGTGACTTAAGTGGTGCCTTTTTGCCACTTTACCAAGGCACTTCTTGTGTCTAAAACTCCCACTAATTCCTTTTAACCCCTAATTCTTCTAGCTCCTTCTTCTTAAGTGCTAAAACAAAATTTTTAGCCATGTCTCGGGACTAACCCAAGATCATGCCTAGACCCCAAAACATATCAAACCAACATAGCATACTTACCAACACATGCAAACACATGCAAAATACAGAGACCCCATTTTAAGGATGTTACAATTTGATTCACTGTTTCATTTGATTTGCCTTATTTTACAATGTATGCATGCTACCTCTAGAAATAGATGAATGCATGGTATGTTCATAAAATTTATTTAATTCTAAAAAAGTTAGACTAGTTGGATTGTGATCGAATGATACAAGTGAGTACTCGATAGAATACTCAAAGCACTCTAGACATAGAGTTGCACTTTGTACAGAGAAATGAAGAAACAGGGCTGGGTATCCTTCTTAAGGCTTGTAGACATGCAAAGCCTTAGGTAAGGTAGCTTGAAGTCTGACTCTCGAAAGAAGTAGACTACCTAGGTTTAATCTGAATAGTAGATTGGTTAAGATTTTGCCATGGCATTATTGTGTTTTGAGGAAAGAACTTTAGTAATCCCAACCTTTCCATTCATCAGCGTAGATCCCCTCAACTTCGTCTCCGTATCTTTACCACATAATTTTAAGTTAGTTATTTGATTTTAATATTGCATACATGATTATTCATCCATAAGTTGGTATTCTATTTTGCCACAGCCTGATTCATATAGCTTTTAGTAATAGCTTAACCGAATTAATCCTATAAGATCCCTAAGGAGACGATCTTACTTACTATTTTATTACTTGATTCGACAGGTACACTTGCACATTCGCATATATATTCACATGCGACAAGGGGCGACAAACTAATATGAAGCCTGTTGAGTTATCAATGGGCTACTGATCTGGTGTAGCAGATTAAACTAGTTTTCGCATTTGAGGAGCTTGAATAAATTAATTTTTGTGTGTTTTAGTTAAGATTTTAAAATTTTAGTTGCATTCAATAAAAAGTGTAATTTGAGTCTTTTATTGACCTTAGAGTCAAATAAGGCCTAAGGGTAAGTTAATATACTTTGTGAGTGTGCATGAGACCATTAGAGGGTTTACCAACTCAATATTGGCCATTGTGTTGCAACACAGGGAGTATTATGTCACAACATAGGGAGTAAAGAGCAAGAATTCCATGACTCCCTTCAGTTTCGCGACACAACCAAGTGATGTCGCGACATACCCCTAAATTTGCCCTAAATACGAGCATATTTCCTTCAATGTCGCGACACAGGCACTATGTAATAGTTCGATTTAGACCCTAGTCAAAACAGTGGTTTCAAAACCACAAATTCGAGTCTAAAAAGTAATTTAATATTATTTTCCATGCCATTGATATGTGGTTAAGCATGTGCTAAAATTCCTTAAGTAAATTTGTTTGTTTGTATATTTAATTTGGCATAAGGATCAAATTGCATTGAATGCAAAATTAGCATGCTTCATGAAAAGATACCTATTTTCCATGTCTTTAAAAGTATGGAGGTTTTATGTGGCAATTAAACCAATATTAAGGTTAGTGGATGGGTAAATGACAAAATAACCTTAATGTTTATTTTGTCTTATATGTTTTTATAAAAGCTAAATGTGTAATTTGATAAAACAAAGGTTATTAAACAAAATCAATTGAAAAAGCCATTTTCATCTTTGTTTTTATGACCGAATATTAAAGAAAGAAGAGGGGGTTTAGCTTTTTTGATTTTCAACAAGGTTTAACCTCAATTTAAGGTATGTTTGACTTCAGTTTTTTGATAATTTTTATGTTTTTGAGATTGTTGCTTCGAGGAGTACTCGGCCCATGCTTGATTTTTTTATTTTGGTGAATAATTTGAGTTATGCCATTGATGAATATTTGTGTCTTGTGAAGTTTGATGATAAATTATGAAAGATATGTTTTGGATTAATATGTTTTGTATTGGAGTTTTTGATGATTTTGAGTTATTAGGACTAAATTGCAAAAATAATAAATTGAAGAACTAAAATGAAAACTAAATGAAATATCTGGATTAGTATGATCATAAGGAAGACTCGGTTTAACTATGATGTGGTGAGATTTTGTGTGTTTTGTGTTTTGTGCAATTAGGACTAAATTGTAAAAGTATTAAATATTAGGGGTAAAATGGTAATTTACCCATTTATGTGTTGTTGGATTAAATTGAATGAAATTGTGTTTAAATGAGGTCAATTTGAAATTATATAGATCAAGAACAAAATAAATCAGACTTGGATCGGGGAAAAGCGAAAATAGTCTAATAGCCGATTTACATCGTTCTTCGATATCCGAGGTAAGTTTATAAGTAATAAAAGTTATTGAATTTAAATGTGTATGATTTTTATCTATTGAATTCAACTGTATGAATTTCTATGGTTAGAGCTAAATGCATGAATGTTTGTGAAATTTGGGAATATATTCAGTTCAATTGAGATATGAATTATGAATAAGAATAACTTTGTAACAGTGATATATCAGGCTTATTGCCTAGCAGGCTTTGATGCTGGTGTATGATATCAGGCTTATTGCCTAGCAGGCTTTGATGCTGGTGTATGATATTAAGCTAGCAGGCTTTATGCCGATGTATTGAATCAGGTTTATTACCTAGCGGGATCTGTGCCGGTGTTTTATACAAGGCTTTATGCTTAATGAATTTTATGTGAACAACGGTAAAAGCAATTAAATGTGTTAAGTGAGCTAAGGCATTCAGGTATGTGAATATTGTTCTTCTATTCGAAATGAAAGTTAATTGATTGAAAGATATGTGATAGAAATGTTTTGTGATGATGTTGAAAATGTATGAAACTATGAGTGTGGTATTCAGGTTTTATGATAAGTATAAGTATGTGTTTTAGAAGTTTGATTCACGTGATTGTATATATTTGAATACATATATATAATCGATTATCTGTGATATTATGACTTTGAAATTGGAGAATATATTGATAATTTATATATATGGTATATTCGGCCGTGGTATATTGATGTATAAATATATGTTTAATTCAAGTTATTGTATATATATAGAGGTTGTTAATTTGTTTCAATTGCTTATAACTTACTAAGCTTTGAAAAGCTTACTGTGTGATTTGTTTCTCTACTTTGTAGTGTCAGTAAAGTTAGCTTGGATCTGGGGATCGTCAACATCTCTATCACACTATCGACAACCTATTTTGGTACTTTGAAAATGTGTATATAGTTAGATATGGCATGTATAGGTTAGATATTTTGGTACATGTTTGGAGGTGTAAATTTCCATGTGATGCAGCTAAGTAAATGTTGATAATGTACATGAATAAATATGGCATATAATGCATGTTTTGTATGGCTTGATGGCAAGTGAAATGGTCAAGACTATGGTAAGTATATGAATGAAATATGAGTGCACATATTTGATCAATGAAATGGTTGTATGTAGGGTAAATTGTGGATGTATCATGCTTGAATATATATGTGTTTTACCTGTGCAAATTGGTAAGGAAATTAACATGTTTAGAAATGATACTGAATGTGAAGATTTTTTGATCATTGAACATTTCTTTGGTTGACAATTGTGTATGAAATGAATTGGTAATTTGCTTGTAGGGATTGACTCTTGTGTGGGAGGCATTTGGACCTTGCAACTGGCCTGTTTTGCCTACACAGCTGTGGCACATGAGCGTGCCTACTGGCCGTGGGTGTAAGTTAGTAGTCAGCCTAAGTGTGCACGGCCTTGGTACATAGACGTGCCAGGTAGCCGTGTGATTTAGTTAGTATATAGCTTATGAGCACACGACCATAGTGCACGGGTGTGTCTAGTGGCCGTGTGGGTTAGTCAGTATACTTGCTCCGATTTGGTACTCCCAGGACACATGGTTGTGTCTAGTAGCCGTAGGAGACACACGGGCTACCCACACGGGCATGTGACCTCTGTAATATAGAAAAGTTTTAAATTTCTGATAACTTTCATATGTGTTCAGTTTAGTCCCGACCCTATTCTGAAGCATGATTAAGGTCTCGCTGAGCTATAAAAAGGGACACTTGGTTGTGAATGATGATTTATATTATAAAATGTCTATAAAATTTCCAATCTGTCTGGAAATGCCTTTAACCCTATTCCAGCGACGGATAGGGGTTATGGGTGTTACATTTGGTTGGGTGTTACATTTGGTTGGTATCAAAGCTACGGTTTAGTTGATTCTCGGACTAACGTAGCGTGTCAGGGTCTAGCTATACATGCCATATATCTAAATTGCGATAGTGTGATAAATTCTGACAGTTGAAAATGTGTTTTCGAATAACAAATGGATCCCGATCGACCAGTTGCTGACGATGTAGAGAGTAACGCACTTGCTACTGCTCAAGGGACAGCGCCGGTCACATCTAGGCCAAATAAAAATAGTGAGGGAGGAGAGGCTAAGCAAGCCTTCTTCCATATGATGAGTGAGTGGTTCTCAGAGTTTCTTCTAACGAATCCGACTGTACAACAACCCCCACCCCTGAATAATCCATCTCCGGTACCTATGATACCTCCGATGATTGATCTGATGAGATTTAATAGGCCTCCTATAGATAAAATCAAAAAACATGGGGCCAAAGAGTTTAAAGCTAATGATGATGATGATGCAGAACGAGCTGAGTTGTGGCTTGATAATACTATCCGTGTGTTTGGCGAGCTATCTTGTACTCTTGATGAATGTTTAAAGTGTGCCATATCTTTATTACGAGACACCGCATATCACTGGTGGAATACACTAGTATCCGTGGTTCTAAAAGAGATAGTGACCTGGGAATTCTTTCAGAATGAGTTCTGTAAGAAATAAATCAGCCAGAGATTTATCGACTAGAAACACAAAGAATTTTTGGAATTAAAATAGGGTCGTATGACCGTACCGAGTGCAAGCAAAAATTTGTGAGACTTAGTCAATATGCTCGCGAATGTGTTTCAACCAAAGCTATAATGTGTAAAAGATTTGAAGATGGTTTAAATGAAGACATTAAGTTACTGGTTGGTATACTTGAAATTAAAAAGTTCGTGGTACTTGTTCAACGAGCTTGCAAAGCCAAAGAACTCGAAAAAGAGAAAAGAAAAGCTGATTCTGAAGGCAAAGATTTCCTTAAGAGATCAACGAGTAAGACTTTTCACTCAGCATCGAAGAAGTTCAAAGATGGTTCTAGTCAATTTAAAACTACTTCCAACTTTTCTAGACGAGATCGAGACCGACCTCCTGTGAGTTCACGAGCCACTTCGATTGCTAGTGCTGGCAATGATCGACAGAATAGACTCGAGTGTAAGCATTATGGTAAATGGCATTCTAGAAATTTTAGATTGCATGATCGGTCTTGTTTTAAATGTGGATTGATGAATCATTTTATCCGAGATTGTCTGATGTTAGTCGAGAAAAACACTATTCAGAACGCGAGACCGAGTAACATGTCAGTACGTGGCAGACCATCCAGACATTTGAGTAATGTAACTAGCAGTCAGAGAGGGACGAAAGATACAGCGGTTCGATCTAAGGCTCGTGCACCTGCCAGAGCATATGCTATGCTCGTGAGGATGCTTCTTCCCCAGATGTTATTACCGGTACTTTCACTCTTTATGATACTAGTGTTTTGCATTGATTGATCCTTGTTCAACTCATTCATATGTGTGTGAAACAATAGTATCCAGTAAGACTTTGCCTGTTGAGTCTACTGAGTTTGTGATTCGAGTGTCAAACCCCCTGGGCCAGTGTGTTCTTATTGGCAAAGTGTGTAAAAGTTGCCTGTTAATGATTCGAGATTCATGCTTTCCAACCGATTTGATGTTGTTACCTTTCAACGAGTTTGATATAATTTTGGGTATGGATTGGTTAACTTTGCACGATGCCGTTGTTAATTACAAAAGAAAGACCATTGATTTGAGATGTCAGAACAATGAGATTATTCAAATTGAACCTAATGATCTGAATGGTTTACCAGCAGTAATATCTTCGATGTTACCTCGAAAATATGTGAGAAAAGGTTATGAAGCTTACCTTGCTTATGTGCTTGATAGTAAAGTGACCGAAAAGAAAATTAAATCTGTACCAGTTGTGTGTGAGTATTTGGACGTGTTTCCTAAAGAATTGTCGGGTTTGCCACCTATCTAAGAGGTAGAGTTTGGCATTGAGTTAGTACTGGGGATGACTCCGATTTCGATAGCTCCATATCGGATGGCACCTACTGAATTAAAAGAGTTGAAAACACAGCAGCAAGAGTTAACAGATAGAGGTTTAATGCAACCGAGTTTTTCTCCTTGGGGTGTGCTATTTCTATTTGTGAAAAAGAAAGACAAAACTATGAGAATGCGTATTGATTACCACCAACTAAATAAGGTGACTATAAAGAGCAAACATCCATTGCCACAGATTGACAATCTGTTCGATCAGTTGAAAGGGGCTTCAGTGTTTTCGAAGATAGATTTGAGATCGGGTTATTAGCAGTTGAGAGTCAGAGACTCCGATGTACCAAAAACTACTTTTCAAACGAGGTGCAGACATTATGAGTTCCTAGTTATGCCATTCGGACTTACTAATGCACCTGCTATTTTTATGGATTTGATGAATCAGATTTTCAGGCAGTATTTAGATCGGTTTGTGGTTGTGTTCATTGATGATATACTGATCTACTCTAGTAACAAAACTGAACATGCCGAGCATTTGAGACTTGTGTTACAGACTTTGTGAGAAAAACAATTGTATGCGAAGTTTAGTAAATGTGAGTTTTGGTTATACAAAGTTAGCTTTTTGGGACATGTTGTTTCATCGTTAGATATTCGGGTTGATCCGAGCAAAATTTTAGGAATACTTGATTGGAAACCTCCGAGAAATGTTTCTGAAGTCAGAAGTTTTCTGGGACTTGCTAGTTACTATAGACGTTTTGTGAAAGGTTTATCTATGGTTGTAAAATCGATGACGAGGCTGCTACAAAAAGATGTTAAGTTTGAGTGGTCAGAAAAGTGCCAAAAAAGCTTTGATCAGTTGAAAGCCCTATTGACCAAAGCTCTAGTGTTAGTTCAACCAGAATCGGGTAAGGAATTTGTTATATATAGTGATGCATCCTTAAATGGTTTGGGCTGTGTTTTGATGCAAGAAGGAAAAGTTATAGCTTATGCCTCGAGACAGTTAAAGTTGCATGAAAAGAACTATCTGACACATGACTTTGAGCTAGCTGCGATTGTGTTCGTACTAAAGATTTGATGCCATTATCTATTCGGTGAGAAATGTCACGCATTTTCAGATCATAAAAGTTTGAAATATCTGATGACTCAGAAAGATTTAAATCTGCGTCAGATAAGATGGTTAGAGCTATTGAAAGATTATAAACTTGTAATAGATTACCATTCAGGTAAAGCTAATGTTGTTGCAGATGCACTGAGTCGAAAGTCACTATTTGCATTGTGTTCTATTAATGCTCAATTAGATTTTTCTGATGATAGTTCAGTGATAGTTGAATTGAAAGAAAAGCCATTGTTTTTACAGTAGATTTGTGAAGCTCAGAAAGTTGATAATGAAATATTAGTGAAGTGAGCTCAGTGTGATTCTAGTTCTGATTTTGAATTTCAAGTTGTTGATGATGGTTTGAGATTTCGAAATTGAAACTGTCTTCCAAGAAACCCAGAGTTGTTACAGCTAATTTTGAGTGAAGCACATAATAGTCACTTATTTGTTCATCCGGGAAGTACAAAGATGTACCATGATTTGAAACAACACTATTGGTGGTCTGGTATGAAGCGAGACATTTCTGATTTTGTTTCGAAAAGTTTAGTATGTCAGCAAGTTAAAGCTGAACATTAGGTTCTGTCTAGATTGCTACAATCGATTTTGATTCCTGAGTGGAAATAGAATAGAGTAACGATGGACTTTGTTTCGAGATTTCCTCTGACTCTGAGAAAGAAAGATGCAATTTGGGACATAGTTGATCGATTGACAAAATCTACCCATTTTATTCCAGTACGATCTGGCTATTCACTTGATAGATTAGCTGAGCTTTATATTTCTGATATTGTGAAATTGCAATGGGTGCCACTATCCTTTGTATCAAATAGAGATCCGAGATTTACATCAAGATTTTGAAAGAAATTGCAACAAGCTTTAGGCACGAAACTGTATTTCAGTATAGCTTTTCATCTACAAACGGATGGTCAATCTGAGCGGATCATTCAGATTCTTGAGGATATGCTGAGATGCTACATTCTTGAGTTTGATGGTACGTGGGAATAGTACCTGCCATTGGTTAAGGATCGTATGTCAGAATCTTAAAAATTTATAAAAAGAATGACCAAACCTGGAAACTAAGTAAGACAACGATGGAGGCAAGCACACCTATCGAACAGTAGTATAGTTTAGTGGCAAGACCGGATTGTCGAACCCAAAGGAACCAAAAGTACTAATACTAACTTTCTTTTTATTATTTAGCCTAAGAATTAAGGGAATTTTTATCTAATCTAAAATTAACTAACTACTAGGCTAAAGATGCGAAAACAAAGAGAAGAAATTGAGGAAAAACTTGAGAGAAAACCGATTGATTTAGACAATACCCAAGGAAGAATCCACGTAGACTTTACTTGTTATCTAACTTTGAACCAGACGATTTATTCATTTTACTTGATCCGTAGGATTCCCTAATTTATATTAATACCTCTCTCGAGGCTACTAACGTTTAACCCTAGTTTGATTAATTGAAATCTCTTTCTAATTAACACCCTTAGAATTGCATTAACTCAATCTATGGACTCCCATATTAGGTTTGACCCTAATTCGGCAGATTTTCATCATCCTATCTCTAGGTTGCGATCAACTCTGCTTAACTATGCTAGATCTACTCTTAACAGGGTTTATTCCTCCTCTGCCTAAGAGCATAAATGCTTGAATCAATATTCTGTAAATACCAAAACAATAATTAAGAACACATAGTTAAGAACAAATCAAGTATTTATCATACAACTCAGATAACAATAACAAGATTCGTCTTAGGTTTCATCCCCCTCAGGTATTTGAGAGGTTTAGTTTATAATAGTAAAAGAAAACATCTCAGAAGAAAATATAAAACAAAACATAAAGAAAACCTAAAGCTCCCTGAAGAAATTGAAGGAGAGTTCCTCCGTCTTAAGTATGATCCTGGCTTCTTGAAATGAATCAACTGGCTTTCTTTGAGTAAATCCCACAATTCTGGCCCCTCTGGCTTGGCTCCTTGGCCTAGCTGAACCCCCCTCTAAAGGTTGGCCTCTAGGGTCTTTTTATAGGCTTTTAGAATGTCTTTCTTTACCTCTAATTATCATAATCTGGATCAAACTCTTCTTTTCTACGGTAGGGGCACGCCCATTTGATTCGATTTCAAGCCGTGGTCAAACCTGTTGAGAAGGCACGGCCGTGTATTTCGGGGTCCAAGCCGTGTTCAGCTTTTCTTAAGAGGCACATCCTTGTGGTCTTGAGCCCAGGCCGTGTGGATTTCATGTTTTGGCCCATTTTCTCCATTTTTGCCCCGTTTCTTGTTCTTTTCTACCTCCGGTGCTCTTTTGAGTATAAAACATGAAAACAAAGGATTAGGAGCACCTATTTCCATAATTAAAGGGAAAAATCATCCAAAAGTATGCTAAACGTGGGATTAAAATATGTGTATATTATGGTTTATCAAATACCCCCACACTTAAGCTTTTGCTTGTCTTCAAGCAAAATTCTCAACTCACAATTAAAACGAACTTCCTCTATTCATAACATTCATCAATAATGTTTCATCATAATTCAGAGATAACTTACACATGGATAATTTAACTAAAAGAGTCCTGAAGATTCAAGCAATCAAAGTCATAGTTTGTAATACGAAAAAGATAGGTGTTTCCCCTTACCTAAATAATCACCTTTAATTCAAAATCGATGAAAGTTGACATCCTCACTAAAGATTCACTCAAATCACTCAAGGTGTTTAAGGTTCAAAAATTAAGCGCTCAAAAGTCGAACATGAAAAGTTAATCCCATATGCTTGCCTGAAAATCAAATCTCCACCACTGTAAAATGAGATGATACACAAATCAAAAGGTCTTTAAAAGGGTTGTAACGAGGCTTAGGTTAATGCTGTGGATAAAGGCTGAATTAGAAGGGTTAGAATCGAGATTGAATTGACAATTACCTAACTAGAAAAATGACTAATAACCTGCATAATTACATCAATTGAAAACTTGTAATACTAATAATACGAGCTTCTTCTTCAAGATGTTGAAATTAAACGTATAAGCTCGCTTAATCACAAAACTAATAGTGAATATACTTCAATTTTTTTTATTTTTTATTTTTTTAGAAACAAATTAAGTAATACATAAAAAATTCAACTACTAAAATAATGTATTTAGGTAACTGATCAAATCAAGTCTCGATAGAAGGGTAGTAAAAAAGAATGGTGATAACAAATACAAGATGGGTTTTGGGTTAATATTAGTGGTTGAGTCAATAAAAAGGTTGTTAGGATCAACGGGGTTCACTAGGGGTTAATTGTGAAGGTAGGCTTTTAGTGGAGTAAGTGGGTTAAATCCTAAGTGCCTTTATCATCTCAGTATATCAACGGTGTGGTCTTGACATGTATAATCGAAGCAAGTTCTAGAATAACAATTCAATGTTGACACACTCATAATCAATAAAGTGAGCACGAAAAGAATGTATGCTCTAAAAGGCTAAAAATCTCACAAAATTATGGGTTTTTGATGACAACCTTGTAAATTTCAAACTTCAAGGTAACAATTAGATTCAGGTAGACAACCTAACAACATTAATTTTTTTTTTTGAAAATAGACTCATCATGCTTGATTCTCTAGTATCTTAAAGTTTAAATCATCATTCAACAATTTTCAATGACTTAATCTAAAACATATCAATAAAAATCATGAATAAACAAGAATTTCATTCTAATTAGTGAGATGAGAAAATTATTTAAGACAATATATCATTCAGGGATTTGAGAATAATGCAAAAAGTCAGACATTTTTTTCTAATAAATTTTCACCCCCACACTTAAGATGTACATTGCCCTCAATGTACAAAGATAGATAATAATCATATACTAATAAAATCATAATATAGGGAGAGAAGTGAACTTCCTGAATTTTGGATGAGATCTTCGAGTTGGCAGTGGTCGTGGTGTGGTAGTCGCTGACAATCTCTACGCTAGATGAAGAAATTGGGTAACTCGTGAAGAATTAGCCAGGAAATAGTAATAATAATTCAAAATATACTAATTATATATTTAAAGAAAAGACAAATAGAAAGAAAAAGTGTAGAAAGGGAAATAAGACTAAAAGAACCGATTATTGGACCGAAATGTGATTTCTAAGGCCGTGGTATGTGATTCCCTAGTAGCCTTTAGAACCTAAAACCAAGAAACTAAAATGAAATAAACTAAATTAGGCATAAGAAAGTCAAAGAGAAGGAAAATAAAAGAGATGAGAAAAGAAAAATAAAAGCTAAATGGCCTCAAAGACCCTTGGCTTGTCGAGTGGATGAAGCGGTGGCATGAACTTATGTAGATCAGTCTTGAATAGGGGGACTGAGATAGTATCCTTCCATTTTTTTTGACATTGTTGAAGCGTAGATCAAGACTTTAGAGAGTGAAGGAGGAGGAAAGTGAAAATTAAAGGGAGTGAAGAGTGAAAGGGGAGTCGGTGTGATCGTGTCAAACAGTATAGTTTTAATATTTATAAAGAATGATCGAACCTGTAGACTAACTATGACAACGATAAAGGCAGTGCACCTATCGAACAGTAGTATAGTTTAGGCAAGAATATCTTATCGAACCCAAGGGAACCTAAAAGTACTACTACTCACTTTCTTTCTATTATTTAGCCTGAAATATGGAGTGATTGATTTATTAAACTAATGAAAAACTACTAAATTAAATGCAAAGACAAAAGAACGAATTGTAGAAAGACTTTAGGAAAACTCAGTTGATGAAGATGATACCCTCAGGAAGAATCCACCTATGACTTCTCTTATTATTTATTCCTCAAACCATATGATTTCTTTACTTAGCTTGATTTGTAAGACTCCCTAACCTATATTAAACCCTCTCTCGAGGCGAATAACATCTAACCTTAGGTTAATTAGTGGAACTCTCATTCTCTTATAATAACCCCCTAAGGAAGCAGTAAATCGATCAATGGATTCCCATATTAGGTTTCACCCTAATCCAAAAAAATCTCGTAACCCTATCTCTAGGCGCTCAATCAACTACGCTCAATTATGCTAGATCTATTCTTAGGTAGGGTCTATTCCTCCTCCACCTAAGCACATCAGATTAAATTAAGCAACATAATTAAGAACAAACTAAGTACTTATTATATAATTTAGAAATCAAATTACAAAATCCATCATAGGTTTCATCCCATTCAGGTATCTGAAGGGTTTAGTTCATAACTAAATAAGAAAACATCTCAAGAGAAAAGATAAAACAAGACATAAGAAATCCCTAAAACCCCCTAAAGGAATTGAAGGAGAGATCCTCCGTCTTGAATAGAGTTCTGCTTCTTGATATGGATCAACTGGCTATCTTCAAGTGATTCGATGAAAGCTTTGGCAAAAGCCTCTACAAAGAGCTGTCCCTTCAATGTCTGCCTTGGGTTGTTTATATAGGCTTTTGAGATGCTTTACTTGGCTCCTAAGTACCTCTTTCAAGTAGAATTACTAGTAGGGTGTTTAAGTAGACTTAGGAGTATGTTTCTTTGGTTTCAAGCATCCAATTTCGAGTGAAATTGCTCATTCCTGAGGTAGGGGCACGACCAGGGCACGCCCGTGTAAGTCATCTTCTAGGCCGTGTCTCTATTATGTTGATTGAGGCACGCCCATGGCACACGCCTGTGCAATTCGGGGTTGGGTTGTGCCTTCATTCTATCGTTTTGGGCATGGCCGTGTAAATCACCAGGCACGTCCGTGTGTGGTAAATGGATGATGCACGGCCGTGTGTGATGGACTTGAGCCCGTGCTCTAGGTAATCAGCGAGGCACAGTCGTGTGGGCTTTGGGCCAGCCCGTTTTGAATTCTTGCTAAGGCCCAATTACTCTATTTTAAGCCCGTTTTACGTTTGTTTTATCCTTAGGTGCTTTCCTGAGTATAAAACATGAAAAGAATGGATTAAGAGCACCTTTTTACATAAATCAAGGACTAAATCATCCAAAAGCATACTAAATGTGGGATTAAAATATGTTACTTTTACGATTTATCAAATACCCCCACACTTAAGCTTTTGCTTGTCCTCAAGCAAAATTCTCAACTTACAATTAAAACGAACTTTCCATAATTCATAATTCCTATCGAAAATGTCTCATCATAATTCATAGAAAATTTATACATGGATAATTCCACTCAAAGAACCCTAAAGATTCAATCAAGATAAGTCATACCTTTGTAGTAGTATGAAAACATAGGCGTCTCCCGTTATCTAAATAATTACCCTTGATTCAAAATCGACAAGTACTGACATCCTCACTAAAGATTCACTCAAATCACTCAAAGGTGCTTAAGGTTCTCAATAAGGCACTCAAGAGTCAAACCTAAAAAGTTAATCCCATAGGCTTGCCTGAAAATCAAATCTCTACCACTGTATATGAGATGATACACAAATCAAAAGGTCTTTATTAGGGTTGTAACGGGGCTAAGGTAAAATGTGTGGATAAAGGCTGAATTAGAAGGTTAAAATCAAGATCGAATTGACTAATTACCTAATCTAAAACAATGAACTTAATGTGAATATTTACATCAAATGAAAACTAATAATACCACTATTGATAATTACTATATAATAAAGAATATTTTCATTACTTAAAATTTGATAATACTTTAATACGAGCTTTTTTTTTTTCAAGAACAAACCAAAATATTACATCATAAATAATAACTGTAACTACTGAACTAATATAATTCGGTAATTTAATCCAATCACACCTGGATTAAACGGTAGTCAAAAGAAAGGGTGATAACAAATACAAAGGGATTTTGGATAAATATTAGTGAGTGAGTCAATAAAAAGGGTGTCAGGATTCAACGGGGTTCACTAGGGGTTAATTTGTGAAGGTAGGCTTTTTATGGAGTGAACGGGTTAAAACCTAGGTGCCTTTATCATCTCAGTGAATCAAATCATTAATGTGGGCTCGACATGTATAAACGAGGCAGGTTCTAGAATAACAAACACTCATAATGAATAAAAAGTGAGCATGAAAAAGAATATATGCTCTATAAGGCTCAAAATCTCACAGAAATTATATGTGTTTTTGACATCAATCCTTATAAATTTCAAATTTCAAAGTAATATTCAAATTCGGTTCAACAACCTATCAATTTTAATTTTTAGAAAGTAGACTTATCATGCTCGATTCTCTAGTATTCTTCAAATTTAATCATCAATGCACAATTATCTATGACCTAATCCAAAACATATCAATAAAAATCATAAATCATTAGAAATTTCACCCTAATTAATAATATGAGAAAAATACTTAAGATCAAGACTAAATTTAGGGTTTTGATAATTATGCAAAAAGTTAGGCACTATTACCCCCACACTTAAGATGTACATTGCCCTTAATGTACAAAGATAGATAATGATAATTAGATGCCAAATCAAAAAGATAAGTGGGGAAAGTAATACTCCCTGAAATCTGGATGATCTCGGAGTTTGTGTGTATGAGGTGTGTAATTCTACAAAGTCACTTTGTTAACAATCTTGTAGTTTATAATTGGTTAGGGATTCTTAAGAAATTAGATAGCCAATGGTAAATAAGAAAAAAAATGTAATACTAGTAAAAGTTCAAATTTAATTGCAACATCAAATAAAAAGTTTTAAAATAAAGGAAGTAAATGACAAATATATGAAAGTGAGGATTCAGAGGTCCTCATCGTCAACTGGATCCTGTAGAGGTGTCGGTGGTGATATATGAAAGTGATCGCAGATTTGTTGAAGGGTAGCTTCGATCCCATCAAAACATCGAGCAGTGTTAGTAAACTACTGGGTGCAGTACTGCTCGAACTGTGTGAGGCGTGTAGAGATATCTACCATCGAAGCTGCTAGATAGGATGGCTACTAGCTTGGGACTGGTGGGACATCGTCAGTAATGTCCTCAAGCACTTCCTCGTTTGTGGCTAGTCTGTATTGAGGAGGATTGGTGCCTCGACGGTGCTTGATCATCTTCGTGTGGAGCATTGTCTGGATGCCTTGAGGTGCCATGTTCCCTATCAGTGTGAGGGAGGCAATCTGATTGTCGGTGTTGAGAAGATCGAAATGTCAGGCTAGTCTCGTGATGTAAGGCCCCATCGACAAGATTTCTTTCCTGTGCTGATCGGTTTGGTGTTGCATTGCGCATGCAATAAAATATGCCACGTCGAAAACATGTCCTTCGGACATGCATGATAAGAAATAAACATCTTGTTTGTTGACGACGCCGGTGCTTTTTTTGCGACCTGTAATAGTATGAGCTAGAATAGCATGAAGATACCTGAGAGCTAGAAGAAGGGCAGTCGCTTTGGAGCGACTAGGGTTGTAGTCGTGTTTAGTGGGGTGTAATTTGTGCCAACATGAGATTAGGGTGCAGTGGAATTCTCTGTTTAATTCGAAAAGTGGATTTTCTTCTATAAATTTCGGCATATAGAGTCCGAGTGCCGATCTGAATTGAGGTACGCTTAGTCAACGTACTGTGCCCTCTAGGTGAAATTGAATTGTGCTGGCATTGTCAAATTATGTCATTACTGTCTGTAGGGTGAATGTGGTACAGAACTCGAGAGTGAGTTCCAAGTATGTGGGTTCCACAATCGCAAAAAGTTGCTCCCATGGTTCTGTTGAGATGAAAGCTCAAACATCTCCAGTGAGTCTGACTTGTTGCAGGGTATCCCGATCGATGCATCTACCAGTTCCCAGGGGTCTATCTCGAAATGCTTTGTATCGTTCTTCCTGAGTTGGTTGAGAGAATCTGAGGAATGGGTGTCAGAGCTCAGTAGAAGCGCTTATGGATGATGATCTAAGCCCTTTTCTTTTCTTGCTTGGGGCTGATCATTTAATTCGGGATGTTGACATGGTGACTGCAATTTGTAATGAACTATAAAACAGGTTTTCAACAATAACATAGCCAAAATTAAATCATGAAAAATCTGAAAATTTAGAACATTAATCAGCACAAATCATTAGTGAGCAAAGAAATGCATTAACTTTGTGAATCCTTAAAATGCAATAGTTTATTCCTACTCATGCTCATGAAATAACAACCAATTCATGGAGCCTAAATTTTTGAGGTAAAATTCCTAAAAATAATGATTCAATGCTAAATCTAAAAAAAATATGAAAGTAAAGTTATTCTCAACTATTTAAGTCAAGAAAAGGGAACCAGGTATGGTGCAGAAGGATTGATCACGGTGGGAGTACGGGCGGAGCACGATAGTGGTGCAATTGCTATGTTGCGAACATGGCGGTGGCAGAAGCATGGTGTTCATGAGCACGGCTGTGGCGTGGGCGTGTGCGAGGTTTGTGGGTGGTTTTTAGGATGAAAATGGTGAAGGGAGGTGTTCCTGGGTGGAGGGAATCGTTGTGCAACCGGATTGGGGGAGAAAAGGTTTTAGGAATTCAGATTTTTAGGGTTTGAAATTAGGGGATGACGGTTAGATTTATATATAGGGGCTGGGGCACGGTCAATCGCCATGCCCATTCATTTTGAATTTGCCCGTGCTTTTCGCGATTTTGGGTTTTAGGCATATTCAGGTGGATTTGCCATGGCCGTGTTGAATCTACCACACCCGTGTGTTGATTCACACGGTTGGGTCGAATGGGCATGTGAATCTCGTGCTCGATAAGTCAGTATGTTCGTATGGTCGTGGGGCAAGACTGTGTTCTACCCTTGCTTAATAAGTCAGTAGCTTCACACGGTCGTGGGGCACGGCCGTGTATAGCCCGTGCTTGACAAGTCAGTAACCTCGTACGGTTGAAAGGCACGGGCATGTCTGATATCGCAGCCCGTGTTTGTTGAAAAGAATTCTTTCCCTATTTGTGCACAGATCCAGCCACGCCAGTGGTGTGTCCCCTGTCTTGTACACGGTCGTTGGCATGCTCGTGTTCAAGCTGTGTTAACAATCCGGCATTTTTTGTTGGATCATTTTAGGAAAAAAATTAGAAAGACAAAGTCAATGTTAGTGTGTTAGCACTCAGGTTGCCTCCCGAGAAGCGCTTGTTTATAGTCTTAAGCTAGACTTTCCCTGTTTTCAATTCTAAAGGAGGTTTCGTGGAGCAGAAGCTCCTTTCTCATATCTCCAGAATCTGCACCATTATAAATTTTAAGTCGGTGACCATTTACCTTGAATGTGCCTTTTGTGGGATGAGTTACCTCGATGGTGCCATATGGAAAGATTGTTTTGATCATGAATAGGCCTGACCATCATGACTTCAATTTTCCCGGGAATAGTTTAAGCCTTGAATTGTATAGTAAGACTAGGTCTCCCACTTCGAATTGTTTCGATCGCTTGAGATGAGCATCGTTGCGTCACTTTGTTGCTTCCTTGTTTAGTTTTGAGCTCTCATAGGCTTCCATTCTCCATTCATCCAGCTCGTTCATCTGCATCATTCTTCTCTTTCCTACAATTTTGAGGTCAGAATTCAAAAATTTTGTTGCCCAAAAAGCTTTGTGTTCTAGCTCGAATGGTAGATGACAGCTTTTCCCGTATACAAGCTTGTATGGGGATGTCCCTAGCGGTGTTTTGAATACTGTTCTGTAGGCCCATAAAGCATCATCTACTTTAACTGTCCAATCTTTTATATTTGATTCAACGTTTTTTTTTTAGAATGCGCTTAAGCTCTCGATTTGCTACCTCAACTTGCCCACTAGTTTGAGGATGATATGGAATGGCTGTTCTGTGGCATACTCCATATTTCTTTAGAACTTTTTCAAATTGTGTATTACAGAAATGAGTACCCCTATCACTAATGATGGCTCTAGGTGTCCCGAATTGGGAGAATAATTTCTTAAGAAACTTAACTACTACCCTCGCATCATTGGTAGGTAAGGCTTCCGCTACTACCCATTTTGACATGTAATCAACTGCTACTAGAATGTATTTATTTCCAAATGAGCTAGGGAATGGTCCCATAAAATCAATACCCCATATATCAAATATTTCACATGACAACATATATGTTTGAGGCATTTCATCACGTTTAGAAATATTACCTGTTCTTTGGCATTTATCACACGAGGTAACATACCTGTTGGCATCTTTAAATAGAGTGGGCTAGTAATAACCTGATTCGAGTATTTTGTGTGTTGTCTTAATACCACTGTAGTGTCCTCCTGATGGTCCTGAATGATAATGTTCCAGGACTTTGCTTGCTTCTGTCTTTGTAATGCATCTTCGAATTACCTGATATGCACATATGCGGAAAAGAAAGGGATCTTCCCAAAAATAATTTTTCACATCAACAAAGAATCGCTTCTTTTGGTGATGTGTTAATTTTCTTGGCAAGACGTTTGCTGCTAAATAATTTGCAATATTTGCAAACCATGGTATTTCGAAATGCGTTAAAGAAAAGAGTTATTCTTTGGGAAACGAATCATTTATTTCATGTTCATCAAGCTTTTTGGTGTGTGGATTTTCGAGTCTTGAGAGGTGATCTGCCACAAGATTCTCAGCTCCCTTCTTATCCTGTATTTCCAAGTCAAATTCCTGTAAGAGTAAAATCCATCGTACGAGTCTAGGTTTTGCATCAGGTTTGTTTAAAAGATAACGAATAGCTGAATGGTCAGTGTAAACGATAAATTTAGACAATATTAGATATTGTCTAAATTTGTCAAAATCAAAAACTATAGCTAGCAATTCTTTCTCAGTAGTGGTGTAATTTTCTTGTGCAGGTGTTAATGTTCTGCTAGCATAGTAAATTGGCTGAAAATGCTTGTCTCTTCGTTGTCCCAAAACTGCACCTACTGCAAAGTCACTTGCATTACACATTAGTTCAAAGGGTAAGTTCCAATCAGGTGCAATTATAATCAGTGCATTTATTAATTTATCTTTAAGGACATTGAATACATCTAAACATTCCTGATTGAAATTAAAAGGAACATCTTTTTCTAGTAATTTTGTCAAAGGCTTAGCTATTTTAGAAAAATCTTTAATAAATCTTCTATAAAAACCTACATGTCCTAAAAAGCTTCTAATAGTCTTAACTGAACTAGGGGGTAATTTTTCTATGGCTTCAGCTTTTACTTTATCTACCTCAGTCCCTTTACTAGAAATTTTATGTCCTAATACAATCCCTTCACTAACCATAAAGTGGCATTTCTCCCAATTCAAAACAAGGTTTGTTTCCTCACATCTCATTAGAACTCGTTTTAAATTTTTAAGGCAAAGATGGAAAGAATTACCGAATACCGAGAAATCATCCGTAAATACCTCCATGATGTCCTCTGTGAGTTCGTCAAAAATTGCCAATATGCAACGCTAAAAAGTGGCAGGAGCATTACATAATCCAAAAGGCATTCTACGATAAGCAAACATACCGTATGGGCATGTAAATGTCGTCTTCTCTTGGTCTTCCGAAGCTATGGGAATTTGGAAGTAGCCAGAGAGTCCGTCCAAGAAGCAGTAGTACATATGCCCGGATAGTCTTTCTAACATTTGATCAATGAAGGGTAGAGAAAAGTGATCTTTTCTGGTGGCATCATTCAGCTTTCTATAGTTTATCTGAGACTCTCCACCAGAATCTGTTCTTGTGGGAATTAACTCATTCTTTTCGTTGGGCACTACCGTCATTCCTCCTTTCTTTGGAACTACCTGCACAGGACTTACCCAAGTGCTGTCAGAAATAGGATAAATTATTCCTGCATCTAGAAGTTTAATTACCTCAGTTTTGACCACTTCTTTCATGTTAGGGTTTAATCATCGCTGAGGTTGCACACACAGTTTATAGTCTTCTTCCATTAAAATTTTATGGGTGCAAAACGCGGTGTTTAATCCCTTAATGTCAGAAATTTTCCAAGCTATGGCTTTCTTGTGTTCTCTTAGTCCCTTTATCAGCTCCTCCTTTTCCTTGGGTTCTAGTTCTGAAGAGATGATTACTGGTAACGTAGAATTGTCCCCAAGGAATGCGTATTCTAAATGTTTTGGTAACTGTTTTAATTCCAATTTGGGCAGCTCTTCGATGGAAGGTTTTTGTTTTAATACGTCATCTTCTTCAATGTTTTCTTCTTTCATTTGTCTGAATGATGATGTATTCAAACTGATCTCATTATCTTCATCCTCTTCCCCCTCTCCTTGAGGCGGACCACAGTTCCATCGTGTCATCCCGCGAGGATTTCTGTAATGAATTTTTAATAATATGATCGATGAGTGTCAACAAAATAACAGAATCATCTTGCTCTTTAGAATATCGCATGACATCATAAATTTGGAAAATAATTTCTTCATCACCTATCCTTAGTGCAAGTTGGCCATCACCTATATCAATAATAGCTCTAGCAGTGGCTAAAAAAGGATGCCCTAAGATTAAAGGAACATTGATGTCCTCATCCATGTCTAGCACAACGAAATCAACAGGGAAAATAAATTTATCAATTTTTACCAAGACATCTATAACACCCCAAACCCAGCCCATACGTCATGACCGGATCTGCTATGCTACGGGTTGAATGTTGGAAACTTTGCTTTAAAGGGGTTTTAAAAATCTCAATTTATTTTAATCGACTAATCATTAATTGTGACATTTTTTAAGGGAACCTTAACATTCGCGTTGAATGTGCTTGAAAAGCCCATTTTCATTTTACTTATAATTAAGACTTTGAAACATAAGCTTATAAATTGTAACAAAAAAATATATAGATCGATAACCTATGTTATCGAGGCCTTATTACAAAAATAATCCCAAAATTAAAACTCAATAAAAAACCGAAAACAGTCTATGAAAATAAAAGACTTGATGGCCCCTCGAGTTCGCCTCGGCTCCCATGTCCACGATCTACTGCTCATCTGAAAAGTTGGGAAAAATAAAAGGGGTGAGTCACCAAGAGTCAATATGCAAATCCCGAAAACAAATAAAAGCCTTGAGGCCCACAAACACATTATGGTCCTTGGCCCATACACAATGGCAACAGATTATTTTCATGCAACATGGCCCATCCTAAACCTAGAAGTCCATCCTCTACACACCCCCGTACCAACCATCACACCGTGGTGATTTCTACAATCAACCCTCCATCCGCTACACACCATATCAACAGCTGTGCTGCTTGTCATAAAGACCGATCACTATGTGACCTATGTGGCAAAGCCACCGATCGCTATACGACCTTAATAATATATCGATAGCTGTACTGCATGTCATAAAGATCGATCACTATGTGACCTATGTGGCAAACCCACCGATCACTATGCGACCTACTCCCCTTCATCATATCAATCCCGTCCCATGCATACATACATGCAAGAATCAGAACATTAAACTACCTAAATAGATCACATACTTTCACATACTTCGATACATATAGAGAAGTTTCTATGATTACGTGCACTGCATCCCTTGCCTACCCTTTACGGTAATACGATCGCTCATCTGACCTCATTTTTCTCGCTTTTAGCCCATAACATATACATAGTACAGTTTAACTCTTGTGATAGAGATCTACACACCTGATTGCTGACAAGATGATACTGTCTAAGTTGACACTATCAGTAGCCACTACGATTGCTAACAGTCTAAGGTTTTGTTCTGAAGCCGGTCTATAACCCGGCGGCCAATCCTGTACTGTTGACATTGCGCATTTCTTGAACTTTGGGGCTGAGACTACAAATCCAACCCCTTCCTTCGATTTGCTGACATTCGAGTCCATGAATGACCTTAGTCAGAGGATACTATAATGATTGCTTAACGAGGCATTAGGTTAAGGCACAATAAGGAAAGGAAACCGATTGAACACTTAGGGAGAATTGAAACCCTTACCTTGAAATCCCAAAAAGTAATGTGGTTCGAAGGCTAACGATTTCTGGCTTAGAAACTTAGGTGATTAGATCTCCTTCAAATCCCAAAATACAGCCCAAAAAGAATACGAGATCAGTGAAAACGTCAAACTAAAGATGGCCTAACAACCAACTAGCCATTCGACTATGGTCTCAAAAACTGAAAGAGAAGAAAACAGAACAGAAGGAATCGACACTTACCGTAAGATAGAGAATTTAGCAACTCTTAGGGAATTTCAGCTTTTGAGAAGATTAGAAAGAAAAGATGATCTCAAGAGATCTATGAAGATTCAGCATTGATGAAGAAATCGACAAGGAGAAAAGAATAGACAGGGGTATTCGGCTATGGAGATGAAAGCAGAGAAAACAATGGAATTTTGGCTTTTGCATAAAAGTGAAGATGAGAGAATAAGATTAGGGGTTTCAGCTTTTCAATATCAATCGGCTATGGTATGAAAGTGGAGAGGAAAGTAGAGTTAGGAGTTTTCAGTTTAGGTAGAAAAGGAGAAGAAGAACCCTTAGTTGCTGAAATTAGGAGAAGAAAAGAAGAAGTGAAAGAAAATCAAAAAGCTATGCTTTAGGAAAATAATGAGAATTCGGCACCCCCCTTAGCACTATCTAGCCATTTTCCCCCTTTGCACTTAGTGTTGGAATTTCGACCACCACTGTGACCAGCACATAAATCCTAAATTTCCTCCCTTATCTTTATCTGCCACTCATTCTCAGTGTCATGGATAACACTACCTCTTCCTTCCTTTATCAGCACACTATCATCATTACAAAAAATCCTAATTTCAAGCATCATTGTCGTCCCCCTCTACCCATCTAATTGCCGAAAAATAACTAGATTAAATTAAAAAGAATTGGGCTTTATGCAACTTGAATTTGGGCCTCCTCAGCTGACGCCACTTCTCTGCTCTCTCTAAGTAGCGCCACTTTGCCACTGGGCCACAAGCCCATTTTGTATTTTAAAACACAGATAACCTCTTTTAAGCCCTAACTTAATAGGCTTTCCACTAAAGTGTCCAAACAGAAAATTCGATTAAGGCCTCAGCCCAACTTCGAGCCCGCTCTGGACCCCTAAAACATTCTAACAAGCATAGTAAGCACAACCACACATATAACGCATAGGCCTATTAATTCAGGATGTTACAGTTCTGCCCCTTAAAGAAATTTTGGCCTCAAAATTACCTGATCAGAATAGATGTGGGTATTACTGTCACATCGCTTCTTCGGGCTCTCAAATAGCCTCCTCAGAACCATGATTCTGCCATAGAACTTTAACCAACGGAACCGCTTTCCTTCGCAACACTTTAACATCATGATCTAGGATTTCCACTGGTTCCTCCTCAAAGGATAAATCGGGTCTTACTTCAGTTTCCTCTACAGGCACCACATGAGACGGATCTGAACGATATTTTCTCGACATAGAAATGTGGAATACATTGTGAATCTGGCTTAGCTCAGAAGGTAGCTCTAGCTGATAGGCTACCGGCCCTAGTCGTTCCAACACCCAGTAAGGTTCGATAAATTTGAGACTTAATTTAGCCTTCCGTCCAAACCTCAGCACTTTCTTCCATGGCGACAACTTTAAGAGCACCTTGTCACCCACTGCAAACTCTATGTCCTTACGCTTCAAGTCTACATAGGACTTCTGTCGGTCCGATGCTTCCTTTAGTCGAGCTCGAATTAACTCAACCTTCTCCTCTGTCTCGGTAACCAACTCTGAACCTAAAACCCGATGTTCCCCTAAATTCGTCCAACAGGTAGGAGTACGACACTTTCGCCCGTACAATGCTTCATAGGGCACCATCTTAATACTAGACTGGTAGCTGTTGTTGTAAGCAAACTCCGCCAATGGTAAAAACTCTTCCCAACTACCTCTGAAATCAATGACACATCCCCTTAACATGTCCTCCAAGATTTGAATTACCCGCTCGGTCATCCATCATGTTCGAGGATGAAGCTTATCTTGAAATCCAACTTCATACCCAACGCTTGATGCAAAGCCTTCCAGAATCGCGACGTGAACCTCGGGTCCCTGTCCGATATGATTGATACTGGTACCCCATGCAACCTTACTACCTCGCTATATATAACTTAGCCACCTGCGAGAGTAATCGACCATCTTGGTATGAAATGAGTAGATTTTGTCAAGCGATCAACAATCACCCAGACTGAATCTTTTTTAGTAGGCGTGAGGGGTAGCCCACTAACAAAGTCCATTGTGATCCTTTCCCACTTCCATTGTGGAATCTTCACTAGTTGCAACAACCCTGATGGTAACTGGTGATCCGTCTTTACCTGTTAACAGGTCAAACACTTACTCACCAATTCAGTTACCTCACGCTTCAAGCCCGGCCACCAGAACTGATCCACAAATCCTGATACATCTTACTCCCTCTGGGGTGCATAGCGTATGAAGCTCCATGCGCTTCTTGGAAAATCCTATGCCTCAATTCCGGATCTTTTGGCATGCAAACTCTCCCTTGAAAATATAACAGTCCTTCCTTATTCATACTGAAGTCCGTCGATCCATCACTTGATCCTACATGAAACTTCTCCTTTAGCAACTCATCAGTCTATTGCTTCTCCTTAACCTGACTGACCCAAGAGGGTTTCATTTGAAGTTTAGCCAATAAGCTCCCATCATCATACAAACTAAGGTGTGCAAACATTGCCCTCAAGTCAGAGATTACTTTACGACTTAAGGCATCCGTCACCACATTAGCTTTACCTGGATGGTACTCGATCGAGCAATCATAATCTTTTAACAACTCGATCCACCTTCTCTGCCTTAAATTCAACTCCTTCTGGGTCAAAAGGTATTTTAGGCTTTTATGATATATATAAATAACAAATTTCTCCCCGTACAGATAATGTCTCCAAATCTTTAAAGCAAAAACCACCGCCGCCAATTCCAAATCATGGGTGGGATAGTTTGCTTCGTGCGGTCTTAATTGCCGAGATGCATACGCAACAACCTTTCCATCTTGCATCAACATGCATCCTAGTTCCGTGTGTGACGCATCACAGTAAATTATGAATTCCTTTCCAGCCTCTGGCTGAATCAATACCGGAGCCTCTGTCAAAATCTTTTCCAACTTCTTGAAACTCTCTTGCTGCTTACTAGACCAAATAAACAGAACTCCTTTCCGTAATAACCTAGTCAATGGTGTCGTGATTGAAGGGAATCCTTCAACAAACCCTCGATAGTACCCGACCAGACCAAGAAAACTCCGAATTTCCACCACAGACCTAGGCGGCTTCCAATCCAACACCGCTTCAATTTTTCGAAGGCCAACCCTAATCCCCTCTACCGACACAACATGGCCTAGAAAAGTAACTTCACTTAGCCAAAATTCACACTTACTAAATTTGGCATACAACTGCTTCTCCCTCAGAATCTATAAAACCACTCGCAGATGTAAATCATGCTCTTCTTTCGATCTTGAGTAAACCAAGATATAATCTACAAATACCATGACAAACCGATCCAAGTAGGGTTGGAACACTCGGTTCATCAAATCCATAAACGCCACTGGTGCATTAGTCAACCCAAATGGCATTATCAAAAATTTGTAATGGCCATAACGGGTCTTGAAAGCTGTCTTATGAATCTCCGATTCTTTGACCATAAACTGATGGTATCCTGATCTCAAATCTATCTTTGAGAACACTGACGCCCCTTTCAGTTGATCAAACAAGTCATCAATCCTTGGCAATGGATACTTGGTCTTGATAGTCAACTTGTTCAGCTGACGGTAGTCAATGCACTTACGCATTGATCCACCCTTCTTCTTAACAAATAACACCAGCGCTCCCCAAGGCGACACACTTGGTCGAATAAATCCTTTATCTAACAACTCTTGTATCTGTGCTTTCAACTCCACCAACTCTTTTGGTGCCATCCTATATGGAGCGATAGATACTGGTGCTGTTCCCGGAAGAAGATCGATACCAAATCCACTTCACGATCTGGAGGTAATCTCGGAAGCTCTTCTGGGAAAACATCAGGAAATTCCTTCACCGTCCTAATGTCCCCAACAGTTAGGTCATTGGCTTCCAGAGCCTGAATAAACATTAATACCGCCTTGCATCCTTTTCTCACCATCCTTTCTGCTCTTAAGGCTGTCACTACATTCGACAGACAGTTCTCCCTTTCTTCTATCACCAATGCTTCACCACCCTTGGGGGTTTTTAACATTATACGCTTGGCTGCACAATCTAAATTAGCTTGATACTTCACCAGCCAGTCCATGCCTAATATTAAGTCGAACTCCCCGAATGGTAATTCCAGCAGACCTATCCGAAAAACTATTCTCTGAACTTCTAAGGGTACCTCCTAATAAAGTTTATCTACTACTACTGATTGTCCTAATGGGCTAATTACATTCATCGCCCTAGGGGTAATCTCGAAATCTAAACTTAAAGTCCTAGACACACTACTAGCAACATATGAATGTGTAGACCCAATGTCAATCAATGCAGTATAAGACAAACCAAATATTAAAATGTACTGGTTATAACATCTAGTGTGTCAACCTCCTCATGACGTCTGACAGCATAAACTAACCCCGACTGTCTCACCTCAGTGATTTTTGCCCCTCGGCCTGGTGCTCCACGGCCCCGGTCAAAATCGTTACCACCTCTAGCTGGACCATGACCCCTCTGCGGCTACTGACCTCCTCTACATGGCTGAGCATTTCCCTACCCTACCGGTCCAACATCACCCCGTGGCTGTGGACGGTCTCTAATCTGATGGTCCAAAGACCCACACCTAAAGCACTTTCCACTGCCTGCCCAGCACTCACCTATATGGAATTTACCACAGCAAACACACCTCCGTGTCTGGTTAGCAGCAAGTCGCTCCTCCTGGTTCAAATTCCATCCACCTAGGTCTTTTAAAGCACGCCCGGTGCTCCACGACGATCAAAATTCCTCCTACTTCCACTTCTATCTTTATCTGATTCACTTTTACATTAGCTTCACCTCCTCAGCTATCTTAGCTTTCTCCACAAGCACAGCAAATTCCCTCTCCCGCTGTGGAGCTATCAAAAGACGTAAATCATCCTTCAAGCCATCTTCAAATCGAACACACTGTTCATGTTCTGTAGCCACTATCCCTAGAGCATAACGGCTCAAGCGTAAGAATTCCGCTTCATACACTGCCACCGACCTACTTCCCTAAACTAGATTCAAAAATGCTCGATGTTGCTCGTCCACATAACTCGTTCCAATGTACTTGGTCTGGAACGCCGTTCTGAAGTAATCTCAGGTGATACGGTCAGCCACTGCACCATCCTTAACCGTAAGCCACCGTTGATAAGCTTCGTCCCGGAGAAGGGACACTACTCCTTTTAGCTTCTCTTCTTCCGTGAAATCTAGATCATCCCTTATGCGTTTGACCGCCTCCAACCAATACTCAGCTGTACTCGGGGAAATACCAAAAATTCCCCTAAACACTTTTACCTCATTAGCTCTAAGTCGATCCGACACAGATTTCTGGGCTCCTGTGCCCATGCCTGCCCTAGCAACCCTCTCTAACATCCTCAACATCGCCTGAGATACCGCATCATCTCCGGCCATCTGATCCTAAAGTTCTGCCTCCACAACTGGTGGCATTGGTACCTCATTCCCTGACTCGTGACCAGGCCCTACCGGTTCCGACACAACAATCCTGCCTCTACCCCGACCACGCATACCACGTCCTTTAGTGCTCATTTTACAGATTCGCGTTTATCTGATTAGGAATTTTATGAATTATTAATTTTTTCTGCTGATTAATAACGAATAATCTTATGGAAAGTAGTTTAATTAGTAGTTCTTTCGAATTCGAACTCTATCTATAAGGTTCAGTTCTCAGGTCTGTATTTTCTAGCTTTAGAATCCACATACATTCCACCACCACACATCAACATACAAGTAGCATCCATGAACTCACATTCGTCACATATAGGTATTTTCGTCATTTCACTACCCATGGGTATTTTCGTAATTTCATCCTATAGGGGTATTTTTGTAATTTTCCAAAATAGGGTATCTTGGTGATTTTTCAAAATAAGGGTATTTTGGTAATTTTACAATCTGAGGGTATTTCGGTAATTTTGCCAGCTGGGGGTATTTCGATAATTTTTACAAATTTTGGTAATTTTTACAAATCCAGGGTATTTTAAAAATTTTACAAAACTAGGGATATAAGTAATTTTACAAAAATAGGGTGGTTGGTCCTTTTCGGGTTTTAGTTATCAATTTTGGCCCGTTAACAAGCCCTCCCGGTTAGAGTGTACAAACACTACGCACCAGGTAGGATTCCAGCGAAGAGAAGGTGAGCTGCTAGGGCCACTTAAATACCAAGCTCTCCCTGGATCCAATCCTAGACATGCGTATGCCTGTTACCACACCCTAACCCTGTGACTTGTTCATAAACATGTTTAATTAGAAATTAAGTCTTATGAGATTTGAAGAATTGTTTATACTAAACCTAAAGTCCATAATCTCTAGCAAACTAGTCTACATCCCTAGAGAGCCCATCAAGCCCAACATGCATATCACATAATGAGTTTAGAATACTTACCTGTGTGGATTGGGTGTCGGTAGACTCGAAGGCCATATCTCAACTGAATTTTCCTCAAACTTACATCACTTTTACAAATCACTACTGGACCCATTTCACAGCCCGAGTTTTGAACTAGGCTCTGATACAAAAAAATATAACACCCCAAACTCGGCCCATACGTCATGACCGGATCTGGTATGCTACGGGTTGATTGTTGGAAACTTTGCTTTAAAGGGGTTTTAAAAATCTCAGTTTATTTTAACCGACTAATCATTAATTGTGACATTTTTGAAAGGAACCTTAACATTCGCGTTGAATGTGCTTGAAAAGCCTATTTTCATTTTACTTATAATTAAGACTTTGAAAACATAAGCTTATAAATTGTAACATAAAATATATATATATATATATATATAGATCGATAACCTAAGTTATGGAGGCCTTATTACAAAAATAATCCCAAAATTAAAACTCAATGAAAAACCGAAAAAAGTCTATGAAAATAAAAGACTTGATGGCTCCTCGAGTCTGCCTCGGCTCCAATGTCCATGATCCACTGCTCATCTAAAAAGTTGGGAAAAATAAAAGGGGTGAGTCACTAAGACTCACTGTGCAAATCCTGAAAACACATAAAAGCCTTGAGACCCACAAACACATTATGGTCCTTGGCCCATACACAATGGCAACAGATTATTTTCATGCAACATGGCCCATCCCAAACCTAGAAGTCCATCCTCTACACACCCCCATACCAACCATCACACCGTGGTGATTTCTACAATCAACCCTCCATCCGCTACACACCATATCGACAGCTGTGCTGCCTGTCATAAAGATCGATCACTATGTGACCTATGTGGTAACGCCACCGATCACTATGCGACTTTAATAATAAATCAACAGCTGTGCTGCCTGTCATAAAGACCGATCACTATGTAACCTATGTGGCAAAGCCACCGATCGCTATGCAACCTACTCCCCTTCATCATATCAATCCCGTCCCATGCATACATACATGTAAGGATCAGAACATTAAACTACCTAAACAGATCACATAATTTCACATACTTCGATACACATAAAGAAGTTTCTATGATTACGTACCTCGCATCCCTTGCCTACTCTTTCCGGGTAATACGACTGTTCATACAGCCTTATTTTTTGGCTTTTAGCCCATAACATATACATAGTACAGTTTAACTAGTGTGATAGAGATCTACACACCAGATTACTGACAAGACAATACTGTCTAAGTCGACACTATTAGTAGCTGCTACGACTGCTAAAAGTCTAATGTTTTGTTCTGAAGCCAATCCACAACCCGGCGACCAATCCCGTATTGCTGACAATGCACGTTTCTTGAACTTTGGGGCTAGGACTACAGATACAACCCCTTCTTTCAATTTGCTGACATTCGAGTCCATGAATGACCTTAGTCAGGGGATACTATAATGATTTTTTAATGAGGCATTAGGTTAAGGCACAATAAGGAAAAGAAATCGATTGAACACTTAGGGAGAATCGAAACCCTTACCTTGAAATCCCAAAAAAGTAATGTGGTTCGAAGGCTAACGATTTCTGGCTTAGAAACCTAGGCGATTAGATCTCCTTCAAATCCCAAAATGCCGCCCAAAAAGAACACGAGATCAGTGAAAACGTCAAACTAAAGATGGCCTAACAACCAACTGGCCATTCGGCTATGGTCTCAAAAATCGAAAGAGAAGAAAAAAGAACAGAAGGAATCGGCACTTACCTTAACACAGAGAATTTGGCAACTCTTAGGGAATTTCAGCTTTTGAGAAGATCAGAAAGAAAAGATGATCTCAAGATATCTATGAAGATTCAACTTTGATGAAGAAATCGGCAAGGAGAAAAGAATAGACAAGGGTATTCAGCTATGGAGATGAAAGTAGAGAAAATAATGAAATTTCAACTTTTGCATAAAAGTGGAGATGATAGAATAAGATTAGGGGTTTCATCTTTTCAATATCAATCGGCTATGGTATGAAAGTGTAGAGGAAAGTAGAGTTAGGAGTTTTTGGTTTACGTAGAAAAGGAGAAGAAGAACCCTTAGTTGTTGAAATTAGGAGGAGAAAAGAAGAAGTGAAACAAAATCAAAAAGCTATGCTTCAGGAAAATAATGAGAATTCGACACCCCTCTTAGACCGATCTAGCCGTTTTCCCCCTTTACACTCAGTGTTGGAATTTTAGCCACCACTGTGACCAGCAGATAAATCCTAAATTTCCTCCCTTGTCTTTGTCTGCCAATCATTCTCAGTGTCATAGATAACACCACCTCTTCCTTCCTTTATCAGCACACTATCATCATGAAAAAAAAATCCTAATTTCAAGCATCATTGTCATCCCCATCTACTTATATAATTGTCAAAAATTAACTAGATTAAATTAAAAAGAATTGTGCTTTCTGCAACTTGAATTTGGGCCTCTTCAGCTGACGCCACTTCTCTGCTCTCTCTAAGTAGCGCTACTTTGCCACTGGGCCACAAGCCCATTTTGTATTTTAAAACACAGATAACCTCTTTTAAGCCCTAACTTAACAGGCTTTCCACTAGAGTGTCCAAATAGAAAATTTGATTAAGGCCTCGCCCAACTTTGAGCCCACTCTGGACCCCTAAAACATTCTAACAAGCATAGTAAGCACAACCACATACATAGAACGCATAGGCCTATTAATTCAGGATGTTACAACATCTTCAATAACTCTTCTAGGATATTTAATGGATCTATCAGCTAATTGAATACTCATCCTAGTGGGTTTTGGTTCCCCAAGATCTAACCGTTTAAACAATCGGTAAGGCATTAAGTTGATACTAACGCCTAGGTCTGCTAATGCTTTCGTGATGTTTAAACTACCAATTAAGCAAGGAATAGTGAAACTCCCTGGATCTTTTAACTTCCGTGGTAGTCTATTTTGGAGAAGGGCTGAACACTCTTCATTAAGCTCCATCTTTGATACTTCCTCAAGCTTCCTTTTGTTTATGAGATGTTCCTTTAAGAATTTTGCATATTTTGGCATCGAGGAAATAACTTCAACAAAAGGTAAGTTAATATGTATTTGTTTAAAGAGTTCAAAGAACTTACCGTATTGAGCATCCAGTTTTTCTTTCTTCAATTTTTTTGGATATGGAATTTGTGTTCTATTCTCTTTAGGCAATGTATTATCGTTCTCAACTTCTACACTTTTTTTCTTGGTAACCTCATGTGGTGTCTTTCTTTGTGGTTCAACTAGCTCTTTGCCACTCCTTAGTGTGACTGCCCTTACTTGCTCTGTGTCTTTGGAAAAAAAATTATGCCTGTATTTCACATACTATTTCAGTAAGTATTCCAACTGACGTAATAAGCTGTCCGACCTGAGTCTTGATTCCCTTGAGTGAGATTTGATGTTCATCAAGTGTTGCTTCCGTCATTTGTAGACGAGAATCTGTAGCTGCCATGAATTTCTCTTCAAGGTTTGATTTATTTTCCTGTAGATAGGGCTGGTTTTAGTAGTTAGGAGGAGCTTGCTGCCTTTGATTTCCTTGATTTCCTTGTCCTCTCCACGAAAAATTTGGGTGGTTCCTCCAACCTGCATTATAAGTGTTACTATAAGGATTATTAGATCAGAAATTGTTACCTATATAGTTTGTTTGCTCATTTTTTGTGCCCGGTTGGTATGGTGGGTACTCAGAATTCGCCAAATTTCCACTCGCTTCGCATTGCATGACTGGGTGTACCTGCGAAGAACATAAGTTATCAACCTTTTTATTCATCATCTCCACCTGTGTTGACAGCATTGTAACTGCGTCTATGTTGAAAACTCTGGCTGGTTTTGTTCGTTTGGTTCTTGTAATTTGCCATTAATTGGTGTTCAACGACATATCCTCACTAAAATCATAAGCCGCTTCAAGAGTTTTGATGTTCAAAGTTCCACCGGCTGATGAATCAATCATTTTCCTAGTTGGAGAATTCACACCGTTGTAAAATATTTGGACTTGAACCCACAAAGGTAACCCATGGTGTGGACATCTTCTCAGGAGGTCCTTGTATCTCTCCCATGCATCATATAGTGTTTCTGTGTCATTCTGCACAAAAGAAGATATGTCATTCATAAATTTGGCCATTTTGGCTGGTGAAAAATATTTTTAAAGAAATTTTTTGGTCATTTGGTCCCATGTGGTGATTGACCCTCGTGGTAAGGAGTTCAACCACTACTTTGCTTTATTCCTTAATGAAAAAGGAAATAACCGAAGACGTATAGCATCATCAGAAATGCCATTTATTTCGAAGGTATCACAGAACTCTAAGAAATTAGATATATGAGTATTTGGATCTTCATCCTACAAACCATCAAATTGAACAAACTGTTGAATCATTTGTATTATGTTAGGCTTTAATTCCAAATATTTAGCAGTTATAGCAGGCCTAACAAAACTAGATTCTACTCATGTCAAATTAGGTTTAGCATAATCATACATAGTACGCGGAGCATTCTATTCTTGCACATTTGGCGGTGGATTGTTTTTGTCCATCCCTTCTATAGGACTGGATCTTTCTTGTTGTTCTTCTCTTTGATAGTCTAGAGCTCGTCTAATTTCTCGACGATTTCTGTGAGCGGTAGCTTCAATGTTACTTTCTTATTCTAATGGTTCTCTCAGGTTCCTTCTAGTCATAAACTAGAGGTACCTGCTAGGATAAGAAAGAAAGAAAGAGAATTAGTAAAAAATTGATCTAAAAAAATAATAATAGAATAATGGCTAAAGTAATAGAAATAGAGCTTTCTTAATATTTTAGTGTTCCCCGACAATGGCGCCAAAAACTTGATCGTGTAAAACAGTCGAGTTTTAATATTTATAAAGAATGATCGAACCTGTAGACTAACTATGACAACGATAGAGGCAAGTGCACCTATTGAACAGTAGTATAGTTTAGGCAAGAATATCTTATCGAACGCAAGGGAACCTAAAAGTACTACTACTCACTTTATTTCTATTATTTAGCCTGAAATATGGAGTGATTGATTTATTAAACTAATGAAAAACTACTAAACTAATTGCAAAGACAAAAGAACGAATTGGAGAAAGACTTTAGGAAAACTCAGTTGATGAAGACGATACCTTCAGGAAGAATCCACATATGACTTCTCTTATTATTTATTCCCCAAACCATATGATTTCTTTACTTAGCTTGATCCGTGAGACTCCCTAACCTATATTAAACCCTCTCTCGAGGCGAATAACGTCTAACCTTAGGTTAATTAGTGGAACTCTCATCTCTTATAATAACTACCTAAGGAAGCAGTAAATCGATCAATGGATTCCCATATTAGCTTTCACCCTAATCCAGCAAAATCTCGTAACCCTATCTCTAGGCGCCCGATCAACTCCGCTCAATTATGCTAGATCTACTCTTAGGTAGGGTCCATTCCTCCTCCACCTAAGCACATCAGATTAAATTAAGCAACATAATTAAGAACAAACTAAGTACTTATAATATAATTTAGAAATCAAAATACAAAATCCATCATAGGTTTCATCTTCTTCAGGTATCTGAAGGGTTTATTTCATAACTAAATAAGAAAACATCTCAAGAGAAAAGATAAAACAAGACATAAGAAATCCCTAAAACCCCTTGAAGGAATTGAAGGAGAGATCATCCGTCTTGAATAGAGTTCTACTTCTTGAGATGGATCAATTGGCTATCTTCAAGTGATTCGATGAAAGCTTTGGCAAAAGCCTCTATAAAGAGTTGTCCCTTCAATGTCTGCCTTGGGTTGTTTATATAGGCTTTTGAGATGCTTTACTTGGCTCCTAAGTACCTTTTTCAAGTAGAATTACTATTAGGGTGTTTAAGTAGACTTAGGAGTATGTTTCTTTGGCTTCAAGCATCCAATTTTGAGTGAAATTGCTCATTTACGTGGCAGGGACACGGCCAGTGCACGTCCGTTTAAGTCGTCTTCTAGGCTGTGTCTCTATTCTGTTGATTGAGGCACGCTCATGGCACACGTCCGTGCAATTTGGGGTTGGGCTGTGCCTTGATTCTATCATTTTGGGCACGGCCGTGTAAATCACCAGGCACGTCCGTGTGGTAAATGGATGATGCATGGCTGTGTGTGACAGAGTTGAGTTCGTGCTCTAGGTAATCGGCGAGGCACGGTCGTGTGGGCTTTAGGCCAGGCCGTGTCGAATTCTTGCAAGGCCCAATTACTCTATTTTAAGTCTGTTTTACGTTCTTTTTATCCTTAGGTGCTTTCCTGAGTATAAGACATGAAAAGAAGGGCTTAAGAGCACCTTTTTACATAAATCAATGACTAAATCATCCAAAAGCATACTAAATGTGGGATTAAAATATGTTACTTTTACGATTTATCAGGCTGAGAAGGGGAGAGGGGTGTTTTAAATAGAAATTTTTAGCTCTGGTATATCTGCACGCCCGTGTCCCATGGGCGTGTTGTGCCCCATGGCCATATTGCACATTCGTGCGATGGTTCAATCATTTCTCCCACACCTGGTAATTAGGTTTCCACACTCGTGTTGGTTCAACAGTATTGGCCACGGCCGCATCGCACGGCCGTGGTGTTTGGTTGGAGCCCGTGACTTGAAGATTTTTTTCTGTCCTTTCTCATATTATCTCTACCATGCCAGTACTAAAGTCCGTGGCATCCACATAGCCACGGCAACAGCCGTGTGTAGGGCCGTGTGATGCAAACTTCTGTGCTTAATTAGCTTGGATAGCTTGTAGTTAGGTGCTAAAAGGAAGAGAATAAAAATAAATGGGTTTAGTGCTCGGTTTGCCTCCCGAGAAGCGCTCGTTTGAAGTCTTAAGCTGGACTTACCTCTCATTCATACCTTCACGGTGGTTTAAGGAGTGAAAAATCCTTTTTCATGCTATTATCATATAAATTGAGTCGAGTGGAGTTTATTTTAAAAATAACGAATGTAGAATTACTTACCTCGACTGTTTCGTAAGGGAAAATATTGATTACTTTAAAAGAGATTTCTTCATTTGAATTCAGGTTTGATGTGGCGAATTGCAGGTCTGTTTTATCTAATAGTACCTGATCTCCTATTTTGAAGTGATTTGATGTTCCTTTAAGTTCTTCTGGGGGTTCCTTCGGTTTCACTTCGTGTATTCCTAGTTTCTCCTTAAAATGTGTCTTCCACTCATCTAGGTCATCGATCTAAAGCCGTCATTCCACATGAGATACTTTTTATTGGTACGAGCTATGGGATCAGGCTCAGTGGTATAATTCCGTGGTTTTTCCTGAAAAGAAAGTTTAACCGATTGATTATCAAAGGAATTTACGTTCTCACCTTTATCACTCGATGTCCTAGTTGAGTCGAGAGCTAGAAGACTAATTGATTCGTCACCTGTACGAAGTATGAGCTCACCTGTACTAACATCAATTTTAGATCTATTAGTTGCTAAAAAGGGTCTTCCTAGAATTAAAGGGATATTATTGTCTTCATCCATATCTAAAACAACAAAGTCTACTGGGAATATAAATTTATCCACTTTAACTAGTACATCTTCAATTATACCCCTAGGAATTCGAATAGTCTTATCAGCTAGTTGAATGCTCATCCTATTTTGCTTATGTTTCCCTAAACCTAACTATTTAAACAGTTTGGAGGGCATAACATTGATGCTTGCCCCTAAATCGGCTAAAGCATTATCAACAGATAACCTACCAATTAAACATGGAATTGTAAAACTCCATGAGTCTTTTAATTTTCGTGGTAGTCTGTTCTGTAACATTGCCGAGCACACTGCGTGTAATTCCACATGCGATTTCTCGTCTATCTTTCTCTTGTTTGTTAAAAGCTCCCTGGGTCTTTTAATTTTCGTGGTAGTCTGTTCTATAACATTGCCAAGCACATTGTGTTTATTTCCACATGCGATTTCTCATCTATCTTTCTCTTGTTTATTAAAAGCTCTTTTAAAAATTTCTTTGAATCTAGCATCTGCGAAAGAGCTTCAAGAAATGGTAGGTTAATATGTAATTTTTCAAGAGTTTAAGAAACTTAACGAACTGTTCCTCTGTATTGTCTTTCTTCATCGCATTCGGATAAGGTATACGAGGTTGGTATTCTTTAATTACCGGTTTTGGCTTTTCTTGGCCTAACTCAACCTTACCTTCACTTACCACAGGTTCTTGCTTTGGCTCAGATTTAGATTCTACTAACCTTTCACTATTCTGAGCAGTTATGGCTTGAAGTTGCTCTTTTGGGTTAGTCTCAGTGTTACTCGGTAAGCTACCTTGTGGTAGTTCAGAGATCAGTTTAGTAAGTTGCCCTAACTGGTTCTCGATTCATTTAATCGATGCTTGTTGATTTTTAAGTGTTGTTTCGGTGTTTTGAAAATGAGTTTCAGACACCGCTATAAATTTTGTCAGCATCTCTTCAAGGTTCGGCTTCTTTTCCTGTGGGTAGGGCTATTGTTGGAAATTTGGAGGGGGTTGTTGTCTTTGATTACCTTAACCACCCCATGAAAAATTGGGGTGGTTCTTCCATCCTGGATTATGAGTATTACTATAAGGGTTATTTTGAGGTCTAAAATTGTTACCAATATAGTTTATTTGTTTGCTTTCCATGCCCAGATTGTAGGATGGGTACTCAGGATTCGCCACACCTCTTAGATCTGAGTCACATTGCATAACAGGATATACCTGCAAATAACCACACAAACCATCAATCTTTTTATTCATCATCTCTACCTGATTTGATAGCTTGGTCACTGTGTCGAGGTTGAAAACTCCGGCTATTTTAGTTTGCCTTGTCCTTGTAACTTGCCACTGATAGTTGTTCAGTGACATCTCCTCTATGAATTCATAAGCCACTTCAGGAGTTTTGTTATTCAGGGTTCCACCGGCTGCTGAGTCAATTAACTACCGGGTTGAGGGGTTCACACCGTTGTAAAAAGTTTGGACTTGTAGCCACAAAGCTAAACCATGCTGTGGGAACCTTCTCAATAAATCTTTGTATCTCTCCCATGCATCGTATAATGTTTCTAAATCTATCTACACAAAATAAGAGATATCATTCCTTAATTTGGTCGTTTTGGCTGGCAGAAAATATTTTAATAAAAAATTTTCGGTCATTTGATCCCATGTGGTGATTGATCCTCATGAAAGAGAATGCAACCACTGTTTGGCTTTATTTCTTAATAAAAAGGGAAATAACCGAAGATGAATGGCATCATCAGAAACGCCATTTATTTTGAAGGTATCACAGAATTCTAGAAAATTTGCTAAATGAGTATTTGGGTCTTCGTCCTGCAAACCATCAAATTGAACAAACTGTTGAATCATTTGTCTAGTGTTAGGTTTCAATTCAAAATTATTAGCGGCTATAGCAGGCCTAACAATACTTGATCCGGCTGTTGTTAAATTAGGTTTAGCATAATCATACATAGTTCGAGGAGCATGATGATCGGCCACCTTCTAAGGTAAAGGATTATTCTCAGCCATCCTTTTAGTGGTATTAGTTTCATTCCCTTGCTCTTCTTGTTTGTACTTTAAGTCTCTCCTTACTTCTCTACGATTTCTACGTACGGTTCCTTCAATATCACTGTCGTAAAGTAGTGGTTCTGTCAGGTTCCTTCTAGTCATAAACTAGAGGTACATGCTAGGAAAAGAGAAATAGAAAAAAAATTTAGAGAAGTAAAAATAAAGTTTAATTGCAAAAATAAAAAATAAAAATATGGCTAAAGTAAAAAAAAATCAAGCGTTCTTAATATTTCAGTTCCCCGGCAACGGCGCCAAAAACTTGATCGTGTGTCAGAGCCTTAAAAATTTATGAAAAGAATAATCGAACTTGGAAACTAACTAAGACAATGATGGAGGCAAGCACACCTATCGAACAGTAGTATAGTTTAGTGGCAAGACCGGATTGTCAAACCCAAAGGAACCAAAAGTACTAATACTAACTTTCTTTTTATTATTTAGCCTAAGAATTAAGGGAATTTTTATCTAATCTAAAATTAACTAACTACTAGGCTAAAGTTGGGAAGACAAAGAGAAGAAATTGAGGAAAAAGCCTGAGAGAAAACCGATTGATTTAGACAATACCCGAGGAAAAATCCACCTAGACTTCACTTGTTATCTAACTCTGAACCAGACAATTTATTCACTTGACTTGATCCGTAGGATTCCCTAATCTATATTAATACCTCTCTCGAGGCTACTAACCTTTAATCCTAGGTTGATTAATTAAAATCTCTTTCTAATTAAAACCCCTAGAATTGCATTAACTCGATCTATGAACTCCCATATTAGGTTTGACCCTAATCCTACAGATTTTCGTCATCCTATCTCTAGGGTTGCGATCAACTCCACTTAACTATGCTAGATATACTCTTAAACAGGGTCTATTCCTCCTCTACCTAAGAGCATGAATGCTTGAATCAATATCCTGGAAATATTAAAATAAGAATTAAAAACACTAGTTAAGAACTAATCAAGTATTTATCATACAGCTCAGATAACAATAACAAGATTTGTCTTACGTTTCATCCCCCTCAGGTATTTGAGAGGTTTAGTTCAAAATAGTAAAAGAAAACATCTCAGAAGAAAAAATAAAACAAAACATAAAGAAAACCCTAAAACCCCCTAAAGGAATTGAAGGAGAGTTCTTCTGTCTTGAGTATGATCTTGGCTTCTTGAGATGAATCAACTAGCTTTCTTCGAGTGAATCCCACAATTATAGCCCCTCTGGTTTGACTCCTTGGCCTAGCTAAACCCCCTCTAAAGGTTGGCCTCTAGGGTCTTTATATAGGCTTTTGGAATGTCTTTATTTGCCTCTAAGTATCCTAATCCAAATGAAACTCTTCTTTTCTAGGCAGGGGCATGCGCCTGACACGCGCCCGTGTGATTCGATATCAGGTAGTGGTTGAACCTGTTGAGAAGGCACAACCGTGTATTTCAGGGTCCAAGCCGTGTTTGGCTCTTCTAAAAAGACACGGACGTGTGGTATTGGGCCCAGGCCATATGGATTTCGTGTTTTGGTCCATTTTCTCTGTTTTGGCCCGTTTCTTATTCTTTTTATCCTCCAGTGCTCTCCTGAGTATAAAACATGAAAACAAAGGATTAGGAGCACCTATTTCCATAATTAAAGGGAAAAATCATCCATGAGTATGCTAACTGTGGGATTAAAATATGTGTATATTATGGTTTATTAGTTAAATTTGCTTATAATAATAGTTCTCAATCGAGCATTACAATGGCACCATATGAAGCTTTATACAAACGTAAATGCCGCACACCTCTGTATTGGACTGAACTTAGTGAAAATAAGCTACATGGGGTTGATCTAATAAAATACACTGAATAGAAAGTAAAAAATAATTCATAATAGTTTGAAAGCAGCATCTGATCGTCAGAAGTCTTATGCGGATATGAAATGAAAAGAGATCGAATTTGAGATCGGTAACAAAGTGTTTCTGAAAGTGTCCTCGTGGAAAAAAATACTCCGATTCGGACGTAAAGGCAAGTTAAGTCTGAGGTTCATAGGACCTTATGAGATTATCGAGCGTGTTGGGCCAATTGCATACAAATTGTTATTGCCATCTGAGCTTGGAAAGATACACAATGTATTTCATGTTTCAATGCTCCGTAAATACTATTCTAATCCGTCACATGTGATTGCCCCGTCTGAAATTGAAATCTAATCTTATATGACTTATGAAGAAGAACCGATCCCTATCTTAGCTCGTGAAAAGAAAGAATTGAGACATAAGAAAATACCATTAGTGAAAGTTTTGTGGAATCGACACAGAATAGAAGAGGCTACGTAAGAGCCTGAAGACTCAATGAGACAGCAATATTCGAATCTGTTTATTGATAAGATTTTTGGGGACGAAAATCCCTAAGGGGGAGAATTGTAATAGTCCAGTTTAGACCCTATTCAGAAAAATGGTTTTAGAACCACAAATCTGAGTCTAAAAAGTATTTTAATATTATTTTCCATGCCGTTGATATGTGATTAAGCATGTGCTAAAATTTTGTAAGTAAATTTGTTCATTTGTATATTTAATTTGGCACACGGAGTAAATTGCATTGAATGCAAAATTAGCATGCTTCATGATAAGATACCTATTTGCCATGTCTTTAAAAGTATGGAGGTTTTATGTGGCAATTAATCTAATGTTAAGGTTAGTGGATGGGTAAATGAAAAAATAACCTTAATGTTTATTTTGTCTTATATGTTTTTATAAAGGCTAAATGGGTAATTTGATAAAACAAAGGTTATTAAACAAAATCAATTGAAAAGGCCATGTTGATCTTTGTTTTTATGACCGAATATTAGAGAAAGAAGAGAGGGTTTAGCTCTTTTTATTTTTGGCAAGGTTTAAGCTCAATTTAAGGTATGTTTGACTTCCGTTTTTTGATAATTTTTATGTTTTTGAGATTGTTGCTTCAAGTACTACCGACCTATGCTTGAATTTTTTATTTTGGTGAATAATTTGAGTTATGCCATTGATGAATATTTGTGTTTTGTGAAGTTTGATGATAAATTATGAAAGATATGTTTTGGATTAATATGTTTTGTATTGGAGTTTTGATGATTTTGAGTTATTAGGACTAAATTACAAAATAATAAATTGAAGGACTAAAATACAAAATAAATGATTTGTATGGATTAGTATGAGCATAAGGAAGATTTGGTTTAACTATGATGTGAGATTTTGTGTATTTTGTGTTTTGTGCAATTAGGACTAAATTGTAAAAGTATTAAATATTAGGGGTAAAATGGTAATTTGCCCATTTATGTGTTATTGGACTAAATTGAATGAAATTGTGTTTAAATGAGGTCAATTTGAAATTATATAGATCAAGAACAAAAGAAATCAGAATTGGATTGGGGAAAAGCAAAATTAGTCTAATAGTCAGTTTACATCGTTCGTCGATATCCGAGGTAAGTTTATATGCGATAAACGGTGTTGAATTTGAATGTGTATGATTTTTATATATTGAATTCAACTGTTTAAATTTCTATGGTTGGAGCTTAATGCATGAATGTTTATGAAATTTGGGAATATATTCGGTCCAATTGAGATATGAATTATGAATAAGAATAAGTTTGTAACAGTGATATATCAGGCTTCTTGCCTAGCAGGCTTTGATGCCGGTGTATGGTATCAGGCTTATTTCCTAGCAGGCTTTGATGCTGGTGTATGATATCAGGCTTATTGCCTAGCAGGCTTTATGCCTATGTATTGAATCAGGTTTATTACCTATCGGGATCTGTGCCGATGTTTTATACAAGGCTTTACGCTTAATGAATTTTATGTGAGCAACGGTAAAAGCAATTAAATGTGTTAAGTGAGCTAAGGCATCTAGGTATGTGAATATGGTTATTCTATTCGAAATGAAAGTTAATTGATTGAAAGATATATGATAGAAATGTTTTGTGATGATATTGAAAATGTATGAAACTATGAGTGTGGTATTCAGTTTTATGATAAGTATTTGTTTTAGAAGTTTGATTCACGTGATTGTATATATATATATATATGAATACATATATATAATCGATTATCGGTGATATTATGACTTTGAAATTGGAGAATATATTGATAATTTATATATATGGTATATTCGGCCGTGGTATATTGATGTATAAATATATGTTCAATTCGAGTTATTGTATATATATAGACGTTGTTAATTTGTTTAAATTGCTTATAAATTACTAAGCTTTGAAAAGCTTACTGTGTGATTTGTTTCTATGCTTTGCAGTGTTAGTAAAGTTAGCTCGGATTTGGGGACCGTCAGCATCTCTATCACACTATCGGCAACCTATTTTAGTACTTTGAAAATGTGTATATAGTTAAATATGGCATGTATAGGTTAGATATTTTGGTATATGTTTGGAGATGTAAATTGCCATGTGATGTGGCTAAATAAATGTTGATAATGTGAATGGATGAATATGGCAGATAATGCATGTTTTGTATGGCTTGATGGCCAGTGAAATGGTCAAGACTATGGTAATTATATGAATGAAATATGAGTGCACATGTTTGATAAATGAAATGGTTGTATGTAGGGTAAATTGTGGATGTATCATGCTTGAATATATATGTGTTTTAGTTGTGCAAATTGGTAAGCAAATTAACATGTTTAGAATTGAGATTGAATGTGAAGATTTGTTGATCATTGAACATGTCTTTGGTTGACAAATGTGTATGAAATGAATTGGTAATTTGCTTGTAGGGATTGACTCTTGTGTGGGTGGCATTTGGACCTTGCAAGTGGTCTATTTTACCTACACGGTCGTGGCACACGAGCATGCCTAGTGGCTGTGGGTGTAAGTCAGTAGTCCGCCTAAGTGTGCACGGCCTTGGTACATGGACGTGTTGGGTAGCGGCATGATTTAGTCAGTATATATCTTATGAGCACATGGCCATGGTGCACGGGCGTGTTTAGTGGCCGTGTGGGTTAGTCAGTATACTTGCTCCGATTTGGCACGACCAGGACACATGGTTGTCTTGTAGTCGTGGGAGACACACGGCCTACCTACACAGGCGTGTGACCTCTGTAATATAGAAAAGTTTTAAATTTCTGAGAACTTTCATATGTGTTCAGTTTAGTCCCGACCCTATTCTGAAGCATGATTAAGGTCCCGCTGACCTATAAAAAGGGACACTTGGTTGTGAATGATGATTTGTATTATAAAATGTCTGTAAAAGTTTTTGATCTATCCGGTAATTCCTTTAACCCTATTCCAGCGATGAATACGGGTTATGGGTGTTACACACTAGGGTGAATCGACATCGATCCTGTACGAGAAATACTTACAAGCTAGGGTCGTTTTGGTCTACACAATCAATTATTAAATACAAGAACGTTAGGTAATCTAGGGTTGAGGATGATGACAACCTTAACTCTATAAATAGGCTTATTTAACACTTGGTATGGACAGCTTTTCATACTGTATAATTTTCTTTATAGTTTATGTTTTTAGTTTTTCCCTTTCCTTAGGCTTTAGGCTATTTTCAGTTTTACATTTGTCGGGAGATCTGATTTGTGGAACTTGATCAACTCTTTGTGGATTTCATGCTTGAATTAAATACAATTCAGTATTCTCTTAAACCTTTGTCTCTTGATTTGTTCTTAATGTTCATCTTTTACATCAAGTTAATTATGTTTTTGAGATCTATGAGGAACAAATCCTCTTATGGGGGATTAGCGAGTGCAGGTATGATTAGTTGATTGTTGTGCAAGGTTTTCTTAGCAGATCAGCTGTTTGGGAGAGGAAGAATTTTAACCCGACCCTAAGAAGTCATCTAGGTGGGAATTAACCCAAAATTGGTATAGCCTATCCGTGAACACCTTCATTGTAACACCCCCTAACCCGTGTACGTCGCTAGATTAAGGTTATAGAGAATTACAACACGTTTAAAAACATTTAACTTCAAACAAAAACAATTATTCAAATTAATTACCAAAATACAAATACACATTTCTTTTATAACTTAATACACTTACGGGCCTTAAACCAAGCCTACGAGGCCCTAAAAATAGTTAGGGAACTTTCCGGGAGTAATTTGAAACAAAAAAAAATTAGAAAAATTAAAAATTTTAGAAACAAGGGTCACATAACCGTATGGTCAGGCCATGTGCATAGCCCAGGCAATGTGTCATAGCGACAAGGCCGTGTGATCAACCATGTGACAGACCATGTAACTTTCGAACTGATTTCACACAAACATGCCACAAGTCTTGTGCTGATAAACCGTAAAAGTAACATATTTTAATCCCACATTTAGTATGCTTTTGGATGATTTATCCCTAATTTATGTAAAAAGGTGCTCTTAATCCTTTTTTTTTCATGTCTTATACTCAGGAAAGCACCTAAGGATAAAAAGAACATAAAACGGGCTTAAAACGGACTAAATTGGGCCAACCCAAGAATTCGACACGGCCGACCCAAAGCCCACATGACCAGTGCCTCACTGATTACCTAGAAACACTACTCAACTCACACACTGCACTGTGCATCATCCATTTACCACACACGGACGTGCCTGGTGATCTACATGGTCGTGTCCCAACTGACAGACCTGAGGCACGGCCTGAATCCCTACTTACACGGCCATGCCCAAAACGACAGAATCAAGGCACGGCCCAACCACAAATTACACGGGCGTGTGCCTTGGCTGTGCCCTTGCCGCGGGAATCAACAATTTCACTCGAAATTGGATGCTTGAAGCCAAAGAAGCATACTCCTAAGTCTACTTAAACACCCTAATAGTAATTCTACTGGAAAGAGGTACTTAGGAGCCAAGTAAAGCATCTCAAAAGCCTATATAAACAACCCAAGGCAGACATTGAGAGGACAGCTCTTTGCAGAGGCTTTTGCCGAAGCTTTCATCGAATCACTTGAAGATAGCCAGTTGATCAATCTCAAGAAGCAGAACTCTATTCAAGATAGAGGATCTCTCCTTCAATTCCTTCAGGGGGTTTCAGGGATTTCTTATGTTTTGTTTTATCATTTCTCTTGAGATGTTTTCTTATTTAGTTATGAACTAAACCCTTCAGATACCTGAAAGGGATGAAACCTATGATGGATTTTGTAATTTGATTTCTAAATTATATGATAAGTACTTAGTTTGTTCTTAATTATGTTGCTTAATTTAATCTGATGTGCTTAGGTGGAGAAGGAATAGACCCTACCTAAGAGTAGATCTAGCATAATTGAGCAGAGTTGATCGAGCGCCTAGAGATGGGGTTATGAGATTTTGCCAGGTTAGGGTGAAACCTAATATGGGAATCCATTGATCGGTTTACTGCTTCCTTACGGGGTTATTATAAGAGAACGAGAGTTCCACTAATTAACCTAAGGTTAGACGTTATTCGCCTTGAGAGAGGGTTTAATATAGGTTAGGGAGTCTCATGGATCAAGCTAAGTAAAGAAATCATATGGTTTGGGGAATAAATAATAAGAGAAGTCATAGGTGGATTCTTCCTGAGGGTATCGTCTTCATCAACTGAGTTTTCCTAAAGTCTTTCTCCAATTCATTCTTTTGTCTTTGCATTTAGTTTAAAGTATTTCATTAGTTTTGATAAATCAATCACTCCATTTTCAGGCTAAATAATAGAAAGAAAATGAGTAGTAGTACTTTTAGGTTCCCTTGGGTTCGATAAGATATTCTTGCCTAAACTATACTACTATTCGATAGGTACACTTGCCTCTATCGTTGTCATAGTTAGTCTACAGGTTCGATCATTCTTTATAAATATTAAAACTCAACTGTTTGACATGATCAAGTTTTTGGCGCTGTTGCCGGGGAACATCTAAAATATTAAGAAAGCTCTATTTCTATTACTTTAGCCATAATTTTATTTTTTCGCAATTTACTTTTATTTTTGTTTAGGTTAAATTTTTATTTAATTGTACTAAATTTATTTTTTTCTTTCTCTCTCCTAGCAGGTACCTCTAGTTTATGACTAGAAGAAACCCGAGAGGATCTTTAGCATACGAAAGTGACATTGAAGCTACCGCTCGTAGAAATCGCAGAGAAATTAGACGAGCTCTAGACTACCAAAGAGAAGAACAACAAGAAAGATCCAATCCTACTGAAGGGATGGACGAAAACAATCCACCGCCAAATGTGCAAGAACAGAATGCTCCACATACTATGTATGATTATGCTAAACCTAATTTGACAAGAAATCCAAGATTGTCGGCCTGCTATAGTCGCTAAAATTTTGAATTAAAGCCTAACACAATACAAATGATTCAACAGTTTGTTCAATTTGATGGTTTGCGGGATGAATATCCAAATACTCATATATCTAATTTTTTAGAATTCTGTAATACCTTCAAAATAAATGGCATTTCTTACGATGCCATACATCTTCAATTATTTCCTTTTTCATTCAGGAATAAAGTAAAGTAGTGGTTGAACTCGTTACCACGAGGGTCAATTACCACATGGGATCAAATGACCGAAAAATTTCTTTTAAAATATTTTCCACCAGCCAAAACGGCCAAATTTAGGAATGACATATCTTCTTTTATGCAGAATGACGCAGAAACATTATATGATGCATGGGAAAGATACAAGGAACTCCTAAGGAGATGTCCACACCATGGATTACCTTTGTGGCTTCAAGTCCGAACTTTTTACAATGGTGTGAATTCTCCAACTAGGCAAATGATTGACTCATCAGCCGGTGGAACTTTGAACAACAAAACTCCTGAAGCAGCTTACGATTTTATTGAAGAGATGTCATTGAACACCTATCAATGGAAAATTTCAAGAGCCGAACCGACAAAATTAGCTGGAGTTTTTAACATAGACGCAGTGACAATGCTGTCAACACAAGTGGAGATGATGAATAAAAAGCTTTATCACTTATGTTCTTCACAGGTACACCCAGTCATAAAATACGAAGCGAGTGGAAATGTGGCAAATTTTGAGTACCCACCCTACCTACCAGGTGTAGACAACGAGCAGACAAACTATATAGGTAACAATTTCAGATCCAATAATAATCCTTATAGTAACACTTATAACGCAGGTTGGACGAACCACCCAAATTTTTTGTGGGGAGAACAAGGAAATCATGGAAATCAAAGGCAGCAACCTCTTCTTAACTACCAAAATCAGCCCTATCCACAGGAAAAACATCAAACATTGAAGAGATGCTGACAAAATTCATGACAGCTACAGATTCTCGTATCCAAAAGACTGAAGCAACACTTGATGAACAACAAAAATCGATCAAAGGGATCGAGAATCAAGTTGGAGAACTTACTAGGTCAGTGGGATATCTTACAAAGCTAATTTCTGAATGTCAACAAGGACGTCTACCAAGCAACACAGAAATAAATCCAAAAGAACAGATCCAAGCCATCACATCTCAAGAGGATACAAAGGTAGACAATCCCACATAAGCACAAGAAACTAGGGAAAAAAAAGGTAAAATAGAGGTAGCTTACGAAAAGCCAAAACCGGTAATCAAAGAGTACCAACCTCGCATACCTTATCCCGAAGCATTGAAAAAAGATAATTCTGAGGAACAATTCGGTAAGTTTCTAAAACTTTTAAAGAAATTACATATTAACTTACCTCTTCTTGAAGCTCTTTTTTAGATGCCCGACTCAAGGAAATTCTTAAGACAGCTCTTAACGAACAAACGCAAAATAGATGAAGAGCACCATGTGGAATTGAATGCAACATGCTCAGCAATGCTACAGAATAGACTACCACAGAAACTAAAAGATGCAGGGAGTTTTACAATTCTATGTTTAATTGGTAGTTTAACTATTGATAATGCGTTAGCTGATCTAGGGGCAAGTATAAATGTCATGCCTTATACATTGTTTAAGCGATTAGGTCTAGGGAAGCCCAAACAAACTAGGATGAGTATTCAACTAGCTGATAAAATTGTTACAATTGCTAAGGGAATTATTGAAGATGTGCTTGTAAAAATCGATAAATTTTTTTCCCAGTAGATTTTGTTGTTTTAGACATGGATGAGGATAATTCAATCCCCTTAATTTTAGGAAGACCTTTTCTAGCAACTGCTAAAACTAAAATTGATGTTGCCACAGGTGAACTCATACTTCGCGCAGGAGATGAATCTATTAAGCTTCGAGCTCTCGACTCAGCCAGAACAACAAATGATGAAGGTAAGAAAGTCACTTCAATAGATAATCAAATTGTTCAACTTTCATCGCAGGAAATACCACATAAAGACAAACCTGAGCTGACTCATAAGTCCCAAAACAAAAAAGAAGAATCTTATAAGGGACAAGACCTTAGGCTTGATAAGTCTGAAGAGTAGAAGATACACACCAAAGAAAAGCCGGATCCACACGAAGTAAAACTAAAGAAACCACCAGAAGAGCTCATAGGGACATCAAATCACTTTAAAATAGGAAACCAGGTGCTATTAGACAAAGCCGATCCTCACATCACTTCAACAGACATGAAGAAAAAGGGAGAAATACTCCTTCAGGTACACAATATTTTCCCACACGAAATAGTCGAGGTAGGCAATCCAATATTCGAAAATTTTAAGGTAAACGCTTCTCGAACTAAAATTTGTCACGAAAATAAAACTGTCAGCAAGAGGAAAATATTCAAACCTTTAAACCTCCCTAAAATTTTCAATGTCAAGGGCATTCTAGCTTAAGACTATAAACGAGCACTTCTCGGGAGGCAACCCGAGCACTAACACTATTTACTTTCAAATCTATTTTCTTTTCTTTCCTTCTTTCTTCTTTCAACATTTAAACTAAAACAAAAATGCATATTTCCAGGCTACACGGCCTTACACACGGCCGTGCCCATGGCCGTGTGGACCACCGAAACCACCACACTGACCGAGCAGTGCCGTGCAAGTCAACCACCCACCACCCAACGTCACAGATCCAACCACCCACAACACGGGCACTGAAAAAATAGCACGGCCGTGCCTCACGACCTTGCTAAGATACTGACTTATTGAGCACGGGCAACCCACGCCCATGCATTCCATTTGTGCTCACATCTCGGCCTTTTAGGAACGGGCGTGCCAATCAACAAAATGGCGTGGAAGAACAACACACCCTACAAACGACCATGTGATACGGCCATGTGAATCGACACACCCTCGGTACACGGGCGTGGGAACGTTCCAGATTTGAAATCTTATTTAAATCCCCACAGCCCTTCCCCTTTTTCCCATCTTCTTTCTTCCTTCTCTTTTCTTTCAAATTTTTCTTCCTGTTCATAGAAAAGGTTCAAGACTCTTGAGCAACACAAAGATCATGTCGAAGAAACGTAAGCATCGTCTCCTCAGAGGAGACCTCAACATGAGTTCATGCTGGCAGCTTCACTTAATTGACACGTCAAGGGTCTTCGAAACCTTTTCGGTTCTATTTTTCTTTTCTCTTCTCCTTTATTTTCCTTATCTATACTTCTTTTCTGCTTAATTTAATTTATTTCATATTAGTTTATTGGTTTTAGGTTCTAAAGGCTGCTAGGGAATCACGCCACTTCCACCATCACCAACACTCCGCAGCCTTACAAATCATACCCACCTCACGAATCATCTACTAATAAGGACTCCGTAGTCCATTGGTCTTTTCTTTAAATTTTAGTTTTCTTCTTAGTCTCCTTCTTTTTATTTCCTTAATCTTTAATTATATTATTAGTATATTATTATTTCTCTAGATCTCTTGGCTATATCTTCGCAGGCTACCCAATTTCTTCATCTAGCAAATTACTTTTCGGTAGCCACACCACCAGGCCCATAGAAAACACCATCACCGCCACCAAAGACGCCAGGGATCATTCAGATTTCATGGAGTATTACTTTCCCCACTTATATTTTTGATTTGGCATCTAATTATCATTATCTATCTTTGTACATTGAGGGCAATGTACATCTTAAGTGTGGGGGTAATAGTGCCTAACTTTTTGCATAATTCTCAAAACCCTGAATTTAGTCTTGATCTTAAGTATTTTTCTCATATTATTAATTAGGGTGAAATTTCTAATGATTTATGATTTTTATTGATATGTTTTAGAGTAAGTCATAGTTAATTGTGCATTGATGATTAAATTTGAAAGATACTAGAGAATCGAGCATGATAAGTCTACTTTCTAAAAATTAAAAATTAATAGGTCGTTGAACTGAATTTGAGTATTACTTTGAAGTTTGAAATTTACAAAGATTGAGTTCAAAAACACCCATAATTTTTGTGAGATTTTGAGCCTTATAGAGCATATATTCTTTTTGGTGCTCACTTTATTGATTATGAGTGTGTCAACTTTGAACTGTTATTCTAGAACTTGCCTCGTTTATACATGTCGAGACCACACTTTTGATTTGATATACTGAGATGATAAAGGCACCTAAGTTTTAACCCATTCACACCACTAAAAAGCCTACCCATATAATTAACCCCTAGTGAACCCATTTGATCCTAACAACCCTTTTTATTGAATTACATGTTTGATATTAACCCAAAACCCTTTGTATTTGTTATCAACATTCTTTTGACTATCCTTTAATCGAGGTTTGATTTTATTAAATTACCGAATTATATTAGATGTAATATTCAAAAAAAATTAAGTTTATTCAATATTAGTAGCATATAAAAGAGTTTAGAGCATTTAAACTCCAATTATTGAAGAAAAGCTTGTATTCAAGTATTATCAAATGAAAATACTCTTTATTATAGAGTAATTATCAATAGTGGTATTATTAGTTTTCATTCAAGTAAATATTCATATTTAGTTTAGTGTTTCTAGTTAGGTAATTTGTCAAGTCAGTCTCGATTTTAACCTTCTAATTCAACCTTTATGCACACCTTTTAACCCTAGCCCCGTTACAACACTGATTAAAAACCTTTTGATTTGTGCATCATCTCATATACAGTGGTGGAGATTTGATTTTCAAGCAAGCCTATGGGATTAACTTTTCAAGTTTGACTTATGACTGCTTATTCTTGAACCTTAAACACTTCGAGTGATTTGAGTGAATCTTTTGTAAGGATGTCAATCCTTTTCGGTTTTGAATTAAAGGTAATTACTTAGATAAAGGGAGACACCTATGTTTTCGTAATTGAATCGTTAGGGTTCTTTGAGTTGAATTATCCATGTATAAATTATCTACGAATTATGATGAGACATTGTCGATAGGAATTATGAATTATGGAAAGTTCGTTTTAATTGTAAGTTGATAATTTTGCTTGAGGACAAGCAAAAGCTTAAGTGTGGGGGTATTTGATAAACCGTAAAAGTAACATATTTTAATCCCACATTTATTATGCTTTTGGATGAATTATCCCTAATTTATGTAAAAAGGTGCTCTTAGTCCTTTCTTTTCATCTCTTATACTCAGGAAAGCACCTAAGGATAAAAAGAACATAAAACAGGCTTAAAACGGACTAAATTAGGCCAACCCAAAAATTCAAACGGCCTGGCCCAAAGCCCACACGACCGTGCCTCGCTGATTACCTAGAGCACGCCCTCAACTCCGTCACACACGACCGTGCATTATCCATTTACCACACACAGACGTGCCTGGCAATCTACATGGTCGTGTCCCAATCGACAGACCTGAGGCACGGCCTGAATCCTGACTTACACGGTCGTGCCCAAAATGACAAAATCAAGGCACGACCTAACCCCGAATTACACGGGCGTGTGCCCTGGCCGTGCCCTTGCCACGGGAATGAGCAATTTCACTCAAAATTGGATGCTTCAAGCCAAAGAAACATACTCCTAAGTCTACTTAAACACCCTAATAGTAATTCTACTTGAAAGAGGTACTTAGGAGCCAAGTAAAGCATCTCAAAAGCCTATATAAACAACCCAAGGCAGACATTGAGAGGACAGCTCTTTCCAAAGGCTTTTGCCAAAGCTTTCATCGAATCACTTGAAGATAGCCGGTTAATCCATCTCAAGAAGTGGAACTCTATTCAAGACGGAGGATCTCTCCTTTAATTCCTTCAAGGGGTTTTATGGATTTCTTATGTTTTGTTTTATCTTTTCTCTTGAGATGTTTTCTTATTTAGTTATGAACTAAACCCTTCAGATACCTGAAAAGGATGAAACCTATGATGGATTTTGTAATTTGATTTCTAAATTATATGATAAGTACTTAGTTTGTTCTTAATTATGTTACTTAATTTAATCTGATGTGCTTAGGTGGAGGAGGAATAGACCCTACCTAAGAGTGGATCAAACATAATTGAGTGGAGTTGATCGGATGCCTAGAGATAGGGTTACGAGATTTTGCCAGGTTAGGGTGAAACCTAATATGGGAATCCATTGATCGATTTACTACTTCCTTAAAGGGTTATTATAAGAGAATGAGAGTTCCACTAATTAACCTAACGTTAGACGTTATTCGCCTCGAGAGAGGATTTAATATAGGTTAGGGAGTCTCACGGATCAAGCTAAGTAAAGAAATCATATGGTTTGGGGAATAAATAATAAGAGAAGTCATAGGTGGATTCTTCTTGAGGGTATCGTCTTCATCAACTGAGTTTTCCTAAAGTCTTTCTACAATTCATTCTTTTGTCTTGGCATTTAGTTTAAAGTATTTCGTTAGTTTTGATAAATCAATCACTCCATATTTTAGGCTAAATAATAGAAAGAAAGTGAGTAGTAGTACTTTTAGGTTCTCTTGGGTTCGTTAAGATATTCTTCCCTAAACTATACTACTGTCCGATAGGTGCACTTGCCTCTATCATTGTCATAGTTAGTCTACAGGTTCGATCATTCTTATAAATATTAAAACTCGACTGTTTGACACGATCATGTGCTAAACTGTGTAACATCCAAAATATTCTCATAAGGTCGTGTCATAAATCGTGTTCAATTCGATGTTGGGTCACACAGCCGTGGGGCAGGTCGTGTCCTAGACCGTGTTACAAACTGTTTTAGAACACACGGCTTGTTAAGAGACCGTGTGCAACACACGATCATGTGATAGCCTATGTCCCAAGCCGTGTGCACCAAAATTTGCTTTTAAAACAAGGCAAATTTCACACCTATCTTAGGTACCAAGCCAAGCCTAAAACCAACCTTTATATACCACCAAAAACACCTTCAAACAAGTCAAAACATGTTAAATACATACAACCTATGTGCCAAACCAATGTGCCCTCATTGACACCACAATTTAATAATCATTTAAATTTGCATTCAACCTTAACCACACAATATATTCCATTCATTCAAACATCAAGAACCATCAACAATATCTTTACAACATCATACCAGATATTAACCTAATTCAACATGACTTATAACATACACTTCCAAAAGAACTAAACTTATAAAACATTTATCAACAACATACACACAAGCATTTGCAAGCTAATACAAAAAAATCCAAGCATTCACATAATAAGCATCCTATATAAATGCCACATATAACCACCAACCAAGACTTCAAAATCTACTGTTGATAGTCGATGATATGTGTGAGCTCTGATGATCCGATCAACCCACTCTAAAAGTTCAAAATCTACAGAAAATAATAACAAAGTAAGTATATGTATTACTTAGTAAGTTTTCCCAATTACTTATTAAATTACCAAATTCATTTAAATGTTATTTGCACATAGCAAATAATCCTCAATCTTATTACACACAATCCAACAATTTCATGTTAGTAACACTCAAATGTACGGATAATCAGAATTTGTAACTAACTTGTTTCTTTGAAATAATTTCATATCAATTAGTCTTTGTTCATCCGATGGATTTTTGTAAAAGTATTCGAATAGATGAGTCCAGAAACAAATAATGCTCGTAAGAGCGAATCAGATACAGATTAAATATGTCAAGTTACTTATCCATGCTAAACTAATGAAACACAAATAAACTAGCCTGGAAAGGGCTAGATATACATGTAAAATGAAAGTGGATTACCTATCCAATCTAAATCTAAGTCACATGTACAGTGGAGTCCACAACACATGCAGGAACTCGGTCCAGATCAAAATTTCAGTTAGAAATCTCATGAAAGAAACTTTTACTTAATCCATTGAAATTTATTTCAGAAATTCAATATAAATTACATGGATCACATTGTTTCAAAAATCTTAAAATATATATACACACATCAATAACAACATTTTTTAACTAATTATAACCAAAATAACTATAAAAACTTACCTAATTGCGATAATTACCAAGAACCGAAGACAATTACTCAACAACCTTCTCTTTCCCACAATTAACAATCGATCCACTCGTTTCTTGATCTAAACATAATAAATTAATTCAAATAATCAATTCAAACACCATACATTACATAAATTCAAACCTTTCACCCTTAAATTTTATTTGTACTTATTTACCTTTAACAATTAACTTTTATACAATTTAATCCTTTTCTCAAATTTTAATCAATTAACATCCTTAAGCCAAATTCCTATCTAATCAAAATTCTTACAATTCTACAGCAACTCATAATATTCACATTTTAACAAAACCCCATGAACTTTTACAAATTTAACATTTAAATCCCTAATCACCAAAATCACCAACAACTTCTTCACAAATTAATATTGTTCAATTATCAAGCTCACAAAACCATTATAAAACTTCAAAAATCTCATAAATTCAACAATAATACAAGTCAAAAAGTCAAAAATTTAATTAATTAACATCTGGGTTAGCAGGACCTAGATGCAACGATCTCAAAAACATAAAAATCACTAAAATCAGAAGTAAAAAACCTACCATGCATTGAAGACAACCTAGTCGAACCAAGCTCATTCAATGGTGTTTCTTACTCCTTCAATTTTGGCAATAAGAAGAGAAAGATGATACTTCTTTCTTTTGTTTAATTTACTTTTAACTTTATTACCTTTTTGCCCTTAAAATTACCCAAAATTTCATAAATAATGTAACAGTCTGGTTTAGACCCTAGTTAGAACATTAGCCTCGAGACCACAAATCTGATTCAGAAAAATATTTTTAATATTATTTTCCATGCTTATAGCATGTGAATTGACATGTGTGAAATTTTCATGAATTAATTTATCCGTTTGTGTGCTTAATTTGATAAAAAGGACTTAATTGCATAAAATAAAAAAGTGACTTGATATTTGTTAAAGTGCTACATTGCTATTTTTTTTATAATGTAGAGTCCTTAAATTGAAATTTCACCATTGGGAGCATCCATGGACGATAAAGGACATTAAATATATATGTTTCATATGTTATTTTAAAAGGTTAATTTGGTAAAAGATTAAATAATGTTCATTATAATAAAAAAACATTAAAATGCCATGAAAATGTGTTCATTTTAGCCAAATTTGAAAGAAAAAGAAAGAATAAAAGCTTGCTAGGGTGCGGCACTGATTTTGACTTAATTAAGGTATGAGTTTTGTTTGGTTTTTGATAATTTCTACGTTTTTGTGATCGTTGCTTCGAGTACTAGCTAGCCCATGTCTTAATTTTTGAATTTGATGATGATTTTGTGCTTTTCCATTGTTGAAAACTTGTGGTTTTTGTTGTTTGATGATGGAAAATAAAATATATGTGATAGATTAATATGTTTTGTCTTTGGATTTTTGATGAATTTGAGTACATTGGACTTATTTGTGAAAATGTTATTTTTGAGGGACTAAAATGTAAAATAAATGAAATATGTGGACTTGTATGAGTTATATGAATATTCGACCATGATATAGTATAATGAAATTGTGCATATTTTGCGTCTTGTGTAATAGGGACTAAAATGTAAAAGTGTGAAATTATAAGGGTTAATGTGTAAAAAGGCCTAATTATGTGTTTGTGGATTAAATTGAATGAAAGTGTGATTAAATTAGTTAAATTTGAATTTATTTAGATCAGGAACGAAAGAAAATGGAATTAGATCGGGGAAAGTCAAAAGTTGTCAAATAGTCACTTCGATCTGTTCGTTTCTGTACAAAATAAGTTCGTAAGTAAATAAATTTTGTTAAATTCAATTGTATATATATTTTATTTGTACCGAATTGTATTATTACTTGTAAATATATGTGAATGCCAAATTGGTAAAAGTGTGGAAGAATTGTCTACGAGCTTAAATCAATCGAGTTACGACGTCTGAAAGCCCGTACGAACCTTAGGAATAGTTAGGATGTATATGTCATGGCATAGGATTTCGATATGTGATTTTGTGTAAGATGACATCTGGGACATTGGCATCGACTTGTGTTTATGTGTAAGACCATGTCTGGGACATTGGCATCGTATTTGATTTCGTGTAAGACCCTGTCTGGGACAGTGGCATCGATATGTGATTACATGTAAGACCACGTCTAAGACGTTGGCATTGTATGAGCTTTTCGACTATCCAAGTATTCTTATTGATTCTAAATGGTTCAACGGGAATTATCAAGTTAAGATCGAATGTGAAAACAAACTAAAAGGTTCAAGTACATGCTATGTTATATGAATATGAAAGTAAGGTAAGTATGTGTTTGAGATGAATATATTAGACATGGTAAAAGAGAAAATTATATGTGCTTATGAGTATATGTGTGCATTTGGCCATTGATGTTATAATGCTATTGTATATGTGATAGTAATATTTGAGTTTGCAAGCATAATAAATGTACATTTGGTTAAGGTTTGTTTGATTTGGCTTGTTGATCTAATGTGAATGTTTATTTGATCATTATTTGCTTATGACTTACTAAGTTATGAAAGCTTACTTTGTGTGTGTGTTTTTTCATTGTTTTATAGATTATCAAAGCTACGGGAAGCTCGGGGATCATTGAGGATCATCACCACACTATCAAACATATTTTGGTATCTCTTGAAAGTGGTTATAATGAAGTATGGCATGTATAGGCTAGAGAACTTTGATTATGTTTTGAGATGTGTAAATATAGCCATGTGATATGGCTTGTTAATGAATATGTTTATGGATGAGTTTTGTTCTCGTTTTATGTTGTATATGTTGGGAGGTTTTAATGTGCTCATGAATGGCCTAATGAAATGGTTTTAAATGAATTATTAATCATATGTTTTGACGTGAAATTTATGCTTTGAATTGGTATGTTTGAGTAGGGTTTGTATATGGATATGAATGAAGTTTTTAAGAGCCAAATTGCGTTTGTTTTGGATGTCTTTGAGATATGAATTTAGATTGGTTTGATGCTTGTAGGTTTGACCCAAATTTTCGATGGCAAATTAGCCTTGCAAATGACCTATATTCGCCCACACAGTTGAGCACACGGGCGTGTGTCTCGATCGTGTCTCTTAAGGTTGAAATTCGAAGCAAATCAGGAAGCCACACGGGCTGGATACACGGGCGTGTGACTGGCCATGTGAGCAAGTCAGTAACCACCCTAATTTTCGCACGGCCTGGCACACGGGCGTGTCTTGTGGCCATGTGGAAAAGTCAGTATGTATGCCCTGTTTTGCCACGGCCTGCTCACACGGGCGTGTGACCTCTGTAACTTTGAAAAATGTTTAAGTTTTCGAAAAAAATTATGTTAAATGTTTGTGAAATGTTTGTGATATGTTCCGATATGTCCGGTAATACCTCTTAACCTTTGTCCGACGGTTGATATGGGTGAGGGATGTTACAAATAAACCACCATGACCATCCACTATAATTAATAATGGTTTAATTTCCATATAAGGCCAACAATTCAAGTATTTTAAGATGTATACTTCTTTTAACTAATAACCACTTTTTACAACTTTTATTATTTCGTCCTTTTTACTTAATTACCTAACTAAACCCTAAAATTTCTTAATCAAACATGAATAATACATCATAAATTTCCTATAAATATTAAACAAATAATAAAACATTAGCTTACTAGTCAAAATCATGGTCTTGAAACCACTATTTCTGACACTACTGAAAAATTGGATGTTACAACTCTCCCCCCTTTAAAAAATTTTCGTCCTAGAAAATATTACTAGAGAATAAATTCAAGTATTGAGATTTCATCGATTCTTCAGTTTTAAACATAGCTTCCTCATTTCCATGTCGAAGCCATAATACTTCAACCAATGGAACACGTTTATTCTATAATTCTTTCACCTCTCGAGCTATAATTTTAATCGATTCCTCATTATAAGTTAAGCCAGGCTACAAATAAATTTCATTTGTAGATAGCACGTGTGACGGAGCTTCGAAACACGGAAAATGTTATGAATTTTCTCTAGCTCTAGTGGTAAAGGTAATTGGTATGTTATAGGTCTGATTTTCTCTAAAATTTTGTACGGCCCAATAAACCTCGGACTAAGCTTTCCCTTTTTGCCAATTTGTAACACTTTCCTCCAAGGCAAAACTTTAAAGAATACTTTATCCCTGACTTGGAATTCAATATCCTTTCTTTTCAAATCAGCATATGATTTCTGTCAATCAGAGGCGGCCTTTAAACAATCACAGGTAACTCTGACTTTTTCTTCAGTTTCTCGAATCAAATCAGTACAAACTATTTTTCTTTCACTCAATTCAAACCAATACAGAGGAGTTCTAGATTTTCTTTCATATAAAGCTTCATACGGAGCCATTTTAATACTCGTTTGATAGCTATTACTGTAAGCAAATTCAGTTAATGGTAGGAACTTCTCCCAGCTACCTTCAAACTCAATAATACAACATCTTTTCATATCTTCAAGAATCTGGATTACTTGTTCAGACTGACCATCCATCTGAGGATGAAATGTCGTGCTAAAACTCAATTTACTGCCCAGAACTTTGTGTAATTTATTCCAAACCTAGAGGTGAATTTTTTTATCTTGATCAGTAATAATCGACAACGATGCACCATGTAATCAAACTATCTCAAAAATATACAACTCAGCTAGTCTTTCGAGTGAATAATTTGTTCTAACTGGAATAAAGTGCACTGATTTTGTCAATCTATCAACAACAACCCAAATAGAATCTTTCTTTTTTAGAAATAGAGGTAGTCCTGAAACAAAAACCATTATGACTCGCTCCCACTTCTATTCTGGAATTTTCGTAGGTTGTAACAAACCTGACGGACCCTAATGCTCGACTTTCACTTGCTAGAAAACTAAACATTTAGTCATAAAATCAGATATTTCACATTTCATACTTAACCACCAGAACATTTGCTTCAAGTCATTATACATTTTTGTACTACCCGAATGAATAGAATAGGTACTGCTGTGAGCTTCACTCAAAATATTTTGTTTCAATACCATATCGTCTGGAATACACAATCGACCTCTAAAATAAAAATTACTATTGTTACCAATATTGAATTCTGTAGTCTTACCGTTTTCGATGGCATTTTAATTTCAACTCAGGGTCATTTTTCTGCAACTTAGAAATTCATTGAAAAAATGCCGGTCTAACATGCAATTCAAACAGAACCATACCATCATGTGCCAAAGTCAACCAAGTATTTAATGCTCTCAAAGAAAATAAAGATTTCTAGCTCAAAGCATCGGCAACAACATTTTCTTTACCAGGATGATAATCTATAATCAAATCATAATCTTTCAACAATTCAAGCCACCTGCACTGACGAAGATTCAATTCCTTATGAGTTATCAAAATTTTAAACTTTTGTGATCCGAGAAAATATGAAATTTTTCACCGTAAAGATAATGTCGTTAAATTTTTAGGTTAAACACTGTCGCAGCTAACTCCAGATCATGAGTCAGATAGTTTCTTTCATGAGTTCTCAATTGGCAAGAGGCAAAAGCTGCCACTTTTCCTTCATGCATGAGTACACAACCTATTCCATTTAACGAGGCATTGTTGTAAACAGTAAACTCTTTCCTGGATTCATGTTGAGTCAACATTGGAGCTTCGATTAACATCTTTTTCAACTGCTCAAAACTTTGTAGGCATTTTCCGATCTAAATAATCAAACATCTTTCAATACTAATTTCGTCATTAGCAAAGTAATGGCTGAAAATCCTTTCACAAAGAGCCGTTAATAACTTGCAAAACCCTAAAAGTTACGTACCTCAGTAATATTTCACGGTGGTTTCCAATTTACAATTGTTGAAATTTTGTTCAGATCGACATGAATAACATATGCAGATATCACATGCCCCAAAAGTCCAACTTCAGATAACCAAAATTCATATTTGCTGAATTTTGCGTAAAGCTACTTTTCACACAGATTTTGTAACACAACCCTCAAATGCTGATCATGTTCGACTTTGTTCTTCAAATAAATAAAAATGACATCAATAAACACTACCACGAACTAATCCAAAAATGGATAAAACACTTTATTCATCAAATCCATGAACACTGTAAGGGCATTCGTCAAACCAAATGGCATAACAAGAAACTTATAAAGGCCATATTGAGTTCTGAATACTATTTTTGGAACGTCTGGTTCGTTAACATGCAACTAATAATAGCCCGATCGTAAATCAATCTTCAAAAATACAGTTTCCCTTTTCAGCTAATCAAACAAATCATTGATTCACGGTAACATATATTTTTTCATTATCGTCAATTTGTTCAAATGTCAATAATCAATCCACAATCTCAAAGTGCCGTCATTCTTTTTGACGAATAAAATAGGAACTCCCCAAGGTGATACACTCAGTCTAATGAACCACGATCTAATAATTCTTACAACTAAGACTTCAATTCCATTAATTACGTTTATGACATTTTGTGTGGTACTATAGATATCAGAGCAGTTCCCGATACAACATCAATTACAAATTCAACTTCTCATTCTGGTGCTAATCCCAATAAATCTTCTGAAAAAACATCCACGAACTTACATACAATTGGAACTAGATCAATTTTTGATCCATGTGTCCGAGTGTCTAGAATATGCCAGAAAAACTTCAACACCTTTTTTGGATCAACTTCTAAGCAGTTAAAGATGATAATATACCAAATGCACAATCAAATCTTTCTGTTTCAACGCTAACCAAATCTCCAATCGAACATTTTAAAATAATTCATTTCTGCTTGTAACTAACAATTGCGTCATGAACTTTTAACCAATCAAATCCAGAATAACATCAAATTCATCAAAGGGAAATAACATCAAATCATCAGAAAATTTGTAACCCCAAATTTTCAATAGATAGATTTTACAGACTTTATTAACTACCACAGTCTGACCTATCGAATTTGACACTCTAACATCAAATTCAGTGGACGCTACTGGTATTTTCTTTTCTAAAGCTAATGTTGTGCGTATATAAGAATGTGTGGATCCAAGATCAATTAATGCAATAATAGTAACATCAAAAAGATTGAAAGTACCAGCAATGGCGTTAGGTTTCATAGCTTCTTCTTTAGCTCGAATCACATAAGTTCTGGCTTGTGGTCGATCTTCATATCAAAAAGTTGTATCGCACGATTCATTATGGCTCCCTCCAGAAGTATTTCCAGGTCTCAGTTTTCTACCCTTTTTAGATACAGCTGCAAACTTGGCAACTTGCTCTAAACTAGATTCAATTTTATTCGAAACATTCCCATATTAGACGATATTGAGAATCTTTTGATTATTTGATAGCATTAATTAGTATCTTTATATATTATAATCGATTTTTTAGAAATTCTAATTAAGAGATATTCATTCCTTAAGTTGATTCAATGTTCATGTATATATAGTTGTACATATTTCCAATAAATATATACTTTTGAGTGAGTTTTTCCTCAATACATTAGAGTATTAATCTCTCATTTCATCATGGTATCATTTTTTTATCCGAATTTGGGATTTTTGTATGATTTCTTTTCCAAAAACCCTAAAAGCACAAAATTGGTACTCTCTACCCTAGTCTTATTTTTTTCTCTCACCGCTCCTACCATTGGAGTCAGCATCCACTTAGCGATGAAACCCTAGACTCTGTTGACCAGAAAACTCGTGTGTGGCCTCACACGTCGCCACAAGCTTCTACAGCTTTGTTTCACATACTACGCTTGAGCTTCTAGAATGACCCAAATTTCAAATAAATTAGAACGGTTAACCGGGACCACAAATTCGAGCTGAAAAATAAATTTTATTTTTATTTTATTATATGATCCATATTATACTAGAAATGTCGTGTGAAAATGTAACACCCGATTTTTTGTTAATTTTGGTTTTTGCAATTTTGACACAAATCTGTATCTACTTCAGTGGTTAAGTGTTCTGGGAGTGTGTGAGAGGTCCCAAGTTCAAGCCTTGACTTGGGAAAATTTTGGGTATTTCTATGAATTAAGCCCTATCTCTGGTTAGTAGGCTTTATAAGTAGAAGTGTGTGAGTAATTAGTAGAATAGGCCTGCTGGTCTGGTGGTTAAATGGAGTGTTAATTTGCAAGGGGACTGGAGGTCGAATCCCTGTGTGACCATTATTTTTACCTATCACGTCCCAAGTTTTTGTGTTGGACTAAAATTCTGATTGTAAGGAGAGATTTGGGGAGATGATAGGGGGAATATCAGACCGTGTGCAAGACTAAAATTCTGTGTGGTCACCCGTGTGGTAGACCGTGTGCAAGACTGTAAGTCACCACACAGCCGTGTGATCAACAAGTTAGGTCGTGTCCTAGTGACACAGCCGTGTGATGGCCGAGTGAGGCTGTATACGACACACGGGCTCGACCAATTGGGTCATGTGGGCCACACGGGCATGTGAGATTCTAGGCCAGGTTGTGTGATCCACACGGCCAAAGCCAATTTGGGCCGTGTGGGCTACACAAGCATGTGGGCCCACACGAGCAGGCCACATGGGCGTGTGAGCCTATTTTTTTGTAATGTTTTGTATGGTTGCACGGGACGCCCTAGTCGACCGTGGACCTAATGTAGGGTCGATAACTTTACCTAGACCCCTAATTATGTGACTTGACTTTCAGATTTCTATATTGAGCATGTATTCTGATATCCGAGTGTATGAACTGTGTTTGGATAGTAGCAAGAAATTTTATGTATGTTGTGTTGCATCGGGGTGGGTTGATGATTCAGAGAAAGTATCTGAAAGGCACTCAAGCCTATTATTTGGCAGCTCAGCTGTAACTTTCTGATTATGTGCCGCATTCGGTACAACATGGTGTGTAGGGATGGCTGGGTTGATTTTATCCCCACATGGTGTGTAGGGTTGGACGGAGTTGGTGTCTAGAGGCTGGTGGGTAGGATTCTGCTATTTTGTCTAATCTACTTATTATGTCTGAAATGGGCTAAGGTCTTAGAATATATCTGATTCTGTATCTGGATGGGCTAAAGTTCACACCATATCTGTCTGCTGACTTTATGCCATGTGTATGTTTTTTGTGGGGATTACACACTGATTTTGTGAAAACTCATCCTTTTCTGTTAATCTGTTTAGGTAATCCCCAGCAGTAGACGGGTCGGTGCAACGGAGGGCTCGGTAGTGACCATGGCTTTGAACCCTTATGGTTTTGTTTTATTTATTTCATTTATAGTTTTGATTATATCTGGGTATGCCTTATGTAATATGGCCATTACGGATTTTTGTTTAAAAGTCGGGACTTATATTTTATAAACTGCTAGCAGTAGGATAAGATACGAGTTCTTAAATAAACAAATGTTTTATCAAAGACACACAAATTCTCAAATTATTTTAAAAGCTTCCACAACGTATAATGTTTCGAAAATGGATAATGGATGAATAAATGACACATTTTTTACGGTAACCCAAGGTATCGAAAATGGCCTTTGTGTAATTATGTTTTCCAAAGCACTATCATGTGACATCACCAGATTCGGCCATAACGTCTAGGCCAGGTTTTGGGTTTTACATTTAGTGGTATCAGAGTCAGAGAGTCAGGTTACAAAACTCAGTTGTGGATTTGGGTTTTAAAAGTTGGTTTTAAAGAAACGATTTTTAAGTGGTTCAAAATATTTTTGACTGAGTATGTGGTACACCGAGTCTTCGGCGACGATTCTGTAAGTGTTCTGAATTCTGTTTAAATTATCTTAAAATACAACTTGTATGCTTGAAACAGCCTTGGTAGTATATTGTACTAAAAACACTCTAGGTAGTGTAAACTGAAAACTATAGTGAAACTGAAATCGGAGTAAAACTGCGATTCGCGATAACAAACTCTGAACTTCTAGAACTATTTTTCATAAAACATTTGTCAACAAATATTGGAACTATAACTAATGCATAAAACTGTTAATCTAGATAAACTCCAAATTTATGATGAGCGCATGAGGTATCTGCAGACGGGGTACTAGAGGCTGTGGTAGAGGCCGTAGGGGGGCTCGAGCTGGGTCCTCAGCATTTGAGAACCTTCCTAATCTAGATACAAGTGAAACGCCGATCTCACCTGCTACAGAGGCCGGGTCACATGATCGTGAGGCTGGGGATGATGCACTATCCTGATCCATGTTACGGAATTTAGAGAGGGTCGCTCGGCCCAACACTGGATCTAGGGGCTAAGGGTCAGTTACGGAATGAATCTTGTCCAATGGGGCTAAATTGTTCAAGAGTGTCACTAAAGTCGCCCCTAGAGTGGTTGAATATTGGATGGAGGCCACAGAAAGAATTATGGATGATCTAGATTTTACTGCAGAGCAGAGGCTTAAGGGGCCAGTTTCTCTGCTTTGCGATGAAGCATATCTGTAACACCCCAAAGCTGGCCCAAAACGCTACGGCCGAATTCGAAATGCTACGAGGAAATATGTCTGAAAAGAATTTGATTTAATGGGTGAAAACACGTTTTGAATTTTAAATATTTTCTTTAGTTTATAAAAGAACAAAAACTTTGAAGGTTGGGTGTAGTCGAAAACATTGTACGTTTGGAAGTTTCAAGAGAAGTCCAGATATTTAAAATATTCAAGTTAATAACACAAGTTTAATCTTTAAGTTGTAAATTATTTCCAAAATTGTTCTTAGTTTTTAATCCCTAAATATTTAAATGGCCTTATTACATTCAAAAGAAAATTAACCCAAAAGTAACTAAGAATTTAAGTGCATAAAACATTAAAACAACTTCTGCATGGCCACCACGAATCTACTCCAGCCCGGTCCATGTATCACACATCACCTGCATTGTTTAAGAAAATAGGGTGAGTCGAACAGACTCAGTGTGCGATTATTTCACATGTTTCCCAAATGGGCTTGGCCCAAATCACACAATCCACATACCACACATGATGATGCAAATATGTTACCCAACCCAACCTAGAATCCATCCTCTACACACCCCCGTACCAACCATAACACACCAGGGGATTACTAAATCGGCCCTCCAACCGCTACACACCTCTTTGGCAGTCAAGCTGCCCAAAGTTGTGGCATAGCCATCGATCACCTTGTGACCAAATATAACGTGGCCTAGCCACCGATCACCTATGTGACCAAACAGAACGTGGCATAGCCACCGATCACCATGTGACCAAATCTCGATATCCACGATGTGACCCATGGTCATCATCAAACTGTGATGAAGCACAAAGCAAGCATCAATCCCTTGATGTGGCACATAGCCGACACCAAGTTGTGATTTGGCACATAGCCAATCACCATACGTACATAAATGTATACTCGGTCCTTCATTTAACATATATATCCCGATCCCATGCATATGCAACATGCTATAATGATATGATAGAATAATGCATAGACATATTAGGTAGGCATTCAACATGCTCAAAATATCCATAATAATCAACCATCCACACCTTAGATAAAGTACTATCCTGGTTACTGTGATACCCAATTAAGGATAACAAATCCACCACAACCACTGTAACGGTTATTACACACATAACACATATAAACAATTGACTAAACATAGAAACAGCGAATTAACCACACACCTGATAACCTGAAGCACTAGACTCTCAACGTCAACACTGTCCCTAAACGAGACTACCGCTATCTGCCTACGATCTTGCTCCGACGCTGGCCCACACCCCGGTGGCCAATCCCGAACTGCATGAACTGAACGTTTCTTGAACTTAGGGGTAGGGACAACCCCTTTCTCTCCTCCACTGGTACTCGCATCCATTGAATATCACTTAATCAGAAAACCTAGTTAATCGATACGTATGATCTAAACGAATCATATCTATAATTTAACTGAATACCCTTACCGAAATAGATCTGAATCCCGAAGACTCCTCCTATACATTTGTTGTACCCTTCCTGTCACACCATAGTTAGAATCGGCTAACACTTAAAAGATATGGCCTTTGGCCGAATGGCACTATCTTCCTTACCTTATCGATCAAATCCCGAAAGCCCTTCCTCTTAACGTTGGCTCCAAAGAATCCCTAAACCTACCCTCATGGTTTCGGTCAAATGGGTAAATGGGATTAGAGTTCTTGATTTCGACAATCCAAAAAGGAAAGAGATAAAGTTTGGACACAAAAGAATACTTACCTTACTTACTAGCAGTCGGCTGAAAGATCTGACCAAGGAAGATCGGTTTCGAAGTACAACAGAGGTAAAAAGATTCGGCCACCACTTGATTCTTCGGCCTCCGCAAAGTTTGATGACACAAAAAAAAGAAAAGAGTGAAATGGTGGTATGCTTCGGCTAAGACCCCAAAAGAAAGTAGAGTATTCAGCCACAAGGGGTAGAGTATAGGGAAGAACGACTTCTAAAATAAAGGAAAGGTAAGGGCTTTGTCACCAAAATGAAAAGAAAAGAAGAGTAGAGTGGAAGAGATAGGTTCGGCCTTGTGAAGAGAGTGGAGAAGAAGAGAAGATGAACACAAAGGATGACCTTAAGTGTCTTTGAGGTTTCGGCCAAGACAAACAAATGAGAAAAAGGGTTGAATTCTATGTAGTTTTGGTACGAGAGAAAAGAATAAGCACAAAGAGAGAAAATGAGTTAAATTTCGGTTAGAGGAAAGTAACTAAATGGCACTTTGACAACTCTAAATTTCGGTACACCCAAGCTTCCCCACCGAAAATGCAACTCCCCTCCCAAAGTCCTACATTCGGCCAACTCTCACCCCCCCTTTTCTCTCCACTTTTTCCTCCCCTCCTCTCATTAGAATGAGTTTGAATGAGTCAAACTCCCATCTTTTCTCCTAGCCACCATTTCAAACACCTTGACCAAGTCTCATCCTCATCCCTTCAAATTCTGATTGCCGCCCAACTCTTTACTCTCCTTGGCCTTAAAATAAATGCCAAAATCTTTGCTAGAGTTTGCTCAAACCAAGGCCCTTCTCACTCCACGATCGTCAACCACAAGTACTCTAAGTGGCGCCTCTAGCCACTTTACCAACTGGATTCTTGTGTCATAAACTCCTCACAAGAACTCTTAAGGCCTATCTTCCCCTAGCTTCCCCCTAAAGGCTCTAACCCAAAAAATTTGCCTAAGGTCCAAACTTAGCCTCAAGATTTCCCGAGACCCCCAAACACATACAAACAACATATAGAGCACACTACCACATACATGTAACTTAGAAAGAAATACCAGACCCTTAAACCCCGAATATTACAGTTCTACCCTCTTAAAAAAATAATTTCGGCCCCGAAATTACCTGATCAAAATAAGTGTGGATATTGCGGTCGCATCGCTTCTTCCGATTCCCACGAAGCTTTTTCTGCCTCATGATTACGCCATAATACTTTAACTAGAGGAACTATTTCTTTCGAAGTACCTATCTCGCTCCAGAATCTGAATGGGTTCTTCTTCGTAGGACAAATCTGGTCTCAACTCAACTTCCTCAACTGGCACTACGTGAGATGGATCCGATCGATAACGACGTAGCATTGACATGTGGAACACATCATGCATCTGCTTCAATTCTGACGGCAATTCCAACTGATAAGCCACTAGCCCCACTAGCTTCAAAACCCTATAAGGCCCTATAAACCTGGGACTCAGTTTACCCTTGCGTCCAAATCTCATCACCTTCTTCAATGGCGAAAATTTCAGGAACACACTATCACCCACAGTAAATTCTATCTCTTTGCGCTTCAGATCTGCATACGACTTCTGTCTGTCAGATGCCTCTTTCAACCGTGCTCAGATTACCTTAACATTTTCCTCTGATTCTGCCACTATCTCTAGACCCAAAACATGATGTTCACTTAATTCTGTCCAACATGTAGGAGTCCGACACTTTCGCCCATACAGTGCTTCATATGGCGCCATCCGAATACTTGCTTCGAATCGTTGTTGTATGCAAACTCCGCCAAAGGCAAGAATTCCTCCCAGCTAACCACAAGTCGATAACGCAACCCTCAACATATCTTCTAACACCGAATCACCCTTTCGATGGCCGTCCGACTATGGATGAAATACCGTCTTCAAGTCCAACACGGTACCCAAAGCACGATGCAACGCCTCCAAAACCTTGACGTAAATCTAGGATCCCTATCCGATATGATCGACATCGGCACCCATGCAATCTCACAATTTACGCTACATACTGACTTAACTTCAGAGAGAATAATCAATCTGAACTGGTATGAAATGCGCAGACTTTGTCAACCGATCCATAACTACCCATACCAAGTCCTTCTTAGTAGGCGTAAGAGGAAGCCCACTCACGAAATCCATTGTGATCCTCTTCCACTTCCATTACGAAATCTTTACTGGTTGCAGCAACCCCGAAGGTACTTGATGTTCAGCCTTGACCTGCTAACACGTCAAGCACTTCCCCATAAATTCTGTAACTTCGCGCATCAATCCAGGCCACCAAAACTGTTCCCGTAGGTCTTTATACAATTTACTTCATCCAAGATGCATAGCGTAAGGGCTACTATGCGAATCCCGAAGAATCTTATACCTCAGTTCTACATCCTCCGGCATACACACCCTACCACGGAAACATAGGACTCCATCACTATTCACACTATAATCCTCAAACTCCCCACTCCAAACTTGCTGAAGTCGAGTACTCAAAACCTCATCTGCCAATTGTTTCTCTCTTACCTGACTTAACCATGTCGGCTTCACCTGCAATTCTACTAACAAACTCCCATCGTCGTAGAGACTAAGATGTGCGAACATAGCCCTCAGATCTGACACTACTTTCTGACTTAATGCATTTGCCACCACATTTGCTTTACCCGGGTGGTACTCAATCGAACAGTCGTAATCCTTTAATAGCTCCACCCACCTTCGTTGTCTCAAGTTCAGCTCCTTCTGAGTCAACAGATACTTCAGGCTCTTGTGGTCCATGTAGATCACCGACTTCTCTCCGTATAGATAGTACCTTCACACTTTCAGAGCAAAACTACTGCTGCTAACTCCAAATCATGGATCGGGTAGTTAACTTCATGCGGTCTGAGCTGCCGGGATGCATAAGCAACCACCTTCCCTTCCTGCATCAGTACACAACCTAACCCAGTGTGAGAAGCATCACAATACACCACAAAGTCTTTCCCGGCCACCGGCTGGATCAAAACTGGGGCCTCAGTCAAAACTCTCTTTAGCTTCTCGAAACTCTCTTGCTTCTTATCTGACCATACAAAAGGTACCTCCTTCCTCAATAGCTTAGTTAAAGGTGCCACTATGGAAGAGAACCCTTCAACAAACCTCTTATAGTACCCTGCTAGCCCTAAGAAACTGCGAATTTCAACTACCGACCTAGGTGGTTTCCACTCCAATACTGCCTCAACTTTTCGGGGATCCACCCTTATTCCTTCCGTCGATACCACGTAACCCAGAAACGCAACTTCATTCAACCAGAATTCAACTTGCTAAACTTGGCATACAACTTCTTTTCTCTTAAAATTCGCAGCACCACCCGTAGATGTGCATCATGTTCTTCCTCCGACTTTGAATACACCAGGATGTCGTTAATGAACACTACGACAAATTGATCCAGGTAAGGTTGGAAAACCTGATTCATCATGTCCATAAACGCAGTTGGTGCGTTAGTCAACCCGAACGGCATTACTAGGAATTCGTAGTGCCTATATTGAGTCTGAAATGCCGTCTTATGGATATCAGCCTCTTTCACCCTAAGCTGGTGATATCCCAACCTCAAATCTATCTTCGAAAAGATTGCAGCTCCCTTGAGCTGGTCAAATAAGTCGTCTATCCTTGGCAGCGGGTACTTGTTCTTGATTGTTAGTTTAATCAACTAGCAGTAATCTATGTACATACACATAGACTCGTCTTTCTTCTTTACGAACAACACCGGTGCTCCCCACGGAGACACACTGGGTCGAATAAACCCGCGATCTAGCAACTCCTGGATTTAGGCCTTCAGTTTAACCAACTCCTTTGGTGCCATCCTATAAGGAGCGATGGACACTGCGCTGTTCTTGGCAACAGGTCAATTCCAACTCCACCTCCCGATCCGGAGGTAACCCTGGAAGTTCTTCTAGAAAAACATCTGCAAACTCCTTCACCGTTCTGACCTCCCCCGCAGCTACCTCCTTAGCATCCAAGGCACTGACTAACGTCAGAAAAGCTGAGCACCCCTTATTCACCATCTTCACCGCCTTAAGAGCAGACACTACGTTAGACAGGTAGTCTATCCTCTCACATATTATTGCAACCTCATAATTCTCAGGAGTTCTTATTGACATGCACTTAGCAACATAGTCTAGATTTGCACGGTATCTTACTAACCAATCCAACCCTAGGATCAGGTCAAATTCCCTGAATGGCAGCTCCATCAAGTCAGCTAGGAATACCACCCCCTGAACCTCTAAAGGTACGTCTCTAAAGAGTTTCTCTACTACCATAGATTGCCCTAAAGGACTAAGTACAGTCATCTTCCTAGGGATAGTCTCAGAGTTCACATTCAAGGTTCCAGACACCATGCTAGCAATATACGAATGCGTTGACCCAACATCAATTAAAGCAGTAAAGGGTAATCCATAAATAAGGAACATACTCGTGATAACCTCTGGTGCGTCCCCCTCCTCATGACGTCTGGCTGCATACACTAACCCTGGCTGCCTTGCTTCTGAGCTCCCAGCACCCCTACCCGGTGCTCTACGACCTCAGCCAAAACCATTTCCTCCTCGGCTCGGCCCACGACTTCTCGTCATCTCTGAACCACCCCTTCCTGACTACACATACCCTTGACCCACTGACTGGGCCCTATCCGCAATCTGAGGACAATTCCTCACAAAGTGAGTCTTAGACCCACACCTGAAACATTCCCTAATCCTTCCCCAGCACTCGCCTACATGCATCCTCCCACACTGAGCACATGGATAGACCTGACTCCCAACAGTCGGTATAGTAGTACGAGTAAGATTGTCCTCCCTAGGCTTTTTCTGAAAACTCCTCGAAGACCCTGACGATCCAAAACCTCTCTTGTTTCGGCCTTTGTCCCTACTTACTAATCTACGATCCCATATCACCTTACATACAAATCATGCAACGGTTTGAAGTACTTACCTGGTGGACATCGGACTGGAGAATCAGGTGCCATGCCAGAAAAACCTGATCATCTTGTGAAAATACAAGTTTTAGAAAAAATCACTTTTGAAAGATGTTTTAGGACCAAAAGCCCTCAAAGTTGAGTTTGAACCTGGCTCTGATACCAATCTGTAACACCCCAAACCCGGCCCAAAACGCTACGGCCGAATTCGAAATGCTACGAGGAAATATGTCTGAAAAGAATTTGATTTAATGGGCGAAAACACGTTTTGAATTTTAAATATTTTCTTTAGTTTATAAAAGAACAAAAACTTTGAAGGTCGGGTGTAGTCGAAAACATTGTACGTTTGGAAGTTTCAAGAGAAGTCGAGATATTTAAAATATTCTGGTTAATAACTCAAGTTTAATTTTTAAGTTGTATATTATTTCCAAAATTGTTCTTAGTTTTTAATCGATAATCCAACTGACTCACAATAAAATAAAATAAAATCCCCAAATATTTAAATGGCCTTATTACATTCAAAAGAAAATTAACGCAAAAGTAACTAAGAATTTAAGTGCATAAAACATTAAAACAACTTCTGCATGGCCACCACGAATTTACTCCAGCCCGGTCCATGTATCACACATCACCTGCATTGTTTAAGAAAATAGGGTGAGTCGAATAGACTCAGTGTGCGATTATGTCACATGTTTCCCAAATGGGCTTGGCCCAAATCACACAATCCACATACCACACATGATGATGCAAATATGTTACCCAACCCAACCTAGAATCCATCCTCTACACACCCCTGTACTAACCATAACACACCAGGGGATTACTAAATCGACCCTCCAACCACTACACACCTCTTTGGCAGTCAAGCTGCCCAAAGTCATGGCATAGCCACCGATCACCTTGTGACCAAATATAACGTGGCCTAGCCACCGATCACCTATGTGACCAAACAGAACGTGGCATAGCCACCGATCACCATGTGACCAAATCTCGATATCCACGATGTGACCCATGGTCATCATCAAACCGTGCTGAAGCACAAAGCAAGCATCAATCCCTTGATGTGGCATATAGCCGACACCAAGTCGTGATTTGGCACATAGCCAATCACCACACGTACATAAATGTACATCCGGTCCTTCATTTAACTTATATATCCCGATCCCATGATAATGCATGGACATATTAGGTAGGCATTCAACATGCTCAAAATATCCGCAATAATCAACCATCCACAACTTAGATAAAGTACTAACCTGGTTACTGTGATACCCAATTAAGGATAACAAATCCACCACAACCACTGTAACGGTTATCACACACATTACACATATAAATAATTGACTAAACATAGAAACAGTGAATTAACCACACACCTGATAACCTGAAGCACTAGACTCTCAACATCAACACTGTCCCTAAACAAGACTACCGCTATCTGCCTACGATTTTGCTCCAACGCTGGCCCACACCCCGGTGGCCAATCCCGAACTACGAAAATCGAACGTTTCTTGAACTTAGGGGTAGGGACAACCCCTTTCTCTCCTCTACTGGTACTCGCATCCATTGAATATCACTTAATCAGAAAACCTGGTTAATCGATACGTAAGATCTAAACAAATCATATCTATAATTTAACTGAATACCCTTACCGAGATAGATCCGAATCCCAAAGACTCCTCCTATAACTTTGTTGTACCCTTCTTGTCACACTATAGTTAGAATCGGCTAACACTTAAAAGATATGGCCTTTGGCCGAATGGCACTATCTTTCTTACCTTATCGATCAAATCCCGAAAGCACTTCCTCTTAACATTGGCTCCAAAGAATCCTGAAACCTACCCTCATGGTTTCGGTCAAATGGGTAAATGGGATTAGAGTTCTTGATTTCGACAATCCAAAAAGGAAAGAGATAAAGTTTGGACACAAAAGAATACTTACCTTACTTACTAGCAGTCGGCTGAAAGATCTAACCAAGGAAGATTAGTTTCGAAATACCACAGAGGAAAGATGTTCGGCCACCACTTGATTCTTTGGCCTCCACAAAGTTTGATGACACGAAAAGAGAAAAGAGTGAAATGGTGGTATGCTTCGGCTAAGACCCCAAAAGAAAGTAGAGTATTCGGCCACAAGGGGTAGAGTATAGGGAAGAACGGCTTCTAAAATGAAGGAAAGGTAAGGGCTTTGCCACCAAAACAAAAAGAAAAGAAGAGTAGAGTGGAAGAGATAGGTTCAGCCTTGTGAAGAGAGTGGAGAAGAAGAGAAGATGAACACAAAGGATGACCTTAAGGGTCTTTGAGGTTTCGGCCAAGACAAACAAATGAGAAAAAGGGTTGAATTCTATGTAGTTTTGGTACGAGAGAAAAGAATAAGCACAAAGAGAGAAAATGAGTTAAATTTCGGTTAGAGGAAAGTAACTAAATGGCACTTTGACAACTCTAAATTTTGGCACACCCAAGCTTCCCAACCGAAAATGCAACTCCCCTCCCAAAGTCCTACATTCGGCCAACTCTCACCCCCCTTTTCTCTCCACTTTTTCCTCCCCTCCTCTCATTAGAATGAGTTTGAATGAGTCAAACTCCCATCTTTTCTCCTAGCCACCATTTCAAGCACCTTGACCAAGTCTCATCCTCATCCCTTCAGAGTCTGATTGCCGCCCAACTCTTTACTCCCCTTGATGCAAAATAAATTCCAAAATGCTACTAGAGCTGCTCGAACCAAGGCCCTTCTCACTCCCTGATGCGTCAACCACAAGTACTCTAAGTGGCACCTCCTAGCCACTTTACCAACTGGATTCTTGTGTCATAAACTCCTCACAAGAACTCTTAAGGCCTATATTCCCCTAGCTTCCCCCTAAAGGCTCTAACCCAAAAAATTTGCCTAAGGTCCAAACTTAGCCTCAAGATTTCCCGAAACCCCCAAACACATACAAACAACATATAGAGCACACTACCGCATACATGTAACTTAGAAAGAAATACTGCACCCTAAACCCGAATATTACAAAGATCGGTGGTGGTGACGGTTGAGGAGGGCATTCACACGACTATTTTACTTGGGACTACTTGAAGATGGCTTTAGAGAGTAAGTATGTGGTAGCCGATTACATTGACGCTAGGAGGCGTGAGTTCCTTAATCTCACCCAGCGAGACCGTTCGGTGGCCAAGTATGAGGCCGAGTTCTTGAGAGTGAGTCAGTATGCCCGGGGCATAGTGGCGACTGTAACAACCCTAACTCAAAACCATCGTCGGAATAGGGTTAAGAGGCATTGCCGAACATTCAAATCATTTCATATTCCATTTACGACACAAAGTCAATCATCATCATAAGACATCAAAACATAATCAAATAGTCCCTTATTGAGGGATTCAAGACCTTAAACACATGCTAGAGGAGGGTCGGGACTAAATCGAAACACATACAGAAATTCTCAAAAATTTAAAACTTTTTAAAGATTCAGGGGTTACACATCCGTGTAGGCAAACCGTGTGCCTCCCACGGCTGCTAGACACCCCTGTGTATCTACCCCGTGGTTGAAACTGACTTTACCCCACGGCCACCTAGCACGCCTATGTACCCTTGATATGGTCGATCCTGTCAAAACCACACGGCTACCAGGCACATCCATGTGCCAAAGCCGTGGACTACTAGGCCATATATTGACTTCTTCACACGGCAATTAGACATGCTCATGTATCTTGGCGGTGTCGTCCTTAAGCTAGCTATTGACTTATGCCCACAGCTAGTTGACACGCCTGTGTCAAGGCCGTGTGTTATTAGGCTATATACTGTCATTCACCCATGGTCAATAGGCACGCCCGTGTGCCACAACCGTGTGACAAAATAGGCCATTTGCAAGGCCAATTTGCCACCCACACAAGGGTCAATCTCTACAAGCACATTAAAGCATGATTACACACATAATTTGGCAACCAATTTCATGTCAAATGATCAACATATCATCTCATACAATCTCATTCACAACCATGTTAACTAATAGACCAAATTACCCCACTTGAACACATTCCATACTAATATGATACATTTCCAATTTCTCCATTTCAAAGTAGAATCATACCAACACAAAGATACCATTCATAAATCATTTTCTTTACTCATAAACCTTACCAAAAGATGCATCATATATCAAACCATTCATGCTAAAAACTAACACATATCTAACCACATCACATGGCTATTTACACATCTCAAACATAATTCAAATAACTAGCCTATACATGCCATATTTCAACTATGTACATCTTTCCAAAAGTATCCAAAAATAGATTTCCAATTGTGTGATTGAGATGCTGACGATCCCCAGATTCGAGTTAGCTTTGCTAACACTGTAAAACAGAGAAACAATCACATAGTAAGCTTTCAAAAGCTTAGTAAGCTATTAACAAAATACATAAAATCAAAACATATCATCACATAGATTATTTCACAATCTAATATCTCATATCATCCAAAGCTAGTATTTTCAATTAAACTTTCGTAAACTCATTCATAGTTTCATCAACTACATAGGTTTTGAACGTACCTTAGCCAACACTTAGTTGTCAAATACCTATGCTACTCAATACTCATGATTCATTTCGATCAATATTCGCCCCTTCTTCAGTTTCTTTGCACACTTAGTGCCTAAATAGTTAGCCGAAGGTTAATTAGAATCACACACTTAGTGTATTCATATCAAAGCAAATCTTGAATCGGTATCGTGCACACAGTGCCAACCACAAAGACGAAGCTTATATTACTCTGCACACACAGTGCTATTTCTCTCGGTCACATTTTCGAAAACGCACACTTAGTGCCATTTAACTCAATCTATCACATAGCATTCACATTTCAATATTATCAAACCATTCATTTCATAACAGTAAACAAAGCTAAATACACCTATTATGTCCGAACTTACCTCAGACGTCGAACTATCGAAACGGTCGATTAATTGAGCACTTTATCTTTGCTTAGATCGCGATTCGAGCCTCTCCTTTCTTGGTCTTTACACATTCCAATTCAATCCATTCAATCACCAATTCATTCAATTTAGTTCACATACACACATTTAGGGTATTTTACAAAATGGCCCTCAGATTTTCACATTTTAACACTTTAGTCCTTATTACACAAAACCATCAAATAGACAAAATTTCAAAACATATATGCTTAGCCGAATTCTCTCTATGTTCATACAAGTACACACATTTCATTTATTTTACATTTTAGTCCCTCAAAATATCATTTTCACAATTTAGTCCAAATTACTCAATTTCATCAAAAATCCAAAGACAACACATGTTAATCCAACAGCAAGTTTTCATATTTCACTACCAAGTAGCACATAGTTCAAGCATTCATCAATGGCTCATCACAAAAACATCACCAATTCACAAAATTACAACATGGGTTAGCTAGAGCACTAAGCAACGATTACGAAATCGTAGAAATTATCAAAAATCGAGCTCAAACATACCTTGAATCAAGCTTAAATGTTAGCCGAATACTTCAAAGTTTCTAGCCCTATACTTTCTTTCTAATTTTGGTGAAGTAAAGAAGAAGATGATGGCCATTTCATGTTTTTAGTCTTTTAATTAATCAATATTATTAAAGTACAAAACTAACCTTTAATAATAAATTCATAAAACATAACATATAAGGTCATTTTTTACCATATCCACCCACTTACTAGCAAAGTGGTTTAATTACCTCATAAGCCCTCCACATTAATAAGACAATGCTTAAGTACTTATAAATTAGCACATAGCTTTTACTCTTTACGCGATTAAGTCCTTTCTCTTAATTCGACACACAATCAATCAAATTATCACACAGAATTTTCACACAAACTAAGTCATAAAGAATCAACACCAAATAGAACATTAAAATATTGTTTCAACCTTAGATTTGTGGTCTCGAAACATTGTTCTGACTAGGGTCTTAATCGGGCTGTTACAACTCTCCCCCTTAGGGATTTTTGTCCTCGAAAATCTTACTAGTGAATAGATGTGGATATTGCTCTCCCATAATGTTCTCAGGCTCCCACATAGCCTCTTCAACTCCATGTTTGTACCATAATACTTTCACTAAAGAGATTCTCTTGCTTCTCAACTCTTTGGTCTCTCGCGCCAAAATTTGAAACGGTTCTTCATTATACAACAAATCTGGCTGAATCTCAACCTCAATAGGAGCAATCACATGAGACGGGTCCGATCTCTATCGTCGAAGCATTGACACATAAAACGCATTATGAATCTTTTCTAACTCAGATGGTAATCTCAATCTATAAGAAATTGACCCAACTCGTTCAATGATCTCATTCGGTCCAATAAACCTCAGAGTCAGCTTGCCCTTTCGGCCAAATCGAAGTATTTTCTTCCACGGAGATACTTTTAAAAACACTTTATCACCAACCTCAAATTCAATATCTTTTCATTTCAAATCTGCATAAGACTTCTGATGATCTGAGCCCGCTTTCAAACTGTCACAAAATACTTTCACTTTCTACCCATCCGCCAACTGTTTCTCTCTTACCTGGCTTAACCACGTCGGCTTCACCTGCAATTCTGCTAACAAACTCCCGTCGTCGTAGAGACTAAGATGTGCGAACATAGCCCTCAGATCTGACACTACTTTCTGACTTAATGCATCCACCACCACATTTGCTTTACCGGGTGGTACTCAATCGAACAGTCATAATCCTTTAATAGCTCCACCCACCTTCGTTGTCTCAAGTTCAGCTCCTTCTGAGTCAACAGATACTTCAGGCTCTTGTGGTTTGTGTAGATCACCGACTTCTCTCCGTACAGATAGTACCTCCACACTTTTAGAGCAAAAACTGCTGCTACCAACTCCAGATCATGCATCGGGTAGTTAACTTCATGCGGTCTCAGCTGCTGGGACGCATAAGCAACCACCTTCCCTTCCTGTATCAGTACACAACCTAACCCCATGTGAGAAGCATCACAATACACCACCAAGTCTTTCCCCGCCACCGGCTAGATCAAAACTGGGGCTTCAGTCAAAACTCTCTTTAGCTTCTCGAAACTCTCCTGCTGCTTATCTGACCATACAAAAGGTACCTCCTTTCACAACAGCTAAGTCAAAGGTGCCGCTATAGAAGAGAACCCTTCAACAAACCTCATATAGTACCATGCTAGCCCCAAGAAACTACAAATTTTAACTACCGACCTAGGTGGTTTCCACTCTAATACTGCCTCAACTTTCTGGGGATCCACCCTTATTCCTTCCGCCGATACCACGTGACCCAAAAAAGCAACTTCATTCAACCAGAATTCACACTTGCTAAAGTTGGCATACAACTTCTTTTCCCTTAAAATTCGCAGCACCACCCGTGGATGTGCATCATGTTCTTCCTCCGACTTTGAATACACTAGGATGTCGTTAATGAACACTACGACAAATTGATTCAGGTAAGGTTGGAAAACCCGATTCATCATGTCCATAAATGCAGCTGGTGTGTTAGTCAACCCGAACGGCATTACCAGGAATTCGTAGTGCCCATATTGAGTCCGAAATGCCATCTTATGGATATCAGCCTCTTTCACCCTAAGCTGGTGATATCTCGACCTCAAATCTATCTTCGAAAAGACTGCAGCTCCCTTGAGCTGGTCAAACAAGTCGTCTATCCTCGGCAGCGGGTACTTGTTCTTGATCGTTAGTTTATTCAACTAGCAGTAATCTATGCACATACGCATAGACCCGTCTTTCTTCTTTACGAACAACACTGGTGCTCCCCACGGAGACACACTGGGTCGAATAAACCCGCGATCTAGCAACTCTTGGATTTAGACCTTCAGTTCAATCAACTCCTTTGGTGCCATCCTATAAGGAGCGATGGACACTGGTGCTGTTCCTGGCAACAGGTCAATTCCAAACTCCACCTCCCGATCTGGACGTAACCTGGAAGTTCTTCTGGAAAAACATCCGCAAACTCCTTCACCATTCTGACCTCCCCCGCAGCTGCCTCCTTAGCATCCAAGGCACTAACTAACATCAGAAAAGCTGAGCACCCCTTATTCACCATCTTCACCGCCTTAAGAGTAGACACTACGTTAGACAGGTAGTCTCTCCTCTTACCTATTACTGCAACCTCATAATTCTCAAGAGTACTTATTGATATGCGCTTAGCAGCATAGTCTAGATTCGCACGGTATCTTACTAACCAATCCATCCCTAGGATCAGGTCAAATTCCCTGAACGGTAGCTCCATCAAGTCAGTTGGGAATACCACCCCCTGAACCTCTAAAGGTACGTCTCTAAAGAGATTCTCTACTACCACTGATTGCCCTAAAGGACTAAGTACAGTCATCTTCCTAAGGAAAGTCTCAGAGTTCACATTCAAGGTTCCAAACACAATGCTAGCAATATACGAATGCGTTGACCCAACATCAATTAAAGCAGTAAAGGGTAATCCATAAATAAGGAACGTACCCGTGAAAACATCTGGTGCATCCCTCTCCTCACGATGTCTGGCTGCATACACTAACCCTGGCTGCCTTGCTTCTGAGCTCCCAGCACCCCTACCCGGTGCTCCACGACCTCAGCCAAAACCATTTCCTCCTCGGCTCAGCCTATGACCTCTCGTCACCTGTGAACCACCCTTTTCTGACTGCACATACCCTTGACCCACTAACTGGGCCCTATCCGCAATCTGAGGACAATTCTTCACAAAGTGAGTCTTAGACCCACGCCTGAAACATTCCCTAATCCTTCCCCAGCACTTGCCTACATGCATCCTCCCACACTAAGCACATGGACAGACCTGACTCCCAACAGCCGGCATAGTAGTAAGAGTAGGATTGTCCACCCTAGGCTTTTTCTGAAAACTCCTCGAAGACCCTGATGATCCAAAACCTCTCTTGTTCTGGCCTCTGTCTCTATCTCTATTCTGCCTTTTAGCTCGCTTAACTTCCTCAGCGATCCGAGATTTCTCCACCAGAGTGGCAAAGTCCCTCTCACGCTAAAGAGCTATCAACACCCGCAGTTCTTCTCGGAGCACATCCTCAAACCTCACGCAGCGTTCATAATCAGTAGCAACAATCCTTCTGGCATACTGACTTAACCTCAAGAATCCTGCCTCATATTTCACTACTGACTTACCCCTTTGCACCAGATTCAAAAACGCCTTCCTCTGTGCGTCCATGTAGCTAGCTCCTACGTACTTCCCCTCAAACTTCACCTTGAAGTAACTCCAATCTACTCGGTCCGCTGGAGTACCCTCCTTGACGGTAAGCCACCACTGATAGGCCTCATCCCGTAATAGAGATACAGCGCCCTTTAGCTTTTCCTCAGCAGTGCAGTCCAAATCATCCATGATCCTTTCGACTGCCTCCAACCAATACTCCACCGCATTTGGAGCCACCCCCGAGACACCTCTGAATATCTCAGATCCATTCATCCGAAGTCTCTCAAAAATAGACTTTGGGACCCGTTCCACATTCGCTCATAACTCTTTCCAAGACTCGCAGATAACTTTGAGATCTTGCGTCGTCTCCACCCGTCTGATCTTGGAACTCCGCTTCTACTGCAGGCGGTGTCGTTTCATTCCCTGATCCATGACCAGACCCAACTGGTTTCGATATTGACATTCTGCCCCTACCACGTCCACGCGTACTACGACCTCGCCCCTAGAACTCATATCTATCGTAGCGTTTTAATCTATTTAAGAAATTTTATGCATTAACTTATTGTTCCACTGATTATCCACACGTAATTTTATGTAAAGACATTTAATAGTAGTTATTTTCGGTCATTCAAAGTTTTGTCTCAGGTCCTCCACCCTAACTCAGAAAATCTCATTCATTCATCAATACTATCCACTACACACGTTCACCACTTTGAACATCTTCGTCCGTTCCCAACCCAGGGGTATTTTCATAATTTATCCTATAGAGGGTATTTTGGTAATTTCCCAAATCAGGGGTATCTTGTAACTTTGCAACATAGGGGTATTTTGGTGTTTTTTGCAAAAATAGGGGTATTTTGGTGTTCTTACAAAATAGGGGTATTTTGGTAAAAATCGAGGGTAGTATGGTAATTTCATAAACTGGGGGTACTTTAGTAATTCTCACAAGTCAGGGTACTTCGGTAATTTTAGAAATCGGGGTAATTTGATTATTTTCCAAAACCAGGTGTTTGGTCCCTTTCGAGTTTTATTTATAGATTTGGCCCGTTAACAAGTCCTCGTGGTTGAGATGAACAATCACTACGCACCAGGTAGGATTTCAGAAAAGAGGAGGTAAGTCACTAAGACTGCTTAAATACCAAGCTCATTCGGAAATCCATGCTTAAACATGCACATGTTTTTTACCACACCTGAACTCCATGACTTATTCCCGGGTTTTGGTGAAATAAATTAAGTCTTATGAAATTTAGTGTTGGGGTACGCTAATCATAGAGTTCAATAGTCCTTACTTACTAATCTACGATCCCATATCACCTTACATACAAATCATGCAACGGTTTGAAGTACTTACCTAGTGGACATCGGGCTGGAGAATAAGGTGCCATGCCAGAAAAACCTAATCATCTTGTGAAAATACAAGTTTTTGTAAAACTCACTTTCGAAAGACATTTTGGGCCCAAAAGCCCTCAAAGCCGAGTTTGAACCTAGCTCTGATACCAAACTGTAACACCTCAAACTCGACCCAAAATGCTATGGCCGAATTCGGAATGCTACGAGGAAATATGTCTGAAAAGAATTTGATTTAATGGGTGAAAACACGTTTTGAATTTTAAGTATTTTCTTTAGTTTATAAAAGAATAAAAACTTTGAAGGTCGGGTGTAGTTGAAAACATTGTACGTTTGGAAGTTTCAAGAGAAGTCGAGATATTTAAAATATTCAGGTTAATAACTCAAGTTTAATCTTTAAGTTGTAAATTATTTCCAAAATTGTTCTTAGTTTTTAATCGATAATCCAACGGACTCACAATAAAATAAATTAAAATCCCCAAATATTTAAATGGCCTTATTACATTCAAAAGAAAATTAACCCAAAAGTAACTAAGAATTTAAGTGCATAAAACATTAAAACAACTTCTGCATGGCCACCACGAATCTACTCCAGCCCGGTCCATGTATCACACATCACCTGCATTGTTTAAGAAAATAGGATGAGTCGAACAGACTCAGTGTGCGATTATTTCACATGTTTCCCAAATGGGCTTAGCCCAAATCACACAATCCACATACCACACATGATGATGCAAATATGTTACCCGACCCAACCTAGAATCCATCCTCTACACACCCCTGTACCAACCATAACACACCAGGGGATTACTAAATCGGCCCTCCAACCGCTACACACCTCTTTGGCAGTCAAGCTGCCCAAAGTTGTGGCATAGCCATCGATCACCTTGTGACCAAATATAACGTGGCCTAGCCACCGATCACCTATGTGACCAAACAGAACGTGGCATAGCCACCGATCACCATGTGACCAAATCTCGATATCCACGATGTGACCCATGGTCATCATCAAACCGCGCTAAAGCACAAAACAAGCATCAATCCCTTGATGTGGCACATAGCCGACACCAAGTCGTGATTTGGCACATAGCCAATCACCACACGTACATAAATGTACACCCGGTCCTTCATTTAACTTATATATCCCGATCCCATGCATATGCAACATGCTATAATGATATGATAGAATAATGCATGGACATATTAGGTAGGCATTCAACATGCTCAAAATATCCACAATAATCAACCATCCACACCTTAGATAAAGTACTAACCTGGTTACTATGATACCCAATTAAGGATAACAAATCCACCACAACCACTGTAACGGTTATCACACACATAACACATATAAACAATTGACTAAACATAGAAACAGTGAATTAACAACACACCTGATAACCTGAAGCACTAGACTCTCAACATCAACACTATCCCTAAACGAGACTACTGCTATCTGCCTATGATCTTGCTTCGACGCTGGCCCACACCCCGGCGGCCAATCCCGAAATGCAGAAATCGAACATTTCTTGAACTTAGGGGTAGGGACAACCCCTTTCTCTCCGCCACTGGTACTCGCATCCATTGAATATCACTTAATCAGAAAACCTGGTTAATCAATACGTAAGATCTCAATGAATCATATCTATAATTTAACTGAATACCCTTACCGAAATAGATCCGAATCCAGAAGACTCCTCCTATACCTTTGTTGTACCCTTCCTGTCACACCATCGTTAGAATTGGCAAACACTTAACAGATATGGCCTTTGGCCAAATGGCACTATCTTCCTTACCTTATCGATCAAATCCCGAAAGCCCTTCCTCTTAAAGTTGGCTCCAAAGAATCCTGAAACCTACCCTCATGGTTTCGGTCAAATGGGTAAATGGGATTGGAGTTCTTGATTTCGACAATCCAAAAAAGAAAGAGATAAAGTTTGGACAAAAAAGAATACTTTCCTTACTTACTAGCAGTCGGCTGAAAGATCTGACCAAGGAAGATCAGTTTTGAAATACCACAGAGGAAAGAGATTTGGCCACCACTTGATTCTTCAGCTTCTGCAAAGTTTGATGACACGAAAAGAGAAAAGAGTGAAATAGTGGTATGCTTCGGCTAAGACCCCAAAAGAAAGTAGAGTATTCGGCCACAAGGGGTAGAGTATAGGGAAGAACGGCTTCTAAAATGAAGGAAAGGTAAGGGCTTTGCCACCAAAACAAAAAGAAAAGAAGAGTAGAGTGGAAGAGATAGGTTTGGCCTTGTGAAGAGAGTGGAGAAGAAGAGAAGATGAACACAAAGGATGACCTTAAGGGTCTTTGAGGTTTCGGCCAAGACAAACAAATGAGAAAAAGGGTTGAATTCTATGTAGTTTTGGTACGAGAGAAAAGAATAAGCACAAAGAGAGAAAATGAGCTAAATTTCGGTTAGAGGAAAGTAACTAAATGGCACTTTGACAACTCTAAATTTCGGCACACCCAAGCTTCCCTACCGAAAATGCAACTCCCCTCCCAAAGTCCTACATTCGGCCAACTCTCACCTCCCCTTTTCTCTCCACTTTTTCCTCCCCTCCTCTCATTAGAATGAGTTTGAATGAGTCAAACTCCCATATTTTCTCCTAGCCACCATTTCAAACACCTTGACCAAGTCTTATCCTCATCCCTTCAGAGTCTGATTGCCGCCCAATTCTTCACTCCCCTTGATGTAAAATAAATGCCAAAATGCTACTAGAGCTGCTCGAACCAAGGCCCTTCTCACTCCTTGATGCGTCAACCACAAGTACTCTAAGTGGTGCCTCCTAGCCACTTTACCAACTGGATTCTTGTGTCATAAACTCCTCACAAGAACTCTTAAGGCCTATCTTCCCCTAGCTTCCCCCTAAAGGCTCTAACCCAAAAAAATTGCCTAAGGTCCAAACTTAGCCTCAAGATTTCCCGAGACCCCCAAACACATACAAACAACATATAGAGCACACTACCACATACATGTAACTTAGAAAGAAATAACAGACCCCTAAACCCCGAATATTACAGTATTAGTGGTGGCTAAGGGTTGAGGAGGGCACTCAACTTGACTATTTTACTTGGGACTACTTTAAGATGGCTTTCTAGAGTAAGTATGTGGTAGCCAGCTACATTGACGCTAAGAGGCGTGAGTTCCTTAATCTCACCCAGGGAGACCGTTCGGTGGCCAAGTATGAGGCCGAGTTCTTGAGAGTGAGCCAGTATGCCCGGGGCATAGTGGCGATTGTAACAACCCTAACCCGAAACCATCGTCGGAATAGGGTTAAGAGGCATTACCGAACATTCAAATCATTTCACATTCCATTTACGACACAAAGTCAATCATCATCATAACACATCAAAACATAATCAAATAGTCCCTTATTGAGGGATTCAAGACCTTAAACACATGCTAGAGGAGGGTCGGGACTAAATCGATACACATACAGAAATTCTCAAAACTTTAAAACTTTTTAAAGATTCAAGGGTTACACGTCCGTGTAGGCAAACCGTGTGCCTCCCACAGCTGCTAGACACCCTCGTGTGTCTACCCCGTGGTTGAAACTGACTTTACCCCACGGCCACCTAGCACGCCTATGTACCCTTAATGTGGTCAATCCTGTCAAAACCACACGACTTCCAGGCATATCCGTGTGCCAAATTCGTGTACTACTAGGCCATATATTGACTTCTTCACACGGCAATTAGACATGCTCTTGTATCTTGGCGGTGTGGTCCTTAAGCTAGCTATTGACTTATGCCCACGGCTAGTTGACACGCCTGTGTCAAGGCCGTGTGTTATTAGGCTATATACTGTCATTCACCCACGGTCATTAGGCACGTCCGTGTGCCAAACCGTGTGACAAAATAGGCCATTTGCAAGGCCAATTTGCCACCCACACAAGGGTCAATCTCTACAAGCACATTAAAGCATGATTGCACACATAATTTGGCAACCAATTTCATGTCAAATGATCAATATATCATCTCATACAATCTCATTCACAACCATGTTAACTAATAGACCAAATTACCCCACTTGAACACATTCCATACTAATATGATTTATTTCCAATTTCTCCAATTCAAAGTAGCATCATACCAACACAAAGATACCATTCATAAATCATTTTCTTTACTCATAAACCTTACCAAAAGATGCATCATATATCAAACCATTCATGCTAAAAAATAACACATATCTAACCACATCACATGGCTATTTACACATCTCAAACATAATTCAAATAACTAGCCTATACATGCCATATTTCAACTATGTACATCTTTCCAAAAGTATCCAAAAATAGATTTCCAATTGTGTGATTGAGATACTGATGATCCCCAGATCCGAGTTAGCTTTACTAACACTGTAAAACAGAGAAACAATCACATAGTAAGCTTTCAAAAGCTTAGTAAGTTATTAACAAAATACATTAAATCAAAACATATCATCACATAGATATTTCACAATCTAATATCTCATATCATCCAAAGCTAGTATTTTCAATTAACCTTTCGTAAACTCATTCATAGTTTCATCAACCACATAGGTTTTGAACGTACCTTAGCCAACACTTAGTTGTCAAATACTTATGCTACTCAATACTCATGATTCATTTCGATCAACATTTGCCCCTTCTTCAGTTTCTTCGTACACTTAGTGCCTAAATAGTTAGCCGAAGGTTAATTAGAATCACACACTTAGTGTATTCATATCAAAGCAAATCTTGAATCGGTATCGCACACACAGTGCCAACCACAAAGACGAAGCTTATATTACTCCCTACACACAGTGCTATTTATCTTGGTCACATTTTCGAATACGCACACTTAGTGCCATTTAACTCAATCTATCACATAGCATTCACATTTCAGTATTATCAAACCATTCATTTCATAACATTAAACAAAGCTAAATACACCTATTATGTCCGAACTTACCTCGGACGTCGAACTATCGAAATGGTCGATTAATTGAGCACTTTATCCTTGCCTAGATCTCGATCCGAACCTCTCATTTCTTGGTCTTTACACATTCCAATTCAATCCATTCAATCACCAATTCATTCAATTTAGTTCACATACACACATTTAGGGCATTTTACAAAATGGCCCTCAGATTTTCACATTTCAACACTTTAGTCCTTATTACACAAAACCATCAAATACACAAAATTTCAAAACATATATGCTTAGCCGAATTCTCTCTATGTTCATACAAGTACACACATTTCATTTATTTCACATTTTAGTCCCTCAAAATATCATTTTCACAATTAGTCCAAATTACTCAATTTCATCAAAAATCCAAAGACAACACATGTTAATCCTACACCAAGTTTTCATATTTCACTACCAAGTAGCACATAGTTCAAGCATTCATCAATGGCTCATCACAAAAACATCACCAATTCACAAAATTACAACATGGGTTAGCTAGAGCACTAAGCAACGATTATGAAATCGTAGAAATTATCAAAAACCGAGCTCAAACATACCTTGAATCAAGCTTAAATGTTAGCCGAATACTTCAAAGTTTCTAGCCCTATACTTTTTTTTTTAATTTTGGTGAAATAAAGAAGAAGATGATGGCCATTTCATGTTTTTAGTCTTTTAATTAATCAATATTATTAAAGTACAAAACTAACCTTTAATAATAAATTCATAAAACATAACATATAAGGTCATTTTTTACCATATCCACCCACTTACTAGCAAAGTGGTTTAATTGCCTCATAAGGCCTCCACATTAATAAGACAACAACACTTAAGTACTTATAAATCAACACATAGCTTTTACTCTTTACGCGATTAAGTCCTTTCTCTTAATTCGACACACAATCAATCAAATTATCACACAGAATTTTCACACAAACTAAGTCATAAAGAATCAACACCAAATAGAACATTAAAATATTATTTCAACCTCAGATTTGTGGTCTCGAAACACTGTTCTGACTAGGGTCTTAACCGGCGTTACAACTCTCCTCCTTAGGGATTTTTGTCCCCGAAAATCTTACCAGTGAATAGGTGTGGATATTGCTCTCTCATAATGTTCTCAGGCTCCCACATAGCCTCTTCAACTCCATGTTTGTGCCATAATACTTTCAATAAAGAGATTCTCTTGCTTCTCAACTCTTTGGTCTCTCGTGCCAAAATTTGAATCGGTTCTTCATTATACAACAAATCTGGCTGAATCTCAACCTCAATAGGAGCAATCACATGAGACGGGTTCGATCTCTATCGTCGAAGCATTGACACATGAAACACGTTATGAATCTTTTCTAACTCAGATGGTAATCTCAATCTATAAGAAATCGACCTAACTCATTCAATGATCTCATACGGTCCAATAAACCTCGAACTCATCTTGCCCTTTCGGCCAAATCAAAGTATTTTCTTCCACGGAGATACTTTCAAAAACACTTTATCACCAACCTCAAATTCAATATCTTTTCGTTTCAAATCTACATAAGACTTCTGACGATCTGAGGCCGCTTTCAAACTGTCACAAAATACTTTCACTTTCTACTCAGTCTCTTTTATAAGATCAACCCCGTGAATCTTATTCTCACTCAACTCGATCTAATACAATGGAGTTTGAAACTTTCGACCGTAAATAGGTTCATAAGGTGCCATTTTAATGCTAGATTGAAAACTATTGTTATACGCAAACTCAATCAACGATAAATGCTTTTCCTACATACTTTCAAATTCAAGTATGCAACTCCTCAGCATGTCTTCAAGAATCTGAATGATTCGCTCTGATTGACCATCCATTTACGGATGAAAAGTAGTACTGAAATGCAATTTTGTGCCTAAAGCATCTTCCAATTTCTTCTAAAATCGTGAGGTAAATCTCAGATCTCTGTCAGATACAATAGATAGCGGTACTCCATGTAATCTCACAATCTCAACAATATATAATTCAGCCAATCTATCGAGTGAATAATCTGTTCTCACTAGAGTGAAATGAGTTGATTTTGTCAATCTATCAACTATCACCCAGATCGCATCTTTCTTGCTCATAGATAAATGCAAACCTGACACAAAGTCCATCGTAATTCTCTCCCATTTACACTCAGGAATCATAATCGGTTGTAACAACCTAGATGGAACTTGATGTTCAGCCTTAACTTGCTAGCAAACTAAACACTTCGACACAAATTTAGAAATATCTCTTTTCATACCATGCCACCAATAGAATTGTTTCAAATCATTATACATCTTCGTACTCCCCGGATATACGGCCAAATGACTATTGTGAGCTTCAGTCAAAATTGTCGAAATTAATTCTGAATTTATCGGAACACAAATTCGATCTCTAAATATCAAACAATAATTACTATCAATTCAAAATTTTGATTCAGCATTCTATTCACATTGAGTTAGTTTAGCCATCATTTCAACATCATTTTTCTGAGCATTACAAATCTGATGTACAAACTTCGGCTTTACTTTCAATTTAGCTATAACCGTACTATCATCACAAAGATCTATCTGATTACTCATAGCTCGCAAAGCATATAATGATTTTTGACTCAAGGCATCAGCTACAACATTAGCTTTACCCAGTTGGTAATCTATTACAAGTTTTTGGGCTTTCAACAATTCTAACCATCTTCTCTATCGAAAGTTCAAATCTTTCTGAGTCATCAAATACTTTAAACTCTTATGATCAGTATAGATGTGAAATTTCTCTCCAAATAGATAATGGCGCCAAATCCTCAATGCGAACACAATTACAGCCAATTCAAAATCATGCGTTGGGCGGTTCTTTTCATGTGGTTTTAACATTATCGAAGCGTAAGCAATGACTTTCCCTTCTTACATCAGCACACAGTCCAAACCATTCAACGATGCATCACTGTAAACTATAAACTCTTTGCCTGATTCCGGTTGAACTAACACTGGCGCCTCTGTCAATAATAATTTCAACTGTTCAAAACTCTACTGGCACTTTTCTGACCACCCGAATCTAACATCTTTATGTAACAACTTCATCAACGGAGTCGCAATCATAGAGAAACCTTTCACAAACCGCCTATAACATCCCACTAGTCCCAGAAAACTGCAGACTCCAGACATATTTCTCAAAGATTTCATTCTAATATAGCAGAAATTTTACTCGGATCAACTTTTATTCCCGCAGCTAATACAATATGTCTGAGAAAACCAACCTCACGTAACCAAAATTCACATTTGCTAAACTTTGGATACAATTGTTTCTCACGCAAGGTTTGTAGTAAAGTTCTTAAATGCTCGGCATGCTGCGTCACATCACACGAATAGATCAAAATATCATCAATGAACACCACTACAAAGCGATCCAAATACGGTCTAAATATCTAATTCATCAAATCCATAAACACTACAGGAGCATTTGTTAGTTCGAAAGGCATCACTAAGAATTCGTAATGTTTGTACCTTGTTCTGAAAGTAATTTTTGGCACATCGGATTCTTTAACTCTTAACTGATAGTAGCCTGATCTTAAGTCTATCTTAGAAAATACTGTAGCTCCTCTAAGCTGATCAAACAAATCATCAATACGAGGCAACAGATATTTGTTCTTTATCGTTACTTTATTCAATTCTCAATAATCAATAAACATCCTCATAGTGCCATCTTTCTTTTTCACAAACAACACAGGAGCACCCCAGGGTGAGAAACTTGGTCGTGCAAATCCTCTGTCAGTCAACTCTTGCAACTGAGATTTCAACTCTTTCAATTCAATTGGTGCCATTCTATACGAAGCTATCAAAATGGGAGTGGTCCCCAAAACTAATTCAGTACCAAATTTGACTTCCCAAATCGGAGGTAATCCCGATAACTCTTCAGAAAACACATCTAGAAACTCACATACCACAGGCATAGATTCAACTTTCTTTTTTGACACTTTTGTATCGATCACGTATGCCAAATAGGCTTCACAACCTTTTCTCACATAGTTCATATCTTTCATCGCAGATACAACAGCTGGTAATCCTTTCATTTCACTGGATTCAATTTGAACTATCTCACCGTTCTAACTTCTCAATTCAATACTCTTTCTTTTACAATTCACAATGGCATTATGCAGAGTAAGCTAATCCTTACCCAAAATTATGTCAAACTCATCAAATGGTAGTAACATCAAATTGGCCGAAAAACATATATCACGAAAAATCAATGGGCAATTCTTGTACACCTTATCCATCAAGATACACTTGCGTAAAGAGTTCGACACTCTAACCACAAATTCAATAGACTCAACAGGTAGAGTCTTATTCAATACTAGATTCACACACACATAGGAATGACTTGATCCTGGATCTATCAATGCAATCACACCAGTATCAAATAAAGTGAAAGTACCAGTGATGACGTTAGGAGATGATGCTTCCTCTTGTGCACGTATAGCGTAGGCTTGGGCAGGTTCTCTCGCCTCTGACCTCACAGCTGTGTCAATTGTCCCTCTCTGACTTTCACTCACATTTTTGGTGTTTCTGGGTGGTCTACCCCTAGCCGTCATATTATTCGGTCTTTCATTCTGAATAATTTCTTCCTTAGCTAACTTTGGACAATCTCTAATGAAGTGATCTCGTGATCCACATTTATAACAAGTTCAATTATTGTACTTGCCCCAACATTCTCCCACATGCCATCTCCCACACTGTCTACACTCAGGCTTTCTACTTTTAATACTACCAACACTTGATTCAATCGGAGCTTGAGTTCGTGGACCAGCACTTTGTCTTAAATGATCTCTACTTGAATATCCGAACGAAGGATTTGAAAAATTTCTTGCATCTCTAAATCTCTTTGCAGAAGGTTGAGAAAACTTACTCATAGCTCTTTTTCTTTCATCACGAGCTTCAGAATCAAATTTCTTATTTTCTTTACTGAGCTCATCGGCTTTGCATGCTCTTTCAACTAGCACAACAGATTTGTTAATATCGAGTATCCCAACCAAAAACTTAATGTCCTCATTCAATCCCTTTATGAAGCGTTTTTACATAGTAGCTTCGGTTGAAACACATTCTCTCACGTATTGACTCAATCTTATGAATTCTCGCTTGTACTCAGTAACTACTTTTAACTCCACTATCATAAGACTGCCCGATAATAAATAGTGAAAGAGGTGCTAATTCATAAAATTTGTAAATCAGATTAAGAAGATTCGATAGACATGAGTGCTAGAGGACATAGACGTGGTACACGCGGTCGTGGTAGAGGCCAGGGTGTTGAGGCTGAGTTCTCGGAAGCAAAACACGAGCCTGAAGATGAAACGTTACCATCACCCATGGCAGAATCGGGGTCTTAGGACTGAACTGGTTGAGATGATGCTTTGTCCCAAACGATGTTGTGAGTTCTGGAGCGAGTTGCTCGGGCAAGCACTGGGACAGTATCTCGAAAGTCTATTCCTAAGCGACTTCGAGCAAACGGAGCTGAAATGTTTAGGGGCATTTCTGGTGTGGCCCTAAATGTAGCTGAATATTGGCTAGAGGCAGTTGAGCAAATTATGGATGATCTAGACTGCACGGCAGAGGAGAAACTGAAAGGAACGGTGTCACTCCTCAGAGATAAAGCATATTTGTGGTGGCTCACAATAAGAGAGGGTACTCCAGCGGATCGTATTGACTGCGATTTCTTCAAGACCGCATTTTAAGCGAAATATGTTGGGGCAAGCTATGTGGATGCTCAGAGGAAAGCATTCCTGAATCTGGATCAATGGGGTAAATCTGTGGCTGAGTATGAAATGAAATTTTTGCGCTTGAGCCGTTAGCCCGAGGGATAGTTACGACTGATTATGAGCATTGCGTAAGGTTTGAAGATGGGCTGAGAGACGAGTTGAGAGTATTGTTAGCTCCGCAGCAGGAGAGGGACTTTGCCGTTTTGGTTGAAAAAGCTAAAATAGTGGAAGAGGTAAGGTGGACTGAGAGGAAAAATAGGGATAAGGATAGGGGTAAAAATAATAGGAGTTTTGGATTATCTGAGGTTTTCAGAAGAGGCCTAGGTTTGATAGGCCGGGTCGAGTTACGATGTCGATTGCTGTTGGTCAGTCTCGACAGTGTGCTCAGTGTGGAAAATCACATTCGGGAGAGTGTTGGGGAAGATATAGAGGATGTTTTAACTTTGGATCTAGGGATCATCTAATAAGGAATTGTCCGCAAGAGTTAGCTAGGGCACGCTCGGTAAGCCAGGGTTAAGTGCAGCCGGGAAGATGTAGACAACAGATGCCGAAAGGCCGTGGTCCGAACAGAGGGGGAAATGGTTTTGGTTGCGGTCGTGGAGCACCGGGCAGGGGTGTCAGTAATACAGATGCAAGACAGCCAAGTTTAGTCTATGCAGCTCAACGGTGAGAGGATGGTGACGCATCGAACGTCATAATCGGTACGTTTCTTATAGCTGATAAGCCATTTCTTACTTTGATTGATATTGGATCGGCCTATTCTTATGTTGCTTGTACTGTACCTGAAACTTTAACTATAGAATCTGAAATTGCTACTAGAGAAATGACTGTGGTTAGCCCTTTAGGACAATCCGTAGTAGTGAACAAGATGTTTAAGGAGGTGCCTTTAGAAATTCAAGGAGTAGTATTTCTGGCAGACTTGATGGAATTACTATTCAGTGAGTTTGACCTTATCTTAGGCATGGATTGGCTGGTTAAACATCATGCTAATTTGGATTGCGCGACAAAGTGAATTGTGTTGAGAACTCTAGAGGATAAAGAGGTGGTTGTGATAGGGGGAAGAAGAAATTATTTGTCTAATGTGGTTTCTGCATTAAGGGCTATTAAGATGGTTCGAAAAGGGTGCAAGGCATTTCTAGCTTTTATCTGTGCTTTGGATACAAAAGAGGTGACTGTTAAGGAGGTTAGAACAGTAAATGAATACATGGACGTCTTTCCTGAAGAGCTTCTATGGTTGCCTCCAAATTGTGAAGTGGAATTTGGAATTGAACTACTTCCAGGTATGGCTCCGGTGTCCATCGCCCCATATAGGATGGCGCCGAAGGAGCTGGTACAACTTAAAGCTCGGATCCAGGAGTTGTTGGATCGTGGATTTATTCGACCAAGTGTACTTCTGTGGGGACACTGGTGTTGTTCGTAAAGAAAAAGGACGGGTCGATGCGTATGTCTATTGACTATCACCAGCTAAATAAGTTAACGATTAAGAACAAGTACCCGTTGTCAAGGATTGACGATTTGTTCGATCAGCTTAAAGGGGCTTCATTCTTCTCGAAGATAGACTTGTGGTCAGGTTATCATCAGCTTAAGGTCAAGGAGGTGGATATCCATAAGACAGCCTTTCAAACTCATTATGGTCACTATGAGTTTTTAATGATGCCGTTCGGGTTGACGAATGCACCAGCTACATTTATGGATATGATGAACCGGGTATTCCAACCCTATCTTGACCAATTTGTTGTGGTGTTCATAGACGATATCTTAGTCTACTCAAGAACAGAAGAGGAGCATGATTCGCATCTTCGGGTTGTTCGGCAAGTATTAAGAGAGAAGCAACTGTATGCCAAAATCAGCAAGTGTGAGTTTTGGCTGAAGGAAATGACCTTTTTGGGGCATGTTGCTTCTGCAGAGGGGATTAGGGTGGATCCCTGAAAAATTGAAGCTATTCTGGATTGGAAGCCGTCAAAGTTTGTAACAAAAATTTGAAGTTTTCTTGGGTTAGTCGGTTACTAAAGAAGATTTGTGGAGGGATTTTCCTTGATTGCGGCACCCCTAACTAAATTGTTGCGGAAAGGGGTACCATTTGTTTGGGCTGACAAGCAGTAGGAAAGCTTTGAGAAGTTGAAAAGGATCTTGACGGAGGCTTCGGTATTGATTCAGCCTGAGGCGGGGAAGGAATTCGTTGTTTACTGTGCTTCTTCGCACACAGGTCTAGGGTGTGTATTGATGCAAAAAAGGAAGGTAGTTGCGTATGCGTCCCGGTAGTTAAGACTGCATGAGATGAACTATCCCACGCATGATCTGATGTTAGCTGCGGTAGTGTTCACTCTGAATATCTGGAGACACTACCTGTATGGGGATGATCGTGTCAAACAGTCAAGTTTTAAAATTTATAAAAAGAATGATCGAACCTGTAGACTAACTATGACAACGATAGAGGCAAGTGCACCTATCGAACAGTAGTATAGTTTAGGCAAGAATATCTTATCGAACCCAAAGAAACCTAAAAGTACTACTACTCACTTTCTTTCTATTATTCAACTTTGAAATATGGGCGATTGATTTATTAATCTAAAACTAATGAAATATTTTAAACTAAATGCAAAGATGAAAGAACTAAACTTTGGGAAAAGACGTGAAAAAAACTCAATTGATTACTGACGATACCCTTAGGAAGAATCCAGGCCAGACTTCACTTGTTATCTAACCTTTAATTCATATGATTTCTTTACTTAGCTTGATCTTTGAGACTCCCTAACCTATATTAAACCCTCTCTCGAATCGAATAACGTCTAACCTTAGGTTAATTAGTGGAACTCTCGTTCTCTTATAATAACCCCTAAGGAAGCAGTAAATCGATCAATGGATTCCCATATTAGGTTTCACCTTAATCTGATAAAATCTCGTAACCCTATCTCTAGGCATTTGATCAACTCTGCTTAATTATGCTAGATCTACTCTTAGGCAGGGTCTATTCCTCCTCCACCTAAGCACATCAGATTAAATTAAGCAGCATAATTAAGAACAAACTAAGTATTTATCATATAAACCAAAAATCAAATAATAAAATCCATCATAGGTTTCATCCCCTTCATGTATCTGAGGGGTTTAGTTCATAACAAAGTAGGAAAACATCTCAAGAGAAAATATAAAACAAAACATAAGAAATCCCTAAAACCCCCTGAAGGAATTGAAGAGGTGATCCTCCGTCTTGAGTAGAATCCCGACTCTTTAAGATGGATCAATTGGCTATTTTTGAGTAAATCCCTGAATGAGAAAATCTTTGGCAGAAAACTCTGCTCCACTTCCGACCCCCTAGAATAACTGCCTTGGCTTGTTTATATAGGCTCTTTGGATGCCTCACTTGACTCCTAAGCATCTCCTTCAAGTAGAATTATTATTAAGGTGTTTAAGTAGACTTAGAAGTATGTTTCTTTGGCTTCATGCATCCAAATCCGAGTGAAATTGCTCTCTCTAGTGGCAGGGGCATTGCCAGGGCACGCCCATGTAAGTCGTCTTCTAGGCCGTGTCTCTATTCTAGAGATTGAGGCACGGTCGTGCAAATCGGGGTTCAGGCTGTGCTTTGGGTTTGTCGATTTGGGCACGGCCATGCAAGCCGTGCCTGGGTCATGTTGGGCTTTTTGTCAACGAGGAACAGCTGTGTAAATCAGGGGCAGGCCGTGTTCTAGATGGATGGCAAGGCACGGCCGTGTGACATGAAGCCCAGGCCGTGTCGTCTTCTCGGATTGGCCCAATCTGGTCCGTTTTAAACCCGTTTCTCATTCTTTTTATTCTCGGGTGCTTTCCTGAGTATAAGACATGAAAAGAAAGGATTACAAGAACCTTTTATATAAATCAAGGGCTAAATCATCAAAAAAACTTACTAAATGTGGGATTAAAATATGTTACTTTTATGGTTTATCAAATACCCCCACACTTAAGCTTTTGCTTGTCCTCAAGCAAATTCTCAACTTACAATTAGAACGAACTTTCCATAACTTACAATATTCATCAATCATGCCTTATCATAATTCATAGATAATTTATACATCGATAATTCAACTCAAAGAGCCCTAAAGATTCAATTGAGATAAGTCATGATTTTGTAGCATGAAAACATAGGTGTCTCCCCTTATCTAAATAATTACCCTTGATTTAAAACCGACAAGGACTGACATCCTCACTAAAGATGCACTCAAATCACTCAAAGGTGTTTAAGGTTCTCAATAAGGCACTCAGGAGTCAAACCTAAAAAGTTAATCCCATAGGCTTGCCTAAAAATCAAATCTCCACCACTGTATATGAGATGATACAAAAATTAAAAGGTCTTAAATCAGGGCTATAACGGGGCTAGGGTTAAAAGGTGTGGATAAAGGCTAAATTAGAGGGTTAGAATCGAGACTGACTTGACAAATTACCTAACTAGAAACACTGAACTAAATATGAATATTTACTTCGAATGAAAACTAATAATACCACTATTGATAATTACTCTATAATAAGGAGTATTTTCATCACTTGAATTTTGATAATACTTTAATACGAGCTTTTTCTTCAATAATTGGAGTTTAAATGCTCTAAGCTCTTTTATATACTACTAATATTGAATAAATTTGGAATTTTTTTTTAAGAACAAACTAAAAAAAACATAATAGAAGGAACTTTGATAATTGAAATAACCTAATTCGGCAACTAATCAAATCAATTCTCGCTAGAGGGGTAGTCAAAAGAATGTTGATAACAAGTACAAAGGGGTTTTGGGTTTAAAATTTTAGAGGTAAATAAAAAAAAGGAAAAAGTTGTTAGGATTCAACGGGGTTCACTAGGGGTTAATTAAATAGGTAGGCTTTTTAGTGGAGTGAATGGGTTAAAACCTAGGTGCCTTTATCATCTCAGTATATCAAGTTAATAATGTGGTGTCGATATGCATAAACGAGGCAAGCTCTAGAATAACAGTTTAAAGTTGACACACTCATAATCAAAAAAAGTAAGCACGAAAAAGAATATATGCTTTATAAGGCTTAAAATCTCACAAAAATTATGGGTGTTTTGACATCAATCCTTATAAATTTCAAATTTCAAAGTAATACTCAAATTCAGTTCAACGACCTATAAATTTTAATTTTTAGAAAGTAGATTTATTATGCATGATTCTCTAGTACTCTTCAAATTTAATCATCAATGCACAATTAATTATGACTTAATAAAAATATTTCAATAATAATCATAAATCATTAGAAATTTCATCCTAATGAGTAGTATGAGAAAAATACTTTCGAACAAGACTAAATTTAGGATTTGAGAATAATGCAAAAAGTTGGACACTTTTACCCCCCACACTTAAGATGTACATTGCCCTCAACATACAAAGATAAATAATGACAATAATAGGATAAATCAAAAGAAAAGGGAGAAAGTGACACTTCCCTAATTGCGGATGAGGTCCAAGATGCGTTCTGCAGGTGACTTTTATATGGATGTGTGATAGATTCTACAAAGTCACTTGGTTAAGAATCTTGTAGCATATATTTGAGTTGGGATTCTTTAAGAGGTTAGATAGCCAATGGTAGAAAAATTAAAATTAAAACCCATGCAATACTAATGAAAGTTTAAATCTAAAAGCAACTTCCAATAAAAAGTTTTAAAATACAGAAAAGTAAATGTCAAATAACAATTTATGAGGACTCAGAGGTCTTCATCGTCAACTAGATCCTGTGGAGGTGTTGGTGGTGATATATGAAAGTGATGGCAAATTTGCTGCAGGGTGGCCTCGATCCCATCAAAACGTCGAGCAGTGTCAGTAAACTGCTGGGTACAGTACTACTCGAACTGTGTGAGGCGTTCAGAGATATCTGCCAACGAAGCTGCTAAATATGATGACTGCTGGCTCAGAATTGGTGGGACATCATCAGTAATGTCCACGAGTACCTCCTCGTCTGCGGTTAGTCTATATTGAGGGGGTCATTACCTCGATGATGTTTGATCATCTTCATGTGTAACATCATCTGGATTCCCTGAGGTGTCATATGTCCGATCAATGTAAGTGAGGACCTCTGATGATCAGTGTTGAGGAGTCCAAAGTACCGAGCCAATTGCGTTATGTACGGTCCTACTGATAGGATTCCCTTTCTATGCGCCTCCGTCTGATGCTGTATTACGCATGCAATAAAATATGCCACATCAAAAACATGTCCTTCAGACATGCATGATAAAAAGTAGACATCTTGTTTATTAACGACGTTGGTGCTCTCTTTACGGCCTGTAATGGTATGAGCGAGAATAGCATGAATATACTTGAGAGCTGGGGAAAGGGCAGTCGCCTTAGAACGACTGGGGTTATAGTTGCTTGTAGTGGGTTGTAGTTTTTGCCAGCATTTGAGCGGAGCACAGTGGAGCTCTCAATTCAAATTGTCCAGCGGGTTTTCTTCTATGAATTCTGGTGTGTAAAGTCCGAGTGCCGTTCTGAATTGAGGTACGCTTAGTTGACGTACTGTGCCCCCTAGGCAGAATTGAATGAAGTCGACATCGTCAAAGTGCATCATTACTGTCTGTAGTGTGAATGTGGCATAGAACTCGAGGGTAAGTTCCAAAAATGTGGGTTCATTGATGGGGAAGAAGTTTTCCCAGGGGTCAGTTGAGAGAAGTGCCTGAATATCAGTTTCAAGTCCGACTTGCCTTACTGCATTCCAGTCAATGCGTCTCCCAGTGCCGATAGGTCTCTTTCGGATCTCCATATAGTGCTCTTCTTGTGTTGCTTGGGGGAATCTGAGGAAGGGATGTCGAAGTTCGGTAGAGGCACTTGAGGAGGATGATCCAGGTGGTTTTCTCTCCTTGCTCAGAACTGATTGTTTGATTCTTGAGGATGACATGGTTCCTGTAAATCAAATGTAAAGTAGTTTTCTAGTTCCATCAATGTATTTGAAAAATTGTTATTCACTATAAAATTTTGACAATAGTAGAGCATCAATTCTAAAGGTGGAGGATCAATCTTTAAAAGCTAAAATAACAATGAGAATAAAATAATGGGAATACTCAATAAAATGAACTAAACAATGAGAAAACATAGACTAACAAGAAATAGAATAATTGCAACAATAAGAATCAGAAAAACTTAAATAAAGAGGAAATATGCGAAAATGTGAAGAAAAAAAAACCAAGAGAGGTGTTGAGTGATGAGCACGGGTGGAGGACACGGTGGTGGAGCTGGGTTTTTTGGCCTAGTAGGGGCGTGGTGTGTGAGCACGGTGGTGCTGCGACCGTGTGGGTTAGTAGTGGTTAATTCTTGGAGAAAAAATAGCATTTGGGGAGGAAAAATCTGGTTTTGTGGCCGGGTTTGGGAAGAAGTGAGTTGAAAACTAATTTCAGGGTTTGAATTTGGGGAAGAAGACGATTAGATTTTATTTATAAGGGATGGGGTACGGTCCGTTGACACGCCCGTGTTGTTTTGAAATTTGCCCGTGTTTTTCATGTTTTTTAGGTTTGGGCGCGTTTGAAATTATTAACACGGCCATGTTACCATTTGACACGCCTTGCAAGTGAACAAGTCGATATGTTGATGCAGAGTCTAGACCGTGAGTGTACGACCCGTGGTGTCTTGGTCGAGAGCTTCACATGGTTTGATCGTCCGGGCGTGTTCCACCCGTGTTGGTTAAGTCAATAGCCTCACACGGTTATCTCACATGGGCGTGTTCAGGTATCGCGGCCCGTGTTGTCGAAAAAAAATTTTCCTATTAAGCACGGCTCTTGGCACACCCGTGGGTAGTCCCCTGTTTTTCACACGGTCATTGACACGCCCGTGTGTAAGGCCGTGTTTAAAATCCTGCATTTTCTTGTTTAAGCTAATTTAGGGTAGTTTTAGGAAATTAAAGATAATATTAATGTTAATGTGTTTAGTGCTTGGGTTGCCTCCCGAGAAGCACTTGGTTATGGTCTTAAGCTAGACTCTCCTTGTTTTTGGTTCTAAAAGAAGGCTCATGGAGCAAAAGCTACTCTCTCATATCTCTAAAATTTGTACCATTATAAATTTTAAGTCGGTGACCATTTTCCTTGAATGTGCCCTTAGTGGGATGAGTTACCTCGATGGTGCCATATGGAAATATTGTTTTGACCATGAATGGGCCTGACCATCTTGATTTTACTTTCCTGGGAATAATTTTAGCCTTGAGTTGTATAGTAGGACCAGGTCTCCTACTTTGAATTGTCTTGATCGCTTGAGACGAGCATCGTGACATCGCTTTGCTGCTTTTTTGTACAGTTTTGCATTCTCATAGGCTTCCGTTCTCCATTCATCTAGCTCATTCATCTACATCATTCTTCTTTTTCCTGTAATTTTAAGGTCAGAGTTCAAAAATTTTATTGCCCAAAAAGCTTTGTGTTCTAGCTCGAATGGTAGATGACAGCTTTTCCCGTATACAAGTTTGTATGGGGGTGTCGCTAGAGGTGTTTTGAATGTTGTTCTGTAGGCCCATAGAGCATCATCTACTTTAACTGCCCAATCTTTTCTATTTGATTCAACCGTCTTTTCTAGAATGCGCTTAAGCTCTCGTTTGCTACCTCAACTTGCCCACTAGTTTGAGGATGGTATGGGGTGGCTGTTTTGTGCCATACTCCATATTTCTTTAGAACTTTCTCAAATTGTGCATTACAAAAATGGGTACCCCTATCGCTAATGATAGCTCTAGGTGTTCCGAATCGGGAGAAAAGTTTTTTTAAGAATTTAACTACTACCCTAGCATCGTTAGTAGGTAAAGCTTCCGCTTCTACCCATTTTTTCATGTAATCAACTACCACTAGGATATATCTATTTCCAAATGAACTAAGGAATGGTCTCACAAAATCAATACCCCATACATCAAATATTTCATATGACCACATATATGTTTGAGGCATTTCATCACGTTTAGAAATATTACCTGTTCTTTGGCATTTATCACACGAGGTAACATACCTGTTGGCATCTTTAAAAAGAGTGGGCCAGTAAAAACCTGATTCGTAATTTTGTGTGCCATCTTAATACCACTATAGTGTCCTCCTAATGGTCCTGAATGACAATGTTCCAGGATTTTGCTGGCTTCTATCTTTGTAATGCATCTCCGTATTACCTGATCTGCATATATACGAAAGAGAAAGGGATCTTCCCAAAAATAATTTTTCACATCAGCAAAGAATTGCTTCTTTTGGTGATGTGTAAATTTTTTTTGGCAAGACGTTAGATGCAAGATAATTCACAATGTTTGCAAACCATGGTATTTCAGAATGCGTTATAGAAAAGAGCTGTCCTTCAAGAAATGAATCATTTATTTCACCTTCATCGAGCTCTTTGGTGTGTGGATTTTCAAGTCTAGACAGGTGATCCGCTGCAAGATTCTCGGCTCCCTTCTTATCTTGTATTTCCAAGTCAAATTCCTGCAAGAGTAAAATCCATCGTATAAGTCTAGGTTTTGCATTAGGTTTGTTTAAAAGGTAGCGAAGAGCTGAATGATCAGTGTAAACGACTACTTTAGACAATATTAAATACTGTCTAAATTTATCGAAAGTAAAAACTAAGGCTAGCAATTCTTTCTCTGTGGTAGTATAGTTTTCTTGTGCGGGTGTTAGTGTTCTGCTGGCGTAGTAAATTGGCTAAAAATGCTTGTCTCTTCGTTGTCCCAAAACTGCACCTACTGCAAAATTACTTGCATCACACATTATTTCAAAGGGTAAGTTCCAATCAGGTGCAATCATAATCGGTGCATTTATTAATTTATCCTTAAGTATATTAAATGCATTTAAGCATTCCTGATTGAAATCAAAAGGGGCATATTTTTCTAGTAATTTTGTCAAAGGCTTAGCTATTTTAGAAAAATCTTTAATGAATCTTCTATAGAATCATGCATGTCCTAAAAAGCTTCTAATAGCCTTAACAGAACTAAGGGGAGGTAGTTTTCCTATGGCTTCAATTTTTGCTTTGTCTATCTCAATCCTCTTACTAGAAATTTTATGTCCTACCACAATCCCTTCTCTAACCATAAAGTGACATTTTTCCCAATTTAGAACAAGGTTTGTCTCCTCACATCTCATTAGAAATTTTTTTAAAATTTTAAGGCAAAGATGGAAAGAATTACCGAATACCGAGAAATCATCCATAAATACCTCCATGATGTCTTCCACGAGTTCGTCAAATATTGCCAACATGCAGTGCTGGAAAGAAGCAGGAGCATTACATAATCCAAAAGGCATTCTACGATAAGCAAACATACCATATGGGCATGTAAATGTCATCTTCTCTTTATCTTCAGGAGCTATGGGGATTTGGAAGTAACCAGAGAGTCCGTCCAAGAAGCAATAGTACATATGCTCGGATAGTATTTCTAACATTTGGTCTATGAATGGTAGAGGAAAGTGATCTTTTCTGGTGGCATCATTCAGTTTTCTATAGCCTATCAGACTCTCCAACCTGTAACTGTTTTCTTGTCAGAATTAACTCATTCTTTTCGTTGGGCACTACCGTCATTCCTCCTTTCTTTGGAAGTACCTGTACAGGACTTACCCAAGTACTGTCAGAAATGGGATAAATTATTTCTGCATCAAGAAGTTTAATTACCTCGGCTTTGACCACTTCTTTCATATTGGGGTTTAACCGTCTCTGAGGTTGCAGACACGATTTATATTTTTCTTCCATTAAAATTTTATGGGTACAGAATGTGGGGCTTATTCCCTTGATGTCAAAAATTTTCCAAGCTATGGCTTCCTTATGTTCTCTAAGTACCTTTATCAGCTCCTCCTTTTCCTTAGGTTCTAGTTCTAAAGAGATGATTACTGGTAGCATAAAATTGTCCCCAAGGATTGCGTATTCTAAGTGTTTTGGTAACTATTTGAGTTCCAATTTGGGTGTCTCTTCGATGGAGGGTTTTTTTTTTTTATTTCATTATCATTCTCAATGCTTTCTTCTTTCCTTTGTCTGAATGATGATGTATTCAGATTCAACTCATCGTCTCCATCTTCTTCCCCCTCTTCTTGAGTCAGGCACAGTTCTATCGTGTCATCATGTAGGATTTCCTGTAATGTATTTTGAACGATACGATCAGTAGTATCAACAAAATAACACGAATCGTCTTACTCTTTAGAATATCGCATTGCATCATAAATTTGAAAAATAATTTCTTCATCACCTATCCTTAATGCGAGTTTACCATCACCTACATCAATAACGGCTTTAGCGGTGGCTAAAAAAGGACGCCCTAAGATTAAAGGAACATGCATGTCTTCATCCATGTCTAAAATAACAAAATTAACAGGGAAAATAAATTTGTCAATTTTTATCAAGACATCTTCGACAACTCCTCTAGGATATTTAATAGATCTATCTGCTAACTGAATACTCATCCTAGTGCATGTTGGTTCCCCAAGATCCAATTGTTTAAACATTTTATAAGGCATTAAATTTATACTGGCGCCTAGATCAGCTAATGCTTTCTTAATATTCAAGCCACCAATTAAACAAGGGATAGTAAAACTTTCTGGTCTTTTAATTTTGTTGGTAGCTTATTTTGGAGGATGGCTGAGCATTCTTCATTAAGTTCCACTATTGACACTTCTTCAAACTTTCTTTTATTTGTCAAGAGTTCCTTCAAGAATTTTGCGTACTTTGGCATTTGTGAAATGGCTTCGACAAAAGGTAAGTTAATATGTATTTGTTTAAAAAGTTCAATAAACTTACCATATTAAGCATCCCATCATTCTTTCCTTAGTTTTCCTGGATATGGAATTGATGTCTTCTTTTCTGGATGTGTTGGAGTATTGGTTTCAACTTCAACACTTTTCTCCTTGGTAATCTCATGTGGGTTTTTTCTTGGTGGTTCCATTAGCTCTTTGCCACTTCTTAGAGTAACTGCCTTTGCCTGATATGCACCTTTGGAGAAAATCTTTGTCCGTATTTCACACACCATCTCAGTAAGTAATCTGATTTGACTCTCGATCCCCTTGATCAATTTTTGTTGTTCATCTAGTGTTGCTTCAGTCTTTTGGAAACGAGAATTTATGGCCTCTATGAATTTTTTCAACATCTCTTCAAGGTTTGATTTCCTTTCCTGCGGATAAGGCTGATTTTGGTAATTAGGAGGAAGTTGCTGCCTTTGATTTCCTTGATTTCCTTGTCCTCCCCACAAAAAATTTGGGTGGTTCCTCCAACATGCATTATAAGTGTTACTATAAGGATTATTAGATCGAAAATTATTACCTATATAGTTTGTTTGCTCGTGTTCCGTGCCCGGTTGGTAGGGTGGGGGTACTTAGGATTTGCCACATTTCCACTCACTTCGCATTGCATGACTGGGTGTACCTGCGAAGAACATAAGTTATCAAGCTTTTTATTCATCATCTCCACCTGTGTTGACAACATTGTTACTGCGTCTATGTTGAAAACTCCAGCTAATTTTGTTGGTTTAGCCCTTGTAATTTTCCATTGATAGGTGTTCAATAACATCTCTTTGATAAAATCGTTAGCCACTTCAGGAGTTTTGTTATTCAAAGTTCCACCGGCTGATGAATCAATCGTTTGCCTAGTTGGAGAATCACCCCATTGTAAAAAGTTTGGACTTGAAGCCACAAAGGTAATCCGTGGTGTGGGCATCTCCTTAGGAGATCCTTGTATCTTTACCATGCATCATATAATGTTTCTGTGTCATTCTACATAAAAGAAGATATGTCATTCCTAAATTTGGTCGTTTTGGCTGGTGGAAAATATTTTAAAAGAAATTTTCTGGTCATTTGATCCCATGTGGTGATTGACCCTCGTGGTAATGAGTTCAACCATTGTTTTTCTTTATTCCTTAATGAAAAAGAAAATAACCGAAGACGTATGGCATCGTCAGAAATGCCGTTTATTTTGAAGGTATCACAGAACTCTAAGAAATTAGCTATATGAGTATTTGGATCATCGTCCTGCAAACCATCAAATTGAACAAACTATTGAATCATTTGTATTGTGTTAGGCTTTAATTCAAAATTATTAGCAGCTATAGTAGGCCTAACAATACTAGATTCTGCTCCTGTCAAATTAGGTTTAGCATAATCATACGTAGTGCTTGAAGCATTATTTTCTCTCACATCAGGTGGATTGTTTTCGTCCATCCCTTCAGTAGGATTGGATCTGTCTTGCTATTCTTCTCTTTGGTAGTCTAGAGCTCGTCTAGTTTCTCTGCGATTTCTTCGAGCGGTATCCTCAATGTCACTTTCGTATTCTAATGGTCCTCTCGGGTTTCTTCTAGCCATAAACTAAAGGTACCTCGCAAGTCAAGAAAGAAAGAAAGAGAATTAAAAATAAAAATTTAATAAAAAATAATAATAATAGAATAATGGCTAAAGTAATAGAAATAGAGCTTTCTTAATATTTTAGAGTTCCCGGCAACGGCGCCAAAAGCTTGATCGTGTCAAACAGTAGAGTTTTAAAATTTATAAAAAGAATGATCGAACCTGTAGACTAACTATGACAACGATAGAGGCAAGTGCACCTATCGAACAGTAGTATAGTTTAGGCAAGAATATCTTATCGAACCCAAAGGAACCTAAAAGCACTACTACTCACTTTCTTTCTATTATTCAACCTGAAATATGGAGCGATTGATTTATTAGTCTAAAACTAATGAAATATTTTAAACTAAATGCAAAGATGAAAGAACTAAACTTTGGGAAAAGACTGTGAAAAAAAACTCAATTGATTACGACGATACCCTCAGGAAGAATCCGCCTAGACTTCACTTGTTATCTAACCTTTAATTCATATGATTTCTTTACTTAGCTTGATCCGTGAGACTCCCTAACCTATATTAAACCCTCTCTCGAAGCGAATAACGTCTAACCTTATGTTAATTAGTGGAACTCTCGTTCTCTTATAATAACCCCCTAAGGAAATAGTAAATCGATAAATGGATTCCCATATTAGGTTTCACCCTAATCCGGCAAAATCTCGTAACCCTATCTCTAAGCGTTCGATCAACTCCGCTTAATTATGCTAGATCTACTCTTAGGTAGGGTCTATTCCTCTTCCACCAAAGCACATCAGATTAAATTAAGCAACATAATTAAGAACAAACTAAGTATTTATCATATAAACCAAAAATCAAATAACAAAATCCATTATAGGTTTCATCCCCTTCAGGTATCTGAGGGGTTTAGTTCATAACAAAGTAGGAAAACATCTCAAGAGAAAATATAAAATAAAACATAAGAAATCCCTAAAACCCCCTGAAGGAATTGAAGAGGCGATCCTCTGTCTTGAGTAGAATCCCGACTCTTTGAGATGGATCAATTGGCTATTTTCGAGTAAATCCCTGAATGAGAAAAGCTTTGGCAGAAAACTCAGCTCCACTTTCGACCCCTTAGAATGACTGCCTTGGCTTGTTTATATAGGCTCTTTGGATGCCTCACTTGACTCATAAGCATCTCCTTCAAGTAGAATTATTCTTAAGGTGTTTAATTAGACTTAGAAATATTTTCTTTGGCTTCAAGCATCCAAATCCGAGTGAAATTGCTCTCTCTTGTGGCAGGGGCACGGCCAGGGCACGCCCGTGTAAGTCGTCTTCTAGGCCGTGTCTCTATTACATTGATTAAAACACGACCAGTGCAAGCTGGGTTCAGTTTGCTTGAATGCATCGATTTGGGCACGTCCATGCAAACCATGCCTGGGTCATTTTGGGCTTTTTTTCGACGAGGACCCGCCATGTAAATCGGGGACAGGCCGTGTTCTAGATGGATGGCAAGGCACTGCAGTGTGACGTGAAGCCCAGGCCGTGTCGTCTTCTCGGGTTGGCCCAATTTGGTCCGTTTTAAGCCTGTTTCTTATTCTTTTTATTCTTGGGTGCTTTCCTGAGTATAAGACATGAAAAAAAAGGATTACAAGCACCTTTTATATAAATCAAGGGCTAAATCATCAAAAAACATACTAAATGTGGGATTAAAATATGTTACTTTTATGGTTTATCAGGGGAGAAGTCCATTATCTATACCGACCATAAGAGTTTGAAATATCTCCTTACTCAGAAGGAGTTGTATTTGAGGCAGCGGAGGTGGATTGAGCTATTGAAGGATTATGACTACTCGATCGAGTATCACCCGGGTAAAGCTAACGTAGTGGCGGATGCATTAAGTCGGAAGGTGATATCGGATTTGAGGGCAATGTTTGCTCATCTCAGCTTGTATGATGACGGAAGTTTGTTAGCTGAACTCCAAGTGAAGCCGATGTGGGTAAGCCATATTAAAGAAAAGCAGTTATTGGATAATGTGTTGAGTGCTCGACTTCAGTAAGTACAGAATGGTGGGGTAGAGGATTATAGTTTGAACAGTGATGAGGAATTGTGTTTTCGCGGAAAGGTCTGCATACCGAAAGATGTTGAGTTGAGTCAGATGATTCTTCGGGAGACGCATAGTAGCCCATACGCTATGCATCCTGGTGGGAGTAAGATGTATCGGGATTTGCGTGAACAGTTTTGGTGGCCTGGGTTGAAGCGAGAAGTTACTGAGTTTATGAGTAAGTGCTTAACGTGTCAGCAGGTGAAAGCGGAACATCAATTGCCTTCGGGGTTACTACAGCCGGTGAAGATTCCACTGTGGAAATGGGAGAGGATTAGGGTTGAGCGTTCGATCGAATCGAATCGAATCGAATGAAAAAATTTCGAGTTAATCAATTTGACGAATCATATTTTATCATCCTAATTTGATTTGAAATTTTCTCGAATCGAATCGAGTGAGATAGAATTCGAATCGAATCGAATCGAATATATTTGTTCGAGTTAAATTTTAAAAAATAATTTTGGGTCCTTGTAACCACTGTCACCCATCGTAATAAAATTTGTCCACCTTAATCAAATTTTTTATTAACTTTCATCACCTCATAGTTTATTTATTCATCTTTTATATACGGGTTAACTTCTTTGCTTGCTTAGTTGTTTCAATTATCTTCAAATTCTTGTCACTATGTATTTTGGAATTAAAATATATATTAAGCGTAAAAATGTGATTTTTAATAAAAGTTATTTTAAAGATAAAATGTGAAATTGATACCAATATAAAATTTTAATACTGAATATTTTATGGCATAATTAATAATTCAATTTTAATATAAATATTCAATATGACTAAACAATTCAATAATATAAAAATATAAAATGTGAAATTTAATTTAATAATATAAATAGTAGATATAAATAAAATTATTACTATTTATGTTTAGTGATTTTTGGATAATTTTGATTTTTATTTGAGAGTAAAGGGTGAAAGTAAAAGTTTTGGGGAAAATAAAAAGTTTTGGGGAATAAAAGTTTGAGGAAAGTAAATAGGGGAGTAAAATTTTGGAGGAAAATATAAAAAAAAAAATTGGGGGGGATGGGTTTGGGGTAGATGGGAGGTGGGATGGGAAGGGAGTAAAAGTTTTAGGGAAAAGTAGGTGGGAGTAAAAATTTGGGGAAAATAAAAAGTTTTGAGGGTTTTTTGGAGTAAAATATTGAGAAAAAGTAAATGGGAGAGTAAAATTTTGGTGGGAAATGGATTTTTGGGTAGATTGGAGGGTTGGGATGGGAGGGGAATAAAAGTTTTGGGGAGAAAGTGGGAAGGAGTAAAAGTTTTGAGGGAAAAGTAAAAAAGTTTGGGAGTTTGGGGTAAAAATGTAAAATATTATATTTTGGTATTCGAATTATTCAAATTATTCGAGTTATTCGAATTCGAAAACTCAACTCGATTCGAACTCGAAATTCGAAAAAAAATTAGAGTTGACTAGAATAACTCGATTAACTCGAATAATTCGATTCGTTTAACTCGAAATTCGAATTTTTTTTCGATTTTTTCGAGTCGAATCGAGTTTTGCTCAACCCTAGAGAGGATAACGATGGACTTTGTTAGTGGATTGCCTCTTACGCCTACTAAGAAAGATTCGGTATGGGTGATTGTTGATCGGTTGACGAAGTCCGCCCATTTCATACCTGTTCGTATCGACTATACATTGCAGAAGCTGGCTAAGCTGCATGTGGCAGAGATTGTGAGGTTGCATGCGGTACCCGTGTCTATCATATCGGACAGAAACCCTAGGTTTACGTCGCGATTTTGGAGGGCGTTGCATCAGGCACTAGGTACAAGACTGGATTTGTAACACCCCCTACCCGTATTCGTTGTCGAAATAGGGTACGAGGCATTTTCGAAGTTTACGAATTTTTTTTTACTAAATATAACCCCTTTATAATTATCTAGCCTTCCTTATAAATTTTTTTTTTTTTTTAACCGAGACCAATTCACATCAACCAATCCAATTCAACATATTTTCAAAATAAATCCATGCATATTTATAAGATAACCTCATTACATACTAAAACTAAAATTTCCTAGCCGTACCAATGGCTGACCTTACATTCATTTCATATCAACATCTATTTTATTAGCTTATACATGCCATTGATTTCCAAAATAAAGTTTCTTTATATACCAAAATCTTGGGGCTGATAGTGTGATGTGTCTCCTACCAAATCCGACCTCTGAGCTCCTAACACTACAAAACAAGGAAAAAGGAAACAGGGTAAGCACTTTGTGCTTAGTAAGCTCATGTAACAAGAATTATACTTACCTAATATTTTCAATACAAAGCAATAAACATTCATATATCCATTCAATTCACTATTGCCCTAACATACACAAACTCAACATTCAAGTTAATCCAATAATTTCCATATACCAATAATATATACCATGATTGATGAGCTCATCAATACCATGATTTCCGTTTCTTTGTTATATTTCCATATTTATCCGTTGAATTATTCGAATTTCGATGGATTTTCGAAGTACACTTTTAGTGTACAATCCAGTCCGTCAATTCATGTTCATGTGCACACATTTCCATTTCGAGAGCACACTCCCACGAACCTCATCTTTCTGGTGGGATTACCGGTCGAGGCTAAATCCTGCAACAACAATTACTCTAATGAGCTTGGATCTGAATTACAGTCCGAAGCTAAATTGAACCTAATTCGGATTACACGTCCGGGCTAAATCCATTTTACACATATTCTTCGGGAGGGCTATATCAGGATAGGATCATCCGTCCGGGCTAGATCCTTTTTACCGTCAATTCCTTTTCAAAGATCCATCAAATTTTCCTTTCATTCAACCGGGATTTCTTCCCCTTTTTATCGAATATATCAATGTTTCATCAATCTTCATACAATGAACATTCAAATTATATTCACATCAATAACATACATTTCAAGTATTTAAAAAGATAATTCAAGTTACATGAACTTACCTCGATACTTATTCGTACACAAAAATCTACTAATCCGGGACTTTTTCCTTTCCTCTATCTAGCTTCGTATTTGTGTTTTCTGGATCTAAATAAATAAATCCAATCATCAATTCAACACATTTCATGTTCACATGTAGCATTCACTATAATTCTATTATTATTCATAATTCATTCAAAGCTATCTACTTGAGTCACAGTCACTAATTTATTTATTTCTTGAGCTACAGAACTCCAATTGAAGAACTGTTAATTTTCCCTGAAACTAGACTCACATATATTTATACCATAAAATTTTGAGAATTTTTGGCTTAGCCAATTAGTACATTTTATTCATTAAATTTTCCCTTGTTTTACAATTTGACAGTTCGGAACACTTTTCAGTATGAATCAATTTTCTCCTTGTAAAGAATTAAAATGATGTTTTAGTTTGTTTCTTATAAAAATAGACTCATTAAGGAGTCTAACCATATAAATTTAAGTCCATAATTATTTTTATTTAATTTTTATGATTTTTCAAAGTCAGAACAGGGGATCTCGAAATCACTCTAAACCAGTCTTACAAAATATAAATATCTAAAAATACAGAATTATTTTGCTTTCTTTGTTTCTTTCATATGAAAATAGACTCAATAATATTTAATTTCATCTCTCACTCAACTTCTAATTCTACTTCTACGATTTTTAGTGATTTTTCAAAGTTACTCTACTGCTGCTGTCTAAACTGTTTTCTTATAGCTTACTTCTCAATTAAATCCATCTTTCAATTCTAACTTGAAATTCATTGAATTAAGTCCTTAATTCATGTTTTTGTTTCATCATAAACTTTACTTGAGAGCTCACAAACTTTCAATATGACAACTTAGCTTCATCAAAACCTTGTTCCAAGGCTTCTAAAACATCAAAATTAAGTGAAAAGGGCTAAATTGACTTACCTATCAACTTCCAAGCTTCAAACTTTTAATTTTCCCTTTCTTCTTTCTTTTCTTTCCTTCCTTCTTTCCTTCTCTGTTTCGTTTGCCTATTCTATTTCTATTTCTCTTCTTTTTTTTCTCTTATATTTATTTTTACCTATTTATATAATAATATAATATAATATAATATATTAAATAATAATATTCTTAATTTATTAAGTAATCATATATATATTAATTATAAAAATCTTGGACTCAATTTACCCTTTCGACCGAATCGGAGAACTTTCTTCCAAGGAGACACTTTCAGAAATACCTTGTCACCTACCTGAAATTCAATCTCTTTTCGTTTAAGATCGGCATATGATTTTTGGCGATCGGAAGCTATTTTTAAACTATCCCGAATAACCTTTACTTTTTCTTCTGTTTCCCGGATTAAATCAACCCCATGTATCTTCTTTTCACTAAGCTCTGTCCAATATAACGGTGTTCTACATTTTCTACCATACAAAGCTTCATACGAGCCATTTTAATCTTGGATGATAAGCTGTTATTGTAAGCAAATTCAATCAAAGGTAGATATTTCTCCCAATTACCTTCAAACTCTAGTATACAGCATCAGAGCATATCTTCCAATACTTGAATTACGCGCTCAGATTGGCCATCTGTCTTAGGATGAAATGCAGTGCTGAAATACAATTGAGTACCCAAGGCTTCTTACAATTTGTCCCAGAAACGAGACGTAAACTGGGGATCTCTATCCGATATAATGGAGACAGACACTCCATGTAGCCTGACAATCTCAGATATGTGCAATTCAGCCAGTTTATCTAAAGAATAATCCATACGTACCGGAATAAAGTGCACTGACTTTGTCAATTGGTCAACAATCACCCAAATAGCATCTTTTTTTCCTCGGAGACAACGGTAACCCTGATATAAAATCCATAGTGATTCTTTCCCATTTCCATTCCGGTATAGTAATTGGCTGAAGTAACCCCGAAGGTACCTGATGTTCTGCTTTGACCTGTTGACATATCAAACATCTTGATACAAACTCAGAAATATCACGTTTCATACCTGGCCACCAGTACATCTATACAAACTCAAAAATATCACGTTTCATACCTGGCCACCAGTACATCTTCTTCAAATCATTATACATTTTATTACGTCCCGGATGTACATACATAGTACCGCTGTAAGCTTCGTGTAGAATCTTCTGTATGAGCTCTGATTTCTTGGGTACACATTCCCTACCTCTGAATAACATACAACCATCAATCCCAACATGAAATTCAGAATCAGTACCTGACTCACACTGTGCTCGTTTAACCTGTAACTTTTCATCATTCTTCTGAGCTTCACATATTTGCTATAGAAATGTTGGTTTAACTCTCAATTCAGCTATGATTGAACCATCACTAGCTAGTGACAACTGGGTGTTCATAGCTCGTAAAGCAAATAGAGATTTCTGCCTCAAAGCACTAGCTACAACATTAGCCTTACTCGAATGGTAATCAATAATCAAATCATAGTCCTTTATCAGTTCAAGCCACCTGCGTGTCTCAAATTCAAATCTTTCTATGTCATCAAATATTTCAAGCTTTTATGATCAGTATAAATATGACATTTCTCACCATACAAGTAATGCTGCCATATCTTTAGCGCAAATACAATAGCAGCTAATTCAAGATCATGTACTGGGTAATTTCTTTCATGCGATTTAAGTTGTCTTGAAGCATAGGCTATTACTTTACCTTCTTGCATCAAGACACAACCTAAACCATTTAATGAGGCATCACTGTAAATAACAAATTCCTTACCCGGTTCAGGTTGCACTAATACTAGTGCTTTCGTTAGTAGATCTTTCAATCGGTTGAAACTCTGCTGACATTCATCAGTCCACTCGAACTTTACATCTTTCAACAATAATCGAGTCATCGGAGAAGCTATCATAGCGAATCCCTGTACAAATCTCTAATAATAACCAGCTAAACCCAAGAAACTTCTAACTTCAGATACATTCTTCAGTGGACTCCAATTGACAATAGCTGAGATTTTACTTGGATCTACCCTGATGCCATCGGTAGATACAATATGTCCAAGAAAACCCACTTCTCGAAGCCAAAATTCACATTTACTGAAATTACCATATAACTGCTTCTCTCGCAGAATTTGCAACACAATTCTCAAATGTTCTGCATGTTCTTCTTCATCTCGAGAATAAACTAAAATATCATCAATGAATACTACCACAAATCTATCTAAGTACGGTCTGAATATCCAATTCATCAGATCCATAAATACTGCAGGTGCATTATCAGCCCAAACGGCATAACCAGAAACTCATAATGCCCATACTTGGTTCTGAAAGCTGTCTTTGGCACATCTGACTCCTTTACCCATAGTTGGTAATAACCTGATCGGAGATCAATCTTCGAGAATATTGTGGCATCTTTGAGCTGATCAAATAAATCATCAATCCGGGGTAACGTGTACTTATTCTTTATAGTTACCTTATTGAGCTGCCGATAGTCAATACACAATCTCAAAGACCCGTATTTCTTTTTCACAAATAGAATTGGAGCACCCCAAGATGAATGACTCGGTCGGACAAAACCCCTGTCAACAAGTTCTTGCAACTGTGTCTTTAATTCCTTTAATTCTGTAGGAGCCATTTGGTATGGAGCTATGGAAATCGGAGTAGTTCCCGGAATCAAATCTATAGAGAATTCTACTTCTCTTTCTGGTGGCAACCCTAGTAACTCTTCTGGAAACACATCAAAAAAATTCACATACCACTGGCACTACCTGAATCTTCGACTCACATAAGTAAGAAAAGCATCATACCCCTTTTTGACATACCTCTGAGCAGTAATAACTGAAATCACATCAAATAATCTCTCTGTCTAATCAGATTTAACTCGGAGTAATTCGCCATTTTGACACTTAAACACAATACATTTTTATTTACAGTTTACTATTGCATCATGCTGAGTTAACCAATCCATAGCCAATATCACATCAAACCCATCAAACGGCAGTAACATCAAATCAGCTAGGAAACAATAACCTCTTACCATCAGTGGACAATTTTTACAAATTTTATCCACCAAAACAGATTGGCCCAGGGGGTTCGAGACTTTAACCACAAATTCAGTAGGTTCAATAGATAAATCTTTAACACATGCAAGCTTTATACATATATATGAATGCGTAGAACTGGGATCAATTAATGTAGTAATAATAGTGTCAAGTAAAGAAAATGTACCAGTAATAACATCGGACGCTGAGGCATCTTCTCTGGCACGAATGGCATATGTCCTAACAGGAGCTCATTCTCAAGCCTGCTTGTAGTATCTTTTGTAGCTCCTCAGCTACCACTGACATTACCGGATGGTCGAGATGGTCTACCCCTCAAAGCTGGATTACTCAGCTTCGATATCTGTTCAGCTTCTTTTCCACCCCTTTCTTGACAATCTCTGAGGAAATGGTCAAAAGAACCATATCGGTAATAAGCCTTGCTCTTAAATCGACATTCACCAAAATGAACTTTATTATAATACAGGCATCTCGGCTTAGGGGTACCAACACTGCCAACACTGGTCACTGATGGAGTGGAAGGTCTTGGATTATTGTGTTGAAACCTCACTCTCTGCCCAAATACCCAGTGGCTGAGGTAGAACGATCCTGGTACTTTTTTAATTTCTTTTGAGCAGAAAATTGGGATTTTCCCATTAGTCTTTTACTAAAAATTCGAGCTTCCCTCTCAGCCTGTTTCTTTTCTTTGCTCAATTCTTTTTCTTTATAAGCTCGCTCTGCCAATGTAGCAAACTCTCGAATTTCAAGAATTTCGATAAGTAGCTTACTTTCTTCATTCAACCCTTCCTCGAATCGTTTGCACATTTCTGCTTCTGATTGTACCCATTCTTGAGCATATTTACTCAACCGAACAAATTCTCTTTCATACTCAAATACTGATCTATTGCCCTGTTTCAGCTCAAGAAATTCTTTTCTTTTCTGATCAAGGAATCTCTGACTGATATATTTCTTTTTGAACTCGGTCTGGATGAATTCCCATGTAATTTCTTCTTTCGGAACAACTGAAGCTTTAGTATTCCACCAATGATAAGCTGTGTCTTTTAGCAGTGAGACAACACATTTCAAACATTCCTCTGGTGTGCAAGATAAATCCTCCAAAACCTGAATAGTATTCTCTAACCAAAATTCAGCCCGTTTGGGATCATCATCAACTGCTGCTCAAAATTCATCGGCCCCATATTTTTAGATTTTATCAACCGGAGCTTTCCTTTTTCTGACAAATTCAGTACCTGTACCCTGTGGAATCTTGGGAACCGGTGAAGGAACAGGAGGGGGAGATTGAGTTTGCTGCACTGCAAGGTTAGTTCTTATGTACTGACTAAACCATTCATTCATCATTTGAAAGAAGGCTATTTTTGCCTCCTCCCCTTGACCCTCTGTACCGGGCCTTCTACTGCTAGTTTCTTCTTTTTGTACTGAAGCCGAAGCATGACTCCTAGCTTCTTCGAATTGAGCTCGATCGGATGACATTACTATAAAAAAATATAATTTAAATGGTCAGGAGATATCACACTATCAATAATAATTTAAATGGCATGTATAGCTAATCAGAATTTACTACGTCGGTCCGAGAATCGGCTAAACCATAGCTCTGATACCAACAAATGTAACACCTCCTACCCGTATTCGTTGTCAAAATAGGGTACGAGGCATTTTCAGAGTTTACGATTTTTTTTTACTCAATATAACCACTTTATAATTATCTAGCCTTCCTGCAAAAATTTTTTTTTAACCGAGACCAATTGACATCAACCAATCCAATTCAACATATTTTCAAAATAAATCCATGCATATTTATAAGATAACCTCATTACATACTAAAACTAAAATTTGTTAGCCATACCAATGGCTGACCTTACATTCATTTAATATTAGCATCTACTTTATTAGCTTATACATGCCATTGATTTCCAAAATAAAGTTTCTTTATATACCAAAGTCTTGGGGTTGATAGTGTGATGTGTCTCCTACCGAATCTGACCTCCGAGCTCCTAACACTACAAAACAGGGAAAAAGGAAATAGGGTAAGCACTTTGTGCTTAGTAAGCTTATGTAACAAGAATTATACTTACCTAATATTTTCAATACAAAGCAATAAACATTCATATATCCATTCAATGCACTATTGCCCTAACATACACAAACTCAACATTCAAGTTAATCCAATAATTTCCATATACCAATAATATATACCATGATTGATGAGCTCATCAATACCATGATTTCCGTTTCTTTGTTATATTTCCATATTTATCCCGTTGAATTATTCGAATTTGATGGATTTTCGAAATGCAGTTTTAGTGTACAATCCAGTCCGTCAATTCATGTTCATGTGCACACACTTCCATTTCGGAGAGCACACTCCATGAACCTCATCTTTCTGGTGAATTACTAGTCGAGCTAAATCCACATAATATAAACTCATAGAGTATTGTCGGGATTACCACCCGAGGCTAAATCCTCACAACGACAATTACTCTAATGAGCTTGGATCTGAATTACCGATTCGAGCTAAATTCAAACCCTAATTCGGATTACACGTCCTGGCTAAATCCATTTTACACATATTCTTGGGAGGGCTATATCAGGATAGGATCACCCGTCCTGCTAGATCCTTTTACCGTCAATTCCTTTTCAAATATCCATCGAATTTTCCTTTCATTCAACTGGATTTCTTCCCTTTTATCAAATATATCAATGTTTCATCAATCTTCATACAATGAACATTCAACTTATATTCACATCAATAACATACATTTCAAGCATTTAAGAAGATAATTCAAGTTACATGAACTTACCTCGATACTTGTTAAATGCGCAAAAATCTACTAATCCGGACTTTTCCTTTCCTCTATCTAGCTTCAGTATTTGTGTTTTCTAGATCTAAATAAATAAATTCAATCATCAATTCAATACATTTCATCTTCACATGTAGCATTCACTATAATTCTATTATTGTTCATAATTCATTCAAAGCTGTCTACTTGAGTCACAGTCACTAAATTATTTATTTCTCGAGCTACAGAACTCCAATTGAAGAACCATTAATTTTCCATGAAACTATACTCTACATATATTTATACCATAAAATTTCCAGAATTTTGGATTATTCAATTAGTATAGTTTATTCATTAAAATTTCCTTGTTTTACTATTTAACAATTAAGACCACTTTTCACTACGAATCAATTTTATCCTTGTAAAGAATTCAAATGATGTTTTAGTTTGTTTCTTCTAAAAATATACTCATTAATGAGTCTAACCATATAAATTTAAGTCCCTAATTATTTTTATTCAATTTTTATGATTTTTCAAAGTCGAACAGGGATCTCAAAATCACTCTAAACCAGTCCTACAAAAATATAAATATCTCAAAACAAAGAATTTCTTTGCTTTCTATGTTTCTTTCATATGAAAATAGACTCAATAAGCTTTAATTTCATGTCTTACTCAACTTCTAATTCCACTTCTACGATTTTTAGTGATTTTTCAAAGTTATTCTACTGTTGCTGTCCCAAAACTGTTTTCTTATAGCTTACTTCTCAATTAAATCCATTTTTCAACTTCTAAGTCCTTAATTCATGGTTTTGTTTCATCATAAACTATACTTGAGAGCTCACAAACTTTCAATATGACAACTTAGCTTCATCAAAACCTTGTTCCAAGGCTTCTAAAACATCAAAATTAAGTAAGAAGGGCTAAATTGACTTACCTATCAACTTCCAAGCTTCAAACTTTGAATTTTCCCTTTCTTCTTTCTTTTCTTTCCTTCCTTCTTTCCTTCCCTGTTTCGTTTGCCTATTCTGTTTCTATTTCTCTTCTTTTTTTTTCTTATATTTCTTTTTACCTATTTATATAATAATATAATATAATATAATATATTAAATAATAATATTCTTAATTTATTAAGTAATTATATATTTATATTTTAATTATAAAATCTTTGATATTTTTATCGTATGCCGCCTCAACTATAAAGAATGACATAATTTCCTTTTTAGTCCCTTTAGCTTTTCTTTAATCTATAATTAAACTTTTACTTCTATTTCAATTTAATCCTTTTCATTTAATTATCTACCCAAGCGTTAAAATTTTCTAACAAAATTTCAATACCACATTACTAACATTTTATAAACATTTATAAAATATTTCCTATCATATAAATATTCATGCAAACATATTAAAATAAATTTCTCTTTAAATCAAATTTATGGTTCTGAAACCATTGTTAGATAACCTTGAATTTAGGCCATTCTGAGATTTCAAGAGCGTTTCATCCACATCTTGATGGTCGATCGAAAGGGTAATTCAGATCTTAAAAGACATGTTGAGAGGTCGTGTTATCGACTTGAGGGGTAGTTGGGAGGATTTTCTACCATGGGCAGAATTCACATACAACAATAGTTACTAATCCAGCATTCGAGATGGCACCTACGAAGCGCTATATATGCGTAAGTGTCGTACCCTACCTCTTTGGATGAGTTGGGTGAGCAGCGGTTGTTGGGTCCGAACTTAATCTTAGAGACAGAGGAGAAAGTTATGTTGATTCGAACACGGTTGAAGGAAGCTCCCGACAGACAGAAATCGTATGCAGATCTGAAGCGTAAGGATATAGAGTTCTCAGTGGGTGATCAAGTCTTCCTGAAAATCTCACCTTGGAAAAAAATTTTGAGATTTGGACAGAAGGGCAAGCTAAGTCCCAGGTCCATCGGGCCTTATCGTGTATTGAAACGTGTGGGACCAGTGGCGTATCAGCTTGAGTTACCTCCGGAGTAAGTCAAATACATGATGTATTCCATGTCTCAATGTTGAGGCGCTACCGTTCTGATCCGTCTCACATAGTACCAGTGGAGGAGATTGAAGCGAGACCAGACTTGTCTTTTGAGGAGGAACCAGTACAGATCTTAGATCGAGACGTTAAGGTTTTGAGGAGGAAATCAGTGCCATTGGTCAAAGTCTAATGGAGAAATCATGGTGAAGAGGAAGCCACGTGGGAGCCAAAAGATGTGATGCGGCGGCAATACCCTCACCTCTTTTGATCCGGTAAATTTTGAGGCCGAAATTTCCTTAAGGGGGTAGAACTGTAATATCCTAGGAATTAGGGTTCCGCATTCTTATGATATCTATGTGGTTGGCTTGTTTGGCTTACTTTTTGGATATGTTTGGGGGTCTCAAGCTCAGGGTAAAGCCAGAGCCTTAGTTAAATTTTGGTTTTAAGGCTTAATAGGGGATGAGCTTGTAGAGGTAGGCCTTATATATATTTGTGTGTGTTTATGACACAAAAAAATAGTTGTGGTTTGGTGGTAAGTGATGCCTAGGAAGCAAGGGGGGATGACGCCTCAGGGGAGCATGGAGGAGAAGGGAGCAGGTTCGAATCTCACAGCTTGCATTTTTGGGGGTTTCATTTTGCTAAGGATGGAGAAGAGGTAGATTCAGCTAAGACTCTGCATGTTAGTTGTGGAATGGTTCAACATATTTGAAATGGAAGGAGGAGAGGTGTTAGAGGAGTAAGAATTGGTCAACACATTTGAAATGGGGAGTGGAGAGTGAAAGGTGGAGGAATTTGTGGGATGTGGAGAGAGGGAGAGAGGTTGGGCGAATGAGGGAAGTGTGGGGGGAGTGCATGTGCGGTTTTAGTTTGGGTTAGGTAGGGCCAAATTTCCTTTTGGGTGCTTAGACATTGGTAAGCAATTTCGGTCATTAGTGAAAGGGGGAGTGCCGTTTTCTTGAAGTGGTCATTTTGAGTGTAGTGTTTGCCAAATCTATTCTAGAAACTCTCTCTTTTTCTTTTGCATTTTCAAACATTTGCTTCATTTTCTCTTCTACCAAAACCGTAGCACCTTTTAGCTTCATTTCTTCTCCTTCTTGTTTCTTTGGTGATAGCCGAATATTAGAGTGGTGATTTGTGTTTTCTTTATTTCTTTTTCTTCCATTTGCTATTTATTTCCCTTCATAACTGAACCTTGTCCTCTATCTTTGCTTCACTTATCTCTTTTTATTCATATTTTGTGGAAGCTGAACCTCTTTTTGCGTCAGTTAAAGGCACCATTTCCATTGTTTTGTGCCAGTAGACGAATATAGCCTCTTCAGTCGACATAATCTTGTTCTTCGGTAAGAAGCCTCCTTTCTATTTTGTTTTCTATTTGTTCTTTTTTCTCTTCTCTTTTTGGTTTGGTTAAATCGAAGGTTCTGACGCGCTTCTTTGGGCATTGGCCGATTGTAGAGGGGTTTGCTCTCATCTTCTCTTCTTCGTTTAGCCTGCGTTTGGGGAAGTCTCTGGTAAGCATGGATGTTGGCCGAATGGGTAGTAAGGGGGTCTTTCTTGTTTGGTTTAGCTGAAAGGCCATTTCTTTTGTTATGTTTTGGGGAATCTGTTCTAACTAGATGCATTATAGAGACTCATTCATTTTTATAGATCAAGCCTTCTAGCATTCGATTTTCGTTGATCAAAGTAAGAAGCTTCTTTCGATTTGGAGTACCTATTCTCTCTTTCTTTTTCATTCATTTAACCTAGTTTCCTGATCAAGAACCTTTCATAGATACGAATGCCAGTCAGGTGAATGAGGGGGTTGGACTCGTAGTCTTTGCCCCTAGGTTCAAACAGCGTGCAGTGTCTGCCGTTCGAGATTTTTCATCAGGTTGTGGGCCAACTTTGAATCTGAATAGACAGATCGCAATGGTTCGCGATAGTGAGGGGACCACTGATCAAGAGTGCTTAATCTTCTACGTTATCAGGTGTGTAATTTCTCACTCCTTCCTTCATTTGATCGTTATTCACTAAGTATATGTGTTATTTAGAAGCTAAAACTTCGGTAGTGTTTATTGGGTTACCCTTGAGGGGTAAAATCGAGATACCAGGTTAGTGATTTTCTAACTAGGCCGCTTAAACACTTCAGCGTGGATTATATATATACTTTGCTGATATTGTGTATGTTATAAAATGTTGCATCCATTTCCACTATGATTGCATGTTGCATGGGATTGGAAAGATGTTGATGATGCTAAGGGGCAGTGTATATCGGTGACTTTGTCACACTATTCTGATGGATCGGTGTCATATATGTATATCGGTGACTTGGTCACATTGATGCGATGGCTAGGCCACATTATATCGACTTTGAGCAGCATAACTGTCAGCATGACTTCCAAAGAGGAGTGTAGCGGATGGAGGGTTGATTGTAGAAATCCCCACAGGTGTGCTGAGGTTGGATATATGGAGCGGAGTGTAGAGGATGGATCATTAGGATGGGATGGGTTTATTATATTGAATATCTACTATGCTATAGTGCCTGAGTTTTGGCCGCTTGAATAATGGCGGCTTAGGCCTAGTTATGGTTTATGTGAGGTAATTGCACACTGAGTCATCATGACTCACCCCTTCTGCTTAAACTTTTACAGGTAATTCGTAGTTTCGTGGATTTGGGCTGGAGTGGACTTCGAGGTGGCCATGCATAGTTATTATTAAATTAAAATTTACTTTTCTTTGGATTCTCTTTATTTTGGGGATTTTTGTTATGTAATAAGGCCATTAATAATTTGGGTTTATATTTGGTTCAAACTTTAAACGCTTTAGTTTATGATTTTTTTTTTGGTAAGATGATTTCGTAATAAAACGCAAATTGAAAGTTTTTCAACAACCCAACCAACAAATTTACAAATTATATTAAACAAACAATCTCAAGTTAACTTAATGCAACATCAAGTGTTTTTAAACGTCACCCAAAGGCATGATTTGGGCTAAGTATAATTTTTATAAAATGAACACCGAGGTTTCAGATTAACTGTTGAACTTGAAGTTTTTAAAAGAGAGATTCCAAAATTTTCATACGAATGTGAAGTTTCTTAAAAATCTTCTTATATGACATACCAAATCCAGTCGTGGTGTTTGGGCTGGGTTTAGGATGTTACATGATCTGTGGAACTCAATAAATTCTGTGTGGGTTTGGGGTGTTACAAGAGTCTGAAGTATCTTTTCACGCAGAAGGATTTAAATTTGAGACAGCGAAGGTGGATTGAGTTGTTGAAGGACTACAACTGCTCGATTGAGTATCATCCGGGCAAGGCTAACGTAGTGGCTGATGCGTTGAGCCGTAAGGTGGTAGTAGACTTGCAAGCGATGTTTGCTCACCTTAGTCTGTATGACGATGGGAGTTTGTTAGCGGAATTGCAAGTAAAGCCGACTTGGGTGGAGCAAATTAAAGAAAAATAGTTAGTGGATGGGGGTTTGAATGCTCAGAGGTTGCAAGTACAGAGTAATGGTGTGGAAGGTTACAGCTTGACTCATGATGGAGTGTTGTGTTTTCAAGGGAGAGCTTGTATGCCGAAGGACGTCGAGTTGAGGCAAAGGATTCTTCAGGATGCACATAGCAGCCCATACGCTATGCATCCTAGAGGTAGCAAGATGTACCAGGATTTGCAAAAGCAATTCTGGTGGCTAGGGTTGAAGCGGGAAGTGACTGAGTTTGTGGGTAAGTGTTTGACGTGTCGTGGTCAAAGTGAACATCACCACTGGTCGAGTTTACTTGACCAGTGAAGATTCCTCAATGGAAGTGGGGAAGGATCACTATGGACTTTGTCAGTGGGCTACCCCTTACGCCTACAGGAAGGACTCAGTCTGGGTGATTGTGGACCTTTTGACTAAATCAGCTCATTTCATACCGGTGAGGGTTGATTATTCGCTTCAGAAGTTGGCTAAGTTGTATGTAGCTGAGATAGTAAGGTTGCATGGGGTACCAGTGTCAATTATCTCAAATAGGGATCCTAGGTTCACGTCAAGGTTCTGGAGAGCTTTGCATTAGGCTTTGGGAACAAGGTTGGATTTCAGTACAGCTTTTCACCTGCAATCCGATGGACAGTCTGAAAGAGTAATCCAAATTTTAGAGGATATGCTAAGGAGCTGTGTTCTGGATTTCAGTGGTAGTTGGGAGGAGTATCTACCATTGGCAGAGTTCGCTTATAACAATAGTTATCAAGCGAGTATCCAGATGGCACCATACGAGGCACTGTATCTATGGAAATTTCGCACTCCTACGTGTTGGACAGAGTTGGGTGAACGGCAAATATTAGGTCCGGAGTTGGTGGCAGAAACTGAGAATAAAGTTAAGGTGATTCGGGCTCGTCTTAAGGAAGCGTCGGACAGGCAAAAGTCTTACGCTGATCTTAAGCGCAGGAATATAGAGTATGCAGTGGGTGATAAGGTTTTTCTGAAGGTATTGCCATGGAAGAAAGTGCTGAGATTTGGACGGAAAGGGAAACTAAGCCCTAGGTTTATTGGGCCGTACACGGTGTTGAAGCGAGTAGGACTAGTAGCTTATCATCTCGAGTTGCCAGCAGAGTTAAGTCAGACTCACGACGTCTTCCATGTTTCGATGCTTAGGCACTATCGGTCAGATCCGTCATACGTTGTGCCAGTTGCAGAGATTGAGGTGAGCTCAGACTTGTCTTTCGAGAAGGAGCCGGTATAGATTTTGGATCGGGATGTCAAGGTCTTGCGTAGGAAGTCAGTACCCCTGGTGAAAGTGTTATGGTAGAATCATGGTACGAAGGAGGCCATATGGGAGCCAGAGGACGTGATGCAGCAGCAATACCCTCAACTCTTCTGACCAGGTAATTTCGAGGCTGAAATTATATTTTTAGGGGGTAGAACTGTAACATCCTTAAAATGGGGTCTCTGTATTTTGCATGTGTTTGCATGTGATGGTATGTCTGCTGTGCTAGTTTAGCATGTCTTGGGGACTAGGCATGACCTCGGGTTAGTCCTGGGTCATGGCCAAAATTTTTGTTTAGCACTTAAGAGAAATGAGCTAGGGGAAATAGGGGTTAAGAGAATTAATTTAAGGGAGCTTAGTGTTGGCCGAATGCCAAACACTAAGGGGTGATGGAGGAATCGGTTGTGTTAGCAAAAGGGTGTGCCAAAAGTCCTTTCATTCTTTTTGCCAAACCCTCCTTATTCCCATTCTCTTTTTCTTCTTTTTCCTATTTTGTTCAAAGCCGAAACCTACCCTCACATCTTCTCCTCCATTTTTTCCTTTCTATTCCGTTCTTTCTCTTCTCTCAAACCCATTGCCGAATCTATCTCCTTCCACTTCCCTTCTCTTCACCATCTTTCCCGAATCAAACCATCATTTAAGCTGAAACCTTGTTATTCTTCTCTTGGCCGAATACTTTGCTCATAAACCTCTCTCTTCTTGCGTTTTCTTTTCATCATCTCAAGTGCCGACATTCATCTCCTCTTTGGTTCTCTTTGCCGAATCTCCTGGTGAGTGATTTCTTCATCATTTCTTCTTGATCGATTTGGGTAATGTCGAATCTCTTTTGCCTTCAATCGCTAGTAATCAAAACCTTAATTTATTTTTGTTCTATGTGGTAGCCGAAACCCTTAACACCAATAAAGGGTGCCGACCTTTTGTGTAAAGAAGCCGAATCAGTCATTAAGGTAAGGGGCGACTAACTCTTTTGGTTTCGGATTCATGTTATGGCCGAATGGCCTTTAGATCTTTAATGATGTGTTAAGCCGATTGTAGGGGGAGGGAGAAGTAGCCCAATACAGTGAAGTTGGAGATTTGGTTGCCGATTAAGGGTTTGGCCGATTGTAAAGGGAGATCTTCTGAGTAGTTTCGGGATTTGGTTGGAAATCAAATCGGCTTTAAGGTGAGTGCTATCTTTGGGCGACACATCCTTCGGGATTTCTAATAGAGCCGAATGGGCTTTTGGGTTTCTAACTAATGTTGGCCGATTGTAGGAGGGAGCAACGTTTGGGATCTCGTTAGTTTACGTAGTCTCGGGATTCGCTTAGATTTACGAATAGCCAGGTGTGTAACGCTTACACACTTTATTAGTATAATATGCCTATTATGTTACTGTTTTAGCCAATGAAATCAGTGGTTATGCCTTGTGGGTATGAGCTTGGATTCCGGGTAAGTCCCCTGTTATGTGATTTTTTATATACATCATCGTGTTATTGATATATGCTATGCTATGCGTTATTGCATGATACATGATATTATGCCACATATGTTATGGACATGATGATGGGGTTGATGAGAGGATAGGGAAGGAATATTTGGACTGTCACCTGTGGTTTTGACCACACAACGGGTTGGCCCCGTCTTTGATATTATATTTTGTGACTAAGTCCCAGTGGTTTTGACCACCAGTGGTTTTGACCACATATGAATATTGTGACTCGTCCCAGTGGTTTGGTACCACAGTGGGTTGGCCCCATATGCTGATTATTATGGGATTGACATTAGTGGTTTTGACCACACGATGGGTTGGCCCCATCACTCGATTTGTGACTACGGTCATCAGTGGTTTTGACCATACCGTTATATATATTTGTGACTACGATCACCAGTGGTTTTGACCACCAGTGGTTTTGACCACACGGGGTAGTTAAAGGAGATCGGATGGTTAGCTTATGGGTTGCATGATTTGCATGTTTTACTGATGATTTGTGTGAGTGCTTGCACTATCGGGTTGGGGATTTATACACTGAGTCTTGGTGACTTACCCCTTCCCTTATATTTTGCAGATGAGGCGTAGATTGCGGATATGGAGCCGGAGAGGACTCGAGGTGGCCATGCATGCTTGATTCGGGTTTTTACTTTAAAGTACTATTTTGGTTTTATTCGTTCTCTTTAAATTTGGTTTTGGTTTTGTAATAAGGCCGCTAAGTATTATTTTGGGTTTTATTATTTGCTTTTATTTTGATTATGTAATACCTATGTTGGATATATGAACTTGTTAAATTAACCGGTAAAAAGCAAAGTTTTCAAAACTATAACTCCTTCGTTTTCTTTTTAAACGTTGCCATCGGGTAACACCACTTATAAGATGATAACATGTATGTTTTCTAAAAACTTGCAATAATAAGTAGGTTTTCAAGCAAGGATTTCTAAACTTTTCATACTACAACAGGGTTTTCTGAGAAAATTATCCGACAAACTTTCTTTTTAAAAAGGTTATCACTCCGTAGCATGCTAGATCCGGTTGTGGTGTGTTGACCGGGTTTGGGGTGTTACAATTTTGGTAACAGAGCCAAGTTCAAAAGCTCGACTGTGGGCCTGAGGCCCAAAATGTTTTAAAGTTGGGTTTTGAAAAGTTTTTGGAAAAGGTACATGGTTTGAACAGCATGGCACCGAGTCTCCGGCATCGATCCGCCCAGGTAAGTATTCCTAACTATTGCGTGAATTATATGTGGGGGAAATGGGTATTTCGGGATCGTAGATTAGTAGAATAGGAGTTATTGAACCCTAGGAATAGCTTACTCCAACACAAATTACATAAGACTTAAAGATCCACTAAACAAACCTATGAGTACGTCACTGATTTAAGGGTGTGGCAACCATTGTGCACATGTCTAGGAATGGATTCAGGGGGAGCTTGGTATTTAAGCAGTCCTAGTGACTCACCTCCTCTCCACTCGAATCCTACCTGGTGCGTAGTGACGATTCATCCTAACTGAGACGACTTATTCAAAGGCTAAATTTAATAACTAAAACCCAAAAGGGACCAGCCATTTTGTTTTGAAACACTTTAAACCTTGGTTTTGAAATTACCATAGTATCCTTGATTTAAGAAATGACCAAATTACCCCTAACTTATAACAATTACCAAAATGCCCTCAGTATGGAAAATTGTCGAAGTACTCCTGAATTGAAAATTTTCAAGATACCCTTAATTTGTAAAATCACCTGGAACCATATTTTTTTAAAAAAATTATTACGAAAATATCCCTGGTTTATGAAATTACCAAAATACCCCCAATTTTTGGAATTTCTAAAACACCTATGATTTGTAAAGGTTTTCGAATTAACCCTGATTTATTACTGAAATACCCCGATAGGTTAATTACGAAAATACCCCCAGGTAGTGAAATGACGAGAATACCCCTACACGTGGAATGTAGGTGGAGGAGGTTATTGATGAGTAAATGTGATTCACTTAATTAGGGTAGGAAATTGAAATGAAAACTTTGTGATGATCGAAAGAACCACTACCAAACTACTTTGCATAAAACTTATTCATGGGTAATAAGTGGAACAGAAGCTAATTCATAATTTTTTTTAAGCAAATAAATCGCGATTTAGATATGAGTACTAGGGGACGTGGTCGTAATATGCGAGGACGTAGTAGAGGTGGAATGGCCGTATTAGAACTCGTTAGGTCTAGTCAAGGGTCCGAGAATGAGATACCACTACCACCAGCTACTGGTGTAGAGTATCAGGATCAAACGGGGGAAGATGCAGTGTCGCAGGTGATGCTGCGAGTGCTGGAAAGAGTGGCTAGAGCAGGTGGAGGTACGGGAGCTCGAAAATCCGTATCTGAGCGACTCCGAACCAATGGAGCTGAGGTATTCTGAGAGGTAGCTGGTGTGGCACCCAATACATCTGAGTATTGGTTGGAAGCAACAGAATGAATCATGGACGATTTGGATCTGACGGCTGAGGAGAAACTAAAAGGAGTGGTGTCGCTTCTCCGAGATGAGTCATACCAGTGGTGGCTCATGGTTCGGGATAGTGCTGTAGTGGATGATCTTACTTGGGATTATTTTAAGGTAGCATATCAGAAGAAGTATGTTGGGACCAGTTATATTGATCTTGTGAGGAAGGCGTTTACGAGGTTGGTTCGGGGAGTAAGTCTCAGATCGAGTCGAGGCGTAATTCTTAAGGTTGAGCCGATATGCTCGGGGCATCATAGCAACAGAGCATGAGCGATGCGTCAGATTCGAGGACGGATTAAGGGATGATTTGAGGTTGTTGATCGCTCTACAGTAGGAGATAGAATTTGCGGTCTTAGTGGAAAAGGCCAAAGTTACGAAGGAAGTGAAACAGTCGGTTAGACAGAATCAGGACAAGGGTTGGAATAAGAGGAATTCTGAATCATCTGGGTCAACCGAGAATCAACAGAAATGGGGTAAATATAGTGGGTCGAATCAAGCTACTAGGCCTACTGCTGTTGATACTCAGTGGCTGCCACGATGTGCTCGTTGTGGAAAGTCACACACGGGAGAATGTTGGACTGAAAATAGAGGATGTTTTGAATGTTGATCGATGGGGCACCGAGTGAGAGATTGTCCACAGAGGTCATCTAGGTTGCAGTCTGGGGATCAGAATTGTACTCAGAACAGGAGGGATGGTCAGCAGCCACAAAGGGGCAGTGGTGCTGCTAGGGGAGGTAATGGCTCTGGTAGAGGCCGTGGAGCACCAGGCAGAGGTGTAGGTAGTACAGAGGCTAGACAGCCTGGACTGGTCTACACAGCGAGGCGCCGAAAGGAGGGTGACGCACCGGACGTCATAACCGGTACGTTCTTAATCTTTGGACTACCTTATAATATTTTGATAGATGTGGGTTCGACGCACTCATATGTAGCCAGTAGCATAGTGGAAACTATGAACTTGAATTCTGAGATTACTTCTAGGAAGATGACTGTGATAAGCCCTTTAGGTCACTCTGTAGAAGTAAGTAGACTATATAGGGATGTACCCCTAGAACTTCAAGGGGTCGTGTTTTTGGCTGATTTGATGGAACTGTCGTTTGGAGAGTTCGATCTGATTCTCGGGATAGATTGGCTGGTGAAGTACCAGGCCAGTTTGGATTGCGCGGCCAAGTGCATGGTGTTAACGATGACGGAAGGTAGGGAGGTGGTGATGATAGGTGATAGAAGGGATTACTTATCCAATGTGGTCTCTGCACTGAAGGCAGAGAAAATGGTAAGGAAGGGTTATGAGGCCTTCATGGTGCATGTTTGTGCTTTGGGAACCAAGGATGCAGCTGTAGAGAGTGTTTGAACTGTAGGGGAATTTACGAATGTATTCCCAGAAGAACTTCCAGGTCTGCCTCCAGATCGGGAAGTTGAATTCGATATAGACCTGTTACCTGGAATAGGGCCAGTGTCCATAGCCCCGTATAGAATGGCGCCAAAGGAATTGGTGGAGTTGAAGGCTCAAATTCAGGAGTTATTGGAATGAGGTTTCATTCGACCAAGCATATCTTCTTGGGGAGCACCTGTGCTCTTTGTGAAGAAAAAAAGACGGTACAATGCGGATGTGTATAGACTACCACCAGCTGAACAAGTTGACGATCAAAAACAAGTATCCGTTGCCCAGGATTGACGACTTGTTTGATCAACTTAAGGGTGCATCAGTTTTCTCAAAGATAGATCTCAGGTCGGGGTATCATCAACTCATATTAAAGGAGGCTGATGTTCATAAGATGGCATTCCGTACTCGGTATGGGCATTACAAGTTTCTGGTGATGCCGTTTGGGTTAACCAATGCACCGGCAGCATTCATGGACTTGATGAATTGGGTGTTTCAGCAATAGTTGGACCAGTTTGTTGTAGTATTTATAGACGACATATTGGTGTACTCAAAGACTGAGGAGGACCATGATACGCACTTGCTGGTAGTTTTGCAAATTCTGATGGAGAAGCAGCTATTTGCCGAATTCAGTAAGTGTGAGTTTTGGCTTAGGGAAGTGACTTTCTTGAGTCACGTAGTGTCCGCTGAAGGGATTAGAGTGGACCCTCGCAAGATTGAGGCGGTGTTGGATTGGAAACCGCCTAGGTCGGTTGCAGAAATTCAGAGTTTTTTAGGTCTGGTGGGGTATTACTAGAGATTTGTGGAAGGATTTTCTCTGATCGCGGCGCCGTTGACCAAGTTATTAAGGAAAGGAGTTTCATTTGTGTGGTCGGAGAAACAACAGGAAAGTTTCGACAAGTTGAGGAAGATTCTGACTGAAGCTCTGGTTTTGGTTCAGCCTGAGGTAGGAAAGGTATTCATGGTCTATTGCGATGCATCACATACTGGCTTGGGATGTGTGTTAATGTAGGAAGGGAAAATAGTGGCATATGCGTCTCGACAGCTGAGACTGCATGAGGTTAACTATCTGACACATGATCTGGAGTTGGCTGCAGTGGTTTTCGCCCTGAAAATTTGGAGACACTATTTATTTGGAGAGAAGTAGATAGCCTATATGGACCACAAGAGTCTGAAGTATCTTTTAACACAGAAGGATTTAAATTTGAGACAGCGAAGGTGGTTGTTGAAGGACTACGACTGCTCGATTGAGTATCATCCGGGCAAGGCTAACGTAATGGCTGATGCGTTGAGCCGTAAGGTGGCAGTAGACTTGCGAGCGATGTTTGCTCACCTTAGTCTGTATGACGATGGGAGTTTGTTGGCGAAATTGCAAGTAAAGCCGACTTGGGTGGAGCAGATTAAAGAAAAATAGTTAGTGGATGAGGGTTTGAATGCTCGGAGGTTGCAAGTATAGAGTAATGGTGTGGAACGTTACAGCTTGACTCACGATGGAGTGTTGTGTTTTCAAGGGAGAGCTTGTATGCCGAAGGACGTCGAGTTGAGGCAAAAGATTCTTCAGGATGCACATAGCAGCCCATACGCTATGCATCCTAGAGGTAGCAAGATGTACCGGGACTTGCGAAAGCGATTACGTGGCTGTGGTTGAAGCGGAAGTGATCGAGTTTGTGGGTAAGTGTCGGCGTGTCGCCAGGTAAAAGCGAACATCGCCATCACGTTTACTTCATTGGTGAAGATTCCTCAATGGAAGTGGGAAAGGATCACTATGGACTTTGTCAGTGGGCTACCCCTTACGCCTAGCAAGAAGGACTCAGTCTGGGTGATTGTGGACCGTTTGACTAAATCAGCTCATTTCATACCAGTGAGGGTTGATTATTCGCTTCAGAAGTTGGCTAAGTTGTATGTGGCTGAGGTAGTAAGGTTGCATGGGGTACCAGTGTCAATTATCTCGGATAGGGATCCTAGGTTCACGTCAAGGTTCTGGAGAGCTTTGCATCAGGCTTTGGGAATGAGTTGGATTTCAGCAAAGCTTTTCACCCGCAATCCGATGGATAGTTTGAAAGAGTAATCCAGGTTTTAGAGGATATGCTAAGGGGCTGTGTTCTGGATTTCAGTGGTAGTTGGGAGGAGTATCTACCATTGGCGGAGTTCGCTTATAAAAATAGTTATCAAGTGAGTATCTAGATGGCACCATACGAGGCATTGTATAGACAGAAATGCCGCACTCCTACGTGTTGGACAGATTTGGGTGAACGGCAGATATTAGGTCCAGAGTTGGTGGCAAAAACTGAGGATAAAGTTAAGGTGATTCGGGCTCGTCTTAAGGAAGCGTCAGACAGGCAGAAGTCTTACGCTGATCTTAAGCGCATGGATATAGATTATGCAGTGGGTGATAAGGTTTTTCTGAAGGTATCGCCATGGAAGAAAGTGCTAAGATTTGGACGGAAAGGGAAACTAAGCCCTAGGTTTATTGGGCCGTACACGGTGTTGAAGCGAGTAGGACCGGTAGCTTATCAGCTCGAGTTCCCAGAAAAGTTAAGTCAGATTCACGACATCTTCCATGTTTTGATGCTTAGGCGCTATCGGTCAGATCCTCACTCGTTGTGGCAGTTGCGAAGATTGAGGTGAGCTCAGACTTGTCTTTCGAGGAGGAGCCGGTACAGATTTTGGATCGGGATGTCAAGGTCTTACGTAAGAAGTCAGTACCCCTGGTGAAAGTGTTATGGCGGAATCATGGTACGAAGGAGGCCACATGGGAGCCAGAGGACGTGATGCGGTAGCAATACCCTCAACTCTTCTGACCAGGTAATTTCGAGGCCGAAATTATATTTTTAGGGGGTAGAACTGTAACATCCTTAAAACGGGGTCTCTGCATTTTGCATGTGTTTGCATGTGATGGTATGTCTGCTGTGCTAGTTTAGCATGTCTTATTGACTAGGCATGACCTCGGGCTAGTCCTGGGTCATGGCCAACATTTTTGTTTAGCACTTAAGAGAAAGGAGCTAGGGGAAATAGGGGTTAAGGGAATTAATTTGAGGTTTTAGACACAAGAAGTGCCTTGGTAAAGTGGCAAAGAGGCGCCACTCAAGTCACAAGGGAGGTGACGCCACAAGGGGTAAGGAGGACCTTGGTTGAGTTGCAAATCCTTTCTGCTCAATTATTTTGACACCACAAAGGCGAGGTGTGCTCGGGTGGGACTCTCATGGATAGATGAGGATTGAGTCAACAAATTTGATATGGATAAACAGGAGGATTTTTAGGAATCGGCTAAGGGAGCTTAGTGTTGGCCGAATGCCAAACACTAAGAGGTGAGGGAGGAATCGGTTGGGTTAGCAAAAGGTGTGCTGAAAGTTCTTTCATTCTTTTTGCCAAACCTTCCTCATTCCCATTCTCTTTTTCTTCTTCTTCCTATTTTGTTCAAAGCCGAAACCTACCCTCACATCTTCTCCTCTATTTTTTTTCCTTTCTATTTTGTTCTTTCTCTTTTCTCAAACCCATTGCCGAATCTATCTCCTTCCTCTTCTCTTCTCTTCACCATCTTTCCCGAATCAAACCGTCACTTAAGTCGAAACCTTGTTGCTCTTCTCTTGGTCAAATACTTTGCTCATAAACCTCTCTCTTCTTGCGTTTTCTTTTCATCATCTCAAGTGCCGACATTCATCTCCTCTTTGGTTCTTTTTGCCGAATCTCCTGGTGTGTGATTTCTTCATCTTTTCTTCTTGATCGATTTGGGTAATGCCGAATCTCTTTTTCCTTCAATCACTAGTAATCAAAACCTTAATTTATTTTTGTTCTATGTGGTAGCCGAAACCCTTAACACCAATAAAGGGTACCGACCTTTGGTGTAAAGAAGCCAAATCAGTCATTAAGGTAAGGAGCGACTAACTCTTTTGGTTTCAGATTCATGTTATGGCCGAATGGCCTTTAGATCTTTAATGATGTGTTAAGCCGATTGTAGGGGGAGGGACAAGTAGCCTAATATAGTGAAGTTGGAAATTTGGTTATCGATTAAGGGTTTGGCCGATTGTAAAGGGAGATCTTCTGAGTAGTTCGGGATTTGGTTGGAAACCAAATCGACTTTAAGGTGAGTGCTATATTTGGGCGACATATCCTTCAGGATTTCTAATAGAGCCGAATGGGCTTTTGGGTTACTAACTAGTGTTGGCCGATTGTAGGAGGGAGAAATGTTCGAGATCTTGTTAGTTTGCGTAGTCTCGGGATTCGCTTAGATTTATGAATAGCTAGGTGTGTAATGCTTACACACTTTATTAGTATAATATGCCTATTATGTTACTATTTTAGCCAATGAAATCAGTGGTTATGCCTTGTGGGTATGAGCTTGGATTCCGGGTAAGTCCCCTGTTATGTGATTTTTGATATACATCATCATGTTATTGATATATGTTATGCTATGCGTTATTGCATGATACATGATATTATGTCATGTATGTTATGGACATGATGATGGGATTGATGAGAGGAGGGGGAAGGAATATTTGGACTGTCAGTTTTGACCACACGACGGGTTGGCCCCGTCTTTGACATTATATTCTATGACTAAGTCCCAGTGGTTTTGACCACGAGTGGTTTTGACCACATATGAATATTGTGACTCGTCCCAGTGGTTTGGTACCACAGTGGGTTGGCCCCACATGTTGATTATTACGGGATTGTCATCAGTGGTTTTGACCACACGATGGGTTGGCCCCATCACTCGATTTGTGACTACGGTCATCAGTGGTTTTGACCACACCGTTATATATATTTGTGACTACAGTCACCAGTGGTTTTGACCACCAGTGGTTTTGACCACACGGGGTCACTTCACTTCATTCAAATAATGGGTTCTTTCTTTGAATTTGTTGTGATACAATAAGTTTTTTTTATTGTATTTAAACAAAAAAAATGGATAACAATGGAATGAATAAGACAGGGTTAAAGGAGAATGGGTGGTTAGGTTATAGGTTGCATGATTTGCATGTTTTACTGATGATTTGTCTGAGTGCTTGCACTATCGGGTTGGGGATTTATACACTGAGTCTTGGTGACTCACCCCTTCCCTTATATTTTGCAGATGAGGCGTAGATTGTGGATATGGAGCCGGGGAGGACTCGAGGTGGCCATGCATGCTTGATTCGGGTTTTGACTTTAAAGTACTATTTCGGTTTTATTCGTTCTCTTTGAATTTGGTTTTGGTTTTGTAATAAGGCCGCTAAGTATTATTTTGGGTTTTATTATTTGCTTTTATTTTGATTATGTTATACCTATGTTGGATATATAGACTTGTTAAATTAACCGGTAAAAAGCAATGTTTTCAAAACTACAACTCCTTTATTTTTTTTTAAAACGTTGCCATCGGGTAACACCACTTATAAGATGATAACTTGTATGTTTTCTAAAAACTTGCAACAATAAGTAGATTTTCAAGCAAGGATTTCTAAACTTTTCATACTACAACAGGGTTTTCTCAGAAAATTATCCGACAAACTTTCTTTTTAAAAAGGTTATCACTCCGTAGCATGCCAGATCCAGTTGTGGTCTATTGACCGGGTTTGGGGTGTTACAAATCAGCCATGCTCAAATCTGATACAGTTGACTATTTGATTTCCTAAATGGTTCTTTTATTTCTTTTGTTTTATTTTTATTACAAAAAACCCTAACAGTCACTCTTTATTTGATCGTAATATAGTCTATTTAGAATACTAATTAGATCTATTAGTGCTTATATTAGGATTTACTTAGTGCTCTCCTCCCTTGGGTATGATCCTTAGAGTACTTACTTACTTTGTTGTAACTATATTACAACCTGACTCGTATACTTGCAGATACCGCCTTTTTAACATATTTTGTGTGGGATTTTTATTTTGGGCATTGGTACATCCGGAGGCGATCAAGTTGTTGGCTTCGTTGCCAGGGAGGCAATGTCAGTAAAATGATTTTAATTTTTGCAATTAATAGAATAATTAGGAAATTCCTAAATTATATATTCAATTTTTTTTTTGCTAACTTCTTTATTCTCTTTTTCGGTTTAGTGTATGACTCGTACTAGGGGAACACCTATAGAGCCATCTATAGACCTAGAAAGAATAATTCATAGGAATTATCGACAGAAACAACAACAAAAACAATAGCAAGAGCAGATGTAAAACCAACCACCTACTAAAAGCAATTTACCACCAGGAGATAACCCACTATTTTACGAGCTTAACCATAACAACCTAGAAGATCTACCACCACCACCACAACTACCTGCAAATATGGCGTGTAACGAAAGAACTCTAAGAGAATATGTGCTACCAAATCTAGACATGGCTTAGGGGAGTATAACGAGGCCGCTATTACGGCTAATAATTTCAAGATCAAACCAGAAATAATTCAAATGATAAAAAAAAAACCTGTAGTTTAGGGGTGACCTGTCGTAATTTGGTGTAGTAGATTAAACTAGTTTTCACACTTTAGGAGCTTGAATATAAGCACCTTGATTAAGTGTTAGTTAATTTTTTCGTAATTCTATTTACATTCAGTAAAATGTGTACTTTAAGTATTGACCTTAGGGGCTGAATAGGCATAAAGGTGAGCTAATATGCTTTGTGAGCATGCAAGTGACCATTAGAAGGTGTATTAACCCAATACTGAATGCTGTGTTGTAACACAGAGAGCTGGAAGTCGCAGCATAAGTAGAAAAATAGAAGAATTTCATGACTTCCTTTGGTGTCACGACACAACCTGAGGATGTCACGACAAACCCCTAAAAACACCTTGAAGATGAGCATACTGCCTTCGATGACACAACACAAAACCTAGTGTTTCGCGACATCACCTCTTTATGGAAATAAATACAAGTCAAGGGCATTTTGGTCCACATAATCAAACATTAAGCATGAGGATAATGACTGACCTAGAGTTAGACTACCACTCTAAGTTTATAAATAGGCTCATTTAGCACATATTAGGGACAACTTTTCAAAGTGTATAACTTTATTCCTAGTTTTAGTCTTTAGTCTTTCTCTTTTCTTAGGCTTTAGGTTTATTTTAGTTTTGTTCTTTTATTTTGTGGAATAGATCAGATTTGTGAATTTGATCGAACTCTGTGAGGATTTGATATTCTATTCAATGCAAATTAGAGTTCTTCTAAACTTTATATTCTTGAATTGCTATTCATGTCTACTTTATATATCAAGTTTATACTTTTTATTAGATCAATGAGGAACTAATCCTCCTATAGGGGAATAGCAAGCGAAGGTATGAATAATTAACTATTTTGTAGGGTTCTCTTCAAAGATCAACTGCTCAGGAAAGGAATAACTTAAAACCCTAGGCTTGACGGCCCTAGGAAGTCATTAAGATAGGAATTAACCCAAATTTGGTATGACCTATCTGTGAACACTTTAACCCTATATCGATTTGGACCGTTAGGTCGAGACATAAGTAGTTCTTCCCAACTCACTGTTCTTTTGGAAGATCATAAGATCGTGCTAGGATATCAACTAGTTGATTGAACAAGAAAACTCGAAGAAACAATTGGTTATGATTACCGAAGTGAGCTAATCACCCTTGCATAGATTTTATAGATTTTATTATTCGATTTCTTGTTATTTATTTTCTTTTATTTCCATTATTATTACAAATCCTAAAAACCTTTCTTTATATTTCATCGTAATATAACCTATCTGAAATACTAATTAGATCTATCTGTACTTAGGTTAGAATTAACTCAGTGCTAGCCTCCCTTGGGTACGATCCTCAGAGTACTACCCATAAATATGGCACATATCAAAAGAACTCTAAGGGAATATGCACTGCCAAATCTGGATATGGTTCAGGGAATTATAATGACGCTAGCCATCACGACCAATAACTTTGAAATCAAGCCAGCTATGATCCAGATGATCCAACATAATTTTCAGTTTTGAGGAACGATGACGAAAGACCCAAATCAACATTGAATATGGTTCATCTAGCTTTGTGACACTTTCAAATATAATGATGTTACTGATGATTTTATTCATCTTTGATTGTTCCCCATATAATTAATTGATAACACCTTTTCTTGGTTAGATTTGCAGGCACTAGGGTCTAACACGACATGGGGCGAACTTGCAGAAAAATTCCTACAAAAGTTCTTCCCATTTAGGAAGGCGATCCAACTAAGAAGGGAGATTGCTATGTTCAAACCGTTAGAGGGAGAAAGTTTTCACGAAGTCTGGAAGTGTTTTGAGACACTAATTCCAAAATGTCCACATCATGGATTGCCCAACTGGTTATGACTGCAGATATTTTACAATGGGTTGGATGTACAAGAAAGGTCAAGATTGGATGGAGCCATAGGAGGAGCCTTAATGAACCGAACATACAGATGCGTACGAATTAATAGAAATTATGACAATAAACTCCTGACAGTAGCCAATTGAATGATATACATATGGCCAAAGACCATCCACAATGAAGGCTATCCAAGTGGATGTCAGATATCAGCAGCTAGAGGATAAACTGAATAACATAGAGTTCGTGAATAGTACACCATCCATATATGGAGGGGATAAAGTGATCTTTCATTATATTAACAATCTAATTGAGGACATAAATTACATAGGTAATATAGATGGAAACACTTATTGAAATACTTATAATCTCGAATGAAAAGATCACTCGAACTTGAGATAGGAAGGAAATCAAGGAGGAGGTAATAGTTCTAATAAGTCAAAATTGCTAAATATCAACTTCCTTATTTACAGAGACCTCAGGAAAGGGTCAACCCAAATGACCATACTTTATGTGGTCAATGATTGGATCCGATCAAGGAGGAAATGTAGTCAATGAGGATAGATGTGAAGTAGGTGCAGTCTGAATGAACCAGTTCAGCAGAAACATTGACTAAGCTTGAAGATTAGATGATGTAATTGATGAACATGATGGGTGACATAAAAAGACAAATTGGCATAGGTATCCCTAGCTACACTGAAGATAATCCCCGGTGAGGAGGGAAGGAGCATGTAAAAGCAATTGTGCTGTGATTAGGTAAAGTGCTGAGTAGCTCGAAAAACCTTTCTTAGAAAGAGCCTAAGGAGACTACCGGTGATCTTAATGAAGGATCCCCAGAAGCTAAGGAATAGACAGAACCAGAAGAGGTAATGAATCGACAACTGAGCCGAAAAAAGAACAAATAAAGGAACCTGCAATTGCAAAGGTACCATTCCCGTCACGGTTGAAAGAAAGACAAACACAGGATGAAGATGGTTTTGTAAGTTTTCTAATTTTTTTCAAATCATTAAATATTAATCTTCCAGTGATCAATTTATTTGAAAAAGTTCCGAAATACACCAAGTATCTCAAATAAATTATGTCAAGCTGTAGGAAAATTAAAATTGGAGAGCAGGTTAATAAAGACGGGTCACGTAGTGTGTTGATATGTAGGCAAGTTCTCCAAACTTAAAAGACCCGGGAAGTTTCACCATACCTATATAGATAGGGATATTCATTTCAAAAACCTCTATATGATTTAGGTGCTAGGAAAAACTTAATGCCTCTGTATGTATATGAAAAACATTGTCTAAGAGACCTAAATAATATTCAAATTACATTATAGTTAGCCGATAGGTCATTAGTACAACCTAAGGTGCAAAATTTCATAATGTAACGCCCCTCACCCTTATTCCATTTCGGAATAGGGTTACGGAGCATTACCGGACTTATTAGACAAATAAACATACATTTCTCATACATTTCTCCATTCCAAATATAAATTATTCACAATCATTCATATCGTCCCTAATAGGATCCTACGATGCCCAAATCATGCATTCGGAGTGGCTTGGGACTACACCAATAACTCAGAAAGTTTTTTGGAAAACTTGGAAAATTTTTCAAAATACAGGGGACACACGCCCGTGTCACAGGCTGTGTGGACATTCGAAATGGGATCACATGACTTGGGTCAGACGGCCAACACACACGCTCGTGTGACTAGCCCATGTGCCCTTCAAAATGGCCACACACGCCCGTGTGCCAGGTCGTGTGCTAGACCGTGCCAAACCTGTAGGGTATACTGATTTATGCTACACGGCTAAGTCACAAGCCCATGTGCTGGGCCGTGTGGAGCATACTGACTTGGTTTCTAATTAAACACTAGGGGACACACCGCCGTGTCACCAACCATGTGTCACACACTGCTGAGTCACACGCCCGTGTCTTTACCAGTATGGACAAAAATAGGCTATTTACCAAGCCATTTTTCTCACCCAAACTTTCAACCACCTACACAAACCAAATAGCTTATAACATGGCCTAAATAGACATTCCAACTAATCTTAACCAAGTCTAATTCATGCTAAATCCATACCATTAATCAAAAGTTACACAAGTATCACAGTAAGCCATTCAATTTTATACGAAAATTCACATTCTCAAATCATCAATATGGTCACTTTCAATTATGCATCACTTTACCTAAAACCACAAGCATACCAATATCAAATTCAGCCATTTGATACTCCAAATACCAATTCACAACAAGTATATAAATGGCAGTTATATACAACATATCTAAAGGCCTTTTTGCACATATATACACATCACCAAACACGCCAAAATAAGCCAAGTCATACGGCTATACACATAGCTAACCATTCATCATTTACAAGCCAAATCAAATAGCTAAATCCATTACTAACACATATACCAAAATGACCATAACTCCTATACATGCCATATAACCAAATACATAAGTTCAAAAGTACCAAAGTGATAGCTTGATAGTGTGATGAGATCTCCGATGACTCCTAAATCTGAGCAAGCTTCTATAATCTCTATAAAACACGGAAAAGTAAATAGAGTAAGCTATAAAGCTTAGTAAGCTCATATGCTTAAAGTAAAACTTACCATTTATACACAATTTAAGCAATTAACATATTATAACATAACTTATATTAATCCACAAACCTATCACATATTCATTCACAAGGTTAAATATGAAACTCACAAGTTTCTTCGATTCAATGCTTGTATGGTTCATGTACATATCTGTACAACTCGTATCAATCTCATACTTGTCCATATCCTTGATATACTAGTTGAACCATTTGGATTACTATCGGGTACTCGGGAATCTCTCACCCTAAGTGCCAATACATAACTGAAGCTATCTCAATCTCATATCTCATATAATGCTCACTCTTGAGCTATGAATGGGTCTGCTCAAACAAGCTGACGATCATGACATAGCTACACAGTGTTGCTCACACAAGCTAACAAGAATCCACAATAAATGCAGGATAACTCAGCCACTGGTAGGACGTACGGACCAGCACCGAAATCACATAACCTCTAATGACATGTCATTTGTGTCCTAATCTATTCCTAAGGTTTAACCGGAATTTCACATTGTCGAATTCTTCTTTTAACATATCCATAAGGTCGTACTCATAATTAAATTCAATAATAAAGCATTTAAAACACAATTATAATAATGCTTATTAACAAACAAACTTACCTCAATCGCAAAAACAAAGAAATGGATCGACTAGTCCAAAACTTTATTTTCCCCCGATCTAAATCGGAACTTCATTTTTCTTGATCTATATAATATCAAATTTAACTTATTCAATTATAATTCTATTCAATTTAGCCTAAAATATATATTATGGCAACTTTACACTTTTGCCCCTAATATTTAAACACCTTTACAATTTAGTCCTTAGCTCATAAAAATACAAATTCATGCAATTAGGTCCCTACCCATGCTAGCTAAGTTTCTCTTATTATTATAGCAGCCCATATTTTTCATTTATTTCACATTTCTACCACAAAATTTTCACATTTCTCAATTTAACCCCAAATTGACAATTTTACCAAAAATCACTTTACAAATATTGTTTATCTGACAACAACCATACAATTTATATCATCAAACATCAAAATACATATGCATTCATCAATGGAAAAACCCTAAAGCTTTAACAATTTTGCAAATTAGTCCCTAGGCTACCTAGATTTAGTTAGAATAACACTGAAAACATAGAAATCATTAAAAATGGGACAAAAATCACTCACCAATTAAGCAATGAAATAGCCGAACCCTAGAAAGCTTCTATGGCTTCTCATGCTTTGAATTTTTGGTGGAAAGATTGAGAATGGAAGATGATAGGAATTTTTGTTTTATTAATTAACCTTTAATTACTAAATACGAAAATTAACCTTTTAATTTAAAACAAATTTCAATAATGCCAATCTCATAAATGTCCACTAACATAATAATGGGCTATTTACCACATAAGGTCCTCCACTTTAAGGTCTTATAGCTATTAGACACCTTTAGCTAATGGAACTCATGTTTTACACTTTACGCGATTTAGTCCTTTTTATCAAATTGAGCAATCAAACTATAAAATTTCTTAACGAAATTTTCACACAATCATACTATCATACTGTAGACCTCAAAATAATAATAAAATAATTATTTTGACCTCAATTTTGTGGTCCCAAAACCACTATTTTGATTTAACTAAAAACGGGCTGTTACAACTCTCCCCCTAAGAATTTTCATCCCCGAAAATCTTACCAGAAAATAGGTTAGGGTACTGCTTTCTCATAGCTTCCTCGGGCTCCCATGTAACTTCTGCAACACCGTTACGTTGCCATAGAACCTTCACTAAAGCTATGCTCTTATTTCTCAACTATTTAATCTCTCGAGCTAGAATTCTGATCAGTTCTTCGCTATACGTCATATCAGGTTGAATTTCAATCTCCGCCGGAGAAATTACGTGTGACAGATCTGATCTATATCTGCGTAACATCAACACATGAAACACATTATGGATCTTTTTTAATTTTGACAGTAAAGCTAGTCGATATGCCACTGGCCCTATTCTCTCAATGATCTCATACGGCCCGATAAATCGCAGACTTAATTTTCCTTTGCAACCAAAAAGAAGAATCTTCTTCCACGGAGATACTTTCAAAAATGCTCTGTCTTCGATTTGAAATTCAACATCTTTATGTTTCAAATCCGCATATGATTTCTGCCAATCTGAAGTTGCTTTCAAACTATAGCGAATTACTTTTACTTTCTCTTCGGTTTCTCTGATCAAATCAAACCCATGAATATTTTGCTCACTAAGCTCGGTCCAGTACAATGGAGTTCGACATTTACGACCATATAATGATTCATATGGTGCCATCTTTATGCTCAATTGAAAACAATTGTTATACGCGAATTCAACCAATGGTCAATTTTTCTCCCAGTTACCTTCAAGCTCTAAAACACAGCAACGAAGCATATCTTCAAGAATCTGAATTACTCTCTGAGACTGACCATCGGGTTTGAGGATGGAAAGCAGTGCTAAAGTGTAACCGTGTACCCAAAGCTTCTTGCAAGTTGTTCCAAAATCGCGACATAAACCACGAATCTCTATCCAAAATAATAGAAACTGGTGCCCCATGCAATCTGACAATCTTAGAGATTCACAATTCAGCTAATCTATCAAGAGAAAAGTCTGTACGTATCGGAATGAAATATGCCAATTTTGTCAAACGATCAACAATAACCCAGATAACATTTTTCTTTTTTAGAGATAAGGGTAACCCCGATATAAATCCATCGTAACTCTAACCCATTTCCACTCCAGTATCCTCACTGGCTGCAGTAATCCCGAAGGCACTTAATGTTCGGCTTTGACTTGTTAACAAACCAAGCATCTCGACACAAACTCTGAAATGTCCCATTTCATGCTCGACCACCAATACAATTGTTTCAAATCATTGTACATTTTTTTACTCTCCAGATGAACAGATAAACAACCACTGTGTGCTTCGTGTAGAATTTTCTGAGTAAGCTCAGGATTCTTTGGTACACAAATTCTACCTTAGAAAATTAAACAAGCATCGGATCCGATCTAATAATCTGAACCAGTAGTCGACTCATATTGTAATCTTTTAGCTTGCAAATTGTTATCATACTTCCGAGCTTCACAAATTTGCTGAAGAAATAATGGTTTAGCTTTTAACTCAGCTAAAATCGAACCATCATCAAACAAGCTTAATTGTGTGTTCATTGCTTGCAAAGCAAATAAAGATTTTCTACTCAGAGCATCCGAGACTACTTTCGTTTTTCCCGAATGATAATCGAACACTAACTCATAATCTTTCAACAATTTGAGCCGTCTTCGTTGTCATAAATTCATATCTTTCTGAGACATTAAATACTTCAAAATCTTGTGATCAGTAAAGATGTGGCACTTCTCATCGAATAAATGATGTCGCCAAATTTTCAATGCGAACACAATAGCGGACAACTCTAAGTTGCACATCGGATAATTCTTTTCATGCGGTTTCAATTGCTGGAAGCATAAGCTATCACTTTGACTTCTCGCATCAAAACACATCCCAAACCGTTCAATGACACATCACTAAAAATCATGAACTCTTTACCTGACTCTGGTTGAACTAGAACTGGTGCTTCAGTTAACAGTACATTCAACTTTTCAAAACTCCGTTGGCATTTCTTGGACCATTCGAACTTCACATCTTTTTGTAGCAATCGATTCATCGATGTAGCAATCATAGAGAACCCTTTTACAAAATGTCGATAGTAGCCAGCTAATCTCAGAAAACTTCTGATTTTGGATATGTTTCTTGGTGGTTTCTAGTCAACAACTGCTGAAATCATACTCGAGTAAACTCGGATACCTTCCGCTGAAACAATATGTCCCAAAAATCCAACCTCTTAGAGCCAAAATTCACATTTCCTAAATTTAGAAAATAGTTGCATAAGTCTCAAGGTTTGTAATACAATCCTCAAATGTTCAGCATGCTCAGATTCATCTCGAGAACATATCAGAATGTCATCAATGAATACAACAAAAAATCTATCTAAATACGGTTTAAAGATTCTAATCATTAAATCCATAAAAACTGTAGGAGCATTAGTTAATCTAAATGGAATAACAAGAAATTCATAATGCCCGTACCTTGTTCTAAATGTAGTTTTCGGCACATCTGAATATTTAACTCTCAACTGATAATAACTAGATCGCAGATGAATCTTCGAAAATACTGTTGCTCCTTTCAACTGATCAAACAAATCATCAATTCTAGGCAAAGGATACTTATTCTTAATTGTAACCTTGTTGTGCTGACCATAATTGATACGCAGTCTCATTGATCCATCTTTCTTCTTTACGAATAGAACTGGTGCACCCCCGGGCAAAAAACTAGGTCATGCAAAACCTCTATCTGTTAACTCTTGCAACTGAGCTTTCAATTCTTTCAATTATGTCGGAGCCATTCTATATGGAGCGATTGATATCGGTGATGTTCCCGATACTAATTTAATGTTAAACTCTACCTCTCTAATCGGTGGCAACCCGTGTAACTCTTCTAGAAACACATCCGGATATTCACAAACTACTAGTACTGATTCAATCTTCGATTCAGACACTTTTGTATCCAACACATAAGCAAGATAAGCTTCACAACCTTTCCTCACATATTTTTGAGCTAACATTGTCGATACCACAACAGGAAACTCACTCGACTCATCAGATTCAATTCAAAGAATTTCCATATTTTGACATTTCAATTCAATAGTCTTTTGTCTACAATTCACAATAGTATCATGTAGAGTCAACCAAGCCATACCCAAAATCACATCAAATTTATCGAACGGTAAAAACATCAAAATTTTCAAAAAATAGTAACCCTGAGTCATCAAAGGATAATTCTTACAAACTTTATAAACTAGGACATACTTGCCTAAAGGGTTCAATACTTTAATTACAAATTCGGTAGACTCGACAGGAAAATTCTTACTAGACACTAAATTCATACAGATATATGAATGAGTCGATCCAGAATCAATCAAGGCAAGTACATTAGTGTCATGGAGAGAATATGGACCGATGATAACATCTGGTGATGACACATCTTGGCGATCGCAAATAGCGTAAGCTCTAGATGGTGCTCTAGCCTCAGACCTCGCAGCAGAGTCCTTTGTCGCTCCTTTACTACTGGTCACATTCCCGTATTTTTAGGTGGTCTCCCTCTAGCAGATGTGCTACTCGGTTTTGCATTCTAAAATTTATCTTTCTTGATTAACTCAAGACAATCCCGAATAAAGTGATCTAGCGAGCCACATTTGAAACAAGCTTTGTTATTCATCCAGCAGTCTCCAAAATGCCGTCTTTGTAACAGCCCAGTTTTAGCTAAATTGGAACAGTGGTTTTAGAACCACAAATTTGAGGTCATAAAATTATTTTAATATTATTTTTGGTATTTACAGCATGTTAATTAATGTGTGAAAATTTTGTGATTTAATTTTACCACTTGTGTGCTTAATTTAATAAAATGACTTAATCGCATAAATTGTAAAAGTAGCATGCTATATGTTAAAGTGCTTATTTGCTTAGATTAATTAAATGTGAGGTTCTTATGTTGTGATTTGACCATTGAATATTTGAGTGGACACAGCTGAATACCCATTATGTGTTTTGTTATTTAATTATAAAGGTTAATTAGGTAATTTAGTAATAATAGTTAAATAAATAAAATAAAACGCAAAATGACATGCATGTTCATCTTGTTTGGCCGAAACTCAAAGAAAAAGAAAGAATTTGAGAGCTTTTAAATTTCGGCACTTGGAAAGCTTAATTTAGGTATGTTTTTGTCCTCTTTTTTTTTTTTATAATTTTTACGCTTTTGAGATTGTTGCTTCGTATACTAGCTAGGCCACTATTTAATTTTCAGATTTGATGATGATTTTGTGATTTGCCATTATTGAAAGCTTGATTTTTTTTTTTATTTTTTTGTTTAATGATGAAAATAAATAAATGTTGGTAGATTATCATTGTTAATTAAGTGATTTTTGATAAAAGTGCATATTAAGAATTAGATTGTGAAATTTGTAAATTAAGGGGTCAAAACGTGAAATAAATGAAATTAATGGGCTGTTAAGGACCTAGGGAAGATTCGGCCAAGCATGAGTTTAAGGAAATTTTGTGTATTTTGTGTTGTTTTGAAATAGGGACTAAATTGAAAAAATGTGTAATATTTGGGGTTAAAGTGCAAAATGCTTATTTATGTGTCTTTGGATGAAAATGAATGAACTTGTAATTAAATAATTTAAATTTAAATTGATTTAGATCATGAAAGGAAGAAAACGGATTTGGATCAAGAGAAGTCAAAAGTTGTTGAATAGTCATTCTGATCCGTTCATTTTCGTACGAGGTAAGTTCATATACAAATAAACTGTAACACCCCAAACCTGGCCTATACGTTACGATCGGATCTGGCGTGTCACAAAAAAGGGGTTGGATAAAAATTACGCATTCGTAAAAACTTCATATTCTTTTGAAAACTCCGAGCTTTGTTGTTAGTGAAATTTAGATTTGCTTTTATGGTTTTCTTGCAAAGACATTACTATTGATATTTGCGAAAACTTTGTTTATAGCAGAAATCAGATTCAGTAATTTGCGAAAGCGTGATATTTTGGAAAACCGTTTATTAACCTTTTTAAGAAAACTCCATATTAATCCTTTAGCAATAAATCATAGTGGAAAAGAAAGTTTAAAAGAAAAATAAAGTCCAATGACCTTATTACAATATATTAAACCAAATTAAAATAATCTTAAAATGAAGCAAAACTGAAATTTACTAAAGTTTGTGAGAAATACTCCGACGTATGGCCACCCCAGAGTCCTTCGTAGCTCCAAATCCTCTAAGGCTGGGGATCACCTACAAGGTTAAGGAAGAGGGGTGAGTTACGAGAACTCAGTGTGTAATCCCCTAATCAGTCATTAACTGGGCCCGAGCCCATACGAAAGCAGACTAGGCCGAGGCCCTATTCGGTGACAATCTGAGCCTTAGCCCTATAAACATGATAATGCAAATAGAGAATGCAACCCAACCCAATCCAACCCTACACACCAGCCGTAGCAGCCTTACACACCTGTGGGGACCAAGTCAACCAACCTAGCCCTACACACCAATATGGCAGACAAGCTGCTAATCACAGAATTTGTGGCAGAGCCACCAAAATAACACTTCCTCCGATCGTCAATCCCAACCCATGCAACATATTATAAATGTAATGCATCGTACGTGCAAAAGTGTAAATAAAACACATACATGATAACTAACCATAATCAAGGGTATAACAGTCATTTACCCTCTAAGGGTATTTTGGTAATTTACCCTTCTAAGGGTATTTCGATAATTTACCCTCCAGGGGTATTTCAGTAATTTACCCTTTAAGGGTATTTCGGTAATTTACCCTACAGGGGTATTTTGGTAATTTCGTATTTATCGGTCATTCCAAGGGCCTACTGTCGTCTCGAGTGACAGAGGACCCTTTTTGGGTCTTTACGAAACTATTGGGCCTAAAATTCATTTCAAGCCCAAACAGGCCCACACGCTCGTCTGGCCCACAACACATAGTTTCGGTCTCAGATTTCCAGATTTTGCAACAGCACCTATCCTTTAACAGTTTTCCATCAATTTCACCCATGTGGGCCGGATAGCCCATTGGGCCCCTTACGCCCGTTTCGAAGGCCCGTTACAGCCTCAATTTTGCGAGAGTGCTCGCGGCGCTCTCAATGGCTTACTGTCATTATTCGTGTTTCAGTTTTCCACTACGGGCGCTCGCATGCTTGAGTGGTCACAGTTTTCAGTTTTCTCGCTTTTCAGCTTTCAATCGATTCACAGAAAATTGCAAGCATTCATCCAAAAGGGTGTGAGATTACACACCTGTTACGAGTTACGATACTCAGCACTTTCCAACACCTGAGATCACAATTGAATGACAATTAGTCTTAATCTTTGGTATTTCAAGATATAGAAACATCTTATCCATTGCTTCCACTTACCAAACGACATCAACTCCTTGCTATAGTTGACTAACCAGTTTACTCCCTTCGATTATGAAATTGAGTCCCCATTGAAAAGCATAGGCTAGCAATGTTGTTTCAAGAAAACAAAGTAATGGCCACTCGGCCCTACGAACTCATAAAATAGTACTGGAACTATCCACCCCCTAATCGACCAAAGATACACTTCCCAAAGTGCCACAAAATCGGTAGTTGCACAACCAAGATTTCGGCTTCCACACAGAAGAAAGAGTGAACGAGGCCCAAGATGGAAAAGGAACTTAGATTCAACCTTAGACAGAAGAAACAAGGTAAGAGATTCGGCTTACAGGAGAGAGAAGAGAGAACAGAAAAGAAGGAAAAAGAACCAAAGAGAAAAGAAGCATTACCTTGATCATAGAATAGCCGAATAAACGAGGTAGATTCGGCAGACAAAAGACCCCCAAGCTTCAGGCTACACAGAGTTCGGCTAATGGGGAAAAGACTAGAGAAGAAAAAGGAGTAGGGGTTTCAGCCATGAAGTGATTAGTAACAACAAGTGAAAAGAATAGTGTTTAAAGAATTGAGAAGACGAAAGAATAGCAAGTTGAGGTTTCAGCAAAGAAATTTGAAGCAAGAAGAAGATCTGAAACGCTTTAGCTGAAAATGCAAAAAGGTCAAAATTTCCCTCAAAAGAACACTTAGAAAAAAATGACACTCCCCATCACTCAATGACCGAATATGCTCCCTAAGTGACCCATCTCTCTTCTTTTGACACAAAATTCCCCCCATGCACTTCCTCATATTCGGTCACCACTACCTATCACCCTTAATCCCGTGATTCACTTCTCATTTTGCTCCCCAACATCCTCTCCATCACTCATTCAAATCATTTGACCAAGTCTCCAACCACCAAGGTAGAGTTTGATCTCAACTCTGCTTCCTCCATTCTTGAGCACAAAAAAATTGCCACCTAAAATGCAATTTGTGAGACTCGAACTCTTTCCCTCTCTGCTTCCCTTGTGACGCCACACCACTAGGCCACCTTGCTCCTTGTGTTACCAAACACATTTAATTAAACCTTAAGTCCTGCTTCTACTAACTCTCCCCACTAAAGCGCCGAAAAAGCCAAAATTTCACCAGGGCTTGGGCTCGAACTCGAGCCTCCCTAGGACCCCCAAACACACCCAAACAACCCGCAAAGCACCCATAACATGCAATTACACAAATATCACAGACCCCTAAATTTTTGGATGTTACATGTAATACCCCAAACCCAGCCCATGTGTTAAGGCCAGATCTGACATGTCACATGAGAAAAATACTCTAAGTCTTTTTTCATTAATAGATCAATTAAAACAATTCCTTTAAAAATATTATTGAATAAAAGATCGATTGATAATTTAATAAATTTGAGATATGAAAATCTTATAAGTAGTAGCTTTAAAAATATCGTTAATGGTTTGAGAAAATTTGAAAATAATTTTTGAAAAGCATTGATAAAAATTAAGAGAAATTTTTGAGTTAAAAATAGGTTTATAAAAGTCTATTGTGAAACCCTTTTTATTTAATCATTTTAAGAAAATGTTTATTTAAGATTTTAGAAAAAAATTTCCATTTGAAATACTTAGAGCAAATTATAAATTCGTCAAACAATAAACAAAACAAAACTAAATCCAGAGGCCTTATTACAACCTTAACTGAAATAGCAAAGTAATTAAAAATACTAAAGAAACCCAAATTTCCAAATTAAACCGTTTTTGTAGTATGGCCTCCACCGAGTCATCCACGGCCCAAGTCTCCATCACTGATTATTACCTGAAAAGGATAAGGAAAAATGGGGGTGAGTTACTAGAACTCAGTGTGTAACCCACTTACCATTGTCCACTGGGCCAAAATCTCATTAAGCAGTTATTTGGGCCTAAGCCCATTTACAATAACAATAATATATCAAATATAACATGTATATGAAATGCAATTCCCAAACCAAGCCTAGTAATCCATCCGCTACACACCACCCATACCAACCAACACACCTGTGGGGATCTTTAGTCAACCCACCCAGCCAACACACCAATTGCAGGCATTAAGCCATTTATAGCAAATTTAGTTGTGGACAAGCCACCAAAATAACAGAGTTTACGTGGCATTGCCACAATACAGATTTGTTGCAGAGCCACCAAAATTATGTAGCAAAGCTACCAAAACTTCTCTTCATCATTATCCCATCCCATGCAATTCATGTATATAATGCATAACGAATCACAATAATTTATTCGTATATCTATTGCAAAAATTATGGCCCATTAAAACAAATTATCAAGTTGGCCCATTGAGCAGGGAATCATCTTGGCCCATTTCGCAAATTTTCAGATTGGCCCATATAGTAATTTCATCAATCGGCCCACATATTCATATATCAATCGACCCATTTAGCAATTATATCGATTTGGCCCACATAACAAAATATATCGATTTGGCCTACATAGCAAAATATATCGATTTGGCCCACATAGCAAAATATATTGATTTGACCCACATAGAAAAATATATCGATTTGTCCCATTAAAGGTATTTTTGTAATATTTCACGGTGTTATACCGATTTTATCAATTTTATCAAATAACGAGATCTAAACCAATCTTTTTCCTATTTCACCAAGATACGACTTAATCAAGCGATTTACTACTAATATGATAATAGTCTTTAACCTATAGAATACGGTGTGAGAATACACACCTAATTACGGTAAGCACTATGCTTTCTCGATCGTTGACACCGAAATTTTATAATGCTTGATTAATCAATATGTAACACCCCAAACCCGGCCCATACGATACGACCGAATCTGATTTGTCACAGGGTGAAGTAAAATCGAGTTTAGTTAAATAAAAAAAACCCTGAGATTTTAGAAAACTTTTTGATTATTACGTAGTCTTGAAAACATCGAAGTATATTATAATGAAACTCTCAATTTGTGAAACCAATCGTTCTTTATTTAAGTTTTATTCTTGGAAAGAAAAAAGTTTCGTTTATGTTACCTTATATTTAAGAGAAAACTCCGCTTTCACTTTATAATTAAACTGCCGTAGTGTCGAATGTGATATAAATAGTAACTAATAAAAACTGAAGTTTAGCTTTGAAAGGCCTTATTACATAACAAAAGCCCCAAGTTAAAATAAACTTACAGTAATGCCGAAACTATAAAGGAATGAAAACGAGATTATGGCCTCCACGAGCCCACCACGGCTCCACATCCACGGCCTACTGCTCACCTGAAAAGTTAAAGAAAGGGGGTGAGTCACCAAGACTCAGTGTGTAAATTTTCCCACATTATACATCCGGCATGTAGCCCACAGTCACACATTAGCCTTAGCCCACATATCAACATACAACATATGAATGCAATTAGCCCAACCCAAACCTAGTTTTCCATCCTCTACACACCAACCTGTACCAGCCTATCACACCGTGGGGATTTCTACAATAAACCCTCCATTCGCTACACTCCATTTCGACAATCATGCTACCAATTATACACGACCACTAAGTGACCAAATAATTCAACATGGCACAGCCACCGATCACTAAGTGACCAAATAATATATATATATATCGTGGCAAAGCCACCAATCACTATGTGACCAATTAATCATGCACTTCCCCTTCATATCAAACCCATACCCCATGATCTACGTACAAATCCTGACAAATGAAGCATGCTATTCATAACGCATCATTTTGTCATTCAAACATTCGACTATTGATCCCTTCAAAACAGTCTAGTTTTAAAATTTATAAAGAATGATCGAACCTGTAGACTAACTATGACAACAATAGAGGCAAGTGCACCCATCGAACAGTAGTATAATTAAGGCAAGAATATCTTATCGAGCCCAAGGAACCTAAAAGTACAACTACTCACTTTCTTTCTAATATTTAGCCTAAACTATAGAGTGATTGGTTGATTTACCTAAAACTAATGAAATACTAAAATGCAAAGATAAACGAATAAATTGGGAAAAAGACTTTGGAAAACTCAGTTGATAAAGACGATACCCTAAGGAAGAATCCACCTATGACTTCACTCATTATTTATCCCTAAACCATATGATTTCTTTACTTAGCTTGATTCGTGAGGCTCCCTAACCTATGTTAAACCTTCTCTCAAAGCGAATAACATCTAACCTTAGGTTAATTAGTGGAACTCTCGTTCTCTTATAATAACCCCCTAAGGAAACAGTAAATCGATCAATGGATTCCCATTTTAGGTTTCACCCTATCTGACAAAATCTCGTAACCCTATCTCTAGGCGCCCGATCAACTCCGCTTAATTATGCTAGATCTACTCTTAGGCAGGGTCTATTCCTCCTCCACCAAAGCACATCAGATTAAATTAAGCAACATAATTAAGAACAAACTAAGTATTTATCATATAAATTCAGAAAACAATAACAAAATACATTAAAGGTCTCATCCCCTTCAAGTATCTAAAGGGTTTATTTCATAACTAAATAAGAAAATATCTCAAGAGAAAAGATAAAATAAAACAATAGAAATCCCTAAAACCCTTTGAAGGAATTGAAGGAGAGATCCTCCGTCTTAAGTAGAATTCTGGCTCTTCGAGATGGATCAACTGGCTATCTTTGAGTAATTCCCTAAATGAGTAAAGCTCTGACAGAAAACTCTGCTAAAACTTGACGCCCTTGAATAGCCGCCTTGGGGTGTTTATATATACTTTTGGGATGCTTTACTTGGCTCCTAAATACTCATAATTCAAGCATAATTCATTCCTAGGTGTTTAAGTAGAATTAGGATTGCATTTCTTGGGCTCCAAGCATCCTAATCCGGGTGAAATTGCTCTTTCCCGCGGCAGGGGCATGGTCATGGCACGCCCGTGTAAGTCATCTTCTAGCCTGTGTCTCTATTCTGCTGATTTAGGCACGGTTGTGGCACGACCGTGCACGTCGAGGTATAGGCCGTGCTTCGAGTCTATTAATTGGGGCATGGCTGTGTAAATCGTGGCATGGCCGTGTGAAGTGAATGGTAAGGCACGGCCGTGTAGCTTGAAGTCCAAGCCGTGTCGATGTCTCCGTTTTCAGCCCGTTTTATGTTCTTTTTATCCTTAGGTGCTTTCCTGAGCATAAGACACGAAAAGAAAGGACTAAGAGCACCTTTTTGCATAAATCGAGGATAAATTCATCCAAAAACATACTAAATGTGAGATTAAAATATGTTACTTTTACGGTTTATCAAACACCCCCACACTTAAGCTTTTGCTTGTCCTTAAGCAAAATTCTCAACTTATAATTAAAACGAACTTCCCACAATTCATAATTCCTATTGACAATGTCTCATCATAATTCATAGATAATTTATACATGGATAATTCAACTCAAAGAGTCCTAAAGGTTCAATTACGATAAGTCATACCTTTGTAGTACAAAAACATAGGTGTCTCCCCTTATCTAAGTAATTACCTCTAATTCAAAATTGACAAGGACTGACATCCTCACTAAAAATTCACTCAAATTACTCAAAGGTGTTTAAGGTTCAAGAATAAGCACTCTAAATCGAACCTGAAAAGTTAATCCCATAGGCTTGCCTGAAAATCAAATCTCCACCACTGTATATGAGATGATACACAAACCAAAAGGTCTTTAATCAGGGTTGGAACGAGGCTTGGGTTAAAAGGTGTGGATAAAGGCTGAATTAGAAGGTTAGAATCGAGGCTGACTTGAGAAATTGTCTAACTAGAAACACTGAACTAAATATGAATATTGACTTTGAATGAAAACTAATAATATCACTATTGATAATGACTCTATAATAAGGAGTATTTTGATAATACTTTAATACGAGCTTTTTCAACAATTGGAGTTTAAATGCTCTAAGCTCTTTTGTATACTACTAATATTGAATAAACTTGAATTTTTTTTTAAGAGCAAACTAAAACAAACATAATAGAAGGAACTTTGATAATTGAAATAACCTAATTCGACAATTGATCAAATCAAATCTCGATAGAGAGGTAGTCAAAGGAATGTTGATAATAAATACAAAGGGATTTTGGGTTAATATTAGTGGGTGAGTCAATAAAAAGGTTGTTAGGATTCAACGGGGATCACTAGGGGTTAATATATATGGGTAGGCTTTTTAGCGGAGTGAATCGGGTTAAAACCTAGATGCCTTTATCATCTCAGTATATCATATCATTAATGTGGTCTCGACATGTATAAATGAGGCAAGTTCTAGAATAACAGTTCAAAGTTGACACACTCATAATCAATAAAGTGAGCTCGAAAAAGAATATATATGCTCTACAAGGCTCAAAATCTCACAAAAATTATGCGTGTTTTGACATTAATCCTTATAAATTTTGAACTTCAAGGTGATACTCAAATTCAGTTCAACGACCCATCAATTTTTTTAATTTTAGAAAGTATACTTATCATGCTCGATTCTCTAGTATCCTTCAATTTTAATCATCAATGCACAATTAACTATGACTTACTCTAAAACATATCAATAAAAATAATAAATCATTAGAAAGTTCACCCTAATTAATAATATGAGAAAAATACTTAAGATCAAGACTAAATTCAGGGTTTTGAGAATTATGCAAAAAGTTAGGCACTATTACCCCCACACTTAAGATGTACATTGCCCTCAATGTACAAAGATAGATAATGATAATTAGATGCCAAATCAAAAGATAAGTGGGAAAGTGACACTTCTGGATTTTGGAAGGCTCAGAGTTGTTCGATGACTTTTGAAGTAGTGATTTACTCCGATGCTATATGGGTGGAGTGTGTGCTTGTAACTGTGAAGTCATTATTGAAATAATTTAGTGTTGCCATGAAATGTATATTAGACGAATTCGAAGATTAGATAACCAAATGAGGATTAATATAAAATATGCTATGAAGGAAAGTTCTAAATTAAAACATATGAAATATAAATATAAATATAAATATAAATAGAATGAAATGGTGAATAATAAAAGTCGAGTATTATGTAATGAGAAGAACTCAAAGGTCCTCATCATGTCTCGGGTTCTGCGATGGTTCCGCTGGTGAGATATGGAGGTGTTGGCATATTTGTTGAAGTGTGGCCTCTATTCCTTCGAGGTGCTTAGTGTTTTTAGCAAAATCTAACTTGAACTGGTCGAGACGAGCATTTATGTCTGATAGTGAAGGTGCTGCTCAGTATTGATGGTGCTGTGTCTATGCTTCTTCTGATAGTGGTGGGACATTATCAAGAATGTCCTCGGCTTCCTCTTCGACTGTAGGTGTCACTAGTTGGTATTGAGGGGGATCGGTGCCTCTTCGGTGCTTGATCATTTTCATGTGGAGCATCGTCTGGATGCCTTGAGGTGCCATATTCCCTATTAGTGTGAGGGATGTAATTTGATTGTCAGTGTTGAGGAGATTGAAATGCTGGGCTAGTCTCGTGATATAAGGGCCCATTGACAGGATTCCTTTCCGGTGCTACTCTGTTTAATGCTGCATTGCGCAGGCAATGAAATATGCCACGTCGAAGACATGTCCTTCGAACATGCATGACAAGAAATTGACATCTTGTTTTTTGACGACACCGGTGCTTTCTTTGCGACCTATAATAGTATGAGCAAGAATGGCATGAAGGTACCTGAGAGTGGGGAGGAGAGCAGTCGCTTTGGAGCGACTCAGATTGTAATCATATTTAGCCAGTTTTAGGTGGTGCCAACATGTGACACGGGTGCAGTGGAGCTCTCTGTTTAACTCGAGGAGTGGATTTTCCTCTATAAATTTTGGCGTATAGAGTCCGAGTGCCGATCTGAATTGAGGTACGCTCAATCGACGTACATTGTCCCTAGGCAGAATTGGATTGTGTCGGTGTCATCAAACTATGTCATGACCGTCTATAAGGTGAATTTGGTACAAAACTCGAGAGTGAGTTCCAAGTATGTGGGCTCTACAATCGCGAAAAATTGCTCCCATGGTTCTGTTGAGATGAGAGCTCGAACATCCCCAGCAAGCCTGATTTGCTCCAAGGCATCCCAATCAATGCACCTACCGGTGCCGATAGGTCTCTTTCGGATCTCCATATAGCGCTCTTCTTGTGTTGCTTGGGGGAATCTGAGGAAGGGATGTCAGAGTTTAGTGGACACAGTTCCAGATGATGATCCGGGCCCCTTCCTTTTCTTGCTTGAAATGGATCATTTGATACATGATAATGACATAATTCTTGAAAAATAATCAAAAGAAAAACATTTCCTTTTATATAGCCAAAATTTTCCTAACAATAATCAAAATTCAATAGCCAAAATGCTTCTTTAAGAAAAAATACTAAAATCAGCAACCACAATCTCATTATTCATTAGAATAATTCCTAATTAAAATCATGGTTAGTACTAAATATAATAACAAAGATATACAAATAATTCATTGGAACCTAGACATGGTGTATAAGAATTATGATTTAAAGGCTAACTATGTTTAGCAGTAGAGCATCAATTTTTCAATGAGGAGAGCCAATAAAATAAACATGTATAAATGCTAAAACAGAAAATGTATTTAAAAAATGGAAATCAACAAGAAAAATAGAAGGAAGCAACTAATAAAACAATCAAGAAGAAAATTAAAGCAATTGTACTGAATAAGGAGGAAGTATACAAAAAATGTGAAGAAAAAGGAGCCAGGCATGGTGGTGTTTGACGAGCACAGGTGGAGCGCACGGCGGTGGTGCTAGTTTCTTCAGTATGGGCACAGCCTGGTAAGGGCGTGCACTGCGGGCGTGTGGTTGGGATTTTGAGAAGAATGGTCGAAAGGAGGTGGGTTGGAAGGAGGGAAATAATTTGGTGGCCGAATTGAAGAAGGGGGGTTTGGAATTCGAGTTTTAGGGTTGGGTTTGAGGAAGGGGACGTTTACTTTAATATATAGGGAGGGGAGCACGGCCTTATGCCACGGTCGTGTTTAATTTGAAATGCCCATGCTTTTCATGATTTCTTAAAATTGCGCACGATTCATAGTTTTTAGCACGTTCGTGTGTCAATTTGGCACGCTCGTTCTCGGTAAGTCAGTATGTTCGCACGATCGTGGTGCACGGCCGTGTGCTAGTCGTGCTCAATAAGTAAGTAGCTTCACAAGGTCATGGGGCACGACTGTGTAATGACCGTGCTAGACAACTCAGTAGGCTCACACAGTTATGCTGTACGGCCGTGTCTTTTTGTTGCAGCCCGTGTTGAAGAAGAGAGGTTTTCCCTGTTTGTACACGGTTATTGGCACGCCCGTGTTAAAGGCCGGGTTAATGATCCTGCATTTTTGTTAGACTTTTACACAACAATGTTAATGTGTTAGTGCTTGGGTTACCTCCTGAGAAGCGCTTGTTTATAGTCTTAAGCTAGACTCTCCCTATTTTCAGTCCTAAAGGAAGGCTCATGGAGCATAAACTTCTCTCTCGTATCTCCAAAATCTGCACCATTATAAATTTTAAGTCGGTGACCATTTACCTTGAATGTGCCTTAAGTGGGATGAGTTACCTCGATGGTGCCATATGGAAATATTGTTTTAATCATGAATGGGCCTGACCATCTCAATTTTAACTTCCCAGGAAATAGTTTAAGCCTTGAATTGTATAGTAGGACTAGGTCCCCAACTTTGAAATGTTTTGATCGCTTGAGGCGAGCATCGTGACGTTGCTTTGTTGCTTCCTTGTACAGCTTTGAGTTCTCATAGGCTTCCGTTCTCCATTCATCTAGCTCGTTTATTTGGATCATTCTTTTCTTTCCTACAAGTTTGAGGTCAGTATTTAAAAATTGTATGTCCCTAGAGATGTTTTGAATGCTGTTCTGTAAGCCCATAAAACATCATCTACTTTAACTGCCTAATCTTTTCTATTTGATTCAACCATTTTTCTAGAATGAGCTTAAGCTCTCGGTTTACTACCTCAACTTGCCCACTAGTTTGAGGGTGATATGGGGTGGTTGTTCTGTGGCATACTCCATATTTCTTTAGAACTTTTTCAAATTGTGTATTACAGAAATGAGTACCCCTATCACTAATGATGGCTCTAGGTGTCCCGAATTGGGAAATTAGCTTCTTGAGAAATTTAACTACTACCCTAGCATCATTGGTAGGTAAGGCTTCCGCTTCTACCCATTTTGACATGTAATCAACTGCTACTAGAATGTATTTATTTCCAAATGAACTAGGAAATGGTCCCATAAAATCAATACCCCATACATCAAATAATTTACATGACAACATATATGTTTGAGGCATTTCATCACGTTTATAAATATTACCTGTTCTTTAGCATTTGTCACACGAGGTAACATACATCGGCATCTTTAAATAGAGTGGGCCAAGAAAACTGATTCGAGTATTTTGTGTCTTGTCTTAATACCATCAGGCGTCCTCACGATTGTCCCGAATGACAATATTCCGTGATTTTGCTTATACATCTTTGTAATGCATCTTTGTATTACGATCCGCACATATGCGAAAAGAAAGGGATCTTCTCAAAAATAATTTTTCACATCAGTAAGGAATCACTTCTTTTGGTGATGTGTTAATTTTCTTGGTAAGATGTTAGCTTCTAAATAATTCACAATATTTGCAAACCACGGTACTTCAGAATATGTTATAGAAAAGAGCTGTTCTTCGGGAAATGAATCATTTATTTCATGTTCATCAAGCTCTTTGGTGTGTGGATTTTCGAGTCTTGAAAGGTGATCTGCCACGAGATTCTCAGCTCCCTTCTTATCCTGTATTTCCAAGTCAAATTCCTGTAAGAGTAAAATCCATCGTATGAGTCTAAGTTTTGCATCAGGTTTGTTTAAAAGATAACAAAGAGCTGAATGGTCAGTATAAACGACAACTTTAGATAATATTGGATATTGTATAAATTTGTCAAAAGCAAAAACTACAGCTAGCAATTCTTCCTCACTCGTGGTGTAATTTTCTTTGGCGGGTGTTAATGTTCTGCTAGCATAGTAAATTGGCTGAAATTGCTTGTTTCTTCGTTGTCCCAAAACTGCACCTACTGCAAAGTCACTTGCATCACACATTAATTCAAAAGGTATGTTCCAATCAGGTGCAATTATAATCGGTGCATTTATTAATTTATCTTTAAGGACATTGAATGCATCTAAACACTCCTGATTGAAATTAAAAGGAATATCTTTTTCTAGTAATTTTGTCAAAGGCTTAGCTATTTTAGAAAAATCTTTAATAAATCTTCTATAAAAACCTGCATGTCCTAAAAAGCTTCTAATAGCCTTAACTGAACTAGGGGGAGGTAATTTTTCTATGGTTTCAACTTTTGCTCTATCTACCTCAATTCCCTTACTAGAAATCTTATGTCCTAATACAATCCCTTCTCTAACCATAAAGTGGCATTTTTCCCAATTCAAAACAAGGTTTGTTTCTTCACATCTCAGTAAAACTCGTTTTAAATTTTTAAGGCAAAGATGGAAAGAATTACCGAATACCGAGAAATCATCCATAAATACCTCCATGATGTCTTCGACGAGTTCGTCAAAAATTGCCAACATGCAACGCTGAAAAGTAGCAGGAGCATTACATAATCCAAAAGGCATGTTACGATAAGCAAACGTACAGTATGGGAATGTAAATGTTGTCTTCTCTTGGTCTTCAGGAGTTATGGGGATTTGAAAGTAGCCGGAGAGTCTGTCCAAGAAGCAGTAATACATATGCTCGGATAGTCTTTCTAGCATTTGATCTATGAAGGGTAGAGGAAAGTGATCTTTTCTGGTGCATCATTTAATTTTCTATAGTCTATACAGACTCTCCAACCTATAACTATTCTCGTGGGAATTAACTCATTTTTTTCATTGGGTACTACCTGCACAGGACTTATCCAAGTGCTATCAGAAATAGGATAAATTATTCTTGTATCTAGAAGTTTAATTACCTCGGCTTTGACCACTTCTTTCGTGTTGGGGTTTAGCCGTCTTTGAGGTTGCACACACGGTTTATATTCTTCTTCCATTAAAATTTTGTGGGTGCAGAATGTGGGGCTTATTTCCTTGATATCAGAAATTTTCCAAGTTATGGCTTTCTGGTGTTCTCTTAGTACCTTTATCAGCTCCTCCTTTTCCTTGGATTCTAATTCTGAAGAGATGATTACTGGTAGCGTAAAATTGTCCCCAAGGAATGCATATTCTACGTGTTTTGGTAACTGTTTGAGTTCCAATTTGGGTGGCTCTTCGATGGAGGGTTTTTGTTTTATTTCGTTATCATTCTCAATGCTTTCTTCTTTCCTTTGTTTAAATGATGACGTATTCAGATTCAACTCATTGTCTTCATCTTCTTCCCCCTCTTCTTGAGCCGGACACAGTTCCATTTTGTCATTCTCAGATAATTTCACGTAATGAATTTTTAATAATATGATCGATGAGTGTCGACAAAATAACAGAATCATCTTGTTCTTTAGAATATCGCATGGCATCACACAGTTGAAAGATAATTTCTTCATCATCTATTCTCAGTGCTAATTTACCATCACCTACATCAATAATAGCTCTAGCAGTGGCTAAAAAGGGACGCCCTAATATTAAAGGAACATTAATGTCTTCATCCATCTCTAATACAACGAAATCAACAGGGAAAATAAATTTATCAGTTTTTACCAAGACATCTTCAATAATTCCTCTAGGATATTTAATAGATCTATCAGCTAATTGAATACTCATCCTAGTGGGATTTGGTTCCCCAAGATCTAGCCGTTTAAACAATTTGTAAGGCATTAAGTTGATACTAGCGCCTAAATTTGCTAATGCTTTCTTGATGTTTAAACTATGAATTAAGCAAAGAATAGTGAAACTCTCTGGATCTTTTAACTTCCGTGGAAATATATTTTGGAGAAGGGCTGAACACTCTTCATTAAGCTCCACCATTGATACTTCCTCAAGCTTCCTTTTGTTCGTGAGAAGTTCCTTTAAGAATTTTGCATACTTCGGCATCTTTGAAATAGCTTCAACAAAAGGCAAGTTATTTTGTATATGTTTAAAGAGTTCGAGGAACTTACCATATTGAGCATCCAATTGTTCTTTCTTCAATTTTGCTAGATATGGAATTTGTGCTTTCTTCTCTGTAGGAAATGGATTATCGTTCTCATCTTCTACACTCTTTTTCTTGGTAACTCCATGTGGTGTCTTTCTTTGTGGTCCAATTAGCGCTTTGCCACTCCTTAGTGTAACTGCCTTTACCTACTGTGCGCCTTTGGAGAAAATCTCTGTCCGTGTTTCACATAATATCTTAATAAGGAGTCCAACCGACGTGATGATTTCTCCTACCTGAGTCTTCATTCCCTCGATTGATCTTTGTTGTTCATCAAGTGTTTCTTCTGCCTTTTGAAGACTAGAGTCTGTAGCTACCAAAAATTTTGCCAGCATCTCTTCAAGGTTTGATCCCCTTTCTTGTGGATATGGTTGATTTTGATAATTTGGAGAAGGTTGCTGCCTTTGATTTCCTTGATTTCCTTGTCCTCCCCACAAAAAATTTGGGTGGTTCCTCCAACCTGCATTATAAGTGTTACTATAAGGATTATTATTAGATCAAAAATTGTTACCTATATAGTTAGTCTGCTCGTTTTCTGCTCCTGGTTGGTAGGGTGGGTACTCAGAATTCGCACATTCTCGCTTGCTTCGCATTGCATGACTGGATGTACCAATGAAGAACATAAATTATCAAACTTTTTATTCATTAACTCCATTTGTGTTGAAACATTGTCACTGCATCTCTGTTAAAAACTCCGGCTGATTTTGTCGGTTTAGCCCTTGTAATTTGCGATTGATAGGTGTTCAACGACATCACTTTAATAAAATCGTAAGCCACTTTAGGAGTTTTATTATTCAGAGTTCCACCGGCTGATGAATCAGTCATTTTCCTAGTTGGAGAATTCACACCATTGTAGAAAGTTTGGACTTGAAGCCACAAAGCTAATACGTGGTGTGGGCATCTCCTTAGGAGATCCTTATACCTTTCTCATGCATCATATAATGTTTCTGCGTCATTCTGCACAAAAGAAGATATATCATTCTTAAATTTAATCGTTTTGGCTGGTTGAAAATATTTTAAAAGAAACTTTTCTGTCATTTGATCCCATGTGGTGATTGACCCTTGTGGTAACGAGTTCAACCACTGCTTTGTTTTGTTCCTTAATGAAAAAGGAAATAACCGAAGACATATGGCATCGTTAGAAATGCCATTTATTTTGAAGGTATCACAGAATTCTAAAAAATTAGATATATGAGTGTTTGGATCCTCATCCTGCAAACCATCAAATTGAACGAATTGTTGAATCATTTGTATTGTGTTAGGCTGTAATTCAAAATTATTAGCAGCTATAGCGGGCCTAACAATACTAGATTCTGCTCCTGTCAAATTAGGTTTAGCATAATCATACATAGTACGCGGAGCATTCTGTTCTTGAGCATCGGGTGGATTATTTTCGGCCATCCCTTCAGTAAGATTGGATCTTTTCTATTCTACCCTTTGATAGTTTAGAGCTCGTCTTATTTCTCTGCAATTTCTGCGAGCGGTTGCCTCAATGTCACTTTTGTATTCTAATGGTCCTTTCGGATTTCTTCTAGTCATAAACTAGAGGTACCTGATATGCAAGGAAAGAAAGAAATTTAGAAAAATAAAAACAAAAATATATGTGTAAAAGAGAAATTTAAAAATAAAAATAATGGCTAAATAAATAGAAATAAAGCTTTCTTAATATTTTAGAGTTCCCTAGCAACGGCGCCAAAAACTTGATCGCTTCAAAACAGTCTAGTTTTAAAATTTATAAAGAATGTTTGAACCTGTAGACTAACTATGACAAAGATAGAGGCAAGTGTACCTATCGAAAGTAGTATAGTTAAGGCAAGAATATCTTATCGAACCCAAGGAACCTAAAAGTACTACTAGTCACTTTCTTTCTATTATTTAGCCTAAAATATGGAGTGATTGGTTGATTTATCTAAAACTAACGAAATACTAAAATGCAAAGGTAAATGAATAAATTGGGAAAAGACTTTGGAAAACTCAGTTGATAAAGACGATGCCCTTAGGAAGAATCCACCTATGACTTCACTCATTATTTATCCCTAAACCATATGATTTTTTTTACTTAGCTTGATCCGTGAGACTCCCTAACCTATATTAAACCTTCTCTCGAAGCGAATAACGTCTAACCTTAGGTTAATTAGTGGAACTCTCATTCTCTTATAATAACCCCCTAAGGAAGCAGTAAATCGATCAATGGATTCCCATATTAAGTTTCAACCTAATCCGGCAAAATCTCGTAACCCTATCTCTAGGCGCCCGATCAACTCTGCTTAATTATGCTAGATCTACTCTTAGGCAGGGTCTATTCCTCCTCCACCTAAGCACATCAGATTAAATTAAGCAATATAATTAAGAAAAAACTAAGTATTTATCATATAAATTCAGAAAACAATAACAAAATCCATCATAGGTTTATCCCCTTCAGGTATCTGAAGGGTGTAGTTCATAACTAAATAAGAAAACATCTCAAGAGAAAAGATAAAACAAAACATTAGAAATCCCTAAAACCCCCTGAAGGAATTGAAGGAGAGATCCTCCGTCTTGAGTAGAATTCTGGCTCTTCGAGATGGATCAATTGGCTATCTTCAAGTAATTCCCTAAATAAGTAAAACTCTAGCAGAAAACTCTGCTAAAACTTGACGCCCTTGAATAGCCGCCTTGGGGTGTTTATATATACTTTTGGGATGCTTTACTTGGCTCTTAAATACTCATAATTCATGCATAATTCGTTCCTAGGCATTTAAGTAGACTTAGGATTGCGTTTCTTGGGCTCCAAGTATCCTAATCCGAGTGAAATTGCTCTTTCCCGCAGCAGGGGCACAGTCATGGCACGCTCGTGTAAGTCGTCTTCTAGCCCGTGTCTCTATTCTGTTGATTTAGGGACGGCTACGGCATGGCCGTGCACGTCGAGGTACAGGCCATGCTCCGAGTCTGTCAATTGGGGCATGGCCGTGTAAATCGTGGCATGGCCGTGTGAAGTGAATGGCAAGGCACGATCGGGTAGCTTGAAGTCCTGGCCGTGTCGATTTCTTGGGTTGGCCCAATTTGGTCCATTTTAAGCCCGTTTTACGTTCTTTTTACCCTTAGGTGCTTTACTAAGCATAAGACACGAAAAGAAAGGATTAAGAGAACCTTTTTACATAAATCGAGGATAAATTCATCCAAAAGATACTAGATGTGGGATTTAAATATGTTACTTTTATAGTTTATCAGCTATGCAAAGAAAACGATACAGTCACGTACCTGGCAATCTTAGCCTTACCCATAAGGGCATCACAACTGTCTACATAGCCCTTTTTCCAGCTTTTCAGCCCATACAAATGTTAGTACAAATAAAGTATAGTGTATGAAGGTTTACACACCTGGTAACACGCAAAATGACACTCTCTATGTCGACACTATCCCTTGCCATCACAACTACTATCTACCTACTATTCTATTCAGAAGCCGGCCCATAACCCGGTGGCCAATCTCGAACAGCAAACACCACACGCTTCTTGAACATTGGGGCTGGGACTACAAATCCAACCCCCTCCTTTGCTTGATCGGTGTTAGATTCCATCAAAGATCTTATCAGATGCTACTATCAGAAATTATAGTTGTCAAACCTCAAAGTAGGGTTATGGTACCAAGTACGATAGTGAACTTAAATACCATCCAAAGAGAACCCTTTCCTTGAAATCCCAAACGAAGTAATGCGGTTCGAAGGTTAACGATCTCTAGCTTAGAAACCTAGGCGATCAGATCTCCTTCAAATCCCAGAATGTCACCCAAAAAGAACACGAGATCAGTGAGAAACATCAATCTAATGATGGCCTTAACAACCAACTAGCCATCCGGCTTTGGCCACCGAAAACTGAAAGAGATTATAAACATTAACAAAAGTCGACACTTACCTCAACAAAAGATTCGATTAACACTTAGGAGAATTCGGCACTAGCCCAATAGTGAACAGGATTCGACAATGATTAAGGTAGAAAAGAACTAGTTGAGAAAGCCAAAAAGAAAGTTAAATATACTTCAAATAGAGGCTTTGGCGTTTTCAGCTTTTCAAGATCAATCGGCTATGGTACGAAAGTGGAGATGAGAATAGAGTTAGGAGTTTTCGGCTTTGGCAGAAAAAGAGAAGAAGAACCCTCAATTGCCAAAAATAGGAGGAGAGAAAAAAAACTATGCTCTTCAAAAACAATGAAAATTTGGCACACCCTTAGCCACATCTAGCCGATTTCCCTCCTTGCACTCAGTGTCCCACATTCGGCCACCTCTTCCACCTCTATCCTATCCCACATTTTCCTCTTATCCTCATCTTCCTATCTTCTGACTTAATCCACACTCACTCCTGCAGAGTCCCAGCCGAAACCACCTCTCTACTCCTCAGGCGCATATTATAAAAAAAAACACTCATTTTGCTTAACATGGGATTCGAACCTGCTCCCTCCAAACCCCCTTGTGGCATCACTTACCTATACCCTTAGTGGCGCCTCCTTGCCACTTTACCAAATAAATTCTTGTGCTAATTTCCCCACTCAAGTACCCTTAAGGCCCACTTCACCTAGTTCTCCCTTGCAGTGTCTAAAAACAAAATTTCTACCAAAGCTCAGGCTTAACCTCAAGCCTTCCTAAAAGCTCTGAACACACCAGACACACACAGATCATGGCATACACACACAACACATCACAAATGCAAATGCCTAAATCTAGGATGTTACAGTTCTACCCCCTTAAAAGAATTTCGTCCCCAAAATTACCTGGTCAAAAGAGGTGAGGGTATTGCTGTCGTATAACATCTTCTGGCTCTCATGTAGCTTCCTCTGACTCGTGATTTCGTCACAGAACCTTAACCAAAGGATCCGATTTCCTTTGCAAAACTTTAACATCCCGCTCCATGATCTGAACTGGCTCTTCTTCAAAAGATAAATCAGGCTTTACTTCGAGCTCCTCCAACGGTATCACATGAGATAGGTCTGAACAATAACGTCGCAACATTGATATATAGAACACATCATGAATCTTACTTAGCTCCGCAGGTAGCTCAAGCTGATAAGCAACTGGTCCTACACACTTCAACACCCGATAAGGCCCGATGAACCTAAGGCTTAGCTTACCCTTCCGTCCAAACCTTAGGATTTTCATCCACGGTGATACCTTCAAGAAAACCTGATCACCTACTGCAAATTCTATGTCCCTCCGCTTCAGGTCAGCGTAGGACTTCTGCCTGTCCGATGCTTCCTTCAACCTAGTCCAGATCAACTCAACTTTACTCTTCGTTTCGAATACTAGTTCCGGACCCAATAACTGTCGTTCACCCAATTCCGTCCAACATGTAGGAGTACGACACTTCCGCCCGTACAATGCCTCATATAGTGCCATCCGAATGTTGGACTGGTAGCTGTTATTATATGCAAATTCTGCCAATGGTAGGAATTCCTCCCAGCTACCTTTGAAATTGATAATGCAACCTCTCAACATGTCTTCCAAAATCTGTATCAACCTTTCTAACTTTCCGTCCGTCTGTGGATGAAACATTGTACTAAAATCTAACTTTATACCCAATGCTTGATGCAATGCCCTCCAAAATCTTGACGTAAACCTAGGATCTCTGTCTGAGATGATGGACACAGGTACTCCATGCAACCTCACAATCTTCGCTATATACAACTTAGCCAACCTTTGTAGAGAGTAATCAACCCGAACTAGTATAAAATGAGCAGACTTCGTCAATCGATTTACGACTACCCATATCGAATCCTTCTTAGTAGGCGTAAGGGTAGCCCACTAACAAAATCCATAGTGATTCTCTCCCATTTCTATTACGGAATCTTCACCGGCTGCAATAACCCCGAAGGCAACTAATGCTCTACCTTTACCTGCTGACATGTTAAACATTTACCCACAAATTCGGTTACCTCCAGCTTCAAACCTGGCCACCAAAATTATTCTTGTAAATCCTGATACGTTTTACTTCCTCCCGGATGCATAACATATGGGCTACTATGCGCTTCCTGAAGGATCATCCACCTCAATTCCACGTCCCTCAGCACATAAACCTTCTTTCGAAAATACAAAACCCCGTCATCATTCAGATTATAGTCCCCTACTTCACCATGTTGCACTTAAGATAGTCGGGCACTCAAGTCATCATCCTGCAACTGCTTCTTTTTAATCTAATTTATCCATGTCAGCTTTACCTGAAGCTCAGCTAATAAACTCCCATCCTCATACAAGCTCAGATGATCAAACATTACTCTTAGATCCGAGATTACCTTCTGACTTAGCGCATCCGCCACCACGTTAGCTTTACTCGGATGGTATTCAATCGAACAGTCATAATCCTTTAGTAGTTCAATCCACCTCCTCTGCCTCAAGTTCAACTCCTTCCGGGTGAGGAGATATTTCAAGCTCTTATGATCTGTATAAATGATGGACTTCTCTCCATACAGATAGTGTCTCCAAATTTTCAAAGCAAAAACCACTGCCGCCAACTCTAAATCGTGGGTAGGATAATTCAGCTCATGAGGTCTTAACTGTCGAGACGCATAAGCAACCACTCTTCCACCTTGCATCATCACACATCCTAACCTGGTGTGTGATGCATTACAATAAACCACGAACTCCTTTCCAGCCTCCGGTTAAATCAAAACCGGAGCTTCCATCAACACCTTCTTTAGTTTTTCAAAGCTTTCCTGTTGCTTTTCACCCTACACAAAAAGTACTCCCTTCCTCAACAACTTAGTTAAAGGTGCCGCAAACAAAGAGAATCCCTCAACGAACCTCCTGTAATAACCAGCAAGACCCAGGGAACTCTGAATTTCTATCACCGACTTGGGTGATTTCCAATCCATGATAGCTTCAACCTTCCGGGGATCAACTCTGACCCCTTCTGCCGACACAACGTGTCCTAAAAAAGTAACTTCACTTAACCAAAATTCACACTTACTGAATTTTGCGTACAATTGTTTCTCCCTCAGGATTTGTAGTACCACTCGTAGATAAGAATCATGCTCCTCCTCTAACCTTGAATATACCAGGATATCATCTATAAATACTACCACAGACCGGTCCAAATAGGGTTGGAACACCCAGCTCATCATATTCATAAACGCTACTGGTGCGTTGGTCAACCCAAACGGCATTACCAAGAATTCGTAATGGCCATAACTGGTCTTGAAAGCTGCCTTATGAATATTTGATTTTTTGACCTTAAGCTGATGGCATCCTGATCTCAAATCTATCTTTGAGAACACTGACGCCCCTTTCAGTTGATCGAACAAGTCATCAATCCTTGGCAACAGATACTTGCTCTTGATAGTCAACTTGTTCAGCTAACAGTAGTCAATGCACATATGCATTGATCCATCCTTGTTCTTGACAAATAGCACCGGCGCTCCCCAAGGCGATACACTTGGTCGGATGAAACCCCGATCCAACAATTCCTAAATCTGGGCTTTTAGTTCCACCAACTCCTTCGGCGCCATTCGATATGGTGCAATGGATACTAGTGCTATTCCCAGAGGAAGATCAATTCCAAATTCCACCTCACAATTCGGAGGTAGTCTGAAAAGTTCTTCAGGGAAAACGTCAGAAAACTCCCTCACCGTTCTAACACTCTCCATAGTTGAATCTTGTAACTCCAAAGCAAAAACAAAGGCTACGAACACCCTACACCCTTTTATCATCATTCTTTCAGCCTTTAGAGCGAATACTACGTTAGACAAGTAGTTCCTCTGTTCACCTATCACCACCACCTCATCCTCCTGACTAGTCTTTAGTACCATACGCTTGGCTGCACAATCTAGATTCGCTCGATATATCACTAACCAGTCCTTACCCAAGATTAGATCGAACTCCCCAAAAGGCAGTTCTATTAAATCCGCTAGAAAAACTACCCCTTGCACTTTTAGAGGTACAACCCTATACAGTCTGTTCACCACTACCGACTGACCTAGTGGGCTAATTACAGTAATCTCCCTAGGAATAATCTCAAAGTTTATACTTAAAGTTCTAGAGACTATACTAGCAACATAAGAGTGCGTCGATCCAATTTCAATTAATGCAGAAAAAGGCAAACCAAAAATCAAGAATGTACCGGTTATGACATCTGGTGCATCCCCCTCCTCTTGACGTCTTGCTGCATAGACCAACCCCAGTTGTCTTGCTTTGGTGTTCCCTGCACCTCGGCCTTGTGTTCCACGGTCCCGACCATAACCATCACCCCCTCTAGCTGGACCGCGACCTCTCTGTGGTTGTGGACCCCCTCTACCAGGCTGAGCATTAGTCTGTCCTACAGGCCCTACGCCACCCCAATCCTGTGGACAGTCCCTAACCTGATGATCCGAGGACCCACACCTAAAACATTTCTTGTCACCTATCCAACATTCGCCCGAATGAAATTTATTACATCGGCCACACCTCTGAGGTCGACCATTACCCCCAGATCTCACACCCTGACTCAGCCCATCCATCTTAGGTCTTTTTTGGAAACGCCCCTTTGACCCTGACGACCCAACATTCATCTTATTCCTATCCCTGTCTCTATCATTATTCTGTTTTTCGATTTGCTTAACTTCCTCGGCTATCTTAGCCTTTTCCACTAAAACCTCAAATTCACACTCTCGTTGTGGAGCTATCAACACACGCAGATCATCCCTCAGGCCATCCTCAAATTGAACACAACCCTCATGTTCTGTGGCCACTATCCCTCATGCGTAACGACTCAATGCTTGATATGTAGCTACCGATCTATTTCCCTAGATCAAATTCAGAAACACCCTACACTGCGCATCCACATAACTGGATCCGATGTACTTACTCTGGAATTCTGACTTGCAGAACTCCCAAGTAATGCGGTCAGCCACCGCACCATCCCTGACCGTAAGCCACCATTGGTACGCCTCGTCCCGGAGAAGAGACACCACTCCCTTCAACTTCTCCTCTTCTGTGAAGTCAAGATCATCCATTATACGCTCCACTGCTTCCATCCAGTACTCAGCTGTACTAGGAGCTACACCGGAAATTCCCCTAAACACTTCTTCCCCATTGGCTCTAACTCGCTCCAGCACAAATTTTTGAGCTCCTGTACCCATGCCTGGTCCCGCAACTCTCTCCAACACTCGGAACATCGCCTAAGACACCACATCGTCTCCACCCGTTTGGTCTTGATACTCTGCCTCCACAGCTGGGGACACTGGTACCTCATGTCCTGACTCATGACCGGACCCTACCAGTTCCGACACAGCAATCCTGCCTCTACCTCGGCCACGCACACCATGCCCTTTAGTGCTCATTTCTATGTTCACGATTGATCTAATTAAAAAATTTTATGGATCAATAATTTCTTCCACTGATTAATGACGAACAATCTTATGGAAAGTAGTTTCAATAGTAGTTTTTTCGAGTTCGAAATCATGTCAATAAGGTTCAGTCTCAAGTCTGTATGTCCTAGTTCTAGAAACCACATATATTCAACATCCATATGCATCCCAAACAGAGTATCACATAAATGTATTAAACACAAACATAACATCCATAAACTCACCTTCGTCACACAAGGGTGTTTTCGTCATTTCACTACCCAGGGGTATTTTCGTAATTCTACATTACAAGGGTATTTTTGTATTTTCGCAAGATTGGGTGTCTTGGTGATTTTACAAAATAGGGGTATTTCGATAATTTTTTTTTACAAACCTAGGGTATTCCGGGTAATTTACAGAACTAGGGGTATAAGTAATTTTATAAAGATTGGGTATTGGGTCCCTTGCGGGTTTTAGTTATGAACTTTGGCCCGTTAACAAGTCCTTGCGGCTAAAGTGAACAGACACTACGCACTAGGTAAGATTCTAGTGAAGAGGAGGTGGGCCACTAGGACCACTTAAATACCAAGCTTTCCCTAGATCCAATCCTAGACATGCGTATGCCCATTGCCACACTCCAACCCAACAACTTGTTCATGGACATGTTTAATCAGAGAAGTTAAGTTTTATGGAATTTAAGAGTTGTGTAACTAGGCTTAAGGTCCATAAACCCTAGCATACCTATCTATGTCCACATAAAGCCCATCAAACCCAACATGCATACCATATCAAGAGTTAGAATACTTACCTACGTGGATCAGGTGCCACCAGACTCGAAGGCCATAATCCCCCAAAGCCCTTTTCTTAAATTTACATCAATATATAAAACACTACTGGACCCATTTCACAGCAAGTTTTAAAACTGGGCTTTGATACCAAAAATATAACACCCCAAACTCGGCCCATACAGTATGACTGAATCCGGTATGTCACAGGGTGAAGTAAAATCGAGTCTAGTTAAATTTAAAAAAACCCAGAGATTTTAGAAAACTTTTTGATTATTACGTAGTCTTGAAAACATCAAAGTATATTATAATGAAACTCTCAATTTGTTAAACCGATCATTTTTTATTTAAGTTGATTCTTGGAAACAAAAAGTTTCGTTTATGTTACCTTATATTTAAGAAAACTCTCTGCTTTCACTTTATAATTAAACCGTCAGAGTGTCGGATGTGATATAAGCGAGAACTAATAAAAACCAAAGTTTAGCTTTGTGAGGCCTTATTACATAACAGAAGTCCCAAGTTAAAATAAACTTATAGTAATGCCGAAACTATAAAGGAAAGAAAACGAGATTATGGCCTCCACGAGCCCGCCACATCCACGAGCTACTGCTCACCTGGAAAGTTAAAGAAAGGGGGTGAGTCACCAAGACTCGGTGTGTAAATTTTCCCACATTATACATACGACAAGTAGCCCACAGTCACACATTGGCCTTAGCCCACATATCAGCATACAACATATGAATGCAATTAGCCCAACCCAAACCTAGTTTTCCATCCTCTACACACCAACCCGTACCAGCCTATCACATCGTGGGGATTTCTACAATTAACCCTCCATCTGCTACACTCCGTTTCGACAGTCATGTTGCCAATTATACACAATCACTAAGTGACCAAATAATTCAACGTGGCACAGCCACCGATCACTAAGTGACCAAATAAAATATATATATATCGTGGCAAAGCCACCGATCACAATGTGACCAAAAGTAATGTATGAACATATATATATATATATCGTGGCAAAGACACCGATCACTATGTGACAAATTAATCATGCACTTACCCTTCATATCAAGCCCGTACCCCATGATTTACGTACAAATCCTGATGAATGCAGCATGCTATTCATAACACATCATTTTGTCATTCATACATTCAGTTATGCAAAGAAAATGATACAGTCACGTACCTAGCAATCCTAGCCTTACCCCTAAGGGCATCATGACTGTCTACACAGCCCATTTTCCAACTTTTCAGCCCATACAAATGTTAGTACAAATAAAGTATAGTGTATGAAGGTTTAGACACCTGGTAACACGTAAAACGACACTCTTTATGTCGACACTATCCATAGTCATCACAACTACTATCTGCCTACTATTCTGTTCAGAAGCTGGCCCACAACCCGGTGGCCAATCTCGAACAGTAGACACCGCACGCTTCTTGAACTTTGAGGCTGGGACTACAGATCCAAACCCCTCCTTTGCCTGATCAGTGTTAGATTCCATCAAAGATCTTATCAGATGGTACTATCAGAAATCATAGTTGTCAAACCTCAAAGTAGGGTTATGGTACCAAGTACGACAGTGAACTTAAATACCATCCAAAGAGAACCCTTACCTTGAAATCCCAAAAGAAGTAATGCGGTTCGAAGGTTAACGATCTCTGGCTTAGAAACCTAGGTGATCAGATCTCCTTCAAATCCCAGAATGCAGCCCAAAAAGAACACGAGATCAGTGAGAAACATCAATCTAATGATGGCCTTAACAACCAATTAGCCATCCGGCTTTGGCCTTCGATAACCGAAAGAGATTATAAATGAAACACCCCAAACCCGGCCCAAAAAGCCTAACCGAATTTGGTATGTTCCTCGAGTAAATCTATAGCGAATTCTCATTTTTGTTTAAGAAAAACTTGATGATTTTGTAGAAAACAGATTAACTTAACATTTTAGGTTAAAAATAAATTTGTAAAGTAAAATTTATATCTTTTAAAAAAAAACATTACTTGTAGGAGGAATTGATAAATCAAAAGAAAACCAAATTTAAGGAAATTACTTTAAAACACACATATCTTTATATATATATACATTAGTGACAAAAACATTTTTTATTTTTATTTATCGAAAACTATTTAGTTATTTAATAGTTATTGTTCATGGCAAAATAAAATAATTCCAAACACAAAATTAAAGATAGTTTATAGTGGCCTTATTACATAAAATTGGCAAACCCATAATAAAGTCTAAATAAAAAAAATTAACTTAATAAGTTTAAGTAGGAAAATTTCCAAACTTCATTGTTTGAGCATTGGCCACCTCGAAATCCTTGCTGCCCAGATCCATCGCACTACGAATCATCTGAAAAGTTTTCCCACAAAAGGGGTGAGTCATAACCTCAATGTATAACACATACATTAAAAAGCCCATTTGATTAAGCCTTTAAGCCCATTAATTACACATATGGCCATAGGCCCATTTAAGTCATATTTGGCCAAAAGCCCATTTTCGTAACAGATCAAATAATAATCATTTATGATCATATGATTAGATACAAATAATGAAATGCAAACCCAGCCCACCTAAATATCCATCCGCTACACACCACTCGTACTAACCAACACACCGTGGGGATTACTAAATCGACCCTCCATCCGCTACACACCATCGAAGGCAGTTGCTGCAGTCAACATGCACATCGCACTTATAATATTGTGGCAAAGCCACCAGACAAATGTGACCGAAGTCACCAGATTTCAAATATGTGACCGAAGTCACCAAATTCACATATGTGACTGAAGTCATCGGATTTCAAATATGTGACCGAAGTCACCAGATTCACATATGTGACCGAAGTCACCGGATTTCAAATATGTGACCGAAGTCACCGGAAATATGGTAAAACCACCAGAATACTTCCCCTTCATCAATAATACCCATATGCCCATGCACATACATATCGATAAATTTTCATGCTATTTACCCCACAGATCATAATATAGTCATACTTATCTTCACATTTATGCATATAGCAAAATGAACAAAATATTGGGGTAAACATACCTGAATATCGTATACCATTGAATGGTATTCAAAATCACAATCATACACATGGTCATATAATCACATTTAAATATATGTAAATCTATGAGATTTTTAATGTAAGGTTACACACCTTATGACAGTGAGAACGATACCCTCTCGCTCGTCAACACCTAGTTAATTAGCACACTTGGTTAGTATACACCATTACTAACAAAACTATACTTATTGATGATGGATCTAAATCCTTACCCTCGGATTCTCGAACGACAGTTATTTATGGTTTTTCTCCGCTAGATGGATCAAAACCCACTGATATTCCACCAACGTAAAGTGGTTCGGTTGTACGCACTACTTCAAATAACCGATCCTCGTTAGCAGAGGCTCTACAACCCGGTGGAAAGTCTCTTACACCCGATACTACCCTCCGTTTGTAGTTCAATGGTAAAACAGTACCTCCTCTCTTCTAAACACTCCGTACTGCCCTTTTCTTACCTATCTTGTTAGTCTTAAATCGCCCCTAAAATAACGTTGATTAGTGATCCATTCTAAAAGAATTGATATGATCGAAATTAAAAATCCTTACCTTGATGATCTCGAAAGATCACTTCTTAAAAGTTGGCTTCAACAAAGATCTTTAAAAATCCTTTCCAAGGATTCGGCCTAGGATAGAAAAATAAAAGGATTGTGAGACTGAAATAAGAAGAAGATCATGAAAACGATTGACAAAATCCTTACTTGATTCACTTGAAGGTTCGGCCTTGAACAAAAAGAAGAAAGGAATTGATGATTCGGCTTTAACAAAAAGTGAGAAATATTGTGCTTTGGCTATGGTGGTTTCTGTTGAGAATGAAGAAGAAAGAAGTACGAAAAGAGAAGGAAAGAGAGAAGGAAGAAAAGAGAAAGAGAAAGAGAGAGATTAAAGGAAGAAGATGATGATGGTGATGTTGTTTTTCAAAAAGAAAAGAGATTGGTTTTGGAACCTATGCTCATTCGGCCAAGGGGAAGAAATGAAGAAAAAGGTTCTTGATCTTTTGTGGTTTCGACTATGAGAGGGAAAGAGAAGAGAGAAATAGAATGAAAAAGAAAGAAAAAGAAAATGAGAGAGAAAGCTTTTGGTGAAAGTTGAATTCGGCACTAGAGAGGAAGAAAATGAAGTGTCTTCAAAAGTGACAATAATTTGGTATCAAAAGGAGATAAAATTTTGAGAGGAAAAGAAGAAATAAATGTACCTATTTGGTCAAAATGAAAAGGCCAAAACAAAGCAAACTTTGTAGCAAATGTCAATAGACAATTTCGGCTAAGAGAAGAAAAATATTGGACAAAGGAAAAATGCATAATTGACAACCTTTTGGTCAACTAAAACCTCCCTAATCCTATACCAAAATTCGGCCAACACAATAGCCTACACAATCCCCTTCTTTCCTCCTTGATTCTTCCCTATCAACTCCATAATTTCCAACACAATTAATCACTCCCTTAGCCCTTATCTTGTCTAGGTTCATGGTCAAATGACCATGAACAAACTTCCAAAACATTGCCCACATATCATGCCTTTTGTCCCCCTTTCTTACCATCTTTTATGATTCCATACCATAAGTTCCTAGCTTGCCTTTTCATATGGTCAAATGGCCAAAAATAAAAGAATACTCATTCACTCTAGAGCGTTCTTGGCCGACACTATAGGGAAGGAAACATAAAACTAAAATTTTTCCCATTTGCTAGCTAGGGATTGAACCTCTCCCTCAAGCACTAATCCATGCATCCTAACCACCTTGTCAATTACTCATCTTATGCTTAAAACTCCTTGTCATTATTTCTTAAGGCCTAACTTGTTTAGCTCCCTCTTAATTATTAGAAATTAAAAGTTTCACTAAGCATTCACTTAATTAATGAAGCTCAAATAACTTCCAAAATACACTCAATAATAATTAAGCATGCAACATCATTCAATTAAGTAGAAAATGCATAACCCTAATTTTCGGGATGTTACGCTCTACCCCTTAAAATAATTTAGCCTCGAAATTACAGGCCGGAATAAGTGAGGTATTCTGTAGCATCACTTCCTCCGGTTCCCACGGCTTCTTCGATCCATGATTACGCCATAATACTTTGACGAGAGGCGGCGACTTTCTCCGTAAAACCTTTACATCTCGCTCGAATTTGAATTGGCTCCTCTTCATAGGACAAATCTGGTCTTAATTCCACCTCCACGACTAGCACTACATTAGATGGATCCGACCAGTAACGGCGTAGCATTGAAACATGGAACACATCGTGCATTTGCTTCAACTTCGAAGGCAATTCTAACCGATATGCCACAAATTCGACCCGCTTCAAAACCAGATAAGGTCAAATGAACCTGGGACTTAGCTTCCCTTTGCGACCAAATCTCATTACCTTTTTCCAAGGTGAAACCTTTAGGAAAACTTGGTCCCCCACAGCAAACTCTATTTCTTTCCGCTTTAGATCTGCGTAAGACTTTTGCCTGTTAGATGCTTCCTTTAACCGAGCCCGGATTACCTTAACCTTTTCTTGATTCAACCACTATTTACGGACCCAAAATCGGCGTTCCCTAATTACATCCAACACGTAGGAGTGCGACACTTCCGTCCATATAGTGCTTCATATGGTGCCATCCGAATCTTTGGATTGGAAGCTGTTGTTGTCGCAAATTCGCCAACAGTGAGAATTCCTCCCAACTTCCCTTGAAATCCATTACATCCTCTTAACATATCTTCTAAGATTTGGATTACTCTTTCAGATTGGTAGTCGGTGAGGATGAAATGCGTCTCAAGTCAATCTGGTGCCCAAAGCCCGATGCAATGCTTTCCAAAATCGAAATGTAAACCTCGGATCCTGTCTCAAATAATCGACAACGACACTCCATGCAATCTCACAATCTCAACCACATATAACCGCCAATTTACGTAAGAGTAATCAACCCGAACTGGGATAAAATGTGCAGATTTCGTCAATCGGTCCACTATCACCCATACAGAGTCTTTCTTAGTAGGCGTAAGAGGAAGCCCACTAACAAAGTCCATGGTGATTCTCTCTCACTTCCATCATGGAATCTTTATCTATTTGAAGCAATCCGAAGGTACTTGATGTTCAAATTGACTTGTGACACATTAAGCACTTTCTTACAAACTCCATAACTTCGCTTAAGTCCAGGCCACCAAAATCGATCTCAGAAATCTCGATAACTTACTTCCTCCGGGATGCATAGCATAGGGGCTACCATGCGATTCTGAAGAATCTTTTGCCTCAACTCCCGATCCCCGAGATACAAACTTTACCTTTAAAACACAATACCCCATCACCATTAATACCAAAATCTTTCAATTCTCCACTCTTTTTCAAGCTTTACACTCAGATCTTCGCCTACCAACTGCCTCTCTTTCACTTGACTCAACCATGTCGGTTTAACTTGAAGTTCTGCCAACAAGCTTCCGTCATCGTAAAGACTGAGATGTGCAAACATCGCCCTTAAATCTGACACCACTTTTTGACTTAGAATGCGTACGCCACTACATTCGCCTTGCCCGGATGGTACTCAATAGAAACGATCGTAGTCTTTCAACAACTCTATCCACCTTGACGCCTCAAATTCGCTTCTTTACGAGTCGGTAGATATTTCAGACTTTTGTGGTCCGTGTATATCACCGACTTTTCCCGTATAAATAATGTCTCCAAACTTTAAGAGCAAAGACTACAAATGCCAACTCCAAATCATCGTCGGGTAATTAACCTCGTGTGGTCTCAATCGCCGAGACGATACGCAACTACCTTTCTCGCCTTGCATCGAACACATCCTAATCACGTGTGAGAAGCGTCACAATACACGACAAAATCCTTTCACCTCAGTCAATCAAAATCGAGCTTCACCAAAACCTTCTTGAGCTTCTCAAAACTCTCTTGTTGCTTATCAGCCCACACGAAAGGTACTTTCTTTCTTAGCAATTTCGTTAAAGGTGCAGCTATCGATGAGAATCCTTCGACGAATCTTCTGTAGTATCCAGCTAACCCCAAGAAACTACGAACTTCAGTTACGGACTTAGGTGGTTTCCAATCTAGCACAGCCTCAATCTTTCGAGGATCCAACCTTATCCCTTCTGCCGACACCACATGGCCTAAAAATGCAACCTCTTTCAGCCAAAATTCACACTTGCTGAATTTGGCATACAGCTTCTTCTCCCTTAAAACTCGCAACACAATCCGGAGATACTCATCATGCTCAACTTCGGACTTAGAATACACCAGGATGTCTTCTATAAACACCACGACGAATTGATCCAAGTAGGGCTGGAAAATCCGGTTCATCATATCCATGAACGCAGCTGGGGCATTCGTCAATCCGAATGGCATTACCAAAAATTCATAATGCCCATATCTAGTTCGGAAAGTCGTCTTATGGATATCCACTTCCTTCACTTTAAGCTGATGATACCCCGACCTTAGATCAATCTTTGAGAATACCGCAGCTCCTTTGAGCTGATCGAACAAGTCATCGATCCTTGGCAAAGGATACTTGTTCTTGATGGTCAGCTTATTCAACTGCCGGTAATCTATACACATCCTCATCGATCCGTCCTTCTTCTTCACGAATAGGACCGATGCTCCCAATGGAGACACACTAGGTCGGATAAATCCACGATCAAGCAACTCCTAAATCTGAGCCTTAAGCTCAACTAATTCCTTCGGTGCCATTCTATATGGAGCAATAGAAACTGGCGCCGTTCCAGGCAATAAATCAATCCCAAATTCTACTTCACGATCCGGAGGCAAACCTGGAAGTTCTTCCGGAAAAACATCTACAAATTCATTCACATTCCTAACTCCCTCAACAGTTGCTTCCTTAGCCTCCAAGGCACTCACCAACATCAGGAAGGCTATACATCCCTTTCTAACCATCTTTTCTGCCTTAAGAGCGAATACTACATTAGATAAGTAGTTCTGTCTCTCGCCCATCACTACAACTTCCTTGTCATCAATAGTTCTTAAGGACATCCGCTTAGCAGCACAATTTACATTTGCACGATACTTCACAAGCCAGTCCATGCCTAAGATTAGGTTGAATTCTCCGAATGGCAACTCCATTAAATCAGCCGAAAATTGTATCCCTTGAACTTCTAAAGGCACTTCCTTAAAAAGTTTGTCTACAACTACTGTCTGTCCTAAAGGACTAAGTACAGTCATCTTCCTAGGTACGCCGAAGTCACATGCAAAGTCCCGATACTTCACTAGCGATATAGGAATGAGTTGACCCTATATCTATCAAAGCAATAAAGGGCAACCCGTAAATCGAAGCATGCCGTGATAACATCAAAAGGTCATTTGTCCTCTCTCTGACGAATCGCATACACAGACACAGGCCGTCTAGCCTCGAGCTACCATCGCCTCTTGCTCAAGTTTCGCGACCTCTACCGGAACCATTACCCCTTCCATTTGGACCACGACCCCTTATCGACTGTTGTCCACCTCGGCCAGCCTGATTAGCACCACGACTTGTTTGGCGGTTCTTCTCTGAGTTCATCGGGCAATCCTTAATCATATGATCCTTGAACCGCACTTGAAACATCCATTTGGTCTTTTCCAACATTCTCCCGAGTGCATTTTCCCACATTGAGTACAAGTACGATTTTGTCCACCCGTAGTAGTCTGTTGACCTCGCGGTCCATCATTTCTTGATTTCTTCTGAAAATTCCCGGACGACCCTGAAGACCTAAAGCTTCTCTTATTCTTGCTCGGGCATCTGTCCCGGTTCTGTCTCTCAGTCCGTTTAGCCTCTTCGGCAATTCTTGCCCTTTCCACTAAGATTGCAAAATCTCTTTCACGGTCTTGAGCAATCATCACTCGTAGCTCATCTCTAAGTCCATCTTCAAATCGATGCACTGCTCATATTCTCAGAGCCACTATCCTCGGCATATCGGCTAAGTCGCAAAAATTCTGCTTCATACTCAGCTATCGACTTGTTTCCTTGGACCAAATTCAGAAATGCCTTCCTTTAGGAGTCGATGTAGCTAGCTCCAACATATTTTCCTTCGAATTTAATCTTAAAATACCCCCAATCCAGTCGATCCACAAAGGTACTCTCTTTGATAGTGAGCCACCACTGGTAGGCTTCATCACGGAGTAGTGAAATAGCATCTTTCAGTTTTTCTTCATCAGTGCAGTCTAAATCGTCCATGATCCCCTCGACTGCCTCCAACCAGTATTCAGCTACATTTGGAGCTACTCCAGATACTCCCCTGAAAACCTCAGCTCCATTTGATCTAAGTCTCTCACCATCGACTTTTGAGACCCATTTCCAGAACTAGCTTCTGCTACACGTTCCAAAACTCGCAAAGACCTGACTTGTGATACTGCGTCACCTCCTTCATTTTGTTCTTGAAATTCCACCCCAACAGCTGGTGGTAGACCATCATTTTCGGAACCTTGACCAGATCTAACTGGTTCCGACACAGCCATTCTTCCTCGTCCACCTCCACGACGTCCACGTCCCCTAGAACTCATGTCTACTACGTGTCTTATCTATTTTTTACAAAAAAGTCTTATGTATTAGAGTCTTTTCACTTCTTATTAAAGGAAAGTTTTATGAAACAGATATTTAGTAGTTTTTTCGTAGTAGCACACAAACACCTAGGGTCTATGTCTCTAAAGTATAGTTTCCTTAGGCTTATCAAACATTCATATCACTTTATCAAAGTACTTACCGATGGATCCGGCCGAGAACTCAGTGCCATGCTCTTATAAAACCATTTTAACTTAAGAAAACTTTCAGAAAGTCATTTGGGCCATATTTTGAAAACATTATGGGCTTCAAAACCCAAGGCCGAGAGTTTAAAACTGGGCTCTGATACCAAGCTGAAACACCCCAAACCCGGCCCAAAAAGCCTAACCGAATTTGGTATGTTCCTCGAGTAAATCTATAGCGAATTCTCATTTTTGTTTAAGAAAAACTTGATGATTTTGTAGAAAACAGATTAACTTAACATTTTAGGTTAAAAATAAATTTGTAAAGTAAAATTTATATCTTTTAAAAACCATTACTTGTAGGAGGAATTGATAAATCAAAAGAAAACCACATTTAAGGAAATAACTTTAAAACACACACATATATATATATATATACACATTAGTGACAAAAACATTTTTTATTTTTATTTATCGAAAATTATTTAGTTATTTAATAGTTATTGTTCATGGCAAAATAAAATAATTCCAAACACAAAATTAAAGATAGTTTATAGTGGCCTTATTACATAAAATTGGCAAACCCATAATAAAGTCTAAATAATAAAAATTAACTTAATAAGTTTAAGTAGGAAAATTTCCAAACTTCATTGTTTGAGCATTGGCCACCTCGAAATCCTTCTTTGCCTAGATCCATCGCACTACTGAATCATCCAAAAGTTTTCCCACAAAAGGGTGAGTCATAAACTCAATGTATAACACATACATTAAAAGCCCATTTGATTAAGCCTTTAAGCCCACAATTACACATATGGCCATAGGCCCATTTAAGTCATATTTGGCCAAAAGCCCATTTTCATAATGATCAAATAATAATCATTTATGATCACATGATTAGATACAAATAATGAAATGCAAACCCGCCCACCTAAATATCCATCCGCTACACACCACCCGTACCAACCAACGCACCGTGGGATTACTAAATCGACCTCCATCCGCTACACACCATCGAAGGCGATTCTTTGCAGGTCAACATGCACATCGCCTTATAATATTGTGGCAAAGCCACTGCACAAATGTGACCAAGTCACCAGATTTCAAATATGTGACCGAAGTCACCAAATTCACATATGTGACCGAAGTCACCGGATTTCAAATATGTGACCGAAGTCACCAGATTCACATATGTGACCGAAGTCACCGGATTTCAAATATGTGACCAAAGTCACCGGAAATGTGGTAAAACCACCAGAATACTTCCCCTTCATCAATAATACCCATATGCCCATGCACATACATATCGATAAATTTTCATGCTATTTACCCCACAGATCATAATATAGTCATACTTATCTTCACATTTATGCATATAGCAAAATGAACAAAATATTGGGGTAAACATACCTGAATATCGTATACCACTGAATGGTATTCAAAATCACAATCATACACATGGTCATATAATCACATTTAAATATATGTAAATCTATGAGATTTTTAATGTAAGGTTACACACCTTATGACAGTGAGAACGATACCCTCTCGCTCGTCAACACCTAGTTAATTAGCACACTTGGTTAGTATACACTATTACTAACAAAACTACACTTATTGATGATGGATCTAAATCCTTAACCTCGGATTCTCGAACGACAGTTATTTGTGGTTTTTCTCCGCTAGATGGATCAAAACCCGCTGATATTCCACCAACGTAAAGTGGTTCGGTTGTACGCACTACTTCAAATAACCGATCCTCGTTAGCAGAGGCTCCACAACCCGGTGGAAACTCTCTTACACCCGATACTGCCCTTCGTTTGTAGTTCGATGGTAAAACAGTACCTCCTCTCTTCCAAACACTCCGTACTGCCCTTTTCTTACCTATCTTGTTAGTCTTAAATCGCCCCTAAAATAACGTTGATTAGTGATCCATTCTAAAAGAATTGATATGATCGAAATTAAAAATCCTTACCTTGATGATCTCGAAAGATCAATTCTTAAAAGTTGGCTTCAACAAAGATCTTTAAAAATCCTTTCCAAGGATTCGGCCTAGGATAGAAAAATAAAAGGATTATGAGACTGAAATAAGAAGAAGATCATGAAAATGATTGACAAAATCCTTACTTGATTCACTTGAAGGTTGACCTTGAACAAAAGAAGAAAGGAATTGATGATTCTGCTTTAACAAAAGAAAGAAATATTGTGCTTTGGCTATGGTGGTTTCGGTTGAGAATGAAGAAGAAAGAAGTATGAAAAGAAAAGGAAAGAGAGAATGAAGAAAAGAGAAAGAGAAAGAGAGAGATTAAAGGAAGAAGATGATGATGGTGATGTTGTTTTTCAAAAAGAAAAGAGATTGGCTTTGGAACCTATGCTCATTCGGCCAAGGGGAAGAAATGAAGAAAAAGGTTCTTGATCTTTTGTGGTTTCGGCTATGAGAGGGAAAGAGAAGAGAGAAATAGAATGAAAAAGAAAGAAAAAGAAAATGAGAGAGAAAGCTTTTGGTGAAAGTTGAATTCGGCACTAGAGAGGAAGAAAAGGAAGTGTCTTCAAAAGTGACAATAATTTGGTATCAAAAGGAGATAAAATTTTGAGAGGAAAAGAAGAAATAAAGGTACCTATTTGGTCAAAATGCAAAGGCCAAAACAAAGCAAACTTTGTAGCAAATGTCAATAGACAATTTCGGCTAAGAGAAGAAAAATATTGGACGAAGGAAAAATGCATAATTGACAACCTTTTGGTCAACTAAAACCTCCCTAATCCCATACCAAAATTCGGCCAACACAATAGCCTACACAATCCCCTTCTTTCCTCCTTGATTCTTCCCTATCAACTCCATAATTTCCAACACAATTAATCACTCCCTTAGCCCTTTATGCCGTCTAGGTTCATGGTCAAATGACCATGAACAAACTTCCAAAACATTGCCCACATATCATGCCTTTTGTCCCCCCTTTCTTACCATCTTCTTATGATTCCATACCATAAGTTCCTAGCTTGCCTTTTTCATATGGTCAAATGGCCAGAAATAAAAGAATACTCATTCACTCTAGAACATTCTTGGCCGACACTATAGGGAAGGAAACATAAAAACTAAAATTTTTCCCATTTGCTAGCTAGGGGATTCGAACCTCTCCCCTCAAGCACTAATCCATGCATCCTAACCACCTTGTCAATTACTCATCTTATGCTTAAAACTCCTTGTCATTATTTCTTAAGGCCTAACTTGTTTAGCTCCCTCTTAATTATTAGAAATTAAAAGTTTCACTAAGCATTCACTTAATTAATGAAGCTCAAATAACTTCCAAAATACACTCAATAATAATTAAGCATGCAATATCATTCAATTAAGTAGAAAATGCATAACCCCTAATTATCAGGATGTTACAATAAACATTAACAAAATTTGACACTTACCTCGATAGAAGTTTCGATTAACACTTAGGAGAATTCGGCACTAGCCCAATAGTGAACAGGATTCGGCAATGATGATGGTAGAAAAGAACTGGTTGAGAAAGCCGAAAAGAAAGATAAAGATACTTCAAATAGAGGCTTTGGCGTTTTCGGCTTTTCAAGATCAATCGGCTATGGTACAAAAGTGGAGATGATAATAGAGTTAGGAGTTTCTGCTTTGGAAGAAAAAGAGAAGAACCCTCAATTGTCGAAAATAGGAGGGGAGAAAAAAACTATGCTCTTTGAAAAATAATGAAAATTTGGCACACCCTTAGCCACATCTAGCCGATTTCCCTCTTTGCACTCAGTGTCCCACATTCGGCCACCTCTTCCACCTCTATCCTATCCCACATTTCCCTCTTATCCTCATCTTCCTATCTTCTGACTCAATCCACACTCACTCCTGCAGAGTCCCAACCGAAACCCCCTCTCCACTCCTCAGGCGCATATTATAAAAAAAAACACTCCTTTTTCTTAACTTGGGATTCGAACCTACTCCCTCCAAACCCCCTTGTGGCGTCACTTACCTATACCCATAGTGGCGCCTCCTTGCCACTTTACCAAATAAATTCTTGTGCTAATTTCCCCTCTCAAGTACCCTTTAGGCCCACTTCACCTAGTTCTCCCTTACAGTGTCTGAAAACAAAATTTCTACCAAGGCTAAAGCTTAACCTCAAGCCTTCCCGAAAGCTCTAAACACACCACACACACACACACACAGCATGGCATACACACACAACACATCACAAATGCAGAGGCCCCAATCTAGGATGTTACACAATATACATGGTTTAATAAATCTATTTTAAAATAAACGGTCTAAAATTTACCCTCGGAGTCATGAACAACTATGATTTGTCAATTTTCCTCAGATGACGGTCTACAACCCAGTGGAAAATCCCAAATTACTGATGCCTAAAAATTTTAAACGACCTCGAATAGTCGATTCTCACTGAATGAGGGTCCACAACTCTGTGGAAAGTCCCGAATTGCCGATACCGCCCTTCGCTTGAATTTAGGAGTAGGGATAGCTAATCCGCTCCTTTTTCGATCTCCAATCATTATCCCTTTCGATTCAGTATTGCTTGACTCCATTGAAATCAAATATTAGTCACAACTAATATTACGTTGATATGAACGATTGATTTAAGGACTAGGTCGGCTTACCTTAAAGATTTTAGGAGCAATTTCTAACGATTATAGAATCCTTGAAGAACTCTTGCCTTAAAGATTTTAGGACCAATTTCTAACGATAATACGATGACTTCGAAAGAATCAAGGTTTCAACCTTCCACTATATCACACGAAGATGAAAATGATCTTGAATGAGAGAAAGTAAGGTGATGGTCTCGGTCAAAATGACCATCTCAAACCAACATATAGATTCAGCATTACAAGAAAAAAGATTAATAGTTGACGGAACACTTACCGATTAATTAAGAAATGAGTGCTAATATGGATGAGAAAAAGGATAAAGAAGAAATAAAGATTCAGTCATAGGGAAAAATATAAGTTGATATTCGGCTATGAATAAAAGAGAAGGATCTGATTCAAAATGAAGCTTTACTTTTAAGATATGGAAGAAGGGTTGAAAGGATGACTAAAAGAAAAGAAAAAGAGAAGATGGGTGTTCACTAGTTTAGGTTTTCAAAAAGGTGATGAGTGAACAACTTTGTTCTCATAGATTTGGGTACATTCGGCCACAAAAGAAAGAAAAGATGAGAAGGTTCACCAATGGTTTGAAGAATCGGCAAGAAGGAAAATTTAGAGAGAAGAAATCAAATAGCACCAATGTTGCACAAATGAGTTTTGGCAAAAAAAAGAGAACAAAACCAAAACTTTTACCAATTACCAAAGACCAAACTCAGCTAGGAGAAAAGAATTTTGGAGAAAAAGGCACATTTGATGCTAATGGAATTGACCAAAACTAGCACTAAAGCCTTACCAAACACTAACAAAATTCGGCCATCACCCCCTTAGCCCCAAAAACCGTCCATACCATAACATCTTCCTTGAAAAATGCCACTTGTCCCCCTTACTTTCCCATTTTTCATAATTTCTTTCCTCACCTTCATTCTTTCCTATTCTCTTTAGCCATATTGCCATAAAAATAAAAGTCCACCTTGCCATAATTTCACCTTGGCCGACACTTAAGGAAGGATTGCAAAAATAAAAGTCAAAATTGCACACAATGGGATTTGAACCTCTTCCCTCAAGGATTTCACTTAATGCCATGACCTATTTACTAATTGTTCACTTATGCTAACCATTTATTCATTTATTACCATAAGCTTTAAGGTCACTTACTCTATCTTCTTAAAGTGCTGAATACCAAAAATTTTTACTAGTTCCAAATAAACCCCGAGCCTTCTCAGGACCTCCCAAACATACAAAATTAATAATTTAACTAACTTAACACCAAAAAAATACAACATAAAAAATTCCAGATTTTAGGGTGTTACAATTCTACCCCCTTAAAGAAAATTTCATCCTCGAAGTTTACATGATTAAAAGAGGTGAGGATATTGCTCTCGAAACGTGTCCACAGGCTCCCACGTAGCTTCCTACGCTCCGTGATTACGCCATAGAACTTTGACTAAAGGTACCGACTTCCTTTTCAGCACCTTTACGTCCCTATCTAAAATTTGCACTGGCTCCTCTTCGAAAGACAAGTTAGGTCTTAACTCAACTTCCACTACCGGTACTATATGAGACGGATCCGATCGATAACGCCTTAACATTGAGACATGAAAAAAACTATGTATCTGACTCAACTCTGGGGGTAACTCAAGCTGATAAGCCACTGGCCCAACACGCTTCAACACACGATACGGTCCGATGAACCTAGGGCTTAACTTGCCTTTCCTTCCAAATCTAAGATCTTCTTCCAAGGTGAGACCTTTAGAAAGACTTGATCTCCCACCGTAAACTCAATATCCTTACGCTTCAGATCCGTATAAGATTTTTGTCTATCCAAAGCTTCCTTTAACCATGCCCTAATTACCTTTACTTTTTCCTCAATTTCTGATATTAGCTCAGGACCCAATAACTGTCGCTCCCCCAATTCAGTCCAATAAGTAGGAGTGCGATACCTATGACCATACAACACCTCGTAGGGTGCCATCTGGATGTTGGATTGATAGCTATTGTTATAAGCAAACTCTGCCAACGGTAGGAAATCCTCCCAACTACCCCTAAAGTCAATCACACAACCCCTTAACATGTCTTCCAGAATCTGGATCACTCTCTCCAACTGACCATCTAACTAAAGATGAAATACCGTGCTGAAATTAAGCTTGGTCCCCAAAGCTTCATGTAAGGCTTTCCAAAATCGTGATGCAAACCTAGGGTCCCTATCTGAAATAATAGACTCTGAAACCCCATGTAACCTCTCGATCTCAGCTACATACAACTTGGCCAACTTCTGCAATGAGTAATCCGTATGAACAGGTAGGAAATGGGCAATCTTCGTTAATCGATCCACAATTACCCAGACAGAATCTTTCTTAGTAGGCGTTAAGGGTAACCCACTAATAAAGTCCATCATTATCCATTCCCATTTCCATAAGGGAATCTTCACCGATTGCACCAATCCCGACGGCAATTGATGCTCCGCCTTTACTTGTTCACATGTTAAGCACCTACTTACGAATTCAGTAACTTCCCGTTTCAACCCTGGCCACCAATACTGCTCACGAAGGTCTCGATATATTTTACTTCCCCCGGGGTGCATAGCATAATGACTACTATGTGCCTCATGTAGATTCATTTGTCTCAATTCTGAATCATTAGGCATGCAAATTCTTCCACGGAAACACAATACTCCATCACTATTCAATCTAAAATCCCCTATCACACCATCTTCCACTTGCTGAAGTAAGGAACCCAACTTATCGTCCAATAGCTGTTTTTCCTTAATCTGACTTACCCAAGTAGGCTTTACTTAAAGTTCAGCTAGCAAACTACCATATTCATACATGCTGAGATGAGTGAACATCGCTTTCAGATCCGATATCACCTTACGACTCAACGCATCTGCCACCACGATAGCCTTTCCGGGATGATACTCGATTGAGAAGTCATAATCTTTCAATAGTTCTATCCACCTCCGCTGTCTTAAGTTCAACTCCTTTTGAGTAAGGAGGTACTTTAGACTCTTATGGTCCGTATAAATGATCGACTTCTCATCGTATAGGTGGTGTCTCTAAATCTTCAAAGCAAACACCATCGCAGTCAACCCCAAATCATGAGTGGGATAATTTACCTCGTGTGGTCTTAACTGACGTGATACATAAGCCACCATTTTTCCATCTTGCATCAACACACATCCCAAGCCCGTGTGTAACGCATCGCAGTAAACAGTAAACTCTTTTCCAGCCTCAGGTTGAATTAATATTGGCGTTTTCGTTAAAATCTTCTTCAATTTCTCAACAATTTTCGGCCTACACAACAAGCCCCAAGAAGGTCACTTCCTTCAGCCAAAATTCACACTTACTGAATTTGGCATAAAGTTACTTTTCCTGCAATATCTGCAATACCACCCGCAGATGTGAATCGTGCTCTTCTTCATTCTTTGAGTAAACCAAGATGTCATCTATGAACACCACTACAAACTGGTCTAAATAGGGTTGGAAGACTCGGTTCATCATGTCCATAAATGCGGCTGGTGTGTTAATCAACCCGAACAGCATCACCAAGAACTCATAATGCCCATAACGAGTTCAAAACGCATCTTATGAATGTCTGCCTCCTTGACCTTAAGTTGGTGATAACCAGATCTCAAATCTATCTTTGAGAAAACTGAAGCTCCTCGTAATTGGTGATAACCAGAACTCAAATCTATCTCAAATCGATTCTCGGCAACGGATATCTATTCTTGATCATCAACTTATTCATCTGCCTATAATCAATGCACATATGCATCGACCCATCCTTCTTCTTAACGAACAAGACCGGTGCTCCCCACGGTGACACACTCGGTCGAATGAATCACTGATCCAACAACTCCTACATTTGAGCTTTAAGTTTCGCTAACTCCTTCGGCGCCATTCTATAAGGAGCAATGGACACCGGAGCCGTTCTTGGCAATAGTTCAATGCCAAACTCTACCTCCCGATCTAGAAGCAATCCAAGAAGTTCCTCGGGAAAGACGTCTGAAAACTCTTTCACCATTCTAACACCTTTCACCGACAATTCTTTCGCATCCAACACACTAATGAAGGCTAGGAATGCCCCACACCCTTTTCGCACCAACTTTTGTGCCTCTAGGGCAGATACTACATTTGATAGATAGTTTCTTTTTTCACCTATCATCACCAGTTCCTTATCTTCCAGAGTCCTTAGCATCATCCGCCAGCACAATCCAAGTTAGCACAGTGTTTCACCAACCAATCCATCCCTAAAATAAGGTCGAACTCACTGAAAGGTAGTTCCATCAAATCCGCCAAAAATGCTTCTCCTTGAATTTCTAAGGGCACATCTCTAAATAACCTATTCAATATCATAGATTTTCCTAAAGGACTAATTACTGCCATCTCTTTAGCAGTAATCTCAAATCTAATGTTCAGATTTCCAGATACAGCACTAGCAACATAGGAATGGGTGGATTTGATTTCTATCAAAGCAGTAACAGGTACATCAGATATGAAGAACGTACCAGTTATCACTCAGGTGCATTGCCATCCTCTCGACGTCTAACCGTATAAACCAACCCTAGCTACCCCGCCTTCGCATTACCCTTAAAACCAGTACCTCTACCCGGTGCATCCTGACCTCGTCCTCTGCCATTACCACCTCGACCTGGCCCATGGCCTCTCGGTGGTTGCTGAGAGCCTCTAGGTGGCTGTTCATCATAGTTACGAGTTTCCTGATTCGGAGTAGTCTGTCGAGGACAATTTTTAAGCTGATGATCCTTAGAACCACATTTGAAACAACCACCGGTTCTCTTCTAGCATTCACCCTAGTGCAATCTTTCGCAATCCGCACATGGCTGTATCTTATTGGTAGTAGCAGGTACTCTAGCTCGAGTTGGCTCATCATTCCTAAGCCTCTTCTGGAACCTTCTAGCAGGACCTGAGTACTTAAAGTCCCTCTTGCTCTTGCCTCTATCTTTTTCTCAGTTTCGCCGCTCGGAGTGGTTAGCCTCTTCAGCTATCTTGGCTTTCTCCACAAGTGTGGTAAAATTCCTTTCGTGTTGTGGGGCAATCAGTACTCGTAACTCATCACTCAACCTATCCTGAAAACGCACGCAGCATTTGTAATCAATTGGAACTATACCCCGAGCATAACGACTCAGAAGTAAAAATTTCACCTCGTAAGCTGCCACGGTCTTACTTCTTTGAACCAGATTTAGGAATTCCTTCCTTCGGGCATCCACATAGCTAGCCCCAACATACTTTCCTTGAAATGCAATTTTGAAAAAAATCCCAAGTAACACGATCGGCCTGAGTGCCCTCCCGAACAGTAAGCCACCATTGATACGCCTCGTCTCTCAGCAAGGACACAGCTCCTCTCAGTTTATGCTCAGTGGTGCAATCTAAATCATCCATGATCCACTCCACGGCCTCGAGCCAATACTCCACTACATTTGAGGCTACACCCAAGATACCCCTAAAAACCTCGGTACCATTTGATCTGAGTCGCTCTGAATTTGACCCACGAGCTGCTGACCCAGTTCTAGCCCCAACAACTCTTTCCAAGACTCGCAGCATTGCTTGGGATAGAGTGATGTCCTCCCTCATACGATCTTGTGATCCATTTTCAATTATGTCCCGACGCTTCAGACGCAACTCTAGAGCCTCGGCACGGCCACGTCTGCCGCGTCCACGTCCTCTAGCGCTCATATTGGGTAATTCGATTTAATCTGATTAGAAGTCTTATGAATCAGTATACTATTTCGGTGTTTATTACACAATGTTTTATGAAACATAAGAAGTAAAGTTGTTTTCGTAATCGCATCCTATAGTCTCAATCTCTATAGTTTCAATACCAAAAACTAGAAGTTCTAGAGTATTCCTACAGTCATATCATAACCATTATAATCATACAATAACATACTTACTTGACTTGGTGCCGGATACCCGTGGTGCCATACTTCCTTTAAAAACATACGTTCTAAATTTTTACATTTCAAAATAGTTTTGAAAAAATATATTTTTTTGAACCCAAACCACAACCGAGTTTTGAACCGGGCTCCAATACCATAAAATGTAACACCCCAAACTCGGCCCATGTGTTAAGGCCAGATCAAACATGTCACATGAGAAAAATACTACTAAGTCTTTTTTTCATTAATAGATCAATTAAAACGATTCCCATTAAAAATATTATTGAATAAAAGATCGATTGATAATTTAATAAATTTGAGATATGAAAATCTTATAAGTCGTAGCTTTAAAAATATTGTTAATGGTTTGAGAAAATTTTAAAATAATTTACGAAAAGCATTGATAAAAATTTAAGAGAAATTTTCGAGCTAAAATTAGGTTTATAAAGTTTACTATGAAACCTTTTTATTTAATCATTTTATGAAAATGTTTATTTAAGATTTTAGAAAAATTTCCATTTGAAATACTTAGAGCAAATTATAAATTTGTCAAACAACAAACAAAACAAAACTAAATCTAGAGGCCTTATTACAACCTTAACTCAAATAGCAAAGTAATTAAAAATACTAAAGAAATCCAAATTTACAAATTAAACCGCTTTTGTAGTATGGCCTCCACCGAGTCATCCACAGCCCAAGTCTCCATCACTGATTATTACCTGAAAAGGATAAGGAAAAATGGGGGTAAGTTACTAGAACTTAGTGTATAACCCACTTACCATTCTCCACTGGGCCAAAATCTCATTAAGCAGTTATTTGGGCCTAAGCCCATTTACAATAACAATAATATATCAAATATAACATGTATATGAAATGCAATTCCCAAACCAAGCCTAGTAATCCATTCGCTACACACAACCCGTACCAACCAACACACCTGTGGGGATCTTTAGTCAACCCACCCCGCAACCACACCAATTGCAGGCATTAAGCCATTTATAGCAAATTTAGTTGTGGACAAGCAACCAAAATAATAGAGTTTATGTGGCATTGCCACTATACAAATTTGTGGCAGGGCCACCAAAATTATGTAGCAGAGCTACCAAAACTTCTCTTCATCATTATCCCATCCCATGCAATTCATGTATATAATGCATAACGAATCACAATAATTTATTCGTATATTTATTACAAAAATTATGGCCCATTAAAACAAATTATCAAGTTGGCCCATTGAGTAGAGAATCATCTTGGCCCATTTCGCAAATTTTCTGATTGGCCCATATAGCAATTTCATCAATCGGCCCACATATTCATATGTCAATCGGCCCATTTAGCAATTATATCGATTTGGCCCACATAACAAAATATATCGATTTGGCCCACATAGCAAAATATATCGATTTGGCCCATTAAAGGTATTTTTGTAATCTTTCACGGTGTTAATATCGATTTTATCAATTTTATCAAATAACGAGATCTAAACCAATCTTTTTCCGATTTCACCAAGATATGACTTAATCAAGCGATTTACTACTAATACGATAATAGTCTTTAAACAAATAGAATACGGTGTGAGAATACACACCTGATTACGGTAAGCACTACGCTTTCTCAATCGTCGACACCTAAATTTTATAATGCTTGATTAATCAATATACGCGGTTTAATAAATCTACTTTAAAACGAACGATCTAAAATTTACCCCCGGAATTGTGAACAACTACTATTTGTCGGTTTTCCCAGGAAGACAGTCCACAACCCGGTGGAAAATCCCAAATCGCTGATGCCTCAAAATTTTGAACGACCTCGAATAGTCGATTCTCATTGGATGAGGGTCCACAACCCGATGGAAAGTCCCGAACCGATACCACCCTTCGCTTGAATTTAAGAGTAGGGATCGCTAATCCGCTCCTTTTTCGATCTCCAATCACTATCCCTTTCGATTCGGTATTGCTTGACTCCATTGAAATCAAATATTAGTCACAACTAATATTACGTTGATATGAACGATTGATTTAAGGACTAGGTCGGCTTACCACAAAAATCCGTATAATCTCAAGATGATAGATCGAGCGATAAAGTCCCTATAATAAATATCGATTAATCATCACCATTCCGATAACATATTAACGAATAAAGAATGATTATAGAATCCTTGAAGAACTCTTACCTTAAAGATTTTAGGACTGATTTCTAGCGATAATACGATAACTTCAGAAGAATCAAGGTTTCGGCCTTCCACTATATCACTACGAGGATGAAAATGACCTTGAATGGGAGAAAGTAAGGTGATGGTCTCGGTCAAAATGACCATTCCAAACCAACATATAGATTCGGCATTACAAGAAAGAAGATTAATAGTTGAAGGAACACTTACCAATTAATCAAGAAATGAGTGCTAATATGGATGAGAAAAAGGATAAAGAAGAAATAAAGATTCGGTCATAGGGAAAAATATAAGTTGATATTCAGCTATGAATAAAAGAGAAGGATTTGATTCAAAATGAAGCTTTACTTTTAAGATATGGAAGAAGGGTTGAAAGGATGATTAAAAGAAAAGAAAAAGAGAGGATGGGTGTTCACTAGCTTTGGTTTTCAAAAAGGTGATGAGTGAACAAAATTTATTTTCATAGATTTTGGTACATTCAGCCACAAAAGAAAGAAAAGATGAGAAGGTTCACCAATGGTTTGAAGAATCAGCAAGAAGGAAAATTTAGGGAGAAGAAATCAAATAGCACCAATGTTGCACAAATGAGTTTTGGCAAAAAAAAAAAAAAAGAACAAAACCAAAACTTTTACCAATTACCAAAGACCAAATTCGGCTAGGAGAAAGAATTTTGGAGAAACAGGCACATTTGATGCTAATGGAATTGACCAAAACTAGCACTAAAGCCTTACTAAACACTAACAAAATTCAGCCATCACCCCCTTAGCCCCAAAAACCGTCCATATTCATAGCCATAAGGGTCAACAATTTGCCACCCATAGTTTCCATAACATCTTCCTTGAAAAATGCCACTTGTCCCCCTTACTTTCCCATTTTTCATGATTTCTTTCCTCACCTTCATTCTTTCCTATTCTCTTTAGCTATCTTGCCATAAAAATAAAAGTCCACCTTGCCATAATTGCACCTTGGCCGACACTTAGGGAAGGATTTCAAAAATAAAAGTCAAAATTACATACAATGGGATTTGAACCTCTTCCCTCAAGGCTTCCACTTAATGCCATAACCTCTTTACTAATTGTTCACTTATGCTAACTATTTATTCATTTATTACCATAAGCTTTAAGGTCACTTACTCTATCTCCTTAAAGTGCTGAATACCAAATATTTTTTCTAGTTCCAAATAAACCTCGAGCCTTCTCAGGACCTCCCAAACATACAAAATTAATAATTTAACTAACTTAACACCAAAATAATGCAACACATAAAATTTCAAATTTTAGGGTGTTACATTATAGTTCTACCCCCCTTAAAGAATTTTCGGCCTCGAAATTTACTTGATTAGAAGAGGTAAGGGTATTGCTGTCGAATTGCCTCCTCAGGCTCCGAAGTGGCTTCTTCTGAACCGTGATTACGCCACAACACCTTGACTAATGGAATGGATTTCCTCCTCAATACTTCAACATCCTGCTCTAGAATCTGTACCGGTTCCTCTTCAAATGTCAGATCAGACCTTACCTTAATTTCTTCCACCGGCACTATATGAGAGGGATCTAAACGGTAGCGCCTCAACATAGAAATGTGAAATACGTTATGTATCTGGTTTAACTTAGGGGGTAGCTCAAGATGATATGCGACTAGTCCGACACGTTTCAACACCCGATAAGGCCCGATGAACCTAGGGCTTAACTTGCCCTTTCGTCCAAATCTCAAGATCTTTTTCCACGGGGAAACCTTCAAGAAAACATAATCTCCTATCAAGTACTCAATTTCCTTACGCTTAAAATCTGCATATGACTTCTGTCTATAAGAAGCTTCTTTCAACCGACCCCTAATCAACTTCACCTTTTCCTCAGTTTCTGAAATTAACTCTGGACCTAATAACTGTCGCTCACCCAATTCTATCCAACACGTAGGGGTACGACACCTACGACCATATAACGCCTCGCAGGGTGCCATTTGAATGTTGGATTGGTAGTTGTTGTTATATGCAAATTTCGCTAATAGTAAATAATCTTTCCAACTACCCCTGAAGTCAATCACACAGCTCCTTAACATGTCTTCCAGAATCTAGATTACACTCTCCATTTGACCATCAGTCTGTGGATGAAACGTTGTGCTGAAATCTAGCCTTGTACCTAATGTTTCATGTAATACTTTCCAAAACCGAGATCTAAATATAGGGTCCCTGTCTGAGATAATGGACACTGGTGCCCCATACAGCCTCACAATTTCTGCGACGTACAACTTAGCCAACTTCTGTAGCGAGTAGTCAGTACGAACTGGTATGAAGTGCGTGGACTTAGTCAACCGATCAATGATTACCCACACTGAATCTTTCTTAGTAAGCATCAGGGGCAGCCCACTAACAAAATCTATAGTTACCTTCTCCCACTTCCAGAGTGGAATCATTACAAGTTGCAGCAATCCTGAAGGCAGTTGATGCTCCGCCTTTACCTGCTAACGTGTCAGACACTTGCTTACGAAGTCGATAACTTCACGCTTCAGTCCTGGCCACCAGTACAATTCTCGTAGGTCTCGGTACACTTGTTTCCACTGGGATGCATAGCGTATGGGTTACTATGCATTGCGCCTCCCACAGAATCATCTGTTTTAACTTAGAGTCTTTCGGCACACAAATTCTTCCACGGAAACATAACACCCCTTTACTATTCAACCCAAAATCCATCGTCTCTCCCCTTTTCACCTGCTGAAAATGAGAACCCAACGACTCATCCAATAACTGCTTCTCTTTAATCTGATTAACCCACGTCAGTTTCACCGGAAGTTCTACCAACAGACTACCATCCTCATAAAGGCTAAGATGAGCAAAAATTACTCTCAAATTAGACACCACCTTTCGACTTAGTGCATTCGCTACCACATTGGCTTTACCCAGATAATACTCAATCGAGCAGTCGAAGTCCTTTAGCAACTCTATCCATCTCCGTTGCCTTAAATTTAACTCCTTTTGGGTAAGGAGATACTTAAGACCCTTATGGTCGGTGTAGATAATTGACTTTTCTCCATACAGGTATTGTCTCCATATCTTTAGTGCAAACACCACAACAGCTAGTTCCAAGTCATGAATGGGATAGTTCACCTCTTGTGGCCTTAGTTGACGAGATGCATACGCCACTACCGTCCTCTCTTGCATCAGCACACAACCCAAACCTGTTTGCGACGCATCACAATAGACAACGAATTCTTTCCCAACCTCTGGCTAAATCAAAATTGGTGCTTCAGTCATAATCTTTTTCAGTCTCTTAAAACTCTCTTGCTGCTTATCAGTCCAAACAAACTATATGCCCTTACGCAGTAACTTAGTTAAGGGTGCAGCAATCAAAGAAAACCACTCAACGAACTGCTTGTAGTACCCAGCCAAACCCAGAAAACTTCGGATCTCTAATTTTGACTTTGGTGGCTTCCAATCCAATACACCTTCAACTTTTCGAGGATCAACCGTAATCCCCTCGTCAGACACAACATAACCCAAGTATGTCACCTCCTTCAGCCAAAATTCACACTTACTGAATTTGGAATAAAGTTGCCTTTCTCTCAATATCTGCAAAACAACCCGAAGATGTAAATCATGGTCCTCTTCCGATCTTGAATACACCAAGATGTCATATATGAAGACCACCATGAACAAGTCTAGATAGGGTTGGAAGACCCGATTCATCATATCCATGAAGGTGGCTGGTGCATTCGTTAATCTGAATGGTATAACAAAAAACTCGTAATGCCCATAACGAGTTTGGAATGTAGTCTTATGAATATCTACCTCTTTAACCCTTAACTGATGATACCTCGATCTTAAATCTATCTTCGAGAAAATTGAAGCTTCTTGTAACTGATCGAACAAGTCGTCTATCCTTGATAGCAGATATTTGTTCTTAATCATTAACTTATTCAACTGGCGATAGTCAATACACATACGCATTGACCCATCCTTCTTTTTCACGAACAATACTGACGCTCCCCACAGAGATACACTTGGTCTGATAAATCCTCGATCCAACAACTCTTGGATTTGAGCCTTTAGCTCTACCAGCTCCTTCGGTGCCATCCTATAAGGGGCGATAGACACCGGAGCCATCCTCGGTAACAGCTCAATGCCAAATTTGACCTTATAATTTAGGGGTAACTCCGGAAGCTCTTTAGGAAATACGTCCGTAAATTCCTTTACAGTCTTGACACTTTCAACTGACAAATTATCAGCATCAGTCATGTTGATATAAGCTATGAACGCCTCACAACCTTTATGTACCAACTTCTTAGCCCTTAACATTGAGATCACATTGGACAGATAATTCCTCCTCTCTTCTATTACCATTACTTCCTCACCCTCTGAAGTCTTTAATAACATACGCTTAGCAGTACAATCCAAGTTCGCACGGTGTTTCACTAACCAGTCCATGCCCTGTATGAGATCAAACTCGCCGAACGGTAATTCCATCAAATCCGTCAGAAATACCACTCATTGAACTTCTAGAGGCACATCTCTAAACAGCTTATTCACTACCACAGACTGTCTTAAGGGACTAATTACCGACATTTCCCTATCAACAACTCAAATTGCACACCAGAGTTCAAGACACAACACAAGAAATATATGAATGGGTAGATCCAATATCAATTAAAGCTATAAACGGCACATCAAATATGAGAAACGCACCAGTTATGACGTTCGGTGCTTCGCCATCCTCTCGACGTTGAGCTCCATAAACCAATCCTGGTTGTCTCGTATTTGTATTACCCATACTACTAGCACTCCTACTTGGTGCTCCACGACCACGTCCAAACCCATTTCCCCCTCTGGGCAGACCACGACCTCTCGGTGGCTGCTGACCACCTCTCCCCAGCTGCATAAACCTTTGACCTATTACTTGCGTCTGAACAGGCTCCCAAGGATAGTCTTTTATCCGATGATCCCTATACCCACATCTGAAACACCCTTCAGATTTTCTCCAGCACTCCCCCGAATGTATTTTTCCACACTGCACACAAGGTTTAACCGACCTACAGCAACTGGAACCCCAACTCAAGCTGGCCCATCCCACCTAGGCCTCTTTTGAAATCCCCCAGAAGAACCTGAAGTCCCAAAACCTCTCTTATTCTTGCCCCTTTCCTTGTCTCGATTTTTTCTCTTAGAATGTTTCACCTCTTCGGCAATCTTTGCTTTCTTAATCAAAGTGGCAAAATCTCTTTCTCTCTATGAAGCTATCAGTACCCACAGCTTATCCTGCAAACCATCCTCGAACCGCACACAGCACTCATAGTCGGTCGCAACTATACCCCGAGTATAACGGCTCAAGCGCAGAAACTCTGCTTTATACTCTGCTACGGATTTGTTTCCTTGTACCAAATTTAAAAATTCCTTCCTCTGGGGTTCCACATAACTCTCCCTGATATATTTTCCCTGGAAAGCTATTTTAAAGAAGTCACAGGTTATACGATCCACTTGTGTACCTTCCCTCATTGTGAGCCACAACTGGTATGCCTCATCCTGCAGCAAAGACACTGCTCATTTCAATTTCTATTCTACTATGCAGTCCAGATCATCCATAATTCGCTCCACAGCCTCTAACCAATACTCTGCTACATTCGGGGCTACACTAGAGATGCCCTTAAAAACTTTAGCCTCGTTTGACCGGAGTCACACAGAAATAGACACCCGAGCTGTCGATCCAGTACTAGCTCTAGCAACCCATTCTAACACTCGCAGCATTTCTTAGGACAAAGTATCATCCCTCCCAGTTTGGTCATGAGACCCGCTTCCTGCTGGAATCTTGGCACCTCGCCTTGAGCACATACCCGGTTCGAGGATCCATTGACATATTGGCCTCTATCACGGCCGCGAGTACCTCGTCCGCATTCCTCTGTACTCATATTGCTGAATTGAGTTAATCTAATTTAGAACTTTATGAATCAGTCTATAATTCCAATGTTTATTAACAAGTGTTTTATAGAAAACAGGTATAAGAGTTATTTTCGTGGATCGAATTTCCTACTGTTTCAATCTCTATAGTCTTAATTCCTATAGCTAACAAGCTCAGTATACTACCACTAACTCTAGTAGTTTTCTCCCTACAGTCATTTCATCATATCTTCATATAAAGTAAGAGGACTTACTGATTTGGTGCCGGAGACTCAGTGTGCCATACTTCCGTTATATATTTTCTATATCATATTTCAAACAAATTTGGAAAAAAAAAACATTTTTGAACCCATTACATAGTCGAGTTTTGCAATCGGGCTCTGATTCTATAAAATGTAACACCCTAAATCTGGCCTAGACGTTACGATCGAATCTAGCATGTCACAAAAAAGAGGTTGTATAAAAACTACGCGTTCGTAAAAACTTCATATTCTTTTGAAAACTCCGAGCTTTGTTGTTACTGAAATTTAGATTTGCTTTTATGGTTTTCTTGTAAATACGTTACTATTGATATTTTCAAAAACTTTGTTTATTGTAGAAATTAGATTCAGTAATTTGCAAAAACATGATATTTTGGAAAACTGTTTATTAACCTTTTTTAAGAAAACTCCATATTAATCCTTTAGAAATAAATCATAGAGGAAAAGAAAGTTTAAAAGAAAAATAAAGTCCAATGACCTTATTACAATATATTAAACCAAATTAAAATAATCTTAAAATGAAGTAGAACTGAAATTTACTAAAGTTTGTGAGAAACACTCCGACTATGGCCACCCCAGAGTCCTCCGCAGCTCCAAATCTTCTAACGCTGGGAATCACCTGCAAGGTTAAGGCAGAGGGGTGAGTTACGAGAACTCAGTGTGTAATCCCCTAATCAGTCATTAATTGGGCCTGAGCCCATAAGAAAGCATACTGGGCCGAGGTCCTATTCGGTGATAATCTGGACCTTACAAGTATGAGAATGTTAAGTATCATAAGACATGTAAGAATCAAGTATGAGTAAGTAAGCTTTATAGCTAAAATTATGATACCATTGTAAGCTAGATGGTTTATGTTAAGCAAGTATATTGATATGTGTTGTACATACAAACTTACTAAGTTATATGCTTACATTATGACTCTTTCTTACTATGCAGTCCCACCAAGCTAATTAGTGGATCATTAAAGTCGGAGCTTGCAGCACACTATCAACTCTTATTTTGGTATAGCCAAGTTACTTTACTAATAATGGCATGTATAGGAAGCATTCATTTTGTGTATATGCTTAAAGGAAGGCCATTGTATAGGCCATCAAGGTCATTATTCTTTTGTATTTGACTAAGTATGTATGTTTATTAAGATCAATTAAGTATGTAGTATTATTCATGAAAGATGGGTTGTTATTGCATTGTTGATTTGAGTTTAAGTAATCTTCTTTTCAGGGTGGCAAATGGCTTGGTAAATAGCCTTTAAGTGCCAGCACGGTTGGACACACGGGCGTGTGTCAAGGCCATCTTAACCCTACACCTTAGTATTATTAATTAGAATACACCACAGGCAAATCCCACAGCCGTGTGTGTATGCTGTGTAAGACACACGGTTTGGACATGGGCGTGTGCCCATGCTGTGTTAATTTAGTCAGTATATCAAGGATTAGCACACGGTCTAAGCCCACGGGCGTGTCATGGCCGTGTGAAATTAGTCAGTAACCTTCCACGGTTGGTAGACATGGGCGTGTCTAAGCCATGTGGAAATAGTTAGTAGCTCTCCACGGTTTGAAGGCATGGGTGTGCTTAAGGGTACACGGGCGTGTGAACCCAGCTTCAAAAATGAGTTATTTGATTTAATTTCGAAAGTTTTCTGACATGAGCTAAAGGCCTCGTGGGCCCTTGTTATATGTGTTGACTAAGAAAGTGAAGTTTTTAAGTCGGAACAAAATTTTATAGCCCTTAAAGTACATGTTTTAATGAGTTCAAGCATAGTAATGTCTCGTATCCAGACCTAGTATCGGTCATGGGTGCGGGGTGTTACATTTAGTGGTATCAGAGCTATGGTTTAGTCGGTTCTAGGACTAACATAGCACGAGCATGAGTTCAGCTATACATGCCATACGTAAGAATGTTTTTATAATGATAGTGTGATGACTCTTGATGACTTAAATTATGTTTATACATATAGTAAATGGATCCCGAAAGAGCTGAGGCGGATGATGTAGAAAGTAATGCACCAGCTCCCTCAGAAGGGACGGTGCTGTATGAGAATGAGAATAGACCCACTACGGTGAGTCAAGAAGGAGGAGGAGAAGAGGCCAGAAAAGCCTTCCTCTATATGATGAATGCTTGGTAAACAGAGTTTGTTCGAGCAAACCCGAATGCACAACCTCCTCCACCCCCGTCTGTTCTACAACCTACTCCAGTAGCACCTTAAGTGGTAGAGGTGGTAAGCCAATTAAGAGGATCAGGAAGCATGGGGCAGAAGAATTCCGAGCTAGAAAAGATGATGATCCAAAAAGAGCTGAGATCTGGTTAGAAAATACCATCAGGGTATTTAACGAGCTATCTTGCACCCCTAATGAATGCATGAAGTGTGTAGTCTCTCTCTTAAGAGATTCTGCTTACCAATGGTGGAACACGCTTGTGTCGGTGGTACCAAGGGAAAAGATTTCATGGGAATTATTCCAAGAAGTGTTTAAGAAAAAATATATCAGCCAAAGATTTGTAGACCTGAAGAGGAAAGAATTTCTAGAATGAAGCAAGGAAGATGTCGATGGCGATTATTAGCGAGAGTTAAATGCGACTCGACAAATGCAGCTCGCGAATGTGTGTCCACCGAGGCCATTATGAGTAAAAGGTTTGAAAATGGTTTAAACGAGGACATTAAGCTGGTTGTTGCTGTCCTTGAATTAAAAGAATTTGTTGTGCTAGTGGAAAGGGCTTGTAAAGTCAAATAACTAGTAAAAGAGAAGAAGAAATTTGAAATGGAGTCTCGCGATTCTAGAAAGAGACTGTGGAATAAGTCGTTCCAATCGTCATCCAAGAAGTCAAGAGATTTCTCTACTCGAACAGCTACTTCCACTGGATTTTCAAGAAAAGGCAAGAGTAAGCAATATTTGGGAAATAAAGCACAGATGACTTCAGTTGCAAGTGTTGGGAATTTTAGACCTGACAGACCTGAATGTCCACATTGTGGTAGACGCCATTTGGGAAAATACCGAGCACATGAAAATGTATGTTTTAGATGTGGTTCCCAAGACCATTTCATAAAAGACTGTCCAGAGATGCCTAAAGAAGAGAGAACTCAAAACCCGAGATCCGGGAGTATGGTCAGAGGGGGACCGCAGAGGAACCTGAGAAGTGTGGTAAGTGAAAGAGGTAACCCTAGAGAGCAGGCTATGAGACTCGAGGGTAGAGCGCCTGCAAGGACTTATGCCATTCGCACTCGCGAAGAGGCATCTTCCCCTGATGTTATTACGGGTGCCTTTTCTCTTTACAATACCAAATTTATTGCTTTAATAGATCCCGAATCCACACACTCTTACATTTGCATGAAATTATTACCCGATTTGGGTGTGCCTATAGATACCACAGAATTTGTGATTAAGGTGTCTAATCCTTTAGGCAAGAGTATGTTAGTTGATAAAGTTTGTAAAGATTACCCATTAATGATTAGAGGTCATTGCTTTAAAGCAAATCTTATGTTGTTACCATTTGATGAATTCGACCTCATTCTTGGTATGGACTGGTTGACTACTCATAATGTAATTGTAAATTGTGGGAAGAAATACATTAAGATGAGATGTGAGAATGGGGATACTCTTCATGTAGAATCAGATGAGCAAGGTAGATCGTCGGTAATAATTTCTCATATGATGGCGTAGAGATATCTAAGAAAAGGGTATGAGGCATTTTTGGCCTTTGTAATGAATGATAAAGAGACAGAGTTAAAGATTGAATTAGTGCCGATAGTATGTGAGTATGTGGATGTTTTTCCTGAGGAATTACCAAGATAACCACCAGTTAGAAAAGTTGAGTTCAGCATTGAGGTAACTCCCGGTACTGTACCAATATCCATTACTCCTTATAGAATGGCTCCAACTGAGTTGAAAGAGTTAAAGTTACAGTTGCAGGAGTTGACAGACAAAGGCTTTACAAGATCAAGTTGTTCACTATGGGGTGCTTCGATTTTTTTTGTGAAAAAGAAAGATGGCACCATGAGATTGTGCATTGATTACCGTCAGCTTAATAAAGTGACGGTAAAGAACAAGTACCCATTACTTAGGATTGACGATTTGTTTGATCAATTGAAAGGAGCGACTGTGTTCTCCAAAATAGACTTGAGATCAGGGTACTACCAGCTGAGAGTGAAAGATTCAGATGTATCCAAGACTGCCTTTCAAACGAGGTATGGGCATTATGAATTTTTAGTCATGCCCTATGGGTTGACCAATACTCCTGTGGTATTCATGGACTTAATGAAATGCATTTTTAGACCATACCTCGACAAGTTTGTAGTTGTTTTTATTGACGACATATTGATTTATTCCTGAGACGAGAATGAACATGTTGATCATCTACGGATAGTTTTACAGACTCTTCAAGAAAATCAGTTGTATGCCAAATTTAGTAAAGTGAGTTTTGGCTCAAGGAAGTGGGATTCCTGGGACATATTGTCTCGAGAGATGAAGTCCGAGTAGATCCAAGTAAGATCTCAGCTATAATAGACTGGAAACCACCGAAGAACATCACGGAGATTAGAAGTTTTCTGGACCTAGCTGGCTACTACAGATGATTTGTCAAGGGGTTTTCTATGATTGCAACCCCGATGACTAAATTGTTACAAAAGAATGTGAAGTTTGAGTGGTCAGAAAAATGCCAACAAAGTTTTGAGAAGTTGAAAGCAATGCTGACAGAAGCTCTAGTTTTAGTACAACCCGAGGCAGGGAAAGAATTCATAATTTATAGCGATGCATCCTTAAATGGGTTAGGCTGTGTACTTATGCAAGAAGGCAAGGTAATTGCTTATGCCTCCAGACAGTTGAAGCCTCATGAGAAAAATTATCCGACGCATGATCTTGAATTGGCTACCATAGTCTTCGCTCTGAAGATTTGGAGACACCATTTATATGGTGAACGATGTCAAATTTTTACCGATCACAAAAGTTTGAAGTACTTGATGACGCAGAAAGAGTTGAACTTAAGACAACGAAGATGGTTAGAGTTGATAAAGGACTATGAGTTGGTCATTGATTACCATCCTGGAAAGGAAAATATGGTCGTCGATGCTTTAAGCAGAAAATCCCTATTTGCCTTGAGAGCATTGAATTCCAAAATATCTTTATCCAATGATGGTTCTATTTTAGCTGAGTTAAGAGCTAGACCAATGTTCCTTCAAGAGATCTTGGAGGCTCAGAAAGAAGATAGTGAATTGCAAGTTAAGAGAGCTCAGTGCGAGTCAGGTGCTGAATCCAACTTTCGAATTAATTCTGATGGATATTTAATGTTTAGAGATAGAGTTTTTGTGCCAAGAAAAGAGGAGCTTATTCAGAAAATTTTGCACGAGGCAGATAACAGATGTTTATCTGTACATCCGGGTGGCACCAAGATGTATAATGATTTAAAGAAACAGTATTGGTGGCCGAAAATGAAGAAAGACATTTCAGAATTTGTTTCCAAGTGAATGATTTGTCAGCAATTAAAAGCTGAGCACCAAGTACCTTCGGGTTTACTTCAGCCTATCTTGGTTCCTGAGTGGAAATAGGACAGTATCACCAGGGATTTCGTAATGGGTTTACCGTTGTCTCTGAGCAAGAAAGATGTTGTTTGGGTAGTGGTTGATAGACTCACGAAGTCAGCCCACTTTATACCTGTACGAGTGGATTACTCATTAGACAAGTTGGCAAACTTGTATGTTTCAGAAATAGTAAGACTTCACGAAGTTCCCTTATCGATCATATCGGAGAGAGATCCAAGATTCACATCCAGATTTTGGAAGAAGTTACAAGAAGCTTTGGGTACAAAATTGAGTTCTAGCATAGCTTTTCGCCCTCAGACTGACGGTCAGTCAGAAAGGTTAATTCAAGTACTCGAGGACATGCTCAAATATTGTGTTTTGGAATTCCAAGGCAGTTGGGAAAAGTTTCTCCCATTGGTAGAATTCACCTATAATAATAGCTTTTAGTCGAGCTTAAAGATGGCACCTTATGAGGCCTTATATGGGCGTAAGTGCAGAACTCCTTTGTTTTGGACTAAACTTATAGAGAACCAATTTCACGGGGTTGATTTGGTTAAAGAAGCTGAAGAGAAAGTAAAAGTGATTCGAGAATGTTTAAAGGCTGCATCAGACAGACAGAAATCCTATTCGGATTTAAAGAGAAAAGAGATAGAGTATCAAGTTGGGGATAAAGTTTTCTTAAAAGTGTCACCATGTAGAAAAGTCCTCATATTTGGCCGAAAAGGCAAATTAAGTCCACGTTTCATTGGACCTTACGAGATTACTAAGAGAGATAGACCGGTAGCTTACCGTTTGGCTTTGCCCTCAGAATTAGAAAAGATACATGACGCGTTTCACGTGTCAATGTTGCGACGCTACAGATCGACCCTTCACATGTAATTACCCCTTCAGAAATAGAGATTCGCCCTGGCATGACTTATGGTGAAGAACAAGTCAAGATTTTGGCTCGGGAAGTAAAGCAACTGAGGAATAAGAGTATTGCCTTAGTAAAAGTATTGTGGCAAAGACATGGAATTGAAGAATCTACATGAGAACCAGAAGAGAGTATAAGAAACCAGTATCCAAACCTTTTTGTTGGTAAGATTTTCGAGGACGAAAATCCCTAAGAGGGGGAGAATTGTAATAGCCCGATTTAGGGCCTAGTAGGGATAGTGGTGCGAGGCCACTAACTCGAGGTGAATATATGAGTTTTTCAAGTTTATGCCATGTTTGCACGTTAGTATGAAGGTTTTGTAAAGCAATTTTATTAGGTTGAGGTCATTTGGTCCAAAAAGGACTAAATTGTAAAAGTTGCAATATATGAGTTTCTAGAAGCTTTTTGCATGAAATAGCTTTAGTATAATATTTATGAGCCCTTAAATAGCAATTTTCCCAAAAATAAAATTTTGGACAAAATTGACCTTGAGATGGTGTTAAATAGAATTTTTATGAGGAAGGGTATTTTGGTCATTGATGAGAAAAATTCACTCATCTTCTTCCTTATGCTGCTGAAAATTGAAGACACCATAGCTAGGGTTCTTCATTTTTTTTCAAGCTTATAGTAAGTTCATCTTAGCCTCGTTTTTAATATTCTTTGTATTTTTGAAGTTCTCGTATTATGAATTAGCTAATTTTAGCTATAAAATGAGCTAAGATGATGTTCAAAAATTTACCCTTGAATGATATGCTTGTTAAATGATGTTTTATGGAAGTTTAAGAGAGTTTGATGTTAGATAAACATCTTTTCCTTAATAAGTTTCATGAAAAATGGTAGTAGGGACCATTTTGTAATAGTTATAAAATTTGTCATACCTACTAGAAATAGTGAGAATTGATGATTGTTATAGAAGAGAAAATGATTCAGCTAAGCATGAAGTTTAAGAAAGTTGCATGAAAATCAGTTTACGAGGATTGGGGCAAAAGTGCAAATATTAGATAGTATAAGGGCAAAATAGTAATTTTGCCAAAATATGAGTTATGTGTAAATTTAGTCAATATGATTATTAAATGATCTACTTATGATTATAGATCAAGAAAAATGAATCCTAGATCGAAACCGAGGTAAGAACAAAGTTGTGGACTAAACTGCATATCTACATACATTTTGTATATTGAGGTAAGTTTGTATGATTTCTATGCTTTATGATTTTTATCATTAATTTGCTTAGTATAATGTACAATAATTGTATGAAATGATCATGTTATGTTCAAGCAAGAAATCATGATAATAAGTACGAGCAAGTCCCGATTGAAGATGAATTTCCCAGGATACTCGATCTACCACACAAGATATCATGTAAGTCCAAGGCAAGCTTGGCATTGATCAAGTTAGCAAGCAAGTTATCATGTAAGTCCAAGGCAAGCTTGCTATTGATCAAGTTAGCAAGTAAGTTATCATGTAAGTCTAAGGCAAGCTTGGAATTGATCATGATATCATGTAAGTCCAAGGCAAGCCTGGAATTGATCAAGTTAGCAAGCAAGTTATTATGTAAGTCCAAGGCAAGCTTGGCATTCAGTATGTTATCAAGAGCAAGACTTCATATAAGTCCATGTCAAGATATGGCCTTGAAACCAAGATGAGATATTCCATGTAAGACCATACCGAAGATATGGCTTTGGTATCAAGTTATGTAGGTCGAGATTTAGTATCCCTGGTTATTCGCAAAAATTCATCGGGCAAACGAGTAAGTCAAAAAGAAGATATCAAGAAAGCTAAGAAAGCAAAGTTAGTATCAAGATGAAATTGAGTATTATGTTAGTATCAAGATGAAATTGAGTATTATTCATGTTATGAATGAGGAAGTAAAGATTATGATTATTATTATTAAAGTATACTGATCAATGTGATCAAGTGATACAGGTACCATGTTTACCTTACAATTATAAGAATGTTAAGTATCATAAGACATGTAAGAATCAAGTATGAGTAAGTAAGCTTTATAGCTGAAATTATGATACCATTTTTAGCTAGATGGTTTATGTTAAGCAATTATATTGATATGTGTTGTACATACAAACTTACTAAGCTACATGCTTACGTTATGACTCTTTCTTACTATGTAGTCCCGCCAAGCTAACTAGTGGATCATTAAAGTCGGAGCTCGTAGCACACTATCAACTCTTATTTTGGTATAGCCAAGTTACTTTACTAAGTATGGCATGTATAGGAAGCATTCATTTTGTGTATATGCTTAAAGAAAGGCCATTGTATATGCCATCAAGTTCATTATTCTTTTGTATTTGACTAAGTATGTATGTTTATTAAGATCACTGAAGCATGTATTATTATTCATGAAAGAGGGGTTGTTATTGCATTGTTGATTTGAGTTTAATTATGATCCTCTTTTCAGGGTGGCAAATGGCTTGGTATATAGCCTTTAAGTGTTGGCACAGTTGGACACACGGGCGTGTGTTAAGGCTGTGTTAACCCTGCACCTTAGTATTATTAATCAGAAAAGACCACGGGCAAATCCCACGGTCGTGTGTGTATGCCGTGTAAGACACACGGTTTGGACATGGGCGAGTGCCCAGACCGTGTTAATTTAGTCAGTATATCAAGGATTAGCACACGGTCTAAGCCCACAGGCGTGTCATGGCCGTGTGAAATTAGTCAGTAACCTCCCACGGTTGGTAGACATGGGCGTGTCTAAGCCATGTGGAAATAGTCAGTAGCTCTCCACGGTTTGAGGACATGGGCGTGCTTAAGGGTACACGGGCGTGTGAACCCTACTTCAAAAATGAGTTATTTGATTTAATTTCAAAAGTTTTCTGACATGAGTTAAAGGCCTCGTAGGCCCTTGTTATATGTGTTAACTAAGAAAGTGAAGTTTCTAAGTCGGAACGAAAGTTTATAGCCCGTAAGTACATGTTTCAGTGAGTTCAAGCATAGTTATGTCTCGTATCCAGACCTAGTATCGGTCATGGGTGCGGGGTGTTACATATTCAATTATCATTCTATTCAATTTAGACTAAAATATATATTATGGCAACTTTACACATAGTGATAACTATGTATATGATCCTCAGATTTGAGATCATCATTGTCCCAACATCGTAAGTCGTATATTTTGGTAGAGCCAAAATGTAACACCCTGAACTTGGGCCTATTGGGCCTTGGGCATAGGAGCGTTTAAAACTTTTGAGAACAAGAGAACGACACAATTGCATGTTAGATCTAGTGGGTGAGTGATTTTGAAAGGTTATGGGGCTTCTATGAAGTCCTGGGTTTGAGCCATGTCATATGGAAAATTTTTATTTCTAGCATTAGGGGAACCCTGACTCCTGGTATTAAGCCTTTTAAGTAATTGGGATTAAAAAGAGACACAAGAGAACCTGTGGTGGAGTGGTTGCGGCATCACAAGTGGGGCAAGGAGGATAGAGGTTCAAGTCTCACTGCATGCAAAATGGATTATTTATTTTACTCATGTGTGGGAAAGATTTTGTGTTGGATTTGAACTCTATGTTGTAAAGTTTGAATGGGTCTAATGAGTGAATTAAGGAGGGGATCATGGAGAGATAAGGGGAGGTAATCAAGGAGATTTGTGGTTGGAGAAGAGTTAGTGCTGAATGGGATTTGTGGCACTCAAGAAATTTAGCCAAGGGGGAATTTGGTGTATATTTCGGTATTTTTAGTGTTGTTTCTCTTTTCTTTTAGCTACTTTTCTCTTTTCTTGATGCTGTCAAAACTGCACTAAAAGTGACCTCTCATGCATTCTTTTTGCTCTATTTCACTCCATTTTCTTCATAGCCGAATTCTCTCATTCCTCTATCTCTTAGTTCTTTTGAATCTACCAATCCTTCTCTTCTGCATCTTGTGCTTGGCCGATTATCCCCTATTGCATTTTCTTTCAATTTTCCTTTTTCTTCCAGGGATAGCCGAAATTTCTATTCTATCCTCTTCTGAGCCGAACTACCTTTTTCCCCAACGATTGTTTCTTTTGGCTGCAAGAAGTGTAAAAGCCAAATACCTCTACTCTCTCGCTATCAACTTTTGTCGAATCTGTTCTCATTTCTTTCTCCCTTCATAAAGTTGCCGTTTTTTCTTCTTTGTTTGCCGAGATCAAGAGTAAGTGATAGTGATTCTTTTTATTTAGTTTCGTTACTGGTATTATTCTCTTTCTTTTACCTAATCTTCCCCATTTTCTCTTAGTCTGATGGTGGTTGGTACCTAGGGTTGCTCGAGGTTTGATAGAGGGGCAAGTGACTTGAAGCAATTGACATACTACTTTTGGGTTCTTGACAAAGTAAGTGTTCTTGCCTTGTTTTGGTTAGAGGCCAAATATTCCTGATGGTTCTATTAACTGCCAAGTGTAGTTTTAACTATATTGTTATAATCTCTTTTAAGAAGGTTCATTTAACGCAGAATTCGACAATAGGTTTAATAGTCGCTAACGGTTGGGGAAGACTTACCAAAGTTAGTTCGATCGAGGTGCGGTGCTAGGGATTCGTAGTGCGCTTCGTAGAAGGTGTGTACACACCACTCCAAGTAGATCGACAAATGGCGGAAAGCCAAAATACCTGCGAATGATGCCACACGAGCATGCGGTCGCACGTGTGGTGGATCGAGCCCACGAAAATGGGCGTAAGATGGTTGAGGCCACCATGAGCGTCCTCATGAGCTTAGGCTGATTTTGGGGCCAAATGGAACGGAATGGGCTGAGTGGGCCCTATGGGCCCTACGCGAGTAAATTTGTGAACCGATAGGAAATAATGAGTCGGCCATGACGACCACATCGCCAAAGGCAGTTTTGGGCTAAATGGGCCACACGAGGGTGTGACCCACTTGGGCCGAATATTGCGCTTTGGGCCCAATTACACCGTTATGACCATATATGTTATCTGTTTCGCTTGAGGAGACTATAGACCTTCGGGATGGTCACTAAATGACCGAAATACCCTTAAAGGGTAAAATGGCCGAAATACCCCTAAAGGGTAAAATGACAGAAATACTCCTAAAGGGTAAAATGACAGAAATACCCTCATAGGGTAAATTCCCATTATGCCCCTGAAGGGCAAAATGACTAAAATTCCCCTACATGTTATATGATTTTTGTTGTATGCTATTTATAGTATCTCTGCATTCATGTGATATTATGCTGTATGGGGGATGGGATTATTGATTTGGAGGAAGTGTATGATTGTTAGGGTCACATGGTTGCCTGACGACTGTGGATCCACCGATGGCTTTAAGCCGATTATGTGATTGGCAGCTCTGCTGTAATATTGGTTAGTGCCGCAATTGGTGCTACATAAGGAGTGTAGGGATCGGTGGGTCGATTAAATCCCTACAGGAGAGCAGGGTTGGACAGGAGATAGAGTGCAGGGTTGGTATGGGTATTAATGCATTGCATACACTTGTTCTGTTATTGAGATGGGCTTAGGCCCAAATGCCGCCGTTTCTATATTGGGTTACGATCCAACTTAGGCTATTATGGGCTAAGGCCCAATTGCCACTGTAACTGTGTTGTGCTTAGGCCCACATTGATTATTGTAATGGGCTTAGGCCCGGATTCTTGTGATGCATGTTTTTACCGATGAGGGTTGTACACACTGAGCTTTCGTAAACTCACCCCCTCTTTTTAATTTTTCAGGAAATCCTCAGTAAGCGGTTCGACGTACGGGAGGACTCAGAGGTGGCCACACTACGAGCAGCTTTAAATTTTAGTTTTTATTTTACCTTACTAAAATCGCTTTCTTATTGGGTTGTAATAAGGCTCTTTTAATTTCTGGTTTTTGTTTGGGATATTTATCTATGATGTTTTATAACTGTTAAAAGTAGATCGCGATTTTCCTAAACAAAACTGTTTCAAAAAAAAATGTTTTCGTAACTCAATTATTCTTAAATTAAGCTTCGGCAACAAACAAGGTTTTGATGGTAATAATTTTTTTATAAACCTCAGAAAAAAATAGTAAACTGACGTAATTGGGATTTTACTCAAGCTTTTAATTAAGAAGGGTTTTCAATGAAAACATGGTCTTCGAAAAACACTTCAATGTGCCACACCGGATTCGGACCTAACTTCTAAGCTGAGTTTGGGGTGTTATACAAAACGTCTACTATAACAAGTTGTACTATAAAGACTCATATTAGATATACCACAATCCATGTAGTGGGATATGGTTGATCAAGATAGGATTTATCCCGCCTATGCAATGAGAGCAATATCTTAGGCCTCTTGATGGAGTGAGCTAGAAATGCATGACCATGCTCGAAAAAGTTTATATGAGATATCACACTTATTTGTTTATTGTAGTCTGCTCTGAAAATCAAGAAATATGATATTGAACTATAAAAATGTGACTATTCCATGACTTGTGCCCAATCAAGATATTAAGGATAAAATTATAAATACATCAAAAGATTATAACATAAAGGTTATGTCGAATCACGACTTCTTCTAACTTGGGTGGCAATGATGCACTGCTAAATGCCACTCATTGCTTGTAATGTTAAAAATGTTCTAGCATTACTACCAACGTTACAAGAGCCTACAAGGTCACATCTTATAGTTGAAACGAACAGAATCTAAATACATTTGGTATTGTATTTAGTTGTCACATGAATTAGTTCAGTTGAATTAATTTAATTCGATAGTTAAATATTAAAACACATTTTATGTAAAAATTGTTGTACACAAATAGAGAACATAGATAAATTTAATATATGAATTTGATTCATACAAAATATTAATTGTATATATTTTACCTAATTTATTAATATAAATGTTATATAAATTAATTTGGTCAAAATATAAAAGAAATGGAAATTAATATTCTTTTGGAAAGAATATAATTAATATATGAATTTGATTAATACAAAATATTAATTGTATATATTTTACCAAATTTATTAATATAAAAATTAAATTAATTAATTTCACCAAAATATAAAAGAAATGGAAATTAATATTCTTTGCAAAGAAAATAATGAATTTGATTCATAAAAATATAAATTTTATATATTTTTTACCTAATTTATTAATATAAACAGTTGTATTAAGTAATTTCATCAAAATATAAAAGAAATGAAAATTAATATTATTTTGGAAGGAATATAATTAATATATGAAATTGATTAATACAAAATATTAATTGTATATATTTTACCAAATTTATTAATATAAACAATTATATAATTTAATTTCGGTCAAAATATAAAAATGGAAATTAATATTCTTTGGCAATAAAATAATTAATATATGAATTTGATTCATAGAAAATATAAATTTTATATATTTTACTGAATTTATTAATATAAGTAGTTATATTAATTAATTTCATCAAAATATAAAAGACATGGAAATTAATATTCTTTTAAAAATAATATAATTAATATATGAACTTGATTCATACAAAATACTAATTGTATATATTTTATTGAATTTATTAACATAAATATTTATATTAATTAATTTCTATTAAAATATAAAAGATATGGAAATTAATATTCTTTTGGAAAGAATATAGTTTCTTTTTCTAACTTTCCATTAATAAAGGAATAATCCTATATTCTTTTGGAAAGAATATAATTCATTTTTCTCATTTTCTATTTGCCTTCTCTATTAATAAGGGAATAATCTTGGTTTTCCTTTTTGATATATAATATCATAGAGGATAAAAGGATGGTAATCCCTTTGTGTGTGAAGGTTACTAATTTAATAATTAAAAAGTCTAGTAACCGTTTCTAATTCTCTCTGGAAAAGTTCAAGAGAAAGTGGCTGTTTGTTTTTTTACAAGGTGGACTATGTAGAGGCCGAGACATTTTTGTTGTGGCTTGGAATCGACATCGAATCAACAGCATCCTTTCAACGTTTTCAGTAATGAAGGTATATTTTCAACCCTATTTCAACCTGATTTGTTCCTCGTACATGGATCATTGGCTGTGGATCATAAAAAAAAAAAATTGTTGTGCCAGGGGACGTACTGTTAGTCCCAACAGTGGTATCAGAGCTACTTGTACGACACAGATTCATGATTAAATTTTATGTTTGATGCAATTGTATGAGATACATGTTGTATAATATGTTTGATATGCATGGTGTTTGGAAATGCATGGTTATAGCCCGATAGCCCATTTAATTTATTATTTGCAAAGATTGTAATTTTATAAATACGGCCTGCGAGTCGTGCCTTTCTATATTTCTATTGTATTTCTCTTCTCACCTTACTCCCTCATATGTAAAACAAATTTCTATAATTGTAAATTGTATGAGTTGATACAGATTAGAGGAAAAGAAGGTTGGGCTACCTAAAGTAGAAAAAAAGATTGAGAAGCAGCATAATCCCTTAGGGTTCCCTATAGTTCTCCCATTGGCTTGGGAGGAACCACCTTAGTTTGATGGGTTATAACCATTGCATTTATTTACTGCTTTATATTTTCTTGTATATGATACAATCGATGATATTTTAGCATGCATGTTATAGGATATTGATAAGATCAATTAAAGGATTAAATCAAAAAATGTTGACCATTAATGGATAGCTAAATTTAATTTTAAAACCCCTTAATAAAATATTAAGTTAAAATTGCCTTCCAATATTTACCCTCATTAAAGCTTCAATCGATGCAATGTGGGTTATGCTAAAGTGAAATGCATGTATCTAACATGGTCAAATGCGAAGAATAAGCAAGTGATATTCACTGATTGTGATATTGGTTAATAACTTAACTAGGTTAGTATAATAGGATTAGATACCTAGAGGCAAGAGATTTGGATAAATCATGAGATGATTGGAACAAGAGTTGTTCACCAAATAGAAGAGTTACATGTGATGTAATTAGCAAGTGTTGCTTACCTAAATAACCATAATCTTGAGAGTAAAGCCAAAGTTGACTTAAGAAGGGTTAAATATGGATCTTTACCAACTAGAAAACTTTAGAGAAAGTCTTTTTAAAATTAAAATATGATGGTTATTAATTTTGAATAAAATAGTGGGAGCATCATTTAATAAAGTCCTTTTAATGATTATAATAAACTTGGTAAATGTACTTAGGAACATATTTTATTATTGTAGATTAATTATGGCAAACAGCACAAGTTCTTTATCATATCGATCGGTCCTTAAAAAGGACAAGTTGAATGACTTGAACTTCCTTGACTGGTTCCATAACTTGAGGATTGTCCTCAAATAATAATGCAAATTATATGTCACTAAAGAGCCCGATCCTTATGAACCAGCAGCTAATGCCTCTAGAGCTGACAAGGATGCTTATAAGAAGCATCTTAATGACATGTTAGACATAGCATGTCTAATGCTTGCTACCATGACTCTTGAGCATCAAAAGAAAAATGAGGATATGGTTGCCTATGATATGATCCAGCACTTTAAGGAATTATATGAGGGGCAAGTATGTCAAGAGAGCTGCGAGACCTCTAAAGCTCTGTTTCGATGCAAAATTATAGAGGGAACTCTTGTGTGAACTCATTTTCTCAATATGATAGGCTATATTGAAAGCCTTGAAAAACTAGTATTCCCTCTAGGTGTGTAGTTGGCCATCGATGTCATCCTACAATCATTGTCGGATAGTTTTAGCCAATTTGTCCTTTAATTTCAATATGAATGAGATTAATAAGACTTTGCCATAGTTATTTAACATGTTACGAACTACTGAAAGTAACATGAAAAAGGCTGGGCCTAAGCCCATTCTAATGGTCCGCAAGGACAAGGGCAAAGGAAAGGCTATGGCTAAGGCAAAACCTAAAGATAATGGCGATGCCAAACCCAACAAAGGAAAATTTGCATTGAAACCTAAAGGAGGAATTGCTAAGGAAGGAAAATGTTTCCATTGTGGTAAGACCGAACACTGGAAGAGGAGTTGTCCTGTTATCTTGAAGAGGTCAAGAAGGCAAAGGAAAATAGAGCATCCACCTTAGGTATTTGTGTTATTGGTATTAATTTATCAACATCAACTTCTTGGGTATTAGATACCGGATGTGGTTCTCATATTTGTACCTCTATATAGGGACTGCAAAGGAATAGGAATCTAACTAAAGGAAATGTGGACTTGCGAGTTAGGAATAGAGCAAGAGTTGCTACATTAATTGTAGGAACACATATTTTATCATTGCCTAGTGGGCTTGATTTAATTTTAGAGGATTGATATTTTGTGCCCTGTTTGACTAGAAACATTATTTCAATTTCTTATTTAGTCAAAATTGGTTTTGAGATAATTATTAAGAACAATTGTTGTTCATTTTATCTCAATAATGTTTTTTATGGTTTAGCGAAATTAGTAAATGGCCTCTACATTTTAGATCAAGATAGACCCAGTTATAACACAAATACTAAAAGATTAAAAATAAATAACTCTAATCAAAGCTCCATGAAGATGGGATTTTGGATTCTTTTGTTTTTGAACAATTGGATATATGTGAGTCTTGCTTGTTGGGTAAAATGACTAAAACTCATTTTAATAGTAAAAGTGAGCGAGCTAGTGATTTATTCGGCTTAATACATAGTAATGTATATGGACCAATGAATACACAAGCCAGAGGAGGTTTTCAATACTTCGTTACTTTCGCTGATGACTTTAGTAGAGATGGGTATATTGATCTTGTGTGCCATAAATATGAAGTCCTTGAAAAGTTCAAGGAATTTAAAAATAAAGTACAAAATCAACTAGGTAAAAGTATTAAGGCACTTCGATCAGATCGAGGAGGAGAATACTTAAGCTTTGAGTTTGATGAGTTTTTTATGGAATGTGGGATTATCTCACAACTTACACCTCTTGGTACTCCATAATGGAATGGAGTTTCTGAAAGGAGAAATCAAACACTATTAGATATGTTTCGATCAATAATGAGTCATGTTGATCTACTTACTTTCTTTTGGGGACATGCACGCGAAACAATTTCTTTCACACCAAATCATATTCCATCTAAATCGGTTCAAAAGACACTATATGAGATGTGGACTGGGAAATGTCCTGGTATGTCTATCACGAATATTTGGGGTTGTGAAGCTTATGTTAAAGGTCATACATCTACTAAGCTCAAACCCAAATCTCAAAAGTGCATCTTTGTAGGATATCCTAAAGAAACTAAAGGATAGTATTTCTTCAATGCTACCGAGAACAAAATGTGTTGCTCAGACAAGAGTCTTCCTTGAAAGAGAGTTTGTCTATAAAAAAGGAAGTGGTAAAAGAATAGAACTCGGAGAATTTTGAAAACAAGAATAGATCACTGAATTAGAGATTGAACAACAATAGGCTCCACAAGTTTTTGCAAAAAAATCAACTATTTTGGTGTAACACCCCAAACCCGGCCCAAACACTATGACCAAGTTCAGCATGTTACAGATGAAAATATTTAAAAAAAAACCCTTGTTTAGCCGATTTAAAGATATTGTCTTGTTTTAAAAATAGTTGAGGTGTAAAAAGAAATCACTACTTAGTTCGTTTTTTTTTTTAAATATTAAGTCAGATTGTTACCAATTTTAGATGTACCCGATGGCACAGAAAATATTTTTACGTTTAAATTAAATAAAACTTGTGTAATCATTTTTAAAGTCATTAAACAGATATAAATAGTTCATCCAAAACATGTAAAAATAATAAAAATAATCTCAGGAGGCCTTATTACAACTTAAATAAATAAATCCAAAATAAAATAAAATAATTCAAAGTTCATCTAGTCCATAATTTCACTGCATGGCCACCTCGAGTCCATCCGGCTCCTCATCCGCGATCTACAAGTCACCTGAAAATTGTTAAAGGAAAAGGTGAGTCACCAAGACTCAGTGTGTAACCCTTTTCCCGGTTTAATGCAACGTCATACACAATTTATTAAAATTAACATACACTAAATTATGCACCCAACCTAGCCATCCAAACACTTCTCTCTACCCCGTGTGGTACCAAACCACTGGTGGTGCCAAACCACTGGTGACTTAAAGTCATGATATTCATCAATAATTGTGGTGCCAAACCACTGGTGGGGCCAACCCACGTGTGATACCAAATCACTGGCGTCGATCCCATAATACAATCCGTGGGGCCAACCCACTGTGGTGCCAAGCCACTGGGACGAGACGCTATGAGGTGCCAAACCTCTGGAGGTGCCAAACCTCTGGTGACCGTAGTCACAAAATGTGGTACCAAACCACCGTGTCCGCCGACACGAATATTACTTCCCCTCCTGTCATTCAACCCACAACAATCAATAACATGCATATAACAGGAATTATGCCCACACATTTATTTAACAACATACCAAATACGTCATGCTTCCCAAAAGCATCATTAAGTAACTCATAATATCAGGGACTTACCTGATTCCTTGCTTATACCATGATGGTATAAAATCCAATTCTACACAATCCAATTTAGTGTAATATATTCAGCACATTAATTAATTATTAAGTGTGTATGTACACACCTGTTACTAATGAGAGTCCCAAATCCCGAAGAATCAAGTCGGCCACACTAGATTTCCTTGCCCCTATATTCGGCCAAACACAAGGTTAGTGCCCTAAACCATTCGGCCAAACCAAATTAATTCCAAAGGGTTATCATGTGAAACCCGAGACCTTACCTACACGTGATTCAGTTTCCTACCAAATCCCGAGCCAAGCGATGGTTCCCTTCCGTCAATCGGCCACACCTTAAGACACAAAATAGTTAGCCTCCAAGCCTTTGGTTTAACGAATACCTAAAGGAAAAAGATTACTGAATCAAGTCCTTACCACCACTTACCTTCCTCTTAAACTGATTGGGGAAGAAGAGAACACCCTTTTCTTTGATGCTCGGCCAAAACTACAGCAAATAGGGAGGAGTAGATTCGGCTAAAGAGATGCTGGAATTTTGAATAATTTTGGGCGCTTGTCAAAGGAATTTCAAGACAAGGTGGTAGGGTTGGCTAATGGGGAAGAAAAGAAAAAAAAATATGTAGGGAAATCAATGGTGGTTTTCGCCAAGTAAAAGAGGAAGATCTTGGAAAATTTTGAAGGATTTCCTAGGGAAATTCAAGAAGAGAGAGAAAAAGAAGAAGAAATTGTTGTTGGAATTTTTTTGGGCACTTCTTCATTGTACAAAAATAAATTTTGAACATTTCCAAGGAGTCCCAATCTTGGCCAATTCCTCCTTTTAGGTGATAAATTCCAGCTTTTATTTATCACAAAACAAAGCAAAATTATCCTATATTTAATCCCTTATTCACCTTCAACAATTAAAGAGTCCACACTCATGCCAATACTCTTCTATACGCCAGCAGCAAAAAAATAAAAGAAACTACTGCAGTTGCCTTGGTTCGAAACCAAGACCTCACGCCACAGCCCTCCCCCTTCACGCCTTATGCCACTCCACCCATTAGACTTTCATGTCATGAGCTCTCAACCTTTTAATTATAAGGCCTTCTTAGGACAATTACCCCAAAAATAAAAAGCCAAGAATCCATTCCAGCAGCTCGAACCCGTGACCTGCCAATTGCCACCTCCAAGCCCAAGCCACTCCGCCAACTCACTTTCATGCCATGAACCTTGCCCGAATTTTCTTTAAAGCCTTCATTGCTTGGGCCCCCTTCTCTTTACCGCCAACAAAACCCCAAAAAAACACTCCCCCTTTTTGTTACTGCCGAGACTCGACCCTAGGACCTCCTTTGACGCCACCTCCAAGGCACCTAAGTGGCATGTGAAAGCCACTTAGCCATGCCGCTCTTTGAGACACATTACACCCAAAATTTTATTTAACCCCTAACTCCTAACTTCCTTCCTTTTAGGTACTTAAAAAGAAATTTTTAACCCTAAGTCAGGCCTAGCTCGGGTTTAATTCTAGACCTTAGAATCATGCCAAATAAATCATAATATTAATTTCTTCAAGCACACACACACATGGGAACAAATAATTCTATTTTCAAACAACCCCCTAATTTAGGGTGTTACAGTTCTACCCCCCTTAAAAGAATTTTGGCCTCGAAATTACCTGGATTAGAAGAGTTGGGGGTATTGCTATCGCATCACATCCTCGGGCTCCTATGTGGCCTCCTCCGTACCATGGTTCCACCATAACACCTTCACCAAATGCACTGACTTCCTTCGAAGAACTTTGACATCACGATCCAAGATTTGTACCGGCTCTTCCTCGAAAGACATGTTCAGACTTACTTCAATTTCCTCAACTAGCACAACGTGTGAGGGATCTGATCGATAGTGCCTCAGCATCGAGACATGGAAGACATCATGGATCTGGCTCAACTCTGCCGGCAACTCAAGCTGATAAACTACCGGTCCCACTCGCTTCACTACTATATATGGCCCGATGAATCTTGGGCTTAGCTTCCCTTTTCGCACAAATCTTAATACCTTTTTCCAAGGTGACACCTTCAGAAAAATTTTATCTCCTACTGCATATTCCATCTCCTTTCGCTGAAGGTCAGCATAAGACTTCTGCCTATCTGATGCTTCCTTGAGACGAGCCCGAATTACCTTAACTTTATCTTCATTTACATCACCAATTACGGACCCAAGACTTGTCGTTCACCCAACTCCGTCCAACACGTAGGGTGCGGCATTTCCGTCCATCTGATTGCTTCATATGGTGCCATCTCGGATACTCGCTGATAACTATTGTTATAAGCGAATTACGCTAGTGGTAGATACTCTTCCCAACTACCACGAAATCCGTAACACAACCTCTTAGCATATCTTCTAAAATCAGATGACCCTTCCGATTGCCCGTCTGATCTGTGGATGGAAAGTCATCTTGAAATCAATCGTGTACCCAAAGCTTGATGCAATGCTTTCCAGAACCTTGACGTAAATCTGGGATCCCTATCTGGGACGATTGATACCGGCACACCATGCAACCTCACTATTTTCGACACATACAGCTTAGCTAGCTTCTGAAGTGAGTAATCCACCCTTACCGGGGATGAAGTGAGCTGATTTAGTCGACGGTCAACAATCACCCAAATGCGTCCTTCTTCTTTGGGCATAAGGGTAGCTCACGACAAAATCCATCGTGATCCTCTCCCATTTCCACTGAGGGATCTTCACTGGTTGAAGTAAACCCGATGGCAACTGATGTTCAGCCTTAACTCACGACATGTCGACACCTTCCCACAAATTCGCCATTACCTCGCTTCATTACAGCCACCGTAATTATTTTCGCAAATCTCCATACATCTTGCTACCTCTAGGATGTATAGCGTATGGGCTGCTATGTGCATCCTGAAGAATTTTTTGCCTCAATTCTACATCTTTCGACATACAAGCTCGCCCTTGAAAGCATAATACTCCATCATCGGACAAGCTATACCCTTCCAAACCACCATTTTGGACTTGCAATCTCCGTGCGTTCAAACCTTCGTCTACTAATTGCTTTTCCTTAATCTCCTCGATCCATGTTGGCTTAACTTGCAGCTCCGCTAGAAGACTTCCATCGTCGTATAGACTCAAATGAGCAAACATCGCCCTTAAGTCCGCCACGACCTTCCGACTTAACGCGTCAGCCACCAGGTTAGTTTTGCCCAGATGGTACTCAATAGAACAGTCGTAGTCCTTTAATAGTTCAATCCACCGTCGCTGCCTCAAGTTCAAGTCCTTCTGATTCAAGAGATACCTCAAACTTTTGTGATCCGTGTAGACTATCGACTTCTCCCCATACAAGTAATATCTCCATATCTTCAAAGCGAAGACCACTGCTGTTAACTCCAAATCGTGAGTTGGATAGTTAACCTCATGCGGTCTTAGCTGACGGGACGCATAGGCCACTACCATCCCTTCCTGCATCAATACACATCCCAACCCCGTATGGGACGATCATAGTAAACCGTAAATAACTTCCTCCTTCACATTGCATGCGAAATCCAGCTTACGTAATCTTCCTTAGCTTGTCAAAACTTTCTTGCTACTTTTCTGACCATACAAATGGAACTCCCTTTCTTAATAACTTAGTTAGTGGGGCTGCGATTAAGGAGAACCCTTCCACAAATCTTCGATAGTACCCTGCCAGACCCAGAAAACTTCAAATTTCTGCCACTGACTTAGGCGATTTCCACTCCAACACCGCTTCAACCTTGCGAGGGTCCACTCTAATCCCTTTCGCTGACACCACGTGACCTAAGAAAGCCACCTCACTAAGCCAAAATTCACACTTACTGAATTTGGCATATAACTGCTTCTCCCTCAGTACTTGTAGAACTATACGTAAATGCATGTCATGCTCCTCCTCCGTCTTTGAATAAACCAATATGTCGTCTATAAACACTATGACAAATTGATCCAAGTACTACTGAAACACCCTATTCATTAAGTCCATGAACGCTGCAGGTGCGTTGGTCAACCCAAATGGCATCACCAAGAACTCGTAATGCCCATACCGAGTACGGAACGCTGTCTTATGAACATCGACCTCCTTTACCTTAAGTTGATGATAACCCGACCTAAGGTCTATCTTCAAGAAAATCGATGCACCCTTCAGTTGATCAAACAAGTCATCGATCCGAGGCAACGGATACTTGTTTTTGATCGTTAACTTGTTTAACTGACGGTAGTCGATACACATCCGCATTGACCCATCTTTCTTCTTGACAAACAGCACAGGTGCTCCCCACAGAGATATACTTGGTCGGATAAACCCTTGGTCCAAGAGTTCCTGAATTTGAGCCTTCAACTCCACCAATTCCTTTGGTGCCATTCGGTAGGGTGCTATAGAGACAGGTGCCGTTTCTGGCAATAAGTCTATACCAAACTCAACTTCCCAATTTGGAGGTAGACCCAGAAATTCTTCTGGAAACACATCAGCTAATTCCCCTACCGTTCAAACCTTCTCAACTACTGACTCCTTAGCCTCCAAGGCACATATACGAACCAAAAACGCCTCACACCCTTTCCTGACCATTTTTTCTGCCTTCAACGCAGACACCACGTTGGATAGGTAATCTCTTCTATTACCTATCATGACCACTTCATCACCTTCAGCCAACTTTAGAACCATGCACTTAGCAGCGCAATCCAACCTTGCCTGATGCTTAACCAACCAGTCCATTCCAAGGATTAGATCGAACTCCCCAAACGGCAGTTCCATCAGGTCAGCCACAAACACTACCCTTTAGAGTTCTAGGGGTACATCTCTATATAGCTTGTTTACAACTACAAAGTGACCTAGAGGGCTAATTATTGTCATCTCCCTAGAAGTAGTCTCAAAGTCTATGTTCATGGTCTCTACCACACTACTAGCAACGTATGAATGTGTTGAACCCACATCAATTAATGCAACATATGGAAGACCAAAAATTAGGAACGTACCGGTTATGACGTCCGGTGTGTCACCCTCCTCTCGACGCCTTGCTGCGTAGACTAAACCAGGCTGCCTTGCCTCTGTATTGCCTACCCCTCTTTTCGGATTCCCACGACCTCGGTTAGAACCATTGCCTCCTCTACCATTACCACGACCCCTCTGTGGTGGTCCTATATTTCTAGCCTAAGCACAGTTCTGACCCTCTGGCTGATTCTTAGCCAACTTCTGAGGACAGTCCCTTACACGGTGATCCAAAGATCCACATTCAAAGCATCCTCTTTCACTAGTCCAACAACCTCGCCAATGTGATTTCCCACAGCGGTTGCACTGAGCTGGTCTCTGATTAGTAATCGTGGGCCTCCCTGCCTGATTCGACGCACTCTTCCTAGCCCTTTTCTGAGCATTATTACCCGATCCAGACGACCCAAATCCTCTTTTCTGCTTGTTCCTATCGTAATTCTGTCTCACGGACTCCTTAAGCCCTTCGGCTACTTTAGCCTTTTCCACTAAAACAACGAACTCATGCTCCTGCTGTGGAGCAATCAGTAGCCTCAAATCATCCCTAAGTCTGTCTTCAAAGCAGACACACCGCTCATGCTCTGTCGACACAATTCCCTGAGCATAGCAGCTTAGCCTAAGAATTCTGCTTCATACTCCGATACCGACTTATTTCCTTGTACCAACCCCAAAAAGGCTTTCCTCTGAGCATCAATGTAGCTGGTGCCCACATACTTCTTCTGATAAGCAGCTTTGAAGTATTCCCAAGTAAGGTCATCTGTCGTAGCACCATCTCGAACCGTGAGCCACCACTGATATGACTCATCCTTTAGGAGCGACACCGCTCCTTTCAGCTTCTCCTCATTCGTCAGATCGAGATCATCCATGATCCTCTCTGTCGATTCTAACTAGTATTCGCGCCGACTGGTGCTACTCACGATACACCCTGAAAACCTCAGCCCCGTTGGATCGAAGTCGCTCGGGTACGAATTTCTGAGCTCCCATACCTCCATTTGCCCCAGCCACCAACTCAAGGACTCGTAACACAGCTTGCGATACCGCCTCACCTCCCGTCTGATCCTGCTCCTCAGCTCTAAAGATTGGGGGTCGTGGTGGCGGTGGTACCTCATTCTCCGATCCCTGACCCAACCTCACAGGTTCTGACACGGTTATCCTGCCCCTACCGTGTCCACGACGGCCACGTCCTCTAGAGCTCATTCTATCTATTGCGCTTTAATCTGATTAAGAAATTTTTATGGATTAGTATTTCACTTGATTATTCGCGAAGGAATTTTATGATGGGAGTGTTAAGAGTGGTTCTTTCGTAGTCAAACAAGCACACAGTCTTCCATTCATCCATTCAAAGAGACGTTGCTGTTTTATTGTAATTGTTTTCCCACTACCCAGGGGTATTTTCGTAATTTATCCTACAGGGGTATTTTCGTAATTTTTCAAAAATGAAAATTTTCGGATGATTCCGTCAAAAATTATTTTAAAACTCTTAATTTCCCAGGGTATCTTGAAAAATTTTGAAATTCGTGGGGTCTTTCGGTGATTTTGAAACTCAGGGTTATTTTGGTAATTTTTCACAAATCAGGGTGAATTTGTAAAATTTGATAAATCAGGGATGTTTTAAAAAGCTGTAAAACTTTGGGAGTTATTTTTAAGTATTTGTTTTCCAGGTTGATGGTGTTGCAATATTTTTTTTTGAAAACCAAGGTCAGTTTGGTAATTTTGTCGGTTAGGGCAATTTTGTAATTTTCTAAATCATGATGTTTTCGATATTCTGCAAAGTAAGGTTTTTGAGCACTTTCCATGTGATGAAATTTTTGATTAAAATCGTGGGTATTTTGGAAATTTCATGATTCAAGGGCGTTTTCGTAATTTTACCCCTAGGGGTATTTTAGTAATTTTTCACATTCAGGGCATTTTCTCAAAATGACTTTCAAAAAATTGGGTTCTAAGTGATTTCTCAAAAGAAGGATGGTTTGGAAATTTTTATTTGAAAATTTTTTTTTCATATGGAGGGTATTTTGGTAGTTTACAAACCAGGGGTATTTTGGTCATTTTTCAAACTGAGGGGTATTTTGGTCTTTTTTTTTCAAGGTAAAGTTTTATTTATTTCTAAAATCAAAACGGCTAGTCCCTTTCGGGTTTTAGTTATCGAGTTTGGCCTGTGAGTGTGACGTCTCAGCTAAGATGAACCGTTACTACGCACCAGGTAGGATTCAAGTGAGTGGGAGGTGAGTCACGAGGACTGCTTAAATACCAGGCCCCCACTGAATCCAATCCTAGACATGCGTATAACGATTGCCACATCCTTTGCTTAGGGACAACTTACAGGGTTGTTTAGGTAATTATTAAATCTTATGCATAGTTGGGGTATATTAGCCCTAGGGTTCAATAGTTCTACTCTAGTAGTCTACGTTTCCATTTTACCCTTCTACCCCTCATCAAAAGAATTCACAAAAATTGATAGAAGTACTTACTTGGGCGGATAGGTGCCGGAGACTCGGTGCCATGCTGTTCAAGCCAAAACAGTTTCTCAAAACATCATAATAAAGCCTACTTTCAAAACCAAACATTTTGGGCCTTGGGCCCCCACAAATGAAGTTTTGAACCTGCTCGATACCAATTTTGTAACACCCCAAACCCAAATTTCAAACACTATGACCAAGTTCAAGATGTTACTGATTTAAAATATTTAAAAAAAAACCCTTGTTTAGCCGATTTAAAGATATTGTCTTGTTTTAAAAATAGTTGAGGTGTAAAAGAAATCACTACTTAGTTTGTTTTTTTAAAAAATATTAAGTCGATTATTACTGATTTTAGATGTACCGATGGCACGTAAAACATTTTTACGCTTAAATTAAATAAAACTTGTGTAATCATTTTAAAGTCATTAAATGATATAAATAGTTCATCCAAAACATGTAAAAATAATAAAATAATCTCGGAGGCCTTATTACAACTTAAATAAATAAATCCAAAATAAAATAAAATAATTCAAAGTTCATCTAGTCCATAATTTCACCGCATGGCCACCTCGAGTCCATCCGGCTCCTCATCCGCGATCTACGAGTCACACGAAAAATGTTAAAGGAAAAGGTGAGTCACCAAGACTCGATGTAACCCTTTTCCTGTTTAATGCAACGTCGTACACGCTTATTAAAATTAACATGCACTAAATTATGCACCCAACCTAGCCATCCTAACACCTCTCTCTACCCCGTGTGGTACCAAACCACCGGTGGTGCCAAACCACCGGTGACTTAAAGTCACGATATTCATCAATAATTGTGGTGCCAAACCACCGGTGGGGCCAACCCACGTGATACCAAATCACCGCGTCGATCCCATAATACAATCGTGGGGCCAACCCAATCGTGGTGCTAAGCCACCGACGAGAGGCGCTATGAGGTGCCAAACCTCCGTGACCGTAGTCACAAAATATGGTACCAAACCACCGTGTCCGCCGACACGAATATTACTTCCCCTCCTCTCATTCAACCCTGAACAATCAATAACATGCATATAACAGGAATTATGCCCACACATTTATTTAACAACATACCAAATACGTCATGCTTCCCAAAAGCATCATTAAGTAACTCATAATATCAAGGACTTACCTGATTCCTTGCTTATACCATGATGGTATAAAATCCAATTCTACACAATCCAATTTAGTGTAATATATTCAGCACATTAATTAATTATTAAGTGTGTATGTACACACCTATTACTAATGAGAGTCTCAAATCCCGAAGAATCAAGTCGGCCACACTAGATTTCCTTGCCCCTATATTCGGCCAAACACAAGGTTAGTGCCCTAAACCATTCGGCCAGACCAAATTAATTCCAAAGGGTTATCATTTGAAACCCGAGACCTTACCTACACATGATTTGGTTTCCTACCAAATCCCGAGCCAAGCGATGGTTCCCTTCCGTCAATCGGCCACACCTTAAGACACAAAATAGTTAGCCTCCAAGCCTTTGGTTTAACGAATACCTAAAGGAAAAAGATTACTGAATCAAGTCCTTACCACCACTTACCTTCCTCTTAAACCGATTGGGGAAGAAGAGAGCACCCTTTTCTTTGATGTTCGGCCAAAACTACAGCAAATAGGGAGGAGTAGATTAACTAAAGAGATGCTAGAATTTTGAATAATTTTGGGCGCTTTGTCTAAGGGAATTTCTGACAAGGTGGTAGGGTTCGCTAATGGGGAAGAAAAGAAAAGAAAATATGTAGGGAAATCAATGGTGGTTTTCGCTAAGTAAAAGAGGAAGATGTTGAAAATTTTGAAGGATTTCTAGGGAAATTCGGCGAAGAGAGAGAAAAAGAAGAAGAAATAGTTGCTGGAATTTTTTTTGGGGCACTTCTTGCTGTACAAAAATCAATTTTGAATAGCCCCCCAAGGAGTCCCAATGCTGGCCAATTCCTCCCTTTTAGGTGATAAATTCTAGCTTTTATTTATCACAAAACAAAGCAAAATTATCCTACATCTAATCCCTTATTCACCTTCAACAATTAATAGCAATTAAACTACTAATAATCCCCCCCTTCCAGCCGAATTTTTGCAAAAATAAAACTTTATCTTTATCAATTTAAAGAGTCCACACTCATGCCAATACTCTTCTATATGCCAGCAGCAAAAAAATAAAAGAAACTACTATAGTTGCCTTGGTTCGAAACCAATACCTCATGCCACAGCCCTCCCCCTTCACGCCTTATGCCACTCCACCCATTAGACTTTCATGTCATGGGCTCTCAACCTTTTAATTATAAGGCCTTCCTAGGCTGATTACCCCAAAAATAAAAAGCCAAGAATCCATTCTAGCAGCTCGAACCCGTGACCTGCCAATTGCCACCTCCAAGCCCAAGCCACTCCGCCAACTCATTTTCATGCCATGAACCTTGCCCGAATTTTCTTTAAAGCCTTCATTGCTTGGGCCCCCTTCTCTTTACCGCCAACAAAACCCCAAAAAAACACTCCCCCTTTTTGTTACTGCCGAGACTCGACCCTAGGACCTCCTTTGAAGCCACCTCCAAGGCACCTAAGTGGCATGTGAAAGCCACTTAGCCATGCCGCTCTTTGTGACACATTACACCCAAAATTTTATTTAACCCCTAACTCCTAGCTTCCTTCCTTTTAGGTACTTAAAAGAAATTTTAACCCTAAGTCGAGCCTAGCTCTCAGTTTAATTCTAGACCTTAGAATCATGCCAAATAAATCATAATATTAATTTCTTCAAGCACACACACACATGGGAACAAATAATTCTATTTTCAAACAACCCCCTAATTTAGGGTGTTACATTTGGAAACACAACTACCTCGAAGATCTTTAAAAGAACACTATGTACCTAAGAGATATGGATTTTTCATTACAACACATGGTGATATTCTACTTATGGATCAAAATAAGCCTAAGACTTACCAAGAAGCGGTGGCAAGCCCAGATTATGAGACATGGCTTGAGGACATCAGGTTTGAGATGGATTCCATGACAAAAAACTAAGTATGGATCTTGGTTGACCCACTTGAAAGAGTTAAACCCATAGGGTGCAAGTGGGTTTTTAAAAAGAAAACCGACATGGATGGTAATGTACAAACATACAAAGGGAGATTAGTAGCTAAAGGTTTTTTCCAAGTTCATGGTATTGACTATGATGAAAGCTTTTCTCTTGTTGTTATGTTTAAATTCGTCTAGATATTACTTGCAATTGTTGTAATTTCATGATTATGAAATTTGGAAGATGGACGTCAAAACAACTTTCTTTAATAGGAAACTGAAAGAAGATATGTACATGACACAACCTGAAGGTTTTGTCGATCCAAAAGATGTTGGTAAGATATGCAAGCTACAAAGAATCATTTATGGATTAAAACAAGCTTCTCAAAGTTGGAATATTCGTTTTAATGATGCAATCAAAGAATTTGGTTTTGTAACACCCCTTACCCATAATTCTCGTCGGAACCGGCTTGAGGCATAACTGGATAAAAACTACATGATCTCCACTTAGGCTCATCATGACTACTCTCTCTTAGGTCACCTCATCAACCTCATTCTTGACTTACGAGGCCTCACTCATACACACCAGGCTCTCGAGACTATATCAGAACTTTTTCTAATCTTAAAATTTTCTCCATCTAAACAGGGACTACACCCGTGTTAGATGGCAAACGCCCATGTGTAGACACACACGCCCATGTCCACCAACCGTGCAAGAAAACTCAAGCATTCTTCCAATGCCCCACGTCTAGAGCACATGCCCGTAGACTGGTCGTGTGTCACACATGGCCTAGACACATGCCCGTGTGTCTATCCACATGAACAAGAAGTAAGCTATTTGCCAAGTTCTTTTCACTCCTTATTCATACACAACATGCACTCATCCAATCCATCTATAATCAACTCATATTGAAGTACAATCTCACATGGATAACTACATCTTTTCATATAATAAAATTGTAACACCCCAAACTCGGCCTAGAAGTTAGGCCCGAATCTAGTGTGTCACATGGATGTTTTTTTTTTTTCAAAACCATCTTTCTGATTGTTAAAAACTTGTTTGAGAATTATAGCCTCTTTGTTAAAACCCAAAACACTTAAGCAATTGTTATCTACACGAAAATGTAATTATCTAAAAAAAACCTTTTTGGTAGCAAAAACATATTTGAAATAAACAATTTACAAAAATATGACGTTTGGAAATAGAGTTGCAGAAGCATTTTGAAAACATTGCGAAAATGTAGATAAAATACAAGTATTTTTGAGAGGTTGATTGATGAGTCGAAAATCGAGGTAGTGAACTTTAACCGTAACTTTTGAAAATGTCATTGATAATTTAAGAGAACATCTCTAAGTTAAAATATTTGCAAAGGTTTGTTACGAAATTCATTTGTTAATCTATTTTGGAAAACCTTTGTCTATGATTTTAGAAAAAATCCCATTTAAAGTAATTTGAGAAAAATATAAATACGTCAAACATAAAGCAATGTAAAATAAACCAGAGGCCTTATTACAACTTTAAAACCCGAAATAGTAAAGGTAACGAAATAATACGAAAAGTAGTTTACTAATAGTTGCAATCATCATTTATAAAGTATGGCCTCCATCGAGTCATCCATGGCCCCAAGTCCTTGTCACTGAGCATTACCTATAGGGATTAAGAAAGAAAGGGGGTGAGTTACAAGAACTCAGTGTATAATCCCCTTACCGCCATCCACTGGGCCGGAACCCGTTTAGCAAAAACTTAGGCTTAAGCCCATTTAACAATAACTTGGGCCGAAGCCCATTTATCAAAATAATGTAACAATTATATCATGTGTATGTAATGCAGTTCCCAAACCAAACCTAGTATTCCATCCGCTACACACCACCCGTACCAACCAACACACCTGTGGGGATCAAGTCAACCCACCCCGCCAACACACCAATCGCAAGCATTAAGCCATTTATAACAAATTTAATTGTGGAAAAGACACCAGAATAACAGAATTTACGTGGCTGGCCACCAGACAGATTGTGACAGAGTCACCAAAATATGTGGCAGAGCCACCAGAACTTCTCTTCAATATTATCCCAACCCATGCAAAATCATGTATATGATGCATAACAAATCATGATTTTTACAATATAACAATAGTAATTTATTCAGATATTTATTACAAAATTATAGTCCATTATAACAATTTATCAAATAGGCCCATTTAGCAAAATATCAGATTGGCCCATATAACAAAATATCAGATCGGCCCATATAGCAAATTATCAGATTGGCCCATATAGCAAATTATCAGATTGGCCCTTATAGCAAATTATCAGATCGACCCATATAGCAAATTATCAGATTGGCCCATATAGCAAATTGTCATGTTGGCCCAAATAACAAAATATCAGATCGACCCATATAGCAAACTATCAGATTGGCCCATATAGTAAATTATCAGATTGGCCCATATAGCAAATTAACAAATCGGTCCATTAAGGCATTTTCATAATTCGGCCCATCAGAGGCATTTTCGTAATTCGGCAATTTACCCACTAAGGGTAATTCGGTAATTCCGCAATCCAGACTTAACTATTAATTTGGGCATAACGATTTAAATTGTCCATCTGCGTCGTACTAACTAAATTGACTATAACTTGGTTTAGGAATCTTGAAATCTAAATACGTAAATTTTCCTTGAAACTAAACTCATATATCTTCTTCATAAAATTTTTCCAGAATTTTTTCCTTAACCATTTAGTACAGTTTATTCCTTAAAATTTCCCTTGTTACACTGTCCAAAGATTCTGACCTCTCTTCACTTAATTTCAAATATCTCACAGTACAGTTTTCATATATTGCTCCCACTTGTTTCTAATGAAAATAAGCTCACTAAGGATTTCATACATATAAATTATAACCCATAATTCACTTTGTACAATTTTATAAGATTTTTTCAAAACAGATCAGGGAACCACGAAGTTAATCAGAACTAGTCTCACTAAAATTTAGATATCTTAGAATATAAAATTCCTTTTCCTTCTCCGTTTCTTCCATATCAAAATAGACATAGTAAGCTTTAATTTGATATCTCATTCACTTTCTAATTACCTTTCTCCTATTTTTTGTGATTTTTCAAAAATATGTCACTGATAAACCATAAAAGTAACATATTTTAATCCCACATTTAGTATGCTTTTTGATGATTTAGCCCTTGATTTATATAAAAGGTGCTTGTAATCCTTTCTTCTCATGTCATATACTCAGGAAAGCATCGGAGGATAAAAAGAACACAAAACAGGCTTAAAACGGAGTAATTGGTCCTTAGCAAGAAATCAACATGGCCTGTCACAAAGCCTACATGATTGTGTCTCGCCGATTACCTAGAGCACGGCCTAACTCACGAATTGCACGGTCGCGCATCATCTCATTACCACACACGGGCGTGTCAAGCGATCTATATGGCCATGTCCCAATCGACAGACCTGAAGCATGGCCTGAATCCTGACTTACACGAATGTGCCACGGTCGTGCCCAAAACGACAGAATCAAGGCACGGCCCAACCCCAAATTACACGGGCGTGTGCCATGGGAGTGCCCCTACTGCGGGAATGAGAAATTTCACTCAAAATTGGATGCTTGAAGCCAAAGAAACATACTCCTAAGTCTACTTAAACACCCTAATAGTAATTCTACTTAAAAGAGGTACTTAGGAGCCAAGTAAGGCATCTTAAAAGCCTATATAAACAACACAAGACAGGCATTCAAGGGCGTCAAAAATAGAGCAGATTTTTTTGCCAAAGCTTTTCTCATTCACGGATTTACTCGAAAATAGTCAATTGATCCATCTCAAAGAGCCGGGATTCTACTCAAGACAGAGGATCTCCTTTTCAATTCCTTCAGGGGGTTTTAGGGATTTCTTATGTTTTGTTTTATATTTTCTCTTCAGATGTTTTCCTACTTTGTTATGAACTAAACCCCTCAGATACCTGAAGGGGATGAAACCTATGATGGATTTTGTTATTTGATTTTTGGTCTATATGATAAATACTTAGTTTGTTCTTAATTATGTTGCTTAATTTAATCTGATGTGCTTAGGTGGAGGAGGAGTAGACCCTGCCTAAGAGTAGATCTAGCATAATTAAGCGGAGTTGATCGAACGCCTAAAGATAGGGTTACGAGATTTTGCCGGATTAGGGTGAAACCTAATATGGGAATCTATTGATTGATTTACTACTTCCTTAGGGGTTATTATAAGAGAACGAGAGTTCCACTAATTAACCTAAGGTTAGATGTTATTCGCTTTCGAGAGAGGGTTTAATATAGGTTAGGGAGTCTCATGGATCAAGCTAAGTAAAGAAATCATATGAATTAAAGGTTAGATAACAAGTGAAGTCTAGGCGGATTCTTCCTGAGGGTATCGTCGTAATCAATTGAGTTTTCTTCCACAGTCTTTTCCCAAAGTTTAGTTCTTTTGTCTTTGCATTTAGTTTAAAATATTTCATTAGTTTTAGATTAATAAAACAATCGCTCCATATTTCAGGTTAAATAATAAAAAGAAAGTGAATAGTAGTACTTTTAGGTTCCTTTGGGTTCGATAAGATATTCTTGCCTAAACTATACTACTGTTCGATAGGTGCACTCGCCTCTATCATTCTTTTTATAAATTTTAAAACTCGACTGTTTGACACGATCAAGTTTTTGGCACCGCTGCCAGGGAACTCTAAAATATTAAGAAAGCTCTATTTCTATTACTTTTGCCATTATTCTATTATTATTTTTTAATTAAATTTTTATTTTTAATTATCTTTCTTTCTTTCTTGACTTGCAAGGTACCTCTAGTTTATGACTAGAAGAAACCCAAGAGGACCATTAGAATACGAAAGTGACATTGAGGCTACCGCTCAAAGAAATCGTAGAGAAACTAGACGAGCTCTAGACTACCAAAGAGAAGAACAGCAAGACAGACCCCATCCTACTGAAGGGATGGACGAAAACAATCCACCTGATGTGAGAGAAAATAATGCTCCACGCACTATGTATGATTATGCTAAACCTAATTTAATAGGAGCAGAATCTAGTATTGTTAGGCCTGCTATAGCTGCTAATAGTTTTGAATTAAAGCCTAACACAATACAAATGATTCAACAGTTTGTTCAATTTGATGGTTTGTAGGACGAAGATCCAAATACTCATATAGCTAATTTCTTAGAGTTTTGTGATACCTTTAAATAAATGGCATTTCTGACGATGCCATACGTCTTCAGTTATTTCCTTTTTCGTTAAGGAATAAAGCAAAACAGTGGTTGAACTCATTACCACAAGGGTCAATCACCACATGGGATCAAATGACCGAAAAATTTCTTTTAAAATAATTTCCACCAGCCAAAATGGCCAAATTTAGGAATGACATATCTTCTTTTGTGCAGAATGACGCAGAAACATTATATGATGCATGGGAAAGATACAAGGATCTCCTAAGGAGATGCCCACACCACGGATTACCTTTGTGGCTTCAAGTCTAAACTTTTTACAATGGGGTGAATTCTCCAACTAGGCAAATGATTGATTTATCAGCTGGTGGAACTTTGAATAACAAAACTCCTGAAGCGGCTTACGATTTTATTGAGGAGATGTCGTTGAACACCTATCAATAGCAAATTACAAGGGCTAAACCGACAAAATCAGCCAGAGTTTTTAACATAGACGCAGTGACAATGTTGTCAACGCAGGTGGAGTTAATGAATAAAAAAGCTTGATAATTTATGTTCTTCAAAGGTACATCCAGTAATGCAATGCGAAGCAAGTAGGAATGTGGCGAATTCTGAGTACCCACCCTACCAACCGGGCGTAGACAACGAGCAGACAAACTATATAGGTAACAATTTTAGATCTAATAATAATCCTTATAGTAACACTTATAATACAGGTTAGAGGAACCACCCAAATTTTTAGTGGGAAGGACAAGGAAATCTGGGAAATCAAAGGCAACAACTTCCTCCTAACTACCAAAATTAGCCTTATCCATAGGAAAGGAAATCAAACCTTGAAAAGATGCTGACAAAATTCATGGAGGCCACAGATTCTCGTTTCCAAAAGACTGAAGCAACACTAGATGAACAACAGAAGTTGATCAAGGGAATCGAGAACAAAGTTGGAGAACTTACTAGGTCAGTGGGACATCTCACAAAGCTAATTTTTGAACGCCAACAAGGACGTCTACCAAGCAACACAGAAATAAACCCAAAAGAGCAGATCCAAGCCATTACAGCTCAAGAGGGTCCAAGAGTAGACAATCCCATTACAGCTCAAGAGGGTCCAAGAGTAGACAATACCACCCTGAAGTTCAAAATTTATAAGGATTGTTGTCAACACCCATATTTTTTATGTGAGAATTTGAGCGTTATAGAGCATATACCCTTTTTCGTGCTCACTTTATTGATTATGAGCGTGTCTACTTTGAATTGTTATTCTAGATCTTGTCTCGTTTATGCATGTCGAGACCACATTAATGATTTGATATACTGAGATGATAAAGGCACCTAGGTTTTAACCTTTTCACTCCACTAAAAAGCCTACCTGTCACATCCCAAATTTATGGGGCTTTGCATTTAACGTGCTGTGATGTATTGTTGTGCTTATTATGCTCGTTAGAATGTTTTAGGGGTCCAGAATGGGCTCAAAGTTAGGTCGAGGCCTTAGCAAAAATTTTCTGTTTGGGCACTCTAGTGGAGAGTCAGGTAGGATAGGGCTTAAAAGATATTATCTATGAAGTAAGACACAAAAATGGGCTTGTGGCCCAGTGGTCAGTGGCGACATGCAGGGATTAGGAGGTGGCGTGTCAAGCAGTTAAGGAGGTCCAAGGTTCGAGTCGGATGATACCTTTTTATTTTAGTTAATTTCGACAATAGCAAAGAGCAGTAGTGTTCGGCTGGGACACTTGGAATTAGTAATTTTTCAATGTGGATAATAAGGTTGATAATGTGCTGATAAAGGGAGGAAGAGGTGGTGTTATCCATGACACTTGGATGAGTAATCAGATAAAATAAGGAGAAAATTTTGAATTTATCTACTGGTCACAGTGGTGGCCGAAATTCCAACACTAAGGGGGGAGGTGAAATCGGTTCTGATAGGTTGAAAGGGTGCCGAAATTTCCCTTGATTAAATAGCTTAGTTTTTATTTTAAATAGGGGCATTTTCAATTTTTAGGCAGTAGGTGCCGAAATTTGGTTTAAGAAGGGGGATACCTCTTCAATTTTGGCATTTGACTCAATTCTCTTTTTCTTTCCTCTCATCTCCACTGTTATACAAAAGTCGAAATTCCATTGTTCTCTTCTATCAATCATCTTTTTCTCAAAAACCAAAACTCATATCTTTTCCTATAACCGAATGATTATTATTTTTCCCTTATTCTCTCTTTGCCGATTTATTCATAGCCAAATACCCTTGTCCACTTTTCTCCTTGTTGATTTCTTTCTTCTATCGTGATAAGTGCCGGAATCTCTAAGGTTTAGTTGAATCTATGGTGTTAAGGTAAGTGCCGAATTCTCTCTTCACTTTTTCTTTGCCGGGTTTTGGAGACTAAAGCTGAAAGGCTAGATAAGATTATCTATATAGTAATGATTTGATTGTTCTCATGTTCTTATTTTGGGGCGACACATCGGGAATTGAAGTAGATCATCTAGATCTAAAAGCCAAAAATCACTAGTCTCTAAACTCCATCTCTTTTGGGATTTCTAGGTAAGGGATCTCTACCCTATGGATGTACATTTGAGTTTGTATTCGATTCCATGTTTTAATCCAGTTTGTTGACTAAGATCTATTCCATGGATACAAACGCTAGTCAAACGAAAGAGGGAAGTGGATCCATAAATCAAACCCCTAAGTTTAAGAAGCGCGCGGTGTCTGCCGTCAGAGATTGGCCACTGGGTTATGGACCAGCTTCGGAACAAAACCTTAGAAGTTAGCAGTTGTATCGGCTTCTGATAGTGTCAACATAAAAAGTATCGTCTTGTCGATAATCAAGTGTATAGATCTCTATTACATTAGTTAATCTGTACTATGTATATGTTATGGGCTAAAAGCTGGAAAAAGGCTGTATGAACAGTCGTGTTGCCCAAAAAGGGTAGGCAAGGGATGCCAGGTACGTAATCATAGAAACTTCTCTATGTGTATCGAAGTATGTGATAGACTGTGATCTTTTTAGGTAACATGTTGATTTGTTCTTGAATGTATGTATGCATAGGATGGGATTGATATGATGAAGGGGAAGAAGGTCGCATGACGATCGGTGGCTTTACCACATAGGTCACACAGTGATCGGTCTTTATGACAGGCAGCACAGCTGTCGATATGGTGTGTAGCAGATGGAGGGTTGATTGTAGAAATCCCCACGATGTGATGGTTGGTACAGGCTGGTGTGTAGAGGATGGACTCTTAGGTTTGGGATGGGCCATGTTGCATGTAAATACTCTATTGCCATTGTGTATGCGCCAAGGACCATAATGTGTTTGTGGGCTTCAAGGCTTTTATGTGTTTTCAGGATTTACATACTGAGTCTTGGTGACTCACCCTTTTATTTTTCCCAACTTTTCAGATGAGCAGTAGATCGTGGACATGGGAGCCGAGGCGGACTCGAGGGGCCATCAAGTTTTTTATTTTCATAAACTATTTCTGGTTTTCCTTTTAGTTTTAATTTTGGGAATTATTTATGTAATAAGGCCTCCATAGCTTAGGTTATCAAGTTATATTTGTTAATGTTACATTTTATAAATTTGTGTTTAAAGTCTTAATTATAAAGAAAAAAAATGGAGTTTCAAACACGTTCAACGCAATAGTTAAAGTTTCTTTCAAAAATATTACAACTAATGATTAGTCGGTTAGATAAATTGAGATTTCAAAACCCTTCAAAGCAAAGTTTTCAACATTTAACCCGTAGCATACCAGATCTAGTCGTAGCATATGGCCGGGGTTTGGGGTATTACATTTTGGTATCAGAGCCAGTTTAAAACCTGGGCTGTGAAATGGGTCCAGTAGTGATTTGTAAAATTGATGTGAATTTGAGAAAACTTTCGGTTGAGATATGGCCTTCGAGTCTACCGGCACCCGATCCACGCAGGTAAGTACTCTAAACTCATTATGTGTTATGCATGTTGGGCTTAGTGGGCTCCATAGGAACATAGGCTAGTGTGATTAGAGTTTGTTGAACTTTATGCTTAGTTTAAACAATTCCTCAAATCTCATAAGACTTTCTCTAATTAAACATGTCTGTGGACAAGTCGTTGGGTTGAGGTGTGGTAATAGGCGTACACATGTCTAGGAATGGATCTAGGGAGAGCTTGGTATTTAAGCGGCCTTAGTGGCCAACCTCCTCTTCGCTGGAATCCTACCTGGTGTGTAGTGACTGTTCACCTTAGCCACGAGGACTTGTTAACGTGTCAAAAATTTATAACTAAAACCTGAAAGGGACCAGCCACCTTATTTCGCAAGATTGCTAAAATACCCTTAGTTTTGTAAAATTTTCAGAATACCTTTGATTTGTGAAAATTAACGAAATACCCTTGGTTTGTAAAATTACTGAAATACCCTTAGTTTGTAAAATTTCCAAAATACCCCTATTTTTGTAAAATCACCAAGATACCCTATTTTGGAAAATTATGAAAATACCCTTGTAGGATAAAATTACGAAAATACCCCTGGGTAGTGAAATGACAAAAATACCCTTATGTGATAAATGTGAGTTGATGGATGCTACTTATATGTTGATGTGTGATGGTTGAATGTATGTGGTTCCTAGAACTAGGAGATACAGACTTGAGACTGAGTTTGAATTCGAAAGAACTACTAATTAAACTACTTTCCATAAGATTGTTCATGGTTAATCCGTGAAAGAAATTAATAGTTTATAAAATTTCTAATTAGATAAACGCAAATCGGTAGAATGAGTACAAGAGGTCGTAGACATCCTGCGCATGGTCGTGGTAGGGGCAGAATAGCTGTGTCAGAACTGGTAGGGTCTGGTCACGAGTCAAGGAATGAGATACCAGCACCACCAGCTATGGAGGCAGAATATCAGGACCAAACGGGCAGAGACGACGCGGTGTCTCAGGCGATGCTCTGAGTGTTGGAGAGAGTTGTGGGAGCAAGCATGGGCATAAGAGCCTAAAAATCTGTGTCGGAGCGACTCAGAGTGAATGGGGCAGAAGTGTTTAGGGGAATTTCTGGTATAGCCCCGAGTACAGCTGAGTATTGGTTAGAGGCGGTTGAACGCATCATGGATGATCTGGATTTTATGGAAGAAGAGAAGCTAAAAGGAGTAGTGTCCCTTCTTCGGGACGAAGCGTACCAATGGTGGCTGGCGGTTAAGGATGGTACAGTGGCTGACCGTATCACCTGGGATTACTTTAGAACGGCATTTTAGAGTAAGTACATTGGAATGAGTTATTTGGATGCGCAGCGCAGAGCATTTCTGAATCTGGTTCAGGGAAGTAGGTCGGTGGCGGCATATGAAGCGAAATTCTTACACCTTAGCCGTTATGCTCGAGGGATAGTGGCCACAGAACATGAGCGTTGTGTTTGATTAGAGGATGGCCTGAATGATGATCTACGTGTTTTGATAACTCCACAGCGGGAGAGGGAATTTACTGTGCTTGTGGAGAAAGCTAAGATAGCTGAGGATGTGAAGCGAGCGGAAAGACTGAATAGGGATAGAGATAAGAGTGGAAATAAGAGAAATTTTGGATCATCAGGGGCAGCTGGGCGTGTTCAGAAAAGACCTAGGTCAGATAGGCCGAGACGGGATGAGAGACCTGCTGCTGCTAGTCAAACACAGAAGTGTGGTCGATATGGTAAATTTCATGTAGGTGGGTGTTGGGCAGGCAGTGGGAAGTGCTTTAGGTGTGGATCTATAGACCATCAGATTAAAGACTGTCCACAGCCACAGGGTGATGTAGGACCCGCAGGGTAGGGAAATGCTCTGCCAGGTAGATGAGGTCAGCAGTCACAGAGAGGCCGTGGTCTAGCTAGAGGTGGTAACGGTTTCAGTCGGGGCCGTGAAGCACCAGGCTGAGGGGCCAAAAACACTGAGGTGAGACAGTCGAGGTTGGTCTATGCTGCCAGACGTCGAGAGGAGGCTGACGCACTGGATGTTATAACTGGTACATTTTTAATATTTGGTTTGCCTTAACTGTATTGATTGACATTGGGTCGACGCATTCATATGTTGCTAGTAGTGTGTCTGGAACATTAAGTTTAGATTCCAAGATTACCCCTAGGGCGATTACTGTAATTAGCCTATTAGGACAATGTGTGGTAGTAGATAAACTCTATTGGGAGGTACCCTTAGAAGTTCAGGGAATAGTTTTCCTGACGGATCTGATGGAATTGTCGTTGGGAGAGTTCGATTTAATATTAGGCATGGACTGGCTGGTTAAGTATCAAGCTAATTTAGATTGTGCAGACAAGTGTATGGTGTTAAAAACCCCCAAGGGTGGTGAAGTGGTGGTGATAGGACAAAGGGGGAACTGTCTGTCGAATGTGGTGACTGCCCTAAGAGCAGAAAAGGATGGTGAGAAAAGGATGCAAGGCAGTTTTAATATTTGTTCAGGCTCTGGAAGCCGAGGACCTAACTGTTGGGGGATGTTAGGACGGTGAAGGAATTTCCTGATGTTTTCCCAGAAAAGCTTTCGGGATTACCCCCAGATCGTGAAGTGGAGTTTGGTATCGATCTTCTTTCGAACAGTGCTAATATCTATTGCTCCATATAGAATGGCGCCAAAGGAGTTGGTAGAATTGAAAGTGCAGATTCAGGAGTTGCTGGATAGAGGGTTTATTTGACCAAGGGTGTCTCCGTGGGGAGCATAGGTGTTATTTGTTAAGAAGGAAGATAGATCAATGCATATGTGCATTGACTATCGTCAGTTGAATAAGTTAACAATCAAGAACAAATACCCGTTGCCAAGGATCGATGACTTGTTCTATCAGTTGAAGGGGGCCTCAGTCTTTTCAAAGATAGACCTGAGATCAGGGTACCATCAACTTAAGGCCAAGGAGGTGGATATTCATAAGACGGCATTCAAGACTCGCTATGGTCACTACGAATTCATGGTGATGCCATTTGGGTTGACTAACGTACCAGCAGCGTTTATGGATATGATAAATCGAGTGTTCCAACCCTACTTGGATCAGTTTGCCGTAGTATTTATATATGATATCCTGGTTTATTCAAGATCAGAAGAGGAGCATGATTCACATCTGCGAGTGGTTTTGTAGATTCTGAGGGAGAAGCAGTTGTATGCCAAATTCAGTAAGTGCGAATTTTGGCTAAGTGAAGTTACTCTTCTAGGCCACGTTGTGTCGACAAAGGGGATTAGGGTTGACCCTCAAAAAATTGAAGCGATGTTGGAATGAAAGCCGCCTAGGTCTGTTGTAGAAATTCAGAGTTTTCTTGGTCTGGCCGAGTAGTACCGAAGGTTTGTTGAAGGATTTTCTTTAATTACGGCACCATTGACTAAGTTGTTACGGAAAGGGGTTCCGTTTGTTTGGTCTCATAAGCAGCAAGAGAGTTTCGAGAAGTTAAAAAGGATTTTGACGGAGGCTCCGGTATTGATTCAGTCAGAGGCTGGGAAGGAATTCGTAATTTACTGTGATGCTTCACATGCGGGACTAGGATGCGTGTTGATGCAGGATGGAAAGGTTGTTGCGTATGCATCTCGGCAGTTAGGACCGCACGAAGCAAATTATCCCACCAATGATTTGGAATTGGCGGCGGTGGTTTTTGCTCTGAAGATCTGGAGACATTATCTGTACGGGGAGAAATCTGCTATTTATACCGATCATAAGAGCCTAAAATACCTTTTGACCCAGAAGGAGTTGAATCTAAGGCAAAGGAGGTGGATCGAGTTGCTAAAGGATTATGACTGCTCGATCGAGTATCATCCGGGTAAAGCTAACGTGGTGGCGGATGCTTTGAGTTGTAAAGTAATCTCTTACTTGAGAGCAATGTTTGCTCACCTTAGTCTGTACAATGATGGGAGTTTATTAGCTAAACTTCAAGTGAAACCCTCTTGGGTCAGTCAAGTTAAGGAGAAGCAACAGACCGATGAGTTGCTGAAAGAGAAGTTTCAGGTAGGATCGAGTGATGGATCAATAGAATTCAGTATGAAAGAGGAAGGGCTATTATGTTTTCAAGGAAGAATTTGTATGCTGAAAGATCCTGAGTTGAGGCATAAGATTTTGTTAGAAGCGCATGGTAGTCCATACGCTATGCACCCTGGAAGGAGTAAGATGTATCGGGATTTGTGAGATCAGTTTTGGTGGTCGGGCTTGAAGCATGAGGTAACTGAATTTGTGAGTAAGTGTTTGACCTGTTAGTAGGTAAAGGCGGAGCATCAGTTACCATCAGGGTTATTGCAGCCAGTAAAGATTCCACAATGGAAGTGGGAAAGGATCACAATAGACTTTGTTAGTGGGCTACCCCTCACGCCATATTTGTAGTCTGCTTAGAAAATCAAGATATATGAGATTGGACTATAAAAGTGTGACTATTGCATTACTTGTGCCCAATTTAGATATTAAGGATAAAAAGATATAATACATGGAAAGATTATCACAGAAAGGTTATGTCAAATCACGACTTCTTCTAACTTGGGTGGCAATGGTGTACTGCTAGATGCCGTTCGTTGTCCGTAAAGTTTGAAACGCTCTAGTATTACTACCAACATTACAAGAGCCTATAGGATCACACCCTATAGTTGAAACGAACAGAATCCAAATATATTTGGTATTGTATGGAGTTGTCACATGAATTAACTTAATTGTTTGATAATTAAATATTAAAAACATTTTATGTACAATTTTTTATACACAAATAGAGAAATATATGTATAATTAATATATGAATTTGATTCATACAAAATATTAATTATATATATTTTCCAAAATTTATTAATATGACCATTATATTAATTAATTTTGGGCAAAATATAAAAGACGTGAATTAATATTATTTTGGAAAGAATATAATTAATATATGAATTTGATTCAAACAAAATATTAATTGCATATATTTTACTGAATTTATTAATATAAACTATTATATAAATTAATTTTGATCAAAATATAAAACACATAGAAATTAATATTCTTTTGGAAAGAATATAACTAATATATGAATTTGATTCATACAAAATATTAATTGTATATATATTTTACCAATTTATTAATATAAAAAGCATATTAATTAATTTTGATCAAAATATAAAACACATGGAAATTAATATTCTTTTGGAAATAATATAATTAATATATGAATTTGATTCATACAAATTAATAATTATATATATATTATCAAATTTATTAATATAAATAGTTATATTAATTAATTTCGGTCAAAATATAAAAGATATGAAAATTAATATTCTTTTGGAAAGTAAATAATTTGTTTTTCTAACTTTCCGTTAATAGGGGAATAATCCTATATTCTTTTGGAAAAATATAATTCCTTTTTTCTAACTTTTCATTTGCCTTCTCTATTATTTACAGAATAATCCTGATTATCCTTTTTGATATGTGATATCAAAGTGGGTAAATGAAGGATAATCTCTTTGTGCGTGAAGGTTACCAATTTAATAATTTAAAAGGTCTAGCAACCATTTTTAATTTTCTCTGAAAAAGTTCAAGAGAAAGTGGTTGTTCGTTTTTTTTACGGGGTGGACTACGTAGAAACCGAGATGTTTTCCTTGTGGCTTGGAATCGACATCGAATCATCATCATCCTTTCAATTCTTTAAATAAAAAAGGTATATTTTCAACCCTATTTCAACCCGATTCGTTCTCGTACATGGATCCTTGGCTGTGGATCATCGAAATATTTTTTTCGTTGTGCCAAGGGGCGTAGCTGCTATTCCAACAACAGAAACTTTTAAATGTGGTCATCAACAGAGTGAGAAAAATAGGAAAAATTTAGGAGAACATTGTAAAGAAATATCTATCCTTGAGCCTAATTACCCTGAATCAAGAGAAATCTTCTTTGTAATCGGTGCAGGTCGAAAGAATAGGTTTAAAGAACGAGAGAAGCGAAAGAAGATGGGTAGCACAACGGGCGATGGGCTAACACTTAAAGAAACAAAAACACGTCCTTGTGTGCATTAATGGAGCTATCGGACTAATCAGGTAATAAAACTTGATAAATCTGTACCAATATCTAATTTTTGTAAATTATTGTATATCTAACTAACTGGTTAGTATTGATTCTGATTTATATAAAATTTACATTTTATGATAATCGAGACACTTTAAAAATTAGAACTTTGGGCAAAAACAGAGTCACTTTCGCAACACCAAGGCCAGAATTGAAAGAATTGATAAAACCAACTCGATGTCGCGACATGAACTCCTTGTGTCGCAAGACCGAAAACAATATACCTAGAATTCCAAAATTTTAAAGTGTGATGCGATATCGAACCTCGATGTCACAACAACAAAAAATTTCAAGGGTTGTTGCAACACGAAACCCTTGTGTCGTGACATCGCTACAGTTTTCTAGAGGATTGACACGACCCGATTGCGCAACCCAACAGACTAAACCTTGTTTTCCCCAAAATTTAACCCTAAAACCCTTATTTTAAAACTTAAAGCACCTTAACTTCAAATTTTAAAATTTCTTCACATTCTAAACCTCTCAAAACCATAAAACCCTTATTCATTAAATCTCTAAATCTTCAAGCCTCTTTTGTAATCTAGAACATTAGTTGATGTAGGATTAACAAAACCGATTGGTGATAAACCGTAAAAGTAACATATTTTAACCCCATATTTAGTATGCTTTTGGATTATTTAGCCCTTGATTTATGTAAAAAGGTGCTTTTAATCCTTTCTTTTCATGTTTATACTCAGGAAAGCTCCTGTGGACGAAAAGAATGAGAAATAGGCTTAAAACGGGCCAATTTGGGCCAAAGAGGAAATCGACACGGCCCGAAATTCAAGCCACACGGTCGTGCCTCATCAAATTACTTCACACGGCCATGCCACGATTTACACGACTGTGCCCCAATCTACAGAATCGAGACACGGCCTGAAGACGATTTACACGGGCGTGTACTATGGCCATGCCCCTCCCGCAGGAAAGAGCAATTTCACTCGAATTTGGATGCTTGGAGGCAAAGAAGCACATTCCTAAGTCTACTTAAACATCCTAGGAGGGATTCTACTTGAATTAGGATACTTAGGATCCAAGTAAAGCATCTCAAAGCCTATATAAACACCCAAGGTAGCAACCAAAAAAGGGGGAGTTCGGTAGAAGCCGAAACAGAGGGCAGAGTTTACTGCCAGAGCTTTTATTCAGGGAAATTACTCGAAGATAGCCAGTTGATCCATCTCAAGAAGCCAGAGTTCTACTCAAGACAGAGGATCTCCTCTTCAATTCCTGCAGGGGGTTTTAGGGATTTCTTATGTTTTGTTTTATCTTTTCTCTTGAGATGTTTTCTTATTTTGTTATGAATTAAACCCTTCAGATACCTGAAGGGGATGAAACCTATGATGGATTTTGTTATTTGATTTCTAAATTATATGATAAGTACTTAGTTTGTTCTTAATTATGTTGCTTAATTTAATCTGACGTGCTTAGGTGGAGGAGGAATAGACCTTGCCTAAGAGTAGATCTAGCATCATTAAGCGGAGTTATCGCACGCCTAGAGATAGGGTGACGAGATTTTGCCGGATTAAGGTGAAACCTAATATGGGAGTCCATTACTGCCTCCTTAGGGGGTTATTATAAGAGAAGGAGAGTTCCACTAATTAACCTAAGGTTAGATGTTATTCGCCTCGAGAGAGGGTTTAATATAGGTTAGGGAGTCTCACGGATCAAGCTAAGTAAAGAAGTCATATGAATTAAAAGTTAGATAATAAGAGAAGTCATAGGTGGATTCTTCCTCAGGGTATCGTCGTAATCAACTGAGTTTTTTCACAGTCTTTTCCCAAAGTTTCATTTTTTTTTTGTCTTTACATTTAGTTTAGTTTTTCATCAGTTTTTTAGATTAATAAACCAATCACTCCATATTTTAGGCTAAATAATAGAAAGAAAGTGAGTAGTAGTACTTTTAGGCTCCTTTGGGTTCGATAAAGTAATCTTGCCTAAACTATACTATTGTTCGATAGGTGCACTTGCCTCAATCGTTGTCATAGTTAGTCTACAGGTTCGATCATTCTTTATAAATATTAAAACTCGACTGTTTGACACGATCAAGTTTTTGGCGCCGTTGTCGGGGAACCTAAAATATTAAGAAAGCTTAATTTCTATTACTTTAGCCAAATTTTTTTACAATTTATTATTATTATTATTTTTTACTTTGCTAATTTTTTCCTCTATTTTACTGTTGGCAGAAAATTTTAGTCTATGGATAAGATGGCACTGAATAATTATCAGTGGCAAGTCATGAGGACAATTCCTACTAAAATAGCCAGTGTCTTCAAACTCGACGTGGTCACCAGGTTATCTAATCAGTTAGAGATGATGAATAAAAAAATTGATGATTGGTATAATCCCTCGCAGGTACATCCAGAAATACAATATGATTTGAATCTAGGAGGCGTGGTGAATCCTGAGGTACCCACCCTATAGATATGGCATGGAAAACGAGCAAGCTCACTATACGGTAACTATTCTAGATATCAAAATAATTTTTATAGTGACACTTATAATGCAGGTTGGAAGTACCATCCCAATTTCTCGTGGGATGATCAAAATAGCCAAAGATCGAAACTTCCTCCAGATTTTCAACAACCACCTCACCAACAAAAAGAGGAGCCGAATCTTGAAGAGATGCTAACAAAATTCATGGCAAACACAGAAAATCATTTCCAAGAAACTGAGAAAGCACTTAAAAGAAACGAGAACCGATTCAAGGAACTTACTAAGTCAGTCAAGGCAGCCACTAATGCAGTCGAACAACTCACAAAGCTAATGTCAGAACGACCGCAAGGACGTCTACCAAGTAACACCGAGATCAAACCGAATGAGCAAATTCAAGCCATCTTAGCCCATGCCAGTAAGGGGTTAGATGAACTTAATCCAATACAAAAAGCCAAGGTAGAAGAAGGTAAGGTAGAGGTAACACAAGAAAAGCCGAAACAAGTAATCAAGGAGCACAGACCTCGCATACCTTATCCCGAAGTAATGAAAAGAGACGATTCAGAGGAACAGTTCGGTAAGTTTCTTAAACTCTTAAAGAAATTACATATTAACTTACGTCTTCTTGAAGCTCTTTTTTAGATACCAGAATCGAGGAAATTTTTAAGACAGCTCTTGACCAACAAACGCCAATTAGACGAAGAGCACCACGTGGAGCTAAACCCAATGTCCTCAGCAATTCTACAAAATAAACTGCCACGAAAATTAAAAGATCTAGGGAGTTTTACAATTCCTTGTTTAATTGGTAGTTTATCTATTGATAATGCATTAGCGGATTTAGGGGCAAGCATCAATGTTATGCCTTACAAAATGTTTAAACAACTAGGTCTAGGGAAACCCAGACAAACTAGGATGAGCATTCAATTAACTGATAAAACTATAAGAATTCCTTAGGGTATAATAGAAAATGTTCTAATCAAAATTGATAAATTCGTATTCCCAGTAGACTTTGTCGTTTTAGACATGGATGAGGACAACACAATTCCCTTAATTTTAGGAAGACTCTTTCTAGCAACTGCCAGAGCTAAAATTGATATCTATGCAGGTGAACCCATACTTCGTGTAGGCGATGAGATAGTCACTCTTCAAGCTCTTGACTCGGCCAGGACGTCAAGTGATAAAGGTGAGAAAGTAAATTCAGTTGATAGCCAACTTGTTCAACCTTGATTGCAGGAAACACCACAAAGCTACAAACCTGAGTCGGATCATAGACCTCATGCCAATAAAGAAGAATTATATGAGGAACAAAGCCTTAGGGTCGACAAACTAGAAGAGTGGAAAACACAATTTAAAGAAGAACCAGAACCACACAAAGTGAAACCGAAGAAAACCCCAGATGAGCTGATAAGAACAACAAATCACATCAAAATAGAGGATCAAGTATTGTTGAATAAGGAAGACGCTCGAATCACCAATTCAGAACTCAAGGCAAACGAAGAAATCACTTTTGAGGTTCTTAATGTCTTCCTATATGGTACAGTCAAGGTAAGCAATCCGAAATTCAACACTTTTAAGGTAAACATTACTCGACTTAAACTTTATATCCATAATCGAGTTGATCGCATGAGAAAGGATTTCCACCTCCTCAAACCACCATGATTGTGCGTACAATAGGTAAGTCTAGCTCAAGACTTTAAACGAGCGCTTCTCGGGAGGCAACCCGAGTACTAACCATACTAATTAGTTTGGTTTTATTTCTTTTCGTATTTAGGCATAGGTTTCCATACCCATACGGCCTTGCACATGGCCGTGGCCGTGGCCGTGTGGACACCACAACTAGGCACATGAGCGTGGACCTTATCTCTATTTAATTATTTACCTTTATTCATATTTTTATTTTTATTTTTACTTCCTTTATTGCTTTCTCCTTTTTCTCAATGGCATTTAGATTTAGCTTAGGATACAATAAAACCAAGCTGACTACTTCGAGCATTCAATTTCAAACGGTTCGAGACGCTTCCCCACGTTCACCTCCAATCTTATCCGGTTTCTTTTCATAGACTTCATCCAAAAATTCAGGATGTGTTACTTCTCCCCTTCTCTTTTGATTTTATTATTACATAATTGTTTATCTACCTTTTTACATTGAGGGCAATGTACATCTTAAGTGTGAGGGGTAAAAGTACCTGACTTTTTGCATTATTCTCAAATCCTGAATTTAGTCTTGTTTTCAAGTATTTTTCTCATATTACTAATTAGGATAAAATTTCTGTTGATTTATGATTTGTATTGATATGTTTTAGAGTAAGTCATAGTTAATTGTGCATTGATGATTAAATTTGAAGGATACTAGAGAATCGAGCATGATAAGTCTACTTTCTAAAAATTAAAAATTAATACGTCGTTGAACTAAATTTGAGTATTACTTCGAAGTTTGAAATTTACAGGGATTGATGTCAAAAACACCCATAATTTTTGTGAGATTTTGAGCCTTATAGAGCATATATTCTTTTTCGTGCTCACTTTATTGATTATGAGTGTGTCAACTTTGAACTGTTATTCTAGAACTTGCCTCGTTTATACATGTTGAGACCACATCTATGATTTGATATACTAAGATGATAAAGGCACCAAGGTTTTAACCCATTCACACCACTAAAAGCCTACCTACATAATTAACCCCTAGTGAACCCTTTTTAATCCTAACAACCCTTTTTATTGATTTACCCGCTAATATTAACCCAAAAACCCTTTGAATTTGTTATCATTCTTTTAACTACCCTTCCATCGAGAATTGATTTGATCAGTTACCTAATTAGTTTATTTCAATCGATAAAGTCTTTCTTTATTATGTATTTACTTTAGTTTGTTCTGAAAAAAATAAAAAAAAATCGAATTATATTCAGTATTAGTAGTATAGAAAGTGAGCTTGTGCATTTAAATTTCAATTATCAAAGAAAAAAAAAAGAAGCTCGTATTATTACTCGTTTAAAGTTTCAATTGATGTAATCATTTATTTTCTAATTCATTATTTTTAGTTAGGTAATTTGTCAATTCGATCTCGATTTTAACCTTCTAATTCAGCCTTTCTCCACACCTTTGAACCCAAGCCCCGTTACAACCCTGATTAAAGACCTTTTGATTTGTGTATCATCTCATACACAGTGGTGGAGATTTGATTTTTAGGCAAGCCTATGGGATTAACTTTTTAGGTTCGACTTATGAGTGCTTATTCTTGAACCTTAAACACTTTGAGTGATTTGAGTGAACCTTTAGTGAGGATGTCAATCCTTGTCAGTTTTGAATTAGAGGTAATTATTCAGATAAGGGGAGACACCTATGTTTTTGTACTACAAAGGTATGACTTATCTTGATTGAATCATTAGGGTTCTTTGAGTTAAATTATCCATGTATAAGTTATCTATGAATTATGATGAGACATTGTCGATAGGAATTATGAATTATGGAAAGTTCGATTTAATTGTAAGTTGAAAATTTTGCTTAAGGACAAGCAAAAGCTTAAGTGTGTGGGTATTTGATAAACCGTAAAAGTAACATATTTTAACCCCATATTTAGTATGCTTTTCGATGATTTAGCCCTTGATTTATGTAAAAAGGTGCTTTTAATCCTTTCTTTTCATGTTTATACTCAAGAAAGCACCCGAGGACAAAAAGAACGAGAAACGGGCTTAAAACGGGCCAATTTGGGCCAAAGAGGAAATCAACACGGCCTGGACTTCAAGCCACATGGCCGTGCCTCGTCAAATTACTTCACATGGCCATGCCATGATTTACAATACCGTGCCCCAATCGATAGAATCGAGACACGGCCTGAAGACGATTTACACGGGCGTGTACCATGGTCGTGCCCCTACCGCGGGAAAGAGTAATTTCACTCGGATTTGGATGCTTGGAAGCAAAGAAACACATTCCTAAGTCTACTTAAACATCCTAGGAGGAATTCTACTTGAATTAGGATACTTAGGAGCCAAGTAAAGCATCTCAAAGCCTTTATAAACACCCAAGGTAGCAACCAAAAAGGGGGAGTTCGGCAGAAGCTGAAACAGGGGGTAGAGTTTTCTTCCAGAGCTTTTATTCAAGGAATTACTTGAAGATAGCTAGTTGATCCATCTCAAGAAGCCAGAGTTCTACTCAAGACAGAGGATCTCCTCTTCAATTCCTTTAGGGGGTTTTAGGGATTTCTTATGTTTTGTTTTATCTTTTCTCTTGAGATGTTTTCTTATTTTGTTATGAACTAAACCCTTCAGATACCTGAAGGGGATGAAATCTATGATGGATTTTATTATTTGATTTCTAAATTATATGATAAGTACTTAGTTTGTTCTTAATTATGTTGCTTAATTTAATCTTATGTGCTTAGGTAGAGGAGGGATAGACCCTACTAAGAGTAGATCTAGCATAATTAAGCGGAGTTGATCGCACACCTAGAGATAGCGTGACGAGATTTTGTCGGATTAGGGTGAAACCTAATATGGGAGTCCATTGATCGATTTACTACTTCCTTAGGGGGTTATTATAAGAGAAGGAGAGTTCCACTAATTAACCTAAGGTTAGACATTATTCGCCTTGAGAGAGGGTTTAATATAGGTTAGGGAGTCTCACGGATCAAGCTAAGTAAAGAAGTCATATGAATTAAAAGTTAGATAATAAGAGAAGTCATAGGTGGATTCTTCCTGAGGGTATCGTCGTAATCAACTGAGTTTTTCCACAGTCTTTTCCCAAAGTTTCATTCTTTTGTCTTTGCATTTAGTTTAGTTTTTCATTAGTTTTTTAGATTAATAAACCAATCACTCCATATTTTAGGCTAAATAATAGAAAGAAAGTGAGTAGTACTACTTTTAGGTTCCTTTTGGTTCGATAAAATAATCTTGCCTAAACTATACTATTGTTCGATAGATGCACTTGCCTCAATCGTTGTCATAGTTAGTCTACAAGTTCGATCATTCTTTATAAATATTAAAACTCGACTGTTTGACATGACCAATTGGAACAGAGCTACCAGGACTACCATATCGAGGTTAAGGGTTTTAAATTTTATTTTTACTGTTACATTGGAAATATTGTGTGATACCTCTTTCATATTAGTACAAATTATATTTAACATGCCACCTAGAAATTCTAAAAAGTCGATTGTGCAAGAACCACCGACAGTTTTGAATTCCTTAAAATTTCAAAACCAAAATGCTGAGAAGTATTATCTTGAACTTCAAGGAAAAACTTTTATCCAAGAAAGGGGATTCGAACCATTAATGGTTCTTTGTAATGAAATATGGGATTTAGTAAGTATCATAGATGGGAATGATTATGTGTCACTCCTAAAGAAGTCGCTGCTATTCAACTTGTAGAAGAATGTTATTGATCTATCATAATTCGGTGTACCAAATTAAACTAGTTTTCACACTTTAGGAGCTTGAATACAAGCATTTTGGGTAAGTTTTAGTTAATTTTTCGTAATTCTATTTGCATTCAATAAAATGTGTAATTTGTCTTTTATTGACCTTAGAGGTCGATTGAGGCCTAAAGGTGAGCTAATATGCTTTATGAGCATGCAAAAGACTATTAGAAGGTGTACTAACTTGATAATGGTTGTTGTGTTGTAACAGGGAGAGTTGGATATCGCAACATAGGGAGCAGAACAGAAGAATTTCAAGATTGCCTTTGGTGTCGCGACACAGCCTGAGGATGTCGTGACACATCCTAGAAGATAAAGCATACTGCCTTCAATGTCATGACACAGGACCTGGTGTGTCATGACATCACCTCTGTACGAGAAATATTTATGAGCTAGGGGCGTTTTGGTCTACACAATCAAACATTAAGCACTAGGACGGCAGTTGACCTAGGCTTAAGGATGACAGCCACTAACCTAGGGCTAAGGATGATGACCACTCTTAAGTCTACAAATAGGCTCATTTAACACATGTTATGGATGACTTAAGGTATTGTATAATTTTCCTCCTATTTTTAGTCTTTTAGTCTTTCTCTTTTCTTAGGCTTTAGGTTTATTTCAGTTTTTGTTCTTTGCTTTTGTGGAAGAGATTAGATTTGTGAACTTGATCAACCTCTGTGAGGATTTGACATTCTATTCAATACAAACCAGGCTTCTTCTAAACTTTGTATTCTTGAATTGTTATTCATAGCTATTTTATATATCAAGTTTATATTGTTAATAAGATCCATGAGGAACTACTCCTCCTGTGGGAGATTAGTGATTGGAGGTATGATTAATTAACTATTTTTTAGGGTTTTCTTAACAGATCAGCTGTTCAGGACAGAAAGAACTTAAAACACTAGGCTTGACAGTCCTAGGAAGTTATTAAGGTGGGAATTAACCAAAAATTGGTATAGCCTATAAGTGAACACCTTAACCCTGAATCGGTCTTGTAACACCCTTAACTTGTATCCATCATCGGACTAGAGTTATAAGGAATTATCGGCCAAATCATTACATTTAAACCACCGTGACTCACACATTATCATATCATAAATAATCAATCAGACATAGTCCCTTTAGAAGGTCTACGAGACCTTAAGCATGCTTTAGAGAAGATTCAGGACTAAACCGAACTCATACAAAAACATTACTGAAATTAGAAGATTTTCTTCTAAAAAGGGCACACGCCCGTGTGGATAACCCGTATGCCTCTCACGGCTGTGTCTTAAACCATGCCTTATCCCGTGTGCAACACAAAATAGGATCACATGCTCGTGTGTCTGGCTCGTGTGCAAGACTGACTTGAGTCACATTACTTGTCACACGCCCATGTGTCTGGCTCGTGTGCAGGTCTGGTATACTTCGAAAATGGACAGAAAAGGACACGGTTGAGACACACGCCTGTATGCTCACCTGTGTAGGCAATTATAGGCCATTTTCAAGGCCAATTTGCCACCCAATTTGGTTCATCCCTACTTACTCAATTCCAATATCAATTAACATAGAATTCATTCATCATTCTCAACTACTAATCAAGTATAAAATGTACCATTTTAATATCACCAAAGCATACCATAATGGCCATTCACACAAGACCATATATACACATCTCATACACCATTTTCACATAGCAAAACATGTACCAAAATCATTCCACAACCTTAATAGCCTATTCATGCCATATACCATATATAAAACTTCCAAAATGGTACCAAAATAGACCTCTGATAGTGTGATTGAGTCGCTGACGATCCCCAGGTCTGAGCTAGCTTTAATGACACTGTAAAACAGAGAAAGACATCACACAATAAGCTTTAAATCTTAGTAAGTTCGTAATATATCACAATTAACTCTACATTTCAAACTCAATATGCAAAATTAACTAACACATAATTCAATTCACATTACTATTCGATCTCACCCACGATTATTACTCTCTTTCGTACCATATCTACAGGTTCATGTACAAGCATATATAATATTATACAATCCAACTCTTTTCATCATTCATTCCCATAATCTTCCATCTATCTCATTCACAATATCATCAACCACATAGGTTCTTTACATATCTGTATCACCACGTATTTATCCATCACATTAACCACTCAATGTTCGATGCCATAATTCATTCGATCATCTTTAAACGTTCGATGAACTCACACACTCATTGCCAATTAATTAGCTGAAGCTACAATAGTATCGCACACTTAGTGCCAACACATTAAACTGAAGTTGTCTCGGTACCGCACACATAGTGCCAACTAATATAGTCGATGCATTTCTTTATCTCGCACACTTGCAGTTCAGCACAGTAACTATTCAATTTACGCACACTTAGTGCCACATATCTTCGAACTTACATTTCGCATTCCAAACCCCACAATCATATTTCCATTCATTTCATCACATATGAACATTGTTTAATCAAAACGTATTATACACGAACTTACCACGGAGGTAGAAATAATGACACTAGTCGATCAATCGAGCACTTTATTTTTGCCTTGATCTCGGTCCAAATCTCTCTTTTCTTGATCTATATCATATCAAATTCAAATCATTCAATCACATTTTCATCCAAAACAATTCACAACACATAGTTAGAACATTTTACACTTTATCCTTCACAGTTACACATTTTGACATTTTAGTCCTTATTTCACAAATACATCAAATTCACAAAATCCAATTTAATCCATGCTTATCCGAATTACCATAATGCCCCTAGCAGCCCATATTTCACATTTCTTTCACATTTCAATCCCTCAATTTACACATTTCACAATTTAATCCATTTTTGACATTTTTGTCAAAAATCACTTTACAAAACATTAAAATCTATTAACAATTACTCATTAGTCATCATCAAGTATCACAAAGCTCAAGCATTCATCAATAGCATTTTACAAAATCACCGACAAACTCAAAAATTAGGGCATGGGCTAGCTAGAACATGAAGCAACAATCACAAAAACATAAAAATCATCAAAAACTGAGCTCGAATCATACCTTAATCAAGAACAACAAGAGACGAACCCTAAACTACTTCAATGGTTATTTCTTTTTTCCAAATTCGGTGAAAGATATGAGAATATATGCTTAAAATTTATTTTTGTTTTATTTATTATACATTAATACTTATTTTACCATTTTACCCTTGGTTATTAAACCATTTAATCATCAAATATATGCCTATTTATGGCCATTCCCACTATCAAGGGTCTAATTACAACATAAGGACCTTTCATTTAATAAGCCATGACAATTAGGCACTTTAACAACTAGCACACAGCTTTTGCATTTTACACGATTAGGTCCTTTTTCACAAATCAGCACATAGACGATAAAATTTTCACACAGAACTTTCACACATACTTTATCACATCCATAAACATTAAAAATAATATTAAATTATTTCTCCGACCTCGAATTTATGGTCTCGAAACCACTGTTCTGACTAAGGTCTAAACCGGGCTATTACAGGTCTTGATTGTAAGGTTGAGAGGTAAGTAGTTCTTGTAGACTAGTTATTCTAGTGGAAGATCAGAAGATCCTACTGGGTTATCGATAAGTTGATTGAACAAGAAAACCTAAAGAGGCAATTGGTTATGATTATCGAAGCAAACTAATCACCCATGCTTAGATTTGACAGATTCTACTATTTGACTTCTTACAATTTATTTTTTTCTTTTCTTTCTATTATTGTTATTAAAAATACAAAAAATCTTTCTTTTATTGTAACACCCCAAACCCGGCCTAGAAGTTAGGCCCGAGTCCGGAATGCCACATTAAAGGAATAATCCAAAACGATTTTATAATTTAACAATTTAAGGCCCAAAAGCCCAAAATCTAAATATATCTTGTTAAGTTAAGAGGAAAAGCTCACATTTTATGAAAACGTTCATATGTTAAGTTATTTCAAAAACAATGTTATCTTTAGAAACTTTATGAAATTTATTAAGCGGATAGTTGAACCAATAATAATAAACCCAAAATCTAAAGTCATTTAGGAGTTATATGGCCTTATTACAATCTAATGAAAAAAAAAACAAAGTATTAAAAAAACATCTTCATTTGAACAAATTAAAACGTTTGATCAGCTTCTAGTCTGGTCATCTCCGAGTCCTCTCCCACGTCGTGTAACACCCAAACCCGGTCAATACGCCACGACCGAATCTGGTATGTCACTGAGGAAAACATTTTGAAAAGAATCGAATAACAATTAAATTTTTGTGAAAAACTCTTTGAAAATTCTATATTTGTAGAAATCAGGTGTATAATAGTTTAAACTGACAATTTACTTTGTAATTTCATAAATAAAATTTTATGAAACTTAGTTGATAAATCATAGGTTAGAAAACATTTATATCAATTTAAGAAAACTCAATTATTACTTTGAAAACCAATTGCATTTTGAATGTAGAAACTTAATATTTGGAAATCATTAAAATTGTAGAAAACACTTAATCTATATTTTACTATCAAACGATTTATATTACCCGATGGTAAGATTTTAAAACCATTATGCTTTTATTATTTAGAAAACTTTGGGCTCAATTATTAAATTAACCAATAATTTATAAGCCATATTTAAAACATATCCAAAGCATATAAATAATCCAAAACATAATTAAAGAGGCCTTATTACAAACCCAAAATAAAACAAAACCAAATTAAAATAAATTAAAGTACCCCAAATCAAGTTCATGAAAAATCAAATTTTATTGCATGGCCTCCTCGAGTTCATCCGACTCCTCATCCGCGATCTCACGAATCACCGAAATGGTAAGGAGAAGGTGAGTCACCAAGACTCAATGCATAAATCCTTCCCGATTAATGCAACATTCTTACACAATTTATAATCAAGCAACATATATAAATATATAATGCACCCAACCTAGCCATCCTTAACTCCTTTTCTACCCCGTGGTACCAAACCACTAGTGGTGCTAAACCACCGGTGACCCAAAGTCACGATATCCAATAATGTGATACCAAATCACTGGTGACCAAAGTCACGAATAATCAAGTTGTGGGGCAAACCCACGTGTGATACCAAGTCACTGGCGACGATCCCATATCTCAAAAGTGGGGCCAACCCACGGTGGTGCTAGACCACAGGGACGAGTCGCTATGAGGTGCCAAACCTCTGATGTCCCAAAGACACAAATGTGATACCAAATTGCTGGAGGTGCCAAACCTCTGGTGTCCAAAGACACGGATATCAAATCCTTCCCCCTCCACTCATATTCCCAAACCAATGTATTAAGAGTATCAATCATGCCATCATACTTTGATATGATCATATAACATATTTAAATAATAGATTATGATATCAATCAACATATATTAACATCATATTAAAACAGACTTACCCGAATCCTTGCACATACCCATCAAGGTATCTTATCAAAAATCTCATAGATTCCCACTTTAATAACATGTTTAGTTAATATGTATATAAATATATAACCCGAATTATAAAGTGTGTAAGATACACACCTGACACTAACGCAAGTACTAAAATCCGAAGATCCAATCTACCGCACTAGATCACCTTGTCCTACAATCAGCCAATACTTAGATTATAAACAAAGGCCATTCGGCCAAACCACTAAATCCCAATGAGTTATCACTTGAAATACCAAGTCTTACCTAAAAGCTTACCCAAAATGATTGACAAAGAAACGAGGCTTAGATTGATTGCTTCCAACGTCCCGAGGAGCCTAAAAGAAATCGGTTTCTAAGAATGATTAGAACCCTGCAACAATTGCCCAAAATTCGGCCTTTGTCCATAAGAGAAACAACATAGAAACGAGAAAAAGAATAAGGAAAAACGGCCATAACACTTACCTATCTTCCAAAACCGTTTGAAGAAAACCAAATGAAGTCCTACCCTTGAAGAAATTCGGCCAAGGCAAATCAAAAGGATATGAGAAGTTTCGGCTATGGTTTTAGAATAAAGAAAACAATTGATATTTGGCTCAAAAGAGATGAAGAATTAATATGGCAAAGAAAAATAAAAAGGGAAGAAGGATGATTCGGCTTTAACAACCAATGAAAGAAAAATCAGGAGGAATGGAGAAGAAAGAGATTCAGTCAAGAAGAAAGTAAAAGAAATGTTGTGATTTTGAACAATATTCAAAAGAAAGAAAAAAGAGAAAAAGGAATTAAGAGATTCGGCCAACACCTATTTTACCAAAGAAGAAAAGTGTACAAAATTGCACCTAAAGATCAAGGTACATTCGGCTAAAGAGAATAGCTTTGGAGAGGAAAGAAATAAAATACCAAATGGTGCACAAAAGAGAAGAATTGGTAAGGTTCAAAGGAGTTTCGGTTTTGACACAAAGCAAAGGTTGAATGCCTACCAAGCTAGCCGAAAATGACTACTAACCAAAGAGAAATTTGGCACTAACTATCTACCAACCAAACAAAAAAAAAATTCGGCCACTCTCCCCCTAGCCACACATGCCGTCCACATACATGGACTAATGGCCATAGGAGAGTTTCCAAAACAACTCCCTTAAGCCAAGCCTTATGTCCCCCCATCCTTCCATAAACCTTAAGATTCCTTTCCCAAAGTGCAAACTTTCCTAAACCAATATTCAACTTGCCAAAAAGAAAAAGAATTTGAAAGTCCAACCTTCTATATGTAAAGCTTGACCGTCCATTAATGCTAGGATACATAAAAATAAAGTCTTCAAAATGTTAATCATGCTACTCGAACCTCTATCCTCAAGCTACCCTTCATGCATCATAACCACTTTGCCACTAACTCCTCATGTGCTTAATTTAACACTTAAATTAACTTAAGTGTCAAGTTCACCTAATCCACTTCATTAAATATACCATACTAAGAATTATTCTAGCTTCCTAAATAATAATCAAGCTTTCACCAAAACTATGCTAAACACACAAAATTCATACCTAAGCCAACACAAGTAATAAAATAATATTCTAATTTTAGGATGTTACAATTCTACCCCCTTAAGAAAATTTCATCCTCGAAATTACCTGATCAAAAGAGTTGAGGGTACTGCTGCCTCATCGCATCCTCTGGTTCCCACGTAGCTTCTTCTACGCCACGGTTCTGCCATAAGACCTTCACTAAAGGAACTGACTTCTTACGCAAAACTTTCACGTCTCGATCTAGAATCTGCACTGGTTCTTCTTCCATTGTCAAATCTGGACTCACCTCTAATTCCTCCACTGACACAACATGCAATGGATCAGAACGATAGCGTCTAAGCATGGAGACATGGAACACATCATGAATCTGACTCAGATCTACTGGCAATTCGAGCTGATAGGCTACAGGTCCCACTCGTCTCAACACCTTATACGGCCCATTGAACCTTGGACTCAACTTGCCTTTTCTCCCAAATCTTAACACTTGCTTCCATGGCGAGACCTTCAAAAAGACTTGGTCACCCACGGGAAAACTCTATATCCCTCCGCTTGAGATCGGCATATGACTTCTGCCTATCTGAAGCTTCCTTCGACGAGCCCTCAATCATCTTAACCTTATCCTTAGTCTCGCAACCAACTCGGTCCTAACATTTGACGCCACCCAACTCTCTCAAAGATGTAGGTGTACGACACCTCCTACCATACAACGCCTCATATGGTGCCATCTTAATGCTTGCTCGATAACTATTGTTGTATGCGAACTCACTAATGGTAAAACTCTTCCCACCGCCTCTCAAGTCCAAAACACATCCTCTCAACATATCCTCTAAGATCTGAATAACTCTTTTCGATCGCCTGTCGATCAGGATGAAATGCAGATCAAATACAACCGCGTGCCCAAAGCTTGATGTAATGCTCTCCAAAACCTCGACGTAAATCTAGGATCTCTGTTTGAGATGATCGACACTGGTACACTGTGCAACCTTACTATCTCTGCCACATACAACTTAGCTAACTTATGAAGCAAGTAATCCACCCTTACTGGAATGAAATGAGCTGACTTAGTCAGGCGATCCACAATCACCCAAACTGAATCTTTCTTACTAGGTGTAAGAGGTAATCCGCTGACAAAGTCCATAGTGATCCTCTCCCACTTCCACTGTGGAATCTTCACCGGCTGAAGTAATCCAGACGGAATCGATGCTCGACTTTGACCTGCGACACGCCGACATTTACCCACAAACTCGCCATTACCTCCCACTTCGACACTGCCACCAAAATTGCTCTCTTAAATCCGGTACATCTTGCTACTTCCAGATGCATAGCGTATAGGTCGCTATGTGCGTCCCAAGAATCCTTTGCCTCAACTCAACATCTTTCAAAGATACAAGCTCTCCCTTGAAAACACAACACTCCATCACTGGACAAACTGTAATTCTCTAAACCACCATTCTAAACCTGCAACCTCCGATCATTCAAACCATCATCCTCTAACTGTTTCTTCTTGATCTGCTCTAACCAGGTCGGCTTGACTTGCAATTCTGCCAAAAGACTCCCATCATCGTATAAACTAAGACGAGCAAACATCGATCTTAAGTCTGATACAACCTTTCGGCTCAACGCATCTGCCATCACATTAGCCTTGCCCGAATGATACTCAATCGAACAGTCGTAGTCCTTTAACAATTCAATCCATCTACGCTGCCTCAAATTCAAATCCTTCTGAGTCAAAAGATACTTTAGACTCTTGTGATCTGTGTAGACTATCGACTTCTCTCCGTACAAATAGTGTCTCCAAATCTTCAAGGCGAAAACCACTACAGCTAATTACAAGTCATGCGTCGGATAATTAACTTCATGTGGTCTCAACTGTCGAGATGCATAAGCCACTACCTTCCTTCCTCAGATCAAGACACATCCCAAACAAGTATGTGATGCATCACAAGAACCGTGAATTCCTTGCCTCAAAGTTGAATTAAACCGAGCTTGATCGAGTAATCTTCTCCAACTTGTCGAAACTTTCTTGTTGCTTCTCACTCCACACAAATGGAACTCCTTTCCTCAATAACTTGGTCATAGGTGCTGCTATCAAAGAAAATCCTTCCATAAATCTTCGATAATACCCCGCTAGACCTAGAAAACTCCGAATCTCAGCCACTGACTTAGACGGCTTCCAATCCAACACTGCTTCGATCTTTCGAGGATCCACTCTAATCCCCTCAGCTGATACTACGTGACCTAAGAAAGTCACCTCCCTAAGCCAGAACTCGCACTTACTAAATTTAGCAAAAAGCTACTTTTCCCTCAGAATCTGCAATACTACTCGCAAATGCGCATCATGCTCCTCCTCTGACTTTGAGTATACCAAAATATCATCTATAAATACCACAACAAACTGATCCAAAAACTATTGGAATACTCGATTCATCATGTTCATGAAAGCTGCTGGGGCGTTAGTCAACCCAAACGGCATCACCAGAAACTCGTAGTGCCCATACCGAAAAGCGAAATCTCGTCTTATGGATATCGCCTCTTTCACCTTTAACCGATGATATCCGCACCTTAAATCAATTTTGAGAAAATCTGCGCCCTTTAAGTCGATCAAACAAGTCATCTATCATCTAAGAAAGGATACTTGTTTTTATCGTCATCTTATTCAATCAAGGTAGTCTATACACATCCGCATCGTACCATCCTTCTTTTTGACAAAAAGTACCGACGCTCCCCAAGGCGAAACACTTGGTCGAATGAAACCTCGATCCAACAACTCTTGAATCTAAGCCTTCAAGTCCATCAATTCTTTTGGTGCCATCCTATACGGAGCTATAGACACTGGCGTCGTTCTGGGTAACAGATCTATACCGAATTCGACTTCACGATCCGGAGACAGTCCCTGAAGTTCTTTTGGAAATACGTCAGCATATTCCTTTACTATTCGGACATTCCCCACAGTAGATTCCTTAGCTTCCAACGCACACACATGGACTACATATGCCTCACAGCCCTTCCTGACCATTTTCACAGCTTTCAACGCAGATACCACGTTGGATAGATAATCTCTTCTATTACCTATCATAACCACCTCTTCTCCCTTAGCTGTATTCAAAACCATGCGCTTAGCAACGCAATCCAAACTTGCACGGTACTTGACCAACCACCCATCCTAAGAATCGATCGAACTCCCCAAACGGCGCTCCATCGATCACCTACAAACACTACCCCTTGAGTTCTAGGGTACATCTCTATACAGCTTATTTACTTCTACAGAGTGACCTAGAGGGCTAATTACTATCATCTCCCTAGAAGTAGTCTCAGAGTCTAAGTTCATGGTCTTTACTATGCAACTAGCAACATACGAATTTGTCGAACCCACATCTATCAAAACAGTATATGGTTCACCAAAGATTAAGAACGTGCCGGTTATGACGTCCGGTGCGTCACCCTCCTCTCGACGCCTTGCTGCATACACTAACCCAGGCTGTCTTGCTTCAGTGTTACTTGTACCTCTGCCCGATGCTCCGCGGCCTCGACTAGAACCATTACTTTCTCTACCATTACCACGACCTCTCTGTGGTGACGGTCCCTCCTTTCTGAACTGAGCACGACCTTGACCTCGATCGATTCTCGCTAACTTACGGGCGGTCTCTCACACGATGATCTAGCGAGCCACACTCAAAACATCCTTTCCCTTCGGTCCAACATGCACCCCAATGATATTTCCCACATCGATTACATCAGGTTTGGTCCCGATTAGCGAATAGCCTCCCAGATTGATTCGCCCATTCGCTAGCCCTCTTCGAGAATTACCGGTGAATCTTGATGATCCAAAACTTCTCTTATGTTTGTTCTTATCGTGATTCTGCCTTACAGATTCCTTTATCCCTTCAGCTATCTTAGTCTTTTCAACTAGCGTAGCAAACTCTCGCTCCTGGTGTGGAGCAATCAGCAGTCTCAGCTCGTCTCTCAATCCTTCCTCGAACTGAACACATCACTCGTGCTCCGAAGCCACGATACCTCCAGCATACCGACTCAATCTTAAAAATTCTGCCTCATATTCTGGTACGGACTTACTCCCCTGGACTAAACTTAGAAATGCCTTACGCTGCGCATCAATGTAACTAGACCCAATATATTTCTTCTGATACGCTGCCTTAAAATAATCCCAAGTAAGATCCCCCGCCGCAATACTATTCCTCATTGTGAGCCACCACTGATATGACTCATCCCGAAGAAGCGATACTATCCCTTTCAGCTTTTCTTCAGCATTCAGATCCAAGTCATCCATGATTCGCTCCGTCGCCTCTAGCCAATATTCGGCTGTACTGGGAGCAACACCCGAAACACCTCGAAATACCTCAGCTCCATTGGCTCGGAGTCGCTTAGGTACAGATTTTCGAGCTCTCGCGCCTCCACCTATTCCAGCTACTCTCTCAATAACTCGTAGCATTGCTTGAGACACTGCGTCGTCCCCCATTTGATCCTGAAACTCAACTCCAACTGCGGGTGGTGGGGATGGTGGTACCTCATTCTCGGATCCTTGACCCGACCTCACTGGCTCAGACACAGCCATCCTACCCCTACCGCGTCCACGCATAACACGACCTCGACCTCGAGTGCTCATGTCTAAAATCTTGACTTATCTGAATTAAAAGTTTTATGCTTAAGACATCATTCCATTATCTTTAAAACACAGTTTTATGAAAAATGTTTAATAAAAAGTTGTTTTCGCGAGTACATCCAACCTATAGTTTTGGGTCTCTAGAGTAGTTCCTACTACTATACAATCATACCATCATCATATCAAAATCAACAATTTGAAGTACTTACCCAAGCGGATCGGTTTAAACTCGGTACATGCTTTTCCAACCATATAATTTTAAACAAAAACATTTTAAAACTATACTCTAAATCATTTTGGGCCTCAGGCCCACATCCGAGCTTTTGAACTTGGCTCCGATACCAATTTGTAACACCCCAAACCCGGTCAATACGCCACGACCGAATCTGGTATGCCACTGAGGGAAACATTTTGAAAAGAATTGAATAACAATTAAATTTTTGTGAAAACTCTTTGAAAATTCTATATTTGTAGAAATCGGTGTATAATAAGTTTAAACCGACAATTTACTTTGTAATTTCATAAATAAAATTTTATGAAACTTAGTTGATAAATCATAGGTTAGAAAACATTTATATCAATTTAAGAAAACTCAATTATTACTTTGAAAACCATTTGCATTTTGAATGTAGAAACTTAATATTTGGAAATCATTAAAATTGTAGAAAACACTTAATCTATATTTTACTATCAAACGATTTATATTACCCGATGGTAAGATTTTAAAACCATTGCTTTTTATTATTTATAAAACTTTGGGCTCAATTATTAAATTAACCAATAATTTATAAGCCATATTTAAAACATATCCAAAGCATATAAATAATCCAAAACATAATTAAAGAGGCCTTATTACAAACCCAAAATAAAACAAAAACCAATTTAAAATAAATTAAAGTACCCCAAATCGAAGTTCATGAAAAATCAAATTTTATTGCATGGCCTCCTCGAGTTCATCTGACTCCTTATCCGCGATCTCACGAATCACCTGAAATGGTAAGGGAGAAGGTGAGTCACCAAGACTCAGTGCATAAATCCTTCCCCCGATTAATGCAACATTCCTACACAATTTATAATCAAGCAACATATATAAATATATAATGCACCCAACCTAGCCATCCTTAACTCCTTTTCTATCCCGTGTGGTACCAAACCACTGGTGGTGCCAAACCACTGGTGACCCAAAGTCATGATATCCAATAATGTGATACCAAATCACTGGTGACCAAAGTCACGAAGAATCAAGTTGTGGGGCCAACCCACGTGTGATACCAAATCACTGGCGACGATCCAATATCTCAAAAGTGAGGCCAACCCACGGTGGTGCTAGACCACAGGGACGAGTTGCTATGAGGTGCCAAACCTCTGGTGCCCCAAAGACACAAATGTGATACCAAATCACTGGAGGTGCCAAACCTCTGGTGTCCAAAGACACGGATATCAAATCCTTCCCCCTCCACTCATATTCCCAAACCAATGTATTAAGAGTATCCATCATGCCATCATACTTGATATGATCATATAACATATTTAAATAATAGATTATGATATCAATCAACATATATTAACATCATATTGAAACGGACTTACCCAAATCCTTGCACATACCCATCAAGGTATCTTATCAAAAATCTCATAGATTCCCACTTTAATAACATGTTTAGTTAATATGTATATAAATATATAACCCAAATTATAAAGTGTGTAAAATACACACCTGACACTAACGCAAGTACTAAAATCCGAAGATCCGATCTACCGCACTAGATCACCTTGTCCTACAATCAGCCAATACTTAGATTATAAACAAAGGCCATTTGGCCAAACCACTAAATCCCAATGAGTTATCACTTGAAATACCAAGTCTTACCTAAAAGCTTACCCAAAACGATTGACAAAGAAATGAGGCTTAGATTGATTGCTTCCAACGTCCCGAGGAGCCTAAAAGAAATCGGTTTCTAAGAATGATTAGAACCCTGCAACAATTGCCCAAAATTCGGCCTTTGTCCATAAGAGAAACAACATAGAAACGAGAAAAAAATAAGGAAAAACGGCCATAACACTTACCTATCTTCCAAAACCGTTTGAAGAAAACCAAATGAAGTCCTACCCTTGAAGAAATTCGGCCAAGGCAAATCAAAAGGATATGAGAAGTTTCGGCTATGGTTTTAGAACAAAGAAAACAGTTGATATTCGGCTCAAAAGAGATGAAGAATTAATATGGCAAAGAAAAATAAAAAGGGAAGAAGGATGATTCGGCTTTAACAACCAATGAAAGAAAAATCAAGAGGAATGGAGAAGAAAGAGATTCAGTCAAGAAGAAAGTAAAAGAAATGTTGTGATTTTGAACAATATTCAAAAGAAAGAAAAGAGAGAAAAAGGGATTAAAAGATTCGGCCAACACCTATTTTACCAAAGAAGAAAAGTGTACAAAATTGCACCTAAAGATCAAGGTACATTACTAAAGAGAATAGCTTTGGAGAGGAAAGAAATAAAATACCAAATGGTGCACAAAAGAGAAGAATTGGTAAGGTTCAAAGGAGTTTGATTTTGACACAAAGCAAAGGTTGAATGCCTACCAAGCTAGCCGAAAATGACTACTAACCAAAGAGAAATTCGACACTAACTATCTACCAACCAAACCAAAAAAATTCGCCACTCTCCCCTAGCCACACATGCCGTCCACATACATGGACTAATGGCCATAGGAGAGTTTCCAAACAACTCCCTTAAGCCAAGCCTTATGTCCCCCATCCTTCCATAAACCTTAAGATTCCTTTCCCAAAGTACAAACTTTCCTAAACCAATATTCAACTTGCAAAAAGGAAAAAGAATTTGAAAGTCCAACCTTCCATATGTAAAGCTTGACCGTCCATTAATGCTAGGATACATAAAAATAAAGTCTTCAAAATGTTAATCATGCTACTCGAACCTCTATCCTCAAGCTACCCTTCATGCATCACAACCACCTTGCCACTAACTCCTCATGTGCTTAATTTAACACTTAAATTAACTTAAGTGTCAAGTTCACCTAATCCACTTCATTAAATATACCATACTAAGAATTATTCTAGCTTCCTAAATAATAATCAAGCCTTCACCAAAACTATGCTAAACACACAAAATTCATACCCAAGCCAACACAAATAATAAAATAATATTCTAATTTTAGGATGTTACACGTCGAGCCGTCTATTCAGGATTACCTGAAATAATAAATTGAAGGGTGTGAGTTTTGAAACTCAGTGTGTACAGCCCTTGGTAATCAAATCACATACAAATATTCTCATTGGGCCTAAGCGTTATAAAAAATCGGTGGTCTTGGGCCTTAGCCTACAATGACCTCATATCATATCATATCATATCATATACAAACAAGATAATGCAAACGCATCCCAATAATCCATCCACTACACACACCACTTCCCTTCCAACCATTGCACACCTGTGGGGATTTCTAAATCAACCCACCCATCACACCAAAGGTAGCCCGATTGCGGTACTACTTAACGTTGTAGCAAAGTTGCTAATCATATAATGGGCTTAAAGCCTCTGATGGATCCATGGACATACGACTATACGATCCTCAAATCTTCCTCCGTACCATAAATCCCACCCATATGCATCCTAAGCAGATTATCATATGGATGCATCAAACACATGAGTAACATCCACAAACTCATATTCATCACATAGAGGTATTTTTTCCATTTCACTACCTAGGGGTATCTTTGTAATTCTACCCTATAGGGGTATTTTGGTAATTTGGAAAAATTAAGGTATCTTGGTAATTTTGTAAAATAGGGGTATTTTGGTACTTTTACAAATATAAGGGTATTTTAGTAATTTTACAAATATAAGGGTATTTTAGTAATTTTACAAATATAAGGGTATTTTAGGAATCTTACAAATATAAGGGTATTTTAGTCCCTCTCGGGTTTTAGTTATGAACTTTGCCCCATCAACAAGTCCTCGCGGCTAAAGTGAGAAGACATTACGCACCAAGTAGGATTCTAGAGAAGATGAGGTGGGCCACTAGTACCAAGCTCCCCCTAAATCCAATCCTAGACATGCATATGTACGTTGCCACACTCTAACCCAATGACTTGTCCACGGACATGTTTAATTATTAGATTAAGTCTTATGAAATTTAAGATTTGTTCAAACTAGGCCTAAAGTCCATTAACCCTAACATATTTGTCTACGCCCCCATAAGCCCATCAAGCCCAAATCACATCCTTACGGTCCATTAAGCCCAAATCTCATCCTTATGGCCTGTTAGGCCTAGAATAATTCTAGAACATGAATTATGCTTAACTGACTCAATTCATACACCAAACCAAACGAACTCATCAAACCTAGTCTTAGGGCCCACCGGGCCCATTTAGCCACTTTCAGCTTTTCAGTTTTTCGCCATTGTCGATATCGTGTGTGTAGTGTTTCTACACACCTGGTAACCTCGTGTACTACAAACCTCTTAGTCACGAACCTACAATTTACATTACTAGCGATTAACCAAAGCTTTAACACATACTTATCAAAAATTGAAACCTCACTATACCCTTATCGTGTGCCTCATGTTCTAGTAGCCCTTCCTTTGCTACTATTGGTGATTATCCTCTAGATCTGCACCCAAATACCTATATCGTCAAAACCAAGTGACCCATATTGTTCATAAGTCACCCCTATGAGCCACATTAGATTCGGCCATCTACTAAACCCTGATTGAGTCGAGAACACTTACCATCTTGTTAGCAATCCTTACCTATCACGCTTGCGATTGTTGAGTCTTACCCTTGTTAATACAAGTAAATGACAAGGAGAGGTTAGATAGCCCTTCAGCTTATAACAAAACTTACTAAAAGATTTAGTAAACACTTACCGAAACCTTCCTTTAATCCTATGACCTAGATCGCTACAGAACAAGATTCGGCTTGAATAAAAGTTGGCAACAATCGATTGTGATGAAGGAGAACTAACTAAAAATCAGCACAAGTGAAGCTATATGATAAGAAGGTGTTTTCGGGTTTTAGGGAAAGAAACAAAAAACAACTCTAATAGGAATTTTCGGTAAAAAGAATGATGGGTTTCTTTTTCAGCAAATGGAAAAAAATTCGGCTATAAGAGAAACCGATTGAGAGGGGAGAAAGAAAAACTAAAGAATGCTCAAAAGCCCCTTTCAAGCATTTGGCCCCCTCTTTTTATAGCCTATAGCTGAAACTTAGCCACCCCTAGAGTCCAATTCGGCACCACTTCATCCACTGCTCATCTCCTAATTTTTCTCCATGATATCTCCCTTATCCTTCTCCTAAATTCTCTCCACTGATCACTTATCCTTAGAGTCCCTCTACCCGCCACTTCCAGCCTTCTAGACGCCTACAATTAAACTCCAAAATAAAACTTAAGCTAGCACTCGAACTTCAGACCTCCATGCATGCATATGTCGCCACCTCCCTACACCCTAGTGGCGTCACTTAGCCATTTCACCATAGGCTTCTTTGTGCCATTTTCACTTATTTTTATTTAAAAGCCACTACACACAACCCTGATTCCTTAATTAAATGAATTAAGAATCCTCTACCACAAAACTCGAACCCAGAGCTTTTCTAACACACCTGGACACTCCAAATTCATTAAACCCTCAAAGCCTACATGCCCATTGTCATTTTCTCACTCACTTAAAAATTTTCTAAGATCCAAAGCTCAAAGCCCAAAGCTGATAGGCCCAATACTTCTAGGCCCAAATTCGGGGCATTACATTTATATTTCATCGTAAGATAATCTACCTAAACTACTAATTAGATCTATTTCTTCTTAAGTTAGAATTAACTTAGTGCTTGCCTCCCTTGAGTACGATACTCGGAGTACTCATCTACTTCGTTGTAACTATATTACAACCTGACTCGTATACTTGCAGATATCACCTTTTTAATATATTTTGTGCAGGATTTTTACTCTAGACGTTGGTACGTCTGGAGGTGGTCGAGTTGTTGGTGCCATTGCTGGGGAGGCAACGTCACTAATTTAATTTTAATTTTGGCAATTTTATAGAAAAATTAGGAAAATTTTAAATTATAGCTACGATTTATTTTATTTTTATTTATTTTTGCTAATCTTTTCTTTTTGGGTTTACTATATGGCACGTAGTAAGGGAACACCTATAGAGATAATCATAGATCCAAAAAGGATAATTCGTAAGAATCATCGATAGCAATAGTAACAAAAGCAGCAAAAAATGTAGAATCAACCACTTGCTGTAGGTAATTTACCACCATGAGAAAATCCACTGTTCGATGAAGTTAACCATAATAACCTAGAAGATTCACCACCACTATCACAACTACCCGCAAACAATCTCATGGCACATAATGAAAGAACTCTAAGGGAATATGCACTATCGAATCTGGATATGGTTCAAGGGAGTATAACGACGCTAGCTATCATGACCAATAATTTTGATATTAAGCTAGCTATAATCCAGAATAATTTGCAGTTTCGAGGAAGGATGATAGAAAATTCAAGTTAGCATTTAAAATGATTCCTCTAGCTTTGTGACACTTTCAAATATAATGGGTTCAGCAATGATGCTATTCGTCTTTGATTGTTCCCCTTCTCATTAATTGATAATGCCTTTTCTTGGTTTTATTCGTAGGGACCATGGTCTATCAAAACATAGGACGAATTTGTAGGAAAGTTCCTGCAAAAGTTCTTCCCGATTAACAAGAAAATCTAGCTAACAAGAGAGATTGTTATGTTCAAAAAATTAGAGGGAGAGACTTTTCATGAAGCTTGAGAGCATTTTAAGGCACTGATTTAGAAATGTCCACATTATAGATTGCCCGAGTGGTTACAACTACAAATATTTTACATTGGGTTGGATGTACACGCAAGGTCAGGATTAGATAGAGCAGCAGGAGTAGCCTTAATGAATTCAACATACGAGGATGTGTATGAATTAATAGAAAATATGCGATGAACTTCTACTAGTTGCCAACTAAGCAATATACATATGGCTAGAGACCATCTATGGTAAAGGTTGTCCAGAGGATGATAGATATCAATAGCTAGTGGACAAAATCAACCGTATAGAGTCTGAGAATAGTGCACCATCCATATATGGAGGGAACAAACCACTCTTCTATTTTATCAACAATCCAATCAAGGATATGAATTATATAGAAATAGGGGTGGAAACCCATATTCACATACATACAATCCTGAATGGAGAGATCACCCAAACCTGAGATATGGGGAAATCAAGAAGGAAGCAATACTTCGAATCAAGTCAAAAACACTAATTATCAACCTCCTTATTTACAGAAACCTCAGGAAAGAGCCAACCTAAATGACCATACTAAATGTGGTCAAGGCTTGAATCGAATAGATGGGGAAACACAGTCAATGAGGACAAATGTGAAGCAAATGCAATTTGAGTGCACTAATTTGGGAAAAAATGACTAAGCTGGTAGATCAAATGAGCTAATTGATGAGTATAATGGGAGATATCAAAAGACAAATTGGCACGACATTTCTAGTAAGACTAAAAATAATCCTTGAAAAGAAGGGAAGGAGCATGTGAAAGCAATCGTGCTCTATTCAGGCAAAATCTTGAGTAGCCCAGAAACTTTGACGCAAGAGAAGACAAGAGAAAATGCAGAAGATCTTTAAGAAGAGCCCTGGGAGGCTGACAATCAACCTGCTATCATACAGGTACCATTCCCTTCAACATTGGAAAAGAGACAAAAATGGGATGAAGACGAGTTTTTGAACTTTTTTAAAAAATTAAATGTGCCTTTGATTGAATTAATTGAAAAAAGTCCCTAAGTAAGCCAAATTTTTAAAAGAAATCATGTCTAGGTGTAGGAAAACTAAGGTAGGTGAACAAGTTAATATGAGCACTTCTTGTAGTGCTATTATATGTAGACAGATTCCCCAAAAGTTGAAAGACCTAGGATGTTTTACAATTCCCATAGAGATAGGGGAGTATCCATTTCAATATATCCCTATGTGATTTCAGAGCTAGTATCAATGTAATCCCTCTATCCATATATGAAAAACTCGGGTTAGGGGCCCTCAAGAACATAAAAATTACACTATAATTGGCTGATAGATCTTCAATGCATCCAAAAAGAGTTGTTAGTCAAAGTGCGCAGTTTTATCATTACGGCGAACTTTGTAGTCTTAGACTTTGTTAGGCAACCCTTTTCTAGCTACGTCAAGGTCCACCATTCATCTGGAGAAAAATGAATTAACCAGGAAGGTCAATGGTGAAATAGAAATTTTTAAACGTAGTCACCAATAGAGTAAGGAAAATATGAGGAAGTAAAGGAAGAATGTAATGAAATATCTATCCTTAAACCTAACTACCCTGAATCAAGGGACGTACTTTCTATAATTAGTACAAGTCAAAGTAACATGTTTAAGGAAAGGGATAAATGAAAGAAGGTAGAGTGGCATGACAAACGTTGGACAAATACTAAAAAACATAGGAGCAAAAAAGCATTTTTGGAACTGTCGGATGAATTCGACAATAAAACTTGACAATTTCAATTAACCTATAATTTTATGTAAATTATTGTGTATTTAACTAACTATTTAGTTTAGATTCTAATTTGTATCAAATTGATGTTTTATAGGAACCGTGACCCTTTGAGAATTGGAAATTTTGGCCCAGAATAGAATCGGTGTCACAACACGACAACCTTGTGTAGCAACGCCAAGCCCAGAATTGAAGGAATTGAAGAAAACAACTCAATGTTGTGACATGAACACTGTGTGTTGCAAAACCAAAGACAGTATACCCAAAATTCAAAAAATTCAGAGAGTGCCACGACATCAAACCCCGATGTCGTGACAGGAAACCCCTATGTCGTGACACCGTTGTAATTTTCAGCAGGGTTGGCCCGACCAATTTGTGCAACACGGATGCGTAACCCTTATTTTACCTGATTTTTAAACTTAAAAACCTCTAAATATTAAGTTAAACACACTTCAACCCAAACTCTAACCCTTTCTTAAACACTAAACCCTCTCAAGCACTCTCCATCTTCAAACCTTTTTCTACCCAAACCGTAAATTCATAAAACTCAAATGTCATTCCTCAAGCTTTTTTTGGGTGCAGGATCGTAAAATACATGAAGAGAAACAACAAGAGTTTCAAGAAAGTCAAGGTTAAGTGTTCTTTTTCCCATTTTTACTATTTCATTAAGATTATTGCTTGATATTTCATTAGTTTATAGCAAAAAATATTATTGAATATGTCTCCAAGAAAGGTTAGAAGATCTAATGAACTAGAATCATTGACGGTTTCGAATCCCTCTAATTTCCAAAATCCAAACGTTGAAATTTTTTGTAGAACTTCAGGGAAAAATGTTTATTCAAGATAGGGGATTTGAACAGTCGATGGTTCTCTGTCAAGAGATATGGCCTTTGGTTAGATATCATAGATCGGAATGTTTTTGTATAATCCTAGAGGACTATGTTTTGCTCCCTGTAGTTTAGGAATTCTGTGCATCTTTACAGGACCAAGAGTCTAAGAAAATCGAAGGACATACATGGGAAACAGTCCCAGTATGAGGGGAGGAAGTACAAATCACTCCTCAGGTTATTTTTGAATTTTGTAATGCTCCATTTTATGAAAAATATTTTTTAGAAGAAACTGAATTAGAATATTTTTGAGATATAAACATGAATAACATTATAAATTTCCTAAAAGAAAAGAGGGGTGAATGGAAATGTCGCCCAGGCACTAATATCCCGACGTCCTTTAATCAAGCAATAATGTTTCCTGAAGCAAAAATATGGATTCAATTTTTGTGCACTCGAGTAGCCCATACTTTAAATGTGTCTAATTTCAATACCTTCCGAGCGGTTTTGCTTTACGCTGTTTTGTAGAAAAAATAAATATGCATCGGAAGATGGATATATCAAAATATGAAGCAATGCATTAGCAGCTAGAAAGCGGGGGTCTTCTTTCCTCACTTAGTGACGGTGTTATGTAAAAGAGTAGGCAATCCGATGGCATCTAAGGAGCAATCAATGAAGTCTTCCTGAAGCATAATTGGTGACACCTTGTATACAAAATAAATTAAGCTTCAGGCAAAATAGATAATGGAGTGGAACAAACATCAGTAAGAGATGACAGCCGCTCTAGCTTTGTTTCAAAGGAAAGCTAAATTGACCACTCGACAAGAAATTGGCAAAAGTAGTCATCCAAAGCTGCAATGGACAATACATTAGATGTAGGAGTTAGGCCCAATTGTTTAGGACTTTACACAACAGAACAATATTAGGGTACCTAATTTCACGCCGGATATGTTTGGGTCCATGCATCTAGAGTAGGAAGAAGATGAGCATGAGAGAAAAGAGGAAGGAGGAGCTTAGGAAGGGGAAGAAGATGATGAGAAGGATTTTAAGGAGGATGACTAAACCACTCATTTTTTTTTAAATTGTATTAAAATTGGGATGACTTTTAATTTATTTACATTGTTAGGAGTATGAGTAATTATATACTAGTAGTTGTTTTGTGTTTTGTTTAAAGTTTCTATGTAAAAACCCCACATGAAAAAGGCATAATGATTTTGACCTTTCAACGACCAACGGAAGAAGCACCCACCAATTGCTTAGGAAACTATCATGACTATCGAAACCATTTTTTTAAAACAAAGGTGTCGACTTTGATTTTGAAAACGAAAAAACGGGAGTCGCCACCAATCCTTTTTGATGAGGTGTGATCGGGTCGCATCGTAAAATGGTTGTTTTTGATAAACGGTTCGATTTATTAAAACAACGCTTTTTGGTCTATGAAATTCAGAAAGATGGGTTCGGGAGTCAATTACGTACAAGGAAGGATTAGCACCATCATAATGCCCAAAAATTGGTACCTAGTTGATTAATTAGTGTCTTAGTGTTGAGAATGGGAAATTTGAAGAGATTTTAAAAATACGATCCTTTGTTAAAATATTGCTTAATTGAAAATTGAGACAAGGTCACGTTTCACGTTAATCAAGAAAAAAAATTACGTCTCGTAAGTTAGGACACAATGTCTTATATTCCTGATACAAGAATAAACGCCGAAAATTTTATTTAATTTGAAAGATATTTGATTATCTCGATTTTAGAAAGAAATCATATTTCGTAAGTTAGAACACTATTTTTCTTAATTCCCGAGAATATTTAAAACTTATGTTTAAAAGAGGTTTGGGTATTCAAATTTATAGAGAAAAATGAAACCCCGTAAGTTAGGGTACGACTTTTTGAATCTCAAAATACGAACCGTTCTTATTTTAAAAAGTGCAATTGTATGTGTCGAGTGAAAGATTAATGTAACTCCAATTTGTTGTAAAAAAAATCACGATGATAATAGGCGTAATAAAATAAATACATTAATAAAAAATAAAAATAAATAAAATAATAATAAGAAAGACGAGAATAAAATAAAGGAATTAACGAAACAAACAAAAGTCGATTACAGATAGAAAGAGAAAAAAAGTAAATAATTACCTAAATAAATGGTATATAAAACGACTTAAGAAATAATATTAATAAATATGAGAATAATAAAGTTTGAAATTATAAAAGGATATAAATAAACAAATAACAAATAACAAGCATGATATTAGTAATAATAGTAAATAATCTAAGTTTGAAATTATAAAAGGATATAAGTAAATATAATAAAATGATAAAATAAATATATTTACGTAAAACATTAGGTAAACAAACAAAAAGAAATATAATAATAATAGGAATAACATAAAATTAATTTTTAATAATAATAATAATAATAAGTAAGTAAATGCAAAAAAAAAGGAAAATATAATAATAGTAATAATAATATTAGATTAATTAATCTAAAAATATAAAAATAATAACAAAAGAGGGATTAAATTGAAATTTCAAATAGAGTTTCGGGTAAAATAGAAAATAAAAAAAGGGTATAAGATCACATCGAACACGCGAATAACAAGGAGGGCCCAAAATGGGAAATAATCCGTCCTCCAAAACGCACAGTTCCACTAGGGACTAAAATGTAATGAAAACAAAATTATTAAGCCGAATTAAAATAAACAAAATAAACAAAAATGATCTAATTAAAAGAGGTGGAAAAAGCAGAAGGACTTGCTGCATAAATAAACCAAAAGTTGAAAACGAGCGGATCCCCTGGCCGGTCGGGTCACTCATACGGGTCAAGGGGCTAAACGACGCCATTTTAAAGGGTTTATAAAAGTCAAAAAAAAATTTAAAACTTTCATTCTATTTCCTTTTTTAAAAATAAAAATAAAAAAAACCACTTTTTCTCTCAACTTTCTCAGAAAAATGCCCCAAAGGCCGGCCATGAGGCCACCGCGCCCTAGCCACAGACGGTGGCTGGGGCTACAAAATTTTTGGATTTTTTAAACCTTTTTAAAACCCCTTTTTTTTGTTTTAAAAAAGTCTCTTGAAACCTAGATCTTTGTTTTAAAATAAAACAAAAATGAAAAAAGAAAGGGTTTGTTAAGGGTAGCCAGAGCTTTTCTCGGCGGTGACGGAAGATGAACCGACGAAGGTAAGGGTTTTTCTTTTTATTATTTATTTATTTAAAAAATAAGAAAAAAATAAAGCACATTTAATATTTGAATGTATTTGATTTCTGCTTTTTCTCTCTGTGTATTCGTTTGTGTTTTCTGTATTTTAAAAAAAAAATCTGCAGAGAGTAATACATTGTTTTTTATGCCTTTATGGCCGAAAAATAAAAAAATAAAAAATACAATATTTTTGCTCTGTTTTTTCTCTAATGTGTCTGTCCTCTTGTGTTTGGTCTGCAGGTACGAGACCAGAGGACAGCTGGACGGTGGCACGATGAGGGTACGGAGGTTGACGTGGCGTGCGGCGGCCATGGCTGACCTAGGGTTTTCTTTTTTGTTTTTCTGGTTATTGTTTGGGCTGCTAGGGTTAGGCATTGGGCCATCGGGCTTGGGTTTTTGTTTCTTTTATTGGGTTTTGGTATTGGGTTTATGGTTTAAATTTTGGGCTATAATGGGTCTATTTTAATTGCTTGCATTAGTTGTTTGGTTTAACTTTATAATTGGGTTGTTTTGGGTCTGATGTTGTATTAGTTTTGGTTTGCTTATGGGCCCCAGGAAAAATAGGCCCATTACAGCTGCCAAGACTTTAAAAGGGCCAATTTTTCTCAGTCTTGACGGGTTTCGACTTTTTGGTGCTTTTTCTTTCAAGTAGCCTCCTTCCATTCCACCACATCTTCAAGGGTATAGGAATTGGTGCTTCGATCTGCTCCAATGTAATTTCAGGGAGAAGATATTTGTAGCTTCGATCTACTCCGCTGGAACTCCAAGGAGATAAAAATTTGTAATTTCAACCTGCTCCACTACAACTTTAGGAGATAAGGCTCATAACTTGTAGCTTCAATTTGTTCCGTTGTAACTTTAGGGAAATAAGATTTGAGGTTTCAATTTATTCCACTACAACTTCAGGGAAATGAGATTTGCTATCTTCAGTCTGCTCTGCTGCAACTTCAGAGAGATAAGGCTGGTGGCTTCAATCTGCTCCACTGCAACTTCAGGAAGATAAGATTCGCCATAATTTGTAGCTTTAATCTGTTCTACTGCAACGTCAGGGAAATAAGATTTGCTGTCTTTAGTCTACTCTGATGCAACTTCAAGGAGATAAAGTTGGTGGCTTCAATCTGCTCTACTGCAACTTTAGAAAGATAAGATTTGCTATATTCGATCTACTCCACTACAACTTCAAGGAGATAAGATCTGTGACTTTAATATGTTCCACTACAACTTCAGGGTGATCAAACTTGCCACAATGATTTTAATTCGTCCCACTGCAACTTCATGGGTATAAGATTTGTGGATTCACTGATCTTGTTACACCTTTGGGGAACATGACTTGTAAAACCCATTTCATAGGCCTATTTTTATGCCAAATGATTAGGATGTCATGATCAGAATGAATCAAACCCTCCTAACTAGATGTGTATGAATGATATTTGCATGAATGTAGAATGTCATTTTTCAAGAATGATCATTTTTAATGTCTGGGTTGTCATTGCTCGTTGTTCCTCAAGGTTGCATTACCGACGCAACGTCTTCTTGTTCAGATGATATCCTTGACATAAAATCCAAAGAAATAGTCACAATTGAGACTCTTCTTTCTCAAATATTTCCAACCCTTAGGCTTGGTGAGTTCTAAATAATAGCCCTATTTCAGGTTCTTGTACTATTTAGAAGCTTCCAGAGTAATACGCAAAACTCCTTTCGTGAAAGTGTTATTAGTCCATTAATCATTATTTCAATGTAAAATGCTTGAAAAATATCATAATGATTAACAAAACTAAAATTTATCAGGAACAAAATCTAAAAAGAATGGATTAATTAAAGAAAGCAAACATTGCTGGAATACAAAATAGGTGCCCCAGATATCGCAGCCTGAGCTTCTTTGTACGAACTTCCTGAAGACCATTTTAAGCTCAACATGTGTTTAGGAGATCTAGAGTACTTTGTCGATGCCCCAAGATGTAGCATACCTCCTCTTCGTTAATTTAGGCATAGCAAGGCTACCACATGCCCCACCTTCGATCAAAATTTGAATTCCCCTTTCATAGGTTTTCAATCAAAACCCTTTTGGTCTCAAGGTTCCCTTTGCGGGTTTTCGCCTTTGCCTTTCCGCCTTTTATTTTTAGGTGAAGTATTTCTTGACCGAGTCTGAATTCACTAGATTAGGCAAAGTCCTGCCATCCATTTCAGTTAATACCAACACTCCTCTAGAAAAGGCCTTCTTTACCATGTAAGGTCCTTCCCAGTTTGGCATCCATTTTCCTCTGAAATCCTTTTGTAGGGGTAGGATCTTTTCAATACCAAGTCCCCCTCATGGAATTCTCTGGGGCTAACCTTTTTGTTGTAAGCTCGCATCATTCGTTTCTGGTACATTTGACCATGACAGATAGCTTTCATCCTTTTCTCTTTGATCAAATTTAGCTGATCATATCGAGATTGGATCTATTCTGCTTCATCCAACTTCAGCTCTGACAAGACTCAAAGGGAAGGAATCTCCACTTCGATGGGTAACACTGCCTCCATTCCATAGACCAATGAGAAATGAGTTGGCCTGGTAGAGGTCCTGACTGACGTTCGATAAGCATAAAGAGCAAATGGTAACTTCTCATGCCAATGTTAATAAGTCTCAGTCATCTTTCCCACAATCTTCTTGATATTCTTATTAGCCGCCTCAACTGCACCATTCATTTTTGGGCGATATGGTGACAAGTTGTGGTGTTTAATTTTGAACTGACTGCAGACCTCTGCTATCGTGCTATTGTTCAAGTTTAATGCATTATCCGATATGATCCTTTCTGGCATTCCATACCGGCATATGATCTCCCTCTTTAAGAACTTGCTGACTGCTGACTTGGTAATATTGGCATATGAAGTATCCTCTACCCACTTAGTGAAGTAATCAATTACCACAAAGATGAATCGGTGCCCGTTAGAGGCTTTTGGCGAGATTGGCCCAATGACGTCCATGCCCCACATAGAGAAAGGCCATGGAGAAGTCATAACATGAAGAGGTGAAGGAGGCACATGAATCTTGTCCCCATAAATTTGGCACTTATGGCACTTCTTGGAATAATTGATGCAATCCCCTTCCATGGTGGACCAATAATACCCGAATCTCATGATTTGCCTTGCCATTGTAAAACCATTAGCATGTGTTCCACAAACACCCCCATGGACTTCTTCTAGGATTTTCTTAGCCTCAATAGCATCCACACATCTTAATAACACCTGATCCTTTCTTCTTTTGTACAGGATCTCCCCATCTAAGGCGTAATCATTGGCCAGTCTTCTCAATGTTCTTTTATTATTCTCAGTTTATTGATCATGGTATTCACGATTCTTCACATATCGTAGTATATTATGATACCAAGGATGATCATCTATTACTTCCTCTTCGTTGATGTTGTAGCTATGAGCCAAAGCCTCATAGATACTCATTTAGATAGGCTTCACATCCTCTTGTTTATTTATTCTGATCATAGAAGCCAATATAGCCAAGGCGTCTGCCATGTAGTTTTCATCTCGTGGGAGGTAATAGAAGGTGATATCATCAAACTTCTTAATTAATTCCAGAACTAGCTTTCGATAATTGATCAATTTGGGGTCTCTTGTTTCCCATTCACCTTTAAGCTGATAGATTACTAGTGCAGAATCCCCATACACCTCTAGCACTTTGATTTTACGTTCTATGGCCTCACGGACTCCCATGATACATGCTTCATACTCTGTCATATTATTTGAGCAATCAAAATCCAATTTGCAAGTAAATGGATAATGATCTCCATTTGGGGATATTAGGACTGCCCCAATTTTGTTACCAGCAGCATTTGATGCTCCGTCAAAGTTCAGTTTCCAAGGACAATCTTCAGAAGCATCTTATTCGGTAGTTACCATATACATTAGATCTTCATTAGGGAAATTAAAGTTTAAAGGCTCGTAATCTTCTAGAGTTCTACTGGCTAGAAAATCTGCTATTACACTCCCTTTTATAGCCTTTTGGTTCACATAGACTATGTCAAATTTGGAAAGTAGAATTTGCCATCTGGCCATCCTTCCATTCAAAGCAGTCGACTCCATTATGTATTTTAGAGCGTCTAGATTCAAGATTATCCAAGTCATATGGTACAACATGTACTGCCTCAATCTTCGAGTTGTCCAGATCAAGGGGCAACATAATTTTTCAGTTGGTGAATATCTCATTTAACACTCAGTGAATTTCTTACTGAGGTAGTTTATCGCCCTTTCTTTCTTTCCTATCTCATCATGTTGGCCAAGCACACATCATATAGAATTGTCAAATACTGTCAAATACAATATCAGTGGCCTATCTAAACTAGGTGGTGACAGCACTAGGGCATTAGACAGGTACTATTCTACCTTGTCAAAAGTTTTATAGCATTCATCATCCCATACGCCTGGATTTTGTTTCTTAAGAAGACGGAATATGGGGTCACATTTCTCAGTTAGTTGTGAAATGAACCGAGTAATGTAATTTAGTCTTCTTAGGAAACCTCGAACATCCTTTTGAGTGCGCGACGGAGGCAATTCTTGTATAGCCTTGACTTTTTTTGGGTCGATCTCAATTCCCTTTTCACTAACTACGAAACCTAGCAATTTTCCTAACCTAGGCCCGAAAGTACATTTTGTTGGATTGAACTTTAGCTGAAATTTTCTCAACCTCAAGAATAATTTCCTCAAAACTTGCATGTGCTCCTTTTCTGTTCGAAATTTTGCAATCATACCATCGACGTAAACCTTGATTTCCTTGTGCATCATGTCATGAAACAAGGTTACCATGGCTCTTTGATACGTTGCTCACGCATTTTTTAATCCAAATGGCATCATCTTATAGAAAAATGCTCCTCATAAGGTCACGAATGTGGTCTTTTCCATGTCTTTGGAATGCATCTTTATCTGATTGTATCCGGAGAAGCTATCCATCAAGGAGAACAGTGAGTAGCCTGTCATATTATCTACTAAAGTGTCAATGTGCGGCAATGAGAAATTGTCTTTTGGGCTGGCCTTATTTAAGTCTCTGTAATCTACACACATCCGTACCTTTTCGTCTTTCTTAAGACGGGGAAAATATTGACTACCCATTCTGAGTATTTAACCACCTGTAATAACCCAGCATCGAATTGCTTATTGACCTCTCCTTTTATTTTTATCACAAAATTGGACCTCATCCTTCGAAGCTTCTGCTGAGCTGGCTTGCACTCTTCTTTTATGGGGAGACGGTGTACCACAATATCAGTGCTTAACCTGGGCATATCTTGGTACGACCATGCGAAGACATCTTTAAATTCTTGAAGAAACTCAATGAGGTATCGTTTTGTTTCTTCAGCTATACAAGTTCTAATTTTCCCTTCTTTTCCTTCTTCGAAGATCAAAATCTTTACTATCTCTTTGTGAGGTAGGATTTGTTTCTCTTCTTGTTCTACCATCCTTAACAAATTCGAAGATAAGTTACAGTCTTTTTTCGTCTTTAAAATACTGAGATCCCTCTAGGAACATGTCTCGCTCAAAAGGAGATCCTGGGTCAGTAGCAGCGTCGCTCATGTCGTAGATATCTAGAGACCTATTGTAGGCACGAAGGAATATCCAAAGAACAAATAAATCTAAGAATAGCTATTTGTATGGTATGGTTATCAATGAAATGAAAGAATAAAAGAATATTTACTCAGAGTGATACAAAAAAAAATGTATTTTTTATTCAAATAAAGATATTGGACATGAGCCTATTTCATAAATGGATTCTTATTCCTTTTAGGTTTAAAGCAACAAGCATGTTTTGAACATTACTCTGAATTAGCTCTAAAAACTACAGGAATATCTTTCATAGTCTAGTTGTTTAGAACACTTCCAGGCTTATAAGGGCGGATGCCCGATAAGTTTTTTTCCACCATTCCCTCTTCAGATTTGGCGTTGATGCTCAGATTTCTCATCATATCTTTAGCAATTTCTTTCCTTGTCATCTTCCGTTCAGGGTGAATAATTCCTCCTGGTACTAATGTTCTGGATATATGAGGGAAGGACATTGGTTCCCATTTGACCTCTACCCCACTTAATCACGCTCTTCTTCAGTCTTGCTTCCTCTCCAACTCCTTCTTCCTCTGCTTCGCATCGGCTTATACCCCAAGCCAAAGTGACCCCGTTTGTCAGCCAAGATTGGTATTTCAACCCATTCATGGAGGAATTTCCTAAGTCCCCTTCCAGGCGATTTTCATTTTCTCACTGTCAGTTGTAAGCTCATCCTCGTGGATTTGGATATTTTGGGCATTGGGATCTTACTTACCTCGACGATGAAGGTTGCATTCACAAATTCTAGCGACCGAAAGGAACATTCTATCGCATCACAATCAGCCTCTATGTATGGCGTATTACTGGTAACGGACGCAATAATGTCTTCTTCCGTGGTTATCATTACAAATCGGCCCTCCATTACCAACTTTTTCTTTTGGTGCAGTGATGATGGTATTGCCCCTGTTGAGTGAATCCAACACCTCCCCAATAGGAAATTGTAAGAAGGCTTGATGTCCATCACTAAGAAGTCTACCTCGTATATATTTGGATCGATCAAGAGAGGTATCTCAATCCTTCCCATTACCTTCCTTTCAGTGCCGTCAAATGCTCTCACTATGTTTTGGCATGTCTTCATGTGAGAGCTATCCATAGGCAACCAGTTCAATGTGGATAGGGGCAATACATTCAGTGACAATCCATTGTCAATCAGTACCCCCGGTAATGTATACCCCTTACAGTGGACGGTGATGTGTAGAGCTTTAATGGATCCCATGCCCTCGGCGGTATTTTATCGTCATTAAAAAAGATGAAATTATAGGCGCTTATGTTGTTGACAAGATAGTCTAGTTTGTTTACAGAAATATCATTAGAGACTTTGGTTTCATTTGACACATTCATTAGCACGTTACGGTATGTCTCCGAGCTTAAGAGTAAAGCCAGTACCGATATGGAAGCTGGTTGCTTATGTAGTTTTTCCACGACACTATACTCGCTATTTTTTAGGAATTTCGAGAATTCCTTGGCTTCTTTCTCATATACCAGCTCATTAAGAGGTAGTTCTTGCTTCTCTTTCCTTTGTTTGATCACCAGGGATTTCCCTTTTACAGGTTCAACTTTTGTATTTGGGCCATCATAACGTCTTCCACTACGTGTATAGAAACCTACATCCTAACCTTCCTCTGGCGTGCTAATCGGGCCTACCTCTCTTGGGATTGTCACATTACAGCCATAGTTCCAAGGAACCCTTTTACTATCTTTATAAGGAAAAGCAACGGGTTTCTAGATTACAACTCTCGGTGCAATTCTTACTCTGGCTTCATTGATTCTTGGTTGTGAGATGATTACCACCGGATGGTTGGCCTCATAGATCTTCTCTGTCGACCCTCCCTCTAAGGCACACACTTCTTCTCCTTTAGTATACTCAAAGAACTCGAGCTTCTTTTTTTCCATTAGACCTTGTACTGAGGCCCTGAATTCACTGCATTTTTGAATCTCATGATCTTCATCACCATGGAACTCACAATAGTTCCTTTCTTCTCAGGACCTGTTCCTCGAGTCTTATGTGATTAACCCCCTTTCCACTATTTTTTCCAAACTTCTTTCAACGGGGTTTTTACTTCTGCAATATTCTTCTTGATTTTCTTCCTTGTATTCTCGACTATCACATTTACACCCTTATCAGCATGGTTGGGTAACAGATTTTCTGCACTAGATGGATCATCAAATTTTACAATGCCCATTTTAATGACCCTTTCGACTAAATTTTTGAAAGCGGTACAGTTTTCTATTGAGTGTCCCATGATTCCCATATGGTATTCGCATTGGGCGGTTACGTCGTACCATTTAGGGTATGGGGGTTGCATTGGTTTTAGGTAAAAAGGGGATACAACATGTGCATCGAATAAACTTTGGTTAACACCCTATACGTCATTGGAATAGGTGTAAACTGGAGTTTCTCCGTATTTTGCCTTGTGTTAAACTCTTGTCTTGGTTGGCCTTGATGGCAAAAGGTTACCGTTCTTAGTTGGTTCATAGTAACTGGTTTCAAATAACCCCTGTTATACGTGCCCACGTTATTTACCTCATTTTCTCTTTTTCTTGGGGCCGACCTCTTTGAGCTTTCCCTGGCCTCAATTTTGCCGCACCTTATTGCATTTTCTATCATTTTGCCAGACATCACTATGTCTGAGAAGCTCTTAGTTGTGCTTCCCAGCATGTGATTGATAAAAGGTGCCCTCAGGGTATCAATGAAAAGCATGGTAGTTTCCTTTTCTAGAAGTGGCGGTTGCACTAGAGGTGTGCATGGTAGGCCGGGGCCGGGTTCTGGTCGGGCCAACTAAAAATTTAGGCTGTTCATTGGGCTCGAAGCCAAGCCAGACCCAAAATGGGCCTAAAATTTTGCCCAAGCCCGCCCATATAAAATACTAAAACTGCCCAAATTTTACTTACCAGATTAATTTTTTATATTATTTTATATAATTTTAAATATATATAATACATCAAAATATTAAAAATCAAAATAAATATTTTTCAACAAATTGAGAAATAAATTTTAAAAATATGTAGACTTAAATAACACTAAAATATATGCAACTTAACAAGCAAATTCCTCTAAAATAATAACAAAATTAACAAATACTTTTAAAATAATAACAAAATTAACAATAAAATAAGTTTTATATAATATCTAAACAATAACAACAAAATAATAGAAACATAATAGTAAAATGGTAGCAAAATAAAGAGAAAACAATAAGAAAATAATATTTAAAAATAATTTTTTTGCCTTTAATGAATCAAAGTCTGCCCTGCCAAGAAATTCTTACGAGGCGCGCCCATTTTTAAACGGCCTCATTTTCTGTCCAAGCCCATTTTTCGGCCTATATTTTTACTCGAACCCTCCCATTTTTGGCGGGCCTTGGTCGGTAGGTGGCTCAAATTTCTGCTCACTTCTAGGTTGGACTTGCGTGGCGACTTCCCTCCATCTTTGAGCATATTGCCTGAACCTTTTGTTTGGCTTTTTCTCCATATTCTGTAGTGTGATTCTGTCAGGTGCCATCTCTTTCATGTGGCCATATTGTTTCATGAAGACCTGTGCCAGGTCCTTTCACAAACTAATTTGGGCACGATTTAGATGATTATACCATTTGGCCGTAGCCCCAGTCAAGCTGTCTTGGAAACAGTGAATCAATAACTGATTGTTACTGACATATATGATCATCCTCCAACAGAACATTGTAATGTGAGCATCAGGGCAGCTGGTCCCGTTATATTTTTCAAATTCCAACATTTTGAACTTTGGAGGTAGCACTAGATTTGGGACCAAGCTCAATTCCTTAGCATCAATTCCACAGTGGTAATTAGCGCTTTCCAACGCCTTGAATTTCTCCTCTAGCCATTTGCATCGATCTTCCAGTTGCTTTGGGAGCTCCACTCTCGCCTTTCCCATTTTCGCTATATCATCAAGGTCGGGGAAAATGGGATTTGCTGGATTGTCTTCGGGGTTGGAGTCTGAACCTATCGGGAAGTTTATCGGTGCAGAAGAACTGGTCTAATATTGAGGTCTGATGTTGAAGGACACCCTTTGTGGTTGTGCTTGGGTGTTCATTGGGGTGAAGCCTAGAGGATAAGCAGGGTCCTCGTTGTTGTCTCCGATATTGATCATAGGGCTCTTTCCTTTATCCAGCCCCCCAACCAACAATTGTGTTAACTGGCTTATCATGTTTCTCTAGGATTCTAGCATTTGATCCCTCACATCCTGTTGGATTTTGGCCAACGGTTCTTGCATTTTTATTTGTAATTGATCCTAGATCTCTCTTTGCATCTTTTCCAATCTTTCTAGCCTTTGGTCCATGGCTTTAGTCTTTCTTTGTGTACCGTAATGATATTCCAGGGTAACTGCCACGATTTTAGAGTCCCTTTGTGAGTTTTAGTGCACATGAGGCAATGTAATGCTGATGCGTGAATGCAATGAATGTAAAAGGAAAAAAGGCATTGATTCTGATTCAATTTCATTAGAATAACCTTTCTAGAAAATAAATTTCTTTACATAAAATGGATTACATGTATGGCTTTACCCTAATTCTTAAGGTCTTGACATGCTTAAGAAGCCAAGCTAACTCTCGGCCTCGATCTGACTCTAACTCATATTTCAAACTCAGTACATCAGCCTGGACCGCCAAGGTTTGTAAATGATTAGCCATCTCTCGCACTTGATCCAAAGCTTCACCCATGACGTAATCCCTATCCCTGACCTAGTCTTGAGATCGATGAAGTTGATTTTTCCATCGCTCATTATTTGATTCTAGTAGTTCAACCTGGAGTTCACAGTTTTGTAGCGTGGTTTCAAGTTCTTCTATCCTCCCTTTTAGTTCCTCAATCTTACTTAGGTTGCCCTTAATTCGATTACAGAGTTGCGACTACGATCTAGTGTAGTGACTTTTCTAACTCCGCCACCCGATCTCTTAACTTTTCCTTTTCATTTTGGCTCTCAAGCAGTTCTTATTGACATACGCAGCTTCTTGTAATTCATTTTCAAACTGTCCAAATCCTCTTTGGCCTTATTCTTTCCCTTCCTCAGTTTCTTAGCTTTTAGTTTCTAGACATCGACATCTAACCCCAGCTACATTTTATCTTTCTCCAATTGCTCGATTCTTTTTCCTAGTTCTGAGCTTTTCTTTCCAAAATCCTGTTTGATGATCTCTAGTTTAGACAGGACCACCTGCAAGTGTTCTTTTATTGATCGGATGTTTTCTTGATTTGACGTAGGAATGTTGTCGTTGATTCTCTGACCCCACCACTAGTCATACTCAGGGGTAGTCATTAGATTAGCAGTAAACCTTTTCATTCTACGAGTTTGGTTCTAGGCTTTCGATATCTCACGAACTTTCTTTTTGTAATTATCTCCCTTGTATACGAACTCGCACTGAGCTAACCCTTGTGTTGCTAGCGTGAAATGTCTTGACCTGTATTGCCTTAACACGAGTAGGAGAGCATAACCGATAGCTCCCCATATCCCAAGCAGGGGAACCCAATCAAAATCTCCACATCGATACAAGATCTCGTCAGGGACCATACAAGGGGCTCTCCACTCGATGTCTTCTTCTTGCAGACTTTGGAGAATTATCATCCACTTTTCCTTTGTAATATCATCTTGTCTCGACTTAGCCACTATCTCTGTCAGGGGAGAATAGCTTTCGGAGAAGATTTGATATGAGACCTTTTCCACTTTCCAAAAATGGTCGTGGAACCATGCCAACAAAAGTTTCGCGCACCCTATAAATTTGCCCTCGCCCGCTCTCCGGCACACGTTCAAGGATCTGAAAGTTTCGGCCAAAATCGCAGGAACTGGTGTGACCTTTTTGTCAAGTAGATCAAAGAGATCCGAGACTGCCTCATCTACGTGCCCTAATACCTTGGGGAATACGACCAAACTATAGATACTCAAAGTAAAAACATCAACCCTTTTCTTCATATATGGGTGTACTAGAATCAGATCCCTCAAGTTTTTTAAAGGGATACACTTACTATCTCCTTTTTGCTTGATTCAGGATTGTAACAGCCCGATCTTAACCCTAATCAGAATAGTGGTTTTGAGACCACAAATTCGAGTCAGAAAAATATTTTAAAATTATATTATGTGTTTATTATGTGTGAATTTGCTTGTGTGAAATTTTCGTGTTTTAATTTCATCGTTTGAGTGCTCGATTTAATAAAAAGGGTGTAATCGCGTAAAATAAAAATTTAATGGTTAAATATGAAAGTGCCTAATTGTTGTTGTCTTTATAATTTGGAGGTTTTATGATGCAATTAAATCGTTATATAAGTTAGTGGGCGGCAATGGTCAATAGTAACCTTATAATATATGTTTGGTATATTAATTTATAAAGGTTAATTAAGTAAAATAATAATAAGGTTAATGTTGAAACCATTTTTTAATTTTTCTGAAAAAACGGGGATCGACTTTTAAAATAAAATTGGAGTCGCCACCAACCTTTTTTGTTTAGGTGTGATTGGATCACCTTGTAAAATATTTTGGTCTACGAAATTAAATACCAAAAAGGGTTCAGGAGTCGGTTACACACAAGGAAGAATTAGCACCCCCGTACGCCCCAGAACGGGTATCAAATCGATTAACTAGTGTCCTTGTGTTGAAAACTTGAAAATGTTTAAGGTGTGACTCTTTTTAAAGGATGTTAATTAATTTTGAATTGAATCTCAAGATTCACTCGTTTCAAAGGAATAAAAACATCACAACCAATACGTTAGGATATTACATGTTTATACCTCGACACCGAGATCTTCTTTGATTTTCAAAACATGCAATTAAAAGGATATTTGGTTATTTGGTCGAACGAAAAATTGACACCCAGCAAATTAAGGCATAATTTTTCGAACTTCCCAAACACACAAATATTGCCTTATTTTGGGAAAACCTTTGAATAAGATTTTAAAATTAACTCAAAATGCTTTTATTGAATCACTATTTGATAATGAGAAAAAAAATATAATATAGAGCACAGAATAATAATGTACATAAACGAGTTCAAAATATACACATTTTGAGATTTAAATACGTGATATACTGAAATAATTTAAAATGATACATAATATAAATAACATATGTATAAAAATAATAATATAGGGAAGTGTTTGAAATAAATAAAACACAATTTTAAAATAAGATCTTTAAAATAACAATTATATATTTATATAGATTTAAAATGAAATATATATAGATTTAAAAGAAAATACATTTATAAAATATTATAAAATCAACAATATGTACATAAAAATAATTTTAATACTAATTATGCATAAATTAATAATATATAAGAGTATTTAAATTAAATATTATACAAATTATTAAAACAATGAGACATATAAAAGAATATTTTAAAATCAAATATTTATGCAATAAAATAAAATAAAATATACAAATGAAAGTTTTAAACACATTAAAACATTGTAAAATCAATAAAATAGTTCAAAATAATTTGTTAAAACACTTCTAAAATAAATAATGAATATATTTTACAAACTAAAAAAATACTTAATTGAAATAAGAATAAAATTAACAGGCTACTTCCTAAAAATTTAAACAGAGTTAAGGAATAAATTAAAATGAGCATAAATAATAAGGACAGAACCAACAATATTTCTGTGATTCAAAACGCAACGCATAAACTAGACTGAATTGAAAAAGCGCACAAATCTTTGGACAGAATTAATGAAACTAAAGAAATAAAAGAGCACCCAATCAAAGCTTAACATGAAACAAAAGGGACTGAGCGCGCAATTATCCCATCACCGCAAAAACATATGGATCCTATGGGTACTGGATCGGGTAAAGTCGGGTTATTTCATACGATGCTGTTTTAGTTCCATTGAAGCAGGCTCTAAACAGCGTCGTTTCAAACATTCTGATAAAACCAAAATCTAACCCTAAATCTATAACCCCTAATCAGTTATTCATTTGGGAAAGCAAAACCTAACCCTCCCCTTAATCAACCACCGCAAAATAAAAAAAAAAACTCCGACCCCCATGCGCTTCAGGAATCGGTGATGGAGCCCGCACCTGAAAGCATTATCAATTTCGTCTCCAAACCCCCATTTCAACTTCGATTTCGACGAAGTGAATTAGGATCCAGAGGTTGCATTCAACAGATAAGTACTCTGACTTTTCTTTTTTTCCCACACATAGTAAATGTATAGATAGAAACAGAAGAAAAAAATGAAGATAAAAAAACTCGATTAATTTTTTAAAAATCACCTTTCTGCATTTGATTTCGTGTTTGTATTGTGTATGTGACTCCATTCCAAAAAAAATCTGTGTAAAGTGCTAGGCTTTTTATAGCCATGGAAAAAATAAAATACACGTTTTCATTAAAAATCCTTCTACTGTATTCCATATTCTCCTATATTTTCTATCTTTTGTTGCTTTTTGTATGTAGGTGGAGAAGGTCGTTGTTGAGGCTGGCACTCGTGTGCATGGTGGCTAAGACGCAGATGCACGCGGGGCGCGTGGGGTAAGGATGCAGCACTAGAGGCTTCCAGAAACCCCTAAGGTTTCTGGAAATGTTAATGCTATTGGGCCAATCGGGCCAAATTTTAATTTTGGGCCATTTATTATTGATCGTTATTTTGTTGAGTTTTAAAATTTATAAAGAGAATGATCGAACCTAGAAACTAACTCTGACAATGACTTAAGGCAAGTGCACCTATCGAACAGTAGTATGGCTTAGGCAAGACCGGATTGTCGATCCCAAAGGAACTAAAAGTACTAATACTAACCTTCTTTCTATTATTTAGCCTAAATATTAAGTGATTGATTGTTTAATCTAAATTAACTAACTACTAAGCTAAAGACGCAAAGACAAAAAGAATGAATTGGGGAAATACTGTTGAGAAAACTCAGTTGATTAAGACGATAACCTTAGGAAGAATCCACCTAGACTTAACTTGTTATCTAACTCTGAACCAGATGATTTATTCACTTGACTTGATCCGTAGGATTCCCTAATTTATATTAAACCCTCTTTTGAGGTGAATAATGTCTAACCCTAGGTTGATTAATTGAAATCTCTTTCTAATTAAAACCCCTAGAATCGCATTAACTCGATCTATGGACTCCTATATTAGGTTTCACCCTAATTCGGCAAAATCTCGTCACCCTATCTATAGGCGTGCGATCAACTCCATTTAATTATGCTAGATCGACTCTTAGATAGGGACTTTTACTCCACCGCCTAAGCACATTCAACTTGAATCAATATCCCGAAAATATTAACACAAGAATTAAGCACACATAGTTAAGAACAAATCAAATATTTATCATATAGTTCAGAAAACAATAGCAAGATCTGTCTTAGGTTTCATCCCCTTCAGGTATCTGAAGGGTTTAGTTCATAACAATAAAAGAAAACATCTCAGAAGAAAAGATAAAACAAAACATAAGAAATCCCTATAACTCCCTGAAGAAATTGAAGGAGATATCCTCCATCTTGAGTATAATTCTGGCTTCTTGAGATTGATCAACTGGCTATCTTCGAGTGATTCCCACAAATCTGACCTTTCTGGCTCAACTCCTCGGCCTAGCTCACTGTCCCCTTTCAGGTTACACTTAGGGTGTTTATATAGGCTCTTGGAATACGTTTCTTTGGCCCTAAGTATCCTTTTCCGATTGAATTTTCTCTTTGCCACGACAGGGACACGGCCATGGCACACATCCGTGTGAATCTATTTCAGGCCGTGGTCAAGTCTGCTGAAGATACACGCCCATGTGTTTCGGGGTCCAGGCCATGTTAGAGTAAATTAGGGAGGCACGACCGTGTGGTCTTGGGCCCAGGCCGTGTCGATTTCTTCTTTGGCCCAATTTGGTTCATTTTGAGCCCGTTTTTTGTTCTTTTCGTCCCTAAGTGCTTTCCTGAGTATAAATCATGAAAAGAAAGGATTAAGAGAACCTTTTTAGACAAATCAAGGGATAAATCATAAAAGTATGCTAAATGTGGGATTAAAATATGTTACTTTTACGGTTTATCAATTGTATTTAAAATTTTGGGCTAGTTTGGGTTTGGGGGTAATAACAGATTTGGGCTAAAGGACTGATGGACTATTTATTTGGGTTTGTAATTTTGTATCTGGACTGCTATTTTTGAATCTATTTGGATTTTTGGTTTTATTTTGGTTTATTTTAGTTTAAATAGGCCCGGGCGAAAATGAGCTTTTACAGCTACCCCTCTTTGCTCGTTGCCGTGTAATGAGAATGGAGCAAAGACTTTAAAAAGGACCATTTTTCTTGATCTTCAAATATTTGACTTCTTTCGGTGCTTTTATTATTTGAGTAGCCTCATTCCATCCCGCTGCATCTTCAGGGGCATGAGAACTGGCACATTGATCTAAGACTTATAGCTTCAATCTGTTCTGCCACAACTTCGGGGAGATAAGATTTACTATCTTCACTTTGCTCCACTGTAACTTCAGGGAGATAAGGCTTGTATAGTAAATTCAATCTAACCTACTGTAACTTCAGAGGTATAGGATTCATCGTTTTCATCTGCTCCACTGCAACTTTAGGGAGATACGATTAACTGTCTTCAATCTACTCCACTACAACTTTAGGGAGATGAACTTGTGACTTCAACCTGCTCCACTGCAAACTCAGGGAGACAAGATTTAATGTCTTCGATCTGCTTCCTGCAACTTCAGGAATATCAGACCTGCTATCTTCAATCTGCTACACTGCAAACTCAGGGAGACAAGATCTAATGTCTTCGATCTACTTCCTGTAACTTTAGGAATGCCAGATCTGCTATCTTCAATCTGCTCCACTGCAAACTCAATGAGATAAGATCTAATGTCTTCGATCTGCTCCTGAACTTCAGGAATGCCAGATCTGCTATTTCAATCTACTCCACTGTAAACTCAGGAAGACAAGATCTAATGTCTTCGATCTGCTCCGGCAACTTCAGGAATGCTAGATCTGCTATCTTTAATCTACTCCACTGCAAACTCAGGGAGACAAGATCTGATGTCTTCAATCTTCTCCTGCAACTTTAGGAATGACAGATCTGTTATCTTCAATCTGCTCCACTACAAAGTTAGTGAGACATGATCTGATGTTTTTGATCTGCTTCTGTAACTTCAGGAATATCGGATCTACTATCTTCAATCTGCTCCACTGCAAACTCAGGGAGACAAGATCTGATGTCTTCAATCTGCTCCTACAACTTGAGGAATGCCAGATCTACTATCTTCAACCTGCTCCCCTGCAAACTTAGGGAGACAAGATCTGATGTCTTCGATCTGCTCTTGCAACTTCAGGAATGCCAGATCTGCTAATTCACCGATGTTGCAACCCCGTCCTCTGGGTGACCTTTCTGTAAAATCAGTTTTTTTTTTTTGTTTATGCTTATGCAAAATGGTTAGGATGCAATGATCAGAATGAATCTAATGTTCCTAACTAAATGTATTATGGACGACATTTGCATGAATGCAAAATGTTATGGGAATAATTTCTTACAATGATTAGGATGTAATGATCAGAATGAACCGAATGCTTCTAACTAAATGTATCTTGCATGGATGCATAATTTCATGAGAATGATTCCCTTTTAAAAGCTTAGGGTTGTTATTGCTCGTTGTTCCTCTAGGTTGTATCACTGATGTAATATCCTGTCTTCTTGTTCCACTGACATTTTTGACAGAAAGTTTGGAGAAATGATCACTGTTTAGAGTTTCCTTCTCAAATATTTCCAACCCTTAGACTTGGTGAATTCTAAATAAAAGTCCTGCTTCAGGTTCTCGTATTATTTAGAAGTTTTTCAGAGTAATATCCAAAACTTCTTTGTGAAAATGTTATTAATCCATTAATTATTACTTCAATACAAAATATTTGAAAGTGGTCATAATAATGGACAAAAATAAAATTTATCAGATATAAAATCTAAAAAGAATAGGCTAATTAAAGAAAGCAAACATTGCTAGAATACAAAATGATGAGGGGAAAAGATAGGTGCCCCAGATATTGCAGCTTGAGCTTCTCTATACGGACTTTTTAAAGACCATTTTAAACACAATTTGTGTTTAGGATATCGAGGGTACTTTGTTGATGGTCCAAGACATAACATCTCTCATCCTTCCTAATTCAGGTATGGCAAGATTACTGCATGCCCCATCATTGATTGTAATTTGAGCTGTCCTTTTCGGGTTTTTGACTCAAAACCCTTTCGGTCTCAAGGCGCTCTTTGCGGGTTTTCACCTTGGCCTCTCCGTTTTTCATTTTTTATCTTTTTTAGAAGGTCTCAAAGCACCCTTTGCGGGTTTTCACTTTGGCCTCTTTTCCTCTTCAAGAATAATACTTCTTAACCGAATCTGAATTTACAGGATTGGGCAAGTTTTTCCTATCCATCTCAGCCAAGATCAGTGCTCCTCTGGTGAAAGCCTTTTTCACCACATAAGGTCCTTCCCAATTTGGCATCCATTTCCCTCTGAAATCCTTTTGCATGGGGAGGATCTTTTTCAAAACTAGGTCTTCCTCGTGAAATTCTCTTGGGTGAACCTTTTTGTCATAAGCCCACATCATTCTTCTTTGGTACATCTGACCATGATGGATAGCCCTTAGCCTTTTTTCCTCAATCAAGTTCAACTGATCGTATTGAGACTGGACCTATTCAGCTTCATTTAACTTTAGCTCTGAAAAGACTCGAACGGAAGGAATTTCAACTTTGATGGGTAACACTGCTTCCATTCCATAAACCAATGAGAAAGGAATTGCCCCGGTGGAGGTCCTGACTGATGTTCGATAAGCATAGAGAGCAAATGGTAGTTTCTCGTGCCAATTTTTATAGGTTTCAACCTTTTTCCCCACAATCTTCTTAATGTTTTTGTTGGCTGCTTCCACTGCACCATTCATTTTTGGGCGATACGACGACGAGTTGTGGTGTCTGATTTTGAACTGACTACAGACCTCCGCTATCGTACTGTTATTCAGGTTGAGTGCATTGTCTGATATGATCTTTTCAGGCATCCCATATCGACATATGATTTTCTTTTTTAAGAAAATACTAATTGCCAATTTAGTGACGTTGGCTTATGAAGCAGCTTCTACCCACTTGGTGAAGTAATCAATGACCACAAAAATAAATCGATGCCCATTCGAAGCTTTCGCCGAAATTGGTCCAATGACATTCATGCCCTACATGGAGAAAGGCCATGGAGAAGTCATAACATGCATGGGTGAAGGAGGCACATGAATCTTGTCCCCATGGCATTTGTGACATCTCTTCGCATAGTTGATACAGTCTCCTTCCATAGTTGACCAATAGTACCCAAATCTCATAATTTGTCTGGCCATTGTAAAGTCGTTGGCGTGAGTCCCACAAACACCCTCATGAACTTCTTTCAGGATTTTCTTAGCTTCAATAGCATCACACATCTCAAAAGTACTTGATCATTTCTTCTTTTATACAGGACCTCCCCGTCTAATACATAATCATAGGCTAGCCTTCTCAATGTTCTTTTGTCATTCTCAGTTGTCTGCTCAGGATATTCACGATTTCCCACGTACCGTAATATATCATGATACCAAGGATGATTATCTCTTTCCTCTTTATCCATATTATAGCAATAGGCTGGAGCTTCGTAGATACTCATTTGGATAGGCTTTACATCCTCCTGTTTGCCCACTTTGATCATGGAAGCCAAAGTGGCCAAAGCATCCGCCATCTGGTTTTCTTCTCGTGGGAGATAACTAAAAGTGATATCTTCAAACTCTCAATTAACCGCATAACTATCCTTCGATAATTGATCAATTTGGGGTCTCTTGTCTCCCATTCACCTTTTAGTTGGTAGATCACTAGTGCAGAGTCTCCATATACTTCTAGCACTTTGATTCTGCGCTCCGTGGATGCCCGGAGTCCCATGATACATGCTTCGTATTCTGCCATATTATTTGTACAATCGAAATCCAATTTGCAAGTGAATGGGTAATGATCTCCATTTGGGGATACTAAGGCTACACCAATTCCATTACCGACATCATTTGATGCTCCGTCGAAATTTAGCTTCCAAAGATGATCCTTTAGGGTGTCTTCCTTCACTGCCGCTACATACATTAAATCCTCGTTGGGGAAATCAAAATTCAACAGCTCATAATCCTCTAAAGCTTTGCTAGCTAGAAAGTCTACTATTACGCTCCCTTTCACAGCTTTTTGCTCACATAGACAATGTCGAATTCAGAAAGCAGGATTTGCCATCTGGCCATCCTTCCATTTAAAGCAGTTGACTCCATCATGTACTTTAAAGGGTCTAATTTTGAGATTAACCATTTCGTGTGGTATAGCATGTATTTCCTCAATCTCCGAGTTGTCCAAATTAAGGCACAACACAATTTCTCAATTGGCGAATATCTCATTTTACACTCAGTGAATTTTTCCTGAGGTAGTATATCGCCTTTTCTTTTCTTCTCAAATCATCATGTTGACCCAGTACACATCCCATAGAGTGATCAAACACTGTCAAATACAGGATTAATGGCCTATTTGGGCATGGGGGTGACAATACTGGAGGGTTTGACAATTACTGTTTAACACTATCGAAAGCTTTCTAGCATTCATCATCCCACACGCCTGAATTATGTTTCTTCAGAAGAGGAAATATGGGATCACATTTCTCGGTTAACTATGAAATGAACCGAGAAATGTAATTTAACCTTCCCAAAAAACCTCAAACTTATTTTTGAGTGCGTGGTGGAGGCATTCTTGTATAGCTCGAACCTTGTCTGAGTCAATCTTGATTCCCTTCCCGCTGACTATGAAGCCCATCAATTTTCTAGATCTAGCTCCAAAGGTACATTTCATTGGATTGAACTTCAGTTGGAATTTTCTCAACCTCAGGAACAGTTTCCTCAAAACTCGAATGTGTTCCTCTTCTGTTCTAGACTTTGCGATCATGTCGTCCACATAAACTTCAATTTCTTTATGCATCAAGTCATGGAACAAAGTCACCATGGCCCTTTGCTATGTAGCTCCCGCATTTTTCAACCCAAATGGCATTACTTTATAATAGAACGTACCCCATAAGGTTATGAAAGTAGTTTTTCCCATTTCCTAAGGATACATCTTTATTTAATTGTACCCCGAGAACCCATCCATGAATGAAAACAACGAGTAACCTACTGTATTATCCACTAGAGTATCAATATGAGGCAAGGGGAAATTATCTTTCGGGCTGGCCTTATTCAAATCTCTATAATCTACACATATCCGTACTTTTCCATCTTTCTTAGGGACAGGCACAATGTTGGCTACCCATTCTGAGTATTTGACCTCCTACGGGAATCCGTCATCAAACTGCTTTTTAACTTCTTTTATTTTCAGCACGATGTCTGGCCTCATTCTCTGGAGCTTCTGTTGAATCGGCTTGCAATCCTCTTTTATGGGGAGGTGATGCACAACGATGTCAGTACTTAACCCTAGCATATCTTGGTATGACCACGCGAAGATATCTTTGAATTCCTGAAGCAACTCTACGAGGTCTCATTTCGTCTCTTCAGTTATGTACGTTCCAATCTTCACTACCTTTCCCTCTTCCAATGTCACAATCTCTACTCTTTCTTCATAAGGTAGAATTTTCTTTTCCTTTTGTTTTACCATTCTTAACAAGTCCGGAGATAAGCCACAGTCTATGTCATCTTCAAAGTCCTGGGATCCCTCTAAACACATATCTTGCTCAAAAAGAGATTCTAAATTCGTAGTAGCGTTACTCATGTCATTGATATCCAAGGACCTGTTGTAGGCACAGAAGAATGTACAAAGAATGAATGAATTTGAGAATAACTATTTGTACGGTATGCTTATGAATGAAATGAAAGAATGATTCAAAACAAAGGTCCAAGGAAAAAAAAATAATGAAAGAATGAAAGAATCTAAAGAACGAGAAGATTTTTTATTCAAAATGATCTCAAGTATGTATTTCATAATGAAATTTATACATAAGCCTATTTCACAAAGGAATACTTATTGCTTCTAGGCTAAAAGCAAAAAGTCTGTTCGGAACATTACTCTGAGTAAACTCTAAAAACTACACGAATTTCTTCTGCAGTCCAATTATTCAGAACACTCCCAGGCTCATAAGGGCAGATATCTAACAAGCTCCCCTCTTCTATTTCCTCCTCGTATATGGCATTAATATAGACATTGCCCAACATTGCTATGATGTCTTCTTCTTTTGGCGCCTTCTGCTCAGCATGAATGGCCCCTCCCGACACAAAGGTTTTGGATATGTGTGGAATTATCATGGGCTCCCACTTGATTTCTTCACCACTCAAACTAGTCCTTCTTCTTTCCTGCCTCTTTTCCAACTCTTTCTTTCTTTGTTTTGCATCTGGCTTGAATCCTAAGCCAAAGTGATCTTGCTTTTCTTTCAACATTGGAGCCACAACTCTCCCTGAAGATACTTTCCAAGCCCTTGTCTTGGCAAAGCTCTTTTTCCTACGGTCATCTGCAATCCCATTCTCGTGGTTTTAGAGATTTTTGGTACCAAAATTCTATTTTCTTCCGTAATGAAGGTTGCAATCACAAATTTCAAGGACTGAAAAGAGCACTCGATTTTCTCGTCATTCGTCTCCAGATATGGTGCATCACTAGTTACAGCTGCGATAATATCCTCTTCAGCATTTATTGTCACTAGCCGACCCTCTAATACTAACTTCAACTTCTGACATAATGATGAAGGTACCGCTCCCGCTAATGAATCCACGGTCTTCCTAGTAAGTAGCTATAGGAAGGTTTGATATCCATGACCAAGAAGTCCACCTCATATGTTGTCGGACCAATTAGCAGCGGTATTTCAATCCTCCCCATAACTCTTCTTTGCGAGCCATCAAATGCCCTAACTATGTTTTTGCATTCTTTCATGTGGGAATGATCCACAGGTAATCTGTTTAATGTGGATAAGGGTAATACATTTAACACCGACCTATTGTCTATCAAAACCCCTGGCAGTGTGTACCCTTTGCCTCTAGTGGTAATATGTAAAGCCTTAGTAGATCCTCTACCGCCTTGCGAAATTTCATCATTGTTGAAGTAAATAAAGTTATCAGCGCTTATATTCTTGACTAGTCGATCGAGCTTACCAACTGAAATATCATTGGCCACATATGTCTCATTCAAGACCTTCATTAGTGCATTTCTGTGTACCACCGAACTTTGAAGTAAAGCTAACATAGCTATGCGCGCTGGCTATTTGTGCAGCTGTTCTACAACACAGTATTCACTGTGTTTCAAAAATTTTAGGAATTCCCTAGCTTCCTCCTCTCTCACTGGCTCATTAACGGGCAACTTAGGCTCGACTGATTTTTCTTTCTCTTGCTCCACCATTGGAGCTTTCCTTTTTATCAAATCATAGCATCTCCCACTACAAGTATGAGAACCTACATTTTGATCCTCCTTTGAAGCACTAGTTGGATGCTCTTTTCCTTGGATCGTCACATTACAATCATAGTTCCAAGGGACTCTCTTGTTATCCCTATACGAAAAAACTACTGGTTTTTGAATTATGACTCACGGTGTTACCTGTGTTCTGGCTTCATTGACTCTTGGCTTCGAGATGATTACTACTGGGCAGTTTCCCTTTTGAACCTTTGCCATTGATCCTTCCTCTAAAGCATAAACCTCCTGTTCTTCTGATCCCTCAATCTCCTCGTAAAATTTCATCTCTTTATTATCCAACAAATTTTGCACTATGGCTCTGAACTTAGTGCATTCCTAGATTCAATGCCCTTCTCTATTATGAAACTCGCAATAGTTCCTCTTTCCTTCGGACTTCTCTTCTGAATTCAATGTGATTAGTCCTCTCACCACCATCTCATTCCAAACTTGTCTCAATGGGGTTTTGACTTCTACAACCTCATATTTAACTTTCCTGCCCCCACCTTCATTTATTCCATTTCCTCCTTGATCAGTATGATTAGGCAAAGGGTTGCCTGCTACATTTGGTACAGGTGGGTCGTCAAACTTCACGATCCCCATTTTTATTAGCTTTTCGACTACTTTCTTGAATACAGTGCAATTCTCAATTGAATGCCCCACATTCCAGCATGATATTTGCATTGGGCATTTGCATCATACCACTTAGGAAACGGGGGTTGCAGCGGTGTTAAGTAGAAAGGGGTGACAACATGTGCATCAAAAAGGTTCTGGTACGGCTCTCTGTACGTCATCGGCATAGGTGTGAACTGTGTCCTTTCATTGTTCACCCTTGTGCTGGATTCCTGTCTCGGGGGACCTTGATGATTAGTGGTTGTTGCTTTTGGCTGGCTCACCGTGATCGCTCTCGAATAACCCTTTTTATATGTAATCATGTTATTCACCTCATTATCCCTCCTTCTCAGGGCTGATCTCTTGGTGACTTCCCCTACTTCAATCTTCCCACATCTTATCACATTTTCTATCATCTCCCCAGACATTACGATATCAGAAAAGCTTTTAGTAGTACTTCCCAACATGTGGTTGATGAAGGGAGCCTTCAAAGTACTGATGAAGAGCATGGTCGTCTGTTTCTCTAAGAGCGAGGGTTGGACTTGTGTCGCCACCTCCCTCTATCGCTGGACATACTGTTTAATGAAAGCTTGAGCCAAGTCTTTCCATGAGCCAATTTGGGAAGGGGTTAAATGATTGTACCACTTGGCCGCAGACCCAGTCAGACTTTCTTGAAAATAGTGTATTAATAACTAGTCGTTGTTGACATATCCTGTCATTCTCCGATAGAACATCGTTATGTGAGCTTCAGGACAGCTAGTCCCATTGTACTTTTCGAACTCTGGCATTTTAAACTTCAGTGGGAGCACCAGATCAAGGACCAACCTTAAATCCTTCACGTCAATCCCACAACGAGAATCAGTATTTTCCATTACTTTAAACTTCTCTTCCAGCCACTTACACTTCTCTTCTAATTGCTTTTGGGATTCTGTCACTGCTCTTTCCTCTCCTACCACTTCATCCAAGTCAGGAACAATTGGATTGTTTGAATTACGGCCAGGGTTAGAGCCTGAGCCAGCCTAGAAATTCATCAGTATCGAGGCTTCGGCCTGAATCTGTTGTGGCCTGATAGTAACAGATGATCTTTGTGGATTTCTCTCAGGTTGCACCTGTACATGTGGTGGAGTAAAACCAGGGGGATATTGAGGATATTCATTACTTTCTGTGATATTATCCATTGGGCCTTTCCCTTTGTCCATTCCTCCCTCCAGTAATTGAGTCAATTGAGACATCATATTTTTTTATGATTCCATCATCTGGTCCATCATATCCTATTGGATCTTAGCCAGCTGCTCCTGCATTTGTAGCTGAATTTTATCTTACATCTCCCTTTGGAGTTGTTCAAGTTTTTCTAATCTCTGATCCATATCTTTCATCTTGGTTTGGGTACCGTAAGGATGTTTGGTTTTGTTGGTCTCTAGGTTATTGATGAAATAATTTCAACCAATCAGGGTCTTCTCATTAAATCCAATGCACGTGATGTAATTCTATGTGAGTGCATGAAATGAATGTAAAGAGTTGTCAATTCTGACACAATTTCCTTTAAAAACCTTACTAGAGGGCAAAATTCTTTACATGAAACGTATTACAAATATACGGACAACCGCATTGTCTTTCGTTTTATTAGAAAATTTATTCTCCATGCCAAGCTCTCTAATTTAGCAATTGAACATGCATCGACACTCTTTCAAATATGAAATGACATGTAATGCAATCATAGCCAAAACAAAACGAAACACATTAGTACAAAGTAAAAACAAACAAAAGGAAACAAATAAAGCACTTATTCGGATAACCACTATGGTTTATCGCAGCACTATTTAGGGTGGGCTCTTAAGGTCTTTTACATGAGATTTGAGTTCTAAAGAGAGGGTACCTGAACCAGAAAATTCCTCAATCCTCACCCATCATAGGCTCATATGGATTGACTTCAGCTTAAGGGAAAACATTTCCTTATGGCCATGTGGAGATGAAAATCTCACTAAGCACATAGGTACATATGTATTCCAGAAGCAGTCCACTAGCCCATGCGGAGGTGAAAACCTCACGAAGGCATAGTTTCTCACTCCCACTTACAAGTGTAACCATAACAGTCATGCAATGCAATACAAGAGTATTCTATGAGATTTTAATCATAACATCAATAAATGCATTAAAAGAAACGTGATTTTTCAAAACAATTTTCCAACTTTTCAATCAAAAGGACAAAACTTAATCAATCTATGGCCTGACTCTCAACCAATCCCCAGTGGAGTCGCCAAGCTGTTGAAACCATTTTTTTATTTTTTTTGAAAAAACGGGGATCGACTTTTAAAATAAAATTGGAGTCGCCACCAACTTTTTTTGTTTAGGTGTGATTGGATCACCTTGTAAAATATTTTGGTCTACGAAATTAAATAACAAAAAGGGTTCGGGAGTCAGTTACCCACGAGGAAGGATTAGCACCCCCGTACGCCCCAGAACGGGTATAACTAGTGTCCTTGTGTTGAAAACTTGAAAATGTTTAAGGTGTCACTCTTTTTAAAGGATGTTAATTAATTTTGAATTGAACTCAAGATTCAGTCATTCCAAAGGAATAAAAATATCACATCCAATACGTTAGGATATGACATGTTTATACCTCGACACTGATATCTTCTTTGATTTTCAAAACATGCAATTAAAAGGATATTTGGTTATTTGGTCGAACGGAAATGTAACACCCCAAACCCGGTCTATGCGTTGAGACTAGATTTGGTTTGTTACATGATTCGAACTATTCTTAAATCCTTAATGAGTTGAAAAACTACAATATTGTTTACTTGAGTTTAAAATTTGTAGAGTATTAGATTTTGATAAATATTTAAAACATTAGTTGAAAATCATTGTATTATCTAAAACCGTTAGGAAATTTGTTAAAGAGATAGCAAGAAAAGAATTATTTATAAAAGAATTCCTTATACTTTGAAAACCCAAGTTCATTTTAGTAAAGCATCATAAATCACATTACATGATTTAAAAGCCCAAATAAAGTTTAAATTCCAACACACATAAAATCCATAAGTTATTTATAGAGGCCATTTATTACAACATCCCCAAAATAGTAAAATAATAATTAAAAGTTCAGAATTTAAATAACCCTTATTTAGCAAGATGGCCTCCACGAAGTCATCCTCATTAAGTCCACATCGGTTTCCATTACGAGATGGAAAGAAATTAAAGGGTGAGTTACTTAGAACTCAATGTGTGTAACTCACTTACCACCATTATTGGGCGGATTGTCAAGATATTATGTTGGGCTTGGCCAATCCGAATTCAACAATATAACATGAATTTAAAATAATTAATAATGCATGAAAATGAAATTCCCAACCCAAACCTAATAACCATCCGCTAACACCCCGTACCAACCATCACACCTGAGGATCAAGTCAACCCACCCCGCCATCACACCAATCGTAGGCATTAAGCCTTTTATAATTGTGGCATAGCCACCAACTAGAGGCAATAAGCGATATTGTAAGCGAGCCACCGAACTAGAGGCAATAAGCGATATTGTGGCGAAACCACCGAACTAGAGGCAATAAGCGATATTGTGTGCGAAACCACCGAACTAGAGGCAATAAGTCGATATTGTGGCAATCGCCATTCTTCTCTTCATAAATCCCACCCATGCAATTATACATGTACTTTAAAAATATAAAATTTATTATCAATACATAACATGGTGGGTTTTATCAATGACATTTCATTTGGCCCATAATTATAGCAATTTATCCATTTAGCAATTTAGTGGGCTTTGGCCCATTTACCAAACTAGGCGTTTTGGCTAAATTTTAACGAACTAGAGTATTTATGGCCCAATTTATCGAACTAGAGTATTTACGCCCATTTTCACGAACTAGAGTATTTACTGCCCATTTTCACGAACTAGAGTATTTACTACCCATTTTCACGAACTAGAGTATTTACGGCCCATTTTCACGAACTAGAGTATTTACGGCCCATTTTCACGAAACATCAAATTTTCATAATATCAATTAATTTCTTGAGGCGTTTTGAAATTTTCACGATTTAGTCGCTTTTACGTATTTCGTCAAAATATCAATTTTGTGCTTTTACCGATCTAGTCGTTTTACGATTTTTCTACCATACCGAAATTTGACATACAACCCTAAAATAATGAGGGTGAAATTACACACCTCGATACCGTGAGTATTATCCCTTCGCTCCTCGGCACCTAAAATATATTTCGATTCGTTAGACAACTAATTCATAAAAATAATCTTATTTGTTAATGGATCCAAAATCTTACCCTCTTGATTTTGAATCACTTGATTTTCGGTTTTCCTTCGTTTATCGATTCACTAGCGTAGAATCCACCAACGATATACGGCTCCGAGGTTCGTACTACTTCAAATAATGGACTTCTTTGGAAGATGGCCCACAACCCGTGGAAAATCCTGATTGCGAAACCGCTCTTCGTTTGAATGGGGATTTACAGATCCACCCTCTTACGATAACTAAACACCGCCCTTTTCTTCCCTATCTTGACGTCTTCAAGATCCAAAAGAATTTAGTTAGTTCTAAAATAATATCAATAATACTAGAGATTTAAAAAGTAGGATTTCCTTACCAAAATGAAACGTTTCCAACGTTTCCACGATTCTCCCGATCACTTGAATTCCAATCTCCGTTATTGCACTAAATAATAACGAAATAAACGTTATTAGTATGAATGCTATATCAATCCAAAAAGACTCTCAAAATCCTATGATATTCGGCCATAATATCACTAATCAATAAATAAAAAAAAATGGAGAGAAACCCTTACCTACTTCCCACGGACGAAAAGCAAGATTAAGAATGATGTTTAATTGATGGAAGATTCGCTATAAATGATTAAGAATGGAAAAATAATTTTTGGCTTATAGGCACAATAACATTCGCCAAGAGAGTGAAGATGGAGAGAATTTTCGATTGAAAAGAAATAGTATAAGAACGAAAGGATGATGGTGATGATGTTTTGATTTCAAGGAGATTAGAAGAAAAGAAAAGAAAAATAAGAACTTTAGGTGCTGGTATATTCGGCCATGGCAAAGAAAAAAAGAAAAGAAATTGATTTTGGTATAGGTGATTTCAAGACAAGAAGAAAGAGGCACAAGAATTGGTTATCAAGATAAGAAAAGGAATGACCAAATGGTCACAAAACTTTGGCTTAACCAAGTGCAAAAACTTCGCCAAATAGGGATATTGAAAGGAGAGGAATAAAATTTCTGCACAAAGTGCAAGGTTAACCAAAGAGAAAAGAATGAGATTTTTGCCAACTAACAAAATTTTGGCTCTCCTCCCCTACCAATATTGCCGTCCAGCCTATGGTCAATTGGCCATTATTTCTTTCCAAATTTTCCCTAGATAAGTGCCTTATGTCCCCCTATCTTTCCTTAAACTTTTGATTCCATACCATATGTTAGTTGTTACCTTAATCTCTTGATACACTAACCAAAATACATGGTCAACACCTTCCTTATATGTCCCTTGCCGACACTTCATAGCCATGAGCAGAAAATTAAAACAAAAATTTTATCTAGGTGCTATACAAGGGATTCGAACCTCTTCCCTCTTACTTGAACCCATGCGCCATTCTCCACCATGCCATATGCTCATTTTATGACACTTTAAGCACATAATTTAGCTTAAGTCTTAATCACCTTTAATTCACTTCAATAAATTCCCAATAATAAATTTTATTCTTCTCCAATTTATGCTTTACCCTCTCTAGGACTTTAGTAAACACTAAAATAAAGAAAAAAAAAAAAAAAAAAAAAATTTTCCTTTAACATCTAAACACCAAAATCATGCCAATTTAAATACTCGATTTTAGGGTGTTACAACTCTACCCTCCTTAAAGAAAATTTCGTCCTCGAAATTTACAGTTGAAAAAGGTGAGGGTATTGTTGCGAATTGCATCCTCTGCTGGCTCCCACGTAGCTTCTTCCACTCCGTGGTTCGCCATAGAACTTTAACTAACGGCACGGTTTTCTTCCTTAGTACCTTGACATCTCGGTCTAGGATTTCCACCGGTTCTTCTTCAAAGGACAAATCAATTCACTCCAATTCTTCTACCGTATAATGTGCAAAGGATCCGACCTATAACGCCTCAACATGGAAACATGAAAGACATTGTGAATTTGATTTAACTCGGAGGTAACTCAATCGATATGCCATCGACCAACACGCTTCAAACACACGATAAGGTCCAATATATCTAGGACTTAGCTTGCCCTTCCTTCCTAATCAAGATCTTTTTCCAAGGAGATACCTTCAAGAAAACCCGATCTCCACACTATACTCGATGTCCCTCCGCTTCAGATCTGCGTCGACTTACATCTATCTCGAGGCTTCTTTCAACCGTGCTCGAATAACTTTTACCTTATCCTCGGTCTCGATATCATCTCGGACCTAACATCATCTTTCGCCCAACTCAGTCCAACAAATAGGAGAGCGACACTTACGACCATACAATGCCTCGTAAGGTGCCATCCAATGCTAGGCCGATAGTCATTGTTATCATAAATTTCGCGGTGGTAGATAATCCTCCCAACTACCCTCAAGTCGATTACACATCCTCTTAACATATCTTCCAATATCTCGAATTACTCTTTCCGACCGACCATCAGACTGAGGATGAAAAGCCGTACTGAAATTCAACTTTGTTCCCAAGGCTTCATGCAGAGCTTTCCAGAATCGTGATGTAAACCTAGGGTCCCTATCCGATATAATAGATACAGGTACCCCATGTAACCTCACAATTTCGGATACGTAAAGTTTCGCCAACTTCTGCAAAGAATAATCCGTCGCGAACTGGCAAGAAATGAGCAGTCTTCGTCAACCGATCAACAATTACCCAAACGGAATTTTTCTTAGTAGGTGTTAACGGTAACCCACTAACAAAATCCATAGTTATCCTCTCCCATTTCCAAAGAGGAATCTTTATCGGTTGTAACAATCCAGACGGTAATTGGTGTTCTGCCTTCACTTGCTGACAAGTCAAACATTTTCCCACAAACTCAGTAATCTCACGCTCAACCACAGCCACCAATATCATTCACGGAGATCTCGATACATCTTATTTCCTCCGGGATGCATAGCATAAGGGCTACTATCGCCTCCAGTAGAATCGGTTGCCTCAAATCTAGATCCTTAGGCATGCATACTCTCCTCGAAAGCACAACACACCCTCGGTGTTTATTCCAAAATCTTCAATTTCACCATTTTCAACTTGTCAAGTAAGGGTCCCAACTTCTCATCGATGTCTGCTTTTCCTTGATTTGTTCCACCACGAGGCTTCACCAGATTACGCTAACAAACCGCCATCCTCGTCTGAGACTCAAATGGGCAAATAGAGCTCTTAATTCAGATACCGCCTTCCGACTTAACGCGTCAGCTACCACGTTAGCCTTTCCAGGATGGTATTCGATGGAGAAATCATAATCTTTTAACAATTCTACCCATCTTCTTTGTCTTAAATTCAACTCCTTCTGGGTAAGGAGGTATTTAAGACTCTTGTGATCCGTGTAGATTATGGACTTCTCACCATAGAGATAGTGCCTCCAAATCTTTAGAGCAAAGACAACGGCAGCTAACTCCAAATCATGAGTAGGGTAGTTTACTTCGTGTGGCCTCAATTGACGAGAAGCATAAGCCACCACCTTTCCATTTTGCATCAACACACAACCTGCACTTCGTGTGAGACGCATCACAATAAACAGTGAATTCTTTTCCGGCCTCCGGCTGAATCAAAACTGGAGCTTCTGTCAGGATCTTCTTCAATTTCTCGAAACTCTCTTGCTGCTTTTCAGTCCAGATATACGGAACTCCTTTACGCAACAATTTAGTTAGGGGTGCAGCAATCAACGAAAACCCCTCTACAAAGCGTCTATAGTATCCAGCCAAGCCTAAGAAACTCCGAATTTCAGCTATTGATGTTGGTGGTTTCCAATCCAGAATAGCCTCAATTTTCCGAGGATCTACCCTTATTCCTTCAGCTGATACTACATGACCAAGAAAAGTCACCTCCTTTAGCCAAAATTCGCATTTACCAAATTTGGCATACAATTGCTTATCACGAAGTAGTTGTAATACTATCCGCAAATGCTGGTCATGTTCCTCCTCATTTCTCGAATAAACCAATATATCATCTATGAACACTACCACAAACCGGTCTAAATATGGTTGGAAGACTCGGTTCATCATGTCCATAAATGCAGCTGGTGCATTGGTTAATCCAAACGGCATCACTACAAACTCATAGTGTCCGTAACGTGTCCGAAATGCTGTCTTATAGATGTCCGCTTCTTTCACCTTAAGCTGGTGATAACCCGACCTTAAATCAATTTTGAGAAAATCAAGCTCCCTTCAATTGATCGAGCAGTCGTCAATTCTCGGCAGAGGATACCGATTCTTGATCGTCAATTTATTCAAGCGCACGTAGTCAATGCACATACGCATCGATCCATCCTTCTTCTTGATTTAACAAAACCGGTGCTCCCACGGAGACACACTTGGTCGAATGAATCCCGATCCAACAATTCTTGAATTTGAGCTTTGAGCTCACCAACTCCTTCTGCCATTCTATAGGAGCAATGGACACTGGAGCCGTCCCTGCAAAAGCTCAATGCCAAATTCTACTTCCCGATCCTGAGGTATGCCGGGAAGTTCTTCGAAATACATCGGAAATTCCTTCACCGTCCTCACATCATTCACGGATAATTCCTTGGCATCCAAAGCAGATAAAGGCTAGGAATGCTCTGCACCTTTCCGCACCAACTTCTCCGCTTTTAATGCAGATACCACATTTGCCGGATAGTTCTTTCGTTCACCAATCATTATGATTTCCTTATCATCCGGGTCCTTCTCGTCATTCGTTTTTCAAAGACAAATCAATTCTTGATGGTTAACCAACCATCCATGCCGAGAATGAGATCGAACTTCAAAAGGTAGTTCCATCAAATTTGCTAAGAATACTTCCTCTTGGATTTTTAAGGTACGTCTTTAAATATTTTATTAACGATTCTTGATCATCTAAAGGATGATTCATCGTCATCTCATTTTCGAAATTTGATTCTAAATTGATTTCCAGATATGGCACTAGATACATATGAATGAGTAGAGCCAATATCTATTAAGGCAATAACAGTACATCAAAATGAAGAACGTATCGCTTATCACATCAGTGCATTGTCGTCCTCATGGCGTCTAACTGCATAGACCGACCAGTATCTTGCATCTGCATTTCTCTATTACCATTGCCTCGACCGGTGCACCTTGACCACGACCAGCCCCATTACCACCACGACCGGTCCACGACCTCTAAGTGGTCATTGCGATTACCTGGCCGGTGTGGCATCATTATTACGGACTTCTTGAGTCGATCCATTCGTCGAGGACAACTTTTGTCTTGATGTTCCATTGAACCGCATTTGTAGCATGCACCGTTTTCCTCCAAAGATTCCCAAAATGCCTTTTCCCACACTCAAGATACAATCTCGACTTCGATTATTTGCTACCGGGGTTCGCTTTGAACCGATTCATCATTTCGGTTTCTTCCGAATCTCTTGGAAGAACCAGATCACTGTGTCTCTCTCTTGTTTGGGATCTTTCTGCTTACGCTGTTCGAGTTCTTAGCCTCTTGGCTATTTTGGCCTTCTCCACAAGAGTGAAAAATTTCTAACTTGTCATGAGCAATCGTAACCCTCACTCATCATTAAGTCCATCCTCGAACGTACACAACGTTCATGATCTGTTGCTACAATTGTCCGGGCATAACGGCTCGGGCGTAAAAACTCGACTTCATATCTTGCCACGGTCTTACTTCCTTGGACAAGATTCGAAATTCCTTCCTTCGGCATCTACATAGCTCGTTCCGACGTATTTTCCTTGGAAGGCGGCTTTAAAGAATTCCCGATTAATCGATGCGGCTTCATTGCCCTCTCGAGCAAAGAGCCACCACTGATACGCCTCATCTCTCAATAAGGATACAGCCCCTCTCAGTTTTTGCTCAGCCGTGCATTCCATATCATCCATAATCCGTTCCACAGCTTCGAGCCAGTATTCGGCCACATTTGGAGCTACACCAGAGACTCCTCTGAAAACTTCTGCATTATTCGCCTTAAGTCGCTCTGAAATTGACCCACGAGTTGTTGGCCCAATTCTAGTTCCAGCGACCCTTTCCAAGACTCGTAGCATTGCTTGAGTCAATGCATGATCTTCTTCCATGTGATCGCGTGATCCGGTCTCACTTTCTATTGACGCAGGTGCGTCCACTTCTGGCATATGATTTGGTGCTTCAGCCGTAGCACCTCGGCCTCTACCACGGCCACGCTCTACGCGTCCACGACCACGTCCTCTTGTACTCATGATTGCTTGTTCGTTTATCGATTACAAGTTTTATGAATCGTAATTTTGTTTGGTGTTTATTAACGATATTTTATGAGATTTGAGATATAAAGTTGTTTTTCTAACGTGTCCTATAGTCTCAATCTCTCGATTTTCACATCTAAAACTAGAAGTTCTAGAGTATTCCTATGATCATATCATAGTAATCATTTAAGCGATATACTTACTTGACTTGTTGCTTGATGCTTGTGGTGCCATCTTGATCTTTTAAATACCATTGAGCATTTTCATACAAAATTATTTTTGAACCCAAACCACAGTAGAGTTTTTGAAACGGCTCGATACCACTAAATGTAACACCCCAAACCCGGTCTATGCGTTGAGACTAGATTTGGTTTGTTACATGATTCGAACTATTCTTAAATCCTTAATGAGTTGAAAACTACAATATTGTTTACGGAGTTTAAAATTTGTAGAGTATTAGATTTTGATAAATATTTAAAACATTAGTTGAAAATCATTGTATTATCTAAAACCGTTAGGAAATTTGTTAAAGAGATAGCAAGAAAAAGAATTATTTATAAAAGAATTCCTTATACTTTGAAAACCCAAGTTCATTTTAGTAAAGCATCATAAATCACACCCATGATTTAAAAGCCCAAATAAAGTTTAAATTCCAACACACATAAAATCCATAAGTTATTTATAGAGGCCATTTATTACAACATCCCCAAAATAGTAAAAATAATAATTAAAAGTTCGTAATTTAAATAACCCTTATTTAGCAAAGATGGCCTCCACGAAGTCATCCTCATTAAGTCCACATCGGTTTCCATTACCCGAGATGGAAAGAAATTAAAGGGTGAGTTACTTAGAACTCAATGTGTAACTCACTTACCACCATTATTGGGCCGATTGTCAAGATATTATGTTGGGCTTGAGCCCAATCCAATTCAACAATATAACATGAATTTAAAATAATTAATAATGCATGAAAATGAAATTCCCAACCCAAACCTAATAACCATCCGCTAACACCCCTGTACCAACCATCACACTGTGGGGATCAAGTCAACCCACCCGCCATCACACCAATCGTAGGCATTAAGCCTTTTATAATTGTGGCATAGCCACCTAACTAGAGGCAATAAGTCGATATTGTGGAAACCACCAACTAGAGGCAATAAGTCGATATTGTGGCGAAACCACCGAACTAGAGCAATAAGTCGATATTGTGGCAAACCACCAACTAGAGGCAATAAGCGATATTGTAGCAATCGCCATTCTTCTCTTCATAAATCCCACCCATGCAATTATACATGTACTTTAAAAATATAAAATTTATTATCAATACATAACATGGTGGGTTTTATCAATGACATTTCATTTGGCCCATAATTATAGCAATTTATCCATTTAGCAATTTAGTGGGCTTTGGCCCATTTACCAAACTAGAGCGTTTTGGCTAAATTTTAACGAACTAGAGTATTTATGGCCCAATTTATCGAACTAGAGTATTTACGGCCCATTTTCACGAACTAGAGTATTTACGGCCCATTTTCACGAACTAGAGTATTTACGCCATTTTCACGAACTAGAGTATTTACGGCCCATTTTCACGAACTAGAGTATTTACGGCCCATTTTCACGAAACATCAAATTTTCATAATATCAATTAATTTCTTGAGGCGTTTTGAAATTTTCACGATTTAGTCGCTTTTCGTATTTCGTCAAAATATCAATTTTGTGCTTTTACCGATCTAGTCGTTTTACGATTTTTCTACCATACCGAAATTTGACATACAACCCTAAAATAATGAGGGTGAAATTACACACCTCGATACCGTGAGTATTATCCCTTCTCGCCCTCGGCACCTAAAATATATTTCGATTCGTTAGACAACTAATTCAAAAATAATCTTATTTGTTAATGGATCCAAAATCTTACCCTCTTGATTTTGAATCACTTGATTTTCGGTTTTCCTTCGTTTATCGATTCACTAGCACGAGAATCCACCAACGATAACGGCTCCGAGGTTCGTACTACTTCAAATAATGGACTTCTTTGGAAGATGGCCCACAACCCGTGGAAAATCCGGATCGCAGAAACCGCTCTTCGTTTGAATGGGGATTTACAGATCCACCCTCTTACGATAACTAAACACCGCCTTTTCTTCCCTATCTTGACGGTCTTCAAGATCCAAAAGAATTTAGTTAGTTCTAAAATAATATCAATAATACTAGAGATTTAAAAGTAGGATTTCCTTACAAAATGAAACGTTTCCAACGTTTCCACGATTCTCCGATCACTTGAATTCCAATCTCCGTTATTGCACTAAATAATAACGAAATAAACGTTATTAGTATGAATGCTATATCAATCCAAAAGACTCTCAAAATCCTATGATATTCGGCCATAATATCACTAATCAATAAATCAAAAAAATGGAGAGAAACCTTACCTACTTCCCACGGACGAAAAGCAAGATTAAGAATGATGTTTAATTGATGGAAGATTAGGCTATAAATGATTAAGAATGGAAAAATAATTTTTGGCTTATAGGCACAATAACATTCGGCCAAGAGAGTGAAGATGGAGAGAATTTTCGATTGAAAAAGAAATAGTATAAGAACGAAAGGATGATGGTGATGATGTTTTGATTTCAAGGAGATTAGAAGAAAAAGAAAAGAAAAATAAGAACTTTAGGTGCTGGTATATTCGGCCATGGCAAAGAAAAAAGAAAAGAAATTGATTTTGGTATAGGTGATTTCGGCACAAGAAGAAAGAGGCACAAGAATTGGTTATCAAGATAAGAAAAAGGAATGACCAAATGGTCACAAAACTTTGGCTTAACCAAGTGCAAAACTTCGGCCAAATAGGGATATTGAAAGGAGAGGAATAAAATTTCGCACAAAGTGCAAAGGTTAACCAAAGAGAAAAGAATGAGATTTTGCCAACTAACAAAATTTTGGCTCTCCTCCCCTACCAATATTGCCGTCCAACCTATGGTCAATTGGCCATTATTTCTTTCCAAATTTTCCCTAGATAAGTGCCTTATGTCCCCCTATCTTTCCTTAAACTTTTGATTCCATACCATATGTTAGTTGTTACCTTAATCTCTTGATACACTAACCAAAATACATGGTCAACACCTTCCTTATATGTCCCTTGCCGACACTTCATAGCCATGAGCGTAAAATTAAAACAAAAATTTTATCTAGGTGCTATACAAGGATTCAACCTCTTCCCTCTTACTTGAACCCATGCGCCATTCTCCACCATGCCATATGCTCATTTTATGACACTTTAAGCACATAATTTAGCTTAAGTCTTAATCACCTTTGTTTCACTTCAATAAATTCCCAATAATAAATTTTATTCTTCTCCAATTTATGCTTTACCTCTCTAGGACTTTAGTAAACACTAAAATAAAAGAAAAAAAAAAAAAAAAAAAAAAAAAATTTTCCTTTAACATCTAAACACCAAAATCATGCCAATTTAAATACTCGATTTTTTAGGGTGTTACGGAAAATTGACACCCAGCACGTTAGGGCATAATTTTTCGAACTTCCCAAACACACAAATATTGCCTTATATTGGGAAAACCTCTGAATAAGATTTTAAAATTAACTTAAAATGCTTTTATTGAATCACTATTTGATAATGAGAAACAAAAATATAATATAGAGCACGAAATAATAATACATAAACGAGTTCAAAATATACACATTTTGAGATTTAAATACGTGATATACGATATAATTTAAAAATGATACATAATATAAATAACATATGTATAAAAATAATAATATAGGAAGTGTTTGAAATAAATAAAACACAATTTTAAAATAAGATCTTTAAAATAACAATTATATATTTATATAGATTTAAAATGAAATATATATAGATTTAAAAGAAAAATACATTTATAAAATATTATAAAATCAACAATATGTACATAAAAATAATTTTAATACTAATTATGCATAAATTAATAATATATAAGAGTATTTAAATTAAATATTATACAAATTATTAAAACAATGAGACATATAAAAGAATATTTTGAAATCAAATATTTGTACAATAAAATAAAATAAAATATACAAATGAAAGTTTTAAACACATTAAAATATTGTAAAATCAATAAAATAGTTCAAAATAATTTGTTAAAACAACTTCTAAAATAAATAATGAATAGATTTTACAAACTAAAAAAATACTTAATTGAAATAAGAATAAAATTAACAGGCTACTTTCTAAAAATTTAAACAGAGTTAAGGACTAAATTAAAATGCGCATAAATAATCAAGGACCGAACCAACAAATATTTTCGTGATTCAAAACGTAACGCATAAACTAGACTGAATTGAAAAAGCGCACAATTCTTTGGGTAGAATTAATGAAACAAAAGAAATAAAAGAGCATCCAATCAAAGCTTAACATGAAACAAAAGGGATTGAGCGCGTAATTATCCCATCACCGCAAAAACATGCGGATCCTATGGGTACTGGATCGGGTCAAGTCGGGTTATTTCATACGATGTCGTTTTAGTGCCATTGAAGTAGGCTCTAAATAGCATCGTTTCAACCATTCTGATAAAACCAAAATCTAACCCTAAATCTATAACCCCTAATCAGTTATTCATTTGGGAAAGCAAAACCTAACCCTCCCCTTAATCAACTGCCACAAAACAAAAAAAAAAAAAAAAAACTCCGACCCCCATGCGCTTCAAGAATTGGCGATGGAGCCCGCACCTGAAAGCATTATCACTTTCGTCTCCAAACCCCCATTTCAACTTCGATTTCGACGAAGTGAATCAGTATCCGGAGGTTGCATTCAACAGATAAGTACTCTGACTTTTCTTTTTTCCCCACACTTAGTAAATGCATAGATAGAAATAGAAGAAAAAAACGAATATAAAAAAACTCGATTAATCTGTTAAAAATCACCTTTTTGCTTTTGATTTCGTGTTTGTATTGTGTATGTGACTCCGTTCCAAAAAAATTCTGTGTACAGTGCTAGGCTTTTTATAGCCATGGAAAAATTAAAATACACGTTTTCTTTAAAAATCCTTCTACTGTATTCCATATTCTCCTATATTTGCTATCTTCTGTTGCTTTTTGCGTGCAGGTGGAGAAGGTCGTTGCTGAGGCTGGCACTCATGTGCATGGTGGCTACGACGCAGATGTATGTGGGGCACGTAGGGTAAGGTTGCAGCACTAGAGGCTTCCAGAAACCCCTAAGGTTTCTGGAAATGTTGATGCCATTGGGCCAATCGGGCCAAATTTTAATTTTGGGCCATTTATTGTATTTAAAAATTTGGGCTAGTTTGGGTCTTGGGGTAATAACAGATTTGGGCTAAAGGACTGATGGACTATTTATTTGGGTTTGTAATTCTGTAACTGGACTGTTGTTACTGAATCTATTTGGATTTTTGGTTTTATTTTGGTTTATTTTAGTTTAAATGGGCCCGGGTGAAAATGGGCTTTTACAGTTAATATATGTTATAATATATCAAATATATCAAATTAAAAGCCATTGTCATCTTTTTTTCACCATCACCGAAACTTAGAAAATAAAAAGGGTTTAAGAGCTTTGAAATATTGGGTCAACATCTCGCTTAATTCAAGGTATGTTTTACTTCGGTTTTTGATAATTTTTATGTTTTTTAGATCGTTGCTTCGAGTACTACAAGACCCATGCTTGAATTTTTGAAATTGATGATGATTTTGTGTTTTGCCATTGATGGTAGCTTGTGATTTATGTTGTTTGATGATGAAATATTAAAGATATGTGAAAGATTAACATGTTTTGTCTTTGAATTTTTGATTAATTTGAGTAATTAGGACTAAATTGTGAAAATATATTTTTGAGGGACTAAAATGTGAAATAAAAGAAATATACAGACTTGTATGGAGCTTATGAATATTCGGCCCTAGCATGATAAATGTAAATTTTGTGTATTTTGTGTTTTATGCAATAAGGACTAAATTGCAAAAAGTGTGCAATGTTAGGGGCAAAATGGTAATTTTCCATTTATGTATTTTTGGATGAAATTGAAAAATGTGTGATTAAATTAGTTAAATTTGAATTTATTTAGATCATTAGATCAGGGGAAATCAAAAGTAGTCGAGGAGTTGATTTCGTCCGTCGATATCTGAGGTAAGTCAATAAACATATAAATGTCGTTAAATTTGATAATATATATATATATATATATATATATATATATGTTAGATGATGAATGGAATTTTTCTAAATATATTTGTGTATGGCCGAATGTGTATTGAGAATAGGAGCTATATTTTGAGCTCGATCTTGTAACACCCCAAACCCGGCCCAGAAGTTAGGCCCAGATCTAGTGTGTCACATTGAAGAAAACGTATAAAGGATTTGTGATTCATACTAAAATAAGTTTTGTAAAAATCAAGAAAAACAAGTTTGATTTGAGACATTTGATAAAATACTACTGACCTCGAAGATTGATTGATAAATCGATAAATTTTAACTAATGCTCTTATAAAACCGTCTTTACGATTGTTAAAAACTTATTTGAGAATTACAGCCTCTTTGTTAAAACCCAAAACACTTAAGCAATTATTATCTACTTAAAAACGTAATTATCTTTAAAAACCTTTTTGGTTGCGAAAACATATTTGAAATAAATGATTTACGAAAATATGATGTTTGGATATAGAATTGTAGAAACCTTTTGAAAACATTGCGGAAACATAGATAAAATACAAGTATTTTTGAGAGGTTAATTAATGAGTCGGAAATCGAGGTAGTGAACTTTAACCGTGACTTTTGAAAATGTCATCGATAATTTGAAAGAGAATTTCTGAGTTAAATCATTTGTAAAAGTTTGTTATGAAAATCATTTGTTAATCTATTTTGGAAAACCTTTACTTGATTTTAGAAAATCCCGTTTAAAAACAATTCAAGCATAATACTAAGTACGAGAAAAACATAAGCAAAATAAAATATTCCAGAGGCCTTATTACAACACAAAATAAACCCAAAATAGTAAGAATAATAAAGTGAACGAAATCAGGAAACTAAAGTTCAATAAAAACCATTTCCGAAGTATGGCCTCCACCGAGTCATCCATGGCCCAAGTCCATTTCACTGAGCATTACCTACAAGGGTTAAGAGGGAAAAGGGGGTGAGTTACAAGAACTCAGTGTGAAATCCCCTTACCATTGTTCACTGGGCCAAAATCTCATTAAGCAATTATTTGGGCCTAAGCCCACATACAATAATAATAATGTAATGAATATAACATGAATATGAAATGCAATTCCCAAACCAAGCCTAGTATTCCATCCGCTACTCACCACCCGTACCAACCAACACACCTGTGGGTGATCATCGTCAACCCACCCCGCCAACACACCAATCGCAGGCATTAAGCCATTTATATCAGATTATTTGTGGACAAGCCACCAGAATAACAAATTTTATGTGGCATAGCCACCAGCCAAATTGTGACAGAGTCACCAAATATGTGGCAGAGCCACCAAAATTATGTAGCAAAGCTACCAAAACTTATCTTCATCATTATCCCATCCCATGCAATTCATGTATATGCATCATACATATCAAATCATGATATTTACAAATATAATAACAATAATTAAAAATTCAGAAATTTATGACAAACAAATTGGCCTAAGAACACTTTGCAAAATCGGCCCATTTTATCACATATCCCTTCGGCCAATTTAATCACATATCAATTCGGCCCATTTAGTCACATATCAAATTGGCCCATTTAATCACATACCAATTCGGCCCATTTAGTCACATATGAATTTGGCTCATATAGAAAAATATCAGATCGGCCCAGATAGCAAAATATCATATTGGCCCATTAATCAATATGTCCAATCGGTCCATAAGGCAAAATGTCAACTCAGTCCATTAAGCAATATCGTATTATGGCCCTTTAGGGGAATTTCGGTAATTTGGTAATCTTACCCACTAAGGGTATTTCGGTAATTTGGCCCATAGGGGCATTTTCGTAAATTGGTAATATTACCTACTAAGGGTAATTTGGTAATTTCGCAATCCAGACTTAACTACTAATTTGGGCATAAAAATTTAAAGCATCCATTTAAATCGTCTTGACTAAATTGACTATAACTTGAGTTAGGAAACTCAAATCTAAATCCGTAAATTTTCCTTGAAACTATACTCATATATCTTCTTACTAAAAGTTTTTCTAGAATTTTTGGCTTAAAAATTTAGTACAGTTTATTCCTTAAAATTTCCCTTATTCCACTGTCTAACAATTCTGTCCTCTCCTTCCTTAATTTCAAATATCTCACTGTACGGTTTTCATATACTGCTCCCACTTGAATCCATACATATAAATTATATCCCATAATTCACTTTGTACAATTTTATATGTTTTTTCCAAAACAGATCAGGGAATGACGAAGTCATTCAGAATCAGTCTCACTAAAGTTAACATATCTCAGAATATAAAATTCCTTTTCCTTCTCCGTTTCTTCCTTATCAAAATAGACACGGTAAGATTTTATTTGATATCTCATTCACTTTCTAATTCCCTTTCTCATATTTTTCGTCATTTTTCAAATACATGTCACTGTTTCTAACTGAAACTATTTTATTACAAAATATAATTACCACTACGATCATACGCACGCCCGAGTGATTACGAATGCCGATTTTTGGTTTTCTTCAGCATTTCAACCGATTCATAGAATATTTCATACAAACTTTCATAGAAGTGTGAGATTACACACCATTTCAGATATGTATACGGAAGGTACGGGATTACACACCTTATTACGAGATCTGTAACATGATACTCTTCACGGCACCTAAAAGTACAACTGGTCAACAATTAGTCCAAACCCAATTTACCACTTCAACCAAATATTTCAATTGATTAACAATCTATATCACTTACCAACAATTTGAGTCTCTTATTATGAGGGATAGATCGAGCGATTTAGTCCCTAAAAATATAATCGATTAGTCACAACCACTATCTCGTTAAGCAAAATAATCGGTCAACGAAAAGATCCAAAAAGAACCATGATGAATCCCTTACCTTAACGATGTTAGTTTCGATTTCTAATGATTGTACAATGGCTATGGATGAGTCAAAGTTTCGGCCTTCCACTATAACTCGATTGATCAAACGAGTGAGTGTCAACCCAAATGAGTAGAAATGATTAAAAGAAAGGAGAAGATGTATCAAGGTGTTTGGAGTGTTTCGGTCAACACCAAAAGAGATATGAACCAAAGAGAAATGTGAGTATTTCAGCAACAAGAAGAATGGTGAAAGATGGATTAAGGTTTCGGCACCCAAGGAAGAAGTGAAGAAAATATGTTCACTAATGGCTTGTAAATTCGGCACAAAGCAAAAAGAGTTTGGAGAAAAACACAAAATAGTGCAAAAGTGATTTTTGCCTAACAACACCAAAATTCTACCAAATGACCAAGCAAAATGCAGCTACCTCCCTTTCCCCCAAAACCATCCACATACAAGACCATAATGGTCAAAAGTTGGCCAACCATACCTTCCATAACACTTCCCTTGAAAAAGGTCACATGTTCCCCTTACTTGCCCTTTTCTTTTGATTCCCTTCCATCCATTCTTCCTTACCATATTTCCTTAGCCACCTTGCCTTATTAAAAAGTCCACCTTGCCTTATTTTCTTCCTCAATATCCTCTCTATCTCCATGATTTCCTCCATGAATCCCTCCACTTGTCCCCTTATCATCTCTTCTCCTTTTTGGCAAAAATAAAACTCCCTTGCTTTCCATGATATTCGAACCCTAGTTCTCCCATCAGCCAATTCACACCACTTGCCACTAAACCACAAGCTCCTCTTGTGTCTCCTAAATGCACCAATTTATTCCTAAGTCCTTCTTCCATCAGCCATATCCACTAAAAGTCCAAAAATGAAAATTCTTCCAATGGCCTAACTTGAACCCGAGACTTCATAGAAACCTCGTAACCTTCCAAATTCATTTAACTAATAAGTCTAACTTGTATCAACGCCATTCTCTTATTCTCAATTATTGTAAACGGTCCTATGCCCAAGGCCCATTGGGCCCAATTCTACTAGGCCCAATTTTGGGATGTTACAGATCTGATCGAGATTCAATGTCTAAAAGCCCCGTACGAATCATAGGAATAGATGGGATACATAAGTCATGACATAGGATTTCCGATATGTGTTATCGTGTAAGACCAAGTCTGGGACGTTGGCATCGACTTGTGTTTACATGTAAGACCATGTCTGGGACATTGGCATCGAATTTGATTCGTGTAAGACCTTGTCTGGGACAGTGGCATCGATATGTGATTACATGTAAGACCACGTCTTGGACGTTGGCATTGTACGAGCTTTTGACTATCTGCATATCCTTTTTAATTTTGAATAGTTCAACGAGCAATGTGAAGTAAAGACCAAATATGAAATCGAATTACAGGTTCAGGTATGTGCTAGTTAAATGTTATAAGAAAACAAGGTAAGTTGATTACTTGAATTAATATAAAGTAATGTGATTATGGATTTTGTGTTAGCATATTTGAAAATATAAGTGAATTGGCCTATTGTTGTAGTTGTGATATTAGAAGTGAAAATACATGTGTATATGATTGTTTATATTGACTCTTGATATGTATGTGTGATTAAAGTATGATCTTTGTAGTAAATGATATCTTTGTATTAGAAATTATGTGTATTCAACCTAGTAGTAAAATGTTAATATGCCTATGTTAATATATATATATATGTTTTTTTCTTATGACTTACTAAGTTTAAATAGCTTACTCTGTGTGTGTTTTTGTTTACCTCTGTTTTATAGATTTTGGAGTCACGTTACGAGCTTAGGGATCGTCAGCAAAGCCAATCACGCTATCGACTATTTCTTTCAGTATTTTACTAAGTTGATTTTTGGCTATGGCATGTATAGCATAGATGAAATGTTTGATCTTGGAACATGTATATATAGACATGCAAAAATGGCTTGATCACTACGTTTAAGTTTGGTTTTATGTGTAATTGGTTAAGTACTTGATATGTTTGGTTTTAGCAATTTGGCCTTGGCTTATCATATGCAAAACATGGTTGTTACGTTTATGTTTGTGTGTGTGTGATCTCGGTTAAGGTGAGTTCATGTGTAACTTGTTTAAAATGCTTTGCTAATGATAGATGAATTTAGTTATGTGATTTGGTATTTAGGTACATGAGGATTGCATGACGAATTAGGATAAGTGTCTTATAATTGGTATGTTTGTAATGAATTATAATTGGAAATGATTGTGAATAGATTGAGCTAATTGTGTATAAAATGGTGTGCTTGATATACTTTTGAATGCTTGAATAAGTTGGTTATTTGGTATGAATTATGCTTGGAAAGATGCTTGTAGGTGTTTGTAGGAATGACCCATAGTGTGGGTGGCATTTTGGCCTTGCAAATGGACTATATTTGCCCACACGGTTGAGCACATGGGCGTGTGGCTCGACCATGTCTCTCGTGGTTAAATTTCAAAACAAGTCAGACTCGACCACGGGCTAGACAACACGGTCGTGTGACTGGCTGTGTGGTGCAAGTCAGTGTCAACCACGGGTGAGGCACATGGGCGTGTCTCAGGCTGTATGGACAAGTCAGTATGTTTGCCCTATTATGACACAGCCTAGACACATGGGCATGTCTAAGGCCATGGGAGGCACATAGCCTGCCCACACGGGCGTGTGACCTTTGTAACTTTGAAATTTTTTTTAATTTCTAAAAATTTCTATATGCGTTCGGTTTATCCCAGCCCCTTTCTAAAGAATGTTTAAGGTCTCGTAGACCTATTTAAAGGACATTTTGATTTAAATTGTTGAATTATGATATGAAATGTCTGTGAATGTTTTTGTTTGTTCGGTAATACCTCTTAACTCAATTTTGACGCCGGTTACAGGTTAGGGGTGTTACATTTGATTGGTATCAGAGCTACGGTTCAGTCGATTCTAGGACCAACGTAGCGTGTGTGAGTCTAGCTATACATGCCATATTTAATCTGCGATAGTGTGATATGTCCCGAATTTGACGAAAATTATTTTGATGAGATAGATTAGTTTTCCAACTGAGCTAATTTTGATAGTACAGAAGTAAATACTTAGATATTTGAGTGGAAATGTGTTGATGTTGAGTTGAGATTCATAAAGGTAAGAATAAAATTGTATGACATGTTGTTATTGATAAATCTTGTAATTATATGAGCATATGATATATGATATTTGAGTTACGATTGCTATCTGAAATGCTCTAATTGTGAAATAGTGATTTGAGTTGGCATATGAACAATGTGTTAAGAATAAAAGTGATTAAAAGAAAAAGTTTATTAAATGTTTTGAGAATGTGAAATTTATAAATGAACTAGCTATTTGTGATAGTATATGTTACGTGCATGTATGTGTAAGTTAAATTTGAGGATTTACTAACCTCACCCCTTTATCAGTGAAATGTTAAAATGAAATCTGCAAGAATTTAGGATGAAAAAGCTCATGAGTGTGGAGTTATAGAAGTTCATGCTTGAAAGATTAGTAATGAATTAGCAAGTGAAGACAGTACTAAAAGAGATATTGGATAGTTTTGAAGAATATTCGAATTGTGCAGAGTCACTGGTAAAGAAGAAGTTAACTCCCACTAAATGACGTATTCAGGTATGTTATTTAAAGAAAGTATTAACTGGAAGTTTTTTTTGAATTGATTTCTATTAGTGATGGAATAATGTGAAAATTTCTGATTGTAACACCCCAAACATGGCCTAGAAGTTAGGCCCGAATCCGGAATGTCACATTAAAGGCACAATTCGAAACGGTTTTGCTAATTAAAAATTTAACGCCCAAAAGCCCAAAATCTTTTAGTCTTATTAATTAAAGATAAAAAACCCATTTTATTATTTTAAGTATTTTGGAAACCAAGTTTGAACATAAGAGCTTACTTAGGCTTAATAATTAAATAAATAATTGATCTCAAAACCCAAAATAAATCTGAAGTCAAAACGGTGTACAAGGCCTTATTACATCCACCAAAAATTAAGTAAATAAAAACATGTATTTTGAAACAAATAAATAAAAATTCAAGCCTCTTATAGTGTGGCCATCTCCGAGTCCTCTCCCACGACGAGTCGTCTATTCGAGATTACCTGAAACATTAAATTAAAGGGGTGTGAGTTTCAAAACTCAGTGTGCAGAACCCTTGGCAATCAAATCACTTACAAATATCCACATTGGGCCTAAGCCCTATCAAAATTGGTGGTCTTGGGCTTTAGCCCATAATGACCTCATATCACATCGTATCATTTATAAACAAATAATGCAAACCCACCCCAAAAATCCATCCGCTAGACACATCATTTCCCTTCCAACCTTATGACTCCTGTGGAGAATTCTAGCTCGACCCATCCCTCCGCTACACACCAAGGGTAGCCCGATTACGGTACTATCGAACGTTGCAGCAAAGCTGCTAATTAAATATTGGGCTTAAAGCCTCCTTTGGATCCATACCATACGGCCATGTGATCCTGGATCCATACCATACGGCCATGCGATCCTGGATCCATACCATACGGCCATGCGATCCTGGATCCATACCATACGGCCATGCGATCCTCAAATCTTCCTCCGTACCATAATTCCCACCCATATGCATCCTAAGCAGAATATCATATGAATGCATCAAACACACAAGTAACATCCATAAACTTATATTCGTTACATAGGGGTATTTTCGTTATTTCACTACCCAGGGGTATTTTCGTAATTCTACCCTACAGTGGTATTTTTGGTAATTTTCAAAAATAGGGTTATCTTGGTAATTTTGCAAAACAGGGGTATTTTGGTACTTTCTCAAAATAGGGATATTTCAATAATTTTGCAGTCTGAGGGTATTTTTGTAATTTTACAAATCAGGGGTATTTTAGTAATTTCACAACCAGGGGGTATTTTGGTAATTTCACAACCTAGGGGTATTTCAGTAATTTCACAAATTAGGGGTACTTCGGTAATTTTACAAATTGGGGGTATTTTGTAATTTCACAAATTAGGGGTATTTTCGATAATTTTACAAACTGGGGGTATTTTGGTAATTTTGCAAACCGGGGGTATTTCGGTAATTTCACAAACTGGGGTATTTTGATAATTTCATAAACTAGGGGTATTTCGGTAATTTTGCAAATCGGGGGTATTTTAGTGATTTCACAAATCGGGGGTATTTTAGGTGATTTTGCAAACCGGGGGTATTTTGTCCCTTTTGGGTTTTAGCTATGAACTTTGGCCCATCAACAAGTCCTCGCGGCTAAAGTGAACAGACACTACGCACCAGGTAGGATTCCAGAGAAGAGGAGGTGGGCCACTAGGGCCGCTTAATTACCAAGCTCTCCCTAGATCCAATCCTAGACATGCGTATGCCCGTTGCCACACTCCAACCCAGCAACTTGTTTACGGACATGTTTAATTATTAGAAAGTCTTATGGAATTTAAGAGTTGTTCAAACTAGGCCTAAGGTCCATAAACCCTAGCATACTTGTCTATGTCCCCATAAGCCCATCAAGCCCAAATCACTCCCTTACGGCCCATTAGGCCCAAATATCATCATGTGGCCTATTAGGCCTAAAAAATCCAAATCGTGTACCATGAGTGACTAACTTAATTCGTATAACAAACCAAACCATTTCACCAAACTTAGCCTCAGGGCCCACCAGGCCCATTTAGCCACTTTCGGCTTTTCAGCTTTTCGGCATTGTCGATATCGTGTGTGTAGTGTTTTTACACACCTGGTAACCTCGCGTGCTGTAAACCCTTTAGTCACGAACCTACATTCGACATCACCTTATGATTAATCATAACTTAATATACACTTATCAGAAATCGAAACCTCACCGTAACCTTACCGTGTGCCTTACGTTCTAGTAGCCATTCCTTTACTACTATCGGCGATTATCCCTTAGATCTGCACCCAAACACCTATATCGTCAAAACCAAGTGACCCATATTGATCATAAGTCACCCTATAAGCCTCAATAGATTCGATCACTTATTAAAACTTTAACTAAATCGAGAATACTTATTGCCTTTTCACAATCCTTTCCTACCGCACTTGCGATCGCTGAGCCTCACCCTTGTTAGTACATGGTAACGGCAAAGAGGGGTTAGATAGCCCTTCGTCTTTTAATAAAACACATTAAAAATTCAACTAAGCTCTTACCGAAATCTTCCTTTGATCCTACGACTTAAGTCCGGCTTTTGAGACTAGTAAGGTGACAGAGGCAATTCGAAAACACTAGGGGGAAAACAAATAAAAGTGATTTGGCTAGAACCGAGTGGTGAACCAAAAAGGGAATTTGAATAGGGAAGATATGAAGGATTCGACTTTGACACACTTAGAAAAAACGTCTGCCTCTCACAAGTGATTAAATTCGGCTAGCAGGGAAGCAAAAATTCAGCATTAACATAGGAACTTAATTTGGCACTCATATATGTAGTCCCTAGCCGAACTTCCCTTCCCTCAGAGTCCAATTTGGCACCATTATATCCACCTCCCAATCCCTATCTTTTCTCCCTTACCTGCACCTTAAATTTCTCTCCTGAACACTCCCTTTCAGAGCCCCCTCCAACGCCAACTCCTTCTATTCAGACACAAAAATAAAACTTGAAACACCCCAAACCCGGTCCACAAGCCCCGACCGGATCTGACATGTTCCTTAAGAAAACTTAGCTTTATCTCATTTCATCTTCTTATAAAATATGACGATTTTAACAAAAACAGGTTTGTATCTTTATCGAGTTGAAAACCAAGATACCGTTGAAGTTTGTATTTCATTAAAACGCTTACTCTATATCTCAAAAATTAAAAGATTTGCCTGATTCTAGAGCTCATTAGGTTGAAAACGTAAGTTGAGTAGGTGATAAAACATTTGAAGTTTCTTTAAGAAAAATATTTAAGTACTTGTTTATTGTTTATCGTATGGAAATAAAATTTAATACGCTAAATTAAGCAGTTAAGTAATGGCCTTATTACATCTTAAAAACCAAAATAAATCCCCATTGAAAACATACTAAAGAAAATGAAAAGTGTTCCATTATATGAAAACCCGAAATTTTGCTGAGCATGGCCACCACATAGTCCCTACCGACCCGGTCCATTGCACTATGTATCACCTGCAAAATGTTAGCCCACGAAGGGTAAGTCAACAGACTCAATGTGTAACAACCAACATAGGTTCCCAATCGATTATAGCCTATATTATAACATTTTGGGAAAAGCCCATCCAGAATCATTATCGGCCATAAGCCCATATCACAGCATATTAAATCACATGTATATAAAACAATGATGCAACCCGAACCCACCTAGATATCCAACCTCTACACACCACCCGTACCTGCCAATCACACCATGGGGATTACTAAATCGATCCTCCATCTGCTACACACCCTCGAAGGCAGTCGCTGCAGTCAACTGCTCATCGCCCTTAATACGTGGCATAGCCACCAGATAATGTGACAACGTCACCGAATCATAATATTGTGACATGAGTCACTGAATAATGTGGTAAAACCACCGGAAGACTTCCCCTTTTCATTATAACCCTCGTGACCATGCAACATACATAGTATTACAGGTATCATGCTATATGTTTATCCCAAGTCCATACCGGAAACACACATGCTTTCATATCAATGATTGTAACCTCTGTAAACAAGGGTTAGATATAACGTACCTGAACGAACTGTACCAATGAATGGTACCCTTAGCCATGATTAATCATAATCTTGTTAACACATATTTAATATTATTAATCTATCGGGAAAAAGTGTGGGGTTACACACCTGATAATACTAAGAACCACGCTTTCGATACTAACACTTTCGCTTGCAGGGATCACAGCGATTTGCTTATCCCTTTCCGATCCTGGCCCACAACCCGGTGGCCAATCATGTACCGCAGAAACCGAATGTTTCTTGAATTTAGGGGTAGGAACTACCCCTTTCTCTCATTCACTTGTACTCGTATCCATCGAATATCACTTAATTAGAAACCCGGTTAATCGACACGTAAAAATCTAAACGAATCACATCTATAACTTAACTGAATATCCTTACCGAAATGGATCCAAATCCCGAAGACTCCTCATTTGCCTTTGTCGAACCCTTCCTATAACACCACAGTTAGAATCAACTAACACTAGAAAATATGGCCTTTGGCCGAATGGCATGATTCCCCTTATCTTAACTGATCAAATCCCGAGAGCTTCTCCTTCTAATCGTCGGCTACAAAGATACCGAAACCCACCTTCATGGTTTCGGCCAAAAGAATAAAAGGGATTAGTGTCCTTGGTTTTAGCTAACCAAAGGGAAAAGAAGGAGAGACCGAATGACAATTAACCCTTACCGTAATATTGATAACAATCGAACACCTTTGCTGGAAACACAGAGAGATTCGGCCACAATAGAAGATTGATCGGCTTTGAGAAGGAAATAGAAAAGGAATCGATTTCAAAAGGGGTAGAGATGAAATCGGCTATGGAGAGTGATGGAAAAAGATGTGGGATTCGGCTTTAGTGACAAGTGAGCAAATCGGTTAAGGTCTTAGCAAATGGAAAAAGGTTTCTTCGGCTTTTGAAGATGGAAGATTCAATGCAGAGAAGAAGGAAAAGAGGTTGAAGTCTTGTATGGTTTCGGTTCTAGTGGGAATGAGAGGGTAGGTTTCGGCTTTTAGAGAGTGAATGAAGAAGAAAAAAAAATAAGATGAGGAGAAGATGCTCAAATGGTTCTTTCACTTTCGGCTTTTGGTCAAAAGAGAAGAAAAGGATGCAAGATTTTGGCAAAAGCAGAGATGAGAAGAAAGTTTTCAAAAAGGGGAAAAATGGCCACTCACTCACCTTATTTCGGCACCTAAAGCCCCTAGCATAGACACTCCTCCCCTTGGCCAAAAATGCCACACCAAGACCCTTTCATTCGGCCAACTCTTCTTCTCTCTATCAGATTCCTTCTTTTCCTCCCATTTATTCTCTTTTCCACTCATTCAAATGAGTTTGAATGAGTCAACACTTATCTCCCTTCTTAACCAAATTTTCAAGTGCCTTGACCAGGTCCAATGCTCATCCATTCAGAGTCTCTTTGTCGTCCAACTCTGCACTCCCCTTGATGTAAAAGAACCTCCAAAAAAAACTTCCCTTGCTGCTCGAACCTAGGCCCCCTTCTCACTCCCTGAGGCGTCACTCTCCTGTGCTCTAAGTGGCGCCTCCTTGCCTTTACCACTGGGTTCTTGTGTCATAACCCACACAAAAATTTCCTTAAGGCCTAGCTCCCTTAGCTCTCCCTTAAAGGTTTAAAGTCCAATATTTTCCTAAGGCTTCTACCTACACCCCAAGGTTCCCAAAGCCCCAAAACACACACAAACAGTACACTAAGCATGCTACTACATAAATATGAGTTAGAATGCATAACCCCTAAATCCCAGATATTACAGTTCTAACCCCCTAAAAAATAATTTCGGCCTCGAAATTACCTGGCTAAAATAGGTGAGGGTATTGATGTCGCATTGCCTCCTCTGGCTCCCATGAAGCTTCTTCCGATCCATGGTCCCGCCATAACACTTTGACTAGAGGAACTGATTTCCTACGTGATACTTTCACATGCCGTTCTAAAATCTGAATCGGCTCTTCCTCATAAGACAAGTCTAGTCTCAACTCCACTTCTTCCACTGGTACCACATGCAATGGATCTGATCGGTAACACTGTAGCATCGAAACACGAAACACATCATGCATCTGCTTTAATTCCAAAGGCAACTCCAACTGGTACGCCACTGGTCCAACCCAATTCAAAATTCGATAAGGTCCTATAAACCTGGGACTTAGCTTTCCCTTGCGACCAAATCTCATCACCTTCTTCCATGGCGAAACTTTCAGAAACACCTGATCCCCCACTGCAAACTCTATCTCTTTTCGCTTGAGATCTGCATACGACTTTTGTCTTTTAGACGCCTCCTTCAACCGTGCCCGAATCACTCTAGCCTTTTCTTTTGATTCATACAATCTCGGACCCAAAACACAGCGTTCCCCAATTACATCCAACACGTAGGAGTGCGACATTCATCCATCTGATTGCTTCATACGGTGCCATCCGAATACTTGCTTGATAGCTGTTATTGTATGCAAACTCCGCTAAAGGCAAGAACTCCTCCCAGCTTCCTCTGAAATCTTTCACGCAACCCCTCAACATATCCTCTAACACTTGAATTACCCGTTCAGACTGGCCGTCCGACTGCGGATGAAATGCCATACTGAAGTCTAACCTGGTGCCCAGTGCCTGATGCAGTGCTTTCCAAAATCAAGACATAAACATCAGATCCCTATCCGAGATAATCGACACCGGTACCCCGTGCAGCCTCACAATTTTTGCCACATACAACTTTGCCAACCTCTACAGAGAATAGTCAACCCGCACTGGTATGAAATGTGCAGACTTTGTCAACCGATCCACTATCACCCATACCAAATCCTTCCTAGTAGGCGTAAGGGGAAGCCCACTAGCGAAGTCCATTGTAATTCTCTCCCACTTCCACTGCAAAATCTTTATTGGCTGAAGTAACCCCGAAGGTACTTGGTGTTCAGCTTTAACCTGCTGACATGTTAAGTACTTCCCCACAAATTTTGTAACTTCCCGTTTCAGACCAGGCCACCAAAACTGATCCCATAGATCCCTGTATAACTTACTTCCTCCAGGATGTATAGCATAAGGGCTACTATGCGATTCCTGAAGAATTCTCTACCTTAAATCCTCATCCTTTGGCATACAAACCTTGCCCCGAAAATACAGCACTCCATCGCTGTTTACACCATAGTCTTCCAATTCCCCATTCTGCACTTGCAGTAGCTTAGCACTTAGTTCACCATCTACCAACTGTTTCTCTCTCACCTAACTTAACCATGTCAGCTTCACCTGCAACTCTACTAGCAAACTTTCATCATCATAAAGGCTAAGATGTGCAGACATTGCCCTCAGATCTGACACCACTTTCTGACTTAGGGCATCTGCCACTACATTCGCCTTGCCCGGGTGATACTCTATTGAACAGTCATAGTCTTTCAACAACTCCACCCACCTTCGCTGTCTCAAATTTAGCTCCTTTTGAGTTAACAAATATTTCAGACTCTTGTGGTCTGTGCAGATCACCGACCTTTCTCCATACAAATAGTGCCTCTACACTTTTAGAGCGAATACTACCGTAGCCAACTCTAGGTCATGCGTCGGGTAGTTAACCTCATGTGGCCTTAATTGCCGAGACGCATAAGCGACCACCTTCTCGTCTTACATTAGAACACATCCCAATCCTGTGTGAGAAGCATCACAATACACCACAAAGTCTTTCTCTACCTCAGGCTGAATCAAAACTGGAGCCTCTGTCAATACCTTCTTAAGCTTCTCAAAACTCTCCTGTTGCTTATCCGCCCACATGAAAGGTACCTCCTTTCTCAACAACTTCGTCAAAGGTGCTGCTATCGTCGAGAACCATTCAACAAATCTCCTGTAGTAGCCTGCTAACCCCAAGAAACTATGAACCTCTGCCACAGACTTAGGTGGTATCCAATCTAGCACTACCTCAATCTTCTAAGAATCCACCCTTATTCCTTCCACCGACACCACATGACCCAGAATGTCGTCTATAAACACAATGACGAACTGATCCAAGTAGGGTTGGAAAACTCGATTCATCATATCCATGAACGCAGCTGGGGCGTTCGTCAATCCGAACGGCATTACTAAGAACTCATAATGTCTGTATCTAGTCCGGAAAGCTGTCTTATGGATATCTGCTTCCTTCACCTTAAGCTGATGATATCCCGACCTTAGATCTATTTTTGAAAATACCACAACCCCCTTGAGCTGATCGAACAAGTCGTCTATCCTCGGCAACGGGTACTTGTTTTTGATCGTCAGCTTATTCAACTGCTGGTAATCTATGCACATGCGCATAGTCCCATCCTTCTTCTTCACGAATAGGATCGGTGCTCTCCATGGAGACACACTAGGTCGGATAAACCCACAATCAAGTAACTCTTGGATCTAGGCCTTAAGCTCTACCAACTCCTTTGGCGCCATCCTATACGGAGCAATTGACACAGGAGCTGTACCTGGTAGTATCAATTCTGAACTCCACCTCCCTGTCCGGGGGTAACCCTGGCAGCTCCTCCAGGAAGACATCCATGAATTCTCTTACTGTTCTAACTCCACTAACCCCCTCTTCTTTTGCATCCAGAGCACTAATGAAGGCTAGAAATGCCTTACACCCTTTTCGAACCATCTTATCAACCTTCAACGCGGAGACTATGTTAGACAAATAGTTTCTTCTTTCTCCTATCATAATTATCTCCTTACCCTCCGGAGTCCTCAACTCCATTAAGCTTAGTCTGCATAATCCAATTTAGCCCGATGTTCCACTAGCCAATCCATGCCTAGAATGAGATCAAATTCCCGAAAGGTAGTTCTATCAAGTCGGCAGAAATACCACTCCACAATCTCTAGAGGCACACTCTAGAATATCCTATTCACCACTACCGTTTGACCTAACGGGCTCACTACAGTCATCTCCCTAACAGACAGTTCAGATGCTACACCTAATGTTTCAGCTATTCTACATACAACATATGAGTGGGTCGAGCCAACATCAATTAAAGTAAAGAAAGGCTTGTCAGCTATAAGGAACATACCGGTTATAACGTCCGGTGCGTCACCATCCTCCCTCTGACGAACTGCATACACCAGACCCGGCTGTCTCACCTTCGTGTTACCAACACCTCTGCCCGGTGTCCCGTGACCTCTTCCAGAACTATTACCTCTGCCAACCGGACCACGACCCCTCGGTGGCTGCTGTCTACCTCTTCTAGTCTGATTAAAGCCCTGACTTGCTAGTAAACTCTTGTCTGTTTCCAATGGACAGTTCCTAATCATATGATCTTTGGACCGACACTTAAAACATCCCCCTGTCTTCTTCCAACACTCCCCCGAGTGCATCTTTCCACATTGAGCACACGAACGATACTGACCTCCCACAGCAACCTGCCGATCTCGCGGCCCATCATCTTTAGGTCTTTTCTGAAAACTCCCGGATGACCCTAATGATCCATAACCCGTCTTATTTTTACCTTGACCTCTTTCCTGATCCTACCTCTCGATACGCTTCACCTCCTCAGCTATTTTCACTTTTTCAACCAATACCGCGAAGTTCCTCTCTCGCTGTGGAGCTATTAACACCCTCAACTCATCTCGAAGCCCATCTTCGACCCATACGCAGCGCTCGTAATCGGTCGACACGATTCCCTGGGCATATCAGCTCAAACGAAGGAATTTCGCTTCATACTCAGCTACGAATTTGCCTCCTTGTACCATATTTAAGAACGCCTTCCTCTGAGCATCCACATAACTTGCTCCTACGTACTTCCCTTGGAACATCGTCTTGAAATACTCCCAATCAATCCGGTCCACCTGGGTGCCCTCTCTAACAGTGAGCAACCACTGGTACGCCTCATCCCGAAGTAGTGACACTGCCTCTTTCAGTTTCTCCTCGGCAGTCAGATCCAAATCCTCCATGATTCGCTCTGTCGCCTCCAACCAATACTCAGTCGTAGTGGGGCCACACCAAATACACCTCGGAATACCTCAACTCCATTGGCTCGGAGTCGCTCAGATACAGATTTTTGAGCTCCCATACCTCCACCTGCTCCAGCCACCCTCTCAAGAACTCACAGCATCGCCTGCGATACTGCATCATCCCATGTCTGATCCTGATACTCAACACCAGCAGCTGGTGGTGGTGGTATCTTATTCTCGGACCCTTGACCAGACCTAACTGGTTCTGATACGGTCATTCTGCCTCTACCACGCCCACGCACATTACGACCACGTCCCCTAGAACTCATGTCTATGATCGCGATTTAATCTGCTTTAAGAAATTTTATGCATTAGCTTCTGTTCCACTGATTACCCACGAACAAGTTTTATGTAAAGAAGTTTAGTAGTAGTTCTTTCGATCATTACAAGGTTTTTGTTTCAAGTTTTCTACCCTAATTCAGAGAATCACATTCATTCATCAATAGTATCCACTACACACGTTCACCACTTTAAACATTTTCGTCCGTTCCCAACCCAGGGGTATTTTCGTACTTTGTCCTATAGGAGTATTTTGGTAATTTTCCAAATCAGGGGTATCTTGTAATTTTACAAAATAGGGGTTTTGGTATTTTTACAAAATTGGGATATTTTGGTAAAAATTGATGGTAGTATGGTAATTTCATAAACTGGGGGTATTTTAGTAATTTTCACAAATTGGGGTATTTCGGTAATTTTGCAAGTCGGGGTAATTTGATTGTTTTACAAAACCAGGTGTTTGGTCCCTTTCAAGTTTTATTTATAGATTTGGCCCTTTAACAAGTCCTCGCGGTTGAGGTGAACAATCACTGCGCACTAGGTAGGATTTTAGAAAAGATGAGGTGAGTCGCTAGGACTGCTTAAATACCAAGCTCATTCGAAATCCATGCCTAGACATGCACATGTTTGTTACCACACCTGAACTCCACGACTTATTCCCGGGTTTGGTGAAATAAATTAAGTCTTGTGTAATTTTGTGTTGGAGTAAGCTAATCCTAGAGTTCAATAGCTCCTAATCTACTAATCTACGATCCCGTAATACCCACATACAAATCACACAATGATTAGGGGTACTTACCTGGTGGCCTTCGGGCCGGAGACACAGGTGCCATGCCAGAATAAACCTAAATTTGTTTATAGAAATCCATGGTTTAGAAAAGCCCATCCTTGGAAAATATTTGGGGCCCAAAACCCTCAAAGCCGAGTTTTGAACTGGGCTCTGATACCAAATTGAAATACCCCAAACCCGACCCACAAGCCCTGGCCGGATCTGACATGTTCCTTAAGAAAACTTAGCTTTATCTCATTTCATCTTCTTATAAAATATGACGATTTTAACAAAAACAGGTTTGTATCTTTATCGAGTTGAAAACCAAGATACCATTCAAGTTTGTATTTCATTAAATCGCTTACTTTATATCTCAAAAATTAAAAGATTTGTCTGATTCTAGAGCTCATTAGGTTGAAAACATAAGTTGAGTAGGTGATAAAACATTTGAAGTTTCTTTAAGAAAAATATTTAATTACTTGTTTATTGTTTATCCTACGGAAATAAAATTTAATACGCAAAGTTAAGCAGTTAAGTAATGGCCTTATTACATCTTAAAAACCAAAACAAGTCCCAAATGAAAACATACTAAAGAAAATGAAAAGTGTTCCATTATATGAAAACCCGAAATTTTACTGAGCATGGCCACCACATAGTCCCTACCGACCCAGTCCATTGCACTATGTATCACCTGCAAAATGTTAGCCCATGAAGGGTGAGTCAACAGACTCAATGTGTAACAACCAACACAGGTTCCCAATCGATTATAGCCTATATTATAACATTTTGGGCGAAGCCCATCCAGAATCATTGTCGGCCATAAGCCCATATCACAGTGTATTAAATCACATGTATATAAAACAATGATGTAACCCGAACCCATCTAGATATCCAACCTCTACACACCACCCATACCTGCCAATCACAGCGTGGGGATTACTAAATCGACCCTCCATCCGCTACACACCCTTGAAGGCAGTCACTACATTCAACTGCTCATCGCCCTTAATACGTGGCATAGCCACCGGATAATGTAACAACATCACTGAATCATAATATTGTGACATGAGTCATCGAATAATGTGGTAAAACCACCGGAACACTTCCCCTTTTCATTATAACCCTCATGTCCATGCAACATACATAGTATTACAGGTATCATACTATATGCTTATCCCAAGCCCATACCGGAAACACACATGCTTTCATATCAATGATTGTAACCACTGTAAACAAGGGTTAGATATAACGTACCTGAACGAATTGTACCAATGAATGGTACCCTTAGCCATGATTAATCATAATCTTGTTAACACATATTTAATATTATTAATCTATCGGGAAAAAAGTGTGGGGTTACACACCTGATAATACTAAGAACCACGCTTTCGATACTAACATTTTCGCTTGCAGGGATCACAGCGATTTGGTTATCGCTTTTCGATGCTGGCCCACAACCCGGTGGCCAATCACGTGCTGCAGAAACCGAACGTTTCTTGAATCTAGGGGTAAGAACTACCCCTCTCTCTCCTTCACTGGTACTCGCATCCATCGAATATCACTTAATCAAAAACCCAGTTAATCGACACGTAAAAATCTAAATGAATAACGTATATAACTTAACTGAATATCCTTACCGAAATGGATCCAAATCCCGGAGACTCCTCCTTTGCCTTTGTCGAACCCTTCCTATAACACCACAGTTAGAATCGGCTAACACAAGAAAATATGGCCTTTGGCAAATGGCATGATTCCCTTTACCTTAATCGATCAAATCCCGATAGCTTCTCCTTCTGATCGTCGGCTACAAAGACCCCGAAACCCACCTTCATGGTTTTGGCCAAAAGAATAAAAGGATTAGTGTCCTTGATTTTGGCTAACCAAAGGGAAAAGAAGGAGAGACCGAATGACAATTAACCCTTACCGTAATATTGAAAACAATCGAACACCTTTGTTGGAAACACAGAGAGATTCAGCCACAATAGAAGATTGATCGACTTTGAGAAGGAAATAGAAAAGGAATAGGTTTCAAAAGGGGTAGAGATGAAATCGCCTATGAAGAGTGATGGCAAAAGATCTGGGATTCGACTTTAGTGACAAGTGAGCAAATCGGTTAAGGTCTTAGAAAATGGAAAAAGGTTTCTTTGGTTTTTGAAGATGGAAGATTCGATGCAAAAAAGAAGGAAAAGAGGTTGAAGTCTTGTATGGTTTCGGTTCTAGTGGGAATGAGAGGGTAGGTTTCGGCTTTTAGAGAGTGAATGAAGAAGAAAAAAAATAAGATGAGGAGAAGATGCTCAAATGGTTCTTTCACTTTCGGCTTTTGGTCAAAAGAGAAGAAAAGGGTGCAAGATTTCGACAAAAGAATATATGAGAAGAAAGTTTTCAAAAGGGAGAAAAATGGCCTCTCACTCATCTTATTTCGACACCTAAAGCCCTAAGCATAGACACTCCTTCCCTTGGTTGAAAATGCCACATCAAGACCCCTCCATTCGGCCAACTCTTCTTCTCTCTATCAGATTCCTTCTTTTCCTCCTATTTTTTCTCTTTTCCACTCATTCAAATGAGTTTGAATGAGTCAACACTTATCTCCCTTCTTAACCAAATTTTCAAGTGCCTTGACCAGGTCTAATGCTCATCCATTCAGAGTCTCTGTGCTGTCCAGCTCTGCACTCCCCTTGACGCAAAAGAACCTCCAAAAAAACTTCCCTTGCTGCTCGAACCTAGGCCCCCTTCTCACTCCCTGAGGCGTCACTCTTACAGGCTCTAAGTGGCGCCTCCCTTGCCACTTTACCACTGGGTTCTTGTGTCATAACCCACACAAAATTTTCCTTAAGGCCTAGCTCCTTAGCTCTCCTTAAAGGTTTAAAGTCCAATATTTTCCTAAGGCTTCTACCTACACCCCAAGGTTCCTAAAGCCCCCAAACACAGACAAACAGCACACTAAGCATGCTACTACATAAATATGAGTTAAAATGCATAACTCCTAAATCTTGGATATTACAAAACTCGTAAATTTTCCCTTCCTAGTCCTCGAACCTTGGACCTCTTGAACTGCTTAACACGCCACCTCGTAGCCCCTATGTGACGCCACTTTCCACTAGACTACAAGCCCATTTGTGTCCTCTCTTCTCTTCATCTGCTTATGAGGCCTCATGCCTGAGACTAGGGTCTACTAAGTAAGAAAAATAAATTTTCCCTATGGTCTCCCCTAATTCTAAAATAATCCCAATAATACCTTAATAATATTATTCTAGGTGCTACACATACATATTAACTCCCATGCACAGAAATTAAAAGTTTCGAGATTTTTTGGGTGTTACAACCTAATAGGCCCAAATCTACTAGGCCCAAATTCGGGGTGTTACAATTCTACCCTCTTTAAAGAAATTTTGTCCTCAAAATTTTCAACTATCAATTGTACTACCCAAGTCTCACCATTACGCTTTTGCTGCGCACTCCAATTCTAAAAATAAACACTAGTATACTACGGTAGGGTTCGCACCATTATTCACATCTGGAGCGTCTTCGTCCCCTTGGTGATGTGCTGCATAGACCAAAGCTGGCTGCCTCGCCTCAGCATAACTTGCACCTCTACCTGGTGCTCCACGACCGCGTTCATTACCAATATCGCCCCTGGCTTGTCCACGGCCCCTTGGTGGTTGCTAACCACCCCTTTGAGGCTAAAAATTATCTCTGCCATCGGTTCGCTTCTGATCTAGCCTTCTCGGGAACTGCCTAAACCTATGCTCCATCGATCCACAGCCCAAACATGCTCCTGTCCTCCTCCAACATTCGCCCGGATGCCTTCTCCCATATTCTGCACAATGAGGTACTCCGTTATTAGCAGCGACAACAGTGGCCATATTTCTAACCGGCCTGTTCACTCTGGCCGTCCTCATGGGCCTCTGTTCGGCTCCCATAGGTTTCATATTCCGCTTGTTCTTGCCTTTCTCTTTCTCTAGGTTCGACGCTCCGTGCTCTTTACCTTCTCTGCTATTTTTTCTTTATCCACCAATACTGCAAAATCTCATTCCCTTTGTGGAGTTATGAGTACCCTAAGGCTATCCCTTAATTCATCCTCGAATCGTACGTACATTTCATACTCGGTTGCTATTATCCCCTTGGCGTATCGACTGAGACGCAAAAACTCAGCCTTGTACTCTGCTACTGACTTATCTCCCTGAGTCAGACTCAAAAACTCCTTCCTTCGGGCATCCACATAAGCCGCTCTAACGTATTTCCCTTAAAATGCCGATTTGAAGAACTCCCAAGTGATCTGCTCCGGTTGGTTGCCCTCCTTTACGGTCAACCACCACTGATAGGCTTCTTCCCTGAGTAGAGATATTGCTCCTTTTAGCTTTTGTTCAGCCGTGCAATCCAGGTCATCCATTATTCTTTCAGTAGCTTCCAACCAATACTCTGCCACATTCGGAGCCACCCCCACTACTCCTTTGAAAATCTCAGCCCTATTGGCTCGGAGTCGCTCCACGATCGACCCACGACTCCTCGTACCATTATTGGGCCCAAAGACCCTTTCCAAGATTCTCAACATGGCCTGCGATACGGCATCTTCTGTAGTGGCAGCCCGTTCATTTGCTCCTCTTTCCGTTACTGGTGAGGCTGGAGCCTCCCCTACTCCTACATTGGGCATATGATCAGACTCGGACGATCCTGCCCTAACAGCTCCATGACCTTTGCCGCGGCCTTTTCCACCTCGTCTCGCGCTCATCTTTATGTATTTCTGAATTAAGAATTTTATGAAATTAGTACTTAGTTCCACTTGTTTAGGGCACATGTCTAATGTAAGTAACAATAATTTCTTAGAGTTATTTTGCAGTCAAGAATCCACTACAGGCTTAAGTTTCGTACGAGCTTTATTCTCTAAAAGCCTATTTTTAAGTAGCACATTATCTATACAGTTCAATAATTTAGACAATAACAGAAAAACTTACTTGGCTCGACGTCGAGGGCTCAATGAACTACACTTCAAGAATCCTGCCAAAACTTATAAAAAAAACCCAAAATCTAAGGCCCATTTCACATCCCGAGCTTTGCAACTGGGCTCTAATACTACAATTGTAACACCCCAAACCCAACCTAGAAGTTAGGCTCGAATTTGGAATGTCACATTAAAGGCACAATTCAAAACGGTTTTGCTAATTAAAAATTTAAGGCCCAAAAGCCCAAAATCTTTTAGTCTTATTAATTAAAGATAAAAAACTCATTTTATTATTTTAAGTATTTCGGAAACCAAGTTTGAACATTAGAGCTTACTTAGGCTTAATAATTAAATAAACAGTTGATCTCAAAACCCAAAATAAATCTGAAGTCAAAATGGTGTACAAGGCATTATTACATCCACCAAAAATTAAGTAAATAAAAACATGTACTTTGAAACAAATAAATGAAAATTCAAGCCTCTTATAGTGTGGCCATCTCTGAGTCCTCTCCCACGTCAAGTCGTCTATTCGAGATTACCTGAAACATTAATTAAAGGGGGTGTAAGTTTCGAAACTCAGTGTGCACAACCCTTGGCAATCAAATCACTTACAAATATCCACATTGGGCCTAAGCCCTATCAAAATCGATGGGCTTGGGCTTTAGCCCATAATGACATCACATCACATCGTATCATTTATAAACAAATAATGCAAACCCACCCCAAAAATACATCCGCTACACACACCATTTCCCTTCCAACCTTATGACTCCTATGGGGAATTCTAGCTCGACCCATCCCCCGCTACACACCAAGGGTAGCCCAGTTACGGTACTACCGAACGTTGCAGCAAAGCTACTAATCAAATATTGGGCTTAAAGCCTCCTTTGGATCCATACCATACGGCCATGCGATCCTGGATCCATACCATACGGCCATGCGATCCTCAAATCTTCCTCCGTACCATAATTCCCACCCATATGCATCCTAAGAAGAATATCATATGAATGTATCAAACACACAAGTAACATCCATAAACTTATATTCATCACATAGGTGTATTTCCATCGTTTCACTACCCAGAGGTATTTTCGTAATTCTACCCTACAGTGGTATTTTTGGTAATTTTCCAAAATAGGGTTATCTTGGTAATTTTGCAAGACAGGGGTATTTTGGTACTTTCTCAAAACAGGGGTATTTCAGTAATTTTACAATCTGAGGGTATTTTGGTAATTTTGCAAATTAGGGGTATTTGATAATTTTACAATCAGGGGGTATTTTGGTAATTTCACAAACTAGGGGTATTTCGGTAAGTTCACAAATTAAGGGTATTTCGATAATTTTACAAATCGGGGGTATTTTGGTAATTTTGCTAGTCAGGGGTATTTTGGTAATTTCACAAACTGGGGGTATTTCAATAATTTCATAAACTAAGGGTATTTCGATAATTTTACAAATCGGCGGTATTTTAGGTAATTTTGCAAATCGGGGGTATTTTGTCCCTTTCGGGTTTTAGCTATGAACTTTGGCCCATCAACAAGTCCTCACAGCTAAAGTGAACAGACACTACGCACCAGGTAAGATTCTAGAGAAGAGGAGGTGGGCCACTAGGGCCGCTTAAGTACCAAGCTCTCCCTAAATCCAATCCTAGACATGCGTATGCCCGTTGCCACACTCCAACCCAGCAACTTGTTTACGGACATGTTTAATTATTAGAAAATCTTATGGAATTTAAGAGTTGTTCAAACTAGGCCTAAGGTCCATAAACCCTAGCATACATTTCTACGTCCCCACAGGCCCATCAAGCCCAAATCACTCCCTTACGGCCCACTTGGCCCAAATATCATCATATGGCCTATCAGGCCTAAAACAAATCCAAATCATGTACCATGAGTGACTAACTTAATTCGTATAAAAAACCAAACCATTTCATCAAACTTAACCTCAGGGCCCACCGGGCCCATTTAGCCACTTTCAGTTTTTCAGCTTTTCGGCATTGCCGATATCGTGTGTGTAGTGTTTTTACACACCTGGTAACCTCGCGTGTTGTAAACCCCTTAGTCATGAACCTACAATCGACATCACCTAATCATAACTTAATATACACTTATCAAAAATTGAAACCTCACCGTAACCTTACCGTGTGCCTTACATTCTAGTAGCCCTTCCTTTGCTACTATTGGCGATTATCCTTTAGATTTGCACCCAAACACCTATATCGTCAAAACCAAGTGACCCATATTGATCATAAGTCACCCCTATGATCCTCAATAGATTCGGTCACTTATTAAAACTTTAACTAAATCAGGAATACTTACTGCCTTTTCACAATCCTTTCCTACCGCGCTTGCGATCGCTGAGCCTCACCCTTGTTAGTACATGGTAACGGCAAAGAGGGGTTAGATAGCCCTTCGTCTTTTAATAAAACACATTAAAAATTCAACTAAGCTCTTACCGAAATCTTCCTTTGATCCTACGACTTAAGTCCGGCTTTTGAGACTAGTAAGGTGACAGAGGCAATTCAGCAACACTAGGGGGAAAAGAAATAAAAGTGATTTGGCTGGAACCGAGTGGTGAACCAAAAAGGGAATTTAAAAAGGGAAGATATGAAGGATTCAGCTTTGACACACTTATAAAAAACGTCTGCCTCTCACAAGTGATGAAATTCAGCTAGCAGGGAAGCAAAAATTTAGCATTAACATAGGAACTTAATTCGGCACTCATATATATAGCCCCTAGCCAAACTTCCCTTCCCTCAGAGTCCAATTCGGCACCACTATATCCACCTCCCAATCCCTATATTTTCTCTCTTATCTGCACCTTAAATTTCTCTCCTGAACACTCCCTTTCAGAGTCCCCTCCAACGCCAACTCCTTCTGTCCAGACACAAAAATAAAACTTCTAAATTTTCCCTTCCTAGGCCTCGAACCTTGGACCTTATTAACTGCTTAACACGCCACATCATAGCCCCTATATGACGCCACTTTCCACTGGACTACAAGCCCATTTGTGTCCTCTCTTCTCTTAATCTGCTTATGAGGCCTCATGCCTGAGACTAGGGTCCACTAAGTAAGAAAAATAAATTTTCCATATGGTCTCCCCTAATTCTAAAATAATCCTGATAATACCTTAATAATATTATTCTAAGTGCTACACATACACATTAACTCCCATGCACAGAAATTAAAAGTTTCTGGATTTTTTGGGCGGTACAACCTAATAGGTTCAAACCTACTAGGCCCAAATTCGGGGCGTTACAATGATGACAGAATTAAACAGTTGAATAATGATTGAATTGTATTGATAATTGAGTGCAATGGTTATAATCGGGCATTTAATACAATTCCTTCTAGGCATTCTATGTGTACATTTATCCTTAGAGGTATAAGTGACTGTTTAATTTCAAAAAGAAATTCTTATCGTATGAGAACATTAGCTAAGCATATTAATAGATGAAAACATCGTTGATCTTTTTGGGATATGTTCGACATTGTTATGTCTTTGTCTGATAATTTATTCCATTGTGTAGATATGAAAGTCAACGGTAAAATCTGTATAAGACTAATATTTTGTTTTTATTGGCCATTATTCTGTTGAATATAAGTGAAGATTATATTACTTCTACTATTGTGGATTTCAGTATTTATGAGTGACATTGTCCTTTCTAGACATTTTCAGGGATATCATTGGAATTGATATCATTCTATATGGGTTGTAATTTTCAGATATCCTGTGTAACTCTATATGTTCGAATTTTGCTATTCCGATTTTCTTATGATCCCATGTGATTATCCGCAAGAGATTTCTATTTGACAGAGATGACTATGTCTATTATGATTTTAAATTCTGGCCTGAAATGTGAGAGTACAGTGGTACCGTCCTCAGAGTTATAGAAGTTGTGTTTCTGCAATAGTTTTTATTTAAACATATTTGATACTTTTCTATGTTCAAATGCTTCATTAACAGTCGGGATGATATCTATTTATAGGGTTGAGACATTGTTCTTATTAAGGCCCAATGATTACTATCTGATAAAGGTGACTACACTATAATTCAAAACTTCGATGATTAATAGATGAGATAGCTTTATTATAAAATCTTTTTTAGTTCTCGTGAAAGTTTGACATTGATAAAAGTAAAAGTGATTGAGGATCAAGATCAATCTGTGAAACGATATGTTTGGGTTATCCTTTTTAACAAGAAGAAAAGATTTCTTTGAAAAGACTGATTCAGTGGTTTAGTCTGATTTGAATTATTTGATTGAAAAGATAATTGGGTTATATGTGTCTAAACCTATCCACCTGACTGGAAATAAACTTTGAATGTATATGTGTGAATAGAGGGATAGTCTGGAAGAAGAACTCGTATTCTTGAAGACTTGATACCGAATTATATCTAACAGAATGATTCTATCTGGGAAATGTTGTGATAAATTAAAGTTAGTTCGATTGTTGAAGTTTTCATTTGCATGAAGATAATTTCGACCAAAATATCAGTTCTGGTTCAGTCTGTGTAACATCCTAAAAATATAGTATCAATATGTTGCATAATTTTGGTGCGTAGTTAGTGAATGATTTAATTTGTGTGTTTAATATAGTCTGGAGAAGGCTCGGGATTTATTAAGAATTAGAATAAATTTTAGTAAGGAGTACTTTATTTAAGTGGGACAAGTGACCCTAATGTTTAAGGAAATTAAGTGGTAAAAGATAGAATAATTGAGCTATTGGTTAAGTGGTTATACGCTACATGCATGGTCATGAGGGGAGAGGTTCGAATCCCCTAGCACGCATTTTGTGAATATTAATTTTTGCTCCTTCCTAGCAAGTGTCGGCCAAGCATCAAATTTTTGGTAAGTTAGACTTTTATTTTGAGGTATGATAGCTAATGGATAAGGTAAGAGTGAACTTAAGGTAGGGAATCATGAGAATATGGTATGTAGGGGGAACACAAGGCATGAAACAAGGGTGATGCTTTGGAAACTATTGGGTGGCTAAAACTTTCACTTTTGGCCAATATACTTGGATGGTTTTGGGGCTAGAAAGGGGTTGGCCGAATTTTGGTAAGGATTAGGAGCTAGTTGGCCATAATGCTTTAGCAAATTAGTGCATTTTCCTTTTCTCTTCACAACTTTTCTCCCTAGCCGATTGTGTCTTATGCATTAGGTAAATTTTGTTTTGGTCATTTCATCTTCACCAAATTGATACCGTCTATCATTTTTCCCAAGTTTCTCCTCTTTGTGCCGAAACCATACCATCTTGAAAGGTCATATTCTTTTCTTTCTTTTTGGTCGAATATACGCCAACCCCAAGATCATTTCTTTGTTCATCTTCCATTATTGAAAATTTTCACATAAACACTTTCTCTTTTATTTCTTTTCCTCTTTTCTTTCTTCTTGTAAAGAACTCTTAACATCACTATTTCATATCCAAAATCTTCTACCATGGCCGAATGTTAATAACATCCTCATAGCCGAAATTTCCATTTCTCAAACATTTCTACTCAATCATTTTTCTTTGCATTGCTTTGTATAATCGATAAGAACCTTCTTTGATTCTTTATTTCTCTTCTTTTCTTTAGCTGAATATACATATTAGTTTGGGAGGGTCTTTTGACCGAAAATAGCATTCTCTATCCCTTCCTCTTAGACAATCTTTTCGTCTTTATAGTGATAAAGTGAAGGCCGAAACTCAGAGTATTCTTAATCATCATGAATCGCTAGGATTTGATCCAAAGTTTTAAGGTAAGGGTTTCTATCAAGGACTCCCATATTACTCGTTATTTCATCAAGATGGGTTACTAACCGATTTTATCTTACGGACATTATCGCTCGAATTTCATCCCGTGAACGCGAAGATATTTTTTTGGTAAGCCGATTTCGCCCTTAAAACCAATAGTCTTAAATTCTGATATATTAGTTGGACTAATAATCTTTTGTCTATGGAGGCAAACAAGATAGGGTCGAAAAGAGTGGTAAATAGTGCTCAGAAGAGGGGCGATTTTACTATCCCTCTAGATTCAAGCGAAGGGTTGTTTCGATAATTCGAGATTTTTCACCGGGTTGTGGACCCTCATCCGAGGAGAATTGATTATTCGAAGTTGTTCGTGGTTCGGAGCCATTAGTTGTTCGGGATTTCCCATCAATTTGTGAACCGTTAACTAGGGAGATCCGACAGATAGTTGTTATTCGAGATTCCGAGGGTAAAGATCTAGATCGCTTATCTTTGATATAGATTTATATTAAGTATTAGTGTTCTAACCAAGCGTGACACGTATTTAGGTATCGACGAGTAGGAAAGTTTTGTTCTCACCATAATTAGGTGTGTAATTTCACACTTATCTCACGGGTTAGATGTTATACCATTATTAAGCCTTAGACTAATAATCGCAAAGTTGGCAAAATCAGAAAATATGGTTTATTAACACTTTAGTGTAAGTGCATGAAATCGGTATTAAAATCATGAAAGTTACGAAATCGCCCTTAATGGGCTAATATGATAAAAAGTGATATATGGACCTCCTGTGTTAATGGGCCGTATCGATAGATTACTTAATGGGCCATTTTGATAGATTGTTATATGGGCCGATTTGTTATATTGTTTAATAGGCTAAATTGTGAAATGGGCCAAATTGTGAAATAGGCCAAATTTTGAAATGGGCCAAATTGTGAAATAGGCCAAATTGTGTAATGGGCCAAATTTTAATATGGGCCTGATGTTAAAATTATCATATGAATAAAATCGTTGTGCATTGTATATACATGATTGCATTGGTTGGGATATTTTGATGAAGAGAAGAATGCTTCGTGCCCAGTTTAAATGGCTTAATGCCTGCGTATTAATGGCCACTGGCCTGCGAAATATTGTATTAAATGGCTTAATGCCTACGTATTAATGGCCACTGGCCTGCGAATCATTGCATTAAATGGCTTAATGCCTACGATTGGTGTGTTGGCTGGGTGGGTTGACTCAATCCCCACAGGTGTGCTGGTTGGTACGGGTGGTGTGTAGCGTATGGAAATTTAGGCTTGGTTGGGAATTGCATTTCACGTGTATTTTTAATTACTAAATTGTTATATTCGTAAATGGGCTCAAGCCCAATTAAATGCTTTAATGGTTTGGCCCAGTGGACTTGGTAAATGAGTTACACACCGAGTTCTAAGAAACTCACCTGTTTTTCTTACCCTTCTCGGTAATGATAATTGATGGAGGCTTGGTAATGGGATGACTTCATGGGGGCCATACTTCAAATGATGGTTTTTATGAACTTTGAACTACTCTTTAGTATTTTTACTTAATTAATTTTTCAGTTGTGATGTAATAAGGCCTCTAGTATAATTTTTATGGATTTTTATTTGTGGATGGATTTTAATATGTTTTAAATACTAAAAGGGCTATTTTAATTTTATAAATGTTTTCTTTAATTTATGTATAAAAGGGTTTTTCTTAAATATCACTAAACTCGTAAAAATTTCTGTGAAAACTCTTTTATGAATTTTGTTTTCAAAATCCCTTTTGAATTCTTTTAAATTTCTTTAAAAATTTAACCAATTATTTCTCTGAGATCAAATTATAAACTCTTATGTTCTAAAATCATAAATTTCAAATTAACCTCGATCTTTAATAAACTTCATCTCCAAAATAGTTTTGAAGATCTGCTTTCTCTAAATCATTAGATGACTAGATGTATGTTCGATTTGTGTGGCATACCAAGTCTGGTCTTAATGCATAAATCGAGTTTAAGGTGTTACATTTAATGGTATCAGAGCCAGTTTCAAACTCGGCTGTGGTTTGGGTTCAATAACGATTTTCATTTAAACTGTTTCAAATTTTTAGAATTTATGTTTTAAAGGGAGTATGGCATCACGAGCATCCGACACCAAGCCAACTAAGTATTCGTATACTGAATGATTATTATTGTGACATGATCATAGGAACACTCTAGAACTTCTAGTTTTAAGTGTTGAAAATATAGAGATCGAGACTATAGGATATGATTGCGAAAATAACTCTATCTCTTATATCTCATAAAATATCGTTAATAAAAACTAAAATAGTATTCTGATTCATAAAACTTGTAATCAGATTAAACTGAAATAGTCAATATGAGCACTAGAGGACGTGGACGTGGACGCGGTAGACGTGGTCGTGGTAGAGGACGAGGTGTTAGGGTTGCGTTTGAAGCGCCGGGTCTTATGCCAAAAATAGACGCACCTGCGTCACCCAGGAGCGAGACTAGATCACACGACCACATGAGAGAGGACATTGCTTTGACTCAAGCAATGTTGCGAGTCCTAGAAAGGGTTTCTGGAGCTAAAACTGGGCCAGCAGCTCGTGGATCAATATCGGAACGACTTAAATCAAGTGGTGTTGAGGTTTTTAGAGGTGTCTCTGGTGTAGCTCCGAATGTAGTGGAGTATTGGCTCGAGGCAGTGGAGCGAATCATGGATGATTTAGAGTGCACCACTGAGCAGAAACTAAGAGGAACTGTGTCCTTGTTGAGGGACGAGGCGTATCAATGGTGGCTTACTGTTCGAGAAGGCACTGAGGCTGCATTTGTTTCTTGGGATTTATTCAAAGCTGCTTTCCAAGGGAAGTATGTCGGGACAAGTTATGTGGATGCCCAGAGGAAGGAATTCCTAAATCTGGTTCAAGGAAATAAGACGGTGGCAACTTACGAGGCAGAATTTCTACGCATGAGTCGTTATGCTCGGACAATAGTGCCAACTGATCATGAGCGCTGTGTACATTTTGAGGATGGACTGAATGATGAGTTGTGGGTACTGATAGCCCCACAACAAGTAAGGACTTTTTCCACGCTTGTGGAGAAAGGCAAGATAGCCGAAGAGGCTAAGAACTCAGAACGCCAGAACCGGGAAAGAGTCAGAGGCAAGAGGGACTTTAAGAACTCGGGTTCTTCTAAAAGGTTCGAAAAGAGGCCTCGAAATGATGATCTAGCTCAAGCTATAGCACCTGTGGCTACCAATCAGAGTCAAGACTGTGTTGACTGTGGGAAACAACACCCCGGGGAATGCTAGAAGAAAACTGGTGGTTGTTTTAAATGTGCTTCCAAGGATCACCAGTATAGGAATTGCCCTCGACGGACTACTCTGACTCAAAAAGCTCGTAACCCTGATGCACAGCCAGTCAAAGGCACTCAACAGCCACCGAGAGGCTGTAGACCAGGTCGTGGTGGTAATGGGGCTGGACGTGGTTAAGGTGCATCGGGTCGAGGTAATGGTTTTAGAGGCAACGCAAAGGCAAGACAGCCAGGGTTGGTCTATGCGGTCAGGCGTCGTGAATATGGCGATGCACCTGATGTGATAACTAGTACGTTCTTCATCTTTGATATACCTGTTACTGCTTTGATAGATATCGAGTCTACCCACTGGTATGTTGTTAGCACCATATTCGGAAACCTGAATATTAGATCTGAGATTACCGATAGAGAGATGACGGTAATTAGTCTTTTAGGACAGTCTGTAATTGTGAATAAATTGTATAGAGTCGTGCCTTTGGAAATTCAAAGAGAAATATTTTTGGCGAATTTGGTGGAATTGCCCTTCGGTGAGTTCGATCTTATTTTGGGCATGGATTGGTTGGTGAAGCACTGGGCGCAATTGGATTGTGCTGCAAAATAGATGTCAATCATGACTTTGGATGATAAGGAAGTAGTAATGATAGGCGAACGAAGGAACTTTTTGGCGAATGTGGTATCTGCTTTAAAGGCAGAAAAGTTGGTGCGGAAAGGGTATGGAGCATTCCTATCTTTCATTAGTGCTTTGGATGCCAAAGAATTATCAGTGGAAGGTGTGAGAACGGTGAAAGAATTTCCATATGTCTTTCCCGAAGAACTTTCGGGTTTACCTCCAGATCGGGAAGTAGAATTTGGCATTGAGCTTATGCCCGGAAAGGCACCAAAGGAGTTAGTGGAGCTTAAAGCTCAAATTCAAGAAATGTTGGATCGAGGATTTATTGACAGAGTGTGTCTCCGTGGGGGGCACCGATTTTGTTCGTCAAGAAGAAGGATGGGTCAATGCGTTTGTGCATTAATTATAGGCAGTTGAATAAATTGACGATCAAGAATAGGTATCCATTGCCGAGAATCGACGACCTATTTGATTAATTGAGAGGAGCTTCAGTTTTCTCCAAGATTGATTTGAGATCGGGTTATCATCAACTCAAGGTTAAGGAGGCAGATATTCATAAGACGGCATTCTGAACTCGTTATGGGCATTATGAGTTTTTGGTGATGCCATTTGGTTTGACCAATGCACCAACTGCATTTATGGACATGATGAACCGAGTCTTTCAACCCTACTTAGACCGGTTCGTAGTGGTATTCATAGATGATATCTTAGTATATTCGAGGAATGAAGAAGAGCATGACTCACATTTATGCATAGTATTGCAAATACTGTGAGATAAGCAACTTTATTCCAAATTCAGTAAGTGTGAATTTTGGTTGAAGGAAGTGACTTTCTTCGGTCATGTGGTGTCAGCCGAATGAATAAGAGTTGATCCTCGAAAGGTTGAGGCTGTGTTGGAATGGAAACCACCGAAGTCAGTGGCTAAGATTCAGAGTTTCTTGGGTTTGGATGGATATTATAGACATTTTGTTGAGGGGTTTTCGTTGATTGCTGCACCTCCAACTAAGCTATTGTGAAATGGAGTACCGTATGTGTGGACCGATAAACAACAAAAGAGTTTCGATAAACTGAAGAAGATTTTGATAGAAGCGCCAGTACTAATTCAACCTGGGGCTAGAAAAGAGTTTATCGTTTACTGTGATGCGTCACACACGGGTTTAGGATGTGTGTTGATGCAAGGTGAAAAAGTGGTGGCTTATACTTCTTATCAGTTAAGGCCGCACGAAGTCAATTACCCTACTCATGACTTGGAGTTGGCTGCGGTGGTGTTTGCTTTAAAGATTTGGGGGCACTATCTCTATGGTGAGAAGTCTATCATTTATACAGACCATAAGAGTCTTAAATACCTCCTTACCCAAAAAGAGTTGAACTTAAGACAACAGAGATGGGTGGAGCTGTTGAAGGATTATGACCTCTCGATCGAGTACCATCCTGGAAAGGCTAACGTGGTGGCAGACGCGTTGAGTCGTAAGGTAGTATCGGAGTTAAGAGCAATGTTTGCTCATCTCATTTTGTATGAGGATGGTAGTCTACTAGCAAAACTTCAGGTGAAGCCTTTGTGGTTAGAACGGATCAAGGAAAAGCAGTTATCAGATGAAAAGTTGGGTCCGTTAATGCAACAAGCTGAAAGTGGTACGACAGGGGATTTTGGAATGAACACAGACGGAGTGCTGTGTTTTTGTGGAAGAGTTTGTATACCCATGGATTCAGATTTGAGACAAATGATTCTGCGAGAGGCACATAGTAGCCCTTATGCTATGCACCCCAAAAGTAATAAGATGTATTGAGATCTCCGTGAACAATATTGGTGGACAGGGTTGAAGCGAGAGGTTACTGATTTAGTGGGTAAGTGCCTGACTTGTCAACAAGTGAAAGCAGAACATCAATTACGTCGGGCCTTTTGCAACCGGTAAAGATTCCTCTATGGAAATGGGAGTGAATAATAATGGATTTTGTTAGTGGGTTACCCTTAACACCTACTAAGAAAGATTCTGTTTGGGTGGTGGTAGATCGATTGACAAAGACTTCTCATTTTCTACTAGTTCGTACAAATTACTTGCTGCAGAAGTTGGCTAAGTTGTATGTATCTGAGATCGTGAGGTTGCATGGGGTACCAGTGTCTATCATATCGGACAGAGACCCTAGGTTTACATCGCAGTTTCAAAAAGCTTTGCATAAGGCTTTGGGAACAAAGTTAAACTTTAGTACGGCTTTTCATCCTCAGTCAGATGGTCAGTCAAAAAGAGTAATTCAGATTTTGGAAGACATGTTAAGGGGTTGTGTAATTGACTTCAGAGAAAGTTGGGAGGATTTCCTACCGTTGGCAGAGTTCGCGTATAATAATAGTTACCAATCCAGTATCCAAATGGTGCCTTATGAAGTGCTATACGGTCGTAGGTGTCGTACCCCTACTTGTTGGACAGAATTGGGGGAAAGACAGTTGTTGGGTCCTGAATTGATATCTGAGATGGAGGAAAAGGTAAAGGTGATTTGAGCACGGTTAAGGGAAGCTTCGGATAGATAAAAGTCATATGCAAATCTGAAGCGTAAGGATATTGAGTTTGCAGTGGGAGATCAGGTCTTTCTGAAAGTCTCACCTTGGAAGAAAATTTTTAGATTTGGAAGGAAAGGCAAGTTGAGCCCTAGGTTCATTGGACCGTACCGTGTGTTGAAGCGTGTAGGACCAGTGGCCTGTCAGTTTTAATTACCTCCGGAGTTGAGTCAGATTCATAGTGTCTTCCATGTTTCTATGCTGAGGCGTTATAGATCAGATCCGTCTCACATAGTACCGGTAGAAGAAGTGGAGTTAAGGCCAGACTTGTCTTTCGAGGATTAACCAGTGAAAATCTTAGACCGTGATGTTAAAGAGCTAAGAAAGAATACTGTGCCGTTGGTTAAGGTTCTATGGCGTAATCACAAAGCGGAGAAAGCTACGTGGGAGCCTGAGAACGCAATTCGGCAACAATATCCGCACCTCTTTTAACCAAGTAAATTTTGAGGACGAAATTCTCTTTAAGGGGGTAGAATTGTAACATCCTAAAAATGTAGTATCGATATGTTGCATAATTTTGGTGCGTAGTTAGTGAATGATTTAATTTGTGTGTTTAATATAGTCTTGAGAAGGCTTGGGATTTATTCAGAATTAGAATAAATTTTAGTAAGGAGTCTTTATTGAAGTGGAACAAGTGACCCTGATATTTAAGGAAATTAAGTGGTAAAAGATAGCATAATTGAGCTATTGGTTAAGTGGTTATGCGCTACATGCATGGTCATGAGGGGAGTGGTTTGAATCCCCTAGCATGTATTTTGTGAATATTAATTTTTTCTCCTTCCTAGCAAGTGTCGGCCAAGCATCAAAGTTTTGGTAAGTTAGACTTTTATTTTAAGGTATGATGGCTAATGGATATGGTAAGAGTGAACTTTAGGTAGGGAATCATGAGAATATGGTATGTAGGGGGAACACAAGGCATGAAACAAGGGTGATGCTTTGGAAACTATTGGGTGGCTAAAACTTTCACTTTTGGCCAATGTACGTGGACTGTTTTGGGGCTAGAAGGGGGTTGGCCGAATTTTGGTAAGGATTAGGAGCTAGTTGGCCATAATGCTTTAGCAAATTAGTGCATTTTCCTTTTCTCTTCACAACTTTTCTCCCTAGCCGATTGTGTCTTGTGCATTAGGTAAATTTTGTTTTGGTCATTTCATCTTGGCCAAATTGATACCGTATTTCATTTTTCCCAAGTTTCTCCTCTTTGTGCCGAAACCATACCATCTTAAAAGGTCATATTCTTTTCTTTCTTTTTGGTTGAATATACACCAACCCCAAGATCATTTCTTTGTTCATCTTCCATTATTGAGAATTTTCACATAAACACTTTCTCTTTTCTTTCTTCTTGTAAAGAACTCTTAACATCACTATTTCTTTTCCAAAATTTTCTACTATGGCCGAATGTTAATAACCATCCTCATAGCCGAAATTTCCATTTCTCAAACATTTCTACTCAATCATTTTTCTTTGCATTGCTTTGTATAATCGGTAAGAACCTTCTTCGATTCTTTATTTCTCTTCTTTTCTTTAGCCGAATATACATATTAGTTTGGGAGGGTCTTTTGACCGAAAATAGCATTCTCTATCCGTTCCTCTTAGACAATCTTTTCGTCTTTATAGTGATAAAGTGAAGGCCGAAACTCGAAGTATTCTTAATCATTGTGAATCGCTAGGATTCGATCCAAAGTGTTAAGGTAAGGGTTTCTATCAAGGACTCCCATATTACTCGTTATTTCGTCAAGATGGGTTACTAATCGATTTTATCTTAGGGACGTTATCGCTCGATTTTCATCCCGTGAACGCAAAGATATTTTTGTGGTAAGCTGATTTCGCCCTTAAAACCAATAGTCTTAAATTTTGATATATTAGTTGGACAAATAATCTTTTGTCTATGGAGACAAACAAGATAGGGCCGAAAAGAGCGGTGAATAGTGCTCGAAAGAGGGGCGATTTTGATATTCCCTCTAGATTCAAGCGAAGGGCTATTTCGGTAATCTGGGATTTTCCACCGGGTTGTGGACCCTCATCCGAGGAGAATCGATTATTTGAAGTTGTTCGTAGTTCGGAGCCATTAGTTGTTCGGGATTTCCCATCAGTTTGTGAACCGTCAACCGGAGAGATCTGACAAATAGTTGTTATTCGAGATTCCGAGGGTAAAGATCTAGATCGCTTATCTTTGGTATAGATTTATATTAAGTATTAGTGTTCAAATCAAGCGTGACACGTATTTAGGTATCGACTAGCGGGAAAGTTTAGTTCTCACCGTAATCAGGTGTGTAATTTCACACTTATCTCATGGGTTAGATGTTGTACCATTATTAAGCATTAGACTAATAATCGGAAAGTTGGTAAAATCAAAAAATATGGTTTATTAACACTTTAGTGTAAGTGCATGAAATCGGTATTAAAATCGTGAAAGTTACGAAATCGCCCTTAATGGGCTTATATGATAAAAAGTTATATATGGACCTCATGTGTTAATGGGCCGTATCGATAGATTGCTTAATGGGCCGTTTTGATAGATTGCTATATGGGCCGATTTGTTATATTGCTTAATAGGCTAAATTGTGAAATGGGCCAAATTGTGAAATAGGCCAAATTGTGAAATAGGCCAAATTGTGTAATGGGCCAAATTTTAATATGGGCCTGATGTTAAAATTATCATATGAATAAAATTGTTGTGCATTGTATATACATGATTGCATGGGTGGGGATATTTTGATGAAGAGAAGAAGGCTTCGTGCCTAGTTTAAATGGCTTAATGCTCGTATTAATAATGCCACCGGCACGCAAAATATTGTATTAAATGGCTTAATGCTCACGTATTAATGGCCACCGGCACTGCGAATCGATGAATTAAATGGCTTAATGCTGCGATTGGTGTGTTGGCGGTGGGTTGACTCGATCCCACAGTGTGCGGTTAATGCAGTGGTGTGTAGCGGATGGAAATTTAGGCTTGGTTGGGAATTGCATTTCACATGCATTTTTAATTACTAAATTGTTATATTCATAAATGGGCTCAAGCCCAATTAAATGCTTTAATGGTTTGGCCCAGTGGACTTGGTAAGTGAGTTACACACTAAGTTCTAAGAAACTCACCTTGTTTTTCTTACCCTTCTCAGGTAATGATAATTAATGGAGGCTTGGGCCAGGGATGACTTTGCGGGGGCCACACTTCAAATGATGGTTTTTATGAACTTTGAACTACTCTTTAGTATTTTTACTTAATTAATTTTTCAGTTATGATGTAATAAGGCCTCTAGTATAATTTTTATGGAATTTTATTTGTGGATGGATTTTAATATGTTTTAAATACTAAAAGGGACTATTTTAATTTTATCAATGTTTTCTTTAATTTATGTATAAAAGGGTTTTTCTTAAATATCACTAAACTCGTAAAATTTACGTGAAAACTCTTTTATGAATTTTGTTTTCAAAATCCCTTTTGAGTTCTTTTAAATTTCTTTAAAAATTTAACAAATTATTTCTCTGAGATCAAATTATAAACTCTTATGTTCTAAAATCATAGATTTCAAATTAACCTCGGTCTTTGATAAACTCCATCTCCAAAATAGTTTTGAAGATCTGCTTTCTTTAAATCATTAGATGACTAGATGTATGTTCGATTTGTGTGGCATACCAAGTCTGGTAGTAATGCATAGACCGGGTTTGGGGTGTTAGTGTTTGAGTTCAATAAAGAGATTTCAATTTCCGTCCTTATGTTAATGAATGGTTCGAAATGTATTCTAATACAAGAATGTGCAGAGATATCTTACGATTCTATACAGTTAAAGCTGCATAAAAAGAGTTATGTGATATCTTTGATGATTATAAGAGTTTAAAATGTTTAATGTTAGAGAAAGATTTGAATTTGACACAGCAAGGTTAGCTCCAATCGTAGAGAAACTTTTAAGTTTGTAAGTGATTCTTATCCGAGGAAAATGATTATAGTTTCGAATGTTTTGATTGGGTGATGAATGCGTGATTAATATTATCAGGTAATGAACAGTTTTTAGTTGAATATGAGGCTAAATAAATGTTTATATAGTGAAGTTGTGAAATTCAAAAATGTGTCAGCGAATTATAAGTTAAAAAGGAGTTCAACATAAATTGATTTCTGATTCAGAACCTCAGATGTGGTATTGATGATTATTTGTTATTTCGAGATGGAGTGTGCATACTGAAAAAGTTCTACGAATATACAACAACTGCTACAAGAAACTCTCAGTGGTGTTCATATGGGATTAACAAGATGCATAACAGTCCGAGATATGATATAGATGATGAGTGTGAAATTTGATATTTCGGACTTTGTTGATTATAGAAATAGAAGGTTGATGAATTTTGTATCGGGATTATCTTTATCATTGAAAATGATGGATTTATGTGAAATATGGTTAACTGTCTGAAGAAATCTCTCTATAAGTATAGATTTTCTCTTTTGATAAAACAGTTAAGTTATTCATTTCTGTGTTGGTAAATTTTTTTATGGTGTCAGTTATCATTGTTTTGGATTGAGATCTCAAATTTATATGGTAATTCTAAGAGAGATTACAGTAATCTGTGAGTATGAAATTGCATTGAAATTGGGAAATGCAAACCAAATTCTCGAAATATTTATTTGCCACTATGTTTTAGAATTGCAAAGTAACTAAGAAAGACTGTTGCTATTATAAGCAGTTATAGAATTCCGTTACTTCGGGATTGAGTTTTGTGAGAAAATGATTCACAGGATTAAAATCGTCAGAGAATGTGACTAGAAAATGGAAACAATTTAATACAATTATAAGCAGTTTCAACTAGGGATGATGTACAGTGAAAGTCAGATCAAAATTTTAGTTGTGAGATTAAATTTGAAATTCGAAGCTATGTGTGAATTTGAAATATATGATGTGAAAGTGATTCACGATAGTCTGAAAATAGCATTGAATTGTCAGAAATCGTATGCAGACTTGAAATGAAAAGATATAGAGTTACAGATTGAAAATAAAATGTTTTTGAAAGTCTCACCGTGGAAGAAAATACTCAGATTTTGGACGTAAAGGCAAGTTAAGTCTGAGGTATATTGGATTGTATGAGATTATAGAGCGTCTTGGGCTGGTTGCTTATAGATTACTGTTGCCACCTGAGCTAGAAAAGATCCACAATGTATTTCATGTTTCGATGCTTCGTAGATACCGATCCAATCCTTCATATGTGATTAGTCTGACAGAGGTTGAGATTAAGTCCGATATGACATATGAAGAAGAACCGATTCGTATTCTGGCTCGTGAGATTAAAGAATTGCGAAATAAGAAAATTTTGCTAGTTAAGGTACTGTGGCATAAGCACGGAGTTGAGGAAGCAACTTGGGAGTCAAAGGATACAATGAAAGAGCGTTATCCGAACCTATTCACAGGTAAGATTTTTGGGGACAAAAATCCTTAAAAGGGAGAGTTGTAACAGCTTGATTTTGACCCTAATCAGAATAGTGGTTTTGAGACCACAAATTCGAGTCCAAAAAATATTTAAAAATTATATTATGTGTTTATTCTATGTGAATTTGCTTGTGTGAAATTCTCGTGTTTTAATTTCGTCGTTTGAGTGCCCGATTTAATAAAAAGGCTTAATCGCGTAAAATGAAAATTTGATGGTTAAATATGAAAGTGCCTAATTGTTGTTGTCTTTATAATTTGGAGGTTTTATGATGCAATTAAACCATTATATAAGTTAGTGGGCGGCATTGGTCAATAGTAACCTTATAATATATGTTTGGTATATTAATTTATAAAGGTTAATTAAGTAAAATAATAATAAGGTTAATATATGTTATAATATATGAAATTAAAAGCCATTGTCATCTTTTTTTTTCACCATCATCGAAACTTAAAAAATAAAAAGTGTTTAAGAGCTTTGAAATATTCGGTCATCATCTAGCTTAATTCAAGGTATGTTTTACTTCGGTTTTTTATAATTTTTACGTTTTTGAGATCGTTGCTTCGAGTACTACAAGACCCATGCTTGAATTTTTGAAATTGATGATGATTTTGTGTTTTGCCATTGATGATAGCTTGTGATTTATGTTGTTTGATGATGAAATATTAAAGATATGTGAAATATTAACATGTTTTGTCTTTGAACTTTTGATGAATTTGAGTAATTAGGACTAAATTGTGAAAATAAATTTTTGAGGGACTAAAACATGAAAGAAATGAAATATGCAGACTTGTATGGAGCTTATGAATATTTGGCCCTAGCATGATATATGTAAATTTTGTGTATTTTGTATTTTATGCAATAAGGACTAAATTACAAAAAGTGTGAAATGTCAGGGGAAAAATGGTAATTTTCCATTTATGTATTTTTGGATTAAATTGAATGAATGTGTGATTAAATTAGTTAAATTTGAATTTATTTAGATCAAGAACGAAAGAAAATGGAATTAGATCAGGGGAAATCAAAAGTAGTCAAGTAGTTGATTTCGTCCGTTGATATCCGATGTAAGTCAATAAGCATATAAATGTCGTTAAATTTGATAATATATATATATATATATATATATATATCTTACATGATGAATGGAATTTTTGTGAATATATTTGTGTATGGTCAAATGTGTATTGAGAAAAGGAGCTATATTTCGAGTTCGATCTGAGCGAGATTCAATGTCCGAAAGCCCCGTACGAACCATAGGAATAGATAGGATATATATGTCATGACATAGGATTTTCGATATGTGTTATCGTGTAAGACCACGTCTGGGACGTTGGCATCGACTTGTGTTTACGTGTAAGACCATGTCTGGGACATTGGCATCGTATTTGATTCATGTAAGACCCTGTTTGGGATAGTGGCATCGATATGTAATTACATGTAAGACCATGTTTGGGACGTTGGCATTGCACGAGCTTCCGACTATCCGCGTATCCTTTTTAATTTCGAACGGTTCAACGAGCAATGTAAAGTAAAGACCAAATATAAAATCGAATTATAGGTTCAGGTATGTGTTAGCTAAATGTTATAAGAAAACAAGGTAAGTTGATTACTAGAATTAATATAAAGTAATGTGATTATGGATTTTGTGTTAGCATATTTGAAAATATAAGTGAATTGGCCTACTGATGCAGTTGTGATATTAGACGTGAAAATACATGTGTATATGATTGTTTTTATTCGGCTATTGATATGTATGTGTGATTAAAGTATGATCTTTGTAGTAAATGATATCTTTGTATTGGAAATTGTGTGTATTCAACTTTAGTAGTAAAATGTTAATATGCCTATGTTAATATATGTATGTTCTTGCTTATGACTTACTAAGCCTAAATAGCTTACTGTGTGTGTGTTTTTGTTTACCTCTGTTTTATAGATTTGGGAGTCACGTTACGAGCTCGGGGATCGTCAGCAAAGCCTATCACATTATCGACTGTTTCTTTAGGTATTTTACTAAGTTGATTTTGGGCATATGGCATGTATAGCATAGATGAAATGTTTGATTTTGGAACATGTATATATATATAGCCATGAGAAAATTGCTTGATCACTGCGTTTAAGTTTGGTTTATGTGTAATTGGTTAAGTACTTGATATGTTTTGTTTTAGCAATTTGGCCTTGGCTTATCATATGCAAAACATGGTTGTTATGTTTATGTTTGTGTGTGTGTGATCTCGGTTAAGGTGAGTTTATGTGTAACTTATTTAAAATGCTTTGCTAATGATAGATGAATTTAGTTATGTGATTTGGTATTTAGGTACATGAGGATTGCTTGATGAATTAGGATAAATGTCTTATAATTGGTATGTTTGTCATGAATTATAATTGGAAATGATTGTTAATAGATTGAGCTAATTGTGTATAAAATGGTGTGCTTGATATACTTTTGAATGCTTGAATAAGTTGGTCATTTGGTATGAATTATGCTTGGAATGATGCTTGTAGGTGTTTTTCTAGGAATGACCCATAGTGTGGGTGGCATTTTGGCTTTACAAATGGCCTATATTTGCCCACACGAGCGTGTGGCTCGACTATGTCTCTCGTGGTTAAATTTCAAAACAAGTCAGACTCGACCACGGGTTGGACACACAGGCGTGTCACTGGCCGTGTGGTGCAAGTCAGTGTCGACCACGGGTGAGGCACACGAGCGTGTCTCAGGCCGTGTGGACAAGTCAATATGCATGCCCTGTTTTGACACGGCTTAGACACATGGGCATGTCTAAGGCCGTGGGAGGCACACGGCCTGCCCACATGGGCGTGTGACCTCTGTAACCTTGAAAAATTTTTAAATTTTCAAAAATTTCTATATGTGTTCGGTTTAGTCCTGGCCCCTTTCTAAATCATGTTTAAGGTCTCGTAGACCTATTTAAGGGACATTTTGATTTAAATTGTTGAATTATAATATTAAATGTCTGTGAATGTTTCCGTTTGTTTGGTAATACCTCTTAGCTGAATTCCAGCGACGATTACGGGTTAGGGGTGTTACAGGTCTACAACCCACTACTCACTCATCCCGGTGATGCTCATCAATTTCTTCAAAAAGTTCGGGACATTAGCGGGTCTTGAATATGCTTTGTCGGCTTGAATCTTCGGGCAACGAAGTAAGGCCATATACTCCTCCGCAGTAGGTATCAAATCAACTTTCCCAAAAGTGAAGCAACTGTAGGCAGGATTCCAAAACTGGATTGGGATCGAAATAAGTGCTTGTCCACCTTCACATCGAGCAGATAGAGTAAATTTCCATAGTTACAGTAATAGAGCTGCTTCATCTCATCATTCCACTGGTCCCATATCTCTTTTAATTCTTGAAGTTTATTCTGAGTCACGCTGATGCGGGTGAAATCCCACAACCCTGATATGTATCCCTCAGTCAGACTATCACCTTTTTCTTGATGTGCTGTCTCGGCCCAAATCTGGATGGCCACATTATCCTCCACTTTATCAAGAAACCCCTTTTCCATGATAAGTTATCTATTTAGGAACCGAATGTGAATCGACACCTTTTTTTGCGATGAAAATGCCATGCAATTACAATCAATGAAAAAACAAAGCAAGTCAGTACTTCATACACAATTTAAAGTAAGCAAAGAATAATAAGTAAAGCACCCACTCGGGTGACCACTAGGGTTTGGCACGGCTCTACCTAAGGTGAGCTCTTAAGGCTCGCTATATGGGGGTTTGGTTATAGGGTAAAGGTACCTCAACCGCCAGGTTCCTCGATCCTCACCCATTATAGGCATATGCGGACCGAGTTCAGTTCAGGGGAATACATTTCCCTATGGCTATACTGAGATGAAAATCTGACGAAGACATAGGTACGGATGTATCCCGAAAGCGATCCACTATCCTATACGAAGTGAAGACCTCACAAAGGAATAGCTTCTCGCACCCACTTAAAGGGGTAAAATTGACCGACTTATGCAATGCAAAATGCAGCGACACATCAACAAATTTAAACCAAGCAAGCAAGCATAATATGATGAAAACCACGAAAATGACGGATAAAATGCAATGGAGCAATCATAAATTTAAAAGATATTTTCAATTTTTCGACAAAAAGACAAAAATTAATCAATTTTTGGCTCGACTCTCTTATTTTGTCCCCAGTGGAGTCGCCAAGCTATCGAAACCATTTTTTTTTTAAAACAGAGGTGTCGACTTTGATGTTGAAAACGAAAAATGGGAGTCGCCACCAATCTTTTTTTGATGAGGTGTGATCGGTTCACCTCGTAAAATGGCTATTTTTAATACACGGTTTGATTTATTAAAACAATGCTTTCTGGTCTACGAAATTCAGAAAGACGAGTTCGGGAGTCGGTTACGTACGAGGAAGGATTAGTACCCTCGTAACGCCCAAAAATTGGTACCTAGTTGATTAATTAGTGCCTTAGTGTCGAGAATGGAAAATTTGGAGAGATTTTAAAAATACGATCCTTTGTTAAAATATTGCTTAATTGAAAATTGAGACAAGGTCATGTTTCACGTTAATCGATAAAAATAATTATGTCCCGCAAGTTAGAACACAATGTCTTAAATTCCCGATACGAGAATAAATGCCGAAAAATTTATTTAATTTGAAAGATATTTGATTATCTCGGTTTTAGAAAAAACTCATATTCCGTAAGTTAGAACAGGATTTTTCTTAATTCCCGAGAATATTTAAAACTTATGTTTAAAAGAGGTTCGTGTATTCGGATTTAAAGAGAAAATCGAAACCCCATAAGTTAGGGTACGACTTTTCGAATCTCAAAATACGAACAGTGCTTATTTTAAAAAACGCAATTGTATGTGTTGAGTAAAAGATTAATATAAATCCAATTTGTTGTAAAAAAATAAATCACGATGATAATAGGCGTAATAAAATAAATGCGTTAATAAAAAAATAAATAAAATAATAATAAGAAAGACGAGAATAAAAAAAGGAATTAACGAAACAAACGAAATGATTACGTATAGAAAGAGAAAAAAGTAAATAATTTAAGTAAATAAATGGTATATAAAACAACTTAAGAAATAATATCAATAAATATAAGAATAATAAAGTTTGAAATTATAAAAGGATATAAATAAACAAATAACAAATAATAAGCATGATATTAGTAATAATAGTAAATAATCTAAGTTTGAAATTATAAAAGGATATAAGTAAATATAATAAAATGATAAAATAAATATATTTACAAAAACATTAGGTAAACAAAAAAAAAGAAATATAATAATAGGAATAATATAAAATTAATTTGTTTAATAATAAAATAATAATAATAAGTAAGTAAATGCAAAAAAAGGAAATTATAATAATAGTAATAATAATATTAGATTAATTAATCTAAAAATATAATAATGATAATAATAATAATAATAATAAAAGAGGGATTAAATTGAAATTTTAAATAGAGTTTCGTGTAAAATCAAAAATAAAAAAAGGGATAAAGGACCACATCAAACACGCGAATAACAAGGAAGGACCAAAATGAGAAATAATCTGTCCTCCAAAACGCACAGTTCCATTAGGGACTAAAATGTAATGAAAACAAAATTATCAAGCCAAATTAAATGAAACAAAATAAACAAAAAGGATCTAATTAAAACAGGTGGAAAAAGCGGAACGACTTGCTGCATAAATAACCCAAAAGCTGAAAACGCGCGGATCCCCTGGCAAGTCGGGTCGCGCGCAAGGGTCAAGGGGCTAAACAATGTCGTTTTGGGCTATTAGAATCAGCCCTTAAATAATGCCGTTTTACAGGGTTTATAAAAGTCAAAAAAATTTTAAAACTTTCATTTTGTTTCTTTTTTTAAAAAAATTCAAAAAATCTCTTTTTTTATCAACTCTCTCGGAAAAACGCCCCAAAGGCCGGCTATTAGGCCACCGCGCCCCTATCGCATCTCCGCCACAGACGGTGGTCGGGGCTACAAAATTTTTAGGTTATTTAAACCTTTTTAAAACCCCTTTTTTGTTTTAAAAAAATCTCTTGAAACCTAGATCTTTGTTTTAAAATAAAACAAAAAGGAAAAAAGAAAGGGTTTGCGAAGGGTAGCCAGAGCTCTTCTCGGCGGTGATGGAAGATGAACCGACGCAGGTAAGGGTTTTGCTTTTTATTATTTATTTATTTTGAAAATAAGAAAAAAGAAAGCACCTTTAATCTTTGAGTGTATTTGATTTCTGCTTTTTCTCTCTGTGTATTCGATTGTGTTTTTTGTATTTCAAAAAAAAATCTGTAGAGAGTAATACATTGTTTTTCATGGCTTTATAGCCGAAAAAAATAAAAATATAAAAAATACAATATTTGTGCTCTATTTTTTCTCTGATGTGCCTGTCCTCTTGTTTTTGGTCTGTAGGTACGGGGTCATAGACCAGCTGGACGGTGGCAAGAGGAGGGTACGGAGGTTGACGTGGCGTGCGGTGGCCTTTGCTGACCTAAGGTTTTATTTTTTGTTTTTCTGGTAATTGTTTGGGCTGCTAAGGTTAGGATTTGGGCCATCAGGCTTGGGTTTTTGTTTCTTTTATTGGGTTTTGTAAATGGGTTTTGGTATTGGGTTTGTGGTTTAAATTTTGGGCTGTAATGGGATTGTTTTAATTGTTTGCATTAGTTGTTTGGTTTTATTTTGTAATTGGGTTGGTTTGGGTCTAATTTTGTATTGGTTTTGGTTTGCTTATGGACCCCGAGCAAAATAGGCCTATTACAACGACCAATCTGGTAACTTCTTTCCTTATCTTTTCAAGGCTACACATTGAGGACAATGTGTTATCTAAACTGTAGGGGCTAACATAGAAAATTTGTTTAATTTTTACACTTTTCTTTAATTTTTCTTGTCGATTATGTGCTTAAGCTTGTAGAAATACAAGTGACTGGTTAGAAGAATGTACATAGGTTGATTGTATTTATGGTAAATTTGGCATGTTGATAGGTGATTTTAAATTTTTGGTTATTAGACTATTAAGTTCTACATATTACACTATAAATAGGCATTAAGCAATTAAATGCACCGAATGAGAGAATACAAGGAAATCAGCATGCTAGTATGAATGATAGATTGCTGAATTTGTTACCGATTGATTGACTAAATTTGTGAATATTGAGATACTTAGGGACGACCTAAGGCATTGTTTGGTATACACTTAGAGTAAAAAAGCTAACCCTTTTTCATTTATCCTTAGTACCTATTTTGAGCCAAAAAACACTTCTTGATGAACCTCTATACAAAACCCAAGCTAAAAATGATAATTTGTGCTTTCCTTTTTATTCGGTCCTAAAACTGCATGATTATAGACGTCTAGCCATACATATTGAGGGTTAAGTAGATACATTACTGTGGTTTTTGTAAAAAATAGAGTGATAAGAAAGATCAGTGTTGTAACAGCCCATTTTCAGTGAAATCGGAACAGTGGTTTTGGGACCATAAATCCAAGCCAAAAAGAAAATTCAATTTAATATTATTGCATGATTTGCATTGTGATAGGAATGTCATATGAAAATTCTGATAAGAAAATTTTATCGATTAGGTGCTTAATTGTGGAAAGGACCAAATTGTATAGTATGAAAAAAGTTGAATTCTAATAGCTAGAAGGATTAAATAGCTATGAAATTCAAAATTTGAGGTCATTATATGGTAATTAGACCATTAAAGAAAAGTTGGTATATATTTTTGGTGATTCATCCATGAAAAAATTAGAAATGGCTAAGGACTAAACTGGAAATTAAAATAATTAAAAATGATAAATAATTAAATAGAATTATCATCTTGTTTTATTATCATCTTCATCCCCAAATTTCATGGAAACCCTGGGAGAGAGAGAAGAAACTAATCAAGCTTAATTTGGTAAGTATTCTTGTCTCGATTTTAGTAATTTTTATATTTTTGAGATCGGAATAGTCTAATCTATCTATTTTGGGGATTAATTTAAAAAGTTATCAAAGTAACAAAGTTTTTCCATGGATTAATATGTTGAAAACTTGAAATTTATGGTAGAAAATGAAAGGTTGTTGATAGATAAGCAACTTTTACAAAGAGAATTTTGATGAAATCATGATTTAGGGACTATATTGAAAAGTGTAAAACCATGGAAAAATTCTAATTTTTGTGAAATACAAGGGCTGTTATTGTAATATGTAAAATTCAGTTAGGCTTGGAAAAAGGATTAAATTGCATGAATTTCATTTTCTGAGCATAAGGATGAATTGAAATTTATGGAAAGTTTAGGGGCAAAATGGTAATTTTGCCTATGGTGTAAATTGAATCCAATTGAATATGAAATGGATTAAAAAGATGATTAAATTCATTTATATAGATCCGGACAATTCAAATTCGAAGCTAGATCGAGGAAAAGAGAAAGTTTTAGATTAGTAGAATTTCTTGTACAGACGATTATTAAGGTAAGTTCGTGTAACCGATTTATGTATATTTATATGTTTGTATTGAATGTGTTATGTGATTGTATGAATTATAAATGTTTGAAGTATGAAATAAATTATATGCCCTATATAGCTTGAATAAATGTTAAGTTCCGTTTGAATAATGAAATTCGATGGATATCTGTAATTTCCCAATTTGAATGTGATCCTACATATGTTGCAGACAGGATTTAGCTCGGACGAGTAATCCTGATAAAGCCTTCTCGAGCATCCTAATAAATAGTTCTTACGAAGCATCCTAATCGGTAATGCTCCTACATGCATTGCGTACTACCACATCTCTTTGTGACCGTCCTGTTACATGACTAGATCGGTTGTGATCCAGCATATAATGCAGACACAAATGCAGCTTTACATAAGCATCCTGATATAAGCTCTTATGGGCTTCCTAACATGGCTCGTTTGAACTCCCTGTTACCTTATCCGATGCTCCCTGATATTAACTCTTTGGAGTTATCTGTTAAGCTCTATGAGCTCCCTGAGTAAAACTCTTATGAGTTTCTTGAATAGCCCGGATAAGTGTCCTGTTACATAGCTCATCTAAGCATCCTGATAAGTAGCTCGGGAATGTGCTCCCTGATTAAGTACCCTAATGGGGTACCCTTGACATGAGTTGATGGTTTACGGTTTTGTACACCTTGTGTGTACTACTTGAGTATCCATCAAAATTTAAATGATTTAATGGAAAAATTCTTGAAATAGGAAATTATGAGATTAAATGAATTATATCTCGAATGCTCCTGAAATACTTGAAAGTTTGTAACATGATGAGGTCATCTATGCTTATTTGGTAATAAATGTGAATTATGTGACTAACATACTTGTTTAAGTGTATGTGATTAGGCAAACTTGTAAATTTTTTTGGAAATCATGTTATTGTATGCTTATTATAATGAATGTAAATGGTAAGTTTAATTATTGTTATACAAACTTACTAGACATTAAATGCTTAATAGGTTTTATTTTCTCTGTTTATTAGTACTCAAAAGCTCGTAAAGGTTGGAGATTGGTCGGAGCAACATCACATTATCCTCTAGCTCGCTTTGGTATAAATAATAAACTCATTTTGGTATAACGACATTTATAAGCTAACTTGGCCATTGATGGCATGTAAATGGTTGTATGTAATCTAGCCATTGGAATGGCTAGAGTGATATATTTTGGCATGTTTATATAAAGGTTATAATATAATCAATATGTTTGGAAATGGTTAAATAGTAGATGGTATATATCTAATGCAGGGTAAATTTTGAATTAGTAAAATTGACTAAACATGTATGCTTACAAAAGGTAAAAATTTTAAACATGAATGCATGAAAAGATATATCATTTAGATGCTAGAGTTGATTTGATTATAATGCTTGTATTGGTTGGTATATGTTTGTAATTGTTGATGTAGGTTGTTGGCAAATTTGGATGAGAAATAAAGCTAGGAAATGGCTTTATTTTTTCCACACGGGTAGACACACGGGCGTGTGTCTTGACCATGTGTGACACACGGCCTGGCATATAAGCATGTGGTTTGGCCATGTGTCCCCTACCTCTTAAATTTGAGAAATAGAATGCTCAGAATTTGGCATGCGGGCAGAGACACGGGCATGTCTCTCAGTCGTGTGTGATACACGACCAAGAACACGGGCGTATGTCTTGGCCGTGTGAACCCTGAACCTAATTTGTGAAAATTAAATTGATCACATGGCCTACTAACACGGGCGTGTGGATGGCCGTGTGGCACAAGCCAGAGAGTTACACGGGGCTGCACACGGCCTGCAGCACGAGCGTGTCCTGTGGTCACACGGGCGTGTGTGCCTTACATCTTGGAAAAAATTTTAAATTTCACGAAAAATTCTCTGAGTTCTCGATTTAGTCCCGACTCAATTCCAATGTTTTTATTGGGCCCTGAGAGTCCAATCAAGGGACAATATGACTAGTTTCAAAAATGAATAGCAATTAACATGAATTATCTATAATTATTTTGTAAACTCCAGTAATACTCTGTAACCCTATTCCAGCGATGGATACGGGTTAAGGGTGTTACAAATATAGTATAGTGATTATAGGTTAGCTTAAAAGTGAAAAAAGAAAAATTTGAAAAGAAAATTAAACGAGTAGAAAAAGTACATGAAAAATAAAAAGCATTTGTTAGTGAGGTACCGTGAAAAAGAAAGAAAAGTCACAAAAATAAAAGAACTCATTAATTAAGTGCACAAAAACTCGTGAGCTAGTCATAGTTACTATATGATGCTGAGATTTCCTATAAGAAGAAATAAGGAATGTGAGAGAAGTAGAAATAAGGTGGTGAGCAGGAAAGGGTCACTACGGAGGAGAATAAGGAACACTATGATGTGCAAAACTATTTTCGTGCTTGAAACTATTTGATGCTTACTATTCTTGAGTTCCATACCATTGACTTCGACATGGTGCAAAGATCTAGAAACGCGAATTTCTACTTGGACAGAAAGTTTTGCTATTTAACTCAAGATTAAAATTATTTCCTAGCAAGCCTAAATCGATATGAGGCAAGCCTGTACACTATATACCAAGTGATAACTCATGGGGCAATAGAGTTGATCGGGATAGGAAGGCAGGTTTTTCTTGGGAATGGCTAAAGAATAAAACATTATTTTGGGGGAACGACAAACACGGTAGTCGATAAACAATTTCTACAATGCAACACACTATAGGATTCAGGAGGAAACAATGGGATATTGACAAACGAAAAAAGCGATAATGAAGAAAGTGACAATGTAACACCCCTAACCCATATCCGTCGTCGGAACAGGGTTATGGAACATTACCAAAACTTTCAGAACATTTACAAATAATTCATGTAAACTACTATTCATTAATCAAGATTATTGATATTGTCCCTTAAATAGACCCTCGAGGCCCAATATAAGTATTAGAATCAAGTCGGGACTTAATCGAAAACTCAAAGAATTTTTCATGAAATTTCAAAAATTTTCCAAGTTGTAGGGCTCACACGCCCGTGTGACCCTGGGACACTCCCATGCTACAGGCCGTGTTTGACCTCGTGTAACTCTCTGACTAGTGCACACGGCCATGCCACACGCCCGTGTGCTAGGCCGTGTGGTTAATTAAATTCTTTCGAAATTAGGTGTAGGTTTCACACGACCAAGACACACGCCCGTGTTCTAGGCTGTGTGGCACACATGGCCGAGTTACATGCCCGTGCCTCTGCCCGTGTCTCTACCCATGTGCTCAATTTTAAGCATTCTGTTTCTCAAAATTTAGGTACAGGGGACACATGGCCTAACCACACGTCCATGTACCAGGCCGTATGTCACACACGGTCAAGACACACGCCCGTGTGTCTGCCCATGTGGACAAAATAAAGCCATTTCTAGCTTTATTTTTCACCCAAAATCACACCAATGTCCTGCACTACAACTCATAACCAAATACCAACCATTTCAAACACTCAAATTAAGCAAACTCTATCATTCCACAAGACATATCATTACATGCATACATGTTTACCATCTTACCTTGGTTCAATCCATATGTTAGACATAATTCGATTAACTACTTAACATATATGTAGCTACCATAATGTAACATTATAAGTATATCAAAAACAACTATTACTAGCCATTCCAATAGGTAGATTACAAACATCATTATCAAGCCACTAATGGCCCAGTTGTCCTATGCATGCCATTATACCAAAATAATTTTACTATGTATACCTAAAATAAGCTAGTGGTTAGTGTGATGATGCTCTAATGATCTCCAACCTTCGTGAGCTTTCGAGCATTATAGAATAAGGGAAAACAAAACAAAGTAAGCATTACATGCTTAGTAAGTTTGTATAACAGAAACCTAAACTTACCGATTCAGTTTATTAAATATAAGCATACAATAACATCTTTTCCATCAACTTGGAAAAATTGCCAAAATATAAACATTCAATCAAACATATTAGTCAAAAAAATTTCATATACATCAAGTAAACATAGTTGAGCTCATCATACTATTTTCCTTCAAGACATCATTCATTTCATTCCATAATTTTCTTACCATGCCAAGAGTTTTGCCCGTTGAATCATTGAAGTTCTGATGAATGCTCTAGTGGTACACTCGAGGTGTACAATTCAATAACCCGCCAATTATTTTTCACGAGTACCCATTAGGGCACTTAATCAAGAACACACTCTCGAACCACATATCGTATAACAGGATTACCAGTCCAGGCTAAATTCTTTATTTAACGAATGCTCAGAAGAGCTTAATTAGGATTACCAGTCCAGGCTAAATCCTAATTGTAACGTATACTCAAGAGGTACTATATCAAGATTACCCATCCGGCTAAATCCTTTCTATAATGAGGTCAATAGGACTATTCATCCGAGATAAATCCCGTCAGCAACAAATGCAGGACCTTATGCATTTCGGGAAAGCACATATATTCATCAGAATTCAATATTCAAACTGAATTTAACCCTTGTTCAACCATTTCAAACATGTATTCATTCTTATATCGTAACATCCAAGAAATTCACATAAATAATAATCACATTTCATACAACACAACATTTAATTTAACATAATTACATGCTCGATTAAGTTACACGAACTTACCTCGACACTTGTTCGCGTATAAAATCTACTAATCCGAAACCTTTTTTCCTCGATCTAACCTCGAATTTATGTTGTCATAATCTATATAAATAACTTTAATCATCAATTTCACACATTTCATATTTATTTGGACTCAATTTACATCCTAGGCAAAATTACCATTTTACCCCTAACTTTTCCATAAATTCTAATTTCGTCCCTAGGCTCGAAAAATGAAATTTATGCAATTTACTCCATATTCTAAGCCTAACCAAAATTTCAATGTAGAATTTACAGCACATATTTTCTATAAATTTCATAATTTTTAATCAATTTTGTAACGCCCCGAATTTGGGCTCAATAAATTTGGGCCTATTGGGTTGTAACGCCCTAAAATCTCGAAACTCTAATTTCTGTGCACTAAAGTTGGTTTGCATAAGTAGCACTTAGGGTAATGATTTTAAGGTATTATCGGGATTATTTGAAGTCTTAGAGATAGGGAATACCATAGGGAAAACTTTATTTTTCTTGCTTTAATAGACCCTAGTCTCAGGCACTAGGCCTCTTAAGCAGATTAAGGGGAAAATAGGACACAAATGGGCTTGTGGTCCAGTGGCAAGGTGGCATCACTTGGGGGAGCTACAAGGTGGCGTGAAGAGGTCCAAGGTTCGAGTAGGGGTAAGGTGTTTTTGGAGGGTTTATTTTGCATAGTAGAAGGACAAAGTTGTGTGGAATTTGGACTCTTTTGTTGAAGTGTTTGAATTGGTCTTGTGAGATGATAAAGGAGGGAATTTCAGATGAGATAAGGGAGATATCATGGAGAAAAATTAGGAGATGTGAGGTGGGAAGAGTTGGTGCCGAATTGGACAGTGGGGGAAGGTGGGATTCGGCTATTGGCTATAAAAAGAGCTGTCGAATTCCTTTTAGAGGTTCCTTGGGTTCCATTACATTTCTTTTTCTCCCCCTTAGGCGAATTCTTCCATTTGTAGGAAAAAAAACCATCATTCCTTTGCCAAAATTTTGGTTTTCTCTCTAGCCAAATTCCCCATACCTTTTCTTCTTAAATTCCTTCCCTTGTTCACCTTTAGTTCTAGCAGATCACTTCTCCTCTTCTTCTCCCTATTCGTGCCGAATTGTCTCTGTCACTGTACTAATCTCAAAAGCTGAATTTAGGCCACAGGAACGAAAGTGGATTTGGTAAGTATTCGGTTAACCTCTCTTGTACGTTTTAAAAGTCAAAATGTAACACCCTAAACCCGGTCAACACACCACGACCGAATCTGGCATGTTACGGGGTGAAAATGTTTGAATAAACTAGTTTCGGTTAAATTTTATTGAAAACTCTTTTATCGTTCTTTTAGAAAAACTCTATACAAGGTGATGTTAAAAACATTTTTTTGTTGCTTTAAAAATCCAGAAAACTCATGCTTGAAAACCCGTTTGTTGTTACTAGTTGGTTTAAAAAAAACCCGATATAGAGTATAATTTTGTAAACTTCAATTTATTTCCGGTTAAAAAAGCAAATCAAGTTATAGAGCATATGCATAAAATAATTAAAATATAATCTAGAAATAAAAATTCAAATTAATACTTAGCGGCCTTATTACAAAACCAAAACCAAATTGAAGGAAATAAATAAAACCGAAATAGTAATTTAAAACCAAAACCGTAACTAGCATGCAAGGCCGCCTCGAGTCCTTCCCGACTCCATATCCGAAATCTACGCCTCATCTGCAAAATATAAGGGAAAGGGTGAGTCATGGAGACTCAGTGTATAAATCCTCAACCCGATAGTACAAGCACTTACACAAATCATCAATATAACATGCAAATCATGCAACCCATAACCTAACCATCCGATCTCCTTTATCTACCCCGTGTGGTCAAAACCACTGGTGGTCAAAACCACTGGTGACCGTAGTCACAAATCAAGTGATGGGGCCAACCCATCGCGTGGTCAAAACCACTGATGAAAATCCCGTAATTAATCATGTGGGGCCAACACACTGTGGTACCAAACCACTAGGACAAGTCACAATATTCACATGTGGTCAAAACCACTGGTGGTCAAAACCACTGGGACTTAGTCACAAATTATAATATCAAAAACGGGGCCAACCCGTCGTGTGGTCAAAACCACTGGTGACAATCCAAATAATTCTTCCCCCTCCTCTCAACAATCCCACCATCATGTCCATAACAATCGTGACATAATAACACATGATGATGCAAATAACACATGGCATAACATTGAACAATGACATGATAGCATATAACGAGATCCATAATCAGGGGACTTACCCGGAGTCCATGCTCATGCTCACAAGGCATGACTACCGATTTTAATGGCTACAACAGTTAACACAATAACACATCATACTAACGAAGTGTGTAAGCGTTACACACCTGACTATTTGTAGATCTAAGCGAAATCCAACGTTAGCCTTCACTCTACCCTACAATCGGTCAACACATACTTTTAAGATTATAGCCATTCGGCTAAATCACCAAAAACTCCGAAGATGTATCGCACAAAGGTAGCACTTACCTTAATACTGATTTGGTTTCCAACCAAATCTCAAAGCTACACGATGAACCTCCCTTCACAATCGGCTAAGCCCTAACATAAAGATAATTAGCCTTTGACTTTTGAAAGAATAAGAACCAGATCCGAAATGCAAAAACCCCTTACCTAGATCGGCCACTGAATCCTGAAGATCCACTGTATTCGGCTACACTCCTCCCTACAATTGGTCAAGTACCACTTTCATCGGCCTAAGCCTTCATTATTAAACACAACAAGAAATACCGAAACCGTAAAACACTTACCCCCTTACCTTACTGACAGATTCGGCCACCAATCACCAAAGTTTGGCATACCCTAATGATATTTGGGGATTTCGGCTACCTCATTAATATAGAATAAGAAAGAGTTTAAGATCCCGATCAATAATGAATTGGAGAAATAGAAAAAGAGAATGGCAAGTGAGATCCGACATTAACCCAAATCAATTGAGAAAAGAAGAATAAGAAGTTATACTTACCAGGAGATTCGGCTATGACCCAAAAGAAAGAATAGCTTTCGACACTTTAAAGAGAATGAGAACACGTTAGAAGAGAAGAAAATAGACTAAGGGTATTCGGCCAATCACTTTTAAAGGAAGAGAAGAGAACTCAACAAGGTTTTCGGCTTTTCAAAACAATGGAAAGATGGAGAAGAAAGTGGATTAGGAATGATTTCGGCAAAGGAGAATGAATGAGGTTTCGGTACAAGGAGATTTGAAAGAAGGAAGAAAGATGAAACAGAGAGAGTTGCTTTCGGCTTTTGAACAAAATGGGAGAAGGGAAGTGAAGCAAAGATGGATTCGGCAAGGTAGGAGGTTTCGACTAACTATGAATGAACCGAAAGAGAAAAGGAGAGAATGGCTATCAAGTTTCGGCTCTTCAAGAGGAATGGCAAGGTTGGTTCAGCCAATTACCAAAATTGCCGCAAGAGAAAAGAAAGAGATGCCAATGAGGTTTCGATTTTTCTTTGCACCAAACGAAAATGAAGAAGCCTCCTAAGCTAGCCAAGAAATGCACTCTTACTTGGCTATTGAGATTCGGCACTACCCTAGCTTCCCAAACCGATTACACCTCCTCCCCCGCAGTCCAACTTTCGACCAACACCTCAAGACTCCCATCCACTCATACTCAAACACTTGCCGTCCCCCTCATCCCTCCTTGAATTCCTCTTATCCACTCATTCAAACAAGTTTGAATGAGCCCTACACCTATCACTTAAAGTTAGCTTAATCCATATCCTTCCAACAGAGTCCTACCTGAGCACACATCTTCCCACTTTGGAGTCAAAAATAATAAGCAGAAGAGGGATTTCTGCAGCTCGAACCTGAACTCCCTCTTCCCTGCATGTGGCGTCACCAACCAAGCACCTTAGTGGTGCCTCCCTTGCCACTTTGCCACTAGGTTGTTTGTATCACAACCTTCCAATATATTCTTTTAACCCCTAACTCTCCTAGCTCCCTCTTCTTGCGCACTAAAACAAAATTTTTGGCCATGACCCAGGCCTAACCCGAGGTCATGCCTGGACCCCAAAACATGCTAAACTAGCCCAATAGCATACTACCACATGCAAACACATGCAAAATACAGAGACCCCATTTTAAGGATGTTATTGTTCTACCCCCTTAAAAATAATTTCGGCCCCGAAATTACCTGGTCAGAAGAGTTGGGGGTATTGCTGCCGCATCACATCCTCTGGTTCCCACATGGCCTCCTCCGTATCATGGTTCTGCCGTAATACTTTCACCAAGGGGACTGACTTCCTACGCAAGACCTTGACATCCCGATCCAAAATCTGTACCGGTTCCTCCTCGAAAGACAAGTCTGAGCTCACCTCAATCTCTGCAATTGGCACAACGTGTGACGGATCTGTTCGATAGCGCCTAAGTATCAAAACATGGAAGACGTCGTGAATCTGGCTTAACTCTTCCGGCAGCTCGAGCTGATAAGCTACTGGTCCCACTCGCTTTAGTATCGAATATAACCCGATAAACCTAGGGCTTAGCTTCCCTTTTCGCCCAAATCTCAACACTTTCTTCCATGGCGATACCTTTAGAAAAACCTTATCGTCCACTGCATACTCTATATCCCTACGCTTGAGATCGGCATAAGACTTCTACCTGTCCGACGCTTCCTTAAGACGAGCCTGAATCACCTTAACCTTATCCTCAGTTTTTGCTACTAACTCCGGACCCAATATTTGCCGTTCACCCAATTCTATCCAACACGTCAGAGTACGACATTTTCGTCCGTACAGTGCCTCATATGGTGCCATCTGGATACTCGCTTGATAACTATTGTTATAGGCGAACTCCGCCAATGGTAGATACTCCTCCCAACTACCACTGAAATCCAGAACACAGCCCCTTAGCATGTCTTCTAAAATCTGAATTACTCTTTCAGACTGTCCATCAGATTGTGGGTGAAAAGCTGTGCTGAAATTAAACCTTGTACCCAAAGCCTGATGCAAAGCTCTTTAGAACCTCGACGTGAACCTAGGATCCCTATCCGAGATAATTGACACTGGCACTCCATGCAACCTTACTATCTCGGCCACATACAACTTGGCTAACTTCTGGAGTGAATAATCAACCCTCACCGGTATGAAATGAGCTGATTTAGTCAAACGGTCCACAATCACCCAAACTGAGTCCTTCTTGCTAGGCGTAAGGGGTAGCCCACTGACAAAGTCCATAGTGATCCTTTCCCACTTCCACTGAGGAATCTTCACCGGCTGAAGTAAAACTAACGACAATCGATGTTCGCTTTGACCACGACATGTCGACACTTACCCACAAACTCGGTCACTTCCGCTTGAGACTGCCACCGAATCGCCTCGCAGATCCCGGTACATCTTGCTACCTCCAAGATGCATAGCGTATGGGCTGCTATGTGCATCCTGAAAAATCCTTTACCTCAACTCGACGTCCTTCGGCATACAAGCTCTCCCTTGAAAACACAACACTCCATCGTTGGTCAAGCTATAACCTTCCAACCCACTACTCTGTACTTGCAACCTCCGAGCATTCAAACCCTCATCCACTAACTATTTCTCTCTAATCTGCTCTACCCAAGTTGGCTTAACCCGTAATTCTGCCAAAAGACTCCCATCATCGTACAGGCTAAGATAAGCAAACATCGCTCGTAAGTCGGCTACCACCTTACGGCTCAACGCATCAGCCACTACATTAGCCTTACCCAGATGGTACTCAATCGAGCAGTCGTAGTCCTTCAACAACTCGATCCACCTTTACTGCCTCAAATTTATATCCTTCTGAGTCAAGAGGTACTTCAGACTTTTGTGATCCGTGTAAACTATCGACTATCCCCCATACAAATAGTGCCTCCATATCTTCAAGGCAAAAACCACTGCAGCCAACTCCAAGTCATGCGTCGGGTAGTTACCCTCATGCGGTCTCAACTGTCGAGACGCATATGCCACTACTTTCCCTTCCTGCATCAGCACACATCCCAAGCCAGTATATGATGCATCACAGTAGACCGTGAATACCTTTCCTGCCTCACGCTGAACCAGAACTGGAGCTTCCGTCAAAATCTTCCTCAACTTGTCAAAAATTTCCTGTTGTTTTTTTTACCACACAAATGGAACTCCCTTCCTCAATAACTTGGTCAACGGCGCCGCGACCAGAGAAAATCCTTCCATAATACCCTGCCAGACCTAGAAAACTCTGAATTTCTGCAACCGACCTAGGCGATTTCCAGTCGAACACTGCCTCAATCTTACGAGGGTCCACTCTAATCCCTTCAGCGGACACTACGTGACCTAAGAAAGTCACCTCCCTAAGCCAGAACTCGCACTTACTGAACTTGGCGAATTACTGCTTTTCCCTCAAAATTTGCAACACTACCCGCAAGTGCGCATCGTGATCTTCCTCGGTCTTTGAGTACACCAATATGTCGTCTATAAATACCACGACAAACTGGTCCAAGTACTGCTGGAACACCCGATTCATCAAGTCCATGAATGCCGCCGGTGCGTTAGTCGACCCAAACGGTATTACCAGAAACTCGTAGTGTCTATAATGAGTGCAAAATGCCGTCTTGTGAACATCAGCCTCTTTCACCTTAAGCTGATGATACCTCGACCTAAGATCTATCTTAGAGAAAATCGATGCACCCTTAAGTTGATCAAACAAGTCGTCAATCTTGGCCAATGGATACTTGTTTTTGATCATCAACTTGTTCAGCTGGCGGTAGTCTATACACATCCGCATTGTACCGTCTTTCTTCTTAACAAAGAGCATAGGCGCTCCCCAAGGAGATATACTCGGTCGGATAAAACCCCGGTCTAACAAATCCTGAATTTGAGCCTTTAGCTCCACCAATGCATTTGGCGCCATTCTATACGGGGCAATAGACACTGGCGCAGTTTTGAGTAACAGGTCTATTTCGAATTAACTTCGCGATCCAGAGGCAAACCCGAAAGCTCCTCTGGGAATACATCAACAAATTCCCCCACAGTTCGGACACTCTCAACAGCTGCATCCTTGGCTCCCAAAGCACAAACATGCACCATGAATGCCTTACAACCCTTCCTTACCATTTTCTCCGTCTTCAGTGCAGAGACCACATTGGATAAGTAATCTCTCCTATTACCTATCATCACCACCTTTTCACCTTCCATTGTCCTCAACACCATACGCTTAGCCGGCAATCCAAACTGGCCTGGTACTTCACCAGCCAATCCATCCCGAGAATCAGATCGAACTCCCCAAATGGCAGTTCCCTCAAATCGGCCAAAAACACGACCCTTTGAAGTTCTAGAGGTACATCCCTATATAGTTTACTTACTTCTACAGAGTGACCTAGAGGGCTTATCACTGTCATCTTCCTAGAAGTAATCTCACAGTTTAAGTTCACAATTTCCACTATGCTACTGGCTACATATGAGTGCGTCGAACCCACATCTATTAGAGCATTATAAGGTAATCCAAAGATTAAGAACATACCGGTTATGACGTCCGGTGCGCCGCCCTCCTCTCGACGCCTCGCTGCGTAGACCAATCCAGGCTGTCTTGCCTCTGTACCTCCTGCACCTCTGCCCGGTACTCCACGGCCTCTACCAGAGCCATTACCTCCCCTGGCTGCACCACGGCCCCTCTGTGACTGTTGACCATCCCTCCTGTTCTGAGTACGATTCTGATCCCCAGACTGCAACCTAGTTGACCTCCGTGGACAATCCCTCACTCGGTGCTCTATTGATCCACACTCAAAACATCCTCTATTTCTAGTCCAACATTCTCCCATGTGAGACTTCCCACACCGAGCACACCGTGGCGGCCACTGAGTATTAGCGGCAATAGGCCTAGCAGCTTAATTCAGCCCACTATATCTACCCCGTTTCTATTCGTTCCCAGTCGATCCAGATGGTCTGGAATTCCTTTTATTCCATCCTCTGTCCTAATTCCATCTTACAGACTGTTTCACTTCCTCTGCAACTTTGGCCTTCTCTACTAAGATCGTAAATTCTCTCTCCTACTGTGAAGCAATCAGCAATCTCAGATCATCCCTCAATTCGTCCTCAAATCTGACACATCGCTCATGTTCCGTAGCCATGATGCCTCAAGCATACCGGCTCAACCTTAAGAATTTTGCCTCGTACTCCGATACGGACTTATTCCCCTAAACCAGCCTCAAAAATGCCTTCCTCTGTGCATCAATATAACTGGTCCCAACATACTTCTTTTGATAAGCTGCCTTGAAATAAACCCAAGTGAGATCATCTGGTGCAGCACCATCCCGAACCGTGAGCCACCACTGGTATGACTCATCTTAGAGAAGCGACACTACCCCTTTTAGTTTTTCCTCCACCGTCAAATCTAAATCATCCATGATTCGTTCCGTCGCCTCCAACCAATACTCAGCCGTATTGGGCGCCATACCAGATACTCCTCGGAATGCCTCAGCTCCATTGGTTTGGAGTCGCTCAGACACAGATTTTTGAGCGCCCGTACCTCCACCTGCTCCAGCTACTCTCTCAAGCACCCGCAGTATTGCCTGCGACACTGCATCATCCCCCGTCTGATCCTGGTACTCAAACCCAACAGCTGGTGGTGGTGGTATCTCATTCTCTGACCCTTGACCAGACCTAACAGGTTCTAATACGGTCATTCTGCCTCTACCACGCCCTCGCACATTGCGATCACATCCCCTAGAACTCATGTATATAATCGCGATTTAATCTGTTTTAAGAAGTTTTATGCATTAGCTTCTATTCCACTGATTACCCACGAATAAGTTTTATGTAAAGAAGTTTAATAGTGGTTCTTTCGATCATTACAAAGTTTTCGTTTCAAGTCTTCCACCCTAATTCAATGAATCACATTCACTCATCAATAACATCCTCCACCCACACTCCACTTGTAGGGGTATTCTCGTCATTTTACTACTTGAGAGTATTTTCGTAATTTAACCTATCAGGGTATTTCAGTAATAAATTAGGGTTAATTTGGAAATCTTTACAAATCATAGGTATTTTAAATTTGAAATCGAGGTATTTTGGTAATTTCATAAACTAGGGTATTTTGTAATTTTCAAAATATGGTTCCAGGTGATTTCTGAAATAAGAGTATTTTTGAAATTTTCAATTCGGGGGTACTTAGGCAATTTTTCATACCAAGGGTATTTCGATAATTTTATAAGTCAGGGGTAATTTGGTCAATTTGCAAATCAGGGGTATTTTGATCATTTTCCAAATCAAGGGTACTTTGGAAATTTTGAAACCATGGTTTAATTCTAGGGTTGTACAAAACAAGGTGGCTGGTCCCTTTCGGGTTTTAGTTATTGAATTTAGCCTGTGAATAAGTCGTCTTAGTTAGAGTGAACCGTCACTACGCACCAAGTAGGATTCGATTGAAGAGGAGGTGAGTCACTAGGACTGCTTAAATACCAAGCTCCCCCTGAATCCATTCCTAGACATGCGCACAACGGTTGCCTCACCCTTAATCTTAGCGACGTACTCACAGGTTTGTTTAGTTGATATTTAAGTCTTATGTATTTTTGCGTTGGAGTAGGCTATTCCTAAGGTTTAATAACTCCTAACCTACTAATCTACGATCCCCAAATACCCATTTCTTCCACATTCAAATCACACAAGGGTTAGGGATACTTACCTAGGCGGATTGGTGCCGGAGACTCGGTGCCATGCTGTTCAAACCATGTACATTTCCCACAAAACTTTTCAAGACCCTACTTTTAAACATTTTGGGCCTGAGGCCCACAGTCGAGCTTTTGAACTTGGCTCTGATACCATAATTGTAACACCCCAAACCCGGTCAGCACACCACGACCGAATCTGGCATGTTACGGGGTGAAAATGTTTGAATAAACCAGTTCCGGTTAAATTTTATTGAAAACTCTTTTATCGTTCTTTTAGAAAAACTCTATACAAAGTGATGTTAAAAACGTTTTTGTGTTGCTTTAAAAATCCAGAGAACTCATGCTTGAAAATCCGTTTGTTGTTACTAGTTGGTTTAAAAAAAAACCCGATATAGAGTATAATTTTGTAAACTTCGATTTATTTCCGGTTAATAAAGCAAATCAAGTTATAGAACATATGCATAAAATAATTAAAATATAATCTAGAAATAAAAATTCAAATTAATACTTAGTGGCCTTATTACAAAACCAAAACCAAATTGAAGGAAATAAATAAAACCGAAATAGTAATTTAAAACCAAAACTGTAACTAGCATGCATGGCCGCCTCGAGTCCTTCTCGACTCCATATCTGCAATCTACGCCTCATCTGCAAAATATAAGGGAAAGGGTGAGTCACCGAGACTCAGTGTATAAATCCCCAACCTGATAGTACAAGTACTTACACAAATCATCAGTATAACATGCAAATCATGCAAACCATAACCTAACCATCCGATCTCCTTTATCTACCCCGTGTGGTCAAAACCACTGGTGGTCAAAACCACTGGTGACCGTAGTCACAAATATGTATATCGGTGTGGTCAAAACCACTGGTGACCGTAGTCACAAATCAAGTGATGGGGCCAACCCATCGCGTGGTCAAAACCACTGATGACAATCCCGTAATTAATCATGTGGGGCCAACCCACTGTGGTACCAAACCACTGGGACAAGTCACAATATTCACATGTAGTCAAAACCACTGGTGGTCAAAACCACTGGGACTTAGTCACAAATTATAATATCAAAGACGAGGCCAACCCGTCGTGTGGTCAAAACCACTGGTGACAGTCCAAATAATTCTTCCCCCTCCTCTCAACAATCCCACCATCATGTCCATAACAATCATGACATAATAACACATGGCATAACATTGAAAAATGACACGATAGCATATAACGAGATCCATAATCAGGGGACTTACCCGGAGTCCATGCTCATGCTCACAAGGCATGACTACCGATTTTAATGGCTACAACAGTTAACACAATAACACATCATACTAACGAAGTGTAAGCGTTACACACCTGACTATTTGTAGATCTAAGCGAAATCCAACGTTAGCCTTCACTCTACCCTACAATCGGTCAACACATACTTTTAAGATTATAGCCATTCGGTTAAATCACCAAAAATCCCAAAGATGTATCGCAGAAAGGTAGCACTTACCTTAATACTGATTTGGTTTCCAACCAAATCCCGAAGCTACGCGATGAACCTCCCTTCACAATCGGCTAAGCCCTAACATAAAGATAATTAGCCTTCGAATTTAGAAAGAATAAGAACCAGATCCAAAATGCAAAAACCCCTTACCTAGATCGGCCACTGAATCCCGAAGATCCACTGTATTCGGCTACACTCCTCCCTATAATCGGTCAAGTACCACTTTCATCGGCCTAAGCCTTCGTTATTAAACACAACAAGAAATATCGAAACCGTAAAACGCTTACCCCCTTACCTTACTGACAGATTCGGCCACCAATCACCAAAGTTCGGCACACCCTAATGATATTTGGGGATTTTGGCTACCTCATTAATATAGAATAAGAAAGAATTTAAGATCCCGATCAATAACGAATTGGAGAAATAGAAAAAGAGAATGGCAAGTGAGATCCGGCATTAACCCAAATCAATGGAGAAAAAAAGAATAAGAAGTTATACTTACTAGGAGATTCGACTATGACCCAAAAGAAAGAATAGCTTTCGGCACTTTAAAGGGAATGAGAACACGTTAGAAGAGAAGAAAATAGACTAAGGGTATTCGACCAATCACTTTTAAAGGAAGAGAAGAGAACTCAACAAGGTTTTCGGCTTTTCAAAACAATGGAAAGATGGAGAAGAAAGTGGATTAGGAATGATTTCGGCAAAGGAGAATGAATGAGGTTTCGGTACAAGGAGATTTGAAAGAAGGAAGAAAGATGAAACAGAGAGAGTTGCTTTCGGCTTTTGAACAAAATGGGAGAAGGGAAGTGAAGCAAAGATGGATTCAGCAAGGGAGGAGGTTTCGGCTAACTATGAATAAACCGAAATAGAAAAGGAGAGAATGGCTATCAAGTTTCGGCTCTTCAGGAGGAATGGCAAGGTTGGTTCAACCAATTACCAAAATTGCCGCAAGAGAAAAGTAAGAGATGCCAATGAGGTTTCGATTTTTCTTTGCACCAAACGAAAATGAAGAAGCCTCCTAAGCTAGCCGAGAAATGCACTCTTACTTGGCTATTGAGATTCGGCACTCCCCTAGCTTACCAAACCGATTACACCTCCTCCCTCACAGTCCAACTTTTGACCAACACCTCAAGACTCCCATCCACTCATACTCAAACACTTGCCGTCCCCCTCATCCCTCCTTGAATTCCTCTTATCCACTCATTCAAAAAAGTTTGAATGAGTCCTACACCTATCACTTAAAGTTAGCTTAATCCATATCCTTCCAACAGAGTCCTACCTGAGCACACCTCTTCCCACTTTGGAGTCAAAAATAATAAGCAGAAGAGGGATTTCTGCAGCTCGAACCTGAACTCCCCCTTCCCTGCATGTGGCGTCACCAACCAAGCACCTTAGTGACGCCTCCCTTGCCACTTTGTCACTAGGTTGTTTGTATCACAACCTTCCAATATATTCTTTTAACCCCTAACTCTCCTAGCTCCCTCTTCCTACGCACTAAAACAAAATTTTTAGCCATGACCCAGGCCTAACCCGAGGTCATGCCTAGACCCCAAAACATGCTAAACTAACCCAGTAGCATACTGTCACATGCAAACACATGCAAAATGCAAAGACCTCATTTTAAGGATGTTACACGAAAGGCTATTTAACTATCTTATCGTTAACTTTGTGATAACAAGGATAAGGTTCAAAGATCGCAAGTATGGTTAATAAGGATCATTGGCAAAGTGGTAAGTGTTCTCGACTCAGTTATGGTTTAGTGGATGGCCGAATGTAAGTATGGCCTTTAAGGGTGAATTATGTGGAATATGAGTCACTTGTTTTGACAATATATGTTTGAGTGTAGATCTAGGGAATATTCATGAATAGTAGCTAAGGAAGGGCTACTAGAACATATGGCACGCGGTAAGGTTACGGTAAGGTTTCGACTTTTGGTAAATGTTTTGATTTAGTGATTGATTGAAGGTTGGTTGGTTGTAGGTTCAAGACCAAGGATAGTATAGCATGTCGCAGTAACCAGGCGTGTACAAACACTACACACACACGATATCGGCAATTTCGAAAGCCAAAAAGCTGAAAGTGGCTAAATGGGCCCAGTGGGCCCTAAGGCTAAGTTTGATGAAATTGATTGATTTGGTTATATGAATTGAGTTAGTCATGCATGTTACATGATCTGGAATTATTTTGGGCCTAATAGGCCATATGAATGAGATCAGGGCCTAATGGGCCACAAGGATGTGTTTGGGCGTAATGGGCTATATGAACGTGAAATGGGCTTGATGGGCTTTATAGGTAAGTAGACAAGTATGCTAGGGTTTAATGGACTTTAGGTCTAGTTCTGAACAACTCTTAAACTGCATAAGACTTAATCTAATAATTAAACATGTTCGTGGACAAGTCGCTGGGTTAGAGTGTGGCAACGGACATATGCATGTCTAGGATTGGATCTATAAATATGCCTATCTAGGAACGGACATAAGCGGTTCTAGTGACCCACCTCCTCTTCTCTAGAATCCTACCTGGTGCATAGTGTTTGTTCGCTTTAGCCGCAAGGACTTGTTAATGGGCCAAAGTCTATAACTAAAACCCGAAAGGGACCGAGCACCCTGATTTGAAAAACTACCGAAATATCCTTAGATTTGTAAAATTACTAAAATACCCCTGTTCTGCAAAATTACAAAAATACCCTTAGTTTGGAAAATTACCAAAATACCCTTAGTTTGGAAAATTACCATAATACCCTCGATTTATGAAATTACCAAAATACCCTCAATTTGGAAATTTATAATAATACCCCTAGGGTAGAATTACGATAATACCCCTGTAGGGTAGAATTATAATAATACCCCGGTAGGGTAAAATTACGATAATACCCCTATAGGGTAGAATTACAAAAATACCCTTGATTGTGAAATGACTAAAATACCCTTATGTGATGAGTATGAGCTTTTATGGATGTTACTTATGTATTTGCTGCATTCATATGATATTCTGTTTAGGATGCATATGGGTGGGAATTATGGTACGGAGGAATAATTTGAGGATCGCATAGTCGCTTGATGACCGTGGATCCACCGGTGGCTTTAAGCCCATTATATGATTAGCAGCTTTGCTGTAAAGTTGAGTAGTGCTGCTGTAAGTGCTACCATTGGAGTGTAGCGGAGGGGTGGATCAAGCTAGAATTGCCCACAGGTGTATAAGGTTGAAAGGGAAATGGTGTGTGTAACGGATGGATTTTTTTGGGGAGGGTTTTGCATTACCTTATTTTGCATATGATATGATATGATATGAGGTCATTGTGAGCTAAGGCCAAGACCACCGATTTTGATAGGGCTTAGGCCCAATGTGAATTTTTGTATGTTGATTTGATTTCCAAGGGTCGTACACACTGAGTTTTGAAACCCACACCCTTTATTTAATGTTTCAAGTGATCATCAGTAGACGGCTCGACGTGGGAGAGGACTCGGAGTTGGCCACACTACAAGATGTTAAAATTTTTATTTATTTGTTTCGAAAGACATGGTTTTAATTGCTTTGTTTTAGTTAGATGTAATAAGGCCTTGTATCTACAATTTGACGTTACTTATGGGTTTTATTATTATTTTCGCTGCTTAATTTTTATTTTAACTTAAATAAATTTCTAAAGTTTAGCAAGGTAAATAAATTTCTAAAGTTTAGCAAGGTTTTCAAAATAACTATAACCTATGGGCTTTTATTTGAAACATGGGCTTTCTTCATAACTTTTCAAGTTACTTAAATTTTGGGCTTCTAAACCTTAAACTTAAGTTTTCCGCTAAACAAAGTCTTTTTGAGATTTTCCTTCAATGTGACATCGCCAGATTCAGCCATAATGTCCAGGCCGAGTTTGGGGTGTTACATTTAGTAGTATCAGAGCCCGGTTGTAAAGCTCAGGCTGTGAAATGGGCCTTAGATTTTGGGTCTTTTTAAAACAAGTAGATTAGAAAGTTTGGCAGGATTCTTGCAGCGTGGTTCATCGATCCCTTGATGTCGAGCCAAGTAAGTTTTTTCTATTCTTTTACTGTTTAAATTACTGAACTATATTTAGATATTGGGCTACTTTAAACAATAGGTCTTTAGAGACTAAAGCCTGTAGGAAACTTAAACCCGTAGGGGAAATACGACCGCGAAACAACTTCTAAATTGTTATTTACATAAGACATGTGCTTTAAACAGTGGAACTATGCACTAATTTCATAAAATTTTAATCCAAAAATACGCATGCAACGATCAGCACTAGAAGAGGTGTAAGAGGTTGCAACCGAGGCCGTGGAAGTGTTGGGCTGGGTCTTCGGAGTCAGGACACATGCCCAACGTTGGAGTAGGGGAGGCACCGGCCTCACCAGTATCTGAAAGGGGACCATACGACCAGGCTACCGCTACAGAAGATGCAGTATCGCAGGCTATGTTAAAAATCTTAGAAAGGGTTGTTGGGCCCAATAATGGTATGGGAAGTCGTGGGTCAATCGCGGAGTGACTCCGAGCTAATGGGGCGGAGATTTTTAAAGGAGTAGTAGGGGTGGCCCCGAATGTGGCGGAGTATTGGTTGGAAGCTACGGAAAGAATTATGGACGACCTGGATTGCTCGGTGGAGCAGAAGTTAAATGGGGCGATATCCTTACTTAGAGAGGAAGCTTATCAGTGGTGCTTGACTGTAAAGGAGGGCAACCAACTGGAGCAAATCACCTGGGAGTTCTTCAAGTCAACATATCAGGGGAAGTACATTGGAGCGGCCTATGTGGATGCCCAAAGGAAGGAATTTTTGAATCTGACTCAGGGATATATGTCGGTAGTAGAGTATGAGGCTGAGTTTTTGCGCCTCAGTCGATATGCCAAGGGGATAGTCACAACAGAGCATGAGAGATGTGTACGATTCGAGGATGGGTTAAGAGACAACCTTAGGGTGCTTATAGCTCCCTAGAGGGAGCGGGACTTTGCGGTCTTGGTGGAGAAAGCAAAGATAGCGGAGGAAGTAAAGCACACGGAGTGCCTCCACTGAGAAAAGGATAAGGGCAAGAATAAATGGAATGTGAAAGCTATGGGGGCTGAACAGAGGCCTGAAAGGAGGGCCACAGTAAATGGGCCGATTAGAGCTAAGGCCCCTGTTGTTGTTGCTAATACCGAGATACCACCTTGTGTTGTGTGTGGAAAAGGGCATACGGGTGAATGTTGGAAAAGAATAGGAGCTTGTTTGAGCTGTGGATCTATGAAACATAGGATTAAAGAGTGCCCGAGAAGGCCAAATTAGGAGCGAGTCGATGGCAGAGGTAATTTTTAGCCACAAAGGGGTGGTCAACAATCACCAAGGGGCTACAGACAAGCTAGGGGCGATAATGGTAATGAACGTGATCGTGGAGCACCAGGTAGTGGTGCAGGTTATGCTGAGGCGAGGCAACCAGCCTTGGTCTATGCAGCACGTCGCCAAGGGGATGAAGATGCTCCAGATGCGAATAATGGTGCGTACCCTACCATAGTATACTAAGTGTTATTTTGGCTTTAGAATCAAAGTGCGCAGCGAAAGCATAGTGGTGAGACTTGGGTAGTACGATTAATAGTTAGTTGGAAATTTTGAGGATGAAATTTCTTTAAGGAGGGTAGAATTGTAACGCCCTAAATTTGGGCCTAGTATATTTGGGCCTGTTGGGCTGTAACGCCTAAAATCTTGAAACCTTAATTTCTGTGCACTAAAGTTGGTTTGTATGAGTAGCACTTAGGGTAATAATTTTAAGGTATGATCGAGATTATTTGAAGTCTTAGAGATAGGGTAGACCATAGGGAAAATTTTATTTTTCTTGCTTTAGTGGACCCTAGTCTCAAGCATTAGGCCTCTTAAGCAGATTAAGAGGAAAATAGGACATAAATGGGCTTGTGGTCCAATAGCAAGGTGGCGTCACTTGGGGGAGCTACAAGGTGGCGTGAAGAGGTCCAAGGTTCGAGTAGTGGTAAGGAGTTTTTGGAGTGTTTATTTTGCATAGTGGATGGCTAGAGTTGTGTGGAATTTGGACTCATTTGTTGAAGTGTTTGAATTGGTCTTGTGAGCTGATAAAAGAGGGAATTTCAGATGAGATAAGGGAGATATCATGGAGAAAAATTAGGAGATGAGAGGTGGGAAGAGTTGGTGTCGAATTGGACAGTGGGGGAAGGTAGGATTCGGCTATTGGTTATAAAACGAGGTGTCAAATTCCTTTGAGAGGTTCCTTGGGTTCCATTACATTTCTTTTTCCCCCTTAGCCGAATTCTTCCATTTGCCGAAAAAAACCCATCATTCCTTTGTCGAAATTTTGGTTTTCTCTCTCACCGAATTCCCCATACCTTCTCTTCTTAAATTCCTTCTCTTGTTCACCTTTAGTTCTAGTTGATCACTTCTCTATTTTTTCTCCCTATTGGTGCTGAATTGTCTCTGTCACCATACTAATCTTAAAAGCTGAATTTAGGCCGTAAGATTGAAAGTGGATTTGGTAAGTATTCGGTTAACCTCTCTTGTACGTTTTGCTAAAAGCCGAAAGGCTTTTTAACTATCCTATGGTTAACTCTGTGATAACAAGGATAATGTTCAAAGATCGCAAGTGTGGTAGGTAAGAGTCGTTAGCAAAGTCGTAAGTGTTCTCGACTCAGTTATGGTTTAGTGGATGGCCGAATGTAAGTATGGCCTACAGGGATGACTTAAGTGGAATATGAGTCACTTTTTTTGACGATATATGTTTGAGTGTAGATCTAGGGGATATTCGCGAATAGTAGTTAAGAAAGGGTTACTAGAACGTGTGGCACCCGGTAAGGTTACGGTAAGGTTTCTGCTTTTGGTAAATGTTTTGATTTAGTGATTGATTGAAGGTTGGTTGGTTGTAGGTTCAAGACCAAGGATAGTATAGCATGTCACAGTAAGTAGATGTGTACAAACACTACACACACACATGATATCGGCAATTCTGAAAGCCGAAAAGCTGAAAGTGGCTAAATGGGCCCGGTGGGCCCTAAGGCTAAGTTTGATGAAATTGATTGATTTGGTTATATGAATTGAGTTAGTCATGCATGTTACATGATATGGAATTGTTTTGGGCCTAATAGGCCATATGAATGAGATCAGGGCCTAATGGGCCACAAAGATGTGATTTGGGCATAATGGGCTATATGAACGTGAAATGGGCTTGATGGACTTTATGGGGAAGTAGACAAGTATGCTAGGGTTTAATGGACTTTAGGTCTAGTTCTGAACAACTCTTAAACCGCATAATACTTAATCTAACAATTAAACATGTCCGTGGGCAAGTCGCTGGGTTAGAGTGTGGCAACGGACATATGCATGTCTAGGATTGGATCTAGACATATGCATGTCTAGGAACGGACATAAGCGATCCTAGTGACCCACGTCCTCTTCTCTAGAATCCTACCTGGTGCATAGTGTCTATTCGCTTTCGCTGCAATGACTTGTTAATGGGCCAAAGTCTATAACTAAAACCCAAGAGGGACCGAGTACCCTGATTTGAAAGACTACCGAAATATCCTTAATTTGTAAAATTACTAAAATACCCCTGTTCTGCAACATTACCAAAATACCCTTAGTTTGGAAAATTACCAAAATACCCTTAGTTTGGAAAATTACCATAATACTCTTGATTTACGAAAATACCAAAATACCCTTGATTTGGAAATTTATGATAATACCCCTATAGGGTAGAATTACGATAATACCCCTATAGGGTAGAATTACGATAATACCCTAGTAGGGTAGAATTACGATAATACCCCTATAGGATAGAATTATGGAAATACTCTTGATTGCGAAATGACTAAAATACCCCTACGTGATGAGTATAAGTTTTTATGGATGTTACTTATGTGTTTGTTGAATTCATATGATATTCTGTTTAGGATGCATATGGGTGGGAATTATGGTACAGAGGAAGAATTTAAGGATCGCATAATTGCTTGACGACCGTGGATCCACTGGTGGCTTTAAGCCCATTATATGATTAGCAGCTTTGCTGTAACGTTGAGTAGTGCTGCTGTGAGTGCTACCATTGGAGTGTAGCAGATGGGTGGGTCGAGCTAGAATTCCCCATAGGTGTATAAGGTTGGATGGGGAATGGTGTGTGTAGCGGATGGATTTTTTTGGGGAGGGTTTTGCATTACCTTATTTTGCATATGATATGATATGATATGATATGATATGATATGATATGATATGATATGATATGATATGATATGATATGATATGATATGAGGTCATTGTGGGCTAAGGCCAAGACCACCGATTTTGATAGGGCTTAGGCCCAATGTGAATTTTTGTATGTTGATTTGATTGCCAAGGGTCGTACACACTGAGTTTCGAAACTCACACCCTTTATTTAATGTTTCAGGTGATCCTCAGTAGACAGCTCGACATGGGAGAGGACTCAGAGTTTGCCACACTACGAGATGTTAAAATTTTTATTTTTTTGTTTTGAAAGACATGGTTTTAATTGCTTTGTTTTAATTGGATGTAATAAGGCCTTGTATCTCCAATTTGACGTTATTTATAGGTTTTATTATTATTTTCGCTGCTTAATTTTTATTTTAACTTAAATAAATTTCTAAAGTTTAGCAAGGTTTTCAAAATAAATAAAACCTATGGGCTTTTATTTGAAACATGGGCTTCCTTCATAACTTTTCAAATTACTTAGATTTTGGGCTTCTAAACCTTAAACTTAAGTTTTCCACTAAACAAAGTCATTTTGAGATTTTCCTTCAATGTGACATCACCAGATTCGGCCATAACGTCCGGGCCGAGTTTAGGGGTGTTACAAATTTTCACAACTTTTCATTTTAGTCCCTAAATCATGTTTTTTACCAAAAATCACTTTGTAAAAGTTGTTTATCTATCAACAACCTTTCATTTTCTACCAAAAATTTCTAATTTTCAGCTATCTCGGTTTTAAAAATATTAAAATTACTAAAAGCGGGACAAGGAAACGTACCCAATTAAGCCATAAAAGTTTCTTATTTCTCTCTCTCCTAGGGTTTCCATAGAATTTTGGAGTTGAAGATGACATAAAATAAGATGATATATTTTATCATCTTTTTAATTAATTTAATTATTTCAATTTCCAATTTAGTCATTGCCTTTTTTCTAAATTTCCATGGATGAGTCACCAAAATATCTACAAAATATCTACATACTTTTCTTTAATGGTCTAATTACCATTTAAGGACCACAAGTTTTGAATTCCATAGCTATTTAACCCATCTAGCTACTAGAATTCAACTTTTACATTTTATGCAATTTAGTCCTTCTCGTAATTAAGCACATAATTAGTAAAATTTTCTTATTAGAATTTTCACACGACATCTCTAACATAATATGGACCATGTAGTAAAATAAAAATAAATTTTATTTTCGGATCGGATTTGTGGTCCCGAAAGCACTGTTCCGATTTCACTGAAAATGGGCTGTTACAGACCAAATTGTTGATTCCACAACACAACAGGAACATAATGGAATATGGCCTACATTTCACGACACCCATACTGAATGTCACGCCAATAGAAAACATTCTGAACAGGAAAAGTGCTCTCGATGTCGCAATACCGTTAAGAGATGTCGTGACTGTAATAGCCCATTTTTAGTGGTGTCAAAAATAGTTGTTTGAGACCATGATTCTGACAATGGAATAAATATTTTAATATTTATTTAAGGTCTATGGAGTTATATTAGAGTTGTATTAAAGTTTCGTTAAGAAATTTTGAAGTTTAAATAGTTAATTAGGTAAAAAGGACTAAATCGTAATAGAAGAAAAAGTTGAATTCTATTAGTTTAATGGGTTATTTGGTTATGGAAAGGAAATATAATGAAATTATATGGTAATTACACAATATATGTTGACAGAGGACAATTATGGACATGTTTATGCTAGTATTTAAGTTATAACATAAGGGCAAAAGAATAAATAATTAAATAAGCAAGAAAAAAATAAAACAAAGGCTGTCATCTTCTTTCTTTTTTGCTTGTTCAACTGAAAACACCATTGAAGGGGCGAGAAAAGCCTCGATTTTTTTTTAATTCACTTTCATGGTATGTATTCAAGCCTCATTTTTAGTAATTTTTATGTTTTTGAGCACATTTTAGCCTAAACTACTTAGACTGGGGGTTAAATTGCAAAACTATTCAAGGTTGAGGGATATGCCATGTATGAAATTGATGTATTTGTGATTTTAATTGATAGTTTATTAATTTGGATTGTTAAATGACCATGATCTATTAAGTGGATTTTGATGAATGTAAGGTTTAGGGATTAAATTGCTTAATTGAAGATTAAATTGCTTAATTGAAATTTTTCATATATATTGTATGAAATAATTGAAAATTTTAGATTATTTAAGCTTAGGGAAGATTTGGTTATTATGGGTTTAAGTTAAAATGGTTAAATTTCAAGTTACAAGCTTAAGGACTAAGTTGTGAAAAAGTTAAAATAGGAGGGTAATTTTGTAATTTCATGATAATATGAATTGTAGATTGAATTGAATACTTTAGGTTATTTGAAGTACTTAATTTAATAAAATTATCTATTTAGATCAAGATAAGTAACAATCGAACTTAAATTGGGGAAAAACAAAAGCTTTGGAATAGTCTTCAACTCTACTTTTGTCGACTATAGTTATCAAGGTAAGTTTGTATGAATTATAATCTTATTAATGATAGTTTGATTGATTATCTATTATAATATGTTAGTTATAAACTAACTTGAAAATATATATTGATGTCTTGAATAATTGACGGTTAAATAATCCCGTTTAAACCTTAAGAATTCTTAGGATACGATTGACATGTCATTAGGGATTTCATGTTTCGAGTGCTGGTCTTGAATGTCCTACTGATGACTGAGGTCCTGCATTTGTTGTTGATTCTCCACAGCTTGTGTGAGCAGCATCATGTACCTAGCATTCCGACCCACAGCTCGTGTGAGCACTATTGAAAAGGAAAGGTTATGGTTATATGGAAAGGCACACTATGTGTAAGCATTCCCGAGTATCTAATGAAATTCTTGATGGTTTAATGGGTAAGTAAAGGTTCATGGCAAGGAATGTGTACAATTGGATAATTGATCATAATTTTATGAAAAGGTAAATTTGATGAATGCAAATGATTTGAATGGAACAAAATAAGTATGTGATGAATGATATGTATATGGAGATTCACTTATGATATAGTAGATTTTCTATATGTGTTGTGTATGAGCTTACTAACTTATGAGTTTGGTGATGTATATAGGATTTTATTAAGCTTATGAGTAGAGTAATAATGTTATGCATATTTCATAAAATGAGTTTAAGAAGGGTAAGTTTATGATTTAGTTTATATGAGCTTACTAAGCGCGAGTTGATTATGTAGTTATTTTCTATTTCGTAGATCGTCAAAAGCTCGATTGGTTGGAAGCTTTTCGGAATTCTATCACATATCTAGCAATCACTTCAGTAGCTTTTGAGTTATTTTGGCTAAGGTTATAAATGGCATGTATAAGACTTAATATGATGGTAGTTTTTGAATATACTAATGATCAATTTGGCATGAATGTCTTTTATGTATACATTTTGTTTCTGTAGACTTATGGTGTTTTGGAAAGTTAATTTCCTTTTGTCACTTTTAAGTCCTTTGTAATAATTGGTGTAGTTGGTTTGTTTATATATTAAAATCCATATGAATATGGTTATATTGGTATGTTTTTATGAAAGGTGAATGGTTTGACAATTGACGTCATTAGGTAGCTATATTGACTACGTTTTGTACTTGAGTTGTGGCATTATAGATTGTTTTGATTGAAGTTGTTTTGGTATAAATGAGGTGCCTCTGAATGACATATTGGTTAGGAGAATTAGATTGAATGAATTGGTATGTTTATATGTGTTTGAAATGTGTTTAGGTCTATTTAATGTATGCACAAATGGAGCAGATGGTTGGGCAAGTTTTGGACTTAAATTGGCTAGTTTATAGGGTCTAATTATGGAGCACACAACCTGGGACATGAGTTGTCACATGACCATGCGACACACATAGCTTGGTTACACTATAACACCTCTAACCCGTATCCGTCACCGAAACAGGGTTACAGAGTATTACCGAAACTTTCAGAACATTTTCAAATAATTCATAATAATTACTATTCATTAAATAAGATTATTGATATCGTCCCTTAAATGGACCATCAAGGCCCAATATGAGCATTGGAATCGAATCAAGACTTAATCAAAAACTCTAAGAATTTTTCGCGAAATTTCAAAAATTTCCCAAGGTGTAGGGCTCACACGCCCATGTAGTCCAAGGGACACGCCCGTGTGGTCCAAGGGACACGCCCGTGTAACCCTAGGACACGCCCGTGCTACAAGCCGTGTTTGACCTCGTGTAACTCTCTGACTTGTGCACACGACCATGCCACATGCCCGTGTGCTAGGCCATGTGCTTAATTAAATTCTTTCAAAATTAGGTGTAAGTTTCACACGGCCAAGACAAACGCCCGTGTTCAAGGCCGTGTCTCCCACACGGCTGAGACACACGCCCATGTCCCTGCCCATGTGCTCAATTCTGAGCATTCTATTTCTCAAATTTAAGGTGCAGGGGACACATGGCTTAACTACACGCCTATGTACCCAGCCATGTGTCACACACGGTCTAGACACACGCCCGTGTGTCTGCCCGTGTGGACAAAATAAAGTCATTCCTACCTTCATTTCTCACCAAAAATTGTTCTAATGACCTACACCAAAATTCACATCCGAGTACCAACCATTTCAAGCATTCAAATTAAGCAAATTCTATCATTCAACATGGTATACCACTACATGCATACATGTTTATAATCTTACATTGGTTTAGTCCATATGTTAGACATAATTTGATCAACCACTTAACATATATGTAACTACCATAGTATGACATTACAAGTATATCCAAACAACCATTACTAGCCATTCCAATGGCTAGATTACAAGCATCATTTAGATTTACATGCCAATATGGCCAATATAACCTATACATGCCATTATAACCATAATTGATTTACCATATTGTATCGACATGAGCCGATGGATAGTGTGAGTGATCTTCGCCAAGCTTCCAATCCAACGAGCTTTCGATTTACTATAAAATAGGGAAATAAAACTAAGTAGGCATAAAATGCTTAGTAAGTTCGTATAACATGGTACTTAACTTACCATTCATTCTATTTTGAGGTAACTAAGTAAGGCACATTCATTCAATTTGACCTCAAGCCCTACACATATCCTTATTACCCTTGTTAGTCATATATTCCATAATAACATCAAAAACATGTATAAATCACATTTCTATGTTTCAAGTATATTTTCATATAACACATCTCGAGTTCAGATTATTTCATATCAAAACTTTACACACTTTACTCAAAATGTCAATGTCACACGAGTAGTAGTACACTCAAAGTATACAAGTTTATAACCAAGGATGAACATATTCATCATCTCATGTTTTCATATGTCAATTGTCATGTAGCATCATTTTCATGGATTTCAGGCAACTACGTGTAATAACTCATTTCTTATTCATATCCTTTCATGTCAAGATTTTTACCTGTTGATTTATTCGGAATATCGATGGATACATAGGTAGTACACACAAAGTGCACAAAACAAAATCCGTCAATTCATGTCAAATGGTACCCATAAGGTACTATTTCAAAGAGTACACTCTCACCACACATGTACACAACAGGATTACCAGTCTAGACTAAATCCCGTCTCCAATATATATATTCAATAAAGTTTAGTCAGGATTACCAGTCCAAGCTAAATCCTTTTTATGACATATGCTCTAAGAGTTTGATCTGGATTACCCGTCTGGGCTAAATCACATCTATAACATATGCTCGAGAGGACTTATTTGAGAATTACTAGTCCGCAACAAATGCAAGACCTCATTCCTTTCGGGAAATCACATATCCATCGATTTTTCATTTATTCAAACGGGATTTAACATTTTTCAAGCATTATTAGGCATGTGATCAATCTCATGTATTTATGCATTTATGCAATTCAAATTTTCACATTCAACTCAAGCAGAAAATTAACATTTTTATCATTTATCATTTATCAGGCATTATTATTGATCGGGCACATTTCATTTATCGGGATTTAATGAATATGTGATCATTTCACATAATTATGGCATTTATACAATTCACAAACACAACATTTAATTCAAGCATAAAAATATATACAATTTAGTTACAAGAACTTACCTGGACAAATGTTCGTGTACATAAAATCTACTAATCCGTCATTTTCCTCTTTTCCTTGTTCTAACTCCGAATTTGGTCTATCCAGATCTATACGAGTAAATTTAACATCAATTTCTCAAATTTCGTATTCATGTGGACTCAATTTATCTCCTAGGCAAAATTATCATTTTGCCCTAACCTTTTCGTAAATTCCAATTTCGTCCCTAGGCTCGAAAAATAAAATTTATGCAATTTACTCCGTATTCCAAGCCTAACCAAAATTTCAAATAGAATTTACAGCGTATATAATCTATAAATTTTATAATTGTTCATCAATTTTCACCACTTTGCATTTTAGTCCCTAAATCATATTTTCATCAAAAATCACTTTGTAAAAGTTGTTTATCTATCAACAACCTTTCATTTTCTACCATAAATTTCAAATTTTCAGCATATACATCCATGACCTAATTTCCATACTTTGATAAATTTTCAAATTGATCCCCCAAATAGATAAATTAAGCCATCCCAGTTTCAAAAATATCAAAATTACTAAAAACGGGGCTTGAATACTTACCCAATTTGGCCATGAAAGTTTCTTCTCTCTCTCCTAGGCCTTCCATGTATTTTTTTTTTTTTTGAGAAGAAGATGATATAAATGATTTTTATTTCTATTTAATTAATTTATCATCTTTAATGATTTTGATTTCCAATTTAGTCCTTAGCCTTTTTCTAATTTTCCATGGATTAATCATCCAAAAATATCTAATAACTTTTTATTAATGGTCTAACTACTATATGAGGACCTCAATTTTTGAATTTCATAGCTATTTAAACCTTATAGCTACTAGAATTCAACTTTTGCATTTTATGCGATATGGTCCTTTTCGTAATTAAGCACATAATCAATAAAATTTTCTTTTCAAAATTTTCACATGACATTTCCATCATATTACAAACCATATAATAAAATTAAATTAAATTTTATTTTCGGCTCGAATTTGTGGTCCTGAAACCACTGTTCTGATTTCACCGAAATTGGGTTGTTACATACAAGGCCGTATTACTTTTTATTTCCGGTATAGTTATGACATGGTTTAAGACACGGCCGTGTATATCAAGTCAGTGAGTCACATGGTCTGCGACAAGGCCGTGGTATCAAGTCAAAGAGTTACACGGCCTAAGACACGACTGTGTGATCTAAGTCAGTGAGTTATATGGTTTAAGACAGGGGTTAGGACATGGCCGTGTGTCTCCTTATTTGAACACTACATGGTCTGGGCTATTTCACACTGCCGTATGACCCTTGTTTTCTAAATTTCCAACTTTTTCTTCGATTTTCTGAATTGTTTCAAATTAGTCCATTTTGATTCCAAGCTGTTTATAGGGCCTCGAAAGTTAAAGTTAAGGCCCAATTGTATATGTTTGTTGGATTTGTATAAGATTTAATAAATAATGTTAAATAGAATTATTAAACTATTTAGATGTTAATTATTATTATTTTTACGGTAATGCTCTATAACCCTAGATCGGCAACAAAAATGGGTTAAGGGTGTTATAGCGACATCTTTGTGTAACTTTGCTTTCCGAACTAACACTAACTGTTGATGTTTTTGTAGTTTAATTATACCAGGTTTCTAGTCCTTTTACTTCTTGCTAAGTATAAATAATCTATAACTCTTGAATAAATTATTCTTTTCTTCTAAAGCATAAATAGGTCACATCCATCCTCTTATTTTTACCCCTATCGAAAAGAAACATCATTTTGCAGAAGAAGATTATTGAACAAGGGACTCCAGCAAAATTAGATTATCGAATGGCCAGTTTCAGTGTAAACGCTTCAAGTCCATCTATTGAATTCCAAGAAAGTGACATGTACAAATACTTACAACAATTACAACTGTATACTTTTATTCAAGAGCAATGATTTGATCCTTTAATGCGAAATTATAAAGGCGTATAGGAGAATGCAATAGAAAGAGAATGGACCAAATTTTTTTTATCGTCTGAAGAGCCTACAATAACTCCTATAGTGCAGGAACTTTATCTAGCATTACAAAAGGAAGCAACCAGACCATTCTATGGGATGTGATCTTTTGTGAAGGTTAGAGGGATAAATGTCCCCATAACTAAGATGAATATTTGTCAGTTTTATGATGCACCATATTATTATCGCGGCTATCTGTATAAAATAGATCTGAAAGAATTCAAAAATGTAGACACAGATGAAATACTGAGATTCTTGATGCAAGGGAAAAAGATGTGGACATATCAAATAGGAACATCAATACATGAAACATTCAATCAAGAGTTAATGACACCAAAAGCCAAGATGTGGATGAAATTTGTCTGTTTAGGAATTTGGCCTACAATAGATATGTCCAAGATCAGTCCAATCCATGCTATCATAATGTACGGGATACTCCAAAATAAGCAAATATGTATTGGTACATGGATATATAAGAATATGGTTGAATGCGCGAAAAATTTGGGAAAGGGAATATTTTTCCCTCATTTAATAATAGGATTGTGTAAAAGAGTAGGAGTACCTATCATGCGGTTAGATAGGACCATGAATCCTACAATAAAAGTACTAGGAGATGACATATTTAAACAGTTTATTCTTCTACAGAAAAACAAAAGGAGGAAAGGAAGAAAAGATGATTCCAAGAAGATGATGAATAATATTTCGAGTTAATTTAGTAGGATTTAATTTTTTTTAGGAATAAATGGATTTAGGAAATTTATAGTAGTTTCTATTATTAGGGTATTGTGTTTTTTTTAAATTGCTAAATTAAAAGTCTATATTTATTTTTATATATACCCTTTCATACAAAAAAAACATCCCAAGAATAAACAAGGATGAAGCACTCACCAATAACCTTTGGAACGATCATGATCAATCGGGTAACTGCTTTCCTTATTTTGCTTTTAGGGCTACACATTGAAGACAATGTGTTTTCTAAAGTGTGGGAATGGTAACATAGAAAATTTTTGTTTTATGTTTTTCTTTGACTTTTTCTGTCATTTGTGTGCTTGAGCTTGTAGAAATACAAGTGATTGGTTAGGAGCATGTATATAGGTTGCTTGTATTTACAATAAATTTGGCATGAGGATAGGTGATTTTAAATTTCTTATAATTAAAATACTAAGTTCTATATGTTACACTGTAAATAGGCATTAAAGTAATTGAATGTACCAAATGATATAGAGAATATAAGGAAACGAGCATGCTAGTGTGAATGATAAATTGTTGAATTTGTGGTTGTTTGGTTTATTAGAGTTATGAATATTGAGATAGTTAAGGATGACCTAAGGCATTATTTCAAATACACCCAGAGCTAAAAAGCTAACCCTGTTATTCATCTTTAGTACCAATTTTTTAGCTGGAAAACACTTCTTAATGAACCTTTAATACAAAACCCAAGCCAAAAATATCAATTTGTACTTATCCTTTTTCTTTGGTCCTAAACTACAATACTATAGACATCTGGCCATACGTATTAAGGGTTAAGTAGATACATCATGGTAGATTTTGTAAAAATAGAGTGAAATAGAAGGGATCGGTGTGATATAGTGATTATAGGTTAGCCAAATTGTACAACAAAAGAAATTTTTAAAAAGAACATCAAAGTGAGTGGAAAAAGTCATTGAAAAGTAAAAGCATTTGTGAGTGAGATGTGTTGAAAAAGGAAAAAATGTGACAAAGTCACAAAAGTAGAAAAACTCATTCATTAAGTGTACAAAAACCAATGAGCTAACCATGATTGTTATATTATGTTGTGACTTCTTATGTGTAGAAATAAGGAAGGTGAGAGAATGAGACATAAGGCAGTGAGTGGGAAAGGGTTTCTAAGGGGAAGAATAGGGGACAATATGATGTGCTAAACTATTTTCGTTCTTGAAACTATTTGATGCTTACTATTCTTGAAATTCATATCTGTCCTGAGCCTCAGAACATTACAAGCCAAAAAGCCTTATGTGATCTAGGTAGACTTATTCACAATTTGAAATCATATTGAAAAATTGCATTTATGATTGTTTATATTTTGCTACGATAATCAAATTATTTGTATAATTTATTGATGGATTCCTACATTTGAAACCCTTAATGTTTGAATACTTTGTAATGTACTAAACTTAGATGTCTGAGGTTAAAAGTCGTAAGTCAGTTATTCATCATGCCAAAATTATTCGTAAAGATAAAATGTCTAGTCATATGCTCCAAAGTCAATATTTATAACACGTTCTCTCAAGGGTCATCTTTCCCATGTCTTGTTTTTTGTTGGTATTGCTTGAGGACAAACAATAACTTAAGTGTAAGGGAGTTTAATCTATCGTAATTCAGTGTAGCAGATTAAACTAATTCTTGCACTTTAGGAGCTTTAAAATAAGCATTATCACTAGGTTTTAATTATGTTTTAGTAAGTTTAGTTGAATTCAATAAAATATACAATTTGAGTCTTTTATTAACCTTAAGGGTCAAATGAGGCCTAAGGGAGAGCTAATGTACTTTGTGAGTATGTAAGAGATCATTAGAAGGTGTACTAAACTGGTACTGGTCATTATGTCACAACACGAAGGATTTGATGCTGCAACATATGGAACAGAATAGAGAAATTCTGAGACTGCCTTCGATGTCCTGACACAGCCTGAGGGTGTCGTGACATACCCTTAAAGACACCCTGAAGAGGAGCATACTGACACATCCTGAGGGTGTTGTGACATACCCTTAAAGGCACCTTAAAGAGGAGCATACTGACTTCTATGTTGCGACACAAGTCTTGATGTGTCGCGACATCAGCTTTGGACGAGAATTAATGGCCAAGGGCATTTTGGTCTACACAATCCAACCTTAAGGACGACGACTACCTCAAATCTATAAATAGGCTCATTTGGAACATGTTAGGGACACCAATTACTTAGCTTAGAATCTCTTTTTTAATTCTAGTTTAGTTTTTCTATTTTTTTAGATTTTAGATTTATTTCAGTTTGTTCTTTGTTTTATCTCGGGAAATCTATGTTGTGGATGCGATCAGACTTTTTGGATTCACTCTTGTTCTTAATATAAATCATATTTTTTTCCTAAACTTTATATTTTCAATTCATTTATTATGTTTATGTTTTATATTGTTTATGAAAACCATGAGGAACTAATCCCTCAGAGGGATTAGCAGGTGGAGGTATGATGGATTGACTATTTTGTAGGGTTACTCAACGGATCAGCTATTCGGGAAAGGGAGAACCCAAAACCCTAGGCTTGATGACCCTAAAAAGTTATCATTGTGGGAATTAACCCAAAATTGGTATGGCCTATCTGTGAACACCTTAACTCCGAGCTGGTTTGGACTGTGAGGTTGAAAGATAAGTAGTCTTTGCTTACTCGTTATTATAGTGGACGTATCAGAAGATCCTGCTAGGGTATCGACTAGTTTATTAACAAAGAACCCGAAGTGATAGTCAATTTTATTACTACTTTGATACACTGTTTCAATTATACACTATTTCAATTTATTACTACTTTTATAATATATCGATTTTAGAGGTATTACACTTCAATTTTGTAACAATGAAGTATTGGATCCAATAATGTTCTTTCGACAATTCAAACATTTATGCAACACAGTTGCTTATTCAAATGTGTCAAATGAAGTGATCAAATTATTATTAATCCCTTTTGTTCTTAAAGATGAAGCCAATGTGTGGTTGGAGATCTTCACTACTTGGGATGAATTTGTGTAACTATTCCTAAGCCGAAACATACCAATGACAGCAGTCCTCTATGCCCATGAATTGTTTGATTTCAAGCAAGATCCGACAGAGACTTTGGGGCAAGCATGGGATAAGTTTAAGACGATCCTCTGAAAATTGATTGGGGTGGTATTGATATGGTAATACAATTGAAACATTTCTATGAAGGGTTAGATTACAATAGTAAGAAGCAGCTTAATGTTATTTCAAGGGGCAGCATTTGGACCAAAACAACCCATGAAATGGTGGTCCTCTTGGAAAATGTAAGTGGGAATGACATTACTTGGGAAAGAAACAAAAACAAGAGTCAGAAAGTGAGGTAACTGTGATTAAAGGAGAGAACCTAATGGAAACCGGAGAAGAATCAAGTGAGAAAACAAGGGATACTAGTGAATAGATAAAGGAGAACCCGAGTGAAGTTTGTTTAGAAGGACAGAGAGAACTATTTGATGAAATTGAGAGTATTGCACCAGATAAGGAAGGTACGATGGAAACCGAGCTTGTTGAGAACCCAGTGGGAAATGATCCAGCACAAGTTTGTTGATTAGACTGGCGAAAACATTGTAAAGGATCGTTGGGTCTATTGGATGATTCACCTAATAAGATGGTTCCATCAATAATCAGACCTCTCGCTCTAGAGCTGAAACCACTTCCAACAAACTTGAAATACGGGTATTTGGGTGAGAATAACACATTACCAGTGATTATTGTAGCTCATCTGTCTGCAGATCGAGAAAGTGCCTTATTAGACGTCTTAAAAAAAATACAAGAAGGTAATTAGATGGACGATCACTGACATTAAAGGGATAAGCCCAACCTTATGCCAACGTAAAAATAGCTGGAGGAAGGAAAGAAACCAGTGGTCGATGCACAAAGGCATCTTAATTTGACAATGAAGTTGTGAAAAAAAAGCAATTGATATGGCTGGATGCTGGTATCGTTTAAGCCATCTCTGATAGTGAATAGGTCAGTCCAACGCAGTGTATTCTGAAGAAAGATGAATTAACTATAGTGGAAAATGAGAAAAAAAAAAGAAGTTAATTCCCATTCATATAGTGAGAATATGGCGGGTACGTAATAATTACAGGAAACTTAACAATGCTACCAAAAAAGACCATTTTACGCTTCCCTTCATTGATTAGATGCTAGATAAACTGGCTAGAAAATATTATTTTTGCTTCCTTGAAGCATACTCGGGATATCATCAACTTCCAATACATCTAGACGACCAGGAGAAAACAACATTCACATGCCCATTTAGGACATTTGCTTTTCGAAAAATGTCGTTCGGGTTGTGTAATGCCCCAACTACTTTTATGTGATTCATGACATCAATCTTTACTGATATGATAGAAAATGGGTTGGACATTTTCATGGTTGATTTCTCAATATATAGGGATTCATACACGAAATGTTTAAGCAACCTAAAAAGAGTTCTGGAAAGGTGTGAAGACACGAATCTGGTCCTTATTTGGAAATGTGTCACTTTATGGTAAACAAGAGAATTGTCCTGGGGCATTAAATCTCCGAAAAGCGGTTGGAAGTGGAAAAAACCAAGATTGATTTCATTGAGAAATTGCTACATCCAACGTTAGTCCATGAAATCCAAAACTTTCTAAGCCACACCAAATTTTATAGACGATTCATCAAAGACTTCTCCCATATTGCAAAACCTTTAACTCAACTCTTATAGAATGACACACCATTTGTATTTGACAAGGAGTGTGCTCAATCGTTCGAGGTATTGAAGCAAAAACTAATCTTAAATCCAACTATAATAAGCCCGAACTGGACAAAACCTTTTGTAATCATGTATGATGCTAGTGACTATGCTATTGGGGCAATACTAGGGCAGAAAAGGGATAGAATATTTCATGCCATCCACTACGCTAGTAAAACATTAATCCAACCCAGAGCAATTGTATGACTACTGGGAAAGAGATGCTAGCAGTTTTCTTTGCATGCAAAAAATTTGGGCATTATCTAATGGTGAATCGAGTATATATCTATACTGATCATTCGGCTTTAGAGTACGTCATGAAGAAGAATGAAACAAAGGCTAGGCTAATGAGGTGGGTCTCTAGTTTCAAGAGTTTGACCTTTGGATCTTAGACAGGAAAGGGGCGAAAAACCAAGTTGAAGATCATCTCTCGAGGTTGGAAATGAATGCAGAGGAAGAAAGGGATAAGGTAATAAATGAGAAGTTTATTGAGGAGCATATATTCTGAGGGGAACATTGCCACGTAATGCACACAGCGTATAGAATGCCTTAGTATGCTAATATTATAAACTATCTAACACGAGAGGTTTTCCCACAAATGCATCATGGTAACAGAAGAAAAAAATCATGCACGAATCAAGAGGCTATGATACATGCACGGATAGGGTGAAATTTATTAAATTCCATTCACCGAAGTTATCAATTTTCAAGTTAGGAAAGTCAGCCGACTTGCAATGACCTTTTAGATAGGATCCAGGCATTTATAGGTTTAGATGAAACACCCCAAACTCGGCCCACGAGCCTTGACCAGATCTGGTATGTTCCTCGATGTAAACCTGTTCAAAATTCTTTTGTTACTTAGGAAAAACTTGTGTGAATTTTAAAAAAAATATTGTTTAGGTTGGGCTTATGCTGAAAATGAGTTAATCTTATATTAAAAATTCCTTTTTAATTAAGGTGACAAAACACTTGGAGTTTATTTTAAAAATAAATTTACTTGATCCCTTAAATAATAATTTGTAAATAAAAGTAAAAAGAAATAAAGAAATTCAATCTTGGCCTTATGGCCTTATTACATCAAATAATTTCCAAACTTTAAATTCAAAGTACTTAAAATATAAAAATCCAAATTAATTAAATTCCTTGCTGTGCATGGCCACCTATGAGCTCCTGCCGACCCGGTCCATTACTGATCGTCACTGAAAAGGTTCCCTAGCAGGGTGAGTCAAACCAGACTCAATGTGTACACAAACACTAAGTCTTAACAATTTCAGGCATACATATGATACACATTCAAATCATAGAATACATTTAATGATGCATTCCCGAACCCAAACCTAGTTAGCCATCCGCTACACTCCCCCGTACCAACCTACCACACACCAGGGGATTATTAAATCACCCACTCCTTTTTACTCCAAAAGGCAATAAATGCCATCCACGTGCAATAAAGCACAAAAATCCACAACGTGACCTCAGTCAGCGCCAATCCACGATGTAGCCGTAGCTAACACCAAAACCACGATGGGACACATAGTCACTCATCAACCACGAATAGCACAAAGCTTATATCAACCACGATGAGGCACAGAGCTACTCATCAAGCCACACGAACTAAATCGCAATTAATCCACAACGTGACCTCAGTCCACGTCAATCCACGATGAAGCTCAAGGCTAACATCAAACCACGTACTCGAAGTACACCCTGTCCTTCTTTTATATCATATCCCACCCATGCACATGTAACATAAAATAATGCCATAAGAATGCATGTACATGTTATTTCGCATATTATCACATATTCATATCAATAATCATATTCAGATTTCATGGTCTTAGGTCACCACATTCAGATATCGTGGTCTTAGGTCACCACATTCAGATATCGTGGTCTTAGGTCACCACATTCATTCTTATCACTTTACACATGTTACATATATAACATAATTTCATATTCCTAGTAGGAGTAGGAAAATGTACCTTAGTACTGTGCACCATAACATGGTACTTAGCCATATTTTTCGCATTCATATAACATACATACATATTTAAATATTGCTATAAAACTTAATAAGAATTAGTGTGGGGTACACACCTGATTCGCTTAATGCTTTCAATCCAAATCCTGAAAAGCTTGATCTAATGCCTTAGATCTCAAGTCCTACATTCGGCCATCCTTATTATATTAGCATAAAACCTATTCGACTATAAAACCAAATCCTTGTAGGATTTGTATACTTAAAACTTACCTTGTTGTCGATTTCAATACTAATCAAATCTCAAAATCTATGCTATGCTCCTCCTTGTATTCGGCCAAGCACTAAATCTCATCAGGGGTTAGTTTTGGCTTTTTAAACAAACAAGAATTAGATCTAACTATCAAAATAGGCCTTGGCTGAATGCTATAGACACTTACCTTGCGGACTTTAAATCCCAAAATTCACCGAATAACTAGGGAACACGCAGCCTATGGTGAACCTTCGGGAAAAGAACTTCTCCTTCCTTGTAATCTACACTTAGTAAGTCCCGAAAGATCTCCTTATTTGAAGAAATTGATTGCACCTTCACTTCAACCTTCAGAGATTCGGCTATGGCCTTGATCTTAGCAAGCTTTCGGCTTTTGGAATATTGAGAGGAGAAGAATGAAGAAGAAAAGAATAGGGGTTTCAGAGAAAATTTGGCAGAGGTTATCAAGGAAGAGTAAATAATGTTGAATGGCCTCTCTATTCCTTTTATAGCCGAATTTACTAGGCTAGAGTCCCTTACTTGGCCACCACTCTTCTTAATTTGATAACTTTATCTCATTAATAATAATAATAATCCTTCTATTATCTCTTCTTTTATCCATTAAAATAAAAGGAATTAATCCAAAATTATCTCTTGAGAATAATCTAAAATAATCCCATTATTTATCCCCTATTTAGTCGAAATTTAAAGAGAATAAAACTCCTCTTTTTTAAAAACTTGTGTCGCCCACCTCACTTCTTCTGGAAGCAAAATAAAATTTCTTTTATTTGCTTCCCATGTGACTCGAACTCAAGCCCAACACCCTTGTATGTGGCGCCATTTCCAAAGGCCCTAAGTGACATCTTCAGGCCACTTTTCCAAGCCCGATTGTGTGTCAAATTTCACATACTTTTTCTCTTAAGGCCACCTTGCCTTAGTTTCCCCTTTTTAAACTTTAAAACTTAACATTTCTTTACATTTCCAAGTTTCCAAAAATTTTCATTTGCCTCTTTAATCTTGACATTTCCTTACATTTCCAAGTTTCCAGAAATGTTCACTTTCCTCTTTTGAATCATTTCTAAATCATTTCCTTACATTTCCTAGTTTCCAAAAATGTTCACTTTCCTGTTTTAAACTTAACATCTCCATACATTTCCAAGACAAGGCATTTCCTTACATTTCCTTACATTTCCTTACATTTCCATACATTTCCTTACATCTTAGGGTTCCTAAAGCTCCTCGGATCACATCCAACACACCCATCGAGCCCAAGATTTCATGAATTACGCATTTAACGCATAACCCCTAATCTAGGATGTTACAGTTCTACCCTCCTTAAAAATAATTTCATCCTCGAAATTACTTATTAACAGTCGTACAATCCTTCTCACAGCACTATGCTTACGCTGCGCACTCTGATCTTAAGTTCACGTCCCCAAGAACTCATGTCTACTTCACGATTTAATCTGATTAAGAAGTTTTATGAATTAGCTTTTATTCCACTGATTATTCGCGAAGAAGTTTTATGAAAAGAATTTTAGGAGTGGTTCTTTCAGATTCATACATGCACACAGATCTTTTCATTCATTCATATATCCATCAAACAATTATGAACTTTCGTTCATTCGGAGAAACGTTGTAGTTTTCATTGTTGTTGTTTTTCCACTACCTGGGGCATTTTCGTAATTTGTCCTCTGAGGTATTTTGTAATTTTAGAAGAAAAGTTCCTTGATGATCTTGTCAAAAGTATTTTGGAATTTTTAAATTCAGGGTATTTTGGAAAATTTTGAAATCCGGGGTATTTTAATTTTGGAGCTCGGGTTATTTTGGTAATAAACCATGGTAAATTTGTAAATCTGAATAAATCAAGGGTATTTCAAAATTTGCAAAACTTGGGGTTCTTTTTGAGAATTTATTTTCGAAATTGGTGATGTTTGCAAAAATTTTGGAAATCGGGGTCATTTTGGTAATTTTATACGTCGAGGGCAATTTCGTAATTTTCCAAAGTCAAGGTATTAATATTTGCAAAATAGAATTCTTGGATGCTTTTGTAAAGTAAGGAAAATTTTATTGAAATCGGGTGGTATGAAATTTTAGAAACCAAGGGCATTTTTGTAATTTTGCCACTAGGGGCATTTTGGTAATTTATCATAAATCAAGAAATATTTCAGAGAAATTTATAAAATAGTCTTTTCAAATTAAAAGGGAATTTTAAGAGTTTTAAAACTAGGGTTTTCATAAAAAAACATGGCTAGTCCCTTTCGGGTTTTAGTTATTGAGTTTAGCCTGCGAGTGAGTCCTCTTGGTTAGGGTGAACCGTAGCTACGCACCAGGTAGGATTCCTGCGAAGAGGAGGTGAGTCACTAGGACTGCTTAAATACCAGGCTCTTCCGGATCCAATCCTAGACATGCGTACAGGGGTTACCACACCCTAACTCGGTTGACTTAGCCATAGGTTTGTTTAGTTAGTCAATTAAGTCTTATGTAATAGTTGGAGTAGACTAGTCCTAGGGTTCAAGTACCTATCATACTATTCTACGTTCCATGCCTTTTCTACCCTTCTATAATTCACATAATCACACAGATGGTTAGGGTACTTACACGGTGGATCATGGTTGGAGACTTAGGTGCCATGCCGAAAACCGCTTAACTTCAAAGAAACTCATTTGGGCTCGATTTGAAAACGTTTTGGGCCTTAGCCCACAGTGAGAGTTTAAAAGCGGGCTCGATACCAAATTGAAACACCCCAAACCCGCCCACGAGCCTTGGCCGGATCTGGTATGTTCCTCGATGTAAACCGGTTCAAAATTCTTTTGTTACTTAGGAAAAACTTGTGTGAATTTTAAAAAAATATTGTTTGGGTTGGGCTTGTCTTTGAAAATGAGTTAATCTTATATTAAAAATTCCTTTTAATTAAGGTGACAAAACACTTGGAGTTTATTTTAAAATAAATTTACTTGATCCCTTAAATAATAATTTGTAAATAAAAGTAAAAAGAAATAAAGAAATTCAATCTTGGCCTTATGGCTCGATACATCAAATAATTTCCAAACTTTAAATTCAAATTACTTAAAATATAAAATCCAAATTAATTAAATTCCTTCTTGTGCATGGCCACCTATGAGCTCCTGCCGGCCGGTCCATTCTTGATCGTCACACGAAAAAGGTTCCCACAACGGGTGAGTCAAGCAGACTCAATGTGTACACAAACACTAAGTCTTAACAATTTCAGGCATACATATGATACACATTCAAATCATAGAATACATTTAATGATGCGTTCCCGAACCCAAACCTAGTTAGCCATCCGCTACACTCCCCCGTACCAACCTACCACACATCAGGGGATTATTAAATCACCCTCTCCTTTTTACTCCAAAAGGCAATAAATGCCATCCACGTGCAATAAAGCACAAAAATCCACAACGCGACCTCAGTCAGCGCCAATCCACGATGTAGCCGTAGCTAACACCAAAACCCCGATGGGACACATAGTCACTCATCAACCACGATATAGCACAAAGCTTATATCAACCACGATGAGGCACAGAGCTACTCATCAAGCCACGCGAACTAAATCGCAATTAATCCACAACGTGACCTCAGTCCACGTCAATCCACGATGAAGCTCAAGGCTAACATCAAACCACGTACTCGAAGTACACCCTGTCATTCTTTCATATCATATCCCACCCATGCACATGCAACATAAAATAATGCCATGAGAATGCATGTACATGTTATTTCGCATATTATCACATATTCATATCAATAATCATATTCAGATTTCGTGGTCTTAGGTCACCACATTCAGATATCGTGGTCTTAGGTCACCACATTCATTCTTATCACTTTTCACATGTTACATATATAACATAATTTCATATTCCTAGTAGGAGTAGGAAAACGTACCTTAGTACTGTGCACCATAACATGGTACTTAGCCATATTTTTTGCATTCATATAACATACATACATATTTAAATATTGCTATAAAACTTATTAAGAATTAGTGTGGGGTACACACCTGATTTGCTTAATGCTTTCAATCCAAATCCTGAAAAGCTTGATCTAATGCCTTAGATCTCAAGTCCTACATTCGGCCATCCTTATTATATTAGCATAAAGCCTATTCGGCTATAAAACCAAATCCTAGTAGGATTTGTATACTTAAAACTTACCTTGTTGCTGATTTCAATACTAATCAAATCCAGAAATCTATGCTATGCTCCTCCTTGTATTCGGCCAAGCACTAAATCTCATCAGGGGTTAGTTTCGGCTTTTTAAACAAACAGGAATTAGATCTAACTATCAAAATAGGCCTTGGCTGAATGCTATAGACTTACCTTGTGGATTTTAAATCCCGAAATTCACCGAATAACTAGGGAACATGCAGCCTATGGTGTACCTTCGGGAAAAGAACTTCTCCTTCCTTGTAATCTACACTTAGTAAGTCCCGAAAGATCTCCTTATTTGAAGAAATCGATTGCACCTTCACTTCAACCTTCAGAGATTCGGCTATGGCCTTGATCTTAGCAAGCTTTCGGCTTTTGGAATATTGAGAGGAGAAGAATGAAGAAGAAAAGAATAGGGGTTGCAGAGAAAATTCGGCAGAGGTTATCAAGGAAGAGCAAATAATGTTGAATGGCCTCTCTATTCCTTTTATAGCCGAATTTACTAGGCTAGAGTCCCTTACTTGGCCACCACTCTTCTTAATTTGATAACTTTATCTCATTAATAATAATAATAATAATCCTTCTATTATCTCTTCTTTATCCATTAAAATAAAAGGAATTAATCCACAATTATCTCTTGAGAATAATCTAAAATAATCCCATTATTTATCCCTATTTAGCGAAATTTAAAGAGAATAAAACTCCTCTTTTTAAAAGCTTGTGCCGTCCACCTCATTTCTTCTTGAAGCAAAATAAAATTTCTTTTATTTGCTTCCCATGTGACTTCGAACTCGTGCCCAACACCCTTGTATGTGGCGCCATTTCCAAAGGCCCTAAGTGACATCTTGAGCCGCTTTTCCAAGCTCGATTGTGTGTCAAATTTCACATACTTTTTCTCTTAAGGCCACCTTGCCTTAGTTTCCCCTTTTTAAACTTTAAAACTTAACATTTCTTTACATTTCCAAGTTTCCAAAAATTTTCGTTTGCCTATTTAATCTTGACATTTCCTTACATTTCCAAGTTTTCAGAAATGTTCACTTTCCTCTTTTGAATCATTTCTAAATCATTTCCTTACATTTCCTAATTTCCAAAAATGTTCACTTTCCTGTTTTAAACTTAACATCTCCATACATTTCCAAGACAAGGCATTTCCTTGCATTTCCTTACATTTCCTTACATTTCTATACATTTCCTTACATTTCCTTACATTTCCATACATTTCCTTACATCTTAGGGTTCCTAAAGCTCCTCAGATCACATCCAACACACTCACTGAGCCCACTATTTCATGAATTACGCACGAACGCATAACCCCTAATCTAGGATGTTACATTAGATGTCTCATAGAGTTCTAAGATCTATCTCTTAGCTTCGAAATAAATTTTGAGTCACTCGATTTTGAGTTCGAGAGCTCAAGTTATGATCGTTTTAGTGAAGCTATGCGAGCAGAATTTCTGGACGAGATTATTACAAACATTAAGAGTTTCAACTTTTAATTCGCGTTTAAATCATATTGGATTCGATTTTTAGACTTAAATTTTATTTCATATGAGCCCAATATTGTATTTATTAGGTTTTATTATTTTATTATTTATTTATTTTAAATTTTGGATATTTTTAAAGTATTTTAAGTTGTTTAGAAGTTTTATATTTTTTAGTCAAACAAGAAAGCCTAGTTTAAAACTATTTATTATTTAGATTAATTAGAGTTTCAGTATAGTTGAAAGTTTTATTTGGATGTACTTAGCTAGCCTATATAAAACTCGACGATCCGCAACAAATGTTGAATCTCGATATAACCTATGACAATCTCCAGATAATCACATATCTCATACAAGCACACATAAGACCCTATTCACATGTCAATCGTATCCTAACCTTTTACTAAGTTCACACAGGCATCTTTTACACATATAAGTATCACATATCTCTATAATTATCCATAGTTCATATTGCACCCTGTACATGATCAGATATTTCATTTTCATGCCTATAATAAATCAAACTTTCGTATTTAAATCCTGTAATAATACCAAATAACCAATAAACACATAGCATTTCAATTCAGTCCATTTCTAGCCTTACATATCAATTCACAAATAATCAAATCATATTCAAACATACATAAATCTATATATGAAATTAAACACAAATTTACACATAACAAACATAAAATAATAAGTTCCATATTAACTTACTTGTTCAAAATGTAAAAAGAGTAGATATTTCAGGGAGTAATCTGCAATTTTAGCTCTTATCGTATTAGCTCCACTTGGATCCAAATCTTGATCTAATTGAATATTTGAATGGTTGAAACCCTTAAATTGTTTTTCTCTTTTCTTTCCTATGGAGAATCGGTCATGGAAGGATAAAAGAGATAACAATTTCTCTTTCTTTTCACTTATTTGGTTATTTATAGCTTAATTAGAGATTGATTAACTTAATTAATTACTTTTACTTAACTTAACCTATTAACTAAACACACTTAAAAAAATATCGCATCATCAACCACTATCCATTAATAGAAAATTATTTATTTACCATTTTAATCCTTTAGCTAATTGCTAATTAAGTTCATAAACCTCTGGCCAATTAAAAATCGATAGCGATTGAACTTTTACAATTTAATCAAATAAGCCTTAATTAACTATTTAATTGACGAAAACTGCTCGACCAAACGTCAATATATTTTTATAAATTCCTTGTAAATATTTATTGACTCGGTTTACAAAAATGGAGTTTCAAAACTACATTTTTTGATACAATTGAAAATCGAATTGTTACAATCAAGACTACCCACTTACCATAGTTTGACCACTCACTATTCAATGTGAAAACTCTCCTCTAAGACCGCTAAGGCCCACTTGAGCACAACAAACTCGTACTCCCTCAAAAAGCATAACAAAATAGGTTTCACTATGCACGTCCCTCACGTATTCCATAATGATAACCACATTGCCATATCACCATTCCCAGACAAGGGGTATCTCTTATAAATACCCTCCAATTTGAAGAGAAAGGGATCCGCTTCTCCTTACAAGCAAACCTTAAGCACTTTTACTGTACAATCAGCCCTCTCAACCCCCACATCAATCTCCTTCCTCCTTTTGTACTTTTTTTGGCTCTCTGCCAGGTTAGGACCTCCTTTGCACTACTACCTTCTCCTTAACTCTTCCCTTGTTGAGACTTGTATCAACACTAACCATTTGATATGTTTCATTGTTCATAAAACTGAACAATTTTTCAAACAATTGAAATATTCAATATATGAAATTAAACAACCATTTTCTATGAAAGATTGCTATACACTAGGGGTGAGCGTTCGATAGAATCGAACCGAATCGAATGAAAAAATTTCGAGTTAATCGAGTTGACAAATCATATTTTATCATCCTAATTTGATTTGAAATTTTCTTGAATCGAGTCAAGTGAGATGGAATTCGAATCGAATCGAATCGAATATATTTGTTCGAGTTAAATTTTAAAAAATAATTTTGGGTCCTTGTAACCACTGTCATCCATTTGTCCACCTTAATCAAATTTTTTATTAACTTTGATCACCTCATAATTTATTTATTAATCTTTTATATACGGGTTAGCTTCTTTGCTTGCTTAGTTGTTTCAATTATCTTCAAATTCTTGTCACTATGTATTTTAGAATTAAAATATATATTAAATGTAAAATGTAATTTTTTAATAAAAGTTATTTTAAAGATAAAATGTGAAATTGATACCAATATAAAATTTTAATACGAATATTTTATGGCATAATTAATAATTCAATTTTAATATAAATATTTAATATGACTAAACAATTCAATAATATAAATAATATAAAATGTGAAGTTTAATTTAATAATATAAATAGTAGATATAAATAAATTTATTACTATTTAAGTTTAGTGATTTTTTTGAATAATTTTAATTTTTATTTAAGAGTAAAGGGTGAAAGTAAAAGTTTAAGGGAAATAAAAGTTTTGAGGAATAAAAGTTTGAGAGAAAGTAAATAGGGAGTAAAATTTTGGAGGAAAATATAAAAAAATTTGGGGGATGGGTTTGGGGTAGATGGGAGGTGGGATGGAAAGGAGTAAAAGTTTTAGGGAAAAGTGAGAGGAGTAAAATAAAAAGTTTTGAGGGTTTTTGGGAGTAAAATTTTGAGAAAAAATACATGGGAGAGTAAAATTTTGGAGGTAAATGGATTTTGGGTAGATTGGAGGGTTGGGATGGGAGGGGAATAAAAATTTTTGGGGGAAAGTGGGAAGAAGTAAAAGTTTTGAGGGAAAAGTAAAAAGGTTTGAGAGTTTGGGGTAAAAATGTAAAATATTATATTTTGATATTCGAATTATTCGAATTATTCGAGTTATTCGAATTCGAAAACTCAACTCGATTCGAACTCGAAATTCGAAAAAAAATTCGAGTTGACTCAAATAACTCGATTAACTCGAATAATTCGATTCTTTTAACTCGAAATTCGAAATTTTTTTTTGATTTTTTTGAGTCGAATCGAGTTTTGCTCACCCCTACTATACACAGCATTCAAACATCTTTTTATGCAAGAAATTAAATCTAAAATACAGTTATGTTTTCTTTTCCCTTATTTGTACGGTAGGAAAAAAATAAGTTGTTAGAATTTTTTTTAATGAGATAAATAAATGAGAAATTTAATACTTAAACACATTCATTTTGATCAAAGATGATTATATTTTATTTACGATAATTCTTATTAAATTCTCACTCATCATTTTCTTTTATATATATATATATATATATATATATATATTATAAAATTAAAAATATGTTTGAAATTTCTCACAATGTTTCGTTCACCCACTGTTCTTTTTATCATTATAATATTAAAAAAGAAAAAAGATGATAAGGTTTAAACTTGTATCATTTAAATATAAAATAATTAATCATTGTAATATTAAAAGAAAAAAATGATAAAATTTAAATCCGTGTTATTTAAATGTCAAACTACTCCAAGTAAATGAAATGTCAAACAAAAACTGAAATTACTAAAGCTTAAACTCAAACCATTAAAATGCGAAAAGGAAAGCGACTTAAAACGTCACCCAAGATTCCATGTGCAAAACATTTTATAAATTTTAAATTAAAATATGCCAATAACTCGTTATGATCATGTAAAATACAAATCCATTTGTTTCTACTTGATACTAACTATATTATATTTTAAAGAACCAAATATGATGTTCATTCATTCATTAACCAACCAAATCCCAACTTAGATATATAATTATTAAAAACCTTAACATTTATAAAATAATAAAACGTTGATAAAAAATAATGCACTAGAAGAAAATACCAAAAATTTCTCAACCAAGTATAAAATATATTTATTCGCCATAATTTAGTAATATATTAAATGAAAATGAACCACCCCGGCCCATTCCTAAATTCGATCTTCGCGTTTAACTATTATAACGATACGTAAATCCCTATGAATTCAAAGTCGGTACATTTCAATTAATCCAAAAACCTGGATGATCTCCAAAGCTAAACAGCTTGATTAACATTGAAAAAAGAACAGTAAAAAAACGATATATATATATATATAATATATGCCTGAAAAGAGAATTAAAAAAATTAACGTCAGTTGCCACAGAGAGCAATGGATAGATCCAAGTTTATACTACGAAGGGTGCAGGAGGAGGAGCCGGAGCAGTCTTTGTAATTAGACCCAGACACCAATGATAATGCCTCGCTGCTGCTGCTGATTTCGCTCTGCGAAGATGGATGGTGCAATGACAATGACAATGATAATTCACAACCACCACCTTTGTCTTCTTCTTCATCGTCTTTCCCTGCATGTCTCCTAGCGTTAGGGTGGTCATCGACATGCTTGCCTACATATTTGTGATCTTCTACATCTACCTTGGAAACCTGAGAGATTGAATTTAGGGATATTAATAATTACAGCTGCATGAACTTTTATGTTAAAACTTGAATGCATGATGGACTCTTAAATTCAAAGATATCAGATGGTTTTAACATTCCTGTGTAAATTTAATGGAAAAGAACCAGTTACAGTATGGAGAAACATTTACTACCAATACAGGAAAAACAGATGAGAGAATTAAAAGCTCGGTTGAATAAGGACAAATTATGCTGTCTCACACTTGCGTCCGGCACATGAATAAGAGGATATGAAATGTAAATATCCTTTAAATGGATTGAAAAACAAAAAAATATTAACTATACTACTCACTCTCACTCGGGACAAGTATTGGAAACCATGAAATTCAATAAAGGGAGGTGTTGTAATACTTTCTAACCTGCAAAGACCGTTGGTTTAAAAGAAGTAATGTCTAGTCCAATGCATTTAACGCTAATTTTTGAATTTCCATTCTAACCAAACCCAAAAAAGGAGGGAAGTGGGGGTCCCCTATTCCTTAGAAATTTAGAATTACAGTGGACCACTGTATGTAAACAACCCCATCAATCACAGTGATTAATGACAAAGGTTTTTAGGTCAAAAAGCCAGTGTTAATTGCTAACCAGAAAAGAAAAAGAAAAATCCCAGAATTCCTCTTTAATGAAGGGGTAAAGGGCAAAAGAATTTTAAAAAAACATTCTTTCCTTTTAACTTAAGATTGAGAATATGCTTATTCTCAGTCTATATGTACATGGCTGACACAAAAGGAAAGGACACCAAGAAAGAAAAGAAGGAACTTAATAAAGACAATTTTTAATCCTTTTTGGCTTTGTTTCATTCATTCGTTCTTTTTTTATTTTTTGTTCAATATTGTTTCATTCTTTCTTGGTTCCTGTGTGTTCATCATCCTACTGAGAGAGGGGAGGGGGGGATATTATATATGCATATAGATAGCTAGTTTTCAGTGGTGTAGTGCTTTTCATGAACAGGACGTGTTGAAGTGAAAACACTATGAAACTAGACCCTATTTTTTTGTGAGGCAAGTAGAGTTAGAAGACACGGATATTCCCTGTTACCACTGGTCATAAGAGCCAACATTGAATGTGGAAAGTGGAAACTAGCTTATATAAAATCAAGTCGCCTTCTATGAACAGATTGGAACCAAACCCAACATTACACTCAAGCTCATAAACAAATGCTGGCAAAATAAATCTATGAAGAGAAAAAGAGAGGGAGGGAGGGAGAAAGAAAAAAAAATGGTGGGGTTTGGCTAGTGTACCTTAAGGAAATCAGATTCTTCCACTGAATATTTGAAGGAGTTGAGATTGTAAAGATCATGTGGCAGAGAGAAGGTTGTGGTGGATTGACCATGAGCCTGAGAGTGAGACTGGGTGTGTTCCCATATTAAAGCACCATTACCTTCCTTTATTCCTTTATAAACAGCCATTGTCTGCAGATAATCATCATAAAAGTACGGATTTGAGACTCTCTCACATACTCCTTGGCTGCATTGCAGATTCTGATCAGAGATTGAACTCTTGGTCTCGATTCTAGCTCTGAGGCAAAGGAGGTTTAAAAAAAAAAAAAGAAATGAGAAAAGAAATCAAACAAAAAGAATTTGAGAGGAAAAAATTTAAAAGAAAAAGAAAAAAAGGTAGTAGCAGATAAGAAAAGATCATGCAATATACTATCTTCTTTTGTTTATTTCTTGCACTACACTATCAACTTTTCTTTTTTTAAGTATACGAAAAGTCTGTACCCATGGGGGAATAAAGCAAAGCTGACCTTTTTGAAGGAAGAGGAGAGTGGATCAAATGAGAATCTGATTCTTCAATGGGCTTTGAGGTTGAGTGAAAACCCAAAATATCATTTACATCATCAATACAACCATCATGTTTCTCAAAAGATTGTCTTCTTTGATGGGTTGAACTCCTATCTGTGTCATTTGACAGACCCCAACACAGAAGTTTCAATAAAAAAAACTTCATGAAAGAATAATAAAATATTGAAAAAGAAAAGAGCCAATTAAGTTATGAGTTGGGATAGTATGCATGCATATTATTTAAGAGATATTATCAGAAAACACTTGGAAACAGCTGTAGTCAAGGAATGGAGATGTATGGGTTTCATCAGATATGCCAATAGAGGAAGATTTGGCAAGGAAACAAGTTAATGGCTGTTCACATCTAATTTGGCATCAAATGGATAAGAGAGAAAAGGAAATAATAAATGAAGTGGTACATCTAGGCTTTTACCAAAAATTATGTAAAGAAGGTAGTATATGATCTTGGATCCTTTATACCAAAACACAACCATTAGAAGAAAGTATCATAGAATGATATGCAAACACACACACACACACTGATGAATATATAACAGTTAGTTCCACAGTTAAAAACTGGGAATTGGAAAAGGTATTTGGGGTATAAAGAAGAAAAGAAAAAACAATTTTTCAAAGAAGAGCTAAGATACCTTGTTTGCTAAGATCACTTCTCATGCTCCGATACATCTGGTTAGAATGTAAAGAAACCAATGTGAACAAAAATGATCGAAGGGGAAGATAAAAAAAAGAAGGAATTTGAAAGCCAGAAGGGAAGAAAGAAAGATGAACCTGAAGGTGGCTTTTCACATGTGAAATGGTGAGTCCTTTCACATCCATCAGTTGAAGAACAAGTTTCGGCGTAGCTTCTGGCAAGTCGAAACAAACAAAAAAAAAAAGCCATTATTTCAACACCAAAAGAAACAAGCTGAAGAAGAAGAAAAGGGAAACTTACTGTCTTGACCACCAAGCCTTTCGATAGCTTGAACAAAACATTGATGAAGTTCAGGTGTCCATCTCAAACGAGGCACCTTTGATCTTATATACTGCCTCACTGCACCACTCCTCCCACAACTGCCCATTTCCTCCTTTGTTCCAATCTCCTAAAAAAAACTCTCGTTCTTATGTTCTTTAAAACCCTCAAATGGGAACCCCCCCTCCCAAAGGTATATCCTTTGAAAGCTTTGAAGGCTCTTAATACAATCACTAGCTATAAACAAAAGAAAAAAGGACCTATATTTCAGGTTTTAGTGGTAAATATTTTATGATAAAAACTCCTGGAACTGGAAAACCCTGGGTTGTTTCAATGTTGTTGGAATTGTCTAGGTACAAAGCAGCAAGAAAGACACTAAGTGCAGGAGCCTCTTGAAGAAAAAAGAAATATAAAACAAAAGAAAAAGGCAGAGGAAAGAGAACAAGAAAGATCACGAGGAAAGGAATAAGACGAACAAGGCACTGTAAAATTCCTTAAGAAGCACTGATAATACCTGCAAACTGCTGCCTTTCTTCTGTTTCTAATACTCTCTAATCTCTGCACACTTTCAGAGATATATAAAATCAACAAAGACCAAAAATAATATTTTTATATAAGAAAAAAACTTTCAAACCCCCCAATTGAATTAAAAAAAAAATAATGATAATAAAAATTAAGAACTCTCACGAGTTCTCTGATCTGCCTTCCCTGAAATCATTACCCCTATACCCAACTGCTTTACATTGACCTTTTGCTTCCCTCTTTCTGTATATAATATAGAGCCTATAAGCTCTATTTTCCATACAAAAAGAAAAAAAAGACAAAATATTTATGTATTTATTTACTTCATATATTCCTCTATAATACTGCCAACTTCCTCATCATCACAAAAGACGCCATGAATATATATATATATATATATATTTGTATTACTATCATAATTTTGTATGCTTTTTTGTTTCTTTGGGACAGATTTTTTTTTCCACAACACGGAAAGTGACACGGTTAGCGCACCCCTTTACTGTGCTGTCTTAAAGGAAAAGCTTCAATCCTGACGCTTTTACCCTTTGTTTTCAAATGGTAGTTGTCTATTGTATGTTTCTTGTTTTTTGTTTTAGTCAATTTGACCCAATTTATCATTCTTATCATTTAACATTTCTGAATATAAATATAGTCATATTAATAATCTTTTTATTTTAAATAATTATTTAACTCAAATTAAATTTCAGTGTCAATTTCTTTTATCTGGATTCCATGGCACCTCCTCCACTAAGGATATCGTATTGCTCAAAATAATGGTAATTTAATATATAAATTTTAATTTGATATAATTATATATATTAATCGTATATATTTTATTAAATTAAAATTTTATATATAAATTTACATAAAATTAAAAGTTATATATAAAATTATACCTTAAATCAATTTTAATGTACATACCATTTTAACTATTATTAGTAAGAATGGTTTTTGCAAAGTAAAAGTTATGGATTTGGATGCATGATGTCTTCTTTACGTGAATATTTCATTAATTAGACGTCAATGGTTTTGGGGGAATTGTATGCTGCTTTAGTTGGTATTGATAATGTCTTCTAACATGAAATTAAGAGTAGTATGTTACAAAATTTATTTAAAAAGTTGCCTCTGATAAGATAGTTATTATAATGGAAGAGTGGAGACTAACCTAACCGAGCAAAATAATGTAAAACCGCATAGTGTGAAGTCTGGTTGGGTAATGTTTGAATCAAATTAGAACGAGATAATTTATTTAATTGTTTAAGTCCGAATCTATTTAATTGAATAATTTATTTTAATTTTTTAAAATATACCTTTTATTTAATATTTTGTAATTTTGTATATATATATACTTTTCTTTTACTACTAGAAGATAATTTTACCTTATTAATTTTTTTGGTAAATATATAATTGGCTTAATGATAAATTTAGCTATAAGCGTATGTATGTTTTGTCAAAATGGTCCTGATTGTATTTTTTAGTATTTTTGACCATCACCCTTTATTCTTTTTTAATCTCCTTTTCTAATGATTTAATTAATAAATTCAAGTTTTAATTTTTCTTTTCTTTCAAAAGGTTTCAATCTTTCATATGTTTGTTTATTGAGAAGTTTTTCTATTGAGTTAAATTTTTTAGATAATTACGTTTATTTTCTTTAAATTAAGAGTTTTTTTAATTTAATGTATTATTTATTTATTTTATTGGTTTTTCATATGTAATTATCGTATTGGGTTATCTAAGTAATAAATTATATCTCATTAAAAATATTTCACATATAAAATTTCACATCATCCCCATTAACTTTTTAACATACTTTTATTAAATCATTAGAAAAAGTAAATTGAGAAAAAAACAAAGATTGATGGTAAAAAATGTTCAAAAATACAATTAGTACCATTTTAACAAAACATCCAAACGTAGTGGCCAAATTTGTTATTAAACCTAAATAATTTAACATAAATTTTATATTTATTATATAATATATTTATTTTTCATATAATACATATTGCATAATACATAAAAAAATTATAGCTCGTCCTTTTTTTTTTTTTTTTGGTAAAGAAAATAAAACTGAAATTAACTTAGGTGTAGTTACAAGTTCTCACTTCAACACTAAAGCTTCCTTCTTTGTCGCCCTCTACAAGGCAAACCATTGCATTAGGGGGTGTTTGAAGATACTAGCCTCCTGTGAATTTGAAATCTACAGCTTAGCCAAAGCATCAGTTGTTCTATTAACACCTATCACAATATGGCTTCTAGCAACTGTCCAAGGCCTATGACAAATCTTCCTCAAATGGTGAAATAAAATGTCTTCCCCATCCTCATTATGCTTCCTTTGCAGTAAGTTAACAAGCAATAAGCAGTCACCCTCCACTTCAATGTTCTTAAAACCCAAAGCCCATGCTAGCTTAAGACCTTCAGTTAACGCCTAAGCCTTAGCTTGGATAACAACACAAAATCCTATATTTTGATAGTAGCCAGAAATCCATCGATCCTCGTGATCACGCAACTGGCCACCAACAAAGGCTTTCTCTCGTTCAACTGAAACAACCACATCAAAATTGAGTTTGATCCATCCCAAAATCGGTCTCGTCCATTGCAAAATCTTGGAACAGCGGGATCCCATTATTGACTTTGCTTTTTGAATATGTTTAGAGCAAGCAAGAAATCCATTCTTCATAGCCATATAACCCATACTACCATTACCAAAAACAAAGTCATTTCTATTTTTCCAAATTTTCCAACATACTGGTCTGTCATAATTTGATAGTCAAATTATGTAACAGCTTAATTTCAGTGAGGCTGGAATAGTAGTTTCGTAGCCATAAATTCGAGTCCAAAAAAAAATAAAATTTATTTAAATTTCATGAAATGATTGTTAATATGTTAGAAAGATTGCATGAAAATTTTTATAGAAAAATTTTATCGATTATGTGTCTAATTACAAAAAGGACTAAATTGCATAAAATGTCAAAGTTGAATTCTAGTAGCTATAAGGATCAAATAGCTATGGAATTCACAATGTGAGGTCCTTATATTGTAATTAGACCATTGATAAAAACTATTTAGATATTTTTAGTGAATCATCCATGGAAAAATTGAAAAAAGTTAAAGACTAATTTGGAAATGAGGAAAATTAAAAGATGATAATTAAATTAAATGAAATATCATCTTATTTTCATATCACCTTCAACCTAAAATACATGGAAACCCTAGGAGAGAGAAAAGAAGCTTTCAAGGCATAAATTGGTAAGTTTCTATATCCCGTTTTTAGTAATTTTTATATTTTTAAGACCGGGAAAGCTTAATTTCTCTATTTGGGGTTTTAATTTGAAAAGAAATCAAAGTATAGAAAATATTCCAAGGATGAATATGCTGAAATTTAAAATTTTATGGTAGAAAATGAAAGGTTGATGATAGATAAACAACTTTTACAAAGTGATTTTTGATGGAAACATGTTTGGGGACTAAATTGAAAAGTGATGAAATTCATGGAAATATTCTAAATTTTATTAAACATGTGTGCTGTAAAAGTTGTATTAGAATTTTGGTTAGGCTTGGAATAATGATTAAGTTGCATGAATTTCAATTTTCGAGCCTAGGGACTAAATTCGAATTAATTAAAAGTTTAAGGGCAAAATAGTACTTTTGCCTAGAATATGAAATGGGTGTATGGAATTGATGACTAAATTCATTTATATAGATCCGAAAATACCAGACAAAGAGAAAGATCGAGGAAAAGGAAAAGTTTTGGATTAGTAGATACGAACAATTATCACGAAAAGTTTGTATAACTTAACTAAGCATGAATATGTGTTGATTTGATTATTGAGTTGTATTAAACACAATATGTGAATTATATGTACATAAAACATGAAATATGTATAAATTGAAAAATGATTGAAAAAGGGTTAAAATCCTTTTGAATTTTGAATTTCGATTTAATAGGTGATTCCCGATGTGGAATGAGATCTTGCATGAGTTGTAGTAGAGGTTTAGCCCAGACGGGTAATCTATTGATCTCATCATGGAAAGGATTTAACCCGGACGAGTAATCCTACAAAAATAAAATGGACTCTCGAGCCTATGCATTTTCAATTAGGATTTAGCCTGGACTGGTAATCCTGTAACACCCCTTACCCAAGTCCGACACCGGGATCGGATACAAGGCATTACTATACTTAATCTTACTTAATCTTATAATTTCGTGCCACAAAATTTCGTTCCATCTTAAAAACTTTTCTTTTCAATCATAATGTGCATATAATGGGCTTACTGAGCCCTAATTGTATGTTCGGAGGGATTCGAAAATTCATCCGAGAATTTAAAAGCTCTTAAAAACTTTTTGCCTAAACAGGGGTCACACGCCCATGTGCTCTAAGATATGCCCTGTTCGACGCCCGTGGCCGACACTGACTTATTTCACACGGCTGAGCACACGCCCGTGTCTATAACTCGTGTCCTTCACACGGACAAGACACGCCCGTGTCTCCCACCCGTGGAGCTCTCTGTTTGTGACGTCATTAAATCTTTAATAGCACTCGGCCAGGGCACACGCCCGTGTGCTGGCCCGTATGACGAATTGCATTCTCGTAAATTGGTACAAGGGACACACAACCTCTTAACACACCCATAAGGCTTACCGTGTGTCACACACGGCCTAGACACACACCCGTGTGCCTACCCTTGTGGACAATTTGAGGCTATTTTCCAAGCTAATTGCCACCCTGAAACATCAACACACTTATACCATCTCAAACAACTCAATTATTCCATCCATTTCATAAACTTAAATGCATAAACTTATCATCATGAAAGGATACATAACTTAATAAATATTAACCAATTTCTGATGGCCATATACACAAGAATGCATAATTTTAGTAAACAAGCCTTTTGCTCACAATATGACGTGACCAAAATGATCAAAATCCTATACATGCCATACTCAAAATAAAACAACTTGGCTATACCAAAATAATGATTGATAGTGTGTTTCGACCTCCGACGTTCTGCAATCCTCGAGCTAGCTTGGCGATACTACAACGAAGAAGAAAAAGAGAGAAATAAGCATTTAGCTTAGTAAGCATGCTTGAAATCTTATGTAGCAACATAATTACTCAAATTAAACTCATTCATCATGAAATAAGAATACATAAATCTCAAGTGCTTAAGCTTACTTACTCATACTTACCCATCACATTAGGGTTACCTTAACTGGTATTTACTCATGGTACATATATCACTCATTACATAAATTAGCATTTTTGTTAATATAACATGAACATCAAATCCTTACCTTCCTTAACTTAGGTAGAAGTCTTTATCATTCTTGAATATCTTAACTTGATACTATTTTACTTACTTAGCTTCCTTTTTACTTCTTTCATGCTTGACTCTTTTACCTGCTGAACTTGGAATATCAAAGGATACTCAATCTCATCAAACATGTATCTTGATGCTAATGCCATATTCCAAATACGGTCTTACATGGGATCGTCCTTAGGTGTTTCCTTTTGAAACTCACCATTGCCATGTTTTGACATGGTCTTACGTGTTATCCTTGCCATATGAACTCACCAATACCATACCTTTGCATGGACTTATATGGGATCCTTGTCTTATAGTAACTTATCAATGCCATGTCTTGACATGGACTTATATGATATCCTTGCCTTATAGTAACTTATCAATGCCATGTCTTGATATGGACTTACATGATATCCTTGCCTTATAGTAACTTATCAATACCATGTCTTGACATGGACTTACATGATATCCTTACCTTATAGTAACTTATCAATGCCATGTCTTGACATGGACTTACATGATATCTTTTGCCTTATAGTAATTTATCAATGCCATGTCTTGACATGGACTTACATGATATCCTTGCCTACCTCATAGCCTTATAGTGAAAAGGTTCGAATACTGATTCCTCATAACCTCCTCGGGCTTCCAAGTAGCCTCTTCTACCCCATATCTCTGTCATAAGACTTTCACAAGAGCTATTCTTTTATTCCTTAATTGCTTGACTTCCCGGGCTAGAATCTTAACTAGTTCCTCACTATAAGTCATATCAGGTTGTATCTCAACCTCTGTCGGTATAATCAGATGTGAAGGGTCTGATCGGTAGCATCACAACATAGACACGTGAATCTTTTCTAACTCAGGTGGCAAAGCCAATCGATAAGCTGCCGGCCCTATCCTCTCGGTGATCTCATATGATTCGATAAAAAATAGACTCAGTTTACCTTTTCGACCAAATCTAAGGACTTTCTTCCACGGTGAAACTTTTAAGAATACTCTATCACCGAATTGATACTCAATTTCTTTCTTCTTCAAACTCGAATAGGATTTTTTTTATCAGAAATAGCTTTTAGGCAATCTCGAATCACCTTTACCCATTTCTTCGGTTTCTTTAACCAAGTCCATTCCATGAATCTAGTTTTCCTTGAGTTCAGTTCAATATAAAGGCGTTCGGCACTTATGCCCATACAAAGCCTTATAAGGCGCCATTTTCAAGCTTGATTGAAATTGTTATTGTAGGCAAATTCTATCAACAGCAAGTACTTTTCCCAACTGCCCCGAAACTCAAGAACATAACACCTGAGCATATCTTCGAGAACTTGGATCAACCTTTTCGACTAGTCGTTAGTTTGGGGGTGAATGGCCGTACTAAAATTCAACTTTGTGCCCAAAGCCTCTTACAATTTTTTTACCAAAATCTGGATGTGAATCTCGAATCTCTATTCGATATAATAGATAAAGGCACTCCTTGAAGCCTTACTATCTATGAAACATACAAGTTTTCCAACTTATCAAGTGAGTAGTCAACTCGTATAGGTATGAAATGGGCTGACTTCGTAAGTCTATCGACTACATCCCATATAACATCTTTCTTATTTGGTGTCAATGGTAAACCTGTTACAAAATCCATGGTAACTTGGTCCCATTTCCATTCGGGTACCATAATAGGTTGAAGCAAACCCAAAGATACTTTGTGTTCAGCCTTTACTTGTTGACAAATCAAACATCTTGAAACAAACTCAGAAATGTCTTTCTTCATACTCGGCCACTATGTGCCTCATGCAAAACTTTATGAATGAGTTCACCATTTCTTGGTACACAAACTCTATCTTTGAACATCAAACATCCATCTGAATTTATCCAAAAATCGGGCTCAACACCCGACTCGCACTGGACTCTTTTGGCTTGCAATTCACTGTCATCTTTCTGTGCCTCATAAATCCCTTGGAGGAACATCGGTCTAGCCCTCAAAGCAGATAGCGATTTTCTATTTAAAGCATCGACAACTACATTCGCTTTTCCCGGATTGTAATCAATGACCAATTCATAATCTTTTATCAACTCTAACCATCTCCGTTGTTTTAAATTCAATTTTTTTTAGTCATCAAATACTTTAAACTTTTGTGATCAGTGAAGATCCGACATTTTTCACCATACAAATGGTGTCTCCAAATCTTCAATGCAAAAATAATAGCAGCTAACTCTAAGCCATGTGTCAGATAATTCTTTTCATGTGGCTTTAGTTGTCTGGAGGCATATGCGATTACCTTACCTTCTTACATTAGTATAATGCCCAATCCATTTAAGAATGCATCGCTGTAAATCACAAATTTTTTTCCCGACTCAGGTTGTACTAGAACTAGAGCCTCTATCAACATTGCCTTTAATTTCTTAAAACCTTGTTTGCACTTTTCCATCCATTCAAACTTTACATTTTTCTGTAATAGTTTCGTCATTGGAGTCGCTATCATGGAAAACTCCTTTGACGAACTGTTTGTAATAGCCAGCTAAACCCAGAAAACTTCTAACTTTGGATACATTTTTCGCTGGTTTCCAACCAACAATAGCTAAAATCTTATTTGAGTCGACTCAAACTCCATCTCCCGAGACAATGTGTCCCAAAAATCCAACTTCCTTGAGCCAAAATTCACTTTTGACTGAACTTGGCGTACGACTAATTTTCTCGTAGAATTTGTAAAACTCTCCTCATTTTCACATCTCAACTCAACATATTTCTTTCCATAATTTACTGTCACATCATGAGTAGTTAGCCAATCCATACCAATAATAATGTCAAATTCATCAAATGGCAATAACATGAGATTTGCCTTAAAACTATGACTTCTAGTCACCAAAGGGAAATCTTTACATACCTTTTTAACTAGCGTACATTTGCCTAAAGAATTAGACACCTCTATCACAAATTCTGTAAACTCTACAGGCATACTCATTCTAGATATTAATTTCTTGCAAAGGTATGAATGGGTAGATCCCGGATCTTTTAAAGCAATAACTTTAGCATCATGGAAAGAAAATGTACCCGTAATCACATCAGAAGATGATACCTCTTTGCAAGCGCGAATGGCTTAGGCCCTCGCAGGCGCTCTTCCCACAGATCTCGCAGCCTGCTCTCTAGGCGTATTCTTACTATCTGTTCCACTTCCGGGTTTTCCTGTGGTCTTCCTCTAGCAGTGCCTCCTGGTTTGGCATCTTGAGGCTTCTCTTTCTCATCCACCTCCAGGTAATTTCTAATAAAATGATCTAGAGACCCACACTTAAAACAGACATTTTTCTTTGCTCGACATTCATCGGCATGACGCTTGCCACACTATTGGCACTCCGGTCTACTCGGCCGGGCGTTGCCAACACTAGAAACTGTTGTGGTCTAAGCTTTAGACCCTGAGTAATGCTTGCTCTTTCTTTTGTTTGTGAACCCGGCTGAGGTAACTGATGGGGTAGAAAAATCTCACAACTTCTTAGACGAGGACTGAAATGACTTGCTTAATTGTCTCCTTCTTGAGTCACGAAACTTCATCCTAGCCTTTCTTTTCTCTTTCACTATCTCATCAGCCTTACAAGTCCAGAATTCCTTGGCTCCTTGCTTCTGGATTCTATCAACCGGAGGCTTTTCTCTTCTTACCATTTCTACCACTGAAAGAGCTATAAAAGTAGGCTGAGGAATAGGCGGGGGTGGAGGGGGTAGTGCATTCGGGTTCATGCGAACGAACTCCATATACCAAGCATTCATCACGTGGAGAAAGGCTTCCCTAACCTCTTCTCCTCCTCTTTGACTTGTAGTCGTAAGTCTATTCCCATTCTCATTTGGCACTGTAATAGTCCAATTTAGACCCTAATCAGAATAGTGGTTTTGGGACCACAAATCTGAGTCTGAAAAATATTTTTTAAATTATTTTATGTGTTTATTATGTGTGAATTTGTTGGTGTTAAATTTTCGTGACTTAATTTTGCCGTTTAGGTGTTCGATTAAATAAAAGGACTTAATCGCGTAAAATGTAAAAGTTACAGACTATAGTGTAAAATGCTTAGTTGATAGTGGCTTTTTACTATGGAGTCCTTAAAAGGAAAATAGCCCATTTTCAAAGGTAGTGGACTGCAACATGCCATCATTATATGTTTTATATATTATTTGTTATAATTAAAAATATATATTAATGTATAATAATGTTATATTATAATAAAATGACATAAAAAAAATAAAGCCATAGTTTCATTTCTCTTTCCATGGCCGAATAACAAAGAAAAGAAAAAGAAAGAAACCAAGCTAGGTTTCAACACTTATTCAAGCTCAATCAAGGTTCGTTTTTGTTCGGTTTTTGATAATTTCTACGTTTTTGAGATCGTTGCTTAGAAATCTTCAAGACCCATGTTTTAATTTTTGATTTTGATGAATATTTTGAGTTGAGCCATTGATGATAGTTTGTTGTTTATGTTGTTAAATAGTGAAATATGATATATATATATATATATATATATCTGTGTGTGTGTGTGTGTGTGTGTGTGTGTGTGTGTGTTAGATTAACAAGTTTTGTCTTTGAATTTTTGATGAAATTGAGTATGTTGGACTAAATTGCAAAAAAAAAAAATTGAGGGAATAAAATGTGAAATAAATGAAATGTATGGACTTGTATGAGGACTAGGAACATTCGGCCCTTAAGGTGTATAGTCAAATTTTGTGTATTTTGTGTTTTGTGCAAATAGGATTAAATTGTAAAAAGTGTGAAATGTTGGGGTAAAATGGTAATTTGCCCATTTGCGTGTTTTTGAACTAAATTGAATGAAAATATGTTTGAATGAACTTAATTTGAACATGTTTAGATCAAGAACCAAAGAAATCGGACTTGGATCGGGGAAAAGTAAAAATAGTTGAATAGCCAGTTTTTGTCATCCGTTGATATCCGAGGTAAGTCTTTAAGCAATTAAACATCGTAAATTTTGTATTTTAATTATTAATATGCTGATTTTGAAATTGGGAAATTAGTATTGAGTTAGCCGAATGTGATTAATTATAGAATTAATACGTTTAAGTTCAGTTTGATTGAGTAATAATAATTGAAAGCTCGAATGAAGATTATGAAGTACAAGAAAAGTTCGATATATGAATTGGTTGTGAGACAGCTTTAAAAAGTATGATATTCAGGCTTTGATCCTAGCAAGCCTCGTGCTGGTGAACGAATTCGGGCTTTAAGCCTAACAGGCTTTGTGCCGGTGAAAGATGTCGGGCTTTAAGCCTAGCAGGCCTTGTGCCGGTGAGGGATATCGGGCTTTATGCCTAGCAGGCTTTATGCCGGTGAATTATTATAAGTGTATGCTTAAATAGATTCTTGATGATGTGGAATGAAAATCCGGTAAATGAGCTCAATGTTCAGGTATGTGTAAGTCTGTTGGTTGTGGGAGATAAGGTAAGTTAGTAAATTGTTATTTGTTACTAGTTATATGTGATACAATTGAAGAATATATGTGAATTTTAGTAAGTGTATTCGGTTTGTAATTAAATAGTATGAATATTATGGAATTGATTTTTAGATATGGGCGTATATGTGTCCTTGTATATTCGGCCAAATTGGTATGTGCATATGTGATGTTTATTGAGCTTATATGTTTAGACGTATGCTGTAATATATTGTGTTTGAATATTCGACCATATGTGATGAAATAATAAACCATGTGTATTTGGCCAAGGTGGGATTATTTGTGTTAAAGTATAGTATAATGATACAATTTGATTTGTTTGAAATGTTCGACTGCTCATTTGAATTGTTTAATTTGCTTAAGGCTTACTAAGCTAAGTTAGCTTACTTTGTGTGTTTTTGTTATTCCGTTTTATAGATTTTGGTTGTATGCTACGAGCTCGAGGGTCAGCATCGAAGTTATTTACACTATCGTCAACTTTTGGTACTTTTAAAAGTCTATGTTTGAACTTGTGGCATGTATAGGCTGGATAATATTTTGATTCAATGAAATTTTGTCCTTGTATATATAGCCATGCGAAAATGGCTTGATCATATGGTCTAAGTTGGATTATTACATGTCTTTGGTTAAATGTTTGTGATCTTTGGGTTTGATAATTTAGATTATGATATATATATATATATGTGTGTGTGTGTGTGTGTGTGTGTGTGTGATGGGCTTGTCATGATTTGTGAATGTGGTTTGTTGTGTTTGTTGAGTAATATGTATATGAATTTTGAGATGAAATATATTATGTTATAATTGTTAAGTCGATTGATCGAATAAGACACAAATTTGGCTCGGTGGTGTGAATGAAATTTTGGAGAAAAAATTAAAGTGTATAAAATTGGCATGGGTACTATGTGTATTTGTAGTCATTATTTTGAGCTTAAAATGGCTTATGACAATGAGGTCATGTGCGCATGGTTTTAATGATTAGGAATGAAGTAAGTTTGGATTTAAGGGATTTAAGTCAAGTTAGTTTAAAAGAAATTAATGTCGCAAAAATTGAGTAATACCTAAGATGAATTTTAGTTCATTTTGTTAGTTTGTGAATGTGATTCATGTTTACTAATAACGATTAGTAAAATTGGGTCATAATGTATGATAACTAAAAATTTATTTTTGTGTGATTATTATTGATTTAATATGTGAACATGTTTAGATTATAAAATGAGATATTTGATAATTAGCTTATGATAAATAGTTATTATAAATTGATATATGTCGGGTAATGATATTATATATATAATATACTTAAAATCTGAAAAAAATTTGGAAATAGGTTTATGATAGTAACATAGTAGTTTTAAATTTTTAAAAGTGATTAAAATATTTGTTCTGATGAGTTTTAAATTACAACGCAGAAATTGTATTAAATGTCCGATATGAGTTGTGCTATGTACAGTAATGCCTTGTAACCCTAATTCGGCGACAGATACGGGTTAGGGGTGTTACAGGCACCGTCCCTTCAACGAGAGCTGGCGCTTTACTTTTACATCACCCGTCACAGCTCATTCGGGATCTATTTACTATATATATATATAAACACAAATTTAATCGTCAGAAGTCGTCACACTATCGTTATATAAATACTCTTATGTATGGCATGTATAACTAGACTCATGCTTACGCTTTAGTCCTAGAATCGACTAAACCATAGCTCTGATACCACTAAATGTAACACCCCTTACCCAAATTCGACACCGGGATCGGATACGAGGCATTACTATACTTAATCTTACTTAATCTTATCATTTCGTGCCACAAAATTTCGTTACATCTTAAAAACTTTTCTTTTCAATCATAATGTGCATATAATGGGCTTACGGAGCCCTAATTGTCTGTTCGGAGGGAATAAGAAATTCATCCGGGAATTTAAAAGCTCTTAAATTTTATTTGCCTAAACAGGGGCTACATGACCGTGTGCTCTAAGACATGCCCGTGTTCGGCACCCATGGTTGACACTGACTTATTTCACACGGCTGAGCACACGCCCATGTCTATAACCCGTGTCCTTCACATGGCTAAGACACGTCCGTGTCTCCCACCCGTGGAGCTCTCTATTTGTGACGTCATTAAATCCTTAATAGCACACGGCCAGGGCATACGCCCGTGTGCTGGCCCGTATGATGAATCGCATTCTCGTAAATTGGTACAAGGGACACACGACCCCTTAACATACCCATAGGGCTGACCGTGTGTTGCACACGGCCTAGACACACGCCTGTGTGCCTACCCGTGTGGACAATTTGAGGCTATTTTCCAAGCCAATTGCCACCCTGAAACATCAACACACTTATACCATCTCAAACAACTCAATTATTCAATCCATTTCCTAAACTTAAATGCATAAACTTATCATCATGAAAGGATACATAACTTAATAAATATTAACAAATTTCTAATGGCCATATACATAAGAATGCATAATTTTAGTAACCAAGCCTTTTGCTCGCAATATGACGTGACCAAAATGATCAAACTCCTATACATGCCATACTCAAAATAAAATAACTTGGCTATACCACAATAATGATTGATAGTGTGTTCCAACCTCCGATATTCTGCGATCCTCGAGCTAGCTTAGCGATACTACAAGGAAGAAGAAAAAGAGAGAAATAAGCATTTAGCTTAGTAAGTATGCGTGAAATATTATGTAGCAACATAATTACTCAAATTAAACTCATTCACCATGAAATAAGAATACATAAATCTCAAGTGCTTAAGCTTACTTACTCATACTTACCCATCACATTAGGGTTACCTTAACTGGTATTTACTCATGGTACTTATATCACTCATTACATAGATTAGCATTTTTGGTAATATAACATGAACATCAAATCCTTACCTTCCTTAACTTAGGTAGAACTCTTTATTATTCTTGAATATCTTAACTTGATACTATTTTACTTACTTGGCTTCCTTGTTACTTCTTTCATGCTTGACTCTTTTACCCATTGAGCTACTCGAAATATCAGAGGATATTCAAGCTCATCAAACATGTATCTTGATGCCAATGCCATATTCCAAATACGGTCTTACATGAGATCTTCCTTAGGTGTTTCCTTTTGAAACTCACCATTGCCATGTCTTGACATGGTCTTACATGGTATCCTTGCCATATGAACTCACCAATACCATGCCTTGGCATGGACTTATTTGGGATCATTGCCTTATAGTAACTTATCATTGCCGTGTCTTGACATGGACTTACATGATATCCTTTTCTTATAGTAACTTATCAATGTCGTGTCTTGACATGGACTTACATGATATCCTTGTCTTATAGTAACTTATCAATGTCGTGTCTTGACATGGACTTACATGATATCCTTGCCTTATAGTAACTTATCAATGTCATGTCTTGACATGGGCTTACATGATATCCTTGCCTTATAGTAATTTATCAATGCCATGTCATGACATGGACTTACATGATATCCTTGCCTTATAGTAATTTATCAATGCCTTATAATAATTTATCAATGCCATGTCTTGACATGGACTTACATGATATCCTTGCCTTATAGTAATTTATCAATGCCATGTCTTGACATGGACTTACATGATATCCTTGCCTTATAGTGATTTATCAATGCCATGTCGTGACATGGGCCTACATGATATCCTTCATTCCGTAATGCCGATGCCATGTCCCCAACATGGTCTTACACGGGCTTTCCTTGTCTCATGTTGTGACATAGGTATCCTCGCTATTCCGAATCTTTAAACGGGTTTTTCATTTACTTGCTATCATTGATTTCCTCATTAAGGCATTATTAACCAATTTCATGAGAATAATAAGCATTTCAAAATATAATAGGAAATTTAAACATATTAATACATGAAACTTTGATTTAACACAAACTTACCTCAGTACTCCAAAATATGTGTAAATGTGCAATTTAGTCCTCGACTTTGTTCTTACCTCGGTTTCGGTCCGGGCTTCGTATTTCTTGATCTATAATAACAAATTAACTTGTTTAATACTTACATTATCTAAATTAACTCATAAATCATACTTTGGAAAAATTATATTTTTTCCCCTAAACTTTCTCAAAATTACACTTTTGCCCCTAGGCTCGTAAAATGATTTTCATTCAACTTCCTTATATTTCAAGCCTAGCCGATTCATTTTCATAACTATAGCAACCTTCAATTTCTACTATTTCACCCATTTATGACCATTTTCATTACTTTTGCAATTTGGTCATTACATGCATTTTTCATGAAAATCACTTAGAAAAAGATGTTTATCCTACATAAAACTTACATATTCTTCCATAAAATATCATAATACATGCATGTCATGCATGGGTAAATTTTTAAACATAAACCCTAACTCAAAATATAGCTAGAAATAGCTAAACCGAGCTATGAGGGTTTTAAAAATACGAAGAATATTAAAAACGGGGCTAGGATGCACTTACTATCAAGCTTGGAAGGTGAAGAAACCTTAGCTATAGTTCCCTTGTGATTTTCGGCCAAGAAGGAAGAAGATGAACATGATTTTGGCTTATTTTTCCCTTTTAATTCTCTAATTTACCGAATGACAAAAATGCCCTTAATGATTATTTCTTGAGATTTTTCCTTCTTATGTCCATTTTTGTCCATCTCAACATATAGTGGTCTAATTGCTAAATAAGGACCACTAATAATTTTTATAATTCTATTTCATACTTAAACCTTCTAGAATATAATAATTTCTAATCCTTGCAATTTAGTCCTAATGGACAATTTGTGAACTAATTAATAAAATTCCTTCATAAAATTTTCACACAATCATGCAAATACCTCATAAGCCTTGTAAAATCATTTAAACACATATTTATTCTTCAGATTTGTGGTCTCGCACCACTATTCTGACTAGGCCCTAAGTCGAGCTATTACAAATCCAGATTGAACTCTATAGGGAATTCTTTGTCATACAAGGATTTAGCCTAGACTAGTAATCTGACAAAACCCTTAGAGTATATGTGCTACAGCTAAAATTTAAACTGGACTGGTAATTCTGCTGTATGATATGTGGCTCGAGAGTGTACCTAAACGGTACTACTGGATATGAATTGACAGATAATGGAATTGTACCCCTCGAGTGTACTACTAGAAACATCCATCGGAAATTCGATAATTGAACGGAAATAGTGAATAAGTGACATGGAAAAAATGAAATGAAATGTGAATGTGGCATGATGAGCTCATCTATGCATTTTGGTATATTTGTGACTAACATGTTGATTGAATGTTTGTGATTAGGCAAATTTTCCAAATTGATGGATATATGCTTTACATGTTTTAAATGTTAAATATGATTGGTAAGTGTAATTTTAGTTTTACTAGCTTACTAAGCATATAATGCTTACTAGGTTTAGTTTCCATATTTTATAGTGCTCAAAGCTCGTAAAGGTTAGAGATCAGTCGGAGTAATCATCACACTATTAACTCCTTGATTTTGGTATAAATGTCAATCTTATTTTGGTATAATGGCATGTATAGGCTAATATGACCAAATGATGATTTATAATGTTGGCTTGTAATCTAGCCATTGGAATGGCAAGAAATGGTTATTTTTGGTATAGTATGAATTTATAATATATTAATTATTACATGTTAAGCAATTTAAATAGGACTTTCATGAAGTATATTATATGAGATAATGTAAAGATAAGTTTAAAAGTATGAAATAGGAAATAATGTATCAATTTGGATGATGGGAATTGGTTGGATTTGGTTGGTTTATACTTGTGAGTTTTGGTGCAGGAAAATGGTTAAATTTTGGTGAGAAATAGGGTTAGGAAATGGTCGTATTTCATCCACACGGGAGTGTGTCTAGACCATGTGTGACACACGGCCTTGGTACATGGGCTGTGATCTGGCCGTGTGTCTCCTGCTTTTAAAATTTGCAAAATAGAATGTCCAGAATTTAACACACGGGCGTGTGTCTCAGTCATGTAGGTAACACGGTCTTTAACACGGGTGTGTGTAATGGCCGTGTGAAACTTACAACTAATTCGAATAAAATTAATTAACCACACAGCCTAGCACACGGGTATGTGGCATGGCCGTGTGGCGCAAGTCTGAGAGCAACCTAAACTGGACACAGCCTGAGGCACGAGCGTGTCTCTTGGACCACACGGGTGAGTGAGCCCTGTACCTTGGAAAAATTTTGAAATTTTGTGAAAAATTCTTAGAGGCTTCGAATATGTCCCAACTCGTTTCTAATGATCGTATTAGGCCTCGAGGTTAAATTAAGGGACATTATGATTATTTACAACTGATGAATAGTAATTGACACGATTATTCTAAAAATGTTCTATATTTATTGGTAATACTCTATAGCTCTGTTCCGGCAATGGATACAGGTTAGAGGTGTTACAAATTAGGCTCTCCAGAACTCTCAAGTAGTTTATTCTCAAGCAATTTACGAGTTTTTTACGTACTTTTATTGACTTTTAGTTTTTATCATTAATAATCATTTTTGCTTAGTCTTACTCCTTTTGAGACCCAAATTGGCAAAATGGTGTTATGGGGAACCTAACAATGTGTTTGAGTTGGTGTGGGAGATGACAATGACTTGACCTTGAGGAAAACAACATTCAACGTGGGTGTCGCGATATTCATGCTATGGATGTATTGACATCAAGTCCCTTTGCCTTAAGGGTGCAAGACTTCAACTAGAAATCAACCTAGAGTAGACTGTTAATAGAGTCGTGACATTGAGGAGTTGTATCGCGACATTGAGCCCAAAGTTGTGACACCTAGCTTCCAAGGTCGTGATATCACTGAAGGTTGTGAAATGGGGAAATAGTGGTCATCACTAGGGGTGTTGTGATACCAATCAGTGGATGTCACGACATCGAGAACCTCTAAAGCCATAATTTTTCCACTGTCGAGGGTGTTACAACACTGAAACGTGGATGTTGTGACTCTATTGCCTAACGGAGAGAAAAATATTACAAGGGTAGTCTTTTGTCCAGCACCAACCTAAGTCAACGCATACATATTAAGGGCAATTTTGTCAATGTTAGGGTTGGATTTATCATCTGTTAAAAGACCCTTTTGGCTGTCAACTTAAGGGAGCCAACTTTCTTTCATCTTTTAGCTTAGTTGTTAGTTTCTTCTCTATTATTAGGTTTAGATCATTTACTTTTCTGAGCTTACTTGGTGTGGTTGGAAGTTTAGTTTGTTTTTACTATAGTTTTTCACTTCCTTGGCAATTTAGGACTCAAGGTAACTTTGTATTTTGATTTCTTTTCAAATCTTTCAATATATTTCAGTTTTAATTACCTTCTAAGCATAAAAATCATAACTTTAGCTATGTTTCCACCTCCATTGTTGCTGTCATCATCTTTTTCAAAGTATCCATCAAAAAATTCCTAAGCTTCATCTAACCTTGCTTTTGTGTTTATTTTAATTAATTATTTAAGCATGTGTTTGATTGTTATTTGCATGATGATGATGAGTGGTAACAAAATCTATGGTGGTTGGTTGATGGAAGTGTTGCTTGGTTAGTTTTTGGTACAAGGATTAAATCGTAAAAGTTGAACTAACTCGAATAAACTTTAAAACTTCGAATTGACAACTCTAGGTGAATACTTAGATACATGGGATCAAAAGGAGAGCCTATTGAGCACCAATTTGGATGTCTCAATTTAGTTTGTTGAGGTCAAGATATAAATCGAACTGAATCATCTTATTTGGTCAAATGATGACCGAGAGGTAAAATTGAACCAATTATAATTTTAAGCCTTTTAGATCCCTAATTCAAAAATTAATCAGCTACATGGAAGTTAACCAACCACTTGTGTTCATTAAATTGTTAATTTTTTAATTTTAACAATTTTACAATTTAGTCTTTTTTAGTTTTAGCTAGTCAATTAGTCTAATTACCTCATTGAATATGATTTGTTATAATATGATACTTGGCGAGTAGTTAGTTGGACTTCATATTTGCATGCTTTTCTCATATTAATCACCTTGTCCCCGAACTCTCTTAGGTTTGATCCTTGGAATATTAGGAATGTTCCATTGTAACACTTAAAAATATTACAAATTGTTCAAATAATAGATTTTTATGGATGCACGGATGTTACAAATAGATTCATATGTGGTAAGATGAAATTTTGTGAATAAAGTTGAAATAAACATGGTATAACTAAGCATGAAATGTGATTGTGATATATGATATGTGATATGAAAATGGTATGAAAATTCAATATGTGAACATGTAAATTTAATGTAATTGGATCATTGGTACCCTATTAACTATTCGAGTAGAATCAGATATAGTTGGCATGTCATAGGATTAGAATGTGTATGAGTTTATACTTCGGTTTATCCGATTATGCATTTTATGCCATCATATTTACTTTGGTGTATCTAATGATGCACTATGTGCCAATATATTTACTTCGGTTTATTCTATGATATACTATGTGCCAGTATATTTACTTTGGTTTATCCAATGATGCACTGAGGTGCCAGATTGGTGTGTTGGTTGAATGATCCGTATATCCGTCTTGAGTTTGATTCTGATTAATAGGGATTATAAAACATGAACTTGATAATTGATATTGACTTGAAATGATGATATGAAATGGTATATGCATATATGTGAAACATGACTAAAGATAACATGTGAAAGATCATGTGAACCGATTATTATGAGCCTTGAGGGCTGGTATGGAAACGAAATCAATCAATAGATTCGAGAATGAAATGAGTTAAAGGAATGAGTAATTAACATGTTATGAAATGAAAGTAAACATACCTTATTGTTATATAGTATGATATGATATGTTATATGAAATTGTCAAATGAATTGTTACATAAAGTTGATATATGAACTAAAGTTTGAATGGATATGCATAAGTGACATGTTAATTGAAGTTTTTGGTATAGATTATAGTATATGAATCATGATATATTAGTTGATGATGTTGGTAGTTAATGGTATATTGAATGAATCTTTTGACATGCTATTTAGATTACATTATTGACTTGAATAATGAAAGTACCAATAAGCTTTATTACTCAGCGTACTATTTGTTTATTTTGTGCACATGAATTAGTAGATCTCAAAGACTTAAGGAATGATTCAGCATCTGATCTATAACTCTCGGCTCAACAATATTTGTATACTTCCTTTATGTTTCAATATATGGCATGTACTTAGGGTTTAGAGTCGATTTTGTATCAAAATGGTCATTTTAAAATCTTGAATTGGCAATGTAGTTTGATTTTAATGTACGTGAATTGTTAAATACATATATGGGATTGGCATAAGTAATTGAAATGGTTTAAATTTACAAATGGTTACTTTGGAAATAGTAGGTGACGTTGCGACCTCAGGCCCTAGCATGGCGGTGATACTCACTGTTTGTTTGAAGTTGTGATGTGATACCCTGATGTCGTGATGCCAACTTGATAGTTTTGTGTATTTTACATTTTAATCCTCACTCGACCTTGGGTTGCCAAAAGAGCTTTCGTAAGTTCATATAAACCCCAATATTGAATAAATAACATGTCGTGATTATATATTGAACATAATAGTATGTATAAACTTTTGAATTGAATTGAATCAAGATTGTAGTAGCTTTAGCAATGAATGTGGCATCTTGTAAATCGGACCCAACGATCGGGTCGGGTATGGGGTGTTATATATCTATTAATCACCCCATATTTATTTCTAGAAACTTTAACCCCAAAAGCATCTCTATCAAAAATAATGTTGAAAGCCTCTTTAAGCATAAACACTTTATTTTGATCTCAAACCTTCTATAATCCAAGACCACCATTTTCAATAGCCATACAACATTTATCCCAATCGGCCAAAGTCGATTTTCTGTTTCCCTTCGTTGCTTCCCAAATAAATCCACAAACCAATTTCTCAATTTCATTACACACACCAATGGGTAGATACGCAATTTGAATAAAGTAACTTGAAATTGCAAGTAGGATTGACTTTGCAAAGGTTATCCTCCCAACTAAAGATAAAGACCTTCCCTCCCACCCATTAAGCTTATTATGAATTTTCTCAATGATAAATTGAAAATTACCAGCAGACACTCTTTTTTGAAAGAGTGTAATCCCGAGATAATTCCCTAAGTACTCAACCTGGTGATACCCAGTCTACTACTTATCTCATTAGCTTGATTCGAGTTCATATTAGTAGAGAAACACATTATACTTTTGGCAACTAACCTCCCGCCAATTGTAGTGGTAGTTTAAGTACATTTTGGCACTTAACGAGCTTTTTTTCTTAGCATTTTATAATTAATTGTTGTATTTTCAATATTAGTAGGTTAGGAACTAAGTATTAATAAAATAAGCATTGTTACGCATTTTCTACCGTTTTTATGACCTGTAAGGCTGACTCGAGCCTTGGGAGTAATTGATTGGCTAATTAAGTGTGTAAGGTGCCAATTCAGGTCCAAGAATACAAGGAATGATCGTCAGGCTGCGATACAAGGAAGCTCGTGTTACAACATAGAACGACGAAGCTACTAAGGCTAGAAAAGCACTCCACCTCATGATGAAGAGTCTTCCCACGTCACGAAGACAGGATGATCTTAGGAGAAAATTCACGGTGACGTCACCATGACGAAGAGTCTTCCCGCGTCATGACGACGTGACGATGGCAGGCCAAAATAGAGCTGAATTCTTGGATGGCACACTTGAGATATTTCCATATTTAGACCCTAGCTATTTAAGAGCATATTGTATTAATCGGTATCTAAATGTATCTAGGGTTGAGTGGTCACCAAGTATCCCATAGCCTATATAAGTAACTTTAGGGTCACCAGGATGGTGTGCAGTTTTAGACAGAGGCAATTTTATTCAGCTTGTAGTTTTCTTTTCTTTTATGTTCGTTTAGTCAAAACTTTTCTATTCCAATGTGAAGACAATTGGGAGAGGAATACTTACCAAGTGTTTTGTTGTAAATAAAATTATATTACAATTTGACATGTTCGCTTGTAGATACCGCACTTAATTTATATTTATTTATTTGCACGATTTTAACTCTAAATATTCACACGTTTGGAGGCATTAGCAACACTAACTTGATGACTAGAGAAATGGAAAAAATCATTTAATATTCTCCTTATAGTTTAATAAGATTGTAAAAAGACTTATCAATCTAAATTGAAAGAGAACTAAGTGAACCATTTAAACTATGTTTTTCCATTTCTCCTTCCAGAAATATCAAAAAGTTCGTGAGTTTGTAGCCATGTTTTTATCGAACTAAGTGAATCGTTTAAGCTATGCTCGAGGAGATTGTTTTAGACCATACAAAGACTTTCTGAGCTTACATACTTGAGTTCCAATTTTTTCTTCAAAACCTAAAGGAGGATCTATGTAAACTTCTTCTAACTTCCTACTTAAGATAGCATTTTTCTCATCTAGCTATTGTAAAGACTAATTAAGATTAATTACAATAGATAAAAAAAAACTCCAATAGAATTTAACTTAGCTACTAGAGCAAATGTCTCATGATAGTTTATCGCGTATGTTTGAGTGTACCCTTTATCCACCAACAAAGCTTTGTGTTTGTCTAAAGATCCATCAGATTTGAATTTGATTGTGAACACTCATTTACAACCCATTGTTTTTTCCTTATATGTAATTCCACTACTTTTCATGCACCACTTTTCCAAGGGCATACAACTCTTTTAAAATAGCCACCTTCTAGTTAGGAACCTGTAAGGCATTTTGCACATCTTTTTGGTATTTCCCAAGTATTAAGGCATGAAACAATGGTTGAGAATGTCAGAGACAAAGGCATTATGGGACACAAATTTAGGCATAGGATATTTGACAATAATTTTAACACATTTTTTAGCAATTGGAATATCTAAATCAAAAACTTCATTGCATAATTCAAGAGATTTACTTGGACTTTTTACAAGGTCCTATGAGTCAGATTCTTAGTGATGAATCTGATGGAGTCCACATTCTTAATTCCAATTTCTTCTTAAGTAAACCAACAACTCCTTTGTTTGTTCTCTATTCTCATGATTAGGCTCTACACTTAGATTCCCTTTTATCAACATCATTCATTTTTGTGTTATACATAATTTCATAATGCCTATTATTAAAGTCCTTGTATTGTATATTCCTAGTCTCTTCTTGATCAGTTATCGAATCTTCCTTCCAATAATTCCTTCATTAAGGATGAGAACCAAAGAAAGGCTGTGCCTCAGAAAAGTAACATCCATGGTAATAGCCATATTCCTATAAATCGGGTCATGACATTTATATCCTTTTTTATTAGAAATATTACCAACAAAGACATTTTTTTTTACTCTAAGATCTAGTTTACCCTAGCTATAAAAATGAACAGAGACACTACATCCAAAAACTCAAAGAGGTAAATATATGATCAATTCAAAATTAAGAAAGTTATCTTTAGAAAGACTAAAAAAAGTTTTATATTTTAATATCTTACTAGGCATCCTATTAATTAGATATGTAGTCATTAACAAAACCTCCCCCTAAAGGTAACGTGGGACTTAACTAGTGAACATCAAGGTTCTAGTTACTTCTAAAATATGGTAGTTTTTTCTTTCGGCAATCCCATTATGTTGTGGTGTATTTACACAAAAGCTTTGGTGGAGTACTTCATGTTTGGTTAAGAAAACACCTAATTGGCCACTAAAAATTTCCTCACCATTGTCACTTCGAAAATTTTATTTTCACACCAAATTATGTTTCCACATTAGCATAAAAAACTCAAAAACGATTTTAGCCCAAACTTATCTTTTAATAAAACACCCAACAAGTACGAGTATGATTATCAATAAATGTGACAAACCGACATTTTTCTAAAAAAACTTGAAAATCTAGAAGGTCCCCCAACATCACTATGAATTAATGAGGAAATTTAGAAGCCTTAAATTTTTTAGGTGGAAAGAATGACCAATGATGCTTTGCCAACTTACAAAATTCATAATGATAGGAAGATAGATTTTTATTGTTAAATAAATTAGGTAACAAATGTCTTAAATAATAGAAATTAGGGTGTTTAAGCCTATAATGTAAAATCATAACCTTATCAAAACTAGAAACAGAGTTCAATTATAGAGTAGTTGATTGCCTTAAATGATCGTCGTCAAGAATGGAAATTTCACGAGATTCTTTAGCACTACCAATCATGCTCCTTGAGTTCTTGCCTTGAAATTCACACATAGTGGAGTCTAATATGGCATGACACTTTAGGGTCTTAGATAATTTTTGGTAGATATGAGGTTGTTAGCAAGATTTGGCACATTTAAAAAATCATGTAAAATTAAAGACAGTAAAATTTTTATAGTGCATTTCCTAATTATTACCAAGAATGACCTATCTACTACTTTGATCTTTTTGTTTCCTGCACAAGATGTGTAAGTCGAGAAAAGAAAAGAACTACTAGCCATGTAATCACTAGATCCAGTATTAATTATCCACATGCTTGTTTTATAAGTCTTAACACTGAAAAAGCTAAAGAATCAATACATGATTGGGCAAAGGATCTAGAAGGATTATTGGATAAGTTTGGAACGTAAGAATTCGTCCAAAACTATGGTAATTGAAAAATATTGTATAGATGCTTTAGTCATTGCTTAGTGAATAGAGACCCTTCTAAAGAATTGTACTGCTCGGAGTCCTAATTGGTTGTTTGGAAAGATTTGATATCCTAAGATTGTGAACCATGTCCATTTCTACTATTCTTTTTCCAGATTTTTTTTTATTTTTCATAAAGGTTCTAGTATGTTTCTCGAGTTTGCCAAATTTTTTTTTACAATGGTTGCACCAAGGTTTCTTCCTCTGTTTTTTCAATATCATTGTCCTTTTTAACAATCACAAGAGCAAAATTATCATCATTAGTTTCATATTCGGACTTTAGCATCACTTTCCTCCTAGTATCCTCTCTTTTAACCTCAGAAAAAATCTTACGAATTGTTAGAAGTGGTTTTTCCTACAATTCAAGATCCCACTTCATAAAATTCTTTATTCAAACCGGTTAGAAATAAAAAGCTCACTCATTCTTGTTTTTTTTCATAAATTTTACACTAGCTATAAAATACTTCCTTTTATCATCATAACTTTGATCTAGTTCTTGCCAAACAGACATCTCATTATAATAAAATGTAAACTTCTTTCCCCCTTGCTTAGCCTTCCAAATTTTTTTTAACTAAAAAAATTTGTGAAACATTTTTTGAATCTAGATAGGTGTCTTTTACAGCATCCCAAACATCTTTAGCAATCGAGAGAAAAAGAAAAGGTTTACATTTGGCTAGTTTCATAAATTATTAAATAATGTGATTATCAAAGAATTTTTTGACCTCTAAAAGCTTATTCTTGGATCGCCCACATGTGGTTGCTTGGCTTTTCTAATCAGGTGGCTAAGCTTATTGTGCTTATCAATTTCTAACTTCACAATTTGTAACCATTAGAGATAATTTTTGCCATTCAGCTTGTGATCTGTCAACTGAAAAGAAAAATGAGACATTTTTGTCCCCAAGGTCATCTACTCTCACTAGTTGTTTTGATGTTAGAACTTTCTTCCTCAAGTTGGCTATTGGATCTTTTATCTCCAGTGAAGGTTGTTTTAACCATTGTGTTATTAGATAATTAACCTAGCTCTAGATGCCATAAAAGTTTTAGAGATTGTAGAGTCTGTAAAAGTTGTAACTTTGTATATTTACATGAAAAACAAAGAGTTTAAATACAAAAAATTACATCATAAAATGGGAAACTAGATCCCTTATTCTAATAAACTACTAAAACATGAAAGCCTTCCTAAAAGTTCTTAGTTGATTTTTCCTAAGATTATCTATCTAATTAATTTAAAAAGTATCTCATATATTATGAGATTTTGGTAGATATTTTGGTCAATAACATCTAAAAAATTATTTTTAAAAATTTTTAGTTTATTTTGAACTTAAATTCAATTGAGAATTCACTCAAATTTTAAAACCTTTATCATTTAAATGTTTGTTTTTGGACATTTAGATGTGCATACTGTAACAGGCCGGTTTTAGCTAAATCAGAACAGTAGTTTCGGAACCACAAATCTGATGTCAGAATATTATTTTAATATTATTTTATGTGATTACAACATGACAGCATGTATGTGTGAAAATTTCGTGAGCTAATTTATCGTTTATGTAACAGCCCGATTTAGGGGCTAGTCGGAACAGTGATCTCGGGATCACTAGTCTGAGGTTAGAGAAAATCATTTCCATGATATTTTATGAGTTAGAGTGTGATGGTATAAATGTATGAAATTTTTGGTGCGTTAATTTTAGTAATTTCTTGCTTAATCGTGAAAAAGGACTAAATCGCATAAAGTGCAAAAGTTCTATTTTATAAGCTAAAGGTGCCAAATAGCCATAGATTGTTATTAAGGGTATTTAAAGGGTAATTAGCCCCTTTGTAAAGGACATATCCGGCCATAGGGGGGACAAGATGAGTAAATTAGGCAAGTTTTGGTGGTGTTAGGTGTTTAATGAATAAAATAAGAGAATAATAAAGAAAAGAAAAAGTATCATCTTTTCTTCTCTTCATCACCACCGAAAATTGGCAACAAACAAGGGTTAGAAAGCTAAAAAATTTCAGCAAACTTATCTCCTCACAAGTAAGTGATTTTAATGGTTTTTCTTGATGATAATTGTACTTTTAAAACCCCTAAAGCTTAAGCTTTCTAAAGAGGGGACTAATTTGTGATATGGTGAAGAGTTTACAGATTTGCCATGAAAGCTTTCATTGTTATTTGCTGCATTTTTATGGAAGAAAATGAGTCTTGGTTGTTAAATGAACAACTTTTGTGAAAGGTGTTGCCATGAAAACACCTAATTGGACCTTGTTGTAAAGGTTATAAAGTTTGTAATAAATGAATGAAATGTTGAATTTTGATGATAGTCATAAGAGAAATAAATGTTCACCTAGGCTCATTCAAGGTAGAAATTTGATTAGAATTAATTTCTGAGCCTAGGGGTAAAATGGTCATTTTGCCAAAGTCTAAGGGCAAAATGGTAATTTTGCCAAAGCATAATTTTTGAAATACATTTATTAATATGATGATTAAAACGAGTTAATTTTCTATTATAGAGCAAGAAGAACCAAGAGTCCACCTCGATCAGGGAAAGAATAAAGTCTCGGACTAGATCGACAGTCTAGCTTATTTTGAAATCGAGGTAAGTTTGTATGTGATGATTCAATATTTATGCTAGCATGTTTGAGAATGGTTGATATTATAACAACATTCTATGAAATTGAATATTAGTGTTATATGAGAAATATGATAAAAGTTGAGATGTTGAAGTCCCGGTGGGAATATAATAAGTGTGAAAATGCTATCATCAAGATATGAGATGAATAAGGTCCCATGTAAGACCATGTCTGGGACATGGCCTTGGCACCAAATTGAGATTTCGTATAAGACCATATCAGGGATATGGCTTTGATATTGAGTATGAGAATCGTATAAGACCATATCCAGAATATGGCATCGATGCTTAATAAGAGATTCCGTATAAGACCATATTCGGGATATGGCATCAGCACTCAGAAATGACCCCACATAAGACCACATCCGGGATGTGGCATTGGTTTTGTGTTATGCTAATTTTTATGAACATACATCCTTGAGTATCCCTAGTGAATTATCGGGATGAATTGATTAGCTTAGAAAAAGCGAAGAGGATTTTACTAATAGTTATGTGATTGAGCTAACACAGGTACTCGTGAGTAATTCACAAAGAAGCAATTACGAAATATGGCATGGTATGTGCTAAATAAGGGCAATTATGAGTACGTATAATATGGCAAGAAGCCTATGACTTATGTATGATTAATTAATACCGTGGATGGATTATATTGTGAGCTTATTGTTGCCATTTATTTCCATGCAAATTTACTAAGCTTTATGCTTACCCCCTTTCATTACCCTTTTTTCCTTGTAGTATTGCAAAGTTGGCTCAAAAATTCGCGGACGTCAAAATTGGAGATCACACAATCGACCACAAATTGGTATAGCCAAGTTAGATTCATTTTGAATATGGCATGTATAGGACTTGAGTATTTTGTATGTCATATTGGTAAGCCAAATGTATTGGCTACTAAGGTTGTTCCAATTCATTTTGTAAATGGTCATTAAAGTTGGGTCAATACTTGGCTAATTCTTATGTTTAATGAAGATGAATTTCATGAAGTGTATGCTTTTGAGGATGTAGTGATTCTTTCTGAGTTCATAGAGGTACCATTTGGTCATCTTATATATTGAAATGTTAAGGTATGAGTGTGATTACTTGATAAGATGGCAAATGGCTTGGTAGATAACCATCTAATTGTCCACACGGGCAGACACACGGGCGTGTGTTTAGGCTGTGTGTGACACATGGTCAGCCCTATGGGCGTGTTGATTGGTCGTGTGTCGCCTTGCATGCTAGAATTGCAAGTCAGTATGCTCAGTAGTAAACACACGAGCGGAGACACGACCATGTGTCTCAGCCATGTGGGAGGCACGGCCTAGGACATGGGCGTGTGCCTAGGCCGTGTGAAGTCTGCACCTGAAATTGGGAATTTAATTTGACATACGGGCTAAGGACACGGGCGTGTGCCTTGGCCGTGTGACCTAAGTGAGATGATGACGTCATAAACAGAATGCCAAGGTTTCAGCACACGAGCTGAGACACGGGTGTGTCGAGGCCGTGTAAGGGACACGGGCCAGGGACAAGGGCATGTGCCTGGCGGAGTGAAATAAGTCAGTGTCGACCACGAGTGAAGGACATGGACGTGTGCGACCACACGGCCTGCCCCCACGGGCGTGTCCCATTTCACACGGGCGTGTGGCCCCTGTTTAGGGAAAAAAAATTTTAAGTGCATAAAAGTTTCCGATTAATTCCCGAAACCTTCCGGAAGTATGTTTAAAGCCTCATAGGCCCAGGATGAGTATGTTTTGGGATTGAATGGGAAGTTCTTAAGACGTAACGGAATTTTACAGCCGGAAACGTCATGTTTAAGCAAGTTGAGTTAGGGGTTTGAGCACAGGTAAGGGGTGTTACAGTTTAATTACTCAATTTGAGAAAAATGATTAAATCGCATAAAATGCAAAAGTTGCATTCTATTTGTTAAAGGTGTTTAATTGCTATGATTTATTAAACCAAAGGTCCTTATGATGATATTAGACCATTGGTAGTGTAAGTAACCAATTATGGCCATCCATTATATGTTTTTATATGTTATAATTTAAGGTTAAATTTGGTATTTGATTAATAAAGTTAATATTAATAAAACAAAATCAAAATTATGCTCCATTATCGTCTTTTGAGCCGAAATTAAAAGAAGAACAAGAAGAACTAGGGTTCTTCATTCGGCTAGGAAAATTCAAGCAAATAGGTATGTGTTTTATCCCCTTTTTAAAGATTTCTATGTTTTAAAGATCGTTGCTTCGTATTCTAGCTAGCCCGTGCCTTATATTTTGAAATTGTTAAAGGTTTAACAAGTTGCATTGTTGAATACTTGAGTAATTTGATGAATTATGATAGATTATGAAAGTTTGTTAATAGTTAAACTAGTTTTGTAAAGTGATTTTTGACAAAAAATGTCAAAAAGGGATTAAATTGTGAAATATCCAAATTAAATGATTGTAATGTGAAATAAATGAAAGTTTTTGGCTGCTAGGGACTTTTATGAAATTCGGCCAAGCTTGGGTTTAAAGACATTTTGTGAATTTTGTGTATTTGTGAAAGGGGCTAAATTGATTAAATGTGAAAGTTTAGGGGCTAAATTAAAAATAGGGCTAAATGTATGTTTTGGACTAAATTGGAAGAATATTTGATTAAATGAGTTAATTTTGAATACATATAGATCAAGAAAGAAAGAATTCAGATTTAGATCGGGGGAAAAGTAAGGTTATTGAGTAGTCGATCCGATCCATCAATTTTGAATACGAGGTAAGTTCGTATGTGACGATTTCTTTATAAATGTATGTTAAATGCTTCGATTACCTCAAATGTGATTATGAGATTTTGATTAATGTATGAATTGTAAATACGATTCTATGGAAATATTCAAAGATGGAATCAACAAGCTAAAAGTCTCGGTTGAACCCTAGGAATAGATTTTGGATACTGATGATATGTTTTAAGATGATATACCGATTTTTGCTTCAGGCCATGCATATCTGATGTATTGGCTTCGGGCCACGATATCGGCAATACGAGTGCGACTGATACATTGATTTGGCTACGAGTTATGGTATAGGTACTTCAGAATAACTTACCTTGATTTGGCTTTGGGCCATGGTATAGGTACTTATCGATTGAGATTCTTAAGTATCCTATTTCTATTATGAATGGTTCAACGGGTAAATGAATGATGTGGTTGAGAAAGAGGTTAGTACGAGGCGATACAGGGGCGTACAGAACCTATTCGAGTATTAAATAGAGAAAGTTGATGAAATGGTATTTGATCATGTTTTGAGACATGAGAAAGGTTTGTAGTTAATGTGTATATGGTGATGTTATGTAAATTTGGTTGATTTGCATTTATTTGATGAATTAAGTTATTCACATACAAGCTTACTAAGCTATGAAGCTTCTGTATGTTATTTTTCTATGTTTTATAGTGAATCAAAGTTAGCTCGGATCCAGGAGTCGTCTGGAACATCATCATCGCAATATCGGACATCTATTTGGTACTTTTGAGTTGTTTATATATGGTATATGGCATGTATAGGCTATTTGTGGTATTTTGGTTGTGAATATAGCCATGGGAGTTGGCTTGTAAATGATGTTAATATGGTTGTGTGTTTAGCTATTAAAAATGGCTTGTAAATGCATATGTTTTTATTTTATATATATAGCCAAGGGAGATGGCTTATTTTGGCATGTTTAGAATAAAAATGGTGATGGTTATATAGTTGTAAATGGTTAAATTGATTTATGGAGTTTAATGCTTGAGAAATGCTTTGGTGAAGTATGATTTTAGAAGTTGAGTTGATAAGTATTTGAATAGGTATTTAGCATTGAATTGAGTACTGAAGTTGGTTGAAATGGATATGGTATGAATTGTGTTTTTGGTTGATAATTTTGGTTGCTTATTGGTTGAAGAAATGGTACCATTTTGGTTGTTTAGGTGATCATGAGTAAGGGTGGAAAATTGGCATTGCAAATGGCCTATTTTTGTCTACACGGGCGTGTGTCTCAACCGTGTGCAACACATGGTCATACTACACGGGCTTGTGACCCCTAAATGAATGAAAAATTTCTAAGTTTTCCAAAAAAAATTGTATGTTATTGGTTTAGTCCCGAACCACTTCCAAAGCATGCTTAAGGCCTCGTAGGCTCTTATAAGGGACAATGTGATTATGTTGAATGGTATTTGAGTATGAATGCATAAATGTATGACTATTGGATGTTAAATGATGTTTATTGATCAGTAATACCTCGTAACCCTATTCTGATGGTGAATACGGGTGAGGAGTATTACATATACCTTTTTTGTTATAAACTTCATCTCTATGAAACACATTAGAATGTCATGCATATGAATATTTTATTATAATATTTTATTCATTTTAAATTTTCATTATACTAATTATTACTATGGCAATAGAAAGATGGGGATTATTGATAGAGGCAACTCACATAGAGAGAGGTGCAAAGAGCCGTTGTTTGTAAAAAAATGGTAGGTAAGTTGGTAAAGCTTTGGCAAAGTAAGGTTAAGTATGTTGGTTTACCTCCACCTTTCATTCAAGAAGGTATTTATAAATGGAATGGGCTCCTATCCTTCAAGCTTATGCATCATAGTAGGGTGGTGAGTGTTAGTCTAGGTGCTATTGAACTTTACCCAAAAGGGCTGGTTGGAAGAGTTGCTAGATATAATGGATTGATTGATGCGTGCGAGTCTTTTTAATATATCTTTTTTAGATCCTGTGAGTCCCAAAAAGATGGTGCTTGTGTGAGAGTGCTAAAAAATTTTTAAGAGAGAATGGAAGGTTATACGATATGTAAGGACAAAGTATCGTTAGGTCACTTTGTTGTGATTCAAGTCAAGTTGTCTAAATTGGACCTTATGGGTTTAGGATTTATATTAATTGGCCTTTCATATGTTATCTTGGGTTGTATATGAGGATACATAACAATTGTCCCCCTACAAGTAAAGATAAGTTATAAACTGACCTAAGTTGATGTGTTGTGTGTTTTGGCGGTAAGGGAATGTATATCAATTGAAGTGATATCCGTTTGAAAGCATTATCATTGTTCCCCAATTGTTGTGCCTATTGTTCTATTTTTGGATAAATGTCATCTCATGATAGGTACATTTGGGAATGAGACATTTCTTCCAACTGTCTTTGCTTCTTGGTGTCCCAATTCATTCCTCCCTAATATTCTATAAATAGGGTGCCTCAACCTATGGTTAGGACATTATACTGTTTGTTTTTTTTGTTAAAAACTTATTAACATTGACAAGTTAAGAATTTTTGGAAGAACTTTTTAACTATCAAATGGTTAAAATTAATGAAGGCATTATTCAATAAATAATCATTATTAAAAAGAAATTGAAGAACTGATTTGGATGGGATGCGCATGTGCTCTTAATGATATAAAAAATACGTTATATTATAAGATATGCTCTTAATTGATGAATAAAAACCCGAAATGTACTTGAAAAGAGAGGAAAATAGAAAATATCATAAATTGGTTATTAATTTGTTTACTTGTTTGTTATAATTTTGATGTTGATTTAAATCTCATGTTCACTAAAAAACATTGTAGAGTCCATACCTCTTAGGGTCAAATCTATAAACAATAAATATCATAAGACATGAATCATATGTAACCTTTTATAAACAATGTTTCATTTTCTATATTTACTTTCTTTATGCAAATATATTGTTGGGACCTTAGCTGTCATGTATATGAAGTTTCTCCGCATGTTTCAAACAACTTCTTTATCTACATGTTTTGTCACTGTGTTCTATCCACTATTCGAGTAGCTATTTGGACAACCTTTGGACAATAATTTAGACATGTCTTCAGGACAGCTCAAGTGTAATATAAAGTTGGCATTTTTTACTTGGATCTTCATGATGTGTTACACTATCAGCAAATGATCATCATGTCATGTTTTATTCTATCCTTAATGATGTTTATCGAATTTGGAGAAGAAGAGGAGGAAGAATTGGATTTCATCATCTCATGCCTTATCCTTATCCTTTTACTTGAAAACCAAGTTGGTTGTTTTACTTGGATATAAAGAAAGTTATAGGATAATTATTGAAGATATTTCAATAGATAAATTTAGCCTTTTACTAAGATCTTTAAGCTTATCAAAATGTTGCTAAAAAAGGTCTTGTATTAGCCTATATATAGGTTTGATGGTTGAGTACATTTGGTATGTCTGTCGAGTGCATTTTGGGAGATTTTGTAGAGTGTTTTATTGATCTTTTTATTTGTATGTTTTGACTCTTATGTTAGCCATTTTATTGGAAAGTAAACTTTGTTGTAAGTGAGGTTATTTGGGGTGAGTGATTTGTAACAATTGGGTTATTGTTGGGGTTACAATTACTTCTTGTGTAAGAGTAGGTTGGGCTTAAGCTAATAGTAATCTGGACGATTGTTGAATAAAACCATTCACTGGACAAGGCTTCGCATAGTAAGATGTTGATTTGAACTGTGTTAACAAATATTATGTGCTGATTTCTCTCCTTGCATTACTCTCATTTATAAATCTAAAAATTATCTTATTCAAACTTGTGTCCAAATATCAATTGGGACATCGAGTTGGACAGAGAGTAAATTGACTTGTGCTCTTTCATGTATTACTCTTTATTTATTTTGTACAATTTAATACATTGAATTTTATGATTATCATTTGCTTATATATTGTTCATTTTAAAAATTTGCTTAATCATACAATATAAATTGTAACCATTTTGCAAGACAATATTTGAGACGGATAATATCATTCCCCAACTTCTAGACAATTTCTTCACTAGTAAATCCAATAAAATATGTTTGTTTAATTTTTCTTTTAATAAATTAAAATATTATTTTGCAATATCTAGTTTTAATTACAGTGTTTCAAATATTTATACTTTGCTTAGCCGTTTTAAATTCAATCTTAAGTTTTTTATGTCTTAAAACTTTAATGGTTACCTATGGAAAAGATCAAATTTTAGCATCGATTTACTTCAAAATATATCTTAACTCATTATTTATTGTTTTAATAGGCTACCGTGGAAAGGTATCATTTCATTCCTCAACTTATATCAATCGGTGGTATTTAGAAGCTGTTGAGGGAGTTATGGGAGCAGTGACACGGAACAGTTACAATTGCACTTGGCACTATTTAGATTTCATAACTTGCATTATTTGCAGCAATTGACAATTTTTTGAAATAAAACATTTGGCCATAATCTTAGCTAATATTTTGGATGTGTTGGTCTTTCTTTGGAGATCAATCACTTGCAGCAACAAATTATTTCAGATTGGATCGAATTGAATGAAGTAAATCAAATTCCTTATGGAGATTGGATCAAATGGATTGAAGACTTATTGTGGAGATCTTCAAATAGTCCTAGACTTTATTAGGATATTCTTAATTTTTTTCAAGCTACTTTGGTGGGGATGAAGATTGTGATTAATCCTTAGGTTAGCAAGTTTAATAAACTTTATGCTCGAGACTTTATAAGTTTTATGTATCAAGATTTTAACACTTAAAATTGTTCTATAGGAATTACAATTGAGAGTGCATTTTTTAATTAAAAAAAAAAAAGGTGAGTCATTTGATTTTACAAATAAAGTTTTGAGGGGGAAACTTAGTGGAGAGAGGTAAAAATGTTTAGTACAAAGATGAGATTATTATACTGAAAGGTTTGTACAAGCTTGAAGATAGTGGATTGATTATCTTTCTAGCAAGGCCTTGTAGACATAAAGAAATTAAATTGCGTAAACAAATGTTATTTCTTTGTTTCTTTTTCGTGGTTATATTTAGTAGTTATAACTACTCACTTTATTCTTACAATAATTGACAAATCTCTTTCAAAAATTGAAAGTTCATTTCAACTGAATGTGAAATGCTATAAACGTAATGGAGGGTGATAAGTTTATTGGCATTGAATTGATATCGTGAACCCAAGTTGTAACTTATTGAATGTGTGTTCATTTACTTAAAAAATAATCTGGGTTCGACTCATCATTATACCAATTAAAATAAAATTGATTTCAATAGATGAAAACGTAAGCATTGATATTTATATATATGATTTTTATTTTTATTTTTTTACATATTAATTTAAAATTTGGGATATCTAATTTAATATTATTTTATTACAATACGATCACATGTAAACTATGATATACAAATACAGTGCTAACAACTATCGTACATAGCTGCTTGAAGGCAATGTTTACATGATACAAAATTTCTAGGTGAATGCTACAATTGGTATTTATAGAAGGGTGAGTAATAATTTTATGATTGTTTTCAAAGTAAACACTTTGGTCAGACCTATTACAGTCGGAATCGATTACACAAATTTGATTGTGTGAGAGGTCCTTTAAAAATATATTTTACTTTTCCCTCCATATTCGGTTGTAAAGCGAATGACAGAGATACAAGATGCCAAGTATGTATTTTAATTCTGTGTTGCAAATGTATAAAATTCTAATGAAAATTACGCTCTGGGGGTATCTAACTACCAAATTCGTGATGTGATTTTGCATGCGTAAATTGTTATTATAGTTTTTGTAGTTACTTGAACAATTCTAAAAAAAGGTAAATGACATTTACTAAAATTTATTCGACGGTTACTAGTACACTATTTTCATCAAACAAGCATAACAATAAATTATTTATATCTTTTGTCAAATTGACCATTATTTTTGGATAAATCTTAAAATTATACATGAATAATATATAATTGTATATATAAACTTTAATTTGGTATAATTATACACGTAAAAATGTAATTGTGGTTCAGATGTATACTTGAAATTTTAATTTTAATTAATCATACACATGTTTAAATAAATAAATACATCAATTTATTTTTATATTGAATAAATATAATTATTTATGTATGGAATGGATAAATATAAAATGATGTTATATCAATAATTGTGTTAATAATTTATACTGAATTAAATCAAATCAAAATTTCATGTATAAAATTACACAAAATCAAAGTTTATGTATATAGTTACGCATTAAACCATAGTTCATGTATAATTTTGAGATTTATCCTTACTTTTTAAATTAAATTTGGTTATTAACTTTTAAAATAGTCAAATCATTTTTAACAAAAATCTTGACTAAAGCATTAATTTTTTTAATAATGTTGGCTTGACAACCCATATAGCAATCCACGTGTACTTCATACTAACATGATATTGTTTGTCTTAAATACCATGTCAATAAATAATTTAAAATTTATGAAGTATTCACATATAAAAAAATTATATTATAAAAAAAAGTTAAAAATAGTATGAAGTGCATGTGGGGTTTAAAAATTGAATGTTTTAGTTAATATTTTCATTAGAAAAATAATTCTACTTATTTTGAAATGTTGATGGTCAAATTCAGCTCCTTTTAGATAGTCGAGGCCAAATTTAACGAAATAATAATAATGACCAAATTGATGAAAAGTATAAACATTGGGGGGCTAAGTTTGCATTATACCTAATTTTAAATAGGTATTGTAATTGTTTTAAATTGAATTCATTTTAGAATTACTTAGATTAAAATAATTATCTGCTAATTACTATACCATGTTGTTCGTAATGAAATCGATGATGAGTCTATAACATCGACAAAATGAATTTGATCTCCTGAGGATAATTAATTTTCAGAATAAAAGGTATATATTTTAATGGAAGAAGATACGTTTTAAACATAGTTTAAAACATAAAACAGACCTTATATAATTATTTAATTCAATATTTAATTTTGTTTCAAGCAACTATTTAGCTATTTCAAACAGTTTTTGAAAAATAATTTCTCAAAAAGTAAATTGGTTTTCTAAAAAAGATTATTATTATTTTAATGTTTCGATGATTTTTTAAAATATTATTCATTGTTTAAATTTTGTTCTTGAAATTATATTTTGAACATTAATCTCATTATAAGTTCTTATTATATTTGTTTCTTTTAGTACAATATCTAAAATTACTCATAGCCCCTCCTTAACTTTTAAATAGGAGGATAATATACTTCAGCGCACTTAAACTAGTTCTTCTTGCACTGACAATAATATTGAATATCAATCGAACTAAAATTCAATTGGCTTAAAATTATATTTTAAAATTTATTTTAGTTAAATAAACATAATATTAATTATATTTGTTGTAGAATATTAAAGAAGCATTTTACGTTTAACAACCAAAACTTATTTTATAATAAATCTTATATAAATTTAATAATAGTTTGCCTAACTTAATTTAAAGTTTCATATATCAGAATAGATAATGAGGCATTGGAGTTAGAAAGATAAATAAAGTTAAGTAAGATTTAAATAAATATTTATATTTATATTGTTAAAATATTTATTATTAAATATTTATAAATTGTAGTATATATTTATTATCAATATATTAATATTCTTTTCAATAAAATATTAAGAATATTACTAAAAATTTAAAATTAATATTAATGTTAAATTTTATTATTAAAATAAAATTTTAATACTAAATAATTTTATTAAAATAATGAATTAGATTCATTATAGGATTAAATGTAAATATTATGTTTCATAAATATTAAAAAGTACAATATTTGATATTAACATTTTAATATTTTTAAAAATAAAATATAATTATTAATATATGTTAATATTTGGTTTTATTTAAACTAATTTGTATATAAATATAAAGTTACTTGTAATAGATTTTATTTAAAAAATGATTTATGCTTTTCAAAAAAAAAGTAATTATTCAAAAAAGAAAAAGGGTTTATGTTTTGTTGAATAATAAGTTATTTTTTTTTCGCCAAACTATTTTACATGAAAGAAATATAGAAAAGTGCAAAAATATAAAATTATAACTCATTTTCTTTGAAAGAAATACACCCTAAGAGTGTGTTTAGATACAACAAAGTATTTAGATGAAATTGTAATTACATGGTTCGTAATGACACCCTCTTGTGATTTCAAGGAATTTTAATTTCCTAGACATATTTGATTCATAAGGTGTAATTATATCATAATTTCTTATATCATTTTGAATATATAATTTATAATTAAATAATTTTAAATTCTAAAAATATTAATTATAAAAAATTATTAATAATACTGGAGGAATTTTTTAAATGTAATAAAACGAAAAATTAAATTAGGGTATATAATATGTTAACTTAAGAATGTATTTGACAATAAAATTACTAATACAATTACCAAGAAAAATCATAATATTCAATTTTATCTAATTACTCTAATATTTTATATTTGTTGGGTTGTTCTCTGTCTAACATTAAACATACACTCATCGTTATCATCAATTGGTCATTGGCCATCGTAAATAATTAATAATGAATTTTATGTATTTCAATTAATTATTTAGTAGGTCAAAACATATAGGAAATTGTCTCTTGTCAATATTATTTTCATATTATTTAAAAAGATTAGTAAAATAACATATAATTATATTTTAAATATAAAATATGCATCTTAAAATTAAAATATTATTATTGTTTAAAAATAACTTTTAAACTTAAATCATGCATTAGCATATTTGGAAAGCCATTAAATAATTCAATTTGAGTGTAATTGTTTGTAATTACAAGTGTAATTACTTCAATTCTCAACTCACTAAAATTGAAAAGTGTAATTGAGACACTTCAATTACACTCAATTCAATACAATCCACTAATTCCAGTAGTTATTCAAACATGCCATAGATATATAATTACTTGCAATTACAATTATATCCAATTATTAGGTGATTTTCTAAATGTGTCCTGAATTTTAGAAAAAACAACTTAACGTTAGCATACATTTATATAACATTTATAAGCTATATATAGAAGGACTTTTCTTTTGCCGACACATGGAAACTTTTATACTGCTCTTTCTACTTTTTGGGCATTATAGATTAGTGGTTAAATTTTAATTTTATTCTTTTATTATACTTAAATTTGTGATTTAATATTTAAACTTTACTTTCTAACGTAGTTCGGTTTTATATTTTTATTTTGTTATTAATCAATCCAAATAGTTAATTTCGTTAATTTTTTATTAAAATATTACATAGTTATTATATATACTTTAATGCTTTGAGAGTCTTAAAATTGACATATGACTTTTCATTTCTTTTGAGTTTATCTAACTTTTCTTTTACATTATAAGAAAACACCTCAAAATTGTAATATGACAAGTGGCATAAATTTCAGGCTTGAATATCGAGAAATTATAAGAATACTTATGGATTGTATTATATGATAATTTTATGAAAGAAATTTGATATTAGAGACGGAAGCATGTGAAATGAGTTGCAAAGGTGAAAATATGACAAAAAAGACCAAATTGTAAAATTTGAAAAGTATGAGGATCAATGTGTAAATTTATCCAAATATGAAAAATATTAATTATTGTGGATTTTTTGACATGAAATGGGTCAGAATGTGATTTTGTGTGATGAAAATCGCTTTTGGGACTAAATTGGAAATTTTGAATAGTATACGGACTAAATTTTATTTTTCCCATTTTTATTGGGAAAAGAGCTAAAGTGAGATTTTCATTACTAATGGAATCATAATAAATATTCATGATAAATTATGAACTTAAATTGGTCTAAATATAGAATTTTGAGAAGAATCACTCAAAAGGGTGAAATTGTAATTTTGCCAAAAGGGTAATTTGGCCAATTCCCAAGACTTTAATGATGGAAATAATATTTAAATATGATATTTGGAATTAAAAATATATTTTGGATCGATGAACCTCGTATTAATGGAAATGGGCTTCAAATTGGCATAAAATGGACTTGAAACATGTAAACATAGGTGCAAAGCCTATTTGTTGGTGTTTTAAAGATGGGAAAGATGTTTGATCTAGTGCCCTAATTGTAGTATATTCATTTGCATACTTGTATTTTTTTAAACACATTGGTTTGATAAAATTATCCATAAATTACATTAATACCATTTGTATATTATCTTCAATAGGTTTTGCATACAAGCAAAATGAAAGCAAATATGGGCTCAATGGTTCTTTAACGTTTAACTAATACTAAGCGATATTATATGGTTAGATCGTAATACAAAAATGAACCTTGTATTAGTAGATGAACCTGAACATGTCCTTAGTTTAACCGAAAATGAGGAAATCGATTGAAGGACTAATATCGTCTATCAAGTCCAATTGGAGAAATGCTTTGTCTTGGGTAACAGAGCGGATGACTACTAAAAGATAGAGACATAGATGTGATTGACTGGACTGACAATACATAGAATTGGACCTAAGAAGAATAGATCCTGAATTTGTTTATGGATTTATTCACTTGTGACGTTTATAGTGTGACATACCTTAATCCTGAGTGGATGATGGACTATGTATGCGTGACTCGTATAATTTGATGTAGGTAAAAGTTTGAATTTAAATATATAAGGAATCGAAAGTTGGTGCATTGGGTATACAACTTTTACACTATGTAGCATTATTCAAAATAGTGGAGTTCATAGCCTAAGAAATGGGTAATTGGTATCCTCTCATTTCATTACATGATAGATGAAAAGTAAATGTGGTTATGGGTCGTTTGTCTTTGTGATAAATGACTTAATTACTATTTGATAGTAATGACTTTTAATGAAAGATGTAATTGTTACCATGAGATAAAATGAGATCATATTGGGAGAACAAATTTATCCCAAAGAATTAAGGATAACCTATGAGGGTAACACACTTATGACAAAGTCATTGGATGAGCATTGATCAAGTAGCTTTCGTAATGATATGGAATTGGAGAGAGCTCAATCACGATACTGTAGTGGAATGACTTCGTGACTAAATGAGTTTATAATTAATAGGCAAAAAGCTGGAACTTATTAATAAATCATTTGAGCCTTAATTACACATGTTCAATTGGTCCCTCCACTAGCTCATTAAAATAAAAAAGTGAATTGCATTTAGAATCAAATGAACAGAAATGGATAAAAAGGATAAACTTAAAGAAATGTGTATCATTTGGAAATGAATGTGGTTTCTCACTAAATATGGAAATGACCTAAGAATTAATTTAAGTTTTTGAATTATTATTTAATCAAATAATTGAAGTTTGAAAATGGAATTAAATTAATTGTTCATCGTGAATCCATTAAATATGGAAATTAAATATATTTTCTCATATATTCATTTACGATAAATGTGTCATAAATTTAAGCTCAATTAGAATTGAGTTAAGAAAATTATTTAATTAGAAAATTAATTTAATAAATGATATTTATTTTGAGAAATAAAAAACATGTATTATGTTGGATTAAATTATAAAGTGTTAGGTTAAAATTTCAAGAAGTACATATAATTGGACTTAATACAGGAGAGACCCAAAACCCCTCATAATATGTATGAGGGGTGACAACCTTAATATATTTAACTAGGGTTTGTTGCCCTTGTCTCCTATTAGAACTAGGGGACTCGTTTTTCTATCAAATAAGTATTATTTATGTGCTACTAATTCAACAGGATTCTCCTATCTCTGCTTATAAATAGATGGCACTGGTAGGGTTAATGTAACAGCCCAATTTTAGGGCTAGTCGAAACAGTGGTCTCGGGACCACTAATTCGAGGTTGAAGAAAATTATTTTAGTACTATTTTATGTGTTATGGTATTAATATATGGCTATATGGAAATTTTGGTGCTTTAATTTTAGCAATAGCATGCTTAATTGTGAAAAAGAACTAAATCGCATAAAGCGCGAAAGTTCTATTTTATAAGGTAGAGGTACCTAATAGCTATAAAATGTAAATTTGGAGGATTTTAAAGTGCAATTGGGCCATTCATCTAGTGATGGCCGGCCATAGGAAGCTAGGGGGGACAAGAGCATTAATTTTTAGTCAAATTTGGTGATAGTTGTTGACTAGTTGACTAAAATATGATAAAATAAGGGAAGGCCATCATCTTTTTCTCTTCTCTTCCTCTTCCACCAATTTTACACTCAAAGAAGGGTTTTGAAAGCCTTAAGATTTCAGCAACTTGTCCTCACCCAAGTAAGTGATTTTTGGTGGTGTTAATTGATAATTTTTGTGTTTTTGGAGTCCCCAAAGCTTAAGCTAGCTAATGAGGGGACTAATTTGAGATATGGTTGAAAGTCTAGGGACTTTCCATGAGAGTATTTATGTTGTTAGCTGAGTTTTCATGGAAGAAAATGAATGTTAGGGAGGTGAGAAACAACTTTTGTGAAATGTGTTCGCATGAAAACACCTAAATAGGACTTGAATGCAAAGATTTAGTTTGTGTCATAAATGCATGAATTAGTTGAAATGGTGAGTAGTTGTAAGAGAAATAAATGTTCATCTATGCTCGTTTATTGAGAAAATGTGATGAAAAATAAATTACGAGCCTAGGGGCAAAATCAGAATTTTGCCAATGTATAAGGGCAAAATGGTAATTTTTGTCCAAGTGTAGAATTTGATGTATTATGATCATAGAATGATCTAAATGAATGAATTTCATTGTTACAGATCAAGAAGAGCGCGGAATCAACCTTGACCGTGGGAAAGGCAAGGTGATTGAGTAAATCGCTAGCTAACACGTTTTGCATCAAGGTAAGTTTATGTGTAAGCAATATATATATATATATTCGTAAACATTATGTTGCTAATTAGTGTATGGCATGATTGAGAACATATGTGGTTCTAGTGGACTGAATGTGATAGTCTTTGAATAATTATTGTATGAATGACGAAATAATCGTATGAATGTGTATTGACAATATTTGACGGTGGGCTATGTGCGATACCACCTTGTTGCTTAATTACGATAGGTTATATGCGATACCATTGTCTATATATCTTTTTGGTGGGCTATGTGCGATACCATTGTAACTAATCTTTTGGTGGGCTATGTGCGATACCACCGTAATCAATCTTTTTGGTGGGCTATGTGTGATACCACCCTAATAAAGGCTGATAGTGGGCTAAGTGCAAAACCGCCGAGTAATTTGACTATGAGAAATGAAATTAGAGATAGTGATATGTTGTACTATGTGATATTGTGATGCTAAGTGCAGGGGAACTTGTTAATGAATGCATGCATTAACCTTGTGATATGGTTGCAATGTGGGAATGGAGAAAATGAGTAAGCATGATCATGAATGTAGATTGTTTCTCGCTTAGTATGTAATGCTATGTAATTGTTTAATACATGTTATAATGTTATATTGTTTACATGTAAACTTACTAAGCTTAAAGCTTACTCCCCCTTCTCTTTTTCCCTTATTTTATAGAGTTTAAGAGCTGAACCAGGATACGCCGATAACAAGAAGGCCGCCCACACTATCTGCTCACCTCAATATATTTAGATTTAGTGATTTTGTGTATGGCATGTATAGGGGCTAGACTAGATAGATTATTTTGTTATTTTGGCCAAAGGTGTATTGCCTCTTGCTAAGACATTAATTTTGTAAATTGCCAAGAATGATGGCACATTTTATCATTTATGAACTTTCAAAGTTATCAATGAGAGTGCATGTTGAATTATGAGATGTTTATTAGTTGGTTGAATGAACTCATGTAGTGTAAGATATAGGGGTGCTAGAAGCTTGGCAAATAGCCTTTGTTATGTCCACATTGGTAGGCACACGGGCCTGTGTCTAGACCATGTGTGACACACGGTCAGCCCACGGGCATGTGACTTGGCCGTGTGTCCCTGTTAACATTTTGAGTTAGAATAGACCACAGACTGTCCACACGGGCGTGTCCAGGCCGTGTTAAATTAGTAAGTAACTCCCCACGGTTTAAAGCCACGGGCATGTTATGAGGGTACACGGGCGTGTTCCATTTCACATGGGCGTGTGCCCTAGCTGTGGGAGTTTTGGCAGAATGCTGGGGTTCTTGGGCACGGTGTGAGCACATGAGCATGTGAGACTACACACGGGCGTGTGTGTCTTCTAACACGGGCTTATACTCCTTGTTTAGTTGAGAAAAAAATTTATAGATCGTAAGAGTTTTTGATATAGTCCCGAGAGCCCTCGTATGTACGAGTAAGGTCTCGTAAGTCGAAAATAAAGTTGTTGTAGTGACTCAAGTAGAGTAGTCGCATGATCCTAAGTGGCGATCAAGTAGTTTTGTATAGTAACACTTCTTGCCCGATTTTAGTGGGGATTGTGGGTAAGGGGTGCTACATTTAGTGGTATCAGAGCTATGGTTTAGTCAGTTCTAGGACTACAGTAGCGTGTGTGGGAGTCTTGCTATACATGCCATAAGAGTATAATGATAGTGTGGTGGTTTCTGATGATTTTAAACTTGTTTTATGTAGCATATGGATTCCGATCAATCGACTGCTGATGACGCAGCTAGTAATGCGCATGCTCCTGCGCAAGGGACCACGCCTGTGCAGAGTGAACCCGATACTAGGGGTCAAAGAGAAGAGGCTCGGGAAGCCTTTCTCTATATGATGAGCAATTGGTACACTGAGTATGTACGAGCTAACCCCAATGCTCAACCTCCTCCACCTCCTATACCTCAGTTAGTTCCTGTGGCTTCCCAAGGTATAGAAATGGTGGGGGAAACTAAGCCTCCGGTAGACAAAATTCGGAAGCAAGGAGCTGAAGATTTTCGAGCTAATAAAGATGATGACACTGAGCGGGCGGAGTTCTAGCTTGAGAACTCAATGAGGGTTTTTGATGAACTCTCCTGTACCCCTAAGGAGAGCTTAAAATGCACTGTATCTTTGTTGACGGACTTGGCATACCATTGGTGGAAAATGTTGACATCAGTGGTTCCTAAAGAGAGGGTAACCTGGGACTTCTTCTTGGAAGAGTTCTGAAAGAAGTATATAAGTTAATGATTTGTAGACCAGAAGCGAAAAAAATTCCTTGAGTTAAAGCAAGGAAAAATAACTGTGGCAGAATATGAGCGTGAATTTGTTCGGCTCAGTAAGTACGCACAAGAATGTGTATCCACGGAAGCTACCTTATGTAAGAGATTTGAAGACGGGTTGAATGAAGACATCAGACTTCTAGTTGGGATTTTAGAGCTAAAGGAATTTGTGGTATTGGTGGATCGGGCTAGTAAGGCTGAAGAATTGAATAAGAAAAAGAGGAAAGCCCTGAGTGAGGCTTTGGATGCGAGGAAGAGGCCGATGAGTAAATCATACCAAGCTCAATCAAAGAGGTCCAGGGAAGCGAACCCTCGAATTACTACGTCAGACGGGCATTCGCAGAGAGAGCGAGGTAACACGTATTCGGGTTCAAGAGTTCAGGCCACCTCAAGGGCAAGTGTAGGCAATCCAAAGTCCAAACTAGAGTGCCCAAGTTGTGGCAGACATCACACTGGGGAGTGTTGGGGAAACAATCGAAATTGTTATAAGTGTGGATCCCCTGACCATTTCATCCGAAACTGTCCTGAAAGGGATGACAAGGAGAAGAAGCAAGAGATAAGATCAAGCAGTGCATCCTTTAGAGGTAGGCCACAAAAGAACCCAACAGGTGGGACTAGTAGTAGAGGTGTATCAATAGATACTACTGTGAGGTTAGAGGGTCGGGCGCCAGCAAGAACCTATGCTATTCGAGCTCGAGAAGAGGCATCATCGCCAGATGTAATAACGGGTACATTCTCTCTCTATGACACCTCTGTTATTGCTTTGATTGACCTGGGGTCGACCCATTCTTATATTTGATGAGATTGGCATTTAGTTTGAATATGACTATTGAGTCTACTGAATTTGTGATAAAAGTATCAAACCCACTAGGTAAACAGGTGTTAGTTGACAAGGTGTGTAGGAACTGTCCCTTGACAATTAGAGGTCATTATTTTCCGGCAAACTTTATGTTGTTACCGTTTGATGAGTTTGATTTGATTCTTGGTATGGATTGGTTGACTGCCCATAGTGTTTTAGTGAATTGTGGTAGTAAATTTATTAAATTGAAGTGTGAAAATGGAGATGTTCTTCGGGTTGAATCAGTGAGTCAGATAGTCTACCGGTGATGATTTCGTCCATGGTAGCTGAGAAATATTTGAGAAAAGGGTGTGAGTCGTATCTCGCCTTTGTACTGAACACTCAAGGGTCTGAAGCAAAGATTGAAACCGTGCCGATTGTATGTGAGTATTCGGATGTATTCCCAGAAGAGTTACCTAGACTACCTCCAATCAGAGAGGTTGAGTTTGGAATTGAGTTAGTTCCGAGAACGGCACCTATTTCCATCGCTCCGTATAGGATGGCACTATTGGAGTTGAAAGAACTGAAGGTCCAGTTGCAAGAGTTGACGGATAAGGGTTTTGCAAGACCAAGCTATTCACCGTGGGGTGCTCCGGTATTGTTTGTGAAAAAGAAAGATGGATCGATGAGATTGTGTATAGACTACAGACAGCTCAACAAGGTGACTGTGAAAAATAAGTATCCTTTACCGAAGATAGATGATCTATTTGATCAACTGAAGGGAGCTATGGTGTTCTCCAAGATTGATCTAAGATCCGGTTATTACCAGTTGAGGGTTAAGGAACAAGACATGCCAAAAACAGCATTTAGGACGAGGTATGGCCATTATGAGTTTCTGGTCATGCCGTTCGGTTTAACAAATGCTCCTGCAATTTTATGGACTTAATGAACCGTATCTTCCGACCGTATTTGGACAAGTTCGTGATTATTTTTATTGATGACATATTGGTTTACTCCCGAGCTGAGAGTGATCATGCAAAGCATTTGAGAATTGTCTTGCAGACTTTGAGAGACAAGCAATTATATTCCAAATTTAGCAAGAGCGAGTTTTGGCTCCGAGAGGTCAGATTTCTAGGACACATTGTGCCGGGTGAGGGTATTAGAGTTGACCCGAGAAAGATCTCGGCTATTGTGGAGTGGAAACCGCCAAGGAACGTGTCGAAAGTCAGAAGCTTTTTGGGTTTAGCGGGGTACTATAGGCTATTTGTGAAGGGATTTTCTATGATTGCCACTCCGATGATGAAATAATTGCACAAGGATGTTAAGTTTGAATGGACTGAAAAATGCCAACAGAGTTTCAAGAGATTGAAAACGTTGTTGACAGAAGCACCGGTTTTGGTACAGCCTGAGTCAGGAAAGAAGTTTGTGGTCTACAGTGACGCGTCGTTAAATGGTTTTGGTTGTGTGTTGATGCAAGAGGGTAAGGTAGTCACTTACGTCTCGAGATAGCTAAAACCCCATGAGAAGAATTATCCGACTCATGACCTAGAGTTGGCTACAATTGTTTTCGCGTTAAAGATTTGGCGACATTACTTATATGGTGAGAAGTGTCGAATCTTCACGGATCATAAGAGTTTAAGGTACTTGATGAATCAAAAGGAGTTAAATTTACGGTAACGACGATGGCTTGAATTATTAAAGGACTACGAGCTAGTGATCGATTATCACCCAGGGAAAACGAATGTAGTTGCGGATGCTTTAAGTAGAAAATCTTTGTTTGAGAGCTAGGAGCACGAGTTTGTCATTGTCTGATGATAGTGCTATATTGGCAGAGTTGAGAGCTAGGCCACTATTTGTTTGACAAATATGTGAAGCTCAAAGGAATGATAATAAGATACTGGCTAAAAGAGCTAAGTGTGAATCAGGAGCTGATTCTGAATTTCGGGTAAATTCCAACGGTTGCTTAATGTTCCATGATAGAATTTATGTACCTAAAGATGACGAGTTGATCCGAGAAATCTTACAAGAAGCACATAGTAGTTATTTGTCAATGTACCCGGGCAGTACGAAAATGTACAATGATCTGAAGAAGTTCTATTGGTGGCCGAGGATGAAAAGAGACATCTCGGAATATGTAACAAGATGTCTAATTTGTCCACAAGTGAAAGCTGAGCATCAAGTGCCATCGAGATTACTTCAACCAGTGGTGGGTCCCGAGTGAAAGTGGGATCGGGTTACCATGGACTTCGTGACGGGGTTGCCCTTGACTCCTAAAAAGAAAGATGCTGTGTGGGTTGTTGTTGATAGATTTAAAAAGTCGGCTCACTTTATACCTGTGCGTATTGATTATTCGATAGAGAAGTTAGCCAAGTTGTATATTGCAGAGGTAATAAGATTGCATGGAGTGCCTATATCCATTATCTTGGATAGAGACCCGAGATTTACTTCGAGGTTTTGGAAGAAGTTACAAGAGGCCTTAAGTACAAGGTTGAATTTTAGTACTGCTTTTCATCCTCAAACTGATGGTCAATCTGAGAGAGTAATTCAAGTTCTTGAAGATATGCTCCGATGCTGTGTGTTAGAGTTCGAAGGTAGTTGGGAAAGATACTATCCTTGGTCGAATTCGCTTACAACAATAATTATCAGTCGAGCTTACGGATGGCGCCGTATGAGGCCTTATATGGTCGTAAGTGTCGGACTCCCTTGTATTGGACCGAGCTGAGAGAGAAACAAATTCATGGGGTTGATTTAGTTAAAGAAATTGAGGGAAAGTGAAGGTTATTTGGGATAGTCTGAAAGCTACTTCAGACCGAAAAAAGTCGTATGCGGACTTGAAAAGAAAAGAAATTCAGTTTCAAGTGGGTGACAGGGTATTTCTGAAAGTATCCCCGTGGAAGAAAATATTGAGATTCAGTCGAAAAGGTAAATTGAGTCTGAGTTTCATAGGGCCGTATGAAATTACCGAAAGGATTGGACCAGTAGCATATCAGTTGGCTTTACCGACAGAGTTAGAGAAAATCCATAACGTGTTCCATGTATCAATGTTAAGGCGTTATCGTTCTGATCCTTCGCATGTGATTCCTCCAACGAAAATTGAGATACGACCAGATATGACATATGAGGAAGAGCCCATTAAAATCTTAGCTCGAGAAGTGAAACAATTGAGGAATAAGGACATAGCCTTAGTAAAAGTGTTTGGCAAAAACACGGTGTAGAAGAGGCTACGTGGGAACCGGAGGAAGCCATGAGAGAACAATATCCAAACCTCCTTACCGGTAAGATTTTCGAGGGCAAAAATACCTAAAGAGGGGAGAGTTGTAACAGCCCGATTTTAGGGCTAGTCAAAATAGTGGTCTCGAGACCACTAATCTGAGGTTGAAGAAAATTATTTTAGTATTATTTTATGTGTTATGGTATTAATATATGGCTATATAGAAATTTTGGTGCTTTAATTTTAGCAATAGCATGCTTATTTGTGAAAAAGGACTAAATCCCTTAAAGCGTGAAAGTTCTATTTTATAAGGTAGAGGTACCTAATAGCTATAAAATGTAAATTTGGAGGATTTTAAAGTGCAATTGGGCCATTCATCTAGTGATGGCCGGCCATAGGAAGCCAGGGGGAGAAGAGCATTAATTTTTAGTCAAATTTGGTGATAGTTGTTGACTAGTTGACTAAAATATGATAAAATAAGGGAAGGCCATCATCTTTTTTCTCTTCTCTTTCTCTTCCACTGATTTTTACACTCAAAGGAAGGGTTCTGAAAGCCTTAAGATTTCAGCAACTTGTCCTCACCCAAGTAAGTGATTTTTGGTGGTGTTAATTGATAATTTTTTGTGTTTTTAGAGTCCCCAAAGCTTAAGCTAGCTAATGAGGGGACTAATTTAAGATATGGTTGAAAGTCTAGGGACTTGCCATGTGAGTAGTTATGTTGTTAGCTGAGTTTTCATGGAAGAAAATGAATGTTAGGGAGGTGAGAAACAACTTTTGTGAAAGGTGTTCGCATGAAAACACCTAAATAGGACTTGAATGCAAAGATTTAGTTTGTGTCATAAATGCATGAAATAGTTGAAATGGTGAGTATTTGTAAGATAAATAAATTTTCATCTATGCTCGTTTATTGAGAAAATGTGATGAAAAATAAATTACGAGCCTAGGGGCAAAATCATAATTTTACCAATGTACAAGGGTAAAATGGTAATTTTTGCCCAAGTGTAGAATTTGATGTATTATGATCATAGAATGATCTAAACGAATGAATTTCATTATTATAGATTAAGAAGAGCGCGGAATCAACCTTGACCGTGGGAAAGGCAAGGTGATTGAGTAAATCGCTAGCTAACACGTTTTGCATCGAGGTAAGTTTATGTGTAAGCAATATATATATTTTTGTAAACATTATGTTGCTAATTAGTGTATGGCATGATTGAGAACATATGTGGTTCTAGTGGACTGAATGTGATAGTCTTTGAATAATTATTGTATGAATGACGAAATAATCGTATGAATGTGTATTGACAATATTTGATGGTGGGCTATGTGCAATACCACCTTGTTGCTTAATTACGATGGGCTATGTGCGATACCACCGTAACTAATCTTTTGGTGGGCTATGTGCGATACCACCGTTATCAATCTTTTTGGTGGGCTATGTGCGATACCACCCTAATAAAGGCTGATGGTGGGCTAAGTGCAAAACCACCAAGTAATTTGACTATGAGAAATGAAATTAGAGATAGTGATGTGTTGTACTATGTGATATTGTGATGCTAAGTGCAGGGGAACTTGTTATTGAATGCATGCATTAAGCTTATGATATGGTTGCAATGCGGGAATGGAGAAAATGAGTAAGCATGATCATGAATGTAGATTGTTTCTCGCTTAGTATGTAATGTTATGTAATTTTTTAATACATGCTATATTGTTATATTGTTTACATGTAAACTTACTAAGCTTAAAGCTTACTCCCCCTTCTCTTTTTCCCTTGTTTTATAGAGTTTAAGAGCCGAGCCTGGATACGCCGATAACAAGGAGGCCGCCCACACTATCTGCTCACCTCGGTATATTCAGATTTAGTGATTTGGTGTATGGCATGTATAGGGGCTAGACTAGATAGATTATTTTGTTATTTTGGCCAAAGGTGTATTGGCTCTTGCTAAGACATTAAATTTGTAAATTGCCAAGAATGATGGCACATTTTATCATTTATGAAATTTCAAAGTTATCAATGTGAGTGCATGTTGAATTATGAGATGTTTATTAGTTGGTTGAATGAACTCATGTAGTGTAAGATATAGGGGTGCTAGAAGCTTGGCAAACAGCCTTGTTCTGTCTACATGAGTAGGCACACGGGCGTGTGTCTAGACCATGTGTGACACACGGTCAACCCACGGGCGTGTGACTTGGCAGTGTGTCCCCTGCATGTTAAGATTTTAAGTTAGAATAGACCACGGACTGTCCACACGGGCGTGTCCAGGCCGTGTAAAATTAGTCAATAAATCCCCACGGTTTAAAGCCATGGGCATGTTATGAGGGTACACGGGCGTGTTCCATTTCACATGGGCGTGTGCCCTAGCCGTGGGAGTTTTGGCAGAATGCTGGGGTTTTTGGGCACGGTGTGAGAACATGGGTATGTGAGACTACACACAGGCGTGTGTGTCTTCTAACACGAGCTTGTACTCCCTGTTTAGTTGAGAAAGAAATTTTATGGATCATAAGAGTTTCGATATAGTCCCGAGAGCCCTCGTATGTTCGAGTGAGATCTCGTAAGTCGAATATAAAGTTGTTGTAGTGACTCAAGTAGAGTAGTCGTGTGAGCCTAAGTGGCGATCAAGTAGTTTTGTACAGTAACACTTCTTGCCCAATTTCGGCAGGGATTGTGGGTAAGGGGTGTTACAGTTAAAAACATAAGTTATACACAATTTTGAGATATTATTATGCTGCCCAAAAATAGTTAGAATTTATTTTCTAAGTATAAATTATATTTTCTAAGAATAACAGTTCTACCAATTTTTATAGAGAGAAAGAATTAGTTTCCTACTAAAAGTAAGAAATTGTTTTTGGTTTTGTGTTTGATTCGTGATTATTCGAGCCTACACTCAAAGTGAGTTCATGGTACAAAAATAGTGGAAAAAGGTCATTTCGTTGAAAGTCAGGAACGTCAATGATTTTTCTCACACATAGCACAAGTACTTTTCGGGAAAAATTTATTGCTATAAAATTCACAAATCGGCTTGATTTTCAAAATTTTAATTGTTCTGCTATGATAAAAAACCATTTTCAAACCAGATTTTTTTCCAACAAAAGAAACCCATCAGCTTATTCTCCTCTTCACCAGTGATAGCAACAGAAAAACATGGAAGCTTTCACTTCCTTCTTCTTTTTTCTAGCCTATTTCATCAATCTCTCTCAAAATTTCCACTGCCCACCTTAAGATTTTGATAAAATCTCTATGAAAACTACCTCATACACTCATTACCATCATCAATTTCACCAATTTTAGCTTAGGTTTTATAGAGCTTTGTGAGAGAAGATGAAGATGGAGTGAGAAAGCTTCAACAATGGTAAGAAATGGTTTCCTACACTTCTATTACTTGATATTTGTTGGGAAATTATATGAAAAAGCTTAGATAGAATTTATATTAATTACTAGTTATATTTTTGGTTTATGGAAAATGATGAAATAGTTATTAATGGATGTTCAAGCTTGATTTATCATGGAATAAAACTTGTGGAGGCTTGATTTAGTGTTATAAAGCATCCATTGCATTATGTGAAATTCCATTGCATGATGTGTATTATGGAACTCTAAAATGTGGAAGAAAAGTTATGAGTGGCCATGTGATGTTTTGTTAGTCAACTATGAAAAATTGAATTATTAAGTGTCATGGAAAAATTTTAGGCATGTTAGGGTATTACTGAACATGTGTGAACCATGCCACTAATATTAAAAGGTTGAATAATGTCATTATGGCCAAATTATGTTAAAATGTAAAGTCTTACTTAATGTTGATAAGAGCATATAGAAGCTATAATATGAAAATAGCCATAATATGAAATTGAAAATTAAACATTGAAAACTTGTATAAGGCCTAATTAACAATGTGAAATGAAATGTATATATGTGAAAGCATTTGGGTGCCTAAAAGTAGTGATAAGCAAAGGAATTGCCTGCCACATTATTAGATATGAAAACTGAAATAAAAGAATCTAAGTGACTGTAAATCATGTTTATAACCGAAATGAATATGTTATGAGAAATGAAAGTGACTGCTAATTTCTGTTTTAATGGCATGATCTGTAACACTTCTTACCCGTATTCAACGCCGGAACAGGGTACGAGGCATTACTAGACTTATACGTAAACAACTATACAACCAGAGACATGATTTTCCACTCAAATTTAGAAACTTTTCATATCACCTCTTAAACAAGCCTACAAGGCCTAAATCACACTTTAGGAACGGTTCGAGACCAAATCGAACTATTTAAAAGATCCTTAAAAAGACTTAGAAAATTTTCATCAAACAGTCCACACTCCCGTGAGGAGAAAAAGACAAGCCCGTGTGGAACTTCACACGCCCGTGTAGATTTATTTCTCATTTCGAACCACAAGGGTTTTCACACGGCCGGAGACATGCCCGTGTCCCTAGCCTGTGTCCCTCACACGGCCACGACACGCCCGTGTCTTAGCCTGTGTGCAAAAACCTTGACATTCTGTTTCTGACGTCATCACCCCATAAATGTCACATGGCCAAGGCACACACCCGTGTCCTTCGACCATGTGGCAAATTAAATTCATAATTCAAGTGCAAACTTCACACGGGCTGGGCACAAGCCCATGTACTATAGCCGTGCCTTCCACACGGTTGCAACATACGACCGTGTCTCCACCCGTGTGGTTACTACTGAGCATACTAACTTGCAAACCTAGCATACAGGGGGACACATGGCTTAACCACACGCCCATGAGGCTGACCGTGTGTCATAGATGGTCTAGACAAACGCCTATGTGTCTACCCGTGTAGACAAGAACGAGGCTATTTGCCAAGCTCTATCTACTACCCCAACTCATACAAACATAAATCACACTAAACCATCAACTCATTCATACATAATTAAACCAAGTAAATCAACCATGCAACTTTCACATTCATGAATAACCTCATCATTTCATAGATTAATAAGAGAGAGCCATCAACTATGGCCTTATAAAAAAGAATTCATCTTTGAATGAGCCCAACACATTTGGCCAGAACAATATGACATTCAACTAAGTCTAGTTCTTATACATTCCATACTCAAAATGCTAAATCTAATTATACCAAGATGTGCTGATAGTATGGGTGATCTTTTGACTATCTCCGTATCCCGAGCGGGCTCTTCGACACTATAAAACAAGCAAAAAGAGAAGGGAGTAAGCTTTAAGCTTAGTAAGTCTATATGTAAACAATATACATCATAGAACATCTTTATCAATCAAGAATATTATTTGCTAAATACAAACAATCAAAGTCCTCATAACCATACTTACTCATTTCAAACCTCACCATATCTCATACATATATCATATAACATTGCTCACATTTACTTGCATTTATACCCTGCACTTATTACCACAAAGCCACATGTAATTTTACTTAGACAAGTTTCTAGATGAACACTTCAGAATATTATTGGATACTTGGTGGTTTCGCATACAACCCACCATTTAATAATTTACAAGGTGGTATCACACCCAGCCCACCAATAATTACAAGTTTACAGTGGTATCGCACACAACCCACCAATGATAATACATACGATGGTATCGCACACAGCCCATCGTTAATAAACAACAAGGTGGTATCGCACACAGCCCACTAATAATTACATATTTACGGATATCTATCCGTACCCATATTCTTATCCTGAAGGTTTATCTGAGAATTTCCCAATTTTCTGCCATTTTTAAATAAATCTCACCAATAAGCATTTATATCCACACAATGCATTAATCAGTAAAAACATTTGTAATAAGGATGTATCGTTTACACATAAACTTACCTCGATACTAAATATGTCAGTTTGCAATTTAGTTCGTAACCTTGCCTTTTCCCCAGTCAAGGTTGATTCCAAGTTCTTCTCGATCTATAATGACATATTTAACTTATTAAATCACCACATTATTCAAAACATTGCAAAATTTCTATTTTGGCAAAATAACCATTTTGCTCCTATACTTTACAAAATTACACCTTTGCCTCTAGGCTCGTAAAATGAAATGTGTTCATTTTTCACATATCCAAGCCTAGCTGATTCATTTACTCTCTTATAGCAACTCACAATTTTAACTATTTCACACATTTACTATCCATTTTACAACATTTACAAAAAGGTCCTTTTAGGTGTTTTCATGGAAACACCTTTCACAAAAGTTATTTATTTAACAACCATAATTTATTTTCTTCCCTAAAAACTCAGCAAACAACATAAGAACTCTCATGGAAAATTCCTAAACTTTCAACCATTTTGTAAAATAGTCCCCTCTTTAGGTAGCTTAAGCTTTAGGGGTTCCAAAAACACAAAAATCATAAAAAAAAAAAAAACCATCATAATCACTTACTTGCAAGAGGATAGCTTGGCTGAAAGTTTGAGCTTAAAAACCCCTATTCTTGCTAGAATTTTCAGTGGAAGAAGAAATGAAAATAGGAAAAGATGATAGCTTCTTTATTTTATGTTATTTTATTCAATTAAGTCACCAAAACTCACCTAACCATTGACCAATTTGATTTTCTTATCCCTAAGGCCGGCCATCACTTCCCCAATGGCCTAATTGCACTTTAAGGACCTCCAATTGAATATTCTATAGCTATTAGACACCTCTAGCTTGTAAAATAAAACTTTCACACTTTATGCGATTCAGTCCTTTTTCACAATTAAGCATGCAATCACCAAAATTTTCATGCACTCATATAATCATGATATAACACATAAAATAATATTAAAACTAATTTATCCGACCTCAAATTAGTGGTTTCGAAACCACTATTTTGACTAGCCCCAAAATCTGGTTGTTATATGAGCCATGTAAATTTTAATGCTTTCTAATAAAGTGGCAAATGCCATGTGATATTTACTAAATTCTAGTAGAGTAACAAATGTCACGAGAAATTTGTACTAAAATTGAAAATTAAAATGAAATGGAAAATTGTACAAAACTAATAATGATTTGATAAGAAATAATTTGATAAACCGAATTAATAAAACAAAGCCCTAGTAGCTTAGTGAGTTAGATAAGATATGATTGGCATGCCCACAGGGGACTTCTATTACTAGTACTTTGGTAATTTTATTATTAGTACTTCGGTACTTCTATTACTAGCACTGCGGTGCTTCTGTTGCTAGAACTTTAGTATGATACTATTCTAATCTTCAGACACTAACGCCACAATGTTTCTGTTATTATGGTGTGTTAGCTGGTTAGCCCTGAGCATCCAACCTTTGTTTCTAAGTCTACTTAGGGCGTAACTAATTGTAAACTAATTAATAAGACTAACCATGAACATAAGGAAAAAAGTACCAATAATGGTACGTAATAACAAGTCCGCTACCAATATTTTTGACAGTCCGAGTCTATTTTCCTTTTACCATAAGGATTTGGTTTGTCAGGTTCCTTTGGTTTAAGGTTTTCATAATCGTATGGATCTGGAGGTTCCGTATCCATAGGATCTGGAATTTCTATCTTTTCTTCTGTTGAGGTTTCTTCCTCATCAGAATTATCTGTTGTAACACAAATTTCCAAATTCGTGTTACTGCTACTTCCAACACAAATTCCTAAATCTGTGTCTTCAGTTTTATTTTCTAAATTATCATTATCATTAGAACTATCATCACTACTATCATCAGTAGCGTCATAGTTTAACATATAATGATAATTATATTTATTAAAAAGTTCTTTATGTTCTTCATAAAGATCTTCTATTAATTTCAGATATTCGACCTTTTCAAGATCGTCATACATTTTTAGAAAATTGGTTTTTCCAATGTTCTATTAAATTTTATAACTATCAAAATCATATTTTGTTGTTTTCATTTTTAATTTTTATTTTCTTTTTCTTTTTTAAAGTTAGTATTATCATCGAAGAATAATCTTCATCGATAAAGTTAATATTATATTATCATACAGTAATATAATGGTCCTAAATCTAGATCTCGAATCTATAATGTTAGTATTATTAATTACATGATCTAATTTATTATTTACATCGGATAATAACTCCTTAGATTTGCTATTCAAATCTAATTACATTACTTCTCCCATATTATCTAATTTTTCTTCTATTTTATTTACTTTACTAAATAATTTACCGAAATAAGAAGTTGTTATATCTACAAGAGAATTGATACCTTGGCTAAGAGCCGTTAAATTATTTTCATTCTTAGAATCTATATGCATGGTGTGATTACAAGTTTTATCTTTATATAAACACTCTATTTTTTCCATTATTATTATTATTATCTCTGGTACCTAAAACCTTCTGTGTCTTAAACGACCTCTCAAAGCCTAAACGACACCCCTGGTCTTAACGGCGACGAGGACAAACAACAGACATATGGGTTTTGAGACAACAACAACAGTAATGAAATCAACAGAAATGAAAATAGTCAAGATAGAAACTTACAGTCAGAACCACGATATAAAACTCCAGAAATCGTTACTCCGGGGCTCCAAAGAGGAGGGTTCCTCTGATACCAATTACGGGGGGGGAGGAGGAGGAGGAGAAGGAGGAGGAGAAGGAGGAGAAGGGTGAGAGTGGTAGCGGAAGGGAAGGATATATCGTGAGAATGAAAATATTATTTATAGAAGAAAAGATAATTTACAAAAGTTCTTGAAGAAAGCAAGAGAGCTTGCAGAATTCAAGAGAAAATGAAAACTAAGAAAACTAAGAAACTAAGTTCAGATATTTCGCTCTCGCCTTTCAAGGCTTACATCAATGCCTATTTATAACAAAAGAAAATAAACTAGAATCTAATTACATTTGGAGTCCGGGGAAATGTCCGGATAAGAATAAAGAATTAAATTCTAATCTAAAAAATTTGGTGTCCGAATAGTATCTGTAATAATGACACTTTCGGCTTCTTTTGTCAGGTTGCCATCATGGTGTCTTCCACGTAGCTTCCTATTTTGTCTTGTAGCAATCATGGTGTCTTCCACGTTGCTTCCTCTATCGTCATGGAATACGTCATGGTGGTTTCCACGCGTCTTCCTCTTTCGTCATGGATGACTTCATGGTTTTTTCCACGTGTCTTCCTTGCAGCTTCCTTGGATGTGACTGTTTGTCTTCATCCTTCCTGGATGTTCCTCAGGTTTGTTTCTTCAATCTCGTCCAGGTGAAGTGAATCGGTGATGGAGGTGGTGAGTTCCATTTCTCCATTATCTCTGGATCTCGGTGCTAACGGATAATCGTCAAGTTCCATTTCCGCCATTTTTGTTAACAGGGAAATTGCTTCTTCAGTTTGGTCTTGGGCTTCATCTACTTTATCGGGGTTTCCAATATCGTAGGCCAAAACTCTTCTTCCATCGGTCCAAAAACGATATGAGTCTTGATGTAGCATATGTTGGGCCATGGTAACCAAATCAATTCCGGTTTGGACTTGATAATGGGTGAAGTTCTCGTGGCAATAGTCAATGGTTGTTGACAAATGCTCCGGATCTTCATGGGCTGCTAAGAGGTTTTTTCCTCCAAGCCAAGTAGAAATTTTCCAAATTTGATAAGGCTGATAGAATTTTTCTCTTTCAGCGATACCAATAAGGGTACATATTTCAATATGAAAATAATAGACAAAATCATCGATATCCGTAAAATGAGATAATCGAGACTTGACTATCGCTGGAAAATCTTTAATTAAATCAAAAGAAAGGTTTTGAACTGTAATTTCTTTTACAAAACCCCATTCAATACTGGTTATATCGAATGGCTCGTGATTTAACCGAAATTTAACGGTGGGTAGGTTTTCTCCCATCGCATTAGTAAAAATATATGCTTGATGAAAATATTTTCTAAACGTTTCTAAAAATAGAGTTTGTTGTTTACAAATCTCTTGTTTTATTCTTGAAAATATTTCCATAGGTAAAACTTGTCTACATTTGTTATATAGACAGATTCGAAACATTTTATTAAAAATAGGAGTAGTTCTCCCTTTGTTAATAAAATATTGAAATATATCAAGAAGATTGTTTATCTCCTTAATATCTGTATATTCAACTAGGAGTTCATCCCAGTCTCTGTATAATATACTATTATATAGCAAATCTTCGGCTTGATTTGTCTCAGTTGTTTTTTCAACTAAGAAATTTGAGAACTGTGAGAGAGATCGCCGAAAATTGGCTTTTTGCTCAAGACAATGGTTTTTCCATATCTTGTTAATAAAGAAATAATAATCCTGGTCTAACCCTGGATTATAAAAATCTTTAATTTGGGGTATTTCAAGAACAGGTTGTTTTTTCAACGTATTCTCGATATCTTTTAGGACTTCAGAATAGGATTTGTATTCTGAATCGATTTTGAGAAAACTCAAAATATGAATGAATAGGAGATTCAAATGGTTGGTTTACCATCTGACTTTGGGACGGTGTTCCTAATGGTTGGTTTACCATAGGATTCGTATGGATCATAATATTCTTGATGAGAATAATATGGAATTTGAGTAGTAGCAATAAATCCTTGTTTAGAACTTATTGGTACCTGTGCAGAAATAAATCCTTGTTTAGGACTTATTTGTGAAGTCGCAACCATACATCCTTGTTGAGGGTTTGATGGTGCTTTAGTAATTTTAGTCATAAATCCTTGGTTAGGACTTACTTGAGAAGATGCGACCACGAATCCTTGTTTAGAATTCTTTGGTGCTTTTGGATTAGCGATGCAACCATGAATCCTTGTTTGGAGTTCATTGGTGCTTTTCCTTTATTGGGTTTTTATGAACCGTAGTCCATTCTCCCATTTTTATTTCAAGAGGCTTTTTACCTCTATCCATTAGGCTCTTAAGATAATCGAAAAACATTAGTATTTAAATATTGGTTTGAAACTAATAATGTTTCTACACGGATAATACTACTGATTTCCTATTTATAGAAAATGGTAAATATTGTTTTAAAAATTATTTCCTAATAGTATATCTCCATACATATCGAGAAGGCATAATAATTTAGGTATTACAAATCTTACATTGTTTATGTAGATTGGTATATTTTTAGCTTTATAATGGATAATAGTTTTGTTACCATTTATTCCATTAATATTTATTTTATTTTGATGTTTCCCAATATTTTTAGAATTGCCTTTCTTCCGCAACTACTTGTTGTAGCTCCAAGATCTAATAGAGCATGTAAAGAGTATTTTTATAATCTTTATCATGTATTTCTATTTTTATATATTATTTTCAATAAGGTTTTCTTTTGAAAATTGTATTTCTTCCATTCTAGTGTTTCTAGAATTTCTTGAAGGTGATGTAGGAAAAATAGGTATTTGAATGGTTTTCATACCTATTGGTGTATTTGTATTTTCCTCATATTCGTCGGTTTGAGAATTCTCGATACCAATAGCGGGGGAGGAGGAGGAAGGAGGAGGAAGGTGAGTGGTAGCGGAAGGAAGGTTATATCGTGAGAATGAAAATATTATTTATAGAAGAAAAGATAATTTACAAAAGGTTCTTGAAGAAAGCAAGAGAACTTGCAGAATTCAAGAGAAAATGAAAACTAAAAAAAACTAAGTTAGTATTTTCCGATCCGCCTTTCAAGGCTTACATCAATGCCTATTTATAATAAAAGAAAATAAACTAGAATCTAATTACATTTGAGGTCCGGAAATGTCCGGATAAGAATAAAGAATTAAATTCTAATCTATAAATTTGGTGTCCGAATAGTATCCGTAATAGTGATACTTTCGCTTTTTTTGTCGTTGCCATCATGGTGTCTTCCACGTAGCTTCCTATCTTGTCTTGTAGCAATCATGGTTTCTTCCACGTTGCTTCCTCTGTCGTCATGGAGTACGTCATGGTTTTTTCCACGCGTCTTCCTCTTTCGTCATGGATGACTTCATGGTTGTTTCCACGCGTCTTCCTTGTAGCTTCCTTGGATGTGACTGGTTGTCTTCATCCTTCCTGGATGTTTCTCAGGTTCATTTCTTCGATTTCGTCCAGGTGAAGTGAGTCCGGTGATGGAGCCGGTGAGTTCCATTTTCCATTATCTCTCGGATCTCCGGTGCTAACGGATAATCTTCAGTTCCATTTCCGCCATTTTTGTTAACAGGGAAATTGCTTCTTCATTTTGAGTTTGGGTTTCTTCTACTTTGTCGGGGTTTCCGATATCGTAGGCCAAAACTCTTCTTCCATCGGTCCAAAATAAATATGAATCTTGATGTAGCATATGTTGGGCCATGGTAACCAAATCAATTCCGGTTTGGATTTGATAATGGGTAAAGTTCTCGTGGCAATAGTCAATGGTTGTTGACAAATGCTCCGGATCTTCTTGGGCTGCTAAGAGGTTTTTTCCTCCAAGCCAAGTAGAAATTTTCCAGATTTGATAAGGCTGATAGAATTTTTCTCTTTCAGCAATACCAATAAGAGTAAATATTTCAATGTGAAAATAATAGACAAAATCATCGATATCCGTAAAATGAGATAATCGAGACTTGACTATCGCTGGAAAATCTTTAATTAAATCAAAAGAGAGATTTTGGACTGTAATTTCTTTTACAAATCCCCATTCAATCTTGGTTATATCGAATGGCTCATGATTTAACCGAAATTTAATGGTGGGTAGATTTTCTCCCATCGCATTAGTAAAAATATATGCTTGATGAAAATATTTTCTAAAAGTTTCTAAAAATAGAGTTTGTTGTTTACAAATCTCTTGTTTTATTCTTGAAAATATTTCCATAGGTAAAACTTGTCTACATTTGTTATATAGACAGATTCAAACATTTTATTAAAAATAGGAGTAGTTCTCCTTTGTTAATAAAATATTGAAATATATCAAGAAGATTGTTTATCTCCTTAATATCTCATATTCAACTAGGAGTTCATCCCATCTCAGATAATATACTATTATATAGCAAATCTTCTATTGGATTTGTCTCGATTTGTTTTTCAACTAAGAAATTTGAGAAGCTGTGAGAGAGATCGCCGAAAATTGGCTTTTTGCTCAAGACAATGGTTTTTCCATATCTTGTTAATAAAGAAATAATAATCCGGGGCCAATCCTGGATTATAAAAATCTTTAATTTGGGGGACTTCGAGAGTTGGTTGTTTTTTCAACGTGATCTCGATATCTTTTAGGACTTCAGAATAGGATTTGTATTCTGAATCAGGATTTTGAGAAAAATAAGAAGGAATAGGAGATTCAAATGGTTGGTTTACCATCTGATTTTGGGACGGTGTTCCAAATGGTTGGTTTACCATTGGATTCGGGTAAGGAACATAATATTCTTGATGAGAATAATATGGAATTTGTGTAGCAATAAATCCTTGTTTAGAACTTATTGGTACTTGTGCAGAAATAAATCCTTGTTTAGGACTTATTTGTGAAGTTGCAACCATACATCCTTGTTGAGGACTTATTGGTGCTTCAGATAATTTAGTCATAAATCCTTGATTAGGACTTACTTGAGAAGATGCAGGTGATACAGCCACGAATCCTTGTTTAGGATTTGATGGTGTTTTTGGGCTTTGTTTTGCAACCACGAATCCTTGTTTGGAGTTCATTGGTGCTTTTCCCTTATTGGGCTTTTTATGAACCGTAGTCCATTCTCCCATTTTTATTTCAAGAGGCTTTTTACCTCTGTCCATTAGGTCTGCTAAGATAATCAGAAACATTAGTATTTAAATATTCTGTTTTTCAGAATATGGAATTTCTTTTAATAAATATTTCCTAACATAAAAATATATTCTTTTATAAAATTATTTCCTAAAATTAATTCATATAATATTTCATTTAGGAATTTATTTCCTCATTTAAACATATTTCTAAATCTTGTTCTTCAAGATTTTTTATCATTTTCTTTAATATTTTTCCTTTGTTAGGACAATTTGTTGCATAATGACCTTCTTCATCACAAATAAAAAGCATTTAAATATTTGTTTTTATTTTTATTAGAAGTTTTCTTCTAACAAATTTTTCTTTTTATCATTAGGATTATATTTTTATTAGATTTCCATCTAGATAACTTATATTTTTTGTTTTTATAGGGCTTTGAACGTGTATTATTACATCCAAATTCCCATTCGCCTTCTAACATTTTTACTAAATTATCATCCGTATTTATAACTTAACTTATTTTTGACTTGTTTAGCACGCTTTACTTTGTAAGCAATGTAATATTATTCTTTCTTTAGCATTAATTCTATTACCTATAGTATCTATTTATCGATATGTTTTTGCCAATATCTGAATTACTATATTTTATAATGAAAGAAGCATATTTGTTTATGCAAATTTCATCCCAAGGTGGTGGTAGTTTATGAAAGTATTGGTTTTCCAAAAGTCTATACTTTCATTTTTAATTTTTGATATTCATGAAGAAATTTTTTAGAAAAGTCTTCAAGATATCGATATCACATAATTTTAATTTTGATTGAATATAATAAGGATTGGCTATCCTAATATCTTTTTATTAGTATAACCACAAAACTCTATTTTAAGAATTGAGGTTAATCCTTTTAATAAATCTTTAGGGTTCCTATTTGATTAATAAGTTGACCCTTTTGTTCTTTTCTCTGTGCCTTCTTCCATAGTTTGAATTTAGGAATTGTAGAACATCTCCTTGAAATGTTCCTACAAAATAATTTAAGAATTTTTCTTTGGTCCTAATTTAATATCCTTTGTACTATAGTTGTTTACTACAATAGTCATGGAATCTTTTTAGCCCAATCATCTATGGTTTTTGTAGATAGTCCTATAGAGGAACGTTAGTTAAATCTAAGTATATTCCTCCTTGAGCAACATTTCTTTTATTTAGATCATCTATCCTGCTTTGGAATAGATATCGATTATTTTACTTGACTAGATTCTCCCTAGGTGTTTCGCTTTCATATGTCTTGTGTAGCTATATTTTCTATATTATTATCATCTAAGATTAATGTTGTGTTTTCAACATTTTCATAGATTTTATTCATAGATCTCAGGTTGTCATCTTTTTGACAGTCCGAGTCTATTTTCCTTTTACCATAAAGATCTCGTTTGTTAGGTTCTTTTGGTTTAAGGTTTTTATAATCGTATGGATCTGGGGGTTCCGTATCCATAGGATCTGGAATTTCTATATTTTCTTCTGTTGAGGTTTCTTCCTCATCAGAATCTTGAGATGTAACACAAATTTCTAAATTTGTGTTACTGCTACTTCCAACACAAATTCCTAAATCTGTGTCTTCAGTTTTATTATCTATAATATAACTATCATTATTATCAAGACCATCATCACTACTATTATCAGTAGTGTCATAGTTTAACATATAATGATAATTATATTTATTAAAGAGTTCTTTATGTTCTTCATAAAGATCTTCTATTAATTTTATATTCGACCTTTTCTAGATCGTCATCCTGCTTTAGAAAATTGGTTTTTCCAATGTTCTATTAAATTTTATAACTATCAAAATCATATTTTGTTGTTTTTCATTTTTAATTTTTATTTTCTTTTCTTTTTAAAGTTAGTATTATCATCTCAAGAATAATCTTCATCGATAAAGTTAATATTATATTACTATTACTGTAATATAATGGTCCTAAGTCTAGATCGAATCTATAATGTTAGAGTTATTAATTACATTATCTAATTTATTATTTACATCGGATAATAACTCCTTAGATTTGCTATTCAAATCTAATTACATTATTCTCCCAAATTATCTAATTTTTCTTCTATTTTATTTACTTTACTAAATAATTTACCAAAATAAGAAGTGGTTATATCTACAAGGGAATTGATACCTTGGCTTAGAGCCGTTATATTATTTTCATTCTTAGAATCTATATGCATGGTGTGATTACAAGTTTTATCTTTATATAAACAGTCTATCTTTTCCATTAATATTATTATCTCTGGTACCTAAAACCTTCTGTGTCTTAAACGACCTCTCAACGCCTAAACGACACCCCTGGTCTTAACGGCTACGAGGACAAACGACAGACATATGGGTTTTGAGACAACAACAGTAATGAAATCAACAGAACTGAAATAGTAAAGACAGAAACTTACAGTCAGAACCACGATATAAAACTCCAGAAATCGTTACTCCGGGGCTCCAAAGAGGAGGGTTCCTCTGATACCAATAGCGGGGGGAGGAGGGAGGAGGAAGGAGGAAGGGTGAGTGGTAGCGGAAGGGAAGGTTATATCGTGAGAATGAAAATATTATTTATAGAAGAAAAGATAATTTACAAAAGGTTCTTGAAGAAAGCAAGAGAACTTGCAGAATTCAAGAGAAAATGAAAACTAAAAAAAACTAAGTTAGTATTTTCCGATCTGCCTTTCAAGGCTTACATCAATGCCTATTTATAATAAAAGAAAAATAAACTAGAATCTAATTACATTTGAGGTCCGGGGAAATGTCCGGATAAGAATAAAGAATTAAATTCTAATCTATAAAATTTGGTGTCCGAATAGTATCTGTAATAGTGATACTTTCGGCTTCTTTTGTCAGGTTGCCATCATGGTGTCTTCCACGTAGCTTCCTATCTTGTCTTGTAGCAATCATGGTTTCTTCCACGTTGCTTCCTCTGTCGTCATGGAGTACGTCATGGTTTTTTCCACGCGTCTTCCTCTTTCGTCATGGATGACTTCATGGTTGTTTCCACGCGTCTTCCTTGTAGCTTCCTTGGATGTGACTGGTTGTCTTCATCCTTCCTGGATGTTTCTCAGGTTCATTTCTTCGATTTCGTCCAGGTGAAGTGAGTCTGGTGATGGAGCCGGTGAGTTCCAGCTTTCCATTATCTCTCGGATCTCCGGTGCTAACGGATAATCTTCGAGTTCCATTTCCGCCATTTTTGTTAACAGGGAAATTGCTTCTTCATTTTGAGTTTGGGTTTCTTCTACTTTGTCGGGGTTTCCGATATCGTAGGCCAAAACTCTTCTTCCATCGGTCCAAAATAAATATGAATCTTGATGTAGCATATGTTGGGCCATGGTAACCAAATCAATTCCGGTTTGGATTTGATAATGGGTAAAGTTCTCGTGGCAATAGTCAATGGTTGTTGACAAATGCTCCGGATCTTCTTGGGCTGCTAAGAGGTTTTTTCCTCCAAGCCAAGTAGAAATTTTCCAGATTTGATAAGGCTGATAGAATTTTTCTCTTTCAGCAATACCAATAAGAGTAAATATTTCAATGTGAAAATAATAGACAAAATCATCGATATCCGTAAAATGAGATAATCGAGACTTGACTATCGCTGGAAAATCTTTAATTAAATCAAAAGAGAGATTTTGGACTGTAATTTCTTTTACAAATCCCCATTCAATACTGGTTATATCGAATGGCTCATGATTTAACCGAAATTTAATGGTGGGTAGATTTTCTCCCATCGCATTAGTAAAAATATATGCTTGATGAAAATATTTTCTAAAAGTTTCTAAAAATAGAGTTTGTTGTTTACAAATCTCTTGTTTTATTCTTGAAAATATTTCCATAGGTAAAACTTGTCTACATTTGTTATATAGACAGATTCGAAACATTTTATTAAAAATAGGAGTAGTTCTCCCTTTGTTAATAAAATATTGAAATATATCAAGAAGATTGTTTATCTCCTTAATATCTATATTCAACTAGGAGTTCATCCAGTCTACTATAATATACTATTATATAGCAAATCTTCGGCTGGATTTGTCTCAGTTGTTTTTTCAACTAAGAAATTTGAGAACTGTGAGAGAGATCGCCGAAAATTGGCTTTTTGCTCAAGACAATGGTTTTTCCATATCTTGTTAATAAAGAAATAATAATCCGGGGCCAATCCTGGATTATAAAAATCTTTAATTTGGGGACTTCAGAGTTGGTTGTTTTTCAACGTGATCTCGATATCTTTTAGGACTTCAGAATAGGATTTGTATTCTGAATCAGGATTTTGAGAAAAATAAGAAGGAATAGGAGATTCAAATGGTTGGTTTACCATCTGATTTTGGGACGGTGTTCCAAATGGTTGGTTTACCATTGGATTCGTAAGGAACATAATATTCTTGATGAGAATAATATGGAATTTGTGTAGCAATAAATCCTTGTTTAGAACTTATTGGTACTTGTGCAGAAATAAATCCTTGTTTAGGACTTATTTGTGAAGTTGCAACCATACATCCTTGTTGAGGACTTATTGGTGCTTCAGATAATTTAGTCATAAATCCTTGATTAGGACTTACTTGAGAAGATGCAGGTGACACAGCCACGAATCCTTGTTTAGGATTTGATGGTGTTTTTGGGCTTTGTTTTGCAACCACGAATCCTTGTTTGGAGTTCATTGGTGCTTTTCCCTTATTGGGCTTTTTATGAACCGTAGTCCATTCTCCCATTTTTATTTCAAGAGGCTTTTTTCCTCTATCCATAAGGCCTGCTAAGATAATCAACAAATATAAATATTGGTTTCGAAACTAATGACGTTTCTACACCGCATAATATTATCGATTTCTTATTTATAGAAAACGGTAAATATTGTTTTATAAAATTATTTCCTAATAATATATCTCCGCATATATCGGGTAGACATAATAATTTAGGAATTATAAATCTTACATTGTTTATGTAGATTGGTATGTTTTAGCTTTATAATGGATAATAGTTTTATTACCATTTATCCCATTAATATTTATTTTATTTTGATGTGTTCCCAATATTTTTCGGGAATTGCCTTTCTCCTACAACTGCTTGTTGTAGCTCCAGTATCTAATAAAGCATGTAAAGAGTATTTTTTATAATCTTTATCATGTAGTTCTATTTTTATATATGTATTTTCAATAAGATTTTCTTTTGAAAATTGTATATCCTCTATTCTAGTGTTTCTAGAATTTCTAGAGGGTGATGTAGGAAAAATAGGTATCTGAATGGTTTTCATACCTATTGGTGTATTTGTATTTTCTTCGTATTCCTCTGTTTGAGAACTAGAAGGTAATACTAAATTATCATCCGTATTTGTAATCAAATTATTTTTGAAATACAATTTATCACCAGATGACATGTATTCGATAGTACTTACCGGTTTAGAAGTACTAGCATTATTGGTATTTCCTATGACCCAGTCTTTTGGTATCGATAGGTCTTTTAAGTGTAATAGCTTGGGCTGAATTTCTGTAGTAAATTTATTGGGCTCAAAAAGCTCAATAATTTTATTGTTTATTTCTTTTATTTCAACCTCAGCTGTATTAGTATATTCATTAATAGAAGTCCAGCTGATTGCAAGATCTTCTGCTAAATCACTAATATCAGAATTTTTTGTCTGAATTCTAAGGCAAAGACACTCTTCTATTAGAGGATCTGTTATAGAGATAAAGTAATTAGGTTTTACCTTGAATCCTATAACGCCTGTATGAAGATTTGATTGAATTCCTCCAATAAGTGCTTTTATTGGATTTTCAAATCTTTTATCTAATAATATAGCTATAATAGGAACATCATGACCTCTTCTGAATAAAGCTCTGATTGTTATCATGATTACTCCTAAATGTATATATCGGACTTGAGGATATTTTTTCCTAATCCGTTTTATTTTTTCTTTAGTAAATAAGGGAATTTCTGTTAATCCACCTTTAGTATCCTTAGCGACTGTGTTACCGCTAATTTTTTCTATGTGCCTTGTTGACCATAGTTTGAATTTAGATATTTTATATATTTCTTCTTTAGAAATATTATTTTTATTAATTTTTTCTATTATATCATCAGAGAGATCTGTTTCTTCTCCGATTATACTACCTAATTTAATATCCTGTTGTTCAGAATATGGAATTTCTTCTAATTGGTTTTTAGAAGTGTTTCCTAACATAAATATATATTCTTCTTTAGAATCTTTTTTAGATTCTCTTTCGAACTCATCTATCCTGTTTGGTGTAGATGTTAATTTACTAATTTTATTGGGGTAGAATACTGGTTTTAATTCTACTAGCGAATTTTGACTATCATATTTTTGATAATCTCCATTTACTATTTTTTCCCAATATTTTTTCATTTTATAACAGTCTTCTGTTTGAAGATTTGTTATCTGATTATTTTTACTATAGGGATCTAGTTTGTCTATTTCCCTAGGCTTAGTTATTTTATATTCATATGGATCTGGTTGTTCCGTATCCGGAAATTCTAATAGTATAATAGAATTTATATTATCATCTAAGATTAATGTTGTGTTTTCAACATTTTCATAGATTTTATTCATAGATCTCAGGTTGTCATTTGTTTGAAAATCTGAGTCTATTTTCCTTTTACCATAAAGATCTCGTTTGTTAGGTTCTTTTGGTTTAAGGTTTTTATAATCGTATGGATCTGGGGGTTCCGTATCCATAGGATCTGGAATTTCTATATTTTCTTCTGTTGAGGTTTCTTCCTCATCAGAATCTTGAGATGTAACACAAATTTCTAAATTTGTGTTACTGCTACTTCCAACACAAATTCCTAAATCAGTCTTCGCTTTATTATTTATAATAAATTATCATTATTATCAAGACCATCATCACTACTATTATCGGTAGTGTCATAGTTTAACATATAATGATAATTATATTTATTAAAGAGTTCTTTATGTTCTTCATAAAGATCTTCTATTAATTTTATATTCGACCTTTTCTAGATCGTCATCCTGCTTTAGAAAATTGGTTTTCCAATGTTCTATTAAATTTTATAACTATCAAAATCATATTTTGTTGTTTTTCATTTTTAATTTTTATTTTCTTTTCTTTTTAAAGTTAGTATTATCATCCAAGAATAATCTTCATCTCGATAAAGTTAATATTATATTACTGTTACCGTAATATAATGGTCCTAAGTCTAGATCAGAATCTATAATGTTAGAGTTATTAATTACTTTATCCAATTTATTATTTACATCGGATAATAACTCCTTAGATTTGCTATTCAAATCTAATTCTGTTACTTCTCCCAAATTATCTAATTTTTCTTCTATTTTATTTACTTTACTAAATAATTTACCAAAATAAGAAGTGGTTATATCTACAAGGGAATTGATACCTTGGCTTAGAGCCGTTATATTATTTTCATTCTTAGAATCTATATGCATGGTGTGATTACAAGTTTTATCTTTATATAAACAGTCTATCTTTTCCATTAATATTATTATCTCTGGTACCTAAAACCTTCTGTGTCTTAAACGACCTCTCAACGCCTAAACGACACCCCTGGTCTTAACGGCTACGAGGACAAACGACAGACATATGGGTTTTGAGACAACAACAGTAATGAAATCAACAGAACTGAAATAGTAAAGACAGAAACTTACAGTCAGAACCACGATATAAAACTCCAGAAATCGTTACTCCGGGGCTCCAAAGAGGAGGGTTCCTCTGATACCAATAGCGGGGGGGAGGAGGAGGAGGAGGAAGGAGGAAGGGTGAGTGGTAGCGGAAGGGAAGGTTATATCGTGAGAATGAAAATATTATTTATAGAAGAAAAGATAATTTACAAAAGGTTCTTGAAGAAAGCAAGAGAACTTGCAGAATTCAAGAGAAAATGAAAACTAAAAAAAACTAAGTTAGTATTTTCCGATCTGCCTTTCAAGGCTTACATCAATGCCTATTTATAATAAAAGAAAAATAAACTAGAATCTAATTACATTTGAGGTCCGGGGAAATGTCCGGATAAGAATAAAGAATTAAATTCTAATCTATAAAATTTGGTGTCCGAATAGTATCTGTAATAATGACACTTTCGGCTTCTTTTGTCAGGTTGCCATCATGGTGTCTTCCACGTAGCTTCCTATCTTGTCTTGTAGCAATCATGGTTTCTTCCACGTTGCTTCCTCTGTCGTCATGGAGTACGTCATGGTTTTTTCCACGCGTCTTCCTCTTTCGTCATGGATGACTTCATGGTTGTTTCCACGCGTCTTCCTTGTAGCTTCCTTGGATGTGACTGGTTGTCTTCATCCTTCCTGGATGTTTCTCAGGTTCATCTCTTCAATCTCGTCCAGGTGAAGTGATTTTGGTGATGGTGCCGGTGAGTTCCAGCTTTCCATTATCTCTCGGATCTCCGGTGCTAACGGATAATCTTCGAGTTCCATTTCCGCCATTTTTGTTAACAGGGAAATTGCTTCTTCATTTTGAGTTTGGGTTTCTTCTACTTTTTCGGGGTTTCCGATGTCGTAGGCCAAAACTCTTCTTCCATCGGTCCAAAATAGATATGAATCTTGGTGTAGCATATGTTGGGCCATGGTAACCAAATCAATTCCGGTTTGGATTTGATAATGGGTAAAGTTCTCGTGGCAATAGTCAATGGTTGTTGACAAATGCTCCGGATCTTCTTGGGCTGCTAAGAGGTTTTTTCCTCCAAGCCAAGTAGAAATTTTCCAGATTTGATAAGGCTGATAGAATTTTTCTCTTCAAAGAATACCAATAAGAGTAAATATTTCAATGTGAAAATAATAGACAAAATCATCGATATCCGTAAAATGAGATAATCGAGACTTGACTATCATTGGAAAATCTTTAATTAAATCAAAAGAGAGATTTTGACTGTAATTTCTTTTACAAATCCCCATTCAATACTGGTTATATCGAATGGCTCATGATTTAACCGAAATTTTATGGTTGGTTAGATTTTCTCCCATCGCATTAGTAAAATATATGCTTGATGAAAATATTTTCTAAAAGTTTCTAAAAATAGAGTTTGTTGTTTACAAATCTCTTGTTTTATTCTTGAAAATATTTCCATAGGTAAAACTTGTCTACATTTGTTATATAGACAGATTCGAAACATTTTATTAAAAATAGGAGTAGTTCTCCCTTTGTTAATAAAATATTGAAATATATCAAGAAGATTGTTTATCTCCTTAATATCTCAGATATTCAACTAGGAGTTCATCCCAGTCTCTGTATAATATACTATTATATAGCAAATCTTCGGCTGGATTTGTCTCAGTTGTTTTTTCAACTAAGAAATTTGAGAACTGTGAGAGAGATCGCCGAAAATTGGCTTTTTGCTCAAGACAATGGTTTTTCCATATCTTGTTAATAAAGAAATAATAATCCGGGGCCAATCCTGGATTATAAAAATCTTTAATTTGGGGGACTTCGAGAGTTGGTTGTTTTTTCAACGTGATCTCGATATCTTTTAGGACTTCAGAATAGGATTTGTATTCTGAATCAGGATTTTGAGAAAAATAAGAAGGAATAGGAGATTCAAATGGTTGGTTTACCATCTGATTTTGGGACGGTGTTCCAAATGGTTGGTTTACCATTGGATTCGGGTAAGGAACATAATATTCTTGATGAGAATAATATGGAATTTGTGTAGCAATAAATCCTTGTTTAGAACTTATTGGTACTTGTGCAGAAATAAATCCTTGTTTAGGACTTATTTGTGAAGTTGCAACCATACATCCTTGTTGAGGACTTATTGGTGCTTCAGATAATTTAGTCATAAATCCTTGATTAGGACTTACTTGAGAAGATGCAGGTGATACAGCCACGAATCCTTGTTTAGGATTTGATGGTGTTTTTGGGCTTTGTTTTGCAACCACGAATCCTTGTTTGGAGTTCATTGGTGCTTTTCCCTTATTGGGCTTTTTATGAACCGTAGTCCATTCTCCCATTTTTATTTCAAGAGGCTTTTTTCCTCTATCCATAAGGCCTGCTAAGATAATCAACAAATATAAATATTGGTTTCGAAACTAATGACGTTTCTACACCGCATAATATTATCGATTTCTTATTTATAGAAAACGGTAAATATTGTTTTATAAAATTATTTCCTAATAATATATCTCCGTACATATCGGGTAGACATAATAATTTAGGAATTATAAATCTTACATTGTTTATGTAGATTGGTATGTTTTTAGCTTTATAATGGATAATAGTTTTATTACCATTTATCCCATTAATATTTATTTTATTTTTGACAGGTTCCCAATATTTTTCGGGAATTGCCTTTCTCCTACAACTGCTTGTTGTAGCTCCAGTATCTAATAAAGCATGTAAAGAGTATTTTTTATAATCTTTATCATGTAGTTCTATTTTTATATATGTATTTTCAATAAGATTTTCTTTTGAAAATTGTATATCCTCTATTCTAGTGTTTCTAGAATTTCTAGAGGGTGATGTAGGAAAAATAGGTATCTGAATGGTTTTCATACCTATTGGTGTATTTGTATTTTCTTCGTATTCCTCTGTTTGAGAACTAGAAGGTAATACTAAATTATCATCCGTATTTGTAATCAAATTATTTTTGAAATACAATTTATCACCGATGACATGTATTCGATAGTACTTACCGGTTTAGAAGTACTAGCATTATTGGTATTTCCTATGACCCATCTTTTGGTATCGATAGGTCTTTTAAGTGTAATAGCTTGGGCTGAATTTACAGTAGTAAATTTATTGGGCTCAAAAGCTCAATAATTTTATTGTTTATTTCTTTTATTTCAACCTCAATTGTATTAGTATATTCATTAATAGAAGTCCAAATTGATTGCAAGATCTTCTCGCTAAATCACTAATATCGTAATTTTTGTCCAATTCTAAGGCAAAGACACTCTTCTATTAGAGGATCTGTTATAGAGATAAAGTAATTAGGTTTTACCTTGAATCCTATAACGCCTGTATGAAGATTTGATTGAATTCCTCCAATAAGTGCTTTTATTGGATTTTCAAATCTTTTATCTAATAATATAGCTATAATAGGAACATCATGACCTCTTCTGAATAAAGCTCTGATTGTTATCATGATTACTCCTAAATGTATATATCGGACTTGAGGATATTTTTTCCTAATCCGTTTTATTTTTTCTTTAGTAAATAAGGGAATTTCTGTTAATCCACCTTTAGTATCCTTAGCGACTGTGTTACCGCTAATTTTTTCTATGTGCCTTGTTGACCATAGTTTGAATTTAGATATTTTATATATTTCTTCTTTAGAAATATTATTTTTATTAATTTTTTCTATTATATCATCAGAGAGATCTGTTTCTTCTCCGATTATACTACCTAATTTAATATCCTGTTGTTCAGAATATGGAATTTCTTCTAATTGGTTTTTAGAAGTGTTTCCTAACATAAATATATATTCTTCTTTAGAATCTTTTTTAGATTCTCTTCAACTCATCTATCCTGCTTTGGTGTAGATGTTAATTTACTAATTTTATTGGGGTAGAATATCGGTTTTAATTCTACTAGCTTAATTTTGACTATCATATTTTGATAATCTCCATTTACTATTTTTTCCCAATATTTTTCATTTTATAACATCTTACATTTGAAGATTTGTTATCGATTATTTTACTATAGGGATCTAGTTTGTCTATTTCCCTAGGCTTAGTTATTTTATATTCATATGGATCTCGTTGTTCGTGATCCTAAATTCTAATAGTATAATAGAATTTATATTATCATCTAAGATTAATGTTGTGTTTTCAACATTTTCATAGATTTTATTCATAGATCTCAGGTTGTCATTTGTTTGAAAATCTGAGTCTATTTTCCTTTTACCATAAAGATCTCGTTTGTTAGGTTCTTTTGGTTTAAGGTTTTTATAATCGTATGGATCTGGGGGTTCCGTATCCATAGGATCTGGAATTTCTATATTTTCTTCTGTTGAGGTTTCTTCCTCATCAGAATCTTGAGATGTAACACAAATTTCTAAATTTGTGTTACTGCTACTTCCAACACAAATTCCTAAATCTGTGTCTTCAGTTTTATTATCTATAATATAACTATCATTATTATCAAGACCATCATCACTACTATTATCAGTAGTGTCATAGTTTAACATATAATGATAATTATATTTATTAAAGAGTTCTTTATGTTCTTCATAAAGATCTTCTATTAATTTTATATTCGACCTTTTCTAGATCGTCATCCTGCTTTAGAAAATTGGTTTTCCAATGTTCTATTAAATTTTATAACTATCAAAATCATATTTTTGTTGTTTTTCATTTTTAATTTTTATTTTCTTTTCTTTTTTTTAAAGTTAGTATTATCATCTCAAGAGTCATCTTCATCTCGATAATGTTAATATTATATTACTATTACCGTAATATAATGGTCCTAAGTCTAGATCGAATCTATAATGTTAGAATTATTAATTACATGATCTAATTTATTATTTACATCGGATAATAACTCCTTAGATTTGCTATTCAAATCTAATTCTGTTACTTCTCCCAAATTATCTAATTTTTCTTCTATTTTATTTACTTTACTAAATAATTTACCAAAATAAGAAGTGGTTATATCTACAAGGGAATTGATACCTTGGCTTAGAGCCGTTATATTATTTTCATTCTTAGAATCTATATGCATGGTGTGATTACAAGTTTTATCTTTATATAAACACTCTATTTTTTCCATTAATATTATTATCTCTGGTACCTAAAACCTTCTGTGTCTTAAACGACCTCTCAACGCCTAAACGACACCCCTGGTCTTAACGGCTACGAGGACAAACGACAGACATATGGGTTTTGAGACAACAACAGTAATGAAATCAATGAAATCAAATAGTAAAGATGAAAACTTACAATGTAACCACGATATAAAACTCCAGAAATCGTTACTCCGGGGCTCCAAAGAGGAGGGTTCCTCTGATACCAATAGCGGGGGGGAGGAGGAGGAGGAAGGAGGAAGGGTGAGTGGTAGCGGAAGGGAAGGTTATATCGTGAGAATGAAAATATTATTTATAGAAGAAAAGATAATTTACAAAAGGTTCTTGAAGAAAGCAAGAGAACTTGCAGAATTCAAGAGAAAATGAAAACTAAAAAAAAACTAAGTTAGTATTTTCCGATCTGCCTTTCAAGGCTTACATCAATGCCTATTTATAATAAAAGAAAAATAAACTAGAATCTAATTACATTTGAGGTCCGGGGAAATGTCCGGATAAGAATAAAGAATTAAATTCTAATCTATAAAATTTGGTGTCCGAATAGTATCTGTAATAATGACACTTTCGCTTCTTTTGTCGTCGTTGCCATCATGGTGTCTTCCACGTAGCTTCCTATCTTGTCTTGTAGCAATCATGGTTTCTTCCACGTTGCTTCCTCTTCGTCATGGAGTACGCCATGGTTTTTTCCACGCGCCTTCCTCTTTCGTCATGGATGACTTCATGGTTGTTTCCACGCGTCTTCCTTGTAGCTTCCTTGGATGTGACTGGTTGTCTTCATCCTTCCCGGATGTTTCTCGTGTTCATTTCTTCGATTTCGCCCGGTGAAGTGAGTCGGTGATGGAGCCGGTGAGTTCCATTTTCCATTATCTCTCGGATCTCCGGTGCTAACGGATAATCTTCGAGTTCCATTTCCGCCATTTTTGTTAACAGGGAAATTGCTTCTTCATTTTGAGTTTGGGTTTCTTCTACTTTGTCGGGGTTTCCGATATCGTAGGCCAAAACTCTTCTTCCATCGGTCCAAAATAAATATGAATCTTGATGTAGCATATGTTGGGCCATGGTAACCAAATCAATTCCGGTTTGGAATTTGATAATGGGTAAAGTTCTCGTGGCAATAGTCAATGGTTGTTGACAAATGCTCCGGATCTTCTTGGGCTGCTAAGAGGTTTTTTCCTCCAAGCCAAGTAGAAATTTTCCAGATTTGATAAGGTGATAGAATTTTTCTCTTCAAAGAATACCAATAAGAGTAAATATTTCAATGTGAAAATAATAGACAAAATCATCGATATCCGTAAAATGAGATAATCGAGACTTGACTATCATTGGAAAATCTTTAATTAAATCAAAAGAGAGATTTTGACCTGTAATTTCTTTTACAAATCCCCATTCAATACCGGGTTATATCGAATGGCTCATGATTTAACCGAAATTTAATGGTGGGTAGATTTTCTCCCATCGCATTAGTAAAATATATGCTTGATGAAAATATTTTCTAAAAGTTTCTAAAATAGAGTTTGTTGTTTACAAATCTCTTGTTTTATTCTTGAAAATATTTCCATAGGTAAAACTTGTCTACATTTGTTATATAGACAGATTCGAAACATTTTATTAAAAATAGGAGTAGTTCTCCCTTTGTTAATAAAATATTGAAATATATCAAGAAGATTGTTTATCTCCTTAATATCTGTATATTCAACTAGGAGTTCATCCCAGTCTCTGTATAATATACTATTATATAGCAAATCTTCGGCTGGATTTGTCTCAGTTGTTTTTTCAACTAAGAAATTTGAGAATTGTGAAAGAGATCGCCGAAAATTGGCTTTTTGCTCAAGACAATGGTTTTTCCATATCTTGTTAATAAAGAAATAATAATCCGGGGCCAATCCTGGATTATAAAAATCTTTAATTTGGGGGACTTCGAGAGTTGGTTGTTTTTTCAACGTGATCTCGATATCTTTTAGGACTTCAGAATAGGATTTGTATTCTGAATCAGGATTTTGAGAAAAATAAGAAGGAATAGGAGATTCAAATGGTTGGTTTACCATCTGATTTTGGGACGGTGTTCCAAATGGTTGGTTTACCATTGGATTCGGGTAAGGAACATAATATTCTTGATGAGAATAATATGGAATTTGTGTAGCAATAAATCCTTGTTTAGAACTTATTGGTACTTGTGCAGAAATAAATCCTTGTTTAGGACTTATTTGTGAAGTTGCAACCATACATCCTTGTTGAGGACTTATTGGTGCTTCAGATAATTTAGTCATAAATCCTTGATTAGGACTTACTTGAGAAGATGCAGGTGATACAGCCACGAATCCTTGTTTAGGATTTGATGGTGTTTTTGGGCTTTGTTTTGCAACCACGAATCCTTGTTTGGAGTTCATTGGTGCTTTTCCCTTATTGGGCTTTTTATGAACCGTAGTCCATTCTCCCATTTTTATTTCAAGAGGCTTTTTTCCTCTATCCATAAGGCCTGCTAAGATAATCAACAAATATAAATATTGGTTTCGAAACTAATGACGTTTCTACACCAGACAATATTACTGATTTCTTATTTATAGAAAACGGTAAATATTGTTTTATAAAATTATTTCCTAATAATATATCTCCGTACATATCGGGTAGACATAATAATTTAGGAATTATAAATCTTACATTGTTTATGTAGATTGGTATGTTTTTAGCTTTATAATGGATAATAGTTTTATTACCATTTATCCCATTAATATTTATTTTATTTTTGACAGGTTCCCAATATTTTTCGGGAATTGCCTTTCTCCTACAACTGCTTGTTGTAGCTCCAGTATCTAATAAAGCATGTAAAGAGTATTTTTTATAATCTTTATCATGTAGTTCTATTTTTATATATGTATTTTCAATAAGATTTTCTTTTGAAAATTGTATATCCTCTATTCTAGTGTTTCTAGAATTTCTAGAGGGTGATGTAGGAAAAATAGGTATCTGAATGGTTTTCATACCTATTGGTGTATTTGTATTTTCTTCGTATTCCTCTGTTTGAGAACTAGAAGGTAATACTAAATTATCATCCGTATTTGTAATCAAATTATTTTTGAAATACAATTTATCACCAGATGACATGTATTCGATAGTACTTACCGGTTTAGAAGTACTAGCATTATTGGTATTTCCTATGACCCAGTCTTTTGGTATCGATAGGTCTTTTAAGTGTAATAGCTTGGGCTGAATTTCTGTAGTAAATTTATTGGGCTCAAAAAGCTCAATAATTTTATTGTTTATTTCTTTTATTTCAACCTCAATTTGTATTAGTATATTCATAAGCCCAAGACCAAATCCCGAAGAAGCAATTTCCTGTTAACAAAAATGGCGAAATGGAACTTGACGATTATCCGTTAGCACCGAGATCCGAGAGATAATGGAGAAATGGAACTCACCACCTCCATCACCGATTCACTTCACCGACGAGATTGAAGAAACAAACCCGAGGAACATCCAGAAGGATGAAGACAAACAAATACATCCAAGGAAGCCGCAAGGAAGACACGTGGAAAAACCATGAAGTCATCCATGACGAAAGAGGAAGACGCGTGAAACCACCATGACGTATTCCATGACGATAGAGGAAGCAACCCTAAGACACCATGATTGCTACAAGACAAAATAGGAAGCTACGTGGAAGACACCATGATGGCAACCTCGACAAAAGAAGCCGAAAGTGTCATTATTACGTATACTATTCTGACACCAAATTTTTTAGATTAGAATTTAATTCTTTATTCTTATCCCACATTTCCCGGACTCCAAATGTAATTAGATTCTAGTTTATTTTCTTTTGTTATAAATAGGCATTGATGTAAGCCTTGAAAGGCAGAGCTTAAATATACTAACTTAGTTTCTTAGTTTTCTTAGTTTTCATTTTCTCTTGAATTCTGCAAGCTCTCTTGCTTTCTTCAAGAACTTTTGTAAATTATCTTTTCTTCTATAAATAATATTTTCATTCTCACGATATATCCTTCCCTTCCGCTACCACTCTCACCTTCTCTCCTCCTCCTCCCCCCGTAATTGGTATCAGAGGAACCCTCCTCTTTGGAGCCCCGGAGTAACGATTTCTGGAGTTTTATATCGTGGTTCTGACTGTAAGTTTCTATCTTGACTATTTTCATTTCTGTTGATTTCATTATCGTTGTTGTTGTCTCAAAACCCATATGTTCATTGTTTGTCCTCGTCATAGTTAAGACCGGGGTGTCGCTTAGGCTTTGAGAGGTCGTTTAAGACACAGAAGGTTTTAGGTACCAGAGATAATAATAATAATAATGGAAAAAATAGAGTGTTTATATAAAGATAAAACTTGTAATCACACCATGCATATAGATTCTAAGAATGAAAATAATTTAACGGCTCTTAGCCAAGGTATCAATTCTCTTGTAGATATAACAACTTCTTATTTCGTAAATTATTTAGTAAAGTAAATAAAATAGAAGAAAATTAGATAATTTAGAGAAGTAATGTAATTAGATTTGAATAGCAAATCTAAGGAGTTATTATCCGATGTAAATAATAAATTAGAAAATGTAATTAATAAATCTAACATTATAGATTCAGATTTAGACTTAGGACCATTATATTACTAAGAATAAGAATATAATATTAACTTTATCGATGAAGATTATTCTTCGATGATAATACTAACTTTAAAAAAGAAAAAGAAAATAAAAATTAAAAATGAAAACAACAAAAATATGATTTTGATAGTTATAAAATTTAATAGAACATTGAAAACCAATTTTCTAAAAATGATGACGATCTTGAAAAGGTCTAATATCCGAAATTAATAGAAGATCTTTATGAAGAACATAAAGAACTTTTTAATAAATATAATTATCATTATATGTTAAACTATGACGCCATCGATGATAGTAGTGATGATAGTTCTAATGATAATGATAATTTAGAAAATAAAACCAAGACACGATTTAGGAATTTGTGTTGAAGTAGCAGAATACAATTTGGAAATTTGTGTTATATCAGATAATTCGATGAGGAAGAAACCTCAATGTAAGAAAAGATAGAAATTCCAGATCCTATGGATACGGAACCTCCGATCCATACGATTATGAAAACCTTAAACCAAAGGAACCCGACAAACCAAATCCTTATGGTATTAGTAGAGTAAAATAAATCTTCAACTGTGAGATTTTAACAATAATAATAAGATATATTGGGAAAAATAGTAAATGGAGATTATCAAAATATGATAGTCAAAATTCGCTAGTAGAATTAAAACCAAGATTCTACCCCAATAAATTAGAAAAATTTTCCAAAAATACAAAAATAAAAGAAAACCTATAATACAACAAATGAAATTGGGGAATAAAGACATTATTACCCTTTCTCATTTCCAACCAAGGAAATACTATACCTATATAGACATTACATTTCAATTTAGAGAATATAAACCATATTCTTTAAATGCTTTATTGGATACTGGAGCTACAACCAGTAGCTGCAGAGAAAATGCCATTCCCTCAGAATATTGGGAACTTATGAAAAATCCCATTAGAGCTGTCGGTGTAAATGGCATTGAAACCTTAATACTTTTTAAAGCTAAGAATATACCAATCTACATAAACAATGTAAGATTTGTAATTCCTAAGATATTATGTTTCCATGAAATGCATGGAGATATATTATTAGGAAATAACTTTATATATCAACATCTACCATTTTCTATAGATAGAAATTTTGTGGTACTAACTACTGAAAAAACCGCAGTAGAAATACCTCTGGTAGAAAATCATAAATACATATGTGATAAAAACTTCACACCACCTAGGACAGAACAAGTAAAACAACTTGAAACTAATCATTGGTTGTTTAAAATATTAGAAAACAATTTTAGTGAAGAACCACTAAAATTATGGAAAAATAGTCCTAGATATTGTACTATAAAATTGGAAAACCCCAATAAAATAATTAGGGTAAAACCAATGGTCTATACTAAACAAGATATAGACGAATTTGAAATTCAAATAAAAGAATTATTGGAAAAAGGACTTATAGAAGAAACTACTAGTCCTCATTCCAGCCCCGCCTTCATGGTAAGAAACCATGCAGAAATAAAAAGAGGAAAAGCTAGGATGGTAATTAATTACAAAAGATTAAATCAAAATACTATTTTTGATGGATATTTTATTCCAAGAAAGGAAGTATTAATTAATCAAGCTAAACAAGCTAAATATTTTAGTAAATTTGACTGTAAGTCGGGATTCTGGCAAATCATGCTAACAGAAGAATCCAAACCTTTAACGGCTTTCAGCGCTCCTAATGGACATTATCAATGGAAGGTAATGCCATTCGGATTATGTAATGCCCCTCAAGTCTTCCAAAGATGGATGGACTCTATATTTAATAAACATAAAAAATTTTGTGTAATATATATAGACGATATTCTGATATTTTCTGATACATTAGAAAATCACAGAAAACATCTAAACATAATAGCTAGAGATTTCATAAAACATGGAATCATATTAAATCCTAAGAAAATAGAATTAGAAAAAACTGAAATCGAATTCTTAGGATTAATACTATCTAGCGATGGTCTTAAACTCCAAGATCATATTATAATAAAGATAAAAGAATTTCCTGAAAAAATTGTTGACAAGAAACAACTTCAACAATTTTTGGGAATAGTTAATTATGGAAGAAACTTCTTTCCTAATTTATCTAAAAAACTAGATAAATTATATGAAAAACTCAAAAAAGAAAAACCTTTTGAATGGGATCAGAAAGATTCGGACATTATAAAACATATAAAGTCTGAAATAGATTATATTCCTAAAGTTTATCTACCCAAACAGGGTGATAAATTAATCCTCGAAACAGACGCCTCAGAAAAAAACTGGGGATGTGTGTTAAAAGCAAAAACATTAAAAGGGGAAGAATTAATTTGTGGCTATAGTTCAGGAAAATTCAAACCAAATGAAATAAACTATGCCATATATGAAAAAGAATTATTAGCAATTAAAAAAGGAATAAAAAAATTCTTAATTTACTTAGCACCAGAAAACTTTATTATCAAAACAGATAATCAAGCTGTCAAACAGTTTCTAACTAACAAAAGTTTAGAAACAGTACCTCGAAGAATTAGATGGTATAACGAACTATGCCAATATAATTTTGAGGTTATATATATTAAAGGATCTAACAATTTTATTGCAGATTATCTTAGCAGGCCTTATGGACAGAGGTAAAAAGCCTCTTGAAATAAAAATGGGAGAATGGACTACGGTTCATAAAAAACCCAATAAAGGAAAAGCACCAATGAACTCCAAACAAGGATTCATGGTTGCATCTGCTAATCCAAAAGCACCAAAGAATTCTAAACAAGGATTCGTGGCTGCATCTTCTCAAGTAAGTCCTAACCAAGGATTTATGACTAAAATTACTAAAGCACCATCAAACCCTCAACAAGGATGTATGGTTGCAACATCACAAATAAGTCCTAAACAAGGATTTATTTCTGCACAGGTACCAATAAGTTCTAAACAAGGATTTATTGCTACTACTCAAATTCCATATTATTCTCATCAAGAATATTATGATCCATACCCGAATCCTATGGTAAACCAACCATTAGGAACACCGTCCCAAAGTCAGATGGTAAACCAACCATTTGAATCTCCTATTCATTCATATTTTGAGTTTTCTCAAAATCCTGATTCAGAATACAAATCCTATTCTGAAGTCCTAAAAGATATCGAGAATACGTTGAAAAAACAACCTGTTCTTGAAATACCCCAAATTAAAGATTTTTATAATCCAGGGTTAGACCAGGATTATTATTTCTTTATTAACAAGATATGGAAAACCATTGTCTTGAGCAAAAGCCAATTTTCTACGATCTCTCTCACAGCTCTCAAATTTCTTAGTTGAAAAACAATCGAGACAAATCAAGTCAAGATTTGCTATATAATAGTATATTATACGAGATCGGATGAACTCCTAGTTGAATATACAGATATTAAGGAGATAAACAATCTTCTTGATATATTTCAATATTTTATTAACAAAGGGAGAACTACTCCTATTTTTAATAAAATGTTTCGAATCTGTCTATATAACAAATGTAGACAAGTTTTACCTATGGAAATATTTTCAAGAATAAAACAAGAGATTTGTAAACAACAAACTCTATTTTTAGAAACGTTTAGAAAATATTTTCATCAAGCATATATTTTTACTAATGCGATGGGAGAAAACCTACCCACCGTTAAATTTCGGTTAAATCACGAGCCATTCGATATAACCAGTATTGAATGGGGTTTTGTAAAAGAAATTACAGTTCAAAACCTTTCTTTTGATTTAATTAAAGATTTTCCAGCGATAGTCAAGTCTCGATTATCTCATTTTACGGATATCGATGATTTTGTCTATTATTTTCATATTGAAATATGTACCCTTATTGGTATCGCTGAAAGAGAAAAATTCTATCAGCCTTATCAAATTTGGAAAATTTCTACTTGGCTTGGAGGAAAAAACCTCTTAGCAGCCCATGAAGATCCGGAGCATTTGTCAACAACCATTGACTATTGCCACGAGAACTTCACCCATTATCAAGTCCAAACCGGAATTGATTTGGTTACCATGGCCCAACATATGCTACATCAAGACTCATATCGTTTTTGGACCGATGGAAGAAGAGTTTTGGCCTACGATATTGGAAACCCCGATAAAGTAGATGAAGCCCAAGACCAAACTGAAGAAGCAATTTCCCTGTTAACAAAAATGGCGGAAATGGAACTTGACGATTATCCGTTAGCACCGGAGATCCGAGAGATAATGGAGAAATGGAACTCACCACCTCCATCACCAGATTCACTTCACCTGGACGAGATTGAAGAAACAAACCTGAGGAACATCCAGGAAGGATGAAGACAAACAGTCACATCCAAGGAAGCTGCAAGGAAGACACGTGGAAAAAACCATGAAGTCATCCATGACGAAAGAGGAAGACGCGTGGAAACCACCATGACGTATTCCATGACGATAGAGGAAGCAACGTGGAAGACACCATGATTGCTACAAGACAAAATAGGAAGCTACGTGGAAGACACCATGATGGCAACCTGACAAAAGAAGCCGAAAGTGTCATTATTACAGATACTATTCGGACACCAAATTTTTTAGATTAGAATTTAATTCTTTATTCTTATCCGGACATTTCCCCGGACTCCAAATGTAATTAGATTCTAGTTTATTTTCTTTTGTTATAAATAGGCATTGATGTAAGCCTTGAAAGGCAGAGCGAAATATACTAACTTAGTTTCTTAGTTTTCTTAGTTTTCATTTTCTCTTGAATTCTGCAAGCTCTCTTGCTTTCTTCAAGAACTTTTGTAAATTATCTTTTCTTCTATAAATAATATTTTCATTCTCACGATATATCCTTCCCTTCCGCTACCACTCTCACCCTTCTCCTCCTCCTCCCCCCCCCCGTAATTGGTATCGAGGAACCCTCCTCTTTGGAGCCCCTTGAGTAACGATTTACGGAGTTTTATATCGTGGTTCGATTGTAAGTTTCTATCTTGACTATTTTCATTTCATTGATTTCATTATCGTTGTTGTTGTCTCAAAACCCATATGTTCATTGTTTGTCCTCGTCGTAAGTAAGACCGGGGTGTCGTTTAGGCTTTGAGAGGTCGTTTAAGACACGTAAGGTTTTAGGTACCGTAGATAATAATAATAATAATGGAAAAAATAGAGTGTTTATATAAAGATAAAACTTGTAATCACACCATGCATATAGATTCTAAGAATGAAAATAATTTAACTATCTTAGCCAAGGTATCAATTCTCTTGTAGATATAACAACTTCTTATTTCGGTAAATTATTTAGTAAAGTAAATAAAATAGAAGAAAAATTAGATAATTTAGAGAAGTAATGTAATTAGATTTGAATAGCAAATCTAAGGAGTTATTATCCGATGTAAATAATAAATTAGAAAATGTAATTAATAAATCTAACATTATAGATTCAGATTTAGACTTAGGACCATTATATTACAGTAAAGAATATAATATTAACTTTATCGATGAAGATTATTCTTCGATGATAATACTAACTTTAAAAAAAAAAGAAAATAAAAATTAAAAATGAAAAACAACAAAAATATGATTTTGATAGTTATAAAATTTAATAGAACATTGAAAAACCAATTTTCTAAAATGTATGACGATCTTGAAAAGGTCGAATATCTCGAAATTAATAGAAGATCTTTATGAAGAACATAAAGAACTTTTTAATAAATATAATTATCATTATATGTTAAACTATGACGCTACTGATGATAGTAGTGATGATAGTTCTAATGATAATGATAATTTAGAAAATAAAACTGAAGACACAGATTTAGGAATTTGTGTTGGAAGTAGCAGTAACACGAATTTGGAAATTTGTGTTACAACAGATAATTCTGATGAGGAAGAAACCTCAACAGAAGAAAAGATAGAAATTCCAGATCCTATGGATACGGAACCTCCAGATCCATACGATTATGAAAACCTTAAACCAAAGGAACCTGACAAACCAAATCCTTATGGTAAAAGGAAAATAGACTCGGACTGTCAAAAAGATGACAACCTGAGATCTATGAATAAAATCTATGAAAATGTTGAAAACACAACATTAATCTTAGATGAAAATATAAATTCTATTATATTATTAGAATTCCCGGATACTGAACAACCAGATCCATACGAATATAAAATAACTAAGCCTAGGGAAATAGACAAACTAGATCCCTATAGTAAAAATAATCAGATAACAAATCTTCAAACAGAAGACTGTTATAAAATGAAAAAATATTGGGGAAAAATAGTAAATGGAGATTATCAAAATTATGATAGTCAAAATTCACTAGTAGAATTAAAACCAGTATTCTACCCCAATAAAATTAGTAAATTAACATCTACACCAAACAGGATAGATGAGTTCGAAAGAGAGTCTAAAAAAGATTCTAAAAAAGAATATATTTTTATGTTAGGAAATACTTCTAAAAATCAATTAGAAGAAATTCCATATTCTGAACAACAGGATATTAAATTAGGTAGTATAATCGGAGAAGAAACAGATTTCTCTGATGATATAATAGAAAAAATTAATAAAAATAATATTTCTAAAGAAGAAATATATAAAATATCTAAGTTCAAACTATGGTCAACCAGACACATAGAAAAAATTAGCGGTAACACAGTCGCTAAAGATACTAAAGGAGGTTTAACAGAAATCCCCTTATTTACTAAAGATAAAATAAAACGGATTAGGAAAAAATATCCTCAAGTCCGATATATACATTTAGGAGTAATCATGATAACAATCAGAGCTTTATTTAGAAGAGGTCATGATGTTCCTATTATAGCTATATTATTAGATAAAGATTTGAAAATCCAATAAAAGCACTTATTGGAGGAATTCAATCAAATCTTCATACAAAGCGTTATAGGATTTAAGGTAAAACCCAACTACTTTATTTCCATAATGATCCTCTAATAGAAGAGTGTCTTTGCCTTAGAATTGGCATAAAAAATTCGATATTAGTGATCTAGCAGAAGATCTTGCAATCAGCTGGACTTCTATCAATGAATATACTAATACAGCTGAGGTTGAAATAAAAGAAATAAATAATAAGATTATTGAGCTTTTTGAGCCCAATAAATTCACTACAGAAATTCAGCCCAAGCTATTACATTTAAAAGACCTATCGATTCCAAAAGATCGGGTCATAGGAAATACTAATAATGCCAAGATTTCTAAACCAAGAAGTACTATAGAATACATGTCATCTGGTGATAAATTGTATTTCAAAAACAATTTGATTACAAATACAGATGATAACTTAGTATTACCCTCCAGCTTCTCAAACCGATTTAATATGAGGAAAATACAAATACACCAATAGGTATGAAAACCATTCAAATACCTATTTTTCCTACATCACCTTCAAGAAATTCTAGAAACACTAGAATGGAAGAAATACAATTTTCAAAAGAAAACCTTATTGAAAATACGTATATAAAAATAGAAATACATGATAAAGATTATAAAAAATACTCTTTACATGCTCTATTAGATACTGGAGCTACAACAAGTAGTTGCAGAAGAAAGGCAATTCTCGAAAAATATTGGGAACCTGTCAAAAATAAAATAAATATTAATGGAATAAATGGTAACAAAACTATTATCCATTATAAAGCTAAAAATATACCAATCTACATAAACAATGTAAGATTTGTAATACCTAAATTATTATGCCTTCCTCGATATGTATGGAGATATACTATTAGGAAATAATTTTTACCATTTTCTATAAATAGGAAATCAGTAGTATTATCTGGTGTAGAAACATTATTAGTTTCGAAACCAATATTTAAATACTAATGTTTTCTGATTATCTTAGCAGGCCTAATGGATAGAGGTAAAAAGCCTCTTGAAATAAAAATGGGAGAATGGACTACGGTTCATAAAAAACCCAATAAAGGAAAAGCACCAATGAACTCCAAACAAGGATTCATGGTTGCATCTGCTAATCCAAAAGCACCAAAGAATTCTAAACAAGGATTCGTGGTTGCATCTTCTCAAGTAAGTCCTAACCAAGGATTTATGACTAAAATTACTAAAGCACCATCAAACCCTCAACAAGGATGTATGGTTGCGACTTCACAGATAAGTCCTAAACAAGGATTTATTTCTGCACAGGTACCAATAAGTTCTAAACAAGGATTTATTGCTACTACTCAAATTCCATATTATTCTCATCAAGAATATTATGTTCCTTACCCGAATCCAATGGTAAACCAACCATTTGGAACACCGTCCCAAAATCAGATGGTAAACCAACCATTTGAATCTCCTATTCATTCATATTTTGAGTTTTCTCAAAATCCTGATTCAGAATACAAATCCTATTCTGAAGTCCTAAAAGATATCGAGAATACGTTGAAAAAACAACCTGTTCTTGAAATACCCCAAATTAAAGATTTTTATAATCCAGGGTTAGACCAGGATTATTATTTCTTTATTAACAAGATATGGAAAAACCATTGTCTTGAGCAAAAAGCCAATTTTCGGCGATCTCTCTCACAGTTCTCAAATTTCTTAGTTGAAAAAACAACTGAGACAAATCAAGCCGAAGATTTGCTATATAATAGTATATTATACGAGACCGGATGAACTCCTAGTTGAATATACGATATTAAGGAGATAAACAATCTTCTTGATATATTTCAATATTTTATTAACAAAGGAGAACTACTCCTATTTTTAATAAAATGTTTCAATCTGTCTATATAACAAATGTAGACAAGTTTTACCTATGGAAATATTTTCAAGAATAAAACAAGAGATTTGTAAACAACAAACTCTATTTTAGAAACGCTTAGAAAATATTTTCATCAAGCATATATTTTACTAATGCGATGGGAAAAAACCTACCCACCGTTAAATTTCGGTTAAATCACGAGCCATTCGATATAACCAAGATTGAATGGGGTTTTGTAAAAGAAATTACAGTTCAAAACCTTTCTTTTGATTTAATTAAAGATTTTCCAATGATAGTCAAGTCTCGATTATCTCATTTTACTTGATATCGATGATTTTGTCTATTATTTTCATATTGAAATATGTACCCTTATTGGTATCACTGAAAGAGAAAATTCTATCACCTTATCAAATTTGGAAAATTTCTACTTGGCTTGGAGGAAAAACCTCTTAGCGACCCATGAAGATCCGGAGCATTTGTCAACAACCATTGACTATTGCCACGAGAACTTCACCCATTATCAAGTCCAAACCGAATTGATTTGGTTACCATGGCCCAACATATGCTACATCAAGACTCATATCGTTTTTGGACCGATGGAAGAAGAGTTTTGGCCTACGATATTGGAAACCCCGATAAAGTAGATGAAGCCCAAGACCAAACTGAAGAAGCAATTTCCCTGTTAACAAAAATGGCGGAAATGGAACTTGACGATTATCCGTTAGCACCGGAGATCCGAGAGATAATGGAGAAATGGAACTCACCACCTCCATCACCAGATTCACTTCACCTGGACGAGATTGAAGAAACAAACCTGAGGAACATCCAGGAAGGATGAAGACAAACAGTCACATCCAAGGAAGCTGCAAGGAAGACACGTGGAAAAAACCATGAAGTCATCCATGACGAAAGAGGAAGACGCGTGGAAACCACCATGACGTATTCCATGACGATAGAGGAAGCAACGTGGAAGACACCATGATTGCTACAAGACAAAATAGGAAGCTACGTGGAAGACACCATGATGGCAACGACAAAAGAAGCGAAAGTGTCATTATTACAGATACTATTCGGACACCAAATTTTTTAGATTAGAATTTAATTCTTTATTCTTATCCGGACATTTCCCCGGACTCCAAATGTAATTAGATTCTAGTTTATTTTCTTTTGTTATAAATAGGCATTGATGTAAGCCTTGAAAGGCAGAGCGAAAGATACTAACTTAGTTTCTTAGTTTTCTTAGTTTTCATTTTCTCTTGAATTCTGCAAGCTCTCTTGCTTTCTTCAAGAACTTTTGTAAATTATCTTTTCTTCTATAAATAATATTTTCATTCTCACGATATATCCTTCCCTTCCGCTACCACTCTCACCCTTCTCCTCCTCCTCCTCCCCCCCCGTAAATGGTATCCTCCTCCTCTCCCCCCCCGTAATTGGTATCAGAGGAACCCTCCTCTTTGGAGCCCCGGAGTAACGATTTCTGGAGTTTTATATCGTGGTTCTGACTGTAAGTTTCTATCTTGACTATTTTCATTTCAGTTGATTTCATTATCGTTGTTGTTGTCTCAAAACCCATATGTTCATTGTTTGTCCTCGTCGCCGTTAAGACCAGGGGTGTCGTTTAGGCTTTGAGAGGTCGTTTAAGACACAGAAGGTTTTAGGTACCAGAGATAATAATAATAATAATGGAAAAAATAGAGTGTTTATATAAAGATAAAACTTGTAATCACACCATGCATATAGATTCTAAGAATGAAAATAATTTAACTACTCTAAGCCAAGGTATCAATTCCTTGTAGATATAACAACTTCTTATTTTGGTAAATTATTTAGTAAAGTAAATAAAATAGAAGAAAAATTAGATAATATGGGAGAAGTAATGTAATTAGATTTGAATAGCAAATCTAAGGAGTTATTATCCGATGTAAATAATAAATTAGATCATGTAATTAATAATACTAACATTATAGATTCGATCTAGATTTAGGACCATTATATTACTAAGAATAAAGAATATAATATTAACTTTATCGAGATGAAGATTATTCTTCGATGATAATACTAACTTTAAAAAAGAAAAGAAAATAAAAATTAAAAATGAAAACAACAAAATATGATTTTGATAGTTATAAAATTTAATAGAACATTGAAAACCAATTTTCTAAAATGGATGACGATCTTGAAAAGGTCGAATATCTCGAATTAATAGAAGATCTTTATGAAGAACATAAAGAACTTTTTAATAAATATAATTATCATTATATGTTAGAATATGACGCCATTGATGACAGTAGTGAAGATAATTTTAATGATAATGATAATTTAGAAAATAAAACTGAAGACACAGATTTAGGAATTTGTGTTGGAAGTAGCAGTAACACGAATTTGGAAATTTGTGTTACAACAGATAATTCTGATGAGGAAGAAACCTCAACAGAAGAAAATATAGAAATTCCAGATCCTATGGATACGGAACCCCCAGATCCATACGATTATAAAAACCTTAAACCAAAAGAACCTAACAAATGTAATCTTTATGGTAAAAGGAAAATAGACTCGGACTGTCAAAAAGATGACAACCTGAGATCTATGAATAAAATCTATGAAAATGTTGAAAACACAACAAGAATCATAGATAATAATATAGAGACCATAGCCACACATGACATAAAACTGGAAACACCAGGAGAATCTAGTCAACAAACACCGACATCTATTCCAAACAGGATAGATGATCTAAATAAAAGAAATGTTGCTCAAGGAGGAATATACTTAGACTTAACTAATGTTCCTCTATCAGACTATGAAAAAACCATAGATGATTGGGCACAGTCCATGACTATTGTAGTAAACAACTATAGTACAACCTGGACCAAAGAAAAATTCTTAAATTATTTTGTAGGAACATTTCAAGGAGATGTTCTACAATTCCTCAGACGTTGGGAAGAATCCGACAGAGGAAAAGAACAAAAGGGTCAACTTATTAATCAAATAGGAACCCCTAAAGATTTATTAAAAGGATTAACCTCAATTCTTAAAACAGAGTTTTGTGGTTATACTAATAAAAAAGATCAGGATAGCCAATCCATTATATCCTCAAAAATTAAAATTATGTGATATCAGATATCTTGAAGACTTTTCTAAAAAATTTCTTCATGAATATCAAAAGTTAAAAAATGAAAGTATAGACTTTTGGAAAAACCAATACTTTCATAAACTACCACCACCTTGGGATGAAATTTGCATAAACAAATATGCTTCTTTCATTATAAAATATAGTAACGATACTGGCAAAAACATGTCAGAAATAGATACTATAGGTAATAGAATTAATTTCGCTAAAGAAAGAATAATATTACATTGCTTACAAAGTAAAGCGGCTAAACAAGTCAAAAATAAGTTAAGTTATAAATACTGTACAAAAATGTTAGAAGGCGAATGGGAATTTGGATGTAATAATACACGTTCAAAACCCTATAAAAACGTAAAAAATATAAGTTATCTAGATGGAAATCTAATAAAAAATATAACATTAATGATAAAAAGAAAAAATTTGTTAGAAGAAAAACTTCTAATAATAAAAAACAAATTTGTAAATGCTTTATTTGTGATGAAGAAGGTCATTATGCAACAAATTGTCCTAACAAAGGAAAAAATGCAAAGAAAATGATCAAAAATCTTGAAGAACAAGATTTAGAAATATGTTTCAACGAGGAAATAAATCCCGATGAAATATTATATGAATTAATTTCCGAAACTGAGTCTGATACAGATTCAGAAGGATATATTTATAATTACTAATAATTGTTGATTATCTTAGCAGGCCCAATGGACAGAGGTAAAAAGCCTCTTGAAATAAAAATGGGAGAATGGACTACGGTTCATAAAAAGCCCAACAAGGGTAAAGCACCAATGAACTCCAAACAAGGATTCATGGTTGCAAAACAAAGCCCAAAAAACACCATCAAATCCTAAACAAGGATTCGTGGCTGTATCACCTGCATCTTCTCAAGTAAATCCTAACCAAGGATTTATGACTAAAATTACTAAAGCACCATCAAACCCCCAACAGGGATGTATGGTTGCAACATCACAAATAAGTCCTAAACAAGGATTTATTTCTGCACAGGTACCAATAAGTTCTAAACAAGGATTTATTGCTACTACTCAAATTCCATATTATTCTCATCAAGAATATTATGATCCATACCCGAATCCTATGGTAAACCAACCATTAGGAACACCGTCCCAAAATCAGATGGTAAACCAACCATTTGAATCTCCTATTCCTTCTTATTTTGAATTTTCTCAAAATCCTGATTCAGAATACAAATCCTATTCTGAAGTCCTAAAAGATATCGAGAATACGTTGAAAAAACAACCTGTTCTTGAAATACCCCAAATTAAAGATTTTTATAATCCAGGGTTAGACCAGGATTATTATTTCTTTATTAACAAGATATGGAAAAACCATTGTCTTGAGCAAAAAGCCAATTTTCGGCGATCTCTCTCACAGCTTCTCAAATTTCTTAGTTGAAAAACAATCGAGACAAATCAAGTCAAGATTTGCTATATAATAATATATTATACAGAGATCGGATGAACTCCTAGTTGAATATACGATATATTAAGGAGATAAACAATCTTCTTGATATATTTCAATATTTTATTAACAAAGGGAGAACTACTCCTATTTTTAATAAAATGTTTCGAATCTGTCTATATAACAAATGTAGACAAGTTTTACCTATGGAAATATTTTCAAGAATAAAACAAGAGATTTGTAAACAACAAACTCTATTTTTAGAAACGTTTAGAAAATATTTTCATCAAGCATATATTTTTACTAATGCGATGGGAGAAAACCTACCCACCGTTAAATTTCGGTTAAATCACGAGCCATTCGATATAACCAGTATTGAATGGGGTTTTGTAAAAGAAATTACAGTTCAAAACCTTTCTTTTGATTTAATTAAAGATTTTCCAGCGATAGTCAAGTCTCGATTATCTCATTTTACGGATATCGATGATTTTGTCTATTATTTTCATATTGAAATATGTACCCTTATTGGTATCGCTGAAAGAGAAAAATTCTATCACCTTATCAAATTTGGAAAATTTCTACTTGGCTTGGAGGAAAAACCTCTTAGCGACCCATGAAGATCCTAGCATTTGTCAACAACCATTGACTATTGCCACGAGAACTTCACCCATTATCAAGTCCAAACCTAATTGATTTGGTTACCATGGCCCAACATATGCTACATCAAGACTCATATCGTTTTTGGACCGATGGAAGAAGAGTTTTGGCCTACGATATTGGAAACCCGATAAAGTAGATGAAGCCCAAGACCAAATCAAGAAGCAATTTCCTGTTAACAAAAATGGCGGAAATGGAACTTGACGATTATCCGTTAGCACCGAGATCCGAGAGATAATGGAGAAATGGAACTCACCACCTCCATCACCGATTCACTTCACCGGACGAGATTGAAGAAACAAACCCGAGGAACATCCAGAAGGATGAAGACAAACAATACATCCAAGGAAGTCGCAAGGAAGACACGTGGAAAAACCATGAAGTCATCCATGACGAAAGAGGAAGACGCGTGGAAACCACCATGACGTATTCCATGACGATAGAGGAAGCAACGTGGAAGACACCATGATTGCTACAAGACAAAATAGGAAGCTACGTGGAAGACACCATGATGGCAACCTGACAAAAGAAGCCGAAAGTGTCATTATTACAGATACTATTCGGACACCAAATTTTTTAGATTAGAATTTAATTCTTTATTCTTATCCGGACATTTCCCCGGACTCCAAATGTAATTAGATTCTAGTTTATTTTCTTTTGTTATAAATAGGCATTGATGTAAGCCTTGAAAGGAGAGCGAAAGATACGAACTTAGTTTCTTAGTTTTCTTAGTTTTCATTTTCTCTTGAATTCGCAAGCTCTCTTGCTTTCTTCAAGAACTTTTGTAAATTATCTTTCTTCTATAAATAATATTTTCATTCTCACGATATATCCTTCCTTCCGCTACCACTCTCACCTCCTCCTCCTCCTCCCCCGTAATTGGTATCGAGCAAGAGACAAATCAAGTCAAGATTTGCTATATAATAGTATATTATACGTAGACTGGATGAACTCCTAGTTGAATATACGAGATATTAAGGAGATAAACAATCTTCTTGATATATTTCAATATTTTATTAACAAAGGAGAACTACTCCTATTTTTAATAAAATGTTTCAATCTGTCTATATAACAAATGTAGACAAGTTTTACCTATGGAAATATTTTCAAGAATAAAACAAGAGATTTGTAAACAACAAACTCTATTTTTAGAAACGTTTAGAAAATATTTTCATCAAGCATATATTTTACTAATGCGATGGGAGAAACCTACCCACCGTTAAATTTCGGTTAAATCACGAGCCATTCGATATAACCAAGATTGAATGGGGTTTTGTAAAAGAAATTACAGTTCAAAACCTTTCTTTTGATTTAATTAAAGATTTTCCAGCGATAGTCAAGTCTCGATTATCTCATTTTACGGATATCGATGATTTTGTCTATTATTTTCATATTGAAATATGTACCCTTATTGGTATCGCTGAAAGAGAAAAATTCTATCACCTTATCAATTTGGAAAATTTCTACTTGGCTTGGAGGAAAGAACCTCTTAGCAAATAGAAATATAAGCCACCAAGAAAGTGGTGTAAATGAACAACTTAACAAATTGTGGTTTGATTGAAAGTCTTAATGCGTTATTAAGGTGGGTTAATAATTGTTAAAGACCTTGTGATGAAAATTGAAATTAAAATTAAAATTGAAAGGTAAGATTCATAAATGAATCAATGTCAAAATTGAAATATATGAATAATAGAAATGGCTAATAAATCATCAAGCTATAAGTTTAGGACATGAAAGGGTTAAATTAATAGTATGGCTTAAATAAACTTAAAACGATGATTCATCTTGTAACACCCTCAAGCCGATCCAAATCCAGATCTTGGGTATTGCTACACGAATATAGACAAGAGCTTAATCTACTTATACAATTTACAAATAATTACATATTACTTAATTAAAAAATTTCAAACTAAAATACACAAGTATATACAACTACAACACGTGGTAATTAAATTACAATAATTTCTAAATTGAAATCCTAATCAATTACAAATATTCCAAAGTATAGATATGTAAGTAACACCTAAGTCTTTGGATATGCCACCAAACTCGCTCTGTATGCATAATAATCTGATACTTCACTTATTAGTGTAGTGCTGGCATCGTCCCTCTTGGCGCAGACTCACATAATCTCACCTGCAGCGTAACACACATAGATAGTTCATAAGAACTTAGTGAGCAAAACATTATTTACCTGAGTCATATTTGCACACTGCAACTGATAGTCTATATAAACAGTCTAATCGTCTTTAACCTTCAACTTTGTCTCTGGTGAATACTTTCTCAAGTTCCATTCCTTTCTACTTGTCTGTTACTATACCTTACCTCGAAACCATTTCCTTTTCTTAACCAACTATCTCTGATACATCACTTATATCTTTTAATCTCTAACCCATCACCTAATCAAAAATCAAGAAGAAACACGTATGCAGATCACGAATGCTTCCTTTGAACATATAAATTCATGTACTTAATCAAAATACAATCTCAATACTAACTCATTACTTCTCAATCTCTTTAATTCACTATTTTTAATTGAGTCTTAGCCTTATAAAACACTTCACCGTGCAGCCAATAAGTATTATCCTTGTTGGTTTTACTGATTACATTTAAAAGCCATTGTAACACCCCAAACCCGGCCCACGAGTCCCGAATTAACTGTATGTTACTTGGGTAAAAATAGGTTGAGTCATTTTGAAAGTTTGGTGAAAATTGATAAAATTTGGCTAAGATGCAAAAGAAAAGGTGTTTGAAAACTCGATTGGGCCTTTTTTAATAAATACGATTAATGATAAACCCTTTTGAAAACATTTGATCATGTTCATTTTAAAATCATCAAAGTTGTAGTTGACTTAGTTTACTTTTGGTTACCCGATGGTAACGACTTTGAAAAATCGTAGAAGTTGTTAAGTTGGAAAAGGTCACTTTTAACCGGTTTACTTTAACATTTGTAAATTTCATTTGTAATATATGATAAGTAAAATAAAACAGTAAAATAAACATCCAACATAATAATAGCGGCCTTATTACATTCCAAATTAAAAATACTTAGGAAATAAAATAATTAATCTTAACAAAAAATAAATTTAACTCCAACGATAAGCATGGCCGCCTCGAGTCCTCTCCGGCTCCATCTCCGCGATCTATTCATCTGCAAGATGTTAAGGGAAAGGGGGTGAGTCACCAAGACTCAGTGTGTAATCCCCCACCCGGTAAAGCAACTCATACACAAGTCATTAATAAACATGCACATGCACATGCACATGCAACCCAACCTAACCATCCATACTCCTTGACTACCCCGTGTGGTCAAAACCACTGGTGGTCAAAACCACTGATGACTTAGAGTCACAAATCAAATGATGGGGCCAACCCATCGTGTGGTCAAAACCACTGATGACCATAGGTCACAATATATCAAGTGTGGTCAAAACCACTGGTGGTACCAAACCACTGGGACTTAGTCGCAAATAATCAATCGTTGTGGTCAAAACCACTGATGACCATAGGTCACAAATAATCTGATGGGGCCAACCCATCTTGTGGTCAAAACCACTGATGACCATAGGTCACAAATAATCTGATGGGACCAACCCATCTTGTGGTCAAAACCACTGGCGACAGTCCAAAAATCATCCCCCTCCTCTCATCAATCCCACCATCACATGCTTTTACAACAATTTTCATATATCATGTCATAGCATTTAATGTCATGTGATGGTATACAAATCATACATCGAAAATCACAAGTTAGGGGACTCACCCGAAATCCATGATTATGCCACAAGCTAATCACAACCAAAAGATTAAAGCAAACAATAAAGTCATGAAATTAATAAAGTGTGTATTGAGATCTTACACACCTGTTACTATCGTAATTCCTAGATCTCGAAACTCCGATATACAACGCTAGATCTTGACCCTACATTCGGCCAATCATCTTTGTTAGTAGCCTTCGACTTTTCGATCACTAAAATATTGTATATTAAAATAGATCCTTACCACCACTTACCATAGGGGAATAAATCCCGAAAGCTTTCCTTAATGGCTATGGCTTCCCTACAATCGCTTTAATTGTATTAGTAAGAATCATAGGCCATAATTTTAATTCCAAAAGAGGTGATTACCCCTTACCACACTTATTGAAAATTGGCAGCACCTTGTTGGACCTAATGCACAATTGGAAGGCTGGAATTTTAGAGAAGAGGAGAAGGGGTATTCGGCTAAGAAGAACAACAATGCTGGAAATTTCTGAGCAAATTTTTGGCTAAGAGTTAGTAGAGGATTCGGCAACACAATGAAGAGAGGAAGAAGAAGAAGAGTTTGCTGGAATTTTCTCTTAAAAGAGGATGTATATTCGGCTAAAAGAAGCAAGGAAAAGCTGGAAGTTTTGAATAGTTTTGGCTAGGAAACAATTGTGAATTCTAAGAAAGAAAATTTGGGGAGAAGAAAAGAAAATTTGCTTGAACCTTGGCACTACTTTCTTTGTACCAAAATGATATGGACAGCCCCAAAGAGTCTAATATTCGCAATCACTCCCCCACATGTGATAATTTGGCTTTTAATTATCACTCATAAAAATAACACTTATCTTCCACTTATCTCCTATCCTTTTCTTAACCAATTTAAGAGCAATTAAGCTACTAATTACTCCCCCCTTCCAGCTGAAATTAAGCAGAAAAATAAGCCTTATCTTAACACTTGAAGAGTCCCGTATGCTGCCAATTCTCCCATACACGCCAGCAGTAAAAAAAAAATAAAAATCAAGGTGCTGCTTCCTTGATTCAAACCAGTGACCTGCTGTAGGAAGCAGTAGTAGCCCCCTTTAAGCGCCCCAAACCAACTCTTCCACCTTAACTTTCATGTTAAATATTCCCACCATTTATTTATAAAGCCTTATACCTGAGCCCTTTTCTCTTTTAGCGCCAAAGCCCAAAAATAACACTCCTTGCGTCCCTTGCATTTCGAACCCGAGACCTTCGTGCCAACACCCTTAAGTGGCACCCCAAGCCACTCCGCCCACCTGCCTTTCATGTCAATAAGCCCCCTGATTTAATTATAAGGCCTTCCTAGGCCTAACGCCAAAAAAGCCCACAAGGAAAAAAACATTTCCCCCTTGTTACTGCCGAGGCTCGAACCTCATCCCTAGCAAACCTCTTAGGCGCACCACGCCACTTATACCAAGCCCATTCTTTGTGCCATAATTCGCCCAAAATTTTATTTAACCCATACCCCTAGCTTCCTTCCTTTTACACACTTAATAATAAATTTTTAATACTGGGTCAGGCCTAGCTCGAGTTATTTTTAGACCCTAAATCATGCCAAATAAAATCATATTTATTTATTTCTTGAAGCCCACATGGAATTATTTAAATTACAAATAACCCCTAAATCAGGGTGTTACCGTTCTACCCCCCTTAAAAATAATTTCGTCCTCGAAATTACTTACTAACGAATAGTCGTACATCTTAACTCACCGTGCTACGCTTATGTCATGCGACTCGATCTTAATAAAACTATCTTACTTCCTTGGCACAATCTCTACCACGTCCTCGATTTAATCGCGTCCTCTAGAACTCATATCTAACGATGCGCTTTAATCGCTTAAGAATTTTATGCATTAGTATTTCACTTGATTATCCGCGAAGGAATTTTATGGCAAGAGTTTAGGAGTGGTTCTTTCGTAATCATACATGCACACAGTTTCCCACTACCCGGGGGTATTTCCGTAATTTGTCCTACAGGGGTATTTTCGTAATTTTTCAAAAATACGGGTTCTTGGATGACTTTGTCAAAAATTATTTTAAAACTCTTAATTTCCTGGGGTATTTTGAAAAATTTTGAAATTCGGGGGTCATCCGGTGATTTTGAAACTCAAGGGCATTTTGGTAATTTTCCACAAATCAGGGTGAATTTGTAAAATTTAATAAATCAAAGATTTTTCAAAAGTTGTAAAACTTTGGGGGTTCTTTTTAAGAATTTATTTTCCAAGTTGATGGTGTTGCAAAAATTTTGAAAACCAAGGTCATTTTGGTAATTTTTGTCGGTGAGGGGCAATTTTGTAATTTTACCAAAATCATGGTGTTTTCGATATTTTACAAAGTAAGGTTTTTGGGCACTTTATATATAATGAAAATTTTGATTGTAACTATGGGCATTTTGGAAATATCATAAATCAGGGGCATTTTTTGAAATTTTACCCCTAAGGGTATTTTAGTAATTTTACGTAATTAGGGTGTTTTCACAAAATAATTTCCAAAAAATTGGGTTCTAAGTGATTTCACTAAACAAGGATATTTTGAAAATTTTTATTTGAAAAATTTCCCCTACGGAGGGTATTTTGGTAATTTACAAGCCAGGGGTATTTTGGTTATTTTTTAAACTGAGGGGTATTTTGGTCTCTCTTTTTTTTTTAAAAAAAAACTAAAGTTTTATTTATTACCAAAAGCAAAACGGCTAGTCCCTTTCGGGTTTTAGTTATCAAGTTTAGCTCAGAGCTCGTCGTCTCATTTAGGATGAACCACACTCACGCACTGTAGGATTCAAGCGAGTAGGAGGTGAGTCACGAGGATCGCTAAATACCGTGCCCCACCGAATCTAATCCTAGACATGCGATAACGATTGCCACATCCTTTGCTTAGTGACAACTCACGTGGTTGTTTAGGTAATTATTAAATCTTATGCCTAGTTGAGGTATGCTAGCCCTAGGTTCAACAGCTTCTACTCTAGTAGTCTACGCTCCCATTTTACTCTTCTACCCTTCATCAAAAGAATTCACGAAATTGATAGAAGTACTTACAGGCGGATAGGTGTTTGGAGACTCGGTGCCATGTCTGTTCAAGCCAAAACAATTTCTCAAACATTATAATAAGGCCTACTATCCAAAACTAAACATTTTGGGCCTTGGGCCCCACACACCGAAGTTTTGAACTGGCTCGATATTAAAATGTAACACCCCAAACCCGCCCACGAGTCCTGAATCGAATCTGGTATGTTACTGGGTAAAAATAGGTTGAGTCATTTTGAAAGTTTGGTGAAAATTCGATAAAATTTGGCTAAGATGCAAAAGAAAAGGTGTTTGAAAACTCAGTTGGGCCTTTTTTAATAAATACAGTTGGGCTGATAAACCCTTTTGAAAACATTTGATCATGTTCATTTTAAAATCATCAAAGTTGTAGTTGACTTAGTTTACTTTTGGTTACCCGATGGTAACGACTTTGAAAACTCGTAGAAGTTGTTAAGTTGGAAAAGGTCACTTTTAACCGGTTTACTTTAACATTTGTAAATTTCATTTGTAATATATGATAAGTAAAATAAAACAGTAAAATAAACATCCAACATAATAATAGCGGCCTTATTACATTCCAAATTAAAAATACTTAGGAAATAAAATAATTAATCTTAACAAAAAATAAATTTAACTCCAACGATAAGCATGGCCGCCTCGAGTCCTCTCCGGCTCCATCTCCGCGATCTATTCATCTGCAAAATGTTAAGGGAAATGGGGTGAGTCACCAAGACTCAGTGTGTAATTCCCCACCCGGTAAAGCAACTCATACACAAGTCATTAATAAACATGCACATGCACATGCACATGCAACCCAACCTAACCATCCATACTCCTTGACTACCCCTGTGGTTAAAACCACCGGTGGTCAAAACCATCGATGACTTAGAGTCACAAATCAAATGATGGGGCCAACCCATCGTGTGGTCAAAACCACCGATGACCATAGGTCACAATATATCAAGTGTGGTCAAAACCATCGGTGGTACCAAACCACCGGACTTAGTCACAAATAATCAATCGCTGTGGTCAAAACCACTGATGACCATAGGTCACAAATAATCTGATGGGGCCAACCCATCTTGTGGTCCAAACCACTGATGACCATAGGTCACAAATAATCTGATGGGGCCAACCCATCTTGTGGTCAAAACCACTGGCGACAGTCCAAAAATCATCCCCCTCCTCTCATCAATCCCACCATCACATGCTTTTATAACAATTTTCATATATCATGTCATAGCATTTAATGTCATGTGATGGTATGCAAATCATACATCAAAAATCACAAGTTAGGGGACTTACCCGAAATCCATGATTATGCCACAAGCTAATCACAACCAAAAGATTAAAGCAAACAATAAAGTCATGAAATTAATAAAGTGTGTATTGAGATCTTACACACCTGTTACTATCGTAATTCCTAGATCTCGAAACTCCGATCTACAATGCTAGATCTTGACCCTACATTCGACCAATCATCTTTGTTAGTAGCCTTCGGCTTTTTGATCACTAAAATATTGTCTATTAAAATAGATCATTACCACCACTTACCGTAGGGGAATAAATCTCGAAAGCTTTCCTTAATGGCTATGGCTTCCCTACAATCGCTTTAATTGTATTAGTAAGAATCGTAGGCCATAATTTTAATTCCAAAAGAGGTGATTACCCCTTACCACACTTATTGAAAATTGGCAGCACCTTGTTGGAGATATGCCATTCGGCCTAATGCACAATTGGAAGGCTGGAATTTTAGAGAAGAGGAGAAGGGGTATTCGGCTAAGAAGAACAATAACGCTGGAAATTTCTGAGCAAATTTTTGGCTAAGAGTTAGTAGAGGATTCAGCAACACAATGAAGAGAGGAAGAAGAAGAAGAGTTTGCTGGAATTTTCTCTTAAAAGAGGAGGTATATTCGGCTAAAAGAAGCAAGGAAAAGCTGGAAGTTTTGAATAGTTTTGGCTAGGAAACAATTGTGAATTCGAGAAGAAGAAAATTTGGGGAGAAGAAAAGAAAATTTGCTTGAACCTTGGCACTACTTTGCTGTACCAAAACAGATATGGACAGCCCCAAAGAGTCCAATATTCGGCAATCACTCCCCCCCACATGTGATAATTTGGCTTTTAATTATCACTCATAAAAATAACACTTATCTTCCACTTATCTCCTATCCTTTTCTTAACCAATTTAAGAGCAATTAAACTACTAATTACTCCCCCCTTCCAGCTGAAATTAAGCAGAAAAAATAAGCCTTATCTTAACACTTGAAGAGTCCCGTATGCTGCCAATTCTCCCATACACGCCAGCAGCAAAAAAAATAAAAATCAAGGTGCTGCTTCCTTGATTCGAACCATGACTCTTTGTGAAGCAAGAAGCAATTTCTTTTAGCGCCCCAAACCAACTCTTCCACCTTAACTTTCATGTTAAATATTCCCACCATTTATTTATAAAGCCTTATACCGAGCCCTTTTCTTTTTAGCGCAAAGCCCAAAAATAACACTCCTTGCGTCCTTATGTTTCAACCCGAGACCTTCGTGCCAACACCCTTAAGTGGCGCCCCAAGCCACTCTGCCCACCTGCCTTTCATGTCAATAAGCCCCCTGATTTAATTATAAGGCCTTCCTAGGCCTAACGCCCAAAAAGCCCACAAGGAAAAAAACATTTCCCCCTTGTTACTACCGAGGCTCGAACCTCCTCCCTAGCAAACCTCTTAGGCGCACCACGCCACTTATACCAAGCCCATTCTTTGTGCCATAATTCGCCCAAAATTTTATTTAACCCATACCCCCTAGCTTCCTTCCTTTTACACACTTAATAATAAATTTTTAATGCTGGGTCAGGCCTAGCTCGAGTTATTTTTAGACCCTAAATCATGCCAAATAAAATCATATTTATTTATTTCTTGAAGCCCACATGGAATTTATTTAAATTACAAATAACCCCTAAATCAGGGTGTTACAGCCATACGGAATATGTCGATCAATTTAGTACATAACCCACCATAAAGAACATTTCTTGAAAGGGCGCCATTGAGAACCTTATTAGAATGCGCCACATATCAATCCTTTCATAATTCGCCACCAAGGTTATCATATCAGATTCCGCTACAAAGATCATTCATTTATATTTCACCACAAAGTCTTTTCTTTTCAGATTATCGCCACAAGGCTATTCATTCAAGAGTTTGCCACAAAGTTACTCTTTTTAGAATTCACCACAAGGCCATTCATTCAAGAGTTTGCCACAAAGGCTACTCTTTTCAGAATTCGCTACAAGGGTGATTCATAAGAGTGCGCCACGAAGGCATTTCTTTTCCTGACGTGTTTACAATTTGGATTTGCCTCAACTCACATTACGTGAGGTTTTCCCATCTTCATCCTGGGACACGCAGAGAACCTCATTAGGTAATCACCATCCTTTAGTTTCTTTAGTGGTGCCATGGTCATAGACTTTTCCTTTAAGGTTCATATCAAAGATCATGTTTTTAGTCCCGATGGACCCCTTTAGACTCCACCATGGTGAACAGGCACAAACTCACTTGATAGACCCTTCATGCACTGACACAATCCACATTCATCTTTAAAGCCACAATTTACTTTTAATAGAGCATACCCATAGCATACATCTAAGACACACATATATGACCAAACCTAAACATATTCGATTCCATACCATAACATGCATTATTTCTTCAACATTTATTCATATAATTGCATGACTATCATACTATACTTTTCTACTTTCAATTTCATTGTTCAACCAATTTCTATAGAGATATCTCATATGAATAGTATTCATGCAAGATTTAGCTTAAAGACTCACCTAATTCTCACCTACTATAGTTCAAAACTCTAGATCTAAACTTCCATCACACAATCAGCAATACTATTGCTATAAAACATGGAAACCCATCAAGATATATTCATATACCCCTTTTTTCCATTATTTCTAACATTGGTAATCCCCATGAAAGGACTTATATCTTTATCTTAATGATCCATCAGATCTAACAAACTTACTCTTTCACAACATAACATGTAAAGTCATAAATCTTACCTTGACATGGAGTAATCACTGGTAAAGATCCATATCTACATCTCCTATTTGAATGAGAAATAAATACTATATGTTCTTTAAGATTCAGATATTAATACTGCTTAAAGAAAAAAGAAGAAAAACTCCCCCTTTTTTCTATCCTGAATATATATAACCTAGGCCCTTATTGGAACTTTACAAATGTCACAACTTTTTGAACTACCTTTATAAATGGTTTACAACCATGAAAACCTAATATTTTTATTTCTGGTTTATCTGTCTAATTAGCTACGAACCAAATCATCCACAACATAACTTGCATAGTAACTCAATGAACTGGGCGTACAATACCTTTAGTGATAACCCTTATTTACAAGGTCATCAACACTCTTACCAATCTCTTCTTATTTATGATTTAATACATTCTAAGAACAATCCTTACATAATATTCTGGTATCTGCTATGTGCCCAATCTATACGCAAAAACAACAATTGGGTGGATAGGCTGCGCCTCACAAATTAGTCTCAACCTACTCGCCAGAACTTAGAACCCGCCAAAACTAGATATTATACATCTAAAGGGTTCAAGGTTATTAAAGACATATTATAAAGTTTAATTATCCTTTTTACTTACTGAGCTTTATAGCTCATGTGTTAGTTAAGGTGCGAACTTGCCGAAAATTTACTATGATAGCTAGGTAGCATCACATCACCCGACGATCTTATAAGGTTGTTTTTCAAATGTTAAAGTGTAATTTGTATTATATTAGTGGCATGTATACAAAGTCTTTTGATGAATATAAAGATTGTAATGTGAATGGAATGTACTTAGGGCATCAACGTGTATAAATATGCTTATTTCATATGTCAGATAGTACTTGAAACTTGGGTTATGATGTTGTGGTTGAAGGCTTAAGAAAATAGTTAAAATTCAAGAATGTGCAAAATTGTAAGCAATTTCAGTATTTCTTGAGCAGAAGCTTGTGCCGCCTAGGCAACAACTTAATGAAATTAATACTAACTACATTACCGCCTAAGCGGTGGATTGAACTTCATGAGTGGCTCCTTAGTGAAAAAAAAAAACTCCAGTAGCGCCTAGGGGAGAGCTTTGGCTGCCTGGGTGACAACTTAACGTACTGTTACTCATTTTTATTTACTTAATTTCTTATAAATTCCTTAAAGATTTGAGTAACATTTAACAAATTAAGTAACATACCTATATTTTACAAATTACCTAGTTCTTTTGTTTTAATTGACACTATATGATTTTTGAATTTTGATTTGAAACCATAAAACTCATTTTAAATAGAATTAAATACTTTTCCGTAATTTTATACGAATGTTTTGTCCCTTATTTTCTTAAATAAAGTATTGGTTTTGCTCCGAAAATGTCTCGTCAGTGTCTCACATTCATACCAACCATTGGGATAAGCGGAAGACGTTACATACATTATGCTAAAACTTGAGATTTAATTCATATCCTTAGTTTTTTTTTATATAATTTGGCCATCTGCTTTATAAACTCATTATTTATTATAAATAGTTAATAATGTTAATTATTTCAATCAAAATGTTGACATAATTTTTTAAGAACACTACAAAAAAAAATTATAATGGCGAGTTTGAATGAGTGTTTTAAGGAAAAATCATAATAAGTATTTTGAAAATTATTTTTATTGTTAGTGATTACCAAATGAATATGTTTTTAATTTCAAAATGTAAAGTTAATATAAGGATTGTAACAACGATAACAATTGGACTTAGATTTATAAAATCCAAATATACAATATGTATAAAGACTTAAATATATTTTAACCTTCAATTTTTTTTTGAAAGCAACAAACTTTATTAAATTTAATCACGAATACAAACTGGAACCTCGTTCCAAGTCTTATAATAAGAAAAAGAAATAGACAAGTTAGAAAGCTTGTAAGCTTCTAAGTTATTTGTACGTCGAGTCCAACGAATGACAAGATAAAGCCTTCATAAAGTAGTTCCTTACAATCGAATATAATGTAACCAAATTTCGACCAATGATCATCAACCGATTAAACAACCCGTGCAACATCTTGTGCATCCTTCAATTCAACACCAATTACTTCAAGGTTAGTGCTCGCCCATCTTTGTCTTTCTCTTAGTTCCATTGCTTTATCAACTATGTGTGAGAAAAAAACCAGTGGAGAAAATTTATATAACAAACAAAAAGGCTCCATCATGATGCTTGAACATTGTAACATCCTGAAATTGGGCCTAGTAGAATTGGGCCCAATAGGCCTTGAGAATGGGAACGTTTAAAATTTTTGAGATGCATGTAGCACTTAGAATGTTATGGTAAGGTATTAATGGGCTTGTGCATTGTGTGTAATGTTATGTTTAATATGTTAATTTGAGGTTCAGTTGGGCCCAAAGAATTGGGTCAAAATTTTGGCAGCCAAGGTGAGCTAAGGGGGGACGGCACAAGGCTATAATTTAGGGATTATTTTTGTTTAATTAATGAGGATAACAAGCTGATAAAATAAAGGGAGAGTTGGTGCAAATGTGGCCTCTTATGGATGAGTGTTTTGATTGGGATAAGGGATAGAAGGATAGAGGAGAAAAGATAGGAGTTATCTTCTGAGTACAGAGTTGGCCGAAATTCCATCTCTTGGAGGGGGGTGCTGAAATTCCCTATAAATAGGGGGTACCTCTTCAATTCTGGCATTTTGAACCCCATTCTCTTCTCTCATCTTCTGTGCCAAAATTCTCAGTTCTTCTTGGTAATCTCTTTTCTTTTGATTTCTTCTGAAAGTCGAAACCCCTAGGTATTCTTTCTCTCCACTTTCTTTTCACTTTCCTTCTAAGCCGAAACACTTCACTCAGTTTTTCTAAAAGCCAAAAATGCATCAGTTCATCTTTTCTGAGATTTTCATAAAAGCCGAAATCGCTAGATCTCATCTCCTGTGGTTGCCGAATCCTCTTTAATGGAGTCTGCTTGTGCTGGAATTTAAAAGAAACAATAGGTAAGTTTTGATTTCGGGATTTCAATGTTCTTTCGGCTTTTCAAAGTCTTTAGCCGAATGGCTATTAGAAACTAATCTTTTATTTCACACTTCTTTTCGGCATTCCGAGATTTGAAGAAGGAGGCCAATTACATAGATCTCTAAGTTATAGAATTGTGTTACTTTTGGGATTTCACGGTAAGAGGATTTGTTTATTTATATATATAAAATCGGGTAGAATACTAACCATGGCCGAATATAGGAGAGGGCATATTTTCACAGTTTTTCGGCTTTTAAGCAAAGTTATAGATTGAGGATAATAGATCCTGATAGCAAGGACTTCGACTAAGAATATTGGATTTCGCGATATCAGGTGTGTAACACTTCCCCACCGTCTAGATCTGATTAATAATAAATGTATATGTATGTATATGTGTTCACAAGATTTATATGTTACATTAAAAGTCAAATCTTGATTTAAACGACTACCCTCGTGTTAGTAAATAATCGACTATATGTTACAAGTAAACTGTTGTACATGTTTTAAATTATTGTGCATGTTGCATGGGGTGTGTGATGAAAGGAGGAAGTTATATGTACATGTATATAAGTAACGATTTTTACCGTAAACTACTGTAGCGGCTAATGTCGTGAACTATTATACGGGCTTCGGCCATTATATGTTATAAGGGCTTCGGCCAATATATGTTGATGAGCAGCTTGACTGCCATCTTGGAGAGTAGCGGTGTGGGTTGATTGTAGAAATCCCCAATGGTGTGTTGGTTGGAACGGGGGCGTGTAGCGGATGGAAACCTAGGCAAATCGGTTGGGCTTTGCATATTATATGTTTCCATGTAAATGAATTTATTATTATGTTTAATGAGGCCCAAATCTAGTGGTGCATGAGGGTTGCACACTGAGTCTCGTGACTCACCCCCTTTAAACTAACCTTTCAGGTGACGATTAGTGCATCGGACCGGGCCGGAGTGGAGCGCAAGGTGGCCATGCAAAAGAAGGTGGATCCGGCGACAAAGTTTCTCCATATTAGTTTTTTTTAAAAGTACTTTATATGATGGATTTAAAATACATTGTAATAAGGCCATAGGCCATTTGTTTACATTTTAGATTTAAAATGGGCCTTTAGTATTTATTCTCATTTTAATTTCTTTCAAGGACATGTAATTAAGTTTTGGGCTTTTGATTATTAAGGCACAATTTATGTAATTTTCTATTTGGGCTTTTTGTTGACACGATGGTTTTCCTAAAAAATTTTTTTAGTGACATACCAGATCCGGTAGTAGTGTTTGGGCCAGGTTTGGGGTGTTACAAATTGGTATCAGAGCCCGGTATCAGAGGCCGTGTGAAATTTAAGCCATATTCTGCAAATTTACCCACGGTCTTAGGTACGCCCGTGTGCCTTGTAACACCCCTTACCCATAATCCCCGCTAGAATCGGGCACGAAGCGTTACCGAACAATTTACCTGATCGCCACTTAGGATCAACGTGACTACTCTCCTCAAATCGCTTCAACAACTTCACACTCAACCTATGAGATCTCAATCGTACTTACGAGAACTCTCGGAATCATATCAGAAGTTTTACGGTCCATAAAATTTATTTTCATCTAAACAGGGAGTACACGCCCGTGCTAGATGACACACATGCTTGTTCTAGATGACACACATGCCCATGTGTAGTCACACACGCCCATGTGCTCACACCGTGCCCAAAAACCCCAACATTCTGCCAAAACCCACACGGCAAGGGCACGCCTGTGTACCCTTATAATATGCCCGTGTCTTCTGCCCGTGGGGGGTTACTGACTAATTTAGCATGGCCTGGACACACCCATGGCCCTAGACCGTGTGCCACGCCTTGATATACTGACTTATTCAACACTGCTTGGGCACACGCCCATGTTCTAACCGTGTCTCACCCACGGTCCACACAAACGGCCGTGGATTTTGCCCGTGGTCTATCCTAATTTAAAACACTAAGGTGCAGGGTTCGCATGGTCTAGACACATGCCCGTGTATCCAACCGTGTGGGCACTTAGAGGTTATCTTCCAAGCCTTTTTGCCACTCTCATTTGCATACATATACATACAATCATCATCACATAACTCCATATTGCATCAATTTAACTTTTAAATTATAGACACTTAATCATAAGAAAAATAAAGTCTTCATCCCATACACTAGGAAGAACTACTTCCAATACAATTACAACAACTTAAGCCATCATCTATGGCTTTACACAACCAAAACTCTAAGTTCTTTTAGGCCAACACAATTTGGCTACATCAATTAGAACTTAGTCAATTCTAAAAGAATCCCTATACATGCCATGACTCATAAGGACTTGGAACACCATACCAAGCATTTATTCGATAGTGTGAAAACATCTCTTGTGCCTCCAACCCGAGCTAGCCAAAATAACCTATAAGAGATGGGAAAAGAAAATGAGTAAGCAATAATGCTTAGTAAGTTCGTCTGCATACAACTGATAAACACTGACATTCATTGAATATACATGATTTCAAGTTATTATGATGAGCTTTTCTCATGAACTCACGGTTACTTACTCAATTATCCTTAAAGCTTACTCATTCTATCCCTTACCATATTTTTACCATGCCACAAGCCAAATGCTCGTTTAAGTAGCATACATTCCTGGACTGATCATCACAAGATCATATAAAACAACACGTCAAGCATTTTCAATAAGCCACTCATATTACTAATCTCCCGGTGGTTACGCACTTGGCCCACCATCGAATCTCTTATAGGTGGTATCGCATACGACCCACCAATCAATTAGACTTAGGGTGATTTTGCACTTAGCTCACCAATCATTTATAAGCGATGGTATCGCATACGCCCCATCGACATCGATTAGTCGTGGTTCCGCATACGACCCAATCGATAATAATATAGGTGATGGTATCGCACACAGCCACCAATTAATAATTAATCGAGTGGTAACGCACACAGCCCACCAATGATTATATGGTTGATGGTATCGCACACAGCCCATCATTTAATAATTAATCAGGTGGTAATGCACACAGCCCACCAATGATTATACATTCACAAATATTTATCCACATACATTTCTCTAATACAAATGTTCATCCGTGAACATCCTCACCCACTATCATTCTCACTTAGCTTTCTACTATAATTGTTCGCATTCACACAATGCAACAATAATTATAACTTATGCAACTAAAGTGCATCCTTTACATATCACCCACTATGGGTTCATCAAATACCGAATCCACTTCAATTCAGTTCTAATGCATTCCTGCACCTCTCATGTACAATACATTCATTCTCAATTCTCAAGTACTTCAATAAAATCGTTAAGTAACTCCCTTAAGTCTCGAACACATAACATTACATTGACATCACACACGAGTTAACCTATCGATGCCATGTTCCCAACATGGTCCTATTCAAAATCTCTCACTGAGGCTATATTTCAATATGGTCTTACACGTAACCTTAACTATCATCTTTTCATAATATTTCCATTTCTTACTATTCTTAGATTCTAAATCTCTTAACGACTCTTCAACACTTATTTAATACATTCATTGCATAATTGTACATTCCATACAATATTGGAATATTAAATAACCCGTACGTACTCGTAAGGTTTGCATACGAACTTACCTCGATGACGAAAAGGCCAAAAAGAACTTTTTGCCCACATTTCTCTTTTCTTCCGTTCTAGGTTCGAATCTCGTTTTCTTCAATATAGATCAATGAAATTTACTCGTTTAGTCACTTAATGATCATATTACAACTTAACATCCACTTAGGCAAAAACGACCATTTTGCCCCTATACTTTGGCAAAATTACGAATTTGCCCCTAGGCTCGTAAATAAATTTTTATCACATTTCCTTGCTAAACAAGCCTATCTGAATTTTTAATCCTCTTACAACTATCTCAAATTCCAACTATTTCATGCTTAAATGAACAAATTACAACCTTTGCATTTTAGCCCAAATTAGGTGTTTTCACCACAACACCTTTCACAAAAGTTGTTTATCATCATCCTACCATTCATTTTCTTCCATAAAACTCAACAACCAGCATAAAATCTATCATGTTAAGTCCCTATACTTTCAACCATGTTGCAATTTAGTCCCCCCATTAGCTAGATTAAGCTTTGGGGACTCCTAAAGTACAATTTTTATCAAGAAAAGTCATCAAAATCACTTACTTGTGTGGAATAAAGCTTGCTAAAATTTTGAAATCTCAAACACCCCACCATGGCTGATATTTTCGGTGGAGAAGGGAAGAAAAATAGAAAGATGATAGCTTTTCACCTATTCATCTTATTTTATTCATTTATTCCACCAACTTTGACCAAATTAAAAATTCTTGTCCCCTCTTGTCTACATGGCCGGCCTACTCACTTAAAACGAAGCTAAATTGCACAATTGGGGCCTCCAATTAATATTCCATAGCTATTTGGCACCTTTTGCAAATAAACCAGAGCTTTAGCACTTTATGCGATTTAGTCCTTTTTTACAAATTAGCTAGAAATTGCTAAAATTAAGGCACCAAAATTTTCATGCATCCTTAAAAACATTTTATAGCACATGAAATAACATGAAAATAATTTTCTCTATCCTAAATTTAATGATTTTGAGATCACTGTTCCGATTAGCCCCTAAATCGGGCTGTTACAATTCTCCCCCTTAGGGATTTTCGTCCCCGAAAATCTTACCAGGAGGAGTTGCTACCAACATTCTTAAAATGTTTCCATCCATTCTTTAAAATCGTGAATTCACTTATTCTCAAGTTCCTCTTGCCAATAACTCTTAAGCCGTGATACTTAAGGTTAAAATGCAACTTGAGACCTAGATTATTCTTCCTCTAGGGCATATACCATATTCAGCAATCCACCAACTTGTAACACCGTACATGTCTAAACGATCGTTCAGATATTTTCTGACTTATTCACTACAATTTGAATGTCATCCCCCTCCTTGGGAATTTTGTCAAACCAAATTTGAAATCTATAGTATTTTACCACACTTTCTCATCAAAGCATTCACCAACCATCATAGTCTCAACTTGTACGCTTTGAAAACATCAGCTTCCAGTGGTCAACTACTTCTGAACATAAACTCAATCATATCATAAAATGTACTCTATTGCCAAAACATTTATGCTCAGAATCGCATTTCCTTATTCTTACATTAGTAGATATGCTACTACTAAATCCCATACCAAAGCTTCTATATAAGTTCTGGCTTTCTCATCATTCCAATTCTATCTTGAGGAAAACATCAACAACAGAAATTTTATCCAACGTGAATCTTTTTCACAAATTAGCTAGAAATTGCTAAAATTAAGGCACCAAAATTTTCATGCATCCTTAAAAACATTTTATAACACATGTAATAACATGAAAATAATTTTCTCTATCCTCAATTTAATGATTCTGAGATCACTGTTCCGACTAGCCCCTAAATCGGGCTGTTACATGCCTCAACCGTATGGCATTATAGGCCCTTTTACAAGGCCAATATGCCACCTATTTTGGGTCTCACCTACAAGCAATACATACCAAAACATAATATGCATAAATGGCAACCAAAACATATCAAATGGTTCACTTCATCCATACATTCAATACCAATTCCATTCATACCAAATTGCAAACTAAATCCTACATTATTTCCAACATTTATCATCCATTTGCTTAACCAAAACTTCACCATTTCATATGCATCAAAACATACTAAATATATGCTTCATAACTCTTTCATTCAAAAATTTATCAACTTAAAAGCTTGCCAATACACATGGCTATGCTCACTTCATAAACATATACACCTATCTAGCCTATACAAGTCATAATTAGCCATATCCATTTTCAAAAGGGTACCAAAATAAGTTTAGTAGTGTGATGACGATCCTTGACAATCCCGAGCCTTCAGTAGCTTCGATGACCTATAAAACAGAGAAAATACACACATAGAGTAAGCTTTCCAAAAGCTTAGTAAGTCATATACAAATAAACTTGGCATAAGAAGTAAATATGCAATTTGATGCATTTGCACATCTCATTCACTTATCAATTTATCATGTATATGCTTGATTCATACTTATGACTACATTGGTCACATTTATCCATTCAAAACTCATTTGAAGCACATAGCTCATTCATAATCTTCCTTGCATCCCATTCACATTATCCTATTCAAACATACATTTCTTCAAATCAAAGTCATATGCATACTTACCTTTCATGCATACTTAATGCACATTCAACGTACCTGAATCGGATATTCATTCACTTAATTGATCAGCTCGAATATACCATTCGTATTGTAGACTTGCCCATTTAACCCTTAGGAACCTAGTAGTATACTCAAAAAGCTCGAAATAGTAATACAATGCCAATGTCCCAGACGAGGTCTTACATGCACTCGTATATCAATGCCACTGTCCCAGACAGGGTCTTACACGTACAGATCATAACGATGCCAACGTCCCAAACGTGGTCTTACACGAGTCAATATGATGTCGATGTCCCAGTTATGGTGTTACTCATAAAGTTCATATTGATGCCTACGTCCTAGATGAGGTCTTTTACATATAATTCATATCGATGCCTACGTCCCAGACGAGGTCTTACATGAATTTCAAATCAATGCCAATGTCCCGGATGTGGTCTTACATGATAAAACAGAACAGATATCTATGTCATGACATGGCTAATCCTATCTATTCCTTGGTTCATACGGGACTTCTCGGCTTTATCACTATATCAAACTTATTTCAGAATTCTCGCACTTAGCATCTCATACTCATTCATTTTCATCGATAGACATATGAATACATATATTCAATTCACTACAGATAAGTTTATTTGCACCTCGAATTTGGTTTATCGAACGGAAACGGCTACTCGGTTATTTTTGCTTTCCCGCGATCTAAATCCGTTTTCCTCGGTTCTTGATCTAAACATATTTAGAATTAACCCTTTTTATTCACCATTCCATTCAATTCAATCCATAGACACACATTTTGGGCTATTTGCAAATTAACCCTCATATTTGCACACTTTAATAATTTAGTCCATCTTTCACAGAACATTAAATTCACAAAATCCACACACACACATGCTTGGCCGAACCTCTATAGGGACTATATAAGCCCAAATATTTCATCAAATTTGCTATTTAGTCCTTCAATTTACCATTTTCACAATTTAGCCCTATTTAGCTAAATTCATCAAAACTTCAAGAACAAAGTATGTTCATCTAACTCATATCTTTCATTTGACACCAAAAATCATCAAAAATCTTAACATTAACATAACATCAATGGCATCTCACCCAAACATCATCAATACTCAAAATTAGTACATGGGTTTGGTAGCTCTCGAAGCAGCGATTGCAAAAACGTAGAAATTATCAAAAATCGACTCAACACATACCTTAATTAAGCCCTCAAATGGCCGAATGAAACAAAGCCTTTCTTCCCTACTTTGTTTGTGTTTTCGGTGGAAAGATGATAACCATAGCAAATTTTATGCTTTTGTTTTTATTAATATATGATTTAATAATTCATTTCCAATTTCAACCTTATAACATAAAAACTTTAAAACATATTATACAAGGTCATTATTGACCATTTACATTCCACTATCTCAAGTATTGGCATAATTGCCACATAAAACCTTCATACTTACAAAGACATGATAATTAAGCATCTTTTCATAAAACATACAAATTTACATTTTAATGCAATTCAATCCTTCGCTCAAATTAAACACACAGACAGACAAATTAGTTTACGGAAATTTACCAAATATTTAGTCACATATCAACGACACAGAAAATAATATCAAAATATTATACGGACTCAAATTTGTGGTCCCGAACCACTGTTTCAACTAGGGTATAAACCGGACTGTTACACTACCTCTAGAGGATGCACTGCTTGATCTTATCTCTTGCTTCTTTTCCTGGTCATCTCTTTTAGGTCAATTTCGAATGAAATGGTCGGAGGAACCACATTTGTAACAATTTAGAGTGTTTCCTCAACACTCCCCAGTGTGATGTCTTCCACAACTTGGGCACTTCGGTCTGGACTTTGGATTGCCCACACTTGCCATAGAGGTGGCTTGAACTCTTGAACTCGAGTACGTGTTGCCTCGCTCTCTTTACGAATACTCGACTGATGCAGTCGCCTGAGGGTTCACTTCCTTGGACCTCTTAGATTGAGCTTAGTAAGATTTACTCATCGGTCTTTTTCTTGTATCCCTAGCCTCACTTATGGCCTTCCTTTTTTCCTTACTAAATTCTTTAGCCTTACTGGCCATATCCACCAATACCACAAACTCTTTCAGCTCTAAAATCCCGACTAAGAGTCTGACATTTTCATTCAACCCATCTTCAAATCTCTTCCATAAGATAGTTTTCTGTGGACACATATTCTTGCGCGTACTTACTGAGCTCAACAAATTTGCACTCATATTCCGCCACAGTAATTTTTCCTTACTTTAGCTCAAGGAATTCCTTCCGTTTCTGGTCCACAAATGTCTGACTTATGTACTTCTTTTGAAACTCCTCCAAAAAGAAGTCCCACGTTACCCTCTCCGTAGGAACCACTGATGTCAATGTTTTCCACCAATGGTATGCTGAGTCCCTCAGGAAAGACACAGCGCATTTTAAGCTCTCCTTGGGTGTACAGGAGAGCTCATCAAACACCCTCATTGAGTTCTCAAGCCGGAACTTCGCCCGCTCAAGGTCATCATCTATATTGGCTCTAAACTCCTCAGCCCCATGCTTCTAAATTTTTTCTACCCGGGGATTCGTTATCCTTATTAAATCTATACCTTGAGGAGCCACTGGAACTGGTTGAGGTATAGGAGGAGGTGGAGGAGGTTGACCGTTAGGGTTTGCCCGTACATACTCAGTGTACCAGTTGCTCATCATTTGGAGAAAGGCTTTCCGATCCTCTTCTCCTTAACCCCTAGTCTCGGGTCCACTCTGGACAAGTGCGGTCCCTTACGCGAAAATCAGCGCATTGCTAGCTGCATCATCAGTAGCCGATTGATCGAGATACATGCACTATATAAAAACAAGTTTAAAATCATCAGTAGCCACCACACTATCATTATAAACTTATGGCATGTATAGCTAGACTCTTACACACGCTACAGTAGCCCAAGAACCGACTGAACCATAGCTTTGATACCACTAAATGTGACACCCCTTACCCGTATTTCCCGCTGGAATCGGGCCTGAGGCATTACTGGATTAAAACCACATGATCGCCACTTAGGCTCATCGCGACTACTCTCTTAAGTCACCTCATCAACATCACTCCCGACTTACGAGGCCTCACTCATACATACGAGGCTCTCGAGACTATATCAAAACTTTTTTGAATCTTAAAATTTTCTCCATCTAAATAAGGACTACACGCCTGTGCTAGATGACACGCGCCCGTGTGTTATCACACACGCCCATGTTCACAAACCGTGCATGAAAACTCAAGTATTCTGCTAATGCCTCACGGTTAGAGTACACGTCCGTGCCCACCACCCATGGTGAACACTGACTATATCACACGGCCTTGAGTCTAGACACACACCCGTGTGGCTAGCCCGTGGCCTACACTACTCAATTTTTTCAAAGAGACATAACCAGTGCACATGCCCGTGGGCTGGCCGTGTGTCACACATAACCTAGACACATGCCTGTGTGTCTATCTACATGAACAACTAGGTTATTTGCCAATTCTCTTTTCACCCCTTATGCATATATAACATATACTCATCCAACACATCCATAAACAATTTGTTTTAAAACATAAACTCACAAGGATATCTACATCTTTTTATATAATAAAGTAGCCAACAACTATTGCATTATACAAAATAGATTATCCATCTATAGGCTAATACCTCTTAGCCATTTACAACAAAATTCACTAACTTGTCTAGCCCCTATACATGCCATATTCAAAACATTAAGTCTATTGTACTAGAGTAAGCTGATAGTGTGGGCGATCTTCCGCTTAATCCACGTATCTCGGTTCTACCCTCCTTCTCTATAAGGCAAAGGAAAATAAAAGGAGTAAGCTTTGAGCTTAGTAAGTTTACATGTAAATAATATAACATTATAGCATGTACTAGTCATTTATATAACATTTCATACTAAGCAAGAAACAATCAATGTCCATAATCATGCTTACTCATTACCTCCTTTTCTATATCCCAACCATATCAACAGCTTAAAGTGTACATTCATTATCATTTTCCCCTGCACTTAGCATCACAATATCACATAAAACCACACATCACAACCTCTTAATCAATTACCCATAGTCAAATTATTTAGTGGTTTCGCACTTAGCCCACTATTAGTCTTTATTAGGGTGGTATCCCACATAGCCCACCAAAAGGTTAGTTACGGTGGTATCGTACATTGTCCACCAAGTGATAAATAAACGATGGTATCGCACTTAGCCCATCTTAATCAAGCAACAAGGTGGTATCGCACTTAGCCCACCATCAAATGTCGTCATAACATGTTCATAAGACTATTTCATCATTCATCTAATAATTATTCAATGACTACCACATTCGATCTACTTAAACGACACATGTTTTTCATCATGCCATACACCAATTAACAACATAATTTATATAAAGAAAGTGCACTATTTACACATAAACTTACCTCGGTGCAAAACGTTATAACTAACGGTTTAATCTGTAATCTTGCCTTTTCCACGATCAAGGTTGATTCCGCGCTCTTCTTGATCTATAACAATGAAATTCATTCATTTAGACCATCCTATGATCACCATACATCAATTTCTACACTTAAGCAAAAATGACCATTGGCAAAATTATGATTTTGCCCCTAGGCTCGTAAATTATTTTTCAACACATTTTCTCAATAAATAAGCCTAGCTGAACATTTAATTCTCTTACAACTACTCACAAATCTAACTATTTCATGCATTTATTACACATTTTCAATCCTTGCATTTGAGTCCTACTTAGGTGTTTTCATGCAAACACCTTTCACAAAAGTTGTTTCTCATCTCCTTAACATTCATTTTCTTCCCTAAAAACTCAACTAACAACATAAATACTCTCATGGCAAGTCCTTAGACTTTCAACCATATCACAAATTTGTCCCCTTATTAGCTAGCTTAAGCTTTGAGGACTCCAAAAGTGCAAAAATTATCAAACAACACTATCATAATTACTTACTTGCAAGGGAGATAGCTTGGCTGAAATTTTAAACCCCCAAAGCTCTACTTCTTCATCAAATTTTAGGTGGAGATGAAGAGTGAATAGTGAAAGATGATAGCTTTCTTTTTACCATATTTTATTCATCTTTTCTCACCTAATTTCATCCAATTTTAACTACAATTAATGATCTTGTCCCCTTTACTATCTATGGCCGGCCAACACATTCTCTAGGGCCTAATTGCACTTTAAGTACCTCCAATTTAGTGATATATGGCTATTAGACACCTTTACCTTGAAAAATAGAACTTTTGAACTTTATGCGATTTAGTCCATTTTCACAATTAAGCATGCTATCGCTCAAATTAAAGCACCAAAATTTTCACATAGCCATATATTAATACTATAACACATAAAATAACATTAAAATAATTTTCCTTATCCTCGGTTTAGTGGTTGTTTAGTGGTCTCGAACCACTGTTCTGACTAGCCCAAAATCGGGCTGTTACATAATCTTATACATAACATTATATAAAGAAATAAGTCAAAGGTCTTTTAAAAAAAATAGGATTACTCACTTTGGGCATTAACATAATGAGAGTATTTGTAAGTGTCGAAGAGAAAAAACTTGTAGATAACCACTTTCGACTAGATGCCACCACATCATCACCAATCAAATACCAAAATTTTGGAAGAAAGTCGAATTCAAGTCGTCAAGACTCGGAGCTTATCTGGATGCATAGAAAACACCACATTCTTAAATTCCTTTGATTTAAACAACGCTATCAACATAGCATTATCCACCTTTGAAACCTTACTCTCTAACCACACCTCATCTCTTTGAAAATGTATCATCAAATAATTCCAAACCATCTTTACCTCTTACCACCTCATCTTGATCATCTTTCAACACCTCTATAGTATCATTTTTCTTCTTAGCACTTGCGTAGGCACAAAAATACTTGGAATTTTAGTCCCTAGCTTTGAGCCAGAAAAACCTTAGCTTATTGATTCCACTTTATTTCCTCCTGTTGTGATAAGGTTGATAACTAGACCTTTAGGTGAGCATACTCTTCCCCATCAAAATTTGACCCCCACTAACAACCCTCACCTCTTCAATGGATCAATCAACTATGTCTTATTCTCTTATACTTCTCTGTCAATATTTTGCCCCATTCATCTAAATAAGTACAACATTTTATCTTCTTCTCCATGATTCCACTCATACCCTTATCGCACCAACTTCTCTTGATAGCATTGATAATGTAATGGTACGCCAACCATTTAATTTCAAATTTAAATCTATGCCTCTCTTCTTTTCATAGAAAAATCTTAGCCACTCAAATTATTTTTTCAACTTAAATCTTTGCTTTGTCACCAATAGCGCTGGCTTGGTTGTAGTTTCTTCAACATTTTTTGTAGTTTTTATTTTATTTTTAATTTCAGTCCATATTTTTATAGTTTTTGTTGTTTGGTCTATAATTTTTATTTTACAATTTGATACAAATAAATAATTAATCTAATATAAACCATACAAGTCATACTAATTATGTCATAATTATATATTTATTTGTTTTAAATATTTAGCATTTAAATTGAATTTATCATTAGCATACAATTATTGGGTTTGGATACAAAACTAGTATATAAATAAAACATGGTTTATCTGTTTTTGTTGAATAAAGAAAATATATATGAAGAAAAGGGGAAGGGAGAAAGTCAACTGCAGAGAGAATTAGGCGAATTAGAGGGTGAAAGGTGAAAGCAGACAAATGTATTTGATGTTAGAAAGATCAACACCGTCCATTATCCTACAACCGACGGATCTCTAGAGAAAAGAATCAAGGGTGATGCAGTGAATGAGAGGAACACGTAAGATAGGATTTATAGGTTTCCGGATATGGAATTTGGAAATAAGGAACTTGAATTGTCAATTCAGTTTTAGACCAAAACTCCATCCCCGTCCCTCTTTAATCAAGTCAATCACCTTATTTCCTACCAATATTATCTTCAAATAAATATTAATATAAAAACTAAATAAAGCATTAAATTATTCTGCACAATTTTATTTATCTATATACGATATTTTTGGGTAAATGGATTGAATATGTCGAAAAAAATTAATTGATTAAATAAGTTATTTTTTAATTTAAAATTTAGATCAATTTTTTAAGAGAGTGTAAAAACGTAATCAGTTGGATAAATTTTTTATTAACATGTCAAGAAAACGCACTTAACTAGAGTATTTTTAATAATTACAAAGAAAGTTATACTATTCATAATCTCAATTTAGACACACATTCACAAAATTATTTTTCCTCTGCAACAAAACTTATACTTAAATGTAAAAAAATAAAATGTTTTCCTTAGTGAGTGGGAACATTCAATTTAATAAAATTCCCTGCTATTGCAGGCTAAAACACCATAAAATTTTATCATTACTATAGGATGATATGAATTTTGAGGGTGGACATGGGGGCAAGATGTTTTTGTTTCTTTGTTTGAAAGATCCATTGATTTAGTAAAATTGCTCTTAAATTTGTAAATGACAAAAAAGCACCTTAGTCTTTCTCCCCCAAATAATGTATAATTCAATGTTGGACCCTAATAAAAGATTCTTCCATGCATGTGTTGCTCTAATCCAATATTTTTAAATTATTGTTAACTTTTAAAAGAATAAAAACCTAAAATATTTAAGTGTGATTTTCATTTATTACTTTTCCATCCTTACACGTCAAATGCATAAATTTATTATAAACTAGATTTTGGCATATATTGAGTATATATATATATATATATATTAAAATTATATGTAAAAGCTAAATAAAATATTGGTTAGAATGATTAAATTCAAAGTATAAAAATTATAACGTCCTAAATTTTAATTTTAGTTTGTTATTAAGAGTCTATTTAGATAGCACATAGTAATTAAATTTATTATAAACTAGATGACACATAAAAATTATTTTATAATAAATTTTTGACCATAATTTTAGAAATTTTTAGGATTCCAATAATATAATTTTTGTTATAACTTTATAAAATATACAAATTATTTTTATATTCATAGTATAATATTTTTTATCATAACTATTTCAAACACTCATACATGTTTATTCTTATAATATAATTTTGTTAAATCTTGTAAAAAATATATTTTTAAATTGAAAAGTGTAATTTGTAGCACTCCAATTATATCTAATTCACTAGGATCCACTAATTATAATGATTATCAAATATGTCATCCTTATATAATTATAAACAATAACATTTAAATTCAATTATTAAATAGTTTTCCAAATACTATCTAATTTATATAAAAGATGAAAACATTCTATTAATAATATAATTTTTCTTGATTCGAATAGTTAAAATTCTTATCAATACCCATTTTAGTATAAATTTAAACCATGTTACTCACATTCCATTCCTTCAATATTGTATAAAAATGATAAAATCCTTTCATAGCTGAATAAGAAATGGTAAATATAGTATAAAATAGAGCGGAAGGAAAGAAAAGGATTAGAAATGTATGGAATATAAAAATGGTGAGAAAGTAAGGAGAGCAGCGTGCCGTTTGGTTGGATGGGGGGCTATGTTAATATTAGAGTAAAGAAAATTGGTTTTGGAAGTGTGAAGAAGGGACTGTCTGGGAGGTGGGAGGACAAAACGCATTTACTAAAACGGGTCAGCTAAAACTACAGCCTATTGGCTACCAAAGGCACGTACGAGAGATGATGATGATGATGAGCGAGAGCCAAAAAGAATATCCCATTAATGCCTATCTGATTCTTCACAACCCAACGCCAACGGAAGAAGGGAATTATCATCACACTCTGCTGCTCCCCTCCTCTCCCCTCCCTTGGATAGTATACATTTATTTATTTCATTGGGATATGCGCTGTGCTGCCTCCTGTCTCTCTTTCACGTACCCTAACCCCGCATTCATTGTTACTTATTTTTATTATATAAATACAAAAGAGTTTCAACTGCAACCCTTTTTATTTCTTTTTTTTTTTTGGTTTTAGGGATTAGTAAATTGCTTTTGGAGATTCAGGGTATAGGGTGACTCTAGCTTTCCGACGTCCGACGTCCGATTCTTTGCCATGATTATTCAGTTCAGTAATGCAACTTTAGCAAACCCCTCCACACACTACACTAGATTTGAATTCCGTTTGGCAGATTCGGGTGCTATAAGTGCTCCTTTAACATCACCACTGGTGTGTGTTCTTCACCTAAATCACAATTTTTTATGTGATAATCAAGTACCATATCTTATTGACGGTGGACAAGACCTGGCATGCAAATCTCCAAACTTCAAAAAAAAAAAAAAAAAAAAAAACAAAGATTTTCTCTATTTCATTTATCATAAACTAGTAGAAAGTATCATAAAATATCACATCATTTAAAAAAAGAAAGCAAAGAAAAAAAAAGCTGAGAATATGTGAAGTTACATCCAAAGTTAACTCAAAACTAAAATCTAAGGTAAAAACACTTTCTTGTTTTTCTGAAACAAAACAAAACAACAACACTTTCTTGTTTGACTTTTGGTACTTCTAAATAAAAAACAGTCCCTACAAAAACAAAAATAGTCATTATCATTATACTTGTATATGTATTATATAATTATATTAAATGTTTGTTAAAGTTTTGTAAATATTTACAATTTTAAATTTCATATAAATAAAAAGAAATATAAATATTAAAATATATAGTAAAACTTTAACAGGCTGTTTTAAATTTATGTTTATTTCTGAATAAATTTATATAAAAACTATTGATTAACATAATTAGATATTATTGAATTGTCGATTGAATTTTAATTGATTAATATTAATATTATTGTAAATGCAAGATGATATGAGATTGAGTTATCTTCTTATTTAAAGGTTAAGGAGAGGTGTGAATAGTTCTAGTCATTATATAAAAATAATCAATATAATAAGAACTTATAATGAGATTAATATTAAAAAATTAGATATTATTGAATTAATGCAAAACATTAATGTGTGAATTTTCCTAGAGATTTATAAAATTGCTGTGAAATAAATTTTCAAAATACTAATTAGAAGTATTTGATCAAAATATGTTGGTGGTCCTTTTATTTCAATGTAATTTGAGATTTAGCTATTTTATTTAAGAAGTTATTTTTTGTTTTAGATTTAATTCCAATTTAATTATTATATCATTAAAATTTGTTAATAAATATTTTTTGTTAAAATTTATCATTAAAACACTTATATATGCTTATAACTATAAACTCAATAAGCTTACCTTATAATAAACAATTTCTTTTAAAATTATTAACATTATTAACGATTTAACTAGAACTATTAAATAGAAGAAATGTTAACTTAAAAAATAATTTAAAATTTTGACATATAAAGATTAAAGATAGTAAGAGTGGTGTTTTATTTTTATTTTTTTATACATATCCAAACAAACAATATATTACGACCAAGATAGACTAATGAAGGTTTTGGATGCACATGTTGTCCATTGTTTAGCTTCCTTTTTGAGTCGCAGGCTTTCATTGGTATATGTTGAATTTAGTGTCCTAAGTATAGTAAATTCATTTGTATATTTTTAATTTTTTCGAACAGATTGGTTAGTAAAATTATTCATGAATTACATTAATACCCTTTGTATAATGTCCTTGTGTAGTTTTTGCATGCAAAGCAAAATAGAAGCAAATATTAGCTTCCTAGTCATCTAATGTTTAATTGATACTAAACAGTATTATATGGTCAGATCGTAATACAAAAAGACAAAAGAAAATAATCACTAGGGAGGCAATTGTTACAAATTTTCCAAAGGAAGACAATGATCTTGAAAGATAGTTTGAGACACCAAAGATTAGTCTAGGCTTTGAGAAAAAGGATGCTTAAAGGAGAATGAATATCCAACTGCTAGAGTAAATAGTACATACTTTTTCCTAAAATACATACCATTATGGTCATTTTTCTAAAAAAAAAAAAATCGTCCCTAACACCTTGGAGAGAGAGAAAGAGATCTATTGGAGAGATTAGAGGCACGACTAGGGCCAAGAATGTAACAGCCCGGTTTAGACCATAGTTGGAACAGTGATTTCGGGACCACAAATTTGAGTCAGAAAAATATTTTAATATTATTTTCCGTGTTTATAGTATGTGAATTGACATGTGTGAAATTTCCGTGATTTAATTTATCCGTTTGTGTGCTTAATTTGAAGAAAGGTCTAAATTGCATAAAAAGTAAAAGTGGCATTCTCATTGTTAATATGTTAATTTGTTATGATTGGATTTATGGGAAGTCCTTAAAAGGTTAATATGCCATTATAAGACTAGTGGACATTTATGTCCATGATTCAAGTGTTTTATATTAATATTTTATTAAGGTTAAATTAGTAATTCATTAAATCAAAATGAAATTAGGCCAAAATGTTCATCATTTTCAAGTGTTCTTCCACCAAAATTAGAAAGAAAATAAGGGTTTTAAAACTTTCTTCTATTCAATTTTATTCAAGCTTAATCAAGATCAAGAACCAAAGAAAACGAAATTAGATCGGGGGAAATCTAAAGTGGCCGAGTAATCGTTTATTTCCATCCGAATCCGTACGAGGTAAGTCTATATACAAATAAATGTGTTTGAATTGAATTATTATTGCTTATATGTAAATGAAATGCGATGAATGGTTATTGGAGCTAAATATGTGAAATCCGAGAAAACTTCTATTATGTGATGACGACTGAAAAGTCCCGTACAAACCATAGGAATAGTTAGGATACATATGTCATGACATAGAATTCTGATATGTGTTATCGTCTAAGACCATGTCTGGGAAGTTGGCATCGATTTATTATTTACGTGTAAGACCATGTTTGGGACATCAGTGTCATATATGATTTCGTGTAAGACCCTGTCTGGGACAGAGGCATCGATATTTAATTACATGTAAGACCACGTCTAGGACGTTGGCATTGTATGAGCTTTACGAGCTATCTGAGTATCCTTATTGATTCCGGACGGTTCAATAGGCATTACGAGATATGAAAGAATATGTGAATTTGTATCCGTTTCAGGTACGTATGAACGGTATATGAAATTTGGCAATAGAAGATAAGTATGAATATGATCAATTGATATGTGAGCTACATGAAAATGTAATATGTTTATAAGAAAGTGGTTATGAACAATTGAGCTAGATGAGAAATATGAATTTGCTATTGTGTTATGCCATAGTTCATATGAATGAAATGGTTTATAATTGTTCTATGTGATAAGTTTATTTGTATATGGCTTACTAAGCTTTTGAAAGCTTACTTTGTGTGTGTTTGCATTGTTTTATAGATTATCGAAGCTACTAGGAGCTCGAAAATCATTGAGGATCATCACCACACTATCGAACTATATTTTGGTACCTTTTTAAAATGTACATATTGAAGTATGGCATGTATAGGCTAGAAATGTTAATATATGTTTTGGGACATGTATAAATAGCCATGTGATATAGCTTGATAATGAACGTGATTATGGGTGAATTTAGTCCATGCTATGTGATGCAAAAGTTGGTATGTTTTGATGTGCTCATTAATGGCCAAAAGAGATGGTCAATTTTGGTAAGCTTTATGGTTGATTTTGGGGAATTGAAATGATGAGAAATGTTATGAGTTGAAATAGATTTATATGATGTATGAATCACATGTTTTTTATGTGAAGTTGGTATTTTGAATTGGTATGTTTGAGTTGGATTTGTATATAGAAATAAATAATGTTGTTATAGGTCAAATAGTGCTTAATTTGGTATGTTTTAGCTACATGAATTGATGCTTGTTTGACGTTGGTAGGTATGACCCAAAATGGGTGACAATTTAGCCTTGCAAAAGGCCTATAATTGCCCACACAGTTGAGTACACGGGCATGTGTCTCGACCGTGTCCTTCACTGTCCAAATTCGAAGCAAGTTAGACTTACACACGAGCCAGACACACGGGCGTGTGACAGGCCGTGTGATTCAAGTTAGTGTTGCACACGGACCAGACACACGTGTGTGTGACAGGCCGTGTGATTCAAGTCAGTTTTGGACATGGGCTGAGACATGGTCCAAGGCACGACCGTGTAAGGCACACGGCCTAACCACATAAGCGTGTGCCCTATTTTGAAAGAAAATTTTTTCTAAGTTCCGTAAAGTTTTCGTATAAGATCGGTTTAGTCCGGAACCTTCTCTAAAGCATGTTTAAGGTCTCGTAGACCTTTGAAAGGAACTATATAAATATGAATTATATTGTAATGATGTTGTATGATTGATATTGAGAAATGAGTGTAAAGTGTTCCGATATGACAGGTAATGTAATATCCCAATTTAGGGCCTAATCGGAATAGTGGTGCAAGACCACAAATTCGAGGGTTATGAATGAGTTTTTGAGGTTTATGCTATGTATGCATGTTAGTGTGAAAGTTTCATGAAGTATTTTTGTGAAATGGTGGTTGAATTGTCCAAAAGGACTAAATTGCAAAAGTTGTAAAATGTGATGTTCTAGAAGCTATTTGTGTGAAATTGCTTTAGAATATCAATTAGAGGTCCTTAAAGAACAATTTTCTCAAATTTTAGTTTTTGGACAAAATTGGGCTTGGATGAGTTAAAATTGGAAGTTTATCAAAAAGGGCATTTTGGTCATTTAGTAATTTAAATGATTAAATAGGTGAAAAGATGATAAAAATTCATTCATCTTCTCCCCTAAGCTGCCGAAAATTTCAATAGCCATTGTTAGGGTTCTTCAAATTTTCAAGCTTGGTGGTAAGTGCTCCTAAGCTTCGATTTTGATATTCTTCAGATTTTGAAGTCCTAGTAGCATGAGTAAGCTATTTTTTTAGCTATTTGGTGAGCTATGATGGATGTTCAAAAATGTATATATGTATGACATGCATGTATTTTGATGTTTTGTGGAAGAATATGAAAGCTTGATGTAGTAGAAACATCTTTTGCTAAGTGATTTTTCCATGAAAATGCATGTAGGGACTAGTTTGTGAAAAACTTTAGTTTGGTCATACATGTGTGATTTAGTGAGAATTGATGAATGCTTTAGTTGAGTAAGTGGTTCAGTTTAGCATGAAAGGCTAGAAAGTTGAATAAAAATCACTTTACGAGCCTTGGGGCTAAAGTGCAAATATGAGAAAGTTTAGGGGCAAAATAGTAATTTTGCTAAAGTATGAGATGTGAGTCAATTTAGTCAATGTGTGTATCGAATAAGCTAATTTATTTATTATAGATCAAGAAAGACAAAGCCCGGATCGAAACTGAGGCAAAAGCAAGGTGGTAGACTAAATTGCACGTTTCTATACTTTTGAGTATCGAGGTAAGTTTATGCGTAAATAAAGCATTTATACTTACACATTCTTAATGCTAGTTAGTGTGTAGCATGAATGAGAATGGTTGAGAACCCATGTGGTTCAAGTAGAATGAATGTGGTAGACATTGTGAATGGATGAATGATTGAGTAAGTAGATTGTGAATGTGTAGTGACAATGCTAAATGGTGGGCTAAGTGCGATACCATCTTAATGCTTAACGATGATGAGCTAGGCTATGTGCGATGCTATCGTTAAGTATGTTGTCTAGTGGGCTAAGTGCGAGACCACTATGATTACCTTTGTGGTAGGCTAAGTGCGATACTACCTTATTAATTGATCGTGGTGGACTAAGTGCGAAACCACCGAGAAATTAACTATGTGGATTAACTGTGTGGATTAATTGTGTGGATTAACTGTGTGGATTAACTGTGTGGATTAGCTGTGTGGATTAACTGTGTGGATTAGCTATGTGGATTAACTGTGTGGATTACCTATGTGGTAGTATTATAGAGTAAATTAGCTGTGTGGATGTATTATCGAGGAATAATGATGTGTTGTATATCGTGTAAATGTGATGTTGAATGCAGGGGTGCATTTCAATGGTTATGAGTATGTGACTCATGATGTGTTGGAAATGTGGTAAGGGATAGAAAGAGTAAGCATAGTTGTATATTATATGTTAGTATAATGCTAATTGTTGTTTAGCTTATACTATGATGCTTAATTGTTTATGTGTAAACTTACTAAGCTCAAAGCTTACTCTCTTTTCTTTTCCTTTGTTTATAGAGTAAAAGTGGTGAATCGAGATACGAGGATCATTTGAAGATAGCCCACACATCAATACACTCTGGTATATGAGATTTAATGTTTTATATATGGCATGTATATAGGCTAGACAAGGTAGTGAATTTTTGTTGTATATGGCTAAGATGTGTTAGCCTTTAGATGGATAATGAATTTTGTATAATGCCATAGTTGTTGGCTATCATATTATACGAAAAGATGTAGTTTTCTATGTGAGATTTATTTTAAATTTAAGCTAATTATGGATGTGTTGTATGAGTGCATGTTATGATTGCCATGGTGGTGAGAAGTGCTTAGCAAATAGTTTTGTTCTTGTCTATGGGAATAGATACACGAGCGTGTGTCTAGGCCATGTGTGACACACGATCAGCACACGGACGTGTGCTCTGGCCGTGCGTCCCCTGCAGGTTAAGCTTTTAAGTCAGAATAGACCACGGGCTAGTCACACAGGCGTGTGACTAAGCTTTGAGGCCGTGTGGGTGAAGTCAGTATTTACCACAGGTTGGAGACATGGGTGTGTGTGACTACACACGGGCGTGTCTCTTCTTACACGGGCATGTTAGCCCTGTACAAAAGAGAAAATTTTTAAGATTTGAAAAGTTCTGGAATAGTCTCGAGAGTCCTCGTATGTATGAATGAGGCCTCGTAAATTGAGAATGAGGTTGTTGAGATGACTTTTGAGGGAAGTTGATGAGCCTGAGTGGCGAACGTGAGGATTTTGTTAAGGTAACACCTTAAGCCCAGTTTCGACGTAGAATTTGTGTAAGGGGTGTTACATTTAGTGGTATCAGAGCTATGATTTAGTCGGTTCTAGGACTACCGTAGCGGGTGTAAGAGTCTAGCTATACATGCCATTAGTGTACAATGATAGTGTGGTGGCTTCTAATAATTTTAAATCTTGTTTATTATAGAATATGGATTCCGATCCATTGACTGCTGATGAAGCAGCTAGTAATGCACCGACTCCTGCGCAAGGGATCGTGCCTGTGCAAAGTGGACCCGAGGCTAGGGGTCAAGGGGAAAAGGCATGAGAGGTCTTTCTCTAGATGATGGGCGATTGGTACTTGGACTTTGTTTGAGCGAACCCTAATGCTCAACCTCCTCCACCTCCTCCTATACCTCAGCGAAACCCCGTGGCTCCGCAAGGCATTGATGTAGTGAGGATATTGAAACCCCTGGTGGATAAGATTAGGAAGCACGGGGTCGAGGAGTTTAGAGCAAAGGTAGATGACGACCCTGAGAGGGCAGAGTTCTGGTTAGAGAACTCTATGAGAATGTTTGATGAACTCTCATGTACACCTGAAGAGAGCTTGAAGTGTGATGTATCCTTGTTGGGAGATTCGGCATACCATTGGTGGAAGACACTAACGTTAGTGGTCCCGAAAGAATGGGTGACGTGGGACTTCTTTCTGAAAGAGTTCCGGAATAAGTATATAAGCCAACGGTTTACCGATTGAAAGAGGAAAGAATTCCTTGAGTTGAAACAAGGAAGGATGACAGTAGCAGAGTATGAGCGTAAGTTTGTTAGGCTTAGCAAATATGCTCAAGAATGTGTGTCGACAGAGACCATCTTGTGCAAGAGGTTCGAGGATAGACTGAATGAGATATCAAACTTCTAGTGGGTATTTTGGAGTTGAAAGAGTTTACGGTGCTAGTAGAAAGGGCAAGTAAGGCCGAAAAGTTGAGTAAAGAAAAGAAAAAGGCTGTGAGTGAAGTCCGAGATGCTAGAAAGAGGTCGATAGGCAAATCATATCAAGCCCAATCAAAGAGATCCAAGGAAGGGAATCCTCGGACGACAGCCTCAGTGGGATATTCGCATTGAGACTTAGACAATATTCATTCTGGTTCGAGAGTCCGAGCTACCTCGATGGAAAGTGCAGGCAATACGAAGAGTAAACCAGAGTATCCAAGTTGTGGTAGGTATCACACTGGAGAGTGTTGGGAAAATAGTAAAAAATGTTATAAGTGTGGCTCCCCCGGCCATTTTATTCGAAACTGCCCTGAAAGGGATGATAAGGAAGAGAAGCAATAGATGAGACCTAGTGACGTGTCTACAAGGGGTAGACCACTAAGGAACCCAAGAGGTAGGGCTAGTGGTAGAGGTACGTCCAAAAATTCTGCTGTGAGATCGGAGGGTCAGGCACCTGCAAGGACGTATGCTATTCGCACTCGCGAAAAGGCATTCTCCCCAAATGTGATAACATGTATTTTTTCTCTCTTTGACACCCTTGTTATTGCTTTAATAGATCCAGGGTCTACTCATTCTTATATTTACATGAGATGAACATCTAGTTTGAGTATGACCGTTGAGTCTACAGATATTGTGGTTAAGGTGTCAAACCCGTTAGGAAAGCATGTGTTTATGGACAAGGTGTGTAAAAATTGTCCTTTGATGTTTGAGAATCATTATTTTTCGGTAGACCTGATATTGTTACCGTTTGATGAGTTTGATTTAATCCTAGGCATGGATTGGTTGATTACCCATAGTGTCTTAGTAAACTGTGGTAGTAAGTACATTGAGTTAAAATGTAAGAGTAGAGATGTGGTTCGGGTTCAATCAGATGGAACAGATAGTTTACCTATAATGTTTTCTTCCTTAGTGATGGAAAAATGTTTGAGAAAAGGTTGTGAGTCCTATCTCACCTTTGTGATGAATATTCAAGAGAGTGGGGTAAAGTTTGAAACAGTTCCAGTGGTACGCGGGTATCCACATGTATTTCCAGAAGAGTTACCCGGATTACCTCCAGTGAGAGAGGATGAGTTTGGGATTGAATTGATTCCAGGAACGGCACTGATTTCTATTGCTCCGTATAGAATGGCACCTGTAGAGTTGAAAGAACTAAAGATACTGTTGCAAGAGTTGACAGATAAGGGTTTCGTAAGACCGAGTTACTCACCGTAGGGTGCTCCGATATTATTTGTGAAGAAGAAATATGGGTCTATGAGGTTGTGTATAGACTATAGACAACTCAACAAGGTGACGGTGAAGAATAGGTATCCTTTACCAATGATTGATGATCTTTTTGATCAATTGAAAGAAGCTACAGTGTTCTCCAAGATAGACCTGAGGTCAGGTTATTATCAGCTTAGAGTGAAAGAGCAGAATGTGTTGAAGACTGCATTTAGATTGAGGTATGGCCATTATGAGTTTTTGGTTATGCCGTTCGGTTTGACGAATGCACCTGCAATTTTTATAGATCTGATGAACCGTGTTTTCAGACCATAAGTGGATAAGTTTGTGGTTGTCTTCATTGACGACATATTGATCTATTCTTGGAATGAGAACGATCATGAGGAGCATTTGAGAATTGTTTTGGAAACTTTAAGAGATAAGCAGTTGTATGCTAAGTTTAGCAAGAGCGAGTTTTGGCTTAGAGAGGACAGATTTTTGGGAAACGTTGTGTCGGGTGATGGTGTCAGAGTTGACCCAAGTAGGATTTCAGCTATTGTGGATTGGAAACAGCCGAGGAATGTGTTGGAGGTTAAAAGCTTATTGGGATTAGCAGGATATTACAGACGTTTCGTGAATGGGTTCTCTGTTATTTCTACCCCAATGACGAAACTATTGCATAAATATGTCAAGTTTGAATAGACTGAGACATGTCAACAGAGTTTCGAGAGACTGAAAATAATGTTTACAGAGGCACTGATTTTGGTTTAGCCAGAATCAGGGAAAAAATTCATGGTTTTTAGTGATGCATCGTTTAATGATCTCAGTTGCGTGTTAATGCAAGAGGGTAAGGTAGTCACTTACGCATCGAGGCAGTTAAAACCGCACGAGAAGAATTATTCGACTCATGATTTGGAGTTGGCTGCGATTGTTTTCGCGTTAAAGATTTGGCGACATTATTTGTATGGTGAGAAATACTGAATCTTTACGGATCATAAGAGTTTAAGATATTTGATGGATCAGAAGGATCTGAATCTGAGACAGAGGAGCTGGCTGGAGTTGTTAAAAGACTATGAGTTAGTCATTGACTACCACTCGGGAAAAGCAAATGTGGTTGCGGATGCCCTGAGTAGGAAATCCTTGTGTGCTCTAAAAGTTATGGGCACGAGTTTAGCATTGTATGATGATGGTGCTATTCTGACAGAGTTGAGAGCTAAGCCACTATTTGTTCAACAGATATGTGAGGCTCAAAGGAATGACAGTGAGATGCAAGCCAAGAGAGCTAAGTGCGAATCAGAAAGTGACTCTGATTTTCGAGTGGGTTCGAATGGTTGTTTGATGTATAATGACAGAATTTGTGTGCCCAAAAATGAAGAATTAATTCGAAAAGTTTTGCATGAGGCCCATAGTGGATGGTTGTCGGTACATCCGGGTAGTACGAAAATGTACAATGACTTAAGAAAGTTTTATTGGTGGCCGGGTATGAAAAGAGATGTTTCAGAATTTGTGACTAAGTGTCTGATTTGCCAACAAGTGAAAGCTGAGCACCAAGTGCCTTCGGGATTACTTCAACCAGTGATGGTTCCCGAATGGAAATGGGATTAGGTTACCAAGGACTTTGTGATGGGGTTGCCTATGGCTCCGAGAAAGAAGGATGCTGTGTGGGTTGTTGTGGACAGATTAACAAAGTCGGCTCACTTTATCCCAGTACATGTTGATTATTCATTGGATAAGTTAGCTGAGTTGTATATGGAAGAAATAGTAAGATTGTATAGTGTACCTATGTCTATTATATCGGATAGAGATCCGAGGTTTACTTTGAGATTTTGGAAGAAGTTGCAAGAAGTCATGGGTACGAGGTTGAATTTCAATACTGCGTTCCATCCGCAAACTGATGGCCAGTCTGAGAGGGTGATCCAAGTTCTTGAGGATATGCTCCAATGCTGTGTGTTAGAATCTGAGGGTAGTTGAGAGAGATATCTACCTTAGGTCGAATTCGCCTACAACAATAGTTATCAGTCGAGTATACAAATGGCTCCATATGAGGCCTTGTATGATCGTAAATGTCAGACTCCCTTGTATTGGACCGAGCTTAGTGAGAAACGGATCCATGGAGTCGATCTAGTGAAAGAAACTGAAGAGAAAGTGAGAGTAATCCATAATAGTCTGAAAGCTGCTTTGGACCTACAGAAGTCATATGCAGATTTGAAAAGAAAAGAGATCGAGTTTGAGGTGGGTGACAAAGTGTTTTTGAAAGTGTCTCCGTGGAAGAAGATTATGAGGTTTGGACAAAAAGGGAAATTGAGTCCAAGATTCATAGGGCCGTATGAGATTACAGACAGAATTGGGCCAGTAGCTTACCGGTTGGCTTTGCCGGTAGAATTGGAAAAGATCCATAATGTGTTCCATGTATCGATGTTGTGACTGTATCGCTCTGATTCTGCACATGTTATTCCTTCAATAGAAATTGAGATAAGACCGGATATGTCTTATGAAGAGGAGTCGATTAAGATTTTGGCTCGAGAAGTGAAACAGTTGAGAAATAAGAGCATAGCACTAGTGAAAGTGTTATGGCAGAAACACGGTGTGGAAGAAGTTACGTGGGAAACAGAAGAAACTATGAGAGAACAACATCCATACCTCTTTATTGGTAAGATTTTTGAGGGCAAAAATCTCTTAAGGGGGAAAGTTGTAACATCCCGGTTTAGGGTCTAGTCAGAATAGTAGTGAAAGACCATAAATTTGAGGGTTATGAATGAGTTTTTGAGGTTTATGCTATGTATGCATGCTAGTGTGAAAGTTTCATGAAGTATTTTTGTGAAATGGTGGTTGAATTGTCCAAAAGGATTAAATTGCAAAAGTTGTAAAATGTGATGTTCTAGAAGCTATTTGTGTGAAATTGGTTTAGAATATCAATTAGAGGTCCTTAACGAACAATTTTCCCAAATTTTAGTTTTTGAACAAAATTGGGCTTGGATGAGTTAAAATAGGAAGTTTATCAAAAAGGGTATTTTGGTCATTTAGTAATTTAAATAATTAAATAGGTGAAAAGATGATAAAAATTCATTCATCTTCTCCCCCAAGCTGCCAAAAATTTCAATAGCCATTGTTAGGGTTCTTCAAAATTTTCAAGCTTGGTGGTAAGTGCTCCTAAGCCCGATTTTTGATATTCTTCGTATTTTTGAAGTCCTAGTAGCATAAGTAAGCTATTTTTTAGCTATTTGGTGAGCTATGATGGATGTTCAAAAATGTACATATGTATGACATGCATGTATTTTGATGTTTTTTGGAAGAATATGAAAGCTTGATGTAGTAGAAACATCTTTTGCTAAGTGATTTTTCCATGAAAATGCATGTAGGGACTAGTTTGTGAAAAACTTTAGTTTGGTCATACATGTGTGATTTAGTGAGAATTGATGAATGCTTTAGTTGAGTAAGTGGTTTGGTTTAGCATGAAAGGCTAGAAAGTTGAATAAAAATAACCTTACGAGCCTTGGGGCTAAAGTGTAAATATGAGAAAGTTTAGGAGAGAACTAGTAATTTTGCTAAAGTATGAGATGTGAGTCAATTTAGTCAATGTGTGTATTGAATAAGCTGATTTATTTATTATAGATCAAGAAAGACAAAGCCCGGATCGAAACTGAGGCAAAAGCAAGGTGGTAGACTAAATTGCACGTTTCTATACTTTTGAGTATCGAGGTAAGTTTATGCGTAAATAAAGCGATTATACTTACACATTCTTAATGCTAGTTAGTGTGTAGCGAGAATGAGAATGATTGAGAACCCATGTGGTTCAAGTAGAATAAATGTGGTAGACATTGTGAATGGATGAATGATTGAGTAAGTAGATTGTGAATGTGTAGTGACAATGCTAAATGGTGGGCTAAGTGCGATACCATCTTAATGCTTAACGACGATGAGCTAGGCTATGTACGATGCTATCGTTAAGTATGTTGTCTAGTGGGCTAAGTGCGAGACCACTATGATTACCTTTGTGGTAGGCTAAGTGCGATACTACCTTATTAATTGATCGTGGTGGGTACGAAACCACCGAGAAATTAACTATGTGGATTAACTGTGTGGACTAGCTGTGTGGATTAGCTGTGTGGATTAACTGTGTGGGTTAACTGTGAAGATTAGCTGTGTGAATTAGCTGTGTGGATTAGCTGTGTGGATTAACTGTGTGGATTAGCTGTGTGGTAGTATTTTAGAGTAAATTAGCTGTGTGGATGTATTATCGAGGAATAATGATGTGTTGTATATCGTGTAAATGTGATGTTGAATGCAGGGGGTGCATTTCTATGGTTATGAGTATGTGACTCATGATGTGTTGGAAATGTGGTAAGGGATAGAAAGAGTAAGCATAGTTGTATATTATATGTTCGTATAATGCTAATTTTTGTTTAGCTTATTCTATGATGCTTAATTGTTTATGTGTAAACTTACTAAGCTCAAAGCTTACTCCCTTTTCTTTTCCTTTGTTTGTAGAGTAAAAGTGGTGAACCGAGGTACGAGGATCATTGGAAGATAGCCCACACATCAACACACTCTGGTATATGAGATTCAATGTTTTGAATATGGCATGTATAGGGGCTAGACAAGTTAGTGAATTTTTGTTGTATATGGCTAAGATGTGTTGGCCTTTAGATTGATAATGAATTTTGTATAATGCCATAGTTGTTGGCTATCATATTATATGAAAAGATATAGTTTTCTATGTGAGATTTATTTTAAATTTAAGTTGATTATGGATGTGTTGTATGAGTGCATGTTGTGAATGCCATGGGGGTGGGAAGAGCTTAGCAAATAGCTTTGTTCTTGTCTATGTGAATAGATACACAGGCGTGTGTCTAGGCCATGTGTGACACACGGTCAGCAAATGGGCGTGTGCTCTGGCCGTGCGTCCCCTGTAGGTTAACTTTTTAAGTTAGAATAGAACACGGGCTAGTCGCACGGGCGTGTGACTAAGCTTTGAGGCCGTGTGGGTAAAGTCAGTATTCACCACGGGTTGGAGACATGGGCGTGTGTGACTACACACGGGCGTGTTAGCCCTGTACAAAAGAGAAAATTTTTAGGATTTGAAAAAGTTCCAGAATAGTCTCGAGGGTCCTCGTATGTATGAATGAGTCCTCGTAATTTGAGAATGAGGTTGTTGAGATGACTTTTGAGGGAAGTCGATTAGCTTGAGTGGAAACATGAGGATTTTGTTAAGGTAACGTCTTAAGCCCGGTTCTGGCGTAGAATCCGGGTAAGGGGTGTTATAGGTAATGCCTCTTAACCCTAGTCTGGCGACGGATAAGGGTTAGGGGTGTTACAAAGAATCTCCAAAATCTTACTAAGGTTCCAAACTTCATATGAAGGTTAAGGCACAATTGTACTTGAATGGCTAAGTTATTAATTTTGATTGTATCCAAGAGAGGGCCATATGGATCTAAAAATCCAACAATTTCTCCCACTCCAAAGTTGAATGTCTTTACCTTGATTGCAAATGTCCATTCTGAGGAGAATGCCATTCCAAACCCAAGAGTCAGAAGGCTTAGGTTTAACAATTTCAAAAGGGTGGTGCTTGTATTATTTAGCTCTTAAGACAATAGAGAGAAGGAAGTTTGGTTTATTCATTATTCATCATGCAAGTTTTGAAAGGAGAGCTTCGTTAAAAAGTTTCGTCCTATGAATTCCTAGTTTTTCTTCAAAGGTAGGGGTATAAAGTTTATTCCAACTACATAGATGAAGTTTATTTCCTTTAGTGTCATGACCCCACCAAAAAGCAACCACCCTTCCATTTTGCATAAGCATACATCCAAGGCCATTTAGGGACGCATCAGTAAACACTACATATTCTACTCTTGATTTTGGTTGGCTTAAAACTAGGGCTTCGGTTAATGCCTTCTTTAACTTATCAAAACTTTGTTAGCATTTGTCAGACCAGAAAAACTTCTAATCATTTCTTAGGAGTCACATCAAAGGTGTCTCAATCATAAAAAATCCATTTACAAACCTTCTATAGTAACTCGCCAAGCCAAGGAAACTACGTACTTCAGTGACGTTCTTTGGCGAATTCTAATCCAATATAACCTTGATCTTTTTGGGATCTACTTTAATTCCATCTGCTAAAATGACATGGCCTAAGAAGTGGACTTCTTTTAGCCAAAATTTACACTTAATGAACTTGGCGTATAACTTGTTTTCACGAAGGATATTCAAAACCATCCACAAATGCTCTTCATGCTCTACTTCACTTTTCAAATAAACCAATATATCGATGAAGACAACCACGCAGTGATCAAGATAAGGCTGGAATATCATCACCCTTGATCTTGACTTGGTAATACCTCGAATGAAGATTAATCTTCGGGAACACTCTAGCTCCGCTCAACTAATCAAACAAATCATCAATTTTGGGCAGTGGGTACTTATTCTTGATAATCACATTGTTTAACTGTCGATATTCTATGCACAAACGAAGATACACATCCTTCTTCTTAACGAATAAGATCGAAGCACCCCATGGTGAAACACTAGGTCAGATAAACCCCTTGTCTAACAACTCTTGCAATGAATTCTTTAACTCTTTCAATTCCACTGGCGCCATTCGTTATGGTGCACTCGAAATAGGCACAGTGTAACTCCCTATACCCAGCCTGGTCACCAAGCCTGAATATCAGGATGCCATACCATCGTCTCATGTCATACTTATAGTAAATTGTCACATTATTAAGAAATCATCCTCTCTATCAGTGCTATTCTAAATTTTTAGTCTGACATATATCAACCATCATTAAAACATGCCAAACATACTTTAAATAAACCTACAGTAATAATTAAATATGCATTAGGATCACTTAGCAAAATTTACAACATAAGTACTTAGGTATCAATGCTAACCCTAGGGTATTGATATTTTCTTTAAGTGGTATCAATACCACCTGGAAAATCAATACCAAACTTGCATTCTGTTTCTCATCTAAAATCAAAACACAAGAAATATCGGTACAATTGAAAAAGTATTGATAAAATTACCCTGAGTATCGATACTTGTGATAGGGTATCAATACCAATTTACGATTTTGATTTCCTGCACATTTCAAAGTCACAGAGGTATCGTTTTTACAACAAGAATATCGATACCTTTGCTCCAGACCAGAAAAATACAACATTTTAAAGCATATAAGTCATTCCAACTTGTATCAATTCGTCATGCTATCATATCATTATCAAATAAACATCAAACGACCGTAATAGTAGTCTCAACATTGAAAATAAGTCCAAATGATAATTGAAAAAATACAATTCAATTATCAAAATACTAAGAGCAATTAAGCTATGGAATTTCCAAAATATCCTGACAAATATCATTAAAAGTATACCATAATTCCTTATTCGTAATACAAAATAAATAACAATAATACCTACGAAAACACAAAAAATGGACTTGCTTTGATAACCCATCGGAACCACACCACTAACATCGACACAATACTAATCTGTAAAGGTTTAAGAGGAGTGGGTGAGCTTAACAAGTTCAATGAATGCCTAGAACAACTACCATACAAATAATTCAACAAGCATTAACGAAACAACCATAAGGCACAACCACAATAGTTCCAACTCTAGTGTCATATTATATTCACTTTTGCATTATTTACTAGTTCATTTACATGGCAATCATGTTCACTTTTAAGCATATATCACATAACACATATAATCACATAACATTTAAGCATATATCACAATACTCATATAATTACGTAATGTTCAAGCACATATCAAAATACTTATATAATCACATAACATTCAAGAATATATCGCAATACTCATATAATTACATAACATTCAAGCATATATTACAATACTCATATAATCATATAAAATTCAAGCATATATTACAATTCTCATATAATCACATAACATTCAAGCATTTATCACAATACTCAAAAACATGTTTATTGATAAATTGCATAATGGTCACATGTCATATAAATACATATCACAATACACATATATTCATAAATTAAGATACTCTGGCACTTGAGATATGAAACATAAAAGTAAGCTCTATCATCACTCATCAGATACAAGGATCTCCAGCACACCACATAGACTCAAAAAGTCAAACATGTCCCAAAAGTGAAGCATAAAACTAGCACTCTCCTTTTTTCCCCTCACATGTCCCGTTGAATGGAGCTTAGCTCTCATTCTTTTATCCCGCCAACATGTCCCAAGGCTTCAACGCCTAAAATCACTATACATATAGGTGAATACTCACAATCCTATGGCATGCCAACTATATTCAACTATTTCACTATCACAAGGCCAAAATATCCGAAACCAAACACAGATCACTTACCGATTATCTGTACACAATCACTACATATTTGCATCTTTAGTAAAAAACTGTACACATTTGCATCTTTAACATATACATAGCATGTACACATTTTCACTTTCACAACGGTTATCATAACCACATATCACATGTTATAGCATCTCATCTCAATTCACATATTCTCAAACACATAAGCACATTGTTCACAGGATAGCATAAGTATGAGAAAGTTTACACTTGGAATTTAGAGTAGGGGTTTAGGCTACTACTAAATTCCCAAATGACGCATTGAATCTTGTCCACAAGAAAATATTTCAAACATTCACCAATACGTTTTCGCTGAAAAGCCGAAAGCATAAACTAGCTTTTCCTTGTCTTTATATCTACTCGTAAAAGGTCCTAACCAATTCGAAGCTTCAACACAATAATTCACATAAGAATAAATTCAAAAATTAGCTAAGGACTCACCACAAGCAATAAAAAACATAATCCTAAGCTATGTTCTCATGTAGCCGAAACCTTTAATATAACCAACTTGAAATCTAAATATCTCGATCTAAACTTAATATTTTCACCTAAAACGAGTTTCATTCATCTAATTTTTCAGCTATGACTAATTCCCAATCTTAAACTACAATAAAATACTTAATTCATATTATCGACTTTTTTGACATGTTTTATGCCTATTTTCCAAAAATTCATTAAAACTCAAGAAATCTTTAACGAAACTTCAAAGTAAGTTTAGAAACCTCTTAATCATGTCAAAACTAATTTAAAAACACTTTGAAGTCATGTTTTTACTTAAAATCCTGAAATCCACCATTAATGAGCTAATTTTAAGCTTTTATTCAAAATATACGATTTAATGGCTAAAAACTTGGTTTTAAAGACTAAATATCATTTAAAACTAATGGGAAGATGAATCGTTACCTTCGTACTTGAAAAACTCACAAGCTTGGCTTGACATTGGAGAAATTAATGATATTTTTAGGTGTTTTTCTTAACTTCTATGGAGATTTATAACTTAAGAGATGATAGAAAGCAAAAGGAATTAGGATTTAGAAATAAAAATCGATTAGGAGAGTTGGGAGAACTATGGAAGGCATAAGTATAAGAGGAGAATAAGACTAACATGAAAATAAAACTATAAATGGGGGTTTTTAGGTTGGATTTTAAAATCTGGCCTAAGTGCCTCTTAAAAACTCTAAGTTTTGACTCTTTTACAAATCAGTTTTTTTTTTCAAAATTAAAGGTATTTAAAACTCATTTTTAGAAATTGATTTAATTTTATAAAAGCCATAGACGAAAAAATTATCAATGTACCTTGTTGCAAAATTCCGAACACTCTAAGGCTAAAATTCCTAAAATACCCCTAAAACTCATCGAAATTTCTACTGACACATCACTTGTTTAATCACAAAATTTGCTAATTCTACTTCTAAAATGACCACCACACTTTCACTGTGCACTCTGATTCCTATTATTTCTAACTTCCTATTGTTTTTTTGAATGATTTTATTCACTACCACGAATTACCATTTCCCCTTGTTTGAGCTCCAAAAATTCCTTCTTTATTTGCTTAATAAAGAGCTTGTTAATAAAATTTTCTTTGAACTTCTTCAAGAAAAATTCCCAGTTCACCTGATCTTTGAGAATGATACTGGTTACTATATTCAACCATTGATATGCTTCGTCTTCTAGCAAGGAAATTGTGCAGTGTAGAGTATTAGCTGGAGAGCATTGTAACTCTTTTGTCACTCGATAGAATCGTGAGATCTAGTTCTTGGCCACTACCGAGTCATCTTTATTGTTTCTTTTAAATTCTCTCACCCCATGCCTGTGAACTACCTCCATTGGATCCCCACGGGACATTTCTACGACAAGAACAGGTAGTGCGAGATTTAATGGTTGTGCAGCTTCAATTCTCACTATTTCTTCCGATCTCACTATTTTATCATGTCGTCAATGTGTACAGGATGGTGTAGCGCCCATATATCGGTCGAACCATTGTCCCATGACGTTACCCATAATTTCAAAGAGAGCCTCTTTGGCTTCAACTCTTAGAGCTCCCCAGCTTATTGTGGGACTTAGGCTACTTGCTTGAGAAAGTGTGTTGCTCTCTATCTCCTCTCCTTTTGCATTTCTTGAGCTTACTAACATATTCTTTTATTTTCTACAAAACACAAACTTAGTTTAGCAACACTATAAGAGAGTAAGCAAGATTTATGTAGCATGCATCGCGGGGTTTCTGACTAATGTCGGTTTCCAAGAATCGACTAAACTGAAGTTATGATACCAATAAAATTGTAACACCCTACACCCTACCCGATTATCGGATCCGGGTATAGAGCACCACAATTTGAAACAAATCGAACTGACGAATCAATTTGAGATTCTAACACCTTAAGTTTGGCAGATTGCTCTATGAACTGTGACGTTAACCTGAAATATCAAATAACATATAAACTTTAAAAACACTTTATGCAGTAGTATGGCCTGACGTCAAATGTAGTAGTTATTTTAGGTCATTTTTGAACTTGACAAGCTTGTTTTCTAGCACTTTTATAATTAAGTATTGCATTTTCCATATTAGTAGGTTAGGAGTAAAATATTAATAAAATAAACATTTTTACACATTTTTTGATTTTTCGATGACCCATTAGGCTGACTCAGGCATCATAAGTGACTAATGGGCTAATTAAATGTGTAGGATGCGAATTTAGGTCCAAGAATACAAGGGAAGATGAACATGCCGCGAGATAAGGGAGCTTGATAGCATAACGAAGTTGCCAAGCCTGGGAAATACACTTAACGTTGTGATGAGAGATGATGAGCTTCCTTTCGTCACGACAACGTGATGAATATGGGAAGGATACCACAATGGCAACATCGTGACGAGGAGCCTTCCCACGTCCCGATGATATGAAAAAGGGAGGCCAAAATATGACTAACTTCGTAGACGACACTCTTGTGATATTTCCATATTTGGACCCTGACATTTATCAGAATATTACATTAATTGGTATCTAAATGTATCTATGGTTGAAAGGTTACCAAGTAGCCCATTGCCTATATAAGCAACCTTAGAGTCACCATAATTGTGTGCAGACTTAAGTAGACAATTTTTCCTATTAAGTTTTCTTTATGTTTTCTTTTATCTTTGTGTAGTCAGAACTTTCCTATTTCGATGTGAAGATAATTACAATTGGAGATTGTCCAGAATCGTGCTTCAGTATATTTATTCATGAGAATTCTCTTATCTCTTCTCTTCTCTTCTTTTATTTATCCTTTGTTAATCTAGTCAATTGATGATTATATGAATATTATAATAAAATATTGTGTTTTATTTCATATCTCGCATGATTTGATTTATAAACTAATTTATTTTTAAGTGATTATTTATCCAAAATTTATTGTTTATTTAAGAATACTTAGTATATTAGAGAGTGATTCCCCTGATATAATATCTAGACAGTTGAGACTGAAAGGGTATCTTGTCGTGTATAACTTGTGCCAATCGGTGAAACTGTGAGGGTATCTGTATGCTTAGGAAGAGACCAGGAGGGTGACTTAGGTGTTAATCCTTAGTGAAGATGAGACCGGAAGGGTATTTTTAGCTAAAGGTGATAAATAACTTAATCTAGGATAATTAATTAGTTAATTAGATAATTAGGGATTTAACCGATCATAGGCTAGAGGCTGGCATTGTCGACACTAAGAATAGGAAAATCCATTAGGTTAGTTAGGTTAATTAATATTTAAATTTGGATTCACACTATTAATTCGTGACTCGGTTAGATTAGTAATTATTTTCTATAATTAATTTAATAATAGTTTCTCCAATATGCAATTCCTTGGGTACAATCCTCGGAATACTTACCAGTATTTCGTTGTAAACTTTACTATATTAGAATTTGACCTGTACATTTGTGGACACCGCTGGTTTAATTGAACATATTTTTGGTGTGATATTTTTACTATAAACGATAATACGTTTATGGGCGGTCATAATACGCTAAGTATAATTAAACAATGTCTAACAAAAATTTGGAGGAAGCCCTTTAATCCTTGACATATTATATAAAACATAAAATAAGCTAACACTCATATAGAAGTTCAATACTTATTCTTAGCTGAATGTTACCAATAAAAATAGTGTGGTAGAGTGCCTAGTAATACTACTCATAAGAGCCCAAAAGTACAAAATCAACTGCTCAGATACAAGCTTTTGAAATAAAAACTAGCAGAATCTATTATTTATCCTATCCTCAGCGATTACATGTTATGAGTGTAAATAAAAGATGACTCACCAAAGAGGCCGCAGTTCTGGCTGAATCTCTTTTACAATTATTCCAACCTAATCACCCGAAAATAAGAAAAAAAAGTCTAAGTAAGTTCATAAGAACTTAGTGGGTTCTGCAGAAGAACAACCTCGTAACAAGATTCCCTTTTTGAACACAACACTACATGACCAAGTCTTAGACCATTTAAAAGACACGCCACTACAAGCGGATACAAGTTTTCCCTTTTTGAAATATCCGCTGGTGGATACCATTCGTAAGTGGTAACAGTCCATTAGCAGATATTATCTGCCATCAAATGCCAACATTTGATGGACACATGTCACAATGACTCTATAAGTATGTCGCATTATAGACTAACTTTTATAATCATTAAACGTACATTTTACACTTAATGCAATTGTCCACACATCATCTAAACATGCTTATGCACCTTTATACTAATACACCCCATTTCTTGTGCTAGCTTCTAATCCTTGTTCTGAACAACCAATATTCTATTTCCACCATGTCGCTTTGTAGAACCAATAGACCAATTATACCCATCGAACCTCCACAAGTCCTCCTTATTAATTCAAACATGTAAGTGTTCCCCTACAAGGTCGAGTATTCCCTAGTTACGGTTTGCATCAAAGTGCCATATCGAAAGCAAAACATATAATAACATTTTTCCTTTTTTTTCACCATCATACACATCAACACCCCAATACCCCTATTCTTGGATCCAGTTATGGAGCTATGCACCAAGGAAGGAGTATTCTTATCGATGCATAAGAAGGACTCATGTCTATGATTTACTAACATCAACAGTGCATGAATCGTCTCATTTCCACATTTCTTTGATAGACATACCAAAACCAAATGTTTGTATAACTCACTTGAATAAATAGTAGGATAGTTTAAACCTGTTTACACAATTAACAAACACAAAGTACAAAAGGGACTCACCAGAAACCTTCGCACAGGGTTTTATCTACTCGATAGGTTCTTTTCCCTTAGCACTAGGACCTTATCCCATATCTTTGGCTAAAAACAATCAAATAACTCTTTGAAATACAAAAACAACTGAAATTCAACGTAACAGGTTTACACAATTAACAAACACAAAGTACAAAGGAACTCACCAAAAACCTTCGCACAGGGTTTTATCTACTCGATAGGTTTTTTTTCCCTTAGCACTAGGACCTTATCCCATATCTTTGGCTAAAAACAATCAAATAACTCTTTGAAATACAAAAACAATTGAAATTCAATGTAATAGCAAGAGTCGGTAACCATGTAAACAATTCTAGAAGGAAGTTTCTTCCTATCTAGTATTTTAGTTAAAAACCCTAATGAACAATTCCTATGGCTACCTCTTCCAATTTGGTAAAACCTAAAGAAGAATTTAAGAGTTTACCAGCAGACAAGTTAAAGAAGGCAGCTTCTACAAGCTTAATGATCAGTTTTTCTGTTAACAATGAAGAACACTTTTGAGTTTTCTTCGATGATAACGAAGATGAGAAGAAAAGATGAAAGTAAAAGTCTTCTCTCCACTATAGGGTTGTCCTATTTATACCTAACTCTAATCCGAATTCCGCTCTAACCAATATTCATGCACATACGTTTCTACTAATTAATCATATCCTACGAGGTTCTCTAGGTGTCCTGGGTATTGACACGATACCCCTACTAGGATGCCACGTGACCTATACGCGTCCCACTAACCATGATTTCTAACACAACTAATACGTTTACATTAATACAAAACAAGGGGTGGTAGATTTATTAGCAGAAGGATCCGCCAACAAGGTTCTCACCAAACAGAGAACTCGCCATCAGCGGAATGAGAGTTCGCAAACTAGGTGGAGCTCAACGAACTACTTCACTAGGGAATTCACCAACGTCAACCAGTCCAAATCTTTCGACTTAGGTTCTTTCACCAGTACAACTTCCAAAAATACCAGTTCGCCAAATGAGTGTGTGATAGGCTTCTCATGTATTGGGGACAATTATATTTGCTTCGAGAAATTTTGACCTAACACTTTATATTTTAATCCAACACAATATTTATTTTCTATTTCCCAAAATAAATATTATTTAATCAATTAATTTCATTAATTAAATTAACTAAATTAATTTTCCAATTAAATAATTTTCTCAACTTAACTCTATTTCATTAAAGTCATAACAACTTTACCATAATAGAATCTTTGAGGAAATATATTTAATTTCTTTATTCAATATGTTTATAATGACTAATTAATTTAATTATATTTTCAAACTTCAATTATTTAATTATGATTAATTAAATAATAATTCAAAAATCTTAAATTAATTCTCAAGTCATTTTTGTACTTAGCGAGAAAATACATTTACCGTGAATGCAATCTATTTTTCTTATTTCACATTTCCATTCATTTAATTCTACATGCAATTCATTTTTTGATTCAATAAGCTAGCGAAAAGACCAATTGGATATATATAATTAAAGATGAAATAATTTATAATTAAGTTTCGTCTTTTTGTTTAATAATTATAAACTTATTTAGTCCTGAAGTCGTTCCGTTAAAGTATTGTGACTAAGCTCTCTCTTATTATATACCATTACAAAAGCTACTTAATAAGTGCTCGTCCAATGACCTTGCCATAAGTGTGTTATCCTCATAGGACATCCTTAATCTCTTTGGGATAAATTCTCTCTTAATATGATTTTATTTTATCTCATGGTAACCATTACATATTCCTTCATGAAAAGTCAATTACTATAAACTAGGAATCAAATCATTTATGACAAAGACAAATGACCCGTAACCATTTTTACTTTTTATCTATCATGTAATGTTTATGGGATAATATTATTTACCTTTTAGTTGGGTTATGAATTCCACTATTGTGGAATGATGCTACATGCAAAAAAAAATATATACCCAACGCACCAGCTTTCTATTTCTTATCTATTTGAACCAAGCTTTCATTTACATCAAAGTAAACGAGTCATGAATGCATAGCCCATCATCCACTTAGGATTAAGGTATGTCATAGTATGAATGTCACAAGTGAATGAATCCATAAATGGGTTTATGGTCTATTCTACTTGGGTCCTATCAAATGTATTGTTAGTCTAGGCAGTCACATTTATACACATCCAAGAGTCAGTTAAGGGACTCACCTGATTCTCACCTACTGCAGCTCAAAACTTCATATCCAGACTTCCATCGCGCAAATTAGCAACAACTACTGCTACAAAACATGGAAACCCATTAATATCTATTCATATACCCTCTTTTTCCATCAGTTTTAACATTGGAAATCCCCAAGCAAGGCCTTATATCTTCATCTTACTGATATACTAGATCCAACAGACTTTTTTTTCACAATATAATAGACAGAGTCATAAATCTTACCTTGACATGGAGTAATCACTTGTGAAGATCCAGATCTATAACTTCGACTTGAAGGCGAGAGAAATATTATAGGTTATTTAAGATTCAGGAAACAATACTTCTTAAGGAAGGAAGAAGAAAAACTCCCCATTTTCTAACCTGAATATCTATATAAATAACCTAAGCCCTTATTGGAACCTGACATGTAACACCTCTTACCCATATTCGACACCTAAACCGGGTACGAGGCATTACTGTACTTAACTTACTCAAATATACAATCTCATTCCTACTTAAAACTTCCCATTCGAAATCACAGTCTCCCTCTTGAAGGTCTACTAGACTTTAAACATACATATGAAATGGTTCGAGACTAAACCAGAAACTTTTGAACACTTCGAAATTTTTTACACAAAATAGGGCCACACGCCCCTGTGAAGAGGGACACACCCGTGTGGGCAGGCCATGTAATCATACACGCCCATATCCCTAGTTTGTGTGAATTTTATTTTTCATTTTGAACCTACAGGGGTTTTTCACACGGCCGGACACATGCCCGTGTCCCTCACATGGCCATGACACACCCGTGTCCTCACCCGTGTGTGAAAACTTTGACATTCTGTTTCTGACGTCATCATTCCATTTAGGTCACACGGCCAAGGCACACGCCCTTGTCCTTACCGTGTGGCAATTTAAATTCCCAAATCCAGGTGCAAACTTCACATGGCCAGGGTACATGCCCATGTCTTAGGCCGTGTTTTCTAAACAATTGAGATACACAGCCGTGTTTCAGCCCGTGTGTTTACTACTAAGCATACTGACTTACCAACTTAGCATGTAAGGGTACACACGGCCTATCAACACGCCCATAGGGCTGGCTGTGTGTTACACACGGCCTAGACACACGCCCGTGTGTCTACCCATGTGGACAATTGTAAGGCTATCTGCCAAGCCAATTGCCACCCTACAAATCAACCACACTTATACCAATTCAATACAACATACATCATGACCATAAGACACTTCTAAGAACCCAAAATCAAGATATCCACATAAGCATGCACTTCATGAACTTCATAATTGAATATATAAACTTGTCAAGTATTGGCCAATTTCCAATGACCATTTTCAAAATGAATTGGATAACATTAATAGCCATACATTGGCTAAACAATATGAAATAACACAAAATAACCAAGTTCATATACATGCCATACTCGGGATTAATTAAACTATGCTACACCAAAGAAAAGTTGATGGTGTGACTCCGAACTCCGACGTCCCACGATCCCAGAGTTAGCTTGGTTATACTACAAGGAAAAGGGAAATGATAGAGGTAAGCATGAAGCTTAGTAACTTTGTATAAAATAAATAGCAACATAAAGGCTCATAATGCCATCTATCCATTGCATGGAATAAAGAAAAACACAAAGTCTCAAGCACATTGCCATAACTTACTCATTCTTACTCTTACCAATTACATGTCACATGTCGTAAACATTTATCGTGAATTACTCATATATACTTGTATCACTTCATCACATAGCTTTAGTACTAATTTCATCTCTATTATAAGCTTAACTATTTATCCCATTGATTCACTTGGAATACTCGAGGATACACAACCATCATCATTCACATAAATACAACGCCAATGCCATATCCCAGATATGGTCTTACATAGGGTCACATCTCGATACCGATGCCATATCCTAGATATGGTCTTATACGGGATCTCATAGCGATATCGATGCCATATCCCAAATATCGTCTTATACGATTTTCACATTCGATGCCGATGCCATATTCCAGATATGGCCTTATACGGGATCTCAATTCAGTGCCGAGGCCATGTCCCAGACATGGTCTTATACGGGATTTTACCAACCTCATGTTTTGATGATGGTATCCTCCCACCTCTTAAGGTCCAACCGGGACTTCAACATCATAAATTCTCATCATTTTCTTATTGAACATCAATACTTATTTTCATAGAAATATTATACATCTTCAGAAATATTAAACATTTTAAAACATACTAGCATGATGTTGAATTTATTACACACAAACTTACCTCGGTACCAAAATAGGCCAATTTGCCGATCTAGTCCAAAACCTTGCCTTTTCCTCGGTTAAGGTTAATTCCTCGTTCTTCTTGATTTGCAAGGAGAAAAGCTTGGCTGAAATTTTTAGCTCTTAAACCCCTATTTTGCTGCTAATTTTCGGTGGAGAAGAAGATGAGAAAAGATGATATTCTTCTTTTCTTTATTTTATTATAACAAGTTAATTTAGTCACCTAATTTCCACAAACTTTGACCAATTTCTAATTCTTTGTCCCTATGGCCGGCCACCACCCTAAACAAGGTCTAATTGCACATTAGGGACCTCCAATTAATATTCTACAGCTATTATACACCTTTAGCTTGTAAAATAGAACATTCAAACTTTATACGATTTAGTCCTATTTCGCAATTAAGCATGCAATCGCTAAAATTAATGCACTTAAATTTTCATGCACCCATGTAATCATGCTAACACATAAAATAATATTAAAATAATTTTCTTCAACCTCAAATTAGTGGTTTTGAAACCACTATTTTGACTAGCCCCTAAATCGGGCTGTTACATGACATGTGTCTTAAACTTTCAATATTGCCTTTATAAAACAAATGGTTTACAGCTGTAATTGGAAATCCAATATTTTATATTTCTATTCCAACCCTTCGGTCCATCCTAACTACCATGTTACTACATAACTAACTTGATAACCCAATAAACTGGGCGTACAATACCTTCGGTGATAACCCAATTCACCCAAAAATCCTTATTATTCTTACCGATCTCTTCTTCTTTAAAACTTAACACATTCAAAGAAAAATCCTTGCAAAATACTCTAACGTCAACTATGCCTCACCTATACGTTGAAAGCACAAATTGGGCGGATAGGACTTTGCCACTCAAACTACTTTCGGGTTACCCTCTTAACTCAAGACCCTAAAAAATTAGGTGCTATAACCCTCCTTCCCTTAACAAAAATTCATCCTCAAAATTTCTAACTTGAGAGATTACAATCATATACCTGATAACTGATCATCACACCAGACGCATTCCATGGGTTGGGTACTTCCACAACTTAATAACTTCTGCGAAAATTTGAACATTACAACTTACCCCCTTTTTACAGATGTCAAAACTATATTGGAGAATCTGAAAAGTTTCCTTAAAATAAACTTATTGTGCAAGTTTGTTTCTATAAAATAGTTTCCCAATTACTTCATCAATTAATTTTGCAAAATTGACCAGAATCATAAACCTACACTGCTGAACCTTTCTCCATTCTTCATTTTCCGTTTTCAATTTTTCTCAAAGGTAACTCTTTTATTCTTTCTCCTTTCAACTTTTTAGCTTTTTGTTCTTATAATGAGGAAACTACCATTTGAGGGAGGGGTCCTGACCAAACCATTCGATTCATCACTTGTGAAACTTCACCCTGTGTGGAAATTGAGATTTGCAACAGTAGCACCAAATGAATTAGTACTTGGTAGTCTGCGGTCTCCAAAAACCAAACTTTTCTTATGACTTTTAGCTTCCCAAACAATGTCATCCCAATGACAATTCTATGGGCTTCATCTTACCACTCATACTGTTGGAGGCTGGATTCCATCTGCCGTTCAACCTTTTCCTCTGTGTCGTACTTAACAATTATTACAATTCATCAAGATAGTTATCAGCCCTATCTTGGTGGACATTGGTGGTGTTTTACATCAAATGTTATATTCATCGTGAGCATCCACTGTTGGGTGTTTTCCAAAAATTTTATCAACTTAAGATACATGGATCTGGAACTTCTGTTGGTAGTGCTCATTTTAGTGTAAGACTTGATTATGACCCCTTATTAAGAACAAGATCTCAAATCTTCATCTAAGAAAGGGTAACTATATGAGGGTTGTAAGTAAACTCAATTTTGGTTCCCAACTAAATGGTCCTTTACTTTAGAAAGTGTCTGCACCAAATGCCAATTAGAGGATGCTCACATTGCTGAAAGATAATACCAAAGATTTGTGGCTACACTTCGATGCAAATTGTAAGAAAATTGGCCCATATCCAACAACTTTGGCAAGTCCTTCTAAGTGGCACTCACTTAGTGCCAAAGGTATGTCTCCAACAATGCATTCACTCATTCGGTTTGCGCATCGGTTTGCAGATGCATACTAGTGGAAAAATTTAAGTCTGAGCCTATCAGTTTGAACAACTTTGTAACACCCCTAACACGTCTCCATCGTCGAGTTAAGGTTACGGAGCATTACCGTACAATCGAAAAAATTTTAACATCATAACATTAAATAAATTAAACTTATTATAAACCAATCAATCATATGTGTTTTATCCCTAAATCGAGCCATCGAGGCCCTAAAAATAACTTAGAAATGATTCGAGACTAATTTGAAACAAAACAAAAATTTTAAGAAAAAGTTGTAAAAATTGGAAAATAGTAGTCACATGGCTGTGTGACAAAGCTCGGGCCGTGTAACATTCAAAAAAAAGGGACACACGGCCGTGTCCCAGCCCATGTCCTCACCCGTGTAACTTATTGAGTAGGGTCAGGCGGTCGTGTCAAAGGCTGTGAAACTTTCTGAGTTCCCACACACGACTGTGTGCCAGGCTGTGTGCTAGGCCGTGTAACTCACTGACTTGAAACACTAAGAAATTCCAAATGACACACGGCCTTGTCGCCAGGCCTTGTGACAGCCAGTGTCCTAGGCTGTGTGATACCAAAATTTTACCTAAAATCAAGCCATTTCAAGTCCAATTCATACCATTTGGGCACAAATTCAAGGGATTTAACACACATAAACATGCCATTTAAAATACCCTAATTCAATATAACCAATATGCCATTCAAAGGCACCACGATTATACCAAAACATCATTTGCCAAAATAAGTCAATGTTTCCATATTCTAAGCACAAAAACCTAGCTCAATTCTTTACCACATGATGCCACAATTGACCATTTACAAGCCATCAAAAACATACATAAAAGACTTTATATAGAAGCACTTAAAAGTGACCAAAATGACATAACTTGGTGAGGTGTTAAGGTTCATCAAACCAAACATAAACTTCAAAGTAAAAACATTCCAAATTACCATTAACACATTCATAAGATACCATTACAAAAGATCCTATACATGCCATTATTAACCTTACCCAAAATACTAAAAAACTACCGAAATGGTTACTGGATAGTGTGATATGTCTTTAACGAGCTTTCAACAGATCGAGCTTCTGAATATCTATAAAACAAAGGAAAGTAACTACATAAGCAATGAGTTCTTAGTAAGCTCATATAAACTTAAACATAACTTACCATTTCATTAACATAATTCATAGATTAAGCATAACATCATTACCATTACCATAAGCTTAATATAAACTTAAACAACATCATTAAACTCACAAGTTAGTACACTTGTCCATGATACAAATGAATTCAACCATAAGATAAGTAGATTTCAATGTATAAACATATCATTTAACTCATCAATGTTTTCATAAGATCATGGATTCATCCCATTTGCATACTTACCATTTCATTTCCTTTTCTTAACTGTTGAACCATCTAGAATTACATCGAGTACTCGGGAGTGCTCACACATAGTGTGCCTTTCCATATAACCGTAACATTTTCTTTAAATCAATGCTTACATGAGCTGTGAAATGGGCCTACTCACACGAGTTGCGGGTCGAAATGTTAGCTACACGATGCTGCTCACATGAGTTGTGGAGAATCCACAACAAATGGGGGACCTTAGCCATCGTTAGAAAATTTAAGACTAGCACCCGAAACATGAAATCCATAATGACTTGTCATTTCTATCGTAAGAATTCTTAAGGTTTAACCGAGACTCGTTATCTGTCAATTCATCATAACATTGATAAATTTATATTTAAATTCATTTATATTAAAACAACATAGAAAATAGTCAATTTTAGCTAACATTAAAACGATTATAGTTCATACGAACTTACCTCAATAACTAGGGTTGTACTAGTATAGTCGAACTAATCCGACGCTTTAAATTTTCCTCGATTTAAGTCCGATTGTGGTTTATCTTGATCTAAATAAATAATTTCATTCAATCAAGTACTTCTAGTATTCAATTTATACCATAATTCATATTTATGCAAACTTACAAAATTACCCCTAACATTTTAACTTTTCACAATTTAGTCCTTAAACTCATAACTTAAATCCATATTAACCATAGCTACAAAGGACCTCGAAACAACCCATAATTACAACCAATTCACAACAAAACCCATGGATTTATACTTTTAACAATTAAATCACTAATTATAATTTCACCAAAAATAACTTAACAAAACATGTTTATTTGACAACCAAAGTTAATAATCTATCAACTAACATCAAAACATATTCAAAAACATCCATGTCAAGTCCCTTCACCTTTAGCGGTTTTGGAAATTAATTCCTGGGCTAGCTAGATTAAGCTAAAACAATCTCAAAAACATAAAAATCATTAAAAACGGGTCTTGAATTCACTTACATGCATCAAAAGGAGCTTATTCGAACCTTGCTTTCTTCTCTAATGGTGGAAACGATTATAGGAAGAAAAAGAACAAGAAGATGATATCTTTTCATCTTTTAATTACTTAACATTTTAACTTAATTATCAAATTACCAAATTAACAATTTAAAACAATTAAAAATTCATTAAAACCTATCCATAAACATCTTAACTCTTTAATTTGTATATTTACCATTCAAGTACATCAAATTTCATTTTCGTAGCCATTTGAGTCCTTTAACTAATAGAACTCAACTTTTTCACCTTTTACGATTTAGTCCTTTTAAACTAATTAACCATTTAAACATCAAAATTTCTTAACGAAATTTTAATTTAACCTTAATATAATCTAGTAGACATTAAATAAATATCAAAATCATAATTCACTCGTCGGAATTATGGTCTTGAAACCACTATTTCTGACACCACTGAAAATTGGTTGTTACAGAATCCATCCAAAATCGACCTATAAATCACCCGTATCGATCACTAATGATAGACTGTGGCACTCTCCATTATTTCGCCACATGTCTAAGGAACAAACGAGCTGCCTCCTTACTAGAGAATTCATTAGTTTCTAGAATAAAGGTTCTGCACTTTGAAAACCTATCCACTACAATAAAATACTTGCAAACCCATCAGTTTTAGGCAAATCCACAATAAAGTCAATGTATACACTCTCTCATAGGCGTTCCAGAATGGGCAATGGTTGTAGCAATCTAGCCGAAGTCTTTAACTCTACCTTGTATTGTCGGCACACTAGATAAGTTCTCACATAGGTCTCCACATCATCGCCCAAGTGAGACTAATAGTAACGATCTTCCAAAAGGGCCAACGTGCGGTGCATAGCTGGATGGCCAGCTCATCTTGAGTCATGACACTCTTTAATGATTTCCTTGTGCAATTTTCCATATTGAGGCACATAAAGGCGATTCCCCTAAGTGTATAGCAACTCTCCCTCAAGCCAAAATCTCCTCGTTTTCCCATCATTGGTAAGCTCGGTCAAATTTTTTGTTGTAGTATCATGGGACAATCCCTCTTGAATGCGCTCCAATAGAGAGCTATCAAGCTAGCTGATTATAAAAAACTCCATCGTTCAGCTAAGTGTATCAGCCACAGTGTTGGCACTCCCCAACTTATATTCCATGCTAAAATCAAACTTTGCTAGGGAAACTTGCCAACGAACCTATTTGGGAGACAACTTTTTCTGGGTGTGAAAATAACTATTTGCAACATTCTTGGTAAAGACCACGAACCTGGATCCCAGCAAATCATGTCTCTATGTGTGCAAGTAATGCACCACAACAACCATTTCTTTCTCTTGGATCATATACTGTAACTCTATCTCATTAAGTTTCTGACTCTCGAAAGCAATTGGATGGCCATCTTGCATCAATACTCCACCAACTGCATAATCTGATGCATCTGTAAACTCTAAATTATATATATATATATTTATAGTTGTTTATATCACGTTTTTTCTTAGAATTTATATTAATTTTGAGTATTTGGATATTTAATTTGACGATTTTTGTTATATTGAGACAATGGGCATAATTTTAGTAAAGTATGCAATTTTATAAATTTATATTAATTTTGCATAATTTAACTATCTTATGCTACATGTTAATATCTATGCTCGAATTATCCCAGTTGAACCATTGAATTAACGAGTATGGGAGCTAATTAATATCACACACAAGTTAATTTTTACTCTATGTAGATGACAAGCCCATTAAATTGGACTCACAAATTTAATGCAACCCAATTTGAAAGATAGTTACTAAAAAGACTGCAGTATGCTCTCAATTGGGTTGTTAAAATCGTCTAATACGGGGGATAATGACCTAAATTCGGCAAAGTTATTAAGAGAAGCCCAAATTAGCTTTGGGAAAATTAATTTAGAGGTCCTTACTCTTAGGAAAGAATCATAAATTAGCTCCTACTTAATACTCAAGAAACCAGCCAACCTCTTGCATGATTCAAGCATGAAATCGTGCATGAATCAAGCAACAATCAACCTCTCTTTCCACACTTCAATGCCCCTTACTTGAGTCCGACTCCAAGACTGGATATGAGGCATTACCATGCTTAATCTTACTTAACTATTCAAAGCAGGCTATAAAATTTCACTTAAGCTTATCCCTTACTCAATTTCGGCCCATGAGGCCTTAAACATACCTCTAAGGGGTTTTAGGGCTAACCTCGAAAACTTTTACGAACTCGATAAACTTTTACTCAAAATAGGGGCCACACATTCGGGTTGGTCTAGGGACATGCCCGTGTACCCCTAAGACATGCCCGTGTTTTCCATCCGTGGTCGACACTGACTAGTTCACATGGCCTTGACACGCCCGTGGCACTGGCCCGTGTGCCAAACCTTAGTATTCTGCCAATCTCACACGGCCTTGACACGCCCGTGGAACTGGCCCGTGTGTCAAACCTTGGCATTCTGCCAATCTCACACGACCTAGGGCACACGCCCATGTGATAACCGTGTGGCACACACGGCCTGAACACACGGCCGTGTGTCTATCCATGTAGGCACTTAGAGGTTATCTACCAAGCCTTTTACCACTCTCATTGCATACATTCATACATCATCATATAACTCCACATAGCATCAATATAACTCTTGAATTAAAGACTTTTAATCATAAGAGAAATAAAGTCTTCATCCCATATACTAGGGAGAACTATATCCAGTACAATTACAAACAACTTAAGCCATCATCTATGGCTAGACACAACCAAACTATAAGTTCTCTTAGGCCTACACAATTTGGCTACATCAATTAGAACTTAATCAACTTTAAAAGAATCCCTATACATTCCATGACTCATAAGAACTTGAAACACCATACCAGGGGTCTACTCGATAGTGTGAAATCATCTGAGGTGGCCTCCAACTCGAGCTAGTTTAAAAATAACCTATAAGAGATGGGAAAAAGAAAAAGGAGTAAGCAATAATGCTTAGTAAGATCATCTGCATATATAACTGACAAATACTAATATTCATTGAATATACACAACCACGAGGTATTATAATGAGTTTTTCTCATAAAATCACGGTTACTTACTCAACCATTCTTGAAACTTACTCATTTTATCTCTTACCACATTCTAACCATGTCACAAGCCAATCACTCATTTAATTAGCATACATTCCTGCATTGATTACCACATGATCATATAAAACAACATATCAAGCATTTTTGATAAGCCACTCATACTACTAATCTCTTAGTAGTTTCGCACTTAGCCCACCATCGATCACTAATAGGATGGTACCGTGCACAACCCACCAATCATTATACATTCATGGATAGTTATCCATATGTATTTCTCTATTTCAAATGTTCATCCGAGAACATCCTCACACACTACTATTCTTACTTAACTTTCTACGGTACTCATTCGTATTCACACAATGCATTAATAAATCTATCTCATGCAACTAAGGTACATCGATTACACATAACTCACTAGGGGTTCATCATATACTGAATTCATCTCAATTCAATTCTAACACACACTTGTGCTTCTCGTGGTACAACCACATACTTTCTCTCTTTCAACATACCGTTGAATCACTCAAATTGTTAAATAACTCTCTTGAGTCTCATACACATAGTGTCACATTGACATCATACCTCAATAGGGTCTTACTTGCATTAACATATCGATGCCATGTCCCCAACATGGTCTTATACGAATTCTTATACTGAGGCCATATCCCAATATGGTCTTACACGAGACCTTAACTATCATCATATCATGCTATATACATTTCCCATTACTCTTAGATTCAATTCTCTTGGCATCTTATCAAAAGTTATTTCATGCATTCATAGAGTAATAATACATTCCATACAACATTGGAATATTAAATTAACTTGTACATAATTGCAACATTTGCACATGAACTTACCCCGATGTCGAAAGGGCTGAAAAAGACTTTTTGCCCACATTTCTCTTTTCACTCGTTTTAGGTTCGAAACTCGTTTTCTTTGATCTAGAACAATGGAATTTATTGAGTTAATCACTTATAAATCATAATACACCATAATCTACACTTTAGGCAAAAATAACTATTTTGCCCCTACACTTTGGCAAAATTACGATTTTGCCCCTAGGCTCGTAAATAAATTTTCATCACATTATCTTGTTAAGCAAGCCTAGTTGAACATTTAATTCTCTTACAACTATCCACAATCCAACTATCTCATGCCTTAATGAACAAACTATAACTTTTGCATTTTAGTCCCAATTAGGTGTTTTCATGACAACACCTTTCACAAAAGTTATTTCTCAACATCCTATCATTCATTTTCTTCCATAAAACTCATCGAACAACATAAGTTCTGTCATGGTAAGTCCCTATACTTTCAACCATATTTCAAACTAGTCCTCTTATTAGCTAACTTAAGCTTTGAGGACTCAAAAAATACAAAAAATCATAAAAAATAACCATCACGATGACTTACTTGTAGAGAAAATGAGCTGCTGAAATTTCAAGCTTTCAAAGCCCTCCCATGGTTGATATTTTTGATTGGAGAAGAAGGCCAAATAAAAAGATGATAACTTTTTCTTATATCATCTTATTTTATTCATTTTCTCCAACTAATCACCAACTTTTAATCATAATAAATGCACTTGTCCCCTATGTATCTATGGTCGACCAACTCACTTAAACAAGGTCAAATTGCACATTTGAGGCCTCCAAAATAATAATTCATAGCTATTTGGCACCTCTAGCAAATAAAATAGAACTTTCACACTTTATACGATTTAGTCTTTTTTCACAATTTAGCTAGAAATTGCAAAAATTAAGGCACCAAAATTTTCATGCATCCTTAAAAACATGTTATAACACATAACATAACATGAAAACAATTTTCTCTAACCTCAAATTAGTGATTCTGAGATCATGTTCTGACTAGCCCCTAAATCGGGCTGTTACACAAGGGATCTTCAAGCTAGTTTTAGCAAACTCCTATGTCATCCCACTACTATAAATACCAACCCTCACTTCTCATTCCATCATCCCTCATCACTCATTCATCTATCAATTCATATTCCTCTCACCTTTTCTTCCCTTTCTTCCACACATAAGCTTCCCATTTCCCTATCTCCTTTAGCTAGCATTTTACCTTGAGGAAAACCATTCTTGGCCGGCCACCTTGAGGAGCATTTTACAATCATAAGAAATGGAGGAAGCCACCACGATCGGTCTTCAAAGAACTGTCAAAATCATCAAGAGTTTCTTATTCCTTAATCTAATTTTTATTCTAAATGTTTGCATATTGTTTTGATGTTTTTCCATTGACAATGATGTCTTAATTTTGTTTTAGCTAGAATAATTACATTAATTTGATAGAGTTCATTTGATTCATGCTTATGATGTTTTATGCGTCAATCGTTCATGCTTAAAATTAAAATTATTATATGTTTGAAAGCATTAGAATTAGTTAGTCGATCCTAATTCGATCGTAAGTAATGGACATGATAATTGGAATATGCATGCTTAATTTATATCCTAATCAGAATAAATTAGATGTCCGTAATAGACTAAGAGAACTTATTACCTTGCATAACTTTAGATTTATGTGATTAACTTGTTTCAAACCTAATCCGTCCCTGTTTTTTCACATAAACTCTAAGGAATCCTAAGTTAAATTATGACATTTATTTTTGCGTATTTTTTAAGTATAAGATTTGGTTGAACTTATATGATATTCCCAGTTAATGAACTATCGAGTTGCCATGGAATATGTTCTAAATATTGTTAAGCATGATTAAAAATGAATTGAGTCAAATGTTGTAGTTATTCTAGCTTATTCATGTTATTGTTATTTATTCATGAAAATCACTGCTAAACCATCACCTTGCATTGCATTTCATTTGCATTTAGGTTAACTTACATTTAATTAATTTAATTTAACACCTATCACTGAAAATTATAGTGTTTTTCTTAACCAATCTGTAAGTAGTAACTTTTACAAGTATCGATTTAAATACAGTCCCTACGGAGACGATAACTCTTATACTTACTTATTACTTAATAACTGTAACAACCCAATTTAGCGGCTAGTCGGAACAGTGGTTTTGGGACCACTAAACTGAGGTCGAGGAAAATTATTTTGATGTTATTTTATGTGTTGTAGCATAATTATATGGATATATGAAAATTTTGGTACTTTAATTTGAGTGATAGCATGCTTAATTGTGAGAAAGGACTAAATCGCATAAAGTGTAAAAATTCTAATTTTCAAGGTAGAGGTACCTAATAGCTATAGAATGTAATTTGGAGGTATTTAAAGTGCAATTGGTCCATTTGGAGAGTGATGGTCGGCCATGTAGACAAGGGGGACAAGAGCATTTAATTTTTTAGTCAAATTTGGTGGAAATTAGGTGATAAAATGAAGAAAATAAGATGAGTAAAATATGTTATCATATTTCACTATTCACCCTCTTTCTTTCCACTGAAAATTGAAGAGAAAATAGAGCTTTTGGGGGTTCAAAATTTCAGTCAAGCTATCTCCTTGCTGGTAAGTGATTTAGGTGGTTTTAATTGATGATTTTTGTATTTTTTTTGGAGTCCCCAAAGCTTAAGCTAGCTAATAATGGGACAAATTTGCAATATGGTTGAAAGTATAGGGACTTTTCATGAGAGCATTTATGTTGTTAACTGAGTTTTTATGGAAGAAAATGAATGTTAAGGAGATGAGAAATAACTTTTGTGAAAGGTGTTAGCATGAAAACACTTGATTAGGACTTAAATGCAAAGATTGAATTTGGGTCATAAACGCATGAAATAGTTGGATTTGTAAGTAGTTGTAAGAGAAATAAATGTTTAGCTAAGCTCGTTGAATGAGAAAGTGAGTTGAAAAATGATTTATGAGCCTAGGGGCAAAATCATAATTTTGCCATAGTATAATGGCAAAATGGTCATTTTTGCCTAAGTGTAGATTTTGATGCATTATGATCATAGAATAATCTAAATGAGTGAATTCTATTGTTATAGATCAAGAAGAGCATAGGATCAATCTTGACAGTGGAAAAGGCAAGGTTGCGGATTAAACCGCAAATCGAAATGTTTTGCACCGAGGTAAGTTTGTGTAAACGATGCATTTTATATATACATTGTTGTTGCTAATTAGTGAATGGTACAATTGAGAACATGTATGATTCAAGTGGATAGGATGTGGTAATTATTGAATAACTCTAGTATGAATGATGGAATGAACATGTGACTGTGTTATATCAATACTTGATGGTGGGCTAAGTGCGATACCACCTTAATACTTAATTATGATGGGCTATGAGTGATACCATAGTCTATTTATCATTTGGTGGGCTATGTGCGACACCACCGTGACTAACCTTTTTGGTGGGCTATGTGCGATACCACCCTAATAAAGACCGATGGTGGGCTAAGTGCGAAACCACTGAGAAATTCTATTATGAGTGGTTGATTAAGAGATTGTGATGTGTTGTATTTCGTGACATTGTGGTACTAAGTGCAGGGAGGCATGCTAATGAGTGTATACATTAAGCATATGGTTGGAATGTGGAAATGGAAGAAATGAGTAAGCATGATTATGAATGTGGATTGTTTCTTTTTTAGTATGTAATGCTATAAAATTGTTTAGCACATTCTATCTTGTTATATTGTTTACATGTAAGCTTAGTAAGCTTAAAGCTTACTCATCTTTTCATTTCCTTGTTTTATAGAGTTTAAGAGCCGAGCCGGGATACGCAGATAACCAGAAGATCACCTACACTATTAGCTCTCCCTGGTATATCTAGACTTAGTGATTTTGTGTATGGCATGTATAGGGGCTAGATTAGTTAGATTATTTTGTTATTTTGGCCAAAAGTGTGTTGGCCTCTTTTTAAGACAAACTATTTTGTATATTACCATGGTTGATGGCTCACCTTGTCATTTATAAAAAAGATATAGTCATTAATGGAAGTTTAGATTGAAAAATATGAGTTGTTTGATGATATGTTGAATGGATCCATGTTGTGTAAACTAGATCGGTGAAAGGAGCTTGGCAAATAGCTTGTTCTTGTCCATACGGGTAGGCACACGGGCGTGTGTCTAGGCCGTATGTGAGACACGATCAGCCCATGGGCATGTGACTTGGCTGTGTGTCTCTTGCATATCGGTGTTCAAGTTAGTGTCGACCACGGGCTAGCCACACGGGCGTGTGTCTAGGCCGTGTGACCCAAACAGAATACCCAAGTTTTTACAAACGGGTAGGACACGGGCGTGTCTAGGCCATGTGGAGCACACGGGCTAAGCACACGGGTGTGTCTAGGCCATCTGAAAACCCCTGTAGGTTCGACATGAAAATAAATCCCACACGGAGTAGGGACATAGGCGTGTGTGACCACACGACCTACCCACACGGACATGCTCCGTTTCACACGGGCGTATGACCCCTGTTTAGGTAAAAAATTTAAGATCGAAAAAAGGGGTTTCGGTAAGGTTCTGAAACCCCTCGTATGAATGTTTAAGGCCTCGTAGGCTCTCAACGAGGTAGTTATGATGGCCATAAAGATATGGCTAGTTGGAATTAAAAGATATTGATTCAAGTCATGAGGTTAAGGGGACTGAGTCTGGTAATGCCTCGTGCCCAATTTCAGCTTTGAATACGGGTAAGGGGTGTTACATTTAATGGTATCAGAGCTATAGTGTAATTGTTCAGTTTATACCCTAATCGAAATAGTAGTTTTAGGACCACAAATTTGAGTCTGTATAATATTTTAATATTATTTTCTATGTCGTTGATATGTGAATTAGTATGTGATAAATTTTCGTAAGCGAATTTGTCTGTTTGCGTGTTTAATTTGACAAAAGGACTGAATGCATTGAATGTGAAAGTTGCATGATATCTGTTAAGTATCAAGGTGTTATGGCTTTTAAAAGTGAAGGCATTATGAGGCAATAAGACCACTATTTAGATAGTGGATGGAAAAAGGTCAAATGTGCCCTTGTTATACATAAGTTATCTTATATTAAGTGAAAGGGCATTTTAGTAAATGAATAATAATATGTTTGTAATAATAAACAAAAGAATTAGATAGTGGTGTTTTGTTCATCCTTATTGCCGAATTTTGAAGGAAAGAAAAGAGAGAAAACAAAGCTAAAGTTCGGCTAGCTTTTGGTTTGATTAGGTAAGATTTTTACTTCGATTTTTGATAATTTCTACGTTTCTACAATCGTTGCTTTGAGAGCTACAAAATCGTGTCTTAATTTTGTGTATTGATGATGTTTATGAAAAATGCCATTGATGATATGTTGAGCTTTGTGATGTTTTATGGTGTTAAATAAAAGATTTGAGCTAGATGAACATATTGTGTTCTTGAAGTTTTGATGAATTTAGCTAAATAGGGCTAAATTGTAAAAATGATAAATTGAAGGACTAAATAGCAAATTTGATGAAATATTTGGGCTTATATAGTCCCTAGAGAGGTTCGACCAAGCATGTGTGTGTGTGGATTTTGTGAATTTGATGTTTTGTGAAAAAATAGACTAAATTGTTAAAGTGTGCAAATATAAGGGTTAATTTGCAAATAGCCCTAAATGTGTGTCTATGGATTGAATTGAATGGAATGGTGAATAAAAGGGTTAATTCTGAATATTTTTAGATCAAGAACCGAGGAAAATAGATTTAGATCGCAGGAACGCGAAAATAACCGAGTAGCCGTTTCCGTTCGATAAACCAAATCCGAGGTAAGTCACTATGCAAATAAACTTATCTGTATTGAATTGAATATATGTATTCATATGTCTATCGATGAAAATGAATGAGTATGAGATGCTAAGTGCATGAATTCTGAAATAAGTTCGATATAGTGATAAAGCCGAGAAGTCCCGTTCGAACCTAGGAATAGATAGGATTAGCTATGTCATGACATAGGTATCTATTCTGTTTTATCATGTAAGACCACGTCCAGGACATTGGCTTTGATTTGAAATTTCGTGTAAGACCTTGTCTGGGACGTAGGCATCGATATGAATTATATGTAAAAGACCTCGTCTGGGATGTAGGCATCGATATGAACTTTATGAGTAAAACCATGTCTGGGATATCGGCATCATATTGACTCGTGTAAGACCACGTCTGGGATGTTGGCATCGTTATAATATGTACATGTAAGACCCTGTCTGGGACAGTGGTATCGATATACGAGTGCATGTAAGACCTCGTCTGGGACGTTGGCATTGTACTACTATTCCGAGCTTTCTGAGTATCCTACTAGGTTCTTAAGGGTTCAATGGACAAGTCTACAATACGAACGGTATATCCGAGCTATGATCAATAAGTGAGTGATTATCCGTTTCAGGTATGTTGAATGCACGTTAAGTGTGTATAAAAGGTAAGAACCTATATGACTTTGATATGAAGAAGAATATGATTGAAAATGAGAATGTAAATCTTAAAATGTTGAATGTGGCAAATGTGGCCATAAGTTTATGAACCAAGCTATATAAGTGATAGTTGCTAAGTGATTAATATGTGTCAATGTATTTATTTGTATATGACTTACTAAGCTTTTGGAAAGCTTACTCTGTCTGTGTATTTTCTCTGTTTTATAGGTCGTCGATGCTACTGAAGGCTTGGGATTGTCAAGGATCGTCATCACACTACTAAACTTATTTTGGTACCCTTTTGAAAATGTATATGGCTAATTATGGCATGTATAGGCTAGATAGGTGTATATGTTTATGAAGTGAGCATGGCCATGTGTATTGGCAAGTTTTTGAGTTGATAAATGTTTGAATGAAAGAGTTATGAAGCATATATTTAGTATGTTTTGATGCATATGAAATGGTTAAGTTTTGGTTAAGCAAATGGATGATACATGTTTGAAATGATGTAGGATTTAGTTTGTAAATTGGTATGAACAGAATTGGTATTGAATGTATAGATGAAGTGAACCATTTGATATGTTTTGGTTGCCATATATGCATATTATAGGCATGAATATTGCTTGTAGGAAGACCCTAAGTGGGTGGCATATTGGCCTTATAAAAGGGCCTATAATGTCACATGGTTGAGGCACACGGGCGTGCTGAAGACCGTGGGTAAATTGGCAGAATGTGGCTTAAATTGCACACGCCCTCGACTCGAGTGTGCTTGGTGGCCGTGTGAGAAATGGCAGTATGTGATCTATTAGTACACGGCCTTAGCACACGTGTGTGCTTAGTGATCGTGTTGATTTTGGCAGTATACTACCACGGGGAGGACACACGGGAATGTCGAGTAGCCGTGGGTGAGGCACGGGCTACCCCCACGGCCGTGTGTCCCCTATAGGTTAGAAAAGTTTCAAATTTTTATGAAATTACTTATGTGTTTCGGTTTAGTCCTGACTCGATTTATAAGAATGCTTAGGGTCTCAATGACTCATTTAAGGGACTCTATGGTTGAATTCAAATGAGATTGATGAATGGCTATATGATAATTTCGTAAATGTTTTCGATCGTCAGGTGACGCTTCTAACCCTAATTAGGCGACGAACTTGGGATAGGGGTGTTACATATAGTTTAGTCGGCTCTCAGACTACCGTAATGTGTGTAAGAGTCTAGCTATACATGCCATATAGTGTATAATGATAGTGTAGTGGCTTTTGATGATTCTAAACTTTATTTTATGTAGTATATGGATCTCGATCAATTAGCTGCGATGACGTAATGACCCTGAGCGGGCAGAGTTCTGGCTTGAGAACTCAATGAGAGTGTTTGATGAGCTCTCCTGTACACCTGAGGAGAGCTTAAAATGTGCCGTGTCCTTACTAATGGACTCGACATGCCATTGGTGGAAGACGTTGACATCAGTGGTTCCTAAGGAGAGAGTAACATGGGAGTTCTTTTTGAAAGAGTTCCGAAAGAAGTACATAAGTCAAAGATTTGTTGATCAGAAATGAAAGGAATTCCTTGAGCTAAAGTAAGGAAAAATGATTGTAGCGGAATATGAGCGTGAATTCGTTAGGCTCAGCAAGTACGCGCAAGAATGTGTGTCAACAGAAGCTATTTTATGCAAGAGGTCTGAAGATGGGTTGAATGAGGATGTCAGACTTTTAGTTAGAATTTTAAAACTAAAGGAATTTGAGGTATTGGTGGATAGGGCTAGTAAGGCTGAAGAATTGTGTAAGGAAAAGAGGAAGGCCATGAGTGAGGCCCGAGATATAAAGAAAAGGCTGATGAGTAAATCCTACCAAGCTATATCGAAGAGCTCCAAGGAAGTGAACCCTCAGACGACTACATCAGTCAGGTATTCGCAAAGAGAGTGAGGTAACACGTACTCGGGTTCAAGAGTTCAGGCCACCTCGATGGCAAGTGTGGGCAATCCAAAGTCAAAACTGGAGTGCCCAAGTTGTGGCAGATATCACACTGAAGAGTGTTGAGGAAACAATCGGAATTGTTATAAGTATGGGTCCCTTGACCATTTCATCCAAAACTTCCCCGAAAGGGATGACAAGGAGAGGAAGCAAGAGATAAGATCAAGCAGTGTATCCTTTAGGGGTAGGCTATAAATGTAACACCCTTTACCCATAATGCTTGCCGGAACTGGGTCCGAGGCGTTACTGTATTAAAACCACACGATCGTCACTTAGGCTTATAGTGACTACTCTCTTAAGTCACCTCAACAACCTCAATCTTGACTTACGAGGCCTCACTCGAACCCACGAGGGCTCCCGAGATCCTATCGGAAACTTTTGCGATTTTAAAAATTTTCCACCTAAACATGGACTAACGCTCGTGTAAGGTGAGACACGCCCGTGTAAGGTCTCACAATGCCCTCAACCCATGCTTGAAAACCCAAGCATTCTGCCAATGCCCCACGGCTAGGACACATGCCCGTGCTCACCACCCATGGTGAACACTGACTACACCACACGGCCTGAAGTCTAGACACATGCCCGTGTGGCTAGCCCGTGGCCTATATTGATTGAATCTGTCAAAGAGATACGGCTAAGGCACACGCCCTTGGGCTACCCGTGTGCCACGCATGGCCTAGACACATGCTCGTGTGTCTATCCACATGGAAAAGAACAAAGCTATGTGCTAAGCTCTTCTCACCCCTCAAGTTCTTACAACATATACTCAAACAACACATCCATAATCAACTCAATTTCAAACACAATCTCACATGAATAACTACATCTTTTCATATAATGAAGTAGCCAACAACTATGGAATTATACAAAATAAAGTATCCATCTATAGGCTAACACATATTAGCCATTTACAACAAAATTTACTAACTTGTCTAGCCCCTATACATGCCATATACAAAACATTTAGTCTAATATACCGGAGTGAGCTGATAGTGTGGGCGATCTTTCGATTAATCCACGTATCTCGATTCCCCTCTTTCTTTATAAGACAAGGGAAAAGAAAAGGAGTAAGCCTTGAGCTTAGTAAGTTTACACATAAACAATTTAAGCATTCTAGTATAAACTAAACAACAATTAGCATTATACTACCAAATAAATTCACATCCACAATTATGCTTACTCTTTCTATCTCTTACCACATTTCCAAAACATTATGAGCCACATACTCATAATCATTGACATGCACCCCTGCACTTAATACCACATTTACTCGAAAATACAATAAATTATTTTATCACACTAATACATCCACACAGCTAAATTACTCGGTGGTTTCGCACTTAGCCCACCACAATTGGGTAATAAGGTAGTATCGCACATAGCCTACCAAGAGGTAATCATAGTGGTTTCACACATAGCCCACTAAATAATATACTTAACTATGGTATCGTACATAGCCCATAAATGTTAAGTATTAAGGTGGTATCACACTTAGCCCACCAACAAATATTATCACTACACATCCATCCACACATCTACTTACTCATTCCACTTGAACCACATAGGTTCTCAATCATTCTCAATCATACTCATTCATTCTCATTCATTCTACACACTAGCTAGCATTAAGAACGTATAAGTATAGCGCATTGATTACGCGTAAACTTACCTAGGTACTCAAAAAGTATAAAGATGTGCAATTTAGTCCACCACCTTGCTCTTGTGTCAGTTTCGATCCTGGCTTCGTGTTTCTTGATCTATAATGAATAAATCAACTTATTCAATACACACATTAACTAAATTGACCCTTATCTCTTACTTTAGCAAAATTACCATTTTGCCCTAAAACTTTCTCATATTTACACATTTGGCCCAAGGCTCGTAAAGTGATTTTCATTCAACTTTCTAGCCTTTCATGTTTAGCCGAACCATTTACTCAACTAAGGAAATCATCAATTCTCACTAAATAATACATGTATGACCAATCTCAAGACTTTCACAAACTAGTCACTACATGCATTTTTTTTATGGAATTCACTTAGCGAAAGATGTTTCTACTACATCAAGCTTTCATATTCTTCTATAAAACATTAAAATACATGCATGTCATACATGGGTACATTTTTGAACATCTGTCTTACCTCAACATATAGCTAAAAATAGCTTACTCATGCTACTAGGACTTCAAAAATATGAATAATATTAAAAACAGAGCTAGAATGCACTTACTAGCTAGCTTGAAAAGTTGAAGAGCCCTAACAATGGCTTCTCTCAATTTTCGGTAACCTTGGGGAAGAAGATGAATGAAAATTCTATAATCTTTTTCCCATTTTAATCATATAATTGACAAATGACTAAAATGTCCTTTTTGTCAAACTTTCAAATTTTAACCCATTCATGTCCAATTATGTCCAAAAATTAGAATTTGGGAAAATTACTATTTAAGGACCTCTAATTGATAATCCAAAGCTATTTCACACAAATAACTTCTAGAATCTCACATTTTACAACTTTTTCAATTTAGTCCTTTTGGACAATTCAATCACAATTTGACAAAATTACTTCATGAACTTTCACACTAACATGCACACATGGAATAAACCTCAAAAAATCATAAATATATCTCAGATTTATGGTCTCGCACCACTATTCTGACTAGGCCCTAAATCAAGATGTTACAATAAAATAACTCGAGAGGTGGGACTAGTGGTAGAGGTGCATCACGAGACTCTACTGTGAGGCCAGAGGCTCGGGCACCAGTGAGGGCTTATGCTATTCGCGCTCGAGAAGAGGCATCATTGCTAGATGTAATAACGAATACTTTTTCTCTTCATGACGCCTTTGTTATTGCTTTGATTGATCCGGGGTCTACCCATTCCTATATTTGCATGAGATTGGCATCTAGTTTGAGTATGACTGTTGAGTCTACGAAATTTGTGGTAAAGGTGTCAAGCCCATTAGGTAAACATGTGTTAGTCGAGAAGGTGTGTAGGAACTGTCCTTTGACAATTAGGGGTCATTATTTTTCGGCAAACGTTATGTTGTTGCTGTTTGATGAATTTGGTTTGATTCTTGGGTTGGATTGGTTGACTACCCATAATGTTTTAGTGAACAGTGGTAATAAATTTATTGAATTGAAATGTGAAAATGGAGATGTTATTTAGGTTTAATCAGGTAGGTCAGATAGTTTACCGGTGATGATCTCTTCCTTGGTGGCTGAGATATATTTAAGAAAGGGATGTGGGTCCTATCTCGCTTTCATGCTGAATACTCAAGAGTCTGAAGTAAAGATTGAAACAGTACCGGTTGTATGTGAGTAATCAGATGTATTCCCAGAAGAGTTACCCGAATTACCTCCAATTAGAGAGGACGAGTTTGGGATTGAGTTAGTTCCGAGAACAATACCTATTTCAGTTGCTCCGTATAGTATGACACCCTTAGAGATGAAAGAACTGAAGGTTCAGTTGCAAGAGTTGACAGATAAGGGTTTTGCGAGACTGATCTATTCACCGTTGGGTGCTCCAGTACTATTTGTGAAAAAGAAAGATGGGTCGATGAGATTGTGCATAGACTACCAAAAACTCAACAAGGTGACGGTGAAGAATAAGTATCCCTTACCAAGGATAGAGGATTTATTTGATCAACTGAAAGGAGCTACGGTGTTCTCTAAGATAGACCTGAGGTCTAGGTATTATAAGTTGAGGGTTAAGGAGCAAGATGTGCCGAAAACTACATTTCAGACGAGGTATGGTCATTATGAGTTACTTATCATGCAGTTTGGTTTAACGAATGCTCCTGTGATTTTTATGGACTTAATGAACCATGTCTTTCAATCGTATTTAGACAAGTTTTTATTTGTCTTTATCGACGACATACTGATTTATTCTCGGGATGAGAGTAATCATGTAGAGCATCTGAGGATTATTTTGCAGACTTTAAGAGACAAGCAGTTGTATGCAAAATTTAGCAAGAGTGAGTTTTGGCTCTGAGAAGTTGGATTCCTAAGACACATCATGTCGGGTGATGGTATTAGAGTTGACCCGAGTAAGATCTCAGCTATTGCGGAGTTGAAAACGCTGAAGAATGTGTTAGAAGTCAGAAGCTTTTTGGGTTTGGCAGGATACTATAGACGATTCGTAAAAGGGTTTTCTATGATTGCCACCCCGATGATGAAACTGTTGCATAAGGATGTTAAGTTTTTATGGACTGAAAAATGTCAACAGAGTTTCGAGAGATTGAAAACATTATTGATTGAGGCACCGGTTTTAGTGCAACTTGAGTTGGGGAAAGAGTTTGTGGTCTACAGTGACACGTCGTTAAATGGTCTCGGCTGTGTGTTGATGCAAGAGGGTAAGGTAGTCACCTACGCCTCGTGACAATTAAAACCGCATGAGAAGAATTATCCAACTCATGACTTATAGCTGGCTACGATTGTTTTCGCATTAAAAATTTGGTAACATTATTTGTATGGTGAGAAGTGCCAAATCTTCACAGACCATAAGAGCTTGAAGTACTTGATGGATAAAAAGGATTTGAATTTGCGACAACGGCGGTGGCTTGAGTTATTGAAGGACTATGAGCTAGTCATCGATTACCACCCGGGAAAAGCGAATGTGGTTGCGGATGCCCTGAGTAGGAAATCCTTGTATGCTTTGAAAGCTATGAGCATGAGCTTAGCGTGGTCTAACAATAGTGCTGTTTTAGCTGAGTTGAGGGCTAGGCCACTATTTGTTCAACAGATAAGTGAAGCTCAAAAGAATGATAATGAGATGCAAGCTAAGAGAGCTAAGTGTGAATCGGGAGATGATTCTAATTTTCGAGTGAGTTCGGATGGTTACTTGATGTTTCATGATATGATTTGTGTACCTAAGAATGATGAATTGATCTGAAAGATATTAAATAAAGCACACAGTGGTCATTTGTCAGTACATCTGGGCAGTACGAAAATGTACAGTGATCTGAAGAAATTTTATTGGTGGCCGGGAATGAAAAGGGACATCTCTGAGTTTGTAACAAGATGTCTAATTTGTTAACAAGTGGAGGCTGAGCATCAAGTACCTTCAGGATTGCTTCAACCGGTGATGGTTCTCGAGTGGAACTGGGATCGGATCACCATGGATTTTGTGATGGGATTACCTATGACTCTGAAAAACAAAGATACTGTGTGGTTTGTTGTTGATAGATTAACAAAGTCGGCTTACTTTATACTGGTGCGTGTTGATTATTTACTGGATAAGTTAGCCAAATTATATATTGCGGAGGTGGTGAGGTTACATGGAGTGTCTGTATCTATTATATTGGATAGATATGCGAGATTTACCTTGAGGTTTTGGAAGAAGTTGCAGGAGGCCATGGGCACAAGGTTAAATTTTAGTACTGCATACAATCCGCAAACTGATGGTTAGTCCGAGAGAGTATTTCAAATTTTAGAGGATATGCTCCGGTGTTGTATACTAGAGTTTGAAGGTAGTTGTGAAAGATACTTACCTTTGGTCGCATTTGCTTACAACAACAGTTATCAGTCGAGTATTTTGATGGCACCGTATGAAGCCTTGTATGGTCGTAAGTGTCGGACTCCTTTGTATTGGACCAAGCTTAGTGAGAAGAAAATTTATGGGGTTGATTTAGTTAAAGAGACTGAGGAGAAAGTGAAAGTGATTTGGAATAGTCTGAAGGCTACTTTGGACTGAAAAATGTCGTACGCGGATTTGAAATGAAAAGAAATTGAGTTTCAAGTGGGTGACAAAGTATTTCTAAAAGTGTCCCCGTAGAAGAAAATATTGAGATTTGGGCAAAAGGGGAAATTGAGTCCATGATTCATAGGGCCGTATGAGATTAATGAGAGAATTAGACCAGTGGCATACCGGTTAGCTTTGCTAGTATAGTTAGAGAAAATATACAATGTATTCCATGTATCGATGTTAAGGCGTTGCCGGTCTGATCCTTCGCATGTGATTCCTCCAACAGAAATTGAGAGACGATCGGACATGACATAGGAAGAGGAGCCGATTAAAATCTTGGCTCGAGCAGTGAAATAGTTGAGGAATAAGGACATAGCCTTAGTAAAAGTGTTTTGGCAAAAACACGATGTAGAAGAGGCTACGTGGGAACCGAAAAAAGCCATGAGAGAGCAATATCCAAACCTAATAAAGACCGATGGTGGGCTGATGGTGGTGGAAAAAGTCTTAAAATTTATATAATGAATGTTTGAGCCTAGAAACTAACTATCACCATGATTGAGGCAAGCACACTTATCGAACAGTAGTATAGTTTAGTGGCAAGACCGGATTGTCGAACCCAAAGGAACCAAAAGTACTAATACTAACTTTCTTTTTATTATTTAGCCTAAGAATTAAGGGAATTTTTGTTTAATCTAAAATTAACTAACTACTAAGCTAAAGATGCTAAGATACAGAGAAGGAATTGGGGAAATACTTGTGGGAAAACCAATTGACTAAGACAATACCCGAGGAAGAATCCACCTAGACTTCACTTGTTATCTAACTCTGAACCAGACGATTTATTCACTTGACTTGATCTGTAAGATTCCCTAATTTATATTAATACCTCTCTCGAGGCTACTAATGTCTAACCTAGGTTGATTAATTGAAGTATCTTTTTAATTAAAACCCTTAGAATTGCATTAACTCGATCTATGGACTCCCATATTAGGTTTGACCCTAATCTAGCAGATTTTCGTCATCCTATCTTCAGGGTTGCGATCAACTCCGCTTAACTATGCTAGATCTACTCCTAAACAGGGAATATTCCTCCTCTACCTAAGGGCATGAATACTTGAATCAATATCCTGAAATATCAAAGCAAGAATTAAGAACACATAGTTAATAACAAATCAAGTATTTATTATATAGTTCAGAAAACAATAACAAGATCTGTCTTAGGTTTCATCCCCTTTGGTATTTGAGAGGATTAGTTCATAATCATAAAAAAATACATCTCAGAAGTAAGTATAAAACATAACATAAAGAAAACCCTAAAACTCCCTGAAGGAATTAAAGGAGAGATCCTCAGTCTTGAGTATGACTCTAGCTTTTGGGATGAATCAACTGGCTTTCTTTGAGTGAATCCCACAATTCTAGCCCTCTGGCTTGGCTCTTTGGCCTATCTGAGCACCCCCTTGAAGGTTTGCCTCTAGGGTGTTTATATATGCTTTTGGAATGTCTTTCTTTGCCTCTGAGTACCCTAATCCGAATGGAACTCTTCTTTGCTGCGGCAGGGACACGCCCTTGTGGCACGACCATGTGATTCGGGGCCAGGTCGTGGTCGGATCTGTTAAGGAGCACGACTGTGTGTTTTGGGCCCAGGCCGTGTTTGAACCTATTAAAGAGGCACGGTGGTGTGTTTCGAGACCTGGCCTTGTTGATTTCGTACTTTGGCCCATTTTCTCTGTTTTTGGCCCGTTTCTTGTTCTTTTCATCCTTCGGTGCTCCCTAAGTATAAAACATGAATTTAAAGGATTAGGAGCACCAAATTCCACAATTTAGGGAATAAATTATCCAAAAGTATGCTAAATGTGGAATTAAAATATGAATATATTACGGTTTATCAAATACCCCCACACTTAAGCATTTGCTTGTTCTCAAGCAAAATCCTCAACTCTCAATTAAAACTAACTTCCCTCGATTCATAATTCTTTTCAATGATGCCTCATCATAATTCATAGATAATTTATACATGGATAATTTAACTAAAAGAGTCCTGAAGATTCAAACAATCAAAGTCACAAGTTTGTAGTACGAAAAATATAGGTGTTTCCCCTTATCTAAATAATTACATTTAATTCAAAATCGACAAGAGTTGACATCCTCACTAAAGATTCACTCAAATCACTCAAAGTGTTTAAGGTTTAAAATTAAGCTCTCAAAAGTCGAACATGAAAAGTTAATCCCATAGGCTTGCCTAAAAATCAAAATTCCACCACTATAAAATGAAACGATACACAGATCAAAAGGTCTTAAAAAAAGGGTTGTAACGGGGCTTAGGTTAAAGGTGTGGATAAAGGCTAAATTAAAGGGTTAGAATCAATATTGAATTGACAATTTACCAAATTAGAAACAATGAACTGATAATGAATAATAACATCAATTGAAAACTTGTAATACTAATAAAACGAGCTTCTTTTTCAAGATGTTGAACTTAAATGTATAAGCTCACTTAATCACAGAACTAATAATGAATATAATAATATTTTTTTAAGAACAAATCAAGTAAATACATAATATAAGATGGATTTAGCTACTAAATAAAATAATTAGGCAACTGATCAAATCAAATCTCGATAGAAGGGTAGTCAAGAAAAAATGGTGATAACAAATACAAGATCGGTTTTGGGTTAATATTAGTGGGTGAGTCAATAAAAGGGTTGTTAGGATCAAAGGGGCTCACTAGGGGTTAATTGTGAAGGTAGGCTTTTAGTGGAGTAAGTGGTTAAATCCTAAGTGCCTTTATCATCTCTGTATATCAAATTAGTGATGTGGTCTTGACATGTATAATCGAAGCAAGTTCTAGAATAACAAATCAATGTTGACACACTCATAATCAATAAAGTGAGCACGAAAAGAATATATGCTCTAAAAGGGTTCAAAATCTCACAAAAAATATGGGTTTTTGATATCAACCTTGCAAATTTCAAACTTCAAGGTAATATTCAAATTTAGGTCAACAACCTAGCAAAATTTTTAATTCTGAAAAATAGACTTATCATGCTTGATTCTCTAGTATCTTAGAGTTTAAATCATCAATGCACAATTAACTATGACTTAATTCAAAACGTATCAATAAAAATAATAAATCAATAGAAGTTTTATTCTAATTAGTGATATAAGAAAATTACTTAAGACAAGATATCATTCAGGGATTTGAGAATAATGCAAAAAGTTAGGAACTTTTCAAAATAAAATTCACCCCCCACACTTAAGATGTACACTGCCCTCAATGTACAAAGATATATAATAAACATATAGTAAGAATATCAAAAGAGAGGGAGAAAAGTGAAACTTCCTGAATTTTTGGATGGATTCCTTGAGTTGGAGGTGTGAAAACTTGATTTGGAGGTGAAAGATAAGATGGAGGGTGCATCTTTAGTGGTGGTGTGGTGGTCGCCAACAATCTCTACGCTAGATGAAGAAATTGGGATGCTAGTGAATAATTAGCAAGGAAATAATAAGAATAATTCTAAATATACTAATTATATATTTAAAGTAAAGAAAAATAAAAAGAAAGAGTGCAAAAAGTAAAATAAAACTAAGAGAAAAGATTAATGGACTGAAAAAGTCCTTATTATTAGATGGTTCGCGAGGTGGGTGTGATTTCTAAGGCTGTGGTGTGTGATTCCCAAGCAGCCTGAAGAACCTCAAATCAAGAAACTAAAATAAAATAAACTATATTTAGTATAAGAGAAATAAAGATAAGGAAAATAAAGGAGAAGAGAAAAGAAAAAGAAAGATTAAATGGACTCAAAGGTCCTTTTCTTGTTGAGTTAGTGAAGCAGCCGGCATGAACTTATGTAGATCGGTCTCGCACAGGGAGACTGTGTTACGATCCTTTCGCTTCTTTGACATTGATAGGGTGTAGATCAAAAAGATTGAATAATGAAGAAGGAGGAAAATGAAAATGGAAGGGAGTGTGGAGGTTATAGAAGAAGGGGAGTGGGGAGTGGGAGAGAAGGGGAGGGAGTGTTTAAATAAAAATTTCATCTCTGGTACATCCCCCGCCCATGTCTCATGGGCATGTCAGGTCACACGGCTGTATCGCATGGCCGTGCGGTGGTTCATTCCCTTCTTCCATGCCTGTGTTATTAAAACAGTGTTGGCCACGGCTACGTCTCACGACCGTGGTATTTAGTCGGAGCCCGTGGCTTAAAGATATTTTTCATCCTATTTTGTACTATCTCTGCCACGCTAGTACTAAAATCCATAGTGTCCACATAGCTATGGCCAAGGCCGTGTGGTATGGAAATCTACACTTTGATTAGTTTATAGTTAGGTGCTAAAAGAAAGAAGATAAAAATAAAATAAATGTAAAATTTAATGGGGATAGTGCTCGGGTTGCCTCTCGAGAAGCACTCTTTTAAAGTATTAAGCTCGACTTTACCTCTCATTCGCATAATCATGGTGGTTTGTGGAGGTGGAAATCCTTTCTCATGCTATCATTATATAGTTTGAGTCGAGTGGCATTTATCTTAAAAGTGCCAAATGTAGGATTACTTACCTCAACTATTCCGTATGGGAAGACATTAAGTACCTTAAAAGGGATTTCTTCATTTGTATTGAGGTCTGAAGTGACGGTTCGAGGGTCTGTTTTCTCTAACAGTACTTAATCTCCTATTTTGTTGTGATTTGACGTTCCTATAAGCTCGTCTGAGGGTTCATTCGGTTTCACTTCGTGTGGTTTTGATTCCTCCTTGAAATGTGCCTTCCACTCGTCTAGTTCATCAATCTGAAGCCTTTGTTCCTCATAAGTTATTTCTTCTTTAGTGATACGAGGTTTAAGATCTAGCTTAGTTGTGTAATTCTGTGGTGCTTCCTATAAAGAAAGTTGAACCAAATGATTATCAATAGAGTTTACGTTCTCACCTTTATCACTCGATGTCCTAGCTGAGTCGAAAACCTAAAGACTGATTGCTTCTGCACCTACACGGAGTATGAGTTCATCTGTACCAACATCAATTTTAGCTCTGGTAGTTGCTGAAAAAGGTCTTCCTAAAATTAAGGGGATACTACTGTCTTCATCCATGTTTAAAACAACAAAGTCTACTGGGGATATGAATCTGTCAATTTTAACTAGTACATCTTCAATTATACCCCTAGGAATTCGAATAGTCTTATCAGCTAATTGAAAACTCATCCTAGATTGTTTGGGTTTCCTTAGGCCTATCTATTTAAACATTTTATAAGGCATAACATTGATGCTTGCCCCTAAATCAGCTAAAGCATTATCAATAGATAAACTACCAATTAAGCATGGAATTGTAAAACTCCCTAGATCTTTTAATTTTCGTGGTAGTTTATTTTCCAACATTGTTGAGCATACTGCGTTTAATTCTACATGCGATTCCTTGTCTAACTTTCGCTTGTTTGTTAAAAGCTCTTATAAAAATTTCCTTGAATCTGGCATCTGCGAAAGAGCTTCAAGAAACGGTAAGTTAATATGTAATTTCTTTAAAAGTTTAACAAACTTATCGAACTGTTCATCTGTATTGTCTTTCTTCATCGCATTGGGGTATGGTATTTGAGGTTGGTACTCTTTAATTATCGGTTTTGGTTTTTCTTGGCTTTCCTCAACTTTACCTTCACTTACCACAGGTTCTTGCCTTGGCTCAGATTTAGATTCCACTAACCCTTCACTGTCATGAGATGTTATGGCTTGAAGTTGCTCATTTGGGTTAGTCTCAGTGTTACTTGGCAAGCTACCTTGTGGTCGTTCGGAGATCAGCTTAGCAAGTTGCCCTAACTGGTTCTCGATCCCTTGATTCGGTGCTTGATGATTTTTAGGTGTTGTTTCAGTGTTTTGGAAACGTGTTTTTGACACCGCTATGAATTTTGTCAGTATATCGTCAAGGTTCGGCTTCTTTTCCTGTGGGTAGGGCTGTTGTTGGAAGTTTGGAGGGGGTTGTTGTCTCTGATTTCCTTGACCACCCCATGAGAAATTGGGGTGGTTCCTCCAACCTGGATTATAAGTATTACTATAAGGGTTATTTTGAGGTTTAAAATTGTTACCCATATAGTTATCTGCTCATTTTCCATGCCATATCCGTAGGGTGGGTACTCAGGATTCGCCACACCTACACTTGTTTCGCACTACATTACTGGATGTACTTGCGAAGAACACAAACCATCAATCTTTTTATTTAAAAGTTCTACCTAGTTTGATAGCATGGTTACTGCATCGAGGTTGAAAACACTGGCGGGTTTTGTTGGCCTTGTCCTCATGACCTGCCACTGATAGTTATTCAGTGACATCTCTTCAATGAATTCGTAGGCCGCCTCAGGTGTTTTGTTATTCAGGGTTCCCCCGACGACTGAATCAATCAGCTGCCTGGTTGAGGGGTTCACACCGTTGTAAAAGGTTTGGACTTGTAGCCACAAGGGTAATCCATGGTGTGGGCACCTTCTTAGTAAGTCCTTGTATCTCAACCATGCATCTTATAGTGTTTCTAGATCCATCTGCACAAAAGAAGAGATATCATTCCTCAACTTGGTTGTTTTGTCTTGCGAAAAATATTTTAACAAAAATTTTTTGGTCATTTGATACCATGTAGTGATTGATCCTCGTGGAAGAGAATTCAACCACTGTTTGGATTTATTCCTTAATGAAAAGGGAAATAATCGAAGACGAATGGCATCATTAGAAACACCATTTAGTTTGAAGGTATCCCAGAATTCTAGAAAGTTTGCTAAATGAGTATTTGGGTCTTCGTCCTGCAAACCATCAAATTAAACAAATTGTTGAATCATTTGTATAGTGTTAGGTTTTAGTTCAAAATTATTAGCAGCTATAGCAGGCCTAACAATAGTCGATTCAGCTCCTGTTAAATTAGGTTTAGCATAATCATACATAGTTCGAGGAGCATGATTTTCGTCCACCACTTAAGGTAGTGGATTATTCTCGGCCATCTCTTCGGTAGTATTAATTTCGTCTTCTTGCTCTTCTTGTATGTAGTTTAAGCTTTGCCTTATTTCTCTATGATTTCTACGAACCATACCTTCAATATCACTGTCATAAATTAAGGGTCCTGTCGGGTACCTTCTAGTTATAAACTAGAGATACCTACCAAGAAAAGAAAAAGAAAATTAGAAAGGTAAAAATAAAATTCAATTGCAAAAAATAAAATATGGCTAAAGTAATAAAAATTGAGTGTTCTTAATATTTTAGTTTCCTGGCAACGGTGCCAAAAACTTGATGGTGGTGGAAAAAGTCTTAAAATTTATATAATGAATGATCGAGTCTAGAAACTAACTATCACCACGATTGAGGCAAGCGCACCTATCGAACGGTAGTATAGTTTAGTGGCAAGACCGAAGTGTCGAACCCAAAGGAACCAAAAGTATTAATACTAACTTTCTTTTTATTATTAAGCCTAAGAATTAAGGGAATTTTTGTTTAATCTAAAATTAACTAACTACTAAGCTAAAGATTCTAAGACACAGAGAAGGAATTGGGGAAATACTTGTGGGAAAACCAATTGATTAAGACAATACCCGAGGAAGAATCCACCTAGACTTCACTTGTTATCTAACTCTAAACCAGACGATTTATTCACTTGACTTGATTCGTAAGATTCCCTAATTTATATTAATACCTCTCTCGAGGCTACTAATGTCTAACCCTAGGTTGATTAATTGAAATCTCTTTCTAATTAAAACCCTTAGAATTGCATTAACTCGATCTATAGACTCCTATATTAGGTTTGACCCAAATCCGGCAGATTTTTGTCATCCTATCTTTAGGGTTACGATCAACTCCGCTTAACTACGCTAGATCTACTCCTAAACAGGGAATATTCCTCCTCTGCCTAAGGGCATGAATACTTGAATTAATATCCTAGAATATCAAAGCAAGAATTAAGAACATATAGTTAAGAACAAATCTAGTATTTATCATATAGTTCAGAAAAGAATAACAAGATCCGTCTTAGGTTTCATCCCCCTTAGGTATTTGAGGGGATTAGTTCATAATCATAAAAGAATACATCTCAGAAGTAAATATAAAAAAAAAAACATAAAGAAAACCCTAACACTCCCTAAAGGAGTTGAAGGAGAGATCCTCAGTTTTGAGTATGACTCTGGCTTCTGGGATGAATCAATTGGCTTTCTTCGAGTGAATCCCACAATTTTGTCCTTCTGGCTTGGCTCTTGGCCTAGCTGAACGTCCCCTTGAAGGTTGGCCTTTTGGAATGTCTTTCTTTGCCCCTAAGTACCCTAATCTGAATGGAACTCTTCTTTGCTGTGGTAGGGACACGCCCGTGTGGCACGGTAGTGTGATTTGGGGCCAGGCCGTGGTCGAATCTGCTAAGGAGTTACGTCTGTGTGTTTCGGGCCCAGTCTATGTTCGAACCTATTAAAGAGGCACGGCTGTGTGTTTCGAGACCGGGCCGTGTTGATTTCGTACTTTGGCCCATTTTCTCTGTTTTTGGCCCGTTTATCATTCTTTCATCCTCCAGTGCTCTCCTAAGTATAAAACATGAATTTAAAGGATTAGGAGCACCAAATTCCATAATTTAGGGAATAAATCATCCAATAGTATGCTAAATGTGGGATTAAAATATGAACATATTACGGTTTATCATGGGCTAAGTGCGAAACCACCGAGAAATTCTACTATGAGTGGTTGATTAAGAGATTGTGATGTGTTGTATTATGTGACATTATTGTGCTAAGTGCAGGGAGGCATGCTAATGAGTGTATACATTAAGCTTGTGATATGGTTGGAATGTGGAAATGGAAGAAATGAGTAAGCGTGATTATGAATGTAGATTGTTTTTTGTTTAGTATGTAATGCTATATAGTTGTTTAGCACATACTATCTTGTTATATTGTTTACATGTAAGCTTACTAAGCTTAAAGCTTACTCCCTTTTTCTTTTCCCTTGTTTTATAATGTTTAAGAGCCGAGCTGGGGTACGCAGATAATTAGAAGATCGCCCACACTATCAGCTCACCCCGGTATATCTAGACTTACTGATTTTGTGTATGGCATGTACAAGGGCTAGATCAATTAGATTATTTTGTTATTTTGGCCAAAAGTGTGTTGGCCCCTTTTTAAGACAATTTATTTTGTATATTGCCAGGGTTGATGTGTAATATCCTGGAAATGGGCTTGTGCATTCATGCTTAATTATATAAAATATTATGTTTATGAATGTTCTGAATGTGATCTATGAATATCGTGAACTTTGAAATGTAGGGAAATACCTTAGAAAATTTTTAGATTTTAAGTCTTGTTAAGGGAGCTAAGTGAATAGGGCCTTAAGAGAAAATGTATGTAAAATATAACATACAAATAGGCTTGGTAAAGTGGCTATAGGGCGCCACTTAAAGCCCAGGTAAGTGACTCCACAAGCTATGCAAATGGGCCTAGGTTCGAGCCACATGGTAAACAAAAGGAGATTTTATTTTTTCGGCATTAAGAGGGAGAAGTGGACGGCATTAAGGCACTGAAAGGGAGGTGTTTTATTTTTGTTAAACTTCGGCTAGATAAGGGATATTAATGGATTATTTTTAATCTTAAATGAGGAGATAAGAGATGAAGGAGGAGAAAAGTAAGGAGATTGATAGAGTTGGCCGGCCAAGGGAGTATTTGGGTGGTATTTTCGGCTAATCATAGAGTAGGTGTGCCGAAATTCTTAATTCTCTTCTCATCTCTTCCTATAACCAAGTCTCCAATTGCTTCTCCCAAGTTTTTCTTTTCTTTTGTCAAGCCGAATTCCTCTTCTCCCTAAAATAGCCGTTGCCGAATCTTCCTAAAGCTTATATCTCACCCTATTCAATCTTGTTGAAGCCGAATACACCAGTGGCCATAGTCGACTAGTCTCTAAGTCTCATAGCCGAATCTTTGAGGGCTTCAAGCAAAGAGGCTGTCGATTTCTTCAAGAAAGGGTAAGATCCAAATTCGATTTCCATTCCTTTATATTTTTTTAGACTTATCGAAATTTAGGGACTAATCCCTATTATTGATCTTGGCCGAATTATGGAGGGGAGGTTTCGGGATTTAGTAGTTATCGACTATAAAGAGGAGATCTTTCGGGACTTTCAAGGATCTAAGTGAGTCAATCGGTCAAGGGCCATTTATCATGTTTAAGTGATTGAAAATCGGTTCTAATAGATATGTTTATAGGGATTTCGACAGAGGTATACAAGGATTCCGGGATTTGAGTATTACAAGGTGAGTCCATATGAACATTCGGCCAAGGCCTATTCTGATACTAAGATCTATTTCTTACATGTTCAAAAGCCGAAAACTAACCTATAAGGTGATTTGGGTGCTAGCCGATTGCAAGGATAAAGCATTACAAAGTTTACGGGATTTGAGTGATAGGAAAATCGGCTCCAAGGTAAGTTTTGAGTTATAATCCTAGTGGGATTTGGTTTCATGGCCGAATGGGTCTTAGTAAATTACTATATGTTGGCCAAATATAGGAACAAAGGATCTAGGACGCTATATCGAGATCTTCGGGAATTTGGAGTGAATTCGCTAAGTTAATCAGGTGTGTACCCCACACTATTTCGTAATAAGTTTAGGGCACTGTTTAATATGTATGTATGTTATACGAAGTGGAAAATATGGCTAAGTACCATGCTATGGTACACAGTATTAAGGTACGTTTTCCTACTCCTATTATGAGTATGATAAGACTTGTTATGCCATGAATATGAATATGATAAGAATGTGAAATCGGGCCTAGGGAATGATGTTGCATGATTTTGTATGACATGGGCATATGGGATATTATGAAAAGGGGAAGTGAATGTGGTGACCTAAGACCACGATATCTGAATATGGTGTCTCATGACACAAAGTATGTATTTGGTGGCTATGCCACGAATTTTATAAGGGCGATGAGCACGTCGACTGCAGCGACTGCCTTCGATGGTGTGTAGCAGATGGAGGGTTGACTTAGTAGTCCCCACGGTGTGCAGGATGGTACGGGTGATGTGTAGCGGATGTCATATCGGCCTGGGTTCGAGAATGCATCATTAAATGTAAATTATGATATGTATGAATATGATTTGTTATGCCTGAATGTGTTAAGACTTAGTGTTTGTGTACACATTGAGTCTGTTTGACTCACCCCGTTGTGGGAACCTTTTTCAGGTGACGATCAATAATAGACCGGGTCGGCAGGAGCTTAAAGGTGGCCATGCACAACAAGGAACTTATTTAATTTGGATTTTTATTTTATTAAGTATTTTAATTTATTTTGGGAATGTTTGATGTAATAAGGTCCTAGTACGAACTATTTCATGCATGCATGCCATTTATTTCAGTACGATACAAATTTTACCAAATTTAAAGTTAAGTAAATTTTATTTCAAAATAAATCTAATAATGTTTTGACACCTAAAACAATATGAATTCCAATTTTAAAGATAAAAACCTAAGACAAAGGAATCGACATGTCTTCTAAGTTTGAAAGTAAAATTTTAAATAAACCCTGTTTTCAAAAATTAAACCAGTTTTCAACTTAAGCCCAACACAATTCGGGTTTTCTGCCAAAATCACCCAAGCTTTTCCAAAGAACAAATGAATTTGAACCGATTTTTCCTGAGGAACATACCAGATCTGGTCGAGGCTCGTGGGCCGAGTTTGGGGTGTTTTAGCTTGGTATCAGAGCCCAGTTTTAAACTCTCGGCCTTGGGTTTAAGGCCCAAAACGTTTTCAAAGTTAAGCCCAAAAAGAATTTTTGTGAATTAAGCAGGATTTTCTGGCATGGCCCACTAAGTCTCCGACCCGAAGTCCACCAGGTAAGTACTCCGATCTCTTGTGTGATTTATATTATGACTTGTAGAAGGGGTAGAAATGGAATGGAGCATAGATTAGTGTGATAGGTACTTGAACCCTAGGGCTAGTTACCCCAACAATTACATAAGACTTAAATGCCTAATTAAACAAACCTGTGGTTTAGTCGCCGAGTTAGGGTGTGGCAACCATGGTGCGCATGCCTATGATTGGTTTCGGTGGGAGCTTGGTATTTAAGCAGTCCGCGTGACTCACCTCCTCTCTACTCGAATCCTACCTGGTGCGTAGCCTCGGTTCACCCTAACCAAGAGGACTTATACACGGGCTAAACCCCTAACTAAAACCCGAAAGGGACTAGCCGTATTTTTATGGAAACCCTAGTTTTTTTTTAAAAATTACTAAATTACCCTTTTGATTTGTAAAGACTATTCTATAAAATTTTTTCTGAAATATTCTTTTTAATTTACAAAATTACTAAAATACCCCTAGTGGTAAAATTACAAAATGCCCTTGGTTTATGAAATTTTCAAAATACCCACAGTTCTTATCAAAATTTCATTACTTTGTTCAAAAACCCTAAATTTACAAAATATCGAAATACCTTGATCTTGGAAAAATTACAAAATTACCCCTAACCTGTAAATTATCGAAATACCCCCGAGTTACAAAATTACCAGAATGACCCCCGATCTTCAAAAAATTTTTTTTGCAACAACACTGATTTGGAAAACAAATTCTCAAAAACAACCCCCAAGTTTTGTAAATTCCAAAGTACCCTTGATTTATCAAGATTTACAAATTTACCCGGGTTAATTACCAAAATACCCTCGGATTTCCAAATTTCCCAAAATACCTTGGGAATGCAAAATCACCAGAATACCCTTATTGACAAAATCACCAAGGAACCTTATTTTGATAAATTACGAAAATACCCCTATAGGACAAATTACGAAAATACCCCTGGGATAGGAACGGACAGAAATGTTCGAAGAGTGAATGTGTATGGGAGATACTATGGAATGGATGTGCTTTTCTGTAAATTAGGATAGAAGACTTGAAACTTCGATTGATCGAAAGAACTGCTACTAAACTCTTTTCATAAAACTTCTTCACGAATAATCAGTAAAACAATGGCTAATGCATAAAATTTCTTAAGCCAGATTAAAGCGCGATTGTAGAAATGAGCTCTAGGGGACGTGGTCGCAATGTACGAGGACGCGGTCGAGGTAGAATGATCGTGTCGAAACCCGTTAGATCGAGACAAGGATCTCAGAATGAGGTACCACCGCCACCACTACCACCTACCGTTTGTGTTGAGCAATGAAGATCGACGGAGAAGATGTTGTATCGCAGTCAGGTCGCGAGTTCTTGAAATAGTGGTCTCTGCCGAGGGAATATGGGAGCTCAAAAATCTGTACCCGAGCGACTCTGAGCCAACAGAGCTGAGGTGTTCCGTGGAGTATCTGGTGTGGCACCCAGTACAGCTGAATATTGGTTGGAAGCAACCGAACGCATTATGGATGAGCTCGATCTGACCCCTGAGGAGAAGTTGAAAGGAATGGTGGCATTACTACGCGATGAAGTGTATCAATGGTGGTTAACAGTTCGGGATGGTGCCACAGCTGAGGATCTGACCTGGGAATATGTTAAGGCAGCATATCAGAAGAAGTATGTCGGCACACGTTATATTGATGAGCAGAGGAAGGCATTTTTGGGGCTGGTTCAAGGGAACAAGTCAGTAGCAGAGTACGAAGCTAAATTTCTAAGGTTAAGTCGGTATGCTCGAGGAGTGGTGTCAATAGAGCATGAACGGTGTGTTCGGTTTGAGGACGGACTAAGGGATGACTTGAGGTTGCTAGTCGCTCCACATCAAGAGCGGGAGTTTTCTGCTTTAGTAGAGAAAGCTAAGATAGCGGAAGGAATTAAGGACTCTATGAGGTAGAACACGGACCAGAATAAGCAGAAGAGAGGATTTGGGTCGTCTGGATCATCTGGGAATGCTCAAAAAAGGCTTAGAGTTGGTGGGCCGCGAGGTCAGCAAACTGGTACTGGAGGGCAATATCGTACTTGTGAGCAGAGTGGGAAGAAACACTTAGGCGAATGCTGGAAGAAGATAGGTGGGTGTTTCAGATGTGGGTCAAAGGACCATATGATCAAGGACTGTCCGATGAGACCGGATGGGAATCAACCAGTAGCTCAGAATGTTAATCAGGCTGGTAGAGGTGGATAGCAGCCTCAGAGAGGTCGTGGTCCGAATGGTAGAGGTAACAATGTTGGTAGAGGACATGGGACACCGGGTCGAGGTGCTACTAACACTGAGGTAAGGCAACTGAGTTTGGTTTATGCGGTTCGCCGTAGGGAGGATAGAGACGCGCCGGACGTCATAACCAGTACGTTTCTTGTATTTGGGAAACCCTATTATACTTTGATTGATGTGGGCTCGACCCATTCTTATGTTGCCTGTAGTGTAGTTGAAACACTAGGCATAGCCTCTGAACCTTCTAGTAAGGAGATGAATGTAGTAAGCCCACTAGGTCAAACTGTAGTGGTGAATAAGGTCTTTCGAAGTGTACCTTTAGAAATTTAAGGCTTGGTATTTTCTGTCGACCTGATGGAACTTCCCTTTGGAGAGTTTGATCTCATACTTGGAATGGACTGGCTAATGGACCATCGGGCTGTGTTGGACTGTGCAGCTAAGCGAATGGAATTAAGGACCCCAGAGGACGAGGTGGTCATTATGATAGGAGAAAGAAGAAACTACTTGTCTAATGTAGTTTCGGCGCTAAAGGCTGAAAAGATGGTTCGTAAAGGATGCAAGGCGTTCTTATCCTTTGTAAGTATGTTAGATGGAAAGGAAGGAGGTGTCAGTGGAGTTAGAACAGTAAGGGATTTCGAAGATGTGTTTCTGGAGGAATTACTAGGAATACCCCCAGACAGGGAGGTGGAGTTTGGAATTGACTTGCTGTCGGGAACAGCTCCTGTGTCAATTGCCCCTTATAGAATGGCACCAAAGGAGTTGGTTGAGCTCAAGGCTCAAATCCAAGAATTACTGGATCGTGGGTTTATTCGACCCAGTGTGTCTCCATGGGGAGCACAAGTTCTGTTTGTAAAGAAGAAGGACGGAACTATGCATATGTGCATAGACTATCGTCAGTTGAACAAACTGACCATCAAGAACAAGTACCCTTTGCCAAGGATAGACAACCTGTTCGATCAGCTTAGGGGAGCAGCGGTTTTCTCCAAGATCGATTTAAGGTCTGGATACCATTAGTTGAAGGTGAAGGAAGTGGATATCCATAAGACAACCTTTAGGACAAGGTACGACCACTATGAGTTTGTGGTAATGCCGTTCGAGTTGACAAATACCCCAGCCGCGTTAATGGATATGATGAACCAAGTTTTTTAACCTTACTTGGATCGGTTCATCGTTGTGTTCATCGACGACATCCTCGTATACTCCAAGACTGAGGAGGAGCATGATGAGCATCTCCGAATTGTGCTGCAAGTGTTAAGGGAGAAGAAGCTCTATGCCAAATTCAGCAAGTGTGAATTTTGGCTTAAGGAGGTTGCATTCTTAGGGCACGTGGTGTCTGTCGAAGGAATAAGGGTGGATCCTAGGAAGATCGAAGCAGTGTTGGATTGGAAACCACCAAAGTCGGTGGCAGAGATTCGTAGTTTCTTGGGATTGGCGGGCTATTACAGAAGGTTTATAGAAGGGTTCTCGACAATAGCCGCACCTTTGACAAAGTTGTTAAGGAAGGAAGTACCCTTTGTATGGGCGGATAAGCAATAGGAGAGTTTTGAAAAACTTAAGAGGGTATTGACGAAAGCTCCAGTATTGATTCAGCCGGAGGCAGGAAAGGATTTTACGGTGTATTGTGACGCTTCCCATACAGGTTTGGGTTGCGTATTGATGCAAGACGGGAAAGTAGTCGCATATGAGTCCCGACAGTTGAGGCCACATGAGGTGAATTAGCCGATGCATGACTTGGAATTAGCAGCAGCGGTCTTCGCTCTTAAGGTATGGAGGCACTATCTTTATGGTGAAAAGTCGACGATCTACACAGACCACAAGAGCTTTAAGTATTTGCTGACTCAGAAGGAGTTAAACTTAAGGCAGCGAAGGTGGGTTGAATTACTGAAGGACTATGATTGTTCAATAGAATACCATCCGGGCAAGGCGAATGTAGTGGCGGATGCTCTAGGCCGGAAAGTTGTGTCAGATCTGAGGGCAATGTTTGCACACTTGAGTTTGTATGATGATGGGAGCCTGTTGGCAGGATTGCAAGTCAAGCCGACGTGGTTGAATGAAGTGAAAGAGGGACAGTTGGCTGATGAGGACCTAAGTGCTAAGCTACGGCAAGTACGAAATGGAGAGTTGAAAGATTATGGCATTAATGGCGAAGGAGTGTTATGTTTCAGGAACAAGGTCTGTATGCCCAAGGATAAGGAACTTAGATGAAGGATTCTTCAGGAATTGCATAGTAGCCTTTATGCTATGCATCTTGGAGGCACTAAGTTGTTCAGAGATTTGAGGGAACAGTTTTGGTGGCCTGGTCTGAAAAAGGAAGTTACAGAATTGGTTGGTAAGTGTTTGACGTGTCAGCAAGTTAAGGCTGAACGCCAAGTTCTGTCAGGGTTGCTTCAACCAATCATGATTTCGCAGTGGAAATGGGAGAGAATTACCATGGACTTCGTTAGTGGGCTTCCCTTTACGCCTACTAAGAAGGACTCGGTATGGGTAATAGTGGACCGTTTGACCAAGTCCGCGCACTTTATTCCAGTGAGAGTCGATTGTTCTTTGCAGAGGTTGGCAAAGTTATATGTGGCGGAAGTTGTAAGGTTGCATGGAGTGCCGGTGTCGATTATCTCAGATAGGGACCCAAGGTTTACTTCTCAGTTCTGGAAAGCGTTACATCAGGCTCTAGGCACTAAGTTGGATTTTACTACGACTTTTCATCCACAGTCGACGCGGTCCCGAACGGGTAATCCAAGTTTTAGAGGACATGTTGAGGGTCAGTGATGGATATCAGAGGAAGTTGGGAGGAATATTTGCCTTTAGCAGAGTTTGCCTACAACAACAGCTATCAGGCCAGTATTCGGATGGCACCGTTTTAAGCGTTGTATGGTCAGAGGTGTTGAACTCCTACGTGTTGGACAGAATTGGGAGAACGTCGAGTTTTGGGACCCGAATTAGTGGCAGAATCTGAAGAGAAGGTTGAGATAATTCGTGCATGGTTAAAGGAAGCATCTGATAGACATAAGTCGTACGCAGATCTTAAACAGAAGGAAATCGAATTTGATGTGGGAGACAAAGTATTCCTTAGGTTTCGCCTTGGAAGAAGGTGATGAGATTTGGTCGGAAAGGGAAGCTAAGCCCAGGGTTTATAGGACCCTATCGTGTGTTGAAGTGAGTTGGACCAGTGGCATATCAGTTGGAATTGCCATCCGAGTTGAAGCAGATGCATGACGTATTCCATGTGTCCATGTTACGTCGCTATCGATCGGATCCATCTCATGTGGTACCAATCAAAGAGGTGGAGCTAAGGTCAGACTTGTCTTATGAGGAGGAGCCGATTCAGATCCTAGAACGTGATGTGAAAGTGTTAAGGAGGAAGTCAGTTCCTCTAGTTAAGGTGTTATGGCGCAATCATGGATTGGAAGAAGCTTCGTGGGAGCCAGAAGAAGTAATGCGACAACAATACCCCCACCTATTCTAGCCAGGTAATTTCGAGGACGAAATTATTTTAAGGGGGTAGAACTGTAATATCCTGGAAATGGGCTTGTGCATTCATGCTTAATTATATGAAATATTATGTTTATGAATGTTCTGAATGTGATCTATGAATATTGTGAACTTTGAAATGTAGGGAAATACCTTAGAAAATTTTTAGATTTTAAGTCTTGTTAAGGGAGCTAAGTGAATAGGGCCTTAAGAGAAAATGTATGTAAAATATAACATACAAATAGGCTTGGTAAAGTGGCTATAGGGCGCCACTTAAAGCCCAGGTAAGTGACGCCACAAGCTATGCAAATGGGCCTAGGTTCGAGCCACGTGGCAAACAAAAGGAGATTTTATTTTTTCGGCATTAAGAGGGAGAAGTGGACGGCATTAAGGCAATGAAATGGAGGTGTTTTATTTTTGTTAAAATTCAGCTAGATAAGGGATATTGATGGATTATTTTTAATCTTAAATGAGGAGATAAGAGATGAAGGAGGAGAAAAGTAAGGAGATTGATAGAGTTGGCCGGCCAAGGGAGTATTTGGGTGGTATTTTCGGCTAATCATAGAGTAGGTGTGCCGAAATTCTTAATTCTCTTCTCATCTCTTCCTATAACCAAGTTTCCAATTGCTTCTCCCAAGTTTTTCTTTTCCTTTATCAAGCCGAATTCCTCTTCTCCCTAAAATAGCCGTTGCCGAATCTTCCTAAAGCTTATATCTCACCCTATTCAATCTTGTTGAAGCTGAATACTCCAGTGGCCATAGTCAACTAATCTCTAAGTCTTCATAGCCGAATCTTTGAGAGGCTTCAAGCAAAGGGGCTGTCGATTTCTTCAAGAAAGGGTAAGATCCAAATTCGGTTTCCATTCCTTTATATTTTTTTAGACTTATCGAAATTTAGGGACTAATCCCTATTATTGATCTTGGCCAAATTATGGAAGGGAGGTTTCGGGATTTAGTAGTTATCGACTACAAAGAGGAGATCTTTTGGGACTTTCAAGGATCTAAGGTGAGTCAATCGGTCAAGGGCCATTTATCATGTTTAAGTGATTGAAAACCGGTTCTAATATATATGTTTATAAGGATTTCGACAGAGGTATACAAGGATTCCGAGATTTGAGAATTACAAGGTGAGTCCATATGAACATTCGGCCAAGGCCTGTTTTGATACTAAGATCTATTTCTTACATGTTCAAAAGCTGAAAACTAACCTATAAGGTGATTTGGGTGCTAGCCGATTGCAAGGATAAAGCATTACAAAGTTTTCGGGATTTGAGTGATAGGCAAATCGGCACCAAGGTAAGTTTTGAGTTATAATCCTAGTGGGATTTGGTTTCATGGCCGAATGGGTCTTAGTAAATTACTATATGGTGGCCGAATATAGCAACAAAGGATCTAGGGCGCTAGATCGAAATCTTTGGGAATTTGGAGTGAATTCGCTAAGTTAATCAGGTGTGTACCCCACACTATTTCTTAATAAGTTTAGGGCACTGTTTAATATGTATGTATGTTATACGAATGTGGAAAATATGGCTAAGTACCATGCTATGGTACACAGTATTAAGGTATGTTTTCCTACACCTATTATGAGTATGATAAGACTTGTTATGCCATGAATATGAATATGATAAGAACGTGAAATCGGCCCTAAGGCATGATGTTGCATGATTTTGTATGACATGGGCATATGGGATATTATGAAAAAAGGGGAAGTGAATGTGGTGACCTGAGACCACGATATCTGAATGTGGTGACCTAAGACCACGATATCTGAATATATTGTCTCATGACACAAAGTATGTATCTGGTGGCTATGGCACGAATTTTATAAGGGCGATGAGCACGTCGACTGCAGCGACTGCCTTCAATGGTGTGTAGCGGATGGAGGGTTGACTTAGTAGTCCCCACGGTGTACAGGATGGTACGGGTGATGTGTAGCGGATGGCATATAGGCTTGGGTTCGGGAATGCATCATTAAATGTAAATTATGATATGTATGAATATGATTTGTTATGCCTGAATGTGTTAAGACTTGGTGTTTGTGTACACATTGAGTCTGTTTGACTCACCCCGTTGTGGGGACCTTTTTCAGGTGACGATCAGTAATGGACTGGGTCGGTAGGAGCTTAAAGGTGGCCATGCACAGCAAGGAATTTATTTAATTTAGATTTTTATTTTATTAAGTACTTTAATTTATTTTGGGATTGTTTGATGTAATAAGGCCCTAGTACGAACTATTTCATGCATGCATGCCATTTATTTCAGTACGATACAAATTTTACCAAATTTAAAGTTAAGTAAATTTTATTTCAAAATAAATCTAATAATGTTTTGACACCTAAAACAATATGAATTCCAATTTTAAAGAAAAAAACCTAAGACAAAGGAATCGACATGTCTTCTAAGTTTAAAAGTAAAATTTTAAATAAACCCTGTTTTCAAAAATTAAACTAGTTTTCAACTTAAGCCCAACACAATTCGGGTTTTCTTCCAAAATCACCCAAGCTTTTCCAAAGAACAAATGAATTTGAACCGGTTTTTCCTGAGGAACATACCAGATCTGGTCGAGGCTCGTGGGCTGGGTTTGGGGTGTTTCATGATGGCTTACCTTGTCATTTATAAAAAGATATAGTCATTCATGGAAGTTTAGATTGCAAAATATGTGTTTTTTGATGCTATGTTGAATGGATTCATGTTGTGTAACTAGAAGGGTGGAAGGAGCTTGGAAAATAGCCTTATTCTTGTCCATACGGGTAGGCACACGGGCACGTGTCTAGGCCGTGTGTGAGACACGGTCAGCCCATGGGCATGTGACTTGGCCGTGGGTCCCCTGCATATCGGTGTTGCAAGGTAGTGTCGACCACAGGCTAGCCACACAGGCGTGTGTCTAGGTCGTGTGACCCAAAAAAAATACCCAAGTTTTTACACACGGGCAGGACACGGGCGTGTCTAAGCCGTGTGGAGCACATGGGCTAAGCACACGGGCGTGTCTAGGCCATGTGAAAACCTTTGTAGGTTCGAAATGAAAATAAATCCTACACGGAGTAAGGACATAGGTGTGTGTGACACGGCCTGCCCACACGGGCGTGCTCCTTTCACACGGGCGTGTGACCCTTGTTTAGGTGAAAATTTTAAGATCGAAAAAAAAGGGTTTCCGGTAAGGTTTAGAAACCCCTCGTATGAATGTTTAAGGCGTCGTAGGCTCTCAATGATGTAATTATGATGGCCATAGAGATATGGCTAGTTGGAATTGAAAGATATCGATTCAAGTCATGAGGTTAAGGGGACAGAGTCCGGTAATGCCTCGTGCCCGATTCTAGCTTAGAATACGGGTAAGGGGTGTTACAATAACAATTGTGTATACTTGCACAAACCTACGGGTTACAAGTTTTTGACGCTGTTGCCTGGGACTGTTAATTTAGTCATTATTTGTGAAATTATTTCTCACAATTTTGTTTATTTATTTTTATTCTTTATTTAATTAAATTTTTTATGTTTTATGATTTTTTTAGGTGTTTATGAGCATAGATCAAATAATCAATCTACTTCTTGTAGTCCCTAAAATTGAGTGGACATTTCAACAAAGAAGATGAGAAAGATTAGCCCAAAGACAAGCTACAGAGATGCACCTTGAAAATCAAAACGATATCAAGGGAATGGAGCTACTAATGTTCGTAATCCTATCTTTATTGCTGATGATGGGGATCGAGCTATAAGGCAATATGTCGTGCCACTATTTAATGAGTTAAATCCAAGAATTAGGAGACCAGAGATCGAGTCACCGTCGTTTGAATTGAAGCCTGTGATGTTTCAGATGCTTCAGACAAATTGGCCAATTTAGTGGAATGCCCACAAAAGATCCACATCTTCAACTTGCACTATTCATGGAGGTGAGCGATTCCTTTAAGATAGCCGATGTAACTGAAGACGCATTGAGATTGAAGTTGTTTCCATACTCATTGCGAGATCGAGCACGAGCATGGCTTAATTCGTTGCCACACATTTCAATATCTACTTAGCAAGAATTAGCTAAATGATTTCTGGTAAAGTATTTCCCACCTAGCAAAAATGCTAAGTTGCACAATAAGATCACCACTTTTCAGCAGATGGATGATGAGTACCTATACGAGGCATGGGCAAGATTCAAGGACTTACTTCGTTGATGCCCTCACTGTGGAATCCCACATTGCATCCAGTTGGAGACATTTTATAATGGTCTCAACACACACAAAAGGTTGGTGGTAGATACTTCTGTGAATGGTGCTCTCTTGTCTAAGTCTTATAATGAGGCTTACGAGATCAATGAGGAATAGCCAGTAACAATACCAGTGGCAGACTAATCGGGCAACTTCAGGAAGACTTGTAGCCAGAGTGCATAAGTAGATACCCTCACTTTACTCTCAGCTCATGTATCTTGTATCTCTTCAATGATGAAACAATTTACTACTAAAGATTTTAATAATGTTGCAGCTCAACCACCGAGTCAATTTGATGTTGTTTCCTGTGTATATTGTGGGGATGATCATTCTTTCGAGAATTTTCCATCAAATCTCGAGTCTATTTATTACGTAGGAAATCAAAACAAAAATAGAAGTAGACAAGGACCACAATCCAACTTTTATAATCTTTAATGGCGTAACCATCCAAACTTTTCTTGGAGTAACCAAAGAGATGGATCAAACAACATCTACGTGCAGCATAGAGCAAATCAACCTCAAGGGTTCAATTAACAAATTCAAAAACCACTGCAAGCTGAAACATCTAATAGTTTGGAGAATTTGTTGACGGTGTACATGGCGAAGAATGACGCCTTAGTCCAAAGCTAAGTAGTAACACTAAAAAATTTGGATAACTAAATAGGTCTGTTAGCTATGGAGATTTGCAATAGACCGCAAGGAGCCTTGCCAAGTGTCATGGAAAATTAAAAAAATTTGGGTAAGGAACACTGGAAAGTAGTTGCTTTACAAAGTGGTAAGACTTTTGAACCCAAGGTAGTTGAGGTTGAAGAAGAACTTGCTAAGGAAAAAGAAATCAACTGACAATTGAAATTTCTACACCAGAGAGAAAGATTCTACAAAGTCTGAAGAGGTAAAATCTAACCTTTTAACCTCCCACACTAGACCTAGATGTTACGACCGAATCGTAAAGGCCACATTGGACACGTTATTGCGAACCTACTCTCACAACAGTTTAAAACCTTCAAGTACTCTCTTTTATAAAGTCATGGTTTCTATTGTTAAATTTGGAAAATGTTCCTTTACTAAGTCAAACTATGCTTTATTCAAATTAGCTAATTAGGTGAATTTTTATAAAAACTAATTGTCGGTATTGCTTTATAAAAATATTTTTGAATACCTTGTTAGCAGCGGAAAACATCATTACTTGTCAAATTATTAACTTAGTCATGTATCATGCATAGTCTAATTTCAATATGTAAGATCTATAAAACTAATCCAAGTATGAGTGTTATGCATGCATGGTAATCCCCAAAAAACAAGCAGTCCCAAACCACAGTGTTAAATAAGTTATAATCCAAAATCTGAATAATAAAAATAATGAGAAAGTAAACCAAAAATAAAATTGAAGTAAAATAATATGACGAAATTGAGTCAGAAGTCTGTCATACGTCTGCATGCCAATTCCAATCCTAAGTTCGTTCATTACCTAAGAAGTTAAGGTAATGGGGTAAGCTTAACAAGCTCAGCGTGAGACTAAACAAGCATGCATTAAGCATTCATTCAAGAAATTTTATAGAGATACCCATATCACATTCAAACATTATCAATAACAATTTAAATGCAAATGATCGTGATAAATGCACATGTGAGATCCTACCCATACCATCTGCTACACACCATGAGTTCCCTAGAACACGTATGCCAAACTCCAACAATTGCGAGCATAACTTGATGTGGTAAAACCACCAGTAACCAATAATCTAGAAAATCTATCGAATATTAAATAGTGCGATACAACCACTAATAACATATAATATGCGATAAAATCGCCAATCCCCTCGGTATTCCAAATGCAGTGCACTGACTATGAATATATGCAAACTTAATATGCCGTCGGTACTCCACGTAACTCCTCCATCAACCAAAAAAAATCCCAACCCAATGCGTATGCCATATGTCACAAAAACTCATACATATTCATATTTATTTCACATGTTCAACATGTCCTCAATAATCACATAAGATGGTATCTAGCAATATCTTTCAATTTCACATATTTTATGAATTTCATTGTGCATAAATAGAAACCTCATGAATATACATGGTAGAAAGTATTTCATGCATTTAAATAATGCATAAACCTAATATCTCAATAATTCATACCATTCAATCAAACATTCGTACTGTCAAATTAGCAATTTTGCCAACACATCAATCTTTTGAGGCTCGAAACGTACCTGGTTTGGCCACTCACAAAACTAATATTTTGGCTATTAAGCCAACCCAATAAGAAAGCTAATTTATCAAATATAGTATGACATTTATTATTTTCAAACAAATTTAGGAGTTTAGGACCCACACCTTTTTTCTAGTTTCCTTGTAGCACATTAGTGAATCTTCCAATTTTCCTTAATAAATACTTATGCGAACCTAAACAAAAATTCAGTATAAATTAAATAAATTTACCTTTAAACCAGACCAAAAATACCCATTTATGAGTTCAAACCAATCGTCAAAAGTATAACTATTTTACAAATCCAAACTAGTTAGATTTCTTACACTATTTTGATGTGAATCGTACGTGCGATCTTTCTTCGGCTTTACGGTGGATTTGAAACATTCGAGGTAGCACCTAATTCAATAATATACTGGAAAATAAGTATCTAATAGTGATTAAATTCTTTCATCTAATCAATCCATAACATGTACCCAACAACTATGTCGAAACAACAAACCAGTTTATGCTTAATTACACCTACGCTTCCCAATTTGTGAGTCTCGAATGGCCAATCAATCAAGAACGATTTTCCTTCATTGACATGGGTTTAAAGGCTAAATAGAAGGTTTAAATCATTCAAATTAAGGCCGAAATTAAATGGGCAAGATTCAAGAAACAAAATAGCCTCTTTTCTACACGTACGTACATGCTCCCGCACCAATAGTGGCTAGAATTGGGGCTGAATTTTAAAAAAATTTGAGATCTAATTAAAAGATGGAAAAATACCTTTAAAAATATTAAAAATTCCCCAAATTCCAGATCTAGAAATTTAGGTTTTTAACTTGCACGATTACCCAAGAAATTAAAAGAAAAAAAGGTCTTACACAAGCTAATGGAGATAGGCGGCAATGGCACTTTCTTGGCAAGGTTTGAGTTGATCTTAGAGATTCAAGATTTCAGTTTTGGGGTTGTTCTAATTGAAGAAAAATTTCATTAAGGTAGGGATGAAGATGATACTCAATCTTGAATACAAAAGAAAGAAAAAACAAGAATGAATGGTGTTGATAGGTGCGACGACAACAGTGGTGGAAGAAGGAGATAAGAAAGAAAGAAAATAAAGATCAAGATAGGGAGAAGAGGTTAGGGACGGCTAATGTAACAACTCGATTTTTGGGCTAGTCAGAATAGTGGTTTTGAGACAACTAATTCGAGGCCAGAGAAATTATTTTTAATATTATTTTATGTGTTATAACATGATTATATGAGTGCATGAAAATTTTGGTGAATTTAATTTTAGTGATTTCATGCTTAATTTTGAAAAGGGACTAAATTGCATAAAGTGAAAAAGTTTTGTTCTACAAGTTAAAGGTGTCAAATAGCTATAGAACCTTAAATTGAAGGTCCTTAATGTGCAAATAGGCCCTTAAGAGAGTGATGGACAGCCATAGGGACAAGGAAATGAAATTGACCAAAGGTTAAGTGGATTTTAGGTGACTTAATTGATAAAAGAAAATAAAATAAAGAGAAAAAGATATCACCATTCATCTTCCTCCTCTCCACCAAAAATTTCAGCAAAAATAAGGGTTTTGGAAGCTTGAAATTTTAGCAACTCTTCACCCTTGCAAGTAATTGTTTATGATGGTCATTCTTGATGATTTTTGTATTTTTGTGACCCTCGTATCTTAAGCTAACTAATAGAGGGACTATTTTGCAAAATGGTTGAAAGTCTAGGGTTTTACCATGTGAATTAATTTTTTTACTGAAATTTTATGGAAGAAAATGATTCTTGGTTGTTAAATAAACAACTTTTGTGAAAGGATTTTTCATGAAAACACCTAAAAGGACCATTTTGAAAAAGTTATAAAATGGTTAGTAAATGTATGAAATAATTGGAATTACGAGTTGCTATAAGAGTAATAAAGGTTTGACTAGACTTGTTAATGGAGGAAATTTGATTAAAATCATTTTACGAGCCTAGGGGCAAAACCATAATTATGTAAAAGTCTAAGGGCAAAATGGTAATTTTGCCAAAGTGGAAATTTTGGAATGTCTTGATTAATGTGGTGATTAAATAAGTAAATTTTGTCATTTTAGATCAAGAAAAATGAAATTCGGACCTAGACTAAGGGAAAACCAAGCTATTGGACTAAATCGAACTAGTTGCCTATATTTTGTATACTGAGGTAAGTTGTACGTAAATAATACAACTCTATTGTTATTATGCATTGAACAATTGATATTGCATAAAATGTTTTATTGTTGTTGTGAATATGCATGATGAGATTTGATGTAGTAAAAACTCCCGATTGAACTTTAAGAATAGATTGGATATCCATGCCATGGCATCGGCATTGATATGAGAGCTAGCATGTCTGGGAAATGGCATCGGCTTTGATATGTAAGCCAGTGTAAGACCATGTCTGGGACATGGCATCGGCATTGATATGAGAGCTAGTGTAAGACCATGTTTAGGACATGGCATCGGCCATAGTATAAGAGCGATTGTAAGACCATGTCTGGGACATGGCATCGGTATCGTACCTTCTTATGTGAGGCTTGTCAACAGGTAATTTAAACCTTGTGTCAAAAGTGAGAAAATTTACGACTATGTTGTAAGTGATATAGGTACCTACATGAAATTCATGAGAAATGAGCTCGAATTATGTTGTATGATTAATAAGGATGAAAATGAGTAAGTTATGCCTTTAATCATTTGAGAATTATGTGCAAGTTTATAATATGTTATGAGTATGATAATGCATGGTAATTGTTGTTAATTTTTTACATGTGACTTACTAAGCTTTATGCTTACTCCCTCTCATTTCCATTTTCTTATAGTATCGCCAAGCTAGCTTGGGGATCAAAGGACATCGGAGGCTTGATCACACTGTCAATTTGAACATTTGGTATAGTTAGATTTACCATTTTTAGTATGGCATGTATGGAACTTGGTCTTTTGTCAAGTGTCATATTGTTTTGGCCAAATGAGTTGGCTTGTTTTAAAGATTGATTCATTTTGTATAAGGCCATGGATGATGGCTAATACTTGTTATTTATATATGCAAATTATGATGTTTTTCATGATTAAGCAAATTGCATGGTTGGATTGATAAAGTATGTGATTAGTTTTGCGTGTGAATGGAGTGTAGTGGCCTTGATGTGTGTATGTCTCGGTTGTGGCTTTTAATGACTAACCATTGGGTTGATTCACTATTTTTGATATATTTCTACATTTTTATGGAGCTAAATTTTGGGATGTTGCAAACCTAGTGAATTTTGATAAGCTAACACCCTTTTCAAATGCATATACAATTCCTATGAAAATTTGTTCGATTCAAGCTAAAGGTCCATCACCTCCATATCCTCAAAGACTCCAACAACATAAGAAAAAATAAGAGGTGCAATTCAAGAAGTTTTTGGATGTTCTAATGTACCTTCACATCAATATACCATTGGTGTAAGCCTTAGAACAAATGCCTAACTATGTCAAGTTCATAAAGGACATTTTGTCCATGAAGAAGAGACTTAGCGAGTTTGAGACTATAGCGTTAATGAAGGAGTGCAGTGCGTTCCTACAGAATAAGCTACCTCCAAAATTGAAGGACCTTAGAAGCTTTAATATACCCTGTTATATTGGAAAATCTTACTATGGTAAAACTTTATGTGATTTAGGGGCAAGCACCAACTTGATGCTCAAGTCTATTTTTAAGATGTTGGGAATAGGTGAAGTAAGACCCACAACTTTGTGTAACAGCCCGATTTAGGGCCTAGTCAGAATAGAGGTGCGAGGTCACGTTTATGCCATGTTTGCATGCTAGTGTGAAAGTTTCATAAAGCAATTTTGTTAAATTGAGGTTGAATGGTCCATTAGGACTAAATTGCAAAAGTTGCAAAATTTGAGTTTCTAGAAGCTTTTTGTATGAAATAGCTTTAGAATGTTAATTAGAAGTCCTTAAATAGAAATTTGCCCAAATTATAATTTTTGGACAAAAATGGACATGAGTTAGTAAAGTGTGAAAATTTTAAGAGAGGGTATTTTGGTCATTTATTAATTAAATGATTAAAATAGGAAAAAGATGATAAAAATCTCATTCATCTTCTTCCTTGGTGCCGAAAATTTGAAAAACCCCATAGCTAGGGTTTGTTTATTTTTCAAGCTTGCTAGTAAGTTCATCTTATCCTCGTTTTTAATATTCTTCATATTTTTAAAATTCTCGTATTATGAATTAGCTATTTTTAGCTGTAAAATGAGCTAAGATGCATGTTAAAAAATCTACCCATGAATGATATGCTTGTAAAATGATGTTTTATGAAAGATTATGAGAGTTTGATGTTAGATAAACATCCTTTCCTAAGTGAATTTCATGAAAAATGTTAGTATGGATTAATTTGTAATAGTTATGAAATTTGTCATTCATGATAGAAATATTTAGAATTGATGATTGTTATAGTAGAGAAAATGAATCATCTAAGCATGAAGTTTAAGAAAGTTGAATGAAAATCACTTTACGAGCCTTGGGGTAAAAGAGTAATTATGAGAAAGTTTAGGGGCAAAATAGTAATTTTGCCATAGTATGATTTATGAGTCCATTTAGTTATTATGAGTATTAAATAAGTTAAATTATTATTATAGATAATGAGAAACGAAGCCCGAATCAAAACCGAGGCAAGAATAAAGTCGAGGACTAAATTGCGATATCTACATACATTTTGTATATCAATGAAGTTTGTATGATTTCTAAGCTTTATGATTACTATCATTGATTTGCTTAGTATAATGTACATTATTACCATAGAAATGATCAATACTATGTTAAATAAAGAAATCAATAAGATTAAGCATGAGAAAGTCCCGATTGAAGTTGAATTACTTAGGATACTCGATATACCACATGAGATGAGAAAGCCCGTATAAGACCAAGCCAAGGCATTACATCGGCAATCAAGCAAGTTATCATGTAAGTCCAAGACAAGTCTTGGCATTGAAGAGTTATTATGAGATAAAGACCCATGTAAGTCCAATCCAAGGTATGGCATTGGTGAGAATCAAGGAAGATTTCATGTAAGTCCAAGCCAAGGCTCGGCATTGACCAGTTCATGAGTAAAGATACCAAATAAGACCATGTCAAGACATAGAAATGGTAAGTTCCCAAGGGAACACACAAGGAAGACTTTGAGTAAGTCCATGTCAAGACATGGCTTCAATACCAAGATGAGAGATCCCATGTAAGACCATATTGAGGATATGGCTTTGGCATCGAGTTATATATGGGATGAGATTTCGTATCCTCGGTTATTCATGGTAATTCATCGGGAAAAATGAGTAAAGAGTAAATGAGAAAACAAAAAAGTTAATAAGTAAAGCTATCATTAAAGAATGCTAGTTAAATCTAACTAAGAGTATTATTCATGTTATGAATGATGAAGTTAAAATTATGCTTACCATGACAGAGTATGTAAATTTATATGAGTAAGTGATACAGGTACCTCGTTTACTTCACGAGCATGAGACTAGTAAGTGTCATGAGATATATAAGAATCAGTATGAGTAAGTAAGCTTAAATAGCTAAAATTTATGATGCTATTGTGTATGCTAAATGGTTTATGTTAACTAAGTATGTTACTTTGTGCATTATATGCAAACTTACTAAGCTAAATGCTTACGTCTTTAATTCTTTCTTTCCATGTAGTTCCACCAAGCTAATCTCATAGATCATCGTCATCGGAGCTCGAAGCACACTATCAGTCGCTATTTGGTATAGTCAAGTTGTTTATATTAAGTATGGCATGTATAGGAAGTATTTCATTTTTTTAGAATATGTCTTAAAAGGGGAAAATGTATGGGCCATCAAGTTTATTATCGTTTTGTATATGGCTAAGTGATTGGCCAAAATTGACTAAGTATGTATGTTTATTGATATCAATGAAGCATGTAGTATTGTTCATGAAAGATGTAGCATTTGAGTTGTTGAACTGAGTATGAGATTGATCTTGATTTCAAAGTGGTAATTGGCTTGGTAAATAGCCTCTAAGTGCCCACACGGATAGACAGACGGGCATGTGTCTAGGCCGTGTGTTCCCTGCATGTTAGTGTCTTAAGTCAGAATAGACTACGGTAATTCCCACAGCCGTTTGTTTAGGCCGTGTGTTACACACGGTCAGAACATGGGCGTGTGCCCCAGGCTGTGTGAATATGTCAGTATATCAAGGTATAGCACACGGTCAAAGTCCACGGGCGTGTCAAGGCCGTGTGAAATTAGTCAGTCTCAACCACGGTTGGAAGATACGAGCATGTCTTAGGGGTACACAGGCGTGTCCCAAGCCACATGGGCGTGTGACCCCTATTTTGAGGAAAAGTTCCTGTTTGAATTTCGAAAGTTCCCGAATGTGGGTTTAAGGCCTCATAGGCCCATGAAATGTACGTTTTGTCTAAGAAAGAAGAGTTTCTATTTCAGAACAAAATTTTATAGCCCGTAGGTACATGTTTAAGTGAGTTCAAGCATGGTAATGTCTCGTATCCAGTCTTAGCCTTGAACTCGGGTATGGGGTGTCACACTTTAAGACTCTATTTGGTGAATCGATCTTTGGCATACCCAGAAGGAAAATCGAGGATGTTCTGGTACATGTAGAAAAGTTTATTTTCACTACTGATTTTAATGTCTTAGAATTTTAAGCAGATAAAAAAGTATCGGTCATCCTGGGGAGATATTTTTTAGCCATGGAAAGAACTTTAATAGATATGCAAAAGTGAGAACTTATGATAAGAGTTCAAGATGACCAAGTGACGTTTAATGTTCTTAAAGCAATGAAATTTCTCGATCCGACAGAGAAATGTTTAGTGATGGAAGAGCTAAAAACCTTAGTTTCTATGGAATGGGAAAATAATTTTGTAGAAGACCCATTGGAAAACACTTTAGGGTCTGAGCCATTGAAAGATGAAGAAGGTAATGAAAGTAAGGATTTGATGAAAGGCAATCCGAGAGACTATGTTCAACTAGCACAATTTGAACCATTAGAGTTGGAAGCTCGGGAATACACACAACCAAAGTTGTCAATTAAGGAACCAGCCAAACAAGAACTTAAGGTACTTCCTTTCCATTTGAAATACGTTTATTTGGGTAACAGTTCTACTTTACCTGTGATTGTTTCAGAAGAACTAACAAAACACCAAGAGGAGCAGCTGATCAAAGTCTTAAAGAAATTTAAAAAGGTAACCGGTTGAACCATAGCTAATATTCGAGGAATAAGCCCGTCCTTTTGTATGCACAAGATTATCTTAGAGGAGGATGAGGGAGCTAGAATAGATGGGAAAAGTAGACTTAATCCAATAATGAAAGAGGTAGTTCAAAAGGAAGTTATCAAATAGTTAGATGCGGGAGTTATTTACCCCATCTCAGATAGTTCATGGGTAAGTCCAATACAGTGTGTATCAAAGAAAGGTGGGATCACGATGTTGAGAATTAACATACTGAGTTAATCCCAATGAGGACGGTCATGGGTTGGAGAATCTGTATTGATTATAGAAAATTGAACAAAGCCACTCGTAAAAATCATTTTTCACTGCCTTATATGGATCAGATGTTGGATAGACTGGCATGTAACGAATGTTATTGTTTCTTAGATGGATATTTAGGATTTAACCAAATAGTTGTAGCCCTAAAAGACCAATAGAAAATGACTTTTACTTGCCCATAAGGTATGTTTGCTTTTAGGTGAATTCCTTTCAGTTTATGTAATGCATGTTCCACATTTCAACGATGCATGATCGTAATATTTAGTAATATGGTTAAAAATTTTGTTGAGGTATTCATGGATGATTTTTCTATTTTTGGTAACACTTATGATGTTTGTTTGAGTATTTTGGATAACGTACTAAAAAGATGTGAAGAGACAAATCTTGTCCTTAACTGGGAGAAATGTCATTTTATGGTTAAGGAGGGAATTGTCTTAGGACACATTATTTCCAAAAGAAGGGATCGAAGTTGACAAAGAAAATGTGGATGTGATTGAGAAATTACCACCACTAGTCACTGCTAAAGGAGTTCAAAGTTTTTTAGGCCATGCCGATTTTTATCGAAGGTTTATTAAAGATTTTTCAAATGTTTCCAAGCCTTTGAGTATGCTTTTAGAGAAAGATACCATTTTTCAGTTTAACAAAGCATGCACAGAAGCTTTCGAAGAGTTAAAAAATCAGTTAATATCAACCCTAATAATCATTATACCAGATTGGAACTCTTCCTTTGAGTGGATGCGTGATGCAAACGATTTTCCTGTGGGAGCTGTGATGGGGCAAAGAAGAAATAAAGTGTTTCATCCAATTTACTATGCAAGCAGAACTTTGACAGGAGCTAGACTTAATTACACGGTAACTAAAAATGAATTTTTTGCTATTTTTTTGCTTTTGACAAGTTTTATTCTCATCTTATAGGTACAAGAGTGACAGTGTTTAGTGATCATATGTCTATCTAATATTTACTCTCGAACAAAGACACTAAACTGAGGTTAATTCGATGGATACTTTTACTCCAAGAATTTGACCTTGAAATCCAAGATTGAAAAGGAGTTGAAAATCAAGTAGTTGACCATCTGTAGAGGTTGGAACAAAATGTGGTAACTCATTCACTTGTTCCCATTAATTAAAATTTTTCAAATGAGCATATCTTTGAGGTAAATCAAATCCATAAAATTTCTTAGTTTGTCGATTTTGCAAATTATTTAGCATGTGGAGTAATGCCTCTGTAACCCCCTAAACTCGGCCTAGACATTATGGCCAAATATCAAAGATCACATTGGCCATGTTGACGACGTAGAAAATCATTTTGCTACTTTCTCTTAAAAATCATTGTTTCTAAAATGTCATTGTTTAGAAAACCAAATTTTGTTTTAAATTGTTTATCTTTAGAAAATTCAAGTTTTGATATTTTCTTCAGAAAGTGTTGTACTTCAATTAAAATATTGTAGCAGATAATTTGCATATCTAAATCTCGTTTGTCATTTTTAGAACGTAGATTTAATATTTATCTCATAAAATATCAATTTTGTGAGTAGATAGTGTTGAGTTTCGAAAACAAAGTATTGAATTTTGAAAACACCCTTGTTAGGCCTTATTTGAATTAGTTATGAAAAATATATAATAAATTGTCAATTTCACAATCTTTTAAATGATAATTTCAAAACCTAAACCATGAAGAAAAATCCAAAATCAAAATAATCCAAAGTCAAAAAGAAAATCCCAACCAAAAGTCCAGAATAATAAAAACACATCCCTAAAATATCGAGTACCAAAATAATATATTTTTTTGAAAATAACTGAGAGCATCTCCGTAAGTCGAGCCCATCCTAACCTCAAAATAACATGGTTTGGATGAAATCACATTAGTACTTATGTTAAAGTAATAATAAAATAACTTGATGATATTATCACCCTATACCATTCGACCAAACCATGGTATTTCTAAAATGAAGACTTTTATGAATTAAACAACCTTACTTACACTTAATTTAATACGAGATGATCAAAGGATCGAGAATGGAATGATATCAATATTTGAGTGATCTAGAAATAAATAATCGAATAAGTGAAAGAAAAATATGAGTTTTAGTCACTAAGGAATTGAAAAAAGAAAAAGGAAGTAAAAAAGAAAAAATTGGTCACCGATGACGACGGTGGCGGCTCATAGACAGCTTGGCGATGGTTCGACTATGGAGGAGCGGTCATCCGATGGTGGTTAGAACATGTTAAAAGGAGGAGGTTTCAGTCACTACAATTGGAAGAAAGGAGAAAAGAGAAAAAGAAGAGAAAATAGGTGGAGGATGAGACCAATGGTGGTTCGCGGTGGCTCATGACGGTAGAAGGGAGGAGGGGTGAAAAGGGGCGGTGTCTACGGTGGTTAGGAGGTCTGTGATAGTGGTGGAAGGCTCAGTTGTGGTGGCTGGAGAACATAAGTTAAAAGGACGTTGAAACACCCCAAACCCGGCCCACGAGCCCTGACCGGATCTGGCATGCTTCTTGAGTAAAACATTTCAAAACTTGTTTGTTACTTTGGCAAAATTTTTGTGATTTTGAAGAACATTTGATTTGTGTTGAGTCAAAATTGAAAACGGTGTTGTTTTTGTAAACAATAAGTTAAGAGTATTGCCGGGTTTTTAGAGTTTAACAGCAAATTGAAGATCGATTGTGATTAGGTGTCAAAACATCTAAAATTTGATTTTAAGAAAAATCTGTTTAACCTTTGATTTGATAATGATCGTATCATGATAAACCGAATTAAACGCATACTTAAAACAGTTAACAATATTGGCCATATTACATCATAGCAAAACCCGGAATAAATCCAAAATACTTAAATATAAAAACAACGAAAATAAAATAACTCTGAGCTGAGCATGGCCACCACTAAGCTCCTGCCGACCCGGTCCATTTACTGAGTGTCACCTGAAAAGATATCCCACAACGGGGTGAGTCAAACGGACTCAGTGTATAACCACCAACACAGAGTCCCAACGATTTAGGCATATCAGTTCATACATATATATATATATAGCCATTATAGATAATGATGCAATCCCGAACCCAAACCTAGATAACCATCTGCTACACATCACCCGTACCAACCATCACACCGTGAGGACTACTAAGTCGACCCTCCATCCGCTGCACATTATCGAAGGCAGTCGCTGCAGATGACTGGCACATCGCCCTTATAAATTGTGGCATAGCCACCAGATAATATTTTGTGACTTAAGTCACCACATTCAGATTACGTGACATGAGTCACCAGATTTCGTGGTAAAACCACCAGATCACTTCCCCTTAAAATAACACCCATATGCCCCATGTCATACAAATCATACAAATATCATGCTTTATGCCTTATTTCACATTCTTATCAATATTCACTTATGTGCCATATTTCACATGTTCATAACATTTATTGACGTAATATTTACCTTTAGCCATGTTCACATACTTTCATTAACACGTATATTAAAACATTACCATAAATCTATTAAGATTTAGTGTGGGGCTACACACCTGATTTACTTAACGAGTTCACTGAATTCCCGAAAATCCTTGTACACCGCTGTCGACTACCCCTAAATAACCATAGTTAGATTTGGCTAACATAATGACCAATATGGTCGAATATTCACACTCACTTACCTTGCGATTCCAAATCCCGAAAATAGTCACTTGACTATGAAGATGTCGAAATCCTACATGGTACATACCAGGGTCAACCTTTTTGTACAAATCTATGAAAATGGCCCTTGGCCGAATACCACATATGGCTTACCTTGGATTCTTAAAATCCCGAAGATCTTCTCTTATAGTCGACTATAGGCAAATCCCGAAACCTCATTCATAGTTTCGGCCAAAGAACATTAAAAGAGATTAGTGCCTTAATTTATCGACAGTTAGAGAAAGAAAAGAAGAAAAGTTCGGCCAAGAAAGATCCTTACCAACTCAATCGAGTATCCTAGCTTGAAACAGAGAGATTCGGCTCCTGCTTAAATGATCAAGTCGACACCAAAAAGGGGTAGAGGAGCATTCGGCTATGGCCACCAAATAGAGGATTCGGCTTAGGCAAAAGTGAACAATCGGTTAAGGGTCTCTTGTGTATTCGGATTTGATTGAATTTGCAAAAGAAGAAGAAAAGATTGATGATGGAGATTCGGATATTACAGTTCTACCCCAAATATTACAGTTCTACCCCCTTAAAATAATTTTGACCTCAAAATTACCTGGCTAAAATAAGTGAGGGTATTGCTGTCGCATTGCTTCTTCCGGCTCCCATGAAGCTTCTTCTGATCCATGATTACGCCATAACACTTTGACTAGAGGAGCTGATTTCCTCCGTAACACTTTCACATCTCGTTCCAAAATCTGAATCGACTCTTCCTCATAGGACAAATCTGGCCTTAGCTCCACCTCTTCAACCGGTACTACATGAGATGGATCCGATCGGTAGCAACGTAGCATCGAAACATGGAACACGTCGTGCATCTGCTTCAACTCTGGTGGCAACTCTAACTGGTATGCCACTGGTCCAACTCGCTTTGATACCCGATAAGGTCCTATAAACCTTGGACTTAACTTCCCTTTGCGACCAAATCTCATCACTTTTTTCCAAGGTGAAACTTTAAGAAACACATAATCTTCCACAGCAAACTCGATCTCCTTCCGTTTAAGATCTGCGTATGACTTCTGCCTGTTAGATGCCTTTTTCAATCGTGTCCAAATTACCTTAACCTTTTCTTCCGATTCTGCCATGATTTTTGAACCCAAAATCTGACGTTCTCCCAATTTCGTCTAACACGTGGGAGTGCGACACTTCCGTCCATATAGTGCTTCGTATGGTGCTTTCCGAATACTTGCATGATAGCTGTTGTTATACGCAAATTCCGCTAAAGGAAAATATTCTTCCCAACTTCCTCTGAAGTCTATCACACAGCCCCTCAACATATCCTCTAACACTTGGATCACTTGTTGATTGGTAGTCATTGCGAGATGGAATGCCGTACTGAAGTCTAGCCTGGTGCCCAAAGCTTGATGTAGCACTTTCCAAAACTGAGACGTAAACCTCAGATCCCTATCTGAGATAATCGACACTGGCACTCCGTGCAGCCTCACAATCTCGGCTACATACAACTTTGCCAATTTCTGTAGAGAATAGTCAACCCACACCGGTATGAAATGTGCGGACTTTGTCAACCGATCCACGATCACCCATACCGAGTCCTTAGTAGGCGTAAGGGGAAGCCCACTAACGAAGTCCATGGTAATTCTCTCCCAATTCCACTGCGGAATTTTAATTGGCTGAAGCAACCCTGACGGAACTTGGTGTTCTGCCTTGACTTGATGACACGTTAGGCACTTTCCCACAAACTCTGTAACTTCCCGCTTAAGACCAGGCCACCAAAACTGTTCCCTTAGATCTTTGTACAACTTACTACCTCCAGGATGCATAGCATAAGGGCTACTATGCGATTCCCGAAGAATTCTCCGCCTTAACTCCTCGTTCTTTGGCATACAGATCTTACCCTTGAAACACAATACTCCATCGCCATTAATACCATAATCCTTCAACTCCCTATTCTGCACTTGCCGTAGCTTAGCACTGAAATCATCATCTGCCAACTGTCCCTCTTTCACCTCATTCAGCCATGTCGGCTTAACTTGCAATTCTGCCAATAAACTTCCGTCGTCATACAAGCTAAGGTGTGTAAACATCGCCCTTAACTCTGACACTACTTTCTGACTTAGGGCATCTGCCACAACATTCGCCTTGCCCGGGTGATACTCTATGGAACAATCATAGTCCTTCAATAACTCCACCCACCTTCGTTGTCTCAGGTTTAGCTCTTTCTGAGTCAGCAAATACTTCAGGCTCTTGTGGTCTGTGTAGATCACTGACTTTTCTCCATACAAGTAGTGCATCCACACTTTAAGAGCAAAGACCACTGCTGCCAATTCCAAATTGTGCGTCGGGTAGTTAACCTCATGTGGCCTTAATTGTCGAGACGCATAAGTGACTACCTTCCCGTCCTATATAAGGACACATCCCAATCCTGTGTGAGAAGCATCACAGTATACCACATAGTCCTTCCCTGCCTCAGGCTGAATCAAAACTGGAGCTTCTGTCAATACCTTCTTAAGCTTCTCGAAACTTTCTTGCTTCTTATCAGTCTATATGAAAGGTACCTCCTTTCTCAACAACTTCGTCAACGGTGCGGCTATTGATGAGAACCCTTCTATGAACCTTTTGTAATAGTCTGCTAAACCCAAGAAACTACAAACTTTCGCCACGGGCTTAGGTGGTTTCCAATCCAATACTGCCTCAATCTTTCGAGGATCCACCCTTATCCCTTCTGCGGACACCACATGTCCTAAAAACATAACTTTCTTCAGCCAAAATTCACACGTGCTGAACTTGGCATATAGCTTTTTCTCCCTTAACACTTGCAACACGACTCGGAGGTGCTCATCATGTTCTTTCTCAGACTTCAAATACACCAAAATATCGTCTATAAACACAATAATGAACCGGTTTAGATAGGGTTAGAAGACCTGGTTCATCATGTCCATGAATGCGGCTGGGGCGTTTGTCAATCCGAACGGCATTACCAAGAACTCATAATGCCCGTATCTTGTTCAGAAAGCTGTCTTATGGATATCAGCCTCCTTCACCTTAAGCTGATGATATCCAGACCTTAGATCTATCTTCGAAAATACTGCGGCTCCCTTAAGCTGATCGAACAAGTCGTCTATTCTTGGCAAAAGGTACTTGTTCTTGATGGTCAGCTTATTCAACTGACAATAATCTATGCATATGCTCATAGTTCCGTCCTTCTACTTCACAAACAAGACCGGTGCTCCCCATAGAGACACACTGGGTCGGATAAACCCACGGTCAAGCAACTCTTGGATCTGAGCCTTGAGCTTAACCAACTCCTTTGGTGCCATTCTGTACGGGGCAATGGACACAGAAGCTGTACCCGGCAGCAAGTCAATTTTGAACTCCACTTCCCTATCTGGGGGTATTCCAGGTAACTCCTCCGAAAAAACATCCACAAATTCTCCTACTGTTCTAACTCCACCAACTCCTCCTTCCTTTGCATCCAACGCACTAACCAAGGTCAAAAATGCCTTGCACCCTTTTCGAATCATCTTATCAGCTTTTAAAGAAGAAACTACATTAAACAAGTAGTTTCTTCTCTCTCATATCATAATTATCGCCTTATCCTCCGACGTCCTTAACTCCATTCGCTTAGCTGCGCAATCCAATATAGCTTGATGTTTCACTAGCCAGTCCATACCAAGGATGAGATCAAATTCTTCGAATGGTAATTCCATCAAGTCGGCAAGAAATACCACTCCTTGAAGCTCTGGAGGTACACTCTGACATATCTTATTCACCATAACAGTTTGACTTAATGGGCTCACTACAATCATCTCCCTATTAGACAGTTCAGAGGCTATGCCTAGTGTTTCAACTACTCTACATGCAATATAAGAGTGGGTAGAGCCAACATCAATTAGAGCAAAGTAAGGCTTGTCAGCTATAAGAAACGTACCGGTTATGACGTCCGGTGCGTCTTCATCCTCCCTCCGGTGGACTGCATACACCAGGCTCGGCTGTCTTGCCTCCGTATTACTAATACCTCGGCCCGGTGTTCCCCATCCTCTACCCAAATCATTACCTCTGCCAGCCGAACCACGACCCCGCGGTGGCTGCTATCCTCCTCTTCCAGCCTGATTAGGACCCTGACTTACTGGTCGGCCCCCTTCTGTTCTCATAGGACAGTCCTCAATCATGTGGTCCTTGGACCCACACTTAAAACATCCCCTCGTCTTTTTCCAACACTCTCCTAGATGCATCCTTCCACAATGAGCACAAGTACGATACTGCCCTCCAGTAGCAGCTTGCTGACCTCGTGGCCTATCAACTCTAGGCCTCTTTTGCACATTCCTAGATGACCCTGCTGATCCAAAACCTCTCTTTTGCCTGTTCCTATCTGTGTTTTGTCTCACAGAGTCTTTAATCCCTTCGACTACCTTAGCCTTCTCCACCAGCACGGTAAATTCTCGCTCTTGCTATGGAGCTATCAACAACCTCAGGTCATCCCTCAGTCTGTCCTCAAATCGGACACACCGTTCATGCTCCGTTGACACAATACCTTGAGCATATCAGCTCAACCTTAGAAATTCTGCCTCGTATTCCGCTACAAACTTATTTCCATGAACGAGCCTCAAAAACACCTTCCTCTACGCATCAACATAACTAGTTCCAATATACTTCTCCTGATATGCCGCCTTAAAATATTCCCAAGTAAGATCATCAGCGGCAGCACCATCTCGAACTCTGAGCCACCATTGGTATGACTCATCACGGAGTAGGGACACTACCCCTTTTAGTTTCTCCTCGGCTGTTAGGTCCAAATCATCCGTAATCCGCTTCGTCGCCTCTAACCAATACTCAACCGTATTGGGTGCCACACCAGATATTCCACGGAAAAACTCAGCTCCATTAGCTTGGAGCCGCTCAAGTACTGACTTTCGAGCTCCCATGCCTCCACCTGCTCCAGCCACCCTTTCCAAAACTCGCAGCATCGCTTGTGATACTTCATCATCCCCTGTCTGATCCTGATATTCCACCTCAGCGGCTGGTGGTGGTGGCATTTCATTTTCGGACCCTTGGCCAAACCTAACGGGTTCCGACACGGTCATTCGGCCTCTTCCACGGCCACACACACTATGACCACGTCCCCTAGAATCCATGCTTCTGAATCGCGTTTATCTGGTTAAAGAATTTTATGAATTAGTTGTTGTTCCACTGATTTATCGCGAACAGTCTTATGTTCAATAAGTCTAAGGAGTAGTTCTTTCGAGTTCATACACACACATAGTCTCAAATTCATTCATTCGATCATCACGCTCATGAACTTACGTTCATCACAGAGAAGTGTTGTAGTTATCATTGTTGTTGTTTTCCACTACCTAAGGGTATTTCTGTAATTTTATCCTACAGGGGTATTTTGGTAATTTTTTTTTCAAATTAGGGTATTTGAAAATTTTGCAAAGTAGAGATTTTTGGTACTTGTACAAAATTGAAATACTTGGTAAGAAGATTTCAAGGGTAAAATGGTAATTTTATAAACTGAGGGTATTTTTATAATTTTCCAAACTAGGGGCATTTCATTAATTTTCCATACTGAGGGTATTTTGGTCATTTGTATAGGTTAAGGGTAATTTGGTCAATTTACAAATCAGGGGTATTCTGATAATTTTTTTTTAAATCAAGGGTACTTTGGAATTTTATAATCATGGTTTGAATTTTGAGTTTCACAAAACAAGGTGACGGTCCCTTTTGGGTTTTAATTATTGGGTTTAGCCTGTGTTTGAGTCCTCTTGGCTAAGGTGAACCGTCACTACGCACCAGGTAGGATTCGAGCAGAGAGGAGGTGAGCCACTAGGACTGCTTAAATACCAAGCTCCCAAATCCAATCCTGAACATGCACTGTGGTTTGCCACACCTCTAACTTGGCGACTCAGACATAGGTTTGTTTGGTTAAACTTTAAGTTTTATGTATCTTGGTGTTGAAGTAGGCTAACCCTAGGGTTTAATTCCTAATTTACTAATCTACGTCCCTATAAGTCCCACATACAAATCACAAAAGAGTTAGGAATACTTACCTGGTGAACTTCGGGTCAGAGACTTAGGTGCCATGCCAGAAAACCTGCTCATTTCTTAGTAAAATTCAATTTTAAAAGAAAGAAAACATTTTGCGCCCAAAAACCCCTCAAGGCCGAGTTTTGAACCGGGCTCTAATACCAAACTGAAACACCCCAAACCCGGCCCACGAGCCCTGACCAGATCTGACATGCTTCTTGAGTAAAACATTTCAAAACTTGTTTGATACTTTGGCAAAATTTGTGTGATTTTGAAGAACATTTGATTTGTGTTGAGTCTAAATTGAAAACGGTGTTGTTTTTGTAAACAATAAGTTAAAAGTATTGCCGGGTTTTTAGAGTTTAACAGCAAATTGAAGATCGATTGTGATTAGGTGTCAAAACATCTAAAATTTGATTTTAAGAAAAATCTGTTTAACCTTTGATTTGATAATGATCGTATCATGATAAATCGAATTAAACGCATACTTAAAACAGTTAACAATAATGGCCATATTACATCATAGCAAAACCCGAAATAAATCCAAAATACTTAAATATAAAAATAACAAAAATAAAATAACTCTGAGCTGAGCATGGCCACCACTAAGCTCCTGCCGACCCGGTCCATTTACTGAGTGTCACCTGAAAAGATATCCCACAACGGGGTGAGTCAAACGGACTCATTGTATAACCACCAACACAGAGTCCCAATGATTTAGGCATATCAGTTCATACATATATATATATATAGCAATTATAGATAATGATGCAATCCCGAACCCAAACCTAGATAACTATTCGCTACACATCACCCGTACCAACCATCACACCGTGGGGACTACTAAGTCGACCCTCCATCCGCTACACATCATTGAAGGCAGTCGTTGCAGACGACTGGCACATCGCCCTTATAAATTGTAGCATAGCCACCAGATAATATTTTGTGACATAAGTCACCACATTCAGATTACGTGACATGAGTCACCAGATTTCGTGGTAAAACCACCAGATCACTTCCCCTTAAAATAACACCCATATGCCCCATGTCATACAAACCATACAAATATCATGCTTTATGCCTTATTTCACATTCTTATCAATATTCACTTATGTGCCATATTTCACATGTTCATAACATTTATTGACGTAATATTAAAGATTACGTACCTGAATGATCTGTACCATTGTATGGTACCTTTAGCCACGTTCACATTCTTTCATTAACACATATATTAAAACATTACCATAAATCTATTAAGATTTAGTGTGGGGCTACACACCTGATTTACTTTACGAGTTCACTGAAATCCCGAAAATCCTTGTACACCACTGTCGACTACCCCTAAATTACCATAGTTAGATTCAGCTAACATAATGACCAATATGGCCGAATATTCACACTCACTTACCTTGCGATTCCAAATCCCCAAAATGTCAAAATACTACATGGTACATACCAGGGTCAACCTTTTTGTACAAATCTATGAAAATGGCCCTTGGCCGAATACCACATATGGCTTACCTTGGATTCTTAAAATCCCGAAGATCTTATCTTATAGTCGACTATAGGCAAATCCCGAAACCTCCTTCATAGTTTCGGCCAAAGAACATTAAAAGAGATTAGTGCCTTAATTTATCGACAGTTGGAGAAAGAAAAGAATAAGAGTTCGGCCATGAAAGATCCTTACCAACTCAATCGAGTATCCTAGCTTGAAACAGAGAGATTCGGCTCTTGCTTAAATGATCAAGTCGACACCAAAAAAGGGTAGAGGAGCATTCGGCTATGGCCACCAAATAGAGGATTCGACTTAGGCAAAAGTGAACAATCGATTAAGGGTCTCTTGTGTATTCGGCTTTGATTGAATTTGCAAAAGAAGAAGAAAAGATTGATGATGGAGATTCGGCCTCAACAAGATTGGAAAGAGAAAAGGAGCTTTGACTTTAAAAATAAAAGAAGAAGAAAAGAGTTGTTTGCGGTTTTTAGTCAACAGAGGAAAAGAATTTCGGCAGAGGCTCAATTGGAAAGAAAAGAAAACAAATGGCCTCACTCTCCTCCACTTGGCCGAAAATACCACCAAAAGAGTCCTTTGGCCAGCCAACATACATCCCCTTCTCAAATCCCACTTTTTCCTCCTTATTTTTCTCTTTATCACCCATTCAAAATAATTGAAATAATCCAACATTATCCTATGCCCTTAGCCAAATTTTAAAACGAATTAGACCATATCTAAAGCTCATCCAATCAGTCTCCCCATGCCGTCCACCACTTCCCATCTTAGCTGCAAAATAAAACTCCTCTTTGTGTCCCTTGCTGCTCGAACCAAGGCCCTTTCCCCTTGCTTGTGGCGTCACTTACTAAGGCCCTAAGTGGAGCCTCCCTGCCACTTTGCCAAGCCCAATCTTATGTCCAATTTCCCCTACCATTTCTCTTAAGGCCTATCAGGCTTAGCTTCCCTTTAAAACTTAAAATCAAATATTTTCTAAGGCATTTTCCTACTCTCTAAGGTTCTCAAAATTCACAAGACACATTCAAACACACTTAGGCATGCTACTTCATACAATTAAGCAAAAATGCACAAGCAATAAAATCCCGAATATTACAGACGTGGTGGTGGTTTTATTTTGATTTGAGAGGAAAAGAAGATGAAGAAAATGAAAAAAAAGAGGTTAGGGTGCAAATGAAGGTGGTGGACAGCACAAGTGGTGTGTGTAAATTGGTCAACCATGACCAGGTTCATTATATCACAATCTTATGGCAAGAGAGGAGATTTTGGCAAGGGAGTGAAACAAGGAGTAAAAAGGGGGATTTGTCTTACAACATAAGTCAAGTTTGACTTGATAAAGGAGGAAAGCTATCCTCCACATAAGGCAACAAGGGGGTGGATGGTTGGCATCTATTGTGCACATGGGAATTGTGCCAAAAAAAGAAAAATAGAACAAGGGCGCAATGGGATTTTAACTAAGGACCTTTAGGATAGTTAAGGAGCTTTCTACCACTAAGCCACAACTCTTCCTTATTCTCAAATTTGCGCAAATAAAAATAAAAATATAGGATGAAATTTGCTAAGGGTTTGAAACAGATTTGCACCAAATAGAAATTAATGAAAGTGAAGGGATTCAAACTTAGGTCATCAAGGACAACTTCACCACTACTCAATTACTATAATTGACATTTATTTATTATCAAATAAGAAAAATATTATTTAAATAAAAATTAGATCGTGACCACTCTCGGTTCATTAACCCAATTTCTACTAACCCGATTTTTGGGATGTGATAGCTTCTAGAAATGATATACTAATAAAGGAAGAGATTACTTCATGATATTCAATATTATTATTTTGATGAGCCATTTTTGTTTAAATAATGTGCAGATAATATAATTAGGAAGTGCATAGTTGGAAGCGAGATTGATGAGATCCTATACCACTGTCATTTATCTCCAAGCATGGGACACTTTGGTGGTTCCCACATTGTAGCAAACATCTTACAAGCTAGATTTTTCTAGCCTACTGTAACACCCCTCACCCGTATTCATTGCTGAAATAGGGCTACGGAGCATTACCGGACTTACAGCACTTTTAAACATACATTTCATATACAATTTATCAAGTCAAATACAATTCAATCATAAATAATCATAGTGTCCCTTAAACGAGCCTACGAGGCCTTAAACATGCATTGAGAGTGGTTCGGGACTAAACCGGATACTTGGGAAATTTTTGTGAAACTTAAAAAATTTTCCTTCAAATAGGGGACACACGCACATATGGCTAGGCCGTGTGTCTCACACGGCACCAGACACGCCCATGTTACAGGCTGTGTGAAAACAGGGGGTACATACTGACTTGGGTCACACGGCCAACCACACGCTCGTGTGTCTAGCCCGTGTGCCCTTCAAAGTGGCCACACATGCCCATGTGTCAGGCCGTGTGTTAGGCCGTGCCAATCCTGTAGGGTATACTGACTTATGCAACACGACCAAGTCACACGCCCGTGTGCTAGGCTGTGTGCCAATTAGGGGGTATACTAACTTGTGCCACACGGCCGATCACACCCCCGTGTGTGAGACTGTGTAGAGCATACTGATTTTTATTTCAATTTCAACACTAGCGGACACACGGCGGTGTATCATTATCGTATGTCACACACGATTGAGACACATGCCTGTGTCTTTGCCTGTGTGGACAAAAATAGGATATTTACCAAGCCAATTTGCCACCCCATTTGGTACACATTTTCACCTACACAATTGTCACCAAACCATAGCATAATAAACAATTCAAAACAACCAAACCAAACCTAAATCTTACCATTTCAATACTAACTGAAACACCCCAAACTCGGCCCACGAGCCTTGGCCGGATCTGGTATGTTCCCCGGTGAAAACCGTTTCAAATTCTTTTGTACTTAGGAAAAACTTGAGCATTTTGAAGGAAAGTTTGTTTTGGGTTGGGCTTGAGTTGAAGACAAGTTTATTTCGTTATTAAAAATCCTTTTGATTTAGGTGACAAAACGTTTGGGCTTTGTATTAAAATAATTTTACTTAATCTTTTAATAAATATAAAGATTGTAGGCTCAATAAATAAAAGTAACGTAATGTAATGGTACTACAGCCTTATTACATCAAATAATTTCCCAAAATTAAAACCAAAATAAACTTTAAAATACTTAAAATAAAATAAAAGTCGAAGTCGTAAATTTCTTGCTGTGCATGGCCATCCCTAAGCTTCCGTCGAACCCGGTCCATCACTGATCGTCACCTGAAAATAGTCCCACAGCGGGGTGAGTCAAACAGACTCAATGTGTAACCAACACTAAGAATTAACATTTCAGGCATGCATTATCATATCACATACATGTTCATATAACAGGTAAAAATAATGATGCAACCCAAACCCAAACCTATTAAGCCATCCGCTACACTCCCCCGTACCAACCTGTACACCGTGGGGACTACTAAGTCGACCCTCCTTCCGCTACACTCCATATCGCGGTCTTAGGTCACCGCATTTGTGGTCTTAGGTCACCACGTTCAGATTTTTGTGGTCTTAGGTCACCACATTCAGATTACTGTGGTCTTAGGTCACCACATTCAGATATCACGGTCTTAGGTCACCGTGTTTGTGGTCTTAGGTCACCACATTCACTTCCCCAAAAATAAACCCATATGCCCCATATAATAGTAATATGCATAAATATGCTAGAGTTCACATTCTTATTCTTATTCTCATGTTACAATTAACATATTTCATAATCCTAGTAAGAGTAGGAAACGTACCTGAGTACTTTGTACCATAGTATGGTACTTAGCCATATTTTCACATTCTTAATATTTCATTTAATTTAAACATAGCCATGAACATATCAAGACTTAGGATAGGGTACACACCTGATTTGCTTAGCGGTTCACTTAAATCCCGAAAAGCTTGATCTAATGCGTTAGATCTCAATTCCTACATTCGACCAACCTTAATATATTATCATAAAGCCTATTCGGCTATAAAACCAAATCCTAGTAGGATTTGTATTCTTAAAACTTACCTTGTTTCCGTTTAGATGATTAATCAAATCCCGGAAACTTGTATTCTTCTCCTTTGAAATTGGCTAATCACTAGATTCCTTGAATCGGTTAGTTTTTCGGTTTAAAACACATAGTAATAGATCTACTACTAAAATAGGGTCTTGGCCGAATATTCATAGTCACTTACCTTAAGGATTTTAAATCCCGAAATTCACCGAATAACTAGGGAACACGCGGCCTATGGTGTACCTTCGGGAAAAGAACTTCTCCTTCTTGTAGTTGACTTAAACAAATCCCGAAAGATCTCTTCAAAGTTTCGGCAACAAGATATTAATGGGGTTAGTCCTAGATTTCGGCGAATCTTAAAAGAAAAAGGATGAAAATTGAATGATAACTAGTTCTTACCCTTAATACAGAAGTCGACAACCCCTTGTTTGAAGTCTCAAAACTATTCGGCTATGGCCTTGATTTTAGCAAACTTTCAGCTTTTGGAAGATTATGAAAGAAGAAGAGAAAAGAGTTTGAGCAATTTGGTAATGAAGTTTCGGCTACACAAGGTGTATTTTCGGCTTGGCAAAACGATGAAGAAAGGAGATATTTGCTAGAGAGAATTCGGCAAAGAGAGAGTTAGAAGAAAGAATGAATGGCCCTCTTTTCCTTTTATAGCCGAAATTACTAACTTAGAATCCCTTACTTGGCCATCACTCTTCTATTTTGATAGCTTTATCTCTTTAATTAAAAATTAAAGAATAATCCCTCAATTATCTCTTTGAAAATAATCTAAAATAAATCATCATTTATCCACCTATTTAGTCGAGTTTTAAGGAGAATTAAACTCTTCCCTTAAGAGTCCCTATTGCCGTCCATTGCTTCCTCTTTAAGTAATTAAATAAAAATCACTTAAAGTCTTAGCTAGATGCCGTCACCCCCTTCCCTTGATGAGCCGAATTTAAACTTATTCTATTGGACTCCTTGTGGCCATACGAGGCCCAACACCCTTGCATGTGGTGCCATTTCCAGAGGCCCTAAGTGGCATCTTCAGGCCACTTTTCCAAGCCTGTTTGTGTGTCAAATTTCACATACTTTTTTCTCTTAAGGCCACCTTGCCTTAATTTCCTCTTTTAAACTTTAAAACTCGACATTTCTAAGTCATTTTTAAGTTTCCAAAAATTTTCATTTGGCTCTTTAAACTTGACATTTCCTTACGTTTCCAAGTTTCCAGAAATGTTCACTTTCCTCTTTGAATCATTTCTAAATCATTTTCCTAGTTTCCATAAATATTCACTTTCCTCTTTTAACTTATCATTTCTAAAGCATTTCCTTACATTTCAGGACATTTCCTACATTTCCTTACATTTCCTACATTTCCTTACATTTCCATACATTTCCATACATTTCCTTATATTTCCATACATTTCCATACATTTCCTTACATTTCCATACATTTCCATACATTTCCATACATTTCCATACATTTCCTTATATTTCCATACATTTCCATACATTTCCTTACATTTCCATACATTTCCTTACATTTCCAAGGTTCTAAAAATGCACACCACACATCTATATCACAGTAAACATGCTATTTCATAAAATTAAGCAAAAATCACACAATGGGATTCGAACCTCTTCCCTCAAAGTACTTCACTTGATGCCATAACCCTTGCACCTTAGGTGGCGTCCCTTGCCACTTTTCCACATCACTTCTTATTTTTAACTTAAAAACCAATAATTGTCCAAAGCTTTCTCTTCCATCCTAGGATTTTAAAAACCCTTAATTCATTTCCAAACACTGCCAAAACCTACTACTCATGAATTATGCACAAACGCATAACCCCTAATCTAGGATGTTACACTAACCAATTCAAGACACATAAGTACTACCACATACTAACTAAACTCATACCAATCGTTGTCTACTCAATCATCAAAATGACCATTATCAAAGATGCATTATTAAGCCTAATTTTAAAAGCATACCTATTTCCACAAGTCATCAATTTACCATTTATAGTACTTATTATCATAAATCATCACAACCAACTCAATAAGCACAAAACATAAGCACATATATTTGCACAAGATTCAAACATACCAAATATATCAAAATTAAGCCATCACCCATGGCTATATATACAAACCAAAATATATGTATTTACAAGCCAATTCATTTGGCCAAAATCATTACCAAAATATAATTAACATGACTCAAATACTTATGCATGCCATATACTTAAAACATAGTTTCAAAAGTACTAAAGAGCCAATGGGTAGTGTGGTGAAGTCTCCGACGATCCCCGAATTCGAGCTAGCTTTGAAATTACTATAAAACATAGAAAAATAACAAAGTAAGCTATATAGCTTAATAAGCTCGTATGTTAGCAATGAACAACTATCATCATTCATTAATCATTCATATAATAGAAAACAATGTGCAACAAACCTATTAAATCTCAAGTCATCATATGATCATTCATATAACTTACCAAGGAATTCATCAATTTCATAGTTTTCAATACTCAATTCATTTCCGTACGTACCTATACCATCTCGTACCAATCTCATAATCAATCAAATCATTCTTTTACCCGATAAACCATTTGGAATAGAAGTAGGATACTCAAGGTCTCACTCGTTAAGTACCTATAACATGGCTCGAAGCTAAATAAAGGTAAATTATACGAAATTCTGATATCATAGCCCGAAGCCAAATCAGCTTATATGCATGGCTCGAAGCCAAATCAATTTATCTCGGACACATAGTGCTAAATCATGGCCCGAAACCAACTCAAGTATACCTAATGACACGTCATTAGTATCCTAAACTATTCCTAAGGTTCAACCGGGATTTCAATTGTCGAATCTTCATCGAAGCATTTTTGAATTAGTCTGTAATCACATAATCACAATCCATGCTATATCAAAGCATATAAAATATATTTTAAATGAAATTATAACATACGAACTTACCTCATATGTTAAAACGATGAATCGAGTCCATTAGTCTATACCTTTATCTTTTCCCCGATCTAAGTCCGTATTTCACTTTTCTTGATCTAATTGAAGAGATTAGGGTTTCCAAAATTTTAGCATGAAAATAGCTTTCTCCCTTATGAATTTCGGTTGAAGATGATAACATTAAGTGAGGATTTTGTTTTATAATATTTAATAAACCATTAATAATCAATTTACCAATTTAACCTTACTAATAAACCATTTAAAAAACCTATTATAAGCCCATAGTTGTCCACCCATCATTATAATGGTCTAATTACAACATAAGGACCTACTCTTTTAAGTTCCAAAGCTATTAGGCACCTTTAGCTAATAGAACATCAATTTTGCACTTTACGTGATTTAGTCCTTTTTTCTCAAATTGACCAACTAGACGATAAAATTTCTTAACGAAATTTTCACTCAATCATTCAATCATGCTGTAAACATTAAAATAATAATAAAATAAATATTTTGACTTCAAATTTGTGGTCCTAAAATCACTATTCCAATTTGACTAAAAACGGGCTGTTACACCTACAGTGTTTAAGAAAACTTAATCCAACCACAAAATCATAATCGTCAAGTGATATTACCTTAATAGTCGCCTTACTGGTCCAATCGCCAAGTTGGAGTTCCACTAATTTTGCTACACCTTTTATTGGAACACTTTCTGAGTTCGCCGTCTTGATCAAACCTGATTCATTCCGGAACTTGAGACCAAGTTTATGAGTAGTCTCTTCGGACATAAACAAATCTAACACACCTGAGTCAATTGTTGGATCTGGTGCACTAAGTGTAGTATTTTTGTCAATATACATTGTAATTTTTCTAAACAGATTGGTTAATAAAAAAAATTCATTGATTACATTAATATACTTTGTATAATTTTCCTCACATGGTTTTAGCACGCAAAGCAAAAGGGAAGCAAATGTTGCTTATTGGTTGTCTAATGTGTAAATAATTCTAAGTGGTATTACGTGGTCGGATTGTAGTACAGAAAGACAACTTGTAGTGGTAGACAAACCTAAACATGTCCTTAGTGTAACCAGAAATGAGCAAACAGAGTGAAAGACTAATATGTTGTCTATGAAATCCAATTGGGGAGATGTCTTGTCTTGGGTATCGAAGCAGATGACTCTCAGAAGATAGAGGAATAGATGTGGCTGATTAGACTCACAGTACATTAGACAAGACCCAAGTAGAATAGATCCTGAATTCGTTTATGAATTTATTCACTTGTGTCATTCATAGTGTGGCATATCTAAATCCTGAGTGGACTCGTACACTTTGATGTAAGTAAAGCCTGAGATCAAATAGATAAGGAACTAAAAGCTAGTGCATTGGGTGTATGACTTCTGTAGTGTGTAGCACCATTCACAATGGTGGAATTCATAGCCCAAACATGGGTAAATGATATCCACTCATTGGCATTACATGAAAAATAAATGTGGCCACGGGTCATCCATCTTCGTGATGGATGACTTGATCACTATTTGATAGAGATTGACTTTTCATGATGGAAGATGTAATGGTTACCATGAGATTAAATAGGATCATATTGGGAGAACGAATATTATCCCAAAGATATCAAGATATCCTATGAGGGCAACACATCGATGATAAGGTCATTGGACGAGCACTAAGTAGTTCCTTTCATAATGGTATGTCGTTGGGGAGAGCTTAGTCATGATACTATAATGGAATGCCCTTCTAACCAAATGGGTTTATAATTAATATGCGAAAGGTCAGAAATTAATTATAAATCATTTGGGCCTCAACTTCATATGTCCAATTGGTCCCTTCACTAGCTCGTTGAAGCTAGAAATGAATTGTATGTTTAAATTAAAATGCATGAAATGAATAGAAAAGGGGAAATGGGAAACATTCAGGAATGATTATGATTTTCTCCAAAACGGAGAAATGGAATCATTTGGAAATGAATGTAGTTTTCCAAAAATGAAAATGTAAATGGAAACTTGCAATCTTATTAGGATTACTTATAAATGATGGAAGAATAAGTTTATGTTTTTGGACTATTTTGAAGTACGAAAATGAAAACAAATCATTTTGTCATATTGAACATGTTGAGTTGTGAAATATTAAACATATTTTCTCAAAATTTTACCAGGGGAAAATTAAAAAAAAAATGTTATGGGTAAAATGGGGATGAGAAATTTGTTTTTATATATAAATATTTTATTTTATTTTGGAAAATATAAAAATTGAATCAGGTTGGATCACATTCCAGAGTTCTGGGTTAAAAAAGGCCTAGGAAGTACTCGTAGTGGACTTGATGTGAGAGAGGCCCAAAAAGCCCTCATGGACTCAAAGGGCCAACAAACTTTGTAGGAATACTAGGTAATAACGTCCACCCCTCATCTACTGTAAGTAGGATGTTGTTTTTCTATTTGAAATAAGCCACTACAACTCAAATAGAGTTCTACCTTCTCTTCTTATAAATAGTTGGCACCAGTAGAGCTATTTACATAACTTTGAGAGATTGTTACTACCAAAAAATAGAGAAAAATTATTCTCAACTATTACATCTATATTTTTCCAAAATAAAAATTGTATTGGTTTCTATTAAAGAAGAGAGAGTTTTCGTTTTCACCCTAAAATAAGAGAAAATTTTTCTAGTTCTCTATTTCAATTCAAATTGGTTCTAGTCCACCTCAAAATAGTTCATGGTACAAGAATAATAGAGAAGATCGTTTGGTTGAAATATGGAAAACATCAAGGATCCCCTTATTTGAAAACAAAGATACAATTTTGATCTAAGGTTTATTGCTATAAATATCACAAATCGAGTCGATTTTCAAAATTTTAAGCTCCCGTTGTGCAAGAAAATAGTTTTCAAACCTGATTTTTTTCCCAACATGTTTGTGGTATGAAATAGATGTGATTTCCTTCAGGCGTAAACTTGGTATCCAATTATGATGAGCCATCGGTTAGGTATGATAGTTACTAACTAGTTGGCGAGAGTGCTTGGTTTGGTAAGGGATGTTAGTTACTAATTGGCCTAGTGATATGGGTGTTGCCTACAGTAGAACATGCTAGTTGTTAACCATGGCAAAGAGGCTTGAACTCACATGAACACGCTTGTGTTCGAAATGAAAAGAAATGTGATTTTTGTTCTAATATGTGATTAGGGGATCCGAGGTTTAACCCAAGGAATGTAACAGTCCGAATTTGACCCTAATTGGAATGGTGGTTTCGGGACCACGAATCCGAGTTCAAAAATTTTTTTAAAGATTATTTTCGATGCTTATTATATGTGAATTAATGTGTGTGAAAGTTTCGTATGAAAATTTGATCGTTTGTGTGCTTAATTTGGCAATAAGGATTTAATCGCGTAAAGAGCAAAAGTTGCAAACTGTAGTGAAAAGTGCTAAAATGATAATGGCTTTTTAATATGAGGTATTAAAAGGGAAAATAACCCATTTTTAAGGTTAGTGGGTGGTATATGACAATAGTAGCCTTAAGTTATATGTTATAAAATCTTGAAATATAAGGTTATATTAGTAAATAAATAAATAACATATTATATGTTAAATAAAACACATAAAAGGCCATTATCATCTTTTTGTTTCTTACGGCCGAATGTGCTAAGGAAGAAAAGAGAAATACAAGCTTAAATTTCGACACTTGTAAGCTTAAATCCAAGGTTAGTTTGATTTCGGTTTTTGATAATTTTTACGTTTTTGTAATCGTTGCTTCGAATACTATTCGACCCAAGCTAGAATTTTTGAGATTAGTGTGTATGTGATGTTCGGCCATGATAGAAGCTTGTGCTTTGTGATGTTTGATGAATATATGTTAAAGTTATGTTATAGATTAAAATGTTTTGTATTGGAAATTTTGGTGAATTTGAGTATTTTGGGCTAAATTGCAAAAATAAATTTTTAAAGGGTTAAAACAAAAAATAAATGAAATAAATGGACTTGTATAGTCCCTATGAATATTCAGCCCTTAGGTTGTGTAATGAAATTTTGTGTATTTTGTGTTTTGTGCAAATAGGATTAAATTGTAAAAATGTGAAACATTAAGGGTAAAATGGTAATTTGTGTATTTATGTGTTTTGGGACTAAATTGAGATGAAATGTGCTTGAATGAGCTAAATTTTAATGTTTTTAGATCAAGAACAAAGAAAAATGGATTTGGATCGGGGAAAGACAAAGGTTATCAAATAGCCGGTCTTCGTTGTCCATCGATAGTCGAGGTAAGTCTTTAAGCAATTATATGTCGAAAATTATTTACGTAACATAATAAATGATGAAATTCAGAAATTTTGGAAATATATATGTGGAATTGCCGAATGTGATTATTATAATATTGAATTGATTTTAATTGATGTAATGTGGTTAAGTTTATCCAAATTTGATATGGGATATTATGAAATATATGTGTTATATGTGATTTTGGAATTAATAAGTGTGCTTGGAATGGTTAATTATGTTGATATTAAGCTTGAGCCTAGGCGGCCTTGTCTTGGTGATTTACATCAGGCTTAATGCCTAGCAAGCCTCGTGTCGGTGAATTATATCGGGCTTATTACCTAGCAGGCTAAATTTCGGTGTTTAAATCTCGGACCTCTGGTCTAGCAGGCTCAATGTCGGTGTGTATTTCAGGCTTTGATGCCTAGCAGGCTTAATGCCGGTGATACATTATAAACAGAGAATTCGGGAATCATACAAGGTGAGACATAATTAGTGCATTGAGCTAAAAGCTCGGGTAAGTATAAGCCTTATATATATTAGTAAGGAATGAGGTAAGTCGATATATCATCTTTTGAGTTAAGTATGAACATTATATATATATATATGAAATTGAGTTTAAATGCATTATTTTGAACAATCGGCTATAAGTGGCAAGGTTGATGGTGAGAGAGTTTTGGGTGTTTGTATACATGTGTACAAATTAGTATATGTGAACGATATGTATGATATATTCATTTGACTTGGATTTTGCGAATACATGTGATATTTATGTGTTTTGATGATGTGTATGTTCTTGGAAATAAATTGCTAGTACTTAGGTTATGGGTAAGGATAGCATTCGGCTATGATTAATGTACATATTGAAATATTTATATTCAATGCCATAAACCTAATGTTTAAAATGTTTAATTGTTATAGAGAATTTGCTTAAGACTTACTAAGCTAGTAAGCTTACTCTGTTTATGTTCAATGTTCTGTTTTATAGATTTTGGTCAAGCTACGGGCTCGAGAAATCGTCAACAAAGTCAACTACACTATCATCTTTTTGGTACTCTTTTAGTTTGGTTTATTTTGGATAAAGGCATGTATAGAATGGATAATGTCTATGTTTGAGTTGAAAACTTTGTCTTTATATGTATTATAGCCATATGAATATGGCTTATATCCTGTGTTAGTGTGGTGTTGAGACATTTGATTTTTAATGATCAAATGGTGTATATGTTTATGTCTTTATGATGCAAGGGTTGTATGGATTTTATATAGCTTATATTCGGATATGGTATATGTGCATATAATAGGTGTAATTCGGTCTTGTGGGAAACGGCATTATGAATTAAGATAATGTTTTAATAATGTGTAATTAGCCATGGAATACAAGTGTGATGTGTTTGTTATGTTTATGTTCTGTATTCAATTATGTTTGATGAAGACTTAAACTCATTTTTGATAAAATGTTAAATGACACCTATAATTGGTAAATGTGAAACATTTGGTATATATATATATATATATATATAAGAGTTTTGGCATGATTAATTGGATTGAAATGTTGAGTATAGGCCGAATAAGTATTTAGATAGCTAGATAATATGATTTGTTGGAAATGATAAAAATGCATGAGTTGATATGATCTTATTAAATTATAATAAATGTTTGTATATGAATCTAACTATTACAAAAATAATGTATATACCGTATAGTTATTTTCGGATCAACTATGTGCATGCAAACGAATTCATGTGAACATTGATCTGATTGATTATTTGGATCTATCTGAACTTTGGTATGAGCTAGGTACATATAATTGCATATATGTGTCATGTATATTTGGTCAAGTAGATATGTATTTATATGATGTTTATTGAGTTTGTAAGTTTGGACATCTGCTAATATCTTTTATGTTGGTATATTCGGCCCTTTTAAGTGAGTTAGTATAAAATGATAATTGAATCATGTTATTCAATCATATAGATATGAATGGGTTAATTGCTTGAGTATTTCATAAGTAAATAAGGACATAGCAATTGAGGCTTACGGTACTTGCATTATTTTGTAATTTTAATAAAATGTATTTTGCATGTTCAGCTTATGTTTGTCAATGCTTATGCCATATATGATTTGGTTTAGTGGAATAAATATGTTTTATGCATATGTAATTGTTTGCTTATATGTGTATTATTATATAAGTTTGTTTAAATATGATTTAATTGATTGAATAAAAGTAATGATTATCTGGTAATGCCCGTAACCCTAATTCGGCAACGGATATGGGTTAGGGGTGTTACAAGGAAGGATTTGAAAAGAGTAAGTTATTATGACTCTGTATGTGATATATGTTATGTATTGAAAAGAGTAAGTTGATGTGAATTTGTATGTGCTATATGTTATGTATAGTTGCTTATAGAAAAGAAAAGTTGAATCTTAAGTGGTAAGTTCTGATCCCTGTTTGTTTTGTTAGAAATGTAACATATTTGTTAAGTGTCGATAATTGGCATACAAAATCTGCCCTAGTGAAGGTGTGTATGAATTAGCCTGATAAGGTTTCTAAGATGCTAATGTAAGTGTTTAAAAAGATTGTGTTTGGTGAGAAAGTTCCAACTTTGTTAAGGTTGAAGTTTTTTTTGGTGTAAGGATGAAAGTATACGTCTTATGTTAAGGAATAAGGTATACGCCTAATGTTTAAAGTTCGCCATTTTTTAGAGTATGCGCCCAAATGTATTTACGTGTAGGATATTGGTTTATTAGTTAAGTGTATGTATATGCACCTGTGATATTATCCTCACTTTTTTAATTCATCTAAAGGGTTGAGTATTTTCCATTTTGGAACTACTAAGTTCTTATGAATTTACCCCTATTTTTCTTTTCCTTCATCCAAGAGGAACTTCATTGTAGTCTTGTAGAAGGGACTTAGCTAGAAAGAGCGACATCTGCAGTGAGCTTCTCCTATGTTGGTTGTGTAACATGCATATGATCTTTGGAGGTGGATTGTATTTCTGTTTTGAATCTGAATCTTTAATAATGTATCTTTTGTTTAACTATAATTTTTATTAGAATGTTAAGACTTAAGGGATTGGCTGAATCTTATAAATTGTGTTTTGTAAAGTATTTTCTGGTTGTATACGCCAAAATATTTTATATGTTATGGACCATTACCAGTAATACTATATTTTCAAAAGAAAAAACTTGAGCTAAAAGTTTTTAAACTCATCTGCGTATACATTATGGCTTATATCCGTTTGGTTACTTGTGTTTTCTAAATTTATTTTTCAAGTTAACGCCTAATTCAATTGTTATGCTTTGGAACTAAGTTTATGTCTGTTTTCTATTTAACGCCTCAGTCGATTATTGGGGATTGGGGTGTTACAATGTTACTCCATTGCAAAAATGAATTACATAATAAAAAAAAATTTGAAATAAAGAAAGAAAACTATGAGCATCACCTACAATATAACCTAAGAAAGGCAAATTCTTACCGAAGTTATCCAATTTTCAACATTACAAATCCCATGCTTAATAATAAAATTATCAAGACCTCTATTCATAGCTAGTTGCAACTTGCATTTGATTGCATGAGCCTCTACCCTGTTTTTGTCAATCACCCTTTCAAGCCTTTGTGTGCATCATCGCATCTACCCGAGACTAGCATATCACAATCATAAGTCATTACACCTAAACTCACGCTCTGCACTCACATGTTTAAGGTCGCATCCACATTAATTTTCACCATTGAACCTTCTAACACATTCCGCTAGCCTTTGTTAGTTGTTGAGACAATATTGGTTTCCTAACCAAGTTATATATGTAGGAATCAATTAATAGCCCTCTCACATGGTCTAATGTTGTAAGGTGGGGTGTGCTTGCCATTAAGCACCACATTGTTATGGACATTCCATAATTTCCAAATGATTACCAAAAAGTTCATAAAAGCTTTTTGGTCCACAAAACGAACAACCATTTCCATCTAACCAATGCACTTGGAATTAGTAAACAGTAATAAATCATTGTTAGTCCTACCAAGATGCAAAGTATCAAATGGAACTTAATAATCTTTATATGCATGTAACACATCTTCACTTGGTGCCCTATAATGCCTACATTTGTGGTTATTAAACAAGGTAAAAACAATTCTAATAGTTGTAAGGAGTATCTTATATCCTAATATCCATGCAACCAATTTGATCCTAAATAAGGTTTCAAGATTCCAAATCATCTTCCAATAAAGATGGTGAGGGAAAATCCTAGGAACCTAAAGAATAGCCAATTATAAGTTGATTTGGTAGGGTAAATCCTATTTGGAGAATGCCCCCGCACCACAACATCACTAGACATAATGTAATAATGAGAATGTTGGAAAACATCTCTTATGCCTCGGTCTTACTAAAGACAGAATGAACCAAGGTTGTATTCGACCTTCCTCTCGAATCAAGCAATACATTCACCTTAGCGTCTATATAGAGGGTCCCATTATAATGAAAAACACTCTCCCTCATATTAGTCGAACCCTATCTACTCTTTCATATGTCACCCTAGTATCATCCCAATCTACCAATAAAATGCCGTTGATATTTTATTTATTCTAAAATTATGCTAGTCCATACATATGATGGTTTCTTGAAAGAGTGTATACAAGAATAGTAAATAATAGAAAGGACTAAACTAAACTAAATTTGATAATAAACTTTGTGAATTATTGCTTGACCATAATGATTACAAGTGTAGTGTATTTACACACATACAGAGGGAAATAATTACTATAAACTAATAACAGAATCAGTTAAAACTGACTAACAAGCTCTAACACTAACCCTACTATTTCAACATCGAGACCCGAAGCAGCTATTGGAGATGGCAAAAGTGAGAGGAAGACAATAGCTTGGTGAGGATATTGGCAACCTGATCACATGCAGGTACCTCACCAATAACAAGGGATCCATCAGCAACTTTCTCTGGAACAAAAAATAAATCAAGCTTAACATGTTTAAACTTTGAATGAATGACAGGATTGGCCGCAACCGCCACTGCACTGGAGTTATAGCACCAGATGGTCGGTTTATCATCACAATTAAACCGAAGTTCCTGTAATAAAGATTCTAACCACGTGATGTCAGCAGCTACAGCAGCCAACCCCTAATACTAAGCTTCAGTTGTTGATTGGGACATAACTTGCTATTTCTTGGAGCACCACGTGACAGGACTCCCACCAAAATACACACAGTACACAGTAGTGGATCAACGGTTATCAAAATCTAAGCCCCAATTTACATCTACGTATCTGACTACGAAAAACCTCTCAGAAGGTCTTATGAGCAATCCATAGTCAACAATGGCACAAAGATAGTGTAAGATTCTTTTGATTGCCACAAAGTAGACATCGTTCGAAGTGTGCATAAACTGACAGATACGATTAACTGCATATGAATGCTGGGTTGAGTGAGAACCACATATTGTAACACTCTGGCAATATTACGATACTCAAGGGGATCATCAAGTAGGTTTCCCACATGTTTAGACAGAGGACATGGGCTAATCATGGGTATATGTACGCCTTTAGCCTTGTCCATATGACAGCGGTCAAGTAAGTTAAGGATGTACTTTCGTTGACAAATATAGAGATAACTGGTTGACGAGCGAGTCACCTTAACACCAAAAAATTGTGAAGAGACCCCATGTCTTTGAGTGAGAACTCAGTGTGAACTTGGTGAACAAATGTATCAATAAAAATAGAAGAGTCACCTATAATAATGATGTCATCAACATAAACCAATATATATATACGAGACTATTTAATGATACGAATGAATAAACAGGGCTTCGAATTTAGAAAGCATAAAACCAACGGATACTCAGCTTATCAAACCATACCCTTGAAGCTTGTCGGAGGCCATACAACGCTTTGTTCAGCTGACAGGCAAGAGATTGCCCATATACATCATTTTGAACATAGCCAAGAGGTTGCTGCATATATACTTCTTCGGTTAGATCACCATTGAGAAAGGAATTATTAACATCAAATTACCTTAATGGCCACCATTTGGTGACAAAAATAGATAGAATAGTACGAGTTGTAGCTGGTTTGACAACGAGACTGAATGTTTCATGAAAATCACACCCAAGGACTTGCGAACACCCTTTCCAACCATCCTGCCTTTCCACCGGGCTATTATACCATCGAGATTTCGTTTGATTTTAAAAAGCCATTTACAACTAATCTTTTTTCTACTCGGAGGTAAGGGAACTAGAGTCCATGTGTGGTTGCAAATTAGGGTATCATACTCCTTCTGAGTGGTTAGCTTCCATTCCTTACTAGAAAAAGCCTCTTCAATAGTACATGGCTCACGTTCATCTAGCTCAACCATTAGCACCCTCGGTTTAAATATTCTAACCTTCGGCTGAGTAAGTATTACCAATTTATGGTGGAGGATCAACCAGAGTAATAGGAATTTTCAGTGTGAGAGATGAAGAATCCGAGTAAAAAACCAAGCCATTGATATCATTTACATTCGGTAAAGGAGAGTTTGGAGCCAATTTGGGTAGAGGGGACAAGGAGTGGTCCAAATAAGCATCACTCGAGTATGGCGAAGTAGAGTGTACGAGTAGAAGAAACGTGGTGACTCGGTCGGATGCCGGAGAAATAGGTGGAACACTAGAAGGGAACAAAAATCAGTTCTCATCAAAAACCACATGGTGAGAAACAATAATCTTGCCATCCGGTCATGACATTGGTAGCCTTTGTGGTGGGAACTATAACAGAGGAAGGTACACAGTTGAGATCTGAATTCCAACATGTGTTTGGTTAATGGTCAAAGACACGGATAACAATAGCACCCAAACACGCGAAAATGATCATACGTTGGAGGAGTGCCATAAAGTACCAAGTACGGAACTTATGTTGAAGAATCGGAGTGGGCAACAAATTTATTAAATGAACAACACAAGAGAAGGCATAGCCCTAATATTTAAGTGGCAAACGGGCTTGATCAAATAATGTAAGCCCAACTTCCACTATGTGTCGATGCTTCCTTTCGAGAATCCTATTTTGTTCTAATATGTACGAACACATAAAACGATGAATAATTCTATTCTGAGCTAACAAAGACGTGAAAGAGTGAAATTCACCCCCAATCACTCTAGAATTGATTGATATCATTGTCAAACTAAGTCTTAACCAATTTCTAAAAATGAAAAAAATAGTCGATGGCTAGAGACTTCTTTTGAATAAGAAATAACCAAGTAAAATAGCTACAAACATCTACAAAAGAAACATAGTACCAACTGGTTCCACAATAAACAGCAGTAGGTCCCCACAAATTAGAAACAACTAAATGGATGCAAATACACGTTGGTGGACTCTAAAATTGCTAATTTTTGTGACTTCCCTTGCTAACAAGCACAATAGATATGCTACAATTTATGAATAACAACTTTAACATTACAATTTTTTAAAACCGTGTGAATAACATTTGACGAAGGATATCCAAGTCGATGATGCCATAACTCAAACACTTTATACTTGGTGCCCAACTCTGTATGATGAAGAGACAACTTAGCACCTCGAACGGACTCCATGTTGATTGGAGACATCAGTGGGAGAAAATTGACACAATCCCTCACGTGTGTGTACTCAGAGAAAAATTTCCTAAGTGTGAACATTCTTTACAAGACAATGAAACGGGTGAAACTCAAAAATACATTATTATCCTGAGCAAATTGAGATACCAAGAGCAAACTTTTTTGAATCTTAGGGACAAGTAACACATTCTTTAAATGCAGTAATTTACGAGAAGTGAAAATCATGCTATGACCAAAATTCTTAATACGGGCACTCGTACCATTACCCATGAGTAAAGGAATATTACCTGAATATTCACTTAAATTATTCAGTACTGAGGCTTCCTGACATACATGATTAGCGACACCCGAGTTGGGGTACTAAATAGATTTTTCAGCAGATGTATGAGACAATAAGCATTCAGTCCAACAGGAAATGTAGGTAAGAAACCAGGCCTGGTAAAATGAGCAACAAGTGACTTAGAACCAGGTGCGTTTGGCCCAGTAGAGGAAAACACGGAAGGCCTATTAGGGTGGGAACGCGCAAACCCAAAATCATTGGCACTTAGAGGTCTTGTTGGTTGAAACCTAGAAAACCCAACAGGCCGAAATAACGCAGGCTCAGATGGAGATGGTAGTAGACTGTACGAAGCAGACCTATGCAATGCCCCAATCAAACCAGAAAATGAGTTAGATCCAACTGAAGGCCCAGTTGGCTGAAACCCAGACGCCCTAGCATGTATAGCAGACTGATGTCTTGGTCCGAATTTAGCAGAAGACCCAAAACCAAAGGTAACTCGATTAGCCACTGGGCTCGAATATGTGACTGGGCCAACCTGAAACCACCTTGAGATAGGTCTGTATGGAACCTTAGTATTAGATGAAACTCAAACAGAATGGAAATCCTTATTTGTAGTCGATGCACCCACTGATAAATCCTGAGGAGATCGAGAAAAAAATCCACTGGAAGTCCGTCGAAAGGCTAATCAAATCGATATTAACAACGCTGGGCAAGATGACCGAGATGCCCACAAATCTGACATTGAGGTCTGCCTCGATTCCCCCGACCGCGACCATGGTAAGGTCCTAAAAACTGAGACTCAGTTAGAGAAACTAGCGGAGACACCATCGCCGGAGCAGTCGATGCAGGAACGTGTTGAGCCATATTCACCTGAATCGGGATCTTCAAGACAAACCGGTATTGTCTGCTTTCCCACTCTAACAAAATATCCACAAGACTATCCATTGCTAGAGGTTTTGGTGAGAAAGAGGCAATGGTGAGCACGGACTCAAAATCAACCGAAAGACCAACAAGAACAATTTGTACTTGTTCCTCAGTGGACATAGGATGACCAAAGGCATGAAGCAAATCATAGGTAGCTTTAATTTTTGCCACATAATCTTTGACAGATAAATGCCCTTTATTTACCAAGTGAAGATCATGTTTCAGGAAAGAGACTTTAGCACAAAAAACCATAACAAATAGTTGACAACCCCTAGTCCATACTTCACGGGTAGTGTTGGTTCTTGTAAAACACGAAAAAAGATTGTTCCTAATCGTAGATAAAAGCCAAGAATTAAGAAGCTTATTGTAACACCCCTCACCCATATTTATCGCTGAAATAGGGTTTCATCGCATTATCGATGTTTACCAATCAAATAGACATAAATTTCAAACATTCCTATAATATAATATTCAGATCTGAAACCAATTAAATTCATACACACTGTCCCTTTTTTGAGTCCTCGAGACCCAAAATACATGTTAGAAATAAATCGGGAGTAATTCAGAAACTCAAAATTTTTTTCAAAAAATATTAAAAAATTTTGAAAGCTGCACGGTTCACACAGCAGTGTGGTCAGACCATGTGACTCACACGACCAAGAGACATGCCCGTGTCTTAGACTGTATGGGCATTCAAAATAGGGAAACACGGTCGTGTCCCAGCCCGTGTCTATACCCGCGTAACTCTCTAACTTGGGTCACATGGCCGAACCATACGCCCATGTGCCAGATCGTCTGCCATTTCGAAATGGCCTCGCACGTTTGCGTGCTAGCCGTGTGGACTCAAAATGTACCTTAAACAACAAGTTTACCATTCCCTGGAAGCTTGGGCAATAAGAAACTCAAAAATCATTCATTTAACCAATTCAAAACACAATTAATCACATCCAAATCATATCAAATCAAACATCCTAGGTGCCTAACCAATGTACCCTCATAGGTACCACAATTGTATCATCAATCCATATCAATAAAACATCATTCAAGTCCAATTTGTAAATATGCAAACTTCAATCTATTTTGCCTAATTCATGACCACTTAAACATTAACTTAATTTAACATGTTTATATTTATATATATAAACCAAAATAACATTATATTTATAACCTCATTTGCAATGAATTCACAAAATAATTAATAGTTAGACACCCTAGGTACATGCTGACACAAAAGGATAGGCATCGCCACGTTTGAGTTCGGGATCATTGTTGGATGTTGAATCAATGATCAAATAAGTACCTAACATCCAACCAAAGCACGCCAGTTTGGCACCCAGTGCCTCATTTAATAATTCGAAGTAGTAATTTGACACCTAATGTCTCATCGGCTAAACCGAAGTAAATTGGCACCCAATCCCTCATCGAATTATTCTGAAGTAATAAATTGACACCCAGTGTCTTATTGACTTGAAGTTGAAGAAATCACATAACTCTTCCAATCCTATAGCATGTCATCTATATCCGACTCAGTCTGATATAGTTAATAGGGTTTAATTTCACAATTCAAAAACAATCAATATCCAATATCAAATTTTCATATAATCACATATACATATAAATTCAATTCAATATCAAAATGCCAAATACTCACCTCAATCACTTACCATAAACATTTATTCAAAATATAACAATTAATAACTAAGTTCGAATTATAGAAATACAAACAAGAAATTTCGAGCTATCCCTTGTCGACTTTATCTTTCCCCTTTTTTTAGTCGAAGGTTCTAGTACGACGTTAGCAATTAAACTTGAAACTTTGAAACCCCTAAGGCCCTTCGTCTTCCTCCTTTCTCCCTTTTTCTTTTTCTTTCTATCTTTCTTTCTTTCTTTTTATTACTTATTTTATTATTATAATATAATATATATATGTTTAATAATTAAGATTTAATATTATAATATTATAATATATATTTTAACTTTAAAATTTTATAATAATATATACCTTATGACGCCTCATTTTAAGATAATGGCATAATTGCTTCTTTAGTCCATTTAATTTTTCTTTAATTTTTAATTCAACTTTCACAATTTATGCAATTTAGTCCTTTTACCTAATTACTCTTAATTCATGCAAATTCACTTAACTGAAACCTAATTAACAACACAACTAGGTTCGTAAATATTTTTAATAAATATTTACGTATCTGATTTATGAAAACGGAGTCTTGAAAATGCATTTTCTGACACCCGCTACTATCGAGTCGTTACACTTATCTTGCTGGTGATACGCGGTAGAGTCGGGGTTGGAGATCAACTACCATTCACTATCTGTAACAGTCCAATTTATATCCTAGTCGGAACAGTGATTTTAGGATCACAAATTCGAGTCCGTATAATATTTTAATATTATTTTTTGTGCCGTAGAGATGTGACTAGGCATGTGTTAAATTTTCGTAAGTTAATTTGTCCGTCTGTGCGCTTAATTTGACAAAAGGATTGAATTGCATTAAATGTGAGAGTTGCTTGCTATTGTTTAAGTATCAATGTATTGTGGCTTTGTAAAAGTGAGGGCCTTATGTGGCAATTTGGCCAAAATCATTGATAATGGACGGCAATATTCAAATACATTATGTTTGTATATGTTCATTTATATGTTATGTTAAATATACATGTATTTATATTTTATATTAATACGTTATAATAAAAGAAACAAAAGTGGTAGTGGATATTCATTCATCCATTTTACCATCGAAAAACACCAAAGAAAAGAAAGAAAAAATTAAGCTAAGCTTTCAGTACTTACAAGCCAAAATTAAGGTATGATTTGGTTTCGATTTTTGATAATTTCTACGTTTTTGTAATCGTTGCTTCGAGAGCTATCAAGCCCATGACTCAATTTTGTATTTTGATGCTGTAAGTGAAATATTCTATTGATGAATTCATAAGTTTTGTGATGTTTAAGGATGAAATATGAAAGATTTGAGCTAGATGAACATATTTTGTTCTTGAATTTTTGATGAATTTAGCTAATTAGGGCTAAATTGAGAAAATGGTAAATTGAAGGACTAAATTGCAAATTTGATGAAAAGTATAGGTTTGTATGATGTTCATAAGTATTCGGCTAAGCTTGTGTATGTGTTGATTTTGTGAATTTGATGTTTTGAGAAAAATGGACTAAATTGATAAATTATACAAATGTAAGGGCTAATTTACAAATAGCCCTAAATATGTGTCCTTGGATTCAATTGAATGAATTAGTGAATAAAAGAGTTAATTCTGAATATGTATAAATCAAGAACCGAGGAAAACGAACTTAGATCGCGAAAAAATGAAAGTAACAGAATAGCCGTTTTCATTTCGTTAAACCGAATCTGAGGTAAGTCACTATGCAAATAAATGCACTTGTATGAAATTGTGGTTGCTCAAGTGACTAATGTTGAGAATGAATGTGTATGAGATGCTATGCACATGAATTCCGAGATAAATTTGATATAGTGATAAAGTCTGAGAAGTCTCGTACGAATCTAGGAATAGATAGGATTAGTTATGTCATGACATAGGTATCTATTTTTTTTATCATGTAAGACCACGTCCAGGACATTGGCGGTTATTTTTTATTTCATGTAAGACTACGTCTGGGACGTTGGCATTGATATGAGTTTTAAGAGTAAGACCACGTCTGGGACGTTGGCATCGATATGAGCTTTACGTATAAGACCATGTCTGGGACATCGGCATCGTATTGATACATATAAGACCCTGTCTGGGATAGTGGCATCGATATCTGAGACCATGTAAGACCTCGTCTAGGATGTTGGCATTGTACGACTATTTCGAGCTTTCTAAGCATCCTACTAGATTCCTATTGGTTCAACGGGCAAGTTTGTGATACGAATTACAAATCTGAGCTATGAGCAATTATGTGATTATAAATTCATTTCAGGTATGCTGAATATACACTAATTGTGTATTCAAGGTAAGCATCTATATGATATTATTATGATGTTATGTATATGGAATTGATGATATGATAAGTAAAGTTTTGGCGAGATGAACTATGTGCTTATATGATTCTTGAATTGTGAAAGTGGGAAATGTAGTCAAAAGTATATGAGCCAAAACTTATATGTGATAGTTTACTAAGTGTTTGATATGTGCCAATGTATCTATTTGCAAATATGCCTTTCAAGCCAAGTTTGTTCGTATATTGACTTACTAAGCTTTTGGAAAGCTTACTATGTGTGTGTGTTTTCTCTGTTTTATAGGACGTCATAGCTACTGAAGGCTCATGACCATCAAGGATCGTCATCACACTACTAAACTCTTTTTGGTACTCTTTGAAAAATGTATATAGCTAGATATGACATGTATAGGCTAGATATGTGTATATGTTTATGAAGTGAACTTAGCCATGGTTTTGGCTAGTTTTGAATTGATAAAATGCTTGAATGAATGGGTTATATGATGCATATTCTTGGCATGGTTTAGAGCACAAGAAATGGTCAAGTTTTTGGGTAAGTTTTGGATGAATTATACTTGTGATGATGTGAGTTTTAGTTTTGTAATTTGGCATGAATGAAATTGGTATTGAATGTATAGATTGATTGGTCAGTTTGGTATGTTTTTGGTTGCCATATATGCATGATATGATTTGGTAAATATTGCTTGTAGGTATGACCCAATTGGGTGGCATTTTGGCCTTACAAATGACCTATAATGTCACACGGGCGTGCCTAGTGACCGTAAGGTAAAGTCAGTAGCTAGCTTAATAGTACACGACCATGGAACACGGGCGTGCCTAGAGGCCGCGTGAGAAAATCAGTATATGGCCTAGTGGGACACGACCTTAGCACACGGGGGTGCTTGATAGCCGTGTTGTTTTGGTAGGATCGACATGGTCAGGGTACACGGGCGTGCTTGGTGGCCGTGGTGTGTAGTCAGGTTCGACCACGGAGAGGACACACGGGTGTGTCTAGCAGCCGTGGAGGGGCACACGGTTGGCTCCCATGGGCGTGTATCCCTTGTATTTTAGAAAAAAATTTAAGTTTCCAAAAAGTTTTGTATGTGTTCTGTTTTAGTCCCGACACGATTTATAAGCATGCTTAAGGTCTCGATGACTCATTTAAGGGACATTATGATTGTGATTGATGAAATGTTGTATGAATTTCTGTAAATGGTTCTGATCTGTATGGTAATGCCTTTAACCCTAGTCCGACAACGGTTACGGGTGTTACATTTGGTTGGTATCAGAGTTACGGTTTAGTCGATTCTCGGACTAACGTAGCGTGCCAGAGTCTAGCTATACATGCCATATATCAGAATTGTGATAGTGTGATGAATCCTGACGTATAAATGTGATTTCTGTATAGCAATAGATCCCAAAAGAGCCGTAGCTGGCGACGTAGAAAGTAATGCGCCTGCTCCAGCACAAGGGACATTACCTTCTGATTCGAGACAGGCTACGGGCTGCCAAGAGGGAAAAGCTAAACAAGCTTTCTTCCAGATGATAAGTGAATGGTTCACTCAATTCATGAGGAATAACCCGACTATTTCGCAACCCTCGCCCCCAGTTAATCCCCCTCAGACTATAGTTGTGCCACCGGTTATGTATCTGGATCTGTTGAATAAGCCTCCGGTTGATAATATTCGTAAGTATGGGGCTGAAGAAGTCTGAGCAACTAATGATGATGATGCTGAAAAGGCCGAGTTCTAGATTGAAAATACTATCTGGGTATTCGATGAAATGTCTCTCACTCCGGAAGAGTGCATAAAATGTGTAGTATCATTACTCTGAGATGCAGCTTATCAATGGTGGAAAACTTGGATTTCAGTTGTTCTAAAAGAGTGTGTTACCTGGGACTTCTTTTAGATCGAGTTTTGGAAGAAATATATCAGCGAAAGATTCATCGATCAGAAATGGAAGGAATTTCTGGAACTTAAATAGGGCCGAATGACTGTTTCTGAATATGAACGAGAGTTTGTGCGACTAAGTCAATATGCTCGTGAGTATATATCATTTGAAGCTATAATGTGCAAAATATTTGAAGATGGCCTTACTGAAGATATCTGTTTGCTAGTCGGGATTTTAGAAATAAAGGAGTTTGTTGTACTCGTTGACCGAGCTTGCAAAGCTGAAGCACTCGGGAAAGATAAAAGAAAAGCTGTGTCTGAAGCTCGAGATATGAGAAAGAGATTTTAGAGTAAATCATTTCAGTCTGCTCCGAAGAGATTCAGAGATGATCAAATTCGTTCAAGAGACAATGTGGGACATTCGACAGGAATCGAGCTAGATCGCAAGTGAGTTCCAGAAACCTAGCAACTTTAGTGGCCATGTTGGAAATGTTTGATTTGAGAGACCTGAATGTAAACATTGTGGAAAAAAGCATCTGGGAAGCTGTAGATTAAACGACAAAGCTTGCTTTAGATGTGGATCGCTTGATCATTTCATCCGTGATTGTCCTGAGTCTATCGAGCCAGAGATTGTTCAGAATCCGAAACCTGATAATGCACCTGTGAGAGGTAGACCTCCAAAGAATGTAAGAAATGTTAGTGGTAGTCGAGGACTACGAGACACCTTGTAAGATCTGAAGCTAGGCGCTGCCGGGCGTATGCTATTCGAGCTCGTGAAGAAGCTTCATCACCTGATGTTATAACGGGTACTTTTACACTTTATGATACTGATTGCATTGATAGACCCTAGTTCTACGCATTTTTATAAATGCATGAATTTAGTATTCAGTAAGACTTTTCCTGTAGAGTCTACTGAGTTTGCTATAAAAGTATCAAACCCCTTAGGTAAAAGTGTTTTGGTTGATAAAGTATGCAAGAATTGTCCGTTAATGTTTTGAGATATTTGTTTCCCTGCTGATCTGATGCTTCTGCCATTTGATGAGTTCGATATTATTTTGGGTATGGACTGGTTGTCTTTGCATGATGCTGTTGTAAACTACAAAAGAAAGACTATAGATTTGAGATGCCCGAATAATGAAATTGTGCGGGTTGAGTCTAATGATTTGATTGGATTGCCTGTTGTGATATCTGTATTGGAAGCTCAGAGTTATGTGAAAAAGGGATATGAGGCATATTTTGTTTATGTAATTGATTCGAAAGTGTCTAAAAAGAAAGTTGAATTAGTGCCTGTTGTCTGTGAGTTTTCTGATGTGTTCCCTGAAGAGTTACCGGGTTTACCTCTGATTCATGAAGATGAGTTTTGTATTGATCTACTTCCTGGTACGGCACCTATTTCGATAGCTCTGTATAGAATGGCACCAACAGAATTGAAAGAGTTAAAGTCACAGTTGCAAGAGTTGACTGATAGAGGGTTCGCTAGACCGAGTTTCTCACCTTGGGGTGCTCCTGTTCTGTTTGTGAAAAAGAAAGATGGCAAGATGAGAATGTGCATCGATTATCGGCAGTTGAATAAAGTGACCATAAAAAATAAATATCTGTTTCCCAGAATTGATGACTTATTTGATCAATTAAAAGGAGCTACTATTTTCAAAGATTGACCTGAGATCAGGATATTACCAATTGAGACTAAAAGATTCAGACATACCGAAAACTGCTTTCAGAATGAGGTTTGGGCATTATGAGTTTTTAGTTATGCCATTTGGACTAACCAATGCTCCTGCTGTTTTTATGGATCTAATGAACAGAATTTTCAGACCGTACCTAGATCAATTTGTTGTTGTATTCATTGACGACATTTTAATTTATTCACGTGATGAAAACGAGCATGCTGAACACCTAAGAATTGTATTGCAAACTTTGAGAGAAAAGCAATTGTAAGTGAAATTCGGGAAATGTGAATTTTGGTTGCATGAGGTTAGTTTTCTGGGACATATCGTGTCAGCTTCTAGGATTCGTGTTGATCCGAGCAAGATTTTTGCTATTCTGGATTGGAAACCTTCGAAGAATATGTCTGAAGTCTGTAGTTTTCTGGGTTTAGCTAGTTATTACCGTCGATTTGTAAAAGGATTTTCAGTGATAGCTACTCCGTTGACTAGATTACTTTAGAAAGATGTTAGATTTGAGTGGTCAGATAAATGTCAGAAAAGTTTTGATCAGTTAAAAGCTCTGTTAACAGAAGCTCCAGTGTTAGTACAACCAGAATCAGGCAAAGAATTTATGATTTATAGTGATGCTTCATTAAACGGTCTGGGTTGTGTTTTGATGCAAGAAGGCAAAGTTGTAGCTTATGCCTCGAGACAATTAAAGCCACATGAAAAGAACTATCTGACGCACGACCTTGAGGTAGCTGCGATTGTGTTTGCACTTAAGATTTGGCGCCATTATCTGTATGGTGAGAAATGTCATGTGTTTTCAGATGATAAAAGTATAAAATATCTGATGACCCAGAAAGTTTTGAACCTACATCAAAGAAGATGGTTAGAGTTGTTAAAAGACTATGAGCTTGTGATTGATTATCATCCGGGTAAAGCAAATGTTGTTGCAGATATACTGAGTCGAAAATCATTATTTGCACTACATGCTTTGAATGCTCAGTTAGAAGTGTCTGATAATAGTTCTGTTATAGCTGAATTAAAAGCAAAACCGTTGTTTGTACAATAAATTTGTGATGCTCAGAAGGTTGATAATGAATTGTTATGGAAACGAGCTCAGTGTGAATTGAATTCTGAATCTAAATTTTAAATTGTTGATGATTGCTTGAGATTCTGAGGTCGTATCTGCGTTCCAAGAAATCTGAAGTTGATTCAGCTAATTTTGAGTGAAGCTCATAATAGTCGTCTATCTGTTCATCCGGGAAGTACAAAGATGTATCATGATTTGAAACGACACTACTGATGGTCTGGTATGAAACGCGACATTTCTGACTTTGTTTCGAAATGTTTAGTTTGTCAGCAAGTGAAAGCTGAACATCAAGTTCCATCGGGTTTGTTACAACCAATTCTGATTCCTGAATGGAAATAGGATAGAGTGACGATGGATTTTGTTTCTGGTTTGCCTTTAACTCAGAGAAAGAAATATGTGATATGGGTCGTGGTTGATAAATTAACAAAAATTGCCCATTTTATTCCGGTAAGATCTGACTACTCACTTGAGATATTAGCCGAGGTTTACATTTTCGACATTGTGAGGTTGCACGGGGTGCCACTGTCCATAGTGTCAGATAGAGATCCTAGATTCACATTAAGATTTTGGAAGAAATTGTAAGAAGCTCTAGACACGAAATTGCAATTCAGTATAGCTTTTTATTCGCAGACAGATGGTCAATATGAGCGGATCATTCAGATTTTAAAGGATATGTTACGATGTTATATACTTGAGTTTATTGGTTCATGGGAACAATATCTGCCATTGATCGAATTTGTGTATAATAATAGTTTTCAGACAAGCATCAAAATGGCACCTTATGAAGCTTTGTATGGACGTAAATGTCGTACACCTCTGTATTGGACCGAGCTCAGTGAAAATAAGCTCCACAGGTTTGATTTGATAAAAGATTCAAAATAGAAAGTGAAATTGATCTGAGATTGTTTGAAAGCAGCATCTGATCGTCAAAAGTCTTATGTGGATTTGAAACGAAAAGATATAGAATTTGAAATTAGCGACAAGGTATTTCTGAAAGTGTCTCCGGGGAAAAAAGTGCTTCGATTCAGACGTAAAGGCAAATTGAGTCTGAGATTCATCGGACCGTATGAGATCAATGAACTGTTGGGCTTGTTGCTTATAGATTAAAGTTGCCATCTGAATTAGAAAAGACTCATAATGTATTTCACGTTTCGATGCTTCATAGATATTGATCTGATACGTCACATGTGATTGCTCTGTCTAAAATTGGAATCTGATCTGATATGACATACGAAGAGGAACCGATCTGTATATTAGCTCGTGAAGTGAAAGAGTTGAGAAATAAGAAAATTCCATTAGTAAAAGTACTGTGGAATCGACATGGAATTGAAGATGCTACGTGGGAGCCTTAGGACTCAATAAGACAGCAATATTTGACTCTGTTTAACGGTAAGATTTTCGGGGACGAAAATCAATAAGGGGGAGAATTGTAATAGCCTTGTTTATACCCTAGTCGGAATAGTGGTTTTAGGACCACAAATTCTAGTCAGAATAATATTTTAATATTATTTTCTGTGCCGTAGAGATGTGACTAAGCATGTGTTAAATTTCCGTAAGTTAATTTGTCCATCTATGCGCTTAATTTGACAAAAGGATTGAATTGCATTAAATTTGAAAGTTGTTTGCTATTGTCTAAGTATCAATGTGTTGTGGCTTTGTAAAAGTGAGGGCCTTATGTGGAAATTTGACCAAAATCATAGATAGTGGACGGCAATATGCAAATACATTATGTTTGTATATGTTCAATGTTAAATATACATGTATTTATATTTTATATTAATATGTTATAATAAAAGAAATAAAAGTGGTAGTGGATATTCATTCATCCATTTTACCATCGAAAAACACCAAAGAAAAGAAAGAAAAAATTGAGCTAAGCATTCGGCACTTACAAGCCAAAATTAAGGTACGATTTGGTTTCGATTTTTGATAATTTCTACATTTTTGTAATCGTTGCTTCGAGAGCTATCAAACACATGTCTCAATTTTGTGTTTTGATGATGAATGTGAAATATGCTATTGATGAATTCATAAGTTTTGTGATGTTTGAGGATGAAATATGAAAGATTTGAGCTAGATGAACATATTTTGTTCTTGAATTTTTGATGAATTTAGCTAATTAGGGCTAAATTGAGAAAATGGTAAATTGAAGGACAAAATTACAAATTTGATGAAAAGTATGGGTTTGTATGATGTTCATAAGTATTCGACTAAGCTTGTGTATGTGTTGATTTTGTGAATTTGATGTTTTGAGAAAAAATGGACTAAATTGATAAATTGTACAAATGTGAGGGCTAATTTGCAAATAGCCCTAAATGTGTGTCCTTGGATTGAATTGAATGAATTAGTGAATAAAAGAGTTAATTCTAAATATGTATAGATCAAGAACCGAGGAAAACGGACTCAGATCGCGAAAAAGCGAAAGTAACAGAGTAGCCGTTTTCATTCTGTTAAACCGAATCCGAGGTAAGTCACTATGCAAATAAATTCACTTGTATGAAATTATGGTTGCTCATGTGACTAATGTTGATAATGAATGTGTATGAGATGCTATGTACATGAATTCTGAGATAAATTCGATATAGTGATAAAGTCCGAGAAGTCCCGTACGAATCTAGGAATAGATAGGATTAGTTATGTCATGACATAGGTATCTATTTTGTTTTATCGTGTAAGACCACGTCCGGGATGTTGGTGTTGATTTGTGATTTCGTGTAAGACCACGTCTGGGACATTGGCATCGATATGAGTTTTACGAGTAAGACCACGTCTGGGACATTGGCATCGATATGAGCTTTACGTATAAGACCATGTCTGGGACATCGGCAACTTATTGATTAGTATAAGACCCTATCCGGGACAGTGACATCGATATCTGAGAGCATGTAAGACCTCATCTGGGACGTTGGCATTGTATGACTATTCCAAGCTTTCTGAGCATCCTACTAGATTCTTATTGGTTCAACGGGAAAGTCTGTGATACGAATTACAAATCCGAGCTATGAACAATTATGTGATTATAAATCCGTTTCAGGTGCGATGAATATAAACTAATTGTGTATACAAGGTAAGCATCTATGTGCTCTTACTATGATGTTATATATATGGGATTGATGATATGATAAGTAAAGCTTTGGCTAGATGAGCTATGTGCTTATATGATTCTTGAATTGTGAAAGTGGGAAATGTGGTCAAAAGTATATGAACCAAAGAGTATATATGATAGTTTGCTAAGTGTTTGATATGTGCCAATGTATCTATTTGCAAATATGCCTTTCATGCCAAGTTTGTTTGTATATTGACTTACTAAGCTTTTGGAAAGCTTACTCTGTGTGTGTGATTTCTCTATTTTATAGGTTGTCAAAGCTACTGAAGGCTCGGGACCGTCAAGGATCGTCATCACACTACTAAACTCTTTTTGGTACTCTTTGAAAAATGCAATAGCTAGATATGGCATGTATTGGCTAGATATGTGTATATGTTTATGAAGTGAACTTAGCCATGGTTTTGGCTAGTTTTGAATTGATAAAACGCTTGAATGAATAAGTTATATGATGCATATTCTTGGCATGGTTTGGAGCACAAGAAATGGTCAAGTTTTTCGATAAGTTTTGGATGAATTATACTTGTGATGACATGAGTTATAGTTTTGTAATTTGGCAAGAATGAAATTGGTATTGAATGTATAGATTGATTGGTCAATTTGGTTGCCATATATGCATGATATGATTTGGTAAATATTGCTTGTAGGTATGACCCAATTGGGTGGCATTTTGGTTTTACAAATGACCTATAATGTCACACGGCCATGGCACACGGGCGTGCCTAGTGACCGTTGGGTAAAGTCAGTAGCTAGCTTAAGAGTACACGACCATGGCACACGGGCATGCCTAGAGGCCATGAGAGAAAGTATATGGCCTAGTGGGATACGACCTTAGCATATGGGGGTGCTTGATAGCCGTGTTGTTTTGGCAGGATCGACCACGGTCAGGGTACACGGGCGTGCTTGGTGGCCATGGTGTGTAGTTAGGTTCGACCATGGGGAGGACACATGGGTGTGTCTAGCAGCCGTGGAGTGGCACACGGTTGGCTCCCACGGGAGTGTATCCCTTGTACTTTAGAAAAAATTTATGTTTCCAAAAATTTCTATATATGTTTCGTTTTAGTCCCGACCTAATTTATAAGCATGCTTAAGGTCTCGATGAATCATTTAAAGGACATTATGATTGTGATTGTTAAAATTTTGTATGAATTTCTGTAAATGGTTTTGATCTTCCCGGTAATGCCTTTAACCCTAGTCCAGTGACGGTTACGGGTTAGGGGTGTTACACTATCGACCACAAATCTAGACGGGATCGGAGGTGTACCAAGAATGTAATCGGTTTGATCATAACCTTCAATGATAAGTTTAATCTGATGCTGCCATTGAACATATGTTTCCTCTTTGGGCTTTACAGTTTCATGCCTAAGAAAGGATTGCACCACACGACAGAGGCGAGCACCATCAGAGGGACAAGGAGAGGAGGAGTTGTGAACCGAAGCTGAGAACTTATCAGAAGAAAATGTAGCCATCAAGCACAAACTGGAACCCAGGAGGAACTAGCGACTAATACCATGAAAGAGTGTATACAAGAATAGTAAAGAATAAAAAGCACTAAACTAAACTAAAATTCAGAATAGACTTTGTGAATTATTGCTTGACCAGAATGATTACAAGAGAAGTGTATTGATACACATACAGAGGGAAATAACTACTATAAACTAAAAACAGAATCAGTTAAAACTTACTAACAATCTCTAACATTTCTCCACCTATTTTAATCTCAAGACATTTCCCTATGAAAAGTACTTTGTCAATAATAATTTGAAGCACAAAGTCTCACTGTTGTGAATAAGATGCCACACTTGCTCACCTAAGAGTTCCAGATTAAGAAAAGAAAAGAAAAAAATAACATCTATGTAGCCAATACCCCCAACAGTCCTTTTGGCATCCTCACAGTGTCCCAAGTTAACATGGCCCAACCTAGGTTCTCACCCTTCCTAACTAATTGGATCATTTAAATAACTACAATAACAACTTTAATAAGTAAATTAGGTAGCAAGGCTGAAACTTAAAGGAATTGACGGAAGGGCACCACCAGGAGTGGAGCCTGCGGCTTAATTTGACTCAACACAGGGAAACTTACCAGGTCCAGACATAGTAAGGATTGACAGACTGAAAGCTCTTTCTTTCAGAATATTATATTGATAAGCTGTAAAAGTAACATATTTTAATCTCATTCTTAATGCATTTTTGGAGGACTAATGATGTATATTAGTGAATTTTATACTCCTAATCCTTTAACTTGATGTTTCTATACTTAGGAGAGAATTTCGGAGTGACAGGAGTGAAAAACGAGCCAAAATCAAACGAATAGAGCTATTTCAGGGATCCACATGGCCTGGGCATTTCCACATGGGCTGGCCACACGCCCATGTGCCAGCTCATGTCGATATCGCACCCTATTTCCCAAACACGCGGAAAACCCAATTTTTAGGCTTTCTAAGCATTCTAAAGTCTATAAATATCAATTAAAAGAAGATCTAAGGGAGGACTCAGGGAAGATCGAAGAAAAAACTCGAAGAATTCCATCGGAATCAACTCAGAAGCGGATTTCCTTCAAGATTAAAGATCTCCATTTAATGTCATTAAAAATTTTATTGAGTTTCTTTATGTCTCGTTGTTATCCTAATTTTGAGATGTTTTCATTACAGATTATGAACTAAATCCCCTAGATACCTAGGGAAGATGAAACCTATGATGAATCTTATTATTTGATTTTTCATTTACATGATAAATACTTGATTCTTGTTATCAATTATGTAAGCTTATTTCGTGTTTTAATATTTTTAGGATATTAATCCATGTTTAATGTGCTTCAGTGGAGCAAAAGTCACTTTTTAAGAGTAGATATAGCATAATTGAGTTGAGTTGCATGCAATTAGAGTCAAATCTAATAAGGGAATCTATAGATCGAGTTAATGCAACAATAAGGATTTTAATTAGAAAGAGATTTCAATTAATCAACTTAAAGCCAGTTGTTCTTACTCTCGAAAGAGACATTAACATAATTTAGGGATTTCTACGGATCAAAAGACAAGTGAATAAATCGTTTAATTCAGATTCAGAATAATATGTGAAGTCTAGGTGGATTCTTTCCTAAGTATTGTCTTTCTCTTTGGTTATCTTTGATTATTTTCCCATTTTATTCTCTATTGTGTTCGTAATTAAATTAGATTAGTAGTTTTAGATTAAATATAATAACTTTAATTTATCAGCTAAATAATAGAAAATGGTAATTACTAGTACTTTTAGTCCTCGTGGATACGATATTCCCTACTCACCATAGCTATACTATTTGTTCGATAGGTGCGCTTTCTTTTGTCGTAATTATAGTTAGTTGAGTGGCCATCAAGTTTTTGGCGCCGTTGTCAGGGACTAAAATATTAGGAACACTCGATTTTAATTATTTAGCCATTTTTATTGTTATTATATTTAATTTAATTTTTATTTTCTAATTTTTCTTTTATTTGCTTCTGGCAGGTTCCTTGAGTTTATGACTAGAAGAAACTCGTCAGGACCATTAATATTTGGCAGCAAAATTGAAAGTACAGCTCTTGGAAATCGTAAAGAAGCAAGGTAGAGTCGACAAAGTATAGTGGAAGAAAACATTCTTCCAAATGATGAATGAGTGGTTCACTCAATATGTCCAGACAAATCTGGCTGTTTAACAACCTCCACCCCACCTAATCCTCAACCGATTCCTGTAGCCCCTCAAGTTATGGAATTTCAATGACTAAATAAGCCTCCGGTTGATAAAATTACAAGTATGGGGCCAAGGAATTCAGAGCTACCTTTGATGACAATCCCGATAGAACTGAATTTTGGCTTGAAAACACTATTTGGGTATGTGATGAACTGTTGTGTACTCTAGCTGAGAGTTTAAAGTGTGCCATCTCATTATTGAGAGATACGGTGTATCAGTGGTGGAATACTCTCATATTAGTGGTGCTGAGAGAAAGACTTACCTAGGAATTCTTTCAAACCGAGTTTAGGAAGAAATATATAAGCCAACGGTTTCTGGATCAAAAGCACAAAGAGTTTCTAGAACTGAAACAGGGTCGAATGATTGTGACTGAATATGAAAGAGAATTTGTATGGTTAAGAAAGTATGCTCGAGAGTATGTTTCTACCGAAGAGATCATGTGCAAGCGATTTGTTAACAGTTTGAATGAAGACATTAAACTTCTGGTTGGAATTCTAAAATTAAAAAAATTTGTTGTCCTGGTTGATTAAGCTTGCAAAGCTGAAGAACTTAGTTAAGAAAAGAGGAAAGTAGATTCAGAGGCTAGAGATTCGAGAAAAAGATTGATGAATAAACCTTATCATTCTTCATCAAAGGAATCCCGAGATTTGTTTAGTCGATCACATGCTTCAGTGGGATATCAGAATAGAGATCATGGAAATCAACATGTGAGTCCTAAATCTCAAGCTACTTCCGTCTCGAGCATATGCAGTGCGAAAAAAAACAAACCTGAGTGTCAACAGTGCGGGAGAAGACATTTTGGAGAGTGCTAAAATAAGAGTAATAAAGCTTGTTTCAATTGTGGCTCACCGGATCATTTTATTCGAGATTGCCCAAAATTATCCGAGGAAGATAAATTTTAGAGTGCAAGACCAAGAAATACGACTACGAGAGGGAGACCCCTGAGAAATACGGGGAATGTGTTTAGTGGCAAAGGTGTGACTAGAGATTCAGCTGTAAGATCTGAGGCTAGAGTGCTAGCCAGAGCTTATGCCATTCGCACTCGCGTGGAGGTGCCGTCACCCGATGTTATCACCAGTACATTCTCTATTTATGACATTAATAAAGTTGCTTTGATAGATCTTAGATCGACTATATCTGTATGAATTTAGTGTTTAGTAAGAATTTGCCTTTTGAATCTATTGAGTTTGTGATTAAAGTATCAAACTCTTTAGGCAAATATGTTCTAGTTGATAAAGTATGGAAGAACTGTCCTTTAATGACTCAGGGTTACTGTTTGACTTGATGCTTTACCCATTTGATGAGTTCGATATCATTTTGGGTATGGATTGGTTAAATATGCATGATACCATTGTGAACTATAGATGAAAGATTATTAAATTGAAATGCCAGAATAATGAAATTCTTCGGATTGAATCTAATGAGTCTGGTGGATTACTAGTTGTGGTATCGTCTATGTCAGCTTAGAGATTTATGAGAAAATGTTGTGAAGCTTATCTTACGTACATTTTAGATATGAAAGTGTTTGAATCAAAAATTGAATCAGTACTGATAGTATTAGAGTATCCGGATGTGTTTCTTGAAGAATTATCGAGGTTGCCACCTATTAGAGAGGTTGAATTTGCTATTGAATTGGTACCAGGAACTTCACCGATATCGATAGCTCTATATTGAATGGCTCCGACAGAATTGAAAGAGTTGAAAGCTCAGTTGTAAGAATTAACATATAGAGGTTTTGTACGACCTAGTTTTTCGCCCTAGGGTTCACCAATATTATTTGTAAAGAAGAAAGACTGGTCAATGAGAATGTGTATTGATTATCGACAGCTCAATAAGGTTACGATAAAGAACAAGTATTCGTTGCTGAGAATAGATGATTTGTTTGATCAGTTGAAAGGGGCAACAGTGTTTTCAAAGTTTGATTTGAGATCTGGTTATTATCAGTTGCAAGTTAAAGACTCAGATGTGTCGAAAACTACATTTAGAACGAGGTACGGACATTATGAATTCCGTGTTATGCCTTTCAGATTGACTAATGCTCCTGTATTTTTTATGGATTTTATGAATCGAATCTTTAGACCGTATTGAGACATGTTTGTTATTGTGTTCATTGACGACATTCTGATCTATTCACGACATAAGTCTGAGCATGCTGAACATTTGAGAATTGTGCTTCAAACTTTTAGAGATAAACAATTGTTCGTTAAATTCAACAAATGTGAATTTTGGCTTCGAGAAGTCAAATTTTGGGGGCATATTATTTCAGCGGAAGGTATTAGAGTTGATCCAAGCAAAGTTTCAACTATTGTTGATTGGAAACCACCAAGGAATATATCCGAAGTTAGAAGTTTTTTGGGGTTAGTTGGCTACTATCGACATTCTTTTAAAAGATTCTCGATGATTGCTACACCGATGACCAGACTGCTACAGAAAGATGTGAAGTTTGAATGGTCAGAGAAATGTCAACAGAGTTTTAATCAGTTGAAAGCATTGTTAACTGAGCCACCAGTATCAGTTCAACCTAAGTCGAGTAAAGAATTTGTGATTTATAGTGACATGTCATTGAATGGTTTGGGTTGCGTGTTGATGCAAGAGGGAAAGTTATAGCTTATGCCTCCAGACAGTTGAAGCCACGTGAAAAGAATTATCCAGCATACGATTTAAAGTTGGCCGCTATTGTTTTCGCATTAAAAATTTGGTTACATCATCTCTACGGTGAAAAATGCCACATCTTTACTGATCATAAGTGCTTGAAATACATAATGACTCAGAAAGATCTAAACTTACGACAATAGAGATGGCTTGAGCTATTGAAAGATTATGAGTTAGTTATTGACTATCATCCGGGGAAAGCAAATGTAGTTGCAGATGCACTGAGTAGAAAATCATTATATACTTTGCGAGCGATGAATACTCAATTGTCATTATCTGATGATGGTTCGATTCTAGCAGAGTTGAAAGCTAAACTGGTATTTCTTCAACAAATTTGTGAAGCTCAAAAAATATGATAATGAATTATAAGCCAAAATAGTGCAATGTGAATCGACTAGTAATTTTGACTTTTAGACCAGATCCAATGATTGTTTAATGTTTCGAGATAGAATCTGCGTACCAAAGAATTCTGAGCTTATTCAGAAAATTTTGCACGAAGCACACAATGGTTGTCTATCTGTTCACCCAGGGAGTACCAAAATGTACAATGATTTGAAACAACTGTATTGGTGGTCGGGAATGATACGAGATATTTCAGAATTTCTATCGAGATGTTTGGTGTGTCAACAAGTAAAAGTCAAGCATCAAGTGCCTTTGGGTTTATTACAGTGATACCAGAGTGGAAATAGGATAGAATTGCGATGGATTTCGTATTGGGATTACCTTTGTCTCCAAAGAAGAAAGATGCTATTTGGGTTGTTGTTGATCGACTGACGAAATCTGCACATTTCATTCCGGTACATGCTGATTATTCACTTGATAAATTGGTTGAATTGTACATCTCTGAGATTGTTAGATTGCATGGAGTGCCAGTTACGATTATTTCAGATAGAGATCCGAGATTTACATCACGATTTTGGAAGAATTGCAAGAAGCTTTGGATACGAAGTTGAACTTTAGTACTGCATTTCATCCGCAAACTAACAGTCAGTCTGAGAGAGTAATTCAGATTCTCGAAGATATGCTTCGATGTTGTGTTTTAGAGTTCAAAGACAACTGGGAGAAATATTTGTCATTGGTTGAATTCTCGTATAACAACAGCTTTCAGTCGATTATAAATATGGCACCATATGAAGCTTTGTATGGTCGTAAATGCCAAACTCCGTTATATTGGACCGAGTTGAGTGAGAAAAAGATTCACAGGGTTGATTTGATTCGAGAGACAGAACAAAAAGTTAAATTAATTCGAGACAACCTAAAAGAAGCTTCAGATCGGCAGAAATCATATACGGATTTAAAATGAAAAGATATTGAATTTCAAATCAGTGACAGAGTGTTTCTGAAAGTATCCCCGTGGAAGAAAATTCTTCGATTTGGTCGTAAAGGTATACTAAGTCAGCATTTCATCGGGTCGTATGAGATTATTGAAAGAATAGAACTAGTGGCATATCGACTAGCTTTACCGATTGAGTTAGAGAAGATCCACAATGTGTTTCACGTATCAATGTTGCATCAATAAAGATCGGATCCTTCACATGTAATTTTTTCGGATGAGATTGAAATTCAACCTGACATGACGTAGAATGAAGAACCAATCCAAATTTTAGCTCGGGAGGTTAAAGAGTTGAGTAATAAATGCATAGATTTAGTGAAAGTTTTGTGGAAACAGCATGGTATTGAAGAGGCTACGTGGGAGCCCGAGGAAGCTATGAGAAAATAGTACCCTTACCTATTCACTGGTAAGATTTTCGGGGACGAAAATCCCTAAAGGGGGAGAGTTGTAACAACCCATTTTTAGTCAAATCAAAATAGTGGTTTCGGGACCACAAATTCGAAGTCAAAATAATTATTTTATTATAATTTTAATGTTTATAGTATGATAGAATAATTTTGTGAAAATTTCGTTAAGAAATTTTATCGTTTGATTGGTGAATTTGATAAAAAATACTAAATCGCGTAAAGTGCAAAAGTGTTGTTCTATTAGCTAAAGGTGTCTAATAGTTATAGAACCTTAAAGTTAAGGTCATTAAGTGGTAATCAAACCATTATTATGATAGTGGATGATAGTGGCTTGGTAAATTTGTAATAATTAATTTTCATTAAGGTTAATTTGGTAAATTGATTAATAAAGAATAATTAAAACAAAATAAAAACCAATTTTTTTTAGTTGTCATCTTCCTTAGCCGATTTTCACAAAGAAGAATAGCCATTCTTAGGGCTTGATATTCGGCCATGCTTCTCATGCTCAATTAGGTTTGTGTTTTGTCCGATTTTTAATGATTTTTATGTTTTTGAGATTGTTGCAACTAGGTTTAGCTAGCCCAGGGACTATTTTGCAAAACTGTTAAAGATTTTGAAAGTTTCCATTGATGAAAATATGTGTTCTTTGATGCTTGATGATGAAATATGAAATATTGTTGCTAGATTTACATATTTTGTAAAGTGATTTTGAGTAAAAATGCAAAATAGGGATTTATTTGTGAAAATGTGAAAATGTGAAAATGTGTGGTTAAATGTGTGAAAATTTGATAAATATGGGCTGCTAGGACTAATTGGTAAATCAGTTAGGCTTTAGGTTGTGATGAAATTGACAGAATTTTTGTTTTACGAGCCTAGGAACTAAATTGTAAAAGTTGTGAAATTCGTAGGGTAAAAATACAAATGTGTTTAAATGTGTGTTTTGGATTAAATTTAATAGAGAGATTATTAAATAAACAAATTTTGAATATATTTAGATCAAGAAAACCAGAATTTGGATCTAGATCGGGGGGAAACTAAAGTTATCGGCTAATCGACTTATTTCATCATTTTCAAATCCGAGGTAAGTTCGTATGTGATAAATTTCATTATAAATGTATTTTAAATGCTTGGATATCGTTTAAGTTGTGAATATGAGACTTCGAATATGTTCAACAAATGCTTGATGGTAATTCGACATTCGAAATCCCGGTTGAACCTTAGGAATAGTTTAGGATACTAGTGACATGTAACTAGGGGATACATTGAGTTGGCTTCGGGCCATGATATTAGCACTTCGAGTGCGAGTTATACCGATTTGGCTTCGGGCCATGAATATCGGCTGATTTAGCTTCGGGTCATGATATCAGTAATTCGGATATAAGTTACCTTAATTTAGCTTCGGACCATGGTATAGGTACTTATTGTGCGAGATTCTTGAGTATCCAACTTCTATTTCGAATGGTTCAATGGGTAAATGAATGATGAGTTTGAGAATAAGATTGATACGATATGGTACAAGTATATGTATAAACCATATTAGCTTTGAATCGAGAAAATGGTGAAGAAATATGTTGTTTTCTGAATGAGTAATTGAAAGGCTTGGTAATTTATGTGAATTCATGTATTTATATTCAATTGTTGAATTATGTGTTTATGGTTATATTGAGTTTATGTCATACGAGCTTACTAAGCTATAAAGCTTACTTTGTTTATTTTTCTATGTTTTATAGTGATTACAAAGCTAGCTTGGATTCGGGGATTGTCGGAGATTTCGTCACACTATCCTACTATCAGTTTGGTACTTTTAAGCTTATGTTTGAGTATATGGCATGTATAGGGACTTTGGTCATGTTGATTAAGTTTTGGTAATGATTTTGGCCATTTGAATTGGCTTGTAAATGTATATGTTTTGGTTTGTATATATATGGCCTTGAGTGATGGCTTTTTTTGGGTTATTTTGGTATGGTTGAATCATGTGTTGATATATGAGTCTATGCTTTGTGATATGAATTGGATGGTGGTTATGTATATGTAAAATAGAAGGGTAGAATGTGCAAGATTTATGTTTGAATTGGCTAGTTTAAATGATTAGATATGTTATATGTTGGTGCCAAACGATGTGATGTAGGTACATGCAAGTTTGGGTGGCAAATTGGCTTTATAAATAGCCTATTTTTGTCCACACAGGCATGTGCCTCAGCCGTGTGTAACACACGATCAGGTTACACGGCCGTGTGTCCCCTGGTATTGATTTTGAAACCAAGTCAATATACTCCACACGGCCTCACACATGGGTGTGTGATATGGCCGTGTGGCATAAGTCAGTATACCCTACAGGATTCGCACGGCCTAGTACACGGCCTGGCACACGGCATGTATGGCAATTTTTAGGGCACTCAGGCTAGCCACACGGGCATGTGTGTTGGCCGTGTGACCCAAGTCAGAGTGTTACACGGGGTCTGACAAGGGCTAGGACACGACCATATGCTTCCATTTCGAATGTCCACACGGCATGTGACACGGGCGTGTCTGTTGGTCATGTGAGACACACGGCCAGGCCATATGGGCGTGTGTCCCCTGTTTTATGCAAAACAAAATATTTTCTAAGTGTTGAAAAATTTCCTAAGTTATCGGTTTAGTCACAAACCACCCTGAATGCATGTTTAGGGCCTCATAGGCTCGTATTAGGGACAAAATGATTGGTTGTGAATGAAATGTATATGATTTGATTAATTGTATATGGAATGTATGTTTGAATGTGTTATAAGTCTGGTAATGCTCTGTAACCGTATTCTGCCGTTGAATACGGGTGAGGGGTGTTACAACATTTGTTTATTTTTCTAGTTTGGTAATTTATCAATTCGATCTCAATTTTAACCATCTTTTTCAGCCTTTCTCCACACCTTTAACCTAAGCCCCATTACAACCTCTTAAAAACCTTTTGATTTGTTTATCATTTCATTTTATAGTGGTGTAGATTTGATTTACATGCAAGCCTATGGTAATGACTTTTCATGTTTGACTATTGAGTGCTTATTCTTGAATCTTAAACACTTTGAGTGATTTGAGTGAATCTTTAGTGAGGATGTTGATTCTTGTCGATTTTGAATTAAAGGTAATTACTTAGATAAGGGGAAATACCTATGTTTTCATGTTTTCAAAATGTTCGAGTTGGATTGTTTGAATCTTTGGTGCTCTTTTAGTTGAATTACCAATGTATGATTATTTGTGAATTATGATGAAACATCATTGATGAGAATTATCAGTAGATAAGATTAATTTTAATTGTAAGTTGAGAATTTTGCTTGAGGAAAAGCAAACGCTTAATTGTGGGGATATAACATCCCGAAATAGGGCCTAAACGGAATAGTGGTTGCGAAACCACGAATTCGAGATAGAAAAGTTTATTTTGATTAATTTTTTATGATTTTTCGATTGATTGGATGCATGTGTTAGAGTGTCGATAGAAAATTTTATGAATTTCATGTCTAATTTGCTTATTAGGGCTTAATTGTAAAAGTTGATAAATAAGAGTTCTAGATGCTAAAGGATTAAATTGAAGTGCATATCTAAAGTAGGGGTCCTTAAATGGTAACTAGATTTCATGGACAAAAATGGACATGCATAGGTAGAAATAACTAAAATTTTAATGAAGGGTATTTTAGTAAAATGTCAAATAAAAGAAATTAAATGGGAAAAAGATGGAAAAAGGTTGTCATCTTCTTCCTAGGGCCGAATCTTCAAGGGAGGAACTCCATAGCTAGGGTTTCCAAGCTTCCAAGCTCCATAGTAAGTCAATCCAAGCCCCGTTTTTCATGTTCTTTACGTTTTTGGAATCCCGGTAACTCGATTTAGCTTATTCTAGCAATATTTTAGCCTAGGGTTCATATTTGGAAAAATACCCATAGGTGAAATGTGTTTATTTTGATGTTTTATGATATAATATGAAGCCTGGAATTATGTTAAACAACTTTTGCTAAGCGATTTTACGTGAAAACGAGTAAAACGACATAATCGGTAAAAATACCTAATGTTCATAAGTACATGTTAGAGTGAGAATTTGATGTTTCCATAAAGGGAAAAATGTTCAGCATGCCCTAAAATATAAGAAAATGTGATGAAGTATAATTTTCGAGCATAGGGGTAAAATCGTAATGTTGTGAAAGTTAGGGGGCAAAAATGTAATTTTTCCATAATGTTATTTTTGGATTGAATTAAATATTTTAAATATTAAATGAGATAAATGTGTTATTATAGATCGAGAAGAACGTGGAATCGACCTTGAACGAGGTAAAGGCAAAGTTAAGAGCTAAATTGCAAATTTCGCCATATTTTGCACCGAGGTAAGTAGTATGCAAATAATTCATTATCTTATTAATTTTTTTATATTTCAGCACATTTTATGTATTATATCTAATTTTTGAATCATAATTGACTATTAAAGGAATGAAATAAAGTATTAAAAAGTGAGTTATTTCCCGTTTGAACCTTCGGAATCGAAAGATGTAATTGGTATGTAGCTAGGTCACATGAGTGGTACTAAGTGTAGGCCACTATGTGTACAAGAGAGCTACAAGAGATTACATATATGTAGCTAGGTCACATGTGTAATACCGAGAGTACGCCATGTGTACAAGAAAGCTATATGTAGCTAGGTCACATGTGTGGTATATGGTGTGAGCCACTATGTGTACAAGAGAGCTACGAGAAGGTTAGGTCTTATGAGTGGTGCTAGGTGAAGGCCACTATATGTACAAGAGAGCCAGAATTATGAGTACAATCGAGCTAGGTCACATGAGTGGTACTGAGTGAAGGCCACTATGTGTACAAGAGAGCTTCGATTTCAAAGGTGGGCTGTGTGCGAAACCACCGCGTATTCGTTATTATTCCGAAGCGTTCAACGGGAAAATCGACTAAGTGAAATTATGTGAGAATTTGTAGTGGTAAGCGTATGTATATGCATGTGTAAAGTATGAGCAATATGCTCGATATGTAATCAGAAATTGGAAAGATTGGTATAGGCAAGTGATGAACTCAACTAAAGTGAGAGAGAGCAAAAATTTACAATAAAACTATTTTGGACAGCAGCAGTGACGTGATTTTAAAAAATCACAAAAAATGGTAGAAATTGAATTATAAGTTTCATGAGATATTGATTTAAAACTTATTGAGCCTATTTTCATATAAAAGAAACAAAACAAGAAAAGTATTTGTATATTTTGAGATATTTAAATTTTTGTAAAACTGGTTCAGAATAGTTACTTGATCCCCTGTTATGTCTTGGAAAAATCATTATAAATTGAAAACAAATAATTATGGGGTATAAGTTGTATGATTGAAATCCTTAATGAGTCTAATTTCAATTTAAATAAATTATATCATCATATGAATTCTTTACAATGATAAAATTGGTTCGTAGTGAAAAGTGGTCAGAGCAGTTGAATAGCGAAATAGGGGAATCTTTAATGAATAAACTGTACTAATTGGAAATACCAAAAATTTTGAAAATTTTATGGTAAGAATATAAATGAGTCTATTTTTAGGGAAAATTTACAGGTCTTAATTTTGATTTCTGTAGCTTCAGCTAAAAAAAATTAGTGACTGTGACTTGAATAGACAGCTTGCTCCAAACTTGAATAAATAATGAATTTGATTGTAGATTTGATTGTGTTGTTTTGTAAACATATTAAATCCATTTTAAATCATTTATATACTTGCTTACTAAGCTATATGGTTACTCTCTTTTCTTTTCCTTGTTCTATAGTGTCATCAAGCTAGCTCGGGATACGGTGATTGTCGGAGATCCATCCACACTATCAGCCATCTTTTGGTATTTTGAAAAAATATTTTGGGAATTATGGCATGTATAGAAGGCTGAATTGTTTTGTTATTTGTAGTAACAAATGGTTATTTTGATCATGGGTATTGACGACTATGTATGGAAATGTTTTAAATTTATACGGATTTTACATTTTTAAATTTTGTACAATAGCTTGGATCATGTCCGGTAATGCCTCGTATCCTATTCTGGCGACGGACCTGGTGAGGGGTGTTACTTTTAGTGTATCAGAGCTTAGGTTTAGTCAGTTCTTTTACTAACATAGTATGTGTAAAAGTCTAGCTATACATTCCATAAATATATTGTGATAATGTGATGACTCCTAACAATTTAAAATGTTTTTTTATATAGTAAATGGATCCCGACCGAGCTACTGCTGACGATGCTAAAAGTAACGCGCCGGCTTCCACGTAAGGGACTGCGCCAGTAGAGGATTGATCTGAAACACGTGGACAGGGAGAGAGGGCTCGGGAAGCCTTCCTCCAAATGATGAGTAATTAGTATACTGAGTTTATTCAAGCGAACCCGAATGCTCGACCTCCTCCACCCCCTCCCATACCTCAGACGGTTCCCGTAGCTCCCCAAGGCATGGATTTGGTAAGAATGAACAAGCCTCCGGTTGACAAAATTAGAAAGCAAGGAGCAGAAGATTTTAGAGCAAACATTGATTATGATCCTGAGAAAGCGGAGTTCTGGCTCCAAAATTCTATCCGTGTGTTTGATGAGCTCTCGTGTACACCGGAAGAGTGTTTAAAATATGTTGTATCACTTCTGAGAGATTCGGCCTACCATTGGTGGAAGACTTTAGTAGCAGTTGTGCCAAAAGAAAAGATTACTTTGGATTTCTTCCAGGAAGAATTTAGAAAGAAATACATAAGTCAGTTGTTTATTGATCAGAAACGGAAAGAGTTCCTTGAATTGAAGTAGGGCAAGATGAAGTGGCAGAGTACGAGCGTGAATTTGCTAGACTTAGTAAGTATGCCCAGGAGTGTGTGTCCACCCAGGCTATTATGTGTAAGAGATTCAAATATGGGCTTAATGAAGACATTAAAATGTTTGTGAGAATTCTGGAACTGAAAGAATTTGTGGTATTGGTCGACCGAGCCCTTAAAGCTGAGGAATTAAACAAAGAAAGAAGGAAAGCTGCTATCGAGGCCCAAGATACAAGAAAGAGACTGATAAGCAAGTCGTTCCAAACCCAGTCAAAAAGGCCTAGAGAGATGAATTCTCAAAGGACAGCTTCAGTTGAGTATTCACATCGAGTCCGTAGGAAATCGTATTTGGGCTCTAAAACTCAAGCTACTACAGTGGCAAGTGTGGGTAATGTGAAGTCTAGTAAACCCGAGTGTCAGCATTTTGGTAGGCAACATTTTGGTGAGTGTTGGGGTACTGGTCAAGCCTGTTTCAGGTGTGGTTCTCGCGAGCATTTTATTAAAGATTGTTCGGAGAAAGTTAAGGAAGAAAAATTTCAGAGTGCTAGACAGACTAACACTGCTAATAGAGGTAGGCCTTCAAGAAATACTGGAAGTGGAGCTAGCAGTAAAAGTGTGATGAAAGACCCAGCTACGAGATCAGAAGCTAGAACACCTTCCAAGACATATGGCATCCGAGCTCGTGAAGAGGCATCCTCCCCTGATGTAATTACGGGTACATTTTCTCTACATGATATTAATATTGTTGCTTTGATTGATTCGGGTTCGACCCATTCCTATGTTTGCTTGAAATTGATGCCTAGTATAAGTATGCCTATAGAATCTACAGAATTTGTGATTAAAGTATCGAACCCATTAGGCAAGCATGTGTTAGTAGATAAAGTATGTAGTAATTGCCCTTTAATTATTAGAGGTCATTGTTTTCCGGTCGACCTCATGCTATTGCCATTTGATGAGTTTGATGTGATTCTTGGTATGGATTGGCTGACTGCACATGATGTGATAGTGAATTGTGGGAAGAAATTCATCGAGTTGAAATGTGAAACTGGTGAAATTCTTCGGGTTAACCCAGATGAGTCAGATAGTTTATTTGCTATGATTTCTATTATGTCTGCTCAGAAATGTTTGAAAAAAGGGTATGAAGCTTATCTTGCTTTTGTGTTAAACACTAAAGATCCATAGCTGAAAATTGAGTCAGTGCCAGTAGTATGTGAGTATCCAGATGTGTTTCTGGAAGAATTACTAGGTTTGCCTCCTGTTAGAGAAGTGGAGTTTGGTATTGAGTTGATTCCAGGTACCACACCCATCTCTATTGCTCCATATAGAATGGCCCCATTAGAATTGAAAGAATTGAAAGCTCAGCCACAAGAATTAACTAATAAAGGCTTTGCAAGACCTAGTTGTTCACCTTGGGGTGCACCAGTCCTATTTGTGAAAAAGAAATATGGTTCGATGAGATTGTGCATAGACTATTGGAAACTTAACAAGGTAACAATAAAGAACATGTATCCACTACCTAGAATTGATGATTTATTTGATCAATTTAAGGGAGCCACTGTGTTCTCTAAGATTGATTTGAGATTCGGATACTACCAGTTGCAAGTTAAAGAGTCAGATGTTTCGAAGACTGCTTTTCGGACTAGGTATGGTCATTATGAGTTCCTTGTGATGCCATTTGGCTTGATTAGTGCACCTACAATTTTTATGGACTTAATGAACCGAATATTAAGACCTTACTTGGATAAGTTTGTAGTCTTGTTTATTGATGATTTTTTAATTTATTCTCATGATGAGACTGAGCATGCAGAGCATTTGAGAACTATCTTACAGAATTTGAGAGATAATCAGTTGTATGCCAAATTTAGTAAAAGTGAGTTCTGGCTTCGAGAAGTTGGATTCCTTGGACACATTGTCTCAGGTGAAGGCATTAGAGTTGACCCGAGCAAGATCTCAGCCATGGTTGAGTGGAAGCCTCCCAAGAATGTATCTGAGGTTAGAAGTTTTCTGGGATTAGCTGGCTATTATAGACGATTTGTAGAGGGATTTTCCATGATAGCTACCCCATTGATGAGATTGCTACAGAATGATGTAAAATTTGAATGGACTAAGAAGTGTCAGCAGAGTTTTGACAAGTTAAAGTCATTGTTGACTGAAGCTCCTGTCTTAGTACAACCAAAACCAGGTAAAGAGTTTGTGATTTGTAGTGATGCATCCTTGCATGGATTGGGTTGTGTACTTATGCAGGAGGGTAAAGTAATTGCTTATGCTTCTAAACAGCTAAAACCGCATGAGAAAAATTATCTGACGCATGATTTAGAGCTAGCTTCCATTGTATTTGCTCTGAAAATTTAGAGACATCACTTGTATGGTGAGAAGTGCTGAATATTCACTGATCATAAAAGCTTGAAATACTTAATGACTCAGAAAGACTTGAACCTGAGGCAAAGAAGATGGTTAGAGTTGATTAAAGATTATGAGCTAGTGATCGATTATCACCCGGGAAAAGCAAATGTTGTTGCTGATGCTTTGAGTAGAAAATTTTTATTTGCATTGAGAGCTTTAAATACTAGCTTGGCTTTATCAGATGACGGTTTCATTATAGCTAAGTTGAGAGCTAAACCGACGTTTCTTGAAGAAATCCGTGAAGCTTAGAAAGATGACATTGAGTTGCAAGCTAAAAGAGCTCAGTGCAAGTCAGGTGCAGAGTCTGATTTTCAGATCGGTTCTGATGGTTGTTTGTTGTTCAGAGATAGAGTATGTGTACCGAAGAATGACGAGCTTATTAAGAAGATCTTACATGAAGCACATAGTAGTTCTTTCTCTATACAACCGGGTAGTACAAAGATGTATAATGATTTGAAGAAAATGTATTGGTGGGTAGGAATAAAAAGAGATATTTCAGAGTTTGTTTCTAAATGCTTGATCTGTCAGCAAGTAAAGGCCGAACATCAGGTGCCTTCAAGTTTGTTGTAGCCTGTGCTAATCCTTAAGTGGAAATGGGACCGAGTTACTATGGATTTTGTGATAGGATTGCCGTTGACACCGAGAAAGAAAGATGCAGTATGGGTTGTAATTGATAAGCTAACTAAGTCGACTCATTTTATCCCAGTTCGTATGGATTATTCACTTGATAAGTTGGCCGAATTATATATCTCAGAGATAATCAGACTACATGGGGTACCATTATCGATCATTTCAAATAGAGATCCGCAATTTACTTCACGGTTCTGGAAAAAGTTAGAGGAAACTTTGGGCACAAAGTTGAGTTTCAGTATAGCTTTTCATCCTCAGACCGACGGTCAGTCAGAGAGAGTAATTCAGGTTCTTGAAGATATGCTTAGATGATGTGTATTAGAATTTCAAGGCAGTTGGGAAAAGTATTTACCATTAGTGAAGTTCGCCTACAATAATAGTTATCAGTCGAGTTTGAAAATGGCACCTTATGAGGATTTGTATGGACGCAAATGTTGACAGAGCTTAAGGAAAATCACATTCATGGGGTCGATTTAGTTAAAGAAACAGAAAAGAAAGTAGAAGTCATCAGAGATTGCTTGAAAGTAGCTTCAAATAGACAGAAGTCATATGCAGATTTGAAGAGAAAAGAGATTGAGTATCAAGTTGGTGACAAAGTGTTTTTAAAAGTATCCCCATGGAAGAAAGTCCTCAGATTTGGCAAGAAAGGCAAACTAAGTCCACGATTTATTGGACCGTTGGAGGTTATTAAGAGAGTTGGGCCATTAGCATATCGGTTAGCTTTGCCAACTGAGTTAGAGAAGATTCATAATGTGTTCCATGTATCTATGTTACGTCGTTACCATTCTGATCCGTCACATGTGATTTCTCAAACGGAGGTTGAGATTCATCCAGATATCACTTACGAAGAGGAACCAGTTAAGATTTTAGTTCGAGAGGTCAAACAACTAAAGAACAAAAATATTGCACTTGTGAAAGTATTATGGAATAGACATGGGTTAGACGAGGCTACATGGGAGCCCGAAGAGGTTATGCGAAAACAGTACCCAAACCTCTTCACGGTAGGATTTTCAGGAACGAAAATCCCTAAAAGGGAGGAAAAATGTAACATCCCGAAATAGGGCCTAAACGGAATAGTGGTTGTGAAACCACGAATTCGAGATAGAAAAATTTTATTTTGATTAATTTTTTTATGATTTACCGATTGATTGGATGCATGTGTTAGAGTATCGATAGAAAATTTTATGAATTTCATGTCTAATTTGCTTATTAGGCCTTAATTGTAAAAGTTGATAAATGAGAGTTCTAGATGCTAAACGATTAAATTGAAGTGCATATCTAAAGTAGGGGTCCTTAAATTGCAATTAGACCATTATATTTTCATGACAAAAATAGACATGCATAGGTAGAAATAACTAAAATTTTAATGAAGGGTATTTTAGTAAAATGTCAAATAAAAGAAATTAAACGGGAAAAGGATGGAAAAAGGTTGTCATCTTCTTCCTAGGGTCGAATCTTCAAGGGGAGAACTCCATAGCTAGGGTTTCCAAGCTTCCAAGCTCCATAGTAAGTCAATCCAAGCCTCGTTTTTCATGTTCTTTATGTTTTTGGAATCTCGGTAACTCGGTTTAGCTTATTCTATCAATATTTTAACCTAGGGTTCTTATTTGGAAAAATACCCATAGGTGAAATATGTTTATTTTGATTTTTTATGATATAATATGAAGCCTGGAATTATGTTAAACAACTTTTGCTAAGCGATTTTACGTGAAAACGAGTAAAACGACATAATTGGTAAAAATACCTAATGTTCATAAGTACATGTTAGAGTGAGAATTTGATGTTGCCATAGAAGGGAAAAATGTTCATCATGTCCTAAAATATAAGAAAATATGATGAATTTTAATTTTCGAGCCTAGGGGTAAAATCATAATTTTGTGAAAGTTAGGGACAAAAATGTAATTTTGCCATAATGTTATTTTTGGATTGAATTAAATATTTTAAATATTAAATGAGATAAATGTGTTATTATAGATCAAGAAGAACGTGCAATTGACCTTGAACGAGCTAAAGGCAAAGTTAGTGACTAAATTGCAAATTTCGCCATACTTTGCACCGAGGTAAGTAGTATGTAAATAATTCATTATTGTAACAGACCGAATTTGACCCTAATCAGAACAGTGGTTTCGGGACCATGAATCCGAGCTCGAGAAATATTTAAATATTATATTTAGTGTTTATTATATGTGAATTTATGTGTGTGAAAGTTTCGTAGAAAAATTTTATCGTTTAAGTATTGAATTTGATAAAAAGGACTAAATCACGTAAAGCGTAAAAGTTGCATTCTTTAGTGTAAAGTGCTAGAATGATGATGGTTTCTTAATTTGAGGTATTAGGTGCGTAAATATTCCATTTTATAAGTTAGTGGATGGCTTTTGACTAACATGCCATTATTATATGTAATAGTTTATTTTATATTAAAGGTTATATTAGTAAATTAATTAAATAACCATTATATACATAATAAAATAAAATGAAAAAGCCATTATCATCTCATTTTGTTCTTTGGCCGAATATGGGAGAAAGAAAAAGGGTTTTTGTTCCTTTGAATTTTGGCAATTAGAAGCACCAAATCAAGGTTAGTTTGAGCTCGATTTTTAATAATTTTTACATTTTTGAGATCGTTGCTTCGTATATTACCCGACCCATGCTTGAATTTTTGAGAATCATGTGTTTATAAGGTTTGGCCATTGATGAATTTTTGAGGTTTTTGATGTTTGATGATTTTAAATTAAAGATATGTTAAGGATTGATATGTTTTGTATTAGAAATTTTAGTGAATTTTAGTATTTAGGGCTAATTTGTAAAAGTAAATTTTTAAAGGGGCTTATTTGCAAAATAAATGAAAGAAATGGACTTATAATGCCCTTGTGAACATTCGGCCCTTGCATAGTCTTGGCAAATTTTGTGTATTTTATGTTTTGTACAATTAGGACTAAATAGTAAAAATGTGAAATCCTAGGGGCAAAATGGTAATTTGCATGTTTATGTATTTTGGGATTAAATTGAATTGAAATGTACTTGAATGAGTTGAATCTAATGTGTTCTAGATCAAGAACAAAGAAAAACGAGCTTGGATCGGGAAAAAGCGAAAGTTGTCGATCAATGGGTTAACGTTGTTCGTCGAAAGTCGAGGTAAGTCCTTAAGCTAGATTATATTAAAGAATGAATTGTGAATGTGTTTAATGACAATGTTTGATAAACTTGGGCATATTTTTATGTGATAGTCGAATGTAAAGGTATTACACTGAATTGGATATGTTTTGTTAATACCATGTAAAGGTGTATAATCGATATGATATGCGGAGTATACAATGATGTAACAATTTTATTTAGGAAATGTGAATAAGCTTAGTTGAGTTTGAAATGTGATAGAATTATGAAATTTAAGTGATTTAATTGGTTATGGTATTATTGAAATGTGCATTGAAATGTTAAAAATGTTGATATCTCGGGCTATTAGCCTAGCATGCCTTGTGCCGGTGTTACTTATCAGGCTTTGATACCTAGCAGGCCTTGTACCGGTGTTACTTATCAGGCTTTGAGGCCTAGCAGGCCTTGTGCTGGTGTTACTTATCGGGCTTAGTGCCTAACAGGCTTAGTGCTGGTGACATATTTGGGCTTCATGCCTAGCAGGCTTAGTGTCGGTGACATATTCGGGCTTCTTGCCTAGCAGGCTTAATGCCAGTGAATTGATATAAATGGAAAATTTGAGAATCAAACAAGGTAAGTTATATATAATGTTTTGTGTCAAAAGCTCCGGTAAGAGTTGGCATATTATGTTTGTAAGGGATGAAGTGAGCAAATTTCTTATCGTTAAATCAAATACGATGTACTGAAATGGTCAATTCCACAAGTACTTTATTTTATAATGTTGAACCTATCATTAATGTGTATGTACATTGCTTATATGTGAAGTTGATAAACTATGTGTTCATGATAACATAGTGATAGTAATTGATACAAATGTGACACTAGTATTTGGCTAAGTGTATTATATATATATAGAAATATTTATGTACAATATGATAGGCTTGAAGATTAAAATGTTTACATGTACGTTCATTAAAATTATATGTGCTTAAGACTTACTAAGCTAGTGAGCTTACTTTGTGTGTTTTCGCTATTCGATTTATAGATTTTGGTCAAGCTGCAGGCTCGAAGGATCGTTGGTGAAGTCAACCACACTATCACTTTCTTTGGTATATATATATATGTTTTGAATACTTTTTGAGTCAAAGGCATGTATAGACTAAATCTCTTATGTTGTGATCGAATGATATGTATATGTATGTATGCCATGCGAAAATGGCTATGCTTTTATGAATGTGTGATTTGTAATGTGGTCATGGTATTAGTGATGTGAAAAATCGGTTTTGCTTTATGTTAACTTCAAAGGTTTATTTTATGGTTTAAGCATATGTAAGTAAGGTATTAGATTAAGTGATCTTTTACTTACTTTAAAGTAAAGGGATAATGATCATGATGATTTGCGAAAATGGCTTGTCCCTTATGGTTTAAATTTGATTGTATAGGTTTCTTTATTTGAGTTGGTTTGAGTTGGTTAAATTATGAATTTACTATTGGAGATTTTAGTAATAGATTAAATATGGTTCAAATATCTATGTGACATTGGAATGATGATGATTTCTTTCGGCATGTTTAGTTGAATGTATCAATGTGATTAGGTATGATTGACATAAATTGTATTTTGTGCATGTGTTAACCAGAAGTGAAATAGTAATGAGTAATTTGATGTGTAATCATGTATACATTCGGTTATGTGAAATTAATGGCATGAAGTAGTGTATGTGGCATAAGGTTATTATGTTGATAAGTTTAAAATAATAGGTATATGTCGAATAGGTAATTGGGTGGTTTGATAATGTGATTTGGTAGAAGTGATAAAACATGCCAAAGATTATATGATCTATATAAGTTATATTAACCGTTTGTATAGGAAGTTTTATGCTATGTTTGTTTTTTTAAATTGACATATTCGAATATGGTTTGAACAAGCGCATATACATTTAGTTTAAGTTTATATATTTTGAGCGAAAAACATAAATATATGCAAGTATCTGAAATTGGCTTAAATGGATTATGATAAGATATTAATGTTTAAGTTTGCTATGGTAGTATAATCTCGAAATGCGTTTTTTTCATGCTTTTAATGAATGTAAATGAATGATATGATTTGTGTTAAGCATAGTAATGCCCTGGAACTTTAATCCGGCAACGGACATGATTTAAGGGTGTTACATTTTATTGGTATCAGAGATACGGTTTAGTCGATTCTAGGACTACCGTAGTATGTAAGAGTCTAGCTATACATGCCTTTGAATTGTATATATGATAGTGTGGTGACTTCTGACAATTTCAATTATATTCTATATAGTAAATGGATTCCGATCCCGATAGAGCCGTAGCTGATGATGTGGAGAGCGTTGCGCCTGGTCTCGCACGTGGATCAGTGCCATTAGACTCTCGACCAGATACGGGTAACCACGAGGGGGAGGCTAAACAAGCCTTCTACCAAATGATGAATGAATGGTTTACCCAGTTTGTTCAGAATAACCCGACTGTACAACAACCTCCACCCCCAAATAATCCAACTCTGGTACCTTCAACACCCCCGATGATAGATCGATGAGATCTAGTAGGCCTCCCGTTGATAAAACCAGGAAATATGGGGCCGAGGAATTCAAGGCCAATGATAATGACGATGCAGAACGAGCTGAGATGTGGCTTGATAACACTATTCGGGTACTCGATGAGTTATCTTGTACTCCAGATGAATGCCTAAAGTGTGCTATATCTCTACTTGGGACACCGCCTATTCTTGGTGGAACACACTGGTATCCGTAGTTCCGAAAGAAAAAGTAACTTGGGACTTCTTCCAAATTGAGTTCCGTAAGAAATATATCAGTCAGAGATTCATCGATCAAAAACGAAAAGAATTTCTTGAACTAAAACAGGCGAATGACCGTGATGAATATGAACGGAAATTTGTCAGACTTAGCAGATATGCTAGAGAGTGTGTTTCTACTGAAACCATTATGTGCAAAAGATTTGAAGACGGTTTGAATGAAGATATAAAGTTACTGGTCGGCATTCTTGAAATCAAAGAGTTTGTGATACTAGTCGAGCGGGCTTGTAAGGCTGAAGAGCTCGGAAAAGAGAAAAGAAAAGCTGAAATAGAAGCTAGAGATACTCGTAAGAGATCAATGAGTAAGACTTACCATTCGGTGCCTAAGAAATTCAAAGATGACTCCAACCGACATAAAGCTACTTCAGACTTACCTAGACGTGATCGACCTCCAAGGAGTTATCGAGCCACTTCGATAGCCAGTGTTGGTAACATTCCACCGGACCGAGTTGAGTGTAAACATTGTGGGAAATGGCATTCTGGAAGTTGTAGGGTTCGTGATCGGTCCTGCTTTAAATGTGGATCGTCGGACCATTTTATTCGAGAGTGCCCGATGTTAGCCGATCAGAATACGGTTCAGAACACTAGACCGAGCAGCATGCCAGCACGGGGTCGACCACCCAAACCTTCCAGTAAAGTAGGTGGTAGTCATAGAGGGACGAAGGACATTGTAGTTCGATCAAAGGCCCGAGCACCTATCAGAGCTTATGCTACACGAGCCAGAGAGGATGCTTCTTCCCCCGATGTCATTACCGGTACTTTCACCCTTTATGATATTACTGTGATTGCATTGATTGATCCTGGTTCGACTCATTCATATGTGTGTGAAACTCTAGTGTTCGGTAAGACTCTACCAGTTGAGTCTATTGAGTTTGTGATTCGTGTGTCCAATCCTTTGGGTAGATGCGTACTTGTAAATGAAGTGTGTAAAGGTTGCCCGTTGATGATTCGGGATTATTGTTTCCCAGCTGATTTAATGTTGTTGCCCTTCGATGAGTTCGATATAATTCTGCGAATGGATTGGCTAACTTCACATGATGCAGTGGTGAATGGCAAAAGAAAACTTATTGATTTGAGATGTCGAGCGGTGAGATCATCGAAATTAAATCCGATGATTTAAGTGAGTTTCTGCAATAATATCCTCGATGTTGGCCGAAAGTATGTGAGAAAAGGTGCGAAGCTTATTTGGCCTATGTATTGGATAATAAAGTATCTGAAAAGCATATTGAATCTGTCTGGGTTGTGTGTGAATACCGGATGTGTTTCTGAAGAATTACCGGGTTTACCCCGATCGAGAGATTGAGTTTGGCATTGAATTAGCATCGGAACGACTCCGATCTCGATAGCTCCGTGTCGGATGGCACCTCTTGAGTTAAAAGAGTTGAAAGCACGGTTGCAAGAGTTAAGATAGGGGTTTTACACGACCGAAGTTTCTCTCCTTGGGTGCACCATTCTTTTTGTGAAAAGAAAGATGGAGCGATGCGAATGTGTATTGATTATCAATAATTGAATAAGGTAACTATAAAGAATAAGTACCGTTACCTCGGATTGATGATTTGTTTGATCAATTGAAAGGGCTTCAGATTTTCAAGATAGATTTGAGATCGGGTTATTATCGATTCTTGAGTCGAGATACGAGATGTGCCAAAGACTGCATTTCGGACGAGGTACGGACATTTTGAGTTTTTGGTTATGCCTTTTGGGCTTACTAATGCACTTGTTGTTTTTATGGATTTGATGAATCGGGTCTTCAGGCAATTTTTAGATCGGTTTGTAGTAGTGTTTATTGATGATATACTAATCTACTCTAAAGATGAAACCGAGCATGCCGAGCATTTGAGATTAGTGTTACAAACTTTGCGAGGTCAACAGTTGTATGCAAAGTTTAGTAAGTGTGAGTTTTGGATGAATGAAGTCAGTTTCTTGGGTCATGTTGTTTCAGCATCGGGTATTCGTGTTGACCCGAACAAAATCTCGGTTATACTTGATTGGAAGCCACCGAAAAATGTTTTCGAGATTCGAAGTTCTCTGGGACTTGCGGGCTACTACAGACGGTTTGTGAAAGGTTTTTCTGTAATAGCTACACTTTGACAAAGCTACTACAGAAAGATGTCAAGTTCGAGTGGTCGGAAAATTGTCAGAAGAGTTTCGATCAGTTGAAAGCCCTTTTGACAGAAGCTCCAGTGTTAGTTCAGCCTGAATTAGGTAAAGAATTTGTTGTTTATTCCGATGCTTCTTTGAATGGTTTGGGCTGCGTTTTGATGCAGGAAGGCAAAGTTGTAGCCTACGCTTCAAGACAATTGAAGCCGTATGAAAGAAACTACCCGACGCATGATTTAGAACTTGCAGCTATTGTGTTCGCATTAAAAATTTGGCGTCATTATTTATACGGTGAGAAATGTCATGTTTACTCGGATCACAAAAGTCTTAAATATTTGATGACTCAGAAAGAGTTAAACTTGAGACAACGTAGATGGTTAGAACTATTGAAAGACTATGAGTTAGTGATTGACTACCATCCGGGGAAAGCTAACATCGTTGCAGATGCATTAAGTCAAAAATCATTGCTTGCTTTTCGTGCATTGAACACACAGATGGTTATGTCAGGTGATAGTTCAATCATAGCCGAGTTAAAAGCAAGACCGATGTTTATTTAGCAAATTTTTGATGCACAAAAAGCTGACAAAGATATGACTGTTAAACGGGTTCAGTGTGAAAATAATGCAGAGTCAGAATTTCGAATTGATGAAAATGACTGCTTGAAATACAAAAGCCGAATGTGTGTGCCGAGGGACTTGGATTTGATTCAAATGTTATTGAAAGAAGCTCATAATAGTCAGATGTCGATACATCCGGGTAGCACGAAAATGTATAATTACTTGAAGCAGTCCTACTGGTGGCCTGGTATGAAACAAGATATATCTGAATTTGTTTCAAAATGCTTAATTTGTCAGCAAGTAAAAGCCGAGCATCAAGTGCCTTCCGGACTACTTCAGCCGATCGTGATACCTGAACGGAAATGGGATAGAATTACAATGGATTTTGTATCCGGTCTCCCTATGACACCGAGTAAGAAAGATGCTATCTGGGTTATAGTTGATAGACTGACTAAATCAACTCACTTTGTGCCAGTTCGTACAGACTATACACTTGATAAACTTGCTGAATTGTATGTATCACAGATTGTGAGATTGCATGGTGTACCGAGTTCCATTGTTTCAGACAGAGACTCGAGATTTACATCTCGGTTTTGGAAGAAGTTGCAAGATGCTTTAGGTGCTAAACTTCATTTTAGTACAGCCTTTCATCCGCAGACGGACGGTCAATCCGAGAGAACTTTTCGGATACTTGAGGACATGTTGAGATGTTGCATTCTCGAGTTTAAAGGTACGTGGGAACGATACCTACCTCTGATTGAATTTGCTTATAATAATAGCTTTCACTCTAGTATCAAAATGGCGCCCTACGAAGCTTTGTACGGTCGCAAATGTCGTACGCCATTGTATTAGACTGAGCTCAGTGAAAACAAAATACATGGGGTTGATTTGATTAAAGAAACCGAACAGAAAGTAGCTATTATCAGAGATAATTTGAAAGCTGCTTCGGATCGTCAAAAGTCCTATGCTGATTTGAAACATAAAGACATTGAATTTTAGGTTGGAGATCGAGTATTTTTAAAGATTTCTCCGTGGAAGAAAGTACTCCATTTTGGCCGGAAAGGCAAGTTGAGTCCGAGATTCATCGGACCGTATGAAATCATTAAACGTGTTGGGCCTGTTGCTTATAGGTTGAAGCTACTCTCTGAATTAGAAAAGATACACGATGTGTTTCACGTTTCTATGCTCCGTAGATACATATCAGATCCGTCACATGTGATTGCTCCATCTGAGATTGAAATCCAACCTGATATGACGTATGAGGAAAAACCGATCCGTATCTTAGCTCGGGAAATGAAAGAGTTAAGAAACAAAAGGATTTCCTTAGTGAAAGTACTATGGAATCGGCACGGAGTTGAAGAGGCTACGTGGGAGCCTGAGGACTCAATGAGGCAACAATATCCGACGTTATTTATGATAAGATTTTCGGGACGAAAATCCTTAAAGGGAGAGTTATATGCATCAATTTGACCCTAATCGAACGGTGGTTTCGGGACCACGAATTTGAGCCCAAGAAATATTTAAATATTATATTTAGTGTTTATTATATGTGAATTTATGTGTGTGAAAGTTTCGTAGAAAAATTTTATCGTTTAAGTATTGAATTTGATAAAAAGGACTAAATCGCGTAAAGCGTAAAAGTTGCATTCTTTAGTGTAAAGTGCTAGAATGATGATGGCTTCTTAATTTGAGGTATTAGGTGGGTAAATATTCCATTTTATAAGTTAGTGGATGGCTTTTGACTAATATGTCATTATTATATGTAATAGTTTATTTTATATTAAAGGTTATATTAGTAAATTAATTAAATAACCATTATATACATAATAAAATAAAATGAAAAGCCATTATCATCTCATTTTGTTCTTTGGCGAATATGGGAGAAAGAAAAGGGTTTTTGTTCCTTTGAATTTCGACAATTAGAAGCACCAAATCAAGGTTAGTTTGAGCTCGGTTTTTAATAATTTTTATGTTTTTGAGATCGTTGCTTCGTATATTACCCAACCCATGCTTGAATTTTTGAGAATCATGTGTTTATGAGGTTCGGCCATTGATGAATTTTTTAGGTTTTTGATGTTTGATGATTTTAAATTAAAGATATGTTAAGGATTGATATGTTTTGTATTAGAAATTTTAGTGAATTTTAGTATTTAGGGCTAATTTGTAAAAGTAAATTTTTAGAGGGGCTTATTTTCAAAATAAATGAAAGAAATGGACTTATAATGCCCTTGTGAACATTCGGCCCTTGCATAGTCTTGGCAAATTTTGTGTATTTTATGTTTTGTACAATTAAGACTAAATAGTAAAAATGTGAAATCTTATGGGCAAAATGGTAATTTGCATGTTTATGTATTTTGGGATTAAATTGAATTGAAATGTACTTGAATGAGTTGAATTTAATGAGTTCTAGATCAAGAACAAAGAAAAACGAGCTTGGATCGGGAAAAAACGAAAGTTGTCGACTAGCCGGTTAACGTTGTCCGTCGAAAGTCGAGGTAAGTCCTTAAGCTAGATTATATTAAAGAATGAATTGTGAATGTGTTTAATGACAATGTTTGATAAATTTGGGCATATTTTTATGTGATAGTCGAATGTAAAGGTATTACATTGAATTGGATATGTTTTGTTAATACCATGTAAAGGTGTATAATCGATATGATATTCGGAGTATACAATGATGTAACGATTTTATTTAGGAAATGTGAATAAGCTTAGTTGAGTTTGAAATGTGATAGAATTATGAAATTTAAGTGATTTAATTGGTTATGGTATTATTGAAATGTGCATTGAAATGTTAAAAATGTTGATATCTCGGGCTATTAGCCTAGCAGGCCTTGTGCCAGTGTTACTTATCAGGCTTTGATGCCTAGAAGGCCTTGTACCGGTGTTACTTATCAGGCTTTGATGCCTAGCAGGCCTTGTGTCGGTGTTACTTATCGGGCTTAGTGCCTAGCAGGCTTAGTGCCGGTGACATATTCAAGCTTAGTGCCTAGCAGGCTTAGTGCCGGTGACATATTCGGGCTTAGTGCCCAGCAGGCTTAGTGCCGGTGACATATTCGGGCTTCGTGCCTAACAGGCTTAATGCCGGTGAATTGATATAAATGGAAAATTTGAGAATCAAACAAGGTAAGTTATATATAATGTTTTGTGTCAAAAGCTCCGGTAAGAGTTGGCATATTATGTTTGTAAGGGATGAAGTGAGCAAATTTCTTATCGTTAAATCAAATACGATGTCTTTGAAATGGTCAATTCCACAAGTACTTTATTTTATAATGTTGAACCTATCATTAATGTGTATGTACATTGCTTATATGTGAAGTTGATAAAGTATGTGTTCATGATAACATAGTGATAGTAATTGATACAAATGTGACACTAGTATTCAACTAAGTGTATTATATATATATATATATATATAGAAATATTTATGTACAATATGATAGGCTTGAAGATTAAAATGTTTACATGTACGTTCATTAAAATTATATGTGCTTAAGACTTACTAAGCTAGTGAGCTTACTTTGTGTGTTTTCGCTGTTCGTTTTATAGATTTTGGTCAAGCTACAGGCTCGAAGGATCGTTGGTGAAGTCAACCACACTATCACTTTCTTTGGTATATATATATATGTTTTGAATACTTTTTGAGTCAAAGGCATGTATAGACTAAATCTCTTATGTTGTGATTGAATGATATGTATATGTATGTATGCCATGCGAAAATGGCTCTGCTTTTATGAATGTGTGATTTGTAATGTGGTCATGGTATTAGTGATGTGAATAATCAGTTTTGCTTTATGTTAACTTCAAAGGTTTATTTTATGGTTTAAGCATATGTAAGTAAGGTATTAGATTAAGTGATCTTTTACTTACTTTAAAGTAAAGGGATAATGATCATGATGATTTGCGAAAATGGCTTGTCCCTTATGGTTTAAATTTGATTGTATAGGTTTCTTTATTTGAGTTGGTTTGAGTTGGTTAAATTATGAATTTACTATTGGAGATTTTAGTAATGGATTAAGTATGGTTCAAATATCTATGTGACATTGGAATGATGATGATTTCTTTCGGCATGTTTAGTTGAATGTATCAATGTGATTAGGTATGATTGACATAAATTGTATTTTGTGCATGTGTTAACCAGAAGTGAAATAGTAATGAGTAATTTGATGTGTAATCATGTATACATTCGGTTATGTGAAATTAATGGCATGAAGTAGTGTATGTGGCATAAGGTTATTATGTTGATAAGTTTAAAATAATAGGTATATGTCGAATAGGTAATTGGGTGGTTTGATAATGTGATTTGGTAGAAGTGATAAAACATGCCAAAGATTATATGATCTATATAAGTTATATTAACCGTTTGTATAGGAAGTTTCATGCTATGTTTGTTTTTTTTAAATTGACATATTCGAATATGGTTTGAACAAGCGCATATACATTTAGTTTAAGTTTATATATTTTGAGCAGAAAACATAAATATATGCAAGTATACGAAATTGGCTTAAATGGATTATGATAAGATATCAATGTTTAAGTTTGCTATGGTAGTATAATCACGAAATGCATTTTTTTTTTCATGCTTTTAATGAATGTAAATGAATGATATGATTTGTGTTAAGCATAGTAATGCCCTGGAACTTTAATCCGGCAACGGACACGGTTTAAGGGTGTTACAATTATCTTATTTATTTTTTTTATATTTCAGCATGTTTTATGTATTATATCTGATTTTTGAATCATAATTGACTATTAAAAGAATGAAATAAAGTATTAAAAAGTGAGCTATTTCCTATTTGAACCTTCGGAATCGAAAGATGTAATTGGTATGTAGCTAGGTCACATGAGTGGTACTAAGTATAGGCCACTATGTGTACAAGAGAGCTACAAGAGATTACATATATGTAGCTAGGTCACATGTGTAGTACCGAGAGTACGCCATGTGTACAAGAAAGCTATACGTAGCTCATGTATGGTATATGGTGTGAGCCACTATACGAGAAGGCTAGGTCATATGAGTGGTGCTAGGTGAAGGCCATTATATGTACAAGAGAGCCAGAATTATGAGTACAATCGAGCTAGGTCACATAAGTGGTATTGAGTGAAGGCCACTATGTGCACAAGAGAGCTTCGATTTCAAAGGTGGGCTGTGTGCGAAACCACGGCGTATTCGTTATTATTCCGAAGCGTTCAACGGGAAAATCGACTAAGTGAAATTATGTGAGAATTTTTAGTGGTAAGTATATGTATATGCATGTGTAATGTAAGAGCAATATGCTCAATATGTAATCGGAAATTGGAAAGATTGGTATAGGCAAGTGATGAACACAACTAAAGTGAGAGAGAGCAAAAAATTTACAATAGAACTGTTTTGGACAGCAGCAGTGATGTGAATTTGAAAAATCACCAAAAATAATATAAATTTAGTTTTAAGTTTTATGAGATATTTATTTAAAACTTATTGAGTCTATTTTCATATAAAAGAAACAAAAGAAGCAAAGTATTTTTATATTTTGAGATATTTAAATTTTTGTGAGACTGGTTCAGAATTGTTATTTGATCCCCTGTTCTGTCTTGGAAAAGTCATCATAAATTGCAAAAAAATAATTATGGGGTATAAGTTATATGATTGAAATCCTTAATAAGTCTACTTTCAAATGAAATAAATTATATCATCATATGAATTCTGTACAATTATAAAATTGGTTTGTAGTGAAAAGTGGTCAGAGCAGTCGGACAGCAAAACAGGGGAATCTTTAATGAATAAAATGTACTAATTGGAAAGACCAAAAATTCCGAAAATTTTATGGTAAGGATATAAATGAGTCTAGTTTCAGGGAAAATTTATAGATCTTAATTTGGAGTTTCGTAGCTTCAGATAAAAAAAATTAGTGACTGTGACTGGAATAGACAGCTTGCTCCAAACTTGAATAAATAATGAATTTGATTGTAGATTTGATTGTGTTGTTTTGTAAACATATTTAGTCTATTATAAATCATTTATATACTTACTTACTAAGCTATATGCTTACTCTCTTTTCTTTTCCTTGTTCTATAGTGTCATCAAGCTAGCTCGAGATACAGTGATCGTCGGAGATCCATCCACACTATCAGCCTTCTTTTGGTATTTTGAAAAAATATTTTGGGAATTATGGCATGTATAGAAGGCTTAATTGTTTTGTTATTTGTAGTAACGAATGGTTATTTTGCTCATGGGTATTGACGACTATGTATGGAAAAGTTTTAAATTTATACGGATTTTACATTTTTAAATTTTGTACAATAGCTTGGATCATGTCCGGTAATGCCTCGTATCCTGTTCCAGCGACGGACCTGGTGAGGCGTGTTACAGGGGATATTTGATAAGATGTAAAAGTAACATATTTTAATCTCATTCTTAAAGCATTTTTGGAGGATTTATGATGTAAATTAGTGAATTTAATGCTTCAAATCCTTTAAATTCATGTTTCTATACTTAGAAGAGCTTTTGGGAGCAAATGGAGAAAAAAAAATGAGCCAAAATCGGATGAATAAAGCTATTTCTAGGATCCACACAGCTTGGGCATTTCCACACAGGCTGGCGACACGCCCATGTGCCAGCCCGTGTCGATATCGCACCCTGTTTCCCAAACACGCGGAAAAACCCAATTTTTAAGTTTTTTGAGCATTCTAAAGTCTATAAATATCAATTAAAAGAAGATCTAAGGGAGGACTCATGGAAGATTGAAGAAAAGACTCTAAGAACGCCATCGAAATCAACTCGGAAGCGGATCTCCTTCAAGATTAAAGATCTCCATTTAATTTCCTTAGAAGTTTTATTGAGTTTCTTTATTTCTTGTTGTTATCCTAATTTTGAGATGATTTCATTCCATATTATGAACTAAATCCCCTAGATACCTAGGGAAGATGAAACTTATGATGAATCTTATTATTTGATTTTTGATTTACATGATAAATATTTGATTCTTGTTCTCAATTATGTATGCTTATTTCGTGTTTTAATATTTTCAAGATATTAATTCATATTTAAGGTGCTTATTTTAGTGGAGCAAAAGTCCTTATTTAAGAGTAGATCTAGCATAATTGAGTGGAGTTGCATGCAATCCTAGAAATAGGACGACATAAATCTACCGGATTTGAGTCAAATCTAATAGGGGAATCCATAGATCGAGTTAATGCGACAATAGGGGTTTTAATTAGAAAGAGATTTCAATTAATCAACCTAGAGTCAGTTGTTCTTACTCTCGAAAGAGATATTAACATAATTTATGGATTTCTACGAATCGAGATACAAGTGAATAAATCGTTTAATTCAGATTCAGAATAATAGGTGAAGTCTAGGTGGATTCTTTCCTGGGTATTGTCTTTCTCTTTAGTTATCTTCTATTATTTTCCCATTTTATTCTCCGTTGCGTTTGTAGTTAAATTAGATTAGTAGTTTTAGATTAAAAATATTCACTTCAATTTATCGGCTAAATAATAGAAAAATAGTGATTACTAGTACTTTTAGTTCTCGTGAATACGATATTCCCTACTCATCATAACTATACTATTATTCGATAAGTACACTTATCCTTATCGCAATAATGATTAATTTAGTGACCATCATATACCTCTTTTCATTCAAATTTTTGGGACTAAAATACTAGAGAGATTTGTTAAGATTTATCTTCTTCCCAAAGCTACCTTTAAAAATTGCTAACTTGTCCCTTACCTAAACGAACAGGAGAGAAAACCCGCAACCAAATATAGGTATTAAGGACATTTGATCCAAATATTTATTGGTAAAATTGGATTTTAAACTTTATATTGGTATATATATTTTATTGTGATTAATTTTAGTTATGTATTTTTAAATTTTTAAAATTTTAGTTTTAACTTAAATGATAGTAATTAAATTTATTATGTTATACAAATTGTCGATTTAATTTATGTTCTTCAATAGAATTATCTTTAATTTCTATATATTTTTGAATTATAAAAATTTAGTCCTAAATAAAACAATATCCATTAATTCATTAATTAAAATGACACAATTATTTTTTAATTATTATATGAAAATAATAAAATAACATGACAATAACAAAACGCTTTTATTATATAAAATTTTAAAATGATAATATTTAATTTAATAAATTTAGATAATCTGATTTTAGCTGGAATTTTAAAATTAAAGTAAAAAATACAAAACCTACAATTTGTAAAATGTATCCATCTATATTCCACGTGTGACGTTTTGGCCACTTGCTAGGCTGGAAGGAATCTAGATCCTATATTGTTTACGTGTTATTATAGACGAGACTGAAAAACCAACTTCAAAAAGCCTTTCACATTATTTATTTCACAAAAGAAATTATTATTTCATTTATATAAGTTTAAAAACTGTGAAAGGTTAAACGAATTTGAATTTCTCAATTTTTTTATATTGGGGTTTTAATTCCTACATATAGTTAAACTTTAAATTTGATAATTTTCTATATTCGAGTTTGAATTTAACAAATATTCTCATATTAAAATTCTATTTTTTATCTAAATTAATTATTGAAAATCTTAAAGTTTAACCTTTAATGTTAGAATGGTAGTAAAATTCAGAATCTAACTTGAAAAAATAAAATAAATTTCAATAAAAATTTTATCAAATTTAAATCTTAATATAATAATAATTATTAAATTTAAAATCTATTCTTAATAAATAAAAACCCTCAAACCTTATTGTATGAAAAATTATTAAATTTATGTCTGATTTAAAATGGAAAAATATATGACAAAAGCAGAATCAAAATGGGATGTGATGAATGATGAAGTTTTAACTTTATATAGAATGCCATAAATACGAGAGAGAATATTATATTGAATTTAATTGATCTGTCAAAACAAATGTATAAATTAAATAAAAGGAAATTGAAGTTTTCAGGTAATTGGTTTGCAGAAGGAATTATTAGTCCGATTGCAAAATTACTGAATTTTTTGGCAGAGTCGTATCTGCTGAAAGAATGATGGCATTACTGCTCTCTTTTTAATATTTATATATATATATATATATATATATATATATATAATTTTTTACATTCAAATCTAAATATTGTGGACCAAAAAAATCTAAATATTGACTCATTCATAGTTTGTAATAAAAATATTGAGTTGATTTTTTAAGGGTGGATGTTATTTTTACCACTTCAATTTCATAGTTAATTTCATTTTAATATTTATATTTATTTTGTTACTTTAATTTATTTTAATTTTTAAATTTAAAAATATAAAAATATGATGATATGATATTTTAAATTTACTTCATATGAAAAAAGTAAAGTTAATAATACGATATAATTTTAAGATATCACATATTAAATTTTATATCTTTTTAAGGTTTAACGGTTAAAATAAATTTAATTTTCAAATTAAATATTAAAGTAAAAAATTATAAATACTAAATAAGGCCTAATTATCAAACTTAAAAGTAAAAATTATATAAGAGATAATCTTTAATATTATAAATACAATTATAAAATATATTTAATATATTGATTTGATCGAATATTAGAGATGCTCATCTTTAATGTCAGTGGTTTTTACATACATCTTTTTAATCGACTTGATTTGTAATGTTTGCCAACTTTTAGTTATTGTATATGATAAAAATTTAAATTTAATTATGTGAAATGAGGGTTAATTGCTTGGCTAATAGAAATTATGGTGAAAATAGTATTTAGAATTGTAGTTCTAGTTTTAATTATGAAATCAAAAGTGTAAAAATATAAGTATGAATATCGAGATTGTTTATGCAGTTCAATCTTAATCTTCGTCTGCAGGGCCTTACTCCAAGCAAGGATCCATTATATTTCTCACAGTACAACAAATGATTTAAGTTCTAATATTGGTCTAACACACACTAATTTAGCGATCTCACCGTTGTACAAAGACTAGATCACTCTACTACTAAGCTTCCCAAGCTCAGCTTTGTAACTCAAGGGACTCTTTTGATTGCTTACAGATTCAATTCACACATGCACATTCCTAACTTGAACAAATTTGGACTCTATCAAACTCTCAGTCTCTCAGTTACTCTCTCGGTCTTATTTAATTTATATAAAACTTAAGTTTATATAATACATAAACTTCAGTTTTGTTTACATAAGAGTAATAGACTAATCACTTTTCTATAAAGTAAAGCTAAAAACAGTAAAATATAATACTTCCATAAGAGTCTTATTGTAATTGAAAGTCTTCAACTATAAAAAGTGATTTTACATGTTTGCAAATAACTTGAATTAAAGTACGAGAAATCAATCTTTGAGCCTTAAATTTCAACTCAATTAATCTCCATATTATGGGTTTTAACTCGTCTAAATATTTTTAAGATAAATAATCCAATACTTTTACTTTAAAATTTATCAACCACGAAAAATGACAATGAAATAGTGTTTGGAGATGTGAAAATTTTAGCCACCAAATTTTGGTTGCCTCCAAATATGTAAACAAATTTAAATTGATTTAATCTTCGTTTACAAATATTTATTTTTGATAGAAGAAAACTGATCTCTTCGAAAACAATAGTAATATGAAAGGTCAAAATTTAATCTATACTATAAAAATAAAAATCATCTTGGCTTTGCCATTAGCAATTCATTTTTGGCTGTTGAGCATATGTATGATTAAAATAATCTTTTACCTTTATGTATTTAATACAAATTTAAAATTAAATATCTCTTTCTTTTCTTCTTTAAAATTTAGAAATTAAAACTCATTCTTTAAAGCGAAACAGCGAAAGTAAATCACTAATTCTACAATTTATTTAAAATTAAATATTTCTTCCTTTTAATTTCTCAAATAATAATAATAAATTTTATGAAAAGCTGAAAGTGAAGTATAAATTCTGATTTTTGTTATGAGTGGTTATTTAAAGATCATTTTGTTATTACTAATAATACCCTTTTATTTTTATTTTTATTTTTTTTTTTCCTTTTAAAGAAAAAGGACGTAATATGAGAAGTGAAGTCAAATCGGCGAGCAAGAGCCAAGAGTTAGCCTCACGACGTAGACTACGTTTTTTCTTTAGCTCATGTCATTCAACTTTGCGAAAACCATTTGGATTAATGTATATTTTAGTTATTCAACTTAATAATTTATATTTAGTTATTTAAGTTTTTCTATTTTATTTGCCATTTGTATTTAAAAATCATTAATTAAAAATTTTGATTCGTAGAGAGCAGTAATTATAGTTCTTGTTAGATATTCATGTTGAGACATTTTTAAAGGAGTGTTTAGATCAATGCATAGATTAATGATACTACTCGTCACTAAAAAAATTGTCATGTTTGAGTTGACAAAATTTGGCAACAAATTGTTAGAAATTTACTTTTACAAAATAAAATCGATGGGGCTAATAGGAAACCAAACTAAGTGTAAATAAATAAAGCAATCATTTAGTCGTGGAAGAACCATTGCCTTAAAAACAAAACTGTAACACCCTTATTCCGTATCCGTCGTCGGATTAGGGTTAAGGGCATTACCTGACAGATCGAAAACTTTAACAGACAATTTGTAAAAAAAATTAAATCATTAATCACAATCATAATGTCCCCTCTGTAAGTCATCGAAACCTAACATGTGCTTAGAAACAGGGTTGAGACTAAACCGAAACACATACAAAAATTCTTGAAAATTTAAAACTTTTCAAAGTTTTAGGAGTTACACGCCCGTGTTGGCAGGTTGTATGCCTCCCACGACCGCATGACACACCCATGTGTCTTCCCCGTGGTCGAACCTGACTTTATTCCACAGCCATTAAGCGCGCCCGTGTACCTTGGCCGTGGTCGATCTTGATTAAACCACACGGCTACCAGGCACGTCCGTGTGCCAAGGCCGTGTACACTTAATTAACTACTGACTTAGTCCTATGGTCACTAGGCACGCCCGTGTGCCACAACCGTGTGGCAATATAGGCCATTTCCAAGGCCAAAATGCCACCCAGTTTAGGGTCTTACCTACAAGCAAATTACAAATTCAACTTATGCACAATTAGTCACCAAAAACATGTTAAGATAACTATTCAATCTCTACATTCAAATCCAATTCCATTCATGCCAAATTACAAGACTAAAAGTCATGAAAACACAAGCATAATTCATCTATACTTACCTTTCATGAGCTCATTCTTTTGTTAAACATATATGCTCAAAATTTTATCCATATACTTACCAAAAACTCAACCATTTCATATACTACCAAACAATACCGAATCATGAATCATGAAACATATAACATATTCATTAAAACATATTATTAACACATCACTAGCCAAATCACATGGCTAAGATCACATCTCATTCTTAACAAATATCTAGTAGATACATGCCATATCTAGCTATATACATTTCCAAAATGTACCAAAATGAGCTTGGGTGGTGTGATGATGATCCTCGACGGTCACCGAGCCTTCAGTAGCTTTGACGATCTAAAAAACAGAGAAAACACATACAGAGTAAGCTTTCAAAAGCTTAGTAAGTTATATACAAATAAACTTAATATTTAAACATTAAAGACATATAACCAATATGAAATCACTAATAGCTCAATTGCATAGCCATAATTCTTCTTAGCACTTTTATTTAGCCATTCATCATTCAAACTTGCCTATCATCATATACTTGTTAGCTTATAGCTTTTCCATTCTTGTATCACATTTACATATGGCTCATTCAAGCATATCTTCACATATTATCTCATCATTTCAATGCACATATTCATCATCGTAAGTTCATATAGACACTTACCTTTCATACACACATAGTGTACCTTTTAAACGCACCTGAAACAAATATACAATTCACATAGTCGTTCGTTTCTCGGACTTGCTTGTTGAACCGTTCGGAATCTAATAGGATACTCAGAATGCTCGAAATAGTCATACAATGCCAATGTCCCAGACATGGTCTTACATGTAGTCAGATGTCGATGCCACTGTCCCAGACAGGGTCTTACACATAATCAGATATCAATGCTACTGTCCCAAACAGGGTTTTACACGTAATCAGATATCGATGCCACTTTCCCAGATAGGGTCTTACAAGTAATCAGATATTAATGCTACTGTCCTAGATAGGGTCTTACACGTAACAAGATATCGATGCCACTTGTCCCGCACGGTCTTACACGTGTCGATATCGATGCCATTGTCCCGATGTGGTCTTACGTGTCGAGATAATGATGCCACCGTCCCGAGCGAGGTCTTACAAGTAATCAGATATCGATGCCACTGTCCCAGACAGGGTCTTACAAGTAATTAGATATCGATGCCACTGTCCTAGACAGGGTCTTACACGTAATCAGATATCGATGCCACTGTCCCAGACAGGGTCTTACAAGTAATCAGATATCAATGCCACTATCCCAGACAGGGTCTTACACGTAGTCAATACGATGCCAATGTCCCAGACATGGTCTTACACGTAAATCTCGTATCGATGCCAACATCCCAGATGTGGTCTTGCACGAAATCTCAAATCAACGCCAACGTCCCAGACGTGGTCTTACATGATATCTCAGAACAAACACCTATGTCATAACATAGTTAATCCCATCTATTTCTATGTTCGAATGGAACTTCTCGGATGTAAACACTATGTCAATCTTAGTTTAGAATTCATTTATATATATACAACATCTCATATGCATTCCTCATTATCCATAGTTATATGAACATACATAATTCAATACAAATACATTTATTTATATATTGACTTACCTTGAATTTAGATATTCGTTCTATCTCGGTTATTCGTCTACTTTCGTTTTTCCGCGATCTAAGTCTGTTTTCTTCGATTCTTGATTTATACATACTCAAATTTAACTCTTTTATTCACTAACTCATCCAATTCAATCCAAACACACATATTTAGGGCAATTTACAAATTAACCCTCACATTTGCACATTTTATCAATTTAATCCATTTTTCTCAAAACATCAAATTCACAAAACCATAATTTAACCATGCATAGCCGAATACATATATATATATATATATATATATATATATATATAAGTCCAAACATTTCATCAAATTCACAATTTAATCCCTCAAATTGCTATTTTCTCAATTTAGCCCTAATTAGCTAAATTCATCAAAAATTCAAGAACAAAACATGTTCATCGAATACATATCTTTCATTTAACATCATAAATCATCATAAATCACATGAGTTCATCAAAAGCTCATCTCAAAAACATCATCAATTCTCAAAATTAAAACATGGGTTACAAAGTTTACAAAGCATATAAAAGCATATAATATATACATGTTGCCGTCCACTAACCAAAGTATTGGCTTATTTGCCACATAAGGCCTTCCTCTTTACAAAGACACATCAATTTGGCCATTAATCAAATAAAAAGCCACTTTTACCTTTTATGCAATTTAATCCCTTTTCTCAAATTAAACATACAAACGAATGATTAACTTACGAAAATTTAACACATGCTTAATCATATATCATAGACACAGAAAATAATTTTAGAATATTTCACTGACTCGGATTTATGGTCCCGAAACCACTGTTCTGGCTAGGGTAATAACCGGACTATTACAATTCTCCCCCTTAGAGATTTTCGTCCCCGAAAATTTTACCGTTGAACAGATTCGGATATTGTTGTCTCATTGAATCTTCAGGCTCCCACGTAGCCTCATCTATTCCGTGTCGATTCTACAGTACTTTCACTAACAAAAATTTTTTGTTACTCAACTCTTTCACTTCATGAGCTAAGATACGGATTGATTCCTCTTCATACGTCATATCAAATCGGATTTCAATTTCAGATGGGGCAATCACATGTGATAGATCGGATCAATATCTACGGAGCATCAAAACATGGAATACATTGTGTATCTTTTCTAGCTTAGAGAGCAACCTTAATCTATACGCAACAGATTCAACACGCTTGATGATCTCATACAGTCCGATGAACGTCGGACTCAACTTGTCTTTATATCCAAATCGGAGTACTTTCTTCCATGGGGATACTTTTAAAAATACTTTATCACCGATTTCAAATTCAATGTCTTTTCTTTTCAAATCTGCATAGGATTTTTGTTGATCAGACGCTGCTTTCAGACTACCTTGGATTACTTTTTACTTTCTGTTCTGTATCTTTTATCAAATCAACCCCATGTATCTTACTTTCACTGGGTTAAGTTCAATACAAAGGTGCTCTACATTTACATCCGTACAAAGTCTCATATGATGCCATTTTAATGCTCAACTGAAAATTGTTATGAGCTTCATTCAAAATTAACTAAATCAACTCTGAATTCCTCGGTACACAAATTCTATCTCAAAATCTCAAACAATCATCAAGATCAACTCAAAATTCAGAATCGGAGTTCGAATCACACTAAGCTCATTTCGCTATTATTTTATTATTAACTTTCTTAGCATCACATATTTGTTGTAAAAACAACGGTTTCACTTTTAGTTCAGCTAACATAGAACCATCCTCAGACAAATTTAAATGAGCATTCATAGCACATAATGCAACAATGATTTCCGACTTAGTGCATCGGCAACAACATTGGCCTTACCCGGATGATAGTCCATTATAAGCTCATAGTTTTTCAACAGCTCTAGCCATCTTCTCTATCTCAAATTCAAATCTTTCTGGGTGATTAGACATTTTGAAATTTTATGATCTAAAAATACGTGACATTTCTCACCAAACAGATAATGACGCCAAATCTTTAATGCAAATACAATCGCAGCTAGCTCAAGATCGTGTGTCGGATAATTTTTCTCATGAGGCTTTAGTTGTCTCGAGGCATAAGTTATAACTTTGCCTTCTTGCATCAGAACACATCCCAGACCATTCAATGAAGCATTGCTGTAAGTCACAAACTCTTTACCTAATTCTGGTTGTGTCAAAACTGGAGCTTCAGTCAAAAGGGTTTTCAACTGATCAAAGCTTTTCTAGCATTTATTAGACCATTCATATTTCACATTTTTCTAAAGCAGTCTAGTCAACGGAGTAACTATCATCGAAAATCATTTTTTTTTTACAATCTAACTATAATAACCAGAGAGTCCCAAAAAGCTACAGACTTCAGATACATTCTTTGAGGGTTTCCAATCCAAAATAGTAGAAATCTTGCTTGGATTCACTCGAATACCAGATTCAACTTCACGTATCGGAGGTAATCCCGGTAGTTCTTCAGGGAGTACACCAGGGAACTCACAACAACAGACACTGATTCCACTTTCTTTTCAGATACTTTCAAATCAATCACATAACTCTGAGCTTTCAACACAGATATCATAACAGGCAATCCGAACAATTTTATCATTTTGACCCTTTCAAATCAATGATCTTTCTTTTGCAATTCAGAACAGCATCATGCAATGTCAACCAAAACACCTTTACCTAAGGGGTTCGATACTTTTATAACAAACTCAGTAGACTCTACAGGCAAAATCTTACTGGATACTAAATTCATGCATATATACGAATGAGTAAAACTAGGGTCTATGCATGCAATCACAAAAATATCAATAAGAATAAATGTAGCCGTAATAACATCCGGAGATAAAGCTTCCCTACAAGCTCGGTTGGCATACGCTCTGGCAGACGTCTTAGCTTTAAATCTCGCTATGGCGACTCTCGTAGTTCTTAGACTACCACTGGCATTTCTTGCATTTTGAGAAGGTCTACCTCTCGCTGAAACATTCTCAGATCTCAGATTCTGATCAATATCTTGTTCAATAGACTCTAGGTAGTCTCGGATGAAATGGTCTAATGATCCACATTTGAAATAAGCTCGGTCATTTAATCTGTAAATTCCCGAATGTCTTTTTCCATAATGTTTACATTCAGGTCGCTTGGATCTGACATTTCCAACACTAGCCATTGAAGTTGATGGAGCTTTGGAGCTCAACTTGATCTAGCTCGATCTCTACTCGAATGCCTCATATTAGCCTTTAAATGACTATGTTCATCTCAAAATTTCTTTGAGGCAGACTGAAATGGTTTGGCCAAAAATCTCTTTTTCATATATCTGGCTTTAGACTCAGCTTTGCACGCTTAGTTAACTAGTAGTACGAACTTTTTTATCTCCAGAGTATCAACTAGCAATCGGATATCTTCATTTAGGCCATCTTTGAATCTTTTACACATTATCGCTTCAGTCGAAATGCATTCTCGAGCATACTGACTTAATCTTACAAACTCTCATTTGTATTCAGTGACAGACATGTAACACCCCTTACCCGGGTTCTCTGCCAGATCCGGGCATGAGACATTACTGAACTTGACTTATTGATCATTCCACTTTAAGCTATAATTTTTTCTCCCATTTAAAACTTTTCGATCACCATCACACCCTCCCTATTATGGGTCAACGAGACCCTATACACCCGTCCGGGATATTACGGGACCAAAACAGAACTTTACGAACACTTACGAGTTTTCACCTAAACAGGGGCCACACGTCCGTGTTGGTCTAGGGACATGCCCGTGTGCCCTTAAGACATGCCCGTCTCTTCCACCCGTGGTCGACACTAACTAGGTTCGCATGGCTTAGACACGTCCGTAGCCTTGGCTCGTGTGCCAAACCTTGGCATTCTAGGTCTATACACATGCTCGTGTTCGATACCCATGGTCGTTTCTGATTAATCCACATGGTTGGTCGCACGCCCGTGTGCTATCACCGTGTGGCGATTCAAATTCTAAATCCTAAGTGCAGCTTTACACGGCCTGGGCACACGCCCATAGACTAACGTGTGTCACACACGGCCTAGACACACGCCCGTGTGTCTACCCATATGGACAAGAATGAAGTTATTTGCCAATCTCTTTGCACTCCTCTAGTTCACACCATATTAAACCATTCCACATATGAATAAACAACTCATAATTTGCAACATAATCTTTCATGAATAACTTCATATTTTCATAAATGATAAGGTGAGCCATCAACCATGGCAATATACAAAATAGTTGTCTAATAAGGGGCCAACACACTTTTGGCCAAAATAAAAAAATAATCTAACTAATCTAGCCCCTATACATGCCATATACAAGATCACTAAGTCTAGATATACCGAGGTAAGCTGATAGTGTGGGCGATATTTTGCTTATCAGCGTATCCCGGCTCGGCTTTTAAACTCTATAAATCAAGGGAAAAAGAAAGGGGGAGTAAGCTTTAAGCTTAGTAAGTTTACATGTAAACAATATAACATTATAGCATGTACTAATCATTTATATAACATTTCATACTAAGCAAGAAACAACCTACATTCATAATCATGCTTACTCATTTCCTCCTTTTCTATATTCCAACCATATCACAAGCTTAATGTGTACATTTATTAGCATGTTGCCCTGCACTTAGCATCACAATGTCACATAAAACAACACCTCACAACCTCTTAATCAATTACTCGTAGTCAAATTACTCGGTGGTTTCGCACTTAGCCCACCATCAGTCTTTATTAGGGTGGTATCACACATAGCCCACCAAAAAGGTTAGTTACGGTGGTATCGCACATAGCCCACCAAATGATAAATAAACGATGGTATCGCACATAGCCCATCTTAATTAAGCAACAAGGTGGTATCACACTTAGCCCACCAGCAAATGCTGTCATGAAATGTTCATATGAATTTTTTCATCATTCATCCAATAATTATTCAATGACTACCACATTCGATCTACTTGAATCACACATGTTCTCAATCATGCCATACACTAATTAGCAACATAATGTATATAAAGAAAATGCATTGTTTACACATAAACTTACCTCAGTGCAAAACGTTGTAACTAACAGTTTAATCCGTCAACTTACCTTTTCCACAGTCAAGGTTGATTCTGCGCTTTTCTTGATCTATAACAATGAAATTCATTCATTTAGACCATCCTATGATCACCATACATCAAATTCTACATTTGGGGAAAAATGATCATTTTGCCCTTGTATACTGGAAAAATTACGATTTTGCCCCTAGGCTCTTAAATTATTTTTCAACACATTTTCTCAATAAATAAGCCTAGTTGAACATTTATTTCTCTTACAACTACTCACCATTCTCACCATTTCATGCATTTATGACACAATTTCATTCTTTGCATTTAAGTCCTATTTAGGTGTTTTCATGCTAACACCTTTCACAAAAGTTGTTTCTCATCTCCCTAACATTCATTTTCTTCCCTAAAAACTCAGCTAACAACTTGAAACTCTCATGGCAAGTCCCTATACTTTCTACCATATCACAAACTAGTCCCCTCATTAGCTAGCTTAAGCTTTGGGGACTCCAAAAGTACAAAAATTATCAAATAAAAACCATCTAAATCACTTACTTCCTAGGGAGATAGCTTGGCTGAAATTTTAAACCCCCAAAGCTCTATTTCTTCTTCAACTTTTCGGTGGAGAGAAGATGGGTGAATAGTGAAAGATGATAGCATCTTTTACTCCTCTTATTATATTCATTTTTACCACCAATATCCACTAAATTTGACCAACATTAAAATCTTGTCTCCCTAGCTCCTATATGGCCGGCCACCACTAAATAAATGGCCTAATTGCATTTTAAAATCCTCCAAATTACTTTCTATAGCTATTAGTACCCCTACCTTATAAAATAAAACTTTCGCATCTCATGCGATTTAGTTATTTTTCACAATTAAGCATGCTATTGCTAAAATTAAAGCACCAAAATTTCTATATAGCCATATATTAATGCTATAACACATAAAATAATATCAAAATAATTTTCCTTACCCTCGGTTTAGTGATCTCAAACCACTGTTCTGACTAGCCCCGAAATCAGGCTATTATAAGACATGTGACCTTGTTTTAATTCCAAAAATTCTTTTTTGTTTCTGATCAATCAATCTCTGAATAATGTATTTCTTTCTAAAGTCAGGCTGAAAGAAATCCCATGTGACCCGTTCTTTAGGAAAAATCGAAATCAAAGTTTTCCATTACCGATAGGTCGCATCTCATAACAAAGATACAACATATTTAATACATTCTTCAGGACTCAACGATATTTCATCAAATACTCGGATAGTGTTTTCTAACCAGAACTCGGCATTCTCGGCATCTGATCGTGTGAAACAGTCAAGTTTTAATATTTATAAAGAATGATTGAACCTGTAGACTAACTATGACAATGATAGAGGCAAGTGCACCTATAGAACAGTAGTATAGATTAGGCAAGAATATCTTATCGAATCCAAGGGAACCTAAAAGTACTACTACTCACTTTCTTTCTATTATTTAGCCTGAAATATGGAGTGATTGATTTATTAAAACTAATGAAATACTTTAAACTAAATGCAAAGACAAAAAAATGAATTGGAGAAAGACTTTAGGAAAACTCAGTTGATGAAGACGATACCCTCAGGAAGAATCCACCTATGACTTCTTTTATTATTTATTTCCCAAACCATATGATTTCTTTACTTAGCTTGATTCGTGAGACTCCCTAACCTATATTAAACCCTCTCTCGAGGCGAGTAACGTCTAACCTTAGGTTAATTAGTGGAACTCTCGTTCTCTTATAATAACCCCCTAAGGATGCAGTAAATCGATCAATGGATTCCCATATTAAGTTTCACTTTAATCCAGCAAAATCTCGTAACCCTATCTCTAGGCGCCCGATCAACTCGACTCAATTATGCTAGATCTACTCTTAGGTAGGGTCTATTTCTCATCCACCTAAGCACATCAGATTAAATTAAGCAACATAATTAAGAACAAACTAAGTACTTATCATATAATTTAGAAATCAAATTACAAAATCCATCATAGGTTTCATCCCCTTCAGGTATCTGAGGGATTTAGTGCATAACTAAATAAGAAAACATCTCAAGAGAAAAGATAACACAAAACATAAGAAATCCCTAAAACCCCCTGAAGGAATTGAAGGAGAGATCTTCCGTCTTGAATAGAGTTCTGGCTTCTTGGGATGGATTAACTAGCTATCTTCAAGTGATTCCCTAAAAGAAGAAAGCTTCGAAAAAAGCCTCTGCAAAAAGCCGTCCCCCCCATAAATGCCTGCCTTGGGTTGTTTATATAGGCTTTTGAGATGCTTTACTTGGCTCCTAAGTACCTCTTTCAAGTAGAATTACTATTAGGGTGTTTAAGTAGACTTAGGAGCATGTTTCTTTAGCTTCAAGCATCCAATTCTGGGTGAAATTACTCTTTACCGCGGTAGGGGCATGGCCAGGGCACTCGCCCGTGTAATTTGGGGTTGGGTCGTGCCTTGATTCTGTCATTTTGGGCACGACTGTGTAAGTCAGGATTCAGGCCTTGCTTCAGGTCTGTCGATTAGGACACGACCATGTAGATAATCGAGCACATTCATGTGTGGTAATGAGAGGATGTACGGCCGTGCAACTCGTGAGTTAGGCCGTGCTCTAGGTAATTGACGAGGCACGGTCGTGTGGTCTTTGGGCCAGGCCGTGTCGAATTCTTGGGTTGGCCCAATTTAGTTCGTTTTAAGCCCGCTTTGCGTTCTTTTTATCCTTAGGTGCTTTCCTGAGTATAAGACATGAAAAGAAAGGATTACACGCACCTTTTATATAAATCAAGGGCTAAATCATCAAAAAGCATCCTAAATGTGGGATTAAAATATGTTACTTTTACGGTTTATCAAATACCCCCACACTTAAGCTTTTGCTTGTCCTCAAGCAAAATTCTCAACTTACAATTAAAACGAACTTTCCACAATCCATAATTCCTATCGATAATGTCTCATCATAATTCATAGATAATTTATACATGGATAGTTTAACCCAAAGAGCCTTAAAGATTCAAACGAGATAAGTCATGATTTTGTAGCATGAAAGCATAGGTGTCTCCCATTATCTAAATAATTACCCTTGATTAAAAATCGACAAGGACTGACATCCTCACTAAAGATTCACTCAAATCACTTAAAGGTGTTCAAGGTTCACAATAAGGCACTCAAGAGTCGAACCTAAAAAGTTAATTATATAGGCTTGCCTAAAAATCAAATCTCCGCCACTGTATATGAGATGATACACAGATCAAAAGGTCTTTATTAGGGTTGTAACGGGGCTAGGGTTAAAGGTGTGGATACAAGCTGAATTAGAGGGTTAGAATCGAGATTGACTTGACAAATTACCTAACTAGAAACACTGAACTAAATATGAATATTTACTTCGAATGAAAACTAATAATACCACTATTGATAATTACTTTATAATAAAAAGTATTTTCATCACTTGAAATTTGATAATACTTGAATACGAGCTTTTTCTTCAATAATTAGAGTTTAAATGCTCTAAGCTCTTTTATATACTACTAATATTGAATAAACTTGGATTTTTTTTAGAACACACTAAAAAAAAACATAATAAAAGGACTTTGATAATTGAAATAACCTAATTCAGCAACTAATCAAATCAATTCTCGAATGTTGATAACAAATACAAAGGGTTTCGGGTTACTATCAAACTGGTAATTCAATAAAAAGGGTTGTTAGGATCAAATGGGTTTACTAGGGGTTATTTATGTAGGTAGGCTTTTTAGTGGAGTGAATGGGTTAAAACCTAGGTGCCTTTATCATCTCAGTATATCAAATCATTAATGTGGTCTTGACATGCATAAACGAGGCAAGATCTAGAATAACAATTCAAAGTTGACACACTCATAATCAATTAAAGTGAGCATGAAAAAGAATATATGCTCTATAAGGCTCAAATCTCACAAAAATTATGGTTGTTGACATCAATCCTTATAAATTTTGAACTTCAGGGTGGTATTCAAATTCAGTTCAACAACCTATCAAATTCTAATTTTTTGAAAAATAGATTTATCATGCTTGATTCTCTAGTATTCTTTTGAAATTTAATCATCACTACACAATTATCAATGACTTACTCTAAAACATATCAATAAAAATCATAAATCATTAGAAATTTCATCCTAATTAGTAATATGAGAAAAATACTTAAGATCAAGACTAAATTCAGGGTTTTGAGAATAATGCAAAAAGTTAGGCACTTTTACCCCCCACACTTAAGATGTACATTGCCCTCAATGTACAAAGATAGATAAATAACTATTAATATAAGATCAAAAGAGAGGGATAGAGTGCCACTTCCTAAATTTTGGGTGATTTCTGGGAGTTGGCAGTGTTCGGAATGGGAGATGACTTATGTATTAGTGAATTACTCCTAGTGATTTATTCATGTATGCAGAATGTGTGATCGGAACTGCGAAGTCATTAGTTAGATATTTCGGGGGTGTAAGATAAATAAATGTTAGGAATACTTCGAAGGTTAGATAAGTAATGATAAAAGTTTGCAATGAAGAAAAGTAGCAAATTACATAATAAAGGAAAAATAAAAATAACACTAAAAATAAGACAAAAATATGTAGATAATTAAAGGGACTCAAAGGTCCTCCTCATCTTCTGGATTTGGTGGTGGGGCTGGTGATGAGATATGGAGGTGTTGGCATATGTGGTGGAGGGTGGCCTCTATCCCATCAAAACGTCGAGTGTTGTCAATGAAATACTACTCGAACTAGTCGAGGCATGCAGAGATATCTGCCCATGATGTTGCTGCATGGGATGGCTACTGTCTCGGAGCTGGTGGGACATCGTCAGTAATATCCTCGGGCTCCCCCTCATCTATGGATGTCGCTAATCGGTATTGACGGGGTCGGTCCCTCGACGATGTTTAATCATCCCCATGTGTATCATCGTCTAGATGCCTTGAGGTACCATGTTACCCATCAGTGTGGGGGAGGTGATCTGATCGTCGGTGTTCAGGAGGTCGAAGTGTCGAGCCAGCCTAGTGATGTATAGCCCTATTGATAGAATTCCCTTTCTGTGTGGCTCTGTTTGGTGCTGGATAGCACAGGCGATGAAATATGCCAAATCGAAAACGTCCCCCTCTGACATGCACGATAAGTAGTAGACATCGTGCTTGTTTACCACGCTGGTGCTTTCACGTTGACCTGTGATAGTGTGGGCTAGGATGGCATGGATATATCTCAGGGGTGGGCCCAGGGCTATTGCCTTCGATCGACTGGGTTTGTAAGCATTCATGGTGGGTGCTAGGCTGCACCAACAGTTAAGGGGGTTGCGGAGGAGTTCTCGGTCTAACTCGGAGAGGTTATTTTCCTCTCTAAATTTGTCTGTATAAAGTCCGAGAGCTATGCCAAATTGGGAAATGCTTAATTGACGTAACATACCCCCTGACTGGAATTGCACTGTTCCCGGCTCGTCAAACTGTGCCATCACTATTTGTAATGTAAAAGTTGTGTAAAATTCTAGTGTTAGCTCCAGGTATGTGGGCTCAATGATTGAGAAGAACTGCTCCCATGGTTCGGTTGAAATAAGGGCCCGGATGTCAGTTGCTAGTCCTATTTGTTCAACGGCGTTCTAGTCAATGCACCTTCCGGTGCCTAAGGGCCGTTCTCGGAATGCCTTATAACGCTCTTCTTGGGTATCTTGAGGGAATCGGAGAAAGGGGTGTCGGAGTTTGGTAGAGGCAGTTTCGGATGATGATCTGGGCCCCTTCCTTTTCTTGCTCGGAACGGATCATTTAGTACGTGATGACGACATAATACCTGAAAAAACACTTCCTTTATATAACCAAGAATTTTCCTAACAATAATCAAAAATCAATAGCCAATATAAATGTTTCTTCAAGAACAAATTCTAAAATCAGCAAACCACAATCTCATTATTCATTAGAATAATTCCTAACTAAAATCATGGCTAATACTAAATTAAATAATAAAGCTATACAAAGAAGTCATGGGAACCAAACATGTTGCATAAAAATCATAATTTAAAGGCTAACTATGATTTGCACTAGAGCATCAATTCTTCAATGAGGAGAGCCAATAAAATCTAACATGTATTAATAGTAAAGCAGAAAATGCATTAAATAATGGAAATCAACAAGAAAAATAGAATAAAGCAACCAAGAAAAATAAAACAACCAAGAAGAACATTAAAGCAAATGTACTGAATAAAAAAAATCATGTTTTAACATAGACTAGACAAAAATTAATATAAACTAAACAATATGAATCAGATTTTTAAGTCAAAAATCAAACACAACTTTAAATAAAGAGGAAAGATGCGAAAATGTGAAGAAAAAGGAACCAGGAGCGGTGGTGGGTGAGGTGCATGGGTGTAGGGACGGCAGTGGTGCTGGTTTTTTCAATGTGGGCACGGCCTGGTAAGGGCGTGGGGTTTTTGAGCACGGTGGTGCTGCGGGCGTGTGGTTGGTTTTGAGAAGAACGGTCGAAAGGAGGTGGGTTGGAGGGGAGAGGGATGATTTGGTGGCCGGATTGGAGAAGGAGGGAGGCTGGAATCTGATTTTAGGGTTTGGATTTGGGGAAGAGGACGATAAGATTAATATTTAGGGATTGAGGCACGATCATTCTCCACGCCCATGTCGTTTTTAAATTTGCCCGTGCTTTTCGCGATTTTGGGTTTTAGGCGCCTTCAGGCGGATTTGCCACGGCCGTATTGACGTTGCCACGCTCGTGTGTTGATTCACATGGTTGGGTCGAACAGGCGTGTGTAGCCCGTGCTCGATAAGTCAGTATGTTCGCACGGTCGTGGGGCACGACCGTGTTGTAATCGTGCTCAATAAGTCAGTAGCTTCACAAGGTCGTGGGCACGACCGTGCAAATCCCATGCTAGACATGTCAGTAGCCTTGCACGATAGAACGGCACGGGCGTGTCTGGTATCCCAGCCCATGTTGTTGAAAAGAATTTTCCCCCTGTTTATGAATGGATCCAGCCACGGCCTTGGTGTGTCCCCTATCTTGTACACGGTCATGGGCACGCCCGTGTTCAAGGCCGTGTTAATAATCCTACATTTCTATTAGATTATTTTAGAAAAATTTTAAAAAGATAAAATTAATATTAGTGAGTTAGCACTCGGGTTGTCTCCCGAGAAGCGCTTTTTTACAGTCTTAAGCTAGACTTTCTCTATTTTTGATTCTAAAAGAGGGTTCGTGGAGTAGAAGCTCCTCTCTCATATCTCTAGATTCAGCATCATTATAAATTTTAAGTCGGTGACCATTTACCTTGAATGTGCCTTTTGTGGGATGAGTTACCTCAATGGTGTCATATGGAAAGATTGTTTTGATCATGAATGGGCCTGACCATCTTGACTTCAATTTTCACGGGAATAGTTTAAGCCTTGAATTGTATAGTAGGACCAGGTCTCCTACTTCGAATTGTTTTGATCACTTAAGACAAGCACTGTGGCATCACTTTGTTGCTTCTTTTATAGTTTTGAGTTTTCATAGGCTTCTGTTCTCCATCCATCTAGCTCGTTAATCTGTATCATTCTTCTCTTTCCTGCAATTGTGAGGTCAGTATTCAAAAATTTTGTTGCCCAAAAAGCTTTGTGTTCTAGCTCAAATGGTAGATGACAGATTTTCCCGTATACAAGTTTGTATGGGGGTGTTCCTTGAGGTGTTTTGAATGCTGTTCTGTAGGCCCATAAAGCATCATCTATTTTAACTGCCCAATCTTTTCTATTTGATTCAATCATTTTTTCTAGAATGCACTTAAGCTCTCGGTTTGCTACCTCAATTTGCCCGCTAGTTTGAAGATGATATGGGGTGGCTGTTCTATGGCATACTCCATATTTCTTTAGAACTTTTCCAAATTGTGTATTATAGAAGTGAGTACCCCTGTCACTAATGATGGCTTTCAGTGTCCAGAATCGGGAAAATAGTTTCTTGAGAAATTTAACTACTACCCTAGCATCATTGGTAGGTAAGGCTTCCGCTTCTACCCATTTTGACATGTAATCAACTGCCACTAGGATGTATTTGTTTCCAAATGAACTATGGAATGGTCCCATAAAATCAATACCCCATACATCAAATATCTCACACGACAACATATATGTTTGAGGCATTTCATCACATTTAGAAATATTACCTGTTCTCTGGCATTTGTCACATGAGGTAACATACCTGTTGGCATCTTTAAATAGAGTGGGCCAGTAAAACCCTGATTTGAGTATTTTGTGTGCTGTTTTAATACCACTGTAGTGTCCTCCTGATGGTCCTGAATGACAATGTTCCAGGATTTTGCTAGCCTCTATCTTTGTGACGCATCTTCGAATTACCTGATCTGCACATATGCGAAAAGAAATGGATCTTCCCAAAAATAATTTTTCACATCAGCAAGGAATCGCTTCTTTTGATTATGTGTGAATTTTCTTGGTAAGATGTTAGCCGTTAAATAATTCGCAATATTTGTGAACTAGGGTACTTTAGAATGTGTTATAGAAAAGAGCTGTTCTTTAGGAAATGAATCATTTATTTCATGTTCATCAAGCTTTTTGGTGTGTGGATTTTCGAGTCTTGAAAGGTGATCTGCCGCAAGATTTTTGGCTCCCTTTTTATCTTGTATTTCCAAGTCAAATTCCTGTAAGAGTAAAATCCATCGTATGAGTCTAGGTTTTGCATCAGGTTTGGTTAAAAGATAACGAAGAGCTGAATGGTCAGTGTAAATGACAACTTTCGATAATATTAGATATTGTCTAAATTTGTCAAAAGCAAAAACTACAGCTAGTAGTTCTTTCTCAGTCGTGGTGTAATTTTCTCGCGCATGTGTTAATGTTCTGCTAGCATAGTAAATTGGCTGAAAATGCTTGTCTCTTCATTGTCCCAAAACTACGCTTACTGCAAAGTCACTTGCATCACACATTAGTTCAAAGGGTAAATTCCAATCAGGTGCGATTATAATCAGTGCATTTATTAATTTATCTTTAAGGACATTGAATGCATCTAAACATTCCTGATTGAAATTAAAAGGAACATCTTTTTCTAGTAATTTTGTCAAAGGCTTAGCTATTTTAGAAAAGTCTTTAATGAATCTTCTATAAAAACCTTCATGTCCTAAAAAACTTCTAATAGCCTTCACTGACATAGGAGTAGGTAATTTTTCTATGGTTTCAACTTTTGCTTTATCTACCTCAATCCCTTTTCTAGAAATCTTATGTCCTAAAACAATCCCTTCTCTAACCATAAAGTGGCATTTTTCCCAATTCAAAACAAGGTTTGTTTCTTCACATCTAATTAGAACTCATTTTAAATTTTTAAGGCAAAGTTGGAAAGAATTACCGAATACCGAGAAATCATCCATAAATACCTCTATGATGTCTTCTACGAGTTCGTCAAAAATTGCCAACATGCAACACTGAAAAGTGGCAGGAGCATTACATAATCCAAAAGGCATTCTATGATAAGCAAACGTACCGTATGGGCATGTAAATGTCATTTTCTCTTGGTCTTCAGGAGCTATGGGGATTTGGAAGTAGCCGGAGAGTCCGTCCAAGAAGCAGTAGTACATATGCCCAGATAGTCATTCTAACATTTGATCAATGAAGGGTAGAGGAAATTGATCTTTTCTGGTGGCATCATTCAGCTTTCTATAGTCTATCTGAGACTCTCCAACTTTAATCGTTCTTGTGGGAATTAACTCATTCTTTTCGTTGGGCACTACCGTCATTCCTCCTTTCTTTGGAACTACCTGCACAGGACTTACCCAAGTGCTGTCAGAAATAGGATAAATTATTCCTGCATCTAGAAGTTTAATTAGTTCAGCTTTGACCACTTCTTTCATGTTAGGGTTTAATCGTCTCTGAGGTTGCACACACGGTTTATATTCTTCTTCCATTAAAATTTTGTGGGTGCAAAACGCGGGGTTTATTCCCTTGATGTCAGAAACTTTCCAAGCTATGGCTTTCTTGTGTTCTCTTAGTACCTTTATCAGCTCCTCCTTTTCCTTGGGTTCTAATTCTAAAGAGATGGTTACTAATAACGTAGAATTGTCCCCAAGGAATGCATATTCTAAATGTTTTGGTAACTGTTTTAATTCCAATTTGGGCGGCTCTTCAATGGGGGGTTTCTGTTTTAATACGTCATCTTCTTCAATGTTTTATTCTTTCATTTGTCTGAATGATGATGTATTCAAACTGATCTCATTACCTTCATCTTCTTCCCCCTCTCCTTAAGGCGGACACAGTTCCATCGTGTCATCCTGCAGGATTTCCTGTAATGAATTTTTAATAATAGGATCAGTAGTGTCAACAAAATAACAGGAATCATCTTGCTCTTTAGAATATCGCATGGCATCATAAATTTGGAAAATAATTTCTTCATCACCTATCCTTAATGATAGTTTGCCATCACCTACATTAATAATAGCTCTAGTAGTGGCTAAAAAAGGACGCCCTAAGATTAAAGGAACATTGATGTCCTCATCCATGTTTAACACAACGAAATCAACCGGGAAAATAAATTTATCAATTTTTACCAAGACATCTTTAATAATTCCTCTAGGATATTTAATAGATCTATCAGCTAATTGAATACTCATCCTAGTGGGGTTTGGTTCCCCAAGATCTAACTGTTTAAACAATCAGTAAGGCATTAAGTTGATACTAGTGCCTAGGTCTGCTAATGCTTTCGTGATGTTTAAACTACCAATTAAGCAAGGAATAGTGAAACTCCCTGGATCTTTTAAAACTCCCTGGATCTTTTAACTTCCGTGGTAGTCAATTTTGTAGAAGGGCTGAACACTCTTCATTAAGCTCCACCTTTGATACTTCCTCAAGCTTCCTTTTGTTTGTGAGAAGTTCCTTTAAGGATTTTGCATACTTTGGCATCTGGGAAATAGCTTCAACGAAAGGCAAGTTAATATGTATTTGTTTAAAGAGTTCAAGGAACATACCATATTGAGCATTCAGTTTTTCTTTCTCCAATTTTTCTGGATATGGAATTTGTGTTCTATTCTCTTTAGGCAATGTATTGTAGTTCTCAACTTCTACACTTTTTTCTTGGTAACCTTATGTGGTGTCTTTCTTTGTGGTTCAACTAGCTCTTTGCCACTCCTTAGTGTGACTGCCCTTACTTGCTCTGTGTCTTTGGAAAAATTTTTCTTCCGTATTTCACATACTATTTCAGTAAGTATTCCAACTGACGTAATGAGCCCTCCAACCTGAGTCTTGATTCCCTTGAGTGAGATTTACTGTTCATCAAGTGTTGCTTCCATCATTTGGAGACGAGAATCTGTAGCTTCCATGAATTTTGTCAGCATCTCTTCAAGGTTTGATGTCTTTTCCTGTGGATAGGGCTAATTTTGGTAAATTGGAGGAGGTTGATGCCTTTGATTTCCTTGATTTCCTTGTCCCCCCATGAAAAATTTGGGTGGTTCCTCCAACCTGCATTATAAGTGTTACTATAAGGATTATTATTAGATCTGAAATTGTCACCTATATAGTTGGTCTGCTCGTTGTCTGCGACCAGTTGGTAGGTGGGTACTCAGAATTCGCCACATTCCCACTCGCTTCACATTGCATGACTGGATGTACCTGCGAAGAACATAAGTTCTTACGCTTTTTATTCATTAACTCCACCTGCGTTGACAGCATGGTCACTGCGTCTATGTTAAAAACTTTGGCTAATTTTGTCAGTTTAGCCCTTGTAATTTGCCATTGATGGGTGTTCAACGACATCTCCTCAATAAAATCGTAAGCCGCTTCAGGAGTTTTGTTATTCAAAGTTCCACCGGCTGATGAATCAATCATTTGCCTAGTTGAAGAATTCACACTGTTGTAAAAAGTTAGGACTTGAAGCCACAAAGGTAATCCATGGTGTGGACATCTTTTTAGGAGGTCCTTGTATCTCTCCCATGCATTATATAATGTTTCTGCGCCATTCTGCATAAAAGAAGATATGTCATTCCTAAATTTGGTTGTTTTAGCTAGTGGAAAATATTTTAAAAGAAATTTTTCGGTCATTTGATCCCATGTGGTGATTGACCCTTGTGGTAACGAGTTAAACCACTGCTTCGCTTTATTCCTTAATGAAAAAGGGAATAACCGAAGATGTATGGCATTATCAGAAACGCCATTTATTTTGAAGGTATCACAGAATTCTAAAAAATTAAATATATGAGTATTTGGATCTTCATCCTGCAAACCATCAAATTGAACAAACTAGTGAATCATTTGTATTGTGTTAGACTTTAATTAAAAATTATTAGCAGCTATAGCAGGCCTGACAATACTAGATTCTGACCCTATCAAATTAGGTTTAGCATAATCATACATAGTATGCGGAGCATTCTATTCTTGCACATTTGGTGGTGGATTGTTTTCGTCCATCCCTTTAGTAGGATTGAATCTTTCTTGTTGTTCTTCTCTTTGGTAGTCTAGAGCTCGTCTAATTTCTCGACGATTTCTTCGAGCAGTAGCTTCAATGTCACTTTCGTATGCTAAAGGGCCTCTCTGGTTTCTTCTAGTCATAAACTAGAGGTACCTGCTAGGAGAAGAAAAAAATTTAGTATAAAAAAAATTTAACTTAAACAAAAATAAAAATAAATTGCGAAATAATAAAATTATGGCTAAAGTAATAGAAATAGAGCTTTCTTAATATTTTAATCTTCCCCGGCAACGGCTCCAAAAACTTGATCGTGCCAAACAGTCGAGTTTTAATATTTATAAAGAATGATCGAACCTGTAGACTAACTATGACAACGATAGAGGCAAGTGCACCTATCGAACTGTAGTATAGTTTAGGCAAGAATATCTTATCGAATCCAAGGGAACCTAAAAGTACTACTACTCACTTTCTTTCTATTATTTAGCCTAAAATATGGAGTGATTGATTTATTAAAACTAATGAAATACTTTAAACTAAATGCAAAGACAAAAGAACGAATTGGAGAAAGACTTTAGGAAAACTCAGTTGATGAAGACGATACCCTTAGGAAGAATCCACCTATGACTTCTTTTATTATTTATTTCCCAAACCATATGATTTCTTTACTTAGCTTGATCCGTGAGACTCCCTAACCTATATTAAACCTTCTCTCGAGGCGAGTAACATCTAACCTTAGGTTATTTAGTGGAACTCTCGTTCTCTTATAATAATCCCCTAAGGAAGAAGTAAATTGATCAATGGATTCCCATATTAGGTTTCACCCTAATCTGACAAAATCTCGTAACCCTATCTCTAGGCGCCCGATCAACTCGGCTCAATTATGCTAGATCTACTCTTAGGTAGGGTCTATTCCTCCTCCACCTAAACAAATCAGATTAAATTAAGCAACAAAATTAAGAACAAAATAAGTACTTATCATATAATTTAGAAATCAAATTACAAAATCCATCATAGGTTTCATCCCCTTCAGGTATTTGAGGGATTTAGTTCATAACTAAATAAGAAAACATCTCAAGAGAAAAGATAACACAAAACATAAGAAATCCCTAAAACCCCCTGAAGGAATTGAAGGAGAGATCCTCCGTCTTGAATAGAGTTCCGGCTTCTTGGGATGGATCAACTGGCTATCTTCAAGTGATTCCCCAAAAGATGAAAGCTTCGGTAAAAGCCTCTGCAAAAAGCTGTCCCCCCTATGAATGCCTGCCTTGGGTTGTTTATATAGGCTTTTGAGATGCTTTACTTGGCTCCTAAGTACCTCTTTCAAATAGAATTACTATTAGGGTGTTTAAGTAGACTTAGGAGCATGTTTCTTTGGCTTCAAGCATCCAATTTTGAGTGAAATTACTATTTTCCACCGCGGGGGCACGGCCAAGGCACACGCCCGTGTAATTCAGGGTTGGGTCGTGCCTTGATTCTGTCGTTTTGGGCACGACCATGTAAGTCGGGATTCAGGCCGTGCTTCAGGTCTATCAATTGGGACATGACCACGTAGATCATCGGGCACGTCCGTGTGTGATAATGAGATGATGCACGATCGTGCAACTCATGAGTTAGGCCGTGCTCTAGGTAATCGGCAAGGCACAATCGTGTGGGCTTTGGGCCAGGCCGTGTCGAATTCTTGGGTTGGCCCAATTTAGTCCATTTTAAGCCAGTTTTGCGTTCTTTTTATCCTTAGGTGCTTTCCTGAGTATAAGACATGAAAAGAAAGGATTACAAGCACCTTTTATATAAATCAAGGGCTAAATTATCCAAAAGCATCCTAAATGTGGGATTAAAATATGTTACTTTTACGGTTTATCAACATTGTCATCACTGGTAGCCTTGAACTCTTCTACCCCATACTTACTGATTTTATCGACCAGAGGCTTGTTCCACAGATTTAAATTTGTAGTCGGAGGCATAGCAGATGTCTAAGGGGGATTAATCGGGGGCGGAGGTTACGAAATAGTCGGGTTATTTCTTACGAATTGAGTGAACCACTCACTCATCATCTGGAAGAAGCTAAACTCATCATCTGGAAGAAGGCTTGTTTAGCTTCTCCCTCTTGATCACTCGTAGCCGATCTCAAATTAGAGAGCGCTGTCACTTGCGTGGGAAGCAGGTGCATTACTTTCTACGTCGCCAGTTACGGCTCTTTCGGGATCCATTTCTATACGAAAATCACATTTTATATGTCAGGATTCATCACACTATCATAGTTCAGATATATGGCATGTATAGCTAGACTCTGACACGCTACATTAGTCCGAGAATCTACTAAACCGTAGCTCTGATACAAACCAAATGTAACACCCCTATCCCGTATCCATCACTGAATTAGGGTTAAGGGCATTACTTGACAAATCAAAAACTTTAACAGACAATTCATAAAAAAATTAAATCATCAATCACAATCATAATGTCCCCTTGTAAGTCATCGAGACCTAACACGTGCTTAGAAACAGGGTCGGGACTAAACCGAAACACATGCAAAAATTCTCAAAAATTTAAAACTTTTCAAAGTTTCAGGGGTTGCACGCCCGTGTTGGCAGGCTGTGTGCCTCCCACGGCCGCATGACACATCCATGTGTCTTCCCCGTGGTCGAACCTGACTTTACTCCACGGCCACTAAGCGCGCCCGTGTACCTTGGCCGTGGTTGATCCTGATTAAACCACACGGCTACCAGGCACATCCGTGTGCCAAGGCCGTGTACACTTAATTAACTACTAACTTAGTTCCACGGTCACTAGGCATGCCCGTGTGCCACAACCGTGTGGCAAAATAGGCTATTTGCAAGGCCAAAATGCCACCCAATTTAGGGTCTTACCTACATGAAAATTACCAATTCAACTTATGCACAATTAGTCACCAAAAACATGTTAAGATAACCATTCAATCTCTATATTCAAATCCAATTCCATTCATGCCAAATTACAAGACTAAAACTCAGGAAAACACAAGCATAATTCATCCATACTTACCTTTCATGAGCTCATTCTTTTGTTAAACATATATGCTGAAAATTTTGTCCATATACTTACCAAAAAATCAACCATTTCATATACTACTAAACCATACCGAATCATGCAACATATAACATATTCATTAAAACATATTATTAACACATCACTAGCCAAATCACATGGCTAAGATCACATCTCATTCTTGACCAAATATCTAGCCTATACATGCCATATTTAGCAATATACATTTTCAAAATGTACCAAAATGAGCTTGGGTAGTGTGATGACGATCCTCGATGGTCCCCGAGCCTTCAGTAGCTTTGACGATCTAGAAAACAGAGAAAAAACACACAGAGTAAGCTTTCAAAAGCTTAGTAAGTTATATACAAATAAACTTAATATTTAAGCATTAAAGACATATGATCAATATGAAATCACTAATAGCTCAATTGCATAGCTATAATTCTTCTTGGCACTTTTATTTAGCCATTCATCATTCAAACTTGCCTATCATCATATACTTGTTAGCTCATATCCTTTCCATTCTTGTATCACATTTACATATGGTTCATTCAAGCATACCTTCACATATTATCTCATCATTTCAATGCACATATTCATCATAGTAAGTTCATATAGACACTTACCTTTCATACACACATAGTGTACTTTTTAAACGTACCTAAAACAAATATACAATTCACATAGTCGTTCGTTTCTCAGACTTTCTTGTTGAACCATTTGAAATCTAATAGGATACTCAGAATGCTCAGAATAGTCGTACAATGCCAACATCCCAGGCGTGGTCTTACATGTAGTCGGATGTCAATGCCACTATCCCAGACAGGGTCCTACATGTAATCAGATATCGATGCCACTATCCCAGATAGGGTCTTACACGTAATCAGATATCGATGCCACTGTCCCAGACAGGGTCTTACAAGTAATCAGATATCAATGCCACTGTCCCAGACAAGGTCTTACACGTAATCAATACAATGCCAATGTCCCAGACATGGTCTTACAATTAAATCCCATATCGATGCCAACGTCGCAGACGTGGTCTTACTCGAAATCTCAAATCAACGCCGACGTCCCGGACGTGGTCTTACATGATATCTCAGAACAAACACCTATGTCATAACATAGTTAATCCCATCTATTTCTATGTTCGAACGGAACTTCTCGAATGTTAACACAATGTCAATCTTATTTTAGAGTTCATATATATATATATATATATACAACATCTCATATGCATTCCTCATTATCCATAGTCATATGAAAATACATAAGTTAATACAAATACATTTATTTATATATCAACTTACCTCGAATTTAGATATTCGTTCGGTCTCGGTTATTCGTCTACTTTCATTTTTCTGCGATCTAAGTCCGTTTTCTTTGATTCTTGATCTATACATATTCAAATTTAAATCTTTTATTCACTAACTCATCCAATTCAATCCAAATACACATATTTAGAGCAATTTACAAATTAACCCTCACATTTGCACATTTTATCACTTTAGTCCATTTTTCTCAAACATCAAATTCAAAAAATCATAATTTAACCATGCATAGATGAATACATATATATATATATATATCATATAAGTCCAAACATTTCATCAAATTCACAATTTAATCCCTCAAATTGCTATTTTCTCAATTTAGCCTTAATTAGCTAAATTCATCAAAAATTCAAGAACAAAACAAGTTCATCGAATACATATCTTTCATTTAACATCATAAATCATCATAAATCACATGAGTTCATCAAACGCTTATTTCAAAAATATCATCAATTCTCAAAATTAAAACATGGGTTACAAAGTTTACAAAGCAACGATTATGAAAATGTAGAAATTATCAAAAACCGAAATCAAACATACCTTGAATTTAGCTTAGAAATGGCCGAATACCCTAGCTTTTTCTTATTTTCTTTATCTTTTCTTTGTTTCGGTTTTAGTAGAAAGATGAACATAAGAATAATGGCTTTTTAATGCCTTTGTTTTATTATGATAATAAATTAATATATAATATTAATTTAACTTATAAAATACACATATAAAATACACATATAAGGCCTCCCTCTTTACAAAGACACATCAAGTTCGCCATTAATCAAATAGAAAGCCACTTTTACCTTTCATGCAATTTAATCCCTTTTCTCAAATTAAACATACAAACGAACAGATTAACTTACGAAACTTTAACACATGCTTAATCATATATCATAGACACATAAAATAATATTAGAATATTTCACTGACTCGAATTTATGGTCCCAAAACCACTGTTCTGACTAGGGTAATAACCAAACTGTTACAAAATCCCTCCTAATCGATATAATCGTGTAGTGGACGTCACCCCCAAGGTTAACATAGTACTTCAATATTCGTACACCCGAGTAAAGAAGGTGGAACATAATTGGTATTTTTCTTCTCGAAAGGAATTGGAACCAAAAAACTAAAGTAGTTTGTTGGAAATCTGATCGGAAAATAATCCGAAAGAAAATCGACGAAAACACACTAGGTTCAATTCCCAGGAAAGATTGGAAGGGTGATATGTTGCAATTTGATATGTCAAATTAGGCTTCCCGTTATACTTAATGAGCTTATTCTCGAGTAATTTTAATGTCTTTTTTTCATAGTTTTCGATTAATTTTCCTTTCTCAGCTTTAATAAAGTCTTCCTACATTTTGTGCTATTTTGATACCTAAATTGGCTAAATGTGTCATTTGGATCCTAATGAATGATTGAGTGGTGTAATAAGTTAAGGATGCTTGAACTTGAGCGAAAATATCACCAAAGGAAAGCGTATCGTAACATCAAAGCATGAAAATCACAATACCTCTAACAAGCCTAAAATGAATAGGAAAAGAAGACACCTACGATGGTATCGCGATACCCACCCTTGGGTATCACAACATCCACCCCTCAAGGACACCCCTATTTGGAGATTGTCGACGATATCGCGACATCCAACCCTACATATTGTGATATCCTGCCTGATACAACAAAAAATTATTGTAAGGGTAGTTTTTGTCCAACAGCCACATCAATCAAAATTAGGCGCTTGGGGGTATTTTGGTCCAAAAGTTAGGGTTGAAATCAACTATTTAAAGCCATCTTTGGCTAAATGAGAAGAGGAAAACTTTCACTTTTGTTTCTATCATTTTTCCTCCTTAGTTTTAGGTTAGGGCTAGGTTTTTCTCTTCTTTTTCTTTTCATTTTTAGTTTAAATTTTCTCTTTTCTTTTTTGGTTAGATTTTAGTTTTGTTGTTTACTTTCTTCCTTATTGTCAAAGATTTTGTAAACAATGATGGGCAAACTTTTAGGCTTCAATGGAACTTCATCAATTGAATGAGCATTTTTTTAAATCATTTGCTTTCATTTTATGCTTACAATATGTTCGATAAAATGCTTGCTTGGAATTTGAGTTTAAGCATGTGCTAAATTTTTAGATGGTTGATTGTTTGGTTGTTTGTTAGTTTAAGTTGATGTTTATTCTTGATTGGTTGGTTCTTCTATTATGCTAAATTTTTAGATGGTTGATTGTTTGGTTGTTTGTTAGTTTAAGTTGATGTTTATTCTGGATTAGTTGGTTCTTCTATTATTTCAAAATTCTTAATACGCTAGAATTGACGTCTCTAGTGGAAAACCTAGATAAACTAGACCAAAAGAAGAGTTTATCCTTAAATAGTTCGATATAATCTTGCCGAGTAGTGAGACCGAGAGGTAATCTATATGCTAGGTGAGACCTAAAGGTAATCTTAGGTGGTATTTGTTAGTCTAGGATGAGACTGATAGGAGATTTCTAACTAAGAGTGGCAACCAATATAATTGGTATAGATTCATTAGTTTAATTAGCACTCAACTAATCAAGCAACCATCGTTTAATCATTTATGTTATCTGAAGGATTAGGAAGAAAGTTTAGCTTAGTTAGTCTAATTAATAGTTTAATTTTAGCTTATAAACAATTTTGTTTGAACTTACACTACTAATTTTCGACTTGATTAGATTAGTAATTGCATAACTTGTAATTAACTTGATAAACACATTTACCCACTTAACAATCCTTTGGGCTTGGGATACTCGAGTGTCCTATCGACATACAAATATTAAAACTGACACTATATGCTTTCACTTAAAACCTGCTCTTTAAATTATTTCATAAAATTTTACGTACGTGCACGGTCGGTCAAGTTGTTGGCGCCATTGACGGGGAGTCGGTGCTAGATTCAACCATTTTTTATTTTCATTACGTGTACTTAGAGATATAATCAAAGAAAGTCAAAGTTATAGATATGACTTTGTTTTTATTTGCAAGTTTTTATTTGTTTCATTCTCTTGTGCTTGTAAGAGGCGTTGTATGACTCGAACTGATAACAGTGTCTTACCATTTGACCCAGAGCCAGAACGAATTATTACACACACGGGGAGGGCACATCATCCTAGAGAAGCCCAACCTTCATAAAGAGATTCGTCTATCGACAACTAACGAGTAAAGATACCACTACCACCACACTTGCCCATAAAGCAACGTACTTTGCCCAATTAGGCGATGCCCAAACTTGATGCTGTTGGAAGAAGCATTAATCACCTGGCGATTAATGCTAAAACTTTGAAATAAAATCGACGATGATCCAAATGATACAAGCGAACCTCCAATTTTAGGGGTTAGTGAATGAGGGTCCGAACCGGCATCTTAAGAGATTTCTAACCATTTGTGATTCCTTTAAGTATAATAGGCTATACGATGACGCCTTCTGTCTTTGGTTATTCTTGTTTTCTCTTATTGATGATGCGTTTGTGTAGTTAGATTCACAACCGATAGATTCCATCAACACATAAGATGAGCTAGCGAGCAAATTCTTGGCAAAATACTTTCCCCCTAGCAAGATAATGAAGCTCTAGATGGACATCATGAATTTCTAGCAATTAGAAAGGAGAGTCACTATACGAGGCTTGGATGTAACATCCCTTACCCATATTCAACGCTGGAACAGGGTACGAGGCATTAACATTATTACAACACAAGCATCCACAAAACTCCAAGTCATAATTTTTCGTCCAAATTTAAAACTATTCATATTCAATCATAAAGTCCCAAATATGAGCCTACGAGGCCCGAAACATGCTTTAGTAGTGGTCTGGGACTAAACCGAGAACTTTAGAAATTTTTACAAAACTTAGAAATTTTTTTGCTTAAAGTAGGGCTCACACGCCCGTTTGGTCCAAGGGACACGCCCGTGCTACAGACCGTGTTCAAATTAGGGAGCTCTCTGACTTGTACTGTAACACCCCTTACCTGTATTCAATGCCGAAACAGGGTACAAGGCATTACTGGACATAAACACAAGCAAACATACATTTTTGAGTTATAAATTTCAATCCAAATTAAAAACTTTTCATACAAATTCATATCGTCCCTAAAACGAGCCTATGAGGCTCAATACATGTTTGGAAGTGGTTCGGGACTAAACCAAGAACTTTAGAAAATTTTGCAAAACTTAGAAAACTTTTCATGTTGTAGGGCTCACATACCCGTGTGGTCTAAGGGACATGCTCGTGCTACAAGCCGTGTTCAAAATAGGGTGCTCTCTGACTTGTGCCACACGACCGTGCCACACGTCCGTGTGCTAGGCCGTTTGGTCGATTTAGTTTTCATAATTTTTTCATAAAATAGGTGCAGACTTCACACGGTTGAGACAAACGCCCGTGTCCAAGGCTGTGTAGCACACACGGTCGAGACGCATGCCCGTGTTTCTGCCCGTGTGCTCAATTTTGGTCATTCTATTTTGCAACAATTAAGGTGTAGGGGACACATGGCCGAAACACATACCGGTGGGGCAGGCTGTGTGTCACACACAGCCTAGACACATGTCCGTGTGTCTACCCGTGTGGAAAACAATAAGGCTATTTACCAAGCCATTTTGCCACCCTTACTTGTACATACATACACAACATCATATTGCACCAATCAAAGCATATTACATACAACCAAATCAGCCACAATCAAGACATCAACACATCATTCACATGCTACCATCTATCATACACAAACATCACATGCTTATCAACCCTAATCATGTAAATTCCCACATCCATAAAAGGCATCATCATATAAATTGCTCATACCAATTGTAGCCAATTTTCAATAGCCTTATACAAAATAAACTTTCAACCAATATAAACACATTTGGCCAAATCAATTATGACACATAACAAAATGACCAAGTCCCCTATACATGCCATAACTCAAAATGTAGAATTCATTGGTACCAAAATAATAATTGATAGTGTGAATGGATCTCTGATGATCTCCAATCCCGAGCTAGTTTGGTGACACTATAAGGTAAGGGAAAGAAAATGGAGTAAGCTATATATCTTAGTAAGTTCATATGCAAATAGTAAACAACATTAACCATACAATTTCCATATAAGTAACATTCCGTATATCAACCTAAATGTCATCAAAACTTCATTTACATAACATACTCAATCACATTCTTACTAATAGTTCATCATATTCCGAATTCATTTCCTTTGAGTTTTTCGTACATACCTGTACCAACTCGTAACATAATCACATACTTTCTCGTCTTTGTGATACCCGTTGAACCACTTGGAATACTATCGGATACACAAAAATATTTGCACATAAGTGCCACATATGTAGTCAATGCCACCACAAATCTCATAATACATATAAGCTCGCTCTCGAGCTACCCTAGGGCCTGCTCACATAAGTTGCCAGTCGAGACGTAGCTACATGGTGCTGCTCACACAAGCTGTCAGGTAGCAGCAACATATGCCGGTATACCCAACCACCGGTAGGACGTACAAGACCAGCATCCGGGACACATAAATCATATAGTCACATGGGTTCCTAGTGAGATGTCCTTGTATCCTAATCTATTCCTAAGGTTCAATTGGATTTCTCTCTTGCCAGAACTTTGTCGAATATGATCATAGATTTAATTATAAATTTAATGCAATATCAAACATTAAAATACAAATATAATATTGCATTATTTACATACGAACTTACCTTGGTACAAAAATAGTAGAATTTGACCTAATCATCAATTACTTTGTTTTTCCCCTAGACTAGGTTCGTACCTCATTTTTCTTGATCTATAATAACAATTTAACTCATTCAATCATCACATTATTCAATTCAGCCCAAAAATCATATTATGGAAAAATTACATTTCCCCCTAAACTTTTGACATTTTATATTTTAGTCCCTAAGCTCGTAAAATGAAATATGTTCAATTTCTTCAATATACAAGCCTAGCCGAACTATTTTTTATGCTCATACCAGCTCACATTTTTGGTACATCACACTTTTACTACATATTTTATAACTTTTACAAATAGGTCCTTTTTGACATTTTTACCGAAAATCACTTAGCAAAAGTTGTTTATCCAACCTCAAATTTGTATAATCCACCATTAAACATAAAAATACACAAATATATAACATGGGTAAAACCATAAACATTAATCATACTCCAAATTAGTACTAAAAATAGGTAGATCGAGTTACAAGGATATCAAAAACATGAAAATCATTAAAAACGGGGCTAGAACGGACTTACAATCGAGCTTGGAAGCTTGAAAAACCCTATTTATGTCTTCCTCTTGAAATTTTTGGCCAACGGGTGAAAGATAAGCTAAAATTGGCTTTTAATTTGATTCTTAATTCATTTAATTAGCCAAACGACCAAAATACCCCTAACTTAAAACATAAAAAATCTCTTACTTCATGTCCATTTTTGTCCACTAACTTAACTAGTAGTCTAATTACCATGTAAGGACCTTCACTTTGAAGTCTCATAGCAATTGGACACCTTAAACAAATAGAACTCAAACTTTGCACTTTTTGCAATTTAGTCCTTTTAACTAAATTGAGTGCCCAAACGTCAAAATTTTCAAATGAAATTTTCACGAAATCACTTCATAAAATTGTAGACCATAAAAATATAATAAAAACTTTTTTACTGCGTCAGATTTTTGGTCCCGAAACCACTATTCCGACTAGACCCAAATTGAGATGTTATACTTCCCTTTTAGGGATTTTCATCCCCAAAAATCTTACCAGAAAATAGGTTTGGGTACTATTTTTGCATAGATTCCTCAGGTTCCCACGTAGCCTCTTCGGCTCCTTGTTGTTTCCACAAAACTTTAACTAGGCCTATGTTTTTATTTCTCAACTGTCTAACTTTCGAGCCAAAATCTTGATCAGTTCTTCACCATAAGTCATATCGGGTCGAATCTCAACCTCTGTCGGAGAAATCACATGTGAAGGGTCTGATCGATAAAGGTGTAACATAGATACATGAAACACGTTGTGGATCCTTTCCAACTCTTTCGGTAAAGCTAACTAATATGCCACCGACCCTATTCTTTCAATAACCTCATACGGCCCAATGAAACGTGGACTTAATTTACCTTTACGAAGAATCTTCTTCCATAGAGATACTTTTAGGAATACTTTATCACCAATTTGAAATTCGATCTCTTTTCTTTTCAAATCCGCATATGACTTCTATCGATCTGAAGCTGCCTTCAACAGTCACGATTTACTTTCACTTTCTCTTTGGTCTCTCTAACCAATTCGACCCCATGTATCTGTTTTTCACTAAGTTTGGTGCAATATAACAGATTTCAACACTTGCGGCCATACAATTCCTCATACGGTGCCATCTTTATACTCTACTAGAAACTGTTGTTATAAGCAAATTCGACTAAAGGTAGATATTTTTCTCAGCTACTTTCGAACTCTAAAACACAATAGTGAAGCATATCTTCGAGAACCTGAATCGTTCTCTTAGATTGGTTGTCAATTTGCAGATGAAATGCGGTACTAAAGTTCAACTTTGTACCCAAAGCTTCTTGCAACTTTTCCAAAATCAAGACGTAAACCTCGGATCTCTATCCGAAATAATAGAAATAGGTACTCCGTGCAACCTCACAATTTCAGCAATGTATAATTTAGCTATAAAATGAGCCGATTTCATCAACCTATTGACAATGACCCAAACAACATCTTTCTTTTTTAGAGTCAAAGGCAAACTCGTTACGAAATCTATCATAATTTTGTCCCATTTCCACTCGGGTACCATCACTGGTTAAAGTAAGCTCGAAGGTACTTGATGTTGGGCCTTTACTTGTTAACAAACTAAACATCTAGAAACAAACTCTAAAATATCCCGTTTCATACCTGACCACCAATACCATTTCTTAAAATCATTATACATTTTTGTACTACCCGAATGAACTGATATGCAACCACAGTGTGCCTCGTGTAAAATCTTCTGAATAAGGTCATCATTTTTCGGTACACATATTCTATCTCGGAACATCAAACAATCATTCGAACCGATCTAAAAGTCTGAATCATTACCAGATTTACACTAAGCTCTTTTAGCTTGCAATTCACTATCACTTTTCTGAGCTTTATAAACTTGTTGAAGAAACACCAGTCTTGCTCTTAACCCAGCTAGAACCGAACCATTATCGAATGGAGTCAACCTCGTATTCATAGTTCTCAAGGCAAACAAGGACTTTCTACTCTAAGCATCTGTGACTACGTTCGCCTTTCCGAGATGGCAGTCAATTACCAACTCATAATCTTTTAGTAACTCGAGCCATCTTCGTTGTAACATCCTGAAATAGGGCCTAAACCAAACAATGGTTGCAAAACCACGAATTCGAGATACAAAAGTTTATTTTGATTAATTTTTATGATTTACCGATTGATTGGTGCATGTGTTAGAGTATCGATAGAAAATTTTATGAATTTCATGTCTAATTTGCTTATTAGGGCTTAATTGTAAAAGTTCATAAATGAGAGTTCTAGATGATAAATGATTAAATTGAAGTGAATATATAAAGTAGGGGTCCTTAAATGGTAATTAGACCATTATATTTTCATGGAAAAAGATGGACATGCATAGGTAGAAATAACTAAAATTTTAATGAAGGGTATTTTAGTAAAATGTCAAAAAAAAAGAAATTAAATGGGAAAAAAGATGTAAAAAGATTGTCATCTTCTTCCTTAGGCCGAAACTTCAAGAGGGGACTCCATAGCTAGGGTTTCCAAGCTTCCAAGCTGTATAATCGAGAAGAACGTGGAATCGACCTTGAACGAGGTAAAGGCAAGGTTAGGGACTAAATTGTAAATTTTACCATATTTTGCACCGAGGTAAGTAGTATGTAAATAATTCATTATCTTTATTGATTTTTTATATTTCAGCATGTTTTATGTATTGTAGATGATTTTTGAATCATAAATTACTATTGAAGGAATGAAATAAAGTATTAAAAAGTGAGATACTTCCTGTTTGAACTTTCGAAATCGGAAGATGTAATTGGTATGTAGCTAGGTCACATGAGTGGTACTAAGTGTAGGCCACTATGTGCATAAGAGAGCTACAATATATATACATATACGTAGCTAGGTCACATGTGTAGTTTCGAGAGTATGCCATGTGTACAAGAAAGCTATACATAGCTAGGTCACTTGTGTGGTATATAGTGTGAGCCACTATGTGTACAAGAGAGCTACGAGAAGACTAGGTCATATGAGTAGTGCTAGGTGAAGGCCACTATATGTACAAGAGAGCTAGAATTATGAGTACAATCGAGTTATGTCACATTAGTGGTACTGAGTGAAGGCCACTATGTGTACAAGAGAGCTTCGACTTCAAAGGTGGGTTATGTGCGAAACCACCGCATATTCATTATTATTCTGAAGCGTTCAACGGGAAAATCGATTAAGTGAAATTATGTGAGACTTTGTAGTGATAAGTATGTATATGCATGTGTAACGTATGAGCAATATGCTCGATATGTAATCGGAAATTGGAAAGATTGTTATAGGTAAGTAATGAATACAACTAAAGTGAGAGAGAGCAAAAATTTACAATAAAACTGTTTTGGACAGCAGCAGTGATGTGAATTTGAAAAATCACAAAAAAATTGTAGAAATTGAATTATAAGTTTTATGAGATATTTATTTAAATCTTATTGAGTCTTTTTTCATATAAAAGAAATAGAGAAAGAAAAGGATTTTTATATTTTGATATATTTAAATTTTTGTGAGACTGGTTCAGAATGATTACGTGATTCCTGTTCTACCTTGGAAAAATTATTAAACATTGTAAAAATTAATTATGGGATATAATTTCTATGCCTAAAATCCTGAATTAGTCTAGTTTCAAATTAATAAAAAAAAAGGTTATATGAATTCTATACGAAGAGAAAATTGATTCGTAGGGAAGGGAGGTCAGAATAGTAGAACAGTGAAATAGGAGAAATTTTAATGAATAAAATGTATGAATTGACAAGACCAAAAATTCTGAAAATTTTATGGTAAGAAGATAAGTGAGTCTAGTTTCAGGGAAAATTTTCAAATCTTAATTTGGAGTTTCGTAGCTCTAGATAAAAATAATTTAGTGACTATGACTCGAATAGATAGCTTGCTCTGAACTTGAATAAATAGTGAATGTGAATGTAGATATGATTGTGTTATTTTGTAAACATGTTAAATCCATTATTTATTATTTATATACTTACTTAATAAGCTATATGCTTACTCTTTTTTTCTTTTCCTTGTCCTATAGTGTCGTCAAGCTACCTCGAGATTCGGTGATCGTCGGAGATCCATCCATACTATCAGCATTTTTTTAGTATTTTGACAAACAATACTTTGGGAATTATGGCATGTATAGAAGGCTTAATATTTTTGTTACTTGTAGTAACGAATTGGGCTAAAATACTAGCCTTTAAAAATTTGGTGGTTTATTTTGCTTATGGGTATGGATAATGTTCAATTTTAATCAAGTTATATGTTTATGATAATGCTTGAATTGGTCGAATGAGAGTGTGATGACTATGTATGGAAAAGTTTTAATATATATAGATGTCCAGTAATGCCTCGTATGCTGTTCTGGCGATGGAACCGGGTGAGGGGTGTTATATTTAGTGGTATCAGAGCATGGTTTAGTCGATTCTCGGACTGACATAGCGTGTGTAAAAGTCTAGCTATACATGCCATAAATATACTGTGATAGTGTGATGACTCCTAACAATTTAAAATATTTTTTTATAGTAAATGGATCCCAACCGAGCTACTACTGACAATGCTGAAATTAATGCGCTGGCTCCCGCGCAAGGGACCGCACCAGTAGAAGATAGATCTAAAACGCGTGGGCAGGGAGAGAGGGCTTGGAAGCCTTCCTCTAAATGATGAGTAACTGGTATACTAAGTTTTTTCAAGCAAATCCGAATGCTCAACCTCCCCCACCCCCTCCCATACCTCAAACGGTTCCTGTAGCTCCCCAAGGCATGGATTTGGTAAATGAACAAGCCTCCGGTCGATAAAATTAGGAAGCAAGGAGCAGAAGAGTTTAGAGCAAATATTGATGATGATCCTGAGAAAGCGAAGTTCTGGCTCGAAAACTCTATTCGTGTGTTTGATGAGCTCTCGTGTATACCAGAAGAGTGTTTAAAATATGCTATATCATTTCTAAAAGATTTGGCTTACCATTGGTGGAAGACTTTAGTAGCAGTGGTGCCAAAAGAAAGGATTACTTGGGTTTTATTCCAGGAAGAATTTAGAAAAAAATACATAAGTCAGCAGTTTATTGATCAGAAACGGAAAGAGTTCATTAAATTAAAGCAAGACAAAATGTCTGTGGCAGAGTACGAGCGTGAATTTGTTAGACTTAGTAAGTATGCCCAGGAGTGCATGTCCACCCAGGTAATTATGTGCAAGAGATTCGAAGATGGGCTTAATGAGGACATTAAAATGTTTGTGGGAGTTTTAGAATTGAAAGAATTTGTGGTATTGGTCGACCGAGCCTTTAAAGTTGATGAATTAAAAAAAGAAAGAAGGAAAGCTGCTATCGAGGCCCGAGATACAAGAAAGAGATTGATGAGCAAGTCATTCCAAACCCAGTCAAAAAGGCCCAGAGAGATGAATTCTCGAAGGACAGCTTCAGCTGAGTATTCACATCGAGACCGTGGGAAATAGTATTTGGGCTCTAAAACTCAAGCTACTTCAGTAGAAAGTGTGGGAAATATGAAGTCTAGTAAACTTGAGTGTCAGAATTGTGGTAGGCAACAATTTGGTGAGTGTTGGGGAACTAGTCGAGCTTGTTTCATGTGTGGTTCTCGCGCGCATTTTATTACAGATTGTCCGGAGAAAGCTAAGGAAGAAAAATTTCAGAGTGCTAGAAAAACTAACACTACTAATAAAGGTAGACCTTCGAGAAATATCAGAAGTGGAGCTAGCAGTAAAAGTGTGATTAAAGACATAGCTGCAAGATCAGAAGCTAGAACACCTTCTAGGACATATGCCATTTGAGCTCGTGAAGAGGCATTCTTCCTCGATGTAATTACGGGTACATTTTCTCTACATGATATTACTGTTGTTGCTTTGATTGATCCGGGTTCGACCCATTCCTATGTTTGTTTAAAATTGATGACTAGTATAAGTATGCCTATAGAATCTACAAAATTTGTGATTAAAGTATCGAATCCATTAGGCAAGCATATGTTAGTAGATAAAGTATGTAGAAATTGCCCTTTAATGATTAGAGGTCATTGTTTTCCGGCCAATCTCATGCTATTGCCATTTGATGAGTTTGATGTGATTCTTGGTATGGATGGGCTGACTGCACATGCTGTGATAGTGAATTGTGGGAAGAAATTTATTGAGCTAAAATGTTAAACTGGTGAAATTCTTCGGGTTAACTCAGATGAGTCAGATAGTTCATTTGCTATGATTTCTATTATGTCTGCTCAGAAATTTTTAAGAAAAGGGTATGAAGCTTATCTTGCTTTTGTGTTAAATACTAAAGATCTAAAGCTGAAAATTGAGTCAGTGCCAGTGCTATGTGTGTATCCAGATGTGTTTTCAGAAAAATTACCAGGTTTTCCTCCTGTTAGAGAAGTTGAGTTTGGTATTGAGTTGATTCCAGGTACCACACCCATTTCTATTGCTCCATATAGAATGGCCCTATTGGAATTGAAAGAATTAAAAGGTCAGCTACAGGAATTAACTAATAAAGTCTTTACAAGACCTAGTTGTTCACCTTGGGGTGCACCAGTCCTATTTGTGAAAAAGAAAGATGGTTCGATGAGATTGTGCATAGATTATTAGTAACTTAACAAGGTAACAACAAAGAACATGTACCCACTACCTAGAATTGATGATTTATTTGATCAATTGAAGGGAGCCACTGTGTTTTCTAAGATAGAATTGAGATCCGGATACTATCAGTTGTGAGTTAAAGAGTCAGATGTTCCGAATACTGCTTTCCGGACTAGGTATGGTCATTATGAGTTTCTTGTGATGCCATTTGGCTTGACAAATGCCCTTGCCATTTTCATGGACTTAATGAACCGAATTTTTAGACCTTACTTGAATAAGTTTGTAGTCATGTTCATTGATGATATCTTGATTTTTTCTCTTGATGAGACTGGGCATGCAAAGCATTTGAGAATTGTCTTACAGACTTTGAGAGATAATCATTTGTATGCCAAGTTAGCAAAAGTGAGTTCTGGCTTCGAGAAGTCAGATTCCTTGGACACATTGTCTTAGGTGAAGGTATTAGAGTTGACTAGAGCAAGATCTCAACCATTGTTTAGTGGAAGCCTCCCAAGAATGTATCTGAGGTTAGAAGTTTTTTGGGATTAGCTAGTTATTACAGATGATTTGTAGAGGGATTTTCCATGATAGCTACTCTATTGATGAGATTGCTACAGAAAGATGTCAAATTTGAATGGACTGAGAAGTGTCAGTAGAGTTTTGACAAGTTAAAGGCATTGTTGACTGAAGCTCATGTCTTAGTAGAACCAAAACCAGGTAAAGAGTTTGTGATTTACAATGATGAATCCTTAAATGGATTGGATTGTGTACTTATGCATGAGGGTAAAGTAATTGCTTATGCCTCTAGACAGCTAAAACCACATGAGAAAAATTACCGACGCATGATTTAGAGTTAGCTGCCATTGAATTTGCTCTGAAAATTTGGAGACATCACTTGTATGGCGAGAGTGCCGAATATTCACTGATCATAAAACCTTGAAATACTTGATGACTAAGAAAGACTTGAACCTGAGGCAAAGAAGATGGTTAGAGTTGATTAAAGATTATGAGTTAGTGATCAATTATCACCCGGGTAAAGCAAATGTTGATGCTGATGCTTTGAGTAGAAAATTTTTATTTGCATTGAGAGCTTTGAATACTAGCTTGTATTTATCAGATGACAGTTTCATTATAGCTGAGTTGAAAGCTAAACTGATGTTTTTTGAAGAAATCCGTGAAGCTCAGAAAGATGACAGTGAGTTGCAAGCTAAAAAAGCTTAGTGCGAGTTAGGTGTAGAGTTTGAGTTTCAGATCGATTCTGATGGTTGTTTTTTGTTAAGAGACAGAGTATGTGTACCGAAGAATGACGAGCTTATTCAGAAGATCTTACAGGAAGCACATAGTAGTTCTTTGTCTATTCACCCAGGTAGTACAAAGATGTATAATGATTTGAAGAAAATATATTGGTGGGTAGGAATGAAAAGAGATATTTCAGAGTTTGTTTCTAGATGCTTGATCTGTCAGCAAGTAAAGGCCGAACATCAGGTACCTTCAGGTTTATTGCAGCCTGTGCTAGTCCCTGAGTGGAAATGGGACCGAGTTACTATGGATTTTGTGATAGGATTGCCATTGACACCTGGAAAGAAAGATGTAGTATGGGTTGTAATTGATAAGCTAACGAAGTTGGCTCATTTTATCCCAATTCGTATGGATTATTCACTTGATAAGTTGGCCGAATTATATATCTCAGAGATAGTCAGACTACATGGGGTACCATTATCGATCATTTTAGACAGAGATCCGAGATTTACTTAACAATTTTGGAAGAAGTTACAGGAAGCTTTGGGCACAAAGTTGACTTTAAGTATAACTTTTCATCCTCAGACCGACAGTCAGTCAGAGAGAGTAATTCAAGTGCTTTAAGATATGCTTAGATGCTGTGTACTAGAATTTCAAGGTAGTTTGGAAAAGTATTTACCATTAGAAGAGTTTTCCTACAATAATATTTATCAGTCGAGTTAAAAGATGGCACCTTATGAGGCTTTGTATGGACGCAAATTTCGTACACCTTTATATTGGACAGAGCTTAAGGAAAATCACATTCATGGGGTCGATTTAGTTAAAGAAATAGAAGAGAAAGTAAAAGTCATCAGAGATTGCTTGAAAGCGACTTGAGATAGATGCGAATCATATCTGATTTGAAGAGAAAAGGGATTGAATATCATGTTGGTGACAAAGTGTTTTTAAAAGTATCCCCATGGAAGAAAGTTCTCAGATTTGACAAGAAAGGCAAACTAAGTCCACGATTTATTAGGCCGTTTGAGGTTACTAAGAGAGTTGGGCCACAGCATATCGGTTATCTTTGCCAACTAAGTTAGAGAAGATTCATAATGTGTTCCATGTATCCATGTTACGTCGTTACCGTTCTGATTCATCACAAGTGATTTCTTAGATGGAGGTTGAGATTCAGCCAGATATGACTTACGAAGAGGAACCAGTTAAGATTTTAGCTCGAGAGGTCAAGCAACTAAGGAACAAAAATATCGCACTTGTGAAAGTATTATGGAATAGACATGGGGTAGATGAGGCTCCATGGGAGCCTGATGAGGCTATGCGAAAATAGTACCCAAACCTCTTCACAGGTAAGATTTTTGGGGACGAAAATCCCTAAAGGGGGAGAAATGTAACATCCCGAAATAAGGCCTAAATGAAATAGTGGTTGTGAAACCACAAATTTGAGATAGAAAAGTTTATTTTGATTAATTTTTATGATTTATCGATTGGTTAGATGCATGTGTTAGAGTATCGATAGAAAATTTTATGAATTTCATTTCTAATTTGCTTATTAGGGCTTAATTGTAAAAGTTGATAAATGAGAGTTCTAGATGCTAAAGGATTAAATTGAAGTGCATATCTAAAGTAGGAGTCCTTAAATGGTAATTAGACCATTATATTTTCATGGAAAAAGATGGACATGCATAGGTAGAAATAACTAAAATTTTAATGAAGGGTATTTTAGTAAAATGTCAAATAAAAGAAATTAAATGGGAAAAAGATGGAAAAAGGTTGTCATCTTCTTCCTTAGGCCGAAACTTCAAGGGGGGACTCCATAGCTAGGGTTTCCAAGCTTCCAAGCTCCATAATCGAGAAGAACGTGGAATCGACCTTGAACAATGTAAAGGTAAGGTTAGGGACTAAATTGCAAATTTTGCCATATTTTGCACCGAGGTAAGTAGTATGTAAATAATTCATTATCTTTATTGATGTTTTTATATTTTAGCATGTTTTATGTATTGTAGCTGATTTTTGAATCATAAATGACTATTGAAGGAATGAAATAAAGTATTAAAAAGTGAGATACTTCCTGTTTGAACCTTCGGAATCGGAAGATGTAAATGGTATGTAGCTAGGTCAAATGAATGGTACTAGGAGTAGGCCACTATGTGCACAAGAGAGCTACAAGATATATACATATACGTAGCTAGGTCACATGTGTAGTATTGAGAGTACGCCATGTGTACAAGAAAGATATACGTAGCTAGGTCACATGTGTGGTATATAGTGTGAGCCACTATGTGTACAAGAGAGCTACGAGAAGGCTAGGTCATATGAGTGGTGCTAGGTGAAGGCCACTATATGTACAAGAGAGCCAGAATTATAAGTACAATCGAGCTATGTCACATGAGTGGTACTGAGTGAAGGCTACTATGTGTACAAGAGAGCTTCGACTTCAAAGGTGGGCTGTGTGCGAAACCACCGCGTATTCGTTATTATTCCGAAGTGTTCAACGGGAAAATTGACTAAGTGAAATTATGTGAGACTTTGTAGTGATAAGTATATGTATATGCATGTGTAACGTATGTGAAATATGCTCGATATGTAATCGAAAATTGGAAAGATTGTTATAGGTAAGTAATGAATACAACTAAAGTGAGAGAGAGCAAAAATTTACAATAAAACTGTTTTGGACAAAAGTAGTGACATAAATTTGAAAAATCACCAAAAATGGTAGAAACTGAATTATAAGTTTTATGAGATATTTATTTAAAGCTTATTGAGTCTGTTTTCATATAAAAGAAACAGAGAAAGAAAATGATTTGTATATTTTGAGATATTTAAATTTTTGTAAGACTGGTTCAGAATGATTACGTGATCTCCTATTTTTCCTTAGAAAAATTACTAAAAATTGTAAAAAACTAATTATGGGATATACTTTATATTCATAAAATCCTGAATGAGTCTAGTTTCAAATTAACTAAACAAGAAGGTCATCTGAATTCTGTATGAAGAGAAAATTGATTTGTAGTGAAGAGAAGTCAGGATAGTAGAGTAGTGAAATAGGGGAAATTTTAATGAATAAACTGTACTAATTGGAAAAAAAATATATTTTTTGTAAATTTTATGGTAAGAATATAAATAAGTCTAGTTTTAGAGAAAATTTACAAATCGTAATTTGGAGTTTTTAGCTCTAGATAAAAATAATTTAGTGACTATGACTCGAATAGACAACTTGCTCCAAACTTGAATAAATAGTGAATTTGAATGTTGATATGATTGTGTTATTTTGTAAACATGTTAAATCCATTATTTATTATTTATATACTTACTTACTAAGCTATATGCTTACTCTCTTTTTTTTTCCTTGTCATATACTGTCATCAAGCTACCTCCGGATTCGGTGATCGTCGGAGATCCATTCACACTATCAACATTTTTTTGGTATTTTGAAAACAATACTTTGGGAATTATGGCATGTATAGAAGGCTTAATCGTTTTGTTACTTGTAATAACGAATTAGGCTAAAATACTAGCCTTTAAAAATTTGATGGTTTATTTTGCTTATGGGTATTGATAATGTTCAATATTAATCAAGTTATATGTTTATGATAATGCTTGAATTGGTCGAATAAGAGTGTGATGACTATGTATGGAAAAGTTTTAATTTATATGGATTTTCATTTTAAATTTTGTACAATTGCTTGAATCATGTCCGATAATGCCTCGTACCCTGCTCTGGCGATGGAACCGGGTCCTTTGTCGCAAGTTCAAATCCTTTTGAGTCATCAAATACTTCAAACTCTTGTGGTTAGTATATATGTGGCACTTCTCACCGTACAAATGATGATGCCAAAATTTCAAAGCAAAAACAATGGTGGCCAATTCCAAATCGTGCGTCAGATAATTCTTCTCGTGTGGTTTCAACTGTCTCGAGGCATAGGCTATCACTTTTCCCTCTTGCATCAACACATATCCTAATCCATTCTGTGACGCGTCACTATAAATTACGAACTCTTTTCCTTGTTCAGGTTGCACTAAAACAAGTGCCTCAGTCAATAATGTTTTCAACTTCTCAAAGCTTTGTTGACATTTTTCTGACCATTCAAACTTAACATCCTTTTGCAACAGCTTAGTCATAGAAGTAGTAATCATCGGAAATCTTTTGGCAAAATGTAGGTAATAACCGGCTAAGCCCAAAAAGTTTCGAACCTCAAATACATTTCTTGGCAGTTTTCAATCAACAATTGCTGAAATCTTATTTGGATCTACTCGAATACCATCTCCAAAAATAATGTCTCCCAAAAATCCAACTTCTTGGAGCCAAAACTCACTTTTACTGAAGTTAGCAAACAATTTCTTATCTCTCAAGGTCTGCAATACAATTCTTAAATGTTCGACATGCTCAGAATCATCCCGAGAATAAATCAAAATGTCATCGATGAACACAACCACAAACTTTTCTAAGTACGGTCAAAAAATTCAATTCATCAAATTCATAAAAAATAGCAGGAGCATTAGTTAGTCCGAAAGGCATGACAAAAAATTCATAGTGCCAGTACCTTGATCTAAAAGCGGCTTTCGGCACGTCTGATTCTTTAAATCTCAACTGGTAGTAGCCAGACCTCAAATCAATCTTTGAAAATACTATTGCCCCTTTCAACTAATCAAACAAGTCATCAATTCTTGGTAAAGGATACTTGTTCTTTATAGTCACCTTGTTGAGTTGTCAGTAATCAATACAAAGTCTCATGGATCCATCTTTCTTCTTGAAAAATAACACCGGTGCACCCCATGGTGAGAAATTCGATCTTGCAAAACCCTTATCTGTCAACTCTTGCAACTGAGCTTTCAATTCTTTCAATTTGGTCAGAGCCATTCTATATGGAGCGATCGATATCGGTGAAGTCCCTGGTACTAAATCAATACTAAACTTAACCTCTCTGATCAGAGGTAACCTAGGTAACTCTTCTGGAAACATATCTGGATATTCACAAACTATCGGTACTGATTCAATCTTTATTTTAGACACTTTTATATTCAAAACATAAGTTAGATAAGTTTCACAACCCTTTCTCACATATCTTTAGGTAGTCATTGAAGAAATCACATCAGGTAACTCACCCGACTCATCTGAATCAATTCGAAGAATTTCACCATTCTCACATTTTAATGCAATACTACAATTCACTACAACATCATGCAGTGTCAACCGATCCATACCCAAAATAACATTAAACTCATCAAATGGCAACAACATTAGATCAGCCATAAAACAATGACCTCGAATCATCAATGAACAATTCTTGCAAACTTTATCAACTAGCACATATTTTCCTAAGGGGTTTGACACTTTAATTACAAATTCAGTAAACTCAACAGGCAAGTTCTTACTAGCTACCAGTTTCATGCAAACATAAGAATGAGTCGATCCAAGATCTGTAACAGCCCGATTTAGACCCTAGTCGAAATAGTGGTTTCAGAACCACAAATCTAAATCAAAAAATATATTTTAATATGATTTTTTGTTTTTACGACATGACATTTGATATGTGTGAAAATTTCGTATAAAAATTTAATCATTTGTGTGGTTAATTTGCAAAAAAGGACCAAATCGCAAAAAATGCAAAAGTGGCCTTCTATTTGATTAAGTGCTGAATTATTGTGTTTTATTAATTGAGAGGTCCTTATGTTGTAATTGGACCATTGCTATGTGGAGTGGACAAGTATAGACATTAGTTAGTGGAATTTTAATGAGTTTATAAAGGTTAAATATGGTATTTGATTAATAATGACATTAATATTAAAACAAAGTTAAAAATTTGTTCATAATTTGTGTCCTTTCACCGAAAATTAAAGAATAAACCTAGGGCTTGAGCTTTTAAGCATTCGGCACATCTATAGCTTAATCAAGGTATGTTTTTCCTTCTGTTTTTGATAATATTTACGTTTTTGTGATCGTTGCTTTGTGTTCTTTCAAGCCCATACCTCAATTTCTAAATTTGATAATGATTTTGATATGTGCCATTGATGAATATGTGAGCTTTTTATTGATAGTTGGTGAAATATGAAAGCTTGATGAATGATAAATATGTTTTGTATTTGAAATTTTTGATGAAATTGATTATTAAGGGCTAATTTATGAAAATGTAAATTTTAGGGGCTAAAATGTGAAATAAATAAAAGATATGAGCCGCTAGGGACTAGTGTTAAATTTGGCTAAGCTTGGGTGTGAAAATTATGTGTATTTTGTATAATTGTGAAATAGGGACTAAAATGTCAAAATATGGAATTATGGTGGCTAAAGTGTAAAATGTTTTAACTATGTGTTGTGGATTGTTTTGGATGAAAATGTGATTGAATGAGTTGAATTTGATATTATATAGATCAAGAAAAGAGAGATTTGGACTGAGATCAAGGCAAGAACAAAATGCTCGATTGATCGACTAGTGTTATTATTTTTGCATCCGAGGTAAGTTCGTGTATAATACGAATTATTTAAACAATGTTCACCTATTATGAAATGAATAAAAATGTGATTGTTGAGTTAGTAATGCGATATGTGAGTTCGAAGATATGTGGCACTAAGTGTGCGTGAATAGAATAGTTACTATGATGAATTGCACTAAGTGTGTGAAATAAAGAAATGTATCGACTGTATTGGTTGGCACTGTGTGTACGAAACCGAGACATCTTCGATTTAATGTGATGGCATTAAGTGTGCGATATTATTGTAGCTTCGGCTAATTAAATGGCATTGAGTGTGCGAGTTCATCGAACATTTAAAGAGGACCGAATGAATTATGGCTTGGAGTATTGAGTGGTAAATGTGATAGATAAATACGTGATGGTACATGTATGTACAGAACCTATGTGGTTGATGATTTTATGTAGGAGATCAATGGATGAATGTGTGAATGAATGATGAAAAATAGATAGTTTGAGTAGCATTAAAAATGCTTGTACTTGAATTTATAGATATGGTATGAAAGTGAGCAATAGCTAGGGGTGATATTGAGAAGTGATGTGAATTGAATCAATTGATAGTTAATTTTGGTTATTGAATCTAAATTGTTGAGTTAATTGTGTTATATTACGAACTTACTAAGCTTTAAAGCTTGTTGTGTGAAATCTTTCTCTATTATATAGTGCCATTAAAGCTAGCTCGGATTCGGGGATCACCAGCAACTCAATCACACTATCAGACATCTATTTTGGTACCTTTTTGGAAGTTGTATATATGGTCTATGGCATGTATAGGCTAGTAAGATTGTGGAGTGATTTTGGTACATATTTTGTTATGTGATAATGGTGTAAGTAATGCATAAATATGGTATTGTGTGAATGGCCATTAGGGGTATGTTATGGTGATAATGAAATGGTATATTTCATACTTGATTTGGTAGTTCAGAATGGTGATCGAAATGTATGTTTATTGATGTTGGAATTGAGCATGTAGGGTTGACCCAATTTGGGTGGCAATTTGGCCTTGTAAATGGCCTATTATTGTCCACACGGTGAGCACATGGGCGTGTGTCTCGCCTGTGTCCATCACCGTCCTTATTTGATGCAGGTCAGACTTGCACACGAGCTAGACACATGGGCGTGTGACAAGCCGTGTAATTCAAGTCAGGATTGAACATGGGCGTGTGAAAGGCGTGTGAATATAATTAGAGTTGCATACGAGGTAGGACATGGTCTGAGGCATTGCCATGTGAGGCACACGGTCTAGCCACATGGGCGTGTGCCCTGTTTAAGATGAATTTTTTTCTAAGTTTTGTAAAGTTTCTGTATAAGATCGATTTAGTCCCAAACCCTCTTTAAAGCATGTGCAAGGTCTCGTAGACCTACTAAAGGGACTTTTTGCTATTGATTACTATGATGTGTTTATGTGTGAGCCATGGTGGTATAAATATTATGATTTGATTGGGAATACCTCGTAACCTTATTCCGGCAGTGGATACAGGTTATGGGTGTTACATTTTATTGGTATCAAAGCTGCGGTTTTGTTGATTCTAGAACTAACGTAGCGTATGAGAGTCTAACTATACATGATATGTATATAATTGCGATAGTGTGATTGACTGTTAAAAATGTGTTTTCGTATAGTAAATAGATCTGATCGAGCAGTTGCTAATGATGTTGAGAGTAATGCGCCTATTCCCGCTCAAGGGATAACACCGGCTGAATCTAGGCCGATTGCTAGTAGTCATGAGGGAGAGGCAAAGCAAGCCTTCTTCCAAATGATGAGTGAGTGGCTTATAAAGTTCATTCGAACGAATCCACCTGCTCAACAACCTCCACCCCCGCATGTTCCTATAGCGCCACAAGTTATAGGCCCGATTCGATTGAGTAAACCTCCAGTTGATAAAATTCGTAAGTATGGGGCCGAAGAGTTCAGGGCCACAGTTGATGATGATGCCAAGCAAGCTGAATTCTGGCTTGAGAATACCATTAGAGTGTTTGATGAATTATAATGTACTCCTGATGAATGTCTTAAGTGTGTTGTCTCACTATTGAGAGATACGATGTATAATTGGTGGAAAACATTAATATCTGTGTTTCCGAGAGAACGAATTACCTAGGATTTCTTCCAAATTGAATTCTAGAAGAAATATATCAGTCAATGGTTTATAGATCAAAACGTAAAGTGTTCCTTGAGCTGAAATAGGGTTGTATGTTTGTTACGGAATACGGGCGAGAATTTGTGAGATTGAGCCAGTATGCACGAGAATATGTTTCGATAGACACTACTATATGTAAATGATTCATAGAAGGGTTGAATGAAGACATTAAACTTCTGGTCAGAATTCTTGACTTGAATGAATTTGTGGTATTGGTTGAAAGAGCTTGTAAAGTCGAGGAGTATAGTAAAGAAAAGAAGAAAGCAGATTCAGAAGTTAGAGAAGAGAGAGAAAAAGGTCGATGAGTAAGTCGTATCACACTTCATCAAAGAGATTCAGAGATGCAACTAATCGCTCAAATGCTTCGATTGGAAATTTGAATAGAGATCGTGTGAAACAATATACGAGTTCTAAAGCTCAAATTCCAATGGAATCAAGTGTTGGCAGTGTTAGAAACAATAAGCCTGAGTGTAGACAGTGTGGAGACATCATATTGGTGAATGCTGGGGCAAGTATAATAATAGAGTTTGTTATAAATGTGGATCACGAGATCATTTCATTCGATATTGTTCGGAGTTGGCTAAAAAAGATAATGTTTAGAGTGCAAGGCCAAGTAATACAATAGCTAAGGGTAGACCACCCAGAAATACAGGAAATGTGAGTGGTAGTTAGAAAGGAATAATGGATACAGCTGTGAGATTGAGACGAGAGCACCTGCCAGAGCCTACGCTATTCGCGCTCGAGAAGAAGCGTCATCTCCAGACGTCATTACTGGTACTTTTACTCTTTTTGATACTGATGTGATTGCATTGATAGATCCAGGATCTACTCATTCATATGTGTATGTGAACCTAGTATCTAGTAAGACTCTGCCTGTTGAGTCTACTGAGTTTGTAATTAGAGTATCGAACCCCTTAGACAAGTGTGTTCTAGTTGACAAAGTGTGCAAGAATTGTCTGTTGATGTTTCGAGATATTTGTTTCTCGGCTAATTTGATGCTATTACCCTTTGATGAATTTGATATAATTCTAGGTATGGATTGGTTAACTTTGCATAATGCTATTGTGAATTGCAAACGAAAGATTATTGATTTGAGAAGTCAAAATGGTGAGATAGTTCGAATTGAATCCAGTGATTTGAATGGGCTACCAGCTGTAATATCTTCGATAAAAGCTTTGAATTGTGTGAAAAAGGGATGTGAAGCTTTTCTTGCGTATGTGATTGATACAAAAGTGACAGAAAAGAAAGTTGAATCTGTGTCTGTGGTTTGTGAGTTTCTGATGTATTTCCTGAAAAATTACCAGGATTACCTCAGATACGAGAAGTTGAGTTTGGCATTAAGTTAGTGCCGGGGACGACCCCTATCTCAATAGCTCCATATAGAATGGCTCCGACAGAATTGAAAAATTTGAAGTCTCAGTTGCAAGAGTTGACAATAGAGGATTTGCTCGACCAAGTCTCTCGCCCTAGGGTGCTCCTGTGTTGTTTGTGAAAAAGAAAGATGGCACTATGAGGATGTGTATTGACTATCGATATAAGTACCCTCTACCTTGAATTGATGATTTGTTTGATCAGTTAAAAGGGGTTACAGTGTTTTTGAAAATAGATTTGAGATCGAGATATTATCACTTGAGAGTCAAAGAATCAGATGTGCCAAAAACTTCTTTCAGAACAAGGTACGAACATTTTGAATTTTTAGTTATGCCTTTTGGACTAACAAATGCTCCTGCAGTATTTATGGAGTTGATGAATAAGATATTCAGACCTTATTTGGATCAATTTGTTGTTGTGTTTATTGATGATATTTTGATTTATTCTTGTGATGAGACGCAACATGCCAAGCATTTGAAAATCGTATTACAAACTATGCGTGAGAAGCAATTGTATGCAAAGTTTAGTAAATGTGAGTTCTGGTTGCGCGAGGTTGGTTTTCTAGGACATATAGTGTTAGCTACGGGAATACGAGTTGATCCGAGCAAAATTTTAGCAATTTTAGATTGGAAACCTCCGAGAAATGTATCTGAAGTCTGTGGTTTTCTGAGACTAGCAGGATATTATTGATGGTTTGTGAAAGGCTTCTCGATAATTGCAACTCCGTTGACGAAATTACTACAGAAAGATGTTAAATTTGTGTGTGGTTGGAGAAGTGTCAACAGAGTTTTGAACAGTTGAAAGCATTGTTGAAAGAGGCACCAGTGTTAGTTCAACCTGAATCGGGTAAAGAGTTCATAGTTTATAGTGATGCATCATTGAATGGTTTAGGATGTATGTTGATGCAAGAAGGCAAAGTTATAGCCTATCCTTCGATGCAGTTAAAACCGCATGAAAAGAACTACCCGACACACGATCTTGAATTAGTAGCTATTTTATTTGCATTGAAGATTTGACGTCACTATTTATTTGGTGAGAAGTGTCACATATATACTGATCATAAGAGCTTGAAATATCTAATGACTCAAAAAGAATTGAATTTGCAACAGCGGAGATAGTTAGAATTGCTAAAAGATTATGAATTAGTAATAGACTATCATTTGGGAAAAGCTAATGTTGTTGTTGATGCTTTGAGTCAAAATTATTTATTCGCTTTATGAGCAATGAGTACTCAGATAGAATTGTGTGATGATGGTTTGGTTTTAGCCGAATTGAAAGCAAGACCATTGTTTTTATAGTAGATTTGTGATGCTCAAAAAGTTGACAATGAAATGCTAATGAAACGAGTTCAGTGTGGTTTGAATTGTAATTCAGAATATCGAGTTGATGATGATGATTGTCTGAGATTCCGGCATCAGATTTGTGTTTTGAGAAATTCAGAGTTGATTTAGTTGATTTTGAACGAAGCTCATAACAGTCGTTTATCGGTTCATCCGAGAAGTACAAAAATGTTTAATGATCAGAAATAGTATTATTGGTGGCCTAGAATGAAAAGAGATATCTCTGATTTTGTTTCGAGATGTTTAGTCTTTTAGCAAGTCAAAGTTGAACATCAGGTACCTTTGGGTTTATTACAACCAATCATGATTCTTGAGTGAAAATGGGAGAGAATCACGATGGACTTTGTGTCGGGCTTACCTCTATCTTCGAGAAAGAAAGATGTAATATGCGTGATAGTTGACAGATTAACGAAATCAGCTTATTTTATTCCGGTGAGAACAGATTATTAACTTGATAAGTTAGCCGAATTGTATATTTCTAAGGTTGTGATATTGCACGGGGTACCATTATCCATTGTGTCTGACATAGATCCGAGGTTTACTTCGCGATTTTGGAAGAAATTCCAAGAGGCTTTAGGTATGAAATTGCATTTCAGTACTGCATTTCATCCGCAAACGGATGGTCAATCCGAGCGGATCATTCAGATTCTCGAGGATATGTTGAGATGTTGTAATCTTGAGTTTGAAAATACGTGGGAAAAGTATCAGCCATTGATTGAATTTGCGTATAATAATAGCTTTCAATCAAGCATTAAAATGGCACCATATAAGGCTCTTTACGGTCGTAAATACAGAACTCTATTATATTGGACTGAGCTTAGTGAGAATAAGATTTACGGGGTTGACTTGATAAAAGAGACTGAGCAGAAAGTGAAAGTGATCCGTGATAGTTTGAAAGCAGCATCTGATCGACAGAAATCATACGCAGACTTGAAACGAAAAGATATTGAGTTTGAGTTGGGGATAAAGTGTTTTTGGAAGTGTCTCCGTAGAAGAAAGTACTTCGTTTCGGCAGAAAAGGCAAGTTGAGTCTGAGATTCATCGGGCCGTATGAGATTATTGAACGTATCTGGCCAGTTGCTTATAAATTGATGTTGCCACCTGAGCTAGAAAAGATTCATAATGTGTTTCACGTATCGATGCTTTGACGATACAGATCTAACCTATCGCATGTGATCGCCCCTACTGAAGTTGAGATTTAGTTTGATCTATCGTATAACGAAGAACCAATTAGAATTCTGGCTTGAGAGATGAAAGATTTGAGAAATAAGAAAATTTCTTTAGTAAAAGTGTTGTGGAACAGACACGGATTTGAAGAGGCTACGTGGGATCCTGAGAATGCAATGAGAGAGCAATACCACAAATCTATTCACTGGTAAGATTTTCGGGGATGAAAATCCCTAAGGGGGAGAGTTGTAACAGCCCGGTTTAGACCCTAGTCGAAACAGTGGTTTCGGAACCACAAATCTAAATCAAAAAAATATTTTAATATTAATTTTTGGGTTTAAGTCATGACATTTGATATGTGTGAAAATTTCGAATGAAAATTTGATCGTTTGTATGCTTAATTTGCAAAAGGACCAAATCGTAGAAAATGCAAAAGTGGCCTTCTATTTGATTAAGTGCTGAATTGTTGTGCTTATTAATTGAGAGGTCCTTATGTTGTAATTGGACCATTGCTATGTGGAATGGACAAGTATAGACATAAGTTAGTGGAATTTTAATGAGTTTATAAAGTTTAAATATGGTATTTAATTAATAATGACATTAATAATAAAACAAAGTTAACAATTTGTTCATAATTTGTGTTCTTTCACCGAAAATAAAAGAATAAACCTAAGGCTTGAGCTTTTAAGCATTCGGCACATCTATAGCTTAATCAAGGTATGTTTTTGCTTCGATTTTGGATAATTTTTACGTTTTTGTGATCATTGCTTTGTGTTCTATCAAGCCCATACGTCAATTTCTTAATTTGATAATGATTTTGAGATGTACCATTGATGAATATGTGAGCTTTGTGTTGATAGTTGGTGAAATATGAAAGCTTGATGAATGATAAATATGTTTTGTATTTGAAATTTTTGATGAAATTGATTATTAAGGGCTAATTTGTGAAAATATAACTTTGAGGGGCGAAAATGTGAAATAAATGAAAGATATGAGCTGCTAGGGACTAGTGTGAAATTCGGCTAAGCTTGGGTGTGAATAAATTATGTGTATTTTGTATAATTGTAAAATAGGGACTAAAATGTCAAAATGTGGAATTATGGTGGCTAAAGTGTAAAATGTTTTAACTATGTGTTGTGGATTATTTTGGACAAAAATGTGAGTAAATGAGTTGAATTTGATATTATATAGATCAAGAAAAGAGAGATTTGGACCAAGATTAAGGCAAGAACAATGTGATCGATTAATCAACTAGTGTTGTTATTTTTGCGTCTGAGGTAAGTTCGTGTATAATACGAATTATTTAAACAATGTTCACCTGTTATGAAATGAATGGAAATGTGATTGTTAAGCTAGTAATGCGATAAGTGAGTTCGAAGATATGTGGCACTAAGTGTGCGTGAATAGAATAGTTATTTTGATGAATTGCACTAAGTGTGCGAAATAAAGAAATGTATCGACTATATTAGTTGGCACTGTGTGTGCGATACCAAGACATCTTTAGTTTAATGTGATGGCACTAAGTGTGCGATATTATTGTAGCTTTGGCTAATTAAATGGCATTGAGTGTGCGAGTTCATCGAACGTTTAAAGAGGACCGAACGAATTATGGCTTAGAGCATTGAGTGGTAAATGTGATAGATAAATATGTGATGGTACAGGTATGTACAGAACCTATGTGGTTGATGATTTTGTGTATGAGATCAATGGACGGATGTGTGAATGAATGATGAAAAAGAGATGGTTTGAGTAGCATTAAAAATTCTTGTACTTGAATCTATAGATATGGTATGAAAGTGAGCAATAGCTAGGGGTGATATTGAGAAGTGATGTGAATTGAATCAAGTGATAGTTAATTTTGGTTATTGAATCTAAATTGTTAAGTTAATTGTGTTATATTATGAACTTACTAAGCTTTAAAGCTTACTGTGAGAAATCTTTCTCTATTATATAGTGCCATTAAAGCTAGCTCGAATCCGGGGATCGTCAGCGACTCAATCACACTATCAGACATCTATTTTGGTACCTTTTTGGAAGTTGTATATATGGTATATGGCATGTATAGGCTAGTAAGATTGTGGAGTGATTTTGATACATATTTTGCTATGTGATAATGGTGTAAGTAATGTGTAAATATGGTATTGTGTGAATGGCCATTAGGGTATATTATGGTGATAATGGAATGGTATATTTCATACTTGATTTGGTAGTTGAGAATGGTGATTGAAATGTATGTTTATTGATGTTGGAATTGAGCATGTAGGGTTGACCCAATTTGGGTGGCAATTTGGCCTTGTAAATGGCTTATAATTGTCCACACGGGTGAGCACATGGGCGTGTGTCTCGCCTATTTCCATCACTGTCCTTATTCGATGTAGGTCAGACTTGCACATGGGCCAGGCACATGAGAGTGTGACAGGCCGTGTATGTAACACCCCAAACCCGGCCCATACGTTACGACCGAATCTGGTATGTCACAGGGTGAAGTAAAACCAAGTCTTAGTTAAATTTATGAAAAACCGGCATTTTGGAAGATAACTTTTTCTATTATTGCGTCGGCTTTTGAAAACAGGATGTTTGGTTTAATAAAACTCCAATTTAACTTAAACATTTAAGCTGTCGAAGTGACAAGTCCATTATAAATAGTAAATAATAAAATAAAATGAAATACAATCCTGAAGGGCCTTATTACATAATGGAAATCCCAAATTTGAACGACTTAAAAAAATGTCAAAAAGTAAAGGAAAGAAAACGAAAACATGGCCTCCACGAGTCGCCTCGGCCTCGCATCCACGAGCTCTCGCTCACCGAAAGGTTAAGGAAAAGGGTGAGTCACCAAGACTCGATGTGTAAAACCTCCCACATTAAATATATTGCAACTAACCCACAATCACACATTGGGCCGGAGCCCACATATCAGCAACAATATATGAATGCATTAAGCCCAACCCAAACCTAGTGTTTCCATCCGCTACACACCAACCCGTACCAACCAATCACACCGTGGGGATTTCTACAATCAACCCTCCATCCGCTACACACCATCTCGACAGTCTTGCTGCCAATTAAGCACGATCACTAGGTGACCAAATAAGCACGATCACTAGGTGACCAAATATATATATATACATCGTGGCAAAGCCACCGATCACAGTGTGACCAAAAGAAATAGTGTATGAACACATGTATATATATATCGTGGCAAAGCCACCGATCAGTACATGACCAATTAAGCACTTCCCCTTCATATCAAGCCCATACCCATGATCTACATAAAAATCCTAACAATGCAACATGTGACTCATATTATATCATCTTGTCACACATACATTCGGCTATGCAAAGAAACAATACGATCAAGTGCCTGGCAATCCTAGCCTTACCCCTAAGGGTATCACGACTGTCTATACAGCCCACTTTTCGGCTTTTTCAACCCATACAAACGTTAGCACAGTTATATTATAGTGTGTGAAAGTTTACACACCTGATAACATGTAAGACGAAACTCTCTATGTCGACGCTATCACTAGTCGAAACTACGACTATCTGCCTACTATTCTGCTCAGAATCCAGCCCACAACCCGGTGGCCAATCTCGAACAGCAAACACCACGCATTTCTTGAACTTTAGGACTGGGACTACAGATCCAACCCCTTCCTTTGATTTGCTGACATTTGAGTCCATGAATGATCTTGGTCAGAAGGTACTATAACGATTGCTTAACGAAACATTAGGTTAAGGCACGAATAATGAAAAGAAATTGATTGAACACTTAAGGAGAATCAAAACCCTTACATTGAAATCCCGAAAAAAGTAGTATGATTCAAAAGTTGCCGATTTCTATCTTAGAAACCTAGGCGACTAGATCTCCTTCAAATCCCAGAATGCCGCCCAAAGAAAACACGAGATCAGTGAATAGAAACATCAAACTAATGATGGCCTTACAACCAACTTAGCCATTCGTCTATGGTCTCCAAAAATCGAAAATAACAGAGGGATAAGAGAATGCTCTTACCTTATCACAGCAGATCCGAATGATACTCAGCAGATTTCGGTATTAGCATAATAGTGAATAGGATTCGATAATGATTAGGAAAGAACTGGATGAGAAAGCCGAAAAGAAAAACAAAGAGGCTTAGGCGTTTCGGCTTTTCAAGATCAATCGGCTATGGTATGAAAGTGGAGAGGAAAGTAGAGTTAGGAGTTTTTCGGTTTAAGCAAAAAAAGAGAAGAAGAATCCTTTGTTGCCGAAATTAGGAGGAGAAAAAAAGAAGAGAAAAAAACTGAAAGCTATGCTCCAGAAAAAGATGAAATTCGGCATACTATTCACAAATGGGAATTTCGGCACACCCTTAGCCATTCAACTAATTTTCCCTTGCACACAGTCCCACATTTGGCCATCTCTTCCCCCTCTATCCTATCCATTGATTTTCTCTTATCCTCATCTTTCTATCTATAGACTCAATCCACACTTACTCTTTTCGAGTCCCAGCCGAAACCACCTCTCACTCTTTAGTCACATAAAAAAAAAACACTCCTTTTTGCTAAGCATGAGATTCGAACCTGCTCCCTCCAAATATGCTTGTGGCGTCACCTATCTGCTTCCTTAGTGGTGCCTCCTTGCCACTTTACCAACTGAATTTTTGTGTTAACTTTCCCATTCAAGTACCCTTAAGGCCCACTTCACCTAGTTCTCCCTTTTTGTGACTAAAAACAGAATTTCTTCCAAGGCTCAGGCTTAACCCCAAGCCTTCCTGAAAGCTCTAAACATATCAAACACACACACATAGCATGTCATACACACACAACATATCACCAATACAGAGCCCCCAACCTATGATGTTACAGTTCTACCACTTTAAAAGAATTTCGTCCCCGAAATTACCTGATCAAAAGAGGTGAGGGTATTGCTGTCGTATAACATCCTCTGGCTCCCATGTAGCTTCCTCTGATCCGTGATTCCTCCATAGAACCTTAACCAAAGGTACCGATTTTCTTCGCAAAACTCTAACATCGCGCTCTAAGATCTGAACTGGTTCCTCCTCAAAAGATAAATCAAGTTTTACTTCAAGTTCCTCCAACGGTATCACATAAGATGGGTCTGAACGGTAACGTCGCAACATTTAAATATGGAATACATCATGAATCTTACTTAGCTCTGAAGGTAGCTCAAGCTGATAAGCAATTGGTCTTACACGCTTTAACACCTGATAAGGCCCAATAAACCTAGGGCTTAGCTTACCCTTCCGTTCAAACCTTAGAATTTTCTTCCACGGTGATACTTTCAAGAAAACCCGATCACCTACTACAAATTCTATGTCTCTCCGCTTTAGGTCAGCATAGGACTTCTGCCTGTCCGACGCTTCCTTCAACCTAGCCCGAATCAACCCAACCTTATTCTCCGTTTCCAATACTAGTTTCAGACCCAAAATCTGTCGTTCCCTCAACTCCATCCAACACGTAGGAGTATGACACTTTCGCCCGTACAATGCCTCATATAGTGCCATCTGAATACTGGACTGGTAGCTATTATTATATGTGAATTCTACCAATGGTAGAAAGTCTTCCGAGCTACCTTTGAAATCGATAATGCAACCCCTCAGCATGTCTTCCAAAATCTGAATCACCCTTTCTGATTGTCCGTCCGTCTGTGGATGAAATGCCGTACTAAAGTCCAACTTTGTACCTAACACTTGATGCAATGCCTTCCAAAACCTTGACGTAAACCTAGGATCTCTGTCTGAGATAATTGACGCAGGTACTCCATGAAACCTTACAATCTCCGCTATATACAGCTTAGCCAACTTTTGTAAAGAATAATCGACCCGAACCGGTACAAAATGAGCGGACTTCGTCAAATGATCAATGATTACCCATATCGAATCCTTCTTAGTAGGCGTAAGGGGTAGCCTACTAACAAAATCCATCGTGATTCTCTCCCATTTCCATTGTGGAATCTTTAGCTGCTGTAATAACCCTGAAGGTAACTGATGCTTCACCTTTACCTGCTGACATGTTAAACATTTACCCACAAAATTGGTTACCTCCCGCTTCAGGCCTGGCCACCAAAATTGTTCTTGTAAATCCTGATACATTTTGCTTCCTCCCGAATGCATAGCATATGGGCTATTATGTGCTTCCTGAAGAATCATCCACCTCCATTCCACGTCCTTCGGCAGGCACACCTTCTTTCAAAAACACAGAACCCCGTCATCGCTCAGATTATAGTCCCCCATTTCACCACGTTGCACTTGAGATAGTCGGGCACTCAAGTCATCATCCTGCAATTGCTTCTCTTTAATCTTATCTATCCATGTCGGCTTCACCTGAAGTTCAACTAATAAACTCCCATCCTCATACAGGCTTAGATGAGCAAACATTGCCCTTAGACCCGAGATCACCTTCTGACTTAGCGCATCCGCCACCACGTTAGCCTTACCCGGATGGTATTCAATCGAACAATTGTAATCCTTTAGTAGTTCAATCCACCTTCTCTGCCTCAAGTTCAACTCCCTCTGGGTGAGGAGATATTTCAAGCTCTTATGATCTGTATAGATGACGGACTTCTCTCCATATAGATAATGTCTCCAAATCTTCAAAGTAAAAACCACCGTCGCCAATTCCAAATCATGCATGGGATAATTTAGCTCATGCGGTTTTAACTGTCGAGACGCATAAGCAACCACTTTTCCTCCTTGCATCAACACACATCCTAACCCAGTGTGTGAAGCATCACAATAAACCACGAACTCCTTTCCAGCCTCTAGTTGAATCATCACCGCAGCTTCCGTCAACACCTTCTTCAGCTTTTCAAAACTTTCCTGTTGCTTGCCACCCCATACAAAAAGTACTCCCTTCCTCAACAACTTGGTTAAAGGTGCCGTAATCGAGGAAAATCCTTCAACGAACCTTCTGTAATAACCAGCAAGACCCAGGAAACTCTAAATTTTCATCACAGGCCTGGGTATTTTCCAATCCATGATAGCTTCAACCTTCCGAGGATTAACTCTGACCCCTTTAGCCGACACAACGTGTCCTAGAAAAGTAACCTCCCTTAACCAAAATTCACACTTACTAAATTTTGCGTACAATTGTTTCTCCCTCAGGATTTGTAATACCACTCGCAGATGCGAATCATGCTCCTCCTCTGACCTTGAATACACCAGGATATCATCTATAAATACCACCACGAACCGGTCCAAATAGGGTTGAAACACCCGATTCATCATATCCATAAACGCTGTTGGTGCATTGGTCAACTCAAATGGAATTACCAAGAATTCGTAATGGCCATAACAGGTCCTGAAATCTGTCTTATGAATATCCAATTCCTTGACCTTAAGCTGATGGTATCCTGATCTCAAATCTATCTTTAAGAACATTGATGCCCCTTTCAGTTGATCGAACAAGTCATCTATCCTTAGCAATGGATACTTGTTCTTGATAGTCAACTTGTTCAGCTGACGGTAGTCAATACAGATATGCATTGATCCATCCTTCTTCTTGACAAATAGCACCGGCGCTCCCCAAGGCTATACTCTTGGCTGAATGAAACCCCGTTCCAATAATTCCTGAATCTGGGCTTTCAGTTCCACTAATTCTTTCGGCGCCATCCTATATGGTGCAATAGATACTAGTGCTGTTCCCAGAAGAAGATCGATTCCAAATTCTACCTCGCGATCCAGAGGTAGTCCGAGAAGTTCTTCTGGGAAAACGTCAAAAAACTCCCTTACCGTTCTAACATTCCCTACCATTGAATCTTGGACGTCCAAAGCACAAACAAAGGCTACAAACGCCCTACATCCTTTTCTCATCATTCTTTCAGCCTTTAGAGCGGATACCACATTAGACAAGTAGTTCCTCCTTTCACCTATTACCACCACCTCATCCTCCCGACTAGTCTTTAGTACCAAACGCTTAGCTGCACAATCTAGATTCGCTCGATATTTCACTAACCAATCCATACCTAAGATTAGGTCGAACTCCCCAAAAGGTAGTTCCATTAAGTCCGCCGAAAAAACTACCCATTGCACTTCTAGAGGTACATCCCTATACAGTTTGTTCACCACTACAGATTGACCTAGCGGGCTAATTACAGTCATCTTCCTAGGAACAATCTCAAAGTTCATGCTTAAAGTTCCAGAGACTATACTAGCAACATAAGAGTGTGTCGACCCAATATCAATTAATGTAGAAAAAGGCAAACCAAAAATCAAGAACGTACCGGTGATGACATCCGGTGCATCCTCCTCATCATGACGCCTAGCTGCATAGACCAACCCCGGCTGTCTTGCATCGGTGTTTCCTACACCTCTGCCTTGTGTTCCACAGCCTCAACCATAACCGTTACCTCCTCTGGCTGGACCGCAACCTCTCTGTGATTGTGGACCTCCTCTACCAGGCTGAGGATTAGTCTGTTCTTCCGGCTCTGGGCCACCCCGATCCTGTGGGCAATCCCTAACCAGATGATCCGTAGACCCACACCTAAATCATTTCCTTTCACCTACCCAACATTCACCCGAATGAAACTTATTACACTGGCCACACCTATGAGGTTGACCATTACCCCCAGATCTCACACCCTGTCTCGGGCCATCCACCATAGGTCTCTTCTAGAAACGTCCCGTTGACCCAGACGATCCAACATTTCTCTTACTTCCACTCCTATCTCTATCCTGATTTAGTTTTTCTATCCGTTTTACCTCCACAGCTATCTTAGCTTTCTCCACAAGCACAGCAAATTCCCTCTCCCATTGTGGAGCTATCAAAACACGTAGATCATCCTTCAGGCCATCCTCAAATCGAACACATCGTTCATGTTCTGTGACCACTATCCCTCGGGCATAACGACTCAAACGTAGGAATTTCGCTTCATATTCAGCTACCGATTTACTTCCCTGGATCAGATTTAGAAATGCCTTACGCTGCGTATCCACATAAATCGATCCGATATACATACTTTGGAACGCCGTCTTGAAAAACTCCCAAGTAATACGGTCAGCCACTGCACCATCCCTGACCGTAAGCCACCATTGGTACGCTTTATCCCGAAGAAGAGACACCACTCCCTTCAGCTTTTCTTCTTCCATGAAGTCGAGATCATCCATAATTCGCTCCACGGCTTCCATCCAATACTCAGTTGTACTAGGAGCTACGCCGAAAATTCCCCTAAACATTTTTGCTCCAATAGCCCTAAGTCGCTCTGGCACAGATTTCTGAGCTCCCGCAACTCTCTCCAACTCTCGGAGCATCGCCTAAGACACTGCATCGTCTCTGCCCGTTTGGTCCTGATACTCAGCCTCCACAGCTGGTGGCACCGGTACCTCATTCCCTGACTCGTGACTAGACCCTATCGGTTTCGATACAGCAATCCTACCTCTACCTCGGCCACGCACAGCACATCCCCTAGTGCTCATATCTAGCGTTCACGATTTATCTGATTAAAAACTTTATGAACTAATACTTTCTTCCACTGATTAATAACGAACAGTCTTATGGGAAGTAGTTTAAATAGTAGTTCTATCGAATTCAAACTCAGTCTCAAGTCTGTATCGCTTAGTTCTAGAAATATCATACATTCCACATTCGTATACATCACAAATAGAGCATCACATAACAGCATCAAACACAAAAGTGACATCCATAACCTCTCTTTCGTCACACATGGGTATTTTCGTCATTTCATTACCTAGGGGTATTTTTGTAATTCTACCTTACAGAGGTATTTTGGTAATTTCACAAAATAAAGTATCTTGGTGATTTTACAAAATAAGGGTATTTTGGTAATTTTGTAAATCAAGGGTATTTCGGTAATTTATCTCAAACCTAGGGTATTTTGGGTAATTTTACAAAACTAGGGATATATAAGTAAGTTTAAAAAAATAGGGTATTGGTCCCTTTCGGGTTTTAGTTATGAATTTTGGCCCATTAACGAGCCCTCTCGGCTAAAGTGAACAAACACTACGCACCAAGTAGGATTCTAGTGAAAAGGAGATGGGCCACTAGGACCGCTTAAATACCAGGCTCTCCCTAGATCCAATCCTAGACATGCGTATGACAGTTGCCACACTCCAACCCAACGACTTATTCATGGACATGTTTAATTAGAGGAATTAAGTTTTATGGATTTTAAGAGTTGTCTAACTAGGCCTATGGTCCATAAACCCTAGCATACTCGCCTATGTCCCCATAAAGCCCATCAAATCCAATCATGCATACCACAACAAAGGTTAGAATACTTACTTGGGTGGATCAGGTGCCGCCAGACTCGAAGGCCATATCTCAACCCAAACATTTTTCTCAAACTCTCTTCAAACCATAAAATACCACTGGACCCAATTCAAAGCTCGAGTTTTGAACTGGGCTCTGATACCAAAAATGTAACACCCTAAACCTGGCCCATGCGTTACGACCGAATCTGGTATTTCACAAGGTGAAGTAAAACCAAGTCTTAGTTAAATTTATGAAAAATCAACGTTTTAGAAGATAACTTTTTCTATTATCACGTCGGCTTTTGAAAACAGGATGTTTGGTTTAAGAAAACTCCAATTTAACTTAAACATTTAAGCTACCAAAGTGACAAGTTCGTTATAAACAATAAAGAATAAAATAAAACGAAATACAATCTTGAAGGGCCTTATTACATAATGGAAATCCCAAATTTGAACGACTTAAAGAAGTGCCGAAAAGTAAAGGAAAGAAAACGAAAACATGGCCTCCACGAGTCCGCCTCGACTCCTACATCCACGAGCTACTGCTCACCTGAAAGGTTAAGGAAAAAGTGGTGAGTCACCAATACTCAGTGTGTAAAACCTCCCACATTAAATATACTGTAACTAACCCACAATCACACATTGGGCTGGAGCCCACATATCCGCAACAACATATGAATGCATTAAACCCAACCCAAACCTAGTGTTTCCATCCGCTACCCGTACCAACCAATCACACCGTGGGGATTTCTACAATCAACCCTCCATCCACTACACATCATCTCGACAGTCTTGCTTCCAATTAAACACGATCACTAGGTGACCAAATAAGCACGATCACTATGTGACCAGATATATATATATACATTGTGGCAGAGCCACTGATCACAGTTGGACCAAAAGAAATAGTGTATGAACACATGTATATATATATATCGTGGTAAAGCCACCGATCACTACGTGACCAATTAAGCACTTCCCCTTCATATCAAGCCCATACCCATTATCTACATACAAATCCTAACAATGCAACATGCGACTCATATTATATCATCTTGTCACACACACATTCGACTATGCAAAGAAATGATATGATCACATCCCTGGCAATCCTAGCCTTACCACTGAGGGTATCACAACTGCCTATACAGCCCACTTTCTGACTTTTGTATCCCATACAAACGTTAGCACAGTTATATTATAGTGTGTGAAAGTTTACACACCTGATAACACGTAAGACGGCACTCTCTATGTTGACGCTATCACTAGCCGAAACTACGGCTATCTACCTACTATTCTACTCAGAAGTTGACCCACAACCCGGTGGCCAATCTTGAACAGCAGACACCGCGCATTTCTTGAACTTTGGGGCTGGGACTACAGATCCAACCCCTTCCTTTGATTTGCTGACATTCTAGTCCATGAATGATCTTGGTCAGAAGGTACTATAACGATTGCTTAACGAAACATTAGGTTAAGGCACGAATAAAGAAAAGAAACCGATTGAACACTTAAGGAGAATCGAAACCCTTACCTTGAAATCCTAAAAAAATATTATGATTCAAAAGTTGCCAATTTCTGTCTTAGAAACCTAGGCGACTAGATCTCCTTCAAATCCCGGAATGCCGCCCAAAGAAAACACGAGATCAGTGAATAGAAACATCAAACTAGTGATGGCCTTACAACCAACTTAACCATTCAGCTATGGTCTCTAAAAATCGAAAACAACAAAGGGATAAGAGAACGCTCTTACCTTATCACAGCAGATCTGAATGATACTTAGGAGATTTCAGTATTAGCCTAATAGTGGACAAGACTCGGCAATGATTAGGAAAGAGCTGGATGAGAAAGCTGAAAAGAAAAATAAAGAGGATTCGGCATGTCGGCTTTTCAAGATCAATCGGCTATGGTATGAAAGTGGAGAGGAAAGTAGAGTTAGGAGTTTTTCAGTTTAGGCAGAAAAAGAGAAGAATAATCCTTTGTTGCCGAAATTAGGAGGAGAAAAGAAGAACAGAAAAAAATCAAAAGCTATGCTCTAGGAAAAGATGAAATTCGGAACACTATTCACAAATGGGAATTTTGGCACACCCTTAGCCATTCAACCGATTTTCCCTTGTACACAGTCCCACATTCGGCCATCTCTTCCCCCTCTATCCTATCCCTTGTTTTTAGCCTATCCTCATCTTTCTATCTATAGACTCAATCCACACTTACTCCTTTAGAGTCCCAGCCGAAACCATCTCTCACTCCTTAGCCACATAAAAAAAAACTCCTTTTTGCTAAGCATGGGATTCGAACCTGCTCCATCCAAACATGCTTGTGGCGTCACTAATCTGCTCCTTTAGTGGCGCCTTCTTGCCACTTTACCAACTAAAATTTTGTGTTAACTTTCCCATTCAAGTACCCTTAAGGCCCACTTCACCTAGTTCTCCCCTTTTGTGACTAAAAACAGAATTTCTTCCAAGGCACGAGCATGTGACAGGTCGTGTGAATATAATTAGAGTTGCGCACAGGGTAAGACATGGTCTGTGGCATGGACGTGTGAGGCACACGGTCTAGCCACACGGATGTGTGCCCTGTTTAAGATGAAAAATTTTTAGGTTTTGTAAAGTTTCTGTATGAGATCGATTTAGTCCCGAACCCTCTTTAAAGCATGTTTAAGGTCTCGTAGACCTACTAAAGGGACTTTGTGAAACACCCCAAACCTGGCCCACGAGCCTTGATCGGATCTGGTATGTTCCCCGGTGTAAACCGTTTCAAATTCTTTTGTTACTTAGGAAAAACTTGTGTGTTTTGGAAGAAAGATTGTTTTGGGTTGGGCTTGAGTTGAAAACAAGTTTATTTCATTATTAAAATCCTTCACTTTAGGTGACAAAACGTTTAGGCTTTGTTTTAAAATATATTTACTTAATCCTTTAATAAATAAAAGTTTGTAAGCTTAATAAATAAAAGCAAAGCAAAGTAGTTCTACTATGGCCTTATTACATCAAATAATTCCTAAAAAAAAAAAATTCAAAGTACTTAATGAAATAAAAATCCAAAATTAAATAAATTCCTTGCTGTGCATGGCCACCTTTAAGCTCCTATCGACCGGGTCCATTACTGATCGTTACCTGAAAAATAATCCCACAAGGGGTGAGTCAAACAGACTCAATGTGTAACCAACACTAAAATTTAACAATTTAGGCATATGTTCACATATTACATGCATATTCATATAACATATAGGAAATAATGATGCAACCCAACCCAAACCTAGATGCCATCCGCTACACATCACCCGCATTAACTTTGTACACCGTGGGGACTACTAAGTCAACCCTCCATCCGCTACACACCATCGAAGGCAGTCACTGCAGTTGACGTGCTCATCGCCCTTATAAAATTCGTGGTCTTAGGTCACTAGATTCAAATATCGTGGTCTTAGGTCACCACATTCAGATATCATGGTCTTAGGTCACCAGATTCAGATATCGTGGTCTTAGGTCACCACATTCACTTCCCCTTTTCATATAACCCATATGCCCCATATCATACATATCATGCATTAACATGCCAAATTCTTATTTCACATTCTTATAATGTCATATGTGTGTCGTAATAGATATTTAACATAATCCTAGTAGGAGTAGGAAATGTACCTGAGTACTTTGTACCATAACATGGTACCTTAGCCATATTCACATTCTTATACACATACTTATATTAAACATTGCCATAAAACTTATTAAGAAATAGTGTGGGGTACACACCTGATTCGCTTAACAAATTCGCTGAAATCCTGAAAAGCTTGATCTAATGCCTTAGATCTTAAATCTCTACATTTAATCAATCATTTAATACTTAGTAAAGAGCCATTCGGCCTTAAAACCAAATCCCAGTAGGATTAGTACACTTAAATCCTTACCTTGCTGCCGATTGATGTCTAATCAAATGCTGGAAACTTTGTATCCTTCTTTCTTGAAATCGGTAATCACTAGATTACTTGAATAGATTAGTTTCGACTTTTAAATATTAATGAAACACATCTATTTACTCAACATGGCCTTGGCCGAACGCTATAGATACTTACCTTGTGGATTTTAAATCTTGAAACTCACCGAATAACTAGGGAACACACGGCCTATGGTGTACCTTCGAGAAAAAAATTTCTCCTTCCTTGTAGTCGACACTTAGTAAATCCCGAAAGAGCTCTTCAAAGTTTTGGCAACAAGATATTAATGGGGTTAGTCCTAGATTTCGGCAAATCTTAAAAGAAAAAGAATAGAAATTGATAATCACTAACCTTACCCTTAATTCACAAGTCGAAAACCCCTTGCTTGAAGTCTCAAACTATTCGGCTATGGTCTTGATAATAGCAAGTTTTCGGCTTTTGTAACTTAACAAGAAATCGGCTAAAGGTTATCTGTGTTGTCGATTTATCAAAAGAAAAGAGAGGGAAAAGAGTCACTAGGGGATTCGCAATGGTGGACTTATAGAGAAAAGATTTCACTATGGCAAAATAAGAGAGAAAGGAGAGAGTTTGCTAGGAAATTTTCAGCGAGAGACTTCAATGGAAAAGAGAAGATTGATGAATAGCCTTATTTTCCTCCTTTTGTCGAAATTACTAGGCCAAGACTCCTTACTTGGCCATCACTTCTCTTATCTTAATTAAAATTAATGGAAATAATCCTTAATTATCTCTTATCTCTTAAACAATAATTATCCATCATTGATCCACCTATTTAGCGAATTTTAAAGAGAATTAAACTCTTCCCCAAGTGCCTTGGTGCCGTCAACTCCCTTGCTCCTTGAAGCAAAATAAAACTCTTTTATTTGCTTCTCACGTGACTCGAACCTAGGCTCCTTCCCCTTTGATTGTGGCGTCACTTTCTGGGCTTTAAGTGGTGCCTCCTAGCCACTTCTCCAAGCCCGTTCTTGTGTCAAATTTCTTCTATTAATTTTCTTAAGACCATCTTACCTTAATTTCCTCTTTTAAACATAACATTTCCAAGTTTCCAAAAATGTTCACTTTCCTCTTTTAAACTTAACATTTCCATGTTTCCTCTTAAGACTTAATATTTTCTAAAGCATTTCCTTACATTTCCAAGCTTCTTCTTAAGAGTTAATATTTTCTAAAGCATTTCCTTATGTTTCCTTACATTTCCAAGGTTCTAAAATGCACACAACACATTCACAACACATAAGGCATACTATTTCATGTAATTTTAGCCATAGTGCATAAGCCCTATTCCGAGATATTACAGTTCTACCCCCTTAAAATAATTTCGTCCTCGAAATTACTTACTAATGAAAAATCGTACATCCTAACTCACCACACTACACTACTGCTGCGCATTCTGATATTAAAACTAACACATTTCCTACAAAAATTCACATCCAAGGTTTCATACACTTCACTAGCATTACAAGAACGAACTAACTCTATAACAAACAAGGCAATGAAGGGTATTCCAAAAGTAAGGACTTACCCGTTGTCACATCATTCATTTAGTCACACACATGAACTTGCGTTCATTACAGAGAAATGTTGTCGTTGTTTGTTGTTTTCCACTACCCAGGGGTATTTTCATAATTTTATCCTATAGGGGTATTTTTGTAATTTTACAAGCCAGGGTCATTTCGATAATTTTTCGCAAAATATGGTTCCTGGTGACTTTCAAAACAAAGGTATTTTTAAAGATTTCTAATTTGAGGGTACTTCGGTGATTTTCCTTACTGAGGGTATTTTGGTCATTTGCATAGGTTAGGGGTAATTCGGTAATTTTGCAAATCAGGGGTAATTTCGTAAAATTTTCAAATCAGAGTGTCTTTGGTATTTTGTAAAGTTTTTGAATACTTGTGCGAAATCAGAAATTGTTATTGAAATTGAGGGTAGTATGGTAATTTTGGAAAATTAAGGGCATTTTAGTAATTTTACCACTAAGGGTATTTAGGTAATTTTGTAAATTGAAAATTCTCAGAAATTTTTTCCAAAATAGTAATTTCCATAATTTCAAAAGGGTAGTTGGTTGACTTTTAAAACTAGGGTTTCCATAAAAAATATGGCTAGTCCCTTTCGGGTTTTAGTTATTGGGTTTAGCCTGTGACTAAGTCCTCTTGGTTAGGGTGAACCATCAGTACGCACCAGGTAGGATTCGAGTGGGTAGGAGGTGAGTCACTAGGACTGCTTAAATACAAAGCTCCCACTGAAACCAATCCTAGACATGCACACAACGTTTGCCACACCCTAGCTCGGTGACTTGGACACAGGTTTGTTTAATTGTGCCTTAGAGTTTTATGTAGTTCTCATGTTGGGGTAGACTAGTCCTAGAGTTTAATTCCTAATCCACTAGTCTACGTCCCTATATATCCCTACATACAAATCACAAAGAGGTTAGGAGTACTTACCTGGTGGACTTCGGGTTGGAGACTCAGGTGCCATGCCAGAAAGCCTGTTTATTTCTTAGAAAAGCCTATTTTCAAAAGACAGAAAACGTTTTGGGCCCTAAAATCCCTCAAGGCCGAGTTTTGAACCGGGCTCTGATACCAAATTAAAACACCCCAAACCCAGCCCACGAGCATTGACCGGATCTAGTATGTTCCCCGGTGTAAACCGTTTTAAATTCTTTTGTTACTTAGGAAAAAGTTGTGTGTTTTGGAAGAAAGATTGTTTTGGGTTGGGCTTGAGTTGAAAACAAGTTTATTTCATTATTAAAATCCTTCACTTTAGGTGACAAAACGTTTAGGCTTTGTTTTAAAATATATTTACTTAATCCTTTAATAAATAAAAGTTTGTAAGCTTAATAAATAAAAGCAAAGCAAAGTAGTTCTACTATGGCCTTATTACATCAAATAATTCCCAAAAAAAAAAAAAACAAATTCAAAGTACTTAATGAAATAAAAATCCAAAATTAAATAAATTCCTGGCTGTGCATGGCCACCTTTAAGCTCCTGCCGACCCGGTCCATTACTGATCGTTACCTGAAAAATAATCCCACAATGGGTGAGTCAAACAGACTCAATGTGTAACCAACACTAAAATTTAACAATTTAGGCATACGTTCACATATTACATGCATATTCATATAACATATAGGAAATAATGATGCAACCCAAACCCAAACCTAGATGCCATCCGCTACACATCACCCGTACCAACCTGTACACCGTGGGGACTACTAAGTCAACCCTCCATCCACTACACACCATCGAGGCGTCATTGCAATGACGTGCTCATCACCCTTATAAAATTCGTGGTCTTAGGTCACCACATTCGGATATCGTGGTCTTAGGTCACCACATTCGGATATCGTGGTCTTAGGTCACCACATTCAATTATCGTGGTCTTAGGTCACCACATTCGAGATATCGTGGTCTTAGGTCACCACATTCACTTCCCTTTTCATATAACCTATATGCCCCATATCATACATATCATGCATTAACATGCCAAATTCTTATTTCACATTCTTATAATGTCATATGTGTGTCGTAATGATATTTAACATAATCCTAGTAGGAGTAGGAAACGTGCACAGTACTTTGTACCATAACATGGTACCTTAGCCATATTCACATTCTTATACACATACTTATATTAAACATTGCCATAAAACTTATTAAGAAATAGTGTGGGTACACACCTGATTCGCTTAACAAATTATTTGAAATCCTAAAAGCTTGATCTAATGCCTTAGATCTTAAATCTCTACATTTAATCAATCATTTAATACTTAGTAAAGAGCCATTTGGCCATAAAACCAAATCCCAGTAGGATTAGTACACTTAAATCCTTACCTTACTGCCGATTGATGTCTAATCAAATGCCAGAAACTTTGTATCCTTCTTTCTTGAAATCGGCAATTACTAGATTACTTGAATAGATTAGTTTTGGCTTTTAAATATTAATGAAACACATCTATTTACTCAACATGGCCTTGGCCGAATGCTATAGATACTTACCTTGTGGATTTTAAATCCCGAAACTCACCGAATAACTAGGGAACACGCGGCCTATGGTGTACCTTCGGGAAAAGAATTTCTCCTTCCTTGTAGTCGACACTTAGTAAATCCCGAAAGAGCTCTTCAAAGTTTTGGCAACAAGATGTTAATGGGTTTAGTCCTAGATTTCGGGAAATCTTAAAAGAAAAAGAATAGAAATCGATAATCACTAACCTTATCCTTAATGCACAAGTCGACAACCCCTTGCTTGAAGTCTCAAACTATTCGGCTATGGTCTTGATAATAGCAAGTTTTCAGCTTTTGGAACTTAACAAGAAATCGGCTAAAGGTTATCTGTGTTGTCGATTTATCAAAAGAAAAGAGAGGGAAAAGAGTCACTAGGGGATTCGGCAATGGTGGACTTATAGAGAAAAAGATTTCGACTATGGCAAAAATAAGAGAGAAATGAGAGAGTTTGCTAGGAAATTTTCGACAGAGACTTCAATGGAAAAGAGAAGATTGATGAATAGCCTTATTTTCCTCCTTTTGCCGAAATTACTAGGCCAAGACTCCCTTACTTGGCCATCACTTCTCTTATCTTAATTAAAAATTAATGGAAATAATCCCTTAATTATCTCTTATCTCTTAAAAAATAATTATCCATCATTGATCCACCTATTTAGCCGAATTTTAAAGAGAATTAAACTCTTCCCCAAGTGCCTTGGTGCCGTCCAACTCCCTTGCTCCTTGCAGCAAAATAAAACTCTTTTATTTGCTTCCCACGTGACTCGAACCTAGGCTCCTTCCCTCTTGATTGTGGCATCACTTACTGGGCTTTAAGTGGCGCCTCCTAGCCACTTCTCCAAGCCCATTCTTGTGTCAAATTTCTTCTATTAATTTTCTTAAGACCACCTTGCCTTAGTTTCCTTTTTTAAACTTAACATTTCTAAAACATTTCCTTACATTTCCAAGTTTCCAAAAATGTTCACTTTCCTCTTTTAAACTTAACATTTCCAAGTTTCCAAAAATGTTCACTTTCCTCTTTTAAACTTAACATTTCCAAGTTTCCTCTTAAGACTTAATATTTTCTAAAGCATTTCCTTACATTTCCAAGCTTCCTCTTAAGACTTAATATTTTCTAAAGCATTTCCTTACATTTCCTTACATTTCCAAGGTTCTAAAATGCACACAACACATTCACAACACATAAGGCATACTATTTCATGTAATTTTAGCCATAGTGCATAAGCCCTATTCCGGGATATTACACTTTGTGCTATTAATTACTATGATGTGTTGATGTTTGGGCCATGATGGTATAAATGTTATGATTTGGCCGATAATACCTCGTAACCCTAGTCCGACAATGGATATGGGTTATGGGTGTTACAAGATCAGTCAATGCAACTACACTAGTATTATAGAGAGAAAAAGTACCAGTGATAACATCGGGAGAAGTCGCTTCTAGCGACCATGGATAGCATAGCCTCTAGTAGGTGCCCTGGCCTCGGATCTTACAGCTGTATCTTTGGTCACAACTTTACTACCAACTCTATTTCCCATGTTCCTTGGTGGTCTTCCTTTAGAGGTAGTGTTGCCCTTCTGGCAGTCTGAAACTTATCATTTTCAACCATCTTTAGGCAATCTCTAATAAAGTGGTCGTGAGAGCCACACTTAAAACAAGCCTGGTCATACATTCTACATTCGTTGGGGTGTCATCTACCGCAGTGCTGACATTCAGGCCTACTAGACTTAGTGTTACCAATGCTCGCTACTGATGTAATTTGGGCTTTTGAACTCGAGTATTGTTTCCTATGATCTCCTTCGGGATACCCAGCTGAAGCACTAGATCGAACATGTAACACCCCTTACCTGTATTTGACACCGGAACAGGAAACAAGGCATTACCGGACTCATATCACAAGCAATCACACAATTTCAATTCATAAAATTTGTGTCCAAAATAAAACTATCCATATTCAATCATAAAGTCCCTTATATGAGCCTCCGAAGCCCAAAACATACTTTTAAGGTGGTTCAGGACTAAAACGAGGACTCCGGGAATTTTAAAAAAACTTAGAAAATTTTTGCTAGATGCAGGGGTCACACGCCCGTGTGGTCCGAGAGACATGCCCGTGCTACAGGCCGTGTTCGATTTAAGGTGCTCTCTGACTTGTACCATATGGCCGCACCCCATGCCCATGTGCTAGGCCGTGTAGCACACACGGCTGAGACACACGCCTGTATCTCTGCCTGTGTGCTCAGTTTTGGACATTCTGCTTTGCAATAATTAAGGTGCAAGGGACACACGGCCAGAACACATGCTCGTGGGGCAGATCGTGTGTCACACATCGCCTAGACACACGCCCGTGTGTCTACCTGTGTGGACAAAATAAAGGCTATTTACCAAGCCATTTTCCACCCTTGTACACACATACACTTACACCAATTCGAGGCACAAACATAACATACTTAGGCAACCAAAACATCCACAATTATGGCCAACACAAGAACAACATCTATCATACTCACAACAATTATTAAGCCACAATTGACTACTTTCAAGATACCTAATTGTACACCAATTTATCATCTCAGCAATAGACCACATTGCCAAACATTTCACATTCATCTCATAAACCACATTTCTATCATTCACCAAGTATACCATGACCATATCACCAAAGACATTAGCACATATATATATACTTAGGATTACAGCCATGATAGCCCAAATAAACCAATCTGCACGGACAATTACCAAAACAAGCCTTTGACAATCATACGTCAACACATTGGTTACAATCACAATGACACATTCAACAAAATGACTAAGTCCCTATAAATGCCATAGACTTAAAATACTTGAATTCATTAATACCCAAAATGACATCTTGATAGTGTGATCGGATCTCTGGTGATTTCCAACCTGAGCTAGCTTAATGACCGTATGATACATTGGAAAGGAAGGGGGGTAAGCTATATAGCTTAGTAAGTTCGTATGAAAATAAAAAGCAACTCTTATAAATCTTTTATCAAGTCCAACAATTTAAACACAAGATAATACAAATTACTATAAATCTCACAGTTATAATTCTTATTCAATATAATACTTACTCCATCAACTTATAAGCATAATTTAACATATCTTGGCATTAGCCTAACAACCACAATCTCTCCTTTGTAACATATTACAGAAAATAACAAATCATTTCAAACCTCATAGTAAACATGCACACTAATTACTAGTATTCACCTCTCTTTAACATCTTTCAATTGTTGAAAGCTCATATCTTTCAATTTGGCCCGAAAGCCAATCACATAATTATCAATCGAATTTATCATGAATTTCATACATCACAAGTTTTAACCAATAATCACAAGGTTTTCACAAATCATTCTCGTAGAAATCATGAACTCACAATTTCATGAAGTCAATACTTACAAAATTTACGTACATACCTGTATCAATTTGTAATACTTACGCACTCTTTCTCTTCTTTGACATACCCGTTGAATTTTTCGTTGAACCATTTTGAATACTAAAGGATACTCAGGGATCTCATACACACAGTACCGTACCAATCCCATATCCTAGATATGGTCTTATATGTAATCTCATATCGATGCCAATAGCCTAGCTATGGTCTTATACGAAGTCTAATATCGATGCCATATCCCAGATATGGTCTTACACGAAGTCTCATATTGATTCCATATCTCAGATATGGTCTTACACATAATCTCAGTAACCCTGATGTCATGACATTTATATCCTATCTATTCATAAGGTTCAACTGAGACTTTCGCTGTGCCGAATCTTTGTCGGTCATTTCTGTAGTGTCGTACTCAATAGCATTCACATTTTGTTTCAATAATATAACATTTACTTCAATTATATCAATTAAGCATTTATACACAGATAATTTAATGCTTATTAAACATACAAACTTACATCGACATATAAATGGTAAAAAGGACTAAATCGTCAAATACTTGTTTTTCTCCCGTTCTAGGTTCGAACCTCATTTTTTCTTGATCTATAATTTCACATTTAACTTATTTAATCATTACACTATTCAAATCAGCCCAAAAATCACATTATGGCAAAAATTATAATTTTGCCCCTAAACTTTTGACATTTTACAATTTAGTCCCTAGGCTCGTAAAATGATTTTCATTCAATTTTTGTCAAAGCCCAAGCCTATCTGAACCATTTTCATACTCATATCAACCCACATTTCTCATTTATTAACACTTTTACTACTCATTTTATAACTTTTACAAACAAGTCATTTTAGGCATTTTTACTGAAAATCACTTAGCAAAAGTCGTTTAACAAACAAAAAACATGCATTTTTCACCATCAAACATCAAAATACATACATGTTCAACATGGGTAAAATTTTAGACTTTGACATCTCTTCAAATTGGTGGTAGAAATAGATAGATCATGTTATAAGGATTTCAAAAACATAAATATCAATAAAAAAAAGGGCTAGAACGGACTTACAATTGAGCTTGGAAGCTTGAAAAACCCTAGCCATGTATTCTCCATGTAAAATTCGGCCAAGGAAGAAGAAGATGGACAAATTTGGATTTATTTTGGCTTTTTAATTCATTTTAATTACCAAATTACTGAAATGTCCTTAATTAAAAACTTTAGAAACATACCAAACCATGTCCATTTTTGTCCACCAACTTAACCAATGGTCTAATTACCATTTAAGGACATTTAATTTAAAATCTCATAGCAATTGGACACCTTTAACATATAGAATCCAAGTTTTTCACTTTTTGCGATTTAGTGCTTTTAACTAAATTGAGTGCCCCAACGCCAAAATTTTCGAACAAAATTTCCACGAAATCGTTCCATAAAACTGTAGACCATAAGAATAAAATAAAAATAAATTTTACTGCGTCAGATTTGTGGTCCTGAAACCACTGTTTCGATTAGACCCAAAATATGGCTATTATAACTCTCCACCCTTTACGGATTTTCATCCCGAAAATCTTACAGGAGTATAAATTCGGTTTTCACATAGACTCCTTTATCTCATAACACTGAGCCTTCACTAAGGTTATGCTTTTATTTCCCAACTCTTTAATCTCTCATGTCAAAATTCTGATCGATTCTTCGTTATACAACACGTCGACTGGATCTTAATCCCTATCGGAGAATTCATACTCAAAGAGTCCAATCGATACCATCGCAACATAGATACACAAAATACATTTCAAATCTTTTTCCAAGGTAATACCTTCGGAAGCATGATATCGCTAAACGAGAATTTCATATCCTCATGTTTCAAATTCACATACATTTCTTAAAAATCAGAAGTGGATTCTAAACTGCCACGAATCACTTTTACTTTCTATACGATTTCTGATCGGATAGTCATGTGAAACATATAACTCAACAAATCTATCATGTTACATACCCGATCACCAGAACATTTATTTCAAATAACTGAACATTTTATTACTCCCTGAATGAACAAACAAGCTACTACTAAGCTTCGTACAAAATTTTCTACATAAGCTTTGAATTACTCAGTGCGTGAATTCTATCTCGGAATAATAATAACAGTCATCAGGTCCGACCTAAATTTCAGAATAAAAAATCATCTCACATTGTACTCGTTTAGTTTACCACTCACTATAACATTTCTGAGGTTCTCAATCTTGCAAAGGAAACATCACTTTAGCTTCTAATTTAGCTAGATTCAAACTGTCATCAAATAAGATTAATCATGTATCAAATACTCACAAAATAATCAAAGGTTTTCCATTCAAGAATTTGCAACTATAGCTGCTTTCCCAAAAGTTAATCGATAATTGCTCACAATCTTTCAATAGTTCAAGCCATCTATGCTATTTTAAATTCAGATTCCTTCTGTGACATTAGATACTTTAAACTCTTGGGATCAGGAAACATATGAAATTTTTTGTAGGTCAACCGATGTCATCAAGTTCTTAACACAGACATAAAAAGTGGTCGACTCTAAATCACCCGTCAGACAGTTCATTTCATGTGACTTTAACCATCTGAAAGCATAAACTATCACTTTACATTCTTGTATTAAAACACATTCCAATCCGTTCGATAGTGCATCACTGAAAAATTCACAAATTCTTTACTCAATTTAAACTAGACTCGGAATCAATGCTTCGGTTAACAATACCTTCAGCTATTTTCAACTTTGCTAACACTCAACAGACCGTTCAAACTTTCACAAATGTGATAACTTTATCAATCAAAAAGCTTTAACTCATAACGACATCATTCAATTAGAACAAATTTAATAAGTGTATCTTCGTATCATACTTTCTAGAATATGAATTCTTCCTTCTAACTGTCCGTCTATTCACCCATGAATGTACAAGATTTTATTTTCTTACCTGAGGATAAACTTAAATGCATATAACTCAAATTACCTTTCAACTGACCAGCTCGTTCAGATAAAACAACTGAGTCGATCTCAACTATCAAATAATAATGTATCAAAATACTCCTTTCTTCACGCTGTTAAACAACTTAAACATACAATCTTTCAAAATTTCCTCACATGCTAGTCAAAGATCTTTACAACTACATTAGATCAAGGAAACAAAATATCCTAATTGAACTCATCGACCTTAATCAAACTTACATGAAAAAAGAAAACCATAGTACAATTTGAGCTTGAGCTTACGCTATCTATACCTTCTTTCGATGTCAATTCCATTCACAAAAATTAGATAAATCCTGATACCAGAATCACCACGTTCCTATGATCGAACTAGAAATACAACCATAATAGACATGGTTATCACAAGACAAAGAACACACTATAAAAATGAGCCATGATTGATAATTTATGAAATAAGGATGATAAGAAAACCGAGATAAAGAAATCCAAGATGTGATATCATACTGGAAGTCCAAGAACATAACTCATAAGAAAATAATAAAGATCTTGACGATTCCTCAGAGAAAACCCGAAGAAAAACAATGCTTATATGCTCTGGAATCAATTGTAATAGAGATAATATATTTTCCAAAATATATATACAAAACAAAACCATATCCAGTAGAAACAGAAGAATAGCTCACATAAATTTTTACCATCAACTTTTATTCCAAACATAATAGAATATAACCCCAAAGAGAGAGATAAGATATGTTGATCATCAACCAACCAGACCAATAGTGCTTTCATCTAAAATTATAATTAGCTCGCATTCTCATACGATAAGAATTTCATCAGAAAATGCACAATCACATATATATCTCTGAGGATAAATGAATATATAAAATACCCAGGAGAGATCATCATAATCCATTCAATCACAACTATGACACTCAGACATCTTTACGATTCAAATATCATTCCTCTGACTAATTCTGTCATCACTAATCCTATATTATTCCATTCACTAACGAAAATCAATCCGAAAAAAATTCCATCAAATACATACTTTAGACATCATGCCTGAATGAGTCGATTAGCTGAGATTAACTATTTCTTTAACCGTGACATCGTGAAATCCGAATGATCTTTACAATAACCTGGCATCTTTTCCAGAATTGTATTTAGTTGCCAAACTATTCTTAACTCTGACCACATTATTAGTCATTCCACTATTGAACTCTTAGTCTCTTACTTGTGAGCTCATTAAACTTAAATCTCGTGAAATTTTGTTATAAAATACCATATTGGCAAGGGGATGAGGTCGTAAAGCCTCTAACTCGACTCTTATAAATACAAACATATAACTTAGCATTCATTATCAACATAATATCTTCACAATCATATAATTCACTTCAAGCTAATTAACATACATATTGTTGTCACACAAACTTTCTGATTACTTCTATTCAAACAAGTGTACTTAAACACACATTCCATAAAATTTGAGCAAGTTTACTTATCGCATTCACTTAATCAAACAAATTAAGCACATAACATCATATGAAGGCCAAATAAACATAGATGAGCTTATCATATTATAAACTTTCATTTCACCTTTCCATATTTCAAGAATAATTCCTATTGAATTATTGTAATTTCGATGGATACTTGGTTATTATACTCAAGGTATGCATGTCAACAATCCGTCAATTCATTTTCAAAAGTGCCCTTTTGGCACATATTTATAGAGTACACTCTCAAGCCACATATGATATAACAGGATTTCCTGTCCAGGCTAAATCCTTTCAGTAATGTATGCTCTAAAGGGCTTACTCTGGATTACCCGTCTGGGCTAAATTCATTTCATAACATATGCTCGAGAGGGCTTAATTTAGGATTACCCTTCCGGGGTAAATTCTTTTTGTAACATTTAAAACATTTTATCCGTTTCATAAAATCACCATAATAAATCGAAATACAACAATGGCATTTTATCCATATTTCTCAACTTATGGTTATTTCATTTTGTACATCATCACATACATATCATGAACTCTTATTCATACCTTTCCAAGTTTCGACTCATCACAAACACATTTTCAAATATCTTAGTATCACTTTCAGCATTTTCAAAAGTAGCTTAGTTGGAAAGCATCTCTGTCTCAACAAAACAATTTCATCAGAGTCGGGAGATATCACAATATCGCAGATAGTAATGTGGCATGTATAGCTAGATTCACATACACTATGTTAGTCCGAGAATCGACTGAACCGTAGCTTTGATACCACTAAATGTAACACCCCTTACTCATATTCGACGCCGAAACAGAGTACGAGGTATTACCAGAGTCACATCACAAGCAATCGCACAATTTCGAGTCATAAAATTTACGTCCAAATTATAACCATCCATATTCAATCATAAAGTCCGTTATAGGAGCCTACGAGGCCCAAAACATACTTTAGAGGTGGTTTGGGGCTGAATCGAGAACTCTTGGAATTTTCATAAAACTTAGAGAATTTTTGCTAGATGCAAAAGGTCACATGCACGTGTGGTCCAAGGGACACGCCCATGCTATAGGTTGTGTTCGATTTAGGGTGCTCTCCGACATGTGCCACACGACCGTGCCACATGCCCATGTGATAAGCCGTGTGTGCCCGTGTGCTTAATTCTGGACATTCCGTTTTATAACAATTAAGGTGCAAGGGACTCACAGCCGGAACACATGCCCGTGGGGCAGACCTTGTTCACAGACGGCCTAGACACATGCCTGTGTGTACAAAATAAAGGCTATTTACCAAGCCATTTGCCACCCTCGTACACACATACACTTACATCAATTCAAGGCACACACATAACATGCTTAGGCAACCAAAAAATCCACAATTATGGCCAACACAAGAACAACATCTATCATACACACAACAATTATTAAGCCACAGTTGACTACTTTCAAGGTACCTAATTTATACACCAATTTATCATCTCATCAATAGACCACATTGCCAAACATTTCACATTCATGTCATAAACCACATTTCTATCATTCACCAAGTATATCATGACCATATCACCAAAGACATTAGCACATATATATACTTAGGCTTATAGCCATGATAGCCCAAATAAACTAATCTACACGGACAATTATCAAAATAAGCCTTTGATAATCACATGCCAACACGTTGGCTACAATCACAATGACACATTTAACAAAATAACTAAGTCCCTATACATGCCATAGACTTAAAATACTTGAATTCATTTATACCCAAAATGACATCTTGATAGTGTGATAGGATCTCCGGCGATTTCCAACCTGAGCTAGCTTAATGACCCTATGAGACATTTGAAAGGAAGGGGGTAAGCTATATAGCTTAGTAAGTCCGTACGGAAATAATAAGCAACTCTTATAAATCTTTTATCAAGTACAACAATTTAAACACAAGATAATACAAATTACTATAAATCTCACAGTTATAATTCTTATTCAATCATAATATTTGCTCTATCAACTTATAAGCATAATTTAACATATCTTGGCATTAGCGTAACAACCATAATCTCTCCCTTGTAACATATTGATAAACCATAATATGAACTTATTTTACTCTCACATTTAGCATGATTTTGGATGATTTATCCCTTTAATTATAGAAATAGGTGCTCCTAATCCTTTGTTTTCATGTTTTATACTTAGGAGAGCACTAGAGGATGAAAAGAATAAGAAACAGGCCGAAAACAGAGAAAATGGGCGTAACTCAAATTACACACGGCCTGGGCCTAAGACCACACGACCGTGCCTCATTAATAGACCCGAACATGGCCTAGCCTCGACTTACACGGGCGTATGCCATGGGCGTGTCGCTGACGTGACCTGTTTGAATTCTATTCGGAATAGGGTACTTAGAGGCAAAGAAAGCCATTCCAAAAGCCTATATGAACACCCTAGAGGCCAACCTTTAGGGGGCGTTCAGCTAGGCTAAAGAGCCAAGCCAGAGGGGCTGAATTATGGGATTAACTTGAAGAAAGCCAGTTGATTCATCTCAAGAAGCCAGGATCATACTCAAGACTGAGGATCTCTCCTTCAATTCCTTTAGGGGGTTTTAGGGTTTTCTTTATATTTTGTTTTATATTTTCTTCTGAGATGTATTCTTTTATGATTATGAACTAAACCCTCAGATACTTGAGGGGGATGAAACCTAAGACGAATCTTGTTATTCTTTTCTGAGCTGTATGATAACTACTTGATTTATTCTTAACTATGTGTTCTTAATTCTTACTTTAATATTCCAATATATTGATTTAAGTATTGATGTGCTTAGGCAGTGGAGCAAAAGTCCCTATTTAAGAGTAGATCTGACATAGTTAAGCGGAGTAGATCACAACCCTAGAAATAAGACGACGAAAATCTGTCGGATTAGGGTCAAACCTAATATGGGAGTCCATAGATCGAGTTAATGCAATTCTAGGGGTTTTCATTAGAAAGAAATTTCAATTAATCAACCTAGGGTTAGGCGTTAGTAGCTCGAAAGAGGTATTAATATAAATTAGGGAATCCTACGGATCAAGTCAAGTGAATAAATTGTCTGGTTCAGAGTTAGATAATAAGTGAAGTCTAGGTGGATTCTTCCCCGGGTATTGTCTTAGTCAATTGGTTTTCCCCACAAGTATTTCCCCAATTCATTCTCTTTGTCTTAGCATCTTTAGCTTAGTAGTTAGTTAGTTTTAGATTAAACAAAAACTCCTTTAATTTTTAGGTTAAATAATAAAAAGAAAGTTAGTATTAGTACTTTTGGTTCCTTTGGGTTCGATAATCTGGTCTTACCACTAAACTATACTACTGTTTGATAGGTGCGCTTGCCTCGAGTCGTTGTCACAGTTAGTTTTTAGGCTAGATCATTCATTATAAATTTTTAAGACTCTGACACACGATCAAGCTTTTGGCACTGTTGCCAAGGAACAAAAATACTAAGAAGCTCTATTTTTATTACTTTAGCCATATTTTATTTTATTTTGCTATTAAAATTTATTTTTACTTTTCTAATTTTCTTTTTTTTCTTTTCCTGGTAGGTACCTCTTATTTATGACTAGAAGGAACCCGACACTACTTTACAATAGTGAAATTGAAAGCACAGTTTGCAAAAACCGAAGAGAAATAAGGAGAAGCCTACAATACATACAAGAAGAGCAAGAAGACGAAATTAATACAAACGAAGAGATGGCTGAGAATAATCTGCTACCTCTAGAGGTGGCCAAAAATCATGCTCCTCGAACTATGTATGATTATGCTAAACCTAATTTAACAGGAACTGAGTCAAGTTTTGTTAGACCTGCTATAGCTGCTAATAATTTTGAACTGAAACCTAATGCTATACAAATGACACATCAATTTGTTCAGTTCGATGGTTTACAGGATGAAGATCCAAATAATCACTTGGCAAATTTCCTAGAATTTTGCGATACTTTCAAAATTAATGGCGTTTCTGATGATGCCATCCGTCTGCGGTTATTTCCCTTCTCTTTGAGGAATAAAGCCAAACATTGGTTGAATTCTCTTCCATGATGATCAATCACTACATGGGAACGAATGACTGAAAAATTTTATTAAAATATTTTTTGCCTGCCAAAATGGCCAAATTAAGGATGATATCTCTTTTTTTTTGTGTAGATGGATTTAGAAACACTATACGATGCATGAGAGAGATACAAAGATCTATTGAGAAGGTGCCCACACCATAGATTACCCTTGTGGCTCCAGGTCCAAACTTTTTACAACGGTGTGAACCCATCAACCAGGCAGTTGATTGACTCAGCAACCGGTGGAATCCTGAATAACAAAACACCTGAGGCGGCCTACGAATTCATTGAAGAGATGTCACTGAATAACTATCAGTGGCAAGTCACGAGGACAAGGCCAATAAAAGCCGCTAGTGTTTTCAACCTCGACGCAGTGACCATGCTGTCAAATCAGGTAGAGATGTTAAATAAAAAGATTGATAGTTTTTGTGGTTCTTCACAAGTACATGCAACTACATAGTACGATATGAATGGAGGAGGGATGAGCAAAACAGAATTTCCACCTTACAACCCGAGTGCTGAAAACGAGCAAGTTCACTATATGGGTAACAATTTTGAATCTCAAAATAACCCTTATAGTAATACTTATAATCCAGATTGGAGGAACCACTCCAATTTCTCATGGGGTGGTCAAGGAAATCAGAGACAACAACCCTCTCCAAACTTCCAACAACAGCCCTACCCACAGGAAAAGAAGCCAAACCTTGAGGAGATGCTGCCAAAATTCATAGTGGTGTCAGAAACACGTTTCCAAAACACCGAAACAACACTAAAAAAATTAACAAGCATCAATTAAAGGAATCGAGAACCAGTTAGGGAAACTTGCTAAGTTGATCTTCGAACGGCCACAAGGTAGCTTGCCAAGTAACACTGAAACTAACCCAAAGGAGAAACTTCAAGCCATAACAGCTCAAAATAGTGAAGGGTTAGTAGAATCTGAATCTGAGCCAAGGTAAGAACCTGTGGTAAGTGAAGGTAAGGTTGAGGTAAGCCAAGAAAAGCCAAAATCAGTAATTAAAGAATACCAACCTCGAATACCATACCCTAATATGATAAAGAAAGAACATATGAAAAGTTTGGTAAGTTTCTTAAACTTTTAAAGAAATTACATATTAACTTACCTTTTCTTGAAGCTCTTTTGCAGATGCCAGATTCAAAGAAATTTTTAAAAGAACTTTTAACAAACAAGAGAAAGTTAGACAAGGAATTGCATGTGGAATTAAACGCAGTCTGCTCAGCAATGTTGCAAAGTAGGCTACCACGAAAATTAAAAGATCCAGGGAGTTTTACAATTCCATGTTTAATTGGTAGTTTAACTATTAATAACGCTTTAGCTGATTTAGGGGCAAGCATAAATGTTATTCCTTCTAAATTGTTTAAACAGCTAGGTCTAGGGAAACCCAAACAAACTAGGATGAGTATTCAATTAGCGTATAAGACTATTCGAATTCCTAGGGATATAATTGAATATGAACTAGTTAAAATTGACAAATTCATATTCCACGTAGACTTTATTGTTTTAGATATGGATGAAGATAATAATATCCCCTTAATTTTAGGAAGACCCTTTTTAGCAATTGCCAGATCTAAAATTAATGTTAGTACAGTTGAGCTCATACTTAGTGTAGATGACGAATCAATCAGCCTTCAAGCTCTCGACTCATCTAGGACATCGAGTGATAAAGGTGAGAACATAAATTGTATTGATAATCATTCGGCTAAACTTTCTTTTTAGAAAGTACCAAGGAACTACACCACTGAGCCAGATCCTATACCTCATACCAACGAGGAAATATCTTATGAGGAACAGCAGCTTCAGATCGATGAGCTTGATGAGTGGAAGACACATTTCAAGGAGAAATTAGGAACACAAGAAGTGAAATTGAAGGAGCCCCCAGACAAGCTTATAGGAACATCAAACCACTTCAAAACAGGAGATCAGGTACTGTTAGATAAAATAGACCCTCGAATCACCACTTCAGACCTCAATACAAATGAAGAGATCCCTTTTAAGGCAATTAATGTCTTCCCATACGGCACAGTCGAGGTAAGCAATTCTACATTCGGCAGTTTTAAGACAAATGCTACTCGAATCAAACTATATAATAGCATGAGAAAGGATTTTTCACTCCTCAAACCACCATGAATGTGCAAATGAGATGTAAGTCTAGCTTAAGACTTTAAACGAGCGCTTCTCGGGAGGCAACCCGAGCACTAACCCTATTAATTTTCATATTTTTAATTTTAATTTTAATTTTAATTTTATTCTCTCTTTTAGCACTTAACTACATCTTACCCAAGTTTATGAAGCGCAGATTGCCACACCACACAGCCTTGCACATGGCCGTGTGGACACTATGGATTCTAGTACAGGAATGGCAGAGATGGTACGAAAAAGGAGGAAAAAGTATCTTCAAGTCACGAGCTCCAACTAAACACCACGGTCGTATGATGCAGTCGTGGCTGACACTGTTTTAGAAGCACGAGCGTGGCAATCTGCACATAGGCGTGGGAGAAACGAATGAAGCATAACACGGCCGTGAGACATGGCCGTCCATTTTGACACATTCATGGTACACGGGCATGGGGCGTACTAAACCTGCATTTCTATTTAAAACACCCCTCTCCCCTTCTTACCTACTCCCAACTCCTTTTTCTTCCACACTCCTTACATTCCCTTTCATTTTCATTTCCATTTGTTCTTCATTCCCCTAACTCAAGATCTAATCATACCCATGTCGAAGAAACGGAAAGATCCTATCCAGTCTTCCTGTGCGAGACCGATCTACATAAGTTCATGCCGGCCGCTTCATTAACTCGACATGAAAATGACCTTTGAGTCCATTTATTTTCTCTTTTTCTTTTCTCATCTCTTTTAATTTCCTTATCTTTATTTTTCTTATACTAAATATGATTTATTTTATTCTAGTTTCTTGGTTTTAAGTTCTAAACGCTGCTTGGGAATCACACACCACAGCCTTAGAAATCACACCCACCTCGCTAACCATCTAACAATAAGGACCTTTTGGTCCACTAATCAGTTCTTTTAGTCTTATTTCACTTTTTACACTCTTTCTTTTTATTTTTTTAAAATATGTAATTAGTAAATTTAGAATTTTTCTTATTATTTCCTGGCTAACTCTTCAGGTGATTCCCAATTTCTTCATCTAGTGTAGAGATTGTCGACGGCAACCACAGCACGACTACTGCCAACTCAAGGAATCCATCCAAAAATCAGGAAGTTTAACTTCTCCATATCTCTTATGATTTCATATATATCTTTGTACATTGAGGGCAATGTACGTCTTAAGTGTGGGAGGGTGAAAATTATTTAGAAAAAGTTCCTAACTTTTTGCATTATTCTCAAATCCCTGCATGATATCTTGTCTGAAGTAATTTCCTCATATCACTAATTAGAATGAAATTCCTGTTGATTTATGATTTTTATTCATATGTTTTAGATTGAGTCATAAGTTATTGTGCATTGATGATTTAAACTTTAAGATACTAGAGAATCAAGCATGATGAGTCTATTTTCAAAAAAATTAAAAATTTTGTTAGGTTGTTTACCTGAATCCAATTATTACCTTGAAGTTTAAAATTTACAAGGTTGATATCAAAAACCCATAATTTTTGTGAGATTTTGAACCTATTAGAGCATAGATTCTTTTCGTGCTCACTTTATTGATTATGAATGTGTCAATAGTGATTTGTTATTCTAGAACTTGCTTCGATTATACATGTCAAGACCACATCATTGATTTGATATATAGAGATAATAAAGGCACTTAGGATTTAACCCACTTACTCCACTAAAAGCCTACCCTCACAATTAACCCCTAGTGAACCTCTTTAATCCTAAAAATCCTTTTATTGACTCACCAACTAATATTAACCCAAAACCCATCTTGTATTTGTTATCACCATTTATCTTGACTACCTTTCTATCGAGACTTGATTTGATCAGTTGCCTAATTATTTTATTTCAGTAGTTGAATTTTTCCTATATTATGTATTTATTGATTTGTTCTTAAAAAAAAATCAAAGTATATTCATTATTAGTTCTGTGATTAAGTGAGCTTATACATTTAAGTTCAACATCGTGAAGAAGAAGCTCGTATTATTAGTATTACGAATTTTTGATTGATGTAATTATTTAAGATTAGTTCATCTTTCTAGTTAGGTAATTTTTCAATTCAATCTCGATTCTAACCTTCTAATTCAACCTTTCTCCACACCTTTCACCTAACCCCCGTTACAACCCTTGAAAGACCTTTTGATTTGTGTATCATTTCATTTTCTAGTGGTAGAGATTTGATTTTCAGGCAAGCCTATGGGATTAACTTTTCATGTTCGATTGTTGAGTGCTTTATTTTGAACCTTAAACTCTTCGAGTGATTTGAGTGAATCTATAGTGAGGATGTCAATCCTTGTCAGTTTTGAATCAAAGGTAATTATTTAGATAAGGGGAAACACCTATTTTTTCCGTGCTAAAAACTATGACTTTAATTGTTTGAATCTTTAGGACTCTTTAAGTTAAATTATCCATGTATAAATTAACTACGAATTATGATGAAACATTATCGATGAATATTATGAATTGAGGAAGTTCGCTTCAATTGTGAGTTGAAAATTTTGCTTGAGGACAAGCAAAAGCTTAAGTGTGGGGGTACTTGATAAACCATAATATGAACATATTTTAATCCCACATTTAGCATGATTTTGGATGATTTATCCCTTTAATTATGGAAATAGGTGCTCCTAATCCTTTGTTTTCATGTTTTATACTTAGGAGAGCACCGAAGGAAGAAAAGAACGAGAAACGGGTCGAAAATAGAAAAAATGGGTTTAACATGAATTACACACGGCCTGGGCCCAAGAACACACGACAGTGCCTCATTAACAAACCCGAACACGCCTGGCCTCGACTTACACGGGCATGTGCCATGGGCGTGTCACTGACGTGACCTATTTAAATTCTATTCAAAATAGGGTACTTAGAGGAAAAGAATGCCATTCCAAAAGCCTATAAAAACACCCTAAAGGCCAACCTTTAAGGGGCGTTTGATCGTGTCAAACAGTCGAGTTTTAATATTTATAAAGAATGATCGAACCTGTAGAATAACTATGACAACGATAGTGGCAAGTGCACCTATCAAACAGTAGTATAGTTTAGGCAGGAATATCTTATCGAACCCGAGGGAACCTAAAAGTACTAATACTCATTTTCTTTCTATTATTCAGCCTGAAATATGTAGTGATTGATTTATTAAACTAATGAAAAACTACTAAACTAAATTCAAAGACAAAAGAATGAATTGGAGAAAGACTTTAGAAAAACTCAGCTGATGAAGATGATACCCTCAGGAAGAATCCACCTATGACTTCACTTATTATTTATTCTCCAAACCATATGATTTCTTTACTTAGCTTGATCCGTGAGACTCCATAACCTATATTAAACCCTCTCTCGAGGCGAATAACATCTAACCATAGATTAATTAGTGGAACTCTCGTTCTCTTATAATAGCCCCCTAAGGAAGCAGTAAATCGATCAATGGATTCCCATAATAGGATCCGACAAAATCTCGTAACCCTATCTCTAGGCGTCCGATCAACTCCGCTCAATTATGCTAGATCTACTCTTAAGTAAGGTCCATTCCTCCTCCACCTAAGCACATCAGATTAAATTAAGCAACATAATTAAGAACAAACTAAGTACTTATCTTATAATTTAGAAATCAAATTACAAAATCCATCATAGGTTTCATCCCCTTCAGGTATCTGAAGGGTTTAGTTCATAACTAAATAAGAAAACATCTCAAGAGAAAAGATAAAACAAAACATAAGAAATCCCTAAAACCCTCTGAAGGAATTGAAGGAGAGATCCTCCGTCTTGAATAGAGTTCCGCTTCTTGAGATGGATCAACTGGCTATCTTTAAGTGATTCGATGAAAGCTTCTGTAAAAGCCTCTGCAAAAAGCTGTCCCCTGTTTCGGCTTCTGCCGAACTCCCCTTTTTAGTTGTTACCTTGGGTGTTTATATAGGCTTTGAGATGCTTTTACTTGGCTCCTAAGTATCCTAATTCAAGTAGAATTCCTCCTAGGATGTTTAAGTAGACTTAGGAATGTGTTTCTTTTCCTTCAAGCATCCAAATCTGAGTGAAATTGCTCTTTCCCACGGCAGGGGCACGACCATAGGGCACGGCCATGGCACACGCCCTTGTAGTCGACTTCAGGCCGTGTGTCAATTCTGTTGATTGAGGCACAGCCGTGTAAGTCGGGATTCAGGCCATGCTTCAGGTCTATCTATTGGGACACGGCCATGCAAATCATGCTTGGGGCGTGTCTTTGAATGATTGGTGAGGCACGGTCGTGTGACTTGAAGTCCAGGCCGTGCTAATTTCTTGGGTTGGCCCAATTTTGTCCGCTTTAAGCCCATTTCTCATTCTTTTCGTTCTCGGGTGCTGTACTGAGTATAAGACATGAAATGAAAGGATTAAGAGCATCTTTTTACATAAATTGAGAGCTAAATCATCCAAAAGCATACTAAATGTGGGATTAAAATATGTTACTTTTGCGATTTATCAGCATTCAACGAGGCATTCAGCTAAGGTAAAAAGCCAAGCCAAAGGGGCCAAATTGTGGGATTAACTCGAAGAAAGCCAGTTGATTCATCTCAAGAAGCCAAAATCATACTAAAGACTGAGGATCTCTCCTTTAATTCCTTCAGGGGGTTTTAGGGATTTCTTTATGTTTTTTTTTTATATTTTCTTCTGAGATGTATTCTTTTACGATTATAAACTAAACCCTCAGATACCTAAGAGGGATGAAACCTAAGACGAATCTTGTTATTGTTTTTTGAGCTGTATGATAAATACTTGATTTGTTCTTAACTATGTGTTCTTAATTCTTTCTTTGATATTCCAGGATATTGATTTAAATATTGATGTGCTTAGGCAGTGGAGCAAAAGTCCTTATTTAAGAGTAGATCTATCATAGTTAAGCGGAGTTGATCGCAACCCTAGAAATAGGATGATGAAAATCTGTCGGATTAGGGTCAAACCTAATATGGGAGTCCATAGATCAAGTTAATAAAATTCTAGGGGTTTTAATTAGAAAGAAATTTCAATTAATCAACCTAGGGTTAAACGTTAGTAGCCTCAAAAGAGGTATTAATATAAATTAGGGAATCCTACGGATCAAGTCAAGTGAATAAATCATCTGGTTCAGAGTTAGATAATAAGTGAAGTCTAGGTGGATTCTTCCCCGGATGTTATCTCAGTCAATTGGTTTTTCCCACAAGTATTTGCCCAATTCATTCTCTTTGTTTTAGCATCTTTAGCATAGTAGTTACTTAATTTTAGATTAAATAAAAAATCCTTTAATTTTTAGGTTAAATAATAAAAAGAAAGTTAGTATTAGTCCTTTTGGTTCCTTTGGGTTCGACAATCTAGTCTTGCCACTAAACTATACTACTATTTGATAGGTACGTTTGCCTCGAGTCGTTGTCACAGTTACTTTTTAGGCTAGATAATTCATTATAAATTTTTAAGACTCTGACACACGATCACATATTACAGAAAATAACAAATCATTTCAAACCTCATAGTAAACATGCACATTAATTACTAGTATTCACCTCTCAAGCATATACTTTAACATCTTTCAATTGTTTAAAGCTCATATCTTTTCATACTTCCATAATCATTTTAATAGGAAATTATGCCAATCTTTCCTTTTTCCCATATCCGATAAATCACAATTTACATGAATAAAACATGCTATACCATAACTCAATTTGGCCCGAAAAATCGTCAACCAAATTTATCATGAATTTTATATATCACAAATATTGACCAATAATCACAAGGTTTTCACAAATCATTCTCGTGGAAATCATGAACTCACAATTTCATGAAGTCAATACTTACAAAATTTACGTACATACCTGTATCAATTTGTAATACTTACAGACTCTTTTTATTCTTTGACATACCCATTGAATTTTCGGTTGAACCATTTGGAATACAAAAGGATACTTGAGGATCTCGTACACACAGTACCATACCAATGCCATATCCTAGATATGGTCTTACATGTAATCTCATATCGATGCCAATAGCCTAGCTATGGTCTTATACGAAGTCTCATATCGATGCCATATCCTAGATATGGTCTTACACGAAGTCTCATATTGATGCCATATCTCAGATATGGTCTTGCACATAATCTTAGTAACCCTGATGTCATGACATTTATATCCTATCTATTCCTAAGTTTCAACCGGGACTTTCGTTGTGCCGAATCTCTGTCGGTCATTTCTGTAGTGTCGTACTCAATAACATTCACATTTCGTTTAAATAATATAACATTTACTACAATTAAATCAATTAAGCATTTATACACAGATAATTTAATGCTTATTAAACATACGAACTTACATCGGCATAGAAATGGCAAAAAGGACTAAATAGTCAAATACTTATTTTTCTCCCGTTCTAGGTCCGAACCTCATTTTTTCTTGATCTATAATTTCACATTTAACTTATTTAATCATTATACTATTCAAATCAGCCCAATATCACATTATGACAAAAATTACATTTTTACCCCTAAACTTTTGACATTTTACAATTTAGTCCTTAGGCTCATACAATGATTTTCATTCAATTTTTTCAAAACCCAAGCCTAGCCGAACCATTTTCATACTCATGTTAGCCCACATTTCTCATTTATTAACACTTTTACTACTCATTTAACAACTTTTACAAACAAGTCCTTTTAGGCATTTTTACCGAAAATCACTTAGCAAAAGTCGTTTAACAAACAAAAAACATGCATTTTCCACCATCAAACATCAAACTACATACATGTTCAACATGGTAAAATTTTATACTTTTACATCTCCTCAAATTGGTGGTAGAAATAGATAGATCATGTTACAAGAATTTCAAAAACATAAAAATCATTAAAAACAAGGCTAGAACGGACTTACAATCGAGCTTGGAAGCTTGAAAAACCCTAGCCATGTCTTCTCCATGTAAAATTTGGCCAAGGGAGAAGAAGATGGACACGTTTGGCTTTATTTTGGCCTTTTAATTCATCTTAATTACCAAATTACTAAATTGTCCTTAATGAAAAACTTTAGAAACATACCAAACCATGTCCATTTTTGTCCACCAACTTAACCAATGGTCTAATTTCCATTTAAGGACCTCTAATTTAAAATATCATAGAAATTAGACACCTTTAACATTTAGAATTCAAGTTTTGCACCTTTTGCAATTTAGTCCTTTTGACTAAATTGAGTGCCCAAATGCCAAAATTTTTTAACGAGATTTCCACGAAATTGTTCCATAAAATTGTAGACCATAAAAATATAATAAAAATGAATTTTACTGCATCAGATTTGTGGTCCCGAAATCACTGTTCTGACTAAACCCATAGTCGGGCTTTTACAGAACATACAAATCTCTCAATTTCTTAGACTGAGACTTAAATGACTTATTTATCGGCCTTTTCCTTACATCTCTAGACTCAGACTCAGCTTTCCTCTTCTCTTTGCTTAATTCTTCAGCTTACAAGCTCTATCGAATAGCACCACAAATTCATTCAGCTCAAGAACTCCAACTAACAATTAGATATCCTCATTCAACCCATCTTCGAACCTTTTGCACATGATAGCCTCAGTGGAAACACATTCTTGAGCATACTTACTGAGCCTAACAAACTCTTGCTCGTACTCGATTATCGACATTCAGCCTTGTTTAAGCTCTAAAACCTCATTGCATTTCTGATCAATAAATCATTGGCTGATATATTTCTTCCTAAACGGCATATTGGAAGAATTCCCAACTAGCCCTCTCTCTCGGTACTACTGACACAAGGGTTTCCACCACCGATATGCTGAATCTCTCAAAAGTAACACAGCACATTTCAAATATTCATCCGGTGTGCATGACAGTTCATCAAATACCTTGATGGAGTTTTCGAGCCAGAATTCTGCCCTATCAGGATCATCATCGGCATTTGCTCTAAAATCTTCAGCCCCATGCTTTCAGATCTTATCAACCGATGGCTTACTTAATCTCATGAATTCCATACCTTGTGGAGCTACGGGAATCGGTTGATGAATAGTTGAGGGTGGACGGGGTTGAGCATTCAGATTTGTTCAAAAAAAATTTCGTATACCACTCGTTCATCATGTGGAGAAAGGCTTCCCTACCTCTTTCTACTCTTCCCTAATTAACAGTGGGAGGTCTACTTTCAGACGACGCTACCCCTTGAGTGGGGGTTGGCGCATTACTTTCTATGTCATCAACTTCAGCTCGATTGGGATCCATTTACTATATGAAAACACATTTTAAAATTGTTAGGAGTCATCACACTATCACAGTTCATTTATGGCATGTATGGCTAGACTTTCACACATGCTACATTAGTCTGAGAATCGACTAAACTATAGCTCTGATACCACTAAATGTAACACCCCTCACCCGTATTTAAATTTTCAGAATAGCGTACGAGGCATTATCGAACATAAACACAAGCAAACATACATTTTCGTGTCATAAATTTCCATCCAAATTAAGAACTTTTCATACACATTCATATCGTCCCTAAAACTAGCATACGAGGCTCAATACATGCTTTGGAAGTGGTTAGGGACTAAATCGAAATGTTTAGAAAATTTTACAAAACTTAGAAAATTTTTCATGCTACAATGCTCACACGCCTGTGTGGTCCAAGGGACACGCTAGTGTGTCCCTTAGACACGCCCGTGCTACAAGCCATGTTCAAAATAGGGTGCTCTCTAACTTGTGCCACACGACCGTGCCACACACCCGTGTACTAGGCCGTGTGGTCGATTTAATTTCTATAATTTTTCATAAAATAGGTGTAGACTTTACACGGCTGAGACACACGCTCGTATCCAAGGCCGTGACATGCTCGTGTCTCTGCCCGTGTGCTCAATTATAGACATTCTATTTTGCAACGATTAAGGTGCAGGGGACACACGGCTAAAACACATATCCGTGGGGCACACGCTTGTGTGTCTACCCGTGTGGAAACTAATAAGGCTATTTACCAAGCCATTTTTCCACCCTTACTTGTACATACATAAACAACATCATATGGCACCAATCCAAGCATATTACATACAACCAAATCAGCCACAATCAAGACATCAACACATCATTCACATGCTACCATCTATCATACACAAACATCACATGTTTATCAACTCAAATCATATAAATTCCCACATCCATTAAAGGCATGATCATATAAATTGCTTATATCAATTATAGCCAATTTTTAATGGCCTTATACAAAATGAACTTTCAACCAATATAATCCAACACATTTGGCTAAATCAATTATGACACAAAACAAAATGACCAAGTCCCCTATACATGCTGTAACACCCCTTACCCGTATCCGATGCCAGGACAAGGTACGAGGTGTTACCTATCTTAAAAACATGCATACCCACAATTTTGAATCATAAAAGTCCACTCAAATTTAAAACTTTTCAAAGTTCCTCTTAACATCTTTAAAATGGGCTTACGAGGCCCAAAACACATAGTAGAAATGTTTCGAGATCAAATCGCGTTCTTTGGAAAACCTTGGAAAATGTCATTAAAAATAGGGGCACACGCCCGTGTGGAAGGGTGACACACCCGTGTGACTTGATAACATGGTCATGTTGACAAATTGTGTGATCCATACGGCCTAAGCATATAGGGACACACTCGTGTCCCACGCCCATGTAGATTTATTTTCTCAATTCGAACCTACAAGGGTTTCACACGGCTTGACACACACCCGTGTCCATGGCCTGTGCCCCTCACACGGCCACGACACGCCCGTGCCTTAGCCCATGTGCGAAAACCTTGACATTCTGTTTCTGACGTCATCAACCCAATAAGGTCACATGGACAAGGCATATGCTCGTGTCCTTAGACCGTGTTGCAAATTAAATTCCTAAATTCAGGTACAGGCTTCACACAGCCTGGGCACATGCCCATATTCTATGGTCGTGTCTTCCACACGGTTGAGACACACAGCCGTGCCTCAGCCCGTGTGGTTATTGCTGGGTATTCTATTTTGCCAACTTAGGATACAGAGGGACACATGACCAAACCACACACTTATTGGGCAGATCGTGTGTCACACACGACCTAGACACACGCTCGTGTGTCTACCCATGTGGACAAAATCAGGGCTATCTACCAAGCCCTTTTTGCCACCCCTACTTACACCAACCTAAATAACATCAAGCAACCTATTCACTCATGTAGAAAATATACCAATTATTCAACCATAAAATTGGCACATTTGTGATAAACATCATCTTTTTCATATATTAATAAAAAGAATTAGCCATCAACTATGGCCTTATACAAAAATAATTCATCTTCAAAACAATCCAACACATTTGTCCAAAACAATATGACACTTGATAAAAGATTAAGTCTATAACAACCCGACTTAGGGCCTAGTCAGAATAGTGGTGCGAGACCATAAATCCAAAGTAGAAACATGAGTTTTACGATTTCTATGAGGCTTATGAGGTGATTTCATGATTGTGTAAAAATCTCATGAAGAAATTTTATTAATTAGTGATTAAATTGTTCATTAGGACTAAATTGCAAAGATTAGAAAATATGAGATTCCAAAAGATTTAAGTATGAAATAGAATTATAAAAATTTCTTGAGGTCCTTATTTAACAATTATACCATTATATTTAATGAAGGAAAAAAACTGACATGAGAAGGAAAAATCTTAAGAAAGGATCATTAATGGCATTTTTGTCATTTGGTAAATAAAAGAATTAAAAGGGAAAAACAAGCCAAAATCTTGTCCATCTTCTACCTTTAGCGCCAAAATTTGTAAAGAGCCATAGCTAGGGTTTCTTCAACTTTCAAGCTTGATAGCAAGTGCATCCTAGCCCCGTTTTTAATGTTCTTCGTATTTTTGAGACTCTCGTAACTCGGTTTAACTATTTCTAGCTATATTTTGAGCTAGGGTTTATGTTCAAATATTTACCCATGTATGACATGCATGTATTTTGATGTTTTATGGTAGAATATGAAAATTTGAAGTATGATAAACATCTTTTTCTAAGTGATTTTCATGAAAAATGAATCGAATGACTAAATTGTAAAAGTTGTAGAAATGGTCATACATGAGGGAAATAGTGAAAATTGAATGTTTTTATAGTTGAGAATATGATTCGGCTAGGCTTGAAATGCAAGAAAGTTAAATGAAAATCATTTTACGAGCCTAGGGGCAAAAGAGTAATTATGAAAAATTTTAGGGGTAAAATCGTAATTTTTCCAAAACATGAATTACGAGTTGATTTAGTAAATGTGTGTATTTAAAAAGTGAAGTTATTATTATATATCAAGAAACACGAAGCTCGGACCGAAACCAAAGCAAGAGAAAAATCGAGGACAAAATCGAGCATCGATACACATTTTGAGAATCGAGGCAAGTTTGTATGAATTTAAAGTTTCATAATGTTTCGATATTTGAAACTACTTAATATTATGAAAATGTATGATATAGCTATGAAAATCGAGTGACATAGCCTCAATGAGGAAATGGTGAAAATAAGCTAAGTAAAATCCCGGATAAAGATTCAAAATAATGATGATACTCGGGTCATAACATTGAATAAAGAAGGTCCCGTGTAAGACCATGTCTGGGATATGGTCTCATCACCAAAGGATGATTTCGTATAAGACCATGTTTGGGACATGACATCGACATTTGTGTATGATCTCGTATAAGACCAGGTCTCGGACATGGCTTCGACATCGAGCTATGAGATTCCGTGTAAGACCATATCTAGGATATGGTATCAGCATCAATAGGTGATCCCATGTAAGACCATATCTAGGATATGGCGTTGGCATAAAAATTTATGCATGATGAGTTTGAATATCCTCGATCATCTAATTAGTTCATAGGCAAAAGAGCTAAGTATGTAAAATGGCATAAAACCAAAATTATTTGTGGATGACTTTAGTTTTCTTTCATGATTAAGAATGATGGAGATTTGAAATTGTGCTCATGTTAGTATATGAGCTGAGTTATGTGATAAGTGATACAGGTACAATGAGGAAACACAAGTTATAAACCCATAATGTAAGATGAGATGGGTAAGAATAATTATGAGTAAGTATGGATGAGTATGTTTAAGCATTTGAGACTTATGTTGCTATTGTTCCAATAGATGGATGAATTTAATGAAAGCACTTATGTTGTTTTAGAATTTCATGCAAACTTACAAAGCTATATGCTTACCCCTCTGTTTTTTCTCTTTCCTTGTAGTTTCGCCGAGTTAGCTTGAGGATCATAGAACGTCGGAGTTCAGATCACCCTATCAACTGTCCTTTTGGTATAGTAAAGTTAATTCATTTTGAGTATGGCATGTGTAGGAACTTAATCATTTTGTGTCATGTCATATTTGAAGGCCAAAGGATTGGCTATTAATATTTTACACTCATTTTGTAAAGGGCCAAGGTGAATTAGCCAGTATTGTTAAGTTTATATTATAACGTTGATGAGTTTAATGAAATGAATGTCCATGCAAGTGGTTGACTAAAATATATGTGGAATGAATGATAATTTAAGGATTCTTAATAGTATAATATTGCTATGTTATGTGCTACTTATGATGAAATGAATGAGTTTATGTTTCATGGTGGCGAAAAAGCTTGGAAAATAGCCTCTAAGTGTCCATACGGGTTGACACATGGGCGTGTGTCTAGACCGTGTGTAACACACGGTTAACCCCATGGATGTGTTATTAGGTCGCGTGTCCCCTGCATTTTAATTATGAGAATTCGAATCGTTACAGGGGCCAGTACACAATCATGTGCCTAGGCCGTGTGCTTCTTAAGGGGTTGCTGATGTCATAAACAAAATACCCCTAGTTTTCACACATGGGTGAGGACACGGTTCGTCCCAGGCCGTGTGAACGACACGGGCCATTGATACGGAGTGTGTCCGACTGTGTGGACACCCCTGTAGGTTCAAAATAAAAATAAATTCTACATGGGCTAGGGACATGGGCTTGTGAGACTACATGGCCTACCCACACAGGCGTGTCCCAAGTCACAAGGGCTTGTGACCCCTGTTTAGGCAAAATTTTTTTTTCAAAGAATGTAAATTTTTCCAGTTGAACTTTGAAACCTTTTGGATGTATGTTTAAGGTCTCGTATGCCCATGATATGTATGTTATGATTAAGAAAGAAAGGTTTAAGTTGGAACAAAATTTTATAGCCAGATATTACATGTTCAAGCAAGGATAAGTACGATAATGCCTCATATCCGGTCCCTGTTTCAGACTCAAGTAAAGGGGTGTTATATTTAGTGGTACCAGAGCTACGATTTAGTCAATTCTTGGATTAACGTAGCATGAGTATGAATCTAGTTATACATTCCATACGTAAGAGTACTTGTGTAATGATAATGTGATGACTCCTGACGATTTGAATTGTGTTTTTATATAGTCAATGGATCTTGATCCTAACCAAGATGCAGCTGTTGATGCTACAAGTAATGCGCTGGCTCCCGCACAAGGGACCATGCCAGTAGAGAGCAGACTTGAGACTTTGGGTCAGGGAGAAGACGTTTGAGAAGCCTTTCTCTGTATGATGAGCAATGGTACACTGAGTACATTCGAGCAAATCCTAATGCTCAACCTCCTCCACCTTCGCCTATTCCTCAACCTACCCTTGTAGCTCCCCAAGTGGTAGAAGTAGTAAGAAGAGAAAAGCCTCTGGTTGATAGAATCCGAAAACACGGAGTCGAGGAATTTCGGGCTAGTAAAGATGATGATCCGGAAAGGGCCAGATTTTGGCTTGAAAATACCATCAGAGTATTTGATGAATTATCTTGCACACCTGAAGAGTGCATGAAGTGTGTGGTTTCTCTTCTAAGAGATTTCGCTTATCAGTGGTGGAATACCCTTGTGTCAGTTGTACTAAGGGAAAGAATTACATAAGAGTTTTTCCAAGAAGAATTTCGAAAGAAATACATAAGCCAAAGATTCATCGATCAAAAGAGAAAGGAATTCCTTGAACTGAAACAAGGCAAGATGACGGTGACTGAGTATGAACACGAGTTTGTGAGACTTAGTAAGTACGCTTGGGATTGTGTGTCCTCTGAAGCAATCATGTTTAAGAGGTTTGAGGACGGACTAAATGAAGGTATCAAATTTTTTGTTGGTGTCCACGAGTTAAAGGAATTTGTTATGTTAGTGGACTGGGCTTATAAGGCTGAGGAATTAGTGAAAGAGAAAAGAAAAGTTGAATGGAGTCTCGTGACTCAAGAAATAGACAATTGAGTAAGTCATTTCAGTTATCGTCCAAGAAGTCAAGAGATTTTCCTACCCGATCAGCTACTTCAACCGGGTTTTCAAACAAAAGTAAGAGCAAACAGTACCCATGGTCTAAAACCTAGACCACATCAGTTGCTAGTGTTGGCAATGCCCGACCGAGTAGATCGGAGTGCCCACAGCGTGGCAAACTTCATAGCAGTGAATGTCGAGCAAATGAAAAGGCTTGTTTCAAGTGTGGGTCTCTAGATCATTTTATTAGAAATTGCCCCGAGGTGGATGATAAAGAGAATCCTAAAGATGAAAGACCGGGAGGCACTACTAGAGGAACATCATAGAGAAACACGGGAAGTGGAACAAGTAGTAAGCATATGCCTAAAGAGTAGGCTGTGAGATCTGAGGGTAGAGCGCCTGTGAGGACCTATGCCATTCGCACTCACGAAGATGCATCATCTCCTGATGTGATTACGGGTTCATTTTCTCTCCATGATACTAAAGTTATTACTTTAATAGATTCGGGATCTACCCATTTATACATTTGCATGAAATTAATATCTAAAATGAATATGCCCGTAGAGTCTACTGAATTTGTGATAAAGGTGTCTAATCCTTTAGGCAAGAGTGTGCTAGTTGATAAGGTATGTAAAGATTGCCCATTGATGATTAGAGGTCGTTATTTTAAGGCAAATCTCATGCTATTGCCATTTGATGAATTCGATATAATTCTTGGTATGGACTGGTTAACCACTCATGATGTGACAATAAATTGTGGAAAGAAATATATTAAGTTGAGATGTGAAAATGTGGACACTCTTCGTGTTGAATCAGATGAACAAGATAGATCGCCGGTAGTGATCTCTCACATGTCAGCTCAGAAGTATGTAAGGAAAGGGTATGAGGCGTATCTTGCTTTTGTGATGAATGCCAAAAAAACTGAGTTAAAAATTGAACTAGTACCGATAGTATGTGAGTACCTAGATTTATTCCCAGAAGAATTACCAGGGTTGCCTCCAGTTAGAGAGGTTGAATTTGGTATCGAGTTTGCTCCTAGTATTGCACCTATATCGATTGCTCCTTACAGAATGGCTCTAACTGAGTTGAAGAAATTGAAAGCACGTTGCAAGAGCTGACTGATAAAGGTTTTTCAAGAACAAGTTATTCTCCGTGGGGTGCTCCAGTGCTATTTGTGAAAAAAGAAAGATGGTTCCATGAGATTATGTATAGATTACATGTAGCTTAATAAGGTTATTGTGAAGAATAAGTACCCATTGCCAAAGATCGATGATTTATTTGATCAATTGAAGGGAGCCACTATGTTTTCCAAGATAGACTTGAAGTCCGATTATTACCAGTTGAGAGTAAAAGATTCAGATGTGCCAAAGGCGGCTTTTCAAACGAGGTATGGGCACTATGAATTTTTAGTCATGCCTTTTGGTTTAACAAATGCCCCTGCAGTGTTTATGGATTTAATGAACCACATTTTTCGACAATATTTGGATAAGTTTGTGGTTGTCTTTATTGATGACATACTGATATATTCTTGTGATGAGCATGAGCATGCTGAGCACTTGAGGATCGTTTAACAGATTTTACGAGATAATCAGTTGTATGCCAAATTCAGAAAAAGTGAATTTTGGCTCAAGGAAGTTGGATTTTTAGGACACATTGTCTCGGGAGATAGAGCCAGGGTCGACCCAAGAAAAATTTCAGCCATTGTTGATTGGAAAACACCGAAAAATGAATCTGAGGCTAGAAGTTTCCTGGGCCTAGCTGGCTATTATCGACGGTTCGTCAAAGGATTTTCCATGATAGCTATACCGATGATGAGGTTATTACAAAAAAGACGTGAAGTTTGAGTGGACAGAAAAGTGCCAACAGAGTTTCGAGAAATAAAAGCATTGTTGACAGAAGCTCCAATTCTAGTTCAACCTGAGAAAAGAATTTGTGATCTACAGCGCTGCATCCTTAAATGGATTAGGCTGTGTACTTATGCAATAAGGTAAGGTGATAGCATATGCTTCTAGACAGTTGAAGCCACACGAGAAGAACTATCCGACACATGATTTAGAGTTGGTTATCGTTGTTTTTGCATTGAAGATTTGGAGGCACCGTTTGTATGGTGAAAGACGTCAGATTTTGACCACTCACAAAAGTTTAAAGTATTTGATGACACAAAAGGAATTGAACTTAAGGCAACGAAGATGGTTAGAGTTGATAAAAGATTATAAATTAGTTATTGACTACCACCTGGGAAAGGTGAATGTAGTCACCGATGCCTTGAGTAGGAAATCCCTATTTTCTTTAAGAGCTATGAATACGTGGGTGGCTTTGTTTGATGATGGCTCCATTCTAGCCGAGTTGAGGGTTAGACCGATGTTTCTTCAAGAGATCTATTAGGCTTAGAAAGATGACAGTGAGTTGCAAGCCAAAAGAGTTCAGTGTGAGTCGAGTGTTGAGTCTGATTTTCGGATAAATTCAGACGGATTTTTGATGTTCAGAAATAGAGTATGTGTACCAAAGAACGATGAACTCATTCATAAAGTTTTGCACGAGGCACATAGTGGATGCCTATCTGTACATCCGAATAGCACCAAAATGTATAATGGTTTGAAGAAATGGTATTGGTGGCCGAGTATGAAGAAAGATATTTCTAAGTTTGTTTCAAGATGCTTAATTTGTCAGCAAGTAAAGGCTGAACACCAGGTACCCTCGAGTTTGCTTCAACCTATTATGGTGCCCGAGTGGAAATGGGACCGTATTACTATGGATTTTGTAACAGGTTTGCCGTTGATGCCGAGCAAGAAAGATGCTGTATGGGTCGTAGTCGATGGACTTACAAAGTCAGCCCATTCCATGCCTGTGCGTGTCGACTATTCACTGGATATGTTGGAAAACTTGTATATCTCAGAGATTGTGAGACTTCATGGAGTACAATTATCTATTATATCGGATAGAGATACGAGATTTACATCCAGATTTTGGAAAAAGTTGCAAGAGGCCTTTGGCACAAAGTTGAATTTTAGTACGGCCTTTCACCCCCAAACCGACGGTCAATCGGAGAGGTTAATACAAATACTTGAAGATATGCTTCGATGTTGTATTCTTGAGTTTCAGGGCAGTTGGGAAAAATACTTACCTTTGATGGAATTTGCCTATAATAATAGTTATCAGTCAAGCTTGAAAATGGCGCCTTGTGAGGCTTTGTATGGGCGTAAGTGCCGAACGCCTTTATATTGGACTGAACTTAAGGAAAATCATATCCACGGGGTTGATTTGGTTAGAGAAATCGAAGAGAAGGTAAAAGTGATTCGAGATTATTTAAAGGCTACTTTTGATAGACAATAATCCTACTCGGATTTGAAAAGGAAATAGATTGAGTATCAAGTCGGTGATAGAGTATTCCTGAAAGTGTCACCATGGAAGATAGTTCTTAGATTTGGCCGGAAAGGAAAATTGAGTCTGCATTTTATCGGACCATATGAAATTATTTGAAAAGGAAAGAGATGGAGTATCAAGTCGGTGAAAGAGTATTCCTGAAAGTGTCACCATGGAAAAAAGTTCTTAGATTTGGCCGGAAAGGCAAATTGAGTCGGCAAATTGAGTTCTTAGATTTCACTGGTAATATTTTTGGGGACGAAAATTCCTAAGGGGGAGAATTGTAATAGCCCGAATTAGGGCCTAGTTGGAATAGTGGTGCAAGACCATAAATCCGAAGTAGAAACATGAGTTTTATGATTTCTATGAGGCTTATGAGGTGATTTCATGATTGTGTAGAAATCTCATGAAGAAATTTTATTAATTATGGATTAAATTGTCCATTATGACTAAATTGCAAAGATTAGAAAATATGAGATTCTAGAAGATTAAGTATGAAATAGAATTATAAAAATTTCTAGAGGTCCTTATTTAACAATTAGACCATTATATTTGATGATGGACAAAATTGGACATGGGAAGGAAAAATCTTAAGAAAGGATCATTAAGGGCATTTTTGTCATTTGGTAAATAAAATAATTAAAAGGGAAAAACAAGCCAAAATCTTGTCCATCTCCTTCCTCTAGTGCTGAAATTTGCAAAGAGCCATAGCTAGGGTTTCTTCAACTTTCAAGCTTGATAGCAAGTGTATCCTAGCCCCGTTTTTAATGTTCTTCGTATTTTTGAGAATTCATAGCTCGGTTTAGCTATTTCTAGCTATATTTTGATCTAGGGTTTATGTTAAAAAAATTACCCATGTATGACATGCATGTATTTTGATGTTTTATGGAAGAATATGAAAGTTTGATGTATGATAAACATCTTTTTCTAAGTGAGTTTCATGAAAAATGCATCAAATGATCAAATTGTAAAAGTTATAAAAATTGTCATGCATGAGGGAAATAGTGAAAATTGAATGTTTTTATAGTTGAGAATATGATTCGTCTAGGCTTGAAATGCAAGAAAGTTAAATGAAAATCATTTTATGAGCTAGGGGCAAAAGAGTAATTATGAAAAGTTTAGGGGCAAAATCGTAATTTTGCCAAAAATGAGGTACGAGTTGATTTATTCAATGTGTATCTACCAAGTGAAATTATTATTATAGATCAAGAAACACGAAGCCCAGGTCGAAATCAAGGCAAGAGCAAAATCGAGGACTAAATCGAGCATCAATACACATTTTGAGAATCGAGGTAAGTTTGTATGAATTTAAAGTTTCATAATGTTTCGATATTTGAAACTACTTAATATTATGAAAATGTATGATATAGCTATGAAAATCGAGTGACATAGCCTCGATGAGGAAATGGTGAAAATAAGGTAAGTGAAATCTCGGATAAAGATTCGAAATAATGTGGATACTAATGTCATAGCATTGAATAAAGAAGGTCCTATGTAAGACCATGTCTGGGATATGGCCTCGGCACGAAAGGATGATTTCGTATAAGACCATGTCTAAGACATGGCATCGACATCTGTGTATGATCTCGTATAAGATTAGGTCTGGGACATGGCTTCGACATCGAGCTATGAGATTTTGCGTAAGACCATATCTGGGATATGGCATCGGCATCAATAGGTGATCCCATATAGGACCATACCTAGGATATGGCGTTGGCATCAAAATTTATTCACGATGAGTTTGAATATCCTACGATAATCTGATTTGTTCATGTACAAAAGAGCTAAGTAAGTAAAATGGCATAGAACAAAAACTATTTGTGGATGACTTTGAGTTTTCTTTTATGATTAAGAATGATGAAGATTTGAAATTGTGCTCATGGTAGTATATGAGCTGAGTTATGTGATAAGTGATACTGGTACAATGAGGAAACACAAGTTCTGAACCCATAATGTAACATGAGATGGGTAAGAATAATTATGAGTAAGTATGGATGAGTATGTTTAAGCATTTGAGACTTATGTTGCTATTGTTCCAATAGATGGATGAATTTAATGAAAGCACTTATGTTGTTTTAGAATTTCATGCAAACTTACTAAGCTATATGCTTACCCCTCTCTTTTTTCTCTTTCCTTGTAGTTTCGCCAAGTTAGCTTGAGGATCATAGAATGTCGAAGTTCAGATCACACTATCAACTGCCCTTTTGGTATAGTAAAGTTAATTCATTTTGAATATGGCATGTGTAGGGACTTAATCATTTTGTGTATTTTCATATTTGAAGGCCAAAGGGTTGGCTATTAATATTTTACACTCATTTTGCAAAGGGCCATGGTGAATTGGCCAGTATTATTAAATTTATATTATAAAGTTGATGAGTTTAATGAAATGAATGTCCATGCAAGTAGTTGACTAAAATATAGGTGGAATGAATGGTAATTTAAGGATTTTTAATAGTTTAATATTGCTATGTTATGTACTACTTGTAATGAAATGAATGATTTTATGTTTCAGGGTGGCAAACAGGCTTGGAAAATAGCCTCTAAGTGTCCAAAAGGGTTGACACACGAGCGTGTGTCTAGGCCATGTGTGACACACGGTTAACCCCATGGGTGTGTTATTAGGTCGTGTGTCCCCTGCATTCTAATTACGAGAATTCGAATCGTCACACGGGCCAGCACACGGGCGTGTTTCTAGGCCGTGTGCTTTTTAAGGGGTTGCTGACATCAGAAACAAATAGCCCTAGTTTTCACACACGGGTGAGGACACGGGCATGTCTAGGCCATGTGAAGGACATGGGCTATTGAAACGGGCATGTGTCTGGTCATGTGGAAACCCATGTAGGTTCGAAATAAAAATAAATTCTACATGAGCTAGGGACATGGGCGTGTGAGACCACACGGCCTGCCCACACGGGTGTGTCCCAAGTCACATGGGCGTGTGACCCCCTTTTAGGCAAAAAAAAATTTCAAAGAATGTAAAATTTTCCGGTTGAACTCCGAAACCTTCCAGATGTATGTTTAAGGCCTCGTATGCCCATGATATGTATGTTATGATTAAGAAAGAAAAATTTTATGTTGGAACGAAATTTTATAGCCCGATATTACATGTTCAAGCAATGATAAGTACGATAATGCCTCGTATCCGGTCCTGGTGTCAGACTCGAGTAAGGGGTGTTACAAAGTCCCTATACATGCCATACCCAAAATGGTAAATCTAACTATACCAAATGTTCAGGTTGATAGTGTGATCGAGCCTCTGAGTCCTTTGATTCTCGAGCTAGCTTGGCAATACTATAAGAAAATGGAAAGGAAAGAGAGTAACCACAAAGCTTAGTAAGTCATAGGTAAATAATTATCAACAACTACCATGAATTATCATGCTCATAGCATTTTACAAACTTGTACATGATTCTCGAATTAATAAAGGCATAACTTACTCATTTTCACTCTTACTAATCATACATCATAATTCGAACTTATTTCTCATGAATCTCATGTAGGTACCTGTATCATTTACAACATAATTATAACTTTCCTCACTTTTGACACAAACTTTAACTTACCCGTTGAACCAATTAGAATACCAAAGGATACTTGACAAGCCTCACACAAGAGGGTAAAATGCCGATGCCATGTCCCAGACATGGTCTTACACTAGCTCACGTGTCGAGGCCGATGCCATGTCCCAAACATGGTCTTACAGTGGCTCTCATATTGTGGCCGACACCATGTCCCAAACATGGTCTGACACTAGCGCACACGTTAACGCCAATGCCATGTCCCAGACATGGTCTTACACTGGCTTCCACAATGTGGCTGATGCCATGTCCCAGACATGGTCTTACACTAGCACACATATCACTCAAATGTCATGGCTTGGGTATCCAATCTATTCCTAAGGTCCAACCGTAAGTATATCACATCAACTCTAATTATGCAAAATCATAGCAATAATCAAACAATTCATGCAATATCAATTGTTTTATGCATAAATTCAATAACATTGTATTATTTACATATAACTTACCTTGGTATGCAAAAAGTGAGCGACTAAATTGAATTAATCTACTAGCTTGGCTTTCCCTCGGTCTAGGTTCGGACTCTATTTTTCTTAATCTATATTGATAAAATTCACTCATTTAATCATCACATAAATCGAGACATTTAAAAATTCCTACTTTGGCAAAATTATCGTTTTACCCTTAGAATTTCACAAAATTATGATTCTGCCCCTAGGCTCGTAAATCGATTTTTATCAAATTTCCTTATTAACCAAGCCTAGCCAAATATATTTTAAGTTTATAGCAACTCACAATTCCAATTATTTCACACATATACTACTTATTTTACAACATTTACAAAAAGGTCCATTTTAGGAGTTTTCATGGAAACCCCTTTCACAAAAGTTGTTTATTTAACAACTAAGATTCATTTCCTTCCATAAAAATTCAGCAAACAACATAAATGTTTTCATGGAAAAACACTAGACTCTTAATCATATTGCAAAATAGTCCCCTCATTAGCTAGCTTAAGCTACAAGGGTTCCAAAAGTACAAAAATTATCAAAAAGGACGATTAAAAACACTTACTAGCAAAGGCTCAAGTTGCTGAAAATTTTAGGCTTTCCAAAGCTCTTCTTTTGCTAAAATTTTTGGTGGTAGTGTGGAGAAGATGAAAAGATGATATCTTTTCCCTTTATTTTATTATTTCTAGTCAATTAAGTCACCAAAACTACACCTAACCATTGACCATGTCATGTCACTATGGCCGACCAACTCTCTCCCAATGGTCGAATTGCACATTAAGGACCTCCAATTTAATAATATATAGCTATTTGACCCCTTTAGCTAGCAGAATAAGACTTTCGTACTTTATGCGATTTAGTCCTTTTTCAAAATTAAGCACGAAATTACTAAAATTAATGTACCAAAATTTTCATACACTCATATTATCATGCTATAACACATAAAATAATATTAAAATAATTTTCTCTGACCTCAGATTATTGGTTCTGAAACCACTGTTCTGACTAGCCCCAAAATCGAGCCGTTACACATGCCATAACTCAAAATGTAGGATTCGTTGGTACCAAAATAATAGTTGATAGTGTGAATGGATCTCTGACGATCTCCAATCCCGAGCTAGCTTGGTGAAATTATAAGGCAAGGGAAAGAAAAGGGAGTAAGCTATATATCTTAGTAAGTTCATATGCAAATAATAAACAACATTAACTGTACAATTGCCATATAAGTAACATCCGTATAGCAACCTAAATGTCATCAAAACTTCATGTACATAACTTACTCAATCGCATTATTACCAATAGTTCATCATTTACCGAATTCATTTCCTTTGATTTTTTCGTACATACCTATACCAACTCGTAACATAATCACATACTTTCTCGTCTTTGTCATACCCATTGAACCACTTGGAATACTATCGGATACACGGAAATCTTTGCACATAACTACCATATATGTAGCCAATGCTACCACAAATCTCATAACAGATATAAGCTCACTCTCGAGCTATCCTCGGGCCTGCTCACAGAAGCTGTCAGGTATCTACAACATATGTCGATATACCCAGCCACCGGTAGGATGTACAGGACTAGCACCCGGGACCCATAAATCACATAATCACATGGGTTCCTAGTGACATGTCACTTGTATCCTAATCTATTACTAAGGTTCAACCGGGATTTCTCTCTTGCCAAAACTTCGTCGAATATGCTTATAGATTCAATCATACACTTTATGTAATATCAAAACATTAAAATAAAAATATAATATTGCATTATTTACATACGAACTTACCTCAGTACAAAAATAGTAGAATTTCACCTAATCGTCAATTACTTTGTTTTTCCCTTGGTCTAGGTCCGTGCCTCATTTTTCCTGATCTATAATAAGAATTTAACTCATTCAATCATCACATTATTTAATTCATCCCAAAAATCATATTATAGAAAATTACATTTTTACCCCTAAACTTTTAACATTTATATTTTAGTCCTTATGCACGTAAAATGAAGTATGTTCAATTTCTTCAATACACAAACCTAGACGAACTATTTTTATGCTTATACCAGCCCATATTTTTCACCATATCACACTTTTACTACATATTTTATAATTTTTACAAATAGGTCCTTTTTGACATTTTTATCGAAAATCACTTAGCAAAAATTGTTTATCCAACCTAAAATTTGTATAATCTACCATTAAACATCAAAGAACACAAATATCTAACATGGTCAAACCCTATAAAATAATCATACTCCAAATTAGTACTAAAAATACGTAGATCGAGTTACAAGGATCTCAAAAACATGAAAATCATTAAAAACGGAGCTAGAATGGACTTACAATCGAGCTTGGAAGCTTGAAAAACCCTAGCTATGTCTTCCTCTTGAAATTTTCGGCCAAGGGGGTGAAAGATGAGCAAAAATTGGCTTTTAATTTGATTTTTAATTCATTTAATTAGCTAAATGACCAAAATGCCCCTAACTTAAAACATAAAAATTCTCTTACTTCATGTCCATTTTTGTCCACTAACTTAACCAATGCTCTAATTACCATCTAAGGACCTTCAATTTAAAGTCTCATAGCAATTGGACACCTTAAACACATAGAACTCAAACTTTCCACTTTTTGCAATTTATTCCTTTTAACTAAATTGAATGCCCAAACGTCAAAATTTTTTAACGAAATTTTCACGAAATCATTTCATAAAATTGTAGACCATAAAAATATAATAAAAAATTTTTACTGCGTCGGATTTGTGGTCCCAAAACCCTGTTCCGTCTAGACCTAAAATCAAGCTGTTACATGTGCCACACAGCTCTGCCACACGCCCGTGTGCTATGCCGTGTACGTAATTAATTTAATTCAAATTAAGTGCAAGTTTCACCCGGCCAAGACACACACCCGTGTTCTAGGCTGTGTAGCACACACGGCTAAGACACACGCCTGTGTCTTTGCCCGTGTGCTCAGTTCTAGACATTCTATTTCTCAAATTAGGTGTAAGGGACACATGGCTATACACATGACCGTGGGACAGGCCATGTGTCACACATGGCCTAGACACACACCCGTGTGTCTACCCATGTGGACAAAATAATGGCTATTTATCAAGCCATTTTGCCACCCTCACTTGTACATACCTACACAACATCGCAAAATCTAAGCATACTCAGGCAACCAAAACATCCACAATCATGACTAGAGCATATCATTTCATTGTCAACACTTAACATACTAACAACATCATATTATTCCACCAAACCAAATCATACCAATCTCACAACCACAAGTAATCTACCCTAATACCTTCTTCAAGAAAAGTTTTGTTTGAGTCTTCTAACATGTCAAAAATCAACTTAACCATACAACAACAAAACCAAAGAGCCACATTTAATTATTTAATATGCATTGATAAACCATATCACTAACAAGGCATTGGCACATACATGCATATATATAACATATAAGCTTACAACCAATTCAACCAAAATGAGCCAAGTTACTTGGCCAAAGATCACATCAACCCATTGACAATTACAAGCCAATACATTTGGCCAAATTCATAATGACACATATGACAAAATGACCAAGTCTGTATACATGCCATGACTCAAAATATTGACATTTCAATGGTACCCAAAATAATGATTGATAGTGTGAATGGATCTCCAACGATCTCCGATCCCGAGTTAGCTTGGTGACACTATAAGATAAGGGAAAGAAAGGGGAGTAAGTGAAAACACAAAAATACACACACTTTTTCATGCCCTTTTTAACTCAAATTCATGCAGTTTCAACAAAATTATTGTCAAAAAAAAATTAATTTTTATAAAATAATTAAATTGCACTTAAATTATGAACATGTTGAATTTTAATTAATTTTATAATTAATTTTGATCATTTTTTGACAGATTTGCAAAAAGGGAAAATAATGACTTGACAGACAGTGCTAGAAGTTCAAAACCGAGAAGCAATTTAAAGTATCAAAGCGAATTAATTTTTAGCCTAAGTCGGTCCAATTATGTGTACTAATTCATGGTATAATTAATTTTAATTTATATCCAATTTAATTTGGATTAAATAAATTATTATTAATTAATTATGAAAAAGTGGTCTAGTTGAGCCGAACCGAGTGAACGGAACCAACCAAGACGTGGACAGCCCAAAACCGTCCATATGCTGACCAAATTAGCTTATTGGCTGATTATTTAGCTTGCAAAAAGGCCCTTGAAGACTTGTTCAAGTTGCAAACAAACCCCTCCACAATTGGTGGCTTTATAGATTTTCCCCAAGCCTAAATTAGCAAAGTTGAAACTTTCAACCTTTCCACATGTGTTGTAACACCCTTTACCTGGGTTCTCCGCCGGAACCGGGCATGAGGCATTACTGGACTTGACTTATTGATCATTCCACTTTAGGCTATAAAATTTTTTCCCCAATTTAAAACTATTCGATCACCATCACACCCTCCCTATTATGCGTCAACGAGACCCTATACACCCGCTCGGGATATTACGGGACCAAAATAGAGCTTTACGAACACTTACAAAATTTTCACCTAAATAGGTGCCACACGCTCGTGTTGGTCTAGGGACACGCCCGTGTGCCCCTAAGACATACTCGTGTCTTCCACCCGTGGTTGACACTGACTAATATTGCACGGCTTGGACACTTCCGTGGCCCTGGCCCGTGTGCCAAACCTTGGCATTTGACTCATTCACACGGTCTATACACATGCCCGTGTTGGATACCCGTGGTCGTTTCTGATTAATCTACACGGTTGGTCACACGCCCGTGTGCTATCACCGTATGGCGATTCAAATTCTAAACCCTAAATACAGACTTTACACGGCCTGGGCACATGCCCATAGATTGATTGTGAGTCACACACGGCCTAGACACACGCCCGTGTGTCTACCCATATGGACAAGAACAAGGTTATTTTCCAAGCTCTTTGCACTCCTCTATTTCACACCACATGAAACCATTCCACATATGAATAAACAACTCATAATTTGCAACATAAAATTTCATGAATAACTTCATATTTTCATAAATGACAAGGTGAGCCATCAACCATGACAATATACAAAATAGTTGTCTAATAAGGGGCCAACACACTTTTGGCCAAAATAACAAAAATAATATAACTAATCTAGCCCCTATACATGCCATAAACAAGATCACTAAGTCTAGATATACCGAGGTGAGCTGATAGTGTGGGCGATCTTTTGCTTATCGGTGTATTCTGGCTCGTCTTTTAAACTCTATAAATCAAGGGAAAAAGAAAGGGGGAGTAAGCTTTAAGCTTAGTAAGTTTACATTTAAACAATATAGCATTATAGCATGTACTAATCATTTATATAACATTTCTTACTAAGCAAGAAACAATCTACATTCATAATCATGCTTACTCATTTCCTCCTTTTTAATATTCCAACCATAACAAAAGCTTAATGTGTACATTCATTAGCATGTTCCCCTGCACTTAGCATCACAATGTCACATAAAACAACACCTTACAACCTCTTAATCAATTACTCGTAGTAAAATTACTCGGTGGTTTCACACTTAGCCCACCATCAGTCTTTATTAGGGTGGTATCGCACATAGCCCACAAAAAAAGTTAGTTACGGTGGTATCGCACATAGCCCACCAAATGATAAATAAATGATGGTATTGCACATAGCCTATCTTAATTAAGCAACAAGGTGGTATCGAACTTAGCCCACCATCAAATGTTGTCATGACATGTTCATATGACTATTTCATCATTCATCCAATAATTATTTAATGACAATCGCATTCGATCTACTTGAATCACACATGTTCTCAATCATGCCATACACCAATTAGCAACATAATGTGTTGATAAGAATCACCTCGGGATTGGAAACGAGTCGTAGATGTTGTCCGATCGTAAATTAAGACGCTCACAGTCAATTTGGATAAGATTGTAAGTTTGATAGTTTCAAGATAGAAGAATTAGTTTGGTAAGGAGATGGTTGGTGGATAAGTTGAGTAATGGATTGAAACAAGAAATAACCTTTAATAAAAATTAAAGACCCGAATCTTGCATGTTTCAAGTGGACGATGGAATAGAAGGATAGAACCGAGACCCTCTAATTAGCAAATTAGGAACCTTCGGTATAAGGGTTGAACGCCACACCCGAGAATGGATGATAAGTTCAGAAACAAAGTCAATTGACGCCACTAGTAGCTAGATATGTCAATGGAACCTTAAAGAATTAAGAGAGTGAATAACTCACTATATGTAAATTCAATCAACATTCAAAAAGTACTTTTCCAAACAACAGAAACAAATATTTATAGCCTAAAGGCTAGTAGTCGAATAGTCATAAGTAAACTTAATAACTAAGTAAAAACTAATCTAGAAAAATCAAAAAGAACTCCTTAATGTATTTGGCTAGGTTCGGCCGAACATGGCCCATGGTGTGCTAGTACATTCGGCTGAATGTGGAGGGGGAAAGTCACCTTCTAGATGATGCAAATCACTTGGAAAAATGAATAAATTTGGAAGGCCATTGGTCTTGCTAGATTCACTGATGGTGCTCCAAGAGATACCTCTTGGTCGAATGGACACATAGGAGGTTCAAAGAATCAAAAGAATTCATGTAGGTAGACATTCATGCATTCTGCCATGCATTGTATCTTATGGTTCATGCATTTAATTCCTTCATGCATTATGTTCAAATTGAATGCTACTCCAACCGAATAGGTATCTTGATAAACCAAAAATCAGCAACAATTAATCCATGCTTTAACCATCCATGAACCTCCATGGTTCATGGATACATTCGGCTAGGTACAATGCACCTAGGTGCATGTATCTTCTTTAATTAATCCCATAGGTTCGGCTGTACCTATAAAAGAGATGATTGCATATTAATCCAAACCAAATCAGCTAAATATAATTAAATATACTTTTAAAATAGCTTAATGGTCACTTTAGACAAATTAAAGACACCTATTAAGACACATAGTAAAATTCGGCCAAGTAGAAAACTACTTAAATTCATGCAATAATTAAGACAAATTAGACTAAGTTTAAGATATATTTAAACAACTAATTAAACTGTAGTAAAATATATAATAATGCATAATAAAATATTTAATGAGATAATAGCCGAACTACCAAGATGAGGAAATTTCGTCCTCCAATAAGTTAAAATCTTTTGGTTCATTCTTGAACTCCTTTCGATCTTTCGTCCAAACTTGTTCCACCAAAGCTGAAATGGTATTTGCAAATTGTTTGGCACGTGCACGAGTTATTGGTCCAATTGGCAACTTGAGAGCATCGTGAATTACATCCTCCCTAGACGAGTTTGTATCATCCCCCTCCTCTTTAAGTCGATTCGTCCTCGAATCGTTACCTACATCAAAAGGAGACAGATCAGAAACATTAAAACTCGCACTAACATTGTACTCACCTGGTAAGTCCAATTTGTAGGAGTTATCGTTTATTTGTTCAAGGACTTGAAATGGACCATCTCACCTCGGAAGAAGTTTGGATCGCCTTTGCGCGGGAAACCTCTCTTTGCGCATATGAACCCAAACCTAGTCCTCTGGTTCAAAGACAATACGCCTTCGACCTTTGTTGGCCCATTGCTCGTATTCTTTAGTTCTTGCTTCAATGTTGTCCCTAACCTTTTGGTGCAATTGTTTGATATATTCGGCTTTGCGTTTTCCATCTGCATGCACAAATTGATTAGAAGACAGAGGTATCAAATCAAGCGGTGTTAATGGATCAAAACCATAAACAATTTCAAATGTAGAAAACTTAGTAGCAGAATGAATAGAGTGATTATATGCAAATTCCACATGTGGTAAATAGTCCTCCCACATTTTTAAGTTCTTCTGAATGATTGCTCGTAGTAATGTAGAAAGGACTCGATTGACGACTTCGATTTGACCGTCTGTTTGTGGATGTCAAGTGGTGGAAAAGAGTAACTTGGTTCCCAACCGCCCCCACAATGTTCTCCAAAAATGACTAAGGAATTTCACGTCTCGATCAGACATGATAGTCTTAGGCATGCCATGCAACCTGACCACTTCTTTGAAAAATAGATTAGCAATATTCACAGCATCGTCTGTTTTATGGCAAGCTATAAAATGAGCCATTTTAGAGAATCTATCCACAACCACAAATATCGAATCTCGACCATTCTTACTTATTTGTAAGCCGAGTACAAAATCTATAAAAACATCAGCCTAAGGAGTTTCAGAAATGGGTAAGGGTTTATACAAACCGTGGGGCTTAATTCGGGATTTAGCCTTTTTGCACGAATGCATTTTCCACAGTACCTTTCTACGTCACGACGTATATTAGGCCAGAAGAAATGTTCTTGGACTATAGCCACGGTCTTGCAACTCTGAAATGTCCCATCAATCCGCCACTATGAGCCTCGTCTTTCAAGACCTCTCGTACTGACCCTTGCGAAATGTAAAGTTTCCCTTCTCGAAATAAGTACCCATCATGACGGTAATACTTCTCGTAGGCTCCCTTTTCGCACAACCTAAAAATTTTGCCAAAATCAGCATCGTTGGCATACAGATCTTTAAGAAATACAAACCCCATCAACTTGGAATCCAATATATTTAACAAAGCATACCTTCGAGATAGTGCATCAGCCACTATATTTTCTTTACCTTTTTTATACTTAATGACATAAGGAAATGACTCGAGAAATTCTACCTATTTATCATGTCGCTTGTTGAGCTTATGCTGCCCCTTTAGGTATTTCAAAGACTCGTGGTCGGTATGAATCACGAATTATTTGGGAAGTAGATAGTGCTACCAAGTTTCCAAGGCTTGAATGAGGGCATATAACTCTTTGTCATACGTCAGGTAGTTTAGGATGGCACCGTTGAGTTTCTCGCTGAATACACAATATGGCGTCCATCTTGCATAAGTACAGCTCCAATACCTAAACCTGAAGCATCACACTCTAACTCGAAGGTTTTGCCAAAGTTATGTAAAGCCAATAAAGGAGCATGAGTCAAACAGTCTTTAAGTTTCAAAAAGGCTTTCTCTTGTTCTTCTTCCCCAAAAAAGTTAGAGTTCTTACAGATTACCCCTGTTAATGGTGCAGCTAACGTACTAAAACTCGATGCAAATCATCGATAGAAACTAGCTAATCCGTGAAAGCTGCGCACTTGGGAAATGTTCATTGGACGGGGCCATTCTTGGATTACTTTAACCTTCTCTTGGTCGACTTCAAGGCCCTCCGAGCTGACAACAAAACCTAAAAACACAATTTTGTTAGTACAAAAATCGCACTTCTTTAAATTGGCATACGAGGTCTTTTTTTGTAAAACTTCAAGAACGGATTTCAAGTGTTTTACATGCTCTTCTAAAGTTTTACTATAGACAAGTATGCCGTCAAAATATATGACACAAAATCTACCAATGAATGCTCACAACACGTGGTTCATGAGTCGCATGAATGTGCTTGGGGCATTGGTTAGCCTGAATGGCATAACGAGCCATTCATAGAGCCCTTGCTTCATCTTGAAAGCATTCTTCCACACGTCACCCTCGCGCATACGTATTTGATGATAACCACTCTTAAGATCAATTTTTGAGAATAGGCTCGCCCCACTCAATTCATCGAGCATGTCGTCCAATTGCAGAATAAGGTGTCGATACTTGATCATGTTCTTGCTGATGGCGCGACAATCTACACACATTCTCTACGTTCCATCTTTCTTAGGAACTAGCAAAACTGGCACTGCACAAGGACTTAGACTTTCTCGCACATAGGCTTTTTCAAGAAGTTCGTTCACTTGTCTTTGAAGTTCTTTTGTTTCTTCTAGATTGCTTCGATAGGCGGGTCGATTTGGAATCGTGGCTCCCAGCACAAAGTTATCTGATGCTCGATTCCATGAATGGGAGGCAATCCACTAGGAATCTCTTTCGGGAATATGTCTTAGAACTTCTGCAATAAAGTCGAAGCAGAAGTAGGTAACTTGTCATCAAAATCGTTAGTTCCAATAAGACTTTCCTTGTATCGAAGTACCAAGAGGGGTTGTTTCAACAACATTGACTTTCGAACATCCCTCTCTTTTATGTAAAAATTTCTTTTTTCACTCTCATCTTTTGTTTCTTTTTCTTTTTGTTCAAGCTCTCTTTTTTTATCACTCATTTTTTTACCTTTTTTTTTTTCTAAATTCTTTTCTTTTTCTTTGTCAATTTTCAACTCACTCTCTTGTGATTTTTCAATAGAAATTTTCAATTTCAATTGATCCTCATACACTTGTTTGGGAGTTAGCGGTGCTAACGTCACGTTTCAGCCCAAATGCTTGAAAGTGTACCTATTAGAGTATCCATCATGAATTGCTCATTTATCAAATTGCCAAGGCCGTCCAAGAAGAGGATGCCCCGCGTGCATTGGTACCACATCACACATAACTTCATCTTGGTACTTTCCCATCACAAAGGAAACGAATACTTGCTTTGTGACCTTTAGTTCTCCCCCGTCGTTAAGCCATTGCAACTTATACAGATGAGGATGTTTGGTGGTAGTCAAGCTGACTTTTTTAACCATCATAGTACTAGCCACATTAGTGCAGCTTCCTCCGTCGATAATGACGCAACAAACCTTCCTTTGAACTTGACAATGTGTACGGAAGATGTTTTCGTGTTGTTGCTCATTCTCGACGCCTTGTAAACTCAGACTTCTTTTCACAACAAGAATTTCACCATTTTCGCCCTTTTCTATCTCTTCCTCGTCATTAGAAGTTTCGTTGGCATCATCCTCGATCTCATTTTTGGATTCAATTTTGCCATCATCTCGGATAAACATTGTATTCCAGTTCGGGCATTGACTTGCAATGTGACCTCATCCCAAACATTTGAAACATTTGATGTCACGGGACCGATTTGGAACGGCTACTGCCTTGCCCTTAATTGATTCGCCGCTGGTTTATTAAACTTGGGCACACCACTTGTCTCTTTGGGACGGCTCGACATGTCTCGCTTGAAAGCCCCTTGTCCCCATTTAGAAGATGATGAAGTGTTAGAGATTATATGAGACGTACCTTTGCATTTGAGTTACTTCTCAACCTTTATGGCCATATGTACCATGTCAATGACCTCGACATAATGATGTAATTCCGCAATATTCACGATGTCACGGTTGAGTCTGACGACAAAATGTGGCATAGTGGCTTCTCAATTTTCCTCCATATTGGCTCAAATCATGGCCACTTCCATCTCTTTATAATAGTCCTCCACGCTACGTTGGCCTTGTGTTAGACTTTGCAACTTTTGATGCAACTCGCGGTAATAATAAGTGGGACTAAATCTCTTCCGCATGAGTGCTTTCATTTCAACCCACGTGGATACATGATGTTCTCCATTACGTTGTCGACTTGTCATTAGCTGATCCCACCAAATGATCGCATAATCGGAGAATTTAATTGTAGCAAGTTTTACCTTTTTACTTTCTGAATAGTTATGAAATTCGAACACTAACTCCACCTTCTTTTCCCACTCTAGGTAGGCTTCCGGATCAGATCGCCCTTGGAAAGCAAGAATCTCTATTTTTATGTTTTTTAAATTATCATCGGGTCCTTCATGGTCCCGACGACCCCGTTCTTGTCGGTCTCCTCCCCTTGCGCTTTGTCGTGATGCTTGGTCGCTCTCTACGTCACTTGGCTTATACAGATCATTATCGTGTTGCCAAGGCCGCTCTTGATCCCTTCTCAGGTTTGGAGGGGTATTTGTTCACTGATTCTGTTCATCCCTTTCATCCAAGCGCTCGTTGATGGAGTCTAATTAAGGCTGGAGCAATCGATTGATTTCTCGGATTATTGCTTGCACTTGTAAGTCGGGAACTCCACCTCCAAGAACATTCCTTCGAGCAATTTGGCCTCCACCTCCTCTAGCGGCATTAGATGCTCCTCCGCTTGTTCCTCTTCATTCGAAACTCCTAGACATATTAAATAAATTTAAGAAAACCTCACCAAAAACCTCACTAGGTCACTCACAAAGAGAGTAATTGTTGAACACTCGCACTCGTATTTGCACTCAAATTCAGCTTTTTCGTTAATGAGTCTCTCTTGCCTTTTACCTCTCGAATCCAACTCTCAAAATTTTAAAAGGTTGCCTTAGACTTATTTGCCACTCGTGGGTCGGCTTCAAGGGGGTTACAAGGGATAAAATTGTATCGGGTGTAGGGTAGGCTGAAAGAAAAAAATAGGTATGTGGCGATAGATTATAAGAAATTTAGGAGACGGAAGATGAATATGAAGATCGGGATTGGAAAGTACACAAAGAACTTGTAATTGCATTCAATTTTCTTCTTCTTTTTTTTTTTTTTAACTTCGTAATAATAATTTTTTTATAACTTTTTTTTAACTCCTTTTTTTTACTTCGTAATAATAATTTTTTTTATAACTCCTTTTTTTTTTTTACTTCGTAATAATAATTTTTTTATAACTCTTTTTTTTACTTACTTGGAAACTCAAAAATATCGTAAAAATGTGCCTAATTTAACTAGCTCTGATACAAACTAATACGAATCACCTTGGGATTGGAAACGAGTCGTAGATGTTGCCCGATCATAAATTAGGACGTTCTCGATCAATTTGGATAAGATTGTAAGTTTGATATTTTCAAGATAGAAGAATCGGTTCGGTAAGGAGATGGTTGGTGGATAAGTTGAGTAATGGATTGAAACAAGAAATAACCTTTAATAAAAATTAAAGACCCGAATCTTATATGTTTCAAGTGAACGATGGAATAGAAGGATAGAACCGAGACCCTCTAATTAGCAAATTAGGAATCTTCGGTATAAGGGTTGAACACCACACCCGGGAATGGATGATAAGTTCAGCAACAAAGTCGATTGACGCCACTAGTAGCTAGATAAGTCAATGGAACCTTGAGGAATTAAGAGAGTGAATAACTCACTATACGTAAATTCAATCAACATTCAAAAAGTACTTTTCCAAACAACAGAAACAAATATTTATAGCCTAAAGGCTAGTAGTCGAATAGTCATAAGCAAACTTAATAACTAAGTAAAAACTAATCTAGAGAAATCAAAAAGAACTTGTAATATCCCGGGTTAGGGGGTTATTTTGTTATGGCATGGTTTGCATGTGTTTGGTCTGATTATGTTGTTATTTTGATGTTTTTGGGGCTTAGTTGGAAGCTGGGTGTAAGCCAGAGTGGTAGGAAAAATTTCAGTCTTTAGGCTTAGGTGAGGGGAGCTGAAGTAACTGGGGTTAATAAATATTATTTGGTAAATGTTAGCACAAGAAAGAAGCTGGTGGAGTGGCAGGATAGGCACCACTTGAGGCTTGTGTGTGTGACGCCACTTGCAGGGAGGAGGTCTTGTGTTAAAGCTGCAGAGTGCTCCTATTTTTGGCTTCTATTTTGACGGCATGGAGGGGAGGAGTTGTAGGCAGTTCAAACTCTGCCATGGACCAAGTCAACCACTTTGAATGGTGGGTGGAGAGTGAATTTAGGAGGGAGACTAGTTCAAACTAGTTTGAATGGGTGGCTTGGAGTGTTTGCGGGAGTTGTGGCCAGATTTTGGAGAGATTTTGGGGGGGTGAGTGGCCGGTTTTGGTGTAGTAGGAGTGTGCCAAAATGCACTTTGCATTTTGGTACATTTTCGGTCAAAATTTTTGTAAGCCAAAGCTCTCTCTTTTTGTCAATAGCCTAAGCCAAAAAACTCTTTCATTTTGCTTCTTGAAACCGAAACCGCAAGCAACTCTATTTGCCAAATTTTGCACTTTTGTTTTCTACACTTTGTGTTTGCCAACCGAATGCTCCATTTGCTTTCTCCATTTCTTCTTCTTTCAAACCGAAAGCACCATCCCTCTCTTCACCTTTTATTTTCTTTCTTTTCCAATACTTGTTAGCCGTTTGTCCACATTTGTTCTTCCCATTTTTCTCAAGCCGAAACCCTCTCAACTTGTCCCTTCAAACCTCCTTTTTCTTCTCTCAAACCCCATTGCCGTAACTTCTGTTTCTTCTCATTCTACTCTCCCTTTTCTTCCCACACAAAGACGTACATAGGAGTGTTATACACCTTGGCCGAATTCTTTTCTTTCTAGTTTTGCACTTTGGCCGAATTTAAGTGTGGTGATAATATCGGTTGGTGGTTCAATCGGGTTGAGGAAGGTAAGTTTTGGCCGTAAGGCCATCTTTTTCCCCCTTGTTTGTTGTTGATTCTGGTTTGGTTAAACCGATGTTGGTTGGTTGAAAGGAATTAATTTGTTTGATTAATCATTTCGTTATAGGGCCTTTGGATTTTGGAAGCAAGCAAGAGGAGTCTTCCTTCTCTGATAATCGTTGGGTAAGTGGTGGTAAGAGGTTGCTTTAAGGGTCATTCTTTTAGAGTTTGTTAAGCCAAAGACTTGTGAGGCTAATGGTTTGTGTTTTGGGGGGAGGCCGATTGTCAGAAGAACCATTGTTGGTTCGGGTTTGGTAGGAAACCAAACCAATTGCAAGGTAAATGTTAACCTCTTTGGTTTAATGGTTTTGGCCGAAAGGTATAAGTGGCTAATCTCATGTTTGGCCGATTATAGGAGCAGGGTATCGAGGGATTTTAGATCGGTTTGTTGGGTTAAGCTTGCGTGTTAACAGGTGTGTAAACTAACACACCTTCTTACTGAGTAATATGTTAATAACCTGATTGTGTAAGTGAAACAGTATGGTTGACTGATATAATACCCAATGAGGTATGGATACGGATTCGGGTAAGTCCGTTTCATTACGAGATCTATGATGATATGTGATATCATGATTTATGGTGTATGTGTTTTGAGATGTCATATTAAGCATGTGAGCATGATAGCATGATTGCACGATTTGCATTAGTATGATATGTTATTGGGTGATATGAGAGGAGGGGGATATGATATCCGTGTCTTTGGGACACCAGAGGTTTGGCACCTCCAGTGGTTTGGTACCACAGATTGATTATTGTGACTTTGGGTCACCAGAGGTTTGGTACCTCCGCGTCTCATCCCAGTGGCTTAGTACCACAGTGGGTTGGCCCCACGGTTGATTTTACGGGATTGACGCTAGTGATTTGGTATCACACGATGGGTTGGCCCCATCATTTTAATCGTGACTACGGTCACCAGTGATTTGGTATCACACTTGTGTCTTTGGGACACCAGAGGTTTGGCACCTCATAGCGACTCGTCCCTGTGGTTAACACCACCGTGGGTTGGCCCTACTTTTGAGATACGGGATTGTCGCCAGTGATTTGGTATCACACGTGGGTTGGCCCCACAGATGGATCTTTCGTGACTTTGGGTCACCAGTGGTTTGGCACCACATCTATGGATATCATGACTTTGGGTCACCAGTGGTTTGGCACCACCAGTGGTTTGGTACCACATAGGGTAGCAAAGGTGTTACGGATGGTTAGGATCGGGTGCATTAATTGTATTGCTTTGTTATGATGTGTGTTAGCATGTTGCATATACCGGGAGAGGGATTTATGCACTGAGTCTTGCGACTCACCTTCTCCCTTATCATTTCAGGTGACACATAGATCGCGGACATGGAGCCGGGATGGACTCGAGGTGCCCATGCCATGGATAAATTCGGAGTTGCATTGATTTAAACTTGGTACTTTATTTGACTGGTTTTTCATTTGGTTTATTTGGATTGTAAAAGGCCTTTTAAACTTATGTTTTGTTATTTACATACTTAGATTGGATTTCAAATATGCCTTAATAATTTATTGGGTTAAAATTTGGCTAAAATTTGTAAAGATAAGGTTTTCAAACTACAAGCGATATGTTTTAAACTTTACCATCGGGTATCACACTGTAATTTAAGATAAATGAAACTCAAATGTTCTCCAACTTGAATGCATTCTCGTACTCAGTCAAAATGTGTTTAAGCAACAACAAGGATTACTTGAATTTTTAAACGAGATAAACTTGTTTTACTTACATATCTGATTAAGTTTACAAAATTATCGAGTTTTCGAATGCACCATCGGTTTTAAAAACAGTCATCCCCAAGATTTTCTTCAAGTACAAATTTAGCAAGATGATTTTAACAAACTCCTAAACTTAAACCTAAACCTCTCAAATACATTTTTCCCTGTAGCATACCAGATTCGATCGTGGTGTATTGACCGGGTTTGGGGTGTTACAGAACTCCTTAATGTATTTGGCTAGGTTCGGCCGAACATGGCCCATGGTGTGCTGGTACATTCAGCTGAATGTGGAGGGGAAAAGTCACCTTCTAGATGATGCAAATCACTTGGCAAAATGAATAAATTTGGAAGGCCATTGGTCTTGCTAGATTCGGCTGATGGTGCTCCAAGAGATACCTCTTGGCCAAATGGACACATAGGAGGTTCAAAGAATCAAAAGAATTCATGTAGGTAGACATTCATGCATTCTGCCATGCATTGCATCTTATGGTTCATGCATTTAATTCCTTCATGCATTGTCTTCAAATTGAATGCTACTCCAACCGAATAGGTATCTTGATAAACCAAAAATCAGCAACAATTAATCCATGCTTTAACCATCCAAGCATCTCCATGGTTCATGGATACATTCGGCTAGGTACAATGCTCCTAGGTGCATGTACCTTCTTTAATGCTTCCCATAGGTTCGGCTGTACCTATAAAAGAGATGCATATTAATCCAAACCAAATCAGCTAAAAATAATTAAATATACCTCTAAAATAGCTTAATGGTCAGTTCAGACAAATTAAAGACACCTATTAAGGCACATACTAAAATTCGGCCAAGTAGGAAACTACTTAAATTCATTAAATAATTAATACAAATTAGACTAAGTTTAAGATATATTTAAACAACTAATTAAACTGTAGTAAAGTAAATAATAATGCATAATAAAATATCTAATGAGCTAATAGCTGAACTAGCAAGCGCAGGAAATTTTGGCCTCCAATAAGTTAAAAACTTTCGGTTCATTCTTGAACTCATTTCGATCTTTCGTCCAATCTTGTTCCACCAATGCCGAAATGGTATTTGTAAATTGTTTGGCACGTGCACGAGTTATTGGTCCAATTGGCAGCTTGAGAGCATCATGAATCACATCCTCCCTAGGCGAGTTCGTATCATGTATATAAAGAAAATGCATTGTTTACGCCTAAACTTACCTCAGTGCAAAACGTTGTAACTAACGGTTTAATCTGTCACCTTGCCTTTTCCATGGTCAAGGTTGATTCCGCACTCTTCTTGATCTATAATAATGAAATTCATTCATTTAGACCATCCTATGATCACCATACATCAAATTCTACAATTGGGCAAAAATGACCATTTTGCCCTTGTATAATGGAAAATTTACGATTTTGCCCCTAGGATCGTAAATTATTTTTCAACACATTTTCTCAATAAATAAGTCTAGCTGAACATTTATTTCTCTTACAACTACTCACCATTCTCATCATTTCATGCATTTATGACACAATTTCATTCTTTGCATTTAAGTTCTATTTAGGTGCTTTCATGCTAACACCTTTCACAAAAATTGTTTCTCATCTCCCTAACATTCATTTTCTTCCCCAAAAAACTCAGCTAACAACATGAAAACTCTCATGGAAAATCCTTAGACTTTCAACCATATCACAAACTAGTCCCTTCATTAGCTAGCTTAAGCTTTGAGGACTCCAAAAGTACAAAAATTATCAAATAAAAACCATCTAAATCACTTCATTGCAAGGGAGATAGCTTGGCTAAAAGTTTAAACCCCCAAAGCTCTATTCCTTCTTCAATTTTTCAGTGGAGAGAAGATGGGTGAATAGTGAAAGATGATAACATCTTTTACTCCTCTTATTATATTCATTTTTACCATCTAATATCCACTAAATTTGACCAACATTAAAATCTTGTCTCCCTAGGTCCTATATGGCCGGCCACCACTAAATAAATGGCCTAATTGCATTTTAAAATCCTCTAAATTACCTTCTATAGCTATTAGGCACCCCTACCTTATAAAATACAACTTTTGCATCTCATGCGATTTAGTCATTTTTCACAATTAAGCATGCTATTGCTAAAATTAAAGCACCAAAATTTCTGCATATCCATATATTAATGCTATAACACATAAAATAATATAAAAATAAATTTTCTTATCCTCAATTTAGCGGTCTTGAACCACTATTTTGACTAGCCCCAAAATTGAGCTGTTACAACTCTCTCCCCTTTAGAGATTTTTGCCCTCAAATCTTACTGGTAAAGAAGTTTGGATAATGCTCTCTCATGGTTTCTTCCGATTCCCACGTAGCTTCTTCCACACCGTGTTTTTGCCATAACACTTTTCCTAAGGCTATGTCCTTGTTTCTCAAATGTTTCACCTCTTGAGCCAAGATTTTAATCGGCTCCTCCTCATATGTCATATCCAGTCGTATCTTAATTTCTGTTGGAGGAATTACATGCGATGGATCGGAGCGATAATGCCTTAACATTGATACATGGAACACGTTGTGTATTTTCTCTAACTCTACAGGCAAAGCCAACTGGTATGCCACTGGCTCAATTCTTTCAGTAATCTCATACGGCCCTATGAATCTCGGACTCAATTTACCCTTTCGACCAAATCTCACTATTTTCTTCCACGGGGCCAATTTCAGAAATACCTTGTCGCCCACTTGAAACTCAATTTTCTTTCTTTTCAAATCCACGTATAACTTTTGTTGGTCTAAAGTTGCTTTCAGACTATCCCGAATTACTTTCACTTTTTCTTTAGTCTCTTTAACTAGGTCGGCCCCATGAATTTGCTTCTCACTAAGCTCGGCCTAATACTAAGGAGTCTGACACTTACGACAATACAAGGCTTCATACGGTGCCATTCGTATACTCGACTGATAACTATTGTTGTAAGCAACCTCAACCAAAGGTAGGTATCTCTCCCAACTACCTTCAAATTCCAACACACAGCATCGGAGCATATATTCAAGAACTTGAATCACTCTTTCAGACTGACCTTTAGTTTGAGGATGGAATGCAGTACTAAAATTCAACCTCGTACCCAAGGCCTCTGATAAACCGTAAAAGTAACATATTTTAATCTCACATTTAGCATACTTTTAGATGATTTATTCCTTGATTTATGTAAAAAGGTGCTCTTAATCCTTTCTTTTCATGTTTTATACTCAGGAAAGCACCTAGGGATGAAAAGAATGAGAAACAGGCATAAAATGGACTAAATGGGCCATATCACGAAATCGGCACGGCCTGGACTTAAGCCCACATGGCCGTGCCTCTTAAGAGAAGTCTGAATATGGTCTAACCATGATTCACACGGCCGCACCTCCATCAACAGACTCGAACATGGCCTGAAGTTGATTAACACGGGCGTGTGCCTTAGGGCGTGTCCCTGCCACAGAAAAGAGCAATTCTACTCGGAATAGGATACTTTGAGGCAAAGAAACACATTCCGAAGCCTATTCATGCACCCGAGTAGGAATTATACTTGAAGTAAGATACTTGGATATCAAAGCCTATATAAAGACCTTAGAGGCCAACCTTTAGGGGACGTGCGGAGTTCGGTAGAAGCCTTCTGCCAGGGCTTTTATCACGGGCGATCAGTTAGGCAGTCAACTAGGCCAAGGAGCTGAGCCAGAAGGCTAGATTTGTGGGAATCACTCGAAGATAGCCAGTTGATCCATCTCAAGAAGCCAGAATTCTACTTAAGACGGCGGATCTCTCCTTCACTTCCTTCAAGGGGTTTTAGAGATTTCTTATGTTTTGTTTTATCTTTTCTCTTGAGATGTTTTATTTTATCATTATAAACTAAAACCCTTTAGATACCTGAAGGGTATGAAACCTAGATGAATCTTGTTATTATTTTCTGAACTATAAGATACATACTCAGTTTGTTCTTAATTACGTGTGCTTAATTCTTGCGTTAATATTTTTGAGATATTGATTCAAGTTGAATGTGCTTAGGTGGTGGAGAAAAAGTCCCTGCTTAAGAGTAGATCTAGCTTAATTAAGCGGAGTTGATCGTGTGCCTAGAGATAGGGTGACGAGATTTTGCCGGATTAGGGTGAAACCTTATATAGGAGTCTATAGATCGAGTGAATGCGATTCTAGGGGTTTTAATTAGAAAGAGATTTCAATTAATCAACCTATGGTTAGACGTTATTCGCCTCGAGAGAGGGTTTAATATAAATTAGGGAGTCTTAAGGATCAAGCTAAGTGAATAAATCGTCTGGTTCAATGTTAGATAACAAGTGAAGTTTAGGTGGATTCCTTCCAGGGTATCGACGTAATCAACTGAGTTTTTCTAAAAGTTATTTCTTCAATTCATTCTTTTTGTCTTTGCATCTTAGTTTAGTAATTAGTTAGTTTTTAGTTCAATCAATCAATCAATCACTTCGTATTTAGGCTAAATAATAGCAAAAAGGTTAGTATTAGTACTTTTAGTTCCTTTGGGTTCGACAATCCGGTCTTGCCTAAGCTATACTACTGTTCGATAGGTGCACTTGCCTTAAGTTGTTGTTAGAGTTAGTTTTCAGTTTCGATCATTGTCTTTATAAATTTTAAAACTCGACAAAACAACGATCAAGTTTTTGGCGCTATTGCCGAGGAACTAAAATATTAAGAAAAGTTAATTTTTATTACTTTAGCCATATTTTTTTATTATTGCAATTTATTTTCATTTTTATTTTTTTATTTTTATTTTACTATGCTAACTTTTCCTCCATTTTGCTTTTGGCAGATAATTTTAGTCTATAGAAGATGACACTAAATAATTATCAATGGCAAGTCAGGACAATTCCTACTAAAGTAGCCAGTGTCTTCAACCTCGACGTGGTCACTAGGTTATCTAATCAGTTACAGAAGATGAATAAAAAGATTGACGGTTTGCATAGTCTCTCTCCAGTACACCCAGAAATACAATATGATTTGAATTTAGAAGGCATGGCGAATCCTGAGTACCCACCCTACTGATATGGCATGAAAAATGAGCAAGCTCACTATACGGGTAACTATTCTAGACCAAAAAATAATTTTTATAATGACACTTATAATGCAGGTTGGAGGTACCATCCCAATTTCTCGTGGGATGATCGAAATAGCCAAAGACCGGACCTTCCTCTAGATTTTCAACAACCACCTCACCAACAGGAATAGAAGCTGAACCGTGAAGAGACGCTGACAAAATTTATGGCAGCCACAGATGCCGATCTCCAAAAAACCGATACAAAAATTGATAACCAAGAAGTATCGATCAAAGAGATTAAGGACCAAGTCAGGGAAATCACTAAGTCAGTTGGACAACTCGCGAAGTTGATGTCCGAACGACCACAAGGGCATCTACCAAGCAACACTAAGATTAATCCAAATAAGCAAATCCAAGCCATTACAGCTCATGATAGTATAGGGTTAGATGAACTCAATTCAATACAAGAAGACGTGGTGAAAGAAGGTAAAGTTGAGGTAACACAGGAAAAGCCAAAACCAGTAATCAAAGAGTACCAACCTTGTATACAATATCCCGAAGCAATGAAGAAGGACAACACAGAGGAATAGTTTGGTAAGTTTCTAAAACTTTTAAAGAAATTACATATTAACTTACCATTTTTTGAAGCTCTTTCGCAGATGCCCGATTATAGAAAATTTTTAAAAGAGCTGTTGACAAACAAACAGAAGCTAGACGAGGCATCGCATGTGGAGCTAAACGCAATATGCTCAGCAATTCTACAAAATAAACTGCCATGAAAATTAAAAGATCTAGGGGGTTTTACAATTCCATGTTTAGTTGGTAGTTTATCTATTGATAATGCTTTAGCTGATTTAGGGGTAAGCATCAATGTTATGCCTTATAAAATGTTTAAACAACTAGGTCTAGGGAAACCCAGACAAACTAGGATGAGCATTAAATTAACTAATAAAACTATCAAAATTCCTAGGGGTATAATTGAAAATGCACTCGTGAAAATTGATAAATTTGTATTCCCAGTAGACTTTGTCATTTTAGACATGGATGAGGACAACACAATCCCCTTAATTATAGGAAGACCCTTTTTAGCAACTGCCAGAGCGAAAATTGATATCTGTGCAAGTGAACTCATACTTCGTGTAGGCGACGAGGTAGTCACTCTTCAAGCTCTCGACTCGGCTAGGACATCGGATAATAAAGGTGAGAAAGTAAATTCAATTGATACCCATTCAGTTCAACCTTTTTTACAGGAAGCACCACGAAACTACACCTCTGAGCCAGATCACAGACCATGTGCCATTAAAGAAGTAATACATTAGGATCGAAGGCTTCATACTGATGAACTAAACGAGTGGAAAACACACTTTAAAGAGAAACTACACAAAGTGAAACCGAAGGAACCCCTAGACGAGCTGATAGGAACAACAAAACACTTCAAAATAGGGGATCAAGTATTGTTGAATAAGAAAGACCCTCGAATCGCCAATTCAAACCTCAAAACAAACGAAGAAATCACTTTTGAGGTACTTAATGTCTTCCTATACGGCACAGTCGAGGTAAGCAATCCTAAATTCAACACCTTTAAGGTAAACACTACTCAACTTAAACTTTATATCCATAACCAAGTTGATCGCATGAGAAATGATTTTCACCTCCTCAAACCACCATGACCATACAAATGACAGGTAAGTCTAGCTCAAGACTTTCAACGAGCGTTTCTCAGGAGGCAACCCGAGCACTAACCCCATTTTTATTTTTTTATTTTTCTTATTATTTTTATTTTTATTTTCCCTTTTTAGCATTCAAATAAACCAAAAGTGCATATTTCCAGACCACACGACCTTGCACACGGTCGTGGCCGTGGCGTGTGGGCATCACAGGTAGGTAAAAGGGCGTGACCGTAGACGTGTGGCAACAGGACAAAATTTTCCTCAAAACATAGGTTGCATCTCTATTTAAACCCCTTCTTACTTTTTCTTTTCCAATTATCTTTCTTCTTTCATTTTCCATTATTTATTTTTATTTTTATTTTTATTTTTCTACTTTATTTTATTTTCTTTATTATTTTCTTCTTATTCTTCATGCCATTTAGATTTAGCTTAGGATACAATAAAATTAGAATAGCTACTTCGAGGATTCAATTTCAAACGGTTTGAGACGCTTCCCTACGTTCACCTCCAACCCTATTCGGATTCTTTTCATTAACTTCATCCAAAATTCAGTAAGTTTCACTTCTCCCTATCCTTTGATTTTCTACTATGTTGATATTTATCTATCTTTGTACATTGAGGGCAATGTACATCTTAAGTGTGGGGGGGTAAAAGGGCCTAACTTTTTGCATTATTCTCAAACCCCTGAATTATATATATAGTTCTTAAGTAATTTTCTCATATTACTAATTTGGATGAAATTTCTAATGGTTTATGATTCTTATTGATATGTTTTTGAGTAAGTTATAGTTAATTGTGCATTGATAATTTATACTTTAAGATACTAGAGAATCAAGCATGATAATTCTATTTTTAAAGAATAAAAAATTTTCTAGGTTGTCAATCTGAATTTGAATATTACCTTGAAGTTTGAAATCTACAGGGATTGATGTCAAGTGCCCATATTTTTTGTGAGGTTTTGAGCCTTGTAGAGCATATATTCTTTTTCATGCTCATTTTATTGATTATGAGTGTGTTAACACTAAATTGTTATTCTAGAACTTGCCTTGATTATACATGTCAAGACCACATTATTGATTTGATATACTGAGATGATAAAGGCACCTAGGTTTTAACCCACTCACTCCACTAAAAAGCCTACCTAAATAGTTAACCCCTAGTGAACCTCGTTGATCGTAACAACCCTTTTTTATTGATTCACCCATTAATATTAACCCAAAACCCCGCTCGTATTTGTTATCACCATTCTTTTGACTACCCTTCTATCGAGAATTGATTTGATCAATTGCCTAATTACTTTATTTCAGTTGATAAAATTCTTTCTTATATTATGTATTATTTGATTTGTTCTTTAAAAAAATGAAGTATATTCATTATTAGTTCTATGCATTAATAGCTTACATGTTTAAATTCAACATCTTGAAGAAGAAGCTCGTATTATTAGTATTTTAAATTTTCATGTGATGTAATTATCCAGGTTATCAGTTTATTTTTCTGAAGTTAGGTAACTTGTCAATTCAATCTCGATTCTAAACCTTCTAATTCAGCCTTTATCCACACCTTTAACCTAAGCCCCATTACAATCTTGTTAAAGACCTTTTGATTTGTGTATCATCTCATATTACGGTAGTGGAGATTTGATTTTCAGGCAAGCCTATGGGATTAACTTTTTAGGTTCGACTTATGAGAGTTTTTTCCCTGAACGTTAAACACTTCGAGTGCTTTGAGTGAATCTTTAGTGAGGATGTCAATCCTTGTCGGTTTTGAACCAGAGGTAATTATTTAGATAAAGGGAGACACCTATGATTTCATGTTACAAATTTATGACTTAGAATTGTTTGAATCTTTAGGAGTCTTTGAGTTAATTTTTCCATGCATGAATTATATATGAATTATAATGAGGCATTGTTGATAAGAATTATGAATTGTGGAGAGTTCGTTTTAATTGTAAGTTGAGAATTTTGCTTGAGGACAAGCAAAAGCTTAAGTGTGGGGGTATTTGATAAACCGTAAAAGTAACATATTTTAATCCCACATTTAGCATACTTTTGGATGATTTATTCCTTGATTTATGTAAAAAGGTTCTCTTAATCCTTTCTTTTCATTTTTTATACTCAGGAAAGCACCTAGGGATGAAGAGAATGAGAAACGAGCCTAAAACAGACCAAATGGGCCATATCACGAAATCGGCACGGCCTGGACTTAAACCCACACGGCCGTGCCTCTTAAGAGAAGTCTGAACATGGTCTAACCATGATTCACACCGCCGTGTCTCCATCAACAAACCGAAACATGGTTTGAAGTCGATTAACACGGGCGTGTGCCCTAGGGCGTGTCCCTGCCGCAAAAAAGAGCAATTCTACTCGGAATAGGATACTTTGAGGCAAAGAAACACATTCTGAAGCCTATTCAAACACCCAAGTAGGAATTATACTTGGATTATGATACTTAGAGGCCAAGTAAGCATCGCAAACCTATATAAAGACCCTAGAGGTCCCCTTTATGGGACGTGCGGAATTCGGCAGAAGCCTTCTGCTAGGGATTTTGTCGCGGGCGGTCAGTTAGGTAGCCAGCTAGGCCAAGGAGCTGAGCCAGAAGGCCAGATTTGTGGGAATCACTCGAATATAGCCAGTTGATCCATCTCAAGAAGCCAAAATTCTACTCAAGACAACAAATCTCTCTTTCACTTCCTTCAGGGGGTTTTAGGGATTTCTTATGTTTTGTTTTATCTTTTCCCTTGAGATATTTTATTTTATCGTTATGAACTAAAACCCTTCAGATACCTGAAGGGGATGAAACCTAGATGAATCTTGTTATTTTTTTCTGAGCTATATGATAAATACTTAGTTTGTTCTTAATTATGTGTGATTAATTCTTGTATTAATATTTTTGGGATATTGATTCAAGTTGAATGTGCTTAGGTGGTGGAGCAAAAGTCCCTGCTTAAGAGTAGATCTAGCATAATTAAGCGGAGTCGATCGCGCGCCTAGAGATAGGGGGATGAGATTTTGCCGGATTAGGGTGAAACCTAATATGGGAGTCCATAGATCGAGTTAATGCGATTCTAGGGGTTTTAATTAGAGATTTCAATTAATCAACCTAGGGTTAGACATTATTCACCTCGAGAGAGGGTTTAATATAAATTAGGGAGTCTTACGGATCAAGCTAAGTGAATAAATCGTCTGGTTCAGTGTTAGATAACAAGTGAAGTCTAGGTGGATTCCTTCTAGGGTATCGACGTAATCAACTGAGTTTTTCTAGAAGTTATTTCTTCAATTCATTCTTTTTGTCTTTGCGTCTTAGTTTAGTAATTAGTTAGTTTTTAGTTCAATCAATCAATCACTTCGTATTTAGGCTAAATAATAGAAAAAGGTTAGTATTAGTACTTTTAGTTCCTTTGGGTTCGACAATCCGGTCTTGCCTAAGCTATACTACTATTCGATAAGTGCACTTGTCTTAAGTCGTTGTCAGAGTTAGTTTCCAGGTTCGATCATTCTCTTTATAAATTTTAAAACTTGACAAAACAACGATCATCCTCTTGCAACTTCTTCTGAAACCTCGAAGTAAATCTTGGGTCTCTATCCGAGATAATAGATACAAGCACTCCATGTAATCTTACTACTTCTGCAATATACAACTCAGCCAACTTATCTAGTGAATAATCAACACGTACTGGAATCAAGTGAGTCGACTTCGTTAGCCTATCAATGAAAACCCACACAACATCTTTCTTTTTCGGAGTCACAGGCAACGCCGTCACAAAATCTATGGTGATCTGATCCTACTTCAATTCGGGAATCATCACTGGCTGAAGCAATCCCGAAGGCACTTGGTGGTCAGCTTTCACTTGTTGATATATCAAACACCTTGTTACAAACTCCGAGATGTCTCTTTTCATACCCGGCCACAAATAAAATTTCTTCAGATCATTGTACATTTTCGTACTGCCTGGATGTACTAACAAATAACCACTATGTGCTTCATTTCATATCTTCCGGATCAATCCATCATTCTTAGGTACACAAATCCTATCATGAAACATCAAACAACCATCCGAACTTATCCGAAAATCAGAATCATCTTCCGATTCACACTTAGCTCCCTCTGCTTGCATCTCATTATCATTCTTTTGAGCTTTACATATTTTTTAAACAAATAGTGGCCTAGCTCTCAACTCGGCTAATACAACACCATCGTTAGACCATGCTAAGCTCGTGCTCATAGCTCTCAAAGCATACAGGGATTTCCTACTCAAGGCATTAGCAACCACATTCGCTTTCCCCGAATGGTAATCAATCGCTCACTCATAGTCCTTCAATAACTCAAGCCACCGCCTTTGTCGCAAATTCAAATCCTTTTGATCCATCAAATACTTCAAACTCTTATGGTCTGTGAAGATTCGGCATTTCTCTCCATACAAATAATGTAGCCAAATTTTTAACGCGAAAACAATCGTGGCCATTTCCAAATCATGATTCAGATAATTCTTCTTGTGCAGTTTTAACTGTCTCGAGGCATAAGCCCTTACCCTCTTGCACCAATACACACTCGAGACCATTTAACGATGCATCACTGTAGACCACAAACTCTTTGCCCAACTCGGGTTGCACCAAAATCGACGCCTCGGTCAATAATGTTTTCAATCTCTCAAAACTCTGTTGACATTTCTCAGTCCATTCAAACTTAACATCTTTGTGCAATAGTCTCGTCATCAGAGTAGCAATCATGGAAAATCCCTTCACAAACCATCTATAGTACCCCGCTAAACCCAAAAAGCTTCTGACTTTTGACACGTTCCTCGGCGCTTTCCACTCTACAATAGTCGAGATCTTACCCAGGTCAACTCTAATACCATCACCCGACATGATGTGTCCTAAGAATCTGACCTTTCAGAGCCAAAACTCACTCTTGCTAAATTTAGCATACAACTTCTTGTCTCTTAAAGTCTGGAAAACAATTCTTAGATGCTCTGCATGATCACTTTCATCCGTGAATAAATCAATATATTGTCGATAAAGACAACTACAAGCTTGTCTAAATACGGTCGAAAGACACGATTCATTAAGTCCATAAAGATTGCAGGGGCATTCGTTAAACCGAACAGCATGACCAAAAACTCATAATGGTCATACCTAGTCCAAAATGCTGTTTTCGGCACATCTTGCTCCTTAACCCTCAACTGGTAATAACCAGACCTCAGGTCAATCTTGGAGAATACCGTAGCTCCCTTTAGTTGATCAAATTGATCATCTATCCTTGGTAAAGTGTATTTGTTCTTCACAATCACTTTGTTGAGCTGTCTGTAGTCTATACACAATCTCATCGACCCATCCTTCTTCTTTACAAAAAGTACCAGAGCACCCCATGTTGAATAGCTCGGTCTTACGAAACCCTTATCCGTTAACTCTTGCAACTGAACCTTAAGTTCTTTCAACTCTAATAGTGCCATCCTATATGGAGCAACCGAAATTGGTGCTATTCTCGGAACTAACTCAATTCCAAACTCAACCTCTCTAACTGGAGGTAATCCAGGTAACTCTTCTGGGAATACATCCGAATACTCACATACAACCGGCACACTCTTGAGTATTTAAAACAAAAGCGAGATAAGACTCGTAACCTTTTCTCAGATATTTCTCAACCACCATGAAAGAAATCATCACCGGTAAACTATCTGACCCACCTGATTCAACCCGGATAATGTTTTCATTTTCACATTTCAATTTGATGAATTTACTACCACAGTTCACTAAAACACTATGGGTAGTCAACCAATACATACCAAGAATCAAATCAAAATCATCAAACGGCAACAATATAAGGTTTGTCAGAAAACAATAACCCCTAATTGTCAAAGGACAGTTCCTACACACCTTGTCAACTAATACATGTTTTCCTAACGGGTTTGACACCTTTACCAAAAATTTAGTAGACTCAACAGTCATATTCAAACTAGATACCAATCTCATACAAATATAAGGATGGGTTGACCCCAGGTCAATCAAAGCAATAACAAATGTGTCATGAAGAGAAAAGTACCCGTTATTACATCTGGTGATGATGCCTCTTCTCGAGCACGAATAGCATAGGTCCTTGTTGGCGCCCGACCTTTTGACCTCACAGTAGAGTCTCGTGATACACCTCTACCACTAGTCTCACCTCTCGGGTTCTTTTGTAGCCTACCTCTAGAGGATACACTGCCTGATCTTACCTCTTGCTTTTTCTCCTTGTCATCTCTTTCAGGGAAGTTTCGGATGAAATGGTCGGGGGAACCACATTTGTAACAATTTTGATTGTTTCCCCAACACTCCCCAGTGTGATGTTTTCCACAACTTGGGCACTCTGATTTGGACTTTGGATTGCCCACACTTGCCATCGAGGTGGCCTGAACTCTTGAATCCGAGTACGTGTTGCCTCGCTCTCCTTGTGAAAATCAAACTGATGCAGTCGTCCGAGGGTTCAGTTCCTTGGGCCTCTTCAATTGAATGTGGTAGGATTTACTTATTGGCCTTTTTCTTGCATCCCGGGCCTCACTCACAGTCTTCCTCTTTTCCTTACTCAATTCTTCAGCCTTATTAGCCCTATCCACCAGTATTACAAATTATTTTAGTTCTAAAATTCCAACTAAAAGTTTGACATCTTCATTTAGCCCATCTTCGAACCTCTTTCATAAAATGGCTTCTATAGACACACACTCTTGTGCATACTTACTGAGCCTAACAAATTCGCGCTTATATTCCGCCACAGTCATTTTTCCTTGCTTTAACTCAAGAAATTCCTTCTATTTCTAGTCCATAAACCGTTGACTTATATACTTCTTTCAGAACTCTTCCAAAAAGAAGTCCCACGTCACTCTTTCTTTCAGGACCACTAATGTCAATGTTTTCCACCAATGGTATGACGAGTCCCTTAGCAAGGACACGACACATTTTAAGCTCTCTTCAGGTTTACAAGAGAGTTCATCAAATACTTTCATCGAGTTCTCAAACTAGAATTCTGCCCTCTCAGGGTCATCATCTATATTAGCTCAAAAGTGCTCAGCCCCTTGCTTCCGAATTTTGTCTACCGAGGGTTTAGTTGTCCTCACCAATTCTATACCTTAGGGAGCCACAAGAAATGGCTGAAGTATAGGAGAAGGTGGAGGAGATTGAGCGTTGGGGTTTGCTCGTACATACTCAGCGTATTAGTTACTCATCATTTGAAGAAAGGCTTCCCGAGCCTTTTCTTCTTGACCCCTAGTCTCGGGTCCACTCTATCTTGGCAGCCTCCCTTGCGGAGCCAGCAGACATTAGTCAAGGCCGTCATCGAGTGATTGATCGGGATCCATATACTACATAAGAACAAAGTTTAGAATCATCAGAAGCCACCATACTATCGTTATACGCTTATGCCATGTATAGCTAGACTCTTACAAACGCTATGGTAGTCCGAGAACCGCCTAAACCATAGCTCTGATACCACTAAATGTAACACTCCTTACCCGAGTTCTCCATTGGAACCGGGCATGAGGCATTACTGAACATGACTTATTGATCATTCCACATTAGGCTATAAAATTTTTTCTCCCATTTAAAACTTTTCAATCACCATCACACCCTCCCTATTATGGATCAATGAAACCCTATGCACCCTTCCGGTGTATTGAGGGACCATAACAGAGCTTTACGAATACTTAGGAAATTTTCACCTAAATAGAGGCCATAAGCCCGTATGCCCCTAAGACATGCCCGTGTCTTCCAACCGTGGTTGACACTGAATAATTTCGCACGGCTTGGACACGTCCGTGGCCCTATTCGGTGTGCCAAACCTTGGCATTCTAACTCTTTCACACGGTCTATACACATGCCCGTGTTCGATATCCGTGGTCATTTCTGATTAATCCACATGGTTGGTTGCACGACCGTGTGATATCACTGTGTGGTGATCTAAACCCTAAGTGCAGACCTTACACAGCCTAGGCACACGTCCATAGACTGACCGTGTGTCACACATGGCCTAGACACATGCCCGTGTGTCTTCCTATATGGACAAGAACGAGGATATTTGCCAAGCTCTTTGCACTCCTCTAGTTCACACCACATGAAACCATTCCACATATGAATAAACAACTCATAATTTGCAGCATAAATTTTCATGAATAACTTCATATTTTCGTAAATGAAAAGGTGAGCCACCAACCATGGAAATATACAAAATAGTTGTCTAATAAGGGGCCAACCCACTTTTGGCCAAAATAACAAAATAATTTTACTAATCTAGCCTGTATACATGCCATATACAAGATCACTAAGTCTAGATATACCGAAGTGAGCTGATAGAGTGGGCGATCTTCTGCTTATCGGCGTATCTCAGCTCGGCTTTTAAACTCTATAAATCAAGGGAAAAAGAAAGGGGAGTAAGCTTTAAGCTTAGTAAGTTTACATGTAAATAATATAACATTACATCATGTACTAATCATTTATATAACATTTCATACTAAGCAAGAAACAATCTATATTCATAATCATGCTTGCTCACTTCCTCCTTATATTCCAACCATATCACAAGCTTAATGCGTACATTCATTAGTATGTTCCCCTGCACTTAGCATCACAGTTTCACATAAAACAACACCTCACAACCTCTTAATCAATTACTCGTAGTCAAATTACTCGGTGGTTTCGCACTTAACCCACCATCAATCTTTATAAGGGTGGTATCGCACATAGCCCACCAAAAATGTTAGTTACAGTGGTATCGCACATAGCCCACTAAATGATAAATAAATGATGGTATCGCACATAGCCCATCTTAATTAAGCAACAAGGTGGTATCGCACTTAGCCCACCATCAAATGCTGGCATGACATGTTCATATGACTATTTCATCATTCATCCAATAATTATTCAATGACTACCACATTCGATCTACTTGAATCACACATGTTCTTAATCATGCCATACACCAATTAGCAACATAATGTATATAAAGAAAATGCATTGTTTACACCTAAACTTACCTCGGTGCAAAATGTTGTAACTAACGGTTTAATCCGTCACCTTGCCTTTTCCATAGTCAAGGTTGATTCTGACCTCTTCTTGATCTATAACAATGAAACTCATTCATTTAGACCATCCTATGATCACCATACATCAAATTCTACACTTGGGCAAAAATGACCATTTTGCCCTTGTATAATGGAAAATTTACGATTTTGCCCCTTGGCTCGTAAATTATTTTTCAACACATTTCCTCAATAAATAAGCCTAGCTAAACATTTATTTCTCTTACAACTACTCACCATTCTCACCATTTCAAGCATTTATGACACAATTTCATTCTTTGCATTTAAGTCCTATTTAGGTGTTTTCATGCTAACACCTTTCACAAAAGTTGTTTCTCATCTCCCTAAAATTCATTTTCTTCCCTAAATACTCAGCTAACAACATAAACACTCTCATGGCAAGTCCCTAAACTTTCAACCATATCACAAACTAGTCCCCTCATAGCTAGCTTAAGCTTTGGGGACTCCAAAAGTACAAAAATTATCAAATAAAAACCATCTAAATCACTTACTTTCAAGGGAGATAGCTTGGCTGAAAGTTTAAACCCCCAAAGCTCTATTTCTTCTTCAATTTTTCGGTGGAGAGAATATGGGTGAATAGTAAAAGATGATAACATTTTTTACTCCTCTTATTATATTCATTTTTCCCACCTAATATCCACTAAATTTGACCAACATTAAAATCTTGTCTCCCTGGCTCCTATATGGCCGACCACCACTAAATAAATTGCCTAATTGCATTTTAAAATCCTCCAAATTACCTTCTATAGCTATTAGGTACCCTTACCTTATAAAATAGAACTTTTGTATCTCAAGCAATTTAGTCCTTTTTCACAATTAAGCATGCTATTGCTAAAATTAAAGCACCAAAATTTCTGCATAGCCATATATTAATGCTATATCACATAAAATAATATCAAAATAATTTTCCTTATCCTCAGTTTAGTGGTCTCGAACCACTGTTCTGACTAGCCCTAAAATCAGGCTGTTACATGTGTGGCCCGGCAAGGGAGGGCTCTTTGGCTGATAAATTTAGCTATTTTTAGTAGCCCTCTTCAGCTATTAAAACCCCCTTAGGCTGGTCTTTTGAAAAACATCTCAAGCATTCACATCTTTTCTCTCTTCTCTCCACTCTCTCTTCTTTTCCATTCCAAATTTGCTTGCTCTCTTACCGATTTCTCCTCTTGGAAAAGGGGCATTCATCAACTATTTGGAGCAGCAATTACGTGTCCATAGCAACATTGGTCAACGAGGACAACGGAGAAGGAAGAACGGAGCAAACTAGTCAAGCCATGAAAAAAACACCAAATTTGATTCTTGTTCCCTATCTCTTTAATTTTTGTTTTCATTATGATGAACATATCTATTAATATTTATGTTGCTGGGATGGTTAATTTAATCAATTTAGCTTTAATTTTATTCGTGTTAGGTTGATTGCATTTCGTTTGCTAAAATTGTTAAAATTGTGATTATGTTGTTATAGGCCTAGGTAAGATACTTGATTAAGTAAAATCATGACTAAGTTATTCTTGGATTACAATTGTGAGGTAATTAATGAATTAATTATTTAAATGGATTGAAATTGTAATTAATGGACACAATACTTAATCAGTGCATGTTTAATCATCTAAGGTAGCTAGGGGTTAAATTAGGAACGGTATCTGACGATACATTTGCCTTACATAACTTGAAAGATTATTGTGATTAACTTGTTTCAAGGTAGGGGTACTTTGCTACCCCACGTAGTGTTTTATATGCTTATTGGATTTAATTAATCGTTTGAATTGACATAGGGATATGTACAAGAGATTATTTCGATTTAATAAGTATGTATGTGCAATAACATATTTTCCTATTAAGATTTGTTTAATCGATTGAATTGATATAGGGATATAGTCAAGAGATGAATGGATTTTGGTAGGTGAGTATGTTCATAAGTTAGCAAATTAATGAGTTCTTTGTGAATTTATTCGTAACAATATAAACATGAGTTTAATAATTCTAAGTTAAGAAATATAATTAATTTAACACAATTATGTCATCTTAATTAAAATCATATTTTGAAATCGTGCATTTGAGATTTATTTATTTAGTTTACTTAGTTTAAAATCTTAGTTTTTAATCACCCTTTTCAAACAAAATATTTTTCTTCACCAAAGTGTTTTAAATAGCATTCATAAATAATTCTTTTCACAGTCCTTGTGGGTAAGGTAACTCGACATTTACTTGTCACTTTATTACTTGTTACGATTGTGTGCACTTGCACATTTCCCTCATTCCAAGTTTTTGGCGCCGTTGCCAGGTACTATTTTAAAAAGTCATTATTTGTGAATTTGTTAGTTTTACATTTTGGTTTAATTTTCTGTTTAAATTTTAACTTAATTAATTTTTCTGTGATTATTTTAGGTGTTTATGAGTATTGACCAAATTATTGATTTACTCCCTGTAGACCATGAGATAGAACGAACTTTTCGATGGTGAAGAAGACAAGCGAATCAGAAAAGGACCGAAAAGATGAACCTTGAAAATTTGAATCAAGGAAATGGAGCAAACCCTACTCAAAATCCTATCCTTATTGCTAATGATAGGGATAGAGCTTGAAGACATATGTCGTGCTAGTGTTTCATGATCTTAATCTGGGCATTAAAAGACCCGAAATTGAGGCACAACAAATTGAGTTGAAGCCATTTATGTTCCAAATGCTTTAGACTGTGGGCCAATTTAGTGAAATGTCGACCGAAGATCTTCATCTTCACTTAAGATTGTGTATGGAGGTGAGTGAATCTTTCAAGCTAGCCGGAGTACCCGAAGATGCATTATGATTGAAGTTGTTCCTGTATTCACTAAGAGATAGAGCTCGATCCTGGTTGAACTCATTGCCAACAAATTCAATTACCACATGGCAAGAGTTAGCAGAAAGATTTCTCATGAAGTATTTCCCGCCTAGCAAGAATGCTAAGTTGAGGAATGAGATCATTTCCTTCCAACAAACGGATGATGAGTCCTTATATGAGGCATGGGAAAAGTACAAAGAATTATTACGGAAGTGCCCTCATCATGGAATCCCACATTGCATTCAACTTAAGATGTTTTATAATGGTCTCAATGCTCACACGAGGATGGTAGTGGATGCTTCTGCTAACAGTGCTCTCCTTTCTAAGTCTTATAATGAGGCTTATGAAATCATTAAGAGGATTGCCAGCAACAATTATCAATGGCCAACCAACCGAGCAGCATCAGGAAGACGAGTTGCTGGAATACATGAAGTAGACGCTCTTACTTCACTCGCATCTCAGGTATCATCAATATCATCAATTTTAAAAAATCTTACTAATAATGGGTCTAATAGTTTTGCAGCTCAACCACCAAATTAATTTGAAAATATTGTATGTGTCTATTGTGGGGAAGGACATTTGTTTGAAGAAAGTCCATCGAACCCAGAATCTATATATTACATGGGTAACCAGAACCAAAATCAAGGAAGGCAAGGATTGCAATCCAATTTCTATAACCTATCATGGCGAAACATCCCAAATTTTTCCTTGAGTAACCAAGGGGCTGGAACCAGTAACACTTACGTCCAACCTAAATCGACCCAGCCACCTAGTTTTTCCCAACAAGTTCAGAAACCAACTCAAGCTGAACCATCCAATGGCTTAGAAAATTTGTTAAAGGCATATGAAACACCCTAAACCCGGCCCATAAGCCCTTACCGGATCTGGCATGCTTCTAGGAAAAACCATTCGAATCTTATTTGAACTTTGCTAAAATTTTCCGTGTTTTTGAAAACAGTTGATTTGGGTTCAAGTTGAAAACATAGAAACTTTTCAAAGATTTCGTTTAAGAAAAGTTCGTGGCTATATTTCAAAACCATGAGTTACTGGTAAAATTCGAGTCTTTAAAGTTTGTTAATTAAATTGAAAATCATTTGTATTTTAGATGTCAAAACATTTTTTTCATTAAGAAAATTTGCTTACTTTAATTTGATAAGTATCGTGCCATAATAACATAATTTAAGTGCATGCATGAACAGTTCATACTATAGCCTTATTACATCAAAATAAACCCAAAATAAAATTTAGAGTACTTAAATAAAATAAAATATCCAACTAATAAAATTCATCTTGAGCATGGTCACCACTAAGCTCCCGCCGACCGGTCCATTCTTCGAAGTCACACCAAAATATTCCCTAACGGGTGAGTCAAACAGACTCAATGTGTACAACCAACACTACGTCTCAATTAAATTCAGGCATGTCAAATCATACATAATAACATATGTAATTAATGATGCAAACCTGAACCCAAACCTAGATAACCATCTGCTACACATCACCCGTACCAACCATCACACCGTGGGAACTACTAAGTCAACCCTCCATCCGCTACACACCATCGAAGGCAGTCGCTGCAGTCGACGTGCTCATCGCCCTTATAAAATTCGTGGCATAGCCACCAGATAAATATTCGTGACATAAGTCACCACATTCAGATATTGTGACATAAGTCACCACATTCGGATATTGTGACATAAGTCACCACATTTAGATATTGGGGTATAAAACCATCAATTCACTTCCCCTTTACATATCACCCATATGCCCCATGTCAAACATATCATGCAATATCATGCTTTATTTCACATTCTTATCACTATTGACATATGTGCCATAACAAAACTTATCATACTCAGAGTAGGAGTGGGTAAACGTACCTGAGTACTTTGTACCATTGCATGGTACTCTTAGCCACATCATAACATATTCTTGTAACATATTAATTAAAACATAACCATCAATTAATTAAAGCTTAATGTGGGGTACACACCTGATTTACTTAGCGCTTAATTGAAATCTCGAAAATCCCAATCTAACGCTTTAGATCTTAGTTCCTAAATTCGGCCATTGTTAGACATATTAGCAAAACTTATTCGGCCATATAACTAAATCCCGAAGGAAACGTAATCGAAATCTTACCTTGCTTGCCGATTTGAGTACATCTCAAATCCCGAAAACTTTGTGATACTTCTTTCTTGCAATCGGCCAACACTAGCTCACTAGACTTGGTTAGTTTCGATTTTTTGAATAAATATGAAATAGATCTTAAATCACTCAATAAGCCTTGGCCGAATATCATGGGTACTTACCTTGCGATTTTAAATCCCGAAAGTGGTTACTTGCTTTGAAGTTGTCAAAATCCCTATAACCATTGTTAGAATCGGTTTCCATACATAAATCTAGGAAAAATGGCCCTTGGCCGAAACTATGCTTGCTTACCTTGATCACTTTAATCCCAAAAGACCTCCTTTACGCTAGCTACAAGTAAAACACGAGATTATAGCTTAAAGAATATTCGGCCACCCTTAGAAATCAAAGCCAACTCCTGATTTCGGCACACTAAAAGGAAAGAACCCAAAACCGATTGCTACAAAGGGTACTTACCATCAACGCTTGCTTGAGAAGACAACAAGAAAGTAGTCAACGGCACCACACTAGAAGATTCAGCCTCTTGAGAGTCATGAAAAGAAAGGCAAAGAAGAGTTGGGGTTTGAAGTAGGTTTGGCAATAGGGGAAAATGAAAGAGAGTTTTCGGCTTTGGTGTTTCTTTAAGGTTTAAAATAAAAGAAAGGAAGGTGATATATTCGGCTATCAAAAGAACAGTTATGGGGTTGAAAGAAAGAAAGAAAAAGAATAAGAAGAGGAAGGGGGAAGAATTTCGACAATGGAGAGGGTGAAGGAGTTTTGGCCTTAGCAAAATTAATGAGAAAAGGAGAGGAAAAAGAAAGAATTCTCTTCACTTCCAATTTCGGCAAAAGATGAACACTCTCTCAACTAAATTTCGGCACTTAACCCCTCTACATGACCGAAATTAATCACCACCAAGAGCCCCACATTCGGCCACTACATCTTCTCAAATCCTATCCCTTTTTTTACTCCTATTTTCTCTCTTCAACACTCATTCAAAAAGTTTGAATGAGTCCAACCTTTATCCTACTCCTCTAGCCGAAATTTAAAAAGAAAACAAGCCTCACCCTCATCACCTTGAAGTCCCAATGCCATCCAACTCTCCCCCTCTCTATCTTGATGCAAAAGCAAAAATAAAACTCTTTTATTTGCTTCCCTTGCAGCTCGAACCTAGGCCTTGCACCCATGCTTGTGGCGTCACTTACTAAGGCCCTAAGAGGCACCTTGCAGCCACTTTACCAAGCCTAATTTCATGTCACAATTCCTCTACTATTTCTTTTAAGGCCTTATCAGTCTAGCTCCCTCTTTTAGATTTAAAATCTAATAATTTCTAAAGCATTTAACTATACACTAAGGTTCACAAAAATTCATAATGCACATCCATAACACACATAAGCATGCTATTTCATATAATTAAGAAAATAATGCATAAGCCATAATCCAAGGTATTACAGTTCTACCCCCTTAAAATAATTTCGTCCTCGAAATAACCTGGGAAAAATAGGTGAGGGTATTGCTATCGCATCGCCTCTTTCGGCTCCCACGAAGCTTCTTCTGATCCATGATTTTGCCAAAATACCTTGACTAGAGGAACTGATTTCCTCCGCAACACTTTCACATCTCACTCTAAGATCTGAATAGGCTCCTCCTCGAAGGACAAGTCTGGCCTTAGCTCCACCTCTTCAACTGGTACCACATGAGATGGATTCGATCGATAACGACGTAGCATGGAAACAGGGAATACGTCATGAATTTGCTTCAATTCTGAAGGCAACTCCAAGTGGTATGCCACTGGTCCAACTCGCTTCAATACTCGATAAGGTCCTATAAACCTTGGACTTAGCTTCTCTTTACGACCAAATCTCATCACCTTCTTCCAAGGCGAAACTTTGGGAAACACTTGATCTCCCACATTAAATTCGATCTCTTTCCGTTTGAGATCTGCATATGACTTTTGCCTATCAGACGCCTCCTTCAACCGTGCCCGAATTATCTTAACCTTCTCCTCGGATTCTGCCACAATTTTTAGACCCAAAATTTGATGTTCCCCCAATTCCGTCCAGCACTTAGGAGTGCGACACCTCCGTCCATACAGCGCTTCGTACGGTGCCATCCATATACATGCCTGGTAGCTATTGTTGTAAGCAAATTCTGCTAAAGGCAAATATTCTTCCCAACTTCCTCTGAAGTCTATCACACAGCCTCTTAGCATATTCTCCAACACTTGTATTACTCGCTCAGATTGACCGTCTGACTATGGATGGAAAGCCGTACTGAAGTCTAACCTAGTGCCTAAAGCCTAATGTAGAGCTTTCCAAAATCGAGACGTGAACCTCGGATCCCTATCCGAGATAATTGACATCGGCACTCCATGCAATCTTACAATTTTCGCCACATATAGCCTTGCTAACTTTTGTAGGGAGTAGTCAACCCGCACTGGAATAAAATGCGCGGACTTTATCAACCGATCCACTATCACCCATACCGAGTCCTTCTTAGTAGGCGTAAGGGGAAGCCCACTAACGAAGTCCATGGTAATTCTCTCCCACTTCCACTGCGAAATTTGTATTGGCTGAAGCAATCCTGATGGAACTTGATGTTCAGCCTTCACTTGCTGACATGTCAAGCACTTCCCTACAAATTTGGTAACTTCTCGCTTAAGACCAGGCCACCAAAACTATTCCCTTAGATCTTTATACATCTTACTGCCTCCAGGATGCATAGCATAAGGGCTACTATACGATTCCCGAAGAATTCTCTGCCTAAGCTCTTCATTCTTCGGCATATAGACCTTACCCTTGAAGCACAATACTCCCTCATCATTAATGCCATAATCTTCCAACTCTTCATTATGTACTTGCCGTAACTTAACCCTTAGATCCTCATCCATTAATTGACTTTCTTTCACCTCATTCAGCCATGTCGGCTTAACTTGCAACTCTGCTAACAGACTTCCATCGTCATAAAGGCTCAAATGTGCGAACATGGCCCTCAGATCCGACACTACCTGTAACACCCCATACCCGAAACCCTTGCCGGAATCGAGTACATGGCATTACTAGACTTGACTATTATCTCGGGGCATGAAAATTTAAAGCTGTCCAACTACGTTATACTGACCAAATCGACCATAACTCGAGTTACAAAACTCAAAATTTAGATCCGTAAATTTTTCTTGCAACTAGACTCATATAACTTTTCACCATAATTTTTCCAGAATTTTTCACGTGGCCAATTAGTACATTTTATTCATCAAAATTACCCTAATTACACTGCTTGACAATTCTGACCTGTCTCTACAAACATACAGTTATCTCATTGCACAAATTTCCTATAATGTTCTTGTTTATACCAATGAAAAATAGACTCATTAAGGGTTCTACACATATAAACCATGCTTATTAATGATTTTTGTACAATTTTTGACAATTTCTTTTTTCAGAACAGGGACTCACGAATTCATTCAGGACAAGTCTCACTAAAACTTAAATATCTCATTATATATAATTCCTTTGCCTAATTTGTTTCTTTCATATCAAAATAGACATAATAAAATTTAATTCTATGTATTATCCACTTTCTAATTCAATTTATCCTATTTTTGGTGATTTTTCAAAATCACATCACTGCTGTAACTAAAAACTGTTTCACAACAAAAATAGTAATGAAACATATTCACTCTTATCATTTAGCAACCGAACCTATATATAACCAAACATCACAAAATATATGCCAAAAACATGCTTTCAAAATAAATCTAGGTTATGGCCACATACACACAAACTTTGACATTATAATTAAGCCATACTGCATGGTCGTCTATATACAATTTTCCAAAACCAAACATATAAAAACCAGCCTATACATGCCATAGGTTTGTAGTTTAAGCTTTTAAAATACCAAAATAGCGATCGATAGTGTGGTCGACTTGCTTGACGATCCTACTCGAGCCCGTAGCGTAAACAAAATCAGAAACCGAGGAGAACATTTCACACAAATAAGCTTACTAGCTTCGTAAGTCCCAAGCTCAAAAACATTTTAGCATGTAAATTTAAACATGGCCGAATGCTATCAATTCCTTAACTCAAGTATTTGCACTTTATAACCATAATCACATAATTCACTAAAACACCAAAATATATCACATATAAGCTCAAATTCCATTATAATGTTCATACTCAACAATAGTAAGCTCAAAAGCTTATATCAAAATTCCTATCGAATCATCAACCATATCATAACACACTTAATTTAAATAATACTATACCATCTACCTTACCTTTGGTAAATATAGAAGGCTTAAACATACCTGTACTTTTAGTTCATGAGTTTAAATACATTTCTCCTTGTATGATTCATGATTTCTCCATTTATAACACATCACCAGATAAAGCACGCTAGGCACTAAAGCCCGAATCAAACACCAAGACAAGGCACGCTAGGCACGAAGCCCGAATTTATCACCAAGACGAGCACGCTAGGCACGAAGCCCGAATATGTCACCTAAGAATAAGCACGCTAGGCACGAAGCCGAATATGTCACCGGCATTAAGCACGCTAGGCACGAAGCTTAATATGTCACCAAAGATTAAGCACGCTAGGCACGAAGCCCTAATTAAATCAATATAACCAACATTCTACACACACTCTTCACAACTAATATATGTACTTATGTTTAACTCAATTGAGCTCATTCACATTAAACCAATAAAATTTGCTATATCATTATGCAATCCAACAATTTATTTCACATAACCAACTTCAATCATCAACCAACTATCCCACCATACATTCGCCATAATGAAAATAGGTACAAAAATTCAGCAATTCATACCATTGTTTATAATCATAATTAAGTCATTAACATTCTTTAGCTAAAGGACTTACCTCGGTTGTCGATAGTCCGTGCGAATCCGCTATTCGAGAACCTTCGACTTTCCCTGGTCTAATTCGCTTTTCTTTGCTCTTGATCTAAAACACATTAAAGTTTAGCTCATTCAACCACAATTCATCTCAATTTAGTCCTTAAGCACATAAATGGGCAAATTACTATTTTACCCTAGAATTTCACAACTTTGCAATTTAGTCCTATTTGCATAACACACAAAATACACCAAATTAGCCAAAACTATGCAAGGGCGAATGTTCCTAGGGACCTTACAAGTCCTCACATTTCATTTATTTTGCAAATAGGCCCCTCTAAAAATTTATTTTTACAATTTAGCCCTAAAAACTCAATTTCATCAAAACTTCCAATTCAAAACTTACTAATTTCTAACATACTTTTGATATTTCTTTATCAAACATTATAAAACACAAACATCTAACCATGGTCAATATCAAACATGCTCAAATTCAAAAATTCTAACATGGGTCAACTAATATTCAAGCAACGATCTCAAAAACGTAAAAATTAACAAAAACCTAAACAAAAACTAACCTCAATCAAGCCCTTCAATGGCCGAATATTTCAAAGCTTCAAACCCAAAATTTTCTCTCTTAGTTTCGGTGGTAAAAAAAAAGATGAAGAGCACGGCTTTATTTTATGTTATTATAACATATAATAAAGAAATTTATTAATTTACTTATATAACCTTTAATATAAAATAAAACCAATATATATACTATGGATATTTTTGTCAAAAGCCACCCACTAACTTTAAAAATGGGTTATTTACCCATTTTATGCTTCATATTAAGAAGCCATGCTCAAATAGGCACTTTACACTCTAGTATGCCACTTTTACATTTTACGCGATTAAGTCCTTTTTGTCTAATTCGATACTCAAACGATAAAATTTTTCTACAAAACTTTCACACACATAAATTCACATATAATAAGCACTAAATATAATATTTAAATATTTCTCGGGTTCGGATTCAGATTCGTGGTCCCGAAACCACCGCTCCGATTAGGGTCGATTCATGCATTATAACTCTCCCCTTAAGGATTTTCGTCCCCAAAATCTTACCGTTAAACAATGTCGATATTGTTGCCTCATTGAATCCTCAGGCTCCCACGTTGCCTCTTCAACTCCATGTCGATTCCATAACACCTTCACTAAGGAAATCTTTTGTTTCTTAGCTCTTTCATTTCCGAGCTAGAATACGGTTCGGCTTTTCCTCATATCGTCATATCGCATCGTATCTCAATCTCGATTTGAGCAATCACATGTGACGGATCCGATCTCAGATTCACGAGCATAGAAACATGAAATACATCGTATATTTTCTAATTCGAGGGTAGCTTCAATTTATAAGCAACAGCCCAACACGCTCAATGATTTCATACGGTCCAATGAACCTCGGGCTCAACTTGCCTTTTCGGCCAAAACGGAGCACTTTCTTCCATGGTGAAGCCTTTAAAAGACTCGATCTCCGATCCGAATTCAATATCTTTACGCTTCAAATCAAGATAGGACTTTTGTCGATCCGACGCAGCTTTCAAATTATCTCGATTATGGCCACTTTCATTCGGTCTCTTTAATCAAATCAACCCGTGTATCTTATTTTCACCGAGCTCACCCCGGATAATGGTGTTCGACATCTTCGCCAGTATAAGGCTTCATAAGGTGCCATTTTGATACTTGATTGAAAGCTATTATTATAAGCAAATTCAATCAAAGGTAAGTATCGTTCCCACGTACCTTCAAACTCGAGAATGTAACATCTCAACATGTCCTCAAGTATTTGAATAGTTCGCCAGATCGACCGCCTATCTGCGGATGAAAGGTCAGACTAAAATGTAGTTTAGTACCTAAAGCATCTTGCAACTTCTTCCAAAACCGCGATGTAAATCTCGGTCTCTCATACGACACAATGGAGCTCGGTACACCATGCAATCTTACAATTTGCAATACATACAATTCAGCAAGTTTATCGAGTGAAAAATCAGATGAACCAAGCACAAAATGAGCTGATTTAGTCGGTCTATCAACTATCACCCATACGGCATCTTTCTTACTTGGTGTCATAGGAAGACCGGATACAAAATCCATTGTAATTTTATCCCATTTCCACTCGGTATCATGATCTATCAAGCAACCTGAAGGCACTTGATGCTCGGCTTTTACTTGTCGACAAATTAGGCACTTTGAAACAAATTCAGATATATCTCGTTTCATACCGGGCCACCAATAGAACTGCTTTCAAGTCGTTATACATTTTCGTGTTACCGGATGTATCGATAGTCGGCCACTATGAGCCTCACTCAAAATCATCTCAGATCAAATCGAGTTCTTTGGAACACACATTCGCTTTTAAAATTCAAATAGTCATTTGCATCAATCAAAATCGACTCGCACCTTTTTCACATCAATTCGTTTAGCAATCATATTCTTGTCAACTTTCATGCATCACAAATTTGTTGGATAAACATCGGTCTTGCTCAGAACTCATTATGATCGAACCATCACTAGACATAGCCATCTGCATTCAATGCACGAAGAGCAAATAATGATTTACGACTAAATGCATCCGCAACAACATTAGCTTTTCCCGGTGATAGTCAATCACCAATTCATAGTCTTTCAACAATTCTAGCCACTGCGTTGTCTCAAATTCAGGTCTTTCCGAGTCATTAGATACTTCGACTTTTATGATCCGAGTAAACATGACATTTCTCGCCAAATAAATAATGATGCCAAATCTTCAAGCATGAACATAATGGTCGCAAGCTCTAAATCATCGTAGGGTAATTTCTTTCATGCGGCTTCAATTGTCTTGAAGCGTAGGCTACAACTTTGCCTTCCTCGCATCAAAACGCAACCCAAACCATTTAAAGAAGCATCGAGTACACAACAAATTCTTTACCGATTCAAATTTGAACTAATCTCGAGCTTCATCAAAAGGGCTTTCAACCGATCAAAACTTTTCGACATTTTTCCGACCATTCAAACCGGACATCTTTCTGCGGTAACTTTGTTAACGTGGTAGCTATCATAGAAAAATCTTTCACAAATCGTCGATAGTAACCCGCAAGTCCCGTAAAACTTGAATCTCTAAACATTTTTCGGTGGCTTCCAATCAAGTACAGTAGAGATTTTGTTCGGATCAACTCGAATGCCCGATGTCGAAACCACATGTCCCAAAAAGTCAATTCTTTCATCCGAACTCACACTTACTAAACTTCGCGCCAACCGATGATCTCGCAAAGTTTGTAGCACTAACCTCAAATGTTCAATGTTTAATTTCATCTTTGGAGTAGATCAATATGTCATCAATAAACACCACCACAAATCGATCCAAAACTGCCTAAAACCCGATTCATCAAATCCATAAAACAAATGAGTGCATTAGTAAGCCCAAAAGGCATTACCAAAAACTCAAAATGTTCATACCTCATCCAAATGCGCCTTTGGCACATCTCAGATCTCGACTCAGAATCGATAATAACCCGATCTCAAATCTATCTTCAAAATATCAAGCCCTTTCAACCGATCAAACAAATCATCAATCCGAGGTAACGGTACTTATTCTTTATAGTCACCTTATTTAGTTGCTTAATCAATACACATTCGCATAGTTCCATCTTTCTTTCTCACAAAAGAACTGGTGCACCCAAGGAGAGAAACTTGGTCGCAAAGCCCCTATCTATTAACTCTTGCAAGCTGTGCTTTCACTCTTTTAGCTCAAGAGGTGCCATCCGATATGGAGCTATAGAGATCGGAGTCGTTCCTGAGCTAATTCAATGCCAAACTCAATCTCTCGTATAGGAGGTAAACCCTAGTTCTTCAGAAACACATCCGAGTATTCACATACAATCGAGACAGATTCAACTGCTTTCTCGGACACTTTATTATCCAAAGACATAAGCCAAATAAGCTTCACACCTTTTCTCACATACTTTTGAGCTAACATCGATGATATAACCGTAGGAAACCCACCTGAATCACTGGATTCGATTCTAATGATCTCACCATTCTGGTGTCTCAATTCGATAAGCTTTCTTTTGCAATTCACCACTGCATCATGCGAAGTTAACGAGTCCATTCCTAGAATTATATCAAACTCATCGAAAGGCAACAGCATTAAATCAACTGGGAAACAAAAATCCCGAATCATCAATGGGCAACTTTTACACACTTTATTAACAAACACACATCTACCCAAAGGGTTGGATACCCGAATCACAAACTCAGTAGACTCAACTGGCGAGTCTTACTGAATACCAGAGTTTCACATACATATGAATGGGTCGAACCAGATCAATCAATGCAATCACGAGTATCATAAAGGGTGAAAGTACCAAGAATGACATCCGGAGAAGCAAGATCCTCTCTAGCTCGAGTAACATAAGCTCTTGCCGGAGCTCTAGCCTCGATCGATTTGTTGTATTCTTTGTCCCTCTCTGACTACCACCTACATTGCCAGAATGTCCGGGTGGTCCGCCTGCATCGATGCACTACTTGGTCTAGAGTTACATGTCAGATTCGACTCAGTTAACATCGGGCACTCTCGAATAAAATGGTCTGAGGATCCACATTTAAAATAAGACCGGTCACGAACTCTACAACTCCTAGGATGCCATTTTCCACAATGTTTACATTCAACTCGATTCTGTGAGACGTTACCAACACCGGTCATCGAGGTAGCTCGAGAATCCAATCGGAGGTCGATCACGCCTAGATGAATCAAGTAGCTTTGTGTCGATCAAGTCATCTCTAAACTTCTTAGATGTAGAATGAAAATTCTTACCCGACGATCTCTTTCGAGTGTCTCTAGCTTCTATCTCAAATTTCTTCTTCTCTTTCCGAGCTCTTCACTTTGCAAGCTCGCTCAACTAATGTCACAAACTCTTGAATTTCAAGGATGCCAACAAACAACTTTATATCTTCATTCGCACTGCCTTCAAACCTTTTGCACATAATAGCCTCAGAGAAACACACTCTCTAGCATATCTGCTGAGCCCGACAAATTTCCGCTCATATTCTATCACGGTCATTCGCCCGCTTGAGCTCAAGAAATTCTTTTCGCTTCGGTCGATGAACCTTTGGGTGATATATTTCTTACGAAATTCATTCGAAGAAATCCCACGCCACTTTTTCTTTCGGGACCATCGATACTAGTGTATTCCACCGGTGATACGCAGGTCCCAAGTAAAGATATGGCACACTTCAAGCATTCCTCCGAGTACAAGATAACTCATCAAGTACCAATAGTATTATCAAGCCACATTTCACTTCGCTCAACGTCATCATCATCATTGGCCCTAAATTCTTCTACCCCAAACTTTCTCGATTTTATCAATCGGAGGTCTACTAGATCTCATCGGATCTATCATCGAAGTCTTTGAAGGAATCGGAGTTGGATTATTCAGGTGGAGGTTGTTGTACAATGGATTATTTTGAACAAATTGGGTAAACCATTCATTCATCATTTGGTAGAAGGCTTGTTTCGCCTCTCCTCTTGGTTACCCATAATCGGTTGAGAGTCTAATGGTGCTGATCCATGTGCGAGACCAAAGCAACACTCTCCACATCATCACCACGGCTCTATCGAGATTGGAATCCATTTACTATATAAAATACAATTGAAATTGTCAAGTCACCACACTATCACATATAAAATTCTATGGCATGTATAGTCGACTCTTACGTATCACGGTAGTCCTAGAATCGACTAAACCGTAGCTCGATACCAATAAAATGTAACACCCCACACCAAACCCTTGCTTAATCGAGTACATGGCATTACTAGACTTGACTATTATCTCGGGGCATGAAAATTTAAAGCTGTCCAACTACGTTATACTGACCAAATCGACCATAACTCGAGTTACAAAACTCGAAATTTAGATCCGTAAATTTTCCTTGCAACTAGACTCATATAACTTTTCACCATAATTTTTCCAGAATTTTTCACGAGGCCAATTAGTACGGTTTATTCATCAAAATTACCCTTATTACACTGCTTGACAATTCTGACCTGTCTCTACAAACATACAGTTATCTCATTGCACAAATTTCCTATAATGTTCTTGTTTATACCAATGAAAAATAGACTCATTAAGGGTTCTACACATATAAACCATGCTTCTTAATGATTTTTGTACAATTTTTGACATTTTTTTTTCAGAATAGGGACTCACGAATTCATTCAGGACAAGTCTCACTAAAACTTAAATATCTCATTATATATAATTCCTTTGCCTAACTTGTTTCTTTCATATCAAAATAGACATAATAAAATTTAATTCTATGTATTATCCACTTTCTAATTCAATTTCTCCTATTTTTGGTGATTTTTCAAAATCACATCACTGCTGAATTAAAACTGTTTCACAACAAAAATAGTAATGAAACATATTCACTCTTATCATTTAGCAACCGAACCTATATATAACCAAACATCACAAAATATATGCCAAAACATGCTTTCAAAATAAATCTAGGTTATGGCCACATACACACAAACTTTGACATTATAATTAAGCCATACTGCATGGTCGTCTATATACAATTTTCCAAAACCAAACATATAAAAACCAGCCTATACATGCCATAGGTTTGTAGTTTAAGCTTTTAAAATACCAAAATAGCGATCGATAGTGTGGTCGATTTGCTTGACGATCCTACTCGAGCCCAGAGCGTAAACAAAATCAGAAACCGAGGAGAACATTTCACACAAATAAGCTTACTAGCTTAGTAAGTCCCAAGCTCAAAAACATTTTAACATGTAAATTTAAACATGGTAGAATGCTATCAATTCCTTAACTCAAGTATTTGCACTTTATAACCATAATCACATAATTCACTAAAACACCAAAATATATCACATATAAGCTCAAATTCCATTATAATGTTCATACTCAACAATAGTAAGCTCAAAAGCTTATATCAAAATTCCTATCAAATCATCAACCATATCATAACACACTTAATTTAAATAATACTATACCATCTACCTTACCTTTGGTAAATATAGAAGGCTTAAACATACCATACTTTTAGTTCATGAGTTTAAATACATTTCTCCTTGTATGATTCATGATTTCTCCATTTATAACACATCACCGATAAAGCCTGCTAGGCACTAAAGTCGAAATCAAACACCAAGACAAGGCACGCTAGGCACGAAGCCCGAATTTATCACCTTGAGCAGCCTTTAGGCACGAAGTCTTAAATATGTCACCAGGCATTAAGCACGCTAGGCACGAAGCTCGAATATGTCACCCAGATTAAGCACGCTAGGCACGAAGCCCAATTAAATCAATATAACCAACATTCTACACACACTCTTCACAACTAATATATATACTTATGTTTAACTCAATTGAGCTCATTCACATTAAACCAATAAAATTTACTATATCATTATGCAATCCAACAATTTATTTCACATAACCAACTTCAATCTCAACCAACTATCCCACCATACATTCGCCATAATGAAAATAGGTACAAAAATTCAGCAATTCATACCATTGTTTATAATCATAATTAAGTCATTAACATTCTTTAGCTAAAGGACTTACCTCGGTTGTCGATAGTCCGCATGAATCCGCTTATTCGAGAACCTTCGACTTTCCCGGCCTAATTCCGCTTTTCTTTGCTCTTGATCTAAAACACATTAAAGTTTAGCTCATTCAACCACAATTCATCTCAATTTAGTCCTTAAGCACATAAATGGGCAAATTACTATTTTACCCCTAGAATTTCACAACTTTGCAATTTAGTCCTATTTGCATAACACACAAAATACACCAAATTAGCCAAAACTATGCAAGGGCCGAATGTTCCTAGGGACCTTACAAGTCCTCACATTTCATTTATTTTGCAAATAGGCCCCTCTAAAAATTTATTTTTACAATTTAGTCCTAAAAACTCAATTTCATCAAAACTTCCAATTCAAAACTTGCTAATTTCTAACATACTTTTGATATTTCTTTATCAAACATTATAAAACACAAACATCTAACCATGGCCGAATATCAAACATGCTCAAATTCAAAATTTCTAACATGGGTCAACTAATATTCGAAGCAACGATCTCAAAACGTAAAAATTAACAAAAGCCAAACAAAAACTAACCTCAATCAAGCCCTTCAATGGCGAATATTTCAAAGCTTCAAACCCAAAATTTTCTCTCTTAGTTTCGTGGTAAAAAAAGATGAAGAGCATGGCTTTATTTTATGTTATTATAACATATAATAAAGAAATTTATTAATTTACTTATATAACCTTTAATATAAAATAAAACCAATATATATACTATGGATATTTTGTCAAAAGCCACCCACTAACTTTAAAAATGGGTTATTTACCCATTTTATGCTTCATATTAAGAAGCCATGCTCAAATAGGCACTTTACACTCTAGTATGCCACTTTTACATTTTACGCGATTAAGTCCTTTTTGTCTAATTCGATACTCAAACGATAAAATTTTTCTACAAAACTTTCACACACATAAATTCACATATAATAAGCACTAAATATAATATTTAAATATTTCTCAGGTTCGGATTCGTGGTCCCGAAACCACCGTTCCGATTAGGGTCAGATTCAGTCTGTTACACTACCTTCCGACTTAGGGCATCTGGCACCACATTCGCCTTGCCTGGGTGGTACTCTATGGAGCAATCATAATCTTTCAATAACTCCACCCACCTTCGCTGTCTCAGATTTAGCTCTTTCTGAGTCAGCAGATACTTCAGGCTCTTGTGGTTTGTGTAAATCACTGACTTCTCTCCATAAAGATAATGCCTCCATACCTTAAGAGCAAAGACCACTGCCGCCAACTCCAAATCATGCGTCGGGTAGTTAACCTCGTGTGGCCTTAGTTGTCGAGACGCATAAGCAACCACCTTCCCGTCTTGCATAAGGACACCTCCTAATCCTGTATGGGAAGCATCACAATACACCACAAAATCCTTCCCTGCCTCAGGCTGAATCAAAACTGGAGCTTCGGTCAAGACTCTCTTAAGCTTTTCAAAGCTCTCCTGTTGCTTATCGGTCCATACGAAAAGCACTTCCTTTCTCAATAACTTTGTCAGAGGTGCGGCTATCAATGAGAACCCTTCCACAAACCTTCGGTAATAGCCTACTAGTCCTAAGAAACTCTGAACTTCCGCCACAGACTTAGGGGGTTTCCAATCCAAAACTGCCTCAATCTTCTGAGGATCCACTCTTATTCCTTCAGCAGATACCACATATCCTAAAAACGTAACCTCCTTAAGCCAAAATTCACACTTGCTGAATTTGGCGTAGAGCTTCTTCTCCCTCAACACTTGCAACACTATCCGGAGATGCTCATCATGTTCCTTTTCAGACTTTGAATACACCAATATATCATCTATGAACACAACAACAAACTGGTCCAGATAGGGTTGGAAAACTCGGTTCATCATGTCCATAAATGCGGCTGGGGCATTTGTCAATCCAAACGTCATTACTAAGAACTCATAATGCCCGTACCTTGTTCGAAAAGCTGTCTTATGGATATCAGCCTTCTTCACATTAAGCTGATGATATCCAGACCTTAGATCTATCTTTGAGAATACTGCGGCCCCCTTAAGCTGATCGAACAAGTCATCTATCCTTGGCAAAGGATGCTTGTTCTTGATGGTCAGCTTATTCAATTGACAATAATCTATGCACATGCGCATAGTTCCATCCTTCTTCTTCACAAACAAGACCGGTGCTCCCCATGGAGACACACTGGGTCGAATAAACCCACGGCCTAGCAATTCTTGGATTTGAGCCTTGAGCTCAACCAACTCCTTTGGTGCCATTCTGTACGGGGCAATTGACACAGGAGTTGTACCTAGCAGCAACTCAATTCCAAACTCCACCTCCCTGTCCGGGGGTATTCTGGGTAATTCCTCTGGAAAGACATCCACATACTCCCTTACGGTTCTAACTCCACTAACTCCCCCTTCTTTCACATCCAAAGCACTAACAAAAGCCAAAAATGCCTTACACCCTTTCTGTACCATCCTATCAGCCTTCAAAGCAGAAACTACGTTAGACAAGTGGTTCTTTCTTTCTCCTATCATAATTATCACCTCATCCTCTGGGGTCTTTAAATCCATTCGTTTAGCTGCACAATCCAACACAGCCCGATGCTCCACTAGCCAGTCCATGCCAAGTATAAGATCAAATTCCCCGAAGGGTAATTCCATTAAGTCGGCATGAAATACCGCTCCCTAAAGCTCCAAAGGAACACTCCGAAGTATCTTGTTCACTACTACAGTTTGGCCTCATGGGCTTACTACAGTCATCTCCCTATCAGATAGTTCAGAGGCTATTCATAGAGTTTCAACTACTCTACATGCAACATAAGAATGGGTCGAGCCCACATCAATCAAAGCAACATAAGGTTTGCTCGATATAAAGAACGTACCGATTATGACGTCTGGTGCGTCTCCATCCTTCCTCCGACGAACCGCACAAACCAAACCCAGCTGCCTGGCCTCTGCGTTACAAACACCTCACCAAAGATTCCCGTCCTCTACCAAAGACCACACCTCTACCATTCGCACCACGGCCCCACCGAGGTCAGCCGCCTCCTCTTCTAGCCTGATTAGAACCTTGACTTACTGGTCGTCCCCCTTCGATTCTTATAGGACAATCCTTAATCATGTGGTCCTTGGACCCACACTTGAAGCATCCTCCCGTCTTCTTCCAACACTTTCCTAAATGCTTCTTCCCACACTGATCACAAGTACGACATCGCCTCCAAAGAGCGACTTGTCACCTCATGGCCCATCAACTCTAGGCCTCTTTTGCTCATTCCTGGAAGACCCTGAAGATCCAAAGCCTCTCTTCTACCTATTCCGATCGGTGTTCTACCTTACAGAATCTTTGATACCCTCGGCTACCTTGGCCTTCTCCACCAACACAACAAACTCCCGCTCTTGCTGTGGAGCTATCAACATTCTCAAGTCATCCCTCAGCCCATCCTCAAATCGGACACACCGCTCATGCTCAGTTGACACTATGCCTCGAGGATAACGGCTCAGCCTTAGGAATTCAAACAGACTCCACCATGAACTTGTTCCTTGAACCAAATTTCTTAAATGCCTTCCTCTCACATCAATGTAATGAGTACCAACATACTTCTTCCGTATGCCACCTTAGCATAATCCCAAGTGAGTTCCTCACCAGTAGCACCATCCCGAACCATGAGCCACCATTGATATGACTCATCGCGAGAAGCGACACCATTCCTTTCGCTTTTCCTCTACTGTTAAATCGAGCTCATCCATAATCCGCCATCGCCTCCAACCAATACTCACGCAGATCTGGTGCCACACCGAGATACACGACGGAACACCTCACTCATTGGCTCGAGTCGCCAGTACCGACTTCCGAGCTCTTATGCTCAGACTGCCCACCACCCTTTCTAAGACCCGCAGCATCGCCTGTGACACTGCGTCATCCCCCGTCTGATCCTGATATTCCACATCAGCGGATGGCGGTGGTGGTGGTGGCATTTCATTTTCAGATCCTTGACCCGATCTAACGGGCTCCGACACAGTCATTCGGCCTTTACCACGGCCTTTCACGTTATGACCACGTCCCCTTGAATTCATACTTCCGAATTGCGTTTATCTGATTAAAGAATTTTATGAATTAGTTTTGTTCCACTGATTTATCACGAACAATCTTATATTTACTAATTTTAAGAAGTAGTTCTTTCGATTTCATACACATACAGTCCCAATTCAGTCATTCAATCACATTTATGAACTCACGTTCATTACAGAGAAATGTTGTAGTTGTCGTTGTTTGTTGTTTTCCACTACCCAGGGGTATTTTCGTAATTTTATCCTATAGGGGTATTTTGGTAATTTCTCCTTTTTTTCTTTTTTTTTCCAAATTAAGGTATTTGAAAATGTTGCAAAATAGAGATTGTTGATGTTTCACAAAATTAAAATACTTGCTGGAAAAAATTTCAAGTGTGAAATGGTAATTTATACACTAGGGGTATTTTTGTAATTTTACAAGCCAGGGTCATTTCGGTAATTTTTCGCAAAACATGGTTCCTGATGACTTTTCAAAACAAGGGTATTTTTTAAAGATTTCCAATTTGCACAGGTTAAGGGTAATTTGATCATTTTGCAAATCAGGGGTAATTTTCGTAAATTTTCCAAGTCAGGATATCTTAATATTTGTAAAAATAGAGTTTTTGGATATTTGTAAGGTAAGAGAATCTTGATAAAAACTATGGGTAGTAAGGAAATTTTATGAACCAATCGCATTTTAGTAAATTTTTTTCCAACCAGGGGTATTTAGGTCATTTTAGTAAATCGAGAATATTTTGGAAATTTTTTTCAAAATAGTTTTCCTACACATCAAAGGGGTAATTTGGTGATTTTAAGACTAGGGTTTTATAAAATATGGCTAGTCCCTTTCGGTTTTAGTTATTGGGTTCACTGTGGCTGAGTCCTCTTGGTTAGGGTGAACCGTCACTACGCACCAGGTACGATTCAAGTGGAGAGGAGGTGAGTCACTAGGACTGCTTAAATACCAAGCTCCCATTGAAACCAATTCTAGACATGCGCACGATGGTTGCCACACCCTAACTCGGCGACTTAGACACAGGTTAGTTTAATTGGGCATTAAAGTTTTATGTAATTCTCATGTTGGGGTAACTAGTCCTAGGGTTTAATTCCTAGTCCACTAATCTACGTCCCTATATATTCCCACATACAATTCGCAGAAGAGTTGGGAGTACTTACCTGGTGGACTTCGGGCCAGAGACTCAGGTGCCATGCTCGAAAACCCGCTCAATTTCTTATAAAATCCAATTTCAAAAGAAAGAAACATTTTGGGCCCAAAAAGCCCTCAAGGTTGAGTTTTGAACCGAGCTCTGATACCAAGCTGAAACACCCCAAATTCGGCCCACAAGCCCTGACCGGATCTGGCATGCTTCTAGGAAAAACCATTCGAATCTTATTTGAACTTTGCTAAAATTTTCCGTGTTTTTGAAAACAGTTGATTTGGGTTCAAGTTGAAAACATAGAAACTTTTCAAAGATTTCGTTTAAGAAAAGTTCGTGGTTATATTCAAAACCATGAGTTACCAGTAAAAGTCCAGTCTTTAAAGTTTGTTAATTAAATTGAAAATCATTTGTATTTTAGATGTCAAAACATTTTTTTCATTAAGAAAATTTGCTTACTTTAATTTGATAAGTATCGTGCCATAATAACATAATTTAAGTGCATGCATGAACAGTTCATACGATAGCCTTATTACATCAAAAATAAACCCAAAATAAAATTTAGAGTACTTAAATAAAATAAAATGTCCAACTAATAAAATTCGTGCTGAGCATGGTCACCACTAAGCTCCTGCCGACCCGGTCCATTACTGAACGTCACCTGAAAAATATTCCCACAACGGGGTGAGTCAAACAGACTCAATGTGTACAACCAACACTAAGTCTCAATTAAATTCAGGCATGTCAAATCATACATAATAACATATGTAATTAAAGATGCAAACCCGAACCCAAACCTAGATAACCATCCGCAACACATCACCCGTACCAACCATCACACTGTGGGGACTACTAAGTCAACGCTCCATCCGCTACACACCATCGAAGGCGATCATTGCAATGACGTGCTCATCGCCTTTATAAAATTCATGGCATAGCCACCAGATAAATATTCGTGACATAAGTCACCACATTCAGATATTGTGACATAAGTCACCACATTCGAATATTGTGACATAAGCCACCACATTCAGATATTGGGGTATAAAACCACCAATTCACTTCCCCTTTACATATCACCCATATGCCCCATGTCAAACATATCATGCAATATCATACTTTATTTCACATTCTTATCACTATTGACATATGTGCCATAACGAAACTTATCATACTCATAGTAGGAGTGGGTAAACGTACCTGAGTACTTTGTACCATTGCATGGTACTCTTAGCCACATCATAACATATTCTTGTAACATATTAATTAAAACATAACCGTCAATTAATTAAAGCTTAGTGTGGGGTACACACCTGATTTACTTAGCGCTTAATTAAAATCCTGAAAATCCCGATCTAACTCTTTAGATCTTAGTTCCTAAATTCGGCCATTGTTAGACATATTAGCAAAACTTATTCGGCCATATAACCAAATCTCGAAGGAAATGTAATCGAAATCTTACCTTGCTTGCCAATTTGAGTACTTCTCAAATCCCAAAAACTTTGTGATACTTCTTTCTTGCAATCGGCCAACACTAGTTCACTAGACTTGGTTAGTTTCGGTTTTTGAATAAATATGAAATAGATCTTAAATCACTCAATAAGCCTTGGCCGAATAACATGGGTACTTACCTTGCGATTTTAAATCCCGAAAGTGGTTACTTGCTTTGAAGTTGTCAAAATCCCTACTAATCATTGTTAGAATCGGTTTCCATACATAAATCTAGGAAAAATGGCCCTTGGCTGAAACTATGATTGCTTACCTTGATCACTTCAATCCCGAAAGACCTCCTTTACGCTAGCTACAAGTAAAACACGAGATTATGGCTTAAAGAATATTCGGCCACCCTTAAAAATCAAAGCCAACTCCTGATTTCGGCATACTAAAAGGAAAGAACCCAAAATCGATTGCTACAAAGGGTACTTACCATCAACGCTTGCTTGAGAAGACTACAAGAAAGTAGTCAACGGCACCACACTAGAAGATTCGGCCTCTTGAGAGTCACGAAAAGAAAGGCAAAGAAGAGTTTGGGTTTGAAGTAGTTTTGGCAATAGGGAAAATGAAAGAGAGCTTTCGGTTTTGGTGTTTCTTTAAGGTTTTAAATAAAAGAAAGGAAGGTGATATATTCGGCTATCAAAAGAACAGTTATGGAGTTGAAAGAAAGAAAGAAAAAAAGAATAAAAAGAGGAAGGGGGAAGAATTTCGGCAATGGAGAGGGTGAAGGAGTTTCGGCCTTAGCAAAATTAATGAGAAAAGTAGAGGAAAAAGAAAGAATTCTCTTCACTCCCAATTTCGGCAAAAGATGAACACTCTTTCAACTAAAATTTGGCACTTAACCCCTCTACATGACCGAAATTAATCACCACCAAGAGCCCCACATTCGGCCCCTACATCTTCTCAAATCCTATCCCTTTTTCTACTCCTATTTTCTCTCTTCAACACTCATTCAAAAAGTTTGAATGAGCCTAACCTTTATCCTACTCCTCTAGCTAAAATTTAAGAAGGAAACAAGCCTCATCCTCATCACCTTGAAGTCCCAATGCCGTCCAACACTCCCCTTCTCTACCTTGACGCAAAAGCAAAAATAAAACTCCTTTATTTGCTTCCCTTACAGCTCGAACCTAGGCCTTGCACCCATGCTTGTGGCGTCACTTACTAAGGCCCTAAGTGGCGCCTTGCAGCCACTTCACCAAGCCCAATTTCATGTCACAATTTCTCTACTATTTCTTTTAAGGCCTTATTAGTCTAGCTCCCTCTTTTAGATTTAAAATCTAATAATTTCTAAAGCATTTAACTATACACTAAGGTTCACAAAAATTCATAATGCACATCCACAACACACATAAGCATGCTATTTCATATAATTAAGCAAATAATGCATATGCCATAATCCAGGGTATTACAGCATACATGGCAAAGAATGGTGCCTTAATTCAAACCCAAGCAGCTACATTGAAAAATCTAAAAAACTAAATGGGCCAGCTTGCTACTGAACTCAAGAACCAACCACAAGGTGTTTTACCTAGTGACACGGAGAATCTGAGGAATCCAGAGAAGGAGTATTGTAAAGCATTGACATTGAAGAGCAAAAATACTTTAAAGCCCAATTCTGTCGAACTTGAGAAGGAGCCAACTGATGCTCAAGACTTAGAGGAAGTTCAACTGAGTGTTGAAATTCCAGTTTCACAAGAACCAGCATCTACAAAATTTGACAAGGTAACTTTAGAACCAGCTAATTCTGATCAACTAACAACTCTGTAGATGCAGAATTACCATATAAGACGAATCAACTAGTTCTAGTAAACAAAACCTCCACCACCCTACCCTCAAAGACTTCAGAAGTAGAAGCAGGAAATTCAATTCAAGAAGTTCCTAGACATACTCAGGCAACTTCATATCAACATCCCGTTGGTTGAAGCACTTGAACAAATGCCAAACTACGTCAAATTCATGAAGGATATCCTCTCTAAAAATCGAAGACTTAGAGAATTTGAGATGGTAGCCTTGACAAAGGAATGCAGTGCATATCTTCAAAACAAACTACCCCCAAAGTTAAAGGATCATGGATGTTTTACCATACCTTGCAACATTTGAGCAACATATTGTGGTAAGGCTCTATGTGACTTGGGTGTGAGTATTAACTTGATGCCTATGTCAATATTTAGGAAGTTAGGGATAGGTGAAGTTAGATCGATTATGGTTACACTTCAATTAGCAGATCGATCCTTAGCACATCTAGAAGGAAAAATCGAGGACGTATTGGTACGTGTAGAGAAATCTAACTTTCCTACTGACTTTATGATTCTAGACTTTGAAACAGATAAAAAGGTGCCAGTCATCCTAGGAAGATCGTTCTTAACAACCGGAAGGACCCTTATTGATGTGCAGAAAGGGCAAGCTTACTATGCGTGTTCAAGATGATCAGGTAACATTTAACATTTTTAAGTCTATGCAATTTCTTAACACAATTGATGATTGTTCTGCAATGTCCGATTTAGAAGATTTAATTGCGGAGAAGGAACTCAACTATGTCGAGGATCCATTAGAACAAATTTTGACATTAGACCCTCAAAATGATGAAGAGGAGGATGAATACTTAGCTTTCCTAGAAGCTAATCAAAGGAGATTTAATCCGTAATCCCGTTTTGAATCTTTGGAGTTAGAGAATAGGGATTATGCCCAACCAAAAGCGTCAATCGAGGAGCCACCTAAATTAGAACTCAAGGTAATTCCTTCATATTTAAAATATGTTTATTTAGGTAATGCTTCTACTTTTCCTGTGATTGTTTCAACAGAATTAACCAATGAGCAAGAAGAGAAACTCATCCTTGTATTGAAACAATTCAAGAAGGCTATCGGATGGACCATAGCCGATATTCTCAGTATTAGTCCATCTGTATGCATGCACAAGATCATACTAGAAGATGTCAAGAAAGGGACGATTGATGGACAATAAAGACTGAATCCCATCATGAAGAACGTAGTTAAGAAAGAAATCATCAAGTGGATAGATGCGGGTATAATTTACCCCATCTCTGACAGTTCGTGGGTAAGTCTGGTCTAGTGGGTGCCAAAGAAATGAGGTATTACGGTCATTGAAAATGAGAATAATGAGTTGATACTGACTAGAACGGTTACGGGATGGTGAGTTTGTATCAATTACCGGAAGCTGAACAAGGTGACTAGGAAAGATAACTTTTCTTTGTTGTTCTTGGGCCAGATGCTAGATAAACTCGCGGCGCGAGACTATTACTATTTTCTTGATAGATACTCAGGGTATAATCAGATTACAATAGCACCAGAAGATCAACACAAGACAACATTCACCTGCCTGTAAAGTACATTTGCATTTAGGCGCATGCCATTTGGTTTATGTAATGCACCTGTTACATTTGAAAGATGTATGATGTCTATTTTTACTGACATGGTTGAGAAATATTTGGAAGTTTTTATGGATGATTTTTCCATATTCGGGGATACATATGATGATTGCCTAGCCAATCTAGCCAAGGTACTAAGGCGATGCGAAGAAACAAACCTTGTACTTAACTGGGAAAAGTGCCATTTCATCGTACGAGAAGGTATTATTCTAGGGCATCGGATAACAAAACATGGAATCGAGGTAGATAAAGCAAAGGTAGACGTTATTACCTCCAACATCTGTAAAGGGTGTTAGGAGCTTTGTAACAGCCCGATTTTGGGCCTAGTCAAAACAGTGGTTTCAAAACCACTAATTCGAGGTCAAAAAAATTATTTTTAATATTATTTTTGTATTATAACATGATTATATGAGTGCATGAAAATTTTGGTAAATTAATTTTAGTGATTGCATGCTTAATTTTGAAAAAGGACTAAATCGCGTAAAGTGCGAAAGTTTTATTCTACAAGCTAAAGGTGTTAATTAGCTATGGAACAACAAAATATAGGTCCTTTTTGAGTAAATATACCAATAAAATTATGATGGCTGGACATGGAATTTTTAATTGGAGACAAATTCATAAAAAAAGTCAAAATTAGGTGACATTAGGTGACTTGAAAAATAAAAAGAGAGGAGGCTATCATCTTCTTTTCACCACCGAAATTCTCAGCAAAAAAAAAAAGGGGGTTTTGAGAGCTAAAATTTCAGCCATGCGTTCCTCTTGCAAGTAAGTGATTTTGGGGGTTGTTTTCGTTATTTTTTTGTGTTTTTGGAACCCCTATAGCTTAATCTAGGTAATGAGGGGACTATTTTGCAAAATGGTTGAGAGTCTAGAGATTTTCCATGAGAGGATTTATAATGTTTGCTAAAATTTTATGAAAGAAAATGAAACTTGGTCGTTTAATAAACAACTTTTGTGAAATAATTGGAATTGTGAGTTGCTATAAGAGTAATAAAGATTCAGCTAGGCTTGTTAAAGGAGTAAATTTGATTAAAATTGTTTTACGAGCCTAGGGGCAAAATTGTAATTATGTGGAAGTCTAAGGGCAAAATGGTAATTTTGCCAAAGTATGAATTTTGGAACGTCTTGATTAATGTCGTAATTAAATAAGTAAAATTTTTCATTATAGATCAAGAAAAATGAAATTCGAACTTAGACTGGGGGAAGACCAAGTTTGTAACACCCCTTACTCGTATTCAATGCCGGAATAGGGTACGAGGCACACTTATAAACGTATTAAACTGAGTCATAAAATTTCATCCAATTTATACAAAATGAACTGCTAAATATTAAAGGCCAACATTTTAGGCCAAACCAATTTTGACATATACAAATGACTAAGTCTCCTATACATGCCATAAACTTAAGAGGTTTGTATACACTTTTACCCCATGATGATAGCTTGATAGTGTGATTACATCTCCGACGATCTCCAACTCGAGTTAGCATACAACCCTATAAGATATGGAAAATGAAGGGAAGTAAGCTACAAATCTTAGTAAGTAAGTAAATAATAAGTGATTTATTAACAGGCTTTTATAAATCTTCACAATATGTTCTCAAGATAATACAATCATAATTGCACATAATTCTACTTCTTATTCATGTTCATCTCAAGCTGTCTACTTGAGTCACAGTCACTAAGTTATTTATATCTTGAGCTACAAAACTCCAAATTAAGATCCATAAATTTTCCTTGAAAATAGACCCACATATCTTGTTACCATAAAATTTTAAGAATTTTTGGTTTAGCAATTTAATACAGTTTATTCTTCAATGTCCCCTATTCTGCTGTCCGACAGTTCCAACCATTCTTCGCTAAAATTTAATTATATGTTTGTACAGAATTCAGATGATGTTATAGTTTGTTTCTTCTAAAAATAGATCCATTAAGGAATCTAGCCATATAAATTATGTCCCAAAATTATTTTTGTAAAATTTGTAATGGTTTTTCCAAGTCAGAACAGGGGATCTCGAAATCACTCTGAACCAGTCTCATAAAAATATAAATATCTCAAAATAAAGAATTTCTTTGCTTTCATTTTTTCTTTCATATGAAAATAGACTCAATAATATTTAATTTCATATCTCACTCAACTACTAATTTCATTTCTACCATTTTTGATGATATTTCAAAACTACTCTATTGCTGCTATCCAAAACTGTTTTATTTCTAAATTTACTCTTTCATAATTTCACTTACTCCATTTCATCTTACCGAAAGTTCGCTCAAATATCGAGCACATTGTTCATAAATTTTCACACTTATACCTACACTTATCCATCACATAGTCATATTCAATTACACTTAGTCGTTACATGATCGCATGTATTTTCACTTGGTTAATTTCCCGTAGAACTCATCGAAATAATAACAGATACACGGTGGCCTGCACATAGTACCACCGTTGTAGCCGAAGCTATATGGTACACATAGTAGCCTGCACTTACACATGTGACCAAAACCATCACTTACACATAGTGGCCTGCACTTAGTACCATACATGTGATCGAAACTATCGGGTACGCATAGTAGCCCGCACTTGGTACTACACATGCGACCTATCTGTTTGGTACATGTAGTAGCCTGCACTTAGTACTACACACGTGACCTAAAACCATACCATATCTCTCTTGTACACATAGTGGCCTACACTTAGTACCACACATGTGACATAGCTATCTCATTCGTATCTTTTCTATTCCGAAGGTTCAACTGGGAATTCTTACTTTTCATCATTTTACCAATTCATCCATAATCAATCACAATTCATAATTTACATCAAATAATTACTCCATATTCAACTATATCTCATATAATATAACAAAATATTAAAACATAAATAAAAATGGTGTATTATGTACATACAAACTTACCTCGAAAGTAAAATCGGTGAAAATTACTTATTCGCCAATTACTTGTTCTAGTTCCAAACCTCATTTTCCTTGACCTATAACAACATATTTTACTTATTTAATTAATGTACTATTCAAAACAGTCCTTAACTCAACTTTTGTAAAATTGCAATTTTGCCCCAATACTCAAAAATTAAACTTCAGCCCTTATTCTTATGTTTCATAACATGCTGATCATTTTTCCCTTCTATGGCAACATCAAATTCTTACTCTATCATACACTTATGAACATTAGGTATTTTTACCGATTATGTCGTTTTACTCGTTTTCACTTAAAACTGCTTAACAAAAGTTCTTTAAAATAATTTCAAGCTTCATATTCTACCATAAAACATCAAAATACACACATTTCACCTATGGTAATTTTCCAAAGATGAACTCTAGCATGAATTATTGGTAGCATAAGCTAAATCGAGCTACCGAGACTCTAAAACCGTAAATAACTTGAATAACGGGGCTAGAACGGGCTTACCATGAGCTTGGAAAGTTATGAAAACCCTAGCCATGAATTCTCTTGGTAAATTTCGTCCATATGAAGAAGATGGACAAATTTGGCATTTTAATTTTGTTTTTAATTCATTTAATTTACAAAAGGACCAAAATGCCCTTACAAAAAAATATCTTATCTAACATATACCATATCCATTTTTCTCCGACAATTTAACCAATGGGCTAATTACCATTTAAGAACCTCTACTTTAAAATTTCATAGCAATTTGACACCTCTAACTTCTAGAACTCAAGTTTTGCACTTTTTACAATTTAGTCCTTTTGACTAAATTGAGTGGCCAAACGTCAAAATTTTCGAACGAAATGTTCACGAAATTGTTCTGTGAAATTGTAGACCATAAAAATATAATAAAAATAAATCTTCTTACATCGAATTTGTGGTCCCGAAACCACTGTTCCGATTAGGCCCTAATTCGGGATGTTACATTTCTCCCTCCTTTTAGGATTTTCGTCCTCGAAAATCTTACCAAAAGAGTGGTTTAGTATCTTTCTCTTAATTTCCAACATCATAAAATAATCTTTTTCAAGACGATACTTTCAGAAATACTCTATCATCGATCTGAATCCTAATAGAACTCAGTGAATTCTGTCAAACAAAGAATCTATACATATTGAAATTATTATGCTAATTCCATCAAACGTTCAAAAACAACCCACTAGCATTTCTCTTGGCTCCCCACAGGTCAATCGATAATCACTCACAATCTTTCAATAGCTTAATTCATAACCACTGTCTTAAACTCTAATTTTGCTATGCCATCAGATATATTAAACTCTCGAAACCAGGAAACATATGACAATCCTCATTAAACAAACAGTGTCATCAAATTTTTCAATACAGACATAATAATAACCATTTCTAAATCACTAGTCAAACAATTCTTTTTAATGTGACATTAACCATATGAAAACATGAACCATCACTTTATATTCTTGCAATAAAACTCATTCTAATCCGTTCACTAGTGCATCACTGAAAAAAATCATAAACTCATTACTCAATTCCAACTAAACTCAAAACTAAAGCTTCGATTAATAATACCTTCAATTGCTTTAACTTTTTTAGTATACCCATGCCATTCAAAATTTCACAAATGTGATAACTTTTCCAATCAGAACAACTTTAACTTATAATAACATCATCCGATTAGAATAATCTAATAGGCATGTCTCTGTATTATGCTTTCTAGAATATAATTTCCTCATTCAGACTATCCGTCTTCATACTCGTGAACACACAAAATTTATTCTCTTAGTTGAGGCATGTTTTAATATACATAACTCGAATCATATCTCAACAAATTAGTTCACTCATATAAAAACAACTGAGTTGATTTCAGCTATCGAATAATAACATATCAATATACTCTTTTCTTCATGCTGAGGATACAACTCAAATACACAATCTTTCAAAATTATTTTAGCATGCAAATCAAAGATCTTTTAAACCATATTAGCTCGAGGAAATAGATATCCTGATTGAACTCATTAACTTTAATCAAACTTACCTGAGGAAAGAAAACTACTATATAATTTAAGCTTGTGTTCTTACCATTTATACCCTTGCCAATATCAATTTCTTCCACGAAAATTTGAGAAACCTTGATACCAGAATCACCACATTCCTATTATTGAATCCAGGAATTCAATCATACTAAACATAGTCATCATAGACCAAAGAACATACTTTAAGGATGAGCCATGTCTGATAATTTGCACAATAAGGGCGATAAGAAAACCCCAAATACGATACCATTCCAGAAGTCTGAGAACATAACTCAAAAGAAAATAATAGAGATCCTGATGAATCCTCAGAGAAACCCAGCAGAAAAATAATGCTTACCGACTCTGGACTTCCATCATAATAGAGATAATATATTTTCCAAATATATAAAACAAACCATAATCAATAGAAATATAAGAATAGTCTCACATAAATTTTTACAATCGACTTTATTCCATTTAAATAGAATTCCGAAGAGATAAAGAAATACCAATCATAAACCAACCAGAACAACAGGGCATTTGTCTAACATCACGTTAGCTTCTCACAACGTAAGAAATCCATCAGAAATTGAACAATCACACACATATCTCTGAGGATAAGAGAATATATAGAATACATAGAAAAGATCATCATATTCATTTCAACTGTAACTGTCACACACACAGACATCTTTACTACTCAAATTTCATTTCTTTGACTAATTCTGTCATTATGAACCCCATATTATTCCACTGACTAATGAAAATCAATTTGGGAAAAATTTCAGTAAACACATAGTTTAGGCATCATATCTGAATAAGTCAATTAGCCGAGACTAACTTTGTAACATCCTGAAAATGGGCCTATGTATTTCTGATTTAATTATACGAAATGGCATGACTTATGTATTAAGAATGTATGATGAACATTTTTGAAAACCTGGAAATGTAAGGAAATGATTTAGAAATGTTAAGTAAAAGAGGAAACTAAAACAAGGTGGCCTTAAGAAAATTAATAGAAGAAATTTGACACAAACATAGGCTTGTTTAAGTGGCTTGGAGGCACCACTTAAGGCCAGGTAAGTGATGCCACCTATATAAGCAATTGGGCTTGTGTTCGAGCCACAAGGAAAGCAAAAAAAGAAGTTTTATTTTTGCTACAAGGTAGGAAGAAGTGGACGGCAATAAGGCACTAAAGGGAGGTGTTTTATTTTTGTTAAAATTCGGCAAATAAGATGGATAAATGATGGATTATTCTTAAATAATTTTAAGTGAGTAGATAAAGAGAAAAGCTAGGAAAGGCTAGTGTTTGAGTTTAGCCGAAAACTCAATCTCTTCTCCTCTTTTTCATTTGTGTCGAAATCTTAAGCAAGAAGTGTCCATCTTTTTACTTTGTTCCTTTTCAACTCTTCTCTCTGCCGAAAATTTACTAGTAAACTCTCTCCTTTCTCTCTTATTTTTTATATAGCCGAATTTCATTAAACACTTAGGCCTCCCTATCGTCTACTCTTTCCTCTCCAAAACCCTCACTTATTCTCTTTTCTTTTTCTTTAACCTATCTAGCCGAAACACCTTGTGTTCTAGCCAAAAATCTTTTTCCATCTTCATTGCCGAAAGTGAGCAACATATTTTCTTCTTCTCATAATCTTCTAAAAGCCGAAAATAAGTCTTCTCTAGCCTTAGCCGAATCTTTGAAGGACTTCAAGTAGAGCGATTGTCGATTTCTTCAAGTAAGGGTAAGATCTCATTCAATTTCATCCTTTTTTCTTTTAAGATTAACCGAAACCAGGAAATCTAACCCCATTATTGTGTTAGTTGAAACTTGGAAAGAAGGCTTCGGGATCTGTCCATAAGTCGACCATAAGGAAGAAATCTTCTAAGATCTAAGGTAAGGAATATTCGGCCAAGGCCTATTTTTGGTGTTTAGATCTAGTTTATATTTATTCAAAATAGCTGAAACTAACAAGTTAATAGATCTAAGGATCAGCCGATTCCCGAAGGTACACCATAGGCCGCGTGTTCCCTAGTTATTCGGTGAGTTTCGAGATTCGAAAATCGTAAGGTATGTGCCTAAATACAATCGGCCATAGGCCTGTTTTGATAACTAGATCTATTCCATAATTGATAAAAAGCCAAAACTAACCTGTGGTATAATTTAATGTTTGGCCGAATGCAAGAAGGAATACAACAAGGTTTCAGGACTTGATTCTTAAGTCAATCGGTAACAAGGTAGGTTTTAAGTATACAAATCCTATTAGGATTTGGTTTTATAGCCGAATAGGCTTTATGCTAACATATTAAGGTTGGCCGAATGTAGGGACTTGAGATCTAAGGCTTTAGATCGAATTTTCGGGATTCAAATGAAATTGTTAAGCGAATCAGGTGTGTACCCTACCCTAAGTTTTAATACGTTCATGGCTATGTTTTAAATTAAATGTGTTATTAAGAATGTGAAAGGCATGGCTAAGGTACCATACAATGGTACAAAGTACTAAGGTACGTTTCCTACTCCTACTAGGAATATGAATATATGTTATTTTTAACATGTGAAAAGTGATAAGAATATGAAAAGTGATAAGAATGTGAATTAATGTATGATATTGCATGATATGTATGATATGGGGCATATGGGTTATATGAAAAGGGGAAGTTAATGTGGTGACTTAAGACCACGAAATCTGAATGTGGTGACCTAAGACCACGATAACTGAATGTGGTGACCTAAGACCACGATTTCTGAATGTGGTGACCTAAGACCACGAATTTTATAAGGGCGATGAGCACGTCGACTGCAGCGACTGCCTTCGATGGTGTGTAGCGGATGGAGGGTTGACTTAGTAGTCCCCACGGTGTGCAGGTTGGTACGGGGGACATGTAGCGGATGGCTATCTAGGTTTGGGTTCGGGTTGCATCATTATTTTTTTATTTGTTTATGAACATGTATGATAATGTATGCCTGAATTATTAAATTTTAGTGTTGGTTACACATTGAGTCTGTTGACTCACCCCTTTGTGGGATTACTTTTCAGGTGACGAACAGTAATGGACCGGGCCGGCAGATGCTTAGGGATGGCCATGCTCAGCAAGAAGTTCATCTATTTAGACTATTTCATTTTAAGTACTTTGAATTTAAATTTTCGGAATTATTTGATGTAATAAGGCCATAGTAGAATTACATTACTTGCTTTTATTTATTAAGCTTACAAACTTTTATTTATTAAAAGATTAAGTAAATTTATTTTAAAACAAAGCCTAAACGTTTTGTCACCTAAAGTAAAAGATTTTAATAATGAAATAAACTTGTTTTCAACTCAAGCCCAACCCAAAACAATTTATCTTTCAAAACACACAAGTTTTTCCTAAGTAACAAAAGAATTTGAAACGGTTTGCACCGGGGAACATACCATATTCAATCAAGGCTCATGGGCCGGGTTTGGGGTGTTTCAATTTGGTATCAGAGCCCAATTTTAAACTCTCGGCCTGTGGTTTAAGGCCCAAAACAATTTTCAAAATCTAGCCTAAAAGGAATTTTCTGAAAAAAATTTTCAGGTTTTCTGGCATGGCACCTAAGTCTCCGACCAGCAGTCCACCAGGTAAGTACTTCTAACTTCTGAAGTGATTTGAATATGTGAAATGTATGGGCTTTTATGGAACGTAGAATAGAGATTAAGTACTTGAACCCTAGGACTAGTGTTGCCAACAAATACATAAGACTTAAATATCTAATTAAACAAACCTGTGATTGAGTCGCCGAGTTAAGGTGTGGCAACCATGGTATGCATGTCTAGGATTGGTTTCGGTGGGAGCTTGGTATTTAAGCAGTCCGCATGACTTACCTCCTCTCCACTCGAATCCTACCTGGTGCGTAGCCTCGGTTCACCCTAACCAAGAGGACTTATACACTGCTAAACCCTAACTAAAACCCGAAAGGGACTAGCCAGATTTTTATGGAAACCCTAGTTTTAAAATTTCTAAATTACCCTCTTGATTTGAAAAGATTATTTTATAAATTTTCCTGAAATATTTTTGATTTACAAATTTACTAAAATACCCTAGTGGTAAAATTACAAAATGCCCTTGGTTTATGAAATTTCCAAATACCCACAGTTCTTATCAAAATTTCACTACTTTGCTTAAATGAACCCTAAATTTACAAAATATCAAAATACCTTGATTTTGGAAAATTATGAAATTACCCCTACTCTGCAAATTACCGAAATACCTCCAAGTTATAAAATTACCAGAATGACCCCCGATCTTCAAAAAAAATTTCTGCAACAACACTGATTTGGAAAACAAATTCTCAGAAACAACCTTCAAGTTTTGTAAAATTTTAAAGTACCATTGATTTATTAAGATTTACAAATTTACCCGGGTTAATTACCGAAATACCCTCAGATTTCAAAATTTTTTGAAATACCCCCGAGATTTCAAAAATTACCAAAATACCCTTATTGACAAAATCACCAAGGAACCTTATTTTGATAAATTACAAAAATACCCCTGTAGGACAAATTATGAAATTACCCCTGGGTAGTGGAAAAAACAACAACAATGAAAATTACAACATTTCTCTGAATGAACGAAAGTTCATAATTGATTGATGGATGTATGAACGTAAAGACTGTGTGCATGTATGAATACGAAAGAACCACTCCTAAAATTCTTTTCATAAACTTCTTCGCGGTTAATCAGTGGAATAAAGGCTAATTCATAAAATTTCTTAATCAGATTAAAGCGCATCGTTAGATATGAGTTCTAGAGGACGCGGTCGTCATGGACGCAGTAGAAGAAGAATGACTATGTCAGAACCCGTTAGATCGGGTCAAGGGTCTGACAATGAGTCACCACCGCCACCACCACCCCCAGCTATTGGTGTCGAGCAACAAGCTCGGACGGGATGGTGCCGTATCACGAGCTATGTCATGAGTTCTTGAAATGGTGGTCGTCTTTGGAGGAATGCGGAGCTCAAAAATCAGACCGAGCGACTCGAGCCAACAGAGTGAAGTATTTCGTGGAGTATCCGTGTGGCACCCAATGCAATGAATCTCGGTTGGAAGCGATCAACGCATTATGGATGAGCTCGATCCGACCCCGAGGAGAAGTTGAAGGAATGGTGGCAATCGTTACGCGATGAAGCGTACCAATGGTGGCTAACAGTTCGAGATGGTGCCACAGCTGAGGATCTGACCTGGGAGTATGTTAAGACAGCGTATCAAAAGAAGTATGTCGGCACACGTTATATTGATGAGCAGAGGAAGGCTTTTCTGGGGCTGGTTCAAGGGAACAAGTCAGTAGCAGCGTATGAAGCTAAATTTCTGAGGTTAAGCTGATATGCTCGATGAGTGGTGGCAACGGAGCATGAGCGATGTATCCGTTTTGAGGACGGTTTAAGGGATAACCTCAGGTTATTGATAGCTCCACATCAGGAGCGGGAGTTTTCCACGTTGGTGGAAAAGGCTAAGGTAGCCGAGGGAATCAAGGACTCGGTTAAGCAGAGCTCTGATTGAAATAGACCCAAGAGGGGTTATGAGTCATCAGGATCGTCAGGAAATGTGCAGAAAAGGCCCAGAGCTGATGGCCCGTGGGGTCAGCAAGTGGGTGCAGGAGGGCAGTATCATCCATGTGATCAGTGTGGAAAGAAACACTTAGGTGAATGTTGGAAGAAGACAAGTGGGTGTTTCAGATGTGGGTCAAAGGACCATATGATCAAGGACTGCCCGAAGAAACCAGATAAGAATTGCCCAGCAGCTCAGAATGCTAATCAGGCTGGTAGAGGGGGACAGCAGCCTCAGCGAGGTCGTGGTCCAAATAATCGAGGAAATGGTAGAGGACGTGGAACACCAGGCCGAGGTGCTGCTAATACTGAGGCAAGGCAGTCGGGGTTGATTTATGCGGTTCACCGGAGGGAGGATGGAGATGCACCGAATGTCATAACCGATACGTTCCTCATTCATGGCAAGCCCTATTTTACTCTTATTGATGTGGGCTCGACCCATTCTTAGGTTGCATGTAGTGTAGTGGAAACACTAGGCCTAGACTCTGAACTTTCTGATAGGGAGATGACTGTAGTAAGCCCATTAGGCCAAACTGTAGTGGTGGATAAGATCTTTCGGAGTGTATCCCTAGAAATTCAGGGAGTGAGCTTTTGAGCTGACTTAATGGAGTTACCCTTCGGGGAATTTGACCTCATACTTGGTATGGATTGGTTAGTAGAACACTGAGCCGTGTTGGATTGTGCGGCTAAACGAATGGAACTAAGGACCCTAGAAGATAAAGTGGTAGTAATGATAGGAGAAAGAAGAAACTACTTGTCTAATGTAGTTTCGGCTTTGAAGGCGGAGAAAATGGTTCGGAAAGGATGCAAGGCATTTTTGGCCTTTGTTAGTGCTGTGGATGTGAAGGAAGGGGGAATTCATGGAGTTAGAACGGTAAAGGACTTCGTGGATGTTTTTCCGGAGGAGTTACCCGGAATACCCCCGGATAGGGAGGTAGAATTTAGAATAGACTTGCTACCGGGAACAGCTCCTATGTCAATCGCTCCATACCGAATGGCGCCAAAAGAGTTAGTTGAGCTCAAGGCTCAAATCCAAGAATTACTTAACCGTGGGTTTATCCAGCCTAGTGTGTCTCCATGGGGAGCACCGGTACTGTTAGTGAAGAAGAAGGACGGAACTATGCGGATGTGCATAGATTATCATCAGTTGAATAAGCTGACCATCAAGAACAAGTATCCTTTACCGAGGATTGATGACTTTTTCGATCAGCTCAAGGGGGCGGCAGTGTTTTCAAAGATCGACTTAAGGTCAAGATATCATCAGTTGAAGGTGAATGAGGCAGATATCCATAAGACAGCCTTTAGGACTAGATACATCCATTTTGAGTTTGTAGTAATGCCGTTCGGGTTGACAAGTGCCCCAGCCGTGTTCATGGATATGATGAACCGGGTTTTTCAACCTTACTTGGATAGGTTCGTCGTAGTGTTTATCGACGATATTTTGGTGTACTCTAAGACTGAGGAGGAGCATGATAAGCATCTCCGAATTATGTTGCAAGTATTGAGGGAGAAGAAGCTTTATGCCAAATTCAGCAAGTGTGAATTTTGGCTTAGGGAAGTTGCTTTCTTAGGACAAGTGTCTGCTGAAGGAATAAGGGTGGATCCTAAGAAGATTGAAGTGGTGTTGGATTGGAAACCACCTAAGTCGATGGCGGAGATTCGTAGTTTCTTGGGATTGACAGGCTATTACAGAAGGTTTGTAGAAGGATTTTTGTCAATAGCTACTCCTTTAACAAAGTTGTTCAGGAAGGAAGTACCCTTTGTATGGACGGATAAGCAGCAGGAGAGCTTTGAGAAGCTTAAGAAGGTTTTAACGGAAGCTCCAGTGTTGATTCAGCCGGAGGCAAGAAAGGATTTTACGGTGTATTATGACGCTTTCCATACAGGTTTGGGTTGCGTATTGATGCAAGACGGGAAGGTAGTCGCATATGCGTCCCGACAGTTGAGGCCACATGAGGTAAACTACCCAACGCATGACCTGGAATTAGCAGCAGTGGTTTTCACTCTTAAGGTATGGAGGAACTACCTTTATGGCGAAAAGTCAACAATCTAAACAGACCATAAGAGCCTTAAGTATTTGCTTACTCAGAAGGAGTTAAACTTGAGGCAGCGAAGGTGGGTTGAATTGCTGAAGGACTATGACTGTTCAATAGAATATCACCCGGGCAAGGCAAATGTAGTGGCGGATGCCCTAAGTCGGAAGGTTGTGTCAGATCTGAGGGTAATGTTCACACACTTGAGTTTATATGATGATAGAAGTCTGGTGGCAGAATTACAAGTCAAGCCGACGTGGTTGAATGAGGTGAAAGAGGGACTATTGGCTGATAAGGACCTAAGTGCTAAGCTACAACAAGTACAGGACGGAGAGTTAGAGGACTATGATGTTAGTGATGAGGGATTATTGTGCTTCAACGGAAAGGTCTATATGCCGAGGGACGAGGAGTTAAGACAGAGGATTCTTCGGGAAGCGCATGGTAGCCCTTATGCTATGCATCCCGGAGGCACTAAGTTGTACAGAGACCTAAGGAAACAGTTTTGGTGGCCTGGTTTGAAAAAGGAAGTTACTGAACTCATTGGCAAGTGTCTAACGTGTCAGCAAGTTAAGGCTGAACACCAAGTTCCATTAGGATTGCTTCAGCCAATCGAAATTCCGCGGTGGAAGTGGGAAAGAATTACCATGGACTTCGTTAGTTGGCTTCCCCTTACGCCTACTAAGAAGGACTCAGTATGGGTAATAGTGGACCGTCTGACCAAGTCCGCGCGCTTTATCCCAGTAGGAGTTGATTATTCTCTTCAGAAATTGGCTAAATTATATGTGGCGAAAATTGTGAGGCTACATGGAGTACCAAGGTTCATCATTTGGATAGAGACCCAAGATTTACGTCTCGATTTTAGAGGGCACTTCATCAAGCTTTAGGCACTAAGTTGGATTTCACTACGGCTTTTCATCCACAATCAGACGGGCAATCTGAACGGGTAATCCAAGTATTGGAGGACATGTTAAGGGGCTGTGTGATGGATTTTAGAGGAAGTTGGGAGGAGTATTTGCCTTTAGCAGAGTTTGCCTACAACAATAGCTATCAGGCAAGTATTCGAATGGCACCTTATGAAGCGTTGTATGGTCAGAAGTGTCGGACTCCTACATGTTGGACGAAATTGGGAGAACGTCGAGTTTTGGGTCTAGAGTTAGTGGCAGAATCCGAAGCAAAGGTTGAGATAATTCGGGCATGGTTGAAGGAAGCATCCGATAGACAAAATTCGTACGCAGATCTCAAACGAAAGGAGATTGAATTTGATGTGGGAGACCAAGTATTTCTTAAAGTTTTGCCTTGGAAGAAGGTGACGAGATTTGGTCAAAAAGGGAAGCTAAACCCGAGGTTTATAGGACCCTATCGAGTGTTGAAGCGAGTTGGACCAGTGGCATACCAGCTAGAGTTGCCACCAGAGTTGCAGCAGATGCACGACGTATTCCATGTATCCATACTACGTCGCTACCGATCGGAACCATCTCATGTGGTACCAGTTGAAGAAGTGGAGCTAAGACCAGACTTATCCTATGAGGAAGAGTCAATTCAGATCTTGGAACGAGACGTGAAAATATTACGGAGGAAGTCGGTTCCCTAGTCAAAGTGTTGTGGCGCAATCATGGATTGGAAGAAGCTTGTGGGAGCGTAAGAGGCAATGCGACAAAGAATACCCTCATTTATTTTAGCCGCAATTTCGGGACGAAATTATTTTAAGGGGTAGAACTGTAACATCCTGAAAATGGGCCTATGTATTTCTGATTTAATTATACGAAATGGCATGACTTATGTATTAAGAATGTATAATGAACATTTTTGGAAACCTGGAAATGTAAGGAAATGATTTAGAAATGTTAAGTAAAAGAGGAAACTAAAACAAGGTGGCCTTAAGAAAATTAATAGAAGAAATTTGGCACAAACATAGGCTTGTTTAAGTGGCTTGGAGGCACCACTTAAGGCCAGGTAAGTGACGCCACCTACATAAGAAATTGGGTTGTGTTCGAGCCACAAGGAAAGCAAAAAAAGAAGTTTTATTTTTGCTACAAGGTAGGAAGAAGTGGACGGCAATAAGGCACTAAAGGGAGGTGTTTTATTTTTGTTAAAATTCGGAAAATAAGATGGATAAATGATGGATTATTCTTAAATAATTTTAAGTGAAGAGATAAAGAGAAAAGCTAGGAAAGGCTAGTGTTTGAGTGTTAGCCGAAAACTCAATCTCTTCTCCTCTTTTTCATTTGTGCCGAAATTCTAAGCAAGAAGTGTCCATCTTTTACTTTGTTCCTTTTCAACTCTTCTCTCTCTAGAAAATTTCCTAGCAAACTCTCTCCTTTCTCTCTTATTTTGCTAGAGCCGAATTTCATTAAACACATAGGCCTCCCTATCGTCTACTCTTTCCTCTCCAAAACCCTCACTCGTTCTCTTTTCTTTTTCTTTAACCTATCTAGCCGAAACACCTTGTGTTCTAGCCAAAAATCTTTTTCCATCTTCATTGCCGAAAGTGAGCAACATATTTTCTTCTTCTCATAATCTTCCAAAAGTCAAAAATAAGTCCCCTCTAGCCTTAGCCGAATCTTTGAAGGACTTAAAGCAGAGGGGTTGTCGATTTCTTCAAGTAAGGGTAAGATCTCATTCAATTTCATCCTTTTTTCTTCTAAGATTAACCGAAACCAGGAAATATAACCCCATGATTGTGTTAGTTGAAACTTGGAAAGAAGGCTTCAAGATCTGTCCATAAGTCGACCATAAGGAAGAAATCTTCCAAGATCTAAGGTAAGGAATATTCAGCCAAGGCCTATTTTTGGTGTTTAGATCTAGTTTATATTTATTCAAAATAGCCGAAACTAACAAGTTAATAGATCTAAGGTCAGTCGATTACAAGGAAGGAGAAGTTCTTTTCCCGAAGGTACACCATAGGCCGCGTGTTCCCTAGTTATTCGGTGAGTTTCGAAATTCGAAAATCGCAAGGTATGTGCCTAAATACAATCGACCATAGGCCTGTTTTGATAACTAGATCTATTCCATAATTGATAAAAAGCCAAAACTAACCTGTGGTATAATTTAATGTTTGGCCGAATGCAAGAAGGAATACAACAAGGTTTCGGGACTTGATTCTTAAGTCAATCGGCAACAAGGTAGGTTTTAAGTGTACAAATCCTACTAGGATTTGGTTTTATAGCCGAATAGGCTTTATGCTAACATATTAAGGTTGGCCAAATGTAGGGACTTGAGATCTAAGGCTTTGGATCAGATTTTCGGGATTCAAGTGAAATTGTTAAGCGAATCAGGTGTGTACCCTACCCTAAGTTTTAATAAGTTCATGGCTATGTTTTAAATTAAATATGTTATTAAGAATGTGAAAAGCATGGCTAAGGTACCATACAATGGTACAAAGTACTAAGGTACGTTTCCTACTCCTACTAGGAATATGAATATATGTTATTTTTAACATGTGAAAAGTGATAAGAATATGAAAAGTAATAAGAATGTGAATTAAGGTATGATATTGCATGATATGTATGATATGGGGCATATGGGTTATATGAAAAGGGAAGTTAATGTGGTGACCTAAGACCACGAAATCGAATGTGGTGACCTAAGACCACGATAATCGAATGTGGTGACCTAAGACCACGATTTCGAATGTGGTGACCTAAGACCACGAATTTTATAAGGGCGATGAGCACGCCGATTGCAATGACGCCTTCGATGGTGTGTAGCGGATGGAGGGTTGACTTAGTAGTCCCCACTGTGCGAGTTGGTATGGGGACATGTAGCAGATGGCTATCTAGGTTTGGGTTCTGGTTGCATCATTATTTTTTATTTGTTTATGAACATGTATGATAATGTATGCCCTGAATTATTAAATTTTAGTGTTGGTTACACATTGAGTCTCATTGACTCACCCTTTGTGGGATTACTTTTCAGTGACGAACAATAATGGACCAGCCTAGAGATGCTTAGGGATGGTCATGCTCAAGAAGAAGTTCATCTATTTAGACTATTTCATTTTAAGTACTTTGAATTTAAATTTTGGGAATTATTTGATGTAATAAGGCCATAGAAGAACTACTTTACTTGCTTTTATTTATTAAGCTTACAAACTTTTATTTATTAAAAGATTAAGTAAATTTATTTTAAAACAAAGCCTAAACGTTTTGTCACCTAAAGTAAAAGATTTTAATAATGAAATAAACTTGTTTTCAACTCAAGCCCAACCCAAAACAATTTATCTTTCAAAACACACAAGTTTTTCCTAAGTAAAAAAAGAATTTGAAACGGTTTACACCGGGGAACATACCAGATCCGGTCAAGGCTCGTGGGCTGGGTTTGGGGTGTTTCAAACTTCTCCTTTATCTGTGACATTGCATAATCTGTATAATCTTTAAAATATTCTAATATCCTTCCAAAATTGTTTCCACTTTCCAAACTATTCTTATCTCTATATGCATTATTAAGTATTTCACCACTAAACTTTTTAGTTTCACATTTATGGACATATTCCACATGGTTCTCGTGAATTTTCGTTATAAAACAACACTTGTAAGGGGGTGAGGTCATAAAGCTTCTGACTTAACTCTCATAAATACATACATATGACTTTGAATTCATCACCAACAACATATAATCATAATTACATAATTCACTTCAAGCTAATTAACATACATAGTCATGTTACACAAACTTTTTCGATTATCTTATTCAAACAAGTGTACGTAAACACACATTCTATCAATTTGAGTAAATTTACTTATCGTATTCACTTAATCAAATATGTTGGTCACATAACATCATATGCATGCCAAACAAACATGGATGGGCTTATCACCATATAAACTTTCATTTCATTCCAATGTTCATATTTCTCTACTTGTGGTTATCTCATTCCGTACATTAACACATATATATCGTGAATTTCTATTCATACCTTTCCAAATTTCAACACATCATAAGCACGTCTCAATCATTTCAATATCATTATCAGTATTATCGAAAAATAGCTCGGTTGGAAGTCATCTCTGTCTTAACAAAACAATTTCGTCAGATTCGAGAGATATCACACTATCACAAGTAGTAATATGGCATGTATAGCTAGACTCACATACGCTATGTTAGTCTGATAATCGACTAAATCATAGCTCTGATACCACTAAATGTAACACCCCTTACCTGTATTCAACGCCGGAATAGGGTACAAGGCATTACCAAAACACATACACTTATAAACGTATTAAACTGAGTCATAAAATTTCATCCAATTTATACAAAGTGAACTGCTAAATATTAAAGGCCAACATTTTAGGCCAAACCAATTATGACATATACAAATGACTAAGTCTCCTATACATGTCATAAACTTAAGAGGTTTGTATTCACTTTTACCCCACGATGATAGCTTGATAGTGTGATTACATCTCCGGCGATCTCCAACTCGAGTTAGCATACAACACTATAAGATATGGGAAATGAAGGGAAGTAAGCTACAAAGCTTAGTAAGTAAGTATGTAAATAATAAGTGATTTATTAACAGGCTTTTATAAATCTTCACAATATGTTCTCAAGATAATACAATCATAATTGCACATAATTCTACTTTTTATTCATGTTCATCTCAAGCTGTCTACTCGAGTCATAGTCACTAAGTTATTTATATATTAAGCTACAGAACTCCAAATTAAGATCCGTCAATTTCCCCTAAAAATAGACTCACATATCTTGTTACCATAAAATTATCAGAATTTTTGGTTTAGCAAATTAATACAGTTTATTCTTCAAAGTCCCCTGTTCTGCTGTCCTACAGTTCCAACCATTCTTCTCTAAAATTTAATTATCTATTTGTAAAGAATTCAAATAATGTTATAGTTTGTTTATTATAAAAATAGATCCATTAAGGAATCTAACCATATGAATTATGTCCCAAAATTATTTTTGTAAAATTTGTAATGATTTTTCCAAGTCAAAATAGGGGATCTCAAAACCACTCAGAACCAGTCTCACAAAAATCTAAATATCTCAAAATACATATCTTCTTTGCTTTCTTTTTTTTTTCATATGAAAATAGACTCAATAATATTTAATTTCATATCTCACTCAACTAATAATTTCATTTCTACCATTTTTGGTGATTTTTCAAAATTACTTTACTGCTGCTGTCCAAAATTGTTTTATTTCTAAATTTAGTCTTTCATAATTTCACGTACTCCATTTCATCTTACCGAAAGTTCGCTCAAATATCGAGCACATTGTTCATGAATTTTCACACTTATACCTAAACTTATCCATCACATAATCATATTCAATTACACTTAGTCGTTACATGATCACATGTATTTTCACTTGGTCAATTTCCCGTTGAACTCATCGAAATAATAACAGATACACGGTGGCAAGCACATAGTGCCACCCTTGTAGCCGAAGCTATATGTTACACATAGTAGCCTGCACTTAGTACTACACATGTGACCAAAACCATCACTTACACATAGTGGCCTGCACTTAGCACCACACATGTGATCGAAACTATCGGGTACGCATAGTAGCCTGCACTTAGTACTACACGTGCGACCTATCTATCTGGTACACGTAGTAGCCTGCACTTAGTACTACACACGTGACCTAAAACCATATCGTAGCTCTCTTGTACACATAGTGTCCTACACATAGTACCACACATGTGACCTAGCTACCTCATTCGTATCTTTTCTATTCCGAAAGTTCAACCGGGAATTCTCACTTTTCATCATTTTACCAATTCATCCATAATCAATCACAATTCATAATTTACATCAAATAATTACTCCATATTCAACTATATCTAATATAATATAACAAAATATTAAAACATAAATAAAAATGGTGTATTATTTACATACAATCTTACCTCGAAAGTAAAATCGGTGAAAATGATTTATTCGTTAATTACTTGTTCTAGTTCCAAACCTCATTTTCCTTGATATATTACAACATATTTCACTTATTTAATTAATGTACTATTCAAAACAGTCCATAACTAAACTTTTGTAAAATTAAAATTTTGCCCATAAACTTTTACATATTTACACTTTTTCCCCAATACTCGAAAATTAAACTTCAGCCCTTATTCTTATGTTTTATAACATTCTGATTATTTTTCCCTTCTATGGCAGCATCAAATTCTTACTCTATCATACACTTATGCACATTAGGTATTTTCTGGATTACGCTGCTTTTACTCGTTTTCACTTAAAATCGCTTAACAAAAGTTCTTTAACATAATTTCAAGCTTCATATTCTACCATAAAACATCAAAATACACACTTTTCACATATGGGAAATTTTCCAAAGATGAACCCTAGCATGAATTATTGGTAGCATAAGCTAAATCGAGCTACCGGGACTCTAAAACCGTAAATAACTTGAAAAACAAGGCTAGAACGGGCTTATCATGAGCTTGGAAAGTTGAGAAAACCCTAGCCATGTCTTCTCTTGGTAAATTTCGTCCATATGAAGAAGATGGACAAATTTGGAATTTTAATTTTGTTTTTAATTCATTTAATTTACAAAAGGACCAAAATACCCTTACAAAAAATATCTTATCTGACATATACCATATCCATTTTTGTCCAACAATTTAACCAATGGGCTAATTACCATTTAAGAAATTCTACTTTAAAATTTCATAGCAATTTTGACACCTCTAACTTCTAGAACTCAAGTTTTGCACTCTTTACAATTTAGTCCTTTTGACTAAATTGAGTGGCCAAACATCAAAATTTTCAAACAAAATTTTCACGAAATGCTTTCGTGAAATTGTAGACCATAAAAATATAATAAAAATAAACTTTCTTACGTCAAATTTGTGGTCCCGAAATCACTTTTTTGACTAGGCCCTAACTCGGAATGTTACAAAGCTAGTAGACTAAATCAAACTAGTCGCCTATATTTTGTCTACCGATGTAAGTTGTACGTAAATAATACAAATTTATTGTTATTATGTACTGAACAATTAATATGGCATAAAGTGTTTGGTTATTGTTGTAAATATGCGTGATGGGAATTGATGTAGTAAAAACTCTCGGTTGAACCTTAGAAATAGATTGGATATCCATGCCATGAAATTTGGGTGATATGTGTGCTAGAGTAAGACCATGTATGGGACATGGCATCAGCCACTTTATGAGAGCTAGTGTAAGACCATGTTTGGGACATGGCATCTGCCACTTTATGAGAGCTAGTGTAAGATCATGTCTGGGACATGGTATTGGCATTGAGACGAGAGCTAGTGTAAGACCTGTTTGGGATATGGCATCGGCCTCGACATGTGAGCCAGTGTAAGACCATGTCTGGGACATGGCATCAGCATTTTACCCTCTTGTGTGAGGCTTATCGGGTATCCTCTAGTATTCCAAATGGTTCCACGGGTTTATTTTAAGGTTATAATAAATATATGAAAGGATATAATCATGTTGTGAGTGGTACAGGTTCTAACTCGAAACTCATGAGATATGAGCTTAGTTATGATGCCTTAATGGTAAGGATGAAATTGAGTAAGTTCTATCTATGAGAATGATTTCGGGACGATCTAGTAATCTTTGGCTTATACTTGTGATGTGTAATATGTAGTAAATCTACCATTTCTAAATCAAGAATGTCGTGCTAGTTTATAATATGCTATGTGTTTAAAGATGCATGGTTAGTGTTGTTACTTATTTACATGCAACTTACTAAGCTTTATGCTTACTCCCTTTCCTTTCCATTTTCTTATAGTATCACCAAGCTAGCTCGAGGACCAAAGGACGTCGGAGGCTCGATCATACTGTCAATCTGAACATTTGGTATAGTTAGATGTATCATTTTAAGTATGGCATGTATAGGGACTTGATCTTTTGTCAAGTATCATAATATTTTGGCCAAATATGTTATCTTGTCTTGAAGATTGATTCATTTTGTATAAGGCCATGGATGATGGCTAATACTTGTTATTGATATATGTAAATGATGATGTCTTTCATGAATGTGCAATTTACATGGTGAAATATATGGTGTGTTAATGCCTTGATGTGTGTATGTCTTGAATGTGGCTTATGTTGGTGTAAGTAAGGGTGGCAAAAGGGCTTGGTAAATAGCCTTGTTTTCGTCCATACGGGTAGACATACGGGTATGTATCTAGACCGTGTGTGGCACATGGTCTGCCCCATCGGTGTGTAGCCCAGTCATGTGTCCCCTGCACCTTAATTTGGTAAACAAGAATGCCCTATAGTAACCACACAGGCTGAGGCACGGCTGTATGACTCAACTGTGTGGAAGACATGGCCATTGTACATGGGCATGTGCCCAGGCCGTGTGAAGTCTACACCTTAAATGCGAAATTAAATTCACCACACGAACTAGCACACTGGCGTGTGCCTTGGCCATGTGACCTTAAAATGTTGTTGACATCAGATATAGAATTTCATGGTTTTAACACATGGGCATGTCATGGCCGTGCGGGGGACACGAGCCATAGGCACGGGCATGTGCCAGGCCATGTGGAAACCCCTGTAGGTTCAAACTGAAAAATAAATCCACACGGGCAAGGGACACGGGCGTGTCCCTATATGCTGAGGCCTTGTGAGTTACACGGTCCTTCAACATGGCCATGTTATCATGTCACACAAGCATGTGCCCCTATTTTTAGTAACATTTTCCAAAGTTTTTATAAAGAGCTCAGTTTGGTCTCGAACTATTTCTAAAGTGTGTTTTGGGCCTCGTAGGCCCTTATTAAGGACGTTAAGAGAAATTTTGAAAAGTTTTGAATTTGATCAAACTTTTACGACTTAGAATTTTATGTTTGTATGCATTTAAGAAAGGTAACACCTCGTACCCTGTACCAGCGTCGGATACGGGTAAGGGTGTTACCTTTAGTGGTTTCAGAGCTATGATTTAGTCGATTCTCAAACTAACCTAGTGTGCGTACGAGACTAGCTATACATTCCATCTATGAATTATGATAGTGTGACGACTCTTGAAAATTTAAAATGTGTTTTTATATAGTAAATGGATCCCGAAGGAGCAGTGGCGGATGATGTCGAAAGTAATGTGCCGGCTCCCGCAGAAGGGATCGCGCCAGTTGAAAGTGGGACCGTGACATTGAGTCAGGGCAGAGGGGCTAGAGAAGCCTTCCTCCATATGATGAATGCTTGGTATTTGGAGTTTGTTCGTGCAAACCCGAACGCTCCACCTCTCCACCCCCTCTAATTCCCTAGTCTGCCCCTGTAGCTCCCCAAGTGGTGGAGATGTTAAGAAGGGAAAAACCTTTGGTAGACAGAATTCGAAAGCAAAGGGCCCAGGAATTTCGAGTGAATATAGATGATGACCCAGAGAGCAGAATTCTGGCTAGAAAATACCCTTAAGGTATTCGATGAGTTGTCTTGCACACTAGAGGAAAGCATGAAGTGTGTAGTGTCACTCCTACGAGACTCGGCTTACCTGTAACAATCTAATTTAGGGGCTAGTAGGAATAGTGGTTTTGAAACCACAAATATGAGGTCAAAGAAAATTATTTTTATGTTATTTTATGAGTTATAACATGATAATATAGGTGCATGAAAATTTTGGCGCTTTAATTTTAGCGATTTCATGCTTAATTGTGAAAAAAGGACTAAATCGCATGAAGTGTGAAAGTTTTATTTTACAAGCTAAAGGTGTCTAAAAGCCATAAAATATTAATTGGAGACCTTTAAATTGCAATTAGACCCTAAGAGATAGGGTGGCCGGCCATAGGAGACAACCAATGTCAAATTGGTCAAAGTTGTTGAAATTAGGTGGACTAAATTGATGTTTTATAATAAAATAAAGAAAAGATATCATCTTTTCTTCTCTTCTCCTCCACTGAAAATTAGTAGCAAATAGGGTTTTGAAAGCTCAAATTTTTTAGCAAACTCTTCTTCTTACAAGTAAGTGTTTTGATGATCATTTCTTGATAATATTTATACTTTTGGAACCCCTAAAGCTTAAGCTAGCTAAAGAGGGGACTATTTTTCAAAATGGTTGAAAGTTTAGAGTTTTGTCATGTGAGCATTTAAGTTGTTTGCTGCATTTTTATGGAAGAAAATGAGTCTTAGTTGTTACATAAACAACTTTTGTGAAAGGTGTTACCATGAAAACACCTAAAAGGACCTTTTTGAGAAGGATGTAAATATGTGGTAAATGTGTGAAATGATGAGTATTGAGAGTTGCCATAGGAGTAATAAATGTTCATCTAGGTTTTTAAAAGGACGAAATTCGATTGGAATCAAATTACGAGCCTAGGGGTAAAATAGCCAATTTGTGAAAGTATAAGGGCAAAATGGTAATTTTGCCAAAGTATGATTATTGAAATGTGTTGATTAATGTGATTATTAAATGAGATAAATTGTTATTATAGATCAAGAAGAACAAAGAATTAAACTTGACCGAGGAAAGGGCAAGGTATCAGACTAGATTGGCAATTTAGCCTATTTTGAAATCGAGGTAAGTTTGTGTGTAATAAGTTCAACACCATGCTAGTATGTTTTAAAATGTTGATATTTGTGAAGATGTATAATATTTCTATAAATTTGAGAAATAATGTGGAATGGGAAAATGATGAGAATTGTGATGTTGAAGTCTCGTTTGGACGTTAATAAATGAGAGAATAATATCAACAAGACTTGAGATGGGTAAGGTCCCGTATAAGACCATATCTGTGACATAGCCTCGACACTGAATTGAGATCTCGTATAAGACAATATCTGGGATATGACATCGACATCAAAAATGAGAATAGTATAAGACCATATCTGGGATATGGCATTGACAATCGATATAAGATCCTGTATAAGACCATATCTGGGATATGGCATTGACATCTAGAAGTGATCCCATGTAAGACCACATCTAGGATGTGGCATTGGTGTCGCATTTATGTGAATGATGATAATATGTAATTTCGAGTACTCCAAATAAATTCAATGGGTAAATAGCTAAGCTTATAATAGAGATGAGATTTGTACTAAAGATATGTGATGAAGTGATACAGGTACATGTGAATAATTCATGAGAAACATATGAGATATGTGATATGACCTATAATTGGTAAGAATAAGCATGAGTAAGTTATAGCAATGTGTTTGAGACTTTGTGTTCTTATTCAATGCAATGGATGGATGGCATTATGAGCCTTTATGTTTCTATTTATTTCATGCAAACTTACTAAGCTTTATGCTTACCCCTCTCATTTCCCTTTCCTTGTAGCATTACCAAGCTAGATTGAGAATTCGTGGAACGTCGGAGTTCGAAAATCACACTATCGACTACTCTTTGGTATAACAAAGTTAGATTCATTTTGAGTATGTCATGTATAGGACTTGGTCATTTTGTTATGCCATATTCGTTAGCCAAAGTGTTGGCTATTAATGTTGTTCAATTCACTTTGTAAATGGTCATTGGAGATCAGCTAATACTGACAAGTTCATATTTATAAATGATGATGAATTTCATGAGATGCATGCTTGTGTGGATGTCTTGATTTGGAGTCTTTATAAGTTTCTTATGGTCATGAGATATGCTGAATTGAATTGGTATGGGTATGGTTGCTTTGTAGGGTGGCGTTTGGCTTGGTAGATAACCTTACAAATGTCCACACGGGTAGACACACGAGTGTGTGTCTAGGCCGTGCATGACACACGGTCAGCCCCATTAGCGTGTTGATTGGCCATATGTCCCCTTACATGCTAGGTTGGCAAGTTAGTATGCTCAGTAGTAAACACATGGGTAGAGACACGGCTGTGTGTCTCGATCGTGGGGGAGACACGGCCTAAGACACGGGTATGTGCCTAGGCCGTGTGAAGTCTACACCTGAAATTAGGAATTTAATTCGACACATGGTCACATGAGCGTGTGCCTTGGCTGTGTGTCCTTATTGAGATGATGATGTCATAAACAAAATGTCAAGGTTTTCACACACGGGCTAAAACACGAGCATGTCGAGGCCGTGTGAGGGACACGGGCCAGGGACACGGGTGTGTGTCAGGCCGTGTGAAACCCCTGTAGATTTGAATTAGAAAATAAATCCACACGGGTGTGGAACACGGGCATGTGATATGCCACATGGGTGTGTTCCATCCTTCACACGGGCATGTGGCTGTGTTTTAGGTCAAATTTGTCTAAGTGTTCAAAAAATTTTGGTTTAGTCTCGAATCATTCTGGGTATAAGTTTAAGGTCTTGTAGACCCATAATAAAGACATTAAAGTCTTGAATGAGAAGTTTTAATCTGAAACGAAAATTTATGAATCGATGATGTATGATTGAGCAAGTTAGGTACGGTAATGCCTCGTACCCGGTTCAGGTGACAAATACGGGTAAGGGGTGTTACATTACCAATGGTGGAACACCCTTGTGTTAATTGTACCGAGGGAGAGGATAATATGGGAGTTTTTCCAAGAGGAATTTCGAAAGAAGTATATTAGTAAGAGGTTTATAGACCAGAAGAGTAAGGAATTTTGAGAATTGAAGCAAGGCTGAATGACAGTAACAGAGTATAAGTGTGAGTTCGTGAGGCTCAACAAATATGCTAAGGAGTGCATATCTACTGAAGCCATAATGTGTAAGAGGTTTTAGGACGGATTGAATGAAGACATTCAACTTTTAGTTGGCATTCTAGAGCTCAAGGAATTTGTGGTGCTCGTTGACAGAGCTTGCAAGGTTGAGGAATTGGCCAAAGAGAAAAGGAAGGCTGATATTGAGTCTCGTGACTCAAAGAAAAGATAGTTGGGAAAATCATTTCAGTCTTCATCCAAGAAATCGAGAGAATTCACTACCCAATCAAATGCTTCAACAAGATTCTTGAGTAGAAATAAGAATAAGCAGTACACAGCGTCTAAAGCTCAAACCACTTCTATTGCAAGTGTTGGTAGTGCTCGACCAAATAAACTAGAGTGTTCGTGGTGTGGTAGACGACATTTCCGTGAGTGTCGAGGAAATGATAGAGGCTGTTTCAAGTGCATTTCACTAGACCACTTTATTTGAAACTGTCTTGAGATGGATGAGAAAGACAGAAAGCATGATGTGCGAGCGAATAATGCTCCTTCTAGAGGTAGACCACAAAAGAACCCGGGAAGTGGGGCTAGCAGTAGAGGTGCGCCTAGAGATTCTACCGTGAGGTCCGAAGGCTGAGCGCCTGCAAGGACTTATGCCAATCGCTCTCACGAAGAGGCTTTATCCCAAGATGTGATTACGGGTACTTTTTCTCTTCATGATATCTCTGTTGTTGCTTTGATTGATCCGGGGTCTACCCATTCATATGTTTTTATGAAATTGGTGTTTAGTATGAATATGCATGTTGAGTCTACCGAATTTGTGGCAAAAGTGTCAAACCCTTTAGGCAAGCATGTGCTAGTTAACCAAGTGTGTAGAAATTGTCCCTTGACATTTAGAGGTCATTGTTTTCTGGCTAATTTTATGATGTTACCATTTGATTGATTTGACATGATTGTTGGTATGGAATGGTTAGTTGCTCATGATGTGATAGTAAATTGTGGGAGAAAATTTATTGAACTGAAATGTGAAAATGGGGAAATCCTTCGGGTTGAATCAAGTGAATCGGATAGCTTGCTTGTAGTGATTTCTTCTTTGGCGCCTGAGAAATGTATAAAAAAAGGGCATGAGTCTTATCTCACGTTTGTGTTGAATACTCAAGTGTCGGAAGTAAAGATTGATTTAGTGTCAGTGGTATGTGAGTATTAGGATGTGTTATTTGGAGGAGCTACCTGGATTGCCTCCAACTAGGGAAGTTGAGTTTGGAATTGAGTTAGTCCCTGGTATGGCACCTATTTCGGTTCCCCTGTATAGGATGGAATCGTTGGAGTTAAAAGAGTTGAACTACAAGAGTTAACGGATAAGGGTTTTGCGAGACCGAGCTATTCTCCATGGGGTGCTCTGGTACTTTTTATGAAAAAGAAAGACGAGTCGATAAGGTTATGTATATACTACAAACAGCTCAACAAGGTGACTGTGAAGAACAAGTATCCTTTACCAAGGATCGATGATCTGTTTGACCAATTGAAAGGAGCCACAGTGTTTTCTAAGATAGACTTAAGGTCCGGTTACTACCAGCTAAGAGTTAAGGAGCAAGATGTACCGAAAACTGCATTTTGGACGAGGTATGGCCACTATGAGTTCCTTGTCATGCCTTTTGGCGTAACAAATGCTCCCGCCGTGTTTATGGATTTAATAAATAGCATTTTTCGACTGTACTTGGATAAGTTCGTTGTTGTTTTTATCGATGATATATTAATTTATTATCGTGATGAGAGTGAGCACACGAAGCATTTGAGAACTGTTTTACAGACTTTAAGAGATAAGCAGTTGTATGCCAAGTTTCGTAAAATTGAGTTTTGGTTCCGAGAGGTCGGATTCTTAGGACACATCGTCGGGTGATGGAATTAAAGTTGACCAGAGTAAGATATCGGCTATTGTTGAGTGGAAACCGCCGAGGAATGTATCAGAGTTTAGAAGCTTTCTAGGCTTAGCGGGTTACTACAGACGATTCATTAAAGGATTCTCCAAGATTGCTACTCCGATGATGAGGTTGCTACAGAAAGATGTTAAGTTCGAATGGACAGAAAAATACCAACAGAGTTTCGAGAAACTAAAGGCCTTGTAGACTAAAGCTCTAATTTTAGTGTAACCAAAATCGAGAAAATAATTCGTAGTGTATAGCGACGCATCCTTGAATGGATTGGGATGCGTACTCATGCAAGAGGCAAGGTAATAGCATATGCCTCGAGACAGTTGAAATCGCATGAGAAAACCTATCCGACTCACGACTTAGAGTTAGTCGTCATAGTGTTCGCATTGAAGATTTGGAGACACTATTTGTATGGCGAGAGATGCCGAGTATTCACCAACCATAAAAGTCTAAAGTATTTGATGACTCAAAAGAAAATGAACCTTTGCAAACAGAGATGGCTAGAGCTCATAAAAGATTATGAACTGGTGATCGACTATCACTCGGGGAAGGCAAACGTGGTCACCGATGCTTTGAGCAGGAAGTCATTGTTTGCCTTAAGGGCTATGAACATTCAGTTATTAGTAACCTACGACAGTTTGATTTTAGCTGAGTTGAGAGCGAAACCAATGTTTTTGCAAGAGATTTACGAAGCTCATAAAGGTGATAAAGAATTGAAAGATAAGATAACTCAGTGCGAGACGAGTATTGAATCAGATTTTTAGATTGGTACCGACGATTATTTGATGTTCCGAGAAAGGATCTGTGTACTTAAGGATGAAGAGCTTATTCAGAAGATTTTGCAAGAGGCCCATAATGGTTGTGTGTCTATCCATCTAGGTAGTGTGAAAATGTATAATGACTTAAAGAAAATGTATTAGTGGTCGGGAATGAAAAGAGACATCTCAGAGTTTGTCTCTAAGTGTTTAATTTGTCAACAAGTGAAAGCCGAACACAAGTACCTTTGGATTTACTTCAGCCCGTGATGGTTCCCGAATGGAAATGGGACCGTATTACCATGGATTTTTTGTATGGATTGCTGTTGACGCCAAAGAAGAAAGATGCTTTATGGGTTGTGGTTGATAGGCTAACCATGTCAGCTCATTTTATACCGGTGTGTACCAATTATCCACTTGAGAAATTGGTTGATTTGTATGTTTATGAAATTGTGAGACTTCACGGGGTACCTTTATCGATCATTTTGGATAGAGGTCCGAAGTTCACATCACAGTTTTGGAAAAAGTTACAAGAAGTGTTGGGGACGAAACTGAATTTTAGTACTGCTTTTCACCCGCAAATCGATTGTCAGTTGGAAAGAGTAATTCAGATTCTTGAAGACATGTTGCGATGTTGTGTTCTTGAGTTTCAAGGTAGTTGGGAAAGGTACTTACCATTGGTAGAGTTTTTCTACAACAATAGTTATCAGTCGAGTTTGAAAATGGAGCCTTATGAGGCTTTGTATGGGCGTAAGTGTCGAACGCCCTTGTATTGGACCGAACTCAGAGAAAATCAAATTCACGGGGTTGACTTGTCAAAGAGACCGAAGAGAAAGTAAAGGTAATTCATGATTGTTTGAAGGTCGCTTCGAATAGACAGAAATCCAATGCAGATTTGAAACGAAAAGAAATTGAGTTTCAAGACGGTGATAAGGTGTTTTTCAAAGTATCCCCGTAGAAGAAAGTCCTTAGATACGGTAAGAAAGGAAAATTAAGTCCACGTTTTATTGGACCTTATGAGGTGACTGAGAGAATTGGACCGGTAGCATACTGATTAGCTTTACCATCCGTGTTAGAGAAGATCCATGATGTTTTCCATGTGTCTATGTTGTGCCGTTATCGTTCTGACCGTTCACATGTTATCTCACCAGTAGAGGTTGAAATTTGACCGGACATGACTTATGGCGAAGAGCCGGTCAAGCAATTCAGACATATAAGTATAGCACCCGTGAAAGTATTTTGGCATAGACATGGGGTAGAAGAGGCCACATGGGAGCCCGAGGAGGCCATGAGAGACCAATACCCAAACCTTTTCTCTGGTAAGATTTTCGGGGACGAAAATCCCTATAGGGGAGAATTGTAACAGCCCGATTTTGGGCCTAGTCGGAACAAAGGTTTTAGAACCACTAATCTGAGGCTGGAGAAATTATTTTTAATATTATTTTATGTATTATAACATGATTATATGAGTGCATGAAAAGTTTGGTGAATTAATTTTAGTGATTGCATACTTAATTTTGAAAAAGGACTAATTCGCGTAAAGTGCAAAAGTTTTGTTCTACAAGATAAAGGTGTTAATTAGCTATGGAAAAATACAATATAGGTCCTTATTGAGTGAATAGACCATTAAAATTATGCTGGCTGGACATGGAATTTTTAATTGGAGACAAAGTCATAAAAAGACAAAATTAGGTGACATTAGGTGACTTGTTTAATAAAAAAAAACAAAAAGAGAGGAGGCTATCATCTTCTCTTCACCATCGAAATTCTCAGCAAAAGGGGGGTTTTGAGAGCTCAAATTTCAGCCAAGCTTTCCTCTTACAAGTAAGTGATTTTGGTGGTTGTTTTTGTTAATTTTTGTGTTTTTGGAACCCCTATAGCTTAATCTAGCTAATGAAGGGACTATTTTGCAAAATGGTTGAGAGTATAGAGATTTTCCATGAGAGGATTTATATTGTTTACTGAAATTTTATGAAAGAAAAAGAAACTTGGTTGTTTAATAAACAACTTTTGTGAAAGGATTTTTCATGAAAACACCTAAAATGGACATTTTTGTAAAAGTTATAAAATGGTTAGTAAATGTGTGAAATAATTGGAACTGTGAGTTGCTATAAGAGTAACAAAAGTTCGGCTAGGCTTGTTAAAGGAGAAAATTTGATTAAAATCATTTTACGAGCCTAGGGTCTAAAACATAATTATGTGAAAGTCTAAGGGCAAAATGAAAATTTTTCCAAAGTAGGAATTATGGAATGTCTTGATTAATGTGGTGATTAAATAAGTAAATTTTGTCATTATAGATCAAGAAAAAATGGAATTCGGACTTAGACCGGGGGAAGACCAAGCTAGTAGACTAAATCGAACTAGTCGCCCATATTTTGTATACCGCGGTAAGTTGTACGTAAATAATACAACTTTATTATTATTATGTATTGAACAATTAATATGGCATAAAGTGTTTGATTATTGTTGTGAATATTCATGATGAGAATTGATGTAGTAAAAACTCTCGGTTGAACCTTAGGAATAGATTGGATATCCATGCCATGACATTTGGGTGATATCTGTACTAGTGTAAGACCATGTCTGGGACATGGCATCGACATTTTACCCTCTTGCATGAGGCTTATTGGATATCCTTTAGTATTCCAAATGGTTCCACAGGTTATTTAAAGCTTATGATAAAGATATGAAAGGATATAATCATGTTGTGAGTGGTATAGATTCTTATTTGAAACTCATGAGATATGAGGTTAGTTATGATGCCTTAATAGCAAGGATGAAATTGAGTAAGTTCTATCTATGAGAATGATTTCAGAATGATCTAGTAATCTTTGGCTTATACTTGTGATATGTAAATATGTAGTAAATCTACCATTGCTAAATCAATAATGTTGTGCTGTTTTATAGTATGCTATGTGTTTAAAGATGCATGGTTAATGTTTTTACTTATTTACATGCAACTTACTAAGCTTTATGCTTACTCCCTTTCCTTTTGTATTTTCTTATAGTATCGCCAAGCTAGCTCAGGGATCAAAGGACGTCGGAGGCTCGATCACACTATCAATCTGAACATTTGGTATAGTTAGATTTATCATTTTGAGTATGGCATGTATAGGGACTTGGTCTTTTGTCAAGTGTCATAATGTTTTGGCCAAATGTGTTAGCTTGTCTTTAAGATTGATTCATTTTCTATAAGGCCATGGATGATGGCTAATACTTGTTATTGATATATGTAAATGATGATGTCTTTCATGAAAGTGCAAATTACATGGTGAAATATATGGTGTGGTAATGCATGAATGAGTAAGTTGCATGATTGGATTGATAAATTATATGATAAGTTTTGCATGTGAATAGAGTGTAATGGCCTTGATGTTTGTATGTCTTGGATGTGGCTTATGGTGGTGGAAGTAAGGGTGGAAAAAGGGCTTGGTAAATAGCCTTGTTTTCGTCCACACGGGTAGACACACGGGCATGTGTCTAGGTCGTGTGTGACACATGGTCTGCCCCATGGGCATGTAATCCGGCCGTGTGTCCCCTGCACCTTAATTTGGTAAAAAAATGCCCAGTAGTAATGACAAGGGCTGAGGCACAGCCATGTGTCTCAACCATGTAAAAGACACGGCCATTGTACATGGGCATATGCCCAGGCTGTGTGAAGTCTGTACCTTAAATGCGAAATTAGATTCGCCACACGGCCTAGCACACGGGTGTGTGCCTTGGCCATGTGACCTTAAATTGTTGTTGACGACAGAAATAGATTGTCAAGGTTTCAACACACAGGCTCAGACACGGGCCATGGACACGGGCGTGTCCCTATATGCTGAGGCCGTGTGAGTTACACGGTCTTTCAACATGGCCATGTTATTAGGTCACATGGGCGTGTCGCCCTTCCACACGGGTGTGTGCCCCTGTTTTTAGTAACATTTTCCAAAGTTTTTCTAAAGAGCTCAATTTGGTCCCTAACCGTTTCTAAAGTGTGTTTTGGGCCTCGTAGGCCCTTATTAAGGACGTTAAGAGAGAGTTTGAAAAGTTTTGAATTTGAACAAACTTTTACGACTCAGAATTTTATGTTTGTATGCATTTAAGAAAGGTAATGCCTCATACCCTGTACCAGCGTCGAATACGGGTAAGGGGTGTTACAAGCTTTTTGGGCCACGCCGATTTCTATTGAAGATTTATCAAGGACTTCTCCAAGATTTCTAAATGTTTATTCAAATTATTGGAGAAAGACATGATATTCAAATTTGATGAAGAGTGCTTAAGAGAATTCAATGATTTGAAGAGTCAGTTAGTTTCAGCACCCATAATCGTCACATCAGATTGGGATTTGCCATTTGAATTGATGTGTGACGCAAGTGACTACGCGATAGGAGCTGTCATGGGCCAGCGAAGGAACAAAGTTTTTCATCCCATCTACTACGCAAGTTGAACTCTGATAGGAGCTCAACTAAATTATACGGTAACAGAGAAAGAGTTACTTGCTATTATGTTTTCTTTTGACAAGTGCCGATCCTATCTTGTAGGTACCAAGGTGACTGTCTATACAGACCATTCGGCAATTAAGTATTTACTTGTCAAGAAAGGCGCTAAGCCAAGACTGATCTGGTGGTTACTTCTACTTCAAGAGTTCGATCTAGAAATTCAAGATCGAAAGGGAGTAGAAAATCAAGTAGCAGATTACTTGTCCAGATTGAAGCCGCAAGAAGGTAATTCTCCACTTATACCAATTTAGGAGACATTTCCAGATGAACGCATACTGAAGGTAAATCATGTCCATAATACCCCTTGCTTTGCTGATATTGCTAACTATTTAGCTTGTGGTTTGATGCCGATTGATAAGACATATCATCAAAAGAAAAAGTTTCTTCACAATGTGAATTAATATTTCTAGGAAGAACCATATTTGTTTAAAAAGTGTGCAGATCAAATGATCAGGAGATGCATGGCAGAAGTGAATTACATAAGATTTTATACTACTGTCACTCAGCTCCGAGTGGGGGACACTTCGGAGGAACACGTACTACGGCCAAAGTATTGCAAGCTACATTCTTTTGGCCAACACTATTTAAAGATGCATATGCTTATGTAAAGAGTTGTGATCGATGTCAAAGGGTCAAAAATGTCACCAACAAAAACGAGATGCCTCGAACAAATATCATTGAGGTACAATTGTTCGATCTTTGGGTATTGACTTTCTCGATCCTTTCCCTCCATCTTTTGGTCACAAGTACATCTTGGTAGCTTTAGACTAAGTGTCTAAGTGGATTAAGCCTGAAGCATATCCAAAAAATGATGCTAAGGCTGTGATGAAGTTTTTGCAGAAGCATGTGTTCACAAGATTTGGAACCCCATGAGCCGTCATCAGTGATGAATGGTCCCATTTTGTGAACAAGTGGTTGAAATGGTTACTTGAAAAACATAAAGTGAAGCACAAGGTTGCCATAGCTTAACATGGTCAAACTGAACTGGCAAACAAAGAGATCAAAGGCATACTTGAGAAGGTAGTTTGCCCGAACCACAAGATTAGTCAAAAAGACTGGATGATGCTTTATGGGCCTACAGGACAACATACAAGACACCTTTAGGGATGTCACCCTATAGGTTGGTCTTTGGGAAAGCTTGTCATCTGCCTTTGGAGTTAGAGAACAAAGCTTACTGGGATCTCAAATGACTCAACTTGGATCTTAAAATTGCTAAAGAGAAACGGATGTTTCAACTTAACGAGTTAGGAGAATTCCGAATGTCTTCATACGAGAATGCCAAATTACTTAATGAGGGACTCAAGAAATGGCATGACAAGAACATTCGAGTTCGAGAATTTGAAGCATGTCAGCAAGTCTTGTTATTCAATTACAGATTAAGGTTCTTTCCAGGTAAGTTAAAATCACGTTGGTCTGGTCCATTTATGATTCATCGAGTCTATCCATACGGAGTTGTTGAACTTCAAGGTAAGGGAGGTAATTTTCAAGTTAATGCTCAACGCTTGAAACATTACCGGGGAGATAAAATTGAACGGGATCGAATCTCGTTCATTTTATCAAATGATTAAATTTTCTTGTTTTCTTTTTAAATAAATGATTTAGGATGTATTTTTAGGATCAGTATGTTTAAATAAATTCTGTCTAGGAGATTGGAACTTAAACGGGACTGCTTGTTACCCCTCCAATCTTTCCTGGGAATTGATTTTATCATAATTTTTCGAAAAATTATTCCCTAAATGGCAAAATAAATTTTTAAATTTTCAAATAAAAAGGTCAATTTTGACCAAGTTTTAAAATTGCAACTCAATTTCAAATTTTCATTAAGTCTAAGGACTTAATTGAACTATTTTTTAAAATTTGGTTACTCTTTTGTAAATATTTTCAAAAGGCTTCTAGAATAAATATTTTAATTTAATAAAAAGATGATAATTATTAATATATAATTATATCTATTATAATATATTAATTATTATCAACATTACATAGAGTTAGGATTAGTTTTAATTTAATCATTTTTATTCTAATCGGTTTTATCTTTAATAAATTAATAACAAATAATAATTTAATATGCATTAATAACAGCCTAATTTTGGGGTTTGTAGGAACAGTGGTTTCGAGACCGCTAATCTAAGGTTGAAGAAAATTATTTTGATACTATTTTACGTGTTACAGCATATTTATAGAGATGTATGGAAATTTTGGAGCTTTAATTTTAGCTATTGTATGCTTAATTTTGAAAAAGGACTAAATCGCATAAAGTGTAAAAGTTCCATTTTACAAGCTAGGAGTGCCTAATAGCTATGAAATATTAAATTGGAGGTGTTTAAAGTGTAAATATACCACTCTAAGAGTGATGGCCTACCAATGGGGACAAAGACATTAATTTGGTAAAAAATTTGGTGAAATTAGGTGACCAAAAAAAAATGAATAAAATAAGATAAATAAAAGAGATATCATCTTTCACTATTCATGCTTCTTCTCCACCAAAAATTGAATTGAAATTAGAGGATTTTGGAGTTCAAACTTTCAGCCAAGCTATTCTCTTGCAAGTAAGTGATTTTAGGGGTCTTTCTTGATAATTTTTGTACTTTTGGAACCCCTAAAGCTTAAGCTAGCTAATAAGGGGACTAACTTGTAAAATGGTTGAAAGTTTAGGGACTTTCCATGAGAGTGTTCATGTTGTTTGCTAAGTTTTTGTGGAAGAAAATGAATGTTAGTAGGTTGATGAACAACTTTTGTGAAATGTGTTACCATGAAAACACCTAAATAGGACTTATTTGTAGAGGTTGTAAATGAGTAATAAATGCATGAAATAATTGGTTTTGTGAGTTGTTGTAAGAGAAATAAATGTTCAGCTAAGGTTGTTTAATGAGAAATGTGATGAAAAATAATTTACGAGCCTAGGGGCAAAATAGTAATTTTGCCAAAGTATGAGGGCAAAAATGGTCATTTTTTGCCTAAGTAGAAATTTTGATGTATCATGAATTATAAAGTGATTGAATGGATGAATTTTTTTTATTATAGATCAAGAAGAGCGTGGAAACAACCTTGACTGAGGACAAGGCAAAGTTACGGACTAAACCATCGACTAGTACATTTTGCACCGAGGTAAGTTTATGTGTAAACGATACATCTTTAATACATATGTTGTTACTTATTGGTGCATTGTATGAATGAGATCAATTATGATTGAGATTTATTGAAATTGATAGATAGTAAGTGATTCTCGTATGAACCTCAGAATAGATGTGTAAATGTGAAAAAATATTCGTGATAATTATTTGGTGGGCTATGTGCGATACCACCATAATTATCCTTTTTGGTGGGCTGTGTACGATACTACCTTCCCATTTATTCACGATGGGTTGTGTGCGATACCATCGTTTATATTGTTATTTGGTGGCCTATGTGTGAAACCACTGCTATGTGCGATACCACCCTATTATTAACTATTGGTGGGCTGCGTACGGAACCACCGGGTGCTTAGTATCATTCTAAGGGGTGCATCAAGAAATTGTCTAAGTAAATATATCATGTGGTTTGTGGTGATGAGTGCAGGGGATATGTGCAAGTAAATGTGAGCATTTTATTTGTGGTATGGATGGAATGTAGTAAGAGATGATATGAGTAAGCATTATTATGGAAATGTGAATTGTTCTTGCTTATTATGTAATGTTGTTGATTGATTGGCACATGTTATGATATTTATAGTTTACATGTAAACTTACTAAGCTGAAAGCTTACTCCCTTTCTATCCCTTATTTTATAGTGTCAAAGAGCTAGCTCGGGATACGAAGATAATCAGAAGATCATCCACACTATCAGCTCATTTTGGTATAGTTAGATTTAGCATTTTGAATATGGTATGTATAGGGTCTAGACTTAGTTAAATGTCATGTATTTTGGCCAAAGGTGTTGGCCCTATCTTAAGGATAAACACTTTTGTATAATGCCAAGTTGATGGCTCACTATTACATATATGAAAGGATGAGGTTATTCATGAAAGTGTATGTTGCATGAATTGATTGCTTGGTAAATGGTTGAATGGGATTTATGAGGTGTGAGCTAGGGTGATAAAAAGATCTTGGTAAATAGCCTTGTTTTTGTCCACACAGGTAGGTATACGAGCGTGTGTCTAAGCTGTGTGTCACACACGGTCTGTCCCATAGGCGTGTGACTAGGCCGTGTGTCCCCTGCATGTTAATGTTGCAAGTCAGTGTCAACTACAAGCTAGACACACGGTCGTGTGCCTAGCCGTGTGCCCCTTATGAGGTTGCTGACGTCACAAATAGAATACCCATGTTTTCACACATGGGCGAGGATACGGGCCCAAGACACAGGCGTGTGTCCAACCATGTTAAAACCCCTATAGGTTCGAAATGAAAAATAAATCCCACACGGACGTGTCCCATTTCACACAGGCTTGTGACCCTACTAAGGCAAAATTTTTATAAGTATACAAAAGTTCCCGATCTGATCTCGAGACCCTCCATTCGTATTATTAAGGCCTCGTAGGCCCATAATAAGGATGTTATGATTGTGAATGAGAAGTTTTAAGTTGGAATGAAAATTTGATAGCCCAAAGTTGTATGTTCAAGCAAGATAAGTCCGGTAATGCCTCGTACTCGATTCCGGTGTTGAACATGGGTAAGGGGTGTTACAATTTACTTTGAGTAGAATTAGAACTTAAAATTTTTAATTATTAAATTTCTCTAAGAATTCTACTTCAACTCCTATTTCCCTCACTATAAATACCACCAACCTTCTTCATCTTCCTTCATTCAAACTTCCATCCCACCAAACCACCTAGTGCCATAGCCTTCAACTCCCTAGCCGCAGCACTACCGATAGCCTAGTCGGCCAGCACATGCCCAGCAGCTCACTTGGCCTTCTCCTTGGCACTGCACCCGTTCCTCGCCCCAAACCGCGTGCGCCCCATTGCTACTGGCTGCCGAAAACCTACTCCTCGCCAGGTTATGTCGCTCCTTGAACCTGCTCGACGCGTTCGCTTGCTGCCCAGCACCCGTGGAGCACATCAGCCCTATTACTCACACCAACATCCCATCCTTAGCCAATAACCCTCCAACCTACCCTAAATCGACCTCTTTTGTTTTCTAATTATTTTTTTAGGAGTTCTTAATTTTTATAAAAAGGTGGTAAGACAAATTTTTCTCTTAAATTTTAAATTTCATTTAATTATTTAATTTTTCAATTTATTAAATTAATAATATTTTATGTTAATTAAATTTTTGAGAAATTATTTTCCATCTTATGTTCAGATTAATCATGCATCGCAAAAGAACTCGTGCCTCTGCCCAAATTGACGAATCACAAAGCAAATTCCAACTGTGAAAAAGCCAAAGCGAGATATGAAAATGTTTTCAAGAATCAACTGATACATCCAAAGAAAGGCTTCACATTGAAAGAAAGCAACTATATTGAATTTATGGCGCGTATTTGTCAAGTTGCGGAAACTCTCAATTGGGAGTTGTTTTGTGAGAAGAGACCTATGTGGATGAAGAGTTAGTGCGTGAATTTTATGCGAAATTAACCTCAAGTGAGTTGAAAGAAGTTCCAATTCGTGGAATCAAGGTACCAATAACTTTAAATGCTATTAATGAGTTCTTTGAATTACCTGATTTTGAAAACGATGAATATTCTTCCTTAATGAGCAATATCGAGCTTGAAAATTTGCAAGAAATACTTGAGGAACTTACAGTTCCAAGTTCTAAGTGAACTGTGTCAAAGCAAGGAATCCACACTTGTAGAAGAGAATATTTGACATCACTCGCAAAAGAATGGTTTTATTTTATCCGTTTCAGCCTTATGCCTAGTTCGCATGGGACTACAATCTCATTGGAGCGAATGGTCTTATTATAATCAATTTTAACTGGAAAGACCATTAATATGGGAAAATCATCTTGAGAGAAATGAGGAATTGTGCTGTTAGACGTTCTGGCCCAGCTTACTTTCCTTTTACAATAACAATTCTGTGCTTGAAAGCTAAAATTCTTGTAAACGTAAAGAAGACAGCATATAGCCAAGGCACAGTCACAGATTGGTACCTCTATAGAATAGCTTGAACTCTGTTCTACAACAACGAGTTGAAGAAAGTGAGGATCTTGAAGAAGAAGAAGAAGAAGAAGAAGAAGAAGAAGAAGAAGAAGAAGATCCCATAGAGATCGAGACAGTGCAATCAACTGAAGTCCCTAATAAGGTGGAACTAATGGAACCAGAAGCAAAACCTGATGTCGAGACTTTAATGTTCAAAGCTCAACCGCCTCGCCCAAATCTTCGAGATGAGCATTCAAAGTTGATGGACATAATGCAACTTTTGCAGTGGCAGCAACAAGCTTACTGGACATACCCAAAAATAAGGGATGACTCGATGAGAAGTGCTCTTACGAAAATTTATAATGACCCATTTAATTTTGTGCTTGAGATTCCAGATTACATATTTGAACCATGGAGCCCATTATCGAAAAAGAAGCGAAGCGATTCATGCAAAGACAATAATGATGGAGCAAAAGATGAGTTGAATTCGGAAGGATCTGCAAATAAATAAAGGGGGGATCTCGGCTTTATTTTATTTATGTTCTTAGGTTATTTTAGGGTTAAGTTAATTAGGAATTTTTATTCTCACGTAATAAAACAAGAGATGGAAATCATTAATAAAATTGAACAAGTCGCAAAGTATAAAGTGTGGCAATAGATATATACATGTCTAGGATTGGATTTAGAAAGAGCTTGGTACTTAAGCAGTCAAATTGACTTACCTCCTCTTTTCTAGAACCCTACCTGGTGTATAGTATCTATTCACTTTAAACAATGAGGACATTGTTCATTTTAAGTAGGGGGACCGAAAAATAGAAATTATTTCCACTCAGAATTAATAGTTCTTTTAATTATGATTAGGATATATTTTGTTCAATAATTTGAAATTTTGTTAAGTATGCTAAACTTCAAATAAATAAAGTTATATTATTTCAAAATTTTGTTATGTTAGCTTAATAATGATATAAATGTATTTTTAATAAAGCATGAAAATCGTACCATAAAATTTTTAGTTCCTTAAGAAAGTTAGGCATGCATGAAACTTTAAGTCTCTAGAATTGACTTAGTAGTTTCATGAGGCCAAATCCTAGGAAGCATGGAATGCTGAAAATGATTTAGGTAACTCTTGTTTGGACTGTTTGAGCCTTTCAAGCCAACCTTGATGAAATTTTATCCTTTGCAACCCAACTTTGAGACTATATAGCCTAATTTTATTTGAACCGTTGCAATATTTAGCCATCACTTCTCTCTTAATTATCTTTAAATTGTCCCAAACACTAGACTCAGTACTATTCAGAATATTCTTTGAAAATAAGGTTGGGGGAGTTGAAAAGAAGTATCAAATGCTCAAAAATTTTGTAGAACATAAGCAAAATGCTCAAAAAAAAATAGCATACGTACTTGAAAGAAAATAGATGTACAAAAAGAGCATGTGAAAGCAAAGTAAGTTGGCATATTGAAGGTAATTATTTCGAAGGTCCAATTGAAGCTGAGTCTAGGGCTTTTTAGACTAAATTTATCTATCTTTTAGCTACCCCTAGCCTAGCCACGTTACAACCTTTTTAAAGACCTATCGATTCAAGTTTTCTATGCTACCTACTTTAGTGGAGAGAAATTGCTATGTTCAACATATAAAGGAATAAGTTAAGCTTAATGATTGCAGCTTAATCTTGAATACAGAAATAAAATCAAATTGGTATCAAATTTTTAAGGAAGCATTTAGTCTAATTTTTCTATCATAATAGTTGTTGAGATTAATTTGAACGATATGTATACTTAAGTAGCATAAATATCAAATTTCTTGTTTTTGAGCATAAGTATACCAAATTCATAATTTTGGGAAGAATGTTGTTCTGAAGGAATTTTTCAAAGGTGTTTCAAGAAATTCTTTTCAATTTGTGCATTACTCGGGACGAGCAATGAATTAAGTTTGGGGGTGTGGAAACACAAAAATATACACACTTTTGCATGCCCTTTTTAACTCAAATTCATGCAGTTTTGAAAAAATTATTGTCGAAAAATAATTAATTTTTATAAAATAATTAAATTGAACTTAAATTATGAAAATTTTGAATTTTAATTAATTTTATAATTAATTTTGATTAATTTTGATCATTTTTCGACAGATTTGCACAAAGGGCTAATAACAACTCGGCAAACATTGCTAGAAGTTCAAAATCGAGAAGCAATTTGAAGTGTCAAGTCGAATTAATTTTCAAACTAAGTCGGTCCAATTATGTGTATTAATTCATGATATAATTAATTTTAATTTATATCCAATTTAATTTGGATTAAATAAATTATTATTAATTAATTATGAAAAAGTGGTCCAGTTCAGCTGAACTGAGTGAACCGAATCGACCAAGAAGTGGACAGCCCAAAATCGTCCATATGCTGACCAAAATCAGCTTATTGGCTGATTATTTAGCTTTCAAAAAGTCCCTTGAAGACTTGTTCAAGTTGAAAACAAACCCCTCAAGAATTGGTGGTTTTATAGATTTGCCCCAATCCTAAATTAGCAAAGTTGAAACTTTCAACCTTGCCACATGTGTGGCGGGCCAAGGGAGGGCTCTTTGGCTGATAATTTTAGCTATTTTTATCAGCTATCTTCAGCTATAAAAACCCCCTTAGGCTGGTCATTTGAAAAAAATCTCAAGCATTCACATCTTTTCTCAATTCTCTACACTTTCTCTCTTCTTTTCCATTCCAAATTCCCTTGCTCTCTTGCCGATTTCTCCTCTTGGAAAAGGGGCATTCATCAGCCATTTGGAGCAACAATTAAGTGTTCATAGAAGCCTTGGTCGACGAGGACAACGAAGAAGGAAGAACGGAGCAAACTAGTCAAGCCACGGAAAAACACCGGATTTGATTCTTGTTCCCTATCACTTTAATTTTTGTTGTCGTTATGATGAACATATCTATGAATATTTATGTTGATGGAATGATTAATTTAATCAATTTATACTGAATTTAATTCGTGTTAGGTTGATTGCATTTCGTTTGCTAAAATTGTTAAAATTGTGTTTATGTTGTTATATGCCTCGGTAAGATGCTTGATTAAGTAAAATCATGACTAAGTTATTCTTGCATTACAATTGTGAGGTAGCTAATGAATTATTATTTAAACGGATTGAAATTGTAATTAATGGACACAGTACTTAATCAGTGCATGTTTAATCATCTAAGGTAGCTGAGGGCTAAATTAGCAACGGTATCTAACGATACATTTGCCTTGCATAACTTGCAAGATTATTGTGATTAAATTGTTTCAAGGTAGGGATACTTTGTTACCTCACGTAGTCTTTTATGTGCTTATTAGATTTAATTAATCTTTTGAATTGACATAGGGATATGTACAAGAGATTATTTTGATTTAATAAGTATGTATGTGCAATAACATGTTTGCCTATTAAGATTTGTTTAATCAGTTGAATTGACATAGGGATATAGTCAAGAGATGAATAGATTTTGGTAGGTGAGTATGTTCATAAGTTAGCAAATTACAAAGTTGCCGTGAATTTATTCGTAACAATATAAACATGAGTTTAATAATTCTAAGTTAAGAAATGTAATTAATCTAACACAATTATGTCATCTTGATTAAAATCATATTTCGAAATCGTGCATTTGAGATTTATTTATTTAGTTTACTTAGTTTAAAATCTTAGTTTTTAATCACCCTTTTCAAACAAAATATTTTTCTTCACCAAAGTGTTTTAAATAGCATTCATAAATAATTCTTTTCACAGTCCCTGTGGGTACGATAACTCGACATTTACTTGTCACTTTATTACTTGTTGCGATTGTGTACACTTGCACATTTCTGTCGTTCCAATAAGCTATATAGCTTAGTAAGCTTATAACAGCCCAAATTTGGGGCTAGTCGAAACAGTGGTCTCGGGACCACTAATCCGAGGTTGAGGAGAATTATTTTAGTATTATTTTATGTGTTGCGGTGTCAATATATGATTATATAGAAATTTTGGTGCCTTAATTTTTCTAATAGAATGACCAATTCAGAAAAAAAGACTAAATTGCATGAGATGCAAAAGTTCTATTTTAAGGTAGGGGTATCAAATAGCCATAGATGGTTATTAGAAGGATTTTAGAATGAAATTGGGCCATCTTCCATGAGTTGGCCGGCCATACAAGCAAAAGGGGGACAAGAGCATTAAATAATAGTCAATTTGGTGGAAATTAGGTGATAGCATGAATAAAATAAAAGAAATAAAAGATGTTATCATCTTTCACTATTCACTCATCTCTTTTCATCGAAAATTGAAGAGGAAATAGAGCTCTTGGAGCTTCAAACTTTCAGCCACACAACTCTCATTCAAGTAAGTAATTGAGGTGGTTTTTGTGTTTTTAGAGTCCCCAAAGCTTAATCTAGCTAATGAGGGGACTAATTTGTGATATGGTTGAAAGTCCAAGGACTTGCCATGAGAGTATTTATGTTGTTAACTGAGTTTTTATGGAAGAAAATAAATGTTGGGGAGATGTGAAACAATTTTCGTGAAAGGTGTTGTTGTGAAAACACCTAAATGAGACTATAAAGTAAATGTTATAGTTTGGTAATAAATGCATGAAATAGCTAGATTTGTGGGTTGTTGTAGAAGGAATAAAGGTTCAGCTAGGCTTAATTGTTGATGAAATGTGTTGAAAAATAAATTACGGACTTAGGGGAAAAATCGTAATTTTGCTAATGTACAAGGGCAAAATGGTCGTTTTGCCCAAGTGAAGAATTTGGTATATTGTAATCATAGGAAATCTAAAAGAATGAATTTCATGATTATAGATCAAGAAAAATGAAGCCTCGATCGAAACCGAGGCAAGAACAAAATCGAGGACTAAATTGCACATCTTCATACATTTTGTATATTGAGGTAAGTTTGTATGATTTCTAAGCTTTATGATTACTATCATTTAATTGCTTAGTATAATATACATTGCTATTTCGTAATGCCTATTGTTTTTGTGAATAAAGAGATTAAACATGAGCAAGCCCCGATTGAATATGAATTCCCCAAGATACCCGATATACCACACAAGATATCATGTAAGTCCAAGGCAAGTTTGGCATTGATCAAGATATCATGTAAGTCCAAGGCAAGCTTGGCATTGATCAAGATATCATGTAATTTCAAGGCAAGCTTGGCATTGATCAAGATATCATGTAAGTCCAAGGCAAGCTTGGCATTGATCAAGATATCATGTAAGTCCAAGGCAAACTTGGCATTGATCAAAATATCATATAGGTCCAAGGCGAGCTTGGAGTTGAGTAAGTTATCAAGGGCAAGACTTCATGTAAGTCCATGTCAAGACATGGCCTTGAAACCAAGATGAGAAATTCCATGTAAGACCATGCCTAAGACATGGCTTTGGTAGCATGTTAAGTGGGAAGAGATCTATTATCCTCGGGTATTCGTAGAAGTTCATCGGGCAAACAAACAAGGTTAATAATGAGGTAACAAGAGGGCTAAGAAAGTAAAGCTAGTATCAAAATGAATTAAATATTACTTATGTTATGAATGAAGAATTAGGGATCATGATGATTATCGTTTAAGTACGCTGATCAATGTGATCAAGTGAAACAGGTATCATGCTTACTTTACAAAAATGAGTATAGTGAGCAACATGAGACATGTAAGAACCAAGTCTGAGTAAGTAAGCTTTAGAGCTGGAATCACGATATCATTGATATGCTAAATGGATTTCATTAATCAAGTTTATTGATATATGTTTTAACACAAGCTTACTAAGTTAAATGCTTATGTTTTTTAATTTTTCCCTTCTATGTAGTCCCGCCAAGCTGACCTGTGGATCATCGAAGTTAGAGCTCGTAACACATTATCAACTTACAATTTGGTATAGCCAAATTACTTCATTTTGTATGGCATGTATAGGAAACATTCATTTTGTGGACATGTTTTAAGAAGGGCCTTTGTAAAGGCTATCACATTTATTATTCTTTTGTATATGGCTAAGTGATTGGCCAAATTTAACTAAGCATGTATGTTTATTGAGATCAATGAAGCATGTAGAATCATTCATAAAATTGGGTTGTTATTGCATCGTTGAATTGTGTATGGATATGATCTTCATTTCAGAGTGGCTAACGGCTTGGTAAATAGCCTATAAGTGCCCACACGGTTGGACAAACGGGCGTGTGTCAAGGCCGTGTTAACCCTGCACCTTAGTATTATTAATCAGAATAGGCCACGGGCAAATCCTATGGCCGTGAGTGTGTGCCGTGTAAGATACACAGTTTGGATATGGGCGTGTTCCCATACCGTGTTGATTTAGTCAGTATATCAATGATTAGCACACGGTCTAAGCCACGAGCGTGTCATGGCCGTGTGAAATTAGTCAGTAGTCTCCCACGGTTGAAAGACACGGGTGTGTCTAAGCCGTGTGGAAATAGTCAGTAGCTCCCCATGGTTTAAGGGCAAGGGCGTGCTTAAGGGTACACGGGCGTGTTCCAAGTCACATGGGCGTGTGAACCCTGCTTCAAAAATGAATTATTTGAGTTAGTTCTGAAAGTTTTCAGACATGAGTTTAATGCCTCGTAGGCCCTTGTAATGTATGTGTTGACTAAGAAAGTGAAATTCTTAAGTTGGAACAAATTTTATAGCCGTAAGTACATGTTTAAATGAGTTCAAGCATGGTAATGTCTCGTATCCAGACCTAGCTTCGGTCATGGATAACGGGGTGTTACATTTAGTGGTATCAGAGCTACGGTTTAGTCAGTTCTAGGACTAACGTAGCACAAGCATGAGTCTAGCTATACATGCCATACGTAAGAATGTTTCTATATTGATAGTGTGATGACTCCTGATGAATTTAAATTATGTTTATACATATAGAAATGGATTCCAAAGGGAATGTGGCAGATGACGTAGAAAGCAATGCGCCGGCTCCCGCTGAAGGGACAATGCTGAGCGAAAATGAGAATAGACCCACTACGGTGAGTCAAAGGGGAGAAGAAGAGGCTAGAGAATCCTTCCTCCACATGATGAATACATGGTATACAGAGTTCATTCGGGCGAACCCAAACGCACAACCCCCTCCACCCCCGTCTATTCCACAACCTACTCTAGTAGCCCCTCAAGTAGTAGAAGTGGTAAGAGAACGTAAACCTCCAATTGATTGAATCAGAAAGCATGGGGCAGAAGAATTTCGAGCTAGAAAAGATGATGATCCAGAAAGAGCTTAGTTCTAGTTAGAAAATACCATCAGGGTATTTAACGAACTGTCCTGCACTCCTGATGAATGCATGAAGTGTGTAGTCTCACTATTAAGAGATTCTGCTTACCAATGGTGGAACACCCTTGTGTCGGTGGTACCAAGGGAAAAGATCTCATGGGAATTCTTCCAAGAAGAGTTTAAGAAAAAGTATATTAGCCAGAGGTTTGTAGACCAGAAGATGAAAGAATTTCTAGAGCTGAAGCAAGGCAAGATGTTAGTAACTGATTATGAGCAAGAGTTCAATGACGACTCAAAGAATGCGCTTCATGAATGTGTATCCACTGAGGCCATTATGAGTAAAAGGTTTGAAGATGGTTTAAATGAGGACATTAAGCTAGTTGTTGTTGTCCTCGAATTAAAAGAATTTGTTGTACTAGTGGAAAGGGCTTGTAAAGCCAAAGAACTGGTAAAAGAGAAGAAGAAGTCTGAAATGGAGTCTCGTGACTCTAAAAAGAGACAGTGGAACAAGTCGTTCCAATCATCATCTAAGAAGTCAAGAGATTTTCCAGCTCGATCATCTACTTCCACTGGGTTTTCAAGGAAAGACAAGAGTAAGCAGTATTCAGGAAATAAAGCACAGACCACTTCAGTTGGAAGTGTTGGAAATTTTAGATCTGACAGACCTGAATGTCCACAATGTGGCAAACACCATTTGGGAGAATGCAGAGCACATGAAAATGCATGTTTTAGATGTGGTTCCCAAGACCATTTCATAAAGGATTGTCCAGAGATGACTAAAAAAGAGAGAACTCAGAACCCGAGATCCGGGAGTATGGTCAGAGGGAGACCGCAGAGGAACCCGGGAAGTGGGGCAAGTGGAAAAGGTAACCCCAGAGAGCAGGCCGTGAGACCCGAGGGTAGAGCGCTTGCAAGGACTTATGCCATTCGATCTCGCGAAGAGGCGTCTTCTCCTGATGTTATTACGGGTACCTTTTCTCTTTATAATACTAAAGTTATTGCTTTAATAGATCCCAGATCCATGCACTCTTATATTTTCATGAAATTAGCATCCGATTTGAGCGTGCCTACAGATACCATTGAATTTGTAATTAAGGTGTCTAATCCATTAGGTAAGAGTGTTAGTTAATAAAGTTTGTAAAGATTGTCCGTTGATGATTAGAGGTCATTGCTTTAAAGCAAATCGTATGTTATTACCATTTGATGAATTCGACCTCATTCTTGGAATGGACTGGTTGACTACTCATAATGTAATTGTTAAGATGAGATGTGAGAATGGGGATACTCTTCATGTTGAATCAGATGAACAAGATAAATCGCCAGTGATAATTTCCCATATGATGGCACTGAGATGTTTAAGAAAAGGGTACGAATCATATTTGGCCTTCGTGTTGAATGATAAGGAGACAGAGCTAAAAATTGAGTCAGTACCGATAGTATGTGAATACGTGGATATATTTCCCGAAGAATTACTTCGACTACCGCCAGTTAGAGAGATTGAGTTCAGCATTGAACTAGCTCCCGGTACTATATCGATATCCACTACTCCTGACAGAATGGCTCCAACAGAGTTGAAGTTACAGTTGCAAGAGTTGACAGATAAGGGCTTTACAAGATCAAGTTGTTCACCATGGGGTGCCTCGATTTTATTTGTGAAAAAGAAAGATGGTACCATGAGATTATGCATAGATTACCATCAGCTTAATAAAGTAACAGTAAAGAACAAGTACCCATTCCCTAGGATTGATGATCTGCTCGATCAATTGAAAGGAGCGACTGTGTTCTCCAAAATAGACTTGAGATTAGGGTACTACCAGTTGAGTGTGAAAGACTCAGATGTATCCAAGATGGCCTTTCGAACGATGTATGGGCATTATGAATTTTTACTCATGCCCTTTGGGTTGACCAATGCTTCTGCGGTATTCATGGATTTAATGAACCGCATCTTTAGACCATACCTTGACAAGTTTGTAGTCGTTTTTATTGACGACATACTGATTTATTCCTAGGATAAGAAAGAGCATGCTGAACACCTACGGATAGTTTTACAGATCCTGCGAGAGAATCAGCTTTATGCCAAATTCAGTAAAAGTGAATTTTGGCTCAAGGAAGTAGGATTCCTAGGACATATTGTCTCGAGGGATGGAGTCTGAGTTGATCTCAGTAAGATCTCAGCCATAATGGACTGGAAGCCACCTAAGAACATTACTGAGATTAGAAGTTTTTTGGGCCTAGCCAGCTACTATAGAAGATTTGTCAAGGGGTTTTCTATGATTACAACCCCGATGACTAAATTGTTATAGAAGAACGTGAAGTTTGAGTGGTCGGAAAGTTGCCAACAAAGTTTTGAGAAGTTGAAAGCAATACTGACAGGAGCTCTATCTTAGTGCAACCCGAATCAGGGAAATAATTTGTAGTCTACAGCGATGCATCCTTAAATGGATTGGGCTGTGTACTCATGCAAGAAGCCAAAGTGATTGCTTATGCCTCAAGACAGTTAAAACCTCATGAGAAGAATTATCCGATGCATGACCTAGAATTGGCCGCCATAGTCTTCACATTAAACATCTGGAGACACCATTTATACGGTGAACGATGTCGAATTTTTACCGATCAAAAAAGTTTGAAGTACTTGATGACGCAGAAAGAGATGAACTTAAGACAAAGAAGATGGTTAGAGTTGATAAAAGACTATGAGTTGGTCATCGACTACCATCTAGGAAAGGCGAATGTATTCACCGATGCTTTGAGCAGGAAGTTACTTTAAGAGCATTGAATTCAATGATATCCTTATCCGACAATGGCTCCCTTTTAGTTCAATCGAGAGCTAGACCAATGTTTCTTCAAGAGATCTTTGAGGCTCAGAAAGAAGATAGTGAGTTATGAGTCAAGAGAGCTCAATACGAGTCAGATGCTGAATTTGACTTTCAGATTAATTCTGATGGATACTTGATGTTTAGAGATAGAGTTTGTGTACTGAGGAAAGAGGGGCTTATTTAGAGATTTTGCACGAAGCTCATAACAGATGTTTGTCTGTACATCCGAAAAGTACAAAGATGTATAGTGACTTGAAACAACAGTATTGGTGGCCGAAAATGAAGAAAGATATTTCAGAGTTCGTTTCAAGATGTCTTGTTTGTTAGCAAGTAAAGGCTGAACACCAACTGCCTTTGGGTTTACTTCAGCCTATCTTAGTCCCCGAATGGAAATGGGACCGTAACACCATGGATTTCGTAACGGGATTACCGTTGTCGCCAAGCAAGAAAGATGCTGTATGGGTAGTGATTGATAGACTTACGAAGTCAGCTCATTTTATACCCATACGAGTGGATTACTCCCTTGACAAGTTGGCAAACTTGTATATTTCATAAATAGTAAGGCTCCACGGGGTTCCCTTATCGATTATATCGGATAGAGATCTGAGATTCACATCTAGATTTTGGAAGAAGTTACAAGAAGCCTTGGGTACGAAATTGAGTTTTAGCATAACTTTTCACCCTCAAACTCACGGTCAGTTAGAAAGGTTAATTTAAGTACTCAAGGATATGCTCAGATGTTGTGTTTTAGAATTCCAAGGCAGCTGGGAAAAGTTTCTTCCATTGGTAGAATTTGCCTACAATAATGGCTTTCAGTCAAGCTTAAAGATGGCACCTTATGAGGCTCTATATGGGCGTAAGTGCAGAACCCCTTTATTTTGGACTGAACTCAAGTAAAACCAAATTCATGAGGTTGATTTGGTTAAAAAAGCTGAAGAAAAAGTAAAAGTGATACAAGAATGTTTAAAAACTGCATCGGATAGACAGAAAAACTATACAGATTTAAAGAGGAAAGAGATCAGGTACCAAATCGGGGATAAAGTTTTCTTGAAAGTGTCACCATGGAGAAAAGTTCTCAGATTTGGCTAGAAGGGCAAGTTGAGTCCACGTTTCAATTGACCTTATGAGATTACTGAGAGAGTTGGGCCGGTAGCTTACCGTTTGGCGTTGCCATTAGAATTAGAGAAGATACATGATGTTTTTCACGTGTCAATGTTGCGACCCTACAGATCTGGCCCTTCACATATAATTACTCAATCAAAAATAGAGATCCGCCCTGACATGACTTATGGTGAAGAACCAGTCAAGATCTTGGCTCGAGAAGTCAAGCAACTGAGAAATAGAATATTGCCTTAGTGAAAGTTCTGTGGCAAAGGAACGGAATGGAAGAAGCTACATGGGAACGAAAAGAGAGTATGAGAAACCAATATCCAAACCTTTTTACTGGTAAGATTTTCAAGGACGAAAAATCCCTAAGGGGGAGAGTTGTAACAGCCTGAATTTGGGGCTAGTCGAATAGTGCTCTCGGGACCACTAATCCAAGGTTGAGCAGAAATATTTTAGTATTATTTTATGTGTTGTGGTGTCAATATATGATTATATAGAAATTTTGGTCCCTTAATTTTTCTAATAGCATGACCAATTGAGAAAAAATGACTAAATCGCATGAGATGCAAAAGTTCTATTTTAAGGTAGGGGTATCTAATAGCCATAGATTGTAATTAGAAGGATTTTAGAATGAAATTGGGCCATCTTTCATGAGTTGGCCGGCCATACAAGCAAAAGGGGGACAAGAGCATTAAATAATAGTCAATTTGGTGGAAATTAGGTGATAGCATGAATAAAATAAAAGAAATAAAAGATGTTATCATCTTTCACTATTCACTCATCTCTTTCCACCAAAAATTGAAGAGGAAATAGAGCTCTTGGAGCTTCAAACTTTCAGCCACACAACTCTCATTCAAGTAAGTAATTTAGGTGGTTTTTGTGTTTTTGGAGTCCCCAAAGCTTAATCTAGCTAATGAGGGGACTAATTTGTGATATGGTTGAAATTCCAAGGACTTGACATGAGAGTATTTATGTTGTTAACTGAGTTTTTATGGAAGAAAATAAATGTTGGGGAGATGTGAAACAATTTTCGTGAAAGGTGTTGTTGTGAAAACACCTAAATGAGACTATAAAGTAAATGTTATAGTTTGGTAATAAATGCATGAAATAGCTAGATTTGTGGGTTGTTGTAGAAGGAATAAAGGTTCAGCTAGACTTAATTTTTGAGGAAATGTGTTGAAAAATAAATTACGGAACTAGGGGCAAAATCATAATTTTGCCAATGTACAAGGGCAAAATGGTCATTTTGCCCAAGTGAAGAATTTGGCGTATTGTAATCATAGGAAATATAAAAGAATGAATTTCATGATTATAGATCAATAAAAACGAAGCCCCGATTGAAACTGAGGAAAGAACAAAGTCGAGGACTAAATTGCACATCTTCATACATTTTGTATATTGAGGTAAGTTTGTACGATTTCTATGCTTTATGATTACTATCATTTAATTACTTAGTATAATATACATTGCTATTTCGTAATGCCTATTGTTTTTGTGAACAACGATATTAAACATAAGCAAGCCCCGATTGAATATGAATTCCCCAAGATACCCGATATACCACACAAGATATCATGTAAGTCCAAGGCAAGCTTGGCATTGATCAAGATATCATGTAAGTCCAAGGAAAGCTTGGCATTGATCAAGATATCATGTAAGTCCAAGGTAAGCTAGACATTGATCAAGATATCATGTAAGTCCAAGGCAAGCTTGGCATTGATCAAGATATCATGTAAGTCCAAGGCAAGCTTGGCATTGATCAAGATATCATGTAAGTCCAAGGCAAGCTTCGCATTGATCAAGATATCATGTAAGTCCAAGGCAAGCTTGGCATTGATCAAGATATCATGTAAGTCCAAGGCAAGCTTCGCATTGATCAAGATATCATGTAAGTCCAAGGCAAGCTTGGCATTGATCAAAATATCATATAGGTCCAAGGCGATCTTGGCGTTGAGTAATTCATCAAGGGCAAGACTTCATGTAAGTCCATCTCAAGACATGGCCTTGAAACCAAGATGAGAAATTCCATGTAAGACCATGCCTAAGACATGGCTTTGGTAGCATGTTAAGTGGGAAGAGATCTAGTATCCTCGGGTATTCATAGAAGTTCATCAGGTAAACAAACAAGGTTAATAATGAGGTAACAAGAGGGCTAAGAAAGTAAAGCTAGTATCAAAATGAATTAAATATTACTCATGTTATTAATAAAGAATTAGGGATCATGATGATTATCATTTAAATACGCTGATCAATGTGATCAAGTGAAACAGGTATCATGCTTACTTTACAAAAATGAGTATAGTGAGCATCATGAGACATGTAAGAACCAAGTATGAGTAAGTAAGCTTTAGAGCTGGAATTAAGATACCATTTATATGCTAAATGGTTTTCATTAAGCAAGTTAATTATATATGTTTTAACGCAAGCTTACTAAGCTAAATGCTTACATTTTTAATTTTTCCCTTCTATGTAGTCCCGCCAAGCTGACCTGTGGATCATCGAAGTCGGAGCTCGTAGCACACTATCAACTTTCAATTTGGTATAGCCAAATTACTTCATTTTGTATGGCATGTATAGGAAACATTCATTTGGTGGACATGTTTTAAGAGGGGCCTTTGTAAAGGCTATCAAGTTTATTATTCTTTTGTATATGGCTAAGTGATTGGCCAAATTTGACTAAGCATGTATGTTTATTGAGATCAATGAAGCATGTAGAATCATTCATAAAATTGGGTTGTTATTGCATCGTTGAATTGTGTATGGATATGAACTTCATTTCAGGGTGGCTAACAGCTTGGTAAATAGCCTATAAGTGCCCACACAGTTGGAGACACGGGTGTGTGTCAAGGCTGTGTTAACCCTGCACCTTAGTATTATTAATCAGAATAGACCACGGGTAAATCCCACTGCCGTGTGTGTGTACTGTGTAAGACACACTGTTTGGACATGGGTGTGTTCCCAGACCGTGTTGATTTAGTCAGTATATCAAGGATTAGCACACGGTCTAAGCCCACGGGTGTGTCATGGCCGTGTGAAATTAGTCAGTAGTCTCCCACGGTTGAAAGACACGGGTGTTTCTAAGCCATGTGGAAATAGTCAGTAGCTCCCCACGGTTTAAAGGCAAGGGCGTGCTTAAGGGTACACGGGTGTGTTCCAAGTCACACGGGCGTGTGAACCCTGTTTCAAAAATGAATTATTTGAGTTAGTTCCGAAAGTTTTTAGACATGAGTTTAAGGCCTCGTAGGCCCTTGTAATGTATGTGTTGACTAAGAAAGTGAAATTTTTAAGTTGGAACGAATTTTATAGCCGTAAGTACATGTTTAAGTGAGTTCAAGCATGGTAATGTCTCGTATCCAGACCTAGCTTCGGTCTTGGATAACGGGGTGTTACAAAGCTCATATGCAAATAAAACAAAACATTATTCATACATTTTTCATATAAAGAACTTAACATATATTAACATAAATGTCATTAAAACTTCACAAACACAACTTACTCAATCACATTCCTACCAATAGTTCATCACATACTAAGTTCATTTCCTTTCAGTTTTACGTACATACCTATACCATCTCATAACATATTCATGTAGTTTCTCATCTTTGACATGCTCGTTGAACCACTTGGAATAATATCGGATACATAGAAAAGTTAGCACATAAGTGCCACATTTGTAGCCAATGCTACCTCAAATCTCATAACACATATAGGCTCGCTCTCGAGCTATCCACGTGCCTGCTCACACAAGCTGTCAGTCAAGATGTAACTACATGATGCTGCTTACACAAGCTGTCAGGTATCCTCAACATATGTGGTAGACCCAACCACCGATAGGACGTACAAAACTACCACTCGGGTCACATAAATCACGTAATTACATATTCACATAGGTTCCTAGTGACATGTCACTTGTATCCTAATCAATTCCTAAGATTCAACCGGGATTTTCTCGCTTGTCGAAACTTCATTAATTACATCCATAGAGTCAATCATACAATTCATGCAATATCAAAAAATTATAAATACAATAGTAACATTGCATTATTAACATACGAACTTACCTCGGTACAAAAATCGTAAAAATGGACCTAATCGTCAAACACTTTGTTTTTTCCCCAATCTAGGTCCGAACCTTATTTTTCTTGATAATTGAGCTTGAAAGTTTCCAAAACCCTAGCTATGTCTTCTCCTTGTGAAAATTGGCCATGGGGATTAATTTGAAGAAGATGACATCTTTTATTTGTTAAAGTATCTTTTATTTGTTAAAGTTTGTCTTTATTAACCAAATGACTAAAATGCCCTTAATGAAAACTTCAAAATTTCACCTAACCATGTCCATTTTTGTGCACTCTAAAGTATAATGGTCTAATTACCATTTAAGGACCTCCAATTTAAGAATTCATTACAATTAAACGCCCTTAGCTTCTAAAATACACATTTTGCACTTATTGAAATTTAGTCCTATCAGTCAAATTGGACACCCTATCGATAAAATTTCTTAACGAATTTTCATATAATCATTCAATTATACTCTATACCTTAAAGAAATAATAAAATGAATATTTCTACTTTAGATTTGTGGTCCCGAAACCACTGTTCTGACTTGACCCAAAATTAGGCTGTTACATTGGAAGCGTTTTAAACTCATTTTACGTAAGTGCCCATATCATGGCTTGCAAGATTGGTTACAACTTGAGGTTTTTTATAATGGGCTAGATGGAAACTTACGTTTTAGTCTTAAAGAAGAGTCTGTGGGTCTTTTCATGTCAAAGACGCATGTTGAGGCTTACCAACTCATTAAAGACATGGCAATGAACTGATATATGTGGTCGGCTAAATGGTTCACATATAGAGCCTAAAAATTGGCCTTGAATGCGGTCTGTAGTGAGGACAAGTATCAACAAGTCCTCGAAAGGCTCAATCAATTAGAGATGAGTTCGGCCAAAATGCAAGTTCCTAATCAACCCTTTTAACCCTTACTAATGCATGACTTAATTGAGAGTGCAATATGGGGTAGCGTTAATGAGAGCAACCAAATAGAGGTTAACTATATGACGAATAGAGGACACAACCCATACTCCAACATCTATAACCCAGAGTGGCGTGACCCTCCTAACCTTAGGTGGGAAGGGAACCAAGGAGGTCCCTCCAATCCAGGAGCACAAAACCTTAATCCTCCTCGGCCCAATGCACCATATCAACTTTCATTACCATTTAGAGCACCCCAAGATTTAGAATGAAGACTAGCCTATAAAAGTGATCATTCATTGTCAATTAGAGTAAGCAAGGTTGAAGAAGACTTACTTGTGGTGCAAGCTGATATGCGTCAAATTCATGGTTAACTAGACCCATTATTCCATTTATTGAAAAACAACTTAGCCTCTAACATACCTAGAAATATCAAGCCTAATCAGAAAAGGGAAAGGAAAGAGTAAGCGAAAGCAATCACACTTAGGTCAGCTTCGTGGTAAAAGAACCTATCCGACCGGTTAATGGGGAGAAGTGATAGAGAATGAAGTAAGCACCCGTACTCTTAGTGTTGGAGATGGGTTGGGAGAGAGAGTTTAAATCGTAAGTGAACCCGTATGAGATGAACCAGAGGATAGAATTGTTTTACCACCACCACCAAGCCCTACATCTATTCCTTTTCCTTCACATTTAGGGGAAAAGAAGAAAGAGTGGGCAATTCTTGTAATTCCTCAATATGTTAAAGACCTTGAATGCAAACCTCCCATTATTAAAACTCCTTGAGAAGATTCCCTAATATTCCAAGTTTCTTAGGGATGTCTTGTCTTGTAGGAAAAAATAGGGAGAGGAGAGAAAATAGATCTCAATGGGGAATGCATTGCGATTGTGTCTATGAGACTTCTCCCCAAGCTTAAGGACCCCAATAGTTTCACCATCCCAATAAAGATAGGAGGAGTAAGTTTTGAAAAATCCTTTTGCAATTTAGGAGCAAGCGTTAACTTCATGTCATTGTCAATATATAAGAGGTTAAATCTATTGGAGCTTAAGAAAACAACGATAACCTTGCAATTAGCCTATCGATCTTTGGTATGTCCTAAGGGAGTCCTTGAGGACATGTTAATAAGAGTTAGGCAATTTATTTTCCCCATTGACTTCATCGTGCTGGACTTTGATGAGGATCTTGAAATTCTTATCCTATCAGGGTGACTTTTCTTGGCCACATCTAGAGTCATTATAGACGTATAAACATTGAGGGAGAGACCAAAATTTTCAATTGTGTAGAGCCTGAGTCTAGTGCTAAGGAAGTTTGCCATTCCGAGGATATAAGTGGCAGGTGGTTGAGATGAAACCCTATCTTGCTAATGAATTTGCCACTTTTATGGAATGGTGTAGTTTTTCAAGTGTGAGGTCGACACACAAGAGAATTCGGTGGAGAAAACGGATGAGGAAAGACATTATGATTCTCAGGAGGCTTCAGTTGCATATTGAAAAAAAGGCGTATCCAAGTGTCGAGGACAACAGCGAAGCATCATTTTGAGGGTATAATCGATTGCCTCGAGTTGTATTTTTAAATTTTAGTATGTGGCAACAGAACTTGAATTTGTAAATAATTAAATTATTGAGCATAGACTCCTCGTGTTTTCTACAGCTAGATTAGGATTTTAATTTGTTTTGATTTAATTTCAGACTTGGTAAGATAGATTTGTGTCTATTGGGAGGGAATTTAATGATTTTGTAAGTTTTTTAGGGTCATATTCAGTGAAATCGTGATATCAAAGAGGGATATCGAGATTTCATGGACAGATTCATAGTGGGACCAAAAATCTATTGGGTATCACGATATCGGCCCTAGATATTACAATAACCCTAGAATTTTAAGAGTAAAAAAATTTGGTGTATGCACAGTGGTATCATGATATCGGGCCCTTGGCATCGCGATACCTCAGATAGAATTAAAATATTAGGGGTCCAAAAATAGGGTATATCACGACATCCACCCTAGATTCTCGATTAGGGCATCACAATCTCTGTGTTTTTTAGGCTTTTTAAGCCTCCAAACACTCCTTAAACCCTCATTCTCCCTAAATTCAAATCCTTAAAACCACTCTGTAATATCCTAAAATTAGGGGTTTGCCATTTTTGCACTATTTCATGTGTTGAGCTTGTTATTTGGGTGTGTTTTGGGGTCCTGGAGAGGTTCGGGTTTGAGCCTAAACCCTGGTGAAATTTTGGTCTTTGGGCTCTTTAGTAAGGAGAGCTAGTGGAAGCAAGACTTAACGTTTAATTGGATGTGTTTGCTAGCACAAGCAAGATAGTGGCACAGTGGTGGTGGCGTCGCATGTGGAAGTAAGGAGATGGGGTTCGAATCCCACATGCAGCATATTGGAGTTTTATTTTGTGCTCAAGGAGGAGAAGAGGTGGAGTTGGAGTAGAACTCTACATGGTGGATGGGAGACTTGGTCAAATTATTTGAATAGGAGGTGGAGAGCAAAGGGGGGAGGAAAATAAGGAGAGGATCAAGGGATTTGGGTGAGAGGTGGTAGTGGCCGAATGTGGAAGTATTGGGGGGAAGGAAAAACAGCTAAGGGGTTGGTGTATGGGCACTTTCGGCTAGTGTAGAGTAGTGTCAAATTTTTCTAGTTCTCCTTACTTCTTTTCCTTTTAAGTATTTCGGGTCTTTGTGTTTTCAATTCTCCTTTACCGTAACATCAACTTCACTCACTCTTTTCTTCTCAAGTGCTTTCCAAACTCTCTTATCTTCTGATTGTTGTGTAAACATTTGTTGGCCGAATTCTTATTCTGACATTTTCTTCTAGTAGTCGAACTCTATTTCTCCTCTCTTCTTCCCCATTAGCCGAATCTCCTTTCTTCTCCCATTTAAATCGGTTTCTCTTTACTTATGTTAATAGCCGAAAATTAGTAACCGAAAGTTGGGTGTTCTTTTGACCGTCGAACCTACCTTGTTTATTCGATTCATCTGGGATCACAAGGTAATAACTTTTCTCTATTTCTTTTCTCGTCTTTTCTTTCTTTTCTCTCCTTACAAAAGCCGAAACACTCACCTTTTATTTTTATTTTAATCGTTGTGAACCTCTCTTGTTTTCTTTTGGTAACGGTCGAATTCTCTAGGGTGCAAAATCATATCGTGTGGGTTCAAACTGATTCGGGATATTGTCTTGTTGTAGGTAAGTTAGGGATATGGTCGACTAGGGGTGATGGTTCTCTTATATTGATTGAAGTCGTTAGGGCCGAAGGGCCATTTCTTTTACTCTCATCTTGAATAAAATTTCTAACACAATCTTTTCGTTAGAAGCGCAGACCTATGATCAGTAGAAGGTGGACCAAATACTCTCTTTAGGAGAAAGGCTTATATCTATCGGTAAGTTAAGCCTATAGTCCTATGTACGCACATTTTGGGTTTATTCGAACGAGAAAACTAACTCTTAGTCGATTATTATCTCAGGTGTTTTGAAAGGTGATGAGTATCGCAACTTGTGAACAGGTGTGTAATCTCACACCCATTTCGATGAATGCTTGTGATGTTCTGTGAAACGACCAAAAGCCAAAAGCCGGCAACTATGACCACTCGAGCGTATGAGCGCTCGTAGTGGTAAATCAAGATACGAATTATGATGTTAAGCTGTTGAGTGTGTCACGAACACTCTCGCGATACTGAGGGTGTAACGGGCCTAACCGAGCTGAAACGGGCCAAATGGGCCCAACGAGCTATCTGGCCCACTTGGGAAAAACTGTTGGAAAACTAGCAAATGATAGGCCCAAATGCAAAATTTGCAAATCTGAAACTGAAACCATGCATTTTGGGCCACACAAGCGTGTGGGCCCGATTGGGCCTGAAATGGATTTTGGCCTAATAGTTCTGTAGAGACCCAAAAAGGTTCTGTATCGCTCGAGATGACAGTAGGCCTTCGAAAAGGCCGTTAAATGTGAAATTATTGAAATACCCCTGGAGGGTAAATTACTGAAATAACCCTGAAGGGTAAATTACTGAAATACCCTTGGAAGGGTAAATTACCTAAATACCCCTGAAGGGTAAATGACTGTTATACCCCTAGTGGTAGTTTAAGTGATATGTGTGTGATATTTATATGATTGATTATGATTGTAACATACTACATACACAAAATATTTATGTCACGACATCGTGCATTGGGTTAGGTTTGATGATTAGAGGAAGTATATTCTGCTGGCTCTGCCACATATTCTGCTCTGCCACATATTCTGGTGGCTCTACCACATATTCTGGTGGCTCTGCCACAATCTGTATAGTGGCTATGCCACGTATATTCTGTTATTCTGGTGGCTTCACCATAAATTCCGTGATTAGCAGCTTGCTTGCCTTATTGGTGTGTTGGGCTGGTATGGGTGGTGTGTAGCGGATGGATTATTAGGTTGGGATATATACTTTGGTTGCATTATCATGTTTATAGGGCTAAGGCCTAGATTGTTACCGAATAGGGCTTCGGCCCAGTTTATTTTTGTATGGGCTCGGGCCCAGTTAATGACCGACTAAGGGATTACACGCTGAGTTCTCGTAACACCCCCCTCTACTTTAACGTTGCAGGTGATCCCTAGCGTTAGAGGATTTGGAATGGCGGAGGACTCTATGGTGGCCATAATCGGGAATATTTCTCGTAAACTTAGTAAATTCATTTTACCTTATTTCAGGTTTATTTATTTTGGGTTAATATTTTGTAATAAGCCCTTTGGTTTATTTTCTTTTAAGGTTTCATTAATAACTGTTAAACTTATATATACGTGGTTTTCATGAAACAACAATAACTGTTTTCAAAATATCACATCTTTGAAATTCATTGAATCTGATTTCTCTTATAAAAAAGTTTTCAAAAATAATAACAATAACGTTTTTACAAGAAAACCATAAAGACAAATCGGATTTTCACAAACAACAAAGCTCTAAGTTTCAAGGAGAATAGAAACTTTTAAACAACCCTTCTATGTGACATGCTAGATCCTGTCATAATATCTAGGCTGGATTTGGGGTATTACATTTTGTGGTATCAGAGCCAGGGTTACAAAACTAGGCTGTAGAATGGGTTCGAAAATGTTTTTCAAATTTGGTATGAAATATGATTTAGAAAATGTATATCATTATTGGAGGTATGACACACAGAGTAATCGGCACCAAATCCATAAGTCCTTTTATTTTATGCCTGCTGATATGGTGAAATGACTATAGAGACAAAACTACTAGAGTTAGTGGTAGCACACTAAGACTGCTAGCTATAGGAGCTAAGACTATAGAGACTGAGACATTAGGAAATTCGATCTGCGAAAACAACTCTTATACCTATTTTTCTTAAAAAAATTGTTAATAAACATTGGAATTATAAACTAATTCATAAAATTCTTAAACAGGTTAATACGATTCAACAGTATGAGTACAAGAGGACGTAGATGTGGTATACACGGCCGTGGTAGAGGCCGAGATGCTAAGGTTGGATCCTCAGCATCAGGGCATATGCCAGAACCAGAGGCACCGACATCGTTAGTAATCGAAATAGGGTCTCATAACTAAACTGGAGGGGACGACGCTATGTCCAAAGCAATGTCACGGGTCTTGGAACGGGTTGCTGGAGCAAGTACTGGGTCGGCAGCTCGTGGGTTTATTTCTAAGCGACTCCGGTCGAACGGGGCTGAAGTTTTTATGGGCATCTCTGGTGTAGCCCCGAATGTGGCGGAATATTGGCTTGAGGCTGTAGAACGAATTATGGATAATTTGGATTGCACAGCTAAACAGAAACTGAAAGAGGCAGTGTCTTTACTAAGAGATGAGGCATATCAATAGTGGCTCACTATGAGGGAAGGCACACAAGCAGATCGTTTAACCTGGGATTTCTTTAAAGCGGCTTTCCAGGGAAAATATGTTAGGGCTAGCTATGTGGATGCCCAGAGAAAAGAATTCTTGAATCTGGTTCAGGGGAATAAATCTGTGGTAAAATACGAGGCGAAGTTTTTGCGTCTGAGCCGGTACGCTTAGGGAATAGTTTTGACCAATTATGAATGATGTGTGTATTGATAGCCTCGCAGAGGGAGAGAGTTTTTGATGCGTTGATGGAAAAGGCCAAGATTGCTGAGGAGGTAAAATGCTTTGAGCGTCAGAACCGAGATAAGGAAAGGGGCAAGAATAAGAGAGGTTTTGGGTCATCAGGTCCTTTAGGGGGATTTCAAAAGAGGCCTAGGTTGGATGGGCCAGCTCGAGTTGGGACGCCAGGTGCTGGGGGTCGATTGCAACCTTGAGTGCAGTTTGGGAAGATACATTCGGAGGAGTGCTAGAAAAGAACTGGTTGGTGTTTCAGATGTGGGTCTAGAGACCATCAGACAAAGGACTGTCCTCGAGATCCTGTTAAGGCACAGATAGTAGTTCAGAGATTTGTGCAGCCAGGGAGTAGTGGTCAGTAGCCACCGAGAGGTTGTGGTCTGCCCAAAGGGGAATTGGGTTTGGACGAGGTCGTAGAGCACCGGGCAGAGATGCTGGTAATACAGATACGAGGCAGCCAGGACTGGTTTATGCGGCACAACGTCAAGAGGATGGCGATGCACCGGACGTCATAACCGGTACATTTTTCATATTTGATGCACCATTTGCAGCTTTAATTGATATTGGATCTACACACTCGTATGTTTCTTGTACTGTGTTTGGGACTCTAAGGATACAATTTGAGTTTGTTGATAGAGATATGTCAGTAATTAGTCCCTTAGGACAATATGTGGTAGTGAACAAGCTATTTAGAAATGTGCCTTTAGAAGTGCAAGGGTCTGTATTTCCAATAGATTTGATGAAACTGCCGTTCAGCAAGTTTGACCTTATACTAGGCATGGACTAGCTAGTTAAGCACCGTGTGAACTTGGATTGCGCTGCTAAGCATATAGTATTAAGGACTCCAGAAGATGAGGAAGTGATGGTAATAGGTGAGAGGAGGAATTATCTATCCAATGTGATCTTCGCACTAAGGGCTGAGAAGTTGGTACGTAAAGGGTGTGAGGCGATTCTAGCTTTTGTTAGCACATCTGATGCCAAGGAATTGTCTGTTGGGGATGTCAGAATCGTGAAGGAGTTCCTGGACATTTTTTTTGAAGAGCTTCAGGGTTGCCCCTAAATCGCGAGGTCGAGTTTGGCATTGAGCTGTTACCGAGAACAGCTCTGGTGTCCATCATCCCTTATAGGATGGCACCGAAGGAGTTGGTAGAATTAAAAGCTCAAATTCAAGAGTTGTTGGACCGAAGATTTATCAGGCCAAGTGTATTGTCGTGGGGAGTGCCGGTATTGTTCGTAAAGAAGAAAGATTGATCAATGTGTATGTGCATTGACTATTGCCAATTGAACAAGCTAACTGTTAAGAACAAATATCTTCTACCAAGGATTGATGACCTATTCGATCAGCTACGAGGAGCTTCGGTCTTCTCGAAAATAGATTTAAGATCGGGGTATCATCAACTAAGGGTCAAGGAGGAGGATATTCACAAGACTGCATTGCGAACTAGTTATGGGTCTTACGAGTTTTTGGTTATGCCGTTCGGATTAACGAATGCACCCACTGCTTTTATGGATATGATGAATCGGGTCTTCCAACCCTATCTAGATTGGTTCGTGGTGGTATTTATAGATGACATCTTGGTGTATTCAAGAACGAAGGAGGAGCATGATTCACATCTTCGAGTTGTTCTACAGATATTGATAGAGAAGCAACTTTACGCCAAATTTAGTATGTGCAAGTTTTGGTTAAAAGAGGTGAAATTTTTTGGGCATGTTGTGTCTGCCGAAGGGATTAGGGTTGATCCTCGAAAGGTTGAAGCTGTATTGGATTGGAAGCCTCCGAAGTCAGTGTCAGAGATCTGAAGTTTTCTGGGTTTGACTGGGTACTACAGGCGGTTCGTCGAGGGGTTTTCTTTAACTATCGTACCCCTAACTAAATTGCCGCGTAAGGGGTACCGTTTGTGTGGACGAATAAGCAGCAAGAGAGTTTTGAGAAACTAAAGAAGATTTTGACGGAAGCACCAGTGTTGATTCAGCCTGAGGCTGGGAAAGAATTTGTTGTCTATTATGATACGTCGCACATAGGCTTGGGTTGTGTGCTGATGCAAGAAGGGAAGGTAGTGGCGTATGCATCTCGTCAACTAAGGCCACATGAGGCAAACTATCCCACTCACGACTTGGAACTAACTGCAGTGGTGTTCACACTAAAGATATAGAAACATTACCTGTATGGAGAGAAGTCGATTATCTACACTGACCATAAGAGTCTTAAGTATCTCCTTACCCAAAAGGAGTTAAATCTCAGGAAACGGATATGGATAGAGTTGCTGAAGGACAACGACCGCTCGATTGAGTATCATCCGGGTAAAACCAACGTGGTGGTGGATGCACTAAGTCTGAAGATGGTATCTGATTTGAGAGCAATGTTTGCTCGTATCAGTCTTTATGAGGATGGTATCTTATTACCAGAACTTCAGGTGAAACCGACGTAGGTTAGTCAGATTAAAGAGAAGTAGTCATTGGATGAGTTGTTGGGTTCTAGTTTTTAGCAGGTGAGGAGTGGAGAGACAGTAGATTTTGGGCTGAACAGTGAAAGGGTGTTATGCTGCCGCGGAAGAGTTTGTATGCCGAAGGACTCTGATTTAAGACAGATGATTCTACGGGAGGGGCATAGTAGCCCATACGCTATGCATCCCAGTGGAAACAAGATGTACCGAGACCTACGTGAACAGTACTGGTGGCCAGGATTGAAACATGAGGTTACCAATTTTGTGAGCAAGTGTTTGACATGTCAGCAAGTGAAGGCTGAGCATCAACTACCTTCGGGACTTTTGCAACCGGTAAAGATTCCACTCTGGAAGTGGGAGAGGATAACAATTGATTTTGTTAGTGGGCTACCCCTGACGCCTACTAAGAAAGATTCTGTATGGGTGATTATTGACCGGTTGACAAAGTCCACACACTTCATACTAGTTCGCACTGACTACTCACTACAGAAGTTGGCCAAGTTGTACGTGGCAGAAATTGTGAGGTTACATGGGGTACCAGTGTCCATCATCTCAGATAGGGACCCTATGTTTACATCTCGATTTTGGAAGGCATTACATGAAGCTCTAGGTACAAGACTAGATTTCAGCACAGCGTTCCACCCACATACTGATGGTCAATCGGAGAGGGTAATCCAAATTTTGTAAGACATGTTAAGGGCTGAGTGATTAACTTCAGAGGTAGTTAGGAAGATTATCTACCGTTAGCGGAATTTGCATACAATAATAGCTACCAACCCAGCATTCAAATGTACCTTACGAGGCATTATATGGTCGTAGGTGCCGTACCCCTACTTGTTGGAAAGAATTGGGTGAGCGACGGTTGTTGGGTCCAGCATTGATTTCGAAAATGGAGGAGAAGGTGAATTTGATTCGGGACCAGTTAAAAGAAGCTTCTGATAGACAGAAGTCATATGCGCATTTGAAGCGTAAGGAAATAGAGTATTCGGTGGGGGATTATGTCTTCTTGAAGGTCCCGCCTTGGAAGAAGATTTTGAGATTTAGACGGAAGGGCAAGTTGAGCCCTAGATTCATCGGGCCTTATCGGGTGTTGAAACATGTGGGACCGGTCGCCTATCAGCTTGTGTAACACCCCTAACCCGAAAATTGTCACCAGAATAGGGTTAAGAGGCATTACTGAACAATAGGATCATTTCACATCACATTCACGACACAAAGTCAATCATCATCAATCTCATTTGAATTCAATCAAAGAGTCCCTTAAATGAGTCATTGCGACCCTATGCATGCTTATAAACCGAGTCGGGACAAAATCAAAACACATAAGTAATTTTATAAAAATTTGAAACTTTTCTAACATAAGGGGACACACGGCCGTAAGGGTAGGCCGTGCCTCACCCACGGCTACTTGACACTCCCGTGTGTCCTTCCCGTGGTAGTATACTGCCAAAATCAACACGGTCACCAAGCACGCCCGTGTTCTAAGGCCGTGTACTACTAGATCACATACTGCCATTTCTCACACGGCCATCAAGCACACCCGTGTCGAGGCCGTGTGCAATTTAAGCCATATTCTGCCAATTTACCCACGGTCTTAGGAACGCCCGTGTGCCTCAATCGTGTGACATTATAGGCCATTTTACAAGGCCAATATGCCACCCACTTAAGGTCTTCCTACACGCAATATATACCAAAACATAATATGCATATATGGCAACCAAAACATATCAAATGGTTCACTTCATCCATACATTCAATACCAATTCCATTCATACCAAATTACAAACTAAATCCTGCATCATTTCAAACATGTATCATCCATTTGCTTAACCAAACCTTAACCATTTTATATGCATCAAAACATACTAAATATATGCTTCATAACTCATTCATTCAAACATTTATCAACTCAAAAACTTGCCAATACACATGGCCATGCTCACTTCATAAACATGTACATCTATCTAGCCTATACATGCCATAATTAGCCATATACATTTTCAAAAGGGTACCAAAATAAGTTTAGTAGTGTTATGACGATCCTTGACAATCCCGAGCCTTCAGTACCTTCAACGACCTATAAAACAGAGAAAATACACACACAGAGTAAGCTTTTTGAAAGCTTAGTAAGTCATATACAAATAAACTTGGCATAAGAAGTATATATGTAATTTGATACATTTGCACATCTCATTCACTTAACAATTTATCATGTATATGCTTGATTCATACTTATGACTACATTTGTCACATTTATCCATTCAAAACTCATTTGAAACACATAGCTCATTCATAATCTTTCTTGCATCTCATTCACATTATCCTAATCAAACATACTTTTCTTCAAATCAAAGTCATATGCATACTTACCATTCATGCATACTCAATGCACATTCAACACACCTGAATCGGATATTCATTCACTTAATTGATCATAGCTCAGATATACCATTCGTATTGTAGACTTGCCCGTTGAACCCTTAGGAACCTAGTAGGATACTCAGAAAGCTTGGAATAGTAGTACAATGCAAATGTCCCAGACGAGGCCTTACATGCACTCGTATATCGATGCCACTGTCCCAGACAGGGTCTTACACATTTTAATACGGTGTCGATGTTCCAGACATGGTCTTACACGTACAAATCATAACGATGCCAACGTCCCACATGTGGTCTTACACGTAAAACTCCTGTCGATGCCAACGTCCCAGACGTGGTCTTACACGAGATCACAATTCAACTCCAACGTCCCGGACGTGGTCTTACATGATGAAACAGAACAGATACCTATGTCATGACATAGCTAATCCTATCTATTCCTAGGTTCATACGGGACTTCTCGACTTTATCACTATATCGAACTTATTTCAGAATTCACGCACTTAGCATCTCATACTCATTCATTTTCATCGATAGGCATATGAATACATATATTCAATTCAATACAGATAAGTTTATTTGCATAGCGACTTACCTCGGATTTGGTTTATCGAACGGAAACGACTACTCGGTTATTTTCACTTTCCCGCGATCTAGGTCTATTTTCCTCTGTTCTTAATCTAAACATATTCAGAATTTATCCTTTTATTCACTATTTTATTCAATTAAATCCAAACGCATATATTTAGGGCTATTTGTAACTTAGCCCTCACATTTGCACATTTTATCAATTTAGTCCATTTTACTCAAAACATCAAATTTCACAAGATCAATGCATACACAAGCTTAGCCGACTACATAAACATCACATACAAGCCCACATTTTTCATCAAACTTGCAATTTAGTTCTTCAATTTATGATTTTCACAATTTAGCCCTATTTAGCTAAGTTCATCAAAACTTCAAGAACATAACATGTTCATTTAGCTCAAATCTTTCATATATCATCCTCAAACATCACAAAGCTTGTAAAATCATCAATGGCATATTTCACATACATCATCAAAACACAAAATTGAAACATGGGTTGGATAGCACTCGAAGCAACGATTACAAAAACGTATAAATTATCAAAAATCGAAGTCAAAACTTACCTTAATCTTGCTTAAAGCTAGCCGAAACATCCAAAGCTCAAAACCCTTTCTTTTCTTTCTAATTTTGGTGGAACAAGATGATGACAATGGCCATTATCATGTTTTTTTTTTATCAACTTATACATAATTATCTATTTACAAAACTAAACTTTAATAAAACATATAGATAACATATAAACCAAGGTCATTATAGACCATATGCCATCCACTATCTAAAACATGGGCTTATTTGCCACATAAGGCCTCCCTCTTACAAAGACACATCAAATAGATACTTTATCAAAGAGCATGCTAAAGTTAAACTTTATGCCATTTAGTCCTTTTGTCAAATTAAACACACAGACGAACAAATCAACTTACAAAAATTTACCACATGCTTAGTCACATATCAACGGCACAAGAATATAATATTAAAATATTATACGGACTCAGATTTGTGGTCCCGAAACCACTATTTCGACTAAGGTATAAACTGGACTGTTACAATTCTCCCCCCTTAGGGATTTTCGTCCCCAAAAATCTTACCGTTAATCAGAGTTGGATATTGTTGTCTCATTGAATCTTCAGGCTCCCACGTAGCCTCTTCTAATCCGTGTCGATTCCACAATAGTTTCACTAATGGAATTTTCTTGTTTCTTAACTCTTTCACTTCACGAGCTAAAATACGGATTGGTTCCTCTTCGTATGTCATATCAGATCGGATTTCAATTTCAGATGGGGCAATCACATGTGACAGATCAGACCGATATCTACGGAGCATCGAAACGTGAAATACATTGTAAATCTTTTCTAGTTTAGAAGGTAACTTCAATCTCTACGCAACAGGCCCAACACGTTCAATGATCTCATACAGTCCGATGAATCTCGGACTTAACTTGCCTTTACGTCTGAATCGGAGCACTTTCTTCGACGGATATTCTTTCAGAAATACTTTATCACCGATCTCAAATTCTATATCCTTTCATTTTAAGTCTGCATAGGACTTCTGACGACCAGATGCTGCTTTCAAATAATCTCAGATCAGTTTCACTTTCTGTTCGGTATCTTTTATCAAATCGATCTCGTGTAACTTATTCTCACTGAGTTCAGTCCAATATAGAGGTGTATGACATTTACGTCCGTACAAAGCTTCATATGGTGCCATTTTGATGCTCGACTGAAAACTATTATTTTACGCAAATTCAATCGGCGGTAGGTATTGTTCCCACGAATCATTAAACTCTAATATACAGCATCCTAACATATCTTCGAGAATATGAATAATTCGCTCGGATTGACCATCCGTTTGCGAATGAAAAGCTGTACTGAAATGCAATTTTGTACCCAAAGCACCTTGCAATTTCTTCCAGAACCGCGATGTGAATCTCGGATCCCTATCTGACACAATAGATAGTGGCACCCCGTGCAATCTCACAATTTTAGAAATATAAAGCTCAGCTAATCTCTCCAGTGAGAAATCAGATCTTACTGGAATAAAATGGGCAGATTTAGTCAATCGGTCAACTACGACCCATATTGCATCTTTCTTTCTCAAAGTTAGAGGCAAACCAGAAACAAAGTCCATTGTTACTCTATCCCATCTCCACTCAGGAATCAAAATCGGTTGCAGCAATCCTGACGGAACTTGATGTTCGGCTTTCACTTGCTGGCAAACTAAGCATTTTGAAACAAATTCAAAAATGTCCCGTTTCATACCAGACCACCAGTAGTGTCGTTTCAAATCATGATACATTTTAGTACTCTTTGGATGATCAGATAAATGAATATTATGTGCTTCGCCCAAAGTCAATTGAATCAGCTCCGGATTTCTTGGAACACAGATTCAATCTCAGAATCTCAAACAATCATCAACAACTCAAAATTCAGATTCAGAATTCAATTCACACTGAGCTCGTTTCAACAACAATTCATTATCAACCTTCTGAGCATCACATATTTGCTATACAAATAACGGTTTCGCTCTCAATTCAGCTATCACAAAACTATCATCAGACAAATCTAACTGAGCATTCAAAGCGCATAGTGCAAACAATGACTTTCTACTCAATGCATCAGCAACCACATTTGCTTTCCCCGAATGATAATCTATCACCAGCTCATAATCTTTTAACAATTCAATCCATCTTCTCTAGCACAGGTTCAAATCATTATGGGTCATTAGATATTTCAGACTTTTATGATCTGAAAACACATGACATTTCTTACCGTACAAATAATGACGACAAATTTTAAGTGCAAACACAATCGCAGCAAGCTCAAGGTCGTGTGTCGGATAATTCTTTTCATGAAACTTTAATTGTCTCGAAGCATAAGCTACCACTTTGTTTTCTTGCATCAAAACACATCCCATTCTGTTTAACGAAGCATCACTGTAAATAACAAATTCTTTACCCGATTCTGGCTTTACTAACACTGGAGCTTCTGTTAACAGAGTTTTCAACTGGTCAAAACTTTTCTGACATTTATCCGACCATTCAAATCTGACATCTTTCTGAAGTAATCTAGTCAACGGAGTAGCTATAGTCGAGAAGCCTTTAATAAATCTATGGTAATAACTAGCTTGACCTAGAAAACTACGAACTTTAGACACGTTCTTCGGAGGTTTCCAATTCAAAATAGCAGAAATCTTGCTTGGATCTACTCGGATTCCAGAGGCTGACACAATGTGTCCCAGAAAACTAACCTCGTGCAACCAGAATTCACATTTGCTGAATTTCGCATACAATTGCTTTTCTCGCAAAGTTTTCAACACAATCTTTAAGTGTTCAGCATGTTCATTTTTATTCTGTGAATAAATCAATATATCATCTATGAATACTACAACAAATTGATCTAAGTACGATCTAAAAATTATGTTCATCAGATCCATAAAAATAGCAGGAGCATTGGTTATTCCAAATGCCATAACTAAAAACTCATAATGCTCGTACCTCGTTCAAAAAGTAGTTTTTGGAATGTTTGAATCTTTAAATCTCAATTGGTAGTATCCCAATATCAAATCAATCTTGGAAAACACAGTAGCTCCTTTTAACTGATCAAACAAATCATCAATTCTTGGCAAAGGATATTTGTTCTTTATAGTCACCTTATTCAACTGACGATGATCGATACACATTCTCATCGTGCCATCTTTCTTTTTCACAAACAGAACAGAGCACCCCAAGGCAAAAAACTCGATCTAGCAAACCCTCTATCAGTCAATTCTTGTAGCTATGACTTTAACTCTTTCAACTCCGTTGGTGCCATTCTATACGGAGCTATTGAAATAGGTGTTGTACAGGGCAACAATTCAATACCAAATTCAACTTCACGAATCAGAGGTAAACCTGGTAACTCTTTAGGAAACACATCAGTAAACTTACAGATAATAGGTACTGATTCAACTTTCCTTTTAGACACTTTTGAATCAATTACATAAGCAAAATATACCTCGTAACCCTTTTTCACATAATTCTGAGCTTTTAAGACAGATATCACAGTAGACAATCCATTCAAATCATCAGACTCAATCCATGTAGTCTCATCATTTGGACCTCATAAATCTATAGTCTTTCTTTTACAGTTTACAATGGCATCATGCATAAACAACCAATCTATACCCAGAATAATATCGAATTCATCAAATGGCAAGAGTATCAGATCAGCAAGAAAACAGATATCTCGAAGCATTAACGGATAGTTCTTGCATACTTTGTCAACCAGGACACTTTTGCCTAAGGGGTTCGATACTTTTATAGCAAATTCAGTAGACTCTACAGGCAAAGTCTTACGATATACTAAATTCATGCATATGTACGAATGCGTAGAACCAGGGTCTATTAAAGCTATCATAGAAGTATCATAAAGAGTAAAAGTACCCGTTATAACATCAGGCAATGAAGCTTCTTCACGAGCTCGAATAGCATACGCTCCGATAGGCGCTCTGGCTTCGGATCTGACAATATTGTCTCTTATAGTTCTCTGACTACTGATCGTACCAAACGGTCGAGTTTTAATATTTATAAAAAAGAATGATCGAACCTGTAGACTCACTATGACAACGATAGAGGCAAGTGCACCTATCGAACAGTAGTATAGTTTATGCAAGAATATCTTATCGAACCCAAGGGAACCTAAAATTACTACTACTTACTTTCTTTCTATTATTTAGCCTGAAATATGGGGTGATTGGTTTATTAAACTAATGAAAAACTTAAACTAAATGCAAAGACAAAAGAATGAATGGGAAAAAGACTTTAGGAAAACTCAGTTGATGAAGACGATACCCTCAAGAAGAATCCACCTATGACTTTACTTATTATTTATTCCCCAAACCATATGATTTCTTTACTTAGCTTGATTCGTGAGACTCCTTAACCTATATTAAACCCTCTCTCGAGGCGAATAACATCTAACCTTAGGTTAATTAGTGGAACTCTCGTTCTCTTATAATAACCCCCAAAGGAAGAAGTAAATCGATCAATGGATTCCCATATTAGGTTTCACCCTAATCTGGCAAAATCTCGTAACCCTATCTCTAGGCGCCCGATCAACTCTGCTCAATTATGCTAGATCTACTCTTAGGTAGGGTCTATTCCTCCTCCACTTAAGCATATCATATTAAATTAAGCAACATAATTAAGAACAAACCAAGTACTTATCATATAATTTAGAAATCAAATAACAAAATTCGTCATAGGTTTCATCCCCTTCAGGCATCTGAAGAGTTTAGTTCATAACTAAATAAGAAAACATCTCAAGAGAAAAGATAAAACAAAACATAAGAAATCCCTAAAACCCCCTGAAAGAATTCAAGGAGAGATCCTCCGTCTTGAATAGAGTTTCGGCTTCTTGGGATGGATCAATTGGCTATCTTCAAGTGCTTCCCTAAAAGATGAAAGCTCCGGCAAAAGCCTCTGTAAAAAGCTCGTCTCTTTAATGTCTACCTTGGGTTGTTTATATAGGCTTTGGAGATGCTTTACTTGGCTCCTAAGTACCTCTTTCAAGTAGAATTACTATTAGGGTGTTTAAGTAGACTTAGGAGTATGTTTCTTTGGCTTCAAGCATCCAATTTTGAGTGAAATTGCTCATTCCTGCGGCAGGGGCCCCGCCAGGACACGTTTATGTAAGTCATCTTCTAGGCCATATCTCTATTCTGTTGATTGAGGCACAGTCGTGTGTATCGAGGTTCAGGCCGTGCTTTGAGTCTGTCGATTGGGGCACGCCCATGGCATACGTCCGTGCAATTTGGGGCTGGGCCGTGCCTTGATTCTATCATTTTGGGCACGGCCGTGTAAATCACCAGGCACGTTCGTGTGTGGTAAATGGATGATGCATGGCCGTGTGTGACGGAGTTAAGGTCGTGCTCTAGGTAATCGGCAAGGCATGGTCGTGTGGGCTTTGGGCCAGGCCGTGTCGAATTCTTTGGTTGGCCTAATTTAGTCTATTTTTAAGCCCGTTTTATGTTTTTTTTATCCTTAGGTGCTTTCCTGAGTATAAGACATGAAAAGAAAGGATTAATAGGACCTTTTTACATAAATCAAGGATAATTCATCCAAAAGCATACTAAATGTGAGATTAAAATATGTTACTTTTACAGTTTATCAAATACCCCCACACTTAAGCTTCTACTTGTCCTCAAGCAAAATTCTCAACTTACAATTAAAACGAACTTTCCATAATTCATAATTCCTATCGACAATGTCTCATCATAATTCATAGATGATTTATACATGGATAATTCAACTCAAAGAACCTAAAGATTCAATCAAGATAAGTCATACCTTTGTAGTAGTATGAAAACATAGGTGCCTCCCCTTATCTAAATAATTACCCTTGATTCAAAATCGAAAAAGGACTGACATCCTCACTAAAGATTCACTCAAATCACTCAAAGGTGTTTAAGGTTTTCAATAAGGCACTCAAGAGTGAAACCTGAAAAGTTAATCCCATAGGCTTGCCTGAAAATCAAATCTCCACCACTGTATATGAGATGATACACAAATCAAAAGGTCTTTATTAGGGTTGTAACGGGGCTAAGGTAAAAGGTGTGGATAAAGGCTGAATTAGAAGGTTAGAATCGAGATTGAATTGACTAATTACCTAATCTAAAACAATGAACTAAATGTGAATATTTACATCGAATGAAAACTAATAATACCACTATTGATAATTACTATATAATAAAGAATATTTTCATCACTTAAAATTTGATAATACTTTAATATGAGCTTTTTTTTTTATAATTGGAGTTTAAATGCTCTAATATACTACTAATATTGAATAAACTTGGATTTTTTTAAGAACAAACCAAAATATTACATCATAAATAATAAATGTAACTACTGAACTAATATAATTCAGTAATTTAATCAAATCAAACCTCGATTAAAGGGTAGGCAAAAGAACGGGTGATAACAAATACAAAGGGATTTTGGGTAAATATTAGTGGGTGAGTCAATAAAAAGGGTGTCAGGATTCAACGGGGTTCACTAGGGGGTTAATTTGTGAAGGTGGGCTTTTTATGGAGTGAACGGGTTAAAACCTAGGTGCCTTTATCATCTCAGTATATCAAATCATTAATGTGGTCTCGACATGTATAAATGAGGCAGGTTCTAGAATAACAGTTCAAAGTTGACACACTCATAATCAATAAAAAGTGAGCATGAAAAAGAATATGCTCTATAAGGCTCAAAATCTCACAAAAATTATGGGTGTTTTTGACATCAATCCTTATAAATTTCAAATTTCAAGGTAATACTTAAATTTGGTTCAACAACCTATCAATTTTAATTTTTAAAAAGTAGACTTATCATCCTCGATCCTCTAGTATTCTTCAAATTTAATCATCAATGCACAATTATCTATGACTTGATCCAAAACATATCAATAAAAATCATAAATCATTAGAAATTTCACCCTAATTAATAATATGAGAAAAATACTTAAGATCAAGACTAAATTTAGGGTTTTGAGAATTATGCAAAAAGTTAGGCACTATTACCCCCACACTTAAGATGTACATTGCCCTCAATGTACAAAGAAAGATAATGATAATTAGATGCCAAATCAAAAAGATAAGTGGGGAAAGTAATACTCCCTGAAATCTGGATGATCCCTGGCGTCTTTGGTGGCGGCGGTGGTGTTTTCTATGGGCCTGATGGTGTGGCTACCGAAAAGCAATTTGCTAGATGAAGAAATTGGGTAGCCTGTGAAGATATAGCCAAGAGATCTAGAGAAATAATAATAATATACTAATAATATATTTAAAGATTAAGGAAATAAAAAGAAGAAGACTAAGAAGAAAATTGAACTTGAAAGAAAAGACTAATGGACTAAGGAGTCCTTATTGTTGGATGGTTCGTGAGGTGGGTGTGACCTTGAAGGCTGTGGTGCGTGATTCCCAAGCAGCCTTTAGAACCTAAAACCAAGAAACTAGCGGAAGAAAAGTATAGATAAGGAAAATAAAGGAGAAGAGAAAAGAAAAATAGAACCGAAAAGGTTTCGGAGGCCCTTGGCGTGTCAATTAAGTGAAGCTGCCGGCATGAACTCATGTTGAGGTCTCCTCTGAGGAGACGATGCTTTCCTTCTTATGTTTCTTCGACATGATATTTGTGTTGCTCAAGAGTCTTGGACCTTTTCTATGAATAGAGAGAAAAATTTGAAAGAAAAGAGAAAGAAGAAAGAAGATGGGAGAAAGGGGAAGGGCTGTGGGGATTTAAATAAGATTTCAAATCTGACACGTTCCCATGCCCGTGTACCGAGGGTGTGTTGATTCACACGGTCGTATCGCACGGCTGTTTTGTGGAGTGTGTTGTTCTTCCACGCCCGTGTGTCGATTGGCACACCTGTTCCTAAAAGGCCAGGATGTGAGCACGGATGGAATGCACGGGCGTTGTTTACCTGTTCTCAATAAGTCAGTATCGTAGCATGGTCATGAGGCACGACCGTGCTTATTTTTTCGGTGCCCGTGGTGTGGGTGGTTAGATCCGTGACGTTGGGGGGTGGGTAGACTGACTTGCACGGCTCTGCTCGGTCAGTGTGGTGGTTCTGGTGGTCCACACGGTGATAGGCACGACCGTGTGTAAGGCCGTGTGACTTGGAAATTTGTATTTTTGTGTTAGTTTAAATGTTGAGAGAAGAAAGAAGGAAAGAAAAGAAAATAAATTTGAAAGTAAATAGTGTTAGTGCTCGGGTTGCCTCCCGAGAAGCGTTCGTTTATAGTCTTAAGCTAGACTGTCCTTGACTTTGAAAATTTTAGGGAGGTTTAAAGTTTTGAATATTTTCCCTCTTGCTGACAGTTTTATTTTCGTGACAAAGTTTAGGTTAGGAAGTGTTTACCTTGAAATTACTGAATATTGGATTGCTTACCTCGACTTTTTCGTGTGGGAAAATATCGTGTACCTGAAGGAGTATTTCTCGCTTTTTCTTCAGGTCTGCTGAAGTGAGGTGAGGATCGGCTTTGTCTAACAGCACCTGGTCTCCTATTTTAAAGTGATTTGATGTCCCTATGAGCTCTTCTAGTAGTTCCTTTGGTTTTACTTCGTGTGGATCCGACTTTTCTTTGGTGTGTATCTTCTGCTCTTCTAAATTGTCGATCTTACGGTTCTGTTTTCGGTGTGATTCTTCTATGATGACTTAGGGTCTATGAGTTGACTCAGGCTTGATGGATTATGATGTTTCCTGCGATAAAGGTTGAACAATTTGGTTATCTATTGAAATGACTTTCTTACCTTCATCTTCTGTTGTTTTGGCTGAGTTGAGAGCTTGAAGATTGACCGATTCTTCTCCTACACAAAGTATGAGTTCTCCTGTGGCAACATCAATTTTAGTCTTGGCTGTTGCAAGAAAAGGTCTTCCTAAATATAAGGGGATTGAATTATCCTCATCCATGTCTAAAACAACAAAGTCTACTGGGAAAACAAATTTATCGATTTTTACTAGAACATCTTCAAGAATGCCCCTAGGAATTCTAACAGTTTTATCAGCTAGTTGAATACTCATCCTAGTTTGTTTGGGCTTCCCTAGACCTAGTCGTTTAAACAATGCATAAGGCATGACGTTTATACTTGCCTCTAAATCAGGTAACGCATTATCAATAGTTAAACTACCAATTAAACATGGGATCGTAAAACTCCATGGATCTTTTAATTTCTGTGTAGTCTGTTCTGTAGCATTACTGAGCATGTTGCGTTGAGTTCCACATGGTGCTCTTCATCTATTTTGCGTTTGTTCGTCAAGAGCTGTCTTAAAAATCTCCTTGAGTCGGGTATCTGAAAAAGAGCTTCAAGAAGAGGTAAGTTAATTTGTAATTTCTTTAAAAGTTTTAGAAACTTACCAAATTGTTCCTCAGAATCATCTTTTTTCAATGCTTCGGGATAAGGTATGCGAGGTTGGTACTCTTTGATTACCGGTTTTGGCTTTTCATAAGCTACCTCTATTTTACCTTTTTCTTCCCTAGTTTCTTGTGCTGATGTGGGACTGTCTACCTCTGTACCCTCTTGAGATGTGATGGATTGGATCTATTCTTTTGGGTTTATTTCTGTGTTGCTTGGTAGACGTCCTTGTTGACGTTCAAAAATCAGTTTTGTGAGATGTCCCACTGACCTACTAAGTTCTCCAACTTGATTCTCGATCCCTTTGATTGATTTTTGTTGTTCATCAAGTGTTGTTTCAGTCTTTTGGAGAATAGAACCTGTAGCTGCCATGAATTTTTTCAGCATCTCTTCAAGGTTTGATTTATTTTCTGGTGGATAGGGCTAATTTTGGAAATTTGGAGGAGGTTTCTACCTTTGATTTCCTTGATTTCCTTGTCCTCCCCACAAAAAAATTTGGGTGGTTCCTCCAACCTACGTTATAAGTGTTACTAAAAGGATTATTAGATCAGAAATTGTGACCTATATAGTTTGTTTGCTCGTTTTCTGTGCCCAGTTGGCAGGGTGGGTACTCAAAATTCGCCATATTCCCACTTGCTTCGAATTGCATTACTGGATGTACCTGCGAAGAACATAAATTATCAAGCTTTTTATTCATTAACTCCATCTACGTTGACAGCATTGTCATTGCATCTATGTTAAAAACTCCGGCTGATTTTGTCGGTTTAGCCCTTGGAATTTGCCATTGATAGGTGTTCAACGACATCTCCTCAATAAAATTGTAAGCCGCTTCAGGAGTTTTGTTATTCAAAGTTCCACCGGCTGATGAATCAATCATTTGCCTAGTTGAAGAATTCACACCGTTGTAAAAAGTTTGGACTTGAAGCCAAAAAGGTAATCCATGGTGTGGACATCTTCTTAGGAGGTCCTTGTATCTCTCACATGCATCATATAATGTTTCTACATCATTCTGCAGAAAAGAAGATATGTCATTCCTAAATTTGGCCGTTTCGGCTGGTGGAAAATATTTTAAAAGAAATTTTTCGGTCATTTGATCCCATGTGGTGATTAACCCTCGTGGTAACGAGTTCAACCACTGCTTTGCTTTATTCCTTAATGAAAAAGGGAATAACCAAAGATGTATGGCATCATCAGAAACGCCATTTATTTTGAAGGTATCACAGAATTCTAAAAAATTTGATATATGAGTATTTGGATCTTCATCCTGCAAACCATCAAATTGAACAAACTGTTGAATCATTTGTATTGTGTTAGGCTTTAATTCAAAATTATTAGCAGCTATAGCAGGCCTGACAATACTAGATTCTGCTCCTGTCAAATTAGGTTTAGCATAATCATACATAGTACGCAGAGCATTCTGTTCTTGCACATTTGGTAATGGATTGTTTTTGTCCATTCTTTTAGTAGGATTGGATCTTTCTTGTTGTTCTTCTCTTTGGTTGTCTAGAGCTCGTCTAATTTCTCGACGATTTCTTCGAGCGGTAGCCTCAATGTCACTTTCGCATTCTAATGGTCCTCTTGGGTTTCTTCTAGTCATAAACTAGAGGTACCTTGCAAGTCAAGAAAGAAAGAAAGAGAATTAGTAAAAATAAAAATTTAATCTAAAAAAATAATAACAGAATAATAGATAAAGTAATAGAAATAGAGCTTTTTTAATATTTTAGTGTCCCCGACAACAGCACCAAAAACTTGATCGTGTCAAACAGTCGAGTTTTAATATTTATAAAAAGAATGATCGAACCTGTAGACTCACTATGACAATGATAGACGCAAGTGCACCTATCGAAGAGTAGTATAGTTTAGGCAAGAATATCTTATCGAACCCAAGGGAACCTAAAAGTACTACTACTCACTTTCTTTCTATTATTTAGCCTAAAATATGGAGTGATTGGTTTATTAAACTAATGTAAAACTTAAATTAAATGCAAAGACAAAAGAATGAATGGGAAAAAGACTTTAGGAAAACTCAATTGATGAAGAAAATACCCTCAGGAAGAATCCACCTATGACTTCACTTATTAGTTATTCCCCAAACCATATGATTTCTTTACTTAGCTTGATCCGTGAGACTCCCTAACCTATACTAAACCCTCTCTCGAGGTGAATAATGTCTAACCTTAGGTTAATTAGTGGAACTCTTGTTCTCTTATAATAACCCCCTAAGGAAGCAGGAAATCGATCAATGGATTCCCATATTAGGTTTTACCCTACCCCGGCAAAATCTCGTAACCCTATCTCTAGGCGCTCGATCAACTCCGCTCAATTATGCTAGATCTACTCTTAGGTAGGGTCTATTCCTCCTCCACCTAAGCACATCAGATTAAATTAAGCAACATAATTAAGAACAAACCAAGTACTTATCATATTATTTAGAAATCAAATAACAAAATCCGTCATAGGTTTCATCCCCTTCAGGTATCTGAAGGGTTTAGTTCATAACTAAATAAGAAAACATCTCAAGAGAAAAGATAAAACAAAACATAAGAAATCCCTAAAACCCCCTGAAGGAATTGAAGGAGAGATCCTCCGTCTTAAATAGAGTTCTGGCTTCTTGGGATGGATCAACTGGCTATCTTTAAGTGCTTCCTTAAAAGATGAAAGCTTCAGCAAAAGCCTCTGCAATGTCTGCCTTGGGTTGTTTATATAAGCTTTGGAGATGCTTTACTTGGATCCTAGGCACCCCTTTCTAATAGAATTACTATAAGGGTGTTTAAGTAGACTTGGGAGTATGTTTCTTTGGCTTCAAGCATACAATTTCGAGTGAAATTGCCCATTCCCGCGGTAGGGGCACGGCTAGGGCATGCCCGTGTAAGTCATCTTCTAGGCCGTGTCTCTATTCTGTTGATTGAGGTACGGCTGTGTGTATCGGGGTTCAAGCCGTGCTTCGAGTCTATCAATTGGGGCATGCCCATGGCATACGCCCTTGCAATTTGGGGTTGGGTCGTGCCTTGATTCTGTCATTTTGGGCACGGCCGTGTAAATCACCAGGCACGTCCATGTGTGGTAAATGGATGATGCATGGCTGTGTGTGACAGAGTTGAGGCCGTGCTCTAGGTAATCGGCGAGGCACGGTCGTGTGGGCTTTGGGCCAGGCCGTGTCAAATTCTTGGGTTGGCCTAATTTAGTCCATTTTTAAGCCTGTTTTTCGTTCTTTTTATCCTTAGGTGTTTTCCTGAGTATAAGACATGAAAAGAAAGGATTAAGAGCACCTTTTTACATAAATCAAGGATAATTCATCCAAAAGCATACTAAATATGGGATTAAAATATGTTACTTTTACGGTTTATCAACTACCACTGACATTCTTTACATTCTTTGATGATCGACCTCTCGCATGTGCATTATCAGATCTTAGATTCTGAACAGTCTATGGCTCAACAGTCTCAGGACAATCTCGGATAAAATGATCAAGCGATCCACATCTGACGCAAGCTTTGTCGTTTAATCTACAGCTTCCCGGGTGTCTTTTTCCACAATGCTTACATTCAGGTCGGTCAGTCCGAACATTACCAACATTGGCCACTGAAGCTACAGGAGCTTTGGAACTCACTTGCGATCTAGCTCGATTTCTATTTGAGTGCCCCACATTGTCTCTGGAATGACCTTGATTATCTCGGAATCCTTTCGGAGTAGACTGAAATGATTTACTCTGAAATCTCTTTTTCATATCACGAGCTTTAGACTCAGGTTTTCTTTTATCCTTCCCAAGTGTCTCAGCTTTGCAAGCTCGGTCAACGAGTACAACGAACTCTTTTATTTCTAAAATCCCCACTAGCAAAGGAATATCTTCATTCAGACCATCTTCGAATCTTTTGCACATTATAGCTTCAGATGATACGCATTCATGAGCGTACTGACTCAACCTGACAAATTCCTGTTCATGTTCTGTAACAGTCATACGGCCTTGCTTTAGTTCCAGAAATTCTTTTTGTTTCTGATCAATGAATCTCTCACTGATATATTTCTTCCTGAACTCAGTTTGAAAGAAATCCCATGTAACTCGTTCTCTCGAAACAACAGAAATCAAAGTTTTACACCATTGATATGCTGCATCTCAAAGTAACGATACAACACACTTTATGCATTCTTCCGGAGTCAGAGACATCTCATCAAATACCTGAATAGTACTTTCAATCTAGAATTCAGCTTTTTCAGCATCATCATTATTGGTAGCTCGAAACTCTTCAGCCCCATACTTACGGATCTTGCAACCGGAGGCTTATTTAACAGATTCGGATACACAAATGGTGGCACAACTGTAGTCTGAGGGGGATTAACCAGGGGTGGGGGTTGTGAAATAGTCCGGTTATTCTTTACGAACTGAGTGAACCACTCACTCTTGTTTAGCTTCTCCCTCCTAACCGCTCGTAGCCAGTCTCAAATCAGAAGGCTTTGTCCCTTGCACAGGAGCAGGAGCATTACTTTATACGTCATCAGCTACGGCTCTTTCGGGATCCATTGCTATACAGAAATTGCATTTTACACGTCCGGATTCATCACACTATCATAGTTCATAAATATGGCATGTATAGCTAGACTCTAACACGCTACGTTAGTCTAAGAATTGACTAAACTGTAGCTCTGATACCAATAAAATGTAACACTCTTAACCCAAAAATCATCACCAGAATAGGGTTAAAAGGCATTATCGAACAATAGGATCATTTCACATCACATTCACGACACAATGTCAATCATCATCAATCTCATTTGAATTCAAACATAGAGTCCCTTAAATGAGTCATTAAGACCCTAAGCATGCTTATAAACCGAGTCGGGAGTAAACCGAAACACATAAGTAATTTTATAAAAATTTAAAACTTTTCTAACATACAGGGGACACACGGTCGTGGGGGTAGGTCGTGCCTCACCCACGGCTACTTGACACTCCCGTGCGTCCTTCCCGTGTTAGTATACTGCCAAAATCAACACGGTCACCAAGCCGTGTGCTAAGGCCGTGTACTACTAGATCACATACTGCCATTTCTCACACAGCCATCAAGCACACCCGTGTCGAGGCCGTGTGCAATTTAAGCCACATTCTCGCTAATTTACCCACGGTCTTAGGCACGCATGGTGTGCCTCAACCGTGTGACATTATAGCCATTTACAAGGCCAATATGCCACCCACTTAGGGTCTTCCTACAAGCAATATATACCAAAACATAATATGCATATATGGCAACCAAAACGTATCAAATGGTTCACTTCATCCATACATTCAATACCAATTCCATTCATACCAAATTACAAACTAAATCCTGCATCATTTCAAACATGTATCATCCATTTTCTTAACCAAAACTTAACCATTTCATATGCATCAAAACATACTAAATATCTGCTTCATAACTCATTCATTCAAACATTTATCAACTCAAAAACTTGCCAATACACATGGCCATGCTCACTTCATAAACATATACACCTATCTAGCCTATACATGTCGTAATTAGCCATATACATTTTCAAAAAGGTACCAAAATAAGTTTAGTAGTATGATGACGATCCTTGACAATCCCGAGCCTTCAGTAGCTTCAACGACCTATAAAAAAGAGAAAATACACACACAGAGTAAGCTTTTCGAAAGCTTAGTAAGTCATATACAAATAAACTTGGAATAAGAAGTATATATGCAATTTGATACATTTGCACATCTCATTCACTTAACAATTTATCATATATATGCTTGATTCATACTTATGACTACATTTGTCACATTTATCCATTCAAAACTTATTTGAAACACATAGCTCATTATAATCTTTCTTGCATCTCATTCACATTATCCTATTCAAACATACTTTTCTTCAAATCAAAGTCATATGCATACTTACCATTCATGCATACTCAATGCACATTCAACGCACCTGAATCGGATATTCATTCACTTAATTGATCATAGCTCGGATATACCATTTGTATTGCAGACTTCCCCGTTTAACCCTTAGGAACCTAGTAGGATACTCAGAAACCTCGGAATAGCAGTACAATGCCAACGTCCCAGACGAGGTCTTACATGCACTCGTATATCGATGCCGCTGTCCCAGACATGGTCTTACACATAAAACTCATATCGATGCCAACGTCCCAGACGTGGTCTTACACAAGGTCACAATTCAACGCCAACATATCGGACGTGGTCTTACATGATGAAACAGAACAGATACCTATGTCATGACATAGCTAATCCTATCTATTCCTAGGTTTATACAGGACTTCTCAGCTTTATCCCTATATCGAACTTATTTCAGAATTCACGCACTTAGCATCTCATACTCATTCATTTTCATTGATAGAAATATGAATACATAAATTCAATTCAATACAGATAACTTTATTTGCATTGTGACTTACCTCGGATTTGGTTTATCAAACGGAAATGACTACTCGGTTATTTTTGCTTTCCCGCGATCTAAGTCTGTTTTCCTCGGATCTTGATGTAAACATATTCAGAATTTATCCTTTTATTCACTATTTCATCCAATTAAATCCAAACAATATATTTAGGGCTATTTGTAACTTAGCCCTCACATTTGCACATTTTATCAATTTAGTCCATTTTACTCAAAACATCAAATTTCACAAGATCAATGCATACACAAGCTTAGCCGAATACATATACATCACATACAAGCCCACATTTTTCATCAAACTTGCAATTTAATCCTTTAAATCATTCACATTGTCCTATTCAAACATACTTTTCTTCAAATCAAAATCATATGCATACTTACCATTCATGCATACTCAATGCACATTCAACGCACCTGAATCGGATATTCATTCACTTAATTGATCATAGCTTGGATATACCATTTGTATTGCAGACTTCCCCGTTGAACCCTTAGGAACCTAGTAGGATACTCAGAAACCTCGGAATAGCAGTACAATGCCAACGTCCCAGACGAGGTCTTACATGCACTCGTATATCGATGCCGCTGTCCCAGACATGGTCTTACACGTAAAACTCATGTCGATGCCAGCGTCCCAGATGTGGTCTTACACAAGGTCACAATTCAACGCCAACATACCGGACGTGGTCTTACATGATGAAACATAACAGATACCTATGTCATGACATAGCTAATCCTATCTATTCCTAGGTTCATACAGGACTTCTCGGCTTTATCACTATATCAAACTTATTTCAGAATTCACGCACTTAGCATCTCATACTCATTCATTTTCATTGATAGAAATATGAATACATAAATTCAATTCAATACAGATAACTTTATTTGCATTGTGACTTACCTCGGATTTGGTTTATCAAACGGAAATGACTACTCGGTTATTTTTGCTTCCCCGCGATCTAAGTCTGTTTTCCTCGAATCTTGATGTAAACATATTCAGAATTTATCCTTTTATTCACTATTTCATCCAATTAAATCCAAACAGTATATTTAGGGCTATTTGTAACTTAGCCCTCACATTTGCACATTTTATCAATTTAGTCCATTTTACTCAAAACATCAAATTTCACAAGATCAATGCATACACAAGCTTAGTCGAATACATATACATCACATACAAGCCCACATTTTTCATCAAACTTGCAATTTAATCCTTTAATTTACCATTTTCATAATTTAGCCCTATTTATATAAATTCATCAAAACTTCAAGAACATAACATTTTCATTTAGCTCAAATCTTTCATATATCATCCTCAAACATCACAAAGCTTGTAAAATCATCAATGGCATATTTCACATACATCATCAAAACACAAAATTGAAACATGGGTTGGATAGCACTTGAAGCAACGATTACAAAAACGTAAAAATTATCAACAATCGAAGTCAAAACTTACCTTAATCTTGCTTAAATCTACCCGAAACATCCAAAGCTCAAAACCCTTTCTTTTCTTTCTAATTTCGGAGGAACAAGATGATGATAATGGCCATTATCATGTTTTTGTTTTATCAATTTTTACATAATTATCTATTTACAAAACTAACCTTTAATAAAACATATAGATAACATATAAACCAAGGTCATTATAGACCATATGCCATCCACTATCCAAAACTTGGGCTTATTTTCCACATAAGGCCTCCCTCTTACAAAGACACATCAAATAGATACTTTATCAAAGAGCATGCTAAAGTTAAACTTTATGCGATTTAGTCCTTTTGTCAAATTAAACGCATAGACGAACAAATCAACTTACTAAAATTTACCACATGCTTAGTCACATATCAACGGCATAGGAATATAATATTAAAATATTATACGGACTCATATTTGTGGTCTCGAAACTACTGTTTCGACTAGGGTATAAACCGAACTGTTACAGCTTGAGTTACCCTCAGAGTTGAATCGAATACATGATGTATTCCATGTTTCGATGCTGAGGCGCTACCATTCTAATCCTTCTCATGTGGTGCTGATGGAAGAAATTGGGATAAGTCCTTATCTGTCTTTTGAAGAAGAACTGGTGTAGATTTTGGCTCGTGATGTTAAAGTATTGAGAAGGAAATCTGTTCCGTTGGTCAAAGTATTATGGCGTAATCACAGTTCAGAAGAAGCCACGCGAGAGCCTGAGGAGGCAATTCGATAGCAATACCTTACCTCTTTTGATCAAGTAAATTTCGAGGCCAAAATTTCTTTTAGGGGGTAGAACTGTAACATCCTAAAATTAGGGGTCTGGCATTTTTGCACTATTCCATGTGTTGAGATTATTATTTGGATATGTTTTAGGGTCTTGGGAAGGCTCGGGTTCGAGCCTAAGCCCAGGTGAAATTTTGGTCTTTGGGCACTTTAGTGGGAAATGTTAGTGGAAGTAGGACTTAAGGTTTAATTGGATGTGTTTGCTAGCACAAGCAAGATAGTGGTGGTGGCGACGCATGTGAAAGAAAGGAGATGGGGTTCGAATCCCACATGCAGCATATTAGAGTTTTATTTTGTGCTCAAGGAGGAGAAGAGGTGGAGTTGGAGTTGAACTCTACATGGTGGATGGGAGACTTGGCCAAATTGTTTGAATGGGAGCTGGAGAGAAAAGGGGGAGGAAAATAAGGAGAGGATCAAGGGATTTGGATGAGAGGTGGTAGTGGTCGAATGTGGGAGTATTTTGGGGAAGGAAAAATGGCTAAGGGGGTGGTGTATTGGCACTTTTGGCTAGTGTAGAGTAGTGCCAAATTTCTTTAGTTCTCCTTAGCATTTTTTTCATTTTGGTTACTTCTTTTCCTTCTAAGCATTTTGGGTCTTTGTGTTTTCAATTCCCCCTACTGTAACCTTAATTTCACTCACTCTTTCCTTCTCAAGTGCTTTCCAAACTCTCTTATCTTCTAATTGTTGTGTAAACATTTGTTGGCCGAATTCTTATTTTGACATTTTCTTCTAGTAGCCAAACTCTGTTTCTCCTTCTCTTCTTCCCCATTAGCCGAATCTCTTTTCTTCTCCCATTTGAATTGGTTTCTCTTTGCTTATGTTAATAGCAGAACATTAGTAGCCAGAAGTTAGGTGTTCTTTTGATCGTCGAACCTACCTTGTTTATTCGATTCATCTGGGATCACAAGGTAATGATTTTTCTCTCTTTCTTTTCTCATATTTTCTTTATCTTCTCTCCTCACTAAAGCCAAAACACTCACCTTTTATTTTTATTTTAATCGTTGTGAGCCTCTCTTGTTTTCTTTTGGTAAGGGTCGAATTCTCTAAGGTGCAAAATCGTATCGCGTGGGTTCAAACCGCTTGAAATGGTCATACATGAGTGAAATAGTGGGAATTGAATGTTGTTATAGTTGAGAATATGATTCGACTAGGCTTGAAATGCAAGAAAGTTGAATGAAAATCATTTTACGAGCCTAGGGGCAAAAGTGTAATTATAATAAAGTTTAGGGGTAAAAATGTAATTTTTGCTAAAGTATGAAATATGAGTCAATTTAGTCAATGTAAGTATTAAACAAGATAAATTGTTATTATAGATTAAGAAACGCAAAGCTCGAATCGTAACTGAGGCAAGAACAAAGTTGTGGACAAAACTGCACATCTACACACATTTTGGAGTACCGAGGTAAGTTGGTATGAATTTAAGGTTTCACATGTATTATCATTAAATTACTTACTATGCTATTTAATGTACATTATTTTCATGAAGAAGATTACTAATGCCTTAATAAGGAAATCAATGAGAACAAGTAAATAGAAGTCCCGGTTGATGTCTTGGAATAACGAGGATACCTATGTCATAACATGAGACAAGGAAAGCACGTGTAAGACCATGTTTGGGATATGGCATCGACACCAAGGAATGTAGGTCCCGTGTAAGACCATGTCTAGGACATGGTACCAGCATCGAATAAGGAAGGTCTCGTATAAGACCATGTCTGAGACGTGGCATCGACACCATTTAAGGAAGGTCTCGTGTAAGACCATGTCTAGGACATGGCATCGACACGATTTAAAGAAGGTCTCGTGTAAGACCATGTTTGGGACATGGCATCGACACCATTTAAGGAATGTCTCGTGTAAGTCCATGTCTGATGCATGGCACCGACACCATTTAAGAAAGGCCTCGTATAATTCTATGTCTAGTACATGGCATCAAAATCAAGCTAAGGAAGCCCGTGTAAAATCATATCTGGAATATGGCATCGGCACTAAGAGGCGATCCCATGTAAGACTATATTTGGGATATGGCATTGGCATCGAGACACATGTTTGATGAGATGGAGTATCCTTTGGTATTCTGAGTAATTCAATGGGAAAAAGAGTCAAGTATGAAAGAGTTAATAAGAAAGCTAAGCAAGTAAAGATAGTAATAAACTAAGTTATTCAAGGTTGATAAAGAGTTTATTTAATCTAAAAAAGATGACGAGATGAGTTCATGTTTACATTAGCGAATGTGTTAATCTATGTGACTAAATGATACAGGTACCATGATTAAAAATACAAGCATGAAATCATTATGTAAAATGTAATGAGTAAAGAGTAAGTATGAGTAAGTAAGTTCAAGCACTTGAGATTTGTGTTGTTTTGTTCATGATGGATGAGTATATTATGAACAATATGTTGTTATATGAGTTTCATACAAACTTACTAAGATATATGCTTACTCCTCTCTTTTCTTTCTTCCTTGTAGTATCTCTAAGGTAACTCGGGGACCAAAGACGTCGGAGCTCGGATCACACTATGAATCATTATTTTGGTATAGCCAAGTTGTTTTATTATAAGCATGGCATGTATAAAGATTATGTCATTTTGAGTTGTATCATATTGGGAGCCAAAGGGTTGGCTATTAAGATTACTATCCTTTTTGTATATGGCCAAAGAGATTGGCCAATATTTGTTATGTTCTATATATTAGTGATGATGAGTTTTTTTTATGAATTCTATAAGTGATGTTTTAGGAATTGTTCATAGTACATGAATGCTACATTATGTATTACTTGAGTTGGTATAAGTGTGTTTATGTTTTAGGGTGGCAATTGGCTTGGAAAATATCCTCTAAGTGTCCACACAGGTAGACACACGGGCGTGTGTCCCCTGCACTAATTTATGAGAATACGATTCGTCACACGGGCCAGCACACGGGCGTATGCCCTGGCCGTGTGCTATTAAGGGTATGATGACGTCATAAATAGAGAGCTCCACGGGCAAAGGACAAGAACGTGCCTATGCCGTGTAAAGGACAAGGGTTGTAGATACGGGCGTGTGCTTAGTCGTGTGAAATAAATTAGTGTCGACCATGGGTGGAGAACACAGGCATGTCTTAAGGGCACATGGGCGTGTCCCTTGGACAACATCGGTGTGTGGCCCCTGTCTAGGCAAAAATCTTCAAAAAGTACGAAAGTTTACGGTTGAACTTCAAAATCTTTTGGATGGGTGTTTAAGGCCTCGTGGGCCCATAAAATACATGTTAGGATTAAGAAGGGAAAGTTTTAAGTCGGAACAAAATCTTAAAACCCAATAATACATGTTCAAGTAAGGTTAAGTATGGTAATGTCTCGTACCCTGTCCCGACGTCGGACACGAGTAAGGGGTGTTACATTTAGTGGTATCAGAGCTACAATTTAGTCGATTCTTGGGCAAACGTAGTGTAAGTTTCAGTCTAGCTATACATGACATACATAAGAGTATTTATATAATGATAGTGTGACAACTCCCGACGATTTAAATTGTGTTTTCATATAGAAAATGGATCCTGAAAGAGCTGTGGCAGATGATGTAGAATGTAATGCGCCAGCTCTCGCTGAAGGGACAGTGCCAAATGAGAATGAGAACAGACCCACGAATGTAAGTCAGAGAGGAGGAGAAAAGGCTAGGGAAGCCTTCCTCCATATTATGAATGCTTGGTATACGGAGTTCGTTCGCACGAGCCCGAATGCACCACCCCCTCTAGCCCCTCCTATTCCTCAACCTACCCCGTAGCCCCTCAAGTGGTAGAAGTGGTAAGAAGAAAAAAGCCTCCGGTAGACAGAATCTGGAAGTAAGGAGCTAAGGAATTTCGGGCTAGTAAAGATGATGATCCAGAAAGGGCGGAGTTCTGGATTGAAAATACCATCAAGGTATTTGACAAGCTATCGTGACACCTGAAGAGTGCATGAAGTGTATAGTCTCTCTTTTAAGAGATTCTGTGTATCAATGGTGGAACATCTTTGTGTCAGTTGTACCAAAGGAAAGGATTACATAGGATTTTTTCCAAGAAGAATTCAGGAAGAAGTATATTAGTCATAGGCTCATCGACCAGAAAAGAAATGAATTCTTGGAATTGAAGCAAGGTAAGATGACAGTGACTGAGTATGAGCGTGAGTTTGTGAGGCTCAGCAAATACACTCGAGAGTGTGTATCCACAAAGGCTATTATGTGTAAGAGATTTTAAGATGAACTAAATGAAGACATTAAGTTGTCTGTTGGTGTCCTCGAGTTGAAAGAATTTGTTGTGCTAGTAGACCGGACTTGTAAAGTCGAATAATTGGTTAAAGAGAAAAGAAAAGTTGAGATGGAGTCTCGTGACTCAAAAAAGAGACAGTTGGGTAAGTCATTTCAGTCCTCGTCCAAGAAGTTTAGAGATTTTTCTACCCGATCAGCTACTTCGGCCAAGTTTGCAAGCAGAACCAAGAATAAACAGTATGCGGGAAATAAGGCTCAAACCACCTCAATCGTTAGTGTTGGGGATATTCAATCTAATAGACCGGAATGCCCACAGTGCGGCAGACGTCACTCTGGTAAGTGTCATGCACATGAGAGTGTTTGCTTTAAGTGCGGTTCCCAAGATCATTTTATCAAAGAATGTCTCAAAATGGTTGAGAAAGAGAAGGTTCAGAGTGCAAGATCAAGAAGCACTAATAGAGGAAAGAAACAAAGGAACCCAAGAAGTGGGGCCAGTAGTAAGGGTACACCCCGAGGGCAGGCTGCAAGATCCAAAGGTAGAGCACCTGCAAGGACTTACGCCATTCGACTCGCGAAGAAGCGTCATCTCCTGATGTAATTACGGGTACATTTTCTCTTCATGACACTAATATTGTTGCTTTAATTTATCCGAGGTCTACCCGTTCATATATTTGCATAAAATTAGCATCTAGCATGAGCATTCCTATTGAGTCTACATAATTTATGATAAAAGTGTCCAATCCACTAGGCAAAAGTGTATTAGTAGATAAAGTATGCAAAGATTGCCCATTGATGATTAGAGGTCATTATTTTAAGGCAAACCTCATGTTATTGCCATTTGATGAATTTGAAATTATTCTTGGTATGGATTGATTAACCACTCATGATATGACAGTAAATTGTGGAAATAAATATATTGAGTTGAGATGTAAAAATGGGGACACTCTTCGTGTTGAATCGGATGAACAAGACAAATTACCGGTAGTGATCTCTCACATGTCAGCTCAGAGGTATTTAAGAAAAGGTTATGAGGCGTATCTTGCCTTTTTGATGAATGCCAAAGAAATCGAGTTAAAGATTGAATCAGTACCAATACTATGTGAGTACCCAAATGTCTTTCCTGAGGAATTGCCAAGATTGCCTCTGGTTAGAAAGGTTGAATTTGGTATCGAGTTAGCTCTCGATACTATACCGATATCGATTGCTCCTTACAGGATGGCTCCAACTGAGTTGAAGGAATTGAAGGCACAGGTGCAAGAGTTGACGGACAAAGGCTTTGCTAGACCGAGTTGTTCTCCATAGGGTGCTCCGGTATTATTTGTGAAAAAGAAAGATGGCTCTATGAGATTGTGCATAGATTACCGATAGCTTAATAAAGTAACAGTGAAGAACAAGTACCATTTCCAAGGATTGACGATTTGTTTGATCAATTGAAGGGAGCCAATGTGTTCTCCAAGATAGACTTGAGGCCGGGATACTATCAGTTGAGAGTAAAAGACTCAGATGTGTCGAACACTGCATTTCGGACGAGGTGTGGGCACTATGAATTTTTAATCATACCTTTTGGTTTAACTAATGCCCCAGCGGTGTTTATGGATCAAATGAACCATATCTTTCAGCCATACCTAGATAAGTTTGTGGTTGTTTTTATTGATGATATATTGATATATTCTCGAGATGAGCCTGAGCATGTTGAGCACTCAAGGACAATTTTACATATTCTACGAGAAAATCAGTTGTACGCCAAGTTCAAGAAAAGTGATTTTTGGCTCAAGGAAGTTGGATTTTTGGGACACATTGTCTCGGGAGATGGAGTCCGAGTTGACCCAAGTAAGATCTCAGCCATTGTTGATTGGAAACCCCCAAAAAATGTATCAGAAGTTAGAAGTTTTTTGGGCCTAGCTGGCTACTGTAGACGGTTCGTAAAGGGTTTTTCCATGATAGCGACTCCAATGACGAAACTATTATAGAAAAAATGTAAAGTTTGAATGGACGAAAAAGTGCCAACAGAGTTTTGAGAAATTAAAAGCAATGTTGACAGAGGCTTCAATTCTAATACAACCTGAGTCGGGAAAAGAATTTTTTATCTACAACGATGCATCCTTAAACAGATTGGGCTATGTACTTATGCAAGAAGGCAAGGTGATAGCGTATGCCTCTAGACTGCTAAAGCCATATGAGAAGAATTACCAGACGCATGATTTAGAGTTCCTGCTATTGTTTTTACATTAAATATTTGGAGACACCATTTGTATGGTGAAAAATGTTAGATATTCACCTATCATAAAAGTTTAAAGTATTTGATGACTCAAAAGGAATTGAATTTAAGGCTACGGAGATGGTTAGAGTTGATAATAGATTATGAGTTAGTCATTTATTACCACTCGGGAAAGGCGAATGTAGTCGCCGATGCCTTGAGTAAGAAATCCCTATTTGCCTTAAGGTCTATGAATACACAGGTGAGTTTGTCTGATGATGGTTCCATTCTAGCTGAGTTGAGGGCTAGACCGATGTTCCTCCAAAAGATTTATGAGACACAGAAAGATGACAGCAAATTGCAAGCCAAAATAGTTCAATGCGAATCAGGTATTGAGTCTGATTTTTGGATTGATTCAGATGGATGTTTGATGTTCAAGGATAGAGTTTGCTTACTGAGAAATGATGAGCTCATTCGTAAAGTTTTGCATGAGGCACGTAGCAGATGCTTATCTGTACATCTGGCTAGCACCAAAATGTATAATGATTAGAAGAAATGGTACTGGTGGTCGAGTATGAAAAAAGATATTTTTGAATTTGTTTCAAAATGCTTGATTTGTCAGCAAGTAAAGGCCGAACACCAAGTACCTTTGGGTTTGCTTCAACCTATTATGGTACTCGAGTGGAAGTGAGACCGAGTTACCATGGATTTTGTAACAGGTTTTTCGTCAACACCGAGTAAGAAAGATGATGTATGGGTTGTAGTCGATAGACTTATGAAGTTAGCCCATTTCATACCGATACGAGTTAACTGCTCACTTGATAAGTTGGAAAACTTGTACATTTCAGAAATAGTAAGGCTTAATGGAGTGCCATTATCAATTATATCGGGTAGAGATCCTAGGTTTACATCCAGATTTTGGAAAAAGTTGCAAGAGGCCTTGGGCACAAAGTTGAGTTTTAGTACAGCTTTTCACCCCCAAACCGACAGACAGTAAGAGAAAGTATTACAAATACTTGAAGATATGCTACGGTGTTGTATTCTTGAGTTTCAGGGAAGCGGGGAGAAATACTTACCTTTGTTAGAATTCGCCTATAATAACAATTTTCAGTCAATTTTGAAAATGGCGCCTTATGAGGCTTTATATGGGCGTAAGTGTTGAACGCCTTTATATTGGACTGAGCTTAAGGAAAACCAGATTCACGGGGTTAACTTGGTTAGAGAAACCAAAGAAAAGGTAAAGGTGATTCGAGATTGTTTAAAAGTTGCTTCTGATAAAAAAAAAATCCTACTCGAATTTAAAAAGAAAAGAGATTGAGTATCAAGTTGGTGATAGAGTATTCTTAACAGTGTCGCCATGGAGAAAAGTTATTAGATTCAGACGGAAAGGTAACTTGAGTCCATGTTTTATCAGACCATATGAGATCACCAAGAGGATAGGGCCTATAGCCTATCGATTGGCTTTGCTGTCTGAGTTAGAAAAGATTCATGATGTATTTCATGTGTTTATGTTACGATGCTACCGATCAGACCCCTCGCATGTGATTACACCGACAGAGGTTGAGATACAACCCGACATGACTTATGGTGAGTAACCAGTTAAGATTCTAGCCCGGGAAGTTAAGCAATTAAGGAATAAAAGTATAGCTCTCGTGAAAGTCTTATGGTAGGCACATGGGGTAGAAGAGGCTACATGGAAGCCCGAGGAGGCTATGAGGAATCAGTACCCAAACCTTTTTACCGGTAAGATTTTTGGGGACAAAAATCCCTAAGGGGGAGAATTGTAACAGCCCGATTTAGGGCCTAATCGAAATAGTGGTGCGAGACCATAAATCCGAAGAAGAAATATGTGTTTAAATGATTTTATAAGGCTTATGAGGTATTTGCATGATTGTGTGAAAATTTCATGAAGGAATTTTATTAATTAGTGAATAAATTATCCATTAGGACTAAATTGCAAGGATTAAAAAGTATGAGATTCTAGAAGGTTTAAGTATGAAATAGAAATATAAAAATTATTAGAGGTCCTTATTTAACAATTAGACCATTATATGTTGAGATGGAAAAAAATGGACATAGGAAGGAAAAATCTCAAGAAATAATCATTAAGGGCATTTTTATCATTTGGTAAATTAAAAAATTAAAAGGGAAAAGAAGTTAAAATTAGTATCCAACTTCCTCCCCCTTCGCTGAAAATCACAAAGAAGACATAGCTCGGGTTTCTTCATCTTCCAAGTTTGATAGTAAGTGTATCCTAGCCCTATTTTTAATGTTCTTTGTATTTTTGAGATCCTCGTAGCTCGGTTTAGCTATTTCTAGCTATATTTTGAGCTAGGGATTATGTTCAAAAATTTTCCCATGTATGGCATGCATGTATTTTGATGTTTTATGGAAGAATATGAAAGTTTGATGTATGATAAACACATTTTTCTAAGTGATTTTCATGAAAAATGCATAAAAGGACCAAATTGTAAAAGTTGTAGAAATGGTCATACATGAGTGAAATAGTGGGAATTGAAGGTTTTTATAGTTGAGAATATGATTCTACTAGGCTTGAAATGCAAGAAAGTTGAATGAAAATCATTTTACGAGCCTAGGGACAAAAGTGTAATTATGATAATGCTTAGGGGTAAAAATGTAATTTTTACAAAAGTATGAAATATGAGTCAATTTAGTCAATGTAAGTATTAACAAGCTAAATTGTTATTATAGATCAAGAAACACGAAGCCCAAATCGTAACCGAGGCAAGAACAAAGTTGTGGACTAAACTGCACATCTATACACATTTTGGAGTACCGAGTTAAGTTTGTATGAATTTAAGGTTTCACATGTATTATCATTAAATTACTTACTATGTTATTTAATGTACATTATTTTCATGAAGATGATTAATAATTCCTTAATAAGGAAATCAATGAGAACAAGTAAACGGAAGTACCGATTGAAGTCTTGGAATAACGAGGATACCTATGCCATAACATGAGACAAGGAAAGCCCGTGTAAGACCATGTCTGGGACATGGCATCGACACCAAGGAATGTAGGTACCGTGTAAGACCATGTCTAGGACATGGCAACGGTACCGAACGTAGATTCTGTGTAAGACCATGTATGGGACATGGCATCAGCATCGAATAAGGAAGGTCTCGTGTAAGACCATGTTTGGAACATGGCATCGACACCATTTAAGGAAGGTTTCGTCTAAGACCATGTCTGGGACATGGCATCGGCACCATTTAAGGAAGGTCTCGTGTAAGTCCATGTCTAATGCATGGCATCGACACCATTTAAGGAAGGCCTCGTGTAAGTCCATGTCTAACACATGGCATCAACATCAATCTAAGGAAGCCCGTGTAAGACCATATCTGGGATATGGCATCGGCACTAAGAGGCGATCCCATGTAAGACCATATTTTGGATATGGCATTTGCATTGAGACACATGTTTGATGAGATGGAGTATTGTAACACCCCAAACCCGGTCAATACACCACGACCGAATCCGGTATGTTACAGGGAGAAATCGTGTTTTGGTGAAGATAGGTTTCCATTTAAAAGTTTGATAAAACCCTTTGGTAAATTTCATACTTGCAGAAATCTTGGGCATGATTGTTTGAAAATTGATGTTTTGTTTGAAAACTCAGGAATTTCGAAAACTTAATCGGTTATGAAGTTAAAAACACGTTTATTTCATTTAGAAATTCAAGTCGTTTTGATTGTTACTAGAACATTTTGACTTAGTAGAAAATCGAGTTTAAGTTAGAAAAACATTTGAGTCCCCTTTATTCCAAATCTTAGTGTGATACCCGATGGTATAGTTTAAAATATCGCTTTTGTAGTTTTGAAATCGTTGTCTTTCCAAGTTTTAGCAAATCTTAACCCAATTAATTTATTAAGGCATATCAAGAACCTATTTTAAACATAAACATAGCAAAACATAATTTTAAAAGGCCATTTACAAACCAAAATAAAACCAAATGGTAATAGATAAGCTTAAGTACCAAATTTTAAAAAAAAGTCTGAGCAAATCCTTATTTAAGCATGGCATGAGCACCTCGAGTCCATCCCGGCTCCATGTCCGCGTCTAAGTGTCACCTGAAATGTCAAAGGAGAGAGTGAGTCGCAAGACTCAGTGTATAAATCCCCCTCCCGATAATACAACATGCTAACACACATCATAGAAAAGCAATACAATTAATGCACCCATTCCTAACCATCCATTACACCTTCTCTACCCCGTGTGGTACCAAACCACTGGTGGTGCCAAACCACTGGTGACCCAAAGTCATGATATCCATAATGTGGTGCCAAACCACTGGTGACCCGAAGTCACGAATAATCCAATGATGGGGCCAACCCATCGTGTGATACCAAATCACTAGCGACAATCCCGTATCTCATAAGTGGGGCCAACCCATGGTGGTGTCAAACCACAGGGACGAGTCGCAATGAGGTGCCAAACCTCTGGTGTCCCAAAGACACAAGTGTGATACCAAATCACTGGTGACCGTAGTCACAAATCCAATGATGGGGCCAACCCATTGTGTGATACCAAATCACTGGCGTCAATCCCGTATAATCAACTGTGGGGCCAACCCACCGTAGTGCTAAGCCACTGGGACGAGACGCTGAGGTGCCAAACCTCTGGTGTCCCAAAGACACAAAATATCATTTGTGGTACCAAACCACTGGAGGTGCCAAACCTTTGGTGTCCCAAAGACATAGTGTCCCAAAGACACGGATATCATACTCCCCCTCCTCTCATTTCACCCATCATCATGCCATACTCATGTAAATCATGCATATCATGCAAGTCATGCATATCATACCAACATGCCTAGTATTGCATCTCATAGCACATACCTCATAATCATGCTAGTATATATCAATAACAAACTCATATTGAAACAGGCTTTCCCGATTCCGTGTTCATACCCTATAGGGTATCATATCAATCCACCAAACTGTCTCGATTTTTAGAATCACTCTTATTAAGCAATCGGGTTTATTAACACATATTACTAAGTATAGAGTCATTAGTTACACACCGTATATCGCAAGCCTTAATCCCAAAGAACCCGATCTAAAACCCTCAATCCTCTTGCTCCTAAAACAATCGGCCAACCATAGGTTAATCACTTAAACCATTCGCCATAACCATTTAAACCAAAGGGTATATCGATTAACCCTTACCTTACAAACGTTTGGTTTCCTACCAAACCCGAACAAACAATGGTTCCTCTTTTAACAATCGGCACACCTATTAAAAAGAACAGTTAATCCATTGAAACTTTGGCTTATAGAATTCTAAAAGAATAGACTAACAAGATAACCTCTTACCACTACTTACCACTTGACTTCTCCAACCGGCTGCTTCGAAATCCCGGGTGCCCTATAATGAAATTGATTCCAAACCACAAGGTTAACACCTTTCACCAGTTGCCATACTCGGCTCTTAACTACACCGAAATCAAACAAAACGAGAGAGAAAAGAAATAACCCTACGGCCAAGCACTTACCTTCCTCTGAACTTGAATGAAATTTGAACTAAAAGAACTCTACACCCCACTACTATTTGGCCAAACAAAACACAATTGAAGGAAGGGAAATTCGGCAACACAAGGGAGGGATTCAGTTTGATTTTTAGACAAAAATAAGGCACAAGAATTACAATTTCAGGAAGGAGAAATTCGGCCAAGGTTTGGAGAAGAAGAAAGAAAATGAACAAGAGATAGGTGCTCTCGGTTTTGAGAAGAAAAGAAATGGAGAAAGTGTTTGGAGAATGAAGTTTGGCTACAATGTTTTTAAGAAAGAAAGAAAGAAAATATGAGAGGAAAGAATGCTAGTTTAAACACACAATGAACAAAAGAAAGAAAGTGGGAGAGAAGAGAACTTTCGGCTACCAAGAAGGTTGAAAGAAGACAAGCAAATTCGCACTAGGTGTTTAAACTTTCGATTTCAAAGAGAAAAAAATGAAAGAAACTCCTTAGCAATTCGGTTTGGTATGACAAAAGGAGAAATTTGGCTTGTTAAAAGTTGATCGGAAACACCCAAAATGCCAAATGCATTTTCGACACTCCCACTACACCTACCAAACCGACCACTCCCCATGAAGTCCCCAAGTTTACGCCAACACCCCATTAGCTCCCAACCATCCATTCAAACTTAGTTGAACTAGTCTCCTCCTACTTTCACTCACCACCCTCCATTTGAATGAGTTGACATAGTCCATGGTAGAGTTTGAACTACCAACAACTCCTCCTCCTTAAGCCGTCAAAATGGAACAAAAGGGAGCACTCTGCGACTTGAACTCAAGACCTCTCCCTCCACGCAATTGATGCCAACCACAAACTCCAAGTGGCGCATGCCTTGCCACTTTGCTAGCTCATCACTTGTGCTCAAGAACACGAAATAAAATACATAAGACCCAGCTCCTTCAGCTCCTATCACATAAAGCCCAAAAACTAAAATTTTCCCCACCTACTCAGGCATACCCCTAGCCTACAACTAAGCCCCGAAACCATACAAACAACAACATAGCAAGCCATTAACATGCAAACAATGCCACAACAAAATAGCCCCCAACCCGAGATATTACAGTTCTACCCCCTTAAAATAATTTCGACCTCGAAATTACCTGATCAGAAGAGTTGTGGGTATTGCTGTCTCATCACATCCTCGGGTTCCCACGTAGCTTCTTCCACGCCATGATTCCGCCAAAGAACCTTAACCAAAGGCACAGACTTCCTACGCAGAACCTTCACATCCCGATCCAAAATCTGTACAGGCTCTTCCTCCATGGTCAAATCTGGGTTTACCTCGATCTCTTCCACTGCCACCACGTGCGATGCATCTAAGCAATAACGCCAAAGCATCGAAACATGGAACACGTTGTGAATCTGACTTAGCTCTGCTGGCAACTCGGTGATATACTCTTTCGTCCCACTCGTCTCGAGACCTTATACTACCCAATAAACCTCGGACTTAGCTTGCCTTTCCTTCCGAACCTTAATACTTTCTTCCACGGTGAGACCTTGGAAAAACTTGATCTCCCACAAAGAAATTCAATATCTCTCCGCTTAAGATCGGCATAGGACTTCTGCGGTCAGAAGCTTCCTTCAACCGAGCTCGGATCAACTTAACCTTGTCTTGGTCTCGAAACCAACTCTGGTCCCAACAACCGGCGTTCACTTAACTCGTCCAACAAGTAGGTGAGCGACACTTCCTACCGTCTAACGCCTCATATGGTGCCATCTTGATGCTTGCTTGGTAACTATTGTTGTAGGCGAACTCACTAATGGTAGATACTCCTCCCAACAACCCCGAAATCAATACACAACATCGTAACATGTCCTCCAAGATCATGATAACCCTTTCATTGCCCGTCGATCTGCGGATGAAATGTCGTCTTTGAAATCCAACCGCGTACCCTCCAGAGCTCGATGCAACGCTTTCGTAACCTTGACGTAATCTGGGATCCCTATCCGAGATGATCGATCTTGGCACCCCGTGCGCCTCACTATCTCGACACATATAGTTTCGCCAACCTCTGAAGTGAGTAGTCAACCCTCACCGGAATAAAGTGAGCTGATTTAGTCAGTCGATCCACAATTACCCAAACTGAATCCTTCTTGCTAGGCGTAAGAGGTAATCCAGCGACGAAATCCATGGTTATCCTTTCCCACTTCCATCGAGGAATCTTCACTTTGGTGCAACCTCGACGGCAATCGATGCTCACCTTGACCCATTGACATGTCGACACTTCCCTACAAACTCGCTCACTTCCTTTTTGGACTCGTAATCGCTTCTTCTCGAGATCCCTATACATCTTACTACCTCCAGGATGCATAGCATATGGACTGCTATGAGCGTCCTGAAGAATCTTCTGCCTTAACTCAGTGTCTCTCGGCATGCAAGCTTTCCCCTGAAAACACAGCACCCCATCACTAGACAAACTGTAACCCTCCAAACCATCATTCTGCACTTGTGTCCTCTGCGCACTCAAAACCTCATCCATCAACTGTTTTTCTCTGATCTGCTCAACCCAAGTAGGCTTAACCTGCAGCTCTGCCAGAATACTCCCGTCGTCATACAAACTCAAGTGGGCAAACATCGCTCTTAGATCCGAAACAACCTTACGGCTCAACGCGTACGCCTGGCGTTAGCCTTGCGGGATGATACTCAATTGAGCAATCGTAGTCTTTTAGCAACTCAACCCATCTGCGCTTTCAAATTCAAATCCTTCTGAGTCAAAAGGTACTTCAGACTCTTGTGATCTGTATAGACTATCGATCTCTCTCCGTACAAGTAATGCCTCCATATCTTCAAGGCAAAGACTACAGCCGCTAACTCCAGATCGTGCGTTGGATAATTGACCTCATGTGGCCTCAGCTGTCGAGATGCGTAAGCCACAACCTTCCTTCCTCATCAAGACACAACCCAAACTCAGTATGTGATGCATCGCAATAAACGTGAATTCCTTTCCAGCCTCAGGTTGAATTAGGACCGGAGCTTCAGTCAAAAACTTCTTCAACTTGTCGAAACTCTCCTGCTACTTCTCAGTCCAAATGAACGGAACCCCTTTTCTTAATAATTTGGTCATCGGTGCGGCGATCAATGAAAACCCCTCTACAAACCTTCGGTAGTATCCTGCCAAACCCAGAAAACTCCGAATCTCAGCTACTGACCTAGACGGCTTCCAATCCAAAACCGCCTCAATCTTTCGAAGATCCACTCTAACCCCTCGGTAGATACTACATGACCCAAGAACGTCACCTCCTAAGCCGAACTCACATTTACTAAACTTAGCATAAAGTCAAGCTTTCTCCTCAAAATCTACAATACCACCCGCAAATGGGCATCATGTTCCTCCTCAGTCCTTGAATATACCAAGATGTCGTCAATAAAAACCACTACGAACTGATCTAAATACTGCTGGAACACCCTATTCATCATATCCATGAAGGCCGCCGGTGCGTTAGTCAACCCAAATGGCATAACTAAGAACTCAAAGTGCCCATACCGAGTACGAAATGTCATCTTGCAGATATCCGCCTCCTTCACCTTTAACTGGTGATACCCAGACCTTAAATCAATCTTCTAGAAAATTGACGCACCCTTCAGCTGATCAAACAAGTCATCTATCCGAGGCAGCGGATACTTGTTTTTGATCGTCAGCTTATTCAATTGGCGGTAGTCTATACACATCCGCATAGTACCGCTTTTCTTCTTGACAAAATGTACCGGCGCTCCCAAGGCGAAACACTTGGCTCGATAAAGCCTCGGTCCAACAACTCCTGGATCTCGAGCCTTAAGCTCCACTAACTCTTTAGGCGCCATCACATGCGGAGCTATAGATATCTTGGCGCGGTTAAGATAATGATCTATCCCGAACTCTACCTCACGATCCGGTGGCAAACACGAAGCTCCTCGGAAACACATCAACAAATTCCCTAATCGTCCAACCGTCTCCACATGAGACTCTTTAGCCTCCAAGGCATACACATGAACCACATATGCTTCATAGCCCTTTCTGACCATCTTCTCGGCTTTCAGAGCAGATACCACATTGGGCAGATAATTTCTCCTATTACCGATCAGAACTACCTCATCACCCTTAGCTATTTTCAGAACCATGCGCTTAGCACGCAATCCAACTTCACGATACTTAACCACCACCATCCAGAGAATCGATCGGACTCCCCAAGCAGTAGTTCCATCGGATCGACCACAAATACTACCCTTGGAGTTCTAGAGTGCGTCTCTATCAACTTATCTACAACTACAGAGTGACCTAGAGGTCTTATTACGGTCATCTGCCTAGAAGATATCTCAGAGTCTAAATCCATGGTCTTCACTATGCTACTTGCAACATATGAATGTGTTGAACCCACATCAATCAAAGCAGTAAATGGAGAACCAAAGATTAAAACGCATCTGGGTTATGACGTCCGGTGCGTCGCCCTCCTCTCGGTGCCTCGTCGCATACACTAGCCCCGTGGCTGTCTGGCCTCAGCATTACTTGTACCTCTGCCCGGTGCTCCACGGCCCCGACCAGAACCATTACCTCCTCTGCCATTACCTCGGCCCCTCAGCGGTGGTGGTCCATTATTCTGTCTTGAGTACGGCCGACTCTCGGACCAATCCTAGCCAACTTATGCAGACAGGTCCCTCACACGGTGGTCCAAATGAGCCACACTCAAAACAGCTTGTACCACCAGGTCCAACATCCTCCCAATGAGCTTTCCCACAGCGGTTACATCTGCGGCGGTCCCTCGACTAGCGACAACAAACCTACCCGACCGATTCGCCCACTCGGTCTAGCCCTTTTCTGCAGATTACGGCGACCGGAAGATCCAAAACTCCTCTTGTGTCGGTTCCTATCCATGCCTTGCCTCACGAGACTCCTTAATACCCTCGGCTACCTTCGCTTTTCAACCGAGCAAAAATTCACGCTCTGTTTGGCGCAATCAAAACCTTAATTCATCTCGCGAGCCATCCTCGAAGCGAACACACCTCTCGTGTTCAAGAGCCACCATACCCACAGCATACCGACTCACCTCGGGAACTACGCCTCGTACTCGACCGCAGTTACTCCCGAACTAACCTTAGAAATGCTTTTCGTTGCTCATTAATGTAGTTAGCTCCAACGTACTTTTTACGATAAGCGACCAAGTAGTCCCAAGTCGGATCTTCCATCGCAGTATTATCCCAAACCGTGAGCCACCACGGTATGACTCATCTCGAGAAGTGATACTATCCCTTTAACTTTTCTTGACGATCGGTCTAGATCGTCCATGATCCGCTCTGTCGCTTCGACCAATATTCAAGAAGGCTTTGGGAACAACACCCGAGACACCCCGAAAGAATTCGGCCCCATTTGCTCGAAGCCGCTCAGGAACAGATTTCCTAACTCCTGCGCCCCTACCTACTGTATGGAAGGGTGTTGAATGAGTCAAATGATTTGAATGAGAGGCCATGAGAGAAAGGGGGAGTTTGAATTATTCAAACTATTTTGAATGGATGAACAAGAGTGAATGTAGGAGCAAAGTAAGGGATTTTCAAGTGGATGGAGGTAATGGCCGGTTTGGGGAAGCTTGAGATGGAGAAGACATTTTGGTTGGAGTCTAGTGGGGTGTGAGTCGAATTCTTAAGGCTAGTGGCTAGGTTTTTCTTTTGAGAGGTGGTTCAATCGGTCTTAGGGGTGTCTTTGTGCCCATTTTTCTTATTAGAATCACTTTAAGCTTAGTGATAGGAAGACCGATTAGTGAAACACTCATCTCACTCTTTTGTTTTAACCCTTTTTTCTTCATTTCTCTGCTAATCAAAACCAAAACACTTTTGTTTCTTTTCTCTTCATTTTCCCTCAGTTTGTCGCAACCTCCAAGATCAATTTGGTTCATTTTGTATTTGGTAAAAGCTGAAATCTTTGACACTCTTTTCTTCTTTCTTCTTTCATCTTTTCCCCTCATTATTCAGTTCTCTTCTCTTAAACACTATAACCGCACCTCTCTTCTTTCATCTTCTCCCTTGCCAAGCTGAAACTTCTTAGGTACCCTCTTCCTTCAATTCTTTTCTTTCTTTCTTCTCTCATCTGTCCCTTATAGCAAAATCTTCATCTCACTCTTTGGTGAGAGATTAATCTTTCTTTTCTATTTCTTCTCCTCAGGGCTGAATCAATTTCTCATATCTTCTTTTTAGTTTTTCTTTCATTTTTTCTTTCTCTATAGTTGAATCTCTGACTGTTGTTTCCCTTTTTTTCTCCTAAAGATATCATCAGTGAGCAGAATCTTCTCTGCTTTTGTGGCTAGTGCTGAATCTTTGGGGCATCATTCGACTTCTCTTGGGTTGAGGTAAGGCGATTTCATTTTAATTTCTTTTCATCTCCCCTACTCTCTTTTGGTCAATCGGTCACTCTTTCTTTCGTAACTGAGGGAGTGTTCCCTATCATACCAAAGTACTTCACCTATTGGTAACATATTTCTATTCTTTCTTTTATATCTCTTTGCTAGTGGCCGAATACCTATTAGAGAGGTACTAAGAGTTCTTGGTTGCTGGGGTTTTCTGTTCAAGCAGTCGTGTGGATTCACATTGGTAATAAAAGGTAAGGGATCCCATTCTAGTTATTCGATCGGCCTTTCTTTTCGTTATTCGTTACCTTAACCCAACGTTGTTGTTAAACAACCGCTATCTTATTATAGTATCTTCTGACCAAGATCTCTTTCATGGAATCAAATACTAGCCAAGCAAAGGAGGGGGTTGGACTCATAGTCCCTACCCCTAAGTTCAAAAAACATGCAGTGTCCGCCGTTCGAAACTTTCCATCGGGTTGTGGGCTGGCTTCAGAGAGGGATAAGCAGATTGTTGTGATCTCTGTGAGTGAAGGTGTTAACGAGTTTGATAGTTTAGTTCTTCGTGTTTACAGGTGTGGAAATTTCACACTCTGCTATTAGTTTGTGCTATTAACTGTTTGGGCTGTAAAGCTGACGTGACTGGGAAGGCAGTCGCAAAACCCTTGTGCGTATAGTTGGGGATACCAGGTAAGTGACGTTAACGTTCTATTTATGAGTATATAAATGTATGTTGTAATTTGTTAATTTGCTTGATACCATGTTGCATTCATTTGATATATATGTTATGCATGGGTTCGATTTATGATGCGAAAGGGGAAGTGCTATTAAAGACTGTCACAGTGGTTTGGTACCACAGTGGGTTGACGCCACATATCTGATTCAATGACTAAGTCTCAGTGGTTTGGCACCACGATGGTTTGACACCACATACATATACATTTAATTCTGTGACTTATCCTAGTGGTTTGGTACCACAGTGTGTTGGCCCCACATATACAATAATTAGCGATTGTCACCAATGGCTTGGTGCCACGTATGAGGCGTGTAGCGGATGGAGGGTTGATTATAGAAATCCTTACGGTGTGTTGGGCTGGTACGGGTGGCGTGTAGAGGACGAAAAATTAGGTTAGGCTGAGACACTTTACATTCATATTTTGTGTATGTCATATTAAGTGGGCTAAGGCCCAACGTGCGATTGTGGGCTTGAAGCCGTTTATGTGATATAAGAGGAAATACACAATGAGTCTTGGTGACTCACCCCTCTACTTTACTTGCAGATAATCAGTAGATCGTGGGTCTGGGAGCCGAGGCGGACTCGTGGGGGCCATAAGATTTTTTTTTTACATAAACTCATTTCCTTTCTATAAATTATTTTAATTGGGGATATTGTTATGTAAAAGGCCTTCTAAAATTTAGTAATTATTCTTTTTAAATTATTATTTACTCATGTTATGACATTATTATATACGAAAGCTAAAATGGAGTTTTTAAAACATTCGTAACATAAACGACCATTTTCTCTCAAATGCCAACAAGGATAACAAACTTTTGATTAACTCAACTTGAAAATTTTTCTTAAAACTACAAATCACTGTTTTTATAATATCACCTAAAATGACTAACTTCATGTTCATGGTTTTTCTTAAAATTCCAAATCCCTTTTTATAACATTTCTCTGTGACATACTAGATCTGGTCGTAACGTCTAGACCGGGTTTGGGGTGTTACAATTTTGGTATCAGAGCCTAGGTTGCAAAACTCGATTGTGAAATAGGTTCAATAACGTTTTATAAAGTCGATTTAAAATATTATTTAAGGAAATGTTTTAGTTAATGTATGGCGTCCGAGTCTACCGGCACCCAATCCATGCTATAAGTATTCTAATTATGGGTTGTTTTCCATGAAATAATTATGTTGTGTTATGATTAATAGTATTAAGAGATCCAAACTTTAGAGACTGAAACCTCTAGGTATAGATATGAATTTATGAGAATTACTTTTTAATGCTATTTTTCATAAGACTGCTCGATATTAAACAATTGAAAGAAAATACTAATTCATAAAAAATGCTTAATCAGATTAAGTCGTATCAGTAACCATGAGTACTAGGGGAAGTGGACGTGCTGTGCTCGATCGTGGTAGAGGTCGGAGTGTTGGGTCTGAACCCTTGGAATCAGGACATGGGTCAGAAAATGATATGCCTGTACCTCCAATTGCGAAAGGGGATTTTTAGGATCAAACAGGCGGAGACGATGTTGTCTCTCAGGCGATGTTACGTGTGTTGGAGAGAGTTGCTGGAGCGAGCAAGGGATCGGGGGCTCAGAAATCTGTGTTTGAATGACTCTGAGCCAATGGAGCGAAAATGTTTAGGGGTGTTTCTGGTGTAGCTCCTAATGTAGCTAAGTATTGGTTAGAAGCGGTTGAGCGTATTATGGATGACCTTGATTTTACGGTGGAAGAAAAGTTGAAAGGAGTTGTGTCTCTTCTTCGGGATGAAGCGTATCAGTGGTGGCTTACGGTTGGGATGGTACAGTGGCTGACCGTATTACCTAGGATTTCTTTAAGACAGCATTCCAGGGGAAATACATTGGATCAAGTTATGTGGACGCGCAGTGTAAGGCATTTCTAAATTTGGTTCAGGGGAATAAGTCGGTGGCCGAGTATGAGGCAGAATTCTTACATCTAAGCCTTATGCCTGGGGTATTGTTGCCACAAACAATGAGCGTTGTGTTCAGTTTGAGGATGGTCTGAGGGACGAGTTGCGAGTGCTGATAGCTCCGCAGCAAGAAAGAGAATTCGCTGTTCTAGTGGAAAAGGCTAAGATAGCCAAGGAGGTGAAGCAGTCCGAAAAGTAGAATCAAGAGAGGGATAAAGGTAGAAATAAAAGGAATTTTGGATCATCGGGATCAGTTGGGGGTTTTCAGAAGAGGCCTAGGTTGGATGGGCCAAGTCATGTTGCGAGACCTGTTGTTGATGGTCGACCTCAGAGGTGTGCTCGATGCGGTAAATTTTATTCGGGTGAGTGTTGGATGAGTAATAGAGGATGTTTCAGGTGTGGGTCTACCGGTCATCGGATAAGGGACTGTCCATAGGAGTTAGGCAGAGCGCGACCAGTGGGTCAGGGTTATGTTTAGCCTGGTAGAGGTGGTTAGCAACCGCAGAGAGGTCATGGTCCAGCCAGAGGAGGTAATGGTTTCGGTCGGGGACATGGAGCACCGGGTAGAAGTGCTGGGAACACAAATGCAAGACATCCTAGATTGGTCTATGCAGCTAGACGCCGAGAGGAGGGCGAGGCACCGGACGTCATAACCAGTACGTTTCTTATTTATGGGTTGCCTTATATTGGACTAATTGATATTGGATCAACACATTCTTATGTTGCTAGTACTGTATCAGGAACTCTGAACATAGACTCTGAGATTGTTTCTAGGGAGATGATTGTACTTAGCCCTTTAAGAAAATCTGTAATGGTAAATAAACTCTTTAGGGATATGCCTCTAGAAGTTAAAGGGATGGTTTTCCCGGCTGATCTGATGGAACTGCCATTCGGGGAGTTCGATGTAATCTTGGGTATGGACTGGCTAGTGAAGTATCGAGAAAAATTAGATTGTGCTGCCAAGCGCATGGTGTTGAGGACTCTTGAGGATAATGAGGTGGTGGTGATAGGTGAAAGGAGGAACTACTTGTCTAATGTAGTGTCCGCTTTAAAGGCTGAAAAAATGGTGAGGAAAGGATGTGAGGCATTCATAACTTTTGTTTGTGCTCTAGAGGCCAGAGAGTTAACTGTGGGGGATGTTAGAACAGTGAAAGAGTTCTCTGATGTTTTCCGTGAAGAGCTTTCGAGATTACCACTAGATCGCGAGGTGGAATTCAGTATTGATCTTTTTTCAAGGACAGGGCATGTGTCTATTGCCCCATATAGAATGGCGCCGAAGGAGTTGGTGGAACTGAAAGCCCAAATTCAAGAATTGTTAGATCGGGGTTTTATCCGACCGAGTGTGTCACCTTGGGGAGCACCTGTGCTATTCGTTAAGAAGAAGGACTGACCAATGCTTATGTACATTGACTACTGTCAGTTGAATAAGTTGACCATCAAGAATAAATACCCACTGCCGAGGATTGACAATTTGTTCGATCAACTAAAGGGGCTTCAGTCTTCTCGAAGATAGATTTAAGGTCAAGATATCATCAGCTTAAGGCCAAGGAAGTGGATATTTATAAGACGGCTTTTCGAACTCGTTACGGTCATTATGAGTTTTCGGTGATGCCGTTTGGATTGACCAATGCACCAGTAGCGTTTATGGATATGATGAATCGAGTATTCCAACCCTATTTGGATCGATGTTTTGTGGTCTTTATAGACGATATCCTGGTTTATTCAAGATCGAAAGAAGAGCATAATTCGCATCTTCGAATGGTTCTACAAATTCTAAGGGAGAAACAGTTATATGCCAAATTCAGTAAGTGTGAATTCTTGCTGAGGGAAGTTACCTTTCTGGGTCATGTTGTGTCTGCTGAGGGGATTAGGGTTGATCCCCGAAAAATTAAAGCTGTGTTGGACTGGAAACCGCCTAAGTCCGTGGTGGAAGTTCAAAGTTTCTTAGGTTTGGCAGGATACTACAGAAGGTTCGTTGAGGGATTCTCCTTAATTACGGCACCCTTAACTAAGCTGTTGTAGAAAGAGGTACCATTTGTTTGGACTGACAAGCAGTAGGAAAGCTTTGAGAAGCTGAAGAGGATCTTGACAGAGGCTCTGATTTTGATTCAGCCTGAGGAGGGGAAAGAGTTTGTAGTTTATTATGATGCTTCACACACGAGGCTAGGGTGTGTGCTGATGCAAGATGGGAAGGTGGTTGCGTATGCGTCTCGGTAGTTAAGACCGCATGAGATGAACTATCTTATGGATGATCTGGAGTTGGCTGCGGTAGTGTTCGCTCTAAAGATCTGGAGACATTACCTGTTTGGAGAGAAGTCTGTTATCTACACCGACCACAAAAGTTTGAAATATCTCCTTACTCAGAAGGAGTTGAATTTAAGGAAGCGGAGGTGGATTGAGCTATTGAAGGACTATGACTGTTCGATCGAATACCATCCGGGTAAGACTAATGTGGTGTAGATATGTTAAGTCGAAAGATAATATCAGATTTGAGGGTGATGTTTGACCATCACAGCCTGTATGATGATGAGAGTTTGTTAGCTGAACTTCAGGTGAAACCAACGTGGATAACTCAGATTAAAGAGAAACAGTTGTTGGACGATGTCTTGAGTGCTCGACTTCTGCAGGTACAGAATGGTGGGGTAGAGGATTATAGTTTGAACAGTGATGGGGTTTTGTGTTTCCATGAGAAGGTTTGCATGCCGAAGGATGTTGGGTTAAGACAGATGATTCTCCAAGAGGTACATAGCAGCCATACGCTATGCATCCTGGTGGGAGTAAGATGTATCGGGATCTGCGTGAATAGTTTTGGTGGCCTAGCTTGAAGTGAGAGATTACTGAGTTTGTGGGCAAATGTTTGACGTGTTAGCAGGTGAAAACAAAACATCAGTTGCCTTCGGGGTTATTGCAGCCGATGAAGATCCCGCAGTGGAAGTGGGAAAGGATTACAATGGACTTTGTTAGTGGGCTACCTCTTACGCCTACTAAGAAAGATTCGGAATGGGTGATTGTTGATCGGTTGACGAAGTCTGCCCATTTCGTACATGTTCGTGTCGATTATCCCTTACAGAAGCTGGCTAAGCTGTATGTGGCAGAGATTGTAAGGCTACATGGGGTGCCATTATCGATCATATCGGATAGATACCCTAGGTTTACGTCGCGTTTTTGGAAGGCACTACATCAAGCATTGGGTACAAGACTGGACTTCAGCATAGCCTTTCATCCGCAGACGGATGGTCAGTCTAACAGGGTAATTCAAATCTTGGAGGATATGTTGAGAGGTTGTGTCATCGACTTCCGAGGTAGTTGGAAGGAGTTTGTACCATTGGCAGAATTCACATACAACAACAACTACCAGTCTAGTATTCAGATGGCACCCTACGAAGCGTTGTATGGACGGAGATGTCGTACTCCTACTTGCTGGATAGAATTGGGTGAGCGTAAGATCTTGGGTCCAAAATTGGTTTCAGAGACAGAGAAAAAAGTTAAATTGATTCGAACTCGGTTGAAGGAAGCGTCTGACAGGCAAAATTCATATGCAGATCTGAAGCGAAAGGAGATAGAGTTTTCAGTTGGTGATCACGATTTCTTGAAAGTTTCACTGTGGAAGAAGGTGATGAGGTTTGGACGAAAGGGTAAGCTAAGTCCCAGATTTATCGGGCCTTATCAGATTTTGAAACGTGTGGGACCAGTGGCGTATCAGCTCGAGTTACTTTTGAAATTGAAATAGATACATGATGTGTTCCATGTCTCGATGTTGAGGCGATACCATTTAGATCCGTCTCACATTGTGCCGGCGGAGGAAATTGAAGTAAAACCAGACCTGTCATCTGAAGAGGAACCAGTGCAGATCTTAAATCAAGACGGTAAGGTGCTAAGGAGGAAATCAGTCCTTTTGGTCAAAGTTTTGTGGCGAAACCACGATTCAGAAGAGGCCACGTGGGAGCCAGAGGATGTTATGCGGTAGCAATACCCCCATCTCTTTTGACCAGGTAATTTCGAGGCCAAAATTTCTTTAAGGATGTAGAACTTTAACATCCTGGAGTTTGGGGTTCTGCTTTTAATGTGTGTTGTGTGTGTATGCTACGCTCTGTGTGCTAATTTGGTGTGTTTGGGGGTCTTAGGAAGGCTCGGGGTTAAGCCGAAGCCTTGGCAAAAATTTTAATTTTAAGCACTTTAGGGGAGAGCTAGCTGGAGCAGGCTTTAAGGATTAATGGTTGTGTTTGTTGACACAAGATGTACAGTGGTAAAGTGGCAAGGAGACGCCACTTATGATGCAGGTAAGTGACGCCACAGGGGAGCAGTGTGGGAGTAGGTTCGAGTCACATCGTCAGTAATGTGGAGTTTATTTTTGCGCTTAAGGAGCTTGGGGGTGGATTCGGCATCGCACTGCATGGAAGGGTGTTGAATGAGTCAAATGATTTGAATGAGAGGCCATGAGAGAAAGGGGGAGTTTGAATTATTCAACCTATTTTGAATGGATGAACAAGAGTGAATGTAGGAGCAAAGTAAGGGATTTTCAAGTGGATGGAGGTAATGGCCGGTTTGGGGAAGCTTGAGATGGAGGAGACATTTTGGTTGGAGTCTAGTGGGGTGTGAGTCGAATTCTTAAGGCTAGTGGCTGGGTTTTTCTTTTGGGAGGTGGTTCAATCGGTCTTAGGGGTGTCTTTGTGCCCATTTTTCTTATTAGAATCACTTTGAGCTTAGTGATAGGAATACCGATTAGTGAAACACTCATCACACACTTTTGTTTTGAACCTTTTTCTTCATTTCTCTGCTAATAAAAACCGAAACACTTTTGTTTCTTTTCTCCTCATTTTCCCTCAATTTGCCGCAACCTCCAAGATCAATTTGGTTCATTTTGTATTTGGTAAAAGCTGAAATCTTTGACACTCTTTTCTTCTTTCTTCTTTCCTCTTTTCCCCTCATCATTCAATTCTCTTCTCTTAAACACTATAAACGCACCTCTCTTCCTTCATCTTCTCCCTTGCTAAGCCGAAACTTCTTAGGAACCCTCTTCCTTCAATTCTTTTCTTTCTTTCTTCTCTCATTTGTCCCTTATAGATGAATCTTCATCTCACTCTTTGGTGAGCGATTAATCTTTCTTTTCTATTTCTTCTCCTCAAGGTCGAAACAATTTCTCATATCTCCTTTTTAGGTTTGCTTTCATTTTTTCTTTCTCTATAGTTGAATCTCGAACTGTTGTTTCCATTTTCTTCTCCTAGAGATATCATCATTGAGTCGAATCTTCTCTGTTTTTGTGGCTAGTGCCGAATCTTTGGGGCATTATTCTGCTTCTCTTGTGTTGAGGTAAGGTAGTTTCGTTTCAATTTCTTTTCATCTCTCCTACTCTCTTTTGGTCAATCGGTCACTCTTTCTTCCATAACTGAGGGAGTGTTCCCTATCATACCAAAGTACTTCGCCTATTGGTAACATATTTCTATTCTTTCTTTCATATCTCTTTGCTAGTGGTCGTATACCTATTAGGGAGGTGAGAAGAGTTCTTGGTTGCTGGGGGTTTCTGTTCAAGTAGTCGTGTGGATTCACGTTGGTAATAAAAGGTAAGGGATCTCTTTCTAGTTATTCAATCGGCCTTTCTTTTCGTTAATCGCTTCCTTAACCCAACGTTGTTGCTAAACAACCGCTATCTTATTATTGTATCTTCTGACCAAGATCTCTTGCATGGAATCAAATACCAGCCAAGCAAAGGAGGGGGTTGGACTCGTAGCCCCTACCCCTAAGTTCAAAAAACGTGTAGTGTCCTCCGTTCAAGACTTTCCACCGAGTTGTGGGCCGACTTCGGAGAGGGATAAGCAGATCACTGTGATCCCTGCGAGTGAAGGTGTTAACGAGATCGATAGTTTAGTTCTTCGTGTTTACAAGTGTGTAAATTTCACACTCTGCTATTAGTTTGTGCTATTAACTATTTGGCCTATAAAGTAGAAGTGACTGGGGAGGCAGTCGCAAAACCCTTGTGGGTATAGTTGGGGATACCAGGTAAGTGACGTTAACGTTTTATTTATGAGTATATAAATGTATGTTGTAATCTATTACTTTGCTTGATAGCATGTTGCATTCATTTGATATGTATGTTATTCCTGGGTTCGATTTATGATGCGAAAGGAGAAGTGTTATTAAAGACTGTCACAGTGATTTGGTACCACAGTGGGTTGACCCCACATATCTGATTCAGTGACTAAGTCTCAGTGGTTTGGCACCACGATGGTTTGACACCACATACATATACATCTGATTCTGTGACTTATCCCAGTGGTTTGGTACCACAGTGGATTGGCCGCACATATACGATTATCAAGGATTGTCACCAGTGGCTTGGTGCCACGTATGAGGCGTGTAGCGGATGAAGGGTTGATTGTAGAAATCTCCACGGTGTGTTGGGCTGGTACGGGTGGCGTGTAGAGGATGGAAATTTAGGTTGGGCTGGGACACTTTACATTCATATTTTGTGTATGTCATATTAAGTGGGCTAAGGCCCAACGTGCGATTGAGGGCTTGAAGCCGTTTATGTGATATAATGGGAAATACAAACTGAGTCTTGGTGACTCACCTCTCTACTTTACTTGCAGGTAATCAGTAGATCGTGGGTCTGGGAGCCGAGGCGAACTCGTGGAGGCCATAAGATGTTTTTTTTTTACGTAAACTCGTTTCCTTTCTATAAATTATTTTAATTGGGGATATTGTTATGTAATAAGGCCTTCTAAAATTTAATAACTATTTTTTAAAATTATTATTTACTCATGTTATGACATTATTATATACGAAAGCTAAAATGGATTTTTTAAAACATTCGTAACATAAACGACCGTTTTCTCTCAAATGCCAACAAGGATAACAAACTTTCGATTAACTCAACTCGAAAATTTTTCTTAAAACTACAAATCACTGTTTTTATAATATCACCGAAAATGACTAATTTTATAATATCACCGAAAATGACTAACTTCATATTCATGGTTTTTCTTAAAATTCCAAAGTCCCTTTTTATAACCTTTCCCTGTGACATACCAGATCTGGTCGTAACGTCTAGACCGGGTTTGGGGTGTTGCATTCATTTCCAATTTAGTGATTTTCTTTTTCTAATTTTCCATGGATGAATCATCAAGAATATCTACTAACTTTTTTCAATGGTCTAATTACTATATAAGGACCTCAAATTTTGAATTCCATAGCTATTTGATACTTATAGCTACTAGAACTAAACTTTTGCAATTTATGCAATTTGGTCCTTTCCACAATTAAACATGAAATTGGTAAAATTTCCTTCATGAAATTTTCATACGTCATTTCTATCATAATGCAATTCATGTAATAATATTAAAAAAATTTCTTTCTGACTCAGATTTGTGGTCTCGAAACCACTGTTCCAATTTCACTGAAAATGGGTTGTTACAACTCTCTCCCCTTAAAGAATTTTCGTCCTCAAAAATTTTACCAGTAAAAAGGTTTGGGTATTGTTTTCTTATTTTTTCCTCCAGTTCCCGGGTAGCCTCTTCTATACCATGTCATTGCCAAAGAACTTTTACTAGAGCCACCTTTTTATTTCTTAACTCTTTTGTTTCACGTGCCAAAATTTTTATCAATTCCTTACAATATGTAATGTCTGGCTGAATCTCAACTTCTGTTGGAGATATAACATGTGAAGGATCTAATCGATACTGTTGTAACATGGACACATGAAAAACATTATATATTCTGTCAAGCTCTGGTGGTAAAACCAACCCATATTCAACAGGTCCAATTCTTTCTGTAATCTCATATGGTCCGATGAACTGTGGACTTAATTTTCCTTTACGGCCAAACCAGAGAACCTTCTTCCAAGGTGATACTTTCAAGAATACCTTATCACTTACTTAGAATTCTATCTCTTTCATTTTAAGATCAGCATAAGACTTTTGATTATCAGAGGCTGCTTTCAAACAATCCCGAATTACTGTCACCTTTTCTTTAGTCTCACGGACTAAATCAACTCTGTGCATCTGTTTCTCAATAAGCTCTATCCAATAAAATGGAGTTCTACATTTACGACCATATAGAGCTTCATACGGTGCCATTTTAATACTGGACTGATAACTATTATTGTATGCAAATTCAACCAAAGGCAGATACTTTTCCTAGTTACCTTCAAATTATAACACACAACACCAAAGCATATCTTCTAAAATCTGTATCACATGTTCTGATTGACCGTCAGTCTGAAGATGAAATACAGTACTGAAATGTAACTGCAGACCAAGAGCTTCTTGCAATTTACTCCAAAATCAAGATGTAAACCGGGGATCTCTATCAGAGATAATGGAGACTGGTACTCCATGCAGTCTAACAATCTCAGAAACATATAATTCAGGTAATCTATCCAAGGAAAAATCCATACATATCGGAACAAAATGTACAGGATTTGTTAGATGATCAACGATTACCCAAATAGCATCTTTCTTTTTTGGAGATAAAGGTAATCCAAATACAAAATCCATGGTAACTCTTTCCTATTTCCATTCCGGTATTGTAACTGGCTGTAATAATCCCAAAGGCACCTGATGTTTAGCTTTTACTTGCTGACATATCAAACATTTAGATACAAATTCAAAAATATCTCATTTCATTCCCGACCACCAATACATCTTTTTCAAATCATTGTACATCTTGTTACTACCAGGATGAATAGACATTGTACCATTGTGAGCTTCATACAAAATCTTCTGTACAAGTCCTGAATTTTTTGGTACACATATCCTACCTCTGAATAACAAACAACCATCAAACCCAATCTAAAATTCTGAATCAGAATCTAACTCGCATTGTACCCGTCTAGCTTGTAATTCATCATCACTCTTCTGAGCTTCACAGATTTGTTGCAAGAATTTTGGTCTAGCTTTTAACTCAGCTATGATTGAACCATCGTTTAACAATGACAACTGGGTATTCATTGCTCGCAAAGCAGATGAAGACTTTCTGCTTAGAACATCAACAACCACATTGGCTTTTCCTGGATGATAATTAATAATCAGATCATAATCTTTTAATAACTCAAGCCATCAACACTGTCTCAGATACAAGTATTTTTGCGACATCAAATACTTTAAACTCTTATGATCAGTGAATATGTGACATTTTTCACCAAACAAGTAATGCCGCCATATTTTCAATGCAAATACAATTGCTGCTAACTCCAAATCATGTATCGGGTAATTTCTTTCATGTGGTATTAGCTGTCTAGAAGCAGAAGCTATTACTTTACCTTCTTGCATCAATACACAGCCTAAACCATTTAAGGATGCATCACTATAAGTTACAAATTCTTTACCCAACTCAAGTTGAACTAGCACAGGTCCTTCAGTCAACAAGGCTTTTAATCTATCAAAACCCTGCTGACATTTATCAGACCACTCGAATTTTACATATTTTTTGCAACAATCAAGTCATCGGAGAAGCTATCATTGAAAACCCTTTAAAAAACCTCCGCTAATAACTGACTAATCCCAAAAAACTTCTAACTTTAGACACATTCTTCTGTGGTTTCCAATTAACAATAACTAAAATTTGATTCGGATCCACCCTGATAACTTCTGCAGACACTATATGCCCAAGGAAACCAACTTCCCAAAGCCAAAATTCACACTTACTACATCTAGCATACAATTGTTTCTCACGCAAAGTTTGCAACACAATTCTCAGATGATCAACGTGTTCATTTTCATCTCGGGAGTATACCGGAATATCATCAATAAACACCACCACAAATCTGTCTAAATACAGTCTAAAAATTATGTTCATCAAATCCATAAATATCACTGGTGCATTTTTCAAACCAAACAGCATCATAAGGAACTCATAATTTCCATACCTAAAACTGAAAGCTATCTTCGGTACATCCGAGTCTTTCACTCGCAACTAATAATATCTAGAACGGAGATTTATTTTAGAGAACACAGTGGCACATTTCAGCTGATCAAATAGGTTATCACTTTGAGGCAATGGATACTTGTTCTTGATTGTAAGCTTGTTGAGCTGCCTGTAATCAATACACAGGCTTAACGATCCATATTTCTTCTTTACAAACAGAATTAGTGCACGCGAAGGTGAATGACTAGGTCAAGCAAAGCCCTTATCTATCAAATCTTACAACTGTACTTTCAACCCTTTTAACTCTGCTGGGGTTATTCGATAAGGTGCTATAGATATAGGAGTTGTTCCTTGAATATGATCTATAGAAAAAATTCCACCTCCCTAACTGGAGATAATCCAAGTAATTCTTTTAGAAACACATCAGGAAACTCACAAACAACTAGCACTGACTTAATCTTCGTGTTGGATACTTTAGTCTCCAACACATATGCAAGATAAGCATCATACTCTTTTCTGACATATTTCTATGCTAATATAGCTAAGATTACATTAGATAACCTATCCAGTTTATCAGATACAACATGAAGTAATTCACCATTCTGAAATTTCAAAACAATGTATTTTTGTTTACAATTCACCATCGCATCATGTTGAGTTAGCCAGTCCATTCTCAAAATTACATCAAATTCATCAAAAGGCAGTAACATTAAATTAGCCGAGAAACAATAACCCTTTACCATCAATGGACAGTTTTTTACAAAGTTTATCCACCACAACATACTGGCCCAGGGGGTTCGAAACTTTAACCACAAATTCAATGAATTCAATAGGTAAATTTTTAACATACACTAAATTTGTGCATATGTATGAATGCATTGAACTAGGATCAATCAAAGCAGTTATATTAAAAATGAGAAAATGTACCAATAATGACATCTGGTGCAGAGGCATCTTCTCTTGCACGAATAGCATATGTCCTTGCGGATGCTCATGCTTTAGACTTAACTGCTGAATCTTTTATAGCGCCTTGGCTACCACTAACATTGTCGAAGTGACGAGGTGGTCTACCTCTCGAGGCAAGGTTACTCGGCTTTGAAACCTAAATAGTATCATTTTCAATCCCTTCTAGACAATCTTTAAGATAGTGGTCAATAGAACCACATCTATACCAGGCTCTGCTTCTCATACGACACTCCCCAAAATGAAATTTATTACAATGTTTACACCTCGATTTGGGGTTACCAACATTTCCAACACATGTTACAGATGGAAACGAAGATCTTAGGTTAGAGCGTTGAGAGCCTCGTTCTTTTCCGAAATATCCCACAGATGCGATAAAACAATCATGATATTTCTTTGATTTATTTGAAGCATATGACTGTGACTTGCCCATAAATATTTTACCAGAAATCTGGTCTTCTCTCTCTGCTTGTTTCTTTTCTTTACTTAATTCATCGGCTTTGTGCGCTCGATCAGCCAGTACTACAAATTCCTTAGTTCAAGAATTCCAATTAGCAACTTGATGTCTTCATTTAATCCTTCTTCAAAATGTTTGCACATATCAGCCTCAGTCAGAACCCATTCTTTGCCATACTTACTCAATCTAACAAATTCTCGTTCGTACTCAGATACTGTCATGTTTCCTTGTTTAAGCTCTAGAAATTCTTTCTTTTTTCTGATCCAGAAATCTCTAGCTAATATACTTATTTCTAAATTTTATTTGGAAAAGCTCCGATGTAAACATTTTAAGCACTAAGCTGGTGTGCATGATAATTCATCTAAAACCCTTATAGTAATTTCCAGCAAAAATTCAGCCCTCTCTAGATCATCTTCGGCAGTAACCCTAAATTCTTCGGCTCCATATTTACATATTTTATCTACCAGAGGCTTACCAGTTCTAACAGGTTCAACACATTGTGGCATGTCAAGAACCGATTGAGGAGCATTAGGAGAGGTTGTTGTACAGCAGTATTTGTTCTTATAAATTCTGTGAACCACTCATTCATCATTTGAAAGAAGGCTTCTTTTGCCTCCTCATCTCGGCCCTCAGATATGGGCCTTCTACTACTACTACTAGATGTAGCTCTTTGTATAGAAGCTTGAGCAGTGCTCTCAGCTTCCTCGATTTCAGCTCTAGCCTGGTTGGATGACATTACTATATGAAAAAACACATATAAAATGGCCAGGAGTTATCACACTATAACAAATTATATAATGGCATGTATAGCTAAACTCGTACTTGCTACATTAGTCCGAGAATCGGCTAAAACGTAGCTCTGATACCAATAAATTTAACACTCCTAACCTGTAACCATCGCCAAAATAGGGTTATAGAGCATTACCAGAGTTTACAGTTCAACTTCTTTTAATTCCTATCATTTATTATTCATTTTCAAAAATCAATCAGAAACAATCATAAAGTCCTTCATGGTCCTCGAAGCCCAAAATACATATTAGAATCGTGTTGAGACTAAATCGGGATTACAGAAAATTTGTGAAATCTCAAAATTTTTCTTAGGTGCAAGGGACACACGCCCGTGTGGCCAGGCCGTGTGGCTCACACGGCCAATGACACACCCGTGTCCCAAGCCGTGTGGGCATTCGATGTGAGGCACACGACCGTGTTCCAGCTAGTGTCCTTACCCGTGTAACTCTCTGAATTAGGTCACACAGCCAGCCACACACCCGTGTGCTAGACTGTACAGACAATTTAATTTTCAAAAATTACGTGTAGGGGTCACACGGCCAAGACGCACACCCATGTACTGGGCCGGGTGTCTCACATGGCTGAGACACACGCACATGTCTCTATCCGTGTGCTCAATTCTGAGCATTCTATTTCTCAATTTTTAAGATACAGAGGGCACACGGCCAAGCCATACGCCCGTGTGCATAGTCTTATGTCACACACGGCTAAGACACACGCCCGTTTGTCTGCCCGTGTGGACAAAATAAGGTCATTTTCTATGCCTTATTTCTCACCCTTTTTACCTTGAACCTATATGAACACTACAACATATTTTCAAACCAATTTGGTACATATAAACCAAGCCAAAAACAAGTATTATGTATGTTATATTAACACATATAATCAAATGTTTAAATTCACACAATTATATTTATGTTTATTTGCAAGTTATTCAATTATTCTATTTCAAATTCATTTATCATTTGTTTTATATATTTATCTTCTACCATTTAACCATTCTAACACACATCAAACATGATATGACCTTATATAATTGCATCAAAATATATTTTCCACTAGCCATTCCAGTGGCTATTTACAACCAAGCATTTCATAATTTTAGCTAGCTTAGCCTATACATGCCATTATACCAAAATAAGTTTTCTATATATACCAAAACGACCTGAAGGATAGTGTGATGGTGCTCCTACCAATTTCCAACCCTAAGGGGCGTTCGAGCACTATAAAACAGAGAAAAGAAAACTGAGTAAGTATTTCAAATGCTTAGTAAGTTCATATAACATGGATTTAACTTACCATATATTTTCATTTAAGATAACCACGCAAATATGCATCCAAGCAATATTGCTAACAGCCTAAAACACAACTTCATCAATCAAGCTAGTCATGTAATTCACATAACACCAAGAACATGGATGAGCTCATCACTTAATGATTTTCTTATAATATGCTTTTCATATCATTATTCCATATTACGTGTACATTCCCATGACAAATCATTTCAAATTCATTTTAACCATGCAGAACTTTACCTATTGAATTTATTTGAAATATCGATGGATACGCTCATGTAGTACACTTAAAGTGTACAATACTGAAATCTGTCAATTCATATCCAAAGATACTAATTAGGGCACATAATGAAGAAGTGCACTCTCGAGCCAAATGACAAGATACTCAAATGAGCCATGTAATAGGATGCTTGTCCAGGCTAAACAGGAAACTCCTAAGAGTTTAGAATAGGAAGCCCGTTGAGCTTAACAGGTAACTCCGAAAAGTTATTAATAGGGAGCTCCGGATAGCATAATAGGGAGTTCAAGCGAGCCATGTCAAGAAACTCATAAGAGCCTATATCAGGACGCTCACAGAGAGCTGTGTTTGTGTCCGCAATAAATGCTTGATCACAACCGATAGAATAATGTAACAGGACACTCACAAAGAGTTGCGGTAGTGAGCAACACATGCAGGATCACTACCAATTAGGATGCTCGTAGGAACTATATAACAGGACGCTCGAGAAGGCTTTTAACAGGATGCTCGTCCGAGCTATAATGTCCGCAACATATGCAGGACTATAATCAATACAGGAAAATGTTGCATCCATCGCATTTCATTATTCAAGCGGGACTTATCAATTATTGAACAATATCGGGTATGTGATTAACTTCATACATTAAACATTTATACAATTCACACAAATACAACATTCACTTCAAACATATTAATATACATAATTAAGTTACACAAACTTACTTTGATACTTGTTCGTGTACGGAAATCTACTAACTCGACACCCTTCTTTTCTTCGATCTAACTTCGTATTTTTATTTTTTGGATCTATATAAATGAATTTAGCATCAATTTAATTCACTTTATACTCAATTGATTTCATTTCATATATTAGGCAAAATTACCATTTTGCCCCTATACTTTTCATAACTGACAATTTTGTCCCTAAGCTCGGAAAATGAAATTCATGTAATTTAATCCTTATTTCAAGCCTAACCAAATTTTACATGTTACAATAACAACCCATGAACTTCACAAAAATCAAAATTTTCCCATAGGTTTTACCACTTCTCAATTTAGTCCCTAAATCATAATTTCATCAAAATTCTTTTTGTAAAACTTGATTATCTATTAACAACCTTTCCTTTTCTACCATAAATTTCAATTTTCAGCATATTCAGCCATGGAAAATTTTCAATACTTTGATAACTTTACAAATTGATCCCCAAAATAGCTAGATTAGGTTATTCCGATCTCAAAAATATAAAAATTACTTAAACCGGGACAAGATTACTTACCCAATTAGCCTTGCTTGATTTTCTTTCTCTTTCCTAGGGTTTCCATAGAATTATGGGATGAAGATATAAAATGATGATATCAAATATTTGTTTAATTTATCATTTTTATTTATTTTCATTTCCAATTTAGTCCTTTTCTTTTTCTAATTTTCCATGGATGAATCATCAAAAATATCTACTAACATTTCTTAATGGTCTAATTACCATATAAGGACCTCAAATTTTGAATTCCATAACTATTTGATACTTATAGCTACTAGAACTCAACTTTTGCATTTTATGTAATTTGGTCCTTTCCACAATTAAACATGAAATCGATAATATTTTATTAATGAAATTGTCATACGTCATTTCTATCATAATTCAATTCATGTAATAATATTAAAATAAATTTTCTTCCTGACTCAAATTTGTGGTCTCGAAACAACTGTTTCGATTTCACTGAAAATGAGCTGTTACAGTTTCGATTAAATTTAAATCAAAAGAGGTCGAAGCCTTTTTCTTATCTATTCAAGGACAAACATTTACACTTGAAAGAGGCTTCGACCCCTCCACATTGTATTGTGAGGAAGTATGGGATCTTGTTTGCTTTCACCGTTGGATGAATTTCGATTTAGTCCCGACAACACCAACTGTTATACCGGTCATTTTAGAGTTCTACTCCAATTTGAAATTTTCTGAAAAACATAAGGTGTTTTTTTAGAACAAGAAGGTTGACATCTCCCCATACGCAATTAGCAACTATTATGGTGTCCCTCACTATGAAAGTGACGAGTTGTCCACTTTGGACTTTGACAAATTTAACAACGTCAATATGGATGCCATTTTAGCGTATTTAAGTGAAGGTCGGGAGAGAGTTGAAGCATGAGGGGTATAGATCACCCTTTATCTTTTAAACAAGCTATAATGTTCCTAGTTGCAAAATTATGTATGCAGTTTATCTGCACACATATTAACCCACTCCTTAAGACTAACACTGTAAATGTGTATTGAGCTGCCCCATTGTACTATATTTTCCAAAAAAAAAAAAAGATTGTCTCTTGGGCAATGGATCAACAAGGAAATAAAGAAGTGCGTGTTGGGGATAAAAGTTGGTATTTATTTTCCACACCTAATCACGGGCCTATGTCGTCGAGCAGGGTGGATATGGATCGAACCGAGCAATTCCACCACCCCACACAAAGCACTATAGGAGACACCATGCTCCGGCAATTTCAAGAACTGCAAAGAAAGTAACTCCAAAAATGAAACCTAAGGACAAAACACAAATAGAAGTGTTTATAGGTGTAAATAAGAAAAGTGCCACAAAGAAGACCGATGAGCCTACACAATGGCCACATAGGTTGGGTCGAGATGCGTGCTACAACACTAGACTTCTAGAGGCAATGAAGCCATTCATGGACACATTTTGTAACACCCTATACCCGACCCGAATTACCATAAATGGATATTACCTATTACAAAACTTAAACACTTAACAAAAATTTTACGACAAGCATAAAGCCATTCTAAAACATGCTTCTTATAACCTCCCCAACCTGGCCTAGATGTTAGGCCCGAATTTGAGAGATTATATTGGCCACCTAAATAACCTAGCAGAATTATTGAAGTTTTAAAAATAGTTAATTAAAAATATTTGTTTATTTTATAAGGATGTTTAGTCTCTTTTCAAGAAAAATTAGGGGTTAAAAAATGATTAATTTTAACATCTTCTTTATAACAATGTTTACTATTGAAAACTTGGTTGAAAATCTAAATTAATTTATTAACAAAACACATTTATGATTTAGCCGCGGAAAAGTGATATTAACGTAATTTTAATAAAACCATGCTTCATACATAATTAAATAAAAATTCATATTCTAATAGCCTAAATTATTTAAATGTCATGCATGCCCAAGTAAAAATCGTAAATTAAGTCCCATACCACAATAATAATGTAGTTTCAAATAACCAAAATTATAAAATAATCAGTCTAAAATACTTTTATATAGAAATCAATATTCCGAGCCAACTCCTCCAAATGTTAAGTCTGCATCCTAACTTTATGGGTTATCTGAAAAGAAAGAAAATAAAGGGTGGTGAGCTATGAAAGCTTAGTATGAGTTCCATTACAAGGAAAATCGAAACAATACAGTAGACAAAGCTCATTAACAATTCTGAGAATAAATACAATAACAAAGCACTTCATATTAATGATTTTTCACATACAACACTTCACTTCATTATATCATCATTCACATATTAGTATGCAAATGCTCATGAATGCAATGTATTTTTGGTTTAATAGAAAAGATCCTACTCAACTCTACTACACACTACACTTATGAGCTCCCCAGAACTCATCTACCTTATCACTCTAGATTGTGGACAAACCACTATTGATTTGCAGATAAACTGCCATTTTGTTTAAAAACATTGTGGATAAACCACTAATATTTTTAGATAAAAAGCATTTGTAGTTACTTTCACTTGTTATGAGTGGACAACTGTTTGCAGATTACACAAACTACCACTGGGCTGTGGGAACACAACAAAATTCTTCCTTTGTACATATCCCACCTGATGCTATGAAATATGTCATGCTTATTGTAACACCCCTTACCCGTAATTCCCGTCGAAACCCGGCCTGAGGCATTACTAGATAAAAACCACATGATCGCCACTTAGGCTCATCATGACTACTCCCTCTTAAGTCACCTCATCAACCTCATTCTCGACTTACGAGGCCTCACTCATACACATGAGGCTCTCGAGACTATATCAGAACTTTCGAATCTTAAAATTTTCTCCATCTAAACAGGGACTACACGCTCGTGTTAGATGGCACACGCCCGTGTGTAGACACACACACCCATGACCACCAACCGTGCAAGAAAACTCAAGCATTCTGCCAATGCCCCATGGCTAGAGTACACGCCTGTACCCACCACCCGTGGTGAACACTGACTACTTCACACGGCCTTGAGTCTAGGTACACGCCCATGTGGCTAGCCCGTGGCTGACACTACGCAATTCTGCCAAAGTGACACGGCCAAGGCACACGCCCGTGGACTAGACATGTGTCACACATGGCCTAGACACATGCCCGTGTGTCTATCCACATGAACAAGAACTAAGCTATTTTCCAAGTTCTATTCACTCCTCATTCATACACAGCATGCACTCATCCAATCCATCTATAATCAACTCATATTGAAGTACAATTTCAAATGGATAACTACATCTTTTCATATAATAAAATAGCCCACTAAATAATATACTTAACTATGGTATCGCACACAGCCCATCATTGTTAAGTATTAAGGTGGTATCACACTTAGCCCACCATCAAATATTATCACTACACATCCACATATCTACTTACTCATTCATTCATTCATGATATCTACCATATTCATTCCACTTGAACCACATAGATTCTCAATCATTCTCAATCATTCTCATTCATGCTACACACTAGCTAGCATTAAGAATGTATAAGTATAATCGCATTGATTACGCATAAACTTACCTTGACACTCAAAAGTATTGAGACGTGCAATTTAGTCCACCACCTTGCTCTTGCCTCAGTTTTGATTTTGGCTTCGTCTTTCTTGATCTATAATGATAAATCAACTCATTCAAAACACACATTGACTAAATTGACCCTTATCTCATACTTTAGCAAAATTACTATTTTGCCCCTAATTTTTCTCAAATTTACACTTTTTTCCCATGGCTCGTAAAGTGATTTTCATTCAACTTTCTAGTCTTTCATGCTTAGCCAAACCATTTACTCAACTAAAGCAATCATCAATTCTCACAAAATCACACATGTATGACCAAACTCGAGACTTTCACAAACAAGTCCCTACATGCATTTTTCATGGAAATCACTTAGCAAAAGATGTTTCTACTACATCAAGCTTTCATATTCTTCCATAAAATATCAAAATACATGCATGCCATACATGGGTATATTTTTAAACATCCATCTTAGCTTAACATATAGCTAAAAATAGCTTTCTCATGTTAATAGGACTTCAAAAATACGAAAAATATCAAAAACGGGGCTTGGATACACTTACTAGCAAGCTTGAAAAGTTGAAGAGCCCTAACAATGGCTTTTTGAAAATTTTGGCATCCTTGGAGAAGAAGATGAATGAAATTCTATCATCTTTTCCCATTTTAATCATTTAACTGCCAAATGACCAAAATGCCCTTTTTGACAAACTTTCTATTTTAACTCATCCATGCCCAATTTTGTCCAAAAATTAGAAATTGGGAAAATTGCTCTTTAAGGACCTCTAATTGATTTTATAAAGCTATTTCATACAAATAACTTCTAGAATCTCCCTTTTTGTAACTTTTGCAATTTAGTCCTTTTAGACAATTCAACTGCAATTTCACAAAATTGCTTCATGAAACTTTCACACTAACATGCAAACATGGCATAAACCTTAAAAACTTATACATATAACTAAGATTTGTGTTCTTGCACCACTATTTCGACTAGGCCTTAAATCGGGATGTTACACTTATCATGTGTAACATGCACTTGGTTTGTCACTAACAGTTAACACGCTTACCAAGTTCATCACGAGGTGATAACACTATTATCAATATCAATTTATCAGTTTCACTTTAACAAGAATCATATAACATTCACATATCATGCGATGTAATAGAAACTTTTGAGGCATTTACACACAGATTTCACAATTCAATATAGAGGCATTTAATACTTTTTTAATCAAAACAATATAGTGGCAATCAATATGCTTATAACAGTACAAATTGGTAGTAATTAATATGTTTATTTACAAATCAACTCCATAATTTAGGTCTTGTTTTCGATGTGATCAGTTTAACGGTGTAAGGCATCCTATACATACCATCACAAACATAATACATTAGACATTAAGGTTGTTCACAATTTGTGCCAACATATATAAATATCATATGAATTCATACCATAAAATCATAGATTCTGATATAAATCATACTATCAGGGACCTACTGCATAAATAAAATAATAAAAATAGTTTGGGAATAATTCAGGGGTTAATCTACACAAAACATGAAATTCTGGCCAAAACTGTAAAATTTAAGAAACAAGGGGACACATGGTTGTGTCCTAATAGCCCGATTTAGACCCTAGTCAGAAAATTGGTTTTGGGACCACAACTTCGAGGTCAAAATAACATTCTAATATTATTTTTGGTGTGAATTATATGCGATATAGCCTATGTGAAAATTCTGTGTGGTAATTTTATCGACTATGTGTCAAATTAGAAAAAGGACTTAATCGCGTAAAGTGTAAAATGTTGTGTACTGATTGTTAAGTGTTTAATTTTTGTTCTATTTATAAAGTGAAGGTCTTATGAATCAATGAGGCCATATTTAGTGATAGTGGGTGGCAATGGACTAGAATAACCTTCATGAATAAATGTTTTATAAGTTAAATTGAAGGTTAGTTTGGAAATTAGTAAATAAGTCATAAATAATTAAACAAAACATTTTCATCTTTTTACACCACCATTTCCAAAAATTGAAGAAGAAAAAGAGAAATAAATAGGGCTTGAAATATTCGGCCATTGCTATCCTTGATTAAGGTATGAATTTTGATCGGTTTTTGATAATTTCTACGTTTTCGTAATCGTTGCTTCGTGCTCTAGCTAACCCATGTTGTAATTTTGTGCATTGATGATGTTTTTGTGATGATTCATTGATGAATACTTGAGCTATGTGTTATTTGATAGTGAAATATGAAAACTTGGTGTTGGGCTAACATAGTTTGTATTGGGATTTTTAGTGAAATTGAATATTTTGGGCTTAATTGAGAAAATGAGAAATTGAGGGACTAAAATGTGAAATAAATGAGATGTATGGACTTGTATGAATATATAGAGAATTCGGCTAGGCATGGGTGAAATGAAATTATATGTATTTCGTGATTTTGTGAATTAGGGACTAAAGTGTCAAAATGTGAAAATATGAGGGCTATTATGTAAAATGCCCTAAATATGTGTGTTTGAACTAAAATGAATGATGTGGTGATTGAAATGGATTGATTTTGAATGTGTACAGACCAAGAGAGGAGAGGTTCGGATCGAGATCGAGGCAAAGATAAAGTGCTCGATTAATCGACCGTTTTGGTATTTCGACGTCTGAGGTAAGTTCTGATAGAATACTATCTGTAAAAAATATCTATGTGATGTGAATTGAATGAATATATATATATATATATATATATATATATATATATGTAACTATGAAAGTAGAGAGGCTATGTGCAGAATTGAGTTATAGTGCACTAAGTGTGCGAAGTTAGAAACGAGATATAGATGATTGGCACTGTGTGTGCGAAAAGATAGAAGCTTCAGCTTATTGAATTGGCACTGTGTGTACGAAACTAATATAAGCTTGATTTAATGTATTGGCACTAAGTGTCCGAAGACAATTACATTTTGACTACAAATTGGCACTAAGTGTGCGAATAAAGTAAGAGAATAACGAAAGTTGATCAAAGTGTAAAGTCGAGTGATTCAGTTGTATGGTTGGGGAGTAACTATGTGTTGGCTAATGATAAACCATAAAAGAAACATATTTTAGGCCCACATTTAGCATGGATGATTTAAGCCTTAAATTATGTAATTTGGTGCTCTTAATCCTTTGTTTTCATGTTTTACACTCAGGATAGCACCGGAGGATGAAAAGAACAAGAAACGGGCCTAAAACTGACTAAATTGGGTCAAAATAGAAATTGACACGGCCTGGGCCCAAGACCACACGACCGTGCCTCCCTAATTTACTCCAACACGGTCTGGACCCCAAAACACAAGGGCGTGTCTCTTCAGCAGACTCGACCACAGCCTGAAATCAGTTCACACGGGCGTGTGCCATGGGCGTGTCCCTGTCGTGACAAAGGGAAGTTTCACTCGGATTAGGATATTTAGGGGCGAAGAAACATATTCTGAAGCCTATATAAACACCCTAAGTATAACCTAAAAGAGGGGAACCCAGGGCTTTAGTCAAGGGGCGTCCATCTAGGCCAAAGAGGGCAGATTTGTGAAGATTTACTCGAAGATAGCCAGTTGATTCATCTCAAGAAGCCAGAATTATACTCAAGAAGGAGGATCTCTCCTTCAATTCCTTTAGGGGGTTTTAGGGATTTCTTATGTTTTGTTTTATCTTTTCTTTTGAGATGTTTTCTTTTATTGTTATGAGCTAAACCCTCAGATACCTGAGAGGGATGAAACCTAAGATGAATCTTGTTATCGTTTGCTGAACCATATGATAAATATTTGACTTGTTCTTAATTATGTGTTTTTAATTCTTGTGTTGATATTTTCGGGATATTTTTTCAAGTATGATGTGCTTAGGTGGAGGAGCAAAAGTCCCTGCCTAAGACTAGATCTAGCATAATTAAGCGGAGTTGATCGCGCGCCTAGAGATAGGGTGATAAGATTTTGCCAGATTAGGATGAAACCTAATATGGGAGTCCATAGATCGAGTTAATGTAATTCTAGGGCTTTTAATTAGAAAGAGATTTCAATTAATCAACCTAGGGTTAGACATTAGCCGCCTCAAGAGAGGGATTAATATATGTTAGGGAATCTTGCGGATCAAGTCAAGTGAATAAATCATCTGGTTCAGTGTTAGATAACAAGTGAAGTCTAGGTGGATTCTTCCTCGGGTGTCGTCTTAATCAATTGGTTTTTCTTCAAGTTATTTTCTAAATTTCATTCTTCTTTGTCTTAGAGTCTTTAGTTTAGTAGTTAGTTAACTTAGATTAAACAACAAATTCTCTTAATTCTTAGGCTAGATAATAAAAAGAGAGTTAGTATTTGTACTTTTGGTTCCTTTGGGATTCGACATTCCGACCTTGCCTAAACTACACTACTGTTCGATAGGTGCGCTTGCCTCCATCGTTGTCTTAGTTAGTTTCCAGGTTCGATCATTCTTTATATAAATTTTAAGATTCGACAAAACAACGATCAAGTTTTTGGCGCTGTTGCCGAGGAACTAAAATATTAAGAACGCTTAATTTTTATTACTTTAGCCATATTTTATTTTTGCAATTAGATTTTATTTTTGCTTTTCTAAATTTTATTCTTTCACTCCTTTCAGGTACCTCTAGTTTATGACTAGAAGGAACCCGACAGGACCCCTACTTTACGACAGTGATATCGAAGGTACCATTTACAGAAATCGTAGAGAGATAAGGCGAGGCCTAAACTACATAGAAGGCGAGGAAGAAGGCGAAACTAATCCTACTAAAAGGATGGCTGAGAATAATTCGCTACCTCCAGAGGCGGCAGAACATCACGCTCCACGTACTATGTATGATTATGCTAAACCTAGTTTAACAGGAACTGAGTCAAGTATCGTTAGGCCCACTATTGCTGCTAATAATTTTGAACTAAAACCTAACACTATACAGATGATACAACAGTTTGTTCAATTTGATGGTTTGCAGGCTGAGGATCCTAACACACACTTAGTGAATTTTCTAGAATTCTGTGATTCCTTCAAAATAAATGGCGTTTTTGATGATACCATCCATCTTCAGTTATTTCCCTTTTCTTTGAGAAATAAAGCCAAACAGTGGTTGCATTCTCTTCCATGAGGATCAATCACTACATGGGATTAGATAACCAAAAAATTTTTATTAAAATATTTTTTGCCGGCCAAAACGGCCAAGTTAAGGAATGATATCTCTTCTTTTGTGCAGATGGAAATAAAGACACTTTATGACGCATAGGAGAGATACAAGGATTTGTTGAAAAGGTGTCCACACCATGGACTACCCTTGTGGCTATAGGTGCAGACTTTCTACAATGGTGTGAACCTCTCGACAAGGCAACTATTCGATTCAGCCTCCAGCGGAACCCTAAATAACAAAACTCCTGAAGCAGCCTACGAGTTTATAGAAGAGATGTCACTGAATAACTATCAGTGGAAAGTTACAAGGACAAGGCCAGCTAAAGCAGCCAAAGTTTTCAACCTCGACGCAGTAACCGTACTATCAAACCAAGTAGAGTTGTTACATAAAAAATTTGATGGTTTATATGGTTCTTCGCAGGCACATCCAGTTATGCAGTGTGACGCAAGTGAAGGAGTGGTGAATTCTGAGTACCCACCTTACGGACAGGGCATGGAGAGCGAACAAATGAACTATATGGGTAATAATTTCCAATCTAACAATAACCCTTATAGTAATACTTATAATCCAGGTTGGAAAACCACCCCAATTTCTCATGGGGCGGTCAAAGAAATCAAAGGCAACAACCATGCCAAAACTTCCAACAACAGCCCTACCCACAGGAAAAGAAGCCGAACCTTGAAGAGATGCTGATAAACTTCATAGCAGCCTTAGCAATACGTTCCCAAAATATAGAAACATGTTTCCAAAAGATAGAAGCAAAACTTGAGGCATTGACACAGGAATTCAAGGATCAAATTGGGTAACTTGCTAAGTAAATTTCTGAGAGACCACAAGAAAGACTACCAAGCAACACCAAGACTAACCCAAGGGAGCAAGTTCAAGCCATAACAGCTCAAGATAGTGAAGGGTTAGACACGCCTAATTCACAACAATAGAATGCGATAGAATAAGGTAGGGTTGAAGTAAAACCAAAACCGATACTCAAAGACTACAAACCATGCATACCATATCTTGAAGCAATAACGAAAGACGACACAGAGGAACAGTTGTGTAAGTTTCTTAAACTTTTAAAGAAATTACATATTAACTTACCGTTTCTTGAAGCTTTTTCATAGATGCCAAATTCGAGAAAATTTTTAAAGAAGCTATTGACAAATAAGCGGAAGATAGACGAGGAATCACATGTGGAACTGAACGCAGTATGCTCAGCAATGTTGCAAAATAAACTACCACGAAAATTAAAATATCCAGGGAGTTTTACAATTCCATGCTTAATTGGTACATTATCTATTGATAATGCCAGGGAGTTTTACAATTCCATGCTTAATTGGTAGATTATCTATTGATAATGCATTAGCTGATTTAGGGGCAAGCATAAACGTCATGTCTTATAAATTGTTTAAACAACTAGGTCTAGGGAAGCCCAAACAAACTAGGATGAGCATTCAATTAGCTGATAAAACTATCAGAGTTCCTAGGGGAATAATTAAAGATGTACTTGTTAAGATTGATAAATTCGTATTCCTGGTAGACTTTGTCATTTTAGACATGGATGAGGACAATACGATACCCCTAATTTTAGGAAGACCATTCTTAGCAACTGTCAGGACTAAAATCGATGTCAACGTAGGTGAACTTATACTCTGTGTAGGTGACGAGACAGTTACTCTTCAAGCCCTTGATTCAGCCAGAACATAGAATAACCAAGGTGAGAAAGTAAATTCTATTGATAACCATTCAATTAACCTTTCTTTTCAAGAACCACCATAAAAGAACGCAACTGAGTCCGATCCTAAACCTTATGCCAACAATGAAATAACTCACAAGGAACAAGGGATTCAGATCGATGAACTAGAAGAGGAGAAGGCGCATCTTAAAGAAGAACTAGGGATACACGAAGCAGAATCGAAGCCACTTCATAAGGCAGACAAGTTCAAAATCGAAGATCATGTACTGTTAGACAAAGCAAACCCACGAATATCTCTACCTGATCCTAACACAAGCAAGGAAATCCCTTTTAAGGTAATCAATGTCTTCCCATACGGAACAGTCGAGGTAAGTAATCCCAAGTTTGGCACTTTGAAAATAAATGCTACTCGTCTTAAGCTCTATCATGACAATGGAACTGCTAACATGAGGAAGGATTTTCAACTCCTCAAACCACCATGAATATACAAAGGAGAGGAAAGTCTAGCTTAAGACTATAATCGAGCGCTTCTCGGGAGGCAGCCCGAGTTCTAACCCCATTAACTTCTACATTTTTCATTTTATTTTTTATCTTTTTTATTTTATTTCATTCTTCCTTTATAACACATAACTATAAACTAACCAAAAGTACAGAATTTCAAGCCACACAGCCTTGTACACGGCTATGGCGGTGACCGTGTGAATGCATTGAATCTCCATACTGACGTAGCAGAGATGGTACGAGTCAGAAAGAATCAATTTTCAAGTCACAGACTCAACCAACACGCCACAGCCGTGTGAGGTGGCCGTGGCTGACATTGTAAGTTCATACACGGGTGGGGCAAACTAAACATGGGCGTGCGAGGCGACCGTGGTCGATACTGACTTACCAAGCACGGGCATGGCAAATCGAATACAGGCGTAGGAGAAACGATACGACCCATAACATGGACGTGCAAGGTGGCCGTGTGACTCAACACGCCCACAGTACACGGCCGTGGGGAGGCATCAGAGTTGAAATCTATTTAAACCACCACCCCCTCCTCCCCTCTCCACTTACTCCCAAACCTCTCTTTCTACACCTCTCTGGTTCTCCCTTAAATTTCCTTTCACGTTCATCTTTCAAAACCCTTGACCACCACATCTATGCTGAAGAAGCGGAAGGATCAAAGCACAGTCTCCCTACGGAGATCAACCTACATAAGTTCATGCCGGCCACTTCATTCAATCTACAAGCCAAGGGTCTTTGATACCTTTTCGGTCTTATTTTTCTCTTCTCTTCTCCTTTATTTTCCTTCTCTTTGACTTTCTTATGCTTAATTTATTTTATTTTCTTTTAGTTTCTTGGTTTTAGGTTCTTAAGGCTGCTAGGGAATCACGCACCACGGCCTTAGAAATCACACCTACGTCACGAACCATCTTACAATAAGGACTTTTCAGTCCATTTACCTTTTCTTATAAGTTTATTTTACTTTTTATTTTTCTTCACTTGAGCTTGCTTTTCTTTAAATATTTATTTAGTATATTTTGAATCTTTATTATTAATTCTTGGCTAATTCTTCATGAGCTCCCCAATTTCTTCATCTAGTGCAGAGCTCGTTAGTAACCACCGCACCAAAAGATGACACCTCCGACTTAAGGAATCCATCCAACAATTCAAGAAGTTTCACTTTTTCCCATATCTTTTGATTTTCTTATTATATACTGTTATCTGTCTTTGTACATTGAGGACAATGTACATCTTAAGTGTGGGGGTGAAAGTTTATGCCTAACTTTTTGTATGATTCTCAAATCCCTGAATGATATCTTATCTTAAGTAATTTTCTCATATTACTAATTAGGATGAAATTTCCCTAATTAATGATTTTTATTGATATGTCTTAGATTAAGTCATAGTTAATTGTACATTGATGATTTAAACTTTAAGATACTAGAGAATCAAGCATGATAAGTCTATTTTTCAAGAATCAAAAAAAATTCTAGGTTATTGAACTAAATTTGAATATTACCTTAAAGTTTGAAATTTATAGAGATTGATATCAAAAACTCATAATTTTTGTGAGATTTTGAGCCTTATAGAGCATATATTCCTTTTCATGCTCACTTTATTGATTATGAGTGTGTCAACACTGAATTGTTATTCTAGAACTTGTCGTGATTATACATGTCAAGACCACATTTTTTTATTTGATATATTGAGATAAGAAAGGCACCTAGGTTTTAACCCACTCACTCCACTAAATGCTTACCTTCATAATTAACCCTTAGTGAATCCCTTTGATCCTAACAACCCTTTTTATTGATTCACCCACTAATATTAACCCAAAACCTCGCTCGTATTTGTTATCACCATTCCTTTTGACTACCTTTTTTTTGAGATTTGATTTGAGCAGTTGCCTAACTATGTTCTTTGTTTTCATTGTTAAAGTTATTTCTTATTAAATTTTTTACTTGTTCTTAAAAAAACATGAATTATATTAATTATTAGTTCTATGTTCTAAGAGCTTATACGTTCAGCATCTTGAAGAGGAAGCTTGTATTATTAGTATTTTAAATTTTCATGTGATGTAATTATTCAGGTTATTAGTTCATTTTTCTAGTTAGGTAATTTGTCAATTCAATCTCGATTCTAACACTTCCAATTTAGCCTTTATCCACACCATTAACCCAAGCCCCGTTACAACCCTATTAAAGACCTCTTGATATGTGTATCATCTCATATTATAGTGGTGGAGATTTGATTTTCAGGCAAGCCTATGGGATTAACTTTTCAGGTTCGACTTATGAGTGTTTATTCTTGAACCTTAAACACTTCGAGTGCTTTGAGTGAATCTTTAGCAAGGATGTCAATCCTTGTCAGCTTTAAATCAAAGGTAATTATTTAGATAATGGGAGACACCTATGTTTTCGTGCTACAAATATATGACTTAGAGTTGGTTGAATATTTAGGAGTCTTTGAGTTAAATTATCCATGTATGAAATGTCTATGAATTATGATGAGACATTTTTTATGAGGATTATGAATCGTGGCAAGTTCGTTTTAATTGTAAGTTGAGAATTTTGCTTGAGGACAAGCAAAAGCTTAAGTGTGGGGGTATTTGATAAATCGTAAAAGTAACATATTTTAGGCCCACGTTTAGCATACTTTTGGATGATTTAAGCCTTGAATTATGTAATTTGGTGCTCTTAATCCTTGTTTTCATGTTTTATACTCAGGATAGCATCGGAGGATGAAAAGAACGAGAAATGGGCCTAAAATGGACCAAATTGGGTTAAAATAGAAATTGACACGGCCTGGGCCCAAGACCATATGGTCGTGCCTCCTTAATTTACTCTAACACGGCCTGGACCCCGAAACACATGGGCGTGTCTTTTCAGCAAACTCGACCACGGCCTGAAATCGATTCACACGGGCGTGTGCCATGGGCGTGTCCCTGTCGTGACAAAGAGAAGTTTTACTCAGATTAGGATATCTAGGGGCAAAGAAACATATTCAAAGCCTATATAAACACCCTAAGTATAACCTAAAAGGGGGGAACCCAGGGCTTTTGTCAGGGAGAGTCCAGCTAGGCCAAAGAGGGCAGATTTGTGGAGATTTACTCGAAGATAGCCAGTTGATTCATATCAAGAAGCCAAAATTATACTCAAGACGGAGGATCTCTCCTTCAATTCCTTCAGGGGGTTTTAGGGATTTCTTATGTTTTGTTTTATCTTTTCTTTTGAGATGTTTTCTTTTATTGTTATGAGCTAAACCATCAGATACCTGAAAGGGATGAAACCTAAGATGAATCTTGTTATCGTTTGCTAAACTATATGATAAATATTTGACTTGTTCTTAATTCTTGTGTTGATATTTTCGGGATATTAATTCAAGTATGATGTGCTTAGATGGAGGAGCAAAAGTCTTTGACTAAGAGTAGATCTAGCATAATTAAGCGGAGTTGATCATGCCCCTAGAGATAGGGTGGCGAGATTTTGCCTGATTAGGGTGAAACCTAATATGGGAGTCCATAGATAGAGTTAATGCGATTTTAGGGGTTTTAATTAGAAAGAGATTTCAATTAATCAACCTAGGGTTAGACGTTAGTCGCCTCGAGAGAGGGATTAATATATGTTAGGGAATCTTACGGATCAAGTCAAGTGAATAAATCGTCTGGTTCAGTGTTAGATAACAAGTGAAGTCTAGGTAGATTCTTCCTTGGGTGTCGTCCTAATCAATTGGTTTTTCCTCAAGTTATTTTCCAAATTTCATTCTTCTTTGTCTTAGAGTCTTTAGTTTATTAGTTAGTTAATTTAGATTAAACAACAAATTCCCTTAATTCTTAGGCTAGATAATAAAAAGAGAGTTAGTATTAGTACTTTTGGTTTCTTTGGGATTCGACATTCCGGTCTTGCCTAAACTATACTACTGTTCGATAGGTGCACTTGCCTCCATCATTGTCTAAAGTATGTATGATATCTATGTGTTGACTAAAGTACGAATGATAACTATGTGTTGTTTAAGATATGTATGATATCTATGTGTTGGTGAATTTGAAAGTAGATGAATGAAATGCTATGTGAACATTGAGCATACTTGAGTTGGTGTATCATTGGTAAATTAATCTAAGTGATGGTTTATTTTTGTATATTGATTTGAATTGTTGAATTTCAAGTATTATATTACGGACTTACTAAGCTATGAAAGCTTACTATGTGATTTTTTCTTTGTTTTACAGTGTCAATAAAGCTAGCTCAGATCTGGGGATTGTCAGCATCTCTGTTACACTATCAGCAATCTATTTTGGTACTCTGGAAAATGTGTATATTTGAATATGACATGTATAGGCTAGTCATTTGGTACATGTTTGAGATGTAAATAGTCATTTGATTTGGCTAGTTATATGCTAATATATGATGCATGTTTTGAAATATTTTGACGGCAATGAGATAGCCTTATGAATGATAAGTTTACTGAGGGAATGATGTTATAGTGATATGGTAATATGGTGGATGAATTATGATTGGTTATGCATGTGTTTTAGTTGTGCAATTTGGAGCATGAATTGATATTGTATTGAAGCTTGTAGGTTGACCCTTGTGTGGGTGGCAAATTTGGTCTTGCAAATGGCCTATTTTGCATACTGGTCAAGAGGCACGGGCGTGTGTCCCTGCCGTATGGTTCAAGAACCACTTCGAAGTGTGTCTGGACAGGTTACACGGTCGTGGCACACAGGCGTGCATGATGATCATGTGACCAAGTCAGTAGCTAGCATATTATCACACGGCCATAACATACGGGCGTGTCTGATAGCCGTGTGAATAAGTCAGTATGTATGCTCTATTTTGGCACGGTCTGGACACATGGGTATCTCTGGTAGCCGTGTGAGGCACACGGCCTGAGTGCACGGGCGTGTGACCTCAATAGTGTTGAAGAATGCTTGACTTACTAAAAATTTTTGTAAGTGTTTGATTTAGTCCTGACCCCTTTCTAACATGTGTTTAAGGTCTCGTAGACCTTGTTAAGGGACTATATGGTTGTAATTGAATATGTTTGTTGAATGGCTGACTTTGTGTTGTGATATGGATGTGAAATGTTACGGTTGTTCGGTAATGCCTCTTAACCCTATTTTGGCAACAGTCTCGGGTTAAGGGTGTTACATTTTATTGGTATCTGAGCTACGATTTAGTCGATTCTCAGACTAACGTAGCATGGGTGAGTCTAGCTATACATGCCATATATGAAATTGAAATAGTGTGATGAATTTTGACAGTTATAAATGTGTTCTCATATAGTAATAGATCCTGATCAAGCAGTTGCTGATGATGTTGAGAGTAACGCGCTTGCTCCCACTCAAAGGATAGCACCAGCCACATCTAGGCCAAATGAATGTAGTGAGGGAAGAGAGGCTAAGCAAGCCTTCTTTCGAATGATGAGCGAGCAATTTTTAGAGTTCGTTCAAACTAATCCGGCTGCTCTACAACCTCCACCCCCACAAGTTCCTGTTGTGCCACAAGTTGTAGATCTGATCTGACTAAATAAGCCTCCTGTGGATAAGATTCGTAAGTATCAGGCCGAAGAGTTTAGAGCCACAGCTGATGACGATGCTGAGTGAGCCGAGTTTTGGCTCAAGAATACAATTCGGGTATTCGATGAGATGTCGTTGACCCCTGATAAATGTATTAAGTGTGCAGTTTTATTGTTGAGGGATACTGCGCATAACTGGTGGAAGACATTGATATCTGTAGTTCTGAGAGAGAGAATCACCTAGGATTTCTTTCAAGAAGAATTTAGAAAGAAGTATACCAGCCAACGATTCATTGATTAGAAATGTAAAGAGTTTCTAGAGTTAAAACAAGGTCGTTTGTCAGTTACTGAGTACGAGAGGGAATTTGTGAGATTGAGCTAGTATGCACGGGAATGTGTTTCGACCAAAGTTACTATGTGTAAACGCTTCATAGAAGGTTTGAATAAGGACATTAAGTTGTGGTTGGGATACTTGACATAAACGAATTTGTTGTGTTGGTTGAAAGACGATGCAAAGCCGAGGAGCTCAGTAAAGAAAAGAAGAAAGTTGATTCTGAAGCTTGTGAAGAAAGAAAAAGATCGATGAGTAAGTTTTCTCAACCTTCGACAAAGAGATTTAGAGATACAAGCAACCGATCAAATACTTCATTTGGACATCCGAATAGAGAACGTGCAAAGACTAAGTGTTGGTCCGAGAACTCAAGCTCCAATAGAATCAAGTGTTGACAGTTCCAAAAGTAACAAACCTGAGTGTAGACAATGTGGAAGACGACATGTGGGAGAATATTGGGGCAAGTACAACATTAGATTTTGCTATAAATGTGGGTCACGAGATCACTTCATTCGAGACTGCCTAAAGATGGCTGAGGAAGAAAACATTCAAAATATGAGATCGAGTAATGTGACGGTTAGGGGTAAACCACCCAAAAATTTTGGGAATGTAAGTGGAAGTAAAAGAGGGACTACTGATACAGCTGTGAGATCAGAGGCGAGAGCACCTGCCCGAGCCTATGCTATATGAGCACGAGAGGAAGCGTCATCTCTAGATGTCATCACTAGTACTTTTACCCTGTTTGATATTGATGTGTTTGTATTGATAGACCCAGGATCTACTCATTCGTATGTGTGTGTGAATCTAGTATCAAGTAAGACTTTACCTATTGAGTTTACTGAATTTATGATTAGAGTATTGAAACCCTTAGGCAAGTGTGTCTTAGTGGATAAAGTGTGCAAAAACTATCCATTGATGTTTCAGGATTTATGTTTTTCGGCTAATCCGATGTTGCTACCATTCGATGAATTTGATAAAGTTCTGGGTATGGATTGGCTCACTTTGCATAATGCTATTGTGAATTGCAAAAGAAAGAGTATTGAATTGAAAAATCAGAACGGTGAAATAGTTCGAATTAAATCTAGTGATATGAAATGAGTACCAGCTGTTGTATCCGCAATGAAAGCTATGAACTATGTGAAAAAAGGTTGCGAAGCCTATCTAGCATACGTGATTGATAAAAAGTGTCAGAAAAGAAATTTGAATATCTGTCTGTGGTTTGTGAGTTTTCAGATGTGTTTCCTAAAGAATTACCGGGATTACCTTCGAATCAGGAAATTGAATTTGGTATTGAATTAGTACCGAGGACTACTCTTATTTCGATAGCTCCATATAGAATGGTACCAATAGAATTTAAAGAGTTAAAGTCCCAGTTGCAAGAATTGACTGATAGAGGATTTGCACGACCAAGTTTCTCGCCCTGGGGTGCTCCTGTGTTATTTGTGAAAAAGAAATACGGTATTATGAGAATGTGTATTGATTACCGACAATTGAACAAAGTGACGATAAAGAAAAAATATTTTTTGCCTCGTATCGATGATTTGTTTAATCAGCTGAGAGGAGCTACAGTGTTTTCTAATATAGATTTGAGATCGTGCTACTATCAGTTGAGAGTTAAAGAATCCGATGTGCTGAAAACTGCTTCCAGAAAAATGTATGGACATTATGAATTCTTAGTGATGCCTTTTGGACTAACGAATGCTCCTGCAGTGTTTATGGATCTGATGAATCAGATATTCAGACCGTATTTGGATCGTTTCATTGTGGAGTTCATTGATGATATTTTGATCTACTCATGTGATAAGATGTAGCATGCCGAGCATTTGAGAACTGTGCTACAAACTCTACGTGAGAAACAATTGTATGCTAAATTTAGTAAATGTGAGTTTTGGTTGTGTGAAGTTGGATTTCTATGGCATATTGTATCAGCTTTGGGAATACAAGTTGATCCGAGTAAAATCTTTACTATATTAGAATGGAAGCGTCCGAGAAATATGTCTGAAGTCCGTAGTTTTTTTGGGACTAGTGGGATATTATAGACGGTTTGTGAAAGGCTTATTGATGATTGCGACTCTGTTGACGAAGTTGCTACAGAAAGATGTTAAATTTGAGTGGTCAAAAAGATGTTATTGGAGTTTTGAGCAGTTGAAAGTGTTGTTGACGGAAGCATCAGTGTTAGTTCAACCGGAATCGAGTAAAGAATTCTTAGTTTTTAGTGATGCATCATTAAATGGTTTGGGCTGCGTGCTGATGCAAGAAGGCAAAGTTATTGCTTATACTTCGAGGCAGTTAAAGCCGCATGAAAAGAACTATCCGACGCACGACCTTGAGTTAGCCGGAATTGTGTTTGCATTAAAGATTTGGCATCACTACTTATTTGGTGAGAAATGTCATGTTTATACCGATCATAAGAGTTTGAAGTACTTGATGACTCAGAAAGAATTGAATTTACGATAGAGAAGATAGTTAGAGTTGTTGAAAGATTATGAACTTGTGATTGATTATCATCCGGGCAAAGCTAATGTTGTTGTTGATGCCTTGAGTCGAAAGTTTTTATGTGCTTTGCGAGCTATGAATTCTCAAATAGATCTGTGTGATGATGTTTCAATTTTGGCTAAGTTGAAAGTAAGACCGATATTCATACATCAGATTCGTGATGCCCAGAAAAGAGATGATGAGATGATAGCAAAAAGAACTCAATGTGATGGGAATTCGGATTCAGAATTTAGAGTTGACAGTAATGATTGTTTAAGATTTATAAATTGGATTTGTGTTTCGAAGAATTCAAAGTTGACTCAGATGATTTTGAATGAAGCTCACAATAGTCGATTGACTGTTCACCCCGGGAGTACAAAAATATATAATGATTTGAAACAGTTTTATTGGTGGCATGGTATGAAACAGGACATCTCTAACTTTGTGTCGAAATGTTTAATTTGTCAGCAAGTTAAAGCTGAACATTAGGTTTCGTCTGATTTGTTACAGTCGATCATGATTCCTGAGTGGAAATGGGAGAGAATTACGATGGACTTTGTGTCAGGACTACCTTTATCTCTGGGAAAGAAAAATGCAATCTGGGTGATAGTTGATAGATTAACGAAATTAGCTCATTTTGTTCCGGGGAGAACAAATTATTCACTCGATAGATTAGCTGAATTGTATATTGCTGAGATTATGAGATTACACGGGGTGCCATTATCTATTGTATCTGACAGAGATCCAAGATTTATCTCGCGATTTTGGAAGAAATTACAAGAGGCTTTAGGCACAAAATTTCATTTAAGTACTGCATTTTATCCGCAAACGGATGGAGAATCCGAGCGGATCATTCAGATTCTCAAAGACATGTTGAGATGTTGTATATTTGAGTTTGAAAGTACGTGGGAAAAACATTTACTGTTGATTGAGTTTGCATGTAACACCCCAAACCCGGCCTAAAAGTTAGGCCCGAATCTGGAGTGTCACATGGGAGTGTGTTTTCTTTTTCTTTTTCAAAACCATCTTTGCGATTGTTAAAAACTTGTTTGAGAATTACAGCCTCTTTGTTAAAACCCAAAACACTTAAGCAATTGTTATCTACTTGAAAACGTAATTATCTTTAAAACCCTTTTTGGTTGTGAAAACATATTTGAAATAACAATTTACGAAAGTATGACGTTTGGAAATAGAGTTGCAGAAGCATTCTGAAAACATTGCGGAAACATAGATAAAATACAAGTATTTTTGAGAGGTTGGTTGATGAGTCAAAAATCGAAGTAGTGGACTTTAAAATCAGGACTTTTGAAAATGACGTTGAAATTTTGAAAGAGAATTTCAGTTAAACTATTTGTAAAAGTTTGCTATAAAATCCATTTATTAATCAATTTTGAAAACCATTATTTATATTTTTAGAAAATTCATTTTTAAACAATTTAAGAAGAATAATAAAAACATCCCAAACATAAAGCAAAATAAAAATAGTCTAGAGGCCTTATTACAACTTTAAAACCCGAAACAATAAAAGTAATCAAATAAAACGAAAAGGTAGTTTACTAATATTTGAAAATGTTATTTCCGAAGCATGGCCTCCACCGAGTCATCCATGGCTCCAAGTCCTCGTCACTGAGCATTACCTACAAGGGTTAAGAGAAGGGGGTGAGTTACAAGAACTCAGTGTAGAACCCACTTACCATTGTTCACTAGGCCAAAATTCATTAAGCACATATTTGGGCCTAAGCCCACATACAATAATAATAAATGTGTCTTATATATATAATATGCATATGATATGAAATTCCCAAACCAAACCTAATTTTCCATCCGCTACACACCACCCTTACCAACCAACACACCTGTGGGGAGCTTTAGTCACCCACCCCGCCAACACACCAAAAGTAGGCATTAAGCCATTTATATCAAATTTGTGGACAAGCCACCAGATTAACAGAATTTACATGGCATTGCCATTTTTTAGATTTGTGGCAGAGCCACCAAATTTATGCAGCATAGCTACCAAAACTTCTCTTCATCATTATCCCATCCCATGCAAATCATGTATATAATGCATAACAAATCACAATAATTTATTTGGATATTTATTACAAAAGTACGGCTCATTATAACAAATTATCAATTAGGCCCATATAGCAAAATATCAGATTAGCCCATTTATCAAAATAACATATTGGCCCATTTATCAAAATAACAGATTGGCCCATTTATCAAAATAACAGATTGGCCCATTTATCAATATGTTCATTCAGCCCATAAGGCAATATCTCAAATCGGCCCATTAACACATTTGCAAATTGGCCCATTAGGGGCATTTCCATATTTCGGCCCTTTAGAGGCATTTTCGTAATTTGGCAATTTACCCACTAAGGGTAATTCGGTAATTTCGCAATCCAGACTTAACTACTAATTTGGGCATAACAATTTAAATTGTCTATCTGCGTCGTACTAACTAAATTGACTATAACTTGGGTTATAAATCTTGAAATCTTAATCCGTAAATTTTCCTTGAAACTAAACTCGTATATCTTCTTACCAAATTTTTTCCAGAATTTTTTTCTTAACCATTTAGTACAGTTTATTCCTTAAAGTTTCCCTTGTTTCACTATCCAACGATTCTGACCTCTCTTACCCAAAATTCAAATATCTCATTGTACAGTTTTCATATGTTGTTCTCACTTGTTTCTATTGAAAATAGACTCACTAAGGAATCTTTACATATAAACTATAACTCTTAATTCACTTTGTACAATTTTATACAATTTTTCCAAGACAGATTAGGGAACCACGAAATCATTCAGAACCAGTCTCACTAAAATTAACATTTCTCAGAATATAAAATTCATTTTCCTTCTCCGTTTATTCCTTATCAAAATACACACAGTAAGATTTTATTCAATATCTCATTCACTTTCTAATTCCCTTTCTTCTATTTTTTGTGATTTTTCAAAAACACATCAATGCTTCTAACCAAAACCGTTTTATTACAAAATACGTTTACCACTACGATCATACGCACGCTTGAGTGATCACGGATGCCGGTTTTCGATTTTCTTCGGTATTTCAACCGATTCACAGAATATTTCATACAAAATTTCCAAGAAGTGTGAGATTACACACCATTTCAGATATGTATACAAAAGATATGGGATTACACACCTGATTTTGATTTCCTAACGAACCACTCGTCGTTGACCACTATGTTCGAAGGTAGAATATATCGAGTGATTTGTCCCTTATTAATATTGGATCTGATTTCTAGCGATTATACGATGACTTTGAAAAAATCCAAGTTTCGGCCTTCCACTATATCTGGATTGATCAAGAAACAGATGTTAATATGGATGAGAAGAAGAAATAGAGAAAAGATGAAAGTTCGGTTATGGAGGAAATTGTATGTTGATATTCGGCTATCAAGGAAGATGGACAAAAGGTGAATATAAAACCAATCCAAAGAGAAGAAAAAAGCACTATTGTGCTAGAAGATTTTGGCAAAGAGAATAGCAAATTGGGAGAAGATGACACTAAAGTTGCAAATGTGATTTTTGGCCAAAACAATACCAAGACCCTACCAAATGCCAAAGTAAATTTCAACTACCTATCTACCCCCAAAACCGTCCACATGCATAGTCATAAGGGTCAAAATTTTGCCAACCATACTTTCCATAGCATTCTCCATGAAATAAGCCACTTGTTCCCCTTACTTGCCTTTTCCTTTTGATTCCTTTCCCCAACCTCAACCTTTCCTTAATTCTTTAGCCACCATACCAAAAATAAAGAAGTCAAACTTGCCATAAATACCTCTTGGCCGACACTTAAGGAAATTGTGCAAAATATTAGTCAAAAATTGTACACAAAGGAATTTGAACCTCTTCCCTCAAGGTACTTCACTTGATGCCATAACCTCTTTACCAATAGCTCATTTATGCAAGCCATTACTTATTTATTTCTATAAGCTTTGAAGCTACTTACCATCTCTCCTTAAAGTGCTAAAATACCCAATTTTTTTCCTAAGGCCCAATTAAACTCGAGACTTCATAGAAACCTTGTAACCTTCCAAATTCACTTAACTAATAAGTCTAATTTGCAATAGTGCCATTCTCTAGTTCTCAAAATTTTAAACATCCCTACGCCCAAGGCCCATTGGGCCCAATCCTACGAGGCTCAATTTTGGGATGTTACAATTCTACCCTCCTTAAAGAAATTTTGTCCTCGAAATTTCCAACCGTCTACTAAACGCATCGCTTAAATCACACCACTAAGCTTTCGCTGCGCACTCTGATCTTAAAAAAAAAAAAACAATGTACCTTTAACAAAATCTTGAATCCTCTTTCACACAACCAAATATCTAACCTCAAAAGCAAACAGTTTTCTACCATTTATGCTTAGAATTTTCTACATTCAATCATCACGTCCAACCAAAACATACCTGACTTAATGGTGATGTAACAATCCCGAGCCTTATGCTCCTTAGACCGCATCTCAAGCATCCTCCGACCTCCTCCAAAGATTCCCGGATGACGCCTATACGCAATGATCGCAAGCCGGAAAGTTTGTACGTGCCTTAACACGCTTTATGGAACGAGACTGCGAACCAAAAGAACCACGATCTCCTTTCTTCTTACAGTCCACAGACCCAACTCGAAGTGCTTCACTAATTTCCTTAACCTCTTTCAATACCTTCTTAACTATCTGAGTCAACTCATCAACCCCAACTCAATCATGAGATCCCGTCTCAGCCACCAACGATGTCTGTGCCTCCCTTTCGGGCACATGCCTTGGTGCCGAAGATCTAGCCCTAGCACCTCGGCCTCTACCACGTCTACGTCTACCGCGCCCGCGTCTTCTAGCGCTCATGTTCACTAAGTCGATATAATCTAATTAAGAGTTTTATGAACCATTATGCTATTCGATGTTTATTAAACGATGTTTTATGGAGTATGAGTAGAAAAGTTGTTTTCAAGAGTCAAATCCGCATCCTAGAGTCTCAGTCTCTATAGTTTCAACTCTTAAAGCTAACAGTTCTAGAGTATTCTACTTTGTAGAATTTTTGCAACACAATAATCATAAAATGAAAACAAATACTTACTTGACTTGGTGCCGGATACTCGTGGTGCCATACTTCCTTTAGAACATATATTTATAAATCAAAATTCTAAACAGCTTTGGAAAACGCTTTTGAACCCAAACCACAGCAGAGTTTTGAAACTGGGCTCTGATACCATAAAATGTCACATCTCAAACCCGGCCTAAAATTTAGGCCCGAATCTAGCGTGTCGCATGGAAGTGTGTTTTTTTTTCTTTTTCAAAACCATCTTTGCGATTGTTAAAAACTTGTTTGAGAATTACAGCCTCTTTGTTAAAATCTAAAACACTTAAGCAATTGTTATCTACTTGAAAACGTAATTATCTTTAAAACCCTTTTTGGTTGTGAAAACATATTTGAAATAACAATTTACGAATATATGATGTTTAGAAATAGAGTTGCAGAAGCATTCTGAAAACATTGCGGAAACATAGAAAAAATACAAGTATTTTTGAGAGGTTGGTTGATGAGTCGAAAATCGAAGTAGTGGACTTTAAAATCAGGACTTTTGCAAATGACGTTGAAATTTTGAAAGAGAATCCGAGTTAAACTATTTGTAAAAGTTTGCTATAAAATCCATTTATTAATCAATTTTGAAAACCATTATTTATATTTTTAGAAAATTCCTTTTTAAACAATTTAAGAAGAATAATAAAAACATCCCAAACATAAAGCAAAATAAAAATAGTCCAAAGGCCTTATTACAACTTTAAAACCCGAAACAATAAAAGTAATCAAATAAAATGAAAAGATAGTTTACTAATATTCGAAAATGTTATTTCCGAAGCATGGCCTCCACCAAGTCATCCATGGCTCCAAGTCCTTGTCACTGAGCATTACCTACAAGGGTTAAGAGAAGGGGGTGAGTTACAAGAACTCAGTGTAGAATCCACTTACCATTGTTCACTGGGCCAAAATTCATTAAGCACATATTTGGGCCTAAGCCCACATACAATAATAATAAATGTGTCTTACATATATAATATGCATATGATATGAAATTCTCAAACCAAACCTAATTTTTCATCCGCTACACACCACCCGTACCAACCAACACACCTGTGGGGAGCTTTAGTCACCCACCCCGCCAACACACCAAAAGTAGGCATTAAGCCATTTATATCAAATTTGTGGACAAGCCACCAGATTAACAGAATTTACATGGCATTGCCATTTTTCAGATTTGTGGCAGAGCCACCACATTTATGTAGCATAGCTACCAGAACTTCTCTTCATCATTATCCCATCCCATGCAAATCATGTATATAATGCATAAAAAATCACAATAATTTATTCGAATATTTATTACAAAAGTACGGCTCATTATAACAAATTATCAATTAGGCCAATATAGCAAAATATCAGATTGGCCCATTTATCAAAATAACAGATTGGCTCATTTATCAATATGTCTATTCAGCCCATAAGGCAATATCTCAAATCAGCCCATTAACACATTTGCAAATCGGCCCATTAGGGCCATTTCCATATTTCGGCCCTTTAAAGGCATTTTTGTAATTCGACAATTTACCCACTAAGGGTAATTCGGTAATTTCGCAATCCAGACTTAACTACTAGTTTGGGCAAAACAATTTAAACTGTCCATCGCGTCGTACTAACTAAATTGACTATAACTTGGGTTAGAAATCTCGAAATCTTAATCCGTAAATTTTCCTTAAAACTAAACTCGTATATCTTCTTACCAAAATTTTTCCAGAATTTGTTTCTTAACCATTTAGTACAGTTTATTTCTTAAAGTTTCCCTTGTTTCACTATCCAACGGTTCTGACCTCTCTTACCCACAATTCAAATATCTCACTGTACAGTTTTCATATGTTGTTCTCACTTGTTTCTATTGAAAATAGACTCACTAAGGAATCTTTACATATAAACTATAACTCTTAATTCACTTTTTACAATTTTATACAATTTTTCCAAGACAGATCAGGGAACCATGAAATCATTCAGAACTAGTCTCACTAAAATTAACATATCTTAGAATATAAAATTCCTTTTCCTTCTCCGTTTCTTCCTTATCAAAAAAGACACGGTAAGATTTTATTTGATTTCTCATTCACTTTCTAATTCCCTTTCTTCTTTTTTTCGTGATTTTTCAAAGAACACATCATTGCTTCTAACCAAAACTGTTTTATTACAAAATACGTTTACCACTACGATCATACGCACGCCCGAGTGATCACAGATGTCAGTTTCTGATTTTCTTCGGCATTTCGACCGATTCACAGAATATTTCATACGAAATTTCCAAGAAGTGTGAGATTACACACCATTTCAGATATGTATACGAAAGGTACGGGATTACGCACCTGATTTCGATTTCCTAACGAACCACTCGTCGTTGACCACTATGTTCGAAGGTAGAATAATCGAGTGATTTGTCCCTTATTAATATTGGATCCGATTTTTAGCGATTATACAATGACTTCAGAAAAATCCAAGTTTCGGCCTTCCACTATATCTCGTTTGATCAAGAAATGGATGTTAATATGGATGAGAAGAAGAAATAGAGAAAAGATGAAAGTTCGGTTATGGAGGAAATTGTATGTTGATATTCGACTATCAAGGAAGATGGACAAAAGGTGAATATAAAACCAATCCAAAGAGAAGAAAAATGCTCTATTGTGCTAGAAGATTTCGACAGAGAGAATAGAAAATTGGGAGAAGATGACACTGAAGTTGCAAATGTGATTTTTGGCCAAAACAATACCAATACCCTACCAAATGCCAAAGTAAAATTTCAGCTACCTATCTACCCCCAAAACCGTCCACATGCATAGTCATAAGGGTCAAAATTTTTCCAACCATGCTTTCCATAGCATTCTCCATGAAATAAGCCACTTGTTCCCCTTACTTGCCTTTTCCTTTTGATTCATTTCCCCAACCTCAACCTTTCCTTAATTCTTTAGCCACCATACCAAAAATAAAGAAGTCAAACTTGCCATAAATACCTCTTGGCTGACACTTAAGGAAATTGTGCAAAAATATTAGTCAAAAATTGCACACAAAGGAATTTGAACCTCTTCCCTCAAGGTACTTCACTTGATGCCATAACGTCTTTACCAATAGCTCATTTATGCAAGCACATTACTTATTTATTTCTATAAGCTTTGAAGTTACTTACCATCTCTCCTTAAAGTGCTAAAATACCCAATTTTTTCCTAAGGCCCAATTAAACCCGAGACTTCATAGAAACTTTGTAACCTTCCAAATTCACTTAACTAATAAGTCCAATTTGCAATAATGTCATTCTCTTGTTCTTAAAATTTTAAACATTCATACGCCCAAGGCCCATTGAGCCCAATCCTACAAGGCCCAATTTTGGGATATTACATTGCATACAATAACAGTTTTCAATCTAGTATTAAAATGGCACAATATGAGCCTCTTTACGGTTGAAAATGTCAAACTCCATTGTATTGTACTGAGCTAAGTGAGAATAAGATTCACGGGGTTGATCTAATAAAAGAAGCTAAATAGAAAGTGAAAATGATTCGTGACAGTTTGAAAGCAGCCTCAGATCGACAGAAGTCTTATACAGACTTGAAACAAAAGGATATTGAATTCGAAGTTGGTGATAAAGTGTTTTTGAAAGTGTCTCCGTGGAAGAAAATACTTCGAAGTCAGTAGCTAGCATATTATCACACGAGCTTGACACACGGGCTTATCTGATAGCCGTGTGAATAAGTCAGTATGTATGCTCTATTTTGGCACGGCCTGGACACATGGGTATGTCTGGTAGCCATGGGAGGCATACGGGCTGACTGCACGGGCATGTGACCTCAATAGTGTTGAAGAATGCTTGAATTACTAAAAATTTTCGTATGTGTTCGGTTTCATCCTGACCCCTCTCTAACATGTGTTTAAGGCCTCGTAGACCTCGTTAAGGGACTATATGGTTGTAATTGAATATGTTTCTTGAATGACTGGCTTTGTGTCGTGATAGGGATGTGAAATGTTATGGTTGTTCGATAATGCCTCTTAACCCTATTTCGGCGATGGTCTCGGGTTAGAGGTGTTACATGTGTGGTCAAACCGTGTGGAATGGCTTAGGCTGTGTCAGTCACATGGCCATGTGAAAGGGCCCAGGCCGTACGAGGAGTGAAATTTCTAGGGTTTCAATGGCACATGGCTATGTGATGGGCCATGTGGTCCACACAGGCAGCCCATACGCCTGTGTAGCAGACCGTCTGGTCTGGGCTAGTTTTGTTTTACCTTGATTTTCTCATAAAATAACACACACCTGACTCCAGGGTCTTGTACGATGATCCTTACGTACATATCTAATCCAAGTCATCTACACGGGTCTTTCGATTGACAAAACGCAAGAACTAATATCTACTTTCAAGATTTAATGAGTTTAATCAAGACTTTGGAAAAACCCATTAAAGATTAAGATTTGGTTTTAGAAAATTATCAAGAACGATGTTTTAACAAATTTTTAAGGTTCTACAAAATTAAGAACGAGACTGCTTACCGATCTTGGTGTGATAGAATGGACTTGATGGAGTTATGCTAAATCAACACATAAAAACAGATTGGATGGGTTGATTCCGAGCTTAGGATTCAAATATAAAATTTCCAGCAAAAAATGATACAAATTTTATGAAAAAGGAAAAGTGGGAAAAATAATACAAAGAGATGTATTTAAATAGAGAAAAGAAATTCTAAATTGGGGGTTAAAAGATAACCAAAATCCTATTATGATTATGAAAGGGGCCAAATGGCAAGATTAAGCAATTTTAAAGGGTTGTTTTTGCAAATAAACCTTCCTGTCGAAATTTAAAACAAAAGGAAGGGAATTGGCATGGATAAAACTTGGAACACGAGGGAGGATGGAGTGATGCTTAGCCATTGGGCTATTTCCCATTTCTTGGTCATTTTCTACCACATTTATTTCTTATACTAGTTGCTGAAAAATAAAGAGGAAAACTTCAAAGAGTGGGGCTTGAACCTTAGTTTTTAGGGGTTTTACTAAGCTCTTAACCACTAATACCAAGACTCAATTCATGACGATTTTATAAATTCTAACCCCCTAATTTTTTGGGTGTTTCATTCTTATTCATTTATTTACTATTTTTTAAAACAAAAGATTAATGAAAGAGAATGTCTAATAATTACATCAGATATTCAAAAGCAACATATGACGTTACAACTTAAAACTTTGTTAAAAATAGACTTTTTATGACGTAGAATACTAAACACCAAATTTCTAAACCGTCTTCTATACGCATTATATCGCAACTCGAACAGCCACCCTAGCTGATTCCTAGCTTGGTCCCTCTTAGCGTACCAACTCTTTAATCAGAACCCGCATCACAAACATGCGCTTGTAAGTTCAAACGAACTTAGTGAAATTTAATCTAGTTTACCTTTGAACGTTTATTGTTGATTTCCTCAACTTGAATATTTTGGATTTCCTTTCAATCTTTGGCGAATACTTTTCTAATATTGAGCACTTACATATACTCCAACTTCCATACTTGACGACCATATACACAATTCACTCATTAAGCAGACTATAGATTACATCACTCAATACGGGTCTCATTTCTTTTTCAGAAATGGATGCATTCCTCAAAGGGATATTCATACAGAATCTACTTTCATCAAATTCTAACATGCATAGATGTTGAATACTTCACCCAGGATGGTGTACTCTCCGATATTATTCTTGGTGGATACTTATACTAATTGATAGTTTTAGGTGAATTTTATTTGGGTCCTACTTTTGGCAGATTCTCATACTGAATTTGGCAGCTCTTAGGATACCATTCAGATCATATCTTAAATCATATCAGACCATATCTCATTCTAATAGATGAAACATTCCCAGTCATCTTAGGAATCCCAAAAAACCATGCTACATATCATGAGGACGCCCAGGTTTGGCGAACAACTTAGATTCCAGATAACCTTTATACATAGCATGAAAATATTCTAATTTTGTGGATACCATAAATTTTAGATAACCTCCATACATAGCATAAACAACTCACGTCCCACGAATACTCAGACCACCCATAATTACCAATATGCCAAGTTATGTTTACTGATGAGCTACTATGGCGAATTCACTCTTTAGAAACACTACTGATGACTCTTTCAGGAAATACCCCTAAGGCAATTTCAAATTTCACCTCAAGGCTATCCAAACAGGGATATCTTCAAACTTACCCAGATCTCTGCCAAAAAGTCAACTAGCAGAGAAGTCTTAAAGTTTACCGAAATCTCGCTACAAAGGCAATTAACCAGATTTCACCTAAAGGGTGTTACAGAATACACCAAAAAGGACCCATAGAATAGATCTTATCGTATTGATTTTTCTAGAAAGTGCCATGGCCATGGACTTTTCACAGATTTATTTCACGATCTATCAATCTGGTTAGCATTATAGCTATCCCACTGAAGGCTAAATAATAAATCTCTACTTTCACAATGATTTGCCTATCCGGTTAGCAATTTATCTATCCTACCAGAGGCAACACAAATGGATGCATTACTTATTTAACGTAGAACATACTTACCTAGATTTCATTCACACTCTTTACAAATTCACACTCTCCAATACCTAATTTCACATGTATACATACCACATATCATCTTATTCATGTAGCACATCATGTATCTCATTTGTAAACATGCAGAAGCTTTATTATACTTCACACACACATGCCCTCACCAATTATCTTAGAAAACATCTGTAATAGGCCAATTTTGGTCTAGCCCAATTAATAAAATAAAACCAAAACATAAAAAATACATCAAAAGTCCATCAGCCTAAATTACAAGGGCCCAAATAACCTAAACCCTAGTAACCCAATACAACCCAAAAACCTAAAAAAAAAAATTAGAAAAAAGAAAACCCTAGCTAGCTTCTCCAGACACCGCTGCCGCTCCGTACTCCTCCACGCACCACCGAACGCCACGTCGCTCCGTACCTGCAAAAAAGCACAAAAATGACAGCAGAGAAAAACAAGAACAAATATTGTATTTTTCTTAGTTTTCGGCTATAAAAGCCAAGATACAGACTTTGTAATTTTTTTTACAGAGAATCAATACAAAAGCAAAAAAAATCAATCACAAAGGGTTCAAAAAAGCAAAGGTTTTTTCTTTTTTTTTCCTCGTTTTCATTCTTTTCGAAACTATTTGTATATATATATAAGGATTTTTTTTTATTTTTTTTACTATATACATGTAGTAATATATAGGCTTGAAAAAAACAAAAAAAACATACCTTGGAGTTTCGCCCAGTGCACAAGATGTCATCATGGCAGCCACGACACAGTAGAATGGCGGACCGACGATGGCGCCAAGGATGGGTCTTAAACCCTAGCAGAGAAAAAGGGGAAGGCCCTTTTTTTTTTAGAGCAATAGCAAAAATGAAAAAAAAAAAAAAAAGAAACAAATTTACCTTTTATAAAGAGGTAAAACGGCGTCATTTAGGGCTTGTTTCAGTTGCCTCAAAATGGCGCCGTATAGGGCCACCTGTATGTGACCCGACCCGCTCCAAGGGGATCCGCGCGTTTTTGTTTAATGGGGTATTTATTTTTCCAGTCCTTCCACCTTTTTATTTGTTTTGATTTAGTCCTTTTACTACCTTTTTTTAGTTTTTAAATTTGACCATAGAATTTGTTCGACTTTTTAATTTAGTCTCTGGTTCACCGATCCTCTAGGGAAGGGACGCGTGTCCAGGGCATGGGTTTATTGCCTATTTGGTCCTCTGGCCTTTTGCGCCTTTTAGTTATGGTCCTTTTCTTTTTAGATTTGCCCCAAAATTCCGTTTTAAGTTCAATTTAACCCTTTTTTGGTTATTTTTGCAATTATATTATTATTATTATTATTACTATTTCTATTTCTATTAATTTTAATATTACTACTATTATTCTTACTATTATTACTATTATTTTTAATATTATTATTACTATTATTATATATAATATTATTATTACTTTCCTTACTATTAACATATTATTATTATTTCTATTATTATATCTATTATTATTAATGCTATTATTAACATATTATTATATTATTATTAAATAACCTTGTTATTATTACTATTATTTCCTAATATTTATTTGCTTAATTTTTTAAAATACATTTATTCATTTTATCATTTTATTACTTATTTATATCTTTCTATATAGTACTCCGGGCAATGAAAAATGCTGATAGTCAGAATGGAATTGATGCTAAGGATCTGAGTCTAGTCCCAGATCTAGTACTCCCTCCCAAGTTCAAAACTCCAGAGTTTGAAAAGTACAGCGGAACTAGTTGTCCTGAAGCTCACATCACTATGTTCTGTCTAAAGATGACAGGATATGTTAATAATGATCAACTATTGATCCACTATTTCCAATACAGTCTGATCGGGTCTGCAGCTAAATGGTACAACCAATTGAGTCGTGCCAAAATTAGTTCATAGAAAGACTTAGCACAAGCTTTTATGAAGCAATATAGTCATGTGACGGACATGGCACCCAGATAGAATCACGCTGCAAAATATGGAGAAGAAGCAGAATGAGAGCTTCAGGCAATATGCCCAAAGATGGAGAGAGGTGGCGACGCAAGTCCAACCACCTCTTCTAGAGAAAGAAACCACGATGATTTTTATCAACATTCTGAAAGCCCCGTTCATTACCCATATATTGGGAAGCACTACCATGAGCTTCTCAGATATGGTAATGCCCGGCGAGATGATTGAAAATGTAGTAAGGAGTGGGAAGATAGAAACAAGAGAAAGTACCAAAAGGTCAACCCCAAAGAAAAATGACAATGAAGTGGATAACGTGAGCATGTTTAGTAAAGGGTATCCCAAGCCAATCACTATAGGCCAGTCGAGGGCTATAACCACCAGCTATCAAGGCCCTTCAAGGCAAGAATCCAACTTAAGGCCGAATTTAGAAAAACTCCTGTTCACTCCCATCCCCATGACGTATACGGAGTTACACATAAAATTTATTTGATGCCCATGTGGTATCTCTATTCTACTCAGAACCTATGCAGCCTCTGTTTCCCAAACGGTACGACGCGAACTCCCAATGCGAGTACCACACAGGAATCACGGGACACTCGATAGAAAATTGCACCACTTTTAAAAAATTAATTGAAAGGCTCATCCGAATGGGTATTGTGAAATTTGACAATCCGTCTGGTGTAGAAAATTCGTTACCCAACCATGCTAATAAGGGGGTAAATGCGATAATCGAGAATACAGGGAAGAGAATCAAGAAGAATATTACAGAAGTAAAAACCCCATTGAAATGGGTTTTGAAACAAATGATAGACATGGGATTAATCATTTAGAATTTGGAGGAGACACCCAAAGGGATGATGAGCTACTATGAATTCCACACTGAAGAACGTCATGAAATCCAAGAGTGAGCTGAATTCAAAGCTTTGGTGCAGAGCCTAATAGATAATAAAGAGTTAGAATTCCTTGAAGAAGTTAAAGGCCGAAAGGAATGTTGGGAAATCTGAACATTAACACCGTATCCGAAGAGGAACCGAAAAAGAGAATTCATCAGGCATTTGCCCTTACGTACCTAGGAATGTTTTGAGCGATGGGACTGCAGAAGAGATCCCTGTATTTTTTAAAGCCAATTCGGAGTAATGTCCAAAACATGCTTATTGCTTTAAGCCTAGGAGCAATAAGAATCCTTTTGTGAAATAGGCATAAGTCCAATATATTTATTTCAATAAAATGCATCTTTGTTTCACTTCAAGTAAATATTCTTTTATTGTTTCCATTTCATTCATAATCATACCACACAAGTAAATATTCTTAGATTCTTTTGTTCTTCGAATCTTCCTTCGTCCTTATAATAGGTCTCCAAATATCAATAATATGAGCGACACTGTTGTTGACTCAGAACCTTCTTTTGAGCAAGATATGTGTCCAGAGGAACCTCAAGACTTTGAAGATAACTGAGACTGTAGCTCATTTCCTGATGTGTTAAAGATGGTAGAACAAGATGAGAAACAGATCCCACCTTACAAAGAATCAAGCGAATCTATGGCCTTTCTATATGTGGGGCATGGATGTCAATGGGCCGATCATGCCGAAAACTTCTAACAAGTATCGACTCATCTTTGTGGTCGTCAATTACTTCGCCAAGTGGGAAGAAGCTACTTCATATGTCGATGTCACAAAGACGAAAGTCAGCAAATTCTATGTCGGTATGGAATCCCAAAAAAGGGATCATATCTGACGATGCATTAAATTTGAAGAATAGCGCGACATCAGAAGTTTGTAGTCTGTTCAAGATTAAACACCGTATCACCCCAAAATGAACGGTAAAAAAAATAGCCGGGAAAATGGTTGAGACCCACGAAGATTGGCATATGTGCTAGTTGAACATCTGTTACGACCCCCACTGGGGCAATGTTTTTCTCATTGATTTCCCATTGAAGTCGAGATTTTTTCCCTCCAAGTTTTACCAGAGTTGAAGTTGGATAAAATAGAATAGATCTAATTTTGATATGATCAAGTAAAACTGATTGAATAAAAGAGGTTGAAAGCTATCTGAGATTATGAAGAAAAGGTTCGTCCTAGAGAATTCCATGAGAGGGACCTAGTTTTGAAAAGGATCCTTCCCATACAAAAGGATTTCAGAGAAAAACGAATACCAAATTGGGAAAGACCTTATGTGGTAAAGAAGGCATTCTCTGGAGGAGCATTGATATCAACTGACATGGATGGCAAGACTCTGCCCAATCTAGGGATTCTGATCCAATCAATAACTACTAGACTAAAAAAAGGAGGGGAAAAACAAAAAATAAAAACAAAAGAAAAAAGAGAGGCTAGGGCGAAAACCCACAAAGGGCGCCTTGAGACTAAAAGGGATTTTGAATTGAAAACCCAGGAAAGGGCAATTCAAATTTTGATCGAGGGTAGGGCATGCGGTAGTCTTGTATTCTCCAAATTAACAAGAAGGAAGGATGCTACATCTTGAGGTATCAACAAAGTACTCCAGTTCTTCTAAACACAAATCAAGTTCAAGGGATCCTCAAGAAGTTTTGTGCAGAGAAGCTCATGCTGAGATATCTAGGGCACCTATTTTCACCTTATTCATTTTGAATCTTAGCAAAATTTACTATCTTGATTAATTCATTTTCGAGCTTTACTCCCAATAAAATTTTATCTTGTCCATTGTGATAATCTTTTTCAAGCATTTTTCATTGAAATAATGATTATTGGACCAATAATACTCAAGCAAAAGGAGTTTTGCATATTACTCTGGAAGCTTCTAAACAGTACGAGGACCTGAAACAGGACCATTAGTCAGAACTGACCAATTTCATGAGTTAAAAACATTTGAGAAAAAATAGTCCAAATTATGACTATTTATTCAGATCTGTCAAAGATACCGACTAAACAAGAAGGCACAGTAGCATATCAATGATAGAACCTTGATGAATGACGAGCAATGACAACCTAAGCATTAAAAAGGGATCATTCTCGAAAAATGACATTCTGCATTCATGCAAATTTCATCCGTACACATCCAAATAGGAGCATTTGATTCATTTCGATCATGACTTCTTAATCATTTGCCACAAAGATAAGCCCATGAAATGAATTTTACAGGTCGTGTTACCTAGAGAATGGTGCAAAAGACTAATAAAGTTACAAACCTTATCTCTTTGAAGTTGTAGTGGAGCAGATTAAAGCCACAAGTCTTATCTCCCTAAAGTTGCAGTAGAGCAGACTGAAGACAGCAAATCTTATTTCCCTGAAGTTGCAGCGAAACAGATTTAAGCTACGAATTACAAGTCCTATACCCCTGAAGTTGCAGTAGGTCAGATCAAATCTATCATGGAAAATCTTATCTCTCTGAAGTTGTAATGGAGCAGATTGAAGCCACGAGTTTTATCTCCCTAAAGTTACAGTGGAGCAGACTGAAGACAGAAAATCTTATTTCCTTGAAGTTACAGCGGAACAGATTTAAGCTACGAGTTACAAGTCCTATACCTCTAAAGTTGCAGTAGGTTGGATAAAATCTATCATGGTGAATCCTATCTCCTTGAAGGTGCAGTGGAGCAGACTGAAGACAACAAATCTTATTTCCCTAAAGTTGCAGCAGAACAGATTTAAGCTATAAGTTACAAGACCTATACCCCTGAAGTTACAGTAGGTCGGATAAAATCTATCATGGCGAATCCTATCTCCTTGAAGTTACAATGGAGCATATCGAAGCCAGGAATCCTATCTCCCTAAAGTTGTGGTGGAGCATATTGAAGCCACAAATCTTATTTCCCCAAGTTGTAGTGGAGCAGACTGAAGATAGCAAATCTTATCTCCCTAAAGTTGCAGTGGAGCAAATTGAAGCTACATGTCTAATCTCCTTGAAGTGGATCGAAACACTAATTCCTATTGTAACATCTCAATTTAGGGCCTAGTCAGAATAGTGGTGCGAGACCATAAATCTGAGGTATATGTATAAGTTTTTGAGGTTTATGCCATGTTTGCATGTTAGTGTGAAAAGTTCATGAAGTAATTTTGTGAAATTGCGGTTGAATTGTCCAAAAAGACTAAATTGCAAAAGTTGCAAAATGAGAATTTCTAGAAGTTATTTGTATGAAGTATCTTTAGAATATCAATTAGAGATCCTTAAAGAGCAATTTTCCCAATTTCTAATTTTTGGAAAAAATTGGGCATGGATGAGTTAAAATAGAAAGTTTGTGTAATATTCGAGATTTAAGGGTTATGCGTTTTAACTCATATTTATGTAGTAGCATGCTTAGTGTGCTATTTGGGTGTTTGGGGGCTTTGGATCCTTGAGGTGTAGGTAGAAGCCTTAGGAAAATATTGGACTTTAAACCTTTAAGGGAGAGCTAAGGGAGCTAGACCTTAAGAAAATTTTTGTGTGGGTTATGACACAAGAATCCAGTTGGCAAAGTGGCAAGGGAGGCACCACTTTGTGCCTAGGGGTGTGACGCCTCAGGGAGCTAGATGGACAGGGTTCGAGCAGCAAGGGAAGCATTTTGGGGTTTCTTTTCGGCTAAGAAGGGAGATAAGGGTGTGACTTATTCAAACTCTTTTGAATGAGAGGTGAAGAGGAAATGAGGAGGAAAAAGGGGGATGTGGTGAAGGGAAGAGTCTTGGCCGAATCTAGGACTCTAGAGGGGATGGTATTTTTGGTCATGTAGGGGAGAGTAAGTGTCGAAATTCATTTGGCATTTTCAAGTTTTTTTTTCCTTCCTTTCTTCTCTTTTGTCTCTCAGCTGAAAGTGAAGGTGACCATTTGGTGCATTTTGACTATTTTCTTCCCTTCTATATCTTCTCTGAAGCCGAACCATACCTCTCTCTCCTCTCCTCTTTTCTTTTCATAGTGGTAGCCTTAAACTTTCACTTCATTTTCAAAGCCGAATAACCTTCTAGCCTTTGAAACCTTGGCCGAATCTTCCATCTCCATCTTTTAAGGGCTCCTTCGATTTCTAAGTAGTGGTGGTAAAGTTCTTTTCTCTATAAACTTTTCTTGCTCTTTTCTGGTTGGTTTGCCAAAACCAAAAGACTAATCCTGTATGTTTGTGTATGGCCGAATCTAAGCAAGGCTTTGGATTCATAACTCTTCTTGGAAGCCAAGGTTAGGAGATATCTCAAAACTTCCGGAATTTGACCAAGCAAGGTAAGGAGAATGCTATTCAGCCAAAGGCCATATTATTTTGTTTTAGTCTTGGCCGATTCTAACCATGGTGTTTTAGGAAGAGTTCGACAAAGATAAAAGGGGAGTCTCCGGGATTCAGATCTATTTCGGTAAGAGTATTTAGATAAGTTATAGATGTGTTTCTGGTTAGATTCTTACGTATCAATTAACTGGGTTTCTAATTAAGTGACATTCGATGGATGCAAGTACTAGTGGAGGAGAGAAAGGGGTAGTTCATACTTCTAGATTTAAGAAACGCTCGGTTTCTACAGTACGGGATTGGCCACCGGGTTGTAGGCCAGCATCGGAAAGGGATAAGCAAATTGATGCGATCCCTACAAGCGAAAGTGTTAGTATCGAAAGCGTGGTTCTCAGTATTATCAGGTGTGTAACCCCACACTTTTTCCCGATAGATTAATAATATTAAATGTGTGTTAACAGGATTATGATTAATCATGGCTAAGGGTACTATTCATTGGTACAGTTCGTTATATCTAACCCTTATTTACAGTGGTTACAATCATTGATATAAAAGCATGTGTGTTTTCGGTATGGGCTTGGGATAAGCATATAGCATAAAACCTGTAATACTATGTATGTTGCATGGGCACGAGGGTTATAATAAAAAGGGTTAATTTAGTAATCCCCACGGTGTGATTGGCAGGTACAGGTGGTGTGAAGAGGTTGGATATCTAGGTGGGTTAGGTTGCATCATTGTTTTATATACATGTGATTGAATATGCTGCGATATGGGCTTATGGCTGATAATGATTCTGGATGGGCTTTACCCAAAATGTTATAATATAGGCTATAATCGATTGGGAACCTGTGTTGGTTGTTACACATTGAGTCTGTTGACTCACCCTTTGTGGGCTAACATTTTGCAGGTGATACATAGTGCAATGGACTGGGTCGGCAGGGACTATGTGGTGGCCATGCTCAGCAAAATTTTGGGTTTTCATATAATAGGACACTTTTCGTTTTCTTTAGTATGTTTTCTTTCAGGATTTATTTTGGTTTTTAAGATGTAATAAGGCCATTACTTAACTGCATAATTTTGCGTATTAAATTTTATTTCCATACGATAAACGACAAATAAGTAATTAAATATTTTTCTTAAAGAAACTTCAAATGTTTTATCACCTACTCAACTTACGTTTTCAACCTAATGAGCTCTAAAATCAGGCAAATCTTTTATTTTTTTGAGATATAAGTAAGCGTTTTAATGAAATACAAACTTGAACGGTATCTTGGTTTTCAACTCGATAAAGATACAAACCTATTTTTATTAAAATTGTCATATTTTATAAGAAGATGAAACGAGATAAAGCTAAGTTTTCTTAAGGAACATGTCAGATCTAGTCGGGGCTTGTGGGCCGGGTTTGGGGTGTTTTAATTTGGTATCAGAGCCCGATTCAAAACTCAGCTTTGAGGGTTTTTGGGCCCTAGATATTTTCCAAAGATGGGCTTTTCTAAATCATGGATTTCTATAAACAAATTTGGGTTAATTCTGGCATGGCACCTGTGTCTCCGGCCCGAAGTCTACTAGGTAAGTACCTCTAATCATTGTGTGATTTGTATGTAGGTATTACGGGATCGTAGATTAGTAGATTAGGAGCTATTGAACTCTAGGATTAGCTTACTCCAACACAAAATTACATAAGACTTAATTTATTTCACCAAACCCGGGAATAAGTCGTGGAGTTTAGGTGTGGTAACAAACATGTGCATGTCTAGGCATGGATTCTGAATGAGCTTGGTATTTAAGCAGTCCTAGCGACTCACCTCCTCTTTTCTGGAATCCTACCTGGTGCGCAGTGATTATTCACCTCAACCGCGAGGACGTGTTAACGGGCCAAATCTATAAATAAAACTCGAAAGGGACCAAGCACCTAGTTTGTAAAATAATCAAATTACCCCGATTTGCAAAATTACCGAAATACCCCAATTTGTGAAAATTATTAAAATACCCCCAGTTTATGAAATTACCATACTACCCTCGATTTTTACCAAAACATCCCTATTTTGCAAAAATACCAAAACCCTTATTTTTGCAAAATTACAAGATACCCTTGATTTGGAAAATTACCAAAATACCCCTATAGGACAAAGTACGAAAATACCCCTGGGTAGGGAACGGATGAAAATGTTCAAAGTCGTGAACGTGTGTAGTGGATACTAATGATGAATGAATGTGATTCTCTGAATTAGGGTAGAAGACTTGAAATGAAAACCTTGTAATGATCGAAAGAACTACTACTAAACTTCTTTACATAAAACTTGTTCGTGGACAATCAGTGGAACAGAAGCTAATGCGTAAAATTTTTTAAAACAGATTAAATGGCAATCATAGACATGAGTTCTAGGGGACGTGGTCGTAATGTGCGCGTAGTAGAGGCAGAATGACCGTATCGGAACCAGTTAGGTCTGGTCAAGGGTCCGAGAATGAGATACCACTACCACCAGCTGTTGGTGTTGAGTATCAGGATCAGACGGGAGATGATGCAGTATCGCAGGCGATGCTGCGAGTTCTTGAGAGGGTGGCTGGAGCAGGTGGAGGTATGGGAGCTCAAAATCTGTATCTGAGCGACTCCGAGCCAATAGAGTTAAGGTATTCCAAGGTGTATCTGGTGTGGCGCCCAATACGGCTGAGTATTGGTTGGAGGCGACGGAGCGAATCATGGACGATTTGGATCTCGATCGCCGAGGAGAAATCGAAAGGGCGATGTCCTTTGCTTGGGATGAGGCATACCAGTGGTGGCTCACTGTTAGAGAGGGCACCCAGGTGGACTGGATTAATTGGGAGTATTTCAAGACGCTCCAAGGGAAGTACGTAGGAACAAGTTATGTGGATGCTCAGAGGAAGGCGTTCTTAAATCTGGTACAAGGGGGCAAATCCGTAGCTGAGTATGAAGCAAAATTCCTTCGTTTGAGCCGATATGCCCAGAAAATTGTGTCGACCGATTCTGAAAGGCCAGATCTTTGCTCAAGATGGGCTTGAGATGAGTTGAGGGTGTTAATAGCTCCACAGCGAGAGAGGGACTTCGCGGTATTGGTTGAAAAAGTGAAAATAGCTGAGGAGGTGAAGCGTACCGAGAGACAGAACCGAGACAGAGGTCAAGGTAAAAACAAGAGAGGTCATGGATCATCAAGCTCATCCGGGAGTCTCTAGAAAAGACCTAGAGTTGATGGGCCGCGAGATCGGCAGGTTGCTATGGGAGGTCAGTATCGTACGTATGCTCAATATAGAAAGATGCACCCGGGGGAGTGTTGGAAGAAGACAGGGGGATGTTTTAAGTGTGGGTCTAAAGATTACATGATTAGGGACTGTCCTGTGGAAACAGACAGGAGCCGACCAGCAAGTCAGGGTTTTAATCAGACTGGAAGAGGTAGACAGCAGCCACCGAGGGGTCGTGGTCCGGTTGGCAGAGGTAATAGTTTTGGTATAGATCACGGGACACCAGGTAGAGGTGTTGGTAACACGGAGGCGAGACAGTCGGCTCTGGTGTATGCAGTTCGTCGGAAGAAGGATGGTGATGCACCGGACGTCATAACTGGTACGTTCCTTATAGCTGACAAGCCTTTCTTTGCTTTAATTGATGTTGGCTCGACCCACTCATATGTTGCATGTAGAATAGCTGAAACATTAGGTGTAGCATCTGAACTGTCTGTTAGGGAGATGACTATAGTGAGCCCGTTAGGTCAAATGGTAGTGGTGAATAGGATATTCCGGAGTATGCCTCTAGAGATTCAGGGAGTGGTATTTCCTGTCGACTTGATGGAACTACCTTTCGGGGAATTTGATCTCATTCTAGGCATGGATTGGCTAGTGGAACATCGGGCTAAATTGGATTGTGCAGCTAAGCGAATAGAGTTGAGGACTCCGGAGGATGAGGATATAATTATGATAGAAGAAAGAAGAAACTATTTGTCTAACGTAGTCTCCGCGTTGAAGGCTGATAAGATGGTTCAAAAAGGGTGTAAGGAATTTTTGGCCTTCATTAGTGCTCTGGATGCAAAAGAAGAGGGGGTTAGTGGAGTTAGAACAGTAAGAGAATTCGTGGATGTCTTTCCGGAGGAGCTGTCTGGGTTACCCCTGGACAGGGAGGTAGAGCTTGGAATTGATTTACTGCCAAGTACAGCTTTTGTGTCAATTACTCCGTATAGGATGGCGCCAAAGGAGTTGGTAGAGCTCAAGGCCCAGATCCAAGAGTTACTCGATCGTGGGTTTATTCGACCTAGTGTGTCTCCATGGGGAGCACCGGTCCTATTCGTGAAGAAGAAGGACGGGACTATGCGTATGTGCATAGATTACCGGCAGTTGAATAAGCTGATGATAAAAAATAAGTACCCGTTGCCGAGGATAGACGACTTGTTCGATCAGCTCAAGGGGGCTGCGGTATTTTCAAAAATAGATCTAAGGTCGGGATATCATCAGCTTAAGGTGAAGGAAGTAGATATCCATAAGACAGCTTTTCGGACTAGATATGGGCATTATGAGTTCTTAGTAATGCCGTTCGAATTGATGAATGCCCCAGCTGCGTTCATAGATATGATGAACCAGGTTTTCCAACCCTACTTGGATCAGTTCATCGTTGTGTTTATAGACGACATTCTGGTATATTCCAAGTCTGAGGAGGAGCATGAAGCGCATCTCCGGGTAGTGCTGCAGGTTCTAAGGGAAAAGAAGTTATATGCCAAGTTCAGCAAATGCGAATTTTGGTTGAAGAAAGTTACGTTTTTGGGTCATGTGGTGTCTGCAGAAGGGATAAGGGTGGATCCTCGAAAGATTGAGGCAGTGCTAGATTGGAAACCACCTAAGTCTGTGGCAGAGGTTCACAGTTTCTTGGGGTTAGCAGGCTACTAAAAGATATTTTTTGAAGGTTTCTCGTCGATAGCAGCACCTTTGACGAAGTTGTTGAGAAAGGAGGTACCTTTCGTGTGGGCGAATAAGCAGCAGGAGAGTTTTAAGAAGCTTAAGAAGGTATTGACATAAGCTCCGATTTTGATTCAGCCTGAGGCAGGGAAAGACTTTGTGGTGTATTGTGATGCTTCTCACATAGGATTGGGATGTGTTCTAATGCAAGACTGGAAGGTGGTCGCTTATGCGTCTCGGTAGTTAAGGCCACATGAGGTTAACTACCCGACGCATGACCTGGAGTTGGCTGTGGTGGTATTCGCTCTAAAAGTGTGGAGGCACTATCTGTATGGAGAAAGGTCAGTGATCTACACAGACCACAAGAGTCTGAAATATTTGTTAACTCAGAAGGAGCTGAATTTGAGACAGCAAAGGTGGGTAGAGTTGTTGAAAGACTACGACTGTTAAATAGAATATCACCCGGGTAAGGCGAATGTAGTGGCAGATGCCCTAAGTCAGAAAGTGGTGTCGGATCTGAGGGCGATGTTTGCACATCTTAGCCTTTATGATAATGGAAGTTTGCTAGCAGAGTTGCAGGTGAAGCCGACATGGTTAAGTCAAGTAAAGGAGAAACAATTGGTAGATGACGATCCGAGTGCTAAGCTACTGCAAGTGCAGAATGGGGAATTGGAGGACTATGGTGTAAACGGTGACGGAGTGCTGTGTTTTTGAAGCAAGGTCTGTATGCCAAAGGATGAGGAATTAAGGCAAAAAATTCTTCGAGAATCGCATAGTAGCCCTTACGCTATGCATCCTGGAGGAAGTAAGTTATACAGGGATCTACGGGATCAGTTTTGGTAGCCCGGCACAAGCGAAGTTCTGAGAATTTGTGGGAAGTGCTTAACGTGTCGTGAGTTAAAGTTTGAACACCAAGTACCTTCGGGATTGCTTCAACCAATAAAGATTCTGCAGTTGAAGTGAGAGAGAATCACTATGGACTTCGTTAGTGGGCTTCCCCTTACGCCTATTAAGAAGGATTCGGTATGGGTGATAGTGGACCGATTAATAAAGTCTACACATTTTATACTAGTGCGGGTTGACTATTCTCTACAGAGATTGGCAAAATTGTATGTGGCAGAAATTGTGAGGCTGCACGGGGTGCCGGTGTCAATTATCTCGGATAAGGATCCGAGGTTTACGTCTCGATTTTGGAAAGCACTGCATCAGGCACTGGCCACCAGGTTAGACTTCAGTACGGCATTTCATCCGCAGTCAGACGGCCAGTCTGAACGGTTAATTCAAGTGTTAGAGGATATGTTGAGGGGTTGCGTGATAGATTTCAGAGGAAGCTGGGAGGAGTTCTTGCCTTTAGCGGAGTTTGCATATAATAATAGCTATCAAGCAAGTATTCGGATGGCACCGTATGAAGCACTGTATGGACGAAAGTGTTGCACTCCTACATGTTGGACAGAATTGGGGGAATGTCATGTTTTGGGTCCAGAGATTGTAGCAGAATCAAAAGAAAAAGATAAAGTAATTCGGGCACGGTTGAAGGAGGCGTCTGATAGACAAAAGTCGTATGCAGATCTCAAGCGGAAAGAGATAGAGTTTGCAGTGGGGGATCAGGTGTTTCTGAAAGTTTCGCCATGGAAGAAGGTGATGAGATTTGGTCACAAGGGAAAGCTAAGTCCCAGGTTTATTGGACCTTATCGGATTTTGAAACGGGTTGGACCAGTGGCGTACCAGTTGGAGTTGCCTTTGGAATTAAAGAAGATGCATGATGTGTTTCACGTCTCGATGCTACGGGGTTACCGATCAGATCCATCACATGTGGTACCAGTGGAAGAAGTGGAGTTGAGACCAGACTTGTCTTACGAAGAAGAGCCGATTCAAATTTTGGAACGGGATGTGAAAGTATTACGTAGGAAATCAGTTCCTCTAGTCAAAGTGCTATGGCAGAACCATGGATCGAAAAAAGCTTCATGGAAGCCGGAGGAAGCAATGCGACAGCAATACCCTCACCTATTTTAGCCAGGTAATTTCGAGGTGGAAATTATTTTTAAGGGGGATAGAACTGTAATATCCGGGATTTAGGGGTTATGCGTTTTAACTCATATTTATGTAGTAGCATGCTTAGTGTGCTATTTGTGTGTGTTTGGGGGCTTTGGAACCTTGGGGTGTAGGTAGAAGCCCTAGGAAAATATTGGACTTTAAACCTTTAAGGGAGAGCTAAGGGAGCTAGACCTTAAGAAAATTTTCGTGTGGGTTATGACACAAGAATTCAGTTGGCAAAGTGGCAAGGGAGGCGCCACTTTGTGCCTAGGGGTGTGAAGCCTCAGGGAGCTAGATGGACAGGGTTCGAGCAGCAAGAGAAGCATTTTGGGGTTTCTTTTTTGGCGTCAAGGAGGGGAAGAGTTGGAGTTGTCGTGGACACTTCATGGATGAACTGTAGATTGGGTCGAATAGCTCAAATTTTCGGCTAAGAAGGGAGATAAGGGTGTGACTCATTCAAACTCTTTTGAATGAGAGGTGAAGAGGAAAATAAGGTAGAAAAAGGGGGATGTGGTGAAGGGAGGAGTCTTGGCCGAATCTAGGACTCGAGGGGGGATGGTATTTTCGGTCATGTAGGGGAGAGTAGGTGCCGAAATTCATTTGGCATTTTCAAGTTTTTTTTCCTTCCTTTCTTCTCTTTTGTCTCTCAGCCAAAAGTGAAGGTGACCATTTGGTGCATTTTGACTATTTTCTTCCCTTCTATTTCTTCTCTGAAGCCGAACCATACCTCTCTCTCCTCTCCTCTTTTCTTTTCATAGTGGTAGCATTAAACTTTCACTTCATTTTCAAAGCCGAATAGCATTCTAGCCTTTGAAACCTTAGCTGAATCTTCCATCTCCATCTTTTAAGGGCTGCTTCGATTTGTAAGTAGTGGTGGTAAAGTTCTTTTCTCTATAAACTTTTCTTGCTCTTTTCTGGTTGGTTTGCCAAAACCAAAAAACTAATCTTGTATGTTTGTGTATGGCCGAATCTAAGCAAGGCTTTGGATTCATAACTCTTCTTGGAAGCCAAGGTTAGGAGATATCTCAAAACTTTCGGGATTTGACCAAGCAAGGTAAGGAGAATGCTATTCGGCCAAAGGCCATATTATTTTGTTTTAGTGTTGGAAAATTCTAACCATGGTGTTTTAGGAAGAGTTCGACAGAGATAAAAGGGGAGTTTTTGGGATTCAGATCTATTTCGGTAAGAGTATTTAGATAAGTTATAGATGTGTTTCTGTTTAGATTCTTACGTATCAATTAATCGGGTTTTTGATTAAGTATATTATTTAGTTAAGTATATTATTTAGTGTGCGATACCATAGTTAAGTATATTATTTAGTGGGCTATGTGCGAAACCACTATAAATACCTTTATTGGTAGGCTAAGTGTGATACTACCCTATAAATTGATTATGGTGGGCTAAGTACGAAATCACCGAGAAATTAGCTATGTGGATGTATTATTAAGAATAATGATGTGTTGTATATTGAGTAAATGTGATATTGAGTGCAGGGGGGCATGTCAATGATTATGAGTATGTGACTCATGATTTGTTGAAAATGTGGTAAGGGATAGAAAGAGTAAGCATAATTGTGGATGTGAATTTATTTGGTAGTATAATGTTAATTGTTGTTTAGTTTATACTAGAATGTTTAAATTGTTTATGTGTAAACTTACTAAGCTCAAAGCTTACTCATTTTCTTTTCCCTTGTCTTATAGAGAAGGAGGGTTGAATCGAGATACATGGATTAATCGGAAGATCGCCCACACTATCAGCTTACTCTGGTACAGTAGACTTGATGTTTTGTGTATGGCATGTATAGAGGCTAAACAAGTTAGTAAATTTTGTTGTAAATGGCTAAGATGTGTTGGCCTTTAGATGGATGATCTATTTTGTATAGTGCTATAGTTTTTGGCTATTTTATTATATGAAAAGATGTAGTTATCCATGTAAGTTTGTGCTTCAATATGAGTTGATTATAGATGAATTGGATGAGCGCATGTTGTGTATGATTGAGGAGTGAAAAGAACTTGGCAAATAGCTTTTTTCTTGTCCATGTGGATAGACACACGGGTATGTGTCTAGGCCATGTATGACACACAGCTAACCCATGGATGTGTGCATTGGCCGTGTCATTTTGGTAGAATTGAGCAGTGTAGGCCACAGGCTAGCCACATGGGCGTGTGCCTAGACTCAAGGCCGTGTGAGGTGGTCAGTGTGCACCATGGGTGGTGAGCACGGGCGTGTGTCCTAACCGTGGGGCATTGGCAGAATGCTTGAGTTTTCATGCACAATTTGTGAACATGGGCGTGTGTGACTACCCATGGGCATGTGTCATCTAGCACGGGCGTGTAGTCCATGTTTAGATGGAAAAAATTTTGAAAATAAAAAAGCTCTGATATAGTCTCGAGAGCCTCGTGTGTATGAGTCAGGTCTCATAAGTCGAGAATGAGGTTAATAAGGTGACTTAAGAGAGTAGTCACGATGAGCTGAAGTGGCAATCATGTGGTTTTATCCAATAAAGCTTCAGGCCTAATTTCGGCGGGAATTACGGGTAAGGGGTATTACATTTAGTGGTATTAGAGCTATGGTTTAGTCGGTTCTAGGACTACCGTAACAGGTGTAAGAGTCTAGCTATACGTGCCATAAGCGTATAATGATAGTGTGGTGGCTTCTGATGATTTTAAACTTGTTTTTATAAAGTGTATGGATCCCGATCAATCGGCTGCTGATGATGTAGCTAGTAATGCGTCGGCTCCCGCGCAAGGGACCGCGCCTGTACAAAGTGAACCCGAGACTGGGGGTTAAAGAGACGAGGCTTAGGAAGCCTTTCTCCAGATGATGAGTAACTGGTACTCGGAGTATGTTTGAGCAAACCCTAATGCTCAACCTTCTCCACCTCCTCCTATACCTCAACCAGTCCCAGTGGCTCCTCAAGGTATAGAAGTAATAAGAGTAACGAAGCCCCCGGTGGATAAGATTAGGAAACACGAGGCTAAGGAGTTTAGAGCTAAGGTAGATAATGACCCTAAGAAGGCAGAGTTCTAGCTAGAGAACTCAATGAGGGTATTCGATGAACTCTCATGTACACCCGAAGAGAGCTTAAAGTGTGTCGTATCTTTGCTAAGGGACTCAGTATACCATTGGTGGAAAATTTTGACATCAGTGATCCCGAAGGAACGGGTGACGTGGGACTTCTTTCTGGAAGAGTTCCAGAAAAAGTATATAAGCCAACGATTCACTGATCGAAAAAGGAAGGAATTTCTTGAGTTGAAGCAAGGAAGAATGTCAGTAGTAGAATATGAGCGCGAGTTTGTTAGGCTTAGAAAATATCCTTAAGAATGTGTGTCAACGGAGACCGTTTTATGTAAAAGGTTCGAAGATAGACTGAATGAGGATATCAAACTCCTGGTTGGTATTTTGGAATTGAAAGAGTTCGTAGTGTTAGTTGATAGGGCAAGGCCAAAGAACTAAGTAAGGAAAAGAGGAGGGCAGTGAGTGAGGCCCGAGATGCGAGAAAACGGCTGATGGAAAAATCATACCAAGCTCAATTAAAAAGATCCAAGGAGGCGAATCCTCAGACCACTACATCAGTTGGATACTCACCTCGAGATCAAGGCAACACTCATTCGAGTTTAAGAGTCCAAGCCACCTCGATGGAAAGTGTGGGCAATCCGAAGAAAAAATCGGAGTGTCCAAGTTGTGGTAGATATCACACTGGAGAGTGTTGGGGTAACAGTCAAAACTGTTATAAGTGTGGTTCCCTCGACCATTTTATTCGAAATTGCCCTGAGAGGGATGACAAGGAAGAGAAGCAAGAGATAAGATCTAGCAATGTACCTACAAGGGGTAGGCCACCAAAGAACCCAGGAGGGGGAACTAGTGATAGAGGTACGTCACGAGATTCTATTGTGAGACCGAAAGGTCAAGCGCCTGCAAGGATGTATGCCATTTGTGCTTGCGAAGAGGCATCTTCCCTAGATGTGATAATGGGTACTTTTTCTCTCTATGACACCTTTGTTATTGCTTTAATTGATCCAGGGTCTACTCACTCTTATATTTGCATGAGATTGGCATCTAATTTGAGTATGACTATTGAGTCTACGGACATTGTGGTTAAGGTTTCAAACCCGTTAGGTAAGCATGTGTTAGTGGACAAGGTGTGTAAGAATTGTCCTTTGATGATTGAGAGTCATTGTTTTCTGGCAAACCTGATGTTGTTGTCATTTGATGAGTTTGATTTAATCATTGGCATGGATTGGTTAACTACACATAGTGTCTTAGTGAACTATGGTAGTAAATTTATCGAACTGAAATGTGAGAATAGAGATATTATTCGAGTTGAATCAGGTGAGTCAGATAATCTACCGGTGATGATTTCTTCCTTAGTGGCTGAGAAATGCTTGAGAAAGGGATGTGAGTCCTATCTCGTGTTTGTATTGATTACTTAAGAGTCTGAGGTAAAGATTGAATCAATGTCAGTGGTATGTGAGTATTCGGATGTATTCCCGGAGGAGTTACCCAGATTACCTCCAGTGAGAGAGGTCGAGTTTGGGATTGAGTTAGTTCTGGGAACGGCACTTATTTCGATTGCTCTGTATAGGATGGCACCCTTAAAGTTGAAAGAACTAAAGGTTCAGTTGCAAGAATTGACGGATAAAGGTTTTATGAGACCGAGCTACTTACCGTGGGGTACTCCAGAATTGTTTGTGAAGAAGAAAGATAGGTCGATGAGATTGTGCTTAGACTACAAACAACTCAACAAGGTGACGGTGAAAAATAGGTATCCTTTACCAAGGATAGATGACCTATTTGACCAACTGAAAGAAGCTACAATATTCTCCAAGATAGATTTGAGGCCTGGTTATTACCAGTTGAGAGAAAAGGGGCTAATGTGTTGAAAACTACGTTTCAGACGAGGTATGGCCATTATGAGTTTATGGTAATACCGTTCAGTTTAACAAATGCTCCTATGATTTTCATGGATTTGATGAATCGTGTATTCCGACTGTATTTGGATAAGTTTGTGGTTGTCTTCATTGACGACATATTGATCTATTCTTGGAATGAGAGTGATCATGCAGAACATTTGAGAATCGTCTTACAGACCTTAAGAGATAAGCAGTTGTATGTTAAATTTAGTAAAAGTGAGTTTTGGCTCCGAGAGGTCAGATTCTTAGGACACATTGTGTTGGGAGATGGTATTAGAGTTGACCCGAGTAAGATTTTGGCTATTGTGGATTGGAAACCACCGAGGAACGTGTCAGAAGTCAGAAGCTTTTTAGGACTAGTAGGGTACTACAGATGTTTCGTAAAAGGGTTTTCCATGATTGCTACCCAATTGACGAAACTGTTGCATAAAGATGTCAAGTTTGATTGGACTGAGACATGTCAACAAATTTTTGAGAGTTTGAAAACATTGTTGACTAAGGATCCAATTTTGGTTCAACCAGAATTGAAGAAAGAGTTCGTGGTTTATAGTGATGCGTCATTAAATAGTCTCGATTCTGTGTTATGCAAGAGGGTAAGGTATTCGCTTACGCCTCGAGGCAACTAAAATCGCACGAAAAGAATTATCTGACTCATGATTTAGAGTTGGCTACGATTGTTTTCGCATTAAAGATTTCGCGACATTACTTATATAGTGAGAAGTGTTGAATCTTTACGTATCACAAGAGTTTGAAGTATTTGATGGATCAAAAGGATCTGAATTTGCGACAACAGCGATGTCTTGAGTTATTGAAGGACTATAAGTTTATCATTGATTACCATCCGCGAAAAGTGAATGTGGTTGCGGATACCCAGAGTAGGAAATCCCTGTATGCTTTGAGAGCCATAAGCATGAGTTTGGCATTGTCTGATGATGGGACTATATTGGCCGAGTTGAAAGCTAGGCCACTATTTGTTCAACAGATAAGTGAGGCTCAAAGAAATTACAGTGAGATGCAAGCTAAGAGAGCTAAGTGTAGATCGGGAAGTGATTCTGATTTCTGAGTGAGTTCGGATGATTGTTTGATGTATCATGATAGAATCTGTGTACCCAAAGATGATGATTTGATCCGATAAGTTTTGCATGAGGCACATAGTGGTTATTTGTTAGTACACCCAGGCAGTACAAAAATGTACAACGATTTGAGAAAGTTTTATTGGTGGCTGGGTATGAAAAGAGACATTTCAGAGTTTGTGGCAAAATGTCTGATTTGTCAACAGGTGAAAGCTGAGCATCAAGTGCCTTCGGGATTACTTCAGCCTGTGATGGTACCCGAATGGAAATGGGATCAGGTTACCATGGATTTTATGACGGGGTTACCTCTGACTCTGAAAAAGAAAGATGTTGTATGGGTTGTTGTGGATAGATTGACGAAGTCGGCTCATTTTATTCCAGTACGTGTTGATTACTCATTGGATAAGTTAGCTGAATTGTATGTGGCAGAAATAGTGAGATTACATGGTGTGCCTGTGTCTATAATATCGAATAGAGATCCGAGGTTTACTTTGAGGTTCTAGAAGAAGTTGCAAGAAGCCATGGGTACAACGTTAAATTTCAGTACTGCGTTCCATCCACAAACTGATGGTCAGTCTGAAAGAGTGATTCAAGTCCTTGAAGATATATTTCGATGTTGTGTGTTAGAATTCGAAGGTAGTTGGGAGAGATATCTACCTTTGGTCAAATTTGCTTACAACAATAGTTATCAGTCGAGTATACAGATGGCTCCGTATGAGGCCTTTTATGGTCGTAAGTGTCGGAATCCTTTGTATTGGACCGAGCTTGGTGAGAAGCGAATCTATGGGGTTGATCTAGTGAAAGAAACTGAAGAGAAAGTGAAAGTGATCCGTAATGGTCTGAAAGATGCTTCGGACCGACAGAAGACGTATGTGGATTTGAAAAGAAAAGAAATTGAGTTTGATGTGGGTGAAAAAGTGTTTTTGAAAGTATCCCCATGGAAGAAGATCATGAGATTTGGACGAAAAGGGAAATTGAGACCAAGATTCATAGGGCCGTATGAAATTACCGACAGAATTGGACCAGTAGCTTACCGTTTGTGATGAGGGCACATCCAGGCCAATCAAGGAGGCTGATCCAGAGGTCTTGTTATTAGGACCTATCACACGATCTAAGGTAAAGAAATTCAGGGAAGTTATTTTTTTCTCTTGTGCTAAAGTTTCTGAATCTTTTGACAATGAATGTCCCTTAGAAGATAAGTTTTATAGTGTGTTGCATACTGATATGTGACATGCTTATGCCATACTACTTATATTGGTGTGTTTAGTATGTATATGTTATGCTAAGTATGTTTTTGGATTGGATTGATAGTATTTGTATTGTCTTCAAGTTATTTGTGTGTTAACGAATAAGTGTGCACTTGTTTACAACTTATTAGACTAAGTGTGCACTTGTTTACAACTTATTAGACTATGTTATATTAAGTTTACATAACTTTGATAAGTATTATATTATTTTGTAACATGTACACGAAAGGACTCTAGCTCACGAGCGAATAAGTAGCTCACCTTCACCTCAGGACAACTCGGAGGCTTGTTTCCCAAATCAATTCAACTCGAGTGCTCTACACCACTCATGTCACTCATTTCATTTTTAGCTAGTGAATTATTTCGATTCGACTCAAATAGTTCAACTCCAGCTGACAAGTCCAGAAGTAGCTGAATAGTGTCCTACGTGTCGGGGAGTATACCAGTGCACATGTGGTAGCTTAGGTGGCGTCCAAGCATGTGGATGTGCATGTGCCAGCCTTGAACACATGTGGTGCACATGTGTGACCAAAAACCAGCCCATTCTTGTGCATTTGTGTGGCAATTGAAGAGATAAGAACAAGGTTCGTTTGGCTGCGATGGAATTCACTAATTATGCTTTGATCTGGGGGGATCAATTGCTAATTAGTCGGAGACGCACCGGTGAAGGTCTAGTGAGAACGTGGAATGAAATGAAACAAATCATGCGTAAGAGATTTGTTCCTTCTCATTATCATCGTGACTTATTCCAGAAGTTGCAAACGTTGAAACAGGGGAGTAGGAGTGTTGAAGACTACTATAAGGAAATGGAAATGTCCATAATGAGAGCCAACATTGTTGAGGATCGAGAGGATACTATGGCACATTTTCTTGCAAGTTTGAATTCCGATATTGCTAATGCTGTTGAGTTGCAGCATTATGTTGAGTTGGAGGACATGGTGCATATGGTGATAAAAGTTGAACGACAGCAACGTAGGAAGTCTTCAAATCGAGGTAATACTCCATTTAAATCATTTTCAAATCCTTTATCTGCTCCTAACAATTTTAGGAAGCCTACACCACAAGCACCACTTCAGATTCGAGATAAGGCAGAGTCAAGCAAACCAAAGACTCTTATTATTGAAAATAGGCGTGACAAGCAGGTGGTGACACAAGAACGTTCGAGGGACATTCTGTGTTTCAAGTGCCTTGGTCGAGGGCATGTTGCCAGTCAGTGCCCAAATCGGAGGACCATGATGTTGTTGGATAGTGGGGAGATTGAATCTGAGTCTGAAGAAGAAGAATAGAAGCACCCTACAGTGGACGTTGAAGAAGATGATGACAATGTGCAGATGTTTGCCACCGGTGAAGCACTTGTTGTCAAGAGGAGTTTGAATACTCAACAGATTCAGGATGAACAGCAACGAGAAAACATCTTTCATACGAGATGTCTCGTCAATGACAAGGTATGTGTTGTAATTGTCGATGGTGGTAGTTGTGCTAATGTTGCTAGTTCTATGATGGTTGATAAGTTGGGTTTGAAGACGACACGGCATCCAAATCCTTACAAATTACAGTGGCTAAATGACGGAGGAGAAATTAAAGTGACTAAGCAGATTCTTGTGCCGTTTACCATTGGAAAGTACAAAGATGAAGTACTTTGCGATGTTATTTCGATGGATGCAAGCCATTTACTATTGGGACGCCCATGGCAATTTGACAAGAGGGCGGTACATGATGGTTTTACAAACAGGTATTCTTTTGTTCATGCAGATAAAAAGATCATCTTAGCACCTTTGACACCGAGCCAAGTGCAAGAAGACCAAGTGAGATTGTGAAAGAATATCGAAGAAGCTCGAGGGAAAAAGAAGATGAATGTGGACGCTAGCAGCAAGGAAATCAGGAAATGTCTTTCCTCTCAGCATTCTATGCTTATTTTGTTGTTTATTGATAATTGCTTATTAGCGGAGATTCCTAGTGATTTGTCTGTTTCTATTTCATCTCTTTTGCAGGATTTCGAGGATGTGTTTTCTGATGAAACATCGAAGGGTTTACCCCCTATTCGTGGCATCGAACATCAGATTGACTTTATTCTAGGAGCCACGACTTCGAATAGACCAGCATACTGCAGTAACCCTGATGAGACAAAAGAACTTCAAAGACAGATTTCTGAGTTGTTGGACAAGGGGTACATTCGAGAGAGTTTGAGTCCGTGTGCTGTACCAATGTTGTTGGTACCCAAAAAGGGTGGAACTTGGACGATGTGTGTTGATTGTCGAACAGTGAACCAGATTACGATCAAGTATCGACATCCCATTCCTCGACTTGATGACATGTTGGATGAGCTGTGCAGAGCGACTATCTTCTCCAAAATTGATTTGAAGAGTGCATATCATCAGATTCGCATGAAAGAAGGCAATGAGTGGAAGATAGCCTTCAAGACGAAGCTAGGACTGTATGAATGGTTAGTGATGCCTGTCGGTTTAACTAATGCTCCTAGTACTTTTATGCGTTTGATGAATCATGTTCTGCGATCTTTTATTGGTAAGTTTTGTATTGTGTACTTTGATGACATTTTGATTTATAGCAAGACTTTGCAGGATCACGTAAAACATTTACGAGCTATTTTGCAGACTTTGCGAGAAGAGAGATTGTTTGGTAACAAGGAGAAATGTGTGTTTTGTATTGATAAACTTATATTTCTTGGTTATATTGTTAGTTCTCAGGGAGTTAAAGTTGATCCTGAAAAGATTAAGGCGATTCAAGAGTGGCCACGACCGACATCGGTTAGCCAAGTTAGATCGTTTCATGGTTTAGCTAGTTTTTACCATCGATTTATTCCCCATTTCAGTTCTATTATCGCCCCCTTAACCGGGATTATAAAGAAGAATTCAGTCTTCTCATGGGGTAAAGAACAAGAGGACGCCTTTCTAAAAATAAAAGAGTGTTTGACAAAAGCACTAGTTTTAGCCTTACCTAACTTTAATAAAATGTTTGAAGTTGAATGTGATGCTTCTGGAGTTGGTATAGGTGTTGTTTTGTCACAGGAAAAGAGGCCTGTTGCATATTTCAGTGAGAAGCTTAGCGGAGCAACGTTGAACTATCCTATCTATGATAAGGAGATGTATGCACTGATCCGGACCTTGGAAACTTGGCAACATTATTTGTTGCCTAAGGAGTTTGTGATTCACACTGATCATGAGGCTTTGCGATATATCACAGGTCAGCATAAATTAAACAAACGACATGCTAAATGGGTTAAATTTCTTGAGTCTTTCCCTTATGTCATTCGTTACAAGAAAGGTAAAGACAATGTCGTTGCTGATGCTTTATCACGTAGGTATGCACTTTTAAATTATCTTGATTCTCATTTGATTGGATTTGCATATATTCGTGAGCTATATGTTGATGATCCTGATTTTAGAGATAAGTTTAATGCTTGCGCAAAAGGTGCAGAAGGAAAATTTTATAGGCATGATGGCTATCTTTTCAAAGAGAACAGGATATGCATTCTACAAGGATCTATGCGTGGTATTTTGATCCATGAAGCACATGAAGGTGGACTGATGGGTCATTTTGGAGTCACCAAAACATTACAAACATTAAAGGAGTATTTATTTTGGCCTAAAATGTGTAGGGACGTTGAACGGTACTGTGAACGTTGTGTGACATGTAAGAAAGCAAAATCGAAGGTTTCACCATATGGTATGTACTTGCCTTTACCTATTCCTAATTCCCCTTGGACTGATATTTCGATGGATTTTGTTTTTGGATTGCCTAGAACTAGGACCGGTAGAGATAGTGTATTTTTGTGGTTGATAAGTTCTCGAAGATGGCACATTTTATTGCTTGCCATAAGACTGATGATGCTGTAAATGTGGCTAACTTGTTCTTTAGGGATGTTGTTCGTTTACATGGTATTCCTAGGTCAATTGTTTCGATGGGATGTAAAGTTTTTGAGTCACTTCTGGAGGACTCTTTGGAGCAAATTAGGTACGAAACTTATGTTTTCTACTACTTGTCATCCCCAGACTGATGGACAAACTGAGGTTGTTAACAGAGTTTTATCTACTTTGTTTCGTTCCATAATTAAAAATGAACATAAAAACATGGGAAGATTGTTTGCCACATGTTGAATTTGCTTATAATCACGCTGTACATTCTGCTACTAAGATGTCACCATTTGAGGTTGTTTATGGATTTAATCCTATTACTCCTCTAGATATGTTGCTTTTGCCACAAGAACAGGTGATGAACAGGGACGGTAAAGCGAAAGCAGAATATGTGAAGAAGTTACATCAACAGGTTAAGGAGAACTTAGAATGGATGACTCAGCAGTATGAAAAGCAAGCAAATAAAGGAAGAAAGTGAGTCACCTTCAATGTTGGTGATTGGGTATGGGTTCATTTTCGAAAAGAACATTTTCTAGCCCAAAGACGGTCTAAGCTGTTACCGCGAGGAGATGGTCCTTTTCAGGTGTTGGAGAAAGTGAATGACAACGCCTACAAATTGGACTTACTGGGTGAATATAATGTAAGTGCCACATTTAATGTTTTGGATTTAACCCCTTATGACAATTCTACAGATTTGAGGACAAATCCATTTCACGAAAGGGGCGTTGATGTGGGCACATCCAGGACAATCAAGGAGGATGATCCAGAGGTCTTGCCATTAGGACCTATCACATGATCTAAGGTAAAGAAATTCAGGGAAGTTCTTTCTTTCACTTATGTTAAAGTTTCTGAATCTTTTCAAAGTGAATGTGCCTTAGAAGATAAGTTTTATAGTGTGTTGCATGCCGATATGTGACATGCTTATGCCATACTACTTATATTGGTGTGTTTATATGTATATATTATGCTAAGTATGTTTTTGGATTGGATTGATAGTATTTGTATTGTCTTTAAGTTATTTGTGTGTTAACGAATAAGTGTGCACTTGTTTACAACTTATTAGACTATATTATATTAAGTTTACATAACTTTGATAAGTATTATATTGTTTTGTAACATGTACACGAAAGGACTCTAGCTCACAAGTGAATAAGCAGCTCCCTTCACCTCAGGACAACTCAGAGGCTTGTTTCCCAGTTCAATTCAGCTTAGAGTACTCTACACCAGCTCATGTCAGCTCATTTCATTTTTAGCTAGCTGAATTCAGCTCTAGTTAGCTCACCTCCAGCTCCACTAGCTCAACTCTAGCTGACAAGTCCAGAAGTAGCTGAATAGTATCCTACATGTCGGGGAGTATACTAGTGCACATGTGGCAGCTTAGGTGGAGTCCAAGCATGTGGATGTGCATGTGCCAGCCTTGAACACATGTGGTACACATGTGTGACCAAAAACCAGTCCATTCTTGTGCATTTGTGTGGCAATTGAAGAGATAAGAACAAGGGAAGTTGTGTGTTTGAATTTCAAACAAAATTAGCACATATTTAAAGTGATAAAGATGCCAACTCACTCTTTTTTTTTTTTACTTGGCTACAAATTACTCCCACCCAAAAAGAGTTATTTCAATTCAAATTTAAATTTTAAACTCCTTTAATGTTAGCCACACATTGTAATTTGGTCACCTCTTCATTTCTTCTATATATTTGTAACTTCAAACATTGTTAAGATATATACTTTTATTTGAAATAAAAATTACTTTGTGAGTTTTCTCTCAAGTTTGGTTCTTTTTTTTGAACTTTTTTCTAACATTTCAATTTTGAATTGTTGTGTCAATCTTGTGATACTTCGGGTTCCTAGATCGCTATCTAGTGGGTCCAAGTCCTTGGACGTAGAACAGATTTGATTCAGGTTTGCATAACAGATTGTGCGAGTTCTTTTGAGTTCTTCGTTGTTCAAATTCCCAGCCAGTTTCCAGCGTTATTTCTGCCATTTTTTTTTTTTGGAATGTTCATGGCTGCCATGGATGAATTTTGAAGCATTCATCTTCTACCTTCTTCAAATCTGTCTAGAAATTCCAGCAACATTTTTTTTTCTTCTTCAAATCTATTCAATTTTATGTGTTTTTAAGTCTAAAACCAACCTCTTTGTTTTGTTTAATTGTAGGGAAGTGCTTGCTACAATCCTAGATCCGTTAACACTCAAGGAACGTTGTTTTACCAAGCATGCCTTATCAGTTTGGCCCTGCCGGTGGAATTAGAAAAGATTCATAATGTGTTCCATGTGTCGATGTTGCAACGATATTGCTCCAATCCTTCGAATGTGATTCCTTCAACGGAAATTGAGATAAGATCGGATATGTCTTATGAAGAGGAGTCGATTAAGATCTTGGCTCGAGAAGTGAAACAGTTGAGGAATAAGCACATAGCTCTAGTGAAAGTGTTATAGAAAAAACACAGTGTGAAAGAGGCTATGGGAGACGGAAGAAGCTATGAGAGAGCAACATCCAAACCTCTTTACTGGTAAGATTTTCGGGGGCAAAAATCTCTAAATGAGGGAGAGTTGTAACATCTTGATTTAGGGCCTAGTCAGAATAGTGGTGCGAGACCACAAATCTGAGGTATATGTATGAGTTTTTGAGGTTTATGCCATGTTTGCATGTTAGTGTGAAAGTTTCATGAAGCAATTTTGTGAAATTACAATTGAACTATCCAAAAGGACTAAATTGCAAAAGTTGCAAAATGTGAAATTCTAGAAGTTATTTGTATGAAATAGCTTTAGAATATCAATTAGAGATCCTTAAAGAGCAATTTTCCCAATTTTTAATTTTTGGACAAAATTGGGCATGGATGAGTTAAAATAGAAAGTTTGTCAAAAAGGGCATTTTAGTCATTTGACAATTAAATGATTAAACTGGGAAAAGATGATAGAATTTCATTCATCTTCTTCTCCAAGGCTGCTAAATTTTCAAGAAGCCATTGTTAGGGCTCTTCAACTTTTCAAGCTAGCTAGTAAGTGTATTCTAGCTCCGTTTTTGATGTTCTTCGTATTTTTGAAGTTCTAGTAGCATGAGGAAGCTATTTTTAGCTAGATGTTGAGCTAAGATGGATGTTCAAAAATGTACCCATGTATGACATGCATGTATTTTGATGTTTTATGGAAGAATATGAAAGCTTGATGTAGAAGAAACATCTTTTGCTAAGTGATTTCCATGAAAAATGCATATATGGACTTGTTTGTGAAAGTCTTGAGTTTGGTCATACATGTGTGATTTATTGAGATTTGATGATTGCTTTAGTTGAGTAAATGGTTCGGCTAAGCATGAAAGACTAGAAAGTTGAATGAAAATCACTTTACGAGCCTTGGGGAAAATAAGTAAATATGAGAAAGTTTAGGGGAAAAATGGTAATTTTACTAAAGTACGAAATAATGGTCAATTTAGTCAATGTGTATATTGAATAAGTTGATTTATCTTTATAGATCAAGAAAGACAAAGCCCGAATCGAAATCGAGGCAAGAGCAAGGTGGTGGACTAAATTGCACGTTTCAATACTTTTGAGTACCGAGGTAAGTTTACATATAAACTATGCATATATGCATTTACATTCTTAATGCCAGCTAGTGTGTAGCATGATTGAGGACCTATGCAGTTCTAGAGGAATGAATGAGATAGTAGTTGTGAATGGATGAATGGATTACAAGTAGATATGTGAATGTGTAGTGATAATGCTTGATGGTGGCCTAAGTGCGATACCACCTTAATACTTAACAACGATGGGCTGTGTGCGATACCATAGTTAAGTATATTATTTAGTGGGCTATGTGCGAAACCACTATGAATACATTTGTTGGTAGGCTAAGTGCGATACTACCCTATAAATTGATTATGGTGGGATAAGTGCAAAATCACCGTGAAATTAGCTGTGTGGATGTATTATTAAGAATAATGATGTGTTGTATATTGAGTAAATGTGATATTGAGTGCAGGGGTGCATGTCAATGATTATGAGTATGTGACTCATGATGTGTTGGAAATATGGTAAGGGTTAGAAAGAGTAAGCATAATTGTGGATGTGAATTTATTTGGTAGTATAATGCTAATTATTGTTTAGTTTATAGTAGAATGCTTAAATTGTTTATGTGTAAACTTACTAAGCTCAAGGCTTACTCTTTTTCTTTTCCCTTGTCTTATAGAGGAGGAGGGTTGAATCGAGATATGTGGATTAATCGGAAGATCGCCCACACTATAAGCTTACTCTGGTACAGTAGACTTGATGTTTTGTATATGGCATGTATAGAGGCTAGACAAGTTAGTAAATTTTGTTGTAAATGGCTAAGATGTGTTGGCCTTTAGATGGATAATCTATTTTGTATAATTCCATAGTTGTTGGTTATTTTATTATATGAAAAGATGTAGTTATCCATGTGAGTTTGTGCTTCAATATGAGTTGATTATAGATGAATTGGATGAGTGCATGTTGTGTATGATTGAGGAGTGAAAAGAACTTGGAAAATAGCTTTGTTCTTGTCCATGTGGATAGGCACACGGGCATGTGTCTAGGCCATGTATGACACACGGGCATGTGCATTGACCATGTCACTTTGGCAGAATTGAATAATGTAGGCCACGGGCTATCCACACGGGAGTGTGCCCAAACCGTGGGGCATTGGCAGAATGCTTGAGTTTTCATGCACGGTTTGTGAACATGGGCGTGTGTGACTACCCACGGGCATGTGTCATCTAGCATGGGCGTGTAGTCCCTGTTTAGATGGAGAAAATTTTAAGAATCGAAAAAGTTTCGATATAGTCTCGAGAGCCTCGTGTGTATGAGTGAGGTCTCGTAAGTCGAGAATGAGGTTGATGAGGTGACTTAAGAGGGTAGTCACGATGAGCCTAAGTGGGGATCATGTGGTTTTTATCCAGTAATGCCTCAGGCCCGATTCCGGCGGGAATTACAGGTAAGGGGTGTTACACTTATGCCCCTGAAGATGCAGCAGGATGGAATGAAGCTACTTAAGGAAGAGGAGCACCAAAAGATGCCAAGGCTCGGCAAGACCAAGCAAAATTGACCCTTTAAAAGTCTTTGCTTCATTCCCATTACACAACAACAAGCAAAGAGGGGCAGCTGTAATAGGCCAATTTTGGCCTGGTCCAATTAATAAAATAAAACCAAAACATAAAAAATACATCAAAAGTTTATCAGCCTAAATTACAAGGGCCCAAATAACCTAAACCCTAGTAACCCAATACAACCTAAAAACCTAAACAAAAAATCAGAAAAAAGAAAACCTTAGCTAGCTTCTCCAGTCGTCACCGCCGGTCTGTACTCCTCCACGCACCATCGAACGCCACGTGGCTCCGTACCTGCAAAAAAGGACAAAAATGACAGCAGAGAAAAACAAGAACAAATATTGTATTTTTCTCAGTTTTCAGCTATAAAAGCCAAGATACAGACTTTGTAATTTTTTTTATGGAGAATCAATACAAAAGTTAAAAAAAATCAATCATAAAGGGTTCAAAAAAGCAAAGGTTCTCACCTTTTTTTTTTTTTTTCCTCTTTTTCATTCTTTTCGAAATTATTTGTATATGTATATAAGGATTTTTTTTATTTTTTTTAACTATATACATGTAGTAATATATAGGCTGAAAAAAAAACAAAACAAAAAACTTACCTTTTGGAGTTCCGGCCGTCGTGCACGGTGGTCGACGGCGGCGGACCGGTGACGGCGCCAAGGATGGGTCTTAAACCCTAGCAGAGAAAAAGGGGAAGGCCCTTTTGTTTTTTTAGAGCAATAGCATAAATGAAAAAAAAAAGAAAAAAATTTGCCTTTTATAAAGAGGTAAAACGGCGTCGTTTAGGGCCTGTTTCAGTGGCCTCAAAATAGCGCCGTATAGGGCCACCCGCACGCGACCCGACCCGCTCTAGGGGGATATTCGCGTTTTTGTTTAATGGGGTATTTATTTTTTCAGTCCTTCCGCCTTGTTATTTGTTTTGATTTAGTCCTTTTACTACTTTTTTTTAGTTTTTAAATTTGACCATAGAATTTGTTTGACTTTTTAATTTAGTCCCTGGTTCGTCGATCCTCTAGGGAAGGGACGCGTGTCCAGGGCATGGGTTTATTGCCTATTTGGTCCTCTGGCCTTTTGCGCCTTTTAGTAATGGTCCTTTTCTTTTAAGATTTGCCCCAAAATTTTGTTTTAAGTTCAATTTAGCCCTTCTTTGGTTATTTTTGCAATTATATTATTATTATTAATTTTAATATTATTAGTAATATTATTATTATTACTACTATTACTATTAATTTTAATATTACTACTATTATTCTTACTATTATTATTTTTTAATATTATTATTACTTTCCTTACTATTAACATATTACTATTATTACTATTATTATATCTATTATTATTAATGCTATTATGAACATATTTTTGTTATTATTAATATATTATTAATTAACCTTGTTATTATTACTATTATTTCCTTAATATTTATTTTCTTTATTTTTAAATACATTTATTCATTTTATCATTTTATTACTTATTTATTTATATTTTTCTATATAGTTTTAAAACTCTAAATTTTTTATTATTATTAATGCCATCATCATTATTATTAATATTATGATTTTTTAATTTGTGTTACACTATACTTGTTTATTTATGTGTTTAATATTAGTTTTAGTTCTAAATTTTAGTTCTTTTAATTATTATTTTTTGTTCATTTTGGCTAGTTATTTTATCTTCGTCCTTTATATTGTCATGCATCAATGCATTTATTATTAGCATGTTATGCATATTAGTACTATAATTCATTTTTTACATTTTACTATAAAATCGTGTTACATTAATCTTTGTCCGATACAAGAAAAAATTTTATTAAGCAATATTTTGTAATTCGAGATTCAAGAAATCGTACCCTAACTTACTGGGTTTCGATTTTTCTCGTCGAGCCTAAAGAACCAATTATCTTTTTTAAATCAAAGCGTATAAGTTAAATAAAAGCTTATTCTCGGGAATTCAAAAATGTTGTGTCCTAACTCACTGGATGTGACATTTTGTTATCTCGAGATAAGGATTTCTAAAAATAAAGGCAATATTCTGTATTTGGAATTTTAAGAAATTGTGCCCTAACTTACTGCGTTCTGATTTTTCATTTGACCCAAATAACCGTATATCCTTCTTAAACTTAAATTCATGAGTTTTAAAAGTCAAAAGACAAGCTTAGTTTCGAGGATTTGAAATGCCGTATCCTAACTCACTGGGCGTGACATTATATTTCTTCGAAATAAGAGGGTCTTAGCATCCAATTTAATTTATTCAAGTTTTCTTTTAAATATAAAGGATCGTATTTTAAAATCTTTTCAAATTTTTGACATTAAGATGTTAATTAATCAATTAGGTACCAATTTGGGTGTTACGAGGGTGCTAATCCTTCCTCGTGCGTAACCGACTCCCGAACCCGTTTTCTCAAATTTTGTAGGTCAAAATCATTGTTTTAATAAATCAAGATGTTTTAATGATCAATCTCAAGGTGATCCGATCACACCTCGAAAAAAAGATTGGTGGCGACTCCATTTTTGTTTTAAAGTCAACCCTGTTGTTTTTTCAAAAAAAATGGTTTCGACAACATCAACGTACGAATAACCATTGTAAATTAACATACATGAGTCATGATAAAGACTTACATAAAACTCACATTTATATTAGCTCGGAGTTCTTCTTCTGATAGTCCTACCTGAACCAGCAACAATTGCTTAAAATATCATGGAACTTCCATTAAAACTCCATTTACAGAAAGTTACCCACATATCCATTTCACTTGACCCCCATGCAGGGCCTCTCACTCACACTCTATTGTTCTTACGTCTTATAACATCCTTATTCTTCAAAAATCTCAATATATAGAGTTATAAAACTTACTAGGAGACTGAAAAAAATTCACTGTTCAAACCAAAAATCTTAGTTATCAGTCCTAAAAAAGAAGAAAAGAATAACCATCTGAAATGTTCCCTTCCTATATATACTCAGTTCCCCTTTAGTGGATCTTGACAAGTGTCAAATACATATTGAAATTGTATCATAAATGCCCTACCAAAACTAGGAAAATATAAAAAGGAAATTCAGATATAGATACTATTTGACCAGTCAAGTCTATTTAGTTGACTCTTAACCAATCTTGTTGTAGGATTTACTTGTACAGTTTTTGAGTAAACCGAGTGTACCGTACCCCTGGCTTAACACATATGTAGCGTGGTCTTAAAACTTTAATCCCCTATAACTTTCTCATATACTTAGTAGGCGCTTCATACTCAACCAAAACTCTGAGGCGTACTCTTCGTTTGTCATACTCTTTCTTCAATTCAAGAATATCTCGAGATGAAATCCTTAGATACTTCGACGGCCGATTACTTTATGCACTAAACTAGTTAGCCAGAATTCTATAAAATGGTAGACTATGCTACCATTATGCACCAAAACATGTAACATACATGCCTAGTTACCTTTTTTCTCGGATCCATAGATGCTAGGGTGTGACACATTTATGGCGAGTCAGGGGGCAGAAAGCATACAATGACCTGACAAATCGAGTGATTCATATGAGGGAAATGTAGCCAAGGATGAATAGAAAGGAGACAAAGTAGAACAGGAGGACGATAATAAGGCTACAGAGGATGATGACTTAGAGCCCTATCACGATGATTTATAGGATGTGTTTGCACTTGCACAACTATCCACGGGGCCCCTCGTCATTCGTGAAGTGAGTGACTGACTCAGACTGTCTTACAAAAAGTTGATCGTCAAGGGAAAAGTCAAAGGAATAGCAAGATCGAGTGACAGTCCTAGGGATGCTCAAAGGCAAAGTTAAAACAGGTAACATGCATGCCTAGTTACCCTTTTTCTTGGATCCGCCAATGTTTGTGTGTGACACATTTATGGCGAGTCAGGGGCAAAAAGTATACAATAGCCCGACAAATTGAGTGATTCATCTAAGGGCAATGTATCCAATCAGGAATAGAAAGAAGATGAAGCAGGAGAGGAGGAGGATAACGATGCTACGAAGGATGAAAAATTTGAGCCCTATCACGATAATCTATAGGATGTCCACGCGCTCGTACAACCATCCATGGGGCCCCCCGTCAACCGTGAACTGACCATCCAACTCAGATTGTCTTACAAAAGGTTGATCGTCAAGAGAAAAGTCAAATAGCAAAATTGAGTTAAAGTCCTAAGGATGCTTAGGATTAGTTACATGTTTTCGCATTTTTTATTTTTATTTGTGCATCATGTAGACTATATAAACTACATTACTTTTGGACTTGTTTTTGTTGTTTTTATCTTTCATATTTTGTTTGTGTGTTTTTGGTTTGTGTTTGTTTTATGTACAACAAATTACCCTGAAAGACTACATGGCAATTGTGAGCTTTAACGAAGAGGTGGACACCTAAGCTAGTCTGACGCTCTTTTTAGGGAAGTTTGGTAACCTTCTATTCTTTTTCAGGCACACATTGAGAACAATGTGTAGTCTAAGTGTGGGGGGATGCACATATTTTTATATGTTTTAATTTTATTTTTTTATATTGTTTTGTGTGTTTATTTCATTTTTAGGCCTTTTTCAAAAATTCCAAAAATATTTTTCATTTCTTGTTTTTGTTTTGTATATTTGCATGGTGCTTGGACTATAATTAGGAAATAAGACATTAGTGGTAAATATTGAATAAGTATGTTGAATTGCCAAGCTTGTAAATTTTGAATGACATTAGATAGCATGATACTCTTAATTTTAGACTAATTAGTTCACATAGTTAATTTGTATAATATATTAGATTAACTTGTATAATATATTAGAGGCCTTAAACAAAAATATATAAAGTGTTTTGGATGAGTGAAGTGTATGGATCCTTGTAGATAAATAATTGGAATTTTTAATTGTTTATTATAATAGATGTATGCTTAATAGAATTTGTGTTTTGTGAATAATTCGAGAAAGACCTTAGGCATTTTTTGAACTACCTAGAGCCTAAATGCTTACCTTTTGCTAGGTACCTCTAGTTCCCACATTGTTGAGCCTTAAGTACCATTTCCTTGTAACATTAATATCAAAGCCTTGAGCCTAAAAGATTCTAGTACTCAATCCTTCTCTGTCCCAATCTTTAAAATCTAAAATGCATTATATAATGGACGTCAATCCATAGACATTGGGGATTAGGTAGAGACATTATAGTGGCTTAGTGTGCGAAAAATAAAATGAAGAGATTATGAGATATAGTATGTGTAGAATATGTATATATAAAAAAAAAATCATTGTGAACGAAAGAATGCAAAAAGAAGAATAAAGGGAGCTTAAAAAATAAATCAAAGTTGAGCTTAAAAAAGAAAGAAAATCCTTTAAATCATAATGTATTCATAGGTACTAATTTTGTACGTACTGATATCACGTAATGTCTTCTAAAATTTTGGAGAAATAAGGTAGGTGAGGGAAGGAGAAATAAGGAGGTGAGTTTGTAAATAAGTTAGAGGCAAGTAGGGAGCTATTCCATGTGCTTAATCGTTTCTAGTGCTTGAACCCATTTTGAGTGGCCGCTGTTTGAACTCCAAACCGTCCTAAGCCTCAGGATGTTACAAGCTTAGAAGACCATTAGGACCCGAATAATTCACTAACACAATAATTCATCAATTTCTTGCATTTTTTTGAATGAATATGACCAATTCTTTTTAAAATGATTGATCCACATAATTTATTTTCAAGGATAACACTTGCACATACATTCATTTTCATTGCCTCTATATCTATTGATATTTTAACTTATTGAACTAATTTTGTTTGCATTAGGAATAACCAAATTAACTAGATATCACTCTTAAGTTGCATGTAAGATAGTTCTCGTACGAGTTCGATATTTTACCACTATGTGACTTAATTATCTGATCTAGTCTAAGGGTCTTCTTACTTTTTGCATGTTTGGTGTGTTTGCTTGAGGACAAGAAAAGAGTTAAGTGTGGGGGATTTTGATCTGTTGTAATTTGATATGGAAATTTAGGCGTGTAACAGACCGAATTTGACCCTAATCGGAACAGTGGTTTCGGGACCACGAATCTGAGTCCGAGAAATATTTTAATATTTTATTTTGTGCTTATTATGTGTGAATTAAAATGTGTGAAAGTTTCGTAGAAAAATTTTATTATTTAAGTGTTCAATTTGATAAAAAGGACTTGATAGCATAAAGAGTAAAAGTGGCATGCTAAAGTGAAATGTACCTTTTTGATTGTGGCTTTTAAAGTGGATGTCCTAAAAGGACAATTAGCCCATTTCTTTAGTAGTGGACGGCAATGATATAAAATAGTTAGTGGGAAAGGTTTAATTTTTTTATTTGATAAGAAAAGGCATTATGAAATAATATAATAATAAAGTAATATCATTAAAATAAAGGAAAGCAAACATTATCATCTTCATTTGGATATCACCGAAAATAAAAGGAGAAAAGAAGTATTCAAGCTCTCCAATTTGGCATTCTTGCATGTTCTAATAAGGTTAGTGATTAAGCTTAATTTTGTAAATTTTAACATTTTGAAGTGGTTGACATGTATATTTGCTAGCCCATATCCGAATTTTTATTTTGGTGGTATGTTTCAAGTGTTGCCATGGACGAACTTTGGGTGTTTGTATGATTAATGATAGTATATGTTAAAAATAAGTTAGATTAATAAGACTTCCTTTATAACTTTTGATAGATTTTGGTATAAGGGTGATTTTGTAAAAAGAAAAATTTTGGAGGGACTAAATATCAACAAAAAGGGAAGAATTGAGTTGATGGGAGGGCTATAAATATTCGGCCCTTAATTGATATGGTCAAATTCTAGATATTTTGTGTTTTGAACTATAAGGACTTATTTGTAAACATCGTAAAAGTCAGGGGAAAATTTGTAACTTATTAAATTATGTGTTTAAGGATCAAATTGAGATGAAATGTACTTGAATGAGCTAAATTTTAATGTGTTTTAGATCAAGAGCAAAGAAAAACGGATTTAGATCGGGGAAAGACGAAGGTTCTCGAATAGCCGATTTGCACGGTCTATCGACAACCGAGGTAAGTCCTTAAGCAAATTTTTGTCGAGAAATTATTTACGAAAGTAGTACATGATAAAATTTGGTATTTAAGGCATGAAAACATATATAGGCCGAATGTGGGGTATGAAATTGTAGTAAATTTGTTTGTTGAATGTGATGTGGATAATTATGTTCGGTTTAACATGAAATTGTAAAATAAAGTATACGAGATGGATGTGATTTTAGCACTTAGTAATGTGTATGGGAATGTTGATTGGGTTGATAATCGGGCTTTGAGCCTAGCAGGCCTCGTGCCGGTGTTATTAATCGGGCTTTGAGCCTAGCAGGCCTCGTGCCGGTGTTATTAATCGGGCTTTGAGCCTAGCGTGCCTCGTCTTGCAGTGTTATTAATCGGGCTTTGAGCCTAGCGTGCCTCGTCTTGTGTTATTAATCGGGCTTTGAGCCTAGCAGCCTCGTCTTGTGTTATTTTTCAGGCTTTAATGCCTAGCAGGCTTCGTGCCGGTGATTTATTTCGGGCTTTAATGCCTAGCAGGCTTCGTGCCGGTGATTTATTTCGGGCCTAGCAGGCTTCGTGCCGGTGATTTATTTTGGGCTTTAATGCCTAGCAGGCTTCGTGCCGGTGTTTAAATCTCGTACCTTTGGTCTAGTAGTTTTTATACAAGTGATTTTTAATGTGAGCTTATGCTTATGAATGAAATGGTCTAGTTATGATGGTATTTGAATAAGCCAAGGTTTATTACTATAGTGTTCGACCAAAAGTTATGTATCGAATCAAGTTTATGATATATGTGATGCTTCTTGAATAATCAAGTTGATAGAAATGTGCTTATATATATTCGGTACTTAAGATATGTGATTAGAAAAGACATTGAGTTGATATATTTACTTGCTTACTTGAGTTTATTATATTGATATGAGAAATTATACCTATATAGGTTCGGCCATGAGCTATACATATAGATAAATGTATATATTCAATTATGTACCCTCATTTTAAATGCACACAGAAAGTATTATTCGGTTGAAGTGAAAATATATATGTATTGATTTGCAATCTGGGTACCATTGATAAGTTTCATATTTCAAGTGTACGTTGAATATTATTTCACTAGGTGTGAACATTGATAATCGGCCATGGTAGTATATATGTGTTTTGTTAGTTCATAAATATTAATAATGTTATTCTATTCAATTTAATTGAATACCTAGATGAGTTGTAAAGCTGCTTAAGACTTACTAAGCCAGTGAGCTTACTCTATTTATGTTTATGCTCTATTTTATAGATCGATAATTCAACTACGGGCTCAGGGGATCATCAAGACAGTCGACCACACTATCACTATCTTTGGTATAGTTATGTTTTGTAAACTTTTGAATGAAAGGCATGTATAGGCTTTGTTTTGATAAATAATGAATGATGTCGGATTGTAAATATAAATATGACCTTGCGAATAAGGCTGTTGCTTTTGGTTAAGTTTGGGTTTCATATTTTGATATGGTAGCTTGCATTAAAATACCATTAGATATGTGCCTGCGGTCATGCTCTAAATCATACACGAAAAAATGATCATATGATATATATATATGGTGTAATATTGGGATATGCATTTAGATAATAAGGATAAATGTTGGATGCTAGAAGATTTAAAGCATGTAATATGTTAGCAAGTTAATAGGTTGCTATATATATACATATATATATATATATTTGTAAATGGTTTAGTAATGCTTGTTGATGTTGTTATTAATTTATCATGTTCGAATATATCAAGAAAGTTCATTTCATATTATGTTATGTGTGAAATATTAATGATCAAATTATTGTACACTTACTTGTAATATTCGCCATGGCATTGGTTTAGTTTGGAGTTTATATTTTATTTGATATTCATATGCATTTGAAAATGAGTTTGTTAATTTGGCTACAAGGTATGTGCTATTCATATTCATGTATTATACATATATATATGCGATGATAATAAGTAAACGAATTTGAAAAGGTTATGATTAAGTTTGTATGAGCTTGGTTTTGCAAAATTCGATCATGTCGTCTATAACGAATTAACGGATAATATAGATGGATGATAATGGTAATTAGCAAAGCTTTGTCATGTAGGTATATTTGTCCTAAATAATAATGCATTTGATTGATATATATATATATATTGAATAAGGGTGGATGTACATATTATTAAGGTATTCAAAAATGACCATAGGAATAGTCTTTTACTAATTGATTGAAACTTGTTTTCTTTTATAAGATAGTAAAGTTATTATTTGTAATAAACTTGTTAGCATTATAATTTTTGAAATGAAAGTACATGTTTGATTGTGATAGCATGAATTAATTACTATTAATCAATGTAATAGTATTTGTATGAATCGTTGATGTGGTTTGACGAGTAATGCCTCGTAACCCTACTCCTATGATGATATGGGTTAGGGTGTTACATTTTATTGGTATCGAGCTACGGTTTAGTCGATTCTAGGACTACCATAGTACGTAAGAGTCTAGCTATACATGCCTTTGAATTTTATATGTGATACTGTGGTGACTTGACAATTTCAATTGTATTTTATATAGTAAATGGATTCCAATCCGATAGAGCCGTAGTGATGATGTGGAGAGTGTCGCTACTGGTCTCGCACATGGATCGGCGCCATTAGACTCTCAACCGATTCACGGGTAACCACGAGGAGAGGCTAAACAAGCCTTCTACCAAATGATGAATGAATGGTTTACCCAGTTTGTTCAGAATAATCCGGCTGTACAACAACCTCCACCCCCGAATAATCCAACTCCGATACCTTCAGCACCCCCGATGATAGATCCAATGAGATCTAGTAGGCCTCCGGTTGATAAAATCAGGAAATTTGGGGCCGAAGAATTCAAGGCTAATGATGATGATGATGCAGAGCGAGCTGCAAAGTGGCTTGATAACACTATTCGAGTACTTGATGAGCTATCTTGCACTCCAGACGAATGTTTGAAATGTGCTATATCTTTACTTCGGGACACTGCCTATCACTGGTGGAATACACTAGTATCAGTGGTTCCAAAAGAAAAAGTGACATGGGATTTCTTTCAGAATGAATTCCGCAAGAAATATATTAGTCAGAGGTTCATCGACCAGAAACGAAAAGAATTTCTTGAACTGAAACAGGGGAAAATGACCGTGACTGAATATGAGCGAAAAGTTGTCAGATTGAGCCGATATGCTCGGGAGTGTGTATCAACTGAAGCCGTTATGTGCAAAAGGTTTGAAGATGGTTTGAATGAAGACTTAAAGTTGCTTGTTGGTATTCTTGAGATCAAAGAGTTTGTGACACTAGTCGAGCGAGCTTACAAAGCTGAAGAGCTTGGGAAGGAGAAAAGAAAGGTCGAGATGAAGCTAGAGACACTCGTAAAAGACCGTCGGGTAAGAATTTCCATTCCACATCTAAGAAGTTTAGAGATGACTTCACCGACATAAAGCTACTTGATTCACCTAGACGTGATCGACCTTGATGGGCTCCCGAGCTACCTCGATGGCGGTGTTGATAACGTTCCACGTAATCGAGTTGAATGCAAACATTGTGGAAAATGGCACTCGGGAGTTGTAGAGTTCGTGATCGATCCGCTTTAAATGTGGATCATCGACCATTTTATTCGAGAGTGCCCGATGTTAGCCGAGAAGAATACGACATGAACTCTAGACCGAAAGCGAAGGCATCAAGACGGGCGGACCACCGAGCATTCCGCAATGTAGGTGGTAGTCGAGAGGGACGAAGAACGCATAGCGATTCGATCCGAGGCTAGAGCTCCACTAGAGCTTATGTTACTCGAGATAGGAGGATCTTTGCTTCTCCAGATGTCATTACCGGTACTTTCACCCTTTATGATACTACTGTGATTGCATTGATTGATCCTGGTTCGACCCATTCATATGTATGTAACACTCTGGTATTCGGTAAGACTCTTCCAGTTGAGTCTACTGAGTTTGTGATTCGCGTAACCAACCCTTTGGGTAGATGTGTGTTTGTTAATAAAGTGTGTAAAGGTTGCCCATTGATGATTCGGGATTTTTGCTTCCCAGTCGATTTAATGCTGTTGCCTTTCGATGAGTTTGATATAATTTTGGGAATGGACTAGTTAACTTCACATGATGCAGTGGTGAATTGTAAAAGAAAGCTTATTGATTTGAGACATCAGAATGGTGAGATCATTAGAATTGAATCCAGTGATTTAGGTGGGTTTCCTACAGTTATATCCTCGATGTTAGCCCGAAAGTATGTGAGAAAAGGGTGCGAAGCTTATTTGGCTTATGTCTTTGGATAATAAATTGTCTCGAGAAATGATTGAATCTGCATCTGATTGTATGTGAATACCAGATGTGTTTCTGAAGAACTACCGAAGTTTACCCCAAAGACGAGAGATTGAGTTTGGCATTGAATTAGCTCAGGAACGACTCCGATCTCAATAGATCCATATCGGATGGCACCCTTGAGCTAAAAGAGTTGAAAGCACGATTACAAGAGTTAACAGATAGGGCTTTGCACGACCAAGTTTCTCTCCTTGGGTGCACCAGTTCTTTTTGTAAGAAAGAAAGGTGGAACGATGCGAATGTGTATTGATTATCGGAATCTGAATAAGGTAACTATAAAGAATAAGTACCGTTACCTCAGATTGATGATTTGTTTGATCGATTGAAAGGGCTTCAGATTTTCAAGATAGATTTGAGATCGGGTTATTATCAGTTGCGAGTCAGAGATACAGATGTGCCAAAGACTGCATTCTGGACGAGGTACGGACATTTTGAGTTTTTGGTTATGCCTTTTGGGCTTACTAATGCACCTGCTATTTTTATGGATTTGATGAATCGGGTTTTTAGACAGTTTTTGGATCGATTTGTGGTAGTGTTTATTGATGATATATTGATTTACTCCAAAGATGAAATCGAGCATGCTGAGCATTTGAGATTAGTGCTACAAACTTTGTGAAATCAGTAGCTGTATGCGAAGTTTAGTAAGTGTGAGTTCTGGATGAAAGAGGTCAGCTTTTTGGGACATGTTGTTTCAGCATCAGGCATTCGAGTTGATCCGAACAAAATATCGGCTATACTTGATTGAAAGCCACCGAAAAATATTTCCGAGATTCAAAGTTTTCTGGGACTTGCGGGTTACTATCGACGATTTGTGAAAGATTTTTCTATGATAGCTACCCCGTTGACAAAGTTATTGCAGAAAGATGTCAGGTTCGAGTGGTCGGAAAAGTGTCGAAAAGTTTTGATCACCGAAAGCCCTTTTGATGAAGCTCCAGGTGTTAGTTCAAATTTGAATCGGGTAAAGAATTTGTTGTTTATTCGATGCTTCTTTAAATGGTTTGGGCTGCGTTTTGATGCGAAGGCAAAGTTGTAGCCTACGCTTCAAGACAATTGAAGCCGCATGAAAGAAATTACCCGACGATGACTTAGAACTTGCGACCATTATTTTCGCATTGAAAATTTGGCGTCACTATTTATTTGGCGAGAAATGTCACATTTATTCGGATCATAAAAGTCTAAAGTATTTAATGACTCGAAGGATCTAAATTTGAGACAACGCAGATGGTTAGAATTGTTGAAAGACTATGAGTTGGTGATTGACTACCATCCGGAAAAGCTAACGTCGTTGCGGATCGTTAAGTCGAAAATCATTGTTTGCTCTTCGTGCAATGAACGTCTGATAGCTATGTCGGTGATGGTTCGATCATAGCCGAGTTACAAGCAAGACCGATGTTTATTCAAGAAATTTGTGATGCATGAAAAGTTGACAAGGAATTGATTGCTAGACGAATTCAGTGTGAAAAATGTGCGGAGTCAGATTTTCAGATTGATGCAAATGACTGTTTGAATTTTAAAAGCCGAATGTGTGTTCCGAAAAACTCAGATTTAATACAGGTGATTCTGAGTGAGGCCTATAGTGGTCGATTATCAATACATCCGGGTAGCACAAAGATGTATAATGATTTGAAACAGTTCTATTGGTGGCCGGGCATGAAACGGGATATATCTGAATTTGTTTTGAAATGTTTAGTTTGTCAGCAAGCAAAAGCTGAACATCAAGTGCCATCCGGATTACTTCAGCCAATAATGATACCTGAATGGAAATGGGATAGAATTACAATGGATTTTGTATCCGGTCTTCCTATGACACCGAGTAAGAAAGATGCCGTCTGGGTTATAGTTGATAGACTGACTAAATTAACTCATTTTGTGCCGGTTCGTACAGACTTTTCACTCGATAAACTTGCTGAATTGTATGTATCGCAAATTGTGAGATTGCATGGTGTACCGAGTTCCATTGTTTCAGACAAAGACCCGAGATTTACATCGCGATTTTGGAAGAAGTTGCAAGATGCCTTAGGTACTAAACTACATTTTAGTACAGCTTTTCATCCGCAGACAGACGGTCAGTCTGAGCGAACTATTCAGATACTTGAGGACATGTTGAGATGTTGCGTTCTCGAGTTTGAAGGTACGTGGGAACGATACCTACCTTTGATTGAATTTGCTTATAATAACAGTTTTCAATCTAGTATCAAGATGGCGCCTTATGAAGCCTTGTACGGGCGAAAGTGTCGAACACCATTATACTGGACTGAGCTCAGCGAGAATAAGATACACGGGGTTGTTTTGATTAAAGAAATTGAACAGAAAGTAGCTATTATTAGAGACAATTTGAAAGCTGCTTCGGATCGTCAAAAGTCTTATGCTGATTTGAAACGTAAAGACATTGAATTTCAGGTCGGAGATCGAGTATTTTTAAAGGTTTCTCCGTGGAAGAAAGTGCTCCGTTTTGGCCGGAAAGGCAAGTTGAGCCCGAGGTTCATTGGACCATATGAAATCATTGAACGTGTTGGGCCTGTAGCATATAGGTTGAGGCTACCCTCTGAATTAGAAAAGATACACGATGTATTTCACGTTTCTATGCTCCGTAGATACAGATCAGATCCGTCACATGTGATCACACCATCTGAGATTGAAATCTGCCCCGATATGACATATGAGGAAGAACCGATCCGTATTTTAGCTCGGGAAGAGAAAGAGTTAAGAAACAAGAAAATTCCATTAGTGAAAGTACTGTGGAAAAGGCACGGAGTTGAAGAGGCTACGTGGGAGCCTGAAGATTCAATGAGGCAACAATATCTGACATTGTTTAATGGTAAGATTTTTGGGGACGAAAATCCTTAAGGGGGAGAGTTGTAACAGACCGAATTTGACCCTAATTGGAACGATGGTTTCGGGACCACGAATCCGAGTCTGAGAAATATTTTAATATTTTATTTTGTGCTTATTATGTGTGAATTAAAATGTGTGAAAGTTTCGTAGAAAAATTTTATTGTTTAAGTGTTCAATTTGATAAAAAGGACTTGATCGCATAAAGAGTAAAAGTGGCATGCTAAAGTGAAATGTACCTTTTTGATTGTGGCTTTTAAAGTGGATGTCCTAAAAGGACAATTAGCCCATTTCTTTAGTAGTGGACGGCAATGATATAAAATAGTTAGTGGGAAAGGTTTAATTTTTTTTTATTTGATAAGAAAAGGCATTATGAAATAATATAATAATAAAGTAATATCATTAAAATAAAGGAAAGCAAATATTATCATCTTCATTTGGATATCACCGAAAATAAAAGGAGAAAAGAAGTATTCAAGCTCTCCAATTTCGGCATTCTTGCATGTTCTAATAAGGTTAGTGATTAAGCTTAATTTTTGTAAATTTTAACATTTTTGAAGTGGTTGACATGTATATTTGCTAGCCCATATCCGAATTTTTATTTTGGTGGTATGTTTCAAGTGTTGCCATGGACGAACTTTGGGTGTTTGTATGATTAATGATAGTATATGTTAAAAATAAGTTAGATTAATAAGACTTCCTTTAGAACTTTTGATAGATTTTGGTATAAGGGTGATTTTGTAAAAAGAAAAATTTTGGAGGGACTAAATATCAACAAAAAGGGAAGAATTGAGTTGATGGGAGGGCTATAAATATTCGGCCCTTAATTGATATGGTCAAATTCTAGATATTTTGTGTTTTGAACTATAAGGACTTATTTGTAAACATCGTAAAAGTCAGGGGTAAATTTGTAACTTATTAAATTATGTGTTTAAGGATCAAATTGAGATGAAATGTACTTAAATTTTAATGTGTTTTAGATCAAGAGCAAAGAAAAACGGATTTAGATCGGGGAAAGACGAAGGTTCTCGAATAGCCGATTTGCACGGTCTATCGACAACCGAGGAAGTCCTTAAGCAAATTTTTGTCGAGAAATTATTTACGAAAGTAGTACATGATAAAATTTGGTATTTAAGGCATGAAAACATATATAGGCCGAATGTGGGGTATGAAATTGTAGTAAATTTGTTTGTTGAATGTGATGTGGATAATTATGTTCGGTTTAACATGAAATTGTAAAATAAAGTATACGAGATGGATGTGATTTTAGCACTTAGTAATGTGCATGGGAATGTTGATTGGGTTGATAATCGGGCTTTGAGCCTAGCGAGCCTCGTCTTGGTGTTATTAATCGGGCTTTGAGCCTAGCGTGCCTCGTCTTGTTATTAATCGGGCTTTGAGCCTAGCGTGCCTCGTCTTGGTGTTATTTTCGCTTTAATGCCTAGCGTGCTTCGTGCGATGATTTATTTCGGCTTTAATGCCTAGCGAGCTTCGTCTTGTGATTTATTTCGCTTTAATGCTAGCGTGCTTCGTCATCTTGATTTATTTGAGCTTTAATGCTCAGCGTGCTTCGTCTTGCATTGATTTATTTCTTGCCTAGCTTGAGCTTCGTGCGTGTGATTTATTTCGTGCTTTAATGCCTAGCAGGCTTCATGCCTGTGTTTAAATCTCGGACCTTTGGTCTAATGGTTTTTATACAAGTGTTTTTTAATATGAGCTTATGCTTATGAATGAAATGGTCTAGTTATGATGGTATTTGAATAAGCCAAGGTTTATTACTATAGTGTTCGACCAAAAGTTTTGTATCGAATCAAGTTTATGATATATGTGATGCTTCTTGAATAATCAAGTTGATAGAAATGTGCTTATATATATTCGGTACTTAAGATATGTGATTAGAAAAGACATTGAGTTGATATGTTTACTTGCTTACTTGAGTTTATTATATTGATATGAGAAATTATACCTATATAGGTTCGGCCATGAGCTATACATATAGATAAATGTATATATTCAATTATGTACCCTCATTTTAAATGCACACAGAAAGTATTATTCGGTTGACGTGAAAATATATATGTATTGATTTGCAATCTGGGTACCATTGATAAGTTTCATATTTCAAGTGTACGTTGAATATTATTTCACTAGGTGTGAACATTGATAATCGGCCATGGTAGTATATATGTGTTTTGTTAGTTCATAAATATTAATAATGTTATTCTATTCAATTTAATTGAATACCTAGATGAGTTGTAAAGCTGCTTAAGACTTACTAAGCCAGTGAGCTTACTCTGTTTATGTTTGTGCTCTATTTCATAGATCGATAATTGAACTACGGGCTCAGGGGATCATCAAGACAGTTGACCACACTATCACTATCTTTGGTATAGTTATGTTTTGTAAACTTTTGAATCAAAGGCATGTATAGGCTTTGTTTTGATAAATAATGAATGATATCGGATTGTAAATATAAATATGGCCTTGCGAATAAGGCTGTTGCTTTTGGTTAAGTTTGGGTTTCATATTTTGATATGGTAGCTTGCATTAAAATACCATTAGATATGTGCCTGCGGTCATGCTCTAAATCATACACGGAAAAATGATCATATGATATATATATATATGGTGTAATATTGGGATATGCATTTAGATAATATGGATAAATGTTGGATGCTAGAAGATTTAAAGCATGTAATATGTTAGCAAGTTAATAGGTTGCTATATATATACATATATATATATTTTGTAAATGGTTTAGTAATGCTTGTTGATGTTGTTATTAATTTATCATGTTCGAATATATCAAGAAAGTTCATTTCATATTATGTTATGTGTGAAATATTAATGATCAAATTATTGTACACTTACCTGTAATATTCGGCCATGGCATTGGTTTAGTTTGGAGTTTATATTTTTATTTGATATTCATATGCATTTGAAAATGAGTTTGTTAATTTGGCTACAAGGTATGTGCTATTCATATTCATGTATTATACATATATATATGCGATGATAATAAGTAAACGAATTTGAAAAGGATATGATTAAGTTTGTATGAGCTTGGTTTTGCAAAATTCGATCATGTCGTCTATAACGAATTAACTGATAATATAGATGGATGATAATGGTAATTAGCAAAGCTTTGTCATGTAGGTATATTTGTCCTAAATAATAATGCATTTGATTGATATATATATATTGAATAAGGGTGGATGTACATATTCGGCTAAGGTATTCAAAAATGACCATAGGAATAGTCTTTTTACTAATTGATTGAAACTTGTTTTCTTTTATAAGATAGTAAAGTTATTATTTGTAATAAACTTGTTAGCATTATAATTTTTGAAATGAAAGTACATGTTTGATTGTGATAGCATGAATTAATTACTATTAATGAATGCGTTGACTGTGGTTTGACGAGTAATGCCTCGTAACCCTACTCCGGCGACGGATATGGGTTAGGGGTGTTACAAGGCGTCCCTGTTACACTTAAGGAGCTTGTTTTTTTAGCAAAGTAGCATCTTTTTTATAGTTTTTCGTAGTTTTTATGTTTTGAGTTAAAAAGTGTAAATGCCTCATTTTTTCTTATTTTTGAGACCCAATTTTGTCAATACTGCCATTGGGGGCCGTAACATATGATTGAGTGTTGTAAGGATACATTGGAGGCCGGAATCGAGCGTGAACATCACCAAAGGAGAGGGTATCACGATATATTACCTTTTGAATTGCAATACCTCCAATAGGCCCTAAGGATGAAGACCACACATAGTGATATCACGATACCCTGGGGTGGATATCGCTATATCCAGATGCTTTGGCAACCCCTATTTCAAAACTATCGATGATGTCACAACATCCATCCCATGGGAATCGCAATATCCACATTATGAGGGGACAAAAAATGACACAAAGGGTAGTCTTGGTCCAACCAAAACACCAATCATTGAAGGCCCGTTCAAGGGTATTTTGGGCACAAAATTGGGTCAAGATAACTGCTTAAATCAACCAAAATTTGGTTGATACAATGAAGGCCATATTAGAGTAGTGTTACCTTAGGGTTTCTTTTGTTTTTCTCTTAGTTTTTCTTCATCTTCTTCTAGGGTTTCTTAGTTCCATCTTTGTAGCTATAGATTTATATTTTCCTCCAACTTTTCTTTTTATTCTTAGTATTCTTATAGTTAGTTAAGTTAGTTAATATTGTAGCTTAGGTTTATTTGCATTTTCAGTCCCTGTACCTTTCTTGTAATGACATTTTCAATTTTAGTTAATGCCTTTCAGTTTCTCCTAAGTTTAATATGTTAAAGCTTGTTCCTTTTAGGTTTCTTGCTTTAGATTTTTATGTTGTATGCTACTCTTTACATTTCCTTTAAGTTTTCTTGTATAAAAATCCAAAATTTTACATTTTTCTTGAGGTTTTCTTTAATGGCTTTCAAGTTATGCACTTTTATGTTCATTAGCTTTCTTTAGTAACTAAACATTTAAAGGTTTTGGTTGATAGAGATGTAGTGAGTTGATTTTTGGATGATGGATCAAATCGTAATAAATTGGACTAATTTGAATGAACCTAAAAACTTAGGATTGACGACCCTAAGGGAAGATTTAGGCTAGTGAGACTGAGAGGAGATCTTGTTGAGCACTATTCATTAGTCCTATATTAACTGGTGAGATCGAAAGATAAACTGGATTAATTTGTCTAACTTGGTAAAATTAAGACCGAAAGGTAATATGACACCATTTTAGGAGTTTAAGCGATTTGGATCCCTAATTCGAAGATGAGTGAACCACATTGAGATTAATCAACCATTGTTTGTTGTCTATTTGTTAATTTCGTAATTCCACATGTTTTGTAATTTAGTCATTAGTAGTTAGATCATAGATTAGTTTAATTCTTTTTTACTTTATGATTTTCTATAATATGATTTTCAGCAATTAGTTTATTAGACTCTTTATTTTACATGCTCGTAAGTAGAAATTATTCAATCTCTGACTCTTTTAGGTTCGATCCTAGGAGTACTCCTATACCCCGTTGTACAACTATATTACACTTGACCTATCCCACTTGCAGACACTGAACTTAGTATTTTATTCAATCCTTTGCTTGTCTTCAACCGTTATTTTAAATCTCCTCTGCCACGTTTGCAAAGCGCGAGGCGAAGTGCGGTCAAGGGGCCACAGATCGTCCCGCTTAAAACCTAATCTCCTAGACAAAATTTCGCTCGTGTAATTTCGCAGAACACTAAAATTTAGAGAACAGAGAAAAGTTGTTTTTCTCTTGTTGTGTTCTGTGAAAATTGAGGAGAATGACCTCTTATTTATACAATTTTTGTAGGAAAATGGTAAAATAGAGTGTTATTTTCCAAAAATAGTAGAGGATTTTCTTTAACTAAATTATTCTAAAAATATTTTTTGCAATAGTTAGAGGATTTTTCACAACTGAAAATATTCTGAATATATATATATATATATATATTTTACATTACCAACATTCCCTCACTAATGCAAAAGAATTAGAAATTTTTGTAAACATGAGAAAAGGTAAAATGTGAGAAGAGAAATAGCGAAATTAGCCGCCTAAGAACTAATGTCTTGTGGATTTGAACTGGTACATAGTGAAATAACTGATTCTTCTCTTTAACAAGTGAATGAATCTTGAACTTGTTAGGATATGGGTTAACTCATGACACACAACTAAGCTCAAAACCAATTGATGTTTCGTGATAGATAAGGTTTTAGCCAATACACCTCAGGATGCTGGTAAGCACTCTAGAAAGATTGTCCAATGTCTTTCATAGAAAGTGGCTAGTTCTTTACAGTTTCATAGGTGATTTTGTCAAGTCTATCTCAATATAGACCTGCCAAGTAAGAACTATGAAATTCCCTCCCAAATTTAAGTTCAGTGAATTCATCAAGTCTGTCTCAATAGGACCACCTAAACTCTGGGATATGAACTCATTAAGAGTAATAAACTAAACCTCACTTTTCGGTGAATTCATCAGGTCTGTCTCAATAGAACCATTCAAATCCTATAATATGAATTCATTAAAAGTGAGAACTCAACCTTATGCATTTACATCGTTCGTCATAAAGATAGGTAGAATGTACACTACGAGTCTTTCCATGGTTTCGTTTGACCACATTAAACTTAGAGAACTAAGTTGGGTATCCCCTATGAATTCCTCAACCACTGGCTTTAAGACCTACCCCCCTCGAAGAATCAAGAACTATTTTCCTATTTAACCTTTTAGTTAATGAATCAGCTAAGTTCCTTTCAGACCTCACATACTCCAAAGTAAGTACCCTATTCTCCCATGAAGAAATTTCTGTAAGTAGATTCCTAAACCATTCGACCTCTTACCTGACTCAGTCAAGAGTTATAAACCTTGATTCCATCATGGAGCTAGAAATACACGTCTGTTTAGCAAACTTCCAATAAATAGTTGCTCCACCCAAAGTGAAGACATACCCACTTGTAAAGCTAACTTGATCAATTACCCTATTTGTATCGTAGCACCCTCTAAAACTGCATGGTATCTAAAAAATTTCAACTTCTCAAGTTATTGTACTTTAATTTCACTCAGGACCATTTGGGGAAAGCTCAACCTTGATAATTAGCATAATTGCGGACCATGACACTTCCTCACTTACTATGTTGATGCCCTCATTGACATGAAGCCACACTTTTAGTAACCTTTTCCCATCGAGTTGACATTTCAGCCTCAAGTTCATCTTGGGCTTTCAAGGTATAAGGTTATGATCCATTCAACGCGTATTGGACATATACTCAAACTTGGTCTCATCTTAATCGTTAGTGTAGTCTTGCCTATTCCCATTCCTCTACTAAACACTCAGACTCAATGCCACAACACATAATAATCATGTTACAACATTGACGAACCCTTAATAGCATGATGCTTTGTTGACTGAATATTACCATGTCTTTGATAATAATAATAAAAAAACATCCCCTTAGATGTGGCACCAACCGCACTCTTGCGACATCCCGTTGGATGCGTCCCTCTGGATGTGGTTTATGCCTACCATCCCTTGCGGCACAAACACAAAAGTTCTCAATGTAGGCCATCCCCAACTTAGGCCTTCTCAGCCCCTCCATGGTCACCCCATTGGGTGTGGCCATCTTGGCCAACCACAACACATGTGGCACCACCGAACTAGGTCGATCTCAATCTTAATTTCGAACTTTAATGCTCATTCACGCAAACTCATAGGTTGTCTGAACAAAACATCCCTCACTATTTCTCTTGTTTAAGGTCCTAAACTCGATAATCCTCTAATTTACTTTGGTTAAAAACTCGGTGATGCTTGGACTAGCTCCATAAATCTCATGTATTAGTAGCTTATCATGGATAAGGTCATCGTAAGCCCTATCCCAAACACAAGTATCCAGCGGTCTGCTCATGGTCCTCTAACCAACTCAAACTCAAGGGTCTTTAGACCCACTCAAACTCAAGGAACCTCCAACCAACACAAACTTAAGGGTCATTCCAAGCCCATCTTGATTGCAATGACCCACTAGCCAACACAGATGGAGCTTACACGTGCTCTAATGCTACTTAGGCACACTCTTGCATTACTCAGGTGCCCTCAAACTGATTACATGTAAGAGCCTTCATTGGTTCCAGCAACGAGAAATGAAAATGATTCTCATGTTTAAACAATACTATAATTTGCTTCTAAATTGTTGGAAATATACTACTGCAAAACAAAGTCATTAACGCTTACAAAAAACCAAAGTGAGTGTAAATAAATAAAGCAATCACTGTGCCATGGAAGAACCACTACCTTAGAGGCAAATTCATCTTAATTGATGTAAATCTGTAGTTCAGGTTTTAAGCTAGTGTGGTAAACTTAAGCGAATGCAGGTTTTAAGCCAATACACCCGAACTAGCCAACATTCCAAGGTGTATTGGCTAAAACTTGTTAATCTATTGTGGAACATCAATTGGTTCTGAGATTAGTTGTTTGTTATGAGTTAACCCCTATCTTAACAAGTTCAAGATTCATTCACTTGTTAAAGAGAAGAATCACTCATTTCACTATGTAGTAGTTCAAATCTATAAGATACTAGTGCCTAAGAAGCTAATTTCACTATTACTCTTTCATGTTTTAACTTTTCTCATATTTACAAAAATTACAGAGGATTTTCCTCAATCGAAAATATTCTGAAAATATTTTTGCAATAGTCAGATGATTTTCCGCAACTAAAAATATTCTAAAAATATTTTTTTTCATTACCAACACAAATATGTCTGGACTGTGTTTTCTTTTATTGGTTGAGATCTTTATTAGCCCATCTTTGATATCAAAACTTCACTTAGCAAGAGATCTTGGAGATTTGTTTGAATTAGATCGAAGTAATCATCATCCTTTTAACTTATGGATTGGATCAATTTATGCCATTAAATGAAGGATATCCAGTTGATTTAGGTCCTACCTTATTATGTTTAGAAGATATTATTTGTGTTGTTTATCTTATTTAAAGGGATAATTGATTGTAACAGATTTATTATGTTAGCAAGTCTCATTCTCTTATATATTGTGAGAACTTATATGGGTTTTGTACTGATTGAGTGAACTTTATTTTGTTTAGTAAGGAACATTATTGTGAGTGCATTATTTTGTATTGATCAAGTGTGTAACTTGGTTAAAGTCCTATTTAGAGGGAAGATACTTAGATCTTAGATACAAAAGTGAGAAGCCTAAACTAGTGAGTGTTAGAGCTTGAAAACACTTGTACGATGTGCTAAGTAGTGAATATACTCTTTGGGCAAGGCCTTGCAAATATAGGAAAATTGAACTGCATAAACATTTGTTGTGTTATTTACTTTTTTGCACTTTTCATTACTTGTGCCTAAAGCAATTGGAATTGGTTTTAACACTGCTTCTGGCACTACTCGAATTTGCCTTCATATATGAATTTGAACTTAATAATCCAGTTGACATGGGTTCAAACTGTGTGACCTCATCCCCACACCCAATATTGTATAAAGAAACCATTAATCAATGTGGTATTTTTTAGGTAGATGGGTTAACTTTATACGGACAGCTAATAAAATAGTGACCCGAGTCTTAAAATTAAAATATATTATAATTTTTTAAGATTTTTTTGTTTCACTTGTGTAATGAATTGGACAAATAAATATTTAGATTTGGATGTGGTTGGACGTCCATTCATTCATATTTATTTTGGAAGTGTATTTTAATAATTATATAATTTATTATTTAAAGATAATATGAAATTATGATTTTTTAAAATCCCAAGTGTTTTAGAATTTCTTTTAAAATTTTATAGTTTTAATATATATATATATATATATTATATTTTAAATCTAAAAGATAAATTTTAATGGATTGTGTGCATCAAACACTAATCCTATGATTTGACTTAATATATTGATGCCTAAATATTTATTCTAATAATTAATCCGAAAACCAAAAAAAAAAATGGGAAAACGTTCATCACCATTGCATGAACAAAACGACATCTCAATCCCCAAAAAGAAAAGTAACACAATTAGTCAAACTTGTACCTAATTGGAGGTAGCAAAAGTCAATATTGGTGGGAACCCTTCTTCAATCATTGTTCATTCCCCAGGCTTAGGTTAAACCAAAAAAAATATAATAATATGCAAATATATTCTTTTTTAGGGATGGCTAATGTATCGTTCATACTAATATTATACTATATAAGTAACAATCTCATTTATTGTTTTTAATAAAGTAATGAATATACGGATGTTTTCCGAACATTCAAACGTTTCTTCATGTTTCCATGCACCATGCACATTATATAATAAAAAAGAACAATAAACAGTCAAAACTAAATTCTAAATTCGAAATTCTTCCAAACATTAATTAGTCAAAAATTAGAAATGATTCAATAATCACCTATATATTCCAAAGTGTTAGAACATAATCATGGAACTATTCTGCGTGAAATAACAATATTTCTGAGTCGACAAGTAGGATTGAAAATAGGCTCTAAAAGAATTCCATAAGTTAAGGGTCAAAACATAAGAAATTAGAGCGGAGAGAGTTGGTCAAACTAATTACTTGCCCCTTTGTCCCTTCCCTTCTTAATTCTCCAAAACTTATAACATAACCAATGCATCAAATTAATTTTTAGTGAACACAAACCATAATGACAAGGTTGAGACTTTGGCAACTTTGAATTTTTAAGTTTTACCCATGTAAACTACGTGTATTTTGAGTTAATTATTATATTGAATCATAAGTTGCAGTCTACTGGTTAGGTGTTCGTTTTCTCCAAAAATAATTTGAGTTCAAATAATAATTGTACAAAAAAAATTATTCTATTTAATGTTTGCGATGATTGATTATAATGAAAGATGTTGATATACTTGCAAATTATAACTTATAGAAAAAGAATTTACTGTATGTAATGGTTCATGTAAATCAAAGAATATAATCATTTAAAAAAAGGGACTAAACATGAATCACCTAAAAGGAAAAGGGTAAGAATATTAGCATATGTAAAAAGTGAGAGAATTCCCATGGTCACTTTCAAAGGAATATTAAAAAGATTTAGGTAACCTTGAGTCGAGGTAGAAATGGAAATGGATGGGTTGGCTTTGCTTTTAGCAATGTAGATGACCCGTCTTTTTGACAAAAATGGGGACTATAGCTAGTGAATGTCAAACCTTACTAGCGTAGCAGGTCATATTATTTATAAAAGCTCACGTGGGTAAGATATCCAATGCCTTTATACAAAAAATAATATATAAAAAGAAAAGGGAGTGAAGAAATCCATTTCGCACAACTTCCTCAAATGGCGCTGTTGTAGGCACCAAAGGGGAAAAAATTGCCTTCTGCGTCTACTTTTATGTGTTGGTCGTTGGTCCCTTTGAATGGTTCCTCAATGTATTATTGTTCGGTTTTTCAAATAATTCCAAGCTTTTATTCACCCGTAATTTGAAAGAAAGGTAAGTGAATGTTTCCTTAATAATGCATAAATTTTTTATATTATCGGTCCGTCAGATATTAACTTTAATTTTGAAGTTTTGTTTATGTTTTCTCCTATTTCATATTAAAGTTCATTTCACTTATTTACGTGTATGTTGAATGTTATAATTAACTACTTTCAAGCATAATTAATCATTATAAACATTAAGACCCAATTTAAATTAACTAACCCACATATACTTTTTACTCTATGAGACTCGAATATGAGTGTTTAACGTTTTAGGACTTCAACTCACTTATTTATACAGTCAACCTTCTTTATAACAATTCAGTTTGTCTCTCAAGATTTTGATTCCTATAAAGAGGTAGTTATTGTACACGTATAAATAGGGGTGAGCGTCCAATTGAATCAAGTTGAATCGAGTGAAAAAATTGAGTTAATCGAGTTGACAAGTCTTATTTTATCATCCCAACTAGTGAAATGAAATTCGAGTCAAGTCTAATCAAGTGAAATTATTTGAGTTAAATGAAAAAAATTGAACATGTTATTTGAGTTATTCAAATTGTAAAATTCAACTCAACTCGAACTTGAAACTCGAATTACTTATTCAAGTTGACTTGAAAAAACCGAATAACTTAATTCGATTAACTCAAAATTTAAAAATTTTATCGAATTTTTTTAGTCGAATCGAGTTTTGCTCACCCTTAGTTATAAATAACTAATTTGATAAAAGTGTACTTTTAACTTATCACTATTGTTATTATAGATAGAAACCTATTATTGATAGTAAAATAAATATAAAAATGGATTCTAGTTAAAAGAATAGGCATAATAAAAAATTTAGCTTTGAACATTTACATTTTTTGTGAATTTGGTATTTAATTTTTTTTTAATCTAAACTTGACCCTTAATCTTTTAAAAAGGAGTCAAATCGATTTTTTAATGGGAATACTAACTAAAATATTAGTTTTTAACATTGTTGGCATGGCGACTCACATGACAATCCACGTGCACATTATGTTTACATATTTGTTTTATATTCACGTTAACAAATAATTCAAAAAATTTTAAAAATAAAAAATAAATCAAATTTAAAATTAAAGGATATCAAAAGTTTATAAAAATCCAAAAAAATTAGCACAAAATACAAACGAATTGTCATGCTGGGGCGAAGCCAGAAAATATTTTTTGGGGGAATTAAATTGTATATTTTTACGACAGTAAGAATATTGTAATTTTATCATTTTAATAGCCTATAATTTTATAATTTTAAAGGATTAAATAAAATATTTATTATTTTGAGGGGCCAAAGTATAATTTTACTATTACTAATTTAAAATTTTATAAATTATAGAGGGCTTAAATGAAAAAATTTTCATTTTAGGGGATTGGGGCCTGCTAGCTCCCTCGACTTCGTCACTCTTGTCATGCTTAAAATTTTAACATTTTAATTAGTATTTTCGTTAAAAATTATTTTAACTTTTTTCAAAAGATTGATAATTAAAATTGACGAGTGAAATTGACAAAAAAAAAATATAAGCGTTTTTATACCTAAAAGATATTATTATAGAGGGCTATGCTTAATTTATTGTTGTTAATAGTAAATTAGGTGTTGTATTTAATGGTGTTGGACAAGTGTGAAGTAGACAAGGGTTCTTAATAGAGGTAAAGCTGGATTGCATGATATATTTATTGGTCAAGATGGACTAATGTAAAAGGGTTCTACTTTTTGCCATGCAGCTTCTCATCATCCTTCCCTTTTAAACTTTATCACATTCTTATAATAAATGCTCTTATTTCTTAAATGGAAAAAAAAAAACTATAACAAATTGAGATGTAAGTGATGGAAGGCGTAAAATATGGAATCAACATATACATTGTATTGTCCATAAATTATATTCATTAAAAATATAATTTTTGTATCGACTGTTGAAATCAATTCAAATTAGGAATCAATCTATATATCAATTCTGGAAATAAAAATTATATATCGATATAGTTTCATTGAACCAGTTCTTTTTGAATAATTTTATTATGGGTTCTGATCATATATGCTTTTTTTGACGCAATGCCTAGAACTACCATAGTCCCTCCCCAACTCATAAATAGGAGGATAATGTCCTTCAACATATTCGAACCCACGTCCTCCTGCATTAGCAACAATATCCATGTCAATTGAGCTAAAATTCAATCGGCAATTCTTATATAATTCTTGAATGTGATTACATAACTATAATATATAATATATTTTTTGAAGTTTAGAATTACTATATTATAACAAAATGAAGGTTAAAATATGATATTACTCCATATACTTTTATAAGATTTGAGATATAGTCCTTGTGTTTTAAAAATTAAGAACTCAATCATCTTATTTTTTTTTTTAGTAATTTAAAATTTCAATCCAATCATTATTATCGTTAGTAATTTCTATTGAAATTTGTCAACGTAATATGTTTATTTTCATCAATCATAAATACATCACAATTTTAAGTTTTAAAATACATTATAATGAAAAGAGCAAACGATAATATTTATTGAATATGGTATTAGTCATTTGTAATTAAAAGTGAAAAGAAAATTCAACGACCATGTTAAATGTGTGAATAAATCAAGGGAAAGGAGAAAAGATAATTATTGTAGCTAGGTGTTGAAAACATAACTTTGGTAAATTTCAAGGAAAAGCTTGCAATTTAACAACTTTGGTCATCAAACATTAATTACTTGTACCATTTTTCTATTATTTCTTATCCAAAAATGTGGCTATTTTGAACATTATTATTAATTCCCTTCACATATGAATTCTTAGTTTCAATCATAATAAGAACACGAAGAAGTTGTTTCATCACCCAAAAAAAAAAAAAAAATTCAAACCCCAGTAATAGGATCCTCATTTATGATCACAGAAACACTTTAAAAAGGCACCCAGAATATGAGAAACACTCACCTACACAATTCTGGACCACCTTGATTTTTCTTTTTCTTATAAGAAAAATACCTATCCATTATCACATATTCAATTTATTCAATTATTATTTTAGTTAAATTTAGTCAATTTTCTTTTATTTTAAGTTAAATTGTTATGAATTTAGCCAAAGTAGTCTAAACCGTTAAGAATTTAAATGTGCTTGTATTATAATTACATGGGATTATTAAAACTTGTTCTAAATTTTACATGAGATGGTTAAAGGGTGGCTCAAATTATGAATAGAGTTATTGAATTTTTTTATACATATTTATGTTAAATTGTAGGTAAAAGTATTATGGAGTTCTTTATATTATGAGTTAGATTATATTTTGTTTCTTTTACTTAAAAAATAGGCAAATTGGTCCCTACACGTCAGATCAAAGAGTAAAATGGTCATTCTATTAAAAGATTACATTTATTTCCACTGTTAAATATTGGTTCTTGTACGTTAGCATGAAGTACACATGACACGCCATATGTAATTATTTTGATTATTTCATCAACTATGTTAATTTTTAATGAATGACTAATTTACTCTTTAATTTAACGTGTAAGAATTAATTTTTTTAGTAAAGAGAGCTAAAAATAATTTAACTCTTAACACATATATTTCCATGATACTTTATCATTTAATTGTATAATATAATTTTGTGGGTGATTTGTAAAAGAAAGTAATAATAATAAATAGGTATGTAGATTAGGTTATTTTATGAATAACATTTTGGAATATATATACACATATTCCCAAATGGTGTGGGATTGAAGGACGGAGGGGCCATATCTTTTGACTTTCCATCCATGAAGACTGGAATTGGTTTAATTAAATAATAATTAAGACAAGGAAAGATTTAATTTCTCGCCTCCATTCATGCACGTAACCAGCCGTAAAAGCCACCCCAGAAAACACACAAACAGACAAAAGTGATTAACTTTGTTGCAAGTTAGGTTCGATAAAATCAAAGTAGTAGGTTTTTGAAGCTTCCACATTATTCCTCCAAACCTAAAAGCTTCCAAATCAAAACAAATTATTATCACTTTTTATATGAAAGAAGAGAATTCTGTATTATTGGTGAATGTCCCATACTTGCAAATCATGGATTTTGACTCCTTCACAATCCAACCTTGATGTTTTTATATTCTTACATTCCGTCTTTCTCACTTTTTATATTATAATTTATTCTTCAAAGATGTCATCCATTTTTCACATTTGGTTTTTGGGGTCTCAACTATCATCCAATATTCATGACCTAACCTTGAATTTTTACTTTCTTCATCTTCCTTTTCACTCCATACATATATTGCTTATGGTTAATGTTGTTTGATATTCTTTATAGCTAGACTGATGACTATGCCTCTTCCTAATTATCAATTATATTTTAACATGTAAGTTAAATATGATCTAATCCAAACATAGTTAATAAATGGAGAGGTGGACGGTTTGGTAATAATGAAATAATCAGTAAAAGTATAATGGAGCCCCTTATACTAACACTTAGATTATTTTTTGTCCTCTCTACTCAAAAACTAGATAAATTAGTTCTTGAACATTATATTAAAGAGCAAATTGGTCATTTTTCTTAAAAATAATTTCTATTTGTATTGTTCAAAATTGACGTGATTGACGAAATAACTAAACAATGACATATCTCATGCACGTATACCTCATGCTAATATACAAGGATCAATTTTTAACAGCAAAAACAAATGAATATTTTAATCGACTAACTAGTTTGCTCTTTGATCTAATGTACAAAGACTAATTTACTCATTTTTTGAGTAGAAGGGGCAAAATGTAATTTGACCCTTAGTACAGGGGCCTCCATGTTACTTTTATTGAAATAATCTTAAAACATGATAAAAATAAGTAAAACAAGATTAACTTGAAGATTATCTCAACTCATTCATAAAGTTTGTTTCAGTAACCTCAAAAATTTACATTTAGAATAATAGAATAATTCGTTGCATCGTAGATCAAGATTCGAGTCTTATATCACTCAGTCCCATACTCTCTCTATATGATGATAAGAAAAGAAAGAATAGACTTTCCTATTTAGGAGATTCAAAGTTGAAATCTCAACCATTACTTTCCAATTTACCGATTACAATCTCATTTAAAGAAAAAAGTGAACATAAAAGTAGCATTAATGAATAGTATAATGATGGATGTATATGTGCAAGGTTTTAGAAAAAAACCGAAATCATGGTGGTCAAAAAGTTGATATTAAATGTGGAGAAGTGAGTTTACCAAATCTTCACACATGATAGAGAGCAAAAGGATTTAAGATTACAATTGAGTCCAAAGAGTTTAAAAGGGAAAATAAAATCACGTGCGGTTTTTGTGTAGAAAGAAATTGAATGTGGAATTATTTGCAATTTGTCAAACATTAGTAGAATATCAAGAAAGTATGAAATTGAATATTGAAGAAATCAGAAAGTTTCACATTTGGGAGTTCCAATATCAAATTTAGACGTCGGCTGTCCTAATTATATATCTATCTTTCATTCATGTAATTCTAAATTCAATAAATGGTCTAACTTGTAGGTATCTCCTACAACTTTGCGTTTTGAATTATGCATGCATTCAAAACAAATTCCATCATTTTCATATTCTAAATGTTTCTAACCATTGCATGATTTGCATATTTCTCATTTCAAACATAGATCGCCGCTTATGCTGTTAAATTTATCAATCTCAGGCATAGTGTTGATTCCATAAACAAGGCTGATGAACCCACCAAAGCTGTTAAAACCTTCATGCATTTGTGGAGATGAAATACAAAAGAAATATAAAAAATTCCAAATTTGGATATCTGTAAGATGAAAGCATTTTGGCAGCGATGAATCTCATGATCTTCCATATGAAACTACTATAGTTTCTTTACTTTGTAAAATCTTTTAGACAAATGATTCCTAATTTTGTATCATCCATTGTGTTAGCACATAGCATGCTACAGTTGGCTTAGGTCCTTGAAAGAAAATCCTTAATCTAGTGAATGTTAGTAATGGTAACCACTAGGAATTGTTCATGGGTTACTCTCACAAAATGAATATATCACATATTTTCACTTAATATAGCCTGTTGTGGCATTCATAAAATATGCAAAGCCAGCACTTGTCTCTTTGCTAGGAAAACGAGGAGCAGGTGCAACATGAAGCTAAAACCAAAACAGACATGGAAAGGATTCTTAGTATTTCATAACCAAAATTAGCAATGGACCCGAAATTGGAGAAGAATTTGGAAAGCCACGAGTTTAATTAATCACTAAGGCGCACTTATGCATCCCTTGTACAACATGAGAATGATCGAATTCCATACTTCTCTACCAGCCAAACAATGATACAACTACTGATTGCATGCCCAACACCATTTTTTTTTTTTTATATATATAAAGAAATTTATTTATTAGAAGAGATGATTGCAAAACATTATATGTGGACAAGCCTAGAAACAGCTAGCTCCGTAGCATTCTCAGGGATCACAGCATCAGACGAATATGAAAATTTATGCATTCCCAGAGGTAAACCAGTAGCATACTTCGCTAGACTATCTGCAACTCGATTACTTCCCCAGTACACATGGGTTATGGTCACAGCCCAATACCGTTTAAGCATCTCCCAAATAGCTCTAATGGTCATATGTGGCTGACTAGGAAAACTGATTTAAATCATGAAGTTGCTGCACAATCTCCAAACAATCAAGTTCCTGCATCCATAATTCCAAAGAATTTTATTAAAACTAATATTTCTGCAATAAGTAAATTAATGTTTATTTTACATAACACTTAAAAAAGAAAGCGTTAAACGTGAAAAGCGTCTAGAGCTCCTTATTCAACATGAATCAAGACAAGCACAAAAAAGACCAGAAGGCAGAAAAAAGGAAAACTCTTGATCAGGACCCTAAAATTGATGTCTGTCAAATCTTAATCAACCCAGCACCAGACTCAGAGTAATCTTAGTAGTGGCAGCTCAGCCTCAAAAAGGAATTCTAAATCCTTGACTTCTTCATTCGACAATAAAACCTGACCAAACACATTTGTGAAACCTTTTTATTCCAATGGTTTCCCATGGGTTATATTCTCAAAGCCTTAAGCAACCACACTAAAGAGATTACCAGCTTCCCTCTGACACATCCTACTAACCTCGTGCTTATTTAGTGGCAACTTTTTGTAGCATTTGGTTTAGGAATTAAGACAACCCAAAGTGGTAGATGTTAAACATTTGATACTCTTCAATGCATGTTTGGCAGTAACTTTCAGCAGATTTCGCACTTAGGAGTACTATAATGAGGGGGACAGAAAAAAACAAAAATAGAAGAATTTCACAAACATCCAGTAATTTAGCTTCTAATCTAAGAACTATTGTATGATATTTTGGTGCTTCCAAAATTTGAAAGATCATATTTGTTCCTTCCATTAAGTTTACTAACAAATTATTTTCTAGAAAGATTCTTGTCAAGAAATGGTTCCATCCTCTAAACTTCTAAATTAACATACTTTCAGTTGTTTACAAAACATTTTCATCCTCTAAACTTCTAAACATTTTCAGTGATTCAATTTAGTAACAAAATGGTACCTAAGTCAGAGCTCTTTACCATGTTCTTTTTCCAACTCAAAACAAATGGCAACAATGTTGTTGTGGAATGGATGCTGAGTAGTTGTTAGGTAGGAATTGTAGAAAACAGAATAATTCTCTGTATTTTTCTGTATTTTATTAACTAAAGAACTGAATTTAAATAGAGAAAAGAGTCATAACATAAGTGGGAAAATAATTCCCTTATTCTAATAAACTACTAAAAGATAAGATAAAATAATCCTAGAATATCTCAAATGATTTATTCTAAGATTTATCTACCTAAATCAGATTTATCTATCTATAGAAAACATTTAATATATTTCTATAATTCCTACATTTCCCTCAAGCTGGAGAATATACATTGTATAATCCCAGCTTGAATAGGAATTTATTGAAAATAGGCTTTGGCAGAGCCTTAGTGAGAATGTCTGCAATTTGTCCTTTTGAAGGAATATAGGAAAGAGTGGCTATCCTTTTGTTGACTTGGTCAGCAATAAAATGCCCGTCAATCTCGACATGCTTTGTTCGGTCATGTTGGATCGGATTCTTGGCAATCTGAATAGCGATTGATTATCACACAAGACTTCAAAGTGATCCTTCCGATTAGTGCCAAGTTCTTTTAGTAATTTAAGTAGCCAAATCCTTCAGATATTCCCAAAGCTAGTGCTCTAAATTCAGCTTCAGCACTACTTCTTGAAACAACAGATTGTTTTTACTTCTCAAGTTGTAAGGTTACCCCAAACAAAAGTGCAGAGCTACTAGTGGATCTTCTTTCAAAGAAGCCTCCCGCCAACTAGAGTCTCAGAAAATCTTAACATCTGTCTTGTGTTTTCTTGAACATTAAGCCGTGTCCCGGAGTTTTCTTCAAGTACTTGAGAATTCATTTCTTTTATATGCTCTTCATTAGGATTAGTCATGTGTTGACTTATCACATTTACGTGAAAGGCTATATCCGGCCTCGTCGGTATAAGTAAATAAGTTTCCCAACTAATCTCAAATTTCTCTCTGCTACTAAAGACCCATCTTCTTTGTTGAATCTCAAATTTGCCTCCATTGGTGTATCACCGGCTTACAACCAAGAAAACCAGCTTTTGAGTAAATCAAGTACATATTTTCTTTGATTGATCACAAGTCCTTTTTTTTTTTTGATCTTGCCACCTCCATTCCTAGGAAATATCTTAACTTTCCCAAGTCCTTGATTTTGAATTCCTGCTTAATGACTTTTTCAAATTGCTAATTTCTTCCTCATCATCTCCAGTAAGAATTATGTCATCAACATACACAATTAGGATAGCCTTCTTATTTGTAGAAGTTACCTTGATGAAAAGTGTATGATCGGCAAGGGACTGCTTGTAGCCGTTTTTCGTAATGACTTTAGTGAACCTCTCAACCAAGCTCGGGTGATTGTTTTAGCCCAGATAGAGACTGTTGAGCTTGCAAACCTTGTTGCTTCCTTCAATAGTCTTTAAACCAGGTGGCAATTTCATGTAAACTTCTTCTTCTAGCATGCCATTAAGAAAGGCGTTTTTTACATCAAGTTGATGTAATTGCCAATCGCAATTTACTGACCAAACTTAGGAGTACTCGAACAGTGTTAAGCTTTGCCACGGTGCAAATGTTTCGTGAAATCTATCCTATACGTTTATGTAAAGCCTCTAGCCACCGCCTAGCTTTGTATCGTTGGATGCTTCCATTGGAGTTGTATTTTACAAAAAAGATCCATTTACGATACCAACCCTTTTTCCTTGAGGAAGGTCAGAATTGTCCAAGTAGCATTTTCTCTAGTGCACCAATTTCCTCTTCAATGACCCTTCTCCATTTAGGATCCTTTAGAGCTTCCGCTATGCTTGTGGGAATCTGTTCTTTATCCAAGGTTGTTGTAAATGCTTGAGAAGAAGGCATCAAAGAATTATAGCCAAAAATTTTTCAATAGGATGCTTTGTGCATTGTCTAACCCCTTTTTAATAGCAATAGGAAAGTCATCTAGAGTAGAGGACTTCTTGATTTCTTCTTCTATTCCTAAGAATGGACCCAAATCCAATTCTAAGAAGAATCGATTGCAAAACAACCTCGTGGATATTTTTCTTTTTCTTGTGTAGACACGAAGTCGTTTGGGCGGTGGTGTTTGTCAAGATTTTCAATATGAGTAGGTGTATTTTCGGGAGGGTGTTTAAAGTAGGTGTGGATGAGGTAGTGAGAGGTATAACAGAGAATTAATCTGAGTAGTCATAGGTGACAAATCAGAGGTAAAGGTAAAATTGGTGGCAATTTTGAAGATTGAGAATGGAAATTAAGAAAAGATACCGATTTGGTGAAAATCACTCCATGTCTCCCCAATTTCAAATTGTTTGAAATAGGGATCCTGCTCATAAAACGTGATATCCATAGTGGTAAAAATCGCTTAGAAGGAGAATGAAAGCATTTGTATCCCTTCTTAAGTGAAGAATATCCAACCAAGACACATTTTAAGGACTTAGGGTCTAACTTGGACTTATGAGGAGCAATATTTTGGATAAAAAGCTGTGCGACCAAAGATTTTAAGAGGCAAAATTGAGGAGATAGGCTTAAAATGAGGAAAGTCTTTGCAAAAATATGGATTGAGGTGTTTGAAATTTTAAAACCTTACTAGGCATTCGGTTGATTAAATAGGTAGCCGTTAATAAGGCTTCCCCACGATATTTAGGAACATTGGTAGTAAATAGAGGGAACGAGTAACTTCTAGGAGATGCCTATTTTCCTTTCGCAATGCCGCTCAGAGTGGGGTTCCAACACAAGAACTAAGTCAACTATGCCCTTGTCCCCAAAAAATTACCCAAAGACCTAGCAAAAATTTATCGCCATTATCGATTTAAAGAGTGGATTTTAGCCCCAAACCGAGTGAGAACCATGTTATAAAATTGGGCAAAAATATTAGCAGCTTTGATTTGTCTTTGAGCAAATAAGTCCAAGTTATCCGACTGTGATCATCAATGAAAGTGATAAACCACTTACTATGATCAGCATTCTTCACCCGAGAATGGCCCCAAATATCACTATGGATCAAAGCAAAAGGGTAAGAAGGCTTGTATAGAGAAGGAAAATACGAAGATCTTGTATGTTTAGCAAGAGAACAAACTTTGCAAGAAAAAGAGTTTGGCTTTTATTAATAAATAGATCAGAAACAATTTAGCAAGATATTGGAAACTAGGATGTCCTAAACGACAATGCCATAACATAACAAAGATCAACTATATTTAAAGTCGTAAAAGATTTGGAGATCTCGGGTTTAGTTGAGGAAGGAAGGATATAGAGACCATTCGCAAGTCGGCCTTACCAATCATCTTCTTCGAGTTCAAGGCTCAGAAAGTACAATCAAGACCGTTAAAGGTTGCGAAGCGCTTCAAATCCGAGGAAATTTTACTTACGGAAATGAGATTGCAAGCGAGTTGGTGCAAAGAGAACATTATGAAGTGCAATCGATCATTGAGAATAACAGCCCATGACCTTCTATTTTGCATAAGGAACCATCACTTGTTTTGATAACTTTACCAAAGGTTAGGAAAAAATTGTGAAATAAGGTCTTATTACGGTCATATGATCCGTAGCACCAAAGATCAAGGATCCAATTAGGAGTGAACCGAGAGGAAAACGATCTTTGTGGAAGAAGGGTTACCTTCGGTTCTTTCATGACCAGACATTACCGCACTAGACCCTCAAACTTTCCAAACAATTTTGAAGTTCAAGAATCGCTCTTTGGAGAAGCTTGTGACACATGTGTCGTGTGCAAGACTGGATTTATTATCTCCGAGTTCTTTGACTTCCAACCCCGAGGCTTACCATGAAGCTTCCAACACCTTTCCTTGGAGTGGCGGGCTTTTGCAATGATCACACCAAGGTCGCCTGCTTGGAAGAAGGAGATGATTGGTGTGTCACTAAGGCGATCCTTCGAGAGTTGAATCCGCTTCATCAAGCATCACACTTGGCGACTTTCTTCCTTTTTACCATAGAAGGCCTCTCGAAGGGAAGGAAGGGAGAAATAGCCAAGACCTCCCATGAACCTCATCCACTCCTTGTTTAGGCCTTGTAGAAATTGAAATAGCCTTCTTTGAGTGACAATTTGTCGATAAAGGGCAAGATCATTGGGAATCGCCCAATCATGTCAGTGCATACAAATCTAATTGCCGCCAAAGAGCGGTAAGGGAATTGTAGTAGAGAGCAGACGGCACGGTGCCTTGCTTTAGCGTGGTCGCTTGGTTTTCAACATGATATAATTCGCAATATTATCATTCTTTGGAGTAGGTTTCATGACAACACTCCAGATTTCAAAGAAGTGTTGTAAAGGAGAAAATTTCGACTTATACTTGGGTCATGAAATTAAGGAGCCAAGTCATAACTCGCCATTATCACGCATCCACTTAGCAAAACCATTGTCGACACAAAGAAGTCGCTTGATTTCTCCAAAGAATATAGCCCAATCTATCTCTTCACAAGAGAAAATCTTAACCGATTGGGACCACTCTAGAAAATTGTTGCCATTTAATCTATGGCGTAATATTCGACTGCATTTAGTCGATTGAGCATCGAACCGAAAAATTTTCCGGATTTGAGGTAATCTCCTGAGTAGGAGAAGGAGATGTAGGAGAATAAGTTCTGACATGGTCTAGGTGGAAAAGAACAGAACCTAAATCGATACCATATAGAAAACAGAGTAATTCTCAGTATTTTCTCGTATTTTATTAACTAAAGAACCGAATTTAAATAGAGAAAAGAGTCATAACATAAGTGGGAAAATAATTCCTTATTCTAATAAACTACTAAAAGATAAGATAAAATAATCCTAGAATATCTCAAATGATTTATTCTAAGATTTATCTACCTAAATCGATTTATCTATCTCAGAGAAAACATTTAATATATTTCTATAATTCCTACGGAATCATTGGAGAAGGTGTTAGGATAGGACTCTTAGAATAAAATTGTTTTACAAATCTTAAAATAGTTGTTTATTTTGATAAGAATTTAGTTAGTTTGATATATATGTTTTTTAATTATTGTAATCTCTATCTAAAGGGATGTATGGAATAATAAAAGCTAAGTGGAATTTATATCAAAACTCTAAAAAGAGATTTGGATGTCTCTTTAATGAGTTCTAAGGTTTCAATCTCTCTTTTATGAGCTGAACTATCAATCTCAAAAACACAGTTGTAACAATTTGGTATTTAGAGCCAACAACCCTCGGCAATGGTAAAACAGTGATCAGCAAAGTGGCAACCAGAACTATGCAAGAAGCTCGAGCTTTTTTGAACAAAGATAGAACAAATATGCAAACAGTATGTGGATGCAATCTTTGCAGAGAACAAAGCCCAAGTATTAGATCATATGCTTGAAGGAATAGATAACATGATTGTTAGTAAACAGGTTTGTAACTCTAGGGTAGATGCAGAGGTCGACCGTCTAACTGAACAAAACCAAACCATGTCAGTCTTTACTAGTCTCTCTTCCTCATCCTATGCATCCAATCCTTCTAAATCCATCTTCACAAAAACCAAGGTAGTCATAACCAATTTCACTTCTTTATCTTATTCATCAACTCTTTCTGAACTCAGCCAACAACCCATTTTTTTATTTAAACCCAATCCAAAAAACCTTTGACTCTGCATTGAAAATGCTTAATGGGTCTATATTTGCTGGGGTATTTTTCAAAATTGAGAATGCTGGTAAGAAGTTTGAAAAGATTTATAGGATAATAAATTTATGAAGGTGCAAGACCCTTATCGGCTTCGACTGTTAGTTGTGCCATTCACTCTTGAGAATCTACCTTTAGCCAAGTTGACCCTGACCCTAAGCTTGAGGACAAACTCTTTTTCTAAGAGGGGAGTATTGTTGCGGATGCTGAGTAGTTGTTAGGTATGATTCTTAGGAGAAGTTATTAGGATAGGACACTCAAAATAAAGTTGTTCAACAACTATTAAAATAGAAGTTGTTTTTTGATAGGACTTTATTTAGTTTGGTTTATTTTTTAATTATTGTAACCTCTAATTAAAGGGACATATGGAAAGATAAAAGCTAAGTCAAGCTAAGTCAGGTTTTTATCAAAACCCTCAAAAGAGATCTGGGTCTCTCTTTAATGAGTCCTAACGTTTCCGTCTCCCTTTGAGGAGCTGAACTATCAATTTCAAATACACGGTTGTGAGATATCTCACTTAAAACATGATACAATGTGCTAGCTCAAGCCTCCTAAGATATCTCAATTAAAACTTGTATTACATAGATACTACTTGATAGAAAGAACCGAAGACAATCAAGTTAATCAAGACTCATCTTAAGTAGCTAACTGGTATCTTCCATTTTTATCCATGTACATGTAAAGCCTCAATGCTCTCTTGTTAAACCTCCATTTCTTCGAAACTCTGTAATCACACTATCTTATACTGATCATAATCAACATAGCGTCATTGGCTAAGCTTACTAATGCATTGAAATAAAAGAAAAGAACATAAATATGAAAGGGCATCTAATTTTCCAAGCAAAACCACCTTCACAGATCAGGATACCCCAGAGCAGTGATGTCAAGGCGAGCGCCTAGGCGTGCCTAGGTGCTAAGGTGCAGTGCAACAAAAAGCAAGCCTCACTAAAGAGCTGTTCCATTCTCCTGTTTATTATTATTTTTTTAACTTGTAAAAGAAAAAAATATAATAAAATATTTTTTAATCAATTACTGACCTAATTTTATTATATAAAAAACTAGTTAACTGCTAAAAGTTAAAACTTTTCAAGAGAAGATGAAGAAAATTTAGAGCTAGTATTTTATGATGATATTTAATTTCGCTCTTATGGTGTTTTATTTTACAATACATTTAAGTAAATTATTAAACTTAAACTATTGAACAATATTTTTAATTTATAAATTGAACTATATTAAAATTTATCTTTCTTTTACTATTCAATTAATACTTATTAATTATTAGTTACATATGATTTTATATACAATTTACATATAAATATTTATATGCTTGCGCCTTGGTTTACTCGGGAGAGCGCATTTTTTGCGCCTTGCATCTTAGGCTATATAGAGGTCCTAATGCCTCGAGCGCACCTGGCGCCCTTGACAACATTGCCTTAAGGTAACTTAGAAAGCACCATGAGTGCAATCAATTGCAAGAAAAAAAACATAACCTGCAATCTCATTAATCAAGATCCAAAAAATAGTTGCAAACAATAGCCATCACATTACTGTTCATAGTCTTAATCAAACCCATTTTTCGAGGCTGAACCTCAACATGAACTCCAGAATGTTTGCTGTTCTCAGTCTCCCTATAACAATAAATATATAAAATATTCTAAACCATTAGGCAAGAACAACCTAATACCTTTTCCAAAATCTTCAAAATGAACAGAATTTAATGGACTAATGGACCCCAAAACAAAAACTCAACAAACGGTACATTCCACATTCCCTTTACTTTTCAATCAAATACCACAGGAACCATAGACCCAAAGGAATTCCTTAATGTAAGACAAGAAACCAGGTTCCTTAAAAGTACTGATAGTAGAGTGCCAGAAACGCATTAATTTCACAATCAACAAGGAAGCAAAAAGAAACACCTAAACGCGTCAATTCAATACTAAGACCAAGCATGAAATTTCTAGTGAATATTTAGCAGCAAACCCCTGACAAAATCAAAACTTAACCTGCTCAGAACCCTTAAATTTTCAAGCTTTAAAATCCGCAATATAAATTCAAAGAACTCATCAACAAATAATGCAAAAATGGGAAAACAATGACAAAAAACCATCGAATAGAATCATCCAACCCCACCCCCACCCAATCATAGAAAATAAGAAAAAGAAACGAAATTTGACTGACCATGGAGATAGTTTAAGCATTACCAGTTTTGGGAATGAGAGGGATGGATCCGGCTTGTTTCACAGACTGTTTCAACTTGGCCTCTTCTTCATGGATCTTCTGCATCTGCAGCATCCTCTCCCTGACGAGCTCGTACTCGCACTTCTAGTACGAGTGGCATTCGTTCTCGCATTTCCAAGGCAAGTAAAAACTCGGCTTGCCGTCACTTATTGAGTACGAAGAGAAGGTGGGCGCATTGGTCTCTGTATGGGATGGGGGCCTTGTTCTCCACCATTTCTGCCTCTGTTGCTATCATCTTCTTCGATAAACACCTCATTTCCATTTTTCTCTCCTTCGCTCCTAACAGTATTTTGGGTCATGAAGCTGCCTTGTTGCTTTTTTTTTTTTTTACATTTGCAATGCTTTTCTTTTGTTTTGGAGTTTTTTACCTAAAATTATTTCAGATTGAAAGCATCGTAAAACACTAACATTACTGCGGTAACTTCTTTTTTTTCATGTATTTTAATATAAAATATAGGTCTAACTTTGCTCTTAGTCCTTCTATTCTTTGTACTTTAGAAATTTAATCTTTTATTTTTCACTTTCAAGAATTTAGTCCTTATACTCTTTTAATTTAATGATTGAAATCTAATTGTTAACATCTTCAAAAGACTTTTATTAAAATAAATTATGTAATAATTATAAAAAAAGCATCCACCTCGTCGACTCAAAATCATGTGAAAGTCATGTAACAAAAAATATTTGACTTTAATCCTACTTCTTTGAAAGAGTGTTAAAGAAGCTCAATCACGTATTCATAATTGTAAATCTTATTAAATTTAATATTTTATTTATTTATTTAACTTTTCAAAGTGTAATATTGATCACATGGTCTTTTGTTTTTTTTTTAATTTTAAAATATTACATAACTTAATTTAATCTAACCTATTATAATTACATCAAAGGAACTTCAATTGTTTTTATTTGCAACTACTCATGGTCCCTCCCTAACCTACAAATAGGAGGATGATGCACTTCAACACACCCAAACTCATGCCCTCCTGTATTGATAAGAATATCCATGCCAATCCAGCTAAGACTCAATCGACAATGGAACTTCAATTCTTAAATCAAAAAAGTAGAGAAACTAGATTCTTGAGATTAAAAGTAGAGGGTTAAAATTCAAAAGTGCAAACAGTACAAGAAGTAGGAGAAGAATTAGACCTAAAAATATACTTCTAATTAGTTTTTTCATGTGTTTTGAGTGTGTGTTGTGCATTAGGAAATTTTTATATGACGAAGAAATGAGAAGGTATATGGTTGTTAAAAAGTAGCTAACAACCACAAAATAAAATGCATATTTACACATGATTTTAAAGAAGAATCTATCAACAGAACATTACCAAGCATCTAGTTTGGATGTAGTTGTTGAGAATGTAAAGAGTGCCCAACTCTTTTATATATAAAAAGAAAGGGGAAAAAAACAGGAAAAAACCTTCGAAAAGCCTCTTTGAGTCGTTCCTATATATACACCATGTTTGATTTTTTGGTGTATGCAATGGAGCAAGTTGTTGATAAGCATGTTGATTTGCAGAATTCGTCTGCAAAGAGGTTGGTACCAATGACTACTTCAATAGCCTCTTTTACTAATGATCTTTTCACTGCATCATGTTCGATGAATCTTACATACGTAAATCCGAAATGAATAACTTTTTTTATTTTTTTGTAGGATGATTGGCAAAGTCGCAGTTGTAACTGGTGGTGCAAGAGGGATTGGAGCTGCCACAGCTAAATTATTTGCTGAAAATGGGGCTTATGTTGTCATTGCTGACATATTAGATGAAGCAGGGACCATGCTTGCTGACTCCATCGGAGCTCGCTACATTCATTGTGATGTAGCCAAGGAAAGTGATGTCGAATCAGCTATCCAACTTGCCATCACATGGAAAGGCAAACTAGACATACTGTTTAGCAATGCTGGCATTGGAGGCACTGCAAGCAGCATAACCAGCCTTGACATGGAACAAGTCAAACATCTGGTCTCAATCAATCTGCTTGGCAATGTACATGCGATCAAGCATGCCGCACAAGCCATGCTGAGATGCAATACAAAAGGTTCCATCATATGTACATCGAGTTCTGCAGGCATCATGGGAGGGCTAGCGTCTCACCCTTACTCTTTGTCGAAAGCTGGTATCGTTGGACTGATGAGAACCGCAGCATGCGAGTTAGGTGTGCACGGGATTCGTGTGAACTGCATTTCTCCTCATGGTGTACCTACAGATATGCTCATTAGTGGCTATAGAATGTTCCGGGGGAACGAAACAACACCCGAAGAAGTGAAGAAACTGGTCGGTGATCAAGGAAGTCTATTACGTGGGAAAGCTGCAACTGTTGAAGATGTGGCCCAAGCTGCAGTGTTCCTTGCCTCAGATGACACCGGATTCATAACAGCACATAACCTCGTTATCGATGGTGGATATACTTCTGCTATTAGTTCACTGAGTTTCATCTACAAATAGTAAAGAATTGGGAGAAGAAAAAAATAAAACAAAGACAAACTTTACCTGATGTGAATTTTGTAGCTTTTATTGTTAAAAACACCTTCAATCAAACCAAAATAGTTGTGCTAAATCTATAATAGTATCAAATATTGAGAATCAATACAGAAAGCAAAGATTGTTACTTTAAAGGAAGCAAGTCTTTTAATCCAACAAGATGCAAACAATTTAATCCGACATTGAAGGATGGCATAAAATTGAGAAACATGCAGTATTAATGTACAATATATGAGAATCAGCTAGAAAATGAATATAACCCAATAAGATACAAGATAATTGGTTTCCAAAGTGGAAGGATGTCCCTGTATTGAGATGCATACAGTTTTTATCTATAATAACATTTCAGCTTAATTTCTCTCCATATGAGAAGGAACTTTAGGAAGCCTTCTTCTGCTTGTACCTCGAAGCACATAGGGTATACACCATCATGTTTAAGAAGCTGAGACCAGCCAAGAGCCAGAAGAAATAGTCGAGATGACCCTCGTTAAGGTTGTCCGATATCCAACCAATCTGGCCACCCTTTGTTGTGAAGTAAGTTACAAGAGTTAGAATAAAAGAACTCAGGTAATTGCCCAAAGATGTAGTCAGAAGTGAAAGCGCACTACATAAACTCCGCATGGCATCAGGGGACTGATCATAGAAGAACTCAAGCTGTCCGATAAATGTGCAGACCTCTGCGGCACCCAACAAGAAATATTGAGGTATTTGCCAAAGAATACTAATGGGTACAGCGACCTGCTTATCGACCAAATCTAGCTCTTTAGCAAGCTGCAATCTCCTGATCTCCACCACAGCTGCGGCCGACATGCATAGGACTGAAATAAAGAGGCCAATTCCCATACGCTGCAACTCTGAGAAGCCTCGCTCCTTACGTGTGAACTTTCTTGCAATCGGGACAATGATCCTATCATAGATGGGAACCCAAAAAATAACACTAATAACATCAAAAGTTGAGAGAGAAGCAGGAGGAATAGTGAAAGAACCAATTTTTGTGTCCATCATCATCCCTTGTTCCACAAACATAGTTGACATTTGAGCATATACAGCAGAGAACACAATTCCAGTAGCCCATATGGGAAACATGCGGATCAAGATTTTCAATTCCTCCACTTGTGTTACAGTGCAAAGCCTCCAAGGATTTGAGAAGTCCCCACTTTTGGTTTCAACATCAGTGACTATGGCAGCTTTATCTAGGCACCTGCAACAAGATGGTCTTAGCAAAACTAACAAAGAAAAAAACAGTCTAGCTGTTACGACTCCAAAACTCATCTATGAAAAAAGGAACCAGGGAATTGAAACTTCAATGAACCTAAATAATTAACAGCATTGCCATAGATGAAAGTTGCCTAAATCAGTTAATTTCAGAAATAAATCAGATGACACTTTGAGTGCGATAAGTGCATCAAGACAGACTACTGGAAGATAATCAGAAAATGCACTACAGAAATATTTTATCTTTTAATTTGGGGCTAGAAGAAATGAAAGTTAGAATTAGATTGAAGACGGAATCAATGCATCAAATGGCAGCCAACCAAAAATTATCCATCAGAATTCCACTTTGTCTACTCCTCTTTCTCTACACAAATATGCATGGGTAAAACCATCTTTCTATGCCATGTTTTTAATATAGTCAATTTGTTCCTTAACAATTCAAGTCATCCATTAACACTACGAATAACATAAGCTTAACATAAAATGCAAAGCTCCTCATATGTTTCCACTACCATGCAGCTGGGAATAGTAGAAGAGAATGGAAATTATAAACAAGTAGTCAGAGATAACAGGGGACATAAGCTCCCATGAAAATTGAGCTTGGAAGGTGTTTGATAGAGTGGATAAATTGACATCAGCATATTTTTGCAGATATGAACAGTCAGTGTTTCAATACCTATGTTTTTCCTTACTGTCCATTACTAATTCCTAGTCTAAAGAGATAGAGAATTTCAATTTCATAGGATTTAATGAGACAGGGAGAGAATATATTTCTTTTAAATCATGAGGAATAGAAAATCGAGATCAATCATTCAAAACTCAGAAAAATAATTAAGAATATTTACTTCAACTCCTCACTGTGCTCTAGTTTCCGACTTCCTTCTATGGCAGAGTGCTTGTCACCGGTTTCATACAGGAGAGTACTGTCTTCAGGTACCTTGAGGCTCCGTTTATGTAATGCTGCAACCAAAACCTGACACATTCTTGTAATAGGGCTTCCTCCTGGTCTCTGAAATCTATAGAGTGCCGTGCCTGAGAAAAAACTTCCAATTGCAAGGCCCATAAACAATGCTGGAATGCCAAATCCAAGACCCCATCCAGCATTGTCCTGAATCCACACCAGAAGACTGCTTGAGATCAGAGCACCAATGTTGATGGAAAAATAGAACCAGTTGAAAAAGGACCCCTTCTTCACCCTTTCATTGGGATCAGTATCATCAAACTGATCGGCCCCAAAGGATGAAACACACGGTTTGATTCCACCCGTCCCTAATGCAATCAGATAAAGCCCAAAGAAAAATACAGCATACTGAGCTGGAGTAGCTGAGGGACAAATAGAACCCACACATTCAGCAGGTTTCAGTGCAGGAATTGATGCTGAGAGAGTCAATGTACACATTCCCTACATCAAATAGGAAATGTGTTATCCAATGCATCAGAAAGTGAAATCAAAACGTATAAATAACTTGCCCACTTTACCTTAATAGAAGTACCAGAATTTATTAGTCAATAATATGATTAAAATGATGAGAAATTGTTGTCCTCATATAGCCAAAAATCAAATTCTTTACCGTGTAAAGTGTTGGAAGATATTAATGTGAGTTATAAATTCCAGAAAATATGTTATTACTCTTTAAAACTGTCTTAAAATCTTTGCAAAGGAGTCAAAGTGCTTCCTGATTTAAAACTACTAGCAACAGAAGAGGAGAACCATGCGTGAATTTAAATCGCATGTGAAGGACCATGCATATCAGGGTTAATGGCATAATGTGAACTGCAAAACAGACTCAAAGGAACAGCAGCCAAAGACTACTGCAGTTGAATGCAGGATCAACTTCATGATATGTACTTCAAAATAATGAAGCAACAATTACATCATATATCAGAAAAATAACTAATTAAAGCATAAAACGATGAGCATGTAAAGCAGGAAAAAGTAGTAGTTAGGAGTAAATTATATTACGAAGAAGTAAATAGTGGAGAAAGCAGCAATTGTCCAATATCTTCCCCAATATGCATCTGCTAAGACGGCTCCAATGAGAGGTGTAAGGTAGCAAGTTCCTTGCCAAGTAGTTACATTTCTTGCAGCTGATACATTTCCTTCATGCAGTTTCTTGGTCAGGTAACTTACAAGATTAGTTGCTATCCCATAATAAGCCAATCTCTCGCAACATTCATTACCTATAATTCCATATAAAAAAGTTGCAGAAATAAGATAAGCTTTACAAAAATAAAACCCATTTAAAAGTAAGAGAAAATAGATAAATTTACAATAATTCACCCAAAATGAAAGGGCATGCTCTCCAATTTCCAGTATTCTGCTTCAAAACAGGATTCCCATTGAAGTCAACGGAGCCATCCCCAGTGTCAAGCCCACTGCTTTCAGCCTGGAAATACCAAATATTAAAACATTAATAACAACATAAACTCCGAGGTAAAGAATTTTAACAAGAAAAGACAACAAAACCCAGAAATTTTTTCAGTGTTAAAGGTGTCTATGAGCAAATAATCAAAATCTTATAACCACCAAGAATTAAAGACGAAGGGGAGGCAGAAAAAAAAAGATACCTGATTAAGTTCAGCTTCCAAAAGCGATCTCTCTTCATCCACGGATCCCATGATTGATTTGCAACTGAACCAATCAAAGACTACAGATTCAAAATCCCCAAAACAGATAGGGGAAGATTAGGGACTAAGATAAGATATATCTTGATATAATTGGTGATGAAAATACTGGGCAAATTATTAGGCTAATAAAAGCGTATACGATTTTACCTTGTTAGATTGGTAATGTCAACAACTTTAGGAATCTTTGAACAAAAAGAAAAAGAAGTTTTGGGATCCTTAAAATTTGGTTGATTAGATATTAAGACAAGCTGAAGGATTGGAATGTTAGGGTGACCCAGGCACGCTTCCCGATCTTTTCTAATGGCAGAGATAAGGGCTTTTAATTCACTTACCTGATACATCTATGCGTGGAACCATGGATTTTGGGTTCGGGATTCGGGATTCGGGTTTCGGGAATAGAGCTAAGCATGGGCTGGGCCACCTGCCCGCCCAAGGTCCGCCAAAATTGAGAGGTTCGGGTAAAAATATAGGTCCAAAAAATGGGCAAGAGAAAATGAGGCCTGCTTAAAAATGGGCAGGCCTCGGTAAGAATTTCTTGGCAGGCCTGCCTGCCCGCCCGAATCATTAAAGGCAAAAAAATTTTTTAAATATTATTTTCTTATTGTTTTCTCTTTATTTTGCTACTATTTTACTATTATGTTTCTATTATTTTGTTGTTATTGTTTATATATTATATAAAACTTATTTTATTGTTAATTTTGTTATTATTTTAAAGACATTTGTTAATTTTGTTATTATTTTAGAGGCATTTTCTTGTTAAGTTGCATCTATTTTAGTGTTATTTAAGTCTACATATTTTTAAAATTTATTTTCAATTTGTTGAAAATATTTATTTTGATTTTTTTAAATATTTTTGATGTATTATATATATTTAAAATTATATAAAATAATATAAAAATTAATACTGGTGGTAGGGCCGGCCTGTGTTTTAGTATTTTTATATGGGCCGGCTTGGGCAAATTTTAGGCCCATTTTTGGGCCAACCCGCCCGAGCCCAATGAACGGGCCTAAATTTTAGTTGGGCCCAACTCAACCTGCCCGCCCGCCCATGCTCACCTCTATTCGGGAAGGACTAAAGTTGTAATTGTACCACCAACACCAATACCTACCCGGGTTTGAACACAGATTTTTAGGTCTAATTGTAACTTTCATCTCTCTACTTTTTCAAATTTTGAAAAATTAATCCGTCTGCTCTAAGCATTAACAAACACATTAACTTCATGAATTGTTGGACTATTCATTTTCAAATCAACGATTTAATGACAAATTTTAAAAGTGATCGATTCTTGAAAAATTAATCTAAAGGGATTAGTTTTTCTTTTAATTTTCATGAAATAGAAGGATATAAATCATAATTAAACCTAAATTTTAAGACTAACATGTTGGTTTTTATTGTATTAAATTTTTAAATGATTTTTGTTAAAATTTTATGTGAAATTTGTTTTAACTTTAAATTTGAATATTTTAAAATTCATGAAAATATTTTTTGATATTTTCATATTTATTTTATAATTTATATTCAAAATCTATGACTACTTTACTCTAATTTTTTTAAAATTCAAACTTACACCTAATCACTTATTGGTAAAATCATTAAAATATTAATAAGTAGATAGAATCAATCTAAAACCAACTCCATCTATAAACACTCTTCTATTATAAATTTATTTTTTTAATTTTAAAACTATTTAATCTACTTGATTGATTATTTGTCTTTTGCCTTTATTTTAATCTTATCTTTTACAACTTCAAAATATATATATATATATATATATATATATATATATTTTATTTCCATTTTGAATTGATTGCATAAATTGTAGTGAGTTACTTTATTTAGTAAATTCCAAGATCTTTTAATTTGAATGTTTGAGCAAATCTAGGAAGGAGGTGGGTCGATTTTATTTTATTTTTAAATTTTTAAAATTTGAATTTATAAATTTGACTAAAACAGTCTATTTGTTATCCATACTTATTTTAATATTATCATCTAAATTTGAATGTTATTATTTTTTGAATATTTAAATTAAAAAAACTTTTGAATTCATCTATATATATATATATATATAATCAAAATTATAATTATAATTAGGGTAAATTACATCAACAGTCACCCAACTTTGGGGTAACTGACAAAACAGTCACCTAGGTTTCATTTCAGTCACTCAACTTTTGAAAAGTTACAAAACAGTCACTAATTAATAGTTACCGTTAGGGTGTTAACGGAATTGCCAACGTGGCAAATTAACCAGCTGATGTGGCAAGTTAACTTGCCACGGTGAAGCAGCTCCATCTTCTTCTTCTTCTTCTTCTTTCTTCTTCTTCTTCTTCTTCTTCTTCTTCTTCTTCTTCTTCTTCTTCTTCTTCTTCTTCTTCTTCTTCTTCAACAATCATTTTGTAAGACCTGCTAGAAGCAGTTCAGTAACTCGGTCTTTTGTTTCTTCATACAGTAACTATTCCTCGAATAGGGGAACTTCAATTCTCAATACAAGCTCAGCTTATGTATCATCTTATACAAGACCATCCTCTCCCATTACTCGATCATCTTATACTAGACCATCCTCTGCTATTACTCGCTCGCCATCTACAGCAAGACCTTCAGCCCTATCTCCCCGCTCAACATCACTACCCTCAACCCCTACAAAAATCCGTTCATCTCCAAATGGATCTTATATTGACAAGAGTAGACCTTCTCAAAGTTCAAGGCCATCAACTCTAACTTCTAGGCCACAAATCCATGCAAACTTAACTCAACAGTTGTTCGCTCAAATTCTCACCCATCAACTCCCACACGCCTAATCCAATGCTATCTTCAAGTCGGTGCTTCACCTTCTATTAGGCGACTTGTTTCAAATGGCCACAATGCAAGTCCAAAGATCTCGACCAAGCTCCCCAGTGTCCATGAGTCCGATCCTCACAACAACTTGTCGTGCCCTTGACTTTCCTCTTGACACACCAAAGAAACCTTAGAACAACCTTGCTCGATAGGCGGTCTCCGCTAGAAGGTCTAGGCACATTAGTTCTGCACTATGAAGGCAAACTAAGACACTACTAGCTCAGAATACGCCAAGAAGACATTCATCACCGCTTGTCACAAGGGAAGACTTGCGAACCCCATGGAAGGACTCGTGTTCATTCCAATGGGCATCCATCCGACATACACGAGTCACGAAGAACGACTTTTCCCCCGACTCAACTATGCGAGACATTTAAAGTCTTCAACAACCACCGCAGATAGCCCGAGATTTGGGAGGACCATCTCAAAAAAAATCACTGGATTCAGTTATTAGGAATATGGTATGGCTACCCTCTGCTTTTTATTGAATGAAAATGTTAACTTCTCATGAAGATCTACTTACTGCAAATGCTAGCCATTTCTGCTTACTACAAGACCAGGTTCATGGTGTATTCCACTTCGTTGCAGGGAACTAAAGCCAAGTTTGGATGTGGGGTTGTAATGATAAAGCCAAGAAGAAGAAGAAGAAGAAGAAGAAGAAGAAGAAGAAAATGGAGTTGCTTCACCAACGTGGCAGGTTAACTTGCCACATCAACTGGTTAACTTGCCACGTCAGCAATTCCGTTAACAACTTAACGGTAACTGTTAATTAGTGACTGTTTTGTAACTTTCAAAAGTTGAGTGATTGAAATGAAACCTAAGTGACTGTTTTGTCAGTTACCTTAAAGTTGGGCGACTGTTGGTCTAATTTACCCTTATAATTATAATAAATGGATTAAAATAACTAAATTCGCATATGTTATTCAAATAAGTAATGTGGATTCAAGTAATGACTATCTAAAATATCTATTTGCATTCGCTTCGAATATGTGACGAATGGTAATTTTTTAAAATTTGAATATTATCTAAATTTACAATATCCAAATGTGCAAGAAAATAAATTGAGTACCCACAAATATTTAAATCCGTATCTAAATTGTTACCCTAAATAGATACATATATACAAAGAAAAGCATGTACGTGGGTATGAAAATGTACAATAACATATTGTCATGAAATATCTTGGATTTTTTATTTTTATTTTTACAAAAGTGCTCAATTTTGACATTAAAATAATGGTATCTCACAAACATTTTCTCACCGTTATAAAGTTCTAACTTTAGACTACATTGTTGAGGAGGTATTCCAATTAAAGTGTTTCTATAAATCACAAAGATTTTGGGTTGAAATCATGTTACATACCATTTATTGTCCCTCTTAAACGATCATGTTTCTTATTCTTTCGATTTGTTTTTAAACTCTATCTAAAAACAAAGAACAAAATTTTAAAGATGCGTGAATTCTTCAACAACATTCAAGAATAGGGTAAGACTTTTGCATTATCAACTTCCAAAATTTAAGTTGCATTTAAGCAACAATAAAACTTTTATTCTTGGACTAGCAAATCATGGTAATGTTAAAGCCTTAAAAACTTTGGAATATTATGTTAGAATCTTTAATTATTTAATTCAATACTTATAATAATTATTTTATAAATATTGATATGATTGTTTGTTATAATTTTTTTTTAAAATAGATTCGAAAGTAATTGAAATATCTAATGAAAATATGTATTTTGAAATTGCATATATATTTCAAAAGACTAGTTTTTTTATATAACATGTTTTATTATTTAATAAAATATTTTTATTTCTTGATAATTATTAAAAATAATTCATATAAATAATATTTAAAAAATAGAAGACTTTCCAATTGTAATTAAGGCTTAGTTTGGATGGGCGGTGTGTTTACCTCCGGTGAGATTAAAAACAGCGGTGGGGTGAGATTAGTTCTTTAGAAGGTGAGATTGGATCTCAGAGCGAAATGAGATTAGAAACAATGGTGGAGTATGTGTTTGGATTCAAATGCAATCAGAAGCGGTGATGTGAGAATATAAAATGATTATTAAGGACATCAAATTAGAATTGATATATAAACTTTTACAAAATTATTAAAAATATGTTAATTTATAAATTCATTTAATAAAATATTAAAATATATCTTATGATATTTTATTATAAATATTTTAATTAATTATATAATTAATTTTATAAAATCCAATTAAAAATAGTATTTAATATCATGAAAATACAAACAATATTATTATAATGAAACATTATTTTAAATTTAATAAAACTAAAATTTTAAATATAAAAGAGATTGGGATAAAATATAAAATGAGATATATTTTACCAAGAGTATAAAAAAAGCACATGACAAAGACAAAAGAATAAAAGCATACCTGCATTGAACCCACTGCCAATTTTCTCACCAATGAAAAATTTTATTTCTACTTGTGTTGCGTTAATTTTCAATGGGGGCTTTAAATAAGTTGGGGGTTAGCCTTGTAAGTAGTTTCTAGCATTTGCCTTGGTGGTTTCTGAGTGTGTTAAACGTTTAATATCAGAGTTCTATGTCGTGTTGTGTTGAAATCATGAAATGCAGATGTTACCGTTAGTATTTTCTTGTATTTTCCATCTCCGGTTTTAATCACATATGTTTTTGCTAACAATGGTCAATGGAATTCCTCATGCCAAGCGTAAATTTATGGCTAAAAGAGAAAGGAAAGACTTGCAAGAAATTGTATTAAAACTTGGGAGGTAACATGACAAAACAGGTTGATAAAAAATTTAAATCAAATAGCAGTTTGTTATTTTAGGTTAACCCTAAAACTAGGATTAGAATATAAAACATTTTAAACATTCCACCAAACAGGTTGGCATTCTAATTCTCGCCTCTTTCTTGCTAAGATTTTTCTTTTAGTACGCTTTACAAGAGATGATGAGATGAATCGGGGCTCAATGATGGGTGGATTACGGATCCTTCTTCCCCGATAAACAGAGCAATGAAAAGCCTTTTTGTCCTCAACCGGTCATCCGAGCAAATGTTCAACTACAAAGCAATAACACAAAGATGGATTTTAACTAATTAATACACATAGATACTGATGTCCAAAAAGCAGCTAAACACAAACATGGATATTGTGGGATAAATCATCAACTTACAACCTTCTAGAACCTAAGACCACGACGGTGCCACACTGGGAAAAGGTGTTGCTAGTCGAAAACCATGAGATGCGAGAAGGGGTAAAGTAGACTTGACAAAATCTTCATTTTCAATTTGGTGGATGGAACAAGTGCTGTAGACTATTCTCTCAACTTGTGGAACTGTAGTTGAGAATGTAAAACATATAATCAACCTATAATTTAAATGCCACATAAGTAAAAGCATAAACATATATATACTTAACAGTACAGTGCATGTGTTAGCGCTTTCTTTTGAAAGGATTTCTTGTATTGTACTCCCCATAAATGCATCAGGTGGACGTTTGCAATCACAATGAAAACATGCCATGTTTCTTATATAATTTAAGAAACTGCACCTGCCAAGAACAAAAACAGTTCAACATATCAAACTAATATAGAGGAACAAATGCAATTCCGAGTTTATGCTCGATAAGTCAAGTCATCTTCGCTGCTTTAGAAGATCACCGAGAAGCAACAACATCAATATTTCAAGACTATCGGTTTTATATTCATAAATCTTAACCAACACCCCAACCCCGCAAAATATGTGCTGAATTGACTTGTAAAAAGTTAAACCTACAGCTTTTAGATCAGAACTTACTCGGGCATTCCCATTCCCGTGAAGTAGTATCCGCTTAGGTTGCTTAGCGTCACACCAGAGATGATCGTATTCTTTGCGAAATTCATGAAATCACACCGAGACCATTGTTAAATGTTTCCAGAGATTAAAGTATGTTTGAATTTCTAATAAAACTAACACGAAACATTACAAAAATGGGTTCAAAACATTTTTTTTCTTTTAAGTAACTATCCACTTGAAACATATTTATCACATACTTGGGACAAAGCCAATCGCCCTTTTTCATCTCAATGCCATCACGCCCAACTCGCTTCTTTGGAGGAGGAAGAGGTTGTTTCACTTTTGGTGGTGGCTTCAGATCACGGTGGGGAAGATTTGGATCTATAGGAACAACACTCAACTTTACAACCTCATAAAGTAACTTACTAGCTGACGCTTTTACATACTTCTTTTCGTAATGATTCATTTACCATCGAACCATTCACGTAATCAAAACCATAGGCCAATAGGACATGCATAACATCAATAGTTCGTGCCTCATCCTCTTTGTTCGTCAGAAGGTATCCTCAAGAGTTTTGCAGAGAAAACCACCTTTTTGTCAGCATTCGAGCATCTAAAACCAACCAACATTTGAATATCCTGTCTTGATAATGACCTGAAATAAACTTTCTATTTCAGAGCCAAGCAAACTAACACTAATCAAAATAAATGGTTCAAAATAAGTCCTTCCATAAACAATTTTTTCATAAATTGAACATATTAATTCACCAAAGAAGGTAAGACGCTAAAGAGGACCAACATTAAATTGTAACAAGTATATATTTATGCCAACAATCTTCCAAACCAAACTCGAATTCAAGTAAACCCATCTCTATGCAACATAACACTATAAGAACTAAACAAAATCATTTCATTGTACATACAATGCCAATCATTATAAGCCAAATAAAATAGCTGACATACAAACCTCAATATATCAAATCGGTCCTTTGCAAAATTGATACAAGCAGTTTGCACAGTCTTGTAGTCCTTAAAATCAATTCTAGCATCATCCTTGACTTCCTCAACAACATTAGTCATATCAAATCCCAAGTCTTCCTCCATCTTCTCTTCTCATCATCTCTTCTTTTATGATCAAAGTAATTTTGCTGCACTAATCTCTCCATCAATTCTATCCACTCAGGCCATGGGTGCACCACATCCACCTCCACCTCAATTCTTCCTCTGCTTTCCATCAGCCTTAGAAACCTAATGACTCTACCAAGATTCTCGGTCTTACACAACCCCTAAGCATTGTATCAAACAATCAAATCAAAGTTGATACCTCTTCACTCATTTCATCGAACATACTAACAGCCTCAAAATCTTATTTTGATTACAAAGCTCATTAATCAAAGTTGAAAATGTTACAACATTAGGTTCCACACCTAACTTCAGCATTTTCCCCAAAACGGAAAACCCAAAATCCATTCGACCTAATTGACAAAAGCAATTAATCAAGATGCTTAAAGAATAAGCATTGTGGGAAACTCCCAATAATTCCATCTGGCTACACATAGAAACAACAACGGCATAATGTTTCATTCTAACAATGGGTGCTAATAATTTAGTGAATTCCACAATTGAAGGCTTTGGGTACTTTTCAATCCTCTTATTGAACAAAATCAGAGCATCATCAACATTATCGAAGCGGTGGTTTCTTTTTCCCTTTCCACTAACAGGCATGGGTTTCTTACTTAGGGGTTCGATGTTGGTAGCAATGGTGTTAGAAGAAGAAGAAAAAGAGTGGAAATTACAAAGATGGCTTCCACCATTAACAACTAAACAAAGAATGAAGGAAGCTTACCCATATCTTGAAGGTAAGCAAAATGGAAAACTAAAGAGAGCTAAACTTGAAAATGAAACCTTATTTCGATTGTTTTGAAATAGCGATAAAATGAGCCCGATTTTTGTTATTTTTACTACTATTGTATCCTTTCTTCAATGGTGGCACCCAATAATATCTACCAGAGATTTCACTCCAAAATTCAAATCTTTCTCGATTCGCCTCCTAGTTCCAAAATGCGAGAGCAACCAAAAGGCAATGCACTTTGGGCGTGACAAGATTACTCCTCACATACCATGCAGCCATAGTTCCCTTTGCATATGGAAAGTATGGATATTTTTGTCTGTTAAAAATACCTACTACTCCAATTGTCTTTTAACTGTTGTTGAATTTTTCAGTCCCATTTCAACACAGCAGTGAGATTAAAATCATTTTTTATTGCATTGAAATACTGAACCAAACAGTAATACAGTGAAGTTAGTACCTCAACTGCACCACACTGACGTTTTAAGCTAATCAAAAGGAGCCCTAAGTAATTATATAATATTGAAATACTGTATTAATTTGTTGAATATTTAAAAGATGAGCATATTGTATACTTACACTTCAATCTTTATTTTTAATTAATGGATAAACTTTTTTTTCTATTTTATACTTAGAATTTTATTTAAATTAAAATTCAATTTTAAATAAATCTTTTTAAGCTTAATTTATGTCAGCATTCTTTTAATAGTTAAATTATAAATTTAATTATTAAATCTAAATTATTGAATTATAAGTTAAGATTTATGTCAACATTGTTTCGTAATAGTAGTATATTCAAGTTTATTATCAACATTAATAAACAATATTTTTTTCATGCAATAGTAAATGTTTTTTATTGTGAAAATTAAATTTAAATTTTGTTTCAAACGTAAAATCAATGTTTATAACTAAAAAAAGATCAACTTAACATTGGATTAATACATAAAACTATTAAAAATAATATAGAAATTTAGAATAAATTGAAATTAAATTATAATATTATATTAAAAAATAACAAAAATTAGATAAAGAACATGAAATAATTAATAATTCAAGATAAATATGAAAGATATTTATACTAAATTAATATATGTAACATCTCGATTTAGGGCCTAGGCGGAATAGTGATGCGAGACCACAAATCTGAGGTCCAAGTATGAGTTTTGAGGTTTATGCTATGTTTGCATGTTAGTGTGAAGGTTTCATGAAACAATTTGCATGTTAGTGTGAAAGTTTCATGAAACAATTTTGTTAAATTCTGGTTGAATTGTCCAAAAGGACTAAATTGCAAAACTTGCAAAATGTGAGATTCTAGAAGATAATTGTATGAAATAGCTTTGGATTATCAATTAGAGGTCCTTAAATAGCAATTTTCCCAAATTCTAATTTTTGGACAAAATTGGGCATGAATGGGTTAAAATTTGAAAGTTTAACAAAAAAATATTTTGGTCATTTGTCTATTAAATGATTAAAAAAGGGAAAGATGATAAAATTTCATTCATCTTCTTCTCCAAGCTACCGAAAATTTCAAGAAGCCATTGTTAGGGTTCTTCAATTTTTCAAGCTTGCTAGTAAGTGCATCCTAACCCCGTTTTCGATATTTTTAGTATTTTTGAAGTCCTAGTAGCATGAGTAAGCTATTTTTAGCTATATGTTGAGTTAATATGGATGTTCAAAAATGTACCCATGTATGACATGCATGTATTTTGATGTTTTATGGAAGAATATGAAAACTTGATGTAGTAGAAACATCTTTTGCTAAGTGAATTCTATGAAAAATGCATGTAGGGACTAATTTGTGAAAGTCTTGAGTTTGGTCATACATGTGTGATTTAGTGAGAATTGATGATTAATTTAGTTGAGTAAATGATTCGGCTAAGCATGAAAGGCTAGAAAGTTGAATGAAAATCACTTTACGAGCCTTGGGGTAAAAGTGTAAATATGAGAAAGATTAGGGGTAAAATGGGAAATTTTGAAAAAGTATGAGATAAAGGTCAATTTAATCAAAGTGTGTATTGAATGAGTTGATTTATCATTATAAATAAAGAAAGACGAAGCCCGAATCGAAATCGAGGCAAGAGCAAAGAAGTGGACTAAATTGCACATCTTCATACTTTTTGAGTACTGAGGTAAGTTTACGTATAAACGATGCATATATGTATTTATATTCTTAATGCTAGTTAGTGTGTAGCATGATTGAGAACCTATGTGGTTCTAGTGGAATGAATGAGATAGTAGTTGTGAATGGATGAATGGATTACAAGTAGATATGTGAATGTGTAGTGATAATGTTTGATGGTGGTCTAAGTACGATACCACCTTAATACTTAACAACGATGGGCTGTGTCCGATACCATAGTTAAGTATATTATTTAGTGGGCTACGTGCGAAACCACTATGAATACCTTTGTTGGTAGGCTAAGTGCGATACTACCCTATAAATTGATTGTGGTGGGCTAAGTGCGAAACCACCGAGAAATTAGCTGTGTGGATGTATTATTAAGAAATAATGATGTGTTGTTTATTGAGTAATTGTGATATTGAGTGCAGGGGTGCATGTCAATGATTATGAGTATGTGACTCATGATGTGTTGGAAATATGGTAAGGGATAGAAAGAGTAAGCATAATTGTGGATGTGAATTTATTTGGTAGTATAATGTTGATTGTTGTTTAGCTTATACTAGAATGTTTAAATTGTTTATGTGTAAACTTACTAAGCTCAAACCTTACTCCCTTTCTTTTCCCCTGTCTTATAGAGAAAGAGGGTTGAATTGAGATACGTAGATTAATCGGAAGATCACCCACACTATCAGCACACCCTGGTACAATAGACTTAATGTTTTGTATGTGGCATGTATAGAAGCTAGACAAGTTAGTGAATTTTGTTGTAAATGGCTAAGAGGTGTTAGCCTATAGATGGATAATCTATTTTGTATAATGCCATAGTTGTTGGCTACTTTTCTATATGAAAAGATGTAGATATCCATGTGAGTTTATGTTTCAAAATGAGTTGATTATGGATGTGTTGGATGAGTCTATGTTGTATATGCATAAGGGGTGAAAAGAGATTGACAAATAGCCTTATTCTTGTCAATGTGGATAGGCACACGGGCATGTGTCTAGCCCATGTGTGACACACAGCCAGCCCACGGGCATGTGCATTGATCGTGTCTCTTTGATAGAATTGAGCAGTGTAGGCGACGGCTTAGCCACACAGGTGTGTGCCTAGACTCAAGGCCGTGTGAAGTAGTCAGTGTTCACCACGGGCGGTGGGCACGGGCGTGTGCTCTAGCCGTAGGATTATAGCAGTATGGTTGATTTTGTGCACGGTTGGTGGACTTGGGCGTGTGCCATCTAACACGGGTGTGTAGCCCTATCTAGATGGAGAAAATTTTAAGATCGTAGAGTTTTCGTATTAGTCTAGAGAGCCCTCGTGTGTATGAGTGAGGCCTCGTAAGTCGAGAACGAGGTTGTTGTGGTGACTAAAGGAGAGTAGTCACATTGAGCCTAAGTGACGATCAAGTGATTTTAATCCGGTAATGCTTCGGGTCCGGTTCGACGGGAAATATGGGTAAGGGGTGTTACATTTAATGGTATCAGAGCTATGGTTTAGTCGGTTCTAGGACTACTGTAGCGTGTGTAGGGGTCTAGCTATACATGCCATAAGCGTATAATGATAGTGTAGTGGCTTCTGATGATTTTAAACTTGTTTTTATATAGTGTATGGATCCCGATCAATCGACTGCTGATGACGCAGTTAGTAATACGTTGACTCCCGCGCAAGGGACCGCGCCTGTGCAGAGTGGACCCGAGACTAGGGGTCAAGGAGAAGAGGCTCAGGAAGCCTTTCTCCAGATGATGAGTAACTGGAACTCAGAGTACGTTCGAGCAAACCTTAATGCTCAACCTCCTCCACCTCCTCCTATACCTCAGCCAGTCCTAGTGGCTCCTCAAGGTATAGAAGTAGAGAGAGTAACGAAGCCCCCGGTAGATAAGATTCGGAAGAAAGGGGCTAAGGAGTTTAGAGCTAATGTAGATGATGACCTTGAGAGGGCAGAGTTCTGGCTAGAGAACTCAATGAGAGTGTTTGATGAACTCTCTTGTACACTAGAGGAGAGCTTAAAGTGCGCCGTATCCTTGTTGAGGGACTCAGCATATCATTGGTGGAAAACACTGACATTAGTAGTTCCGAAGGAGAGGGTGACGTGAGACTTCTTTCTGGAAGAGTTTCGAAAGAAGTACATAAGTCAGCAATTTATTGATCAGAAACGAAAGGAATTCCTTGAGTTAAAATAAGGAAAAATAACTGTGGCAGAGTATGAGCGCGAATTTGTTAGGCTTAGCAAGTATGCGTAATAATATGTGTTGACGGAAGTTATTTTGTGTAAAAGGTTCAAAGATGGGCTGAATGAGGATATTAAACTCCTGGTTGGTATTTTGGAATTGAAAGAGTTTGTAGTGTTGGTTGATAAGGCAAGTTAGGCCAAAGAACTGAGTAAGGAAAAGAGGAGGGCGGTGAGTGAGGCCCGAGATGTGAGAAAATGGTCGATGGGCAACTCACACCAAGCTCAATCGAAAAGATCCAAGGAGGCGAATCCTCAAACCACTACATCAATTGGATATTCACCTCGAGACACACTAGAGAGTGTTGGGGAGACAATCGAAATTGTTATAAGTGTGGTTCCCTCGACCATTTTATCCTAAATTGCCCGGAGAGGGATGCCAAGGAAAAGAAGCAAGTAATACCTCTAACCCATATCCATCACCAAATTAGGGTTACGAGGCATTATCGAACATAGCACAGTTCAGAACAGACATTTATTACAATTCCTGCTTCGTAATTTAAACCTCATCAGAACACATATTTTAATCACTTTTAAACTTAAATCTACTACAATACTTTCATAGACTTATTTTAAAATTTTTCAGATATATATTGTATATATAAATATCATTACACAACATATACCAAACTTATAATAACTATTTATCATAAGCTAATTATCAAACATCTCATTTTATAATCTAAGCATGTTCACATATTAAAATCAATTAACAACCACACAAAAATGCAATTTTGGTTATCATACATTATGACCGAATATATTAATGGTTATTAACAAACATGATATGCATTCACATCCAAACAAAATGAACCATAACTCAACTTAGGTATCACTCATTTATGCGGCATTGATTTCATTTAAACTAACATGATTTAAAACCAAACTTACTTCTTTCCTAATCACTAATACCATGCGCATATGACCTTGTTATCTTAAGCCATTTTAAGCACAAATAACAACTACAAATACACATAGTTCACATGCCAATTTTATATGCTTTAATTAGTGCCAAAATTTCATTCACACAACCAAGCTAAAATTGTTTCTTATTCGATCATTCTATATAACATTCAATACATAATATATTTAGATAAATATACTATAAACCAAATATCATGCTTATCTTTAAAATTCCAATGCCTTATTCATATATATACAAATACACTTGCATTATCATTTCTAAACCAAATTACTCATTTAAGCATGCCACTTCAAATCAATACAAAAACCATATTTCCTAATCCAATTTTCATAGCCTAATTTAGTTCATATATGTCCAATACCACAAATCCATCATTAAGATATAACCAAACACTTGATGATAAGATTTAATCACCATAGCCGAATTATTAATAGCTTCAAACCATCACATACATATTTCATCTCAAATTCGTATACATAATACTTTATAAATAATGTTCAAACCAATTTATATCACAATTTAGGCATCTCAATAATAAATCATTAACTATGCATAACTTAATTATATTTATCAACCTCATATATCAAATTTATCAAATAAACAATCATGAGCTTTACTTAACCTTACTTAAACCTTAAGCATATTCCAAACACATGACACACATACAACATTGCATATTACTCAACTAACATATCAAACCACATTTACAAATCATGACAAGCCCATCACACATATATATTTCATAACCGAAATCACCAAAACCAAAGATAACAAACATTTAACCAAGGACATATAAAAATCAAACTTAAACAATATGATCAAGCCATTTTCGCATGGCTTTATATATATATATATATATATATATACATGTCCCAAAATCAAACATTCCATCTATGCTATACATGCCATAAGCCCAAATTCAACTTAGTAAAATACCGAAAAACTATCGATAGTGTGATAGGCTTTGCTGATGATCCCCGAGCTTGGAACGTGACTCCAAAATCTATAAAACAGAGGTAAAAAAGAACACAAACACAGTAAGCTATTTAAGCTTAGTAAGTCATAAGCTAAATATATATCAACGATTGTATATTAACACTAAGTTAATAAGGCCGAATATAAATATCCTCAAATACAAAGTTATCATTTTAATCATACACATACATATATCATATGAATAAATGCATAATTACGCATGAACATATATATAAATCTCACTACTAATATCACATATACCTCATTTGGCTAAATATACACAAGCACATATGCTTACACATAATTCATATTTATAATTTAAACATTTATGCAATCAATTAACATCCAACTTTCCTTATTTTCACAAATTAGGATAAGCACATACCTAAATCTTTTTATTCGATTTCACATTCGGTCTTTACTTAACATTGCCCGTTGAACATTCGAAATTAAAAAGGATACGCGGATATTCAAAACTCGTACAATGCCAATGTCCCAGACATGGTCTTACATGTAATCAAATATCGATGCCATTGTCCTAGACAGGGTCTTACACGAATCAAATACGATGCCAATGTCCCAGACATGGTCTTACACGTAAACACAAGTCGATGCCAACGTCCTAGACGTGGTCTTACACGTAAACACATATCGGAATCCTATGTCATGACATATGTATCCTATCTATTCCTATGGTTCGTACGAGGCTTTCGGACATTAAATCTTGATCGAATCGAACTCAAAATGTGTCTCCTTTGCTCAAATCACATTCGACCAACACAAAAATAAATTCACAAAATTTCATTTATCATGTAACATATATATATATCAAATTTAATAACATTTATGTGCTTATAGACTTACTTCGGATGTCGACGGACGAAATCGACTACTCGACTACTTTCGACTTTTCCCGATCTAATTCCATTTTCTTTCGTTCTTGATCTAAATAAATTCAAATTTAACTAATTTAATCACACATTCATTCAATTTAATCCAAAATAGATAAATGGGCAAAATTTTGCCCTTAACATTTCATATTTTTTGCAATTTATTCCCTAATGCATAAAACAAAAAATATACAAAATTTGCATATACCATGCTAGGGCCGAATATTCACAAGCTCCATACAAGTCCATATATTTCATTTTTTTCACATTTTAGTCGCTCAAAATATTTTTTCACAATTTAGTCCAAATTACTCAAATTCATCAAAAATCCAAAGACAAAACATGTTAATCCTTCACAGATCTTTAATATTTCAGCATCAAACAACAAAAATCACAAGCTACCATCAAAAACAAAACACAAAATCATCATCAATTTCAAAAATTCAAGCATGGGTTTTGTAGTACTCGAAGCAACATCTCAAAAACGTAAAAATTATCAAAAACTGAAACCGAAACATACCTCAATTTGCTTGAACAAGGGCCAAATACCTAGCTAGTTTTCTTATTTTCTTTCTCTTTTACTTTCGACAAAAAGATGAACATAGTGCTTTATTTTTTTATGTTTGTTTAATTATAATAACCTTATAATATGTTATTTATTATTTTAACTTTTATAATTAATATAAAAACTATATAATATAACTTTAGTGCCGTCCATTCATTAATTAAATGGAAAAATTGCAACATAAAACCTTTATATTAAAAAGACAACAACAATTAGGCACTTTCATATTTAACCATCAAATTTTCATTTTACGCGATTAAGCCATTTTATTTAATCGGACACTCAAACAACGAAATTAAAACACGGAAATTTCACACAAGCAAATTTACACATAAATAACACTGAAAATAATTTTAAAATATTTTTTAGACTCGGATTCGTGGTCCTCAAACCACTATTCTGAATAGGGTATAAATCGGGCTGTTACAGATGTGAGTCGTATCTCGCGTTTGTATTGAATGCTCAAGAGTCTAAGGTGAAGATTGAATCAGTGCCGGTGTTATGTGAGTATTCAGATGTATTCCTGAAAGAATTACGGATTACCTCCAGTTAGAGAGGTCGAGTTTGGGATTGAGTTAGTTCTAGGAACGACACCTATTTCAATTGCTCCGTATAGGATGACACCATTAGAGTTGAAAGAACTAAAGGTTCAGTTGCAAGAATTGATGGATAAAGGTTTTTTGAGACCAAGCTACTCACCGTGGGTGCTCTGATATTGTTTGTGAAGAAGAAAGATGAGTCGATGAGATTGTGCAAAGATTACAGACAACTCAACAAGGTGATGGTGAAAAATAGGTATCCTTTACCAAGGATAGATGACCTATTTGACCAACTGAAAGGAGCTACAGTATTCTCTAAGATAGATTTAAGGTCTGGTTATTACCAGTTGAGAGTGAAGGAGCAAGATGTGTTGAAAATTGCATTTCAGATGAGGTATGGCCATTATGAGTTTCTGGTCATGCCGTTTGGTTTAACAAATGCTCTTGTGATTTTCATGGATTTGATGAATCATGTATTCCAACCGTATTTGGATAAGTTTGTGGTTGTCTTCATTGACCACATATTGATCTATTCTCGAAATGAGAGTACTCATGCTAAACATTTGAAAATCGTCTTACATACTTTAAGAGATAAACAGTTGTATGCTAAATTTAGTAAGAGTGAGTTTTGGCTCCGAGAGGTCGAATTCTTAGGACACATTGTGTCGGGAGATGGTATTAGAGTTGACCCGAGTAAGATAGCTATTATGGATTGGAAATCGTCGAGGAACATGTCGAAAGTCAGAAACCTTTTGGGACTAGCAGGGTACTACAGACGTTTCGTAAAGGGGTTTTCCATAATTGCTACCTTGATGATGAAACTGCTGCATAAGGATATTAAGTTGGATTGGACTGAGTTATGTCAACGGAGTTTTGTGAGATTGAAAACATTGTTGACTAAGGCGCCAGTTTTGGTTTAACCAGAATTGAAGAAAGAGTTCGTGGTTTATAGTGACGTGTCCTTAAATGGTCTTGGTTGTGTATTGATGTAAGAGGGTAAGGTAGTCACTTACGCCTCAAGGCAGCTAAAGCCGCATGAAAAGAATTATCCGACTCATGATTTGGAGTTGGCTGCGATTGTTTTCGCATTAAAGATTTGGCGACATTACTTATATGGTGAGAAGTGTCGAATCTTTACGGATCACAAGAGTTTGAAGTATTTGATGGATCAAAAGGATTTGAATTTGTGACAACGACGATGGCTTGAGTTATTGAAGGACTATGAGTAGGTCATTGATTACCATCCGGAAAAGTGAATGTGGTTACGGATGCCTTGAGTAGGAAATCCCTGTATGCTTTGAGAGCCATGAACAGGAGTTTGGCATTGTCTGATGATGGGACTATATTGGCCGAGTTGAGAGCTAGGCCACTATTTGTTCAACAGATAAGTGAGGCTCAAAGAAATGATAGTGAGATGCAAGCTAAGAGAGCTAAGTGTGAATTGGAAAGTGATTCTGATTTTCGAGTGGGTTCGGATGAGTGTTTGATGTATCATGATAGAATCTGTGTACCCAGAGATGATGAGTTGATTGAAAAATTTTTGCATGAGGTGCATAGTAGTTATTTGTCAGTACACCGGGCAGTACGAAAATGTACAACGATCTAAGAAAATTTTATTGGTGGCGAGAATGAAAAGAAACATCTTTGAGTTTGTTACAAAATGTCTAGTTTGTCAGCAAGTGAAAGCTGAGCATCAAGTGCCTTCGGATTGCTTCAGCCAGTGATGCTACCCGAATGGAAGTGGGATCGGATTACCATGAATTTTGTGACGGGGTTACCTATGACGCCAAAAAAAAAAATGCTGTGTGGGTTATTGTTGATAGACTAACGAAATCGGCTCACTTTATTCCTGTACGTGTTGATTATTCACTGGATAAATTAGCCGAGTTGTATATTACGGAGGTAGTGAGATTACATGGAGTACCTATATTTATAATATCGGATAGAGATCTGAGGTTTACTTCGAGATTCTGGAAGAAGTTGCAAAAAGCCATGGGTACAAGGTTAAATTTTAGTACCGCATTCCATCTCCTAACCGATGGCCAATCTGAAAGAGTGATTCAAGTTCTCGAAGACATGCTCCAATGCTGTGTGTTAGAATTCGAAGGTAGTTGGGAGAGATATCTACCTTTGGTCGAATTTGCTTACAACAACAGTCATCATTCGAGTATACGGATGGCACCGTATGAAGCTATGTATGGTTGTAAGTGTCAGACTCCTTTGTATTGGACAAAACTTAGTGAGAAGCAAATTCATGGGAACGATCTAGTAAAAGATACCGAGGAGAAAGTGAAAGTAATCCGTAATAGTCTAAAAGCTTCTTCGGACTGACAAAAGTCGTATGCAGATTTGAAAAGAAAGGAAATTGAGTTTAAAGTGGGCGACAAGGTGTTTTTGAAAGTCTCTCCATGGAAAAAATCTTGAGATTTGGACAAAAAGGGAAATTAAGTCCGCGATTCATAGGGCCGTATGAGATTACTGGCAGAATTAGACCAGTGGCTTACTGTTTGGCCTTGCTGGTGGAATTAGAAAAGATTCATAATGTGTTCCATGTGTCGATGTTGCGACGATATCGCTCCGATCCTTCACATGTGATTCCTTCAATGAAAATTGAGATACGATCGAATATGTCTTATGAGGAAGAGCCGATTAAAGTCTTGGCTTGAGAAGAGAAACAATTGAGGAATAAGAGCATAGCCCTAGTGAAAGTGTTATGGCAAAAACTTGATCGGAAGAAGCTACGTGAGAACTGGAAGAAACCATGAGAGAGCAACATCCTAAGCTTTTTACTGGTAAGATTTTTGGCGACGAAAATCTATAAAAGGGAGAGTTATAACATCCCGATTTAGGGCCTAGTCAGAATAGTGGTGCGAGACCACAAATCTAAGGTACAAGTATGAGTTTTGAGGTTTATACTATATTTGCATGTTAATGTGAAAGTTTCATGAAGCAATTTTGTTAAATTGTGGTTGAATTGTCCAAAAGGACTAAATTGCAAAACTTGCAAAATGTGAGATTCTAGAAGCTAATTGTATGAAATAGCTTTGGATTATCAATTAGAGGTCCTTAAATAAAAATTTTCCCAAATTCTAATTTTTGGACAAGATTGGTGTAACATCCCGAAATTGGGCCTAGAAGAATTAGGCCCATGGGGCCTTGGGCACGGGAGCGTTTAAAATTTTTGGGAATAAGAGAACGGCTTTAATGCAAGTTGGATCTAGTAGGTGAGTGATTTTGAAAGGTTAGGGGCTTCTATGAAGTCCCGGGTTCAAGTTAGGCCTTAGGAAAAATTTTGGTTTTGGGTGAATAAAACCCTAGGAGTTAGTAGTAGGCTTTAAGAATAAAATGTGGAGAAAATGACACAAGTGGAGTGTATGGTGTAGTGGCAAAGTGATGCCACATAAGAGGCAAGGGGGTGATGCCAAAAAGAAAGGAAGGAGGTCCAAGGTTCAAGTCTTGGCTCTTGCATTTTGGTTTTCTTTTTAAATGGACTCTAGAATTTTGCCATAGGGTTATATTTAGTTGCGCATGGTTTTAGTCACAAGAGGAGCTGGTGGCTTAGTGGCAAGTGGCGTGAATTGGCTGATGGAAGAGCTTGAGTTCGAATCTCATGACAAGCAAGAGAGTATTTATTTTGTGGATTGGACGAGAAGAGTTTGAGTCGGATTTAAACTCTGCTAACGGAGGGATCCCACATCGGAAAGATACAAAGAAGGAAGGTGAGAAGCTAGCTATATATAGAGCATTCTATGAGGAGAGTTAATATACCTTGGTGGGTGTTTGGGTGCAGACCTAGAGGATAATCGCCAATAGTAACGAAGGAAGGGCTACTATAACGTGAGGTGCACGGTAAGGTTACGGTGAGGTTTCAGTTTTGATAAGTGTATATTAAGTTATGATCAATCATTAGGAGATGTCGATTGTAGGTTCGTGACTAAGGGGTTTGTAGCGCGCGTGGTTACCAGGTGTGTACAAACACTACACACACAAAATCGGTAAAGCCGAAAGTGGCTAAATGGGCCCGGTGGGCCTTGAGGCTAAGTTTGATGAAATGGTTTGGTTGGTTATACGAATTGAATTAGTCATGCATGATACATGAATTGAATTTGTTTTGGGCCTAGTAGGCCATATGATGAGATTTGGGCCTAATGGGCCGTGAGGGAGTGATTTGGGCTTATGGGGACGTAGGCATGTATCTTAGGGTTTATGGACCTTAGGTCTAGTTTGAACAACTCGTAAATTCCATATGACTTAATTCTAGTTAAACATGTCTGTGAACAAGTTGCAGGGTTGGAGTGTGGCAACAAGCATATGCATGTCTAGGATTGGATCTAGGGAGAGCTTGGTACTTAAGCGGCCCTAGTGGCCCACCTCCTCTTTTCTGGAATCCTACTTGGTGCGTAGTGTCTGTTCACTTTAGTCGCGAAGACTTGTTGATGGGCCAAAGTTCACAGCTAAAACCCGAAAGGGATCGAAATACCCCCGATTTGTGAAATTACCAAAATACCCCAATTTGTAAAATTACCAAAGTACCCCCGATTTGCAAAATTACCAAAATACCCCCAGTTTATGAAATTACCAAAGTACCCCGATTTGTGAAATTATCGAAATACCCTAATTTGTAAAATTACCAAAATACCCCGATTTTACGAAATTATCGGAATACCCTTGGTTTGTAAAATTACCAAAATACCCCTAGTTTGTAATATTACCAAAATACCCTTGGTTTGTAAAATTACTAATATACCCCTAGTTTGCAAAATTACCAAAATACCCCTAGTTTGTAAAATTACCGAAATACCCCTAAATTACAAAATTAACGAAATACCCCCGAATTACAAAATTACCAAAATACCCTTAGTGTGTAATTACTGTTTTACCCCTAAGCGACAAATGACCGTTGTACCCTCGTGGTAGTACTAATGTTGTTTGTGTTAATTGTATGATTGATTATGTTCTAGATGCACTGCATACATGGATTAGTTATGAGTAGAATTACCGAATTACCCTTGGTAGGTAAATTAATGAAATACCCTCAGTAGGTAAAATTACCGTTATACCCTTTGGGGTTGATTAGCATGATTGTGTGTAACATTCTCACACCATTTGGATTGCCTGTTAGTATATGCTTATAAATCTGTTATATTCTATTAAATGCTGAAATACCGGCATGGCTGTTAAAAACTCGAGGAGGGTAAAGGCGAATCACCAGGTTAGTGATCTCTATCATTCTAAAGTGAATGGTTCTGTTGATTTGATATGATAAACATGTATGCCGATTTCTGTGATTGCACGGGGTTGGGTGATTGATGAAAGGGGAAGTGTTCTGTTGTAGTGGCTTTTGCCATGATCATTGTAGTGGCTTTTGCCATGATGCATTGTAGTGGCTCGCCACGATCTGCTCGTGACTATGTCACGATTCTACGATGAATGACTAATGTTGACCGCCATCGATGGTGTGTAGCGGATGGAGGGTTGATTATAGAAATCCCGGTGTGATTGGTTGGTACGGTGGTGTGTAGAGGATGGAAAATCTAGGTTGGGGCTGGGTTTGCATTGCATTGCATACATTATCTGCTGTGACATATGATGTGGGTTAAGGCTCAACCGAGGCTATTTTGGGCTAAGGCCCAATTGCCACTGTTATTGTTATGGGCTTCGGCCTGGATTATTGTGAAGCATGTTCTTACCGATGAGGGTTGTACACACTGAGTTTTCGTAAACTCACACCCTTTAATTTTAATGTTTCAGGTAATCCTGAATAGGCGGCTCGACGTGGGAGAGGACTCGGAGATGGCCACACTACAAGAGGCTTGAATTTTCATTTATTTGTTTCAAAATACATGTTTTTATTTACTTAATTTTCGATGGATGTAATAAGGCCTTGCACTGCTTTTGACTTCAGATTTATTTTGGGTTTTGAGATTAATTATTTATTTAATTATTAAACCTAAGTAAGCTCTTATGTTCAAACTTGGTTTCTGAAATACTTAAAATAATAAAATGGGTTTTTATCTTTAATTAATAAGACTAATAGATTTTGGGCTTTTGGGCCTTGAATTTCTTAATTAGCAAAACCATTTTGAATTGTGCCTTTAATGTGACATTCCGGATTCGGGCCTAACTTTTAGGCGGGTTTGGGGTGTTACAATTGGGCATGAATGGGTTAAAATTTGAAAGTTTGACAAAAGGGCATTTTGGTCATTTGTCAATTAAGTGATTAAAAAGGGAAAAGGTGATAAAATTTCATTCATCTTCTTCTCCAAGCTGTTAAAAATTTCAAGAATCCATTGTTAGGGTTCTTCAATTTTTCAAGCTTGCTAGTAAGTGCATCCTAGCCCCATTTTCGATATTTTTCGTATTTTTGAAGTACTTGTAGCATGAGTAAGCTATTTTTAGCTATATGTTGAGCTAAGATGGATGTTCAAAAATGTACCCATGTATGAAATGCATGTATTTTGATGTTTTATGGAAGAATATGAAAGCTTGATGTAGTAGAAACATCTTTTGCTAAGTGAATTCTATGAAAAATGCATGTAGGGACTAGTTTGTGAAAGTCTTTGAGTTTGGTCATTCATGTGTGATTTAGTGAGAATTGATAATTGCTTTAGTTGAGTAAATGATTCGGCTAAGCATGAAAGGCTAGAAAGTTGAATGAAAATCACTTTACGAGCCTTGGGGTAAAAGTGTAAATATGAGAAAGATTAGGGGCAAAATGGGGAATTTTGCAAAAGTATGAGATAAAGGTCAATTTAGTCAATGTGTGTATTGAATGAGTTGATTTATCATTATAAATCAAGAAAGACGAAGCCCGAATCGAAACTAAGGTAAGAGCAAAATAGTGGACTAAATTGCACATCTTCATACTTTTTGAGTATCGAGGTAAGTTTATGTATAAACGATGCATATATGTATTTATATTCTTAATGCTAGTTAGTATGTAGCATGATTGAGAACCTATGTGGTTCTAGTGGAGTGAACGAGATAGTAGTTGTGAATGGATGAATGGATTACAAGTAAATATGTGAATGCGTAGTGATAATGCTTGATGATGGGCTAAGTGCGATACCACCTTAATACTTAACAACGATGGGCTGTGTGCGATACCATAGTAAAGTATATTATTTAGTGGGCTATGTGAAACCACTATGAACACCTTTTTTGGTAGGCTAAGTGTGATACTACCCTATAAATTGATTGTGGTGGGCTAAGTGCTAAACCACCGAGAAATTAGTTGTGTGGATGTATTATTAAGAAATAATGATGTGTTGTATATTGAGTAATTGTGATATTGAGTGCAGGGGTGCATGTCAATTTTTATGAGTATGTGACTCATGATGTGTTGGAAATGTGGTAAGGGATAGAAAGAGTAAGCATAATTGTGGATGTGAATTTATTTCATAGTATAATGTTAATTGTTGTTTAGCTTATACTAGAATGCCTAAATTGTTTATGTGTAAACTTACTAAGCTCAAAGCTTACTCCCTTTATTTTCCCTGTCTTATAGAGAAAGAGGGTTGAATCGAGATACGTGGATTAATCGGAGATCGCCCACACTATCAACATACCCTAGTACAATAGACTTAATGTTTTGTATATGTCATGTATAGAGGCTAGACAAGTTAGTGAATTTTGTTGTAAATGGCTAAGAGGTGTTAGCCTATAGATGGATAATCTATTTTGTATAATGCGATAGTTGTTGGCTACTTTACTATATGAAAAGATGTAGATATCCATGTGAGTTTATGTTTCAAAATGAGTTGATTATGGATGTGTTGGATAAGTATATGTTGTATATGCATAAGGGCTGAAAAGAGATTGGCAAATAGCCTTATTCTTGTCCATGTGGATAGGCACACGGGCATGTGTCTAGTCCATATGTGACATACGTCCAGCCCACGGGCGTGTTCATTGGTCATGTCTCTTTGATAGAATTGAGCAGTGTAGGCCACGGGCTAGCCACACAGTGTGTGCCTAGACTCAAGGCCGTGTGAAGTAGTCAGTGTTCACCACGGGTGGTGGGCACGGGCGTATGCTCTAGCCGTGGAACTTTAGCAGTATGGTTGAGTTTTTTGCATGGTTGGTGGACATGGGTGGGTGTGTCTACACACGGTGTGCCATCTAACACGGGCGTGTAGTCCTGTCTAGATAAAGAAAATTTTAAGATCGTAGAGTTTTCGAATTTGTCTCGAGAGCCTCGTGTGTATAAGTGAGGCCTCGTAAGTCATGAACGATGTTGTTATGGTGACTAAAGGAGAGTAGTCATGTTGAGCCTAAGTGGCGATCAAGTGGTTTTAATTCGGTAATGCCTCGGACCCGGTTCCGGCGGAAAATACAGGTAAGGGGTGTTACAATATACATTTTGTAATAGGCCCAATTTGCCCGGGCCCAAAACCAACAAAACTAAATAAATAAACCCAAATTAAATAAAAATAAAAGAGTCCAAGTCCAATTATTACAAACCCAAAATAAAAACCCTAAGCCCAATCAAAAGGCCCGCAACCTAATCTAATTTAGAAACCCAAGGGTTTCCAGCTCCCATGTGCGCCGCTCCTCCTCCGGCGCAGCACCCGCGCCTCGTCCTGAGGCTAACCCCTCTGCTCATCCTTGCACTAGAATATCTTTCCAACTCCACTGACCTCCTCGACATCTGCAAAAGAAGAAAGAAACAAAGACAACAAAGCACGAAATAGAGCAGAAACAGTAGAAACCAAACAGTGACAAAAAGTTTTTGTAATCGGCTATAAAGCCATAAAAAAAAGATTGTAAGATACACACAGAAGATTAATAAAAAAAAACTCAAAGCAAAAGGTGATATTTTGTTTTTTCTTGCTTCATTTTGAAATAAAAATAATAATAATAAATGGTGTTTTTTTATTTTTTGAAACCCTAAAAAAAGAAGAAAATACTTACTCGAGAACTGTCGTCATCGCCGTCGTCGTAGCCCCTTTCCCTCCGACTTGCGAAGCCTAGGAACCCATCAGGGTTTCGTTGAAGGCTTCGTTGGAAAAAGGTGAAACCTTTCGTTTCTTTGCCCACGATCGAGCATCGGTTAGATTTTGGGGATTTAAACTCAGATCTGGGTTCTTTTCGAAAAAGGGGTTAAAAAGGGCTTATGAGTTTTTTGGCTGCTGTGGACGGCGGAGCCATCGTCAGCGACCGATGACTGTCACGACAGAGACTCGCCAGGGCCTAGCCGGACATGGGGAGGGTTGAGAGAAAAAATAAAGGGTTTCATTTTTTAAAAACTCAAGCAGAAATGAAAATTTTAAAAAAAATTTGGTTTATATAAGCAAGACTAAATGACGTTGTTTAGGCCGATGTTCATAGGTCCCAAAACGGCGTTGTTTGGCATATGACCCGAACCAAACCCACACGGAGAGGATCCGTGAGTTTTCAAGCAAAATGGGCTATTTGTTGCTTTAATCCTTCCATTTTTTTATATTTTTCAATCTAGCCCTATCTATGTTTTATGTATTTATAATTTTTCCACATAAGTTTGTTCTCGTTTCATTTATGTCCTTTATGAAAAGGCGCACTTTGAGGACTGGGAATAATTTCCCATCTAACCCTCGTCCCTTTATGCACATTACATTTGGACCCTAATTCCTTTTCTTCTTTTTTTTTAATCTGGCCGTTTAATTTTATTTTAGTTTCGATTCAATCCTTATTTATTTATTTGTCTATTATAATTTAGACATGCGATTTTGTTTTAATTCCGATTTAACCCTTATTTATTTTCAACTCTTTATAGATTTTATTATTTATTCATTTATCTATTTATTTATTTTATATCCTTTTCATACATTTAAAGATTATAGTGTTTATATTTTCTTTATTTATGCGTTTCTTGCCATTATTATGTTTATCTTATCATTCTTATTATTTTTATTTATTTATTTATCCATCTATTTATTTACTTACTTGTTTTTTTAAAATAAGGTTGTTATATTTTTATTTGTACATTTTCATTCATTCATTATTGTCGAAACTATTTTTTTGTTTTTAAAAAAAATGGGGATCGATTGAAAAATGAAAATGGAGTCGCCATCGACCCCTTTTTAAGGTGTGATCGGATCACCTTGGAATTGATCATTTTAATAAAACTTTGATTTATTAAAACATATTTTGGTCTACAAAAACTCGAGAAAACGAGTTTGGGAGTCGATTACGTACGAGGAAGGGTTAGCACCCTCGTAGCACCCAAAATTGGTACCTAATTGATTATTTAATGTCTTAATGCCAAAAATTTGAAAAGATTCTAGATTACGATCCGTTTGCTTAAAAGAACACTTGAACAAATCAAAATGAATACCGAGACCCGCTTATCTGAAAGAAATAAAAATGTCGCACCCAGTAAGTTAGGATACTACATTTCATATTCTCGAAATTGAGCTTGTCTTTTGAATTTTTTTAAAAAAAAAACTTATGCACTTAAATTCAAAAGGATATTCAAATATTTGGGTCAAATGAAAAATCGAAACCCAGTAAGTTAGGGCTCAATTTTTCAAAATTCCAAACATAGAATATTACCTTTATTTTTTTTGAAATTCTTATCTCGAGATGACGAAACGTCACATCAAGTAAGTTAGGATGAAACATCTCAAATTCTCGAGAATAAGATTTTATTAAAAATTTATGTGTTTTGATTTAAAAGAGAAAAGGGGACTCGATTGCTAGGATTTAACGAGAAAAATCGGAACCCAGTGAGTTAGGGCACGATTTTCTCGAAACCTCCAAACACGAGTATCGCCTTATTTTAAAGATTCTTAACAACGATTTCAAAACTTAAATGACATTAAAACACGATTTTTTAATGAAATACAATGGAATAATAATATACAAAGCAAGATATTAATCCATACATCAAACGTTACCCTAATGCATCACTATAACGAACCAATAATTAAGAAATACAAATCACATAATAACGATAATTATAATATACAATTTCTCTATTAATTATTTAAGACAATGGAGTAATATAATATACAAAAAATATAAAACGAAAGGTAATTAAAACCAATACTACATAAAATTATTTTAAGAGAAAATATATATGTGTAAAATAATTAAAAATAATTAATTTAGAAACAACCTAATCAAACATATAAAAATTTAAAATTTCTTAATATAAAAAGGTTTGAAAAGAATAATATACATAAGATTTTTTAAAAAAATTTAAAGAATAGAAGAAATAAAATAGTAAAGTAAGAAATATATAAAAGATTTAAAATAGAATAAAATAAAATAAAATAAACCTTTTTTGAAAAGTAAATTAAAGCTGGTAAGGGACAAGATTGAAACTAAAATAAAATTCAAGTATTAAAACGAAAATAATAACAACAGGCTATTAAGGACCAAATTAGCATGCGCACGATCAAACGAGGATTCATTGAGGAATTATCCCAAACACTCAAAACGGTGCCGTTCAAATACTGGTCATCTAACTACTTGAGGACCAAATTAAAATAACAACAAAATAGACAGGGCTAAATTAAAAATAAGTACTGGACTCCATTGTGACCTACCGCAAATGCGGAGGGACTTGGTGCGCAAATAAGCCAATAACCAAAAACAAGCGGATCCTCTCCGGGTCGAGTCACTCGTGCGGGTATGGCCCTTAAACGACGCCGTTTTGGTCATTAACAGACCATACCAAAACGACGTCGCACCGAGGGGCTTTAAATACTAAAAAACCTTGCAAAAAAATACTTTTAAACTTTTTTAAAAAAAAACCAAAGAGGTGCTCTGAATGGCTCTCGAGCACTGGTCGGACTTGGCCTGACTTTGTCATCGAGCCACCAAGTCTCTCCGCCTCTGCCATCGCATACGGTGGTCGGAGAGACCAAAGAAGGCTACCTTAGCCTTTTAAAGCCCTTTAAACCCAAACCCAAACTCAAAATGCCTGAAAACCCCTCCGAAATCAAAAATAAAAACAAAAAAAAGCTCCGGATTCGGGACTCCGATCGTTGCAAAAAGGTAAAATACTTTAATACTTATTCTGTTTCTATATGTATGCGTGACATGCGAAGCAAGAGTGGACTAAAATTCAAAAATACCTCTTCTTTTCTATATTTGTATTCGAAATTGTAAGTGATTTATAATGTTTTTTGGATTTCTTTTTATGGTCGAAAAGAAAAATAAAAACCCCAAAATACAATGCTTTTTTATATTTTGTATTTGTTGTCGTTTCTCTGGTATTGGTGGCCTTGCTTGCAGGTATGAAAGGCGCGGACGTGGCATACGAAGGCCCACTGGATGTATGGAGGCTGTGGCGTGCGTGGTGGCGCGCGTGGAGGCGTGCATGGTGGCACGCGGCGTTGTTAGGGTTAGGGGCTAGGGTTTTTGAAGTTTCAATCTATTTTGGGCCATTAGGGCTGGTTTCAGAATTGGGTTTATTTGGGTCCTAATTTGGGCCATTTGGACTTTAATTTGTATTTGTGAAATTTTGTAATGGACTGGACGTCATTAATTTTGAAATTTTATATTTTATTCATTTTTTATTTTAATTTTTATTGGTTAATTGGGCCCCGAGCATAAATGGGCTATTACAGCTGCCCCTCTTTTTTCGTTGTCGTGTAACAAGAATGGAGCAAAAACTTCAAAAAGGACCATTTTTTCCCGGTCTTTGACTTCTTTCAGTGCTTTTCTTCTTCGAGTAGCTTCGTTTCATCCCACTACATCTTCAGGGGTATAAGAACTGGCGCTTTGATCCAATTCAAGGAGATTAGACTTGTAGCTTCAATCGCCCGCCACAACTTCGAGGAGATGAGACTTTTATGGTATGATTTCGACTTTTGATTGGTATAAAGAAATCGGCTAATGATGGTATCTTGAGGAGTTTATGGATTCGATTTTAATGGAGAACACAAAATCTATGAAGAATTGACTAGGCTTACTTTAGTTTTCGGCTTTGGCTAACAAAAAGAAGAAGAAGAGATGCTCTAGGAAATTCTAGAGAGAAGAGTTGAAAGAAGATATGATGAATGGCTCTCTTTTCCTCTAGTAGCCTAAATTACTAACTTAAAATCCTTTACTTGGCCATCACTCCTATTTTGATAACTTTATCACTTTAATTATCACCCATTCAATTTAGTAAAACTTAATCCAATATTTATCTCTTATCTCTTAATAAAAATAAGAATAATAATAGTCCATCATTATCTATCTATTTAGCCGAATTTTAAAGAGAATTAAACTCTTCCCCAAGTGCCTTGGTACCGTCCAACTCCCTTGCTCCTTGCAGCAAAATAAAACTCTTTTATTTGCTTCCCACATAACTCGAACCTAGGCTCCTTCCCCCTTGATTGTGGCGTCACTTACTGGGCCTTAAGTGATGCCTCCAAGCCACTTAAACAAGCCTATGTTTGTGCCAAATTTCTTCTATTAATTTTCTTAAGGCCACCTTGCCTTAGTTTCCTCTTTTAAACTTAACATTTCTAAAATATTTCCTTACATTTCCAAGTTTCCAAAAATGTTCACTTTCCTTTTTTAAACTTAACATTTCCAAGTTTCCAAAAATGTTCACTTTCCTCTTTTAAACTTAACATTTCCAAGTTTCCAAAATGTTCACCATACATTCATAATACATAAGACATGCCATTTCAGTATAATTAAATCAAAATGCATAGGCCCATTTTCGGGATGTTATAGTTCTACCCCTTAAAATAATTTCGTCCTCGAAATTACTTACTAACGAACAATCATACAATCTAACTCACCACACTACGCTATTCTTTGCACTCGATCTTAATAAAACTAACACATTTCCTATGCACAATTCCAAAGTTCACATCCAAGGTTTCATACCATTCACTAGCAATACAAGAACGAACTAGCTCTATAATAAACAAGGCAATAAAGGCATTAGAAAATAAGAAACTTACTGTTGTCACATCGACACATCACTCTCCTCATGACGGTATTGCATAAACCAACCTTGGTCGCCTTGCATCCGAACCTTCACACCTCGCTTGGTGCTCCACGACCACTACCAAACCATTTCCTCCATGGTTCGGACCACGACCCACCGAGGTCTTTGTCCACCTCTACCGGCTGATTAACATTACGAGCTCTTGGTTGATTCCCATCTGGTCTCATCGGACAATCCTTAATCATATGGTCCTTTGACCCACACTTAAAGCATCCTCCCGTCTTTTTCTAACATTCACCTAAGTGCTTCTTCCCACATTGATCACAAGTAAGATCGCCTCCAAGAGGCGACTTAGCGACCTCATGACCCTTCAACTCTAGGCCTCTTTTGCTCATTCCTGGATGGCCTTGACGATTCAAATTCTCTCTTCTGCCTATTTCGATCGGAGTTCTCCCTCACGGACTCCTTAATTCCTTCTGCTATCTTAGCTTTCTCTACTAAAGCAGAAAACTCTCGCTCTTGATGTGGAGTGACTAACAACCTCAGGTCATCCCTTAATCCGTCCTCAAATCGGACACACCGCTCATGTTCCGTAGCTACTACTCCTCGAGCATACCGGCTCAACCTTAGAAATTCAGCTTTGTACTCTGCTATAGACTTATTCCCTTGAACCAGCCCCAAAAAGGCTTTCCTCTGCTCATCGGTGTAACGTGTGCTGACATACTTCTTCTGATATGCCGCCTTAACATATTCCCAGGTCAGATCCGCAGCTGTGGCACTATCCCGAACTGTTAACCACCATTGATACGCTTCATCGCGTAGCAGTGCCACCATTCCTTTCAACTTCTCCTCAGGGGTCAGATCGAGCTCATCCATAATGCGCTCGGTTACTTCCAACCAATATTCACCAGATCTGGGTGCCACACGGATACTTCACGAAACACCTCACTCGTTGGCTCGAGTCGCTCGGTCTGATTTTGAGCTCCCATATTTTACGCTGCTCCACCACCATTTCGAACTTCGCGAAGACACTGCGATATGAATCATCCCCGTCCGAGCTTGCGCTCGACATCAACGGTGGGGTGGTGGTGGCGATGGTAACTCATTGTCGGACCCTTGACCCGATTTAACGGGTTCGACGATCATTCTTCCTCTACCGCGTCCATGACGACCGCGTCCTCTAGAACTCATATCTAACGATGCGCTTTAAATTAGCCTTTATTCCACTGATTAACCGCGAAGAAGTTTTATGAAAAGAATTTTAGGAGTGGTTCTTTCGTATTCATACATGCACACAGTCTTTACATTCATACATCCATCAATCAATTATGAACTCTCGTTCATTCAGAGAAATGTTGTAGTTTTCATTCTTGTTGTTTTTCCACTACCCAGGGGTATTCTAGTAATTTGTCCTACAGGGGTATTTTTCGTAAGTTGTCAAAATAAGGTTCCTTGGTGTTTTTGTCAATAAGGGTATTCTGGAAATTTTGCATTCCCGGGGGGTATTTTGGTAATTAACCCGGGTAAATTTGTAAATCTTGATAAATTAAGGGTACTTTGGAATTTACAAAACTTGAGGGTTGTTTTTGAGAATTTGTCTTCCAAATTAGTGTTGTTGCAAAAATTATTTGAAGATCGGGGGTCATTCTGGTAATTTTGTAACTCGGGGGTATTTCGGTAATTTGCAGGGTAGGGGTAATTTCGCAAAGTTTTTTTTCTTCCCATAATCAAGGTATTTTGATATTTTGTAAATTTAGGGTTCCTTAAAGCAAAGTAATGAAATTTTGATAAGAACTGTTGTTATTTTGAAAATTTCACAAACCAAGGGCATTTTTGTAATTTTACCACTAGGGGTATTTTTGTAATTTTATAAATCAGAAATATTTTGCAAATTTTCCAAAATAAGTTGTTGCTACTATTCAAGGGATAATTTGGTGATTATAAAACTAGGGTTTTCATAAAAAAAATTATGGCTAGTCCCTTTCGGGTTTTAGTTAGGGGTTTAGCCCGTGTTTAAGTCCTCTTGGTTAGGGTGAACCGAGGCTACGCACCAGGTAGGATTCGAGTGAAGAGGAGGTGAGTCATGCGGACTGCTTAAATACCAAGCTCCCACTGAAACCAATCCTAGACATGCGCACAATGGTTGCCACACCCTAACTTGGCGACTTAACCACAGGTTTGTTCAATTAGGCATTTAAGTCTTATGTAATTGTTGGGGTAACTAGCCCTAGGGTTCAAGTACTAAATCTCTATTCTACGTTCCATTTTTACCCTTCTACAAATCATAATATAAATCACACAAGAGATCAGAGTACTTACCTGGTGGACTTCGGGTCGGAGACTTAGTGGGCCATGCTAGAAAAACCTGCTTAATTCACAAAAATTCTTTTTGGGCTTAACTTTGAAAACATTTTGGGCCTTAAACCCAAGGCCGAGAGTTTAAAACTGGGCTCTGATACCAAATTGAAACACCCCAAACCCGGCCCACGAGTTTTGACCTGACTGGTATGTTCCCCGGTGTAAACCGTTTCAAATTCTTTTGTTACATAGGAAAAACTTGTGTGTTTTGAAAGAAAGATTTTTTTGGGTTGGGCTTGAGTTGAAAACAAGTTTATTTCATTATTAAATCCTTTACTTTAAGTGACAAAACGTTTAGGCTTTGTTTTAAAATAAATTTACTTAATCTTTTAATAAATATAAATTTGTAAGCTTAACAAATAAAAGCAAAGTAAAGTAGTTCTACTATGGCCTTATTACATCAAATAAATCCCAAAAAAATAAATTCAGAGTACTTAATAAAATAAAAATCCAATTTAAATAAATTCCTTGCTGTGCATGGCCACCTTTAAGCTCCTGCCGACCCGATCCATTACTTATCGTTACCTGAAAAATAATCCCACAAGGGGTGAGTCAAACAGACTCAATGTGTAACCAACACTAAAATTTAACAATTTAAGCATATGTTCACATATTACATGCATATTCATATAACGAGATAGAAAATAATGATGCAACCCGACCCAAACCTATATGCCATCTGCTACACATCACCGTACCATCACACGCACACCGTGGGGACTACTAAGTCAACCCTCCATCCGCTACACACCATCGAAGGCAGTCGCTGCAGTCAACGTGCTCATCGCCCTTATAAAATTCGTGGTCTTAGGTCACCACATTTAGATATCGTGGTCTTAGGTCACCACATTCAGATATCGTGGTCTTAGGTCACCACATTCAGTTATCGTGGTCTTAGGTCACCACATTCACTTCCCCTCTTCATTTAACCCATATGCCCCATATCATACATATCATGCATTAACATGCCAAATTCTTATTTCACATTCTTATAATGTCATATGTGTGTCGTAACAGATATTTAACATAATCCTAGTAGGAGTAAGAAACGTACCTGAGTACTTTGTACCATAGCATGGTACCTTAGCCATATTCACATTCTTATACACATACTTATATTAAACATTTCCATAAAATTTATTAAGAAATAGTGTGGGGTACACACCTGATTCGCTTAACAAATTCGCTGAAATCCCGAAAAGCTTGATCTAATGCCTTAGATCTTAAATCTCTACATTTAACCAATCATTTAATACTTAGTAAAGAGCCATTCAGCCATAAATCCAAATCCTAGTAGGCTTAGTACACTTAAATCCTTACCTTGCTGCCGATTGATGTCTAATCAAATGCCAGAAACTTTGTACCCTTCTTTCTTGAAATCGGCAATCACTAGATGACTTGAATAGATTAGTTTCGGCTTTTAAATATTGATGAAACACATCTATTTACTCAACATGGCCTTGGCGAATGCTATAGATACTTACCTTGTGGATTTTAAATCCAAACTCACCGAATAAATAGGGAACACGCGCCTATGGTGTACCTTCGGAAAAGAATTTCTCCTTCCTTGTAGTCGACACTTAGTAAATCCGAAAGATCTCTTCAAAGTTTTGGCAACAAGATATTAATGGGGTTAGTCCTAGATTTCGGCAAATCTTAAAAGAAAAAGGATGAAACTGAATGAGATCTTACCCTTACTTTAGAGATCGGTAATCCTTGCTTGAACCTTTAGCAATATTCGGCTATGTAGGCTAGAAGGATCTTGATTTCAGCTTTTGATTGGTATAAAGAAATCGGCTAATGATGGTATCTGGAGGAGTTTATGGATTCGGGTTTAATGGAGATCACAAAAGCTATGAAGAATTCGGCTAGGCTTACTTTAGTTTTCGGCTTTGGCTAACAAAAAAAAAAAGAAGAATAGATGCTTTAGAAAATTCGGCAGAGAGAAGAGTTGAAAGAAGATATGATGAATGGCTCTCTTGTCCTCTAGTAGCCGAAATTACTAACTTAAAATCCTTTACTTGGCCATCACTCCTATTTTGATAACTTTATCACTTTAATTATCACCCATTCAATTTACTAAAACTTAATCCAATATTTATCTCTTTTCTCTTAATAAAAGTGGACTAAAAATTCAAAAAATACCTCCCTTTTCTATATTTGTATTCAAATCGTAAGTGATTTACAATTTTTTTCTGGATTTCTTTTTATGGTCAAAAAGAAAAAATAAAAACCCCCAAAATACAATGCTTTTTTTTTATTTTGTATTTGTTGTCGTTTCTCTGGTATTGGTGGCCTTGCTTGCAGGTACGAAAGGTGCGGACGTGGCGTATGAAGGCTCGCTGGATGTACGGAGGCTGTGGGGCCTTGCGTGGTGGAGCGCGTGGAGGTGTGCGTGGTGGCGCGCATGGAGGCGTGCATGGTGGCGTGCGGCGCTGTTAGGGTTAGGGGCTAGGGTTTTTAAAGTTTCAATCTATTTTGGGCCATTCGGCGTGGTTTCAGAATTGGGTTTATTTGGGTCCTAATTTGGGCCATTTGGACTTTAATTTGTATTTGTGAAATTTTGTAATGGACTGGACGTTATTAATTTTGAAATTTTATATTTTATTCATTTTTTATTTTATTTTTTATTGGGTAATTGGGCCCCGAGCATAAATGGGCTATTACATCTACCCCTCTTTTTTTGTTGTCGTGTAACGAGAATGGAGCAAAACTTCAAAAAGGACCATTTTTGCCCGGTCTTTGACTTCTTTCGGTGCTTTTCTTCTTCGAGTAGCTTTGTTTCATCCAACTGCATCTTCAAGGGTATAAGAACTGGCGCTTCGATCCAATTCAAGGAGATTAGACTTGTAGCTTCAATCTGCTCCGCCACAACTTCGAGGAGATGAGACTTTCTATGGTAAATTCAATCCGACCTACTACAATTTCAAAGGTATAGGATTCGTTATTTTAATCCACTCCACTTGCAACTTCAGGGAGATAGGATTAACTGTCTTCAGTCTGCTCTACTTCAACTTCAGAGAGATAAGACTTGTGACTTCAACCTGCTCCACTGCAACTACTACAACTTTAGAGGTATAAGATTCGTCGTTTTAATCCGCTCACTGCAACTTCAGGGAGATAGGATTAACTGTCTTTAGTCTACTCCACTGCAACTTCAAAGAGATAAGACTTGTTACTTCAATATACTCCACTACAACTTCAAGGAGATAAGGTTTGTTCTGATCTGCTTTACTGCAACTTCAGAGAGATAAGATCTGTAATTTATAGCTTCAATCTATTCCACTGCAACTTTAGGGAAATAAGATTTGCTATCTTCAATCTGCTCCACTGCAACTTTAGGGAGATAAGACTTGAGGATTTACCGATCTTGTTACACCGTCCTCGGGGAACATGACCTGTAGAATCGAGTTATGGATTTATGCTTATGCATAATGATTAGGATGCCATGATCGGAATGAATCAAATGCTCCTAGATGGATGACATTTGCATGAATGTTGAATGTCATGAGAATGATCCTTTGTAGAATGATTAGGATGCAATGATCAGATTGAATCGAATGTTCCTAACTAAATGTGTTTTGCATGAATGCAGAATTTCATGAGGATGATCCCTTTTTAAAGGTTTAGGGCTGTCATTGCTCATTGTTCTTCAAGGTTGCGTCGTTGACGTAGTATCCTGTCTTTTTGTTCAACCAACATTTTTGACAACAAATTTGAAGAAATGGTCACTGTTTAGAGTTTCCTTCTCAAATATTTCCAACACTTAGGCTTGATGAGTTCTAAATAAAAGTCCTATTTCAAGTTCTCGTATTATTTAGAAGTTTCCAGAGTAATATGCAAAACTCCTTTTGTGAAAGTATTACTAGTCCATTAATCATTACTTCAATACAAAATGCTTAAAAGTGATCATAATAATGGAATTTATCAGAAACAAAATCTAACAAGAATAGGTTAATTAAAGAAAGAAAACATTGCTAGAATACAAAATGATGAGGGGAAAAGATAGGTGCCCCGGACATCGTAGCTTGAGCTTCTCTGTACGGACTTTCTGAAGACCATTTTAAGCTCAATATGTGTTTAGGAGGTCAAGAGAACTCTATTGATGCCCCAAGATGTAACATCCCTCCTCCTTCTTAATTCAGGTATAGCAAGATCACCGCATGCCCCCTCTTTGATTGCAATTTGAATCGCCCTTTTCGGTTTTTGACTCAAAACCCCTTGGTCTCAAGGCGCCCTTTGCGGGTTTTCACCCTGGCCTCTCCGTTTTTTTTTTTTTTGAGAAGGTCTTAAAGTGCCCTTTGCGGGTTTTTACTTTGGCCTCTTTTCCTCTTCAAGTATAATACTTCTTGATTGAATCCGAATTTATAGGATTGGATAAGTTTTTCCCATCCATCTCGGCCAAGATCAGTACTCCTCCGGAGAAAGCCTTTTTCACCACATAAGGTCCTTCCCAATTTGGCATCCATTTCCCTCTGAAATCCCTTTGCATGGGGAGGATATTTTTCAAAACCAGGTCTCCCTCATGAAATTCTCTTGGGTGAACCTTTTTTTCATAAGCCCGCATCATTCTCTTTTGGTACATCTAACCATGATGGATAGCCCTTAGCCTTTTTTCCTCGATCAAGTTCAACTGCTCGTATCGAGACTGGATCCATTCGGATTCATCTAACTTTAGCTCTAACAAAACCCAAAAGGAAGGTATCTCTACTTCGATTGGTAGAACCGCCTCCATCCCATAGACCAACGAGAAAGGTGTTGTCCGAGTAGAAGTTCTAACATATGTCCGATAGGCATAAAGAGCAAAGGGCAACTTCTCATGCCAATCTCAATAAGTTTCTGTCATCTTTCCTACAATCTTCTTAATGTTTTTATTGGCTGCTTCTACTGCACCATTCATTTTTGGCCGATACGGTGACGAGTTGTGGTGTCTGATCTTGAACTAACTACAGACCTCCACTATCGTACTATTGTTCAGGTTGAGTGTATTGTCTGATATGATCTTCTCAGGCATCCCATGTCGACATATGATTTCTTTTTTTAAGAATCTGCTAACTGTCGATTTAGTGACGTTGGTGTATGAAGTAGCCTCTACCCACTTGGTGAAGTAACCAATGACCACAAAAATAAATCGATGCCCATTCAAGCTTTCGACGAAATTGGTCCAATGACATCCATGCCCTACATGGGGAAGGGCCATGGGGAAGTCATAACATGTAGGGGCGAAGGAGGTACATGAATTTTGTCCCCATAAATCTAGCATTTGTGATATCTCTTGGCATAGTTGATACAGTCTCCTTCCATGGTAGACCAATAGTATTTGGATCTCATAATTTGTCTGGCCATTGTAAAGCCGTTAGCGTGTGTCTGACAGATGCCTTCATGAACTTCTTCTAGAATTTTCTTAGCTTCAATAGCATCCACACATCTCAAAAGTACCCGATCCTTTCTTCTTTTGTATAGGATCTCCCCATCTAAGACATAATCACAGGCTAGCCTTCTCAATGTCCTTTTATCATTCTCAGTTGTCTGATCAGGATATTCACGATTTCTCACGTATCGCAATATATCGTGATACCAAGGGTGATTATCTCTTTCCTCTTCATCCACATTATAACAATGGGCTGGGGCCTCATAGATACTCATTTGAATAGGCTTCACATCCTCCTATCTGCCTACTTTGATCATGGAGGCCAAAGTGGCCAAAGCATCTGCCATCTAGTTTTTTTCTCGTGGGAGATAACTAAAAGTGATATCATCAAACTCCTCAATTAACCCCATAACTATCCTTCGATAATTGATCAATTTGAGGTCTCTTGTTTCCCATTCACCTTTTAGCTGGTAGATCACTAGTGCAGAATCTTCATACACTTCTAGCACTTTGATTTCACGCTCCATGGCTGCCTAGAGTCCCATGATACACGCGTCATATTCTGCCATATTATTTGTACAATCGAAATCCAATTTGCAAGTGAATGGATAATGATCTCCATTTGGGGATACTAACACTGCCCCAATTCCATTACCGATAGCATTTGATGCTCTGTTGAAATCTAGCTTCCAAAGATGATCCTTTAGGGTGTCTTCCTTCACAACCGCTACATACATTAGATCCTCGTTGGGGAAATCAAAATTAAATGGCTCATAATCCTCTAAAGCCCTGTTACCTAAAAAATCTGCTATCGCGCTCCCTTTCATAGCTTTTTGACTCTCATAGATGATGTCGAATTCAGAAAATAGGATTTGCCATCTGGCCATCCTTCCATTTAAAGCAGTTGACTCCATCATATACTTTAGAGGATCCAACTTTGATATCAACCAAGTCGTGTGGTACAACATGTATTGTCTTAGCCTCCGAGTTGTCCAAATCAAGGCGCAACACAATTTCTCAACTGGTGAGTATCTCATCTCACACTCAGTGAATTTTTTACTGAGGTAATATATTGCTTATTCTCTTCGTTCTGACTTGTCATGTTGACCCAACACATATCCTATGGAGTTGTTAAACATTGTCAAATAAAGTATTAATGGTCTATCTGGGCTTGGGGTGGCAATTCTGGGGGACTTGACAAGTATTGCTTAACCTTATCAAAAGCTCTTTGGCATTCATCATCCCACACGCTTGGGTTGTGTTTCTTAAGAAGATAAAATATAGGATCACATTAGTTGTGAAATGAACCGAGCAATGTAATTCAACCTTTCAAGGAAACCTCGAACTTCTTTTTGGGTGCGCGATGGAGGCAATTCTTGTATAGTCTTGACTTTATCTGAGTCAATCTCAATTTCGCTTTCACTAACTACGAATCCTAGCAATTTTCCAGATCTAGCTCTGAAAGTACATTTCGCTGGATTGAGTTTTAACTGGAATTTTCTCAATCTCAGGAATAGTTTCCTCAAAACTTGGATGTGTTCCTCTTCTATTCGGATTTTGCAATCATATCATCCACATAAACTTCAATTTATTTATGCATCATGTCATGGAACAAAGTCACCATGGCCCTTTGGTATGTAGCTCCTGCATTTTTCAACCCAAACGGCATCACTTTATAATAGAACGTACCCCATAATGTTATGAAGGTAGTTTTTCCCATGTCCTGAGGATGCATCTTTATCTGATTGTACCCGAGAACCCATCCATGAATGAAAACAACGAGTAGCCTGCTATATTATCCACCAGAGTATCAATGTAGGGCAACGAAAAATTATCCTTTAGGCTAGCCTTATTTAGGTTCTATAATCTACACACATTCGCACTTTCCCATCTTTCTTAAGGACAGGCACGATGTTGGCTACCTATTCCGAATATTTGATCTCTTGTAAGAATCCAGCATCAAACTACTTTTTGACTTCCTTATTTATTTTTAGCACAATATCCGGCCTCATCCTTCGGAGCTTTTGCTGAACTGGCTTGCAATCCTCCTTTATGGGAAGGCGGTGTTCTATAATGTCGGTGCTTAAATCGGGCATATCTTGATATGACCATTCGAAGACATCTTTTAATTCCTGTAGCAACTCAACGAGATCCAGTTTCGTTTCTTTAGCTATGGACGTTCCAATACTTACTACCTTCCCTTCCTCCAGCGTCACAGTTTTCACTATCTCCTTATGAGGTAGAATTTGTTTCTCTTCCTGTTCTATCATTCTTAACAAGTCCGGAGATAAGTCACAGTCTATGTCATCTTAAAAGTCCTGTGATCCTTCTAAACACATGTCTTGCTCAAAAGGATATTCTGAGCCCTTGGCAGCATCGCTCATATCGTTGATATCCGGAACCTGTCATAGGTACAAAGGAATATACAAAGAATGAATAAATTTAATAATAATTATTTGAATAGTATGACCATGAATGAAGAATAAAAGAATATTTGGAATAAAGAATAATTGTCTTTATGGATGAATTGAAAAAAATAAAGAATATTTGCTCAAAAGATGCACTTTCATTGAATTAAGGATTTTTGGCCCATAAGCTTATTTCACAAAGGATGCTTATTACTCCTAGGCCTAGAGCAATAAGTGTTCGGGACATTACTCTAAAATAGTTCTAAACACTATAGGAATCTCTTCCGCAGTCTAATTGTCTAGAACGTACCCCGGCTCAAAGGGGTGGATGCTCGACAAGTTCCTTCTTCCGGTTCCCTCCTTGGAAATGGCATTAATGTAGACATTGCCCAATATTGCTATAATGTCTTCTCTTTTTGGTGCCTTCTGCTCAGCATGAATGACCCCTCCCGACACAAAGGTTTTGGATATGTGTGAAATTATCATGAGTTCCCACTTGATTTCTTCACCACTCAAACGAGCCCTTCTTCTTTCTTGTCTTTTTTCTAACTCCTTCCTTCTTTGTCTAGCGTTTGGCTTGTACCCTAAGCCAAAACGGTCTTGCTTGTCCTTCAGTATTGGAGCCTCAACTCTTCATTGAAGATGTCTCCTGAGTCATTTTCCCGATAAATCTCCCTTTCCTACCATCATCTGTAATCCCATTTTTGTGGCCTTAGATATCTTTGGTATTGGAATCTTGTTCCCCTCCGTAATAAAGGTTGTATTTATGAATTCCAAAGATTAAAAAGAGCACTCGATTGCCTCGTCATTCGTCTCCAGATATGGTGCATCACTGGTTACAGCCGCGATTATATCCTCTTCGGCATTTATTGTCACTAGTTAGCCCTCTGATACTAACTTCAGTTTCTGATGCAATGATGAAAGTACCGCTCCCTCTGAGTGGATCCACGGTCTTCCCAAAAAGCAGTTGTAGGAAGGTTTGATATCCATTACTAGGAAGTCCACCTCATATGTTGTCGGACCAGTTAGCAGCTGTATTTCAATCCTCCCCATAACTCTTCCTTACGTGTCGTCAAATGCCCTAACTATGTTCTGGCATTCCTTCATGTGGGAGTTATCCACTGGTAATCTATTTAAGGTGGATAAGCGTAGCACATTTAATTCCGATCCATTGTCTATCAAAACCCTTGGCAACATATATCCTTTGCATCTGGTGGTGATGTGCAAAGCATTGGTTGATCCCATACCCTCTGGTGGTATCTCATCGTCGTTGAAATAGATGAAGTTGTCAGCACTTTTGTTACCAATCAATCGATCTAGTTTATTAATCGAGATATCATTGGCCACATAAATCTCATTCAAAACCTTCATCAATGCATTTCGGTCCACGTCTAAACTCAAGAGCAAAGCCAATACAGATATGCGTGCTGGCTATTTATGCAACTGCTTTACCACACTATACTCGTTGTGCTTCAAAAATTTCAAAAACTCCTTAGCTTCTTTCTCTTTCACCGTTCATTGACAGGCGACTCAAGCTCACTTGATTTTTCCTTCTTTTGTTCTACCATTGGAGCTTTCCCTTTTACTGGTTCCGGTCAGATATTTACCAAATCATAGCGTCTCCCACTATGAGTATGAGAACATGTATCTTGATCTTCTTTTGAAGCACTAGTTGAATTCTCTTTTCCTTGGATCATCACATTACAATCATAATTCCAAGGGACTCTCTTGCTATCCCTATACGGAAAAACTACTGGCTTTTGAATTATGACTCGCGGTGGTACTTGTTTTCCAGCTTTATTGACTCTTGGCTTTGAGATGATCGCTACTGGGCGGTTGCCCTTTTGGACCCTTTTCATTGATCCTTCATCTGAAGCATAAACCTCCCGTCCTTCTAATCCCTCAATCTCCTCGTAAAATTTCATCTCTTTATTATCCATCAAATTTTGCACTATGGCTCTAAACTTAGTGCATTCCTAGATTCCATGCCCTTCTCTATTATCGAACTCAAAATGGTTCCTCTTTCCTTCGGACCTCTCTTTCGAATCCAATATGATCAGTCCTCTCTCCACCATCTCCTTCCAAACTTGTCTTAATGGGGTTTTGACTTCTGCAACCTCATATTTGACTTTCCTACCCCACCTTCATTTATTTCATTTACTCCTTGATCAGTATGATTAGGTAAGGTGTTTCTCGCTACATTTGGTATGGATGGGTCATCAAACTTTACGATCCCCATTTTTATTAGATTTTCGACTACTTTCTTGAACGCGGTGAAATTTTCAATTGAATGCCCCACGATTCCAGTATGATATTTGCATTGGGAGTTTGCATCATACCACTTGGGAAACGGGGGTTGCAGCGATGTTACGTAGAAAGGGGATATCACATGTGCATCAAAGAGGTTCTGGTATAGCTCTCTATACGTCATGGGTATAGGTGTGAACTGTATCCTTTCGGTGTTCACCCTTGTGATGGATTCTTATCTCGGGGACCCTAATGATTAGTGGTTGTTGTTTGTGGCTGGCTCACCGTGATCACTCTCGAATGACCCTTGTTATACGTACTCGTGTTATTCACCTCATTCTCTCTCCTTCTCGGGGTTGATCTCTTGGTGCCTTCCCCTACTTCAATCTTCCCACATCTTATCGCATTTTCTATCATCTCCCTAGACATCACGATATCAGAAAAGCTTTTAGTAGCACTTCCCAACATCTGGTTGATGAATGGAGCCTTCAAAGTACTGATGAAGAGCATGGTCGTCTCTTTCTCTAAGAGTGGTGGTTGGACTTGTGTCGCCACTTCCCTCCATCACTAGGCATACTGCCTGAAGCTCTCGCTTGTCTTCTTCTCCATGTTCTAGAGTGTAATCCTGTCGGGTGCTATGTCTATTATGTGGCTGTATTGTTTTATGAAAGCTTGAGCCAAGTCTTTCCATGAACCAATTTGGGAATGGGTTAACTGATTGTACCATTTGGCCGCAGACCCGGTCAGACTGTCTTAAAAATAGTGGATTAATAACTGGTCTTTGTTGACATATCCTATCATTCTCCGACAGAAAATCGTTATGTGAGCTTCAGGACAACTAGTCCCATTGTACTTTTCGAACTCTAGCATTTTAAACTTCAATGGGAGCACCAGATCTAGGACCAAACTTAAATCCTTCGCATCGATTCCGCAATGGTAATCAGTAGTTTCCATTGCTTTAAACTTCTCCTCCAGCCATTTACACCTTTCTTCTAATTGCTTTTGTGATTCTGCCATTACTCTTTCCTCTTCTACCACTTCATCCAAATTAGGAACAATTGGATTATTTGAATTATTTCCAAGGTTAGAGCTTGAGCCAGCCTGAAAGTTCATTGGTATCGAGGCTCCGGCCTGAAACTATTGTGGCCTGATAGTAACGATGATCTTTGTGGATTTATCTTGGGTTGTGCATGTACATGCGTTGGAGTGAAACTAGGTGGATATTGAGGATCTTCATTATCTTCCCCGATATTATCCATGATGCCTTTCCCTTTGTCCATCCTTCCTACCAGCAGTTGAGACAATTGAGCCATCATGTTTCTTTGGGACTCCATCATTTGATCCCTCATCTCTTGTTGGATCTTAGCTAGCTGCTCTTGCATCTATGCCTGCATTTGTTCTTGCATATCCTTTTACATTTGCTCTAATTTTTCTAGTCTTTTATCCATTGACTTGGTCTTTTTCCTTGTGCTGTAGGGATCCGTATTTGGTAAGGTTTTGTCGACTTCCAAGTTACTGAAATAAGTTTTAATTAATTAGAGTCTTTCTAAAAATTTTAGTGCATGTGATATGATGTAATGCAAATGCATGAAATGCAATGCAAAAAGAAAGAGAGGTGTTGATTCTGAATTTAATTCTATTAGAAGAACTTTTCTAGAAAATAAACCCCTTTACTGAAAGCGGATTACATATGTGGCTTTGTCCTCATAGCCCAAGTAAAGATACCAATCTCTTCTTCGTATCCGGATGTTATGGTCGTGTCCCGTGAACTTTCTCAATAGATGCCTCTTCTAGCTCCGTGTTGCTTGATCCAGGCAGTGCCTCTTCACTCACTTATCCTCCACGATGTTCATAAGCTTCTTTAAGAAAATTGAGACGTGATGACTCTCGAATAATCCTTGTTGGCTTGAATCCCGGGCAACGAGGCAAAGTCATATAATCTTTTCTCATTGTGTTTACTTGGACTATATTTGGACGAACACATTATAACCCACTTTATCAAGCAATCCATTTTCCTATGACAAACTCTTTTATTTAGCAATCGAATATGAATCAACACCTCCTTTCTATGATGATGAAATTCAATGTACTCATAAACAAAAGAAAACACGTTAGTATCATATACAGATGGTAAAAATCAAATCAAACAGAAAATAATCAAACATCTATCCAGGTGACTGCTAGGGTTCAACATAGTTCTACCTAAAGTGGGCTCCTAGGGTTCACTACAAGTGGTTTGGTTCTAAAGAGAGGTACCCGAACCAGCAGATTCCTCGATCCTTACCCATTATAGGCTCATACAGACCGAGTTCAGTTCAGGGGAATACATTTCCCTATGGTTGCACGGAGATGAAAATCTCATGAAGACATAGGTACGGATGTATCTCAAAAGCGATTCACTATCCTGCATGGAGGTGAAAACCTCACGAAGGAGTAGCTTCTCACTCCCACTTAAAAGGGTGTGACCCAGCGGTCATGCAATATGATGCAAAAGTATTCTATAAGACTAAAACCACATTAATCACAACAATATGAACGAATGCAATAATAGGATCGTAATTTTTCGAATCAGATTTTCTACTTTTGACAACATGACAGAAAATAATCAATTTTATGGCTCGACTTTCTCATGTCCCTAGTGGAGTCGCCTAGCTATCGAAACCATTTTTTTTGTTTTTAAAAAAATAGAGATCGATTGAAAATGAAAATGGAGTCACCACCGACCCCTTTTTTAAGGTGTGATCGGATCACCTTGGAATTGATCATTTTAATAAAACTTTGATTTATTAAAACATATTTTGGTCTACAAAAACTCAAAAAAGAGTCTTGGAATCGGTTATGTACGAGGGGCATGGATGTCATTGGGCCAATTTTACCTAAAGCTTCTAACGGGCATCGATTCATCTTCGTGGTCATCGATTACTTTACAAAGTGGGTAGAAGCCGCTTCATATGCCAATGTTACGAAATCGGCAGTCAGCAAGTTCTTAAAGAAGGAGATCATATGTTGATATAGAATGCTAGAAAGTATCATATCTGACAATGCACTAAATTTGAACAATAACACGATATCAGAACTCTGTAGTCAGTTCAAGATCAAACACCACAACTCATCACCATATAGCCTGAAAATGAATGGTGCAGTGGAGGCAGCCAATAAGAACATTAAGAAAATCGTGGGAAAATGACTGAGACTTATAAAGATTGGCATGAGAAGTTACCATTTGCCCTCTATGCTTATCGAACATCTGTCAATACCTTAACAGGGGCAACACCTTTCCCTTTGGTTTATTAAATGGAGGCGATTTTACCCGTTGAAGTCCAGATTCCTTCTCTCTAAGTTTTGGCAGAATTGAAGTTGGATGAAGCAGAATGGATCCAATCCCGATATGATCAGCTAAACTTGATTGAAGAGAAAAGGTTGAAAGCCATCCGTCATGGTCAGATGTACCAAAAGCGAACGATATGAGCTTACAACAAAAAGGTTCATCCTAGAGAATTCCATGAGGGGACCTAGTATTGAAAAAGATCTTGCCCATACAAAAGGATTCAGAGGAAAATGGATGCCAAACTGGGAAGGACCTTATGTGGTAAAGAAGGCCTTTTCCAGAAGAGCACTGATTTTAACTGAGATGGAGGGTAAGAACTTGCCCAATCTTGTGAATTCAGACTCAGTAAAGAAGTACTTCACCTAAAAAAAATGGGGGAGAGGCTAAGGTGAAAATTCGCAAATGGCGTATTGAGACCAAAGGGGTTTTGAATTGAAAACCCAGGAAAAAGGCAATTCAAATCTTGGTCAAAGATGGGGCATATGGTAGTCTTGTTATCCCTGAATGAACAAGGAGGAGGGATGCTATGCCTTGGAGCATTAGCGAAGCATTCTAGGTCTTTTAAACACATATCAAGTTCAAAAGGTCTTCGAGGAGTTTGTGTGAAGAAGCTCATGCTACAATATCTAGGGCACTTGTTTTCATCTTATTCACTTTGTAAGCAAATTTTCTATTTTGATTAATCTATTCATTTCGAGCCTTGCTCCCAATAAACTTTGATCTTGTCCATTACTACAATCTTTTTCAAGCATTTTTACATTGAAATAACGATTAATGGACCAACAATATTCAAGGGAGTTCTGCATATTGCTTTGAAAGGTTTTCCAAAATAGTACAAGGATCTGAAAATAGGACCACTATTCAAGAACTAACCGAACTTAGGGGTTGGAAACATTTGAGAAAATATAGTCTAAATTGTGACTATTTCTTTGGATTTTCTATTAAAAATACTAGTTGAACCAAAAGGCATGGTAACACATCAATGATAGAACCTTGATAAATAGCAAGCAATGACAACCTACACATTAAAAAGGGATTATTCTTGAAAGATGACATTCTGCATTCATACAAATATCATTCATACACATCTAGTTAAGAGCATTTGATTCATCCGGATCATGACATCCTAATCACTAGGCATAAATAGTGTAACACCCCTAACCCGTAACCATCGCCAGTCTAGAGTTAAAGGCATTACGGACTAATTGGAACTTTTACAAACATTTCACATTGTAACTAATCATTATGTAAACAAAGTGTCCCTTATTTAGGTCTACGAGACCTTAAACATGCTTTAGAAAGGGGCCGGGACTAAACTGAACACATATGGAATTTTTAGAAATTTAAACATTTTTCAAAGCTACAAAGGGTCATACCCTTTGTCATCCACTTAGGGTCAAACCTACAAACACAAATAAACACATTTCATGCCCTCAAAAAACAACCTAATCATACCAAAATATTCATCTATTCTAACCATTGAAAAGCATATCATACATATCAATTTATGTACCAATCATCTCAATCCAATCATAAGCATTATTAAGTACATTCCATTCAAAAACTTACCATAAATTTGGCCATTTCATTAATCCAACTATTAGCCATAAAACCACACCAAAATTATGCAACATATAGCATGAACTACTTATTCAGAATATTGATTATATAGCCATATCACATGGCTAATATATACAACTCAAAACATCATTTCATTCAACTAGACTATACATGCCATACTTAGGTAATAACATAATCAAAAGGTACCAAAATAAAGTTTGATAGTGTGGTGATGATCCTCGACAACCCCCAAGCTTTCCATAGCTTTAACGATCTATAAAACAATGTAAACACACACAAAGTAAGCTTTCAAAAGCTTAGTAAGCCATATACAAATAAACTTAACATATAACATTCATAATCATATCAAATATAAGATCATAAATATATCTCTAATGCAAATTCATAATTCTTCTTTGGCTCATTTGTTTAGCCATTACTTACCAACACATCATATCTCCAAATATCTCTATTGTTCATAACACATTCATACATATATCACATTTAGTCTCAACAAGACTATACACATATGCCACTTGAGCAAGTTCACATATACTCACTTTTCATACTCAAACATAGTATTCATTTTCCAATGTACCGAATCGATTACACATTTCACATAGTTTTTCATACTCACTTTTCATACTCAGAATACTTGTACAATGCCAACATCCCAGATATGGTCTTACATGTAATCAAATATCGATGCCACTGTCCCAGATAGGGTCTTACACGAAATCATTTATGATGCCAATGTCCCAGACATGGTCTTACAACTAAATCTCAAATCGATGCCAACGCCCCGGACGTGGTCTTACACGATATCACATATCAGAAACCTATGTCATGACATATGAATCCAATCTATTCCTAAGGTTCGTACGTGACTTTTCGGACTTTGACACCTTGTCAATATTATCTCGAATCTTATATGTTTATCTTATTGTCCACTAACTTAAAAATGGCATAATAACATCATAAGGACTTCATATTAATAAAGACATAGCACATAGGTACTTTTAACACATAGCATGCTAGTTTTGCATTTTATGCAATTAAATCCTTTAATCAAATTAAGCATACATATACAACAAAATTAATTCACGAAACTTTCACACATGCTCAATCACATGCTACAAACATAGAAAATAATATTAAAATAATTTTCTGACTCAGATTTGTGGTCCTGAAACCACTATTCTGACTAGGGTCTAAACTAGACTGTTACAAATAAGCCCATGAAAGGGATTCTATGGATCATGTTCTCCAGATAATGGTAATAGATCAGTGAAACCATAGATCCTATATACCCTAAAATTACAGTGGGATAGATTGAAGTCATCATGACAGATCTTATCTCCCTGAAGTTGTAGTGGAGTAGATTGAAGTCACAAGTCTTATCTCCCAAAGTTGTAGTGGACAGACTGAAGATAGCAAATATTATATCCCTGAAGTCCCAATGGAGCAGATTAAAGCCACAAATCTTATCTCCCTGAAGTTGCAGTGGAGTAAATCAAAGATAGTAAATCTTATCTCCTGAAGTTGTAGTGGAGTAGATCGAAGATAGCAAATCTTACCTCTCTGAAGTTGCAGTAGAGCAGATTAAAGCTATGAACCTTATTTTCCTGAAGTTACAGTGAAGCAGGTTGAAGTTACAAGTCTTATCTCCCTGAAGTTGCAGTGGAGCAGATTGAAGATAGCGAATCTTATTTCTCTGAAGTGGCAGTGAAACAGATTAAAGCTACAAATTACAAATCTTATCTCCTTGAGGTTGCAGTGGAGCATATTGAAGCTACAGGTCTTACCTCCCTAAAGTTGCAATGGAGTAGATCAAAAATAGAAAATCTCATCTCCTTGAAGTTGCAGTGGAGCAGATTAAAGCTACAAGTCTAATCTCCTTGAAGTTGCAGTGGAGTAGATGGAAGCGACAAATTCTATACCTCTGAAGTTACAGTGGGTTAGAAAGAGGCTACTTGAATAAAATAAGCTCCAAGAGGCCAAGATTCGGCGAGGCCGGGAAAAGTTGGTCCTTCTTAAAAGTCTTTGCTCCATTCTCATTACACAACAACAAGCAAAGAGGGGCAACTGTAATAGGCCCAATTTACCCAAGCCCAAAACCAACAAAACCAAATAAATAAACCCAAAATAAAAAAATAAAAGAGTCCAAGTCCAATTATTACAAACCCAAAATAAAAACCCTAAGCCCAATCAAAAGGCCCACAACCTAATCTAATTTAGAAACCTTAGGGTTTCCAACTCCCATGTGTGCCGCTCCTTCTAGGGCCCACCACCCACGCCTCGTCCCGAGGCTTGACCCCCTCTGCTCACCCTTGCACCAGAATAGCTTTCCAACTCTGTTGACCTCCCCAACACCTGCAAAACAAGAAAGAAACAAGGACAATAGAGCATAAAACAGACCAGAAACAGTAGAAAGCAAACAGTGATAAAAACTTTTTGTAATCGGCTATAAAGTCATGAAAAAAATAGATTGTAAGATACACACAAAAGATTAATCAAAAACTCAAAGAAAAAGGTGATATTTTGTTTTTTCTTGCTTCATTTCGAAATAATTGTAGCACCCCTAACCCTTATTCATAGTCGAAATAGGGTTACGAGGTTTTACCGATCACTCACTTCATAGCATAAACATATCTCATACATTTAGACATTCAAATACATATGTTATTTAAACACAATCATATTGTCCCTTACGAGGCTCTACGAGGCCTTAAAACATGCTTAGAAGTGGTTCGGGACTAAACTAAACATATACATAAATTTTTGGTAGTTAAAATAATTTTCACATTTTCAACGTCACACGCCCTTGTGAACAAGCCGTGTGCCTCACACGGCCTCCAGACACGTCCGTGTCACAGATCGTGTGGAAACAGGGTATACATACTGACTTGGTCACACGGCCACCAAACACGCCCGTGTGTCTAGGCCGTGTAACACACTAACTTGTTTTACTTAAGCAGCAGGGGTCACACGGTTGAGACACACGCCCGTGTGCTCAGGCCGTGTGGCATGAAATTAGGCTTGGTTTATGCCATATTTCTCACCCTCCTCATGCATACCTAAACCACATCATTTTGTACCATTTCAATACCATTAATAGGCACCAAAACATTTCCAAATACACAAGCTATAATCATTAATATAACCTATTTCATTTATACAATATTTTCCAATTCAAACATCAATCCATGTCTAAAAAATGAACCAATTCATCAACTCAATTTTTATGTATTTCTTAAGCAAATACTCGTCATCTATCAAATGATCTTATGAATAACTTAAACCATCATTAAAATGGACATATACACTTAGATCATTTCAAGCAAATCTCAAAACAATTATAAGCTATTTAGCCAATATCAAGTTTATCAAAATATACTAAATTCCACAACCACATTCATAATCAACCATGTCAAATTACCCAATTACATTTCAACCATATTATCAAAAACCATAGCCTATACATACCATATAACCAATTCATAAAGGTATAAATAACGAAATCATTAACCAGATAGTGTGATGCGATCTCCGCCGACTTCCAACCTGAGCAAATCTCCGAAAATCTATAAACATAGGAAAAACACACAGAGTAAGCTATGAAAGTTTAGTAAGCTCGTATCTTAATAAACTTAACATAACAAATAATTCCAATTCAATGCCTTAAGCATAATATGCTAACTCACATGCCAAAACACAACTTATCTCAAGTTTATAACACGATTTCATATGAACTCATCACCATTCAATATTATACTTACTTACTTACTAACTCTAATTTTCACAAGCTTATTCAGTTCGATTCTCATATATCATTCAATTCACACTTTCATATGATCAAATAAGCACATTATAGAAAATAGCATATCCAATCATATATCTTTTTCATATGAATCTTATTTCATCATTTATACCCAAATTCACCTTTCATTTGTATAGTATCTAATAATCTCACATATGCCACTTTATAAATCACATATTATTCATTTATTCATGTTTCATTTGCACATATTCACATTTCATTTGCATATACATCAAATAACATTCTTTGCACATATATACTTACCTTTCATTATCAAATATTGTATACATTTCAACGTACCTGAATTGGAATGTCATTCACTTATTCACTTATTTCTTGGAACGCCCGTTGAACAGTTCGGAATCAATAAGGATACTAAAATAGCTCAGAAAGCTCGTACAATGCCAACGTCCTAGACGGGTCTTACATGTATTCAAATATTGATGCCACTATCCCAGACAGGGTCTTACATGAAATCATATATGAAGCTGATGTCCTAGACATGGTCTTACACGTAATCTCTAATCGATGCCAACGTCCTAGACGCGGTCTTACACGAAATCATATCTCGAATCCTATGTCATGACATATGTATCCTCTACTATTCCTAAGGTTCGTACGGGGCTTTTCGGACGTCGTCACGTTATCGAAACCTTCTCGTATTCATATATTTTGCTTTTCGAACAATTCAATATCATAATAACATATATATAACTTATTCAAAATACATACATTTGCATTACCATTCGACATTGAATTCAATCATACAAATAATATGCATTTAAAACATGATTTTGTAATGTCTATTAAAATACGAACTTACCTCGTTCACAGTAACAACAAATTAAGTCGACTAATTCGATATTTTGACTTTCCCTCGATCTAGATCCGAATTCTGATTTTTCCAATCTAATTAATAACAAAATTTCCTTATTTAATCACTAATTCACTCAATTTAACACAATTTACATATTTTGGAAAAATTACACTTTTTCCCCTAGTGTTTCACATTTTTCACAATGTAGTCCTTATCTCGTAAAATTGCAAATTCATGAAATTTAAGGACAACCCATACTAGCCAAATTTTATATAGCTTCATAACAGCCCATATTTTCATTTTATTCAAACATTTAACCATAAAATTTTACAATTTCACAAATAAATCCCTAATTGACAATTTTGCCAAAAATCACTTAACAAAACATATTAATCTATCAACAATTATTCATTTTCTGTCATCAACACTCAAAATGTCAAGCTATCATCAATGGAAATTCACAAATTCATTAACAAATTCAAAAATTAGGGTACGGGCTAGCTAGAACACGAAGCAACGATCACAAAAACATAAAAATCATCAAAAACCGAGCTCGAAACATACCTCAATTAAAAACAACAAGGGCCGAACCCTCCTATGATTCCATGGCTGTTTCTTTTATCTATATTCGGTGGAAGATGAAGGAAAATAACATGATTTTGGCTTTTATTTTATTTATTATTAACTTTAATTACGTATTTACCTTTTTACCTTTAAAAACATTAATAATTACACCAAATGTCACTACACTAACATCCACTAACTCATAAATGGGCTATTTGCCACATAAGGACCTTCACTTTTAAGTTCTATAGCTATTTGACACCTTTAGCTTATAGAATCCAACTTTTACGCTTTATGCGATTTAGTCCTTTTTACCGAATTAACCACTTAAACGATAAAATTTCTTTACGAAAATTTTACTCATATTAATTCACATACTATAAACACCAAAAATAATATTTAAATACTTTTATGACTCAGATTTGTGGTCCCAAAACCACTATTCCAACTAAGGTCTAAACCGGGCTGTTACAATAATAATAAAAATAAAAAAGGGTGTTTTTTTAATTTTTTGAAACCTTAAAAAGAAAAAGAAAAAAATGCTTACTCGAGAACCGTCGTAATCGCCGCCATCGTAGCCCCTTTCCCTCCGACTCACGAAGCCTAGGAACCAATCAGGGTTCCGTCGAAGGCTTCGTCGGAAAAGGGTGAAACCTTTCAGTTTCTTTGCCCACGACCGAGCATTGGTTAGATTTTGGGGATTTAAACCCAGATCTGGTTCTTTTAGAAAAGGGGGTTAAAAAGGAGGCTTTTAATTTTTTCGACCGTCGCTGGCGACCGGTGGCCGTCATGGCGGAGACTCGTCGGGGCCTAGGCCGGACATGGGGAGGGTTAAGAGAAAAAAAGAAAGGGTTTCGTTTTTTTAAAAACTCAAGCAGAAATGAAAATTTTTTAAAAAAATTTGGTTTATATAAGCAAGACTAAACGGCGTCGTTTTGGCCGGTGTTCATAGGTCCCAAAATAGCGTCGTTTGTCATATGACCTGAAACTCGACTCGCACGGAAAGGATTCGTGTGTTTTCAAGCAAAATGGGCTATTTGCTGCTTTAATCCTTCCGCTTTTTTTATATTTTTCAATCTAGCCCTATCTATGTTTTATGTATTTATAATTTTTCCACATAAGTTTGTTCTCATTTCATTTAGGTCCTTTATGAAACAGTGCACTTTGAGGACTGAGAATAATTTCCCATCTAGCCGTCGTCCCTTTACACACGTTACATTTGGACCCTAATTCCTTTTTTTCTTTTTTTAATCAAGCAATTTAATTTTATTTTAGTTTCGATCCAATCCTTATTTATTTATTTGTCTATTATAATTTAGACCAGCGATTTTGTTTTAATTTCGATTTAACCTTTATTTATTTATTTTCAACTCTTTATAGATTTTATTATTTATTTATTTATCTATTTATTTTTTATATCCTTTTCATACATTTAAAGATTATAGTTTTATATTTTCTTTATTTATGCGTTTGTTGTCGATATTATGTTTATCTTATCATTCTTATTATTTTTATTTATTTATTTATCCATCTATTTATTTACTTACTTTTTTTAAAAAAAAAACAAGGTTGTTATATTTTTATTTGTACATTTTCATTCATTCATTATCATTATTTTTATAATATTACTTTTTAATCTTATTTCTACTACTTTGTTATTTCTTTTATCATTCTCGCATTATTTACATTTATAATCGTCATAAAACATAAAGCATTTTTATTTATTATTATTATTATTATTATTATTATTATTATTATTATTATTTTTATTTATTTATTTATACTATGGATTAATATTCTTACTATTGTTATAGTTATATTGATATTGTCATAGCATTTTTTTATTCACTTGTTATGTGTCATTCTAATATTCTATCTGTGTAGCCATTTTCAAATCACTACATCATGCATTATGCTTAAATGTAATTAGTTGTTTTTGTATTATACTTTAAATAAGATAAATACACATCGTTTAAATATTACATTTATTATTATTCAAAACAAATTTTCAAAAAATAGGCAATGTTCGATATTTGGGAGATTCGAGAAATCGTACCCTAACTTACGGGTTTCGATTTTCTCATTGAACTTGAATAATCGAATATCCTTTCAAAATTAAAATACATGAGATTTAAACAAAAGAATAAAAGGCAAGCTTATTCTCAAAGGTTCAAGGTGTCATGTCCTAACATACGGGATGTGACATTTTGTTATCTCGAGACGAGAAGGTTTTTAACGTTTATTTCGATTCATTCAAGCAATCTGTGAGCAAAATTAACATCAATACAAAGATGGATCATATTTTTAAATTATTTTTGAGTTTTCAACTTTCGACACTAAGACACGAAGTAATCAATTTAGGTACCAATTTTAGGCGTCATGAGGGTGCTAATCCTTCCTCGTATATAACCGACTCCCGAACTCGTTTTCTGGATTTTTGTAGACCGAAAAACATTGCTTTGGTAAATCAAACATTTTGTTAAAACAATCAAACTACGAGGTAATCCGATCACACATCATAAAAAAGATTGGTGGCGACTCTTATTTTCGATTTTTAAATAAAAGTCGACCTTTCAAAAATTGGTTTCAACACATTTTTAATAAAAAAATATTAAAAAAGAAATAAAGGTTGAAATCTAATTTTCTTTTCAAAACAAACTCACAAAACATTTTTCATCTACACCAAACAAATAATAGATAAAGTTTTTAACTTCATGTATAATAGATTGAAGAGTGCTTGCTCCATATAGTATATGGAACTTACAAAGAATGATATAACTCTAACACTATTTAAGTGATAATTAATCTAAATAAATCTTTATTTTATACTTAATACTTTATTCATACTAAATTAAAGGGTAAATTACCAAAATAGTCACTTTTATTTGCCTCAGGTTACATTTTAATTATTTATGTTTGAAATGTTACGTTTTAATCACTTACATTATCGCGTTGTAACATTTTAGTTATTGAGCCATTAACAATGTAACGGTAAGCTGACATGGCACGTTAAATCATCATTTCAAACGAAAATTTTAGGTTAAATTATACAGTTGGTCCTTGCATTTTTTTTCATTTTGAGCAATTTAATTATTTTATTTTATGTTCTTTTAACTTTTTTTTTTTTTTTTCATTCTCTTCTGCTTCTCCATCTGTTTTCCTCCCTTCTCCCTTTCTTTTAAGGTAGTTTTTCTATGTTTTCCATTTGTTAAAACTAGTCCTTATACTTTTTTTTGAACAATTTAATTTTTTCTTTTATGTCTTTATTTGTTAAAGCCAAATATCCTTGATTACATACTCTGTGTATAAACTCAAAGACTATTTTCAATTACTGCAAGATGAATAAATTGATCCTATTGAATTAATCAATATCGATTCTTCTTTGATAGATAATAAAATACCAAGTTAAATTCTACCAAAGACATTGATTTGCTTACCAAATTTGTGCCAAGAACAAGAAACCAAGCTAACCCTAATGAGATCAGAAAGGTTAACCAATATCATGAGAATCTTCATTGAAATATCATGTCCAAGCAATTGTATAAAATCACCAAAATAATCCATTTTTGGATCCTTTGTATAGCTTTAGCAATAACTATAAAATATCATAAACTCCAATTCACAATTTTCTATAATAAGCAAAAATGATTAAAAAAAATCTTTATTCTGGGTTTTCATTGAAGATCAATACAAAATTGTTACCCTAAACTAAAAACATATTAAAAACTAATCAAAAGTAAGATAAAACAAAATGTACAAGAAATATCCAATACCAAAATAAAAGTATAGGGACTAGTTTTAACAAATTGAAAACATAAAAAAAAAAACTATGTTAAAAGAAATGAAGAAGAGAAGAAAATAGAGGGAGAAACAAAAGAGAATGGAAAATAAATAAAAAGAAAGTTAAAAAACATAAAAGAAAATTTAAATTTCTCAAAACGAAAAAATATAGGGACCAATTGTAGAATTTAACCTAAAATTTTCATTTAAAATGATGATTTAACATGCCATGTCACTTATCGTTATACTGTTAATGGAAATTAACAGCTCAGTGACTAAAATGTTATAACACAATAACATAAATGACTAAAACGTAATATTTCAAACATAAGTGACTAAAATGTAACCTGAAGTAAACAAAAATGACTATTTTAATAGTTTACCCTAAAATAAATTAATTTTTATTATTAAAATATTTTATACTTCAAAGAAAAATTAAGCTCTATTTTATGCATAGATTTCTTTTCATGTTATGGTTTCATGTAAATAAAATGATCAGAATTAAATACTTTTATTAAAATATTTTTACATTTAAATTTTAATGTAGAATACTTATTTATCATAATTAAATATTTATTATTAAAATATTTTATATTTAGATTTTAATTTAGATTACTTTTTTAATCAAAATTAAATATTTATTATTAAAATATTTTATATTTAAATTTTAATGTTGATTTTTTTTCTTTTGATAGAACTACCGTAACACTAATTTTTGAGGAAACTATCGCATCACTATTAAATATTATTATTAAAATATATTTATAATTAAATTTTAATGTAGATTAGGAACAACATTTCACTACTTTTTGATAAAATTACGGTATTACTATTAAATATTAAAATATTTTTGTAACATTTCAAGCTCAACCTAAGTCTGATTGGATTTAAAACATCACAGTTAGACTTGTTCATGGATCAAGCTACTTGGCCTAGTCCGAAAGTCCGTCCGAAATGTGAGAGAGTTTGAATAAAATATAAGCCCAAAAATGGGTATGGATAAAAAAATAAGACCCATTTTAAAAACAGGTCAGACCTCGAATAATATATTTTTTGCTCGGGCCCAACCCGAATTCACTAAAAGACAACAAAAATTAGTATTTTTTGTTTTTTAATATTATTTTATTGTTATTTTCTCCCTATTTTACTACTATTTTACTATTATGTTTCTACTATTTTGTTGTTATTGTTTGAATATTGTATAAAACTTATTTTATTATTAATTTTGTTATTATTTTAGAAGATATTTGTTAATTTTGTTATTATTTTAGAATCATTTACTTGTTAATTGCATCTATCTTAGTGTTATTTTAGTATACATATTTTTTAAAATTTATTTTCAATTTGTTGGGAAATATTTATTTTCATACTTTTAGTATATTTGATGTATTATATATATTTAAAAATTATATAAAAATTAATACGGAAGGGCCAGGTCAGGCCCGAGTTTTAATACTTTTATTCGGGTTGAACTTGGGTAAAATTTTAAGCCCACTTTTTAGGTTGGGCCAAGCCTAGGCTTGACAAATGGGCCTGAATTTTTATTTGAACCCGAGCCGTGAACACCTCTAATCACAGTGATCATCAAAGGGACCCGCACATTTTATCATTCAATCATTATACATTAAAACATAAAATTTAAAATTACACATTAAAATATAAATTTAAAAAAAATTATAAACATGATCACAAAAATAAAGTAAAATAAAAATAAAATCATTTAATAAACCAAATCAAATAATCAAAGTAATTGAATTGAGTAATTAATAAATCATATATACATGCCAAATACGAAGACACTAAGACGATACTTCTCTAACATGAACTCACGAACTTTTCCATCCAAGTATGACCTGTATATGAAATTTAAAGCCTAAGCATTGAGCTTTTTATGGCTCAATGGTGTTTTACAAGTCTAACAAAGATATTGCACAATGATTCTAAAGTTTCAAGCACACAAATAACATAGTAAAATATATTAAATCAACATTATATAACCACATTCAACATATTAATAGTTCAACTCAGTCTTTAACATATTCGATAAGCTCAAATAACCATATGTAAGAAACATGTCGGATATGCATACCAGGTATTTCTAATTAGATTAATACATTGTAACTAATGTAGAAGATTCAGGATTAAATTTAATCAACTAAAAAAATATTGTTAGACTTTAAAACTTGAATGATCCCAACATATAAAATACTTCTAGAACCACATTCAAATACTAACCAATGTGCCAAGTCGTGAGTGATAACAAAACTAAGATGGGAACCTTAAACACAACAAAACTCGAGCAAGTCGGCGCATATAAAAAAGAGGCGAAGCAACAAAATTTTTTGTAACCGTAATTGAAGCTTAGATAAACATTATATAGCCCTATGAACCTTAGAAAATCAATGAAACAACAGCTTGTTGAAGGACCGAAGGAAACAGTCGACTGAAGCAAAGGACGGGAGGGATGGTGGCAGTGGCTATCAATAGTGTCTACGCAAGGAGAGCAGCGGCTTGAGACGATGAAAGTGGTTGGATGGTGCAAGGGTGTAAAGAAGTTGGGTTTAAGGAGAAGGCTGAAGATGGACGACAAAGGAAAGAAATAAGGGAAATCTTGGTGATTGAGGACTCCAAATTTTACATGGTCTCTTCTTTTTCTTTTTTCTTTTTAAGAATGACGACATAATCGGGACAAAAAAGCCATCATATAACTCTAATTATTCTTTTAAAAAATTGAAAAATCTCTAATTAAAACCTAATAGAAAACAAACCCTAATTATCTTTTAAAATAATCCAATACAAATTCTAATAAAGTCCTAATATACTAAATCTCATTCCTATTAATCAAATAACTAATTATAATAATAGTAATAAATAAATTTATTATATAATTTGGTATTTGAATTTGACGATTTTTTAATATAATACTTATGTTATTTTTGGTCTAATGTGGTACATGTATTTGATAAAAGTTATACATTTTAGCACCTGAATGTAACAATGTTAGGTCTTTAGTATTTAATTGGGTTTTAGAGTTAATTTGATGAAAAGTCATATTAGCATTTAACTTTCATCAAATCAATACTAAAACTTAAATTAAATCACATCCATCGAATTGTATTTGACAAATTAAACAAATTCACCATTAACACTAAATTTATTCTATTAACAAAATCATAAAACATTCAAACCTAATAATATTAACAATTAACTTTTATTAAATTAATCCTAAAACTCGAATTAAATACTAAAATTTAACATTGTTAATTTTAAGTACAAAATATACAAATTTGTCAAATATAAGTACAAGATTAGACAAAAACAACACAAGTACCACATTAAAAAAAATGTCAAATTTAAATACCAATTTATATATTAAGCCTAAATAGAATAATAAAACCAATACTCCTCAACACTATTCAAAAAAAATTAATTAAAAATTAGTCCCATTAATAATTGAAAATTATAATTAATCCGAAATAAACCAAAATTTCTTTTAAATCCATGATCTATAAATTGCACTTTTTTATTTAATTTTAATGTAAATTAGGAACAACATTTCAATTTTTTTTTCTTTTGATATTATCTAACTAATAATTCTTAATTGCCACTACTTTTTTTTAAAAAATGGATTTACTTTTTATATTATTAAATGTTAATTTAATAATATAATTAAAAATAAAATATATTTTAATCGATTCAAAAGTTTTTCAAACTCATATTTTTATATATATTATAGATTAATTTATTTTGGACCAACAAGTATTTTTTTTATCAAACATGTTATTATTTTTCTAAAAAAGTATTTATCTATTTCATATTACATATCACAATTAAATAATAAGTATTTATTTAAATAAAATCAATAATAATTTATGTAATAAATAAATTGATAAGTGCAAGAATGAAACCACAAAATAAATAATAATTTATGTAATAAATAAATTGATAAGTGCAAGAATGAAACCACAAAACGTGCTTATAAAAAGCTTTTAGCATGGTTTTTGAAATTGGACTGGACCAGATTGCCTGGTCGACTTGCGAACCTTGAATCATTATATCATATGAGTCGATATATTTTTAGGTCAAATATCTTGACTAAAAAAAAAAAAAACTATTTTTTCAATCCAAACCTTTTATTTTTTTTCTTAACTCAACCCAACATATTTCAACTCAAAACAATAAAATAATTTTTTTTTAAAGTAAGAAAATGTTAGGATTTTGTGCCTTTAGTGTAGTTATTTCGTCATTTATGCTTGTAATTTTTTTAAACAAATTGTTCAATAAAATTTCATAGTTAAATTATTATCTGTTGTATATATTGTCCTCACTAATTCCTACATAGAAAACAAAATGGAAAAAAGAGAGCAAATATTGGGTTTGTTGATTACCTAAGGTTTCACTAATACTAAGTCACATCGTAGGGTCGAATTAAGATGCACGAAGAGAACTTATATTAGTAGGTAATCCAAATGATCCGTAATTTGAGGAATCAAAATTGAGAATTGATTCAAGGGATTATTATGTTGTCAATCAAGTCCACTTGGAGAGATACATTGTCTTGGGTATCGGAACAAATGATTCCTAAAAAGATAGAGAGATATCGAACATGACCCAAATTGAATTTATCTTGGATTCATTTATGAATTTACTCACTTGTGACATTCATAGTATGGTTTACCTCAATCTTGAGTTAGATATTGATTATATATATGTAACTCGTATACTTTGATATATTGAAAGTATATACTTAATTGGTATCAGAGCTAAAAGCTTATATGTTAGATATATAACTTATGCATGGTATGATTTCACTTACAGTAGTGGAATTCATTCCTCAATTACAAAGTAAATGATATCTTCTCACTAAATTGCATGGATCATGAAAAAAGGAACGTGATCACGAGTCAATTGTTAGAGACTAATGCTTGTTATTGCTTTTTGGAAGATACAATAATAACCATGAGATAAATATAATCATATTGGGTGAACGAATTTAACCCAAAGATATTAAAGGTAACTTTAAGGTCAATGGACAAAGCATAAATCTAAGTTGCTTTCATAATGGTATTGTAACATCCCAAATTTTAGCTTAATGAGAATGTAGAATTATATATATATAAAAAAGAAATTAGCTTAGTGGTTAGTTGTTAATTGTGAAAGCATGGAAATTAAAATGAGGTACCAAGTTCGAATTCATTTCTTTGCAAAATAATTAATTTTTGCAAAATCCTTTTTTTTAATGAGTGTGTCGTCCATACCCTTATAAGCTTAGGTATAATTATTATTTTTACACAAAATGAACAACCTTTAATTTTATTTTTTTCATCCTAGCTATCCCTCTCATCCTCTCCTTGTTTCAATTGTTTTTCTTTCTTCCTCCATTGTTGTCGCCGTCCATAGCTTTGATTTGTCATATTTTTTTTTACCATAAGATTTTGCATCATCTCCTCCACCACCTTGCTTCCATTTTCCCTAATATGTTTAGCCCTAAATCTGAAATCTTGGACCTCTAAGATCGATTCCTATCATTGCCAAGAAGTGTCATTGTCGCCTCAATCATATAACTTGTGTAAGATCTCATTTTCTTTCAATTTATTGATAAATCTTGTTAAATAAATACCTAAATTTTCAGTTATGGAATTTGGGGGATTTTAAAATATTTAATGGGTATTTTTCTAGTTTTTTAATTAATCTCAAAAGTGGTTTTAAATCAGCCCCAATTTGGCTACTGTGGATGGTGGTGCACGCGCCTATGAGCAAGAAAATGGGGCTATTTTTTTTTATTTCTTTCCCATATTTTTCTAGCATTATCTTTAGTTTTTGAAAACCTCCTAATCAGTCTTTAAACATGTGTTATTTAGGGAAATCAATATTGATCAATCAACAATTTAGATCTAACAATTCAGGAAGCGTAAGTGTGGTTAATTGTAAACTCGTGAATAGTTTCGGTTTAGATATTAGGAAAAGTTGTTAATTGATCAAATAAGGAATTTTTATTCATAGATTAGCTATTAATTTTTTAGTAGTTAAATGTGTTAGGTGCCGACTTAAACATCCAAAATCAACAGTAAAGCCGAAAGACGTTCGCTCATACAATTCTCCTCAAATTAGTTTAAGAAATCTAACTAGTTTGCATTCAAAAAAATAGTTGTAATTGTGACAATTGGATTGAACCCATAAGTGGGTGTTTAGGGGTTGTTTAAGAGGTGTATTTATTGAGTTTATACTGATTTTTAATTTAGGTCTGTTTTAAAGTTTATTAAAGAAACTGCAAGATTCGTTAGTGTGTTGCAAAAGAGCGTAAAATAAGGTGTGGGTCCTAAACTCAATAACTTGATTGTTAATAATAATTATTATGATTTAATTGATGATTTAGCTTACTGATCGGGCTTGGCTTAATAGCTAAGTAATTGAATTTGTAAGTGGTTGAACCAGGTACGTTTCGAGCCCTAACAACTTGACATGTTAGCAAGGTTGCTTGTTTGAAAGTATGATTACACAACTGATATTGTGATAAATGATTGATTTGTTTGATATATGATTGATTGTATGTATAGCATGGTTTGTTTGGAATTTGAACTTATGCATGATATATTTGTATGAAAGAATTACTATGAAATATTGGAAAGACTACTATACATGCACATTGAAAAGTTCATAAAAATATATGAAATTGGGATTTGTTAAATGATACCATCTTAATGGTAAATTGAAAGTTGGATCATAGGTTCCATTCACTGAAAGTATTCGATAATTGAAGGCGTGTTGAACATGCCAATAAAATGTGAAAGTATTGAATTATAACTATGTATGAGATTGTATGGCATATTGCATATGCATTGGGACATGTTATTTTTGTGGTTGACAGAGGAGTGTCGTGGAGTACCGGTGGCATATTAAGTTTGCATTTATTTGTAGTTAGTGCACTACATCTGGAGTAACGAAAGGGATGGCGATTTTATCGCACTAATTGTTATTCGATAGATTTTCTGCATTTATTTTATTCTGTGATTTTTACCACATCGACCTTTGCTTGCATTTGTTAGAGTTTGGCAAACGGGTTTTGGGGAACTCGTGGTGTGTAGCGAATGGTTTGGGTAGGAACTCACATGTGCATCATGTCATGATCATGTTACATAAAAATGTTATTGATGTTAGATTGTCTTATTTGGTTCCATGACAAAATGCTTGATTGTTTAGACTCAAACTGAGGTTGTTAAGCCCACCTCATTGTTTCAACTCCTTAGGTAATGAAAGCAATTAGGATCAAAATTGGCATGTGGACGTACGACGGACTTCGGACTTCATATTTATTTTTATTAAATTTTTATTTAAAGTTTCCCTAAATTTTATTTGGTTTTTGGATTGTAAAGCGATTTGAACTATAGTTTAGGACGGTTTCTGTTATGGGTGTAACAACCCAATTTTGGTGAAATTGGAATAGTGGTCTCGAGACCATAAATCTGAGCCAAAAAATAAAATTTATTTTTATTTTATCATATGATCCATAATATACTAGAAATTTCATGTGAAAATTTTGAAAAGAAAATTTTACCGATTATGTGCTTAATTACGAGAAGGACCAAATCGCATAAAATACAAAAGTTAGATTCTAGTAGCTAGAAGGATCAAATAACTATGGAATTCAAAACTTAAGGTCCTTATATGGTAATTAGAACATTAATGAAAAAGTATGTAGATATTTTTGGATGATTCATCCATGGAAAATAAGAAAAAGGATAAGGACTAAATTGGAAAGTGAAAATATTAATTAATTAAAAAGATGAAAAGAAAATAAAAAGTCATATTTTCTCATCTTCTTCCCAAAAATAAACATGGAAACCCTAGGAGAGAGAGAAGAGACTTTCATGGCCAAACTAGGTAAGTTTCCTTGTCCCGTTTTTAGTAATTTTGATATTTTTGGAATCGGGATAGCTTAATCTCTCTATTTGGGGGATTAATTTGAAAAGTTATCAAAGTATGAAAATGGTTCATGGATGTATATGCTGGAAATTAGAAAATTTTGGTAGAAAATGAAAGATTATTGATAGATAAACAACTTTCTACAAAGTGATTTTTTGATGAAAACATGATTTAGGGACTAAAATGAAAAGTTGTAAAATTTGATGAAAATTTCTGAAATTTTATGAATACATGTGCTGTAAAATTTGTAATGGGGCTTTAGTTAGGCTTGGAATAGGGAGTAATTTGCACAAGTTTCATTTTCCGAGCCTAGGGACAAAAATGGAAATTATGGAAAAGTTAGGGGCAAAATAGTAATTTTTCATAGTATGAAAATTTAGTCCACATGAATGTAAAATATGATAAATTGATGTTAAATCTACTCGTATAGATACGGATAGACCAAATTCGGAGTTAGAACGAGGAATGAGGAAAATGTCGGATTAGTAGATTTTACGTACACGAACCTTTGTCGAGGTAAGTTTGTGTAACTAAATTGTATATGTTTTTATACTTGATTTAAATGTTGTGTTTGTGAATTTTATCAATGTCATAAATATGTGAAATGACCACCTACTCGATATACCCCGATAAATAAAAATGCCCGATAAAATGATAAATGAATAAAATGTTACTTATATGCTTGACATAAATGTGGAATGTGTTTTACTCGAATTACATAAATGTTACAGAGGTATGAAATAATCAAATGCCTGATAATGCTTGAAAATTTTTTTAAATCCCGGTTGAATAAATAGAAAATCGATGGATATATGATTTCCCGAAACGAAAGAGGTTCAACATTTGTTGCGGTTAGGATTTAGCTCGGATGAGTAATCCTTCGACCTCAATTCTAATAGGATTTAGCCCGGACGGGTAATCCTGATATAAGTCCTCCCGAGCATATATTATGGATTGGATTTAGACAGGACTGGTAATCCTGATCAAGCTCTTTAGAGCATATGTCATAAAAATGATTTAGCCTAGACTAGTAATCCTGTAGTGTATATATATGTGGCTCGAGAGTGTACTCTCTGAAATAGTACCTTATGGGTACCATTGAATATGAATTGATGGGTCTTGATTCATATGCCTCGAGTGTACTACTTATGTATCCATTGATAATTCAAATAAATTCAACGGGCAAGGTTCTGATAGGGGCAAATATAAATCTAAGACAAATTGACATGGAATGGTGTATATATATGGAAATATGACATGAAACAATATTACATGAAATGAAAGAAAATGATGATACATGACAAGTGATATATGAAATATGAGATGATGATATTTGCACATGGAAACTATTTGATGAGAATATTCATTCTTGATTATAGACTTGTACACCTAGAGTGTACTAATCGTGACTTTGATATCCCGAGTAATATGTGCAAAGTTTTGATCCAAAATGATCTGAACTCAAAATTAACTATTATGAAATTATACTCGAAATAATGAGATGAATTATATATGTTGAATGAATACATGATGTGGAAAGCATATGTGCTTGGAAACTTGATTATTGTTGAGCCCATACATGTCTTGATATTACTATGGAATATATGACTAACAAGGGCAATAAGATTGTGTGTAGGGCTTGAGATCAAAGTGGTTGATTATACCTTACTTAGTTACCTCAGATAAGATGAATGGTAAGTTAAGTACCATGTTATACGAACTTACTAAGCATTTTATGCTTACTTTGTTTTATTTTCCCCTGTTTTAGAGTAATCAAAACTCGTTGGATTGGAAGTTTGGCGGAGATCACTCACACTATCCATCGGCCCATGTTGGTATAGTATGGTAATTCAATTGCGGTTGTAATGGCATGTATACAATATGTTGGCCATATTGGCATGTAAACATAAACAATGCTTGTAATCTAGCCATTGAAATGGCTAGTAATGATTGTTTTGATATACTTGTAATGTCATATTATGTTAGCCACATATATGTTAAGTAGTTGATCAAATTATGTCTAACATGAGGACATAACCAAGGTAAGATTGCAAACATGTATGCATGAAATGATATGCCATGATGATGGATGGAATATGCTTGATTAGAATGCTTGAAATGGTTAGTAATTGTATGTGATGATATATCAAGTTAAATGATAGAATTAACTTGAACAAAATGCTTGGAATTGTTGGGTTATGAATGCAAGATTTGGTGTAGGATTATGGCAAAGATTGGGGTGAGAAATTAAGCTAGGAATGACTTTATTTTGTCCACACGGGTAGAAATACGGGCATGTGTCTAGACCGTGTGTGACACACAGCCTAGTAACACGGGCATGTGGTTAGGCCATGTGTCCCATACACCTTAATTTTAATAAACAAGATGCTCAGAATTGAGCACACGGTAGAGACATAGGCGTGTGTCTCGGCCGTGTGAAACCTGCACCTAATTCGAATTGAATTAATTAACCACACAGCCTAGCACACGGGCGTGTGGCATGGCCGTGTGGCGCAAGTCAAAGAGATACCTAGTTTTGAACACGGCCTGTAGTACGGGCGTGTCCCAGGGTCACACAGGCGTGTCCCTTGGACCACACGGGCGTGTGAGCCGTGCAACTTAGAAAATTTTAGAATTTTGCAAAAATTCCCAGAGTTCTCGATTTAGTCCCAACTTGATTCTAATGCTTGTATTCGGCCTCGAGGGTCCATTTAAGGGACATTATGAATGACCTCGGTGAATGAATAGTAACTTGCCTGAATTAATCGATAAATGTTCTGAATGTTCTGGTAACGCTAAAAACCCTGTTTCAGCGACAGATACGTGTTATGGGTGTTACAATGGGGATTTTTCATGCATGCTTAACTTCACACATGAGAATGATTTATTATTATATACTGAAATTGGATTAAGCATGCTACTTGGATTAATTAATAATTGAGATTTTTATTTGGTTTTTTCAATGTAGCAAAGTTATTTTTCAAAAGCAACGATGTGCAAAGAATTTTTCGAAAACCATGCCTGTGCTTCAAACCTGACTTAATAAAGATTGGATCTTAATCATGAATGTTTTTCTTAGAATAACCAAGGTAACCATAATTTTACTAAAAGAGAGCGCATTTAAGGTTTTCAACCATCAATAAGATAAAATCATAGTCTAGGTGTCCCGTGTGACTTTCACGATTCGACCATAACGTCTAGGCTGAGTTTTAGAGGTTACATTTAGTGGTATCAGAGCATAGGTTCAAAACCTCAGACTAAATTTTAAAATCTTTTCAAAAGGAGTCTGCATGCATGCATTGATGAAAATGATATTTTTGGGAAAAACAAACCACTATATTTTGAAAAGTACTTTTTACAGGAAACGATAAAGTCCGAAAGTCTGAGGCCAAGTCCATAGGAACAATAATGAAACTCTAGTAAGACTATAGAGACTGTTGCATAAAATGTTAATGAAAGTATTATAGATTGAGAGTGCGTTAAAAGATTAAGCAAAATAATAAAAATAGATTAAACAAAATAATAAAAATATTCTTACTCTTAAATTGTAGATTCATAAAACACCAAAATGAATACTCATGGAATGATCACTACTGAGGGTGAGAATATGGAAAATAGGGATAATGATGATTATGATGAAAATGATCCTGTGACACGGGCTTTATTAATGGCTTTGAATCGGGTTGTTAGAGCTTTGATGGGTGGTGTTAGTCGTGGGACAATTACTGAGATGCTCAACTCTAGTGGGGTAAAATTGTTTAGGAGTATTTTTGGAACTACTCCTACAATGGCCGAGTATTAGATGGAGACCACTGAATGAATTTTGGATGATTTGGACTGCACTCTTGAGCAGAAACTTAATGGTGTCATGTCCTTATTAAGGGATGAGGCATATCAGTGGTGACAATCAGTGGTTAGGGGTACACTTTCAGAGTGTATTGATTGGGCTTGATCTCACTAGAGGCAACACCATGTGTGTATTCATTGTCATATAATGCCATGGGTCTCTACCATATGGATTTACGCATGTCTTCATATTGTGATTTGCTAATCTAGTTAGCAATATAACTACCCTACCAAAGGCATCATAAAGGAATGTTTTACTCAGAAGTTACTTACCCAGATTTATTTGCATACCTGATTGATTCTTTGTTTCTCATATCAGATATCACAGACATACTTACCATTTAACTTCTTACTCAAATAGTACCTTGCACAAGTCATCCTTAATCATGCAAAACCTTTACATTACTTCACATACACACTTACCAGTTGCCCAAGATGTTATCAACATACATATCTTTAATTGAACAGTTGACATGCATGAGTTAAGATAGAGACTTACCTAAATTGTAGTTTGGAGTTCCAAACTCGAACATCCCTCTCGAACCAACAACAGCAACAACTTAAAAAATATAGAACCACTATTAAAACTCATTTACAGAAAAATGGCTAACATCTCAATCACATACGACCCCTACAGGGTCTTTTATTCACAACTCACTGCTCATATGCTTCTTAATATCCTCATTCTTTCAAAAACTTAACATGCAGAGCTATCAAACTTATAGGAAGGTGGAACTTCCACTCATTAATTCAAAAACCTTAGCTTCCAGCTTAATAAAGGATAAGAAAACATATAAGTTTAAGAACCAGAGAGTAGCATTGAAGGAAGAAAATCATCCAGGCGAACCCTTCTCACCACATATATATATCCAATTTCCATTAGTGGAACTTGACAAGTGTCGGTTGTATCTAAAATTTGTCCTAATAAATGACCTACAAAATCTGGGAGAAATATAAATGAGAATCCTATACAAATATTATTTAACCTATCAATTTAGTTGGCTCCTAACCAGATCATGTTACAAAACTCAATTAGCATAGTACTCATACAAACTAGGCGTACTATACTTTTGGCGGTAACTCTCACCAGGCTTACTCTCCGCTTGTCATATTTTGTTATTAAATAGTAGAATAACTTGAGGTAAAATCTTAAATTACTTCCACAGAGAATATATTACACGAAACTTTAATCTGCTAGAAGACTGCTAATATGCGTACTACACTACGCCAAACATATAACTTCACATGTACACGTCTTCTAATTAGATTCTCCAGATTTGAGGTGTGACATTTCCATGAAATGTAACGCCCTCAACCCGACTTTTTTCACCGGGTCCGGATCTCGAGTGTTACTACACATAGTACTTAGAAAAAATTTCAAAATAGTTATCAAGTATATTTGACTTAAAACATTTTTCTTATTATTTTATCTAAGGTCTCATTATTAGAGGAATAAAGAAAATTAATTAAAAATAAAACAATACATTAGACTTATTACAACTTATTACAACACAAAAATTTGCTAATGACAGAATCTTTAAGGCGTAATCCTACCATACGCTAGTTTTCCAAATAGTCCACTATATGCATAGTAATCTAGATTGCCACTTCCTTGGCGTGTTCCTAACTTGTCCCTCTTGGCACACACATCCAAACATAAACACTTGAAACAAGAACAAACATTTTTAAGTTACATGAACTTAGTGAACTTTAATACAAAATACCTTTCAAACTTTCTTGTTGAATTCTACATTTTGGATATTTGGTTTCCAAAATTGTCTTTGGTGGATACCTTTAAATCATCGGATAGCTGCATACCTATGCCCACCACTTACCATACCAAATGTATCATCCTTAACTTAATTTTGTTGACTTCATATCTTACCAGTCAATACTACCTCTTCTCTTCTATTCAGACAAAATCCACCGTTTATTTTATAATAGTGACCACATGTACTATTCTCTTTTTAGGTACTATTCTCTTGTCAGATATTAGTTACTAGTTTCACTTTTGGTGGATTTCAATATTGAGTTTGCTAAATCAAATTCTCATTGAATTTATACCTTTATTCAAACTCTATACATTCACGTACTGATGAGAAACACACTAGATCATTCTGAAGAGTTCTAAACATCTATATTTCAAAGCATAGCAAAACTAGATTTACCAATGACTTAGATTCTTGCTTTCCCTAGAATGAGATATGATACTACTTGAATTTGACAGATATCAAATAACTCAGATTAGCTTAACCAAAATCAAACTAAAGAACACTTATACATTTGGTAAGATGAATACACCCTTATTCCAAACTAACAAAATATAATGGAGGATACCCTCATACAAATACACACTTCTTTTCAAGAAACTTCCCTTAAGACTTATTCAATTACATCAAAAAACTAATTCAATCAAATTATCTTCAAACGTATCATAACCTTATTATAGACTTATTTATCAAAGAATTATCAGAACTTATCTAGAACTTACCACAAGGGTAGATAATCACATTCTGTCACACAGATGTCATAGTATATGCCAATAAGATGATATAGAACTTTCCACAAAGGCTTAGCAGATCAAGCCACAAGGAAAATATACAAAATCATGTGTTTATTGTCTCGATAGATTTACACGAAAGTGCTATAGGTTTCTCCCTCATGAAGTTATACATAACTACATGTTGTGATCGACCAACTTAATTTGTATATTAATGAAGGCAATCATATTACGTCATGGGTCTCCGCCATATAGACTTACACACTTTCATGTTGTGATCTGCTAGTCCAGTCGTCATTTTACTAGAAGCATCACCATGACTGTTTTCATATCATACAGTACCATGGGTCTCAACCACATAATCTTGCACTTATTTTCATATTGTGATCTATCAGTCTAGTTAGCAACATAATTGCCCTATCAGAGGCATCACAAAAGGACATATTACTCAGAATTTACTTACCCAACTTTGTTCATACGCTTGAATGATTCATATTCTAACCTTTCAAACTTTACCTTCATACTACTTCATATTCAGATAGCACTTCCAACATATCATCATCGCACATGTAGCAACTAATATGCTTTAATCGCTTACTACATATTTGAGGTGTTAACATTATGTATCTCTCTTTACCAGAATAATTCACATGTAAGAGTTATGACAAGGACTCACCTGATACTCACCTAATTGTAGCTCTAAGCTCCAGACTCAAACATCTATATCGATCTAGCAGCAACAACTACTTAAAGAACATAAATTCACCATTAAAACTCATTTTCATACAATCTACTAACATCCCAATCATAAATAACCCTCATGCAAAGTCGTGTATTCATGACTTACTATTCATAAAACTCTTAACAATTATACTCATTCATAAACTTAACATGCAGGACTATATTGCTTACCAGGAGATAGAACAACCACTAATAAAACTAAAGACCTTAGCTTCCAACTTAATGAGGAAGATGTAAGACCCCAAAAGTTACTATAGTAAGAAAGTGAAATATTATCCTTAACATAATAAAATAAGGAAATAAAGTGACAAAAAAAAAGGGATTTTGAGTTATGTCAACAAAATCTATTTGGAAAATATTTTATGATATATTAATTCAAGAAAAGACAAAATCGCAAATGTGAGAAAAGTTTTGTGGCCCAAGACTAAATACTCAAAATTTGAAGGGTTAAAGTGTAAATATGAAAAATTTTAAGGACTAATAGTGCAAATATTTTAAGGGTGGAAGGATCTAGAAACTAATAAAAATGGATGAATTGGACCAAATTGAATAAGTGGAAAAAGTATGAGGGGTTAAATCATAATTTACTAAAATGAGTGATGAATCAATAGAGGAATTTTGAAGGATTATAAGGGGCAAAATAGTCATTATAACATCCCAAAGTTAGGCCTAGTAGGATTGGGCCCATTGGGCTTTAGGCGTAGGAGCGTTTAAAATTTTTGGGAATAAGAGAACGGCTTTAATGCAAGTTGGATCTAGTAGGTGAGTGATTTTGGAAGGTTAGGGGGCTTCTATGAAGTCCCGGGTTCAAGTTAGGCCTTAGGAAAATTTTGGTTTTGGGTGAATAAAACCCTAGGAGTTAGTAGTAGGCTTTAAGAATAAAATGTGGGGAAAATGACACAAGTGGAGTGTGTGGTGTAGTGGCAAAGTGATGCCACTTAAGGAGTAAAGGAGTGACGCCACAAGGAAGGAAGGAGGTCCAAGGTTCAAGTCTTGGCTTTTTCATTTTGGTTTTCTTTTTAAATAGACTCTAGAATTTTTCCATAGGGTTATATTTAGTTGCTAATTTTAGACACAAGAAAGTGAGTGGTCTAGTGGCAAGGCGTCATTAAGGGTGCAAAGGAGCCTTGGTTCGAATCTCATGACAAGCAAGGGAGTATTTATTTTGTGGATTGGATGGTAAGAGTTTGAGTTGGATTTAAACTCTGCTGATGGAGGGATCCCACATCGGTAAGATACAAAGAAGGAAGGTGAGAAGCTAGCTATATATAGAGCATTCTATGAGGAGAGTTAATATACCTTGGTGGGAGTTTGCGTGCAGACCTAGAGGATAATCGCCAATAGTTGCGAAGGAAGGGCTACTATAACGTGAGGTGCACGGTAAGGTTACTGTAGTTTTGTTTCAGCTTTAGATAAGTGTATATTAAGTTATGATTAATCGTTAGGTGATGTCGATTGTAGGTTCGTGACTAAGGGGTTTGCATCGCACGTGGTTACCAGGTGTGTACAAACACTACACACACGATATTGGCAATGTCGAAAAGCCGAAAGTGGCTAAATGGGCCCGGTGGGCCCTGAGACTAAGTTTGATGAAATGATTTGGTTGGTTATACGAATTGAATTAGTCATGCATGATACATGAATTGGTTTTTTTTGGGCCTAATAGGCCATATGATGAGATTTGGGCCTAATGGGCCATAAGGGAGTGATTTGGGCTTGATGGGCTTATGGGGACGTAGACATGTATGTTAGGGTTTATGGACCTTAGGTCTAGTTTGAACAACTCTTAAATTCCATAAGACTTAATTTTTCTAATTAAACATGTCTGTGAACAAGTCGTTGGGTTAAGGTGTGGCAACGGGCATACGCATGTCTAGGATTGGATCTAGGGAGAGCTTTGTATTTAAGCGGCCCTAGTGGCCCACCTCCTATTTTCTGGAATCCTACCTGGTGCGTAGTGTCTGTTCACTTTAGCCACGAAGACTTGTTGATGGGCCAAAGTTCATAGCTAAAACCCAAAAGGGACCGAGGTACCTTCGATTTGTGAAATTACCAAAATACCTCGATTTGTAAAATTATCGAAATGTCCCTGGTTTGCAAAATTAACGAAATACCCTTAGCTTGTGAAATTACCAAAATACCCTTGGTTTGTGAAATTATCAAAATACCCTACCGAAATACCCTAGCTTGTAAAATTACTGAAATACCCTTAGCTTGCAAAATTATCGAAATACCCCTAGCTTGTAAATTACCGTTTTACCCCTAAATAATAAAATGACCGTTGTACCCTCGTGTTAGTACTAATGTTATCTGTGTTAATTGTATGATTTATTATGTTCGAGATGCACTGCATACATGGATTAGTTATGAGTAGAATTACCAAATTACCCTTGGTAGGTAAATTACTAAAATACCCTCGGTAGGTAAAATTATCGTTATACCCTTTGGGGTTGATTAGCGTGATTGTGTGTAACTTCTCACACCATTTATAGTGTCTTGATAACATATATGTTTATGTATATTCTGTTAAATACCAAAAACTCGGTATGGCTATTGAAATCCCCATGGAGGGTAAAGGCGATTCATCAGGTTAGTGACTTCTGTGATATTAATAGATGGTTCTGATGAGATGACATGTTATATGTGATGAGCATCCTATACATGCATGTCGAAACCTGTTGAAACCATACATCAGTATCTTATGCTTGCATGGGGTTGGGATTGTGATATTAAAGGGGAAATGTTGTAGTGGCTCTGCCGTGATCTATTGTAGTGGCTCTGCCACGATCTGTTGTAGTGGCTCTGCCACGATCTGTTCTGGTGACTATGTCACGATTCTAACGATGAGCAGCTAACTGTAGCATGACTGCCATCGATGGTGTGTAGCGGTGAGGGTTGATTGTAGAAATCCCCATTAGTGTGATTGGCAGGTATGGGTGGTGTGTAGCGGATGGAAAATTAGGTTGGGCTGGGTTTGCATCGCATTGCGTACATGATCTGCTATGACATATGATATGGGTTAAGGCTCAACCGAGGCTATTTTGGGCTAAGGCCCAATTACCACCGTTACTGTAATGGGCTTCAGCTCGGATTGTTGTGATGCATGTTCTTACCGATGAGGGTTGTACACACTGAGTTTTCGTAAACTCACCCCTTCTTTTTATTAAATGTTTCAGGTGATTCCCAGTGATTGAGGATTGGGAGCCGTTGAGGACTCGGGGGTGGCTATACATCGAAGATACTACTCGTGAACTTTAGTAATTTCGATTTTTGCCTTTTCTTTTAGATTATTTATTTTGGGTTAATATTTTGTAATAAGGCCATTGGTTTATTTTTTTTAAGTTTTCATTTATAACTATTAAACTTATAAATACGGGGTTTTTTTAAAACATTAGCAATTGTTTTCTAAAATATCATGTTTACGCAACGATGCAAGTTCAACTTTCATAACGAACAGTTTTTCAAAAAAATAACAACTTTTACACGGTCATTTAGTAAATCACGTTTTTCTCAATCAACCAACGAACTCGGAGTTCAAAAATCTGATAAAACTTTTCTAAACAATTGCTTAGCTTTTCAACTTCCTTCAATGTGACACACCAGATTCGGCTTAACTTCTAGGCCGGGTTTGGGGTTTTATAGTCATTTAGCAAGGAAGAAAATTTTGAAGAGTAATAATGATGTTGGTGATATTTTAGAATAATTAAATAAATAAATATTAGTTTATTAATGTAACAGCCCGATTTAGGGGTTAGTCGAACAATAGTTTCGGGACCACTAAACTGAGGTTGAGAAAAACTATTTTAATGTTATTTTATATGTTATGGTATTAATATATGACTATGTGAAAATTTTGGTGCTTTAATTTGAGTGATAGCATGCTTAATTGTGAAAAAGGACTAAATCGCATAAAGTGCAAAAGTTCTATTTTTCAAGGTAGAGGTGTCCAATAGCCATAGATTACTAAATTGGAGGTCCTTAAAGTACAATTAGGCCCTATAGAATGTATTGGCTAGCCATAGATAGGAAAAGGGTACAAGAGCATTAATTATAGTCAAATTGGGTGAAATTAGGTGAGAAAAGATGAATAAAATATGGTAAAAAGAAAAACTATCATCTTTCACTATTCACTCATCTATTTCCATTGAAAATTGAAGAGAAAATAGAGATCTTTGAGGTTCAAACTTTCAGCCACTCAATTCTCATTCAAGTAAGTGATTTAGGTGGTTTTAATTGATGATTTTTGTGTTTTTGGAGTCCCCAAAGCTTAAGCTAGCTAATAAAGGGACTAATTTGTGATATGGTTGAAAGTCTAGGGACTTACCATGAGAATGCTTATGTTGTTAGCTGAGTTTTATGGAAGAAAATGAATGTTAGGAAGATGAGAAACAACTTTTGTGAAAGGTGTTAGCATGAAACACCTAAATAGGACTTAAATGCAAAGAATAAATTTGTGTCATAAATGCATTAAATGGTTGGAATGGTGAGTATTTGTAAGAGAAATAAATTTTCAGATAGGCTTGTTTATTGATAAAATGTGTTGAAAAATGATTTACGAGCCTAGGGGTAGAATCATAATTTTGCCATAGTGCAATGGCAAAATGGTCATTTTGCCTAAGTGTAGAATTTGATGCATTATGATCATTAAATGGTCTAAATGAATGAATCTTATTGTTATAGATCAAGAAGAACATGAAATTAACCTTGACTGAGGAAAAGGCAAGGTTACGGAGTAAATCTCAATTCAATACGTTTTGCACCGAGGTAAGTTTATGTGTAAATGATGCATTATATATATATATGCATTGTCGTTGCTAGCTAGTACATAGCACAATTGAGAACATGTACGTTTCAAGTGGGTAGAATGTGGTAGTTATTGAATAAATCTAGTGTGAATGATGGTGTAACACCCTTACCCACAATCCCCGTCAAAATCGGGCAAGAAGCATTACTGTACAAAACTACTTGATCGCCACTTAGGCTCACGCGACTACTCTACTTGAGTCACTACAACAACTTTATTTTTGACTTACGAGACCTCACTCGTACATACGAGGGCTCTCGAGACTATATCAAAAACTCTTACGATGCATAAAATTTCTTTCTCAATGAAATAGGGAGTACATGCCTGTGTTAGAAGACACACACGCCCGTGTGTAGTCTCACATGCCCATGTGCTCACACCGTGCCCAAAAACCCCATCATTTTGCCAAAACTCCAACGGCTAGGGCACACGCCCATGTGAAATGGAACATGCTCGTGTACCCTCATAACATGCCCATGGCTTTAATCTGTGGGAAGTTATTGACTAATTTAACATGGCCTGGACATGCCCGTGTGGACAGTTCGTGGTCTATTCTAACTTAAAATGTTAACATGTAGGGGACACACGGCCAAGTCACACGCCTGTGGGCTGATCGTGTGTCACACATGGTCTAGACACACGCCCGTGTGCGTACCCATGTGAACAGAACAAGGCTGTTTTCCAAGCTTCTAGCACCCCTATATCTTACACTACATGAGTTCATTCAACCAACTAATAAACATCTCATAATTCAACATGCACTCACATTGATAACTTTGAAATTTCAAAAATGATAAAATGTGCCATCATTCTTGGCAATTTACAAAATTAATGTCTTAGCAAGAGCCAATACACCTTTGGCCAAAATAACAAAATAATCTATCGAGTCTAGTCCCTATACATGCCATACACAAAATCACTAAATCTGAATATACCGAGGTGAGCAGATAGTGTGGGCGGCCTCCTTGTTATCGGTGTATCCCGGCTCGGCTCTTAAACTCTATAAAACAAGGGAAAAAGAGAATTGGGAGTAAGCTTTAAGCTTAGTAAGTTAACATGTAAACAATATAACATTATAACATGTATTAAACAATTACATAGTATTACATACTAAGCGAGAAACAATCTACATTCATGATCATGCTTACTCATTTTCTCCATTTCCACATTGCAACCATATCACAAGCTTAATGCATGCATTCATTAACAAGTTCCCCTACACTTAGCATCACAATATCACATAGTACAACACATCACTATCTCTAATTTCATTTCTCATAGTCAAATTACTCGGTGGTTTTGCACTTAGCCCACCATCGGCCTTTATTAGGGTGGTATTGCACATAGCCCACCAAAAAGATTGATTATGGTGGTATCGCACATAGCCCACCAAAAGATCAGTTATGGTGGTATCACAGATAGCCCACCAAAAAGATATATTGAGAATGATATCGCATATAGCCCATCGTAATTAAGCAACAAGGTGGTATCGCACATAGCCCACCATCAAATATTGTCAATACACATTCATACGATTATTTCGTCATTCATACAATAATTATTCAAAGACTATCACATTCAGTCCACTAGAACCACATATGTTCTCAATCATGCCATACACTAATTAGCAACATAATGTTTACAAATATATATATATATATTGCTTACATATAAACTTACCTCGATGCAAAACGTGTTAGCTAGTGATTTACTCAATCACCTTGCCTTTCCCACGGTCAAGGTTGATTCCGCGCTCTTCTTGATCTATAACAATGAAATTCATTCATTTAGATCATTCTATGATCATAATACATCAAATTCTACACTTGGGCAAAAATTACCATTTTGCCCTTGTACATTGGCAAAATTATGATTTTGCCCCTAGGCTCGTAATTTATTTTTCATCACATTTTCTCAATAAACAAGCATAGATGAACATTTATTTCTCTTACAACTACTCACCATTTCAACTATTTCATGCATTTATGACACAAACTAAATCTTTGTATTCAAGTCCTATTTAGGTGTTTTCATGCTAACACCTTTCACAAAAGTTGTTTCTCACCTCCCTAACATTCATTTTCTTCCATGAAAACTCAGCTAACAACATAACTACTCTCATGGCAAGTCCCTAGACTTTCAACCATATCTCAAATTAGTCTCCTCATTAGCTAGCTTAAGCTTTGGGGACTCCAAAAACACAAAATTTATCAATTAACACCACCAAAAATCACTTACTTGGGTGAGGACAAGTTGCTGAAATCTCAAGGCTTTCAAAACCCTTCTTTTGAGTGAAAAAATCGGTGGAAGAGGAAGAGAAGAGAAAAAGATGATGGCCTTCCCTTATTTTATCATATTTTAGTCAACTAGTCAACAACTATCACCAAATTTGACTAAAAATTAATGCTCTTGTCCCCCTAGCTTCCTATGGCCGGCTATCACTAGATGAATGGCCCAGTTGCACTTTAAAATCCTCCAAATTTACATTTTATAGCTATTAGGTACCTCTACCTTATAAAATAGAACTTTTGCGCTTTATGCGATTTAGTCCTTTTTCACAATTAAGCATGCTATTGCTAAAATTAAAGCACCAAAATTTCCATATAGCCATATATTAATACCATAACACATAAAATAATACTAAAATAATTTTCTTCAACCTCGGATTAGTGGTCCTGAGACCACTATTCTGACTATCCCCAAAATCGGGCTATTACAACTCTCCCCCTTTAGGGATTTTTTCCCTCAAAAATCTTACCGGTAAAGAGGTTTGGATATTGTTCTCTCATGGCTTCCTCCGGTTCCCACGTAGCCTCTTTTACACCTTGTTTTTGCCATAACACTTTTACTAAGGCTATGTCCATATTCCTCAATTGTTTCACTTCTCGAGCTAAGATTTTAATCGGCTCTTCCTCATATGTCATATCCGGTCGTATCTCAATTTCCGTTGGAGGAATCACATGCGAAGGATCGGAACGATAACGCCTTAACATTGATACATGGAACACGTTATGGATTTTCTCTAACTCTGCCGGTAAAGCCAATCGATATGCTACTGGTCCAATCCTTTCGGTAATTTCATATGGCCCTATGAATCTCGGACTCAATTTACCTTTTCGACCGAATCTCAATATTTTCTTCCACGGGGATACTTTCAGAAATACCTTATCACCCACTTGAAACTCAATTTCTTTTCTTTTCAAGTCTGCGTATGACTTTTGTCGGTCTAAAGCAGATTTTAGACTATCCCGAATAACCTTCACTTTCCCTTCAGTTTCTTTGACTAAATCAGCCCATGAATTTGTTTCTCACTCAACTCGGTCCAATACAAGGGAGTCCGACACTTACGACCATATAAGTCCTCATACGGCGCCATCCGTATGCTCGACTGATAACTATTGTTGTAAGCGAATTCGACCAAGGATAGATATCTTTCCCAACTACCTTCTAACTCTAACACACAGCATCGGAGCATATCTTCAAGAACTTGAATTATCGAGCTTTTGGGATTTGGATTGGAAACCTTGCGAATCGGTGTGTACCCTACCCTAAGTTTTAATATGTTCATGTCTATGTTTTAAATTAAATGTGTATGTTTATAAGAATGTGAATATGGCTAAGGTACCATAATATTTTCATGGCTATGTTTTAAATTAAATGTGTATGTTTATAAGAATGTGAATATGGCTAAGGTACCATACTATGGTACAAAGTACTAAGGTACGCTTCCTACTCCTACTAGGAATATGAATATATGTTATTTTTAACATGTGAAAAGTGATAAGAATGTGAATTAAGGCATGATTTTGCATATTGTGTATGAAATATGGGGCATATGGGTTATATGAAAGGGAAGTGAATGTGGTGACCTAAGACCACAAACACGGTGACCTAAGACCGTGATATCTGAATGTGGTGACCTAAGACCACAGAATTGAATGTGGTGACCTAAGACCACGAAATCTGACGTGGTGACCTAAGACCACGAATCGCGGTGACCTAAGGCAGCGATATGGAGTGTAGCGGAAGGAGGGTTGACTTAGTTGTCCCCACGGTGTCTTGAGGATGGTACGGGTGGTGTGTAGCGGATGGCATATAGGTTTGGGTTGGGTTGTATCATATTGTTTAAATGCTTTTTGAACATGTATGACACTTGTATGCCTGAAATATTAAATTTTAGTGTTGGTTATACATTGAGTCTGTTGACTCACCCGTTGCTGGGATTACTTTTCAAGTGATGACCAGTGATGGACCGGCCAGGATGCTTAGTGGAGGCCATGTGAAGTTCGATTTTCTTTTATTTGGACTATTTTACTTTAAGTATTTAGAATTTAAATTTTGGGAATTATTTGATGTAATAAGGCCTTAGTAGAACTATTTTATTCTGCTTTTATTTATTAAGCTTACAAACTTTTATTTATTAAAAGATTAAGTAAATTTATTTTAAACAAAGCCTAAACGTTTTGTCACCTAAAGTAAAGGATTTTAATAATGAAAAAACTTGTTATCAACTCAAGCCCAACCCAAAATGATCTTTCTTCCAAATCGACAAGTTTTTCCTAAGTAACAAAAGAATTTGAAACAGTTTACACCGGGAACATACCAGATCCGGTCAAGGCTCGTGGGCCGAGTTTGGGGTGTTTCAATTTGGTATCAGAGCCCAGTTTTAAACTCTAGACCTTGGGTTTAAGGCCCAAAACATTTTCAAAGTTAAGCCCAAAAGAGATTTTGTGAATTAAGCGAGTTTTTTCGGCATGGCCCACTAAGTCTCCGACCATGATCCACCGGTAAGTACTTGACTTCAAGTGATTTGAATATGTGAAATGTATGGGCTTTTATGGTAACGTAGATTAGTCTGATAAGTATTTGAACCCTAGGACTAGTGTACCCCAACAAATACATAAGACTTAAATATCTAATTAAACAAACCTATGGTTGAGTCACCGAGTTAGGGCGTGGCAACCACAGTACGCATGTCTAGGATTGGTTTCAGTGGGAGCTTGGTATTTAAGCAGATTAATATGAAGATCATTCAGATTCCGAAATGTTATAGTTAAAGAAAGGTCAGGCTCAGTTAATCAACTCATCCAGGTATGAGACCTAAAGTATGTAATTGATAGAATTTATTCTGAATTTATATCTGTTTGCAATTGGAATAATATCATATTAGTAATGACAGAATTAGATAGTGCAATCATGATCGAGATGTATTAATGACTGAATGCAGTGTTTATGGTTGAGAAATTACAACAATCTCTTCCAACTATTATATGTTTCCATTTACTCTCAGAGGTATATATAACTGCAAGATTTCGAATGAAATTCCTATAGTATGAGAATGTCAGCTAAATTTACAGGTAGATGAAAGCATTGTAGCCTATTTGAGTGATGATCGAAATTGCTCTATCTTTTCTGGTTTTCTACATCATGCACAGACAGAAAGTTGATGGTAAGGTCCGTATGATGTTAGCGTCCCGTTTTACTAGCTATTGTTCAATGAAAATAAAGGAAGATTGTGTGGCTTTTGTTAAGATTATTTTCAGTACTTATGAGTATTTTCTGTGTAGCTCTATGTTTTGAGATTTTGTTACTTCTGTTTCCTTAATAAATTATTGTTCAAAGTATCAGCCATGAGATATGAGTAGGAAATGTTCCATTTGTGAAAATGGTTTCTTTTTATTAATAAAATGTTTATGATGATTATAAGTTTTGACTTGATGGCGAGAGTACTTTGATACAGTTATGATAGGTATAAAGGTTGTGCTTTTGTATTGGTTGTTATGGAAATTTGTGTTTAAATTTCTCCGATGATCTAGATGTTTTATTTTCAGCTAGGACATTATCTACTAAAGTAATTGAGAAGTTAGTCTTGTTATGGCACTATGATTTTTAAGCTGTATGAGTTTTGTGACATCAGTATAGTTAAGTGCTTCGACGAGTAACAGTTGAAGTAAATTCTATTATAAGTTTAATCTTTCACTAGATTTGAGAAGAAATTGAAGTTGGAAAAGTGTGAATGATAGGAAGTTCAACTTAGACACATGTATTGGTTTTCATTTTCAAATGATCTTGATACATATATTAGCGAGTTAAAGATAGAATGTTATGATGTCCAAAGATGTTGATAATTATCATTTATTTAAAGTAAGATGTTGAAGATGACGAGACTATATGAGAAGCTCAAAGTGACTTGTGAAATTAGACCTAAATCCATTAATCGGTGAGATTTTCTGGGACGAAAATCCCTAAAGGGGAGAGTTATATGACCGATTTTGGGCTTAATCGAAATAATGGTTTCGGGACCACAAATCGGCGTGGATAAATTTATTTTATTTATATTTTTATGGTCTACAGTTTCACGAAATGATATCGTGAAAATCTCATTCAAAAATTTTGACTTTTGGGCACTCAATTTAGTCAAAAGGACTAAATTGTAAAAAGTGCAAAAGTTGAGTTCTACATGTTAGACGTGTCCAATTGTTATGAAATTTTAAATTGGAGGTCCTTAAATGATAATTAGTCCATTGGTTAAGTTGTTGGACAAAATTGGACATAGATGGGTATGTTTCAAAAGATTTTTTAAGGGCATTTTGGTAATTTAGTGAATTAAATGAATTAAAACAAAATTTAAATGCCAAATTTGTCCATCTTCAAGCTTAGGCCTAATTTAACATGTGGGAAGCCATGGATAGGGTTTTCAAGCTTTCCAAGCTTCATGGTAAGTCCATTCTAGCCCTGCTTTTCATGTTCTTTATGTTTTGAGTCCCAGAACTTGATTTTGCTTATTCTAGCGATAATTTAACCTAGGGTTCATATTTGGAAAAATACCCATAGGTGAAATGTGTTTATTTTGATGTTTTATGGCAGAATATGAACCTTAGAATTATGTTAAACAACTTTTACTAAGTGATTTTAAGTGAAAACGAGTAAAATGACATAATCGGCAAAAATACCTAATGTACATAAATGCATGTTAGAGCAAGAATTTGATGTTTCCATAGAAGGGAAAAATGATCAGCATGTTATAAAACATAAGAATAAGGGATGAAGTTTAATTTTCGAGCCTAGGGGCAAAATCATAATTATGCAAAAGTTTAGGGGCAAAATTGTAATTTTTCCAAAGTTTGAGTTAGGGACTGTTTTGAGTAGTACATTAATTAAATAAGTGAAATGTGATGTCTTGGACCCCGAAAAATGAGATTTGGACCTAGAACGGGAGAAAAATTGAAAATTGGGAAAGTTGGTAAAATGACCGTTTTGGTATCGAGGTAAGTTCATATGTTTAATAAGCATTTAATTATGCAATTATTGTTATTAGTAATGTTATTATTGAATTATGTGACTAACCTTGAGAATTTGAGCAAGTATGTTTCAGCTATGACTTGACAAGGCATTGATATCTCAAAGTCCATGGCTATACCATGGCAATTAAGGAAGAATTGACGGAAAACTCCATGTTCATAACATGGCATTTAAGGAGGAATTGACGGTTAAGGATACCATGTAAGACCATGTCAAGACATGGCATTGGTAAGGCAAGGATCCCGTGTAAGACCATGTCAAGACATGGCATCGGCATTGATTAAGGACTCCATGTAAGACCACATCAAGATGTGGCATTGGCACTAAGACAAGGATACCATGTAAGACCATGTTTGGAACATGTCATTTAGTAAAACAAGGATACCATGTAAGACCACGTTTGGAACATGGCATTTGGTAAGATAAGGGTATCATGTAAGACCATGCCAAGGCATGGCATTGATAAGTTCTATAAGGCAAGGAAATCATGTAAGACCATGTCAAGACATGGCATTGGTGAATTTATAAGGCAAATGTCCCATGTAAGACCATGCCAAGGCGTGGCATTGGTGAGTTCATAAGGCAAGGATACCACGTAAGACCATGTCAAGACATTGCAATGGTAAGTTCAAAAAGGAAAAGGTTCCCGAGTAGTCCAAAGAGTAAGTCAAAGAAATGACAAGGTTAGAACATGAAGAAAGAGTACAGGTATAAATTTAAGGCTTATTTAATATTGAGATCGTAAGTAATTGAGATTATCAAGTATTAAGTAAGTGATGAGTTTTCAGTTATGCTTGTGACACTTTATGACATGATTGGCAATATGCCTATATTATGAAAGAGTACTCATGTGTTAAATGAGAATGTTGCAGGTATGTAAGCAAGTTATTAAGTAAGGTGCCCTTTGTATTCTGAGCCTTTGGTAAGGTTACCGATGAGTTCACCGGGAAAATCGATTAAGTGAAATTATATTTGGCTTGTAGTGATAAGTGTAGGTATATGCATGTGTAACATATGAGCAATATGCTCGATATGTAATAGGAAATTGGAAAGATTGTTATAGGTAAGTAATAAATACAACTAAAGTGAGTGAGAGCAAAAAGTTACAATAAAACTGTTTTGGACAGCAGCAGTGATGTGAATTTGAAAAATCATCAAAAATAGTAGAAATTGAATTATAAGTTGGATGAAATATGGATTTAAATCTTATTGAGTCTATTTTCATATAAAATAAACAGAGAAAACAAAGGATTTTTATATTTTGAGATATTTAAATTCTTGTGGGATTGGTTCAGAATGATTACGTGATTCCCCTGTTCTGCCTTGAAAAAATCATTAAAAATTGTACAAAACTAATTAAGGGATATAAGTTATATTCTTGAAATTCTAAATGAGTCTAGTTTCAAATGAAATAAATTATAACATCATTTGAATTCTTTACAAGGAGAAAATTGATTCATAGTGAAAATTGATCAGAATAGTCTAACAGTGAAATATGGGAAATTTTAATGAATAAACTGAACTAATTGGCTAAGCCAAAAATTCTGGAAATTTTATGGTATGAAGATATGTGAGTCTAGTTTTAGGAAAAATTAGCGGTTTGGAATTCGGAGCTCTGTAGCGCAAGAAATAAATAATTTAGTGACAGTGATTCAAGTAGACAGATTAATGTGAACATGAGTAATAAGGTATAAGCATGTGATTTAATGATTGCATCAATTTGAGAACTTGTTGTGAGGATTTTTCATGTTGAGTCTTTGATAAGGCTACAAATGAGTATGTTGGGAAAGTAAGAACTTAGCATTATTTATGCAAGTTATGACAGCTTAGTAGTAAGCTAAATTCATTGCTAATGCTTAAAATTTTTACATGTAAACTTGCTAAGCTTTATAAGCCTACCCCCTTTTCTTTCCCATGTTACAGAGTCCTACTAAACAAGCTCGGGTTGGAGGTCGTCGGAGATCACTTCACACTATCAAGCTATCTATGGGTATCATTATTTATAAATGATTTAAGTTATGGCATGTATAGGGGCTTGGCTAAGTCATTTTGTATATGTCTTAATTAATTTGGTTAAATGTATTGCTTCATAACGGTAATAAGGATTATTCTGTATTTAGCTACGAGTTGTGGCTCATATTGGTCATGGAGTTATAATGCTTGTGTATGCATGTGTTTGTTAAATTTTAAATTATAAGTGAAATTTTGTGGCTCGGATTTGGTAGAATGTATTGTTAATCGGTAATGCCTCGTGCAGGTTACGGCGTAGTATACGGTAAGGGGTGTTACATTTAATGGTATCAAAGCTAAGGTTTAGTCGGTTCTCGGACTATCATAGTGAGTGTGAGAGTCTAGCTATACATGCCATAATGAACTGTGATAGTGTGATGACTCCCAACCCTGATGTAAATTATTTTATTAGACAGATGCGCACTTCAACCAAGCTAAATTTGATAGTGCAAATAGTGTGTTTATGATGAGTTGAGACTCGTAAAAAGTAAGAATAATAGTTTATGATGTTTATGTGATGATGTATAAATTGTGGATAGGAATTTCTTTTGAAATATGAAAGATGAGATGAAAGGAAAGTTTATACTATGATAAGTGTTCATGTTTGATTGGCATTTGTATGATGCTATGAGTATAACTTGTGAAATTAAGTAAGTGTTATGAGTAATTTTACTTGAGATTTATGAATGAAAGTATAAGTGCACTTGTTTGTATAAGATGATAGGAAAGTCGTAAAATGTGTATGCATTTTAAGTTACTTGAAACAAAATATATATTGATGAGTGTTAAGTTATATGCATGAATATATAAGAGGCAAGCCAGAGGCGTTACAACTTCACCCCCTTCCAATAAGGTATGTTATAAAGAAATTTTATGAAATTTCTAAATTACCCTCTTGATTTGAAAAGATTATTTTTATAAATTTTTCTGAAATATTTCTGATTTACCAATTTACTAAAATACCCCTAGTGGTAAAATTACGAAAATGCCCTTGGTTTATGGAATTTCAAAATACCCACAGTTCTTATCAAAATTTCACTACTTTGCTTAAAGGAACCCTAAATTTACAAAATATCAAAATACCTTGATTATGGGAAGAAAAAAAATTTACGAAATTACCCCTACCCTACAAATTACTGAAATACCCCTGAGTTACAAAATTACCAGAACGACCCCCGATCTTCAAAAAATTTTTGCAACAACAATGATTTGGAAAACAAATTCTCAAAAACAACCCTCAAGTTTTGTAAATTCCAAAATATCCGTGATTTATTAAGATTTACAAATTCACCTTGGTTAATTACCAAAATACCCTCGGATTTCAAAATTTTCCAAAATACCCCTAGGAATGCAAAATTTCCAAGATACCCTCATTGACAAAAACACCAAGGAACCTTGTTTCGATAAATTGCGAAAAATACCTCTGTAGGACAAATTACGAAAATACCCCTGGGTAGTGGAAAAACAACAACAATGAAAACTACAACATTTCTCTGAATGAACGAAAGTTCATAATTGATTGATGGATGTATGAATGTAAAGACTGTGTGCATGTATGAATACAAAAGAACCACTCCTAAAACTCTGTTCATAAAACTTTTTCGCTGATAATCAGTGGAATAAAGGCTAATTCATAAAAATTTCTTAATCAGATTAAAGCGTGTCGTTAGTAATGAGTTCTAGTGGACGTGGTCGAGGTAGTATCTAAGAAATGTGTTAGTTTTGTTAAGATCAGAGTGCGCAGCAAAGGCGTAGTGTGATGAGTTAGGTTTGAACGATAGTAAGTAATTTCGAGGACGAAATTATTTTTAAGGAGGGTAGAACTGTAACATCCTAGATTAGGGGTTATGCGTTTGTGCATAATTCATGAATAGTAGGTTTTGGTAGTGTTTGGAAATGAATTAAGGGTTTTTAAAATCCTAGGATGGAAGAGAAAGCTTTGGATAATTATTGGTTTTTAAGTTAAAAACAAGAAGTGATGTGGAAAAGTGGCAAGGGATGCCACCTAAGGTGCAAGGGTTATGGCATCAAGTGAAGTACTTTGAGGAAGAGGTTCAATCCCATTGTGTGCATTTTGCTTAATTTTATGAAATAGCATGTTTTGTGATATGTGGTGTGCATTTTAGAACCTTAGAAATGTAAGGAAATGTATGGAAATATATGGAAATGTAAGGAAATGTATTGAAATGTAAGGAAATATATGGAAATGTAAGGAAATGTATGGAAATGTAAGGAAATGTATGGAAATGTAAGGAAATGTATGGAAATGCTAAGTTAAAAAGAGGAAAGTGAGCATTTATGGAAACTAGGAAAATGATTTAGAAATGATTCAAAAGAGGAAAGTGAACATTTCTTGAAACTAGGAAATGTAAGGAAATGTCAAGTTTAAAGAGCCAAACGAAATTTTTTGGAAACTTAGAAATGACTTAGAAATGTCGAGTTTTAAAGTTTAAAAGAGGAAACTAAAACAAGGTGGCCTTAAGAAAATTAATAGGAGGAATTTTGACACACAAACAGGCTTGGAAAAGTGGCCTGAAGATATCACTTGAGGCCCAGGTAGGTGACGCCACATACAAGGGTATTGGGCCTAGGTTCGAGTCACTGGGGAGCAAATAAATGAGTTTTATTTTTGCTACAAAGAGCAGGGAAGTGGACTGCACTAAGGAACCCCAAGGGAAGAGTTTTATTCTCTTTAATTTTTTTCTAAATAGGAGATAAATAATAGATTTAATTATCATTATTTTTAGGAGATAATTGTTGGATTAATTCTTTTAATAAAGTGATAATTCAAAGGATAAAGTTATCAAAATAGAAGAGTGGTGGCCAAGTAAGGGATTCTGAGTAGTAAATTCGGCTATAAAAGGAAAAGAGAGGCCATTCAGCATTATTTTCTCTTCCTCGATAACCTCTGCCGAATTCTCTTAAGCAAGTATTCTTTCCTTCTTCATTCTTCTCCTCTCAATATTCCAAAAGCCGAAACTTGTGTGACTACTCTCTAGGTCTTAAGTCAATCTTTGAGGACTCAAGAAAAAGGTCATCGATTACAAAGATTAAGGGTAAGGTCAGTAGTTATCGATTTCCATTCTTTTTCTTCTAAGATTAAAGCCGAAACTAGGAAATCTAACCCCATTATTGTGTTAGTCAAAAATTTGAAGAGATCTTTTCGGATTAGTTTAAGTCAACTACAAGAAGGAGAAGTTCTTTTCCCGAAGGTACACCATAGGCCGCGTGTTCCCTAGTTATTCGGTGAATTTCGGGATTTAAAATCCACAAGGTAAGACATGCGAATATTCGTCCAAGGCCTATTTTTGGTGTTTTAGATCTAGTTCATATTTATTCAAAAGCCAAAACTAATTTGTTAAAGTGATTTAAAGCTTTATAATACAAGAAAGAGTATAGTGAAGATTTGAACCAAGGTAAGTTTTAGTGTACTAATCCTACTAGGATTTGGATTTATGGCTTCTTCCTAAGTATTAAATGATTGATTAAATGTAGTGATTTAAGATCTAAGGCATTAGATCGAGCTTTTTGGGATTTGGATTGGAAACCTTAAGCGAATCGGTGTGTAAACTTTTAATATGTTCATGGCTACGTTTTAAATTAAATGTGTATGTTTATAAGAATGTGAATATGGCTAAGGTACCATAATATGTTCATGGCTATGTTTTAAATTAAATGATGTTTATAAGAATGTGAATATGGCTAAGGTACCATACTATGGTACAAAGTACTAAGCAACTCCTACTAGGAATATGAATATATGTTATTTTAACATGTGAAAAGTGATAAGAATGTGAATTAAGGCATGATTTTGCATATTGTGTATGAAATATGGGGGCATGTGGGTTATATGAAAAGGGAAGTGAATGGGTGACCTAAGACCACAAACACGTGGGTATAAAAGGGAAGTGAATGTGGTGACAAGACCACAAACACGGTGATATCTGAATGTGATGACCTAAGACCACGATAATCTAAATGTGGTGACCTAAGACCACAATCTGAGCAACCTAAGACCACGAATGCGGTGACCTAAGACCACGATATGGAGTGTAGCGGAAGGAGGGTTGACTTAGTAGTCCCACGGTGTGCTTGAGGATGATGGTACGGTGGTATGTAGCGGATGGCATATAGGTTTGGGTTCAGGTTGCATCATATTGCTTAAATGCTTTATGAACATGTATGACACTTGTATGCCCGAAATATTAAATTTTAGTGTTGGTTACACATTGAGTCTGTTGACTCACCCGTTGTGGGATTACTTTTCGGTGTACCGGTGATGGACCAAGGCGACTTGCTTAGTGGAGGCCATGCGAAGTTCACTTTTCTTTTATTTGGACTATTTTACTTTAAGTATTTAGAATTTAAATTTTGGGAATTATTTGATGTAATAAGGCCTTAGTAGAACTATTTTATTCTATTTTTATTTACTAAGCTTACAAACTTTTATTTATTAAAAGATTAAGTAAATTTATTTTTAAACAAAGCCTAAACGTTTTGTCACCTAAAGTAAAGGATTTTAATAATGAAGTAAACTTGTTATCAACTCAAGCCCAACCCAAAACGATCTTTCTTCCAAATCACACAAGTTTTTCCTAAGTAACAAAAGAATTTAAAACGGTTTACACCGAGGAACATACCAGATCCGGTCAAGGCTCATGGGCCAGGTTTGGGGTGTTTCATACTCTCTCAGACTGACCATCAGTTTGAGGATGAAAAGCAATACTAAAATTCAACCTTGTACCTAAGGCCTCTTGTAACTTCTTCCAAAACCTCGAAGTGAATCTCGGGTCTCTATCCGAGATAATGGATATAGGTACTCCATGCAATCTTACTACCTCTGCAATATACAACTCGGCTAACTTCTCTAGCGAATAATCAATACGCATAGGTATAAAGTGAACCGACTTCGTTCATCTATCAACAACCCACACAGCATCTTTCTTTTTAGGAGTCAAGGGCAACCCCGTCACGAAGTCCATGGTAATCCGATCCCACTTCTACTCGGGAACCATCACTGATTGAAGTAATCATGATGGCACTTGATGCTCAGCTTTCACTTGTTGACAAATTAGACATCTTGTTACATATTCCGAGATGTTTCTTTTCATCCTCGACTACCAATAGAACTTCTTCAAATCATTGTACATTTCTGTACTGCCCGGGTGTACTGACAAATAGCTACTATGTGCTTCTTGTAAGATTTCTCGGATCAACTTGTCATCTTTAGGTACACAAATTCTATCATGGAACATTAAGCAACCATTCGAATTTACATGAAATTCAAAATCCGCTCCTGATTCACACTTAGCTCTTTTAGCTAGTATCTTATTATCATTCCTTTGAGCTTCACATATTTGTCGAACAAATAGTGGCCTAGCTCTCAACTCCTCCAGTATAGCACCATCATTAGACAATGACAAATTCGTGCTCATAGCTTTCAAAGCATACAAAGATTTTCTACTTAAAGCATCCGCAACTACATTCGCTTTCCTTGGGTGATAATCGATCACAGCTTGTAGTCCTTTAATAATTCAAGCCATCGTCATTGCCGTAAATTTAACTCCTTTTGATTCATCAAGTACCTCAAACTCTTATGATCCGTGAAGATTCGGCACTTCTCACCATATAAGTAATGTCGCCAAATCTTTAACGCAAAAATAATTGCGGCCAACTCTAGGTCATGAGTCGGATAATTCTTCTCATGGGGTTTTAGTTGTCTCGAGGCATAAGCGACTACCTTACCCTCTTGCATTAACACACAACCGAGACCATTTAACGACACGTCACTATAGACCACAAACTCCTTTCCTGACTCAGGCTGTACCAAAATTGGTGCTTCTGTCAACAACATTTTCAATCTCTCAAAACTCTGTTGGCATTTTTCAGTCCATTCAAACTTAACATCCTTGTGCAATAATTTCGTCATCGGAGTAGCAATAATAGAAAATCCCTTCACAAACCGCCTATAGTACCCCGCTAAACCCAAAAAGCTTCTGACTTCCGACACATTCCTCGGCTGTTTCCACTCTACAATAGCCGAGATCTTTCACGAATCAACTCTAATACCCTCACCCAACACAATGTGTCCTAGAAATCTGACCTCTCGGAGCCAAAACTTGCTCTTCCTAAATTTGGCATATAATTGCTTGTCTCTCAAAGTTTGCTAGACAATTCTCAAATGCTTTGCATGGTCATTCTCATCTCGGGAGTAAACCAATATGTCATCAATAAAAACAACCACGAACTTGTCTAAATACAGTCGGAAGATACGGTTCATTAAGTCTATAAAAATCGCAGGAGCATTCGTTAAACCAAATGGCATGACTAGAAACTCATAATGTCCATACCTCATCCTGAATGTTGTTTTCGGCACGTCTTGTTCCTTAACCCTCAACTAGTAATAACGGATCTTAGATCAATCTTGGAGAACACCATAGCTCCCTTCAGTTGATCAAATAGATCATCTATCCTCGAAAAATGATACTTATTTTTCATTGTCACCTTGTTGAGCTGTCGTAGTCTATACACAATCTCATCGATCCATCTTTCTTTTTCACAAACAATACCGGAGCACCCCACAGTGAATAGCTTGGTCTTGCAAAACCCTTATCTGTCAACTCTTGCAATTGGACCTTCAGTTCTTTCAACTCTAACAATGCCATCCTATACGGAGCGATGGAAATAGGTGCCGTTCCCGGAACTAACTCAATTCCAAATTCAACCTCTTTAATTGGAGGTAGTCCAGGTAACTCTTCTGGGAATACATCCAGATACTCACATACAACCGACACAGTTTCAATCTTTGCTTCAGACCCTTGAGTGTTCAGTATAAAGGCGAGATATGACTCACAACCTTTTCTCAAATATTTCTTAGCTACCATGGACAAAATCATTACTGGTAGAATATCTGACTCACTTGATTCAACCCGAATAACATCTCTATTTTCACACTTCAATTCAATAAATTTACTACCACAATTCACTAAAACATTATGGACAGTTAACCAATCCATACCAAGAATCAAATCAAACTCATCAAACGGTAACAACATAAGGTTTGCCAAAAATAATAACCCCTAATTGTCAAGGGACAGTTCCTACACACCTTGTCAACTAACATCTGTTTACCTAGTGAGTTTGATACTTTTATCACAAATTCAGTAGACTCAATATTCATATTCAAACTAAATGCCAATCTCATACAAATATAAGAATGGGTCGACCACGGGTCAATCAAAGCAATAATAAAGGTGTCATAGAGAGAGAATGTACCCGTTATTACATCTGGTGATGATGCCTCTTCTCGAGCGTGAATAGCATAGGTTATTGATGGCGCCCGACCCTCTGACCTCATAGTAGTATACACCTCTACCACTAGTCCTACCTCCGGGTTCTTTTGTGGCCTACCTCTAAAGGAAGCACTACTTGATCTTATCTCTTGATTCTTCTCCTTATCATCCCTTTCAGGACAGTTTCGAATGAAATGGTCGGAGGATCCACACTTATAACAATTTCTATTGTTTCCCCAACACTCTCCGGTGTGATGTCTGCCACAACTTGGGCACTTCGGTTTGGACTTTGGATTGCCCACACTTGCCATTGAGGTTGCTTGAACTCTTGAACCCGAATACGTGTTACCTCGCTCTCTCGGAGAATGCCCGTCTGACGTAGTCATCCGAGGGTTCGCTTCCTGGACCTCTTCGATTGAGCTTGGTATGATTTGCTCGTCGGCCTATTCCTCGCATTTCGAGCCTCACTCAGGGCTTTCCTCTTTTCCTTATTCAATTCTTCGACCTTACTAGCCCGATCCACCAATACCACAAATTCCTTTAGCTCTAAAATCCCAACTAGAAGTCTGATGTCTTCATTCAACCTGTCTTCAAATCTCTTGCATAAGGTAGCTTCCGTGGATACACATTCTTGTGCGTACTTACTGAGCTGAACAAATTCACGCTTATATTCCGCCAAGGTCATTTTTCCTTGCTTTAACTCAAGGAATTCTTTTTGCTTCTGGTCTACAAATCGTTGACTTATATACTTCTTTCAGAACTCTTCCAAGAAGAAGTCCCAAGTTACCCTCTCTTTAGGAACCACTGATGTCAACGTTTTCCACCAATGGTATGCTAAGTCCTTCAACAAAGATACAGAGCATCTTAAGCTCTCCTCAGGGGTACAGGAGAGTTCATCAAAAACCCTCATTGAGTTCTCAAGCCAGAACTCCGCCTGCTCAGGGTCATCATCTTTATTAGCTCAAAAATCTTTAGCTCCTTGCTTCCGAATTTTGTCCACAGGGCTTAATTGCCCTCACCATTTCTATACCTTGGGAAGCAACAGAAACTAATTGAGGTATAGGAAGAGGTGGAGGAGGTTGAGCATTGGGGTTAGCTCGTACATACTCAGTGTACCAATTGCTCATCATTTGGAGAAAGGCTTCCCGAGCCTCTTCTCCTTAACCCCTAGTATCGGGTTCACTCTACGCAGGCACAGTCCCTTGCGCAGGAGTCGGCACATTACTAGCTATGTCATCAGCATCCTATTGATCGGAATCCATATGCTACATAAAACAAGTTTAAAATCATCAAAAGCCACCACACTATCATTATACGCTTATGGCATGTATAGTTAGACTCCCACACACGCTACGATAGTCCTAGAACCGACTAAACCATATCTCTGATACCACTAAATACAACACTCCTTACCCACAATCCCCACCAAAATCGAGCAAGAAGCGTTACTATACAAAACTACTTGATTGCCACTTAGGCTCACACGACTACTCTACTCGAGTCACTACAACAACTTTATTTTCAACTTACGAGACCTCACTTGTACATACGAGGGCTCTTGGGACTATATTGAAAACTCTTACGATCCATAAATTTCTTTCTCAACTAAACAGGGAGTACACGCCCATGTTACAAGACATACACGCCCATGTGCTCACACTGTGCCCAAAAACCCCAGCATTCTGTCAAAACTCCCACGACTAGGGCACACGCCCATGTGAAATGGAACACGCCTGTGTACCCTCATAACATGCTCGTGGCTTTAAATCGTGGAGAGTTATTGACTAATTTAACACGGCTTGGACAGCCCATGTGGACAATCTGTGGTCCATTCTAACTTAAAATGTTAACATGCAAGGGACACACCGCCAAGTCACATGCCAGTGGGCTGATCGTATGTCACACATGTTCTAAACACACACCGTGTGCCTACCCATGTGGACAGAACAAGGCTGTTTGCCAAGCTTCTAGCACCTCTATATCTTACACTACATGAGTTCATTCAACCAACTAATAAACATCTCATAATTCAACATGCACTCACATTGATAACTTTGAAATTTCATAAATGATAAAATGTGCCATCATTCTTGGCAAATTACAAAATTAATGTCTTAGCAAGAGCCAATACACCTTTGGCCAAAATAATAAAATAATCTATCTAGTCTAGCCTCTATACATGCCATACACAAAATCACTAAATCAGAATATACCGAGGTGAGCGAGATAGTGTGGCGACTTCCTTGTTATCGGCAGATCCCTACTTCGGCTCTTAAACTCTATAAAATAAGGGAAAAAGAGAAGGGGGAGTAAGCTTTAAGCTTAGTAAGTTTACATGTAAACAATATAACATTATAACATGTATTAAACAATTATTTTACATTACATACTAAGCGAGAAACAATCTACATTCATGATCATGCTTACTCATTTTCTCCATTCCCACATTGCAACCATATCAGAAGCTTAATGCATGCATTCATTAACAAGTTCCCCTACATTTAGCATCACAATATCACATAGTACAACACATCACTATCTCTAATTTCATTTCTCATTATCAAATTACTCGGTGGTTTTGCACTTAGCCCACCATCAGCCTTTATTAGGGTGGTATCACACATAGCCCACCAAAAAGATTGATTATGGTGGTATCACACATAGCCCACCAAAAGATTACTTACGGTGGTATAGCACATAGCCCACCAAAAAGATATATAGACGATGGTATCACACATAGCCCATCGTAATTAAGCAACAATGTGGTATCACACATAGCCCACCATCAAATATTGTCAATACACATTCATACGATTATTTCGTTATTCATACAATAATTATTCAAATACTATCACATTCTGTCCACTAGAACCACATATGTTCTCAATCATGCCATACACTAATTAGCAACATAATGTTTACGAAAATATATATTGCTTACACATAAACTTACCTCGATGCAAAACGTGTTAGCTAGCGATTTACTCAATCACCTTGCCTTTCCCACGGTCAAGGTTGATTCTGCACTTTTCTTGATCTATAACAACGAAATTCATTCATTTAGATCATTCTATGATCATAATACATCAAATTCTACACTTGGGCAAAAATTACCATTTTGCCCTTGTACATTGGCAAAATTATGATTTTTCCCCTAGGCTCGTAATTTATTTTTCATCACATTTTCTCAATAAACAAGCATAGATGAACATTTATTTCTCTTACAACTACTCACCATTTCAACTATTTCATGCATTTATGACACAAACTAAATCTTTGTATTTAAGTCTTATTTAGGTGTTTTCATGCTAACACCTTTCACAAAAGTTGTTTCTCACCTCCCTAACATTCATTTTCTTCCATGAAAACTCAGCTAACAACATAACTACTTTCATGGCAAGTCCCTAGACTTTCAACCATATCTCAAATTAGTCTCCTCATTAGCTAGCTTAAGCTTTGGGGACTCCAAAAACACAAAAATTATCAATTAACACCACCAAAAATCACTTACTTGGGTGAGGACAAGTTGCTAAAATCTCAAGGCCTTCAAAACCCTTCGTTTGAGTGAAAAATCGATGGAAGAGGAAGAAAAGAGAAAAGATGATGGCCTTCCCTTATTTTATCATATTTTAGTCAACTAGTCAACAACTATCACCAAATTTGACTAAAAATAATGCTCTTGTCCCCCTAGCTTCCGATGGCCGGCTATCACTAGATGAATGGCCCAGTTGCACTTTAAAATCCTCCAAATTTACATTTTATAGCTATTAGGTACCTCTACCTTATAAAATAGAACTTTTACGCTTTATGCGATTTAGTCCTTTTTCACGATTAAGCATGCTATTGCTAAAATTAAAGCACCAAAATTTCCATATAGCCATATATTAATACCATAACATATAAAATAATCCTAAAATAATTTTCTTCAACCTCAAATTAGTGGTCCCGAGGCCATTGTTCCGACTAGCCCCAAAATTGGGCTTTACAGATGGAATGGATATGTAAATGTGTTATATCAATATTTGATAGTAGGCTAAGTGCGATGCCACCTTAATACTTAATTACGATAGGCTATGTGCAATACCATCATCTATTTTATTAATTGGTAGGCTATGTGCGATACCACTGTAAGTAACCTCTTTGGTGGGCTATGTGCGATACCACCTTAATAAAGACTGATGGTGGGCTAAGTGCGGAACCACCGAATAATTTGATTATGAGTAGTTTATTGAAAGATTGTGATGCATTGTATCATGTGACATTGTGGTGCTAAGTGCAGGGAGGCATACTAATAAATGTGTACATTAAGCTTGTGAAATGATTTGGATGTGGATATGGAAGAAATGAGTAAGCATGATTACGAATATGGAATGCTTCTTGTTTAGTACGTAATGTTGTTTATTGTTTAGCACATGCTATAATGCTAATTGTTTATATGTAAACTTACTAAGCTTAAAGCTTACTCCCTTTTCTTTTCCCTTAATTTATAGAGTGTAAGAGCTGAGCCGGGATACGCCAATAAGCAGAAGATCACCCACACTATTAGCTCACCTCAGTATATCTAGACTTAGTGATTTTGTATATGGCATTTATAGGGGCTAGATTAGTTAGATTATTTTGTTATTTTGGCCAAAAGTGTGTTGGCCCCTTATTAAGACAACTATTTTGTATATTGCCATGGTTGATGGCTCACCTTATTATTTATGAAAATATGAGGTTATTCATGAAATTTCATGTTGCAAATTATGAGTTGTTTATTCATATGTTGAATGGATTCATGTGGTGTGATCTAGAGGGGTGCAAAGAGCTTGGCAAATAGCCTCGTTCTTGTCCATATAGGTAGACACACAGGCGTGTGTCTAGGCCGTGTGTGACACACGATCAGTCCATGGGCATGTGCCCAGGCCGTGTAAAGTCTGTACTTAGGATTTAGAATTTGAATCGCCATATGGTGAAATCACACGGGCGTGAGACCAACCGTGTGGATTAATCAGAAACAACTACGGGCATCAAACACAAGCGTGTGTATAGGCCGTGTGAAGGAGTCAAATGCCAAGGTTTGGCACATGGGCCAGGGCCACGATCATGTCCAAGCCGTGCAAAATTAGTCAATGTCAACCACGGGTGAAAGACACGAGCATGTCTTAGGGAACACGGTGTGTCCCTAGACCAACACGGGCGTGTGGCCCCTGTTTAGGTGAAAATTTTCTAAGTGTTCATAAAGTTTCATTTTTGTCCCGCAATATCTCCAGCAAGTGTAAAGGGTCTCATTGACCCATGATAAGGATGGTGTGATGATGAGCGAAAAGTTTTAAATTGGAGAAAATTTTATAGCCTAAAGTGGAATGATCAATAAGTCAAGTATGATAATGCCTAATGCTTGGTTCCGACAAAGAACCCGAGTAAGGGGTGTTACATTTCATGGTATCAGAGTTATGGTTTAGTCAGTTTTTAGACTACCGTAGCATTTGTAAGAGTCTAGTTATACATGCCATAAGTGTATAATAATAGTGTGGTGGTTTCTAATGATTCTAAACTTTGTTTTTATGTAGTATATGGATCCCAATCAATCAGCTACTGATGATCCAACTAGAAATGTACCGGCTTTCGCGCAAGGGACTGCGCTTGTGTAGAGTGGACCCGAGACTGGAGTTCAGGAAGAAGAGGCTCGGGAAGCTTTTCTCCAAATGATGAGTAATTGGTACACGGAATATGTGCTAGCAAACCCCAATGCTCAACCTCCTCCGCCCCCTCTTATACCTCAACCAGTTCTTGTGGCTCTCCAAGGTATAGAATTAGTGAGGACCACTAAACCCCCGATTGACAAAATTCGAAGCAAGGGGCTGAGGACTTTCGAGCTAATATCGATGATGACCCTGAGATGGCAGAGTTTTGGCTTGAGAACTCGATAAGAGTATTTGATGAACTCTCCTGTACCCCTGAGGAGAGCTTAAAATGTGTCGTATCCTTGCTAAGGGACTTAGCATACCATTGGTGGAAAATGTTGACATTAGTGGTTCCGAGGGAGAGAGTGATGTGGGACTTCTTTTTGGAAGAGTTCAAAAGAAGTATATAAGTCAGAGGTTTGTAGACTAGAAATAAAAGGAGTTCCTTGAGTTAAAGCAAGGAAAAATAACTGTGGCAAAATATGAACGCGAATTTATTAGGCTCAATAAGTATGCACAAGAGTGTGTGTCTATAGAAGCCATTTTATGCAAGAGGTTCGAAGATGGGCTAAACGAGGATGTTAGACTTTTAGTTGGGATTTTAGAACTAAAAGAATTTGTGGTATTAGTGGATAGGGCAAGTAAGGCCAAAGAATTGAGTAAAGAGGAAGGCCGTGAGTGAAGCCCGGGATGCAAGGAAAAGGCCGATGAGTAAGTCATACCAAGCTCAATCGAAGAGGTCCAAAGAAGTGAACCCTAGGAAGACTACATCAGTCAGGTATTCACAAGGAGAGCGAGGCAATACGTACTCGGGTTCAAGAGTTCAGGCCACCTCAATGGCAAGTGTGGGCAAACCAAAGTCCAAATCGAGTGCCCAAGTTGTGGCAGACATCACACTGGGGAGTGTCGGGGGAATAATCAAAATTGTTATAAGTGTGAGTCCCCTGACCATTTCATCCGAAACTACCCCGAAAGGGATAACAAGGAAAGGAAGCAAGAGATAAGATCAAACAGTGTATCCTCTAGGGGTAGGCCACAAAAGAACCCTGGAGGTGGGACTAGTGGTAGAGGTGCATCACGAGACTCTACTATGAGTCCAGAGAGTCGGGCGCCAGCGAGGATTTAAGCTATTCACGCTCGAGAAGAGGCATCATCGCTAGATGTAATAACGGGTACTTTCTCTCTTCATTACAAATTAGTTATTGCTTTGATTGATCCAAGGTCTACCCATTCTTATATTTGTATGAGATTGGTATCTAGTTTGAGCTTGATTATTGAGTCTATAGAATTTGTGGTAAATGTGTCAAACCCGTTAGGTAAATATGTGTTAGTTGACAAGGTGTATAGGAAGTGTCCTTTGATAATTAGGGGTCATTGTTTTCCAGCAGACCTTATGTTGTTGTCTTTTGATGAATTTGAGTTGATTCTTGGTATGGATTGGTTGACTACCCATAGTGTTTTAGTGAACTGTGGTATTAAATTTATTGAATTGAAATGTGAAAATGGAGACGTTATTCGAGTTGAATCAGGTGGGTCAGATAGTTTACCGGTGATGATTTCTTCCATGGTGGCTGAGAAATATCTGAGAAAAGGGTAGGAATCTTATCTCTTTTTGTGTTAAATAATCAAGAGTTTGAAGTAAAGATTGAAATAGTGCTGGTTGTATGTGAGTATTCGGATGTATTCCCGGAAGAGTTACCTGGATTACATCCAGTTCGAGAGGTTGAGTTTGGGATTGAGTTAGTTCCGGGAACGGCACCAATTTTGATTTCTCCGTATAGGATGGCACAATTAGAGTTGAAAAATTGAAGGTTTAGTTGCAAGAGTTAACGGATAAGGGTTTTACAAGACCGAGCTATTCACCATGGGGTGCTCCGGTGCTTTTTGTAAAAAAGAAGGATGGGTCGATGAGATTGTGTATAAACTACAAACATCTCAACAAAGTGACTATGAAGAACAAATACCCTTTACCAAGGATAGATGTTCTATTTGATCAACTAAAGAGAGCTACGGTATTCTCCAAGATTGATCTGAGGTCCGATTATTACCAGTTGAGGGTTAAAGAGCAAGATGTGCCGAAAACGACATTCCGGATGAGGTATGGCCATTATGAGTTTCTGGTCATGCCGTTCGATTTAATGAATGCCCCTGCGGTCTTTATGGATTTAATGAATCGTGTCTTCCGACAGTATTTAGACAAGTTTGTAGTTGTCTTTATCGACGACATATTAATTTATTCACGGGATGAGAGTGATCATGCAGAGCATCTGAGAATTATTTTGCAGACTTTAAGAGACAAGTAGTTGTATGCTAACTTTAGCAAGAGTGAGTTTTGGCTCCAAAAGGTCAGATTCTTAGGACACATCGTGTCGGGTGATGGTATTAGAGTTGACCTGAGTAAGACCTCGGTTATTGTGGAATGAAAAGCACCGATAAACGTGTCAAAAGTCAGAAGCTTTTTGAGTTTAGCGGGGCACTATAAACAGTTTGTGAAGGTCTTTTCCATGGTTGCTACTCCGATGATGAGACAGTTGCACAAAGATGTTAAGTTTGAATGGACTGAGAAATGTCAACAGAGTTTTGAGAGATTGAAAACATTGTTGACCGAGGTGCCGGTTTTGGTTCAACTTGAGTCAGAGAAAAAGTTTGTAGTCTACAGTGACGGTCGTTTAATGGTCTCGGTGTGTGTTGATGCAAGAGAGTAAAGTAGTCGCTTACGCCTCGAGGCAGCTAAAACGTCATGAGAGGAATTATCCGACCATGACTTGGAGTTGGCAGTGATTGTGTTCGCGTTAAAAATTTGGCAACATTATTTGTATGGTGAGAAGTGCCAAATCTTCACAGATCATAAGAGTTTGAAGTACTTGATGGATCAAAAGGAATTGAATTTGCAACAACGGCGATGGCTTGAGTTATTGAAGGACTATGAGTTAGTAATCGATTACCATCGGGAGAGCGAATGTGGTTGCTGATGCCCTGGGTAGGAAATCCCTGTATGCTTTGAAAGCTATGAGCATGAGCTTAGCATGGTCTAACGATGGTGTTGCATTTGCCTAGTTGAGAGCTAGGCCACTATTTATTCAATAGATATGTGAAGCTTAAAAGAATGATAATGAGATGCAAGCTGAAAGAGATAAGTGTGAATCGAAAGATGATTCTGATTTTGGATAAGTTCGGATGGTTGTTTAATGTTTCATGATAGGATTTGTGTACTTAAGACTGATGAATTGATCTAGAAGATATTAAATGAAGCACATAGTGGTTATTTGTCAGTACATCCGGGCAGTACGAAAATGTACAATGATCTAAAGAAATTTTATTGGTGGCCGGGTGTGAAAAGAGACATCTCAAGTTTGTAGCAAGGTGTCTGATATGTCAACAAGTGAAAACTAATCACCAAGTGCCTTCGAGATTACTTCAGCCAGTGATGATTCCGAATAGAAGTGGGATCGGATCACCATGGATTTTGTGACGGGGTTGCCTATGACTCCCAAAAAGAAAGATGTTGTGTGGGTTGTCATTGATAGACTAACGAAGTGGGCTCACTTTATACCAGTGCGTGTTAATTATTCACTGGATAAGTTGGCTGAGTTGTATATTGCACAGGTGGTGAGACTACATGGAGTGCCTATATCTATTATATCGGATAGAGATCCGAGATTTACTTTGAGGTTTTGGAAGAAGTTACAAGAAGCCTTAGGTACAAAGTTAAATTTTAGTACTGCATTCCATCCTCAAACTGACGTTCAGTCTAAAAGAGTGATTCAAGTTCTTGAAGATATGCTCTGATGCTGCGTGTTGGAATTTGAAGGTAGTTGGGAGAGATACCTACCTTTGGTTGAGTTTTCCTACAATGATAGTTATAAATCTAGTATACGGATGACACCGTATGAAGCCTTGTACGGTCGTAAGTGTCGGACTCCTTTGTATTGGACCAAGTTGTGTGAGAAGCAAATTCATAGGGTCGATCTTGTTAAAGAGATTGAGGAGAAAGTGAAAGTGATTAGGGACAGTCTAAAAGCTGCTTCAGCCTGACAAAAGTCGTATGCGAACTTGAAAAGAAAGGAAATTGAGTTTAATGTGGGTGAAAAAGTATTTCTGAAAGTGTCCTCGTGGAAGAAAATATTGAGATTTGGCTGAAAAGAGAAATTGAGTCCACGGTTCATAGGGCCGTATGAGATTATCGAGAGGATTGGGCCAGTGGCATATCGGTTGGCTTTACCGGTAAAGTTGGAGAAAATTCACAATGTGTTTCATGTATCGATGTTAAGACGTTATCGATCCGATCCTTCGCATGTGATCCCTCGAAAAGAAATTGAGATACGATTGGACATGACATATGAGGAGGAGTCGATTAAGATTATGGCTCAAGAAGTGAAACAATTGATGGATGATTAATAAGTCAAGTCCGATTCCGGCTAAGGGGTGTTACAATTAATATGTTGATTTGACATTTATTTATATTTTATTTATTTTTGTTTAGTATATAAGGAAAGAAAGATGAAAAATTATCTTCATCCTTCCATGCTACTAATGTGAGAAGAAGAAAGAAAGAAAGAAATTTTCGTTTCTTTACAATTTGGTCCTTTCACCAAAAATTACCATTTTCACTTAGAAATCAAAAGAATTTCCATAGCTACCAAGAGAGAAAGATAATAAGGAGACTATAGGGAGCTAGAATATCAAGTTAGATTCAAGAAATAGAAACTGGAGGAGAGAGAAAGTTAAGTTAAAGTTTGGTTTCAAGAGAATAAGATCAAGATCCGGTTGACACTCGTGAAAAGGAAAAATAACGGAATAGTCCCTAAACTCTTGCAATTGTTGCAATTCAATTTAGGTAAGTTCGTATGGTTAAAATTTAATAATTATATTGAATTGATGAATGATATTATGTATTTAGTATATTGTTGAAAAATGGAATATTGTTAAATTATAAAATTGAAGTGAATATCCGGTTTAAATGGAACATGGATTTGAGTACAATCGTTGTGTGGCGAAAGACAACAAAGGAGGAATTGATGGAAAATTACCCAAGTAAATCGAGGTTCAGTATTTGTTGCGAACTTTTGTGTTTACTTTCCGTTTAGTTCTCACGAGCTTCTATTTAACTCATTTGAGTTTCTATTCAGCTCTATTGAGCTTATATTTAAACCTGCTGGGTTTCTGTTCAGCACTTACAAGCCTCTATTTAGCCCTCGTGGGTTTCCATTTAGCTTTTATAAGCTTCTGTTCAACCCTTATGGGTTTCTGTTTAGCTTTCATGAGCTTCTGTTTAGCTTTTGAGCTTTTGTTAAAGATGTACTCAAATCCATAAGTCTTTCTTCAAAAGGTAAAATATCGGGAGTTGTCTTGAATGATATATGTATATGAAGAAATGGTAAGATAATGATGTGTATATATATATATATATCAATATCTTGATATGTTGATACATGGAAATTATGTAAGTTGAGACGAGTAATAAACTCAAGTGTAACATGTTGAGATAGTAAGGTTATCGATGTTGAAATTATATGCAATATGTTCAAGTACGCTAACAAGTGTTGTTGTTTGATGCTTAAGCAAGTGCCAAGCTATTGGTTGAATGGTAATATGTTTAATTATGAGATGCATTAAAATGGTAAGTGCTCAAATGAGAATATGCTTGTGTTCATGAAATAGTGGTAAGTTTAAAGTTATGTAATTTCTCATGAAATGACTTATTATATGATTAATTCGAAAAAGACTATGTTTAAATGCATTAGCTTGTGGCTATAGTTGAATAATATGTTTATGACTTGTGTGTTATGCATATGGAATGAGTGTAGAAAGTAAAGATGTGCAAATGAAAATAAAGAAATTCAGAATGAGTTAAAGGTTGTTTAAAATCCTACTATGCTAGGGATAATATGTACAAGTGATGTTGTGGATTTATTTACTTTGTGAGTTGATGAATATATCCACATGAGTATTGTGAAATCAATATTAGATTATTCTTAATATTTATAAATTTCATATTTGAAATGAATGGATATGATTAAAGTTTATACGAGCTTACTAAGCATTTGTTGGTTACATATTTGTTTTTCTTTACTTTTTAGATTATATGAAGCTCGATTTGGTTGGAAGCTCTTCAAGGTATATCACACTATCCATCGGATCTATTGGTACGTTCGAATGTTTTGATTTACGTCATAATGGCATGTATAGGTATCTTGTTTAATGTTGGTCTATATGTAAATTGTTAAGATTAGCCACTTAATTTAACTTGTGTTGAATGCCATGATATAGTTTGTAGAAGTGTGAATTGTTGGGGCTAGGTTAGTAACAAATTGGGTGAAAAATATTACCTGTAAACTGGCCTATTTTTGTCCACACGGGCAGAGACACGGCGTGTAACACCCCAAACCCGGTTTATGCGTTAAGACCAAATTTGACATGTCACACAAAATGAACATACACCTAGTCTTTTAAAGATTTAAAGAAAATCAATTTTTAAAAACATTTTAACGTGGAGTTATTGAAAACTAAGTTTGATTACTAAATCTAATAATTTGGGTCGTACAAATTTATAAATTGAAACTTAGGAAAAATTGATTTAATATTTTGAGAAAATTTACAGAGTTCGAAAGTAATTTGAAAACAAAAATTTAAAAATATTGTTATAGAAAAATTTTCGAGTTAAAACTATTTAAGAATGAAACCCTTTTCGTACTTTTATTTAAGAAAAACATTTATTTCTATTTTTAGAAAAATAATCCCACTAAAGTATTTAAAACATATTATAAAATCCATTCACAAGTAAAACATCCAAAAAAATTTAACCAGAGGCCTTATTACAAAATAGAAAAAATAATAAAAAGTACTTAAAAAAGAAATTCGAAATTTAAATAACCCATTATTCGTAGTATGGACTCCACTGAGTCGTCCCCGGCCCAAGCCTCCATCACTGATCATTACCTGAGGAGGGTAAAGAAAACGGGATGAGTTACTTAGAACTTAGTGTGTAATTCTCTTACCATTGTCATTGGGCCAAAAATTCAATTAAGCATTTATTGGGCCAAAGCCCATTTACAATCATAACATAATATCATATATAACATGCATGTGTTATGCAATTTCCCAACCAAACCTAGTTTTCCATCCACTACACACCACCCGTACCAACCAACACACCTTTGGGGAGTTTTAGTCACCCACCCCGCCAACACACCAAACTGGGCATTAAGCCATATATCAAACTGGGCATTAAGCCATATATCAATTTGTGGACAAGCCACCATAATTTTGTAGCAAAGCTACCAGAACTTCTCTTCATCAAAATCCCAATCGATGCAAATCATGTATATAATATGCATATCTAATTACAGTATTCGATTCATATAATTATTACGAACAATATGGCCCATTTATCACATATCACATTTGGTCCATTATCACATATCACATTTGGCCCATTTATCACATATCACATTTGGCCCATTTATCACAGTCTTAATATCGATTTTTTATAGTTTCTACCAAAATAATGATAATTACGCCATCTTACCCGATTTCACTAACAAGAGACTAAATCAAGCGATTTACCATTAGTCACAATATAAATATCTATCCCATGAAATATGGTGTGAGATTACACACCTAATTACGGTAAGCACTACACTTTCCTGATCGTCAACACCTAAAAATATTTTAACGCTCGATTAGATCATTAACACTTATAATAAATCCATTCTAAGATAAGCGGTCTAGATTTTTACACTCGAATCTCGAATAACTACTATTTGCAAGTTCTCTCCAGATGACGGTTCACAACCCGTTGGAAAACACCGAACAGCTAATGGCTCAGAACTGCGAATAACCTCGAATAATTAATTTTCACCAGAAGAGGGTCCACAACCCAGTGGAAAGTCTCGAATTGTCGAAACGGCCCTAAATTTGAATTTAGGAGTTGGGATCGTCAATCCACTCCTTTTGAGATCACCATTGGATTTCCCTTTCAACACATTACTATGAGCCTCCATTCGTTAGATCTTCAATAAATCAATAATCTATTAAAGTATGGACTTAACAAAATTGTATAGATAGGCTTACCACGAAGTTCCAAGTGATCCACGAATAAATCCCTATATAAAATAATCGGTTACTCCCTTCCATACTGTTAATCCTCTTAATAAATAAAGGATGATCATGAAATCCATGAAGAATTCTTACCTTGAAGGTTTTTGATCCGAATTCTAGTGATTACGAGATAACTTCAAAGAAATGGTAATTCGGCCTTTCTCTATTTCACTATAAAGACGAAAAAGAATTTGTCTAAGAGAGAGGTAGATGATGACATTTTTGGTCAAAAAGACCCTCCCAAGCCAATATATAGATTTGGAAAAAGAAAAAGAAAAAAATAAGGCATTGAAGAGGGTTCTTACTGATTGATCAAAACGTGAGTAGAAAGAATGATTGAGAAGGAAAAAAATATATGTGAAGAGAAAGATTCGGCTAAGGAGATGATCATTGACATTCGGCCATGGTGAAGAATTAGGGAGAGAGATGTTTGAGAGTTTTTTGTAAGAAGAAAGAAGGAAGAAAAAGAAATAGAAGATAGGATGTTTATGTGTTGGTTTTTAAGGATGGAAGATGAACAAAGAAAGAGTCTTGTGGTTGGTGTGCATTCGGCCAAAGGGAAGAAAAAGAAAATGAATTATGCTTCTTCAAATTTGCATGGTTTCGACATAAAGGAGAAAATAGTTTGGAGAGAAAAGAATATGATACTAATTTGGTCAAAAAGAAATGGCCAAACAACCAAAAATTTACCTATTGCTACAACCACATTAGGCTAGGGAAAGGGTTTTGGAGAGAAAGGAAAATAATGCTCATGTTGCTAAAGAAATTGACCAAACTAGCTCCTAATCCCTATCATGCTACTAACAAAATTCGCCAACCTCCCTAGGTCATAGCCATCAAGGATCGGCTAACCTTTCTTTCCATAGCACATTCTACAAATTAAGCCATTTGTTCCCTTACTTGCCTTATCCTATTGACTCCTTTCCTCAACTTCAATGTTTCTTTAATCCATTTAGCCACCTTACCATAAAAATTAAAAGTCCAACATACCAAAAACGAAGCTTGGCCGACACTTGATAGGAGAGTGCAAAAATTTAAGTCACAAAAATGCATACCAAGAGATTCGAGCCCCTCCCCTCAAGACAATACATATGGTGCATATCCTCTTAACCAATAGCCCATTTATGCTAGATGCTTACTCAAAAATTTCCATATGCTATAAATCCACTAACTCCCTCTCTTAAAGTTCTATATGCTAAAAATTTTCACTAGGTCCAAATAGATCCCAAGCCTTTTCAAGACCTCCTTAGCAAACAAAATTAATAATCTAATAAGCTTAATCACCAATTTAATGTAACACATACAAAATCAAATTCTAGGGTGTTACAATTCTACCCCCTTAAGAAGATTTCGTCCTCGAAATTTACCTGGTTAAAAGAGCTGAGGATATTACTGTTGAATTGTGTCCTCAGATTCCCACGTAGCTTTCTCCGTTCCGTGATTACGCCAAAGAACCTTAACCAATGGTTCTGACTTCTTTCTTAGCACATTTACATCTTGATCTAAATTTTGCACTGGCTCCTCCTCAAAAGACAAATCAGGACTTAACTCAACTTCCTCCACCAGTACAATGTGAGACGGATCCGATCGATAACGCCTCAACATTGAGACATGGAAAACATTATGAATCTGACTCAATTCCGGAGGTAACTTAAGCTGGTAAGCTACTGGTCCAACACGTTTCAACACACAATATGGTCCAATAAACCGGGGGCTCAACTTGCCCTTCCTTCCAAATCTAAAGATCTTCTTCCAAGGTGAGACCTTTAGAAAAACCTGATCTCCCACCGCAAACTCAATGTCCTTACACTTCAGATCCGCATACAACTTTTGTCTATCCGAAGCTTTCTTTAACCGGGCCCGAATCACCTTTACTTTTTCTTCCGTCTCTGATATCAATTCAGGACCCAATAATTGTCGTTCCCCCAATTCAGTCTAATAAGTAGGAGTACGACACCTACGGCCATACAATGCTTTAAACGGTGCCATTTGGATACTGGATTGATAACTATTGTTATACGTAAACTCTGCTAATGGTAGAAAATCCTCCCAGCTACCTCTGAAGTCAATCACACAACCCCTTAACATGTCCTCCAAAATCTAGATTACTCTTTCAGACTAACCATCTGACTGAGGATGAAAAGTCGTGCTAAAGTTTAACTTTGTTCCCAAAGCCTCATGTAAAGCTTTCCAAAATCGTGATGTAAATCTAGGGTCCCTGTCCGATATAATAGACACTGGTGCCCCATGCAACCTCATGATCTCCGTTACATACAACTTAGCCAACTTCTGCAGTGAGTAATCCGTACAAACAGGTAGAAAATAAGCAGTCTTCGTCAACCGATCCACTATTACCTAGACAGAATCTTTCTTAGTAGATGATAAGGGTAACCCACTAACAAAGTCCATCGTTATCCGTTCCCATATCCATAAAGGAATCTTCACCGGTTGTAGCAATCCCAACGGCAATTGGTGTTCAGCCTAAACATGCTGACACGTTAAGCACTTACTTACAAAATCTGTAACTTCCCATTTCAACCCTGGCCACCAATACTGATCACGAAGGTCTCGATACATTTTATTTCCCCGGGGTACATAGCATAGGGGCTACTATGCACCTCTCGCAGAATTATTTGTCTTAATTTCGAATCTTTAAGCATCTGATTCTTCCGCATATTATTCAATCCAAAATCCTCTATCACACCACCTTCCACTTGTCAAGAAAGTTTTCATCTAAAACCGCTTTTCCTTGATCCGATCTAACCACACCGGTTTTTCATTCTTCATCTTCATACAAACTGAGATGAGCGAACATTGCTCTTAACTCCGATATTACCTTACGACTCAATGTGTCTGCCACCACATTAGCCTTTCCAGGGTGATACTCGATTGAGAAGTCGTAATCCTTCAACAGCTTTATCCACCTACATTGTCTTAAGTTTAACTCCTTTTGAGTAAGTAGGTACTTTAGACTCTTATGGTCCGTATAAATGATCGACTTCTCCCGTAGAGATAGTGCCTCCAAATCTTTAGAGCAAAAATCACCACAGCCAACTCCAAATCATGAGTGGGACAATTTACCTCATACGTCCTTAACTAACGAGATGCATAAGCCACCACCTTTCTACCTTGCATCAACACACATCCCAAGCTTGTGTGTGATGCATCGCAGTAAACAATCAACTCTTTTCTAGCCTCAGGTTGAATCAACACTGGCCCTTCCGTCAGAATCTTCTTCAATTTCTCAAAGCTCTCTTGCTGCTGATCTAACCACATAAATGGTACTCCCTTTCGCAACAATTTAGTTAAGGGTGCAGCAATCAACGAAAACCCTTCCACAAAACGTTGATAATAACCAGCCAATCCTAAGAAACTCTTAATTTCAGCCACTGACTTCGGTGGTTTCCAATCCAACACAGCCTCGACTTTTCGGGGTCGACTCTTATTCCTTTGGCCAACACAGCATCCCCAAAAAGATCACTTCTTTCAGCCAAAATTCACACTTACTGAATCTGGCAAAAAGTTGCTTTTCCCGTAATAATTGTAATACTATGCGCAGATGTGCGTCATGCTCTTCTTCATTCCTCGAGTATACTAAGATATCATCTATGAACACCACCACTAATCGGTCTAGGTAGGGTTAAAAGACTCGGTTCATCATGTCCATAAATGTAGCTGGTGCATTGGTCAACCCAAATGGCATCACCAAAAACTCATAGTGTCCATAACGAGTTTGAAATGATGTCTTATGAATATTCGCCTCCTTAACCTTAAGTTGGTGATAACCCGATCTCAAATCTATCTTCGAGAAAATTGAAGCTCCTCGCAGTTGGTCGAACAGATCATCGATTCTTGACTACGGTACCTATTCTTGATTGTCAGCTTATTCAATTGGCTATAATCAATACACATATGCATCGACCCATCCTTCTTCTTGACAAACATGACCGGTGCTCCCCACGGTGACAAACTCGGTTGTATGAATCCTCGATCCAACAACTCTTGAATTTGAGCCTCAAGCTTCACTAACTCCTTGGCGCCATCCTATAAGGAGCAATGGATACCAGAGCCGTTCTGGCAAAAGCTCAATGCCAAACTCTACTTTTCGGTCTAGAGGTAAACCCAAAAGTTTCTCGAGAAAGACATCTAAATATTCTTTCACCGTTCTAACATCTTCCACTGATAATTCCTTGGCATCCAAAGCACTAATGTAGGCTAGGAATGCTCCACACCCTTTCTGTACCAACTTTTCTGCCTTTAAAGCAGATACCACATTTGCTAAATAGTTTCTCCGTTCGCCTATCATCACCACTTCCTTATCTTCCGGAGTTCTTATCATCATCCGCTTTGCAGCAAAATCCAGGTGCGCACGATGATTTACCAACCAATCCATGCCCAGAGTAAGATCGAACTCACTGAAAGGCAGTTCCATCAAATCTGCCAAAAATATTTCTCTTTGAATTTCTAAAGGCACGTCTCTATGTAATTTATTCACTACCACAGACTGTCCTTATGGACTAATTACCATCATCTTTCTATCGGTAATCTCAGATCTAATATTTAGATTTCTAGATATAGCACTAGCAACATACGAATGGGTAGATCCGATATCAATCAAAGCAGTAACATGTACATCAGAGATGAAGAACGTACTGGTTATCACATCAGGGGCATCACCATCTTCTTGGCATCTAACAGCATAAACTAACCCTGACCTCTCGCCTCTATGTTACCCCTAAAACCATTACCTCTACCCGGTGCACCTTGACCTCGAACTGCGCCATTACCACCTCGACCTGGTCCATGGCCCCTCGGTGGCTATTGAGCACCTCTAGCTGGCTGTGCATTAGAGTTACGAGCTTCTTGAGTCGGAGCAGTCCGTCGAGGATAATTCTTAAACTGATGATCCTTAGAACCACATTTGAAGCATCCACCGGTTCACTTCCAACATTCACCAGAGTGTCATCTCCCACAGTCAGCACATGGTTGAATCTGATTGGTAACCGCAGGTGCTCTAGCTTGAACTGATTCATCATTCCTGGGCCTCTTATGAAACCTTTTAGCAGGACCCGAATACTTAAAGTCCCTTTTGTTCCTGCCTCTTTCTCAGTTCTGACGTTCTGATTTCTTAGCCTCTTCAGCTATTTTGGCTTTCTCCACTAGCGTTGCAAAAGTCCTTTCTTGTTGCGGGGCTATCAGTACTCGCAATTCATCATTCAACCCGTCCTCAAAAAGCACACAGCGTTCATGATCAGTTGGCACTATAGTTCGAGCATAGCGACTCAAACGTAGAAATTCTTCTTCATATGCTACCACAGTCTTACTTCCTTGAACCAGATTAAGGAATTCCTTCATTCGGGCATCTACATAGCTTGCCCAACATACTTTCCTTGGAATGCAGTTTTGAAGAAATCCCAAGTAATATGTTCGGCCTGAGTGCCTTCCCGAACAGTGAGCCACCATTGATACGCCTCGTCCCTCAACAAGGACACAGCTCCTCTTAGTTTTTGCTCGGCAGTACACTCCAAGTCATCCATAATCCGCTCTACAGCCTCGAGCCAATACTTTGCAACATTTGGGGCTACTCCCGAGATACCCCTAAAAGTCTCAGCACCATTAGATCTGAGTTGCTTCGATATTGATCCACGAGCTACTGGTCCCGATCTAACCCCAACAACCCTTTCCAAGATTCGTAACATTGCTTGGGATAGAGCAATGTCTTCTTTCATACGGTCAAGTGATCCATTTCTAACACAGGTGATGCCGACGCGTCCATTTTCGGCATATGCCCCAATGCCTCAGACACAACTCTAGCACCTCGGCCTCTACCACGGCCACGTCTACCACGTCCACGTCCTCTAGCGCTCATATTGACTATTTCGTTTTAATCTGATTACAAGTTTTATGAATTAGTATTCTATTTTAGTGTTTTATTAACAATATTTTATGAGATATAAGAGGTAGAGTTGTTTTCGTAAACGCATCCTATAGTCTCAATCTCTATAGTTTCAACATCTAAAACTAAAAGTTCTAGAGTGTTCCTATAGTCATATCACAATAATAATAATCATTAAATTTCAATACACTTACTTGACTTGGTGCCGGATACTCGTGGTGCCATACTACATTTAAAAACATAATTCAAACAGTTTTGAACAATAAATGTTGTTGAACCCACATCATAGTCGAGTTTTGAACCAGGCTCTGATACCATAAAATGTAACACCCCAAACCCGGTCTATGCGTTAAGACCAAATTTGATATGTCACACAAAATGAACATACACCTAGTCTTTTAAAGATTTAAAGAAAACGGATTTTTAAAAAAATTTTAACGTGGAGTTGTTGAAAACTAAGTTTGATTACTAAATATAATAATTTGGGTCGTACAAATTTATAAATTGAAACTTAGGAAAAATTGATTTAATATTTTGAGAAAATTTAAAGAGTTCGAATGTAATTTGAAAACAAAAATTTAAAAATATTGTTACAGAAAAATTTCTGAGTTAAAACTATTTAAGAATGAAACCTTTTTCGTACGTTTATTTAAGAAAAACGTTTATTTCTATTTTTAGAAAAATAATCCCACTTAAGTATTTAAAACATATTATAAAATCCATCCACAAGTAAAACATCCATAAAAATTTAACCAGAGGCCTTATTACAAAATAGCAAAAATAATAAAAAGTACTTAAAAAGAAATCCAAAATTTAAATAACCCATTATTCGTAGTATGGCCTCCACTGAGTCGTCCCCGGCCCAAGCCTCCATCACTGATCATTACCTGAGGAGGGTAAAGAAAACGGGTGAGTTACTTAGAACTTAGTGTGTAATTCTCTTACCATTGTCATTGGGCCAAAAATTCAATTAAGCATTTATTGGGCCAAAGCCCATTTACAATCATAACATAATATCATATATAACATGCATGTGTTATGCAATTTCCCAACCAAACCTAGTTTTCCATCCGCTACACACCACCCGTACCAACCAACACACCTGTGGGGAGCTTTAGTCACCCACCCCGCCAACACATCAAATTGGGCATTAAGCCATATATCAAACTTGGCATTAAGCCATATATCAATTTGTGGACAAGCCACCAGAATTTTGTAGCAAAGCTACTAGAACTTCTCTTCATCAAAATCCCAACCCATGCAAATCATGTATATAATATGCATATCCAATTACATTATTCCATTCATATAATTATTACGAACAATATGGCCCATTTATCACATATCACATTTGGTCCATTATCACATATCACATTTGGCCCATTTATCACATATCACATTTGGCCCATTTATCACATATCACATTTGGCCCATGTATCACATATCACATTTGGCCCATTTATCATAGTCTTAATATCGATTTTTATAGTTTCTACCAAAATAATGATAATTACGCCATCTTACTCGATTTCACTAACAAGTGACTAAATCAAGCGATTTACCATTAGTCACAATATAAATATCTATCCCATGAAATATGGTGTGATATTACACACCTAATTACGGTAAGCACTACACTTTCCTGATCATCAACACCTAAAAATATTTTAACGCTCAATTAGATCATTAACACTTATAATAAATCCATTCTAAGATAACCGGTCTAGATTTTTACCCTCGGAATCTCGAATAACTACTATTTATCGGTTCTCTCCGGAAGACGGTTCACAACCCGTTGGAAAACCCCGAACAGCTAATGGCTCAGAACTGCGAATAACCTCCAATAATTGATTTTCACCAGAAGAGGGTCCACAACCCAGTGGAAAGTCTCAAATTGCCGAAACGGCCCTACGTTTGAATTTAGGAGTTGGGATCATCAATCCACTCCTTTTAAGATCACCACTAGATTTCCCTTTCAACACATTACTGCGAGCCTCCATTCATTAGATCTTTAATAAATCAATAATCTATTAAAGTATGGACTTAACAAAATTGTATAGATAGGCTTACCACGAAGTTCCAAGTGATCCACGAATAAATCCCTATATAAAATAATCGATTACTCCTTTCCATACTGTTAATCCTCCTAATAAATAAAGGATGATCATGAAACCCATGAAGAATTCTTACCTTGAAGGTTTTTGATCCGAATTCTAGTGATTACGAGATAACTTCTAAGAAATGGTAATTCGGCCTTTCTCTATTTCACTATAAAGATGAAAAAGAATTTGTCTAAGAGAGAGGTAGATGATGACATTTTCGGTCAAAAAGATCCTCCCAAGCCAATATATAAATTTGGCAAAAGAAAAAGAAAAAAATAAAGCATTGAAGAGGGTTCTTACCGATTGATCAAAACGTGAGTAGAAAGAATGATTAAGAAGGAAAAAAATATATGTGAAGAGAAAGATTCGGCTAAGGAGATGATCATTGACATTCTGCCATGGTGAAGAATTAGGGAGAGAGATGTTTGAGAGTTTTTTGTAAGAAGAAAGAAGGAAGAAAAAGAAATAGAAGATAGGGTGTTTATGTGTCGATTTTCAAGGATGGAAGATGAACAAAGAAAGAGTCTTGTGGTTGGTGTGCATTCGGCCAAAGGAAAGAAAAAGAAAATGAATTATGCTTCTTCAAAGTTGCATGGTTTCGGCATAAAGGAGAAAAGATTTTGGAGAGAAAAGAAGATGATACTAATTTGGTCAAAAAGAAATGGCCAAACAACCAAAAATTTACCTATTGCTACAACCACATTCGGCTAGGGAAAGGGTTTTGGAGAGAAAGGAAAATAATGCTCATGTTGCTAAAGAAATTGACCAAACTAGCTCCTAATCCCTATCAAGCTACTAACAAAATTCGGCCATCCTCCTTAGCCCCAAAAACCATCCAAGTTCATAGCCATCAAGGATCAACTTTTGCCAACATTTCTTTCCATAGCACATTCCACAAATTAAGCCATTTGTTCCCTTACTTGCCTTATCCTATTGATTCCTTTCCTCAACTTTAATGTTTCCTTAATCCATTTTGTCACTTTACCATAAAAATTAAAAGTCCAACATACCAAAAATGAAGGTTGGCCGACACTTGATAATAGAGTGCAAAAATTTAAGTCACAAAAATGCATACCAAGAGATTCGAACCTCTCCCCTCAAGACAATGCATATGGCACATATCCTCTTAACCAATAGCTCATTTATGCTAGATACTTACTCAAAAATTTCCATATGCTATAAATCCACTAACTCCCTCTCTTAAAGTTCCATATGCTAAAAATTTTCACTAGGTCCAAATATATCCCAAGCCTTCTTAGGACCTCCTTAGCAAACAAAATTAATAATCTAACAAGCTTAATCACCAATTTAATGTAACACATACAAACTCAAATTCTAGGGTGTTACAACTCTACCCTCTTAAGAAAATTTCGTCCTCGAAATTTACCTGGTTAAAAGTGGTGAGGATATTACTATCGAATTGTGTCCTCAGATTCCCACATAGCTTCCTCCGCTCCATGATTATGCCAAAGAACCTTAACCAATGGTACTGACTTCTTTCTTAGCACCTTTACATCTCGATCTAAAATTTGTAATGGTTCCTCCTCAAAAGACAAATCAGGACTTAACTCAACTTCCTCCACCGGTATAATGTGAGAAGGATCCGATCGATAACGCCTCAACATTGAGACATGGAAAACATTATGAATCTGACTCAATTTCGGAGGTAACTCAAGCTGGTAAGCTACTGGTCCAACACGTTTCAACACACGATATGGTCCAATAAACCGGGGGCTCAACTTGCCCTTCCTTCCAAATCTGAAGATCTTCTTCCAAGGTGAGACCTTTAGAAAGAATTGATCTCCCACCTCCAACTCAATGTCCTTACGCTTCAGATCTGCATACAACTTTTGTCTATCCGAAGCTTCCTCTAACCGTGCCCGAATCACCTTTACTTTTTCTTCCGTCTCTGATATCAATTTAGGACCCAATAACTATCATTCCCTTAATTCAGTCCAACAAGTAGGAGTACGACACCTACGGCCATACAATGCTTCAAATAGTGCCATTTGGATATTGGATTAATAACTATTGTTATACACAAACTCTGCTAATAGTAGAAAATCCTCCCAGCTACCTCTGAAGTCAATCACACAACCCCTTAACATGTCTTCCAAAATATGGATTACTCTTTTCGACTGACCATCTGACTGAGGATGAAAAGCCGTGCTAAAGTTTAACTTTGTTCCCAAAGCCTCATGTAAAGCTTTCCAAAATAGTGATGTAAATCTAGGGTCCCTGTCCGATATAATAGACACTGGTACCCCATGCAACCTCACAATCTCCATTACATACAACTTAGCCAACTTCTACAGTGAGTAATCCGTATGAACAGGTAGAAAATATGACTTCGTCAACCGATCCACTATTACCTAGACGAAATCTTTCTTAGTAGATGATAAGGGTAACCCACTAACAAAGTCCATCGTTATCTGTTCCCATTTCCATAAAAGAATCTTCACCGGTTGTAGTAATCCCAACATCAATTGGTGTTCTGCCTTAACTTGCTGACACGTTAAGCACTTACTCAAAAAATCTATAACTTTTTGTTTCAACCCTGGCCACCAATACTGATCACGAAGGTCTCGATACATTTTATTTCCCCTAGGGTGCATAGCATAGGGGCTACTATGTGCCTCTCGCAGAATCATTTGTCTTAATTTTGAATCTTTGGGCATACAGATTCTTCCGCGAAAACATAGTACTCCGTCATTATTCAATCCAAAATCCTCTATCACACCACCTTCCACATGCTGAAGTAAGGAACTCAGTTTTTAATCTAAAGACTATTTTTCCTTGATCTGATCAAACCACACCGGTTTCACCTGAAGTTTGGCTAATAGACTTCCATCTTCATACAAACTGAGATGAGTGAACATTGCTCTTAACTCCGATATTACCTTACGACTCAACGTGTCTGCCACCATATTAGCCTTTCCAGGGTGATACTCGATTGAGAAGTCGTAATCCTTCAACAGCTCTATCCACCTCCACTATCTTAAGTTCAACTCCTTTTGAGTAAGGAGGTACTTTAGACTCTTATGGTCTGTATAAATGATCGACTTCTCCCCGTATAGATAGTGCCTCCAAATCTTTAGAGCAAAAACCACCGCAGCCAACTCCAAATCATGAGTGGGATAATTTACCTCGTGCGTCCTTAACTAACGAGATGCATAAGCCACCACCTTTCCACCTTGCATCAACACATATCCCAAGCCTGTGTGTGACGCATTGCAATAAACAATAAACTTTTTCCAGCCTTAGGTTGAATCAATACTGGCGCTTTCGTCAGAATCTTCTTCAATTTCTCAAAGCTCTCTTGCTGCTGATCTGACCACATAAATGGTACTCCCTTTCGCAACAATTTAGTTAGGGGTGCAACAATCAATGAAAACCCTTCCACAAAACATCGATAATAACCAGCCAATCTTAAGAAACTCCTAATTTCAGCCACTAACTTCGGTGGTTTCCAATCCAACACAGCCTCTACTTTTCGGGGATCGACTCTTATTCCTTCGGCGACACAACATGCCCCAAAAAGGTCACTTTCTTCAGCCAAAATTCACACTTACTGAATTTGGCGAAAAGTTTCTTTTCCTGCAATAATTGCAATACTATGCAGATGTGTGTCATGCTCTTCTTCATTCCTCGAGTATACTAAGATATTATCTATGAACACCACCACGAACCGGTCTAGGTAGGGTTGAAAGACTCGATTCATCATGTCCATAAATGTGGCTTGTGCATTGGTCAACCCAAATGGCATCACCAAAAACTCATAGTGTCCATAATGAGTTCGAAACGCCGTCTTATGAATATCCACCTCCTTAACCTTAAGTTGGTGATAACCAGATCTCAAATCTATCTTCGAAAAAATCAAAGCTCCTCGTAGTTGGTCGAACAGATCATCGATTCTCGGCAACGGGTACCTATTCTTGATTGTCAGCTTATTCAACTGCCTATAATCAATACACATATGCATCGACCCATCCTTCTTTTTGACAAACAAGACCGGTGCTCCCCATGGTGACACACTCGGTCGTATGAATCCCGATCCAACAACTCCTGAATTTGAGCCTTAAGCTCCGCTAACTCCTTCGACGCTATCCTATAAGGAGCAATGGATATCGGAGCCGTTTCGGGCAAAAGCTCAATGCCAAACTCTACTTCCGATCTGGAGGTAAACCCGAAAGTTCCTCGGAAAAGACATCTAAATATTCTTTCACCATTCTAACATCTTCCACTAAAATTCCTTGGCATCCAAAGCACTAATGTAGGCTAGGAATGCTCCACACCCTTTCTGTACCAACTTTTTGCCTTTAAATAGTTTCTCCGTTCGCCTATCATCACAACTTTCTTATCTTCCGGAGTTCTTATCATCATCTGCTTTGCAGCACAATCCAAGTGCGCACGATGCTTTACCAACCAATCCATGCCCAGAATAAGATCGAACTCACCAAAAGGCAGTTCCATCAAATCCGCCAAAAATATTTCTCTTTAAATTTCTAAAGGCACGTCTCTATACAATTTATTCACTACCACAAACTGTCCTAAAGGACTAATTATCGTCATCTCTCTATCGGTAATCACAGATCTAATAATTAGATTTCCAGATATAGCACTAGCAACATACAAATAGGTAGATCCAATATCAATCAAAGTAGTAATAGGTACATCGGAGATGAAGAATGTATCGGTTATCACATCAGGGGCATCACCATCTTCTCAGCGTCTAACCGCATAAACTAACCCTGACTGTCTCACCTCCGCGTTACCCTAAAACCATTACCTCTACCTAGTGCACCTTGACCTCGAACTACGCCATTACCACCTCAACCTGGTCCACGACCCTTGGTGGCTGTTGAGCGCCTCTAGTTGGCTGTGCATCAGAGTTACAAGCTTCTTGAGTCAGAGCAGTCTGTCGAGGACAATTCTTAAGCTGATGATCCTTAGAACCACATTTGAAGCATTCACCGGTTCTCTTCCAGCATTCACTAGAGTGTCATCTCCCACAGTCAGCACATGGTTGAATCTAATTGGTAGCCGCAGGTGCTCTAGCTTGAACTGATTCATCATTCCTGGGCCTCTTATGAAACCTTTTAGTAGGACCTAAATACCTAAAGACCGTTTTGTTCCTACCTCTTTCTCGGTTCTAACGTTTTGAGTTCTTAGCCTCTTCAACTATTTTGGCTTTCTCCACTAGCCTGGCAAAAGTCCTTTCTTGTTGCGGGACTATCAGTACTCGAAATTCATCGTTCAGCCCGTCTTCAAAACGCACATAGCGTTCATGATCAGTTGGCACTATAGTTCGAGCATAGTGACTCAAATGTAGAAATTCTGCTTCATATGCTATCCACGCCTTACTTCCTTGAACCAGATTAAGGAATTCCTTCATTCGGGCATCCACATAGCTTGCCCCAACATACTTTCGTTGGAATGTAGTTTTGAAGAAATCCCAAGTAATAAGTTAGGCCTGAGTGCCTTCCCGAACAGTGAGCCACCATTGATACGCCTCGTCCCTCAACAAGGACACAGCTCCTCTTAGTTTCTGCTTGACAGTACACTCCAGGTCTTCCATAATTTGCTCCACATCCTCGAGCCAATACTCCGTAACATTTGGGGCTACTCCCGAGATACCCCTAAAGGTCTCAGCACCATTTGATCTGAGTCGCTCCGATATTGATCCACGAGCTACTGGTTTCGATCTAACCCCAGCAACCCTTTCTAAGATTCGTAACATTGCTTGGGACAGAGCAATGCCTTCTCTCATATGGTCAGGTGATCCATTTTCTGACATAGGTGATGCTGGCGCGTCCATTCCCTACATATGCCCCGATGCCTCAGACACAACTCTAGCACCTCGGCCTCTACCACGGCCATGTCTACCACGTCTACGTCCTCTAGCTCTCATATTGACTATTTCATTTTAATCTGATTACAAGTTTTATGAATTAGTATTCTATTTCATTGTTTTATTAACGATATTTGATGAGATATAAGAGGTAGAGTTGTTTTCGTAAACGCATCATATAGTCTCAATCTCTATACTTTCAACATCTAAAACTAAAAGTTCTAGAATGTTCCTATAGTTATATCACAATAATAATAATCATTAAATTTCAATACACTTACTTGACTTGGTGTCGATACTCGTGGTGCCATACTACATTTAAAAACATAATTCAAACAGTTTTGAACAATAAATGTTGTTGAACCCACACCACAGCCGAGTTTTGAACTAGGCTCTGATACCATAAAATGTAACACCCCCCGTCTATGCGTTAAGACCAAATTTGACATGTCACACAAAATGAACATACACCTAGTCTTTTAAAGATTTAAAGAAAACGGATTTTTAAAAACATTTTAACGTGGAGTTATTGAAAACTAAGTTTGATTACTAAATCTAATAATTTGGGTCGTACAAATTTAGAAATTGAAACTTAGGAAAAATTGATTTAATATTTTGAGAAAATTTAAAGAGTTCAAAAGTAATTTGAAAACAAAAATTTAAAAATATTGTTACAGAAAAATTTCCGAGTTAAAGCTATTTAAGAATGAAACCCTTTTAAATGCGTTTATTTAAGAAAACGTTTATTTCTATTTTAGAAAAATAATCCCACTTAAGTATTTAAAACATATTATAAAATCCATCCACAAGTAAAACATCCATAAAAATTTAACCCTTAGTACAAAATAGCAAAAATAATAAAAAGTACTTAACAAAAATTTAAAAATATTTAATCAAAAAGGCCCATTCAATATTTCCAAAATTTTATTTATTAATTAAGGCCCAAAATAACATTTGGCCCAATTAACAATTTAACAACTTATGCCCAAATTTATGATTCAAAGAGAATTTGGCCCATTTATCAATCTAGCGAGGATTTGATTTCAAATTCGTTTAAAATTTTAACCATTATGATCTATGAGATTTGAGTTAAAACTATTTAAGAATGAAACTCTTTTACTAATCCTTCTCTCCTCGACACCTAAAACATATTTCGATCCGTTAGCTATTTTGTATAAAATACATTATCGATTTATGTAAGAAAACGTTTATTTCTATTTTGAATAATTGATTTCCTTGGTAGATGGTCCGCAACCTGGTGGAAAATCCCGAGAAAAATAATCCCACTTAAATATTTAAAACATATTATAAAATCCATCCACAAGTAAAAGATACATCCATAAAAATTTAACGAGGCCTTATTACAAAATAGCAAAAATAATAAAAAGTACTTAAAAATTCGCCATGGAGAAAACAATGAAATGAGTGAAAAGAAATAAAATAAGAGAAAAGATGATAATAAAGATTAGGTTTTCAAGGAGAAGAAAAGAGGAAGAAAGAGATGAATTTGATAGCTTTGTATTTTCGGCAATGGGGAGAAGAAAAGAAAAGAATGGCTTTTTGGTACTAACAATTTCGGCACTAAGAAGAAGCACAAGAGAAAATTCAAAAGATGAACAAAATGACCAAATGGTCAAAAGAATTAGGCAAATTTAAATAACCCATTATTCCATGCGTAGTATGGCCTCCATCGAGTCATCCTCAAATAAATTAATTTAGTCCTTACCCCAAATTATGCCTCTTCTTCAGACTAAAATAAACACAAAAATAAAAGAGCCTCTATCACTGATCATTACCTGAGGAGGGTAAAGAAAACGGGGTGAGTTACTTAGAACTTAGTGTGTAATTCTCTTACCATTGTCATTGGGCCAAAAATTCAATTAAGCATTTATTGGGCCAAAGCCCATTTACAATCATAACATAATATCATATATAACATGCATGTGTTATGCAATTTCCCAACCAAACCTAGTTTTCCATCCGCTACACACCACCCATACCAACCAACACACCTGTGGGGAGCTTTAGTCACTCACCCCGCCAACAGACCAAACTAGGCATTAAGCCATATATCAATTTGTGGACAAGCCACCAGAATTTTGAAGCAAAGCTACTAGAACTTCTCTTCATCAAAATCCCAACCCATATAAATCATGTATATAATATGCATATCCAATTACAGTATTCCATTCATATAATTATTACGAACAATATGGTCCATTTATCACATATCACATTTGGCCCATTTATCACATATCTCATTTGGCCCATTTATCACATATCACATTTGTCCCATTTATCACATATCCCATTTGGCCCATTTATCACAGTCTTAATATCGATTTTTATAGTTTCTACCAAAATAATGATAATTATGCCATCTTACCGGATTTCACTAACAAGTGACTAAATCAAGCGATTTACCATTAGTCACAATATAAATATCTATCCCATGAAATATGGTGTGAGATTACACACCTGATTACGGTAAGCACTATACTTTCCTGATCGTCAACACCTAAAAATATTTTAATGCTAGATTAGATCATTAACACTTATAATAAATCCATTCTAAGATAAGCGGTCTTGATTTTGAGCCTCGAATCTCGAATAACTACTATTTTCCGGTTCTCTCTAGATGACAGTTCACAACCCGTTGGAAAACCTCGAACAGCTAATGGCTCAAAATAGCAAATAACCTCGAATAATTGATTTTCACCGGACGAGGGTCCACAACTCGGTGGAAAGTCTCGAATTGCCGAAACGACCCTACGTTTGAACTTAGGAGTTGGGATCGTCAATCCACTCCTTTTGAGATCACCGCTAGATTTCCCTTTCAACACATTACTACGATCCTCCATTCGTTAGATCTTCAATAAATCAATAATCTATTAAAGTATGGACTTAACAAAATTGTATAGATAGGCTTACCACGAAGTTCCAAGTGATCCACGAATAAATCCCTATATAAAATAATCGGTTACTCCTTTCCATACTATTAATCCTCTTAATAAATAAAGGATGATCATGAAATCCGTGAAGAATTCTTACCTTGAAGGTTTTTGATCCGAATTCTAGTGATTACGAGATAACATCGAAGAAATGGTAATTCGGCCTTTCTCTATTTCATTATAAAGACGAAAAAGAATTTGTCTAAGAGAGAGGTAAATGATGACTTTTTCGGTCAAAAAGACCCTCCCAAGCCAATATATAGATTTGGCAAAAGAAAAAGAAAAAAATAAAGCATTGAAGAGGGTTCTTACCGATTGATCAAAACGTGAGTAGAAAGAATGATTGAGAAGGAAAAAAATATATGTGAAGAGAAAGATTCGACTAAGGAGATGATCATTGACATTTGGCCATGGTGAAGAATTAGGGAGAGAGATGTTTGAGAGTTTTTTGTAAGAAGAAAGAAGGAAGAAAAAAATAGAAGATAGGGTGTTTATGTGTCAGTTTTCAAGGATGGAAGATGAACAAAGAAAGAGTCTTGTGGTTGGTGTGCATTCGGCCAAAGGGAAGAAAAAGAAAATGAATTATGCTTCTTCAAAGTTGCATGGTTTCGGCACAAAGGAGAAAAGAGTTTGGAGAGAAAAGAAGATGATACTAATTTGGTCAAAAAGAAATGGCCAAACAACCAAAAATTTACCTATTGCTACAACCACATTCGGCTAGGGAAAGGGTTTTGGAGAGAAAGGAAAATAATGCTCATGTTGCTAAAGAAATTGACCAAACTAGCTCATAATCCCTATCAAGCTACTAACAAAATTCGACCAACCTCCCTAGCCCCAAAAACTGTCCAAGTTCATAGCCATCAAGGATCAACTTTTGCCAACCTTTCTTTCCATAGCACATTCCACAAATTAAGCTATTTGTTCCCTTACTTGCCTTATCCTATTGATTCATTTCCTCAACTTCAATGTTTCCTTAATCCATTTAGCCACCTTACCATAAAAATTAAAAGTCCAGCATACCGAAAATGAAGCTTGGCCGACACTTGATAGGGGAGTGCAAAAATTTAAGTCACAAAAATGCATACTAAGAGCCCTCAAGACAATACATATGGCGCATATCCTCTTAACCAATAGCTCATTTATGCTAGATACTTACTCAAAAATTTGCATAAGCTATTACTCAAAAATTTCCATATGCTATAAATCCACTGACTCACTCTCTTAAAGTACCATATGCTAAAAATTTTCACTAGGTCCAAATAGATCCCAAGCCTTCTCAGGACCTCCTTAGCAAAAAAAATTAATAATCTAACAAGCTTAATCACCAATTTAATGTAACACATACAAACCAAATTCTAGGGTGTTACAGGGCGTGTGTCTCAACCGTGTGTGACACAAGGCCAGTGACATGGCCTAGCACACAGGTGTGTGACTTGGCCGTGTGACCTAGGTCAGAGAGCTTTTAAGTTTGGACAAGGGTTGGGACATGGCTGTGTGCTCCTATTTCAATGCTCACACGGCCTGAGATACGTGCATGTCTCTTGACCATGTGAGCCACATGGCCTGGCCACATGGGCTGTGTCCCTTGCATCTTTTAAAATTTTTAATATTTTTCAAAATTTTTTTGAGTACATGGCTTAGTCCCGATTTGTTTCTAATGTGTATTTTGGGCCTCGAGGGCTCCTATAAGGGACATTATGCTTGATATTGATTGGTTTCTGATATGAGTGTTATATGATATGAAATGACTATTATTCGATCTGTAAATTCTGGTAACATTTCGTAACCCTGTTTCAGCGACGGATTCGGGTTAGGGGTGTTACAGAAGAGATACAATTAGATTTAAGAAAAAGAATCAAAGGGTAAAATTGAAGGAAGAAGAAACTTCCCTACAACCCTTCTCATAGATATATGTAACCTCGATTCCTTTTAATAGAACTTGACAAGTGTCAATCGTAATCAATAGTTGTCTTTCATTTGGCCTACAATAACTGGAAGAATTATAAATGAGAGTCTTGACAGTAAGCTCTTTGACTAGCCAATTTAGTTAACCTCGAACCAGATCACACTACAAAACCCAATTGGCACAATACTCAGACAAGTTAGGCTTACTATACATTTGGTTGTAACTCACACAATATTTACTATTCATTCGACACATTCTTTTCTTACATAACAAAATAACCTAAAATCTTTATTCTCCTCTTATACGGTTATTATACGTCATATTCTAATCTGCCAGAAAATTGTAACATGGAGGATTACACTACACAAATCAGATATCTTCACAACCATACAAGATCTACTAGAATTAGGGTGTGACATGAAATGCTTCTAAAAATATGACCCATCATTTAGTGGATCATTAACACATGGTTTGACGGGTGTTTTTCAGTCTATGTCAACAGGTGGTTTTCAGTATCCAGGTGTGCTTTAATCTGCTTTTGGTGTACTTCTATCTCAAGGACGCCTGCAGCCCACTTACGTACCTCCTCAAGGTTCCAGGCCATAGCCCATTAACACTCCAGCCAATTGCGTCAATGCTCTTGGGCCGAGCCTTCTTATGTTTTGTCATCAGAACATTTTCTCTTTTTACTAATGTGTCTCCAGTAAATTATGTTTTCCCAATATAAATACCGTGTGCTAGAATACTGTGTACTGGTCAACAATCTCAGGCTGCCTTTATGCCTACTCCCTAAGTGGTGGTCGACCCCACGTGGTACCCTGCTAGTGGTGCAACAGACCAATGATCAATGATCATACTCAGCTTCAGTCATTTGCTCCCTAGTATGGCACAAGTACAGTCACTATTTGTGATAGGATGAATTTTTCCATCACTCATACTGGTACAACGTCTCCTGCTAATGGTCACAATACTTTGGTTCTTGATAATGCCTTCTATGTTCCAAACATGCAAAAGAATTTGTTGTTCGTTTCTCAATTTACTAAGGAAAATAAATTTTATTTTGAATTTCACCCCTCGCTTTGCTATGTGATGGACCTGAGAACTCATCAGATAATTCTTCAAGGACTAGGGGTTAATGGGTTGTATCAGCTGCAGGCAGCTCCCACTTCCAATTTTCAAGTATCTTCGAATGATTTTGTCAAACCTGATAACATTGATTTTTCTACTACTTTTGTAATGTTTCTACTTTCTCTAATGAAACGTTTACTTTTAATATTTGGCATTGGAGATTGGCTTCATCCTTCATCAGTTGTACTCATTCGTTGCTTGAACTCTTGTAAAGTATCTTGCTAAGAATAAAACTTATCCTTTATGTCATGCTTGTGCTCTTGGAAAATCCCACAAACTTTCATTTCAACTTTCTCAAACAACTTATACTGAGCCATTGCAACTTATTGTAGTTGATTTTTAGGGACTAGCCCCGTGTCACTCATAAAGATATCAATATTATGTCTTTTTCGTTACATACCTGAATATATTTTCTCAAGACATTATAAGAGGCTCATTTTGTCCGGGCCCATGAAACAAACCAAAACAGAAATAAAATAAAAAAATAAATGTCCAAGTTTATTTTTTTACAGTCCATTTTACAAAACCAATCCCCAAGCCCAAACCCGAAAATTACCAGTAGCCCAAGCTGAACCCAACACTCTGACCCATCACAAAAATAGCCCAAAAGGACCCAACACCTAAACCAAATCAGAAGACCTAGGGTTTTTGAAACCCTAGGCGTCGCAAGAACCAGCACACAAACAGCGCAGCCTCGACACCAACCTCTCCTCATGCCACATTCAGCGCACAAATGGGGCTCCGTCGCGAGATTCTCGTCATTCTCCTGCACAAAAAAGAAAAAACAGCAGCGAAACATGGCAAAAGGGACAAGACATTTTTATTCCTTTTTTATTTTTATTTCGAGGGCTATAAAAGCCCTACAATAATTTGTAAAAAGACACGGATATACACAGATTGTACAAAATACAATAAAAAATCAATCGAAAGCAGAGGTGATTTTTTATAAATATACCGTCTCATCTTTTTATTTTCTTTTCAATCCATGCAATATTTTTATCATATATATATATATATATATATATATATTAAAAAATAAAGAAAAAGGAGTTTACCGTTTGATTGGCGTTGAAAACGGAGGTCTTTGGGCTTTCTGACCACCGTCGGAGGTGGCGCTTGTGACGGAACCCAGGTCGGATTCTGGAACTAGGCCGAAGGCCAGAGAGAATTTTGAGGGCCTCTGATTTGTTTTTTTTTCCGAAATGTTTAAAATGATTTTTTTGTTAACTTTTTAGTTTATATAGCAGTGAAGAAACAACGCCGTTTTTGCTTAAGTTAATAAGCATAAAAACGACGTCATTCAAGAAGGATCCGCACGTTTTTGTTAAAAGGGCTAATTGCTTCTTCGGTCCTTCCGCTATTTTAGTATTTTTAATTTAGTACAATTTGAATTTTTATTTTTTATTAAATTAGCCCTTAAATTTATATTTTGTTTCAATTGAGTCCTCGGGCTACTTAAAGGGCAAAATCATTACGACGTCGTTTTGAAAAGAAGGCATAATTGCCCAATAAACCCCTACAGTGTGACGCGAGTTTTGATTTAGTCCTTTTATATTTATTTTTATTGTTATTTAATCCTTGTTTCTTTGTTTATTTTTAAACCTTTTATTTTATTTTATTTTGAATTATTTTAACACTGTATTAAATTATTTTATCATATTAAATATTCTATATTATTTTCTTTATTATTTGTATATTAATTTATTAATAGTATAAAATTAGTATATATATATATTTTTCATATGTATTATCCTTATATATATATTAAATTATTATTATTTATTATTTATTATTTAAATTTATATATTATTCATTTATTTAACAATATATTTAACTTATTTTTATGAATATGTATATTATTTTTGATTACTCCACATCATTTTTGCATATTAATTCATTTTTTAATTCATATTTTTTATTATTTCACATTATTTTATTTAAAATTTTATGTTTACGAATTTACAATATCCATTATAACGCATTCTATGTTGTTATTTTACTTTACATTTATTTAATGGCCTTTTTTATTTTTATTATTTATTGTATTATGTTTTATATTTGTTTTTTTTTTCGTTATCGTTTGTATATTTTGCTTTAGTATAATTATTCTATTGTTTGTAAATTATTTAGCATTATTCTTTAATTATCCATTAGTAGTAATTGTTAATATGATTTGTAGTTATGTTAAATTGCTATTTGGTATGTATGTTGTAATGTATTCATGCAATGTCTTACTCAAACCCTTTTTTATAAAAACACATTTTGAGTTAATGCATTTTATTCAAATATTAGAAAACAATGATATATGATATTTAGGGACTTCGAGAGATTATACCCTAACTTACTGGGTTTTAATTCTTCTCATTGAACTTAAGGTATCAAATATTTTTTTTAACTTATAAAATCAAAACATATTTTCAGGAATTCAAAATGTTGTATCCTAACTTACTGGATATGATATTTTGTGTTTCGAGGTAAGAATTTTCTACAAATAAAGGTGAGCCTAACTTCAAAGTCATGAGATGTTACATCCTAACTTATTGGGTATAACATTTTATTTCTTTGAGATAGGTAAGTCTAAGAATTTTCTACAAATAAAGGCGAGCCTAACTTCAAAGTCATGAGATGTTACACCCTAACTTATTGGGTATAACATTTTATTTCTTTGAGATAGGTAAGTCTTGATTTTCTTTCAAATAAAAGGATCATATTTTAAAGTTTTCAAATTTTCAACATTAGGACATGATTTTATCAATTAGGTATCAATTTTGGGCGTTATGAGGGTGCTAACGCTTCCTCATACGTAACCGACTTCTGAACCCGTTTTCTTGTATTTCGTGGACCAAAATCAATGTTTTAAAATAAAATGTTTTATAATGTGATCCAATCACACCTAAGTCAAAAGAGATTGGTGGCGATTCTCGTTTTTGTTTTTTTTAAAGTCGATCCCCATTTTTTATAAAAACTTTAAAAATGGTTTCGACAGCTTGTCGACTCCGCTGGGGACTATAAGAGAGTCAAGCCATAAAATTGATTATTTCCTATCCTTTTGTCCAAATTTATTTGAAAAAAACTATGATTCTTTTTATTGCATGTGGTTCTAATTTTTTAAAATATCTTTGCATTGCATTGCATGACCGTTGTGGTCACACCCTTTTAGGTGGGAGTGAGAAGCTACTCTTTCGTGAGGTTTTCACCTCCTTGTAGGATAGTGAATCACTTTCGGGATACATCTCTACCTATGTCTTCGTGAGATTTTCATCTCCAGTGTGGCCATAGGGAAATGTATTCCCCTGAACTGAACTTGGTCCGTATGAGCCTATAATGGGTGAGGATCGAGGAATCTGCTAGTTCAGGTACCTCAACTTTAAAGCTAAACCACATGTAGAAAACCTAAGAGCTTACCCTAGGTAGAACTACGCCTAACCCTAGCAATCATATTGCACGACCGTTATGGTCATACCTTTTAAGTGGGAGTAAGAAACTATGCCTTTGTGAGGTTTTCACCTCCGCATGGGCTAGTGGACTGCTTCGGGATACATCCGTACCTATGTCTTCGTGAGGTTTTCACCTCCGCATGGCTATAGGGAAATGTATTCCCCTGAATTGAACTCGAACCATATGAGCCTATAATGGGTGAGGATTGAGTAATTTGCTAGTTCAGGTACCCACTCTTTAAAACTAAGCCACATATAGTGATCCTTAAGAGCCAACCCTAGATAGAGTTATATTGAACCCTAGTGGTCACCCAGATAGGTACCCTATTTTGTTATTTATTTCTCTTGTACTAACGTTTCCTCTTTTGTTTTGATTGCATTGCATTCACATCATACAAAGGAGGTGTTGATTCAAATTTGATTGCTCAATAGAAGAGTTTGTCATGAGAAAATAGACTTCTTGATAAAGTGGTTTATAATACGGTCATTCGAATATTGTCCAAGTAAACACAACGAGAGAAGACTAATAGTCCGTGAAGGAATACAAGACTTTATTGCCCAAGGATTCAAGCTGACAATGACTATTTGAGGATCACCACGTTTCGGCTTTCTTGAAGAGGCTAACAAGCATTGCGAGGATAAGAGTCGCGGCCCAAGCAAAAAGGAACTAGAGGAGGCATCTATTAGAAGTTTGAAAGATTTGACCTTTTCAAAGAAGGGAATTGATGTTTTTGCTTGGAATATGAGGGGTAGACCGCATATGTAATCCGTTTTATGCAAAGAAATTTGCTTTCTAGAAAAGTTTTTCTAATGGAATTGAATTCAGAATCAACGTCTCTCTTTCATTTGCATTCATTCCATGCATCTGCATTGCATTGCATCATATGTATTAAAATTCATAGAAGGACCCTAATTAGGTAAAATTATTTCAGTTAACCTGGAAAACATGGAACAAAGATTGGAGAGATTAGAGCAAAGGCAAATACAGGTGCAGGAGCAATTGACCAAAATTCAACAAGATATGCGGTATCAAATGTTAGAATTCTAAAAGAATGTGATTGGCCAGTTAAGTTAGTTACTAGCCGAAAGACTTGAAAAAAGAAGTGGCTCAGTGGAAAATAGCGTGGATGATGATGAAGACATCGTTTATTCCCCAATAGGTGTCCTAACTCAACCAGACGTGCATTCGCATGGGGTACCCATCATTATTGGACCCTAATGTCAGGTTGATACTTCGGCTTTATTGAACTTCTCGATGGGTTCAGGTGTTAACACGAATGATGATCGAGCCAAACCGATTGTACTGCAAAAAAAAAAAAGAAAAGGAGAGTGTACTTTAAAAACCCCAAAAAAAGGAAAATAAAGTGAATAGTACAAGAAGGTATAACAAGGGACATTTAGAGCCGATCACAGTAAGCCAGCCAAGAACGGTAATTACCAACCATCAGGTCTCCCCAAGGCAAGAACCCAATTCAAGGCCAAACTTAGAGAAACCTCAGTTTGCACCCATTCCAATCACGTATAGGGAGTTGTACCGAATTCTATTTGATGCACATGTCATATCCCCTTTTTATATAGAGCCAATAAAGCCCCCATACCCCAAATGGTATGACGTAAATGGCCAATGCTAATACCATGGGGGAATCACAAGACATTCGATCGAGAACTGTGACGCTTTTAAAAAGATAATCGAAAGATTTGTTAGATTGGGTATCGAAAATTGATGATCCTCCGTATAAAAGCGTAATAATTGGTATTTGGTGAAATTACATGAAAGCGGATAATATGGTGAGAATTACGAAAAAGCCCTCGATGAGTTAGATGGAAAAATATAAATTTTCATGTCTTCGTAAAATGGACCGATAAATTTGATAATTAGTAATTGGGCCGAAATCTCTATTAGATCGATAATTTGGGCCGAAATCTCTGTTAGATCGATAATTGGGCCGAAATCTCTGTTAGATCGATAAATGGGCCGAAAACTCTGCTAGATAGTAAATGGGCCGTAATCTCTGTTAAATTGTTAAACGGGCTGAAATCCCTGCTAGATCGTTAAATGGGCCAAATTCCTACTAGATCGTAATTTTGGGCCTAAGATATTAAATTACTAAAATGGGCCAAATGTTTGGGCCTTAATAAAAATCTGAAATATTGACTCTTGTTAATGGGCCTTTTTAATAAAATCATTATATGATCATAGGCTACTTTGCATACATATTGCATGGGTTGGGAAAATGATTAAGAGAAGAAAGGCCTGTTGCCAAAATCTAGTTCGGTGGCTCGCCACAAAATTTATAAATGGCTATTTGCCTCTAGTTAGATGGCTCTTTACAAAATTTATAAATGGCTATTTGCCTCTAGTTCGGTGGCTCTGCCACAAAATAATAATTGGCTCAATGCCTCTAGTTCGGTGACTTTGTCACAATCTAGTTCATGGCTCGCCCACAAATATAAAATGGCTTAATGCCTACGATTGATGTGATGGCGGGGTGGGTTGACTTGATCCCAGTGTGTGATGGTTGGTGCGGGGTGTGTGCGATGGAATTAAGTTTGGGAGGGAAAAATTCATTTTACATGCATGTTATTAATTATGTTATTCATTATGCTATTTATTCGCTTATGGGCTCAAGGACCAAATCCATAATTTGAAAATCGTGATGGACAAAGTAAGTGAGTTATACAGTTCTAAGTAACTCACTCCTCAAATTTTTCCATCTCGGTAATGGAAATTGGCGTGGACTTGGGCGAGGATGACTTCGTGGAGGCCATCTTGCAAAACATGGGTTTATTAAACTCGAACTTTTTAATAAGTATTTTACTATTTTGGGTTAATGTAATAAGGACCTCTATTAATAATTCATGGATTTTATGTGTGCTTGGTTTTAAATTATATTTTGGACATTTAAATATGGGCTTATGATTATATGATGTTTTATCAAAATAAATTTGGGTTTTCAAATATATGAAATTCCTTTATAAATATTTTATTATTTTTAACTCTAAATAAATTACCTAAGGGTTTTTGATAATACAATGTTAATGATGTCTTTCAACTAATGTTTTCTAATATACATCAAATTAAAATACTCTTGATTTTTATTAAACCTTGTAATTAAAAATAATATTGTAGATTTTAACTTATTGAAGATTTTAAGATAGCTCGATTCATGTAACAAACCAAATCTAGTCTTAATGCATAAATAGGGTTTGGGGTGTTACATTTAATAATATCGAGCAGATTTCAAAAACTGGTACCGTGGTTTGGGTTCGCAAATAATTTACGTATGAAATCGTTCAGTTATATTTTAAAGATCGATGGCACCACAAGCATCGACAACAAGTCAAGTAAGTATTTATTGCTAATGATTACTATGATGATCATAGAACACTCTAGAACTTCTAGTTTTAGATGTGAAAATCGTAGATTTGAGACTATAGGATATGTTGCGAAAAACAACTTTATCTCTCAAATCTCATAAAACATCGTTAATAAACACCAAACAAATTTTTTGATTCATAAAACTTGTAATCGGATAAAAACGAATAAGCCATCATGAGCACTAGACGGGGCGTGGCGCGTGGGCGCGATGTCAGCGTGTACGTGGTAGAGGCCGAGGTGCTACTGGTAAGGCACCAAATCATATGTCGAAATGGATACTGCATCAATTGAGAGTGAGAGCAGGATCACGCGATCACATGGAAGAAGACAATGCTTGACTCAAGCCATCTTCGAGTCCTAGAAAGGGTCGCTGGAACTAGAATTGGGCCAACAACTCGTGGGTCAATTTCAGAACGACTTAAGTCCAATAATGCAGAAGTTTTTAGAGGAGTCTCCGGTGTAGCTCCGAATGTGGCTGAATACTGGCTCGAAGCTGTGGAACGGATTATGGATGATATGGAATGAAATGCAATGAGCAAAAGCTGAAGGGCTGTGTCTTTGTTAAGAGCCAGGCGTATCGATGGTGGCTCACTATTCGAGAAGGCACTGAAGCTGCACTGATTACTTGGGAATTCTTTAAAGCTGCCTTCCAAGGAAAATACGTTGGAACAAGTTATGTAGACGCCCGAAGGAAGGAATTTCTGAATCTTGTACAAGGAGTAAACGATAGCGACATATGAAGTCGAGTTTTACGTTTGAGCCGCTATGCTCGAACAATTGTATCAAGATCATGAACATTGTGTGCGTTTAGGATGGACTTAATGATGAGCCGAGGTTTCGATTGCCCCACAGAAGTTAGAACTTTTTCGCACGCTTGAGAGAAGGCCAAGATAGTCGAGGAGGCTAAGAACTCTGAACGTCGAGGCAAGAAAGATTTAGAAATAAGAGAGAGACACAATGATCTGTTCTTCAAAGAAATTTTAGAAGAGACCTCGGAATGATGAACCGATTCAAGGTAGAACACGGTAACAAATAATCAAGTCGGGAGGCGTGAATGTGGAAAAAGACACTGAGAGTGTTGGAGGAAAAGGCGCTTGTTACAAATGCGGTTCGATGGATCATCGATATAAATTGTCCTCGGCGTATGGATACGACTCAAGAAGTTCGTAATAATGATGCACACCGGCCAGAGGTACTCGAGAGCTACCGAGAGGTCGTGGACCGGTCGTGGTGCTAATGGGGCTGATCGTGGTCAAGGTGCACCGGTTGAGGCAATGGTCCTAGAGGAAATCTGATGCAAGACGACTGGATGGTTTATGCGATTAGACAGCATGAGGAATGACAATGCACAGTATGTGATAGCGATACGTTCTTCATCTTCAATGTACCATTATTGCTTTAATAGATATTGGTTCTACCCTCATATGTTGCTAGTGCCATATCTGGAAACCTGAATTTAGAATCTGAAATTACCGATAGTGAGATGATGAAATTAGTCCTTTAGAATGATCGATAATTGTTAATAAAATGTTTAAAGCGTGCCCTTGGAAATTCAAGAAGAGGTATTCTTGGCGAACTTGATGGAGCGCTTTTACGAGTTCGATCTCATTCGCATGGATTGGTTGGTTAAACATCGTCATGCATTGGATTGTCTTGAAAAACAAATGTCGGTAGAACCTCGGATGATAAGGAAATCATAATGATTGGTGAGTAAGGAACTACTTGGCAAATGTGGTATCGCATTAAAGGCGGAGGATTGGTTCGGAAAGGATGTGGAGCATTCTAGCCTTTATCTCGTGCTTTTGATGCCAAAGAGTTATCACGTGAATGATGTGAGGACGGTGAAGGAATATCCGATGTATTTCTGATTCTCATGCAAATATCATTCATACACTTCCAATTAGGAGCATTTGATTGATTTCGATCATTGTGTCATAATCATTGTACATAAAAAAAGAAAAAAAAAGAAAAAAAGGGATCATTCTCATGACATTCTGTATTCATGCAAATGTCGTCCATAATACATTCGAGTCTACACGACATGTCCCCTAGAGGACGGTGTAGCAACATCGGTGAATTCACCAGACCTATCTCCCTGACCACTAGGGGAATAGGTCAAAGATTGTAGATCTTGTCACCCTAAGCAGTAATGGAGCAAGATCGAACGACAAATTTTATCTTCATGAAGCAGTGTAGTAGATTTAAGCCATCAATCTTATCTCCCTCGAGATGGTAGTGGAGCAGACTGAAGATTGAAGTCTTCCTGAGATAGTAAGGAAGCAAATTGGAAAGTTTAGATTTTGTTCCCTCGAGATGGTAGTGGAGCAAATTGAAGATTGAAGTCTTCCTGAGATAGTAAGGAAGCAAATTGGAAAGTTCAGATTTTGTTCCCTCGAAATGGTAGTAGAGTAGGATAAAGATTGAAGTCTTCCTGAGATAGTAAGGAAGCAAATAGAAAAGTTCAGATTTTGTTCCCTCGAGATGGTAGTGGAGTAGGCTAAAGATTGAAGTCTTCTTGAGATAGTAAGGAAGCAAATTGAAAAGTTTAGATTTTGTTCCCTCGAGATGGTAGTGGAGCAAACTGAAGATTGAAGTCTTCCTAAGATAGTAAGGAAGCAAATTGAAAAGTTCAGATTTTGTTCCCTCAACTTGGTAGTGGAGCAGACTAAAGATTGAAGTCCTCCTGAGATAGTAAGGAAGCAAATTGAAAAGTTCAGATTTTGTTCCCTCGAGATGGTAGTGGAGCGGACTAAAGATTAAAGTCTTCCTGAGATAGTAAAGAAGCAAATTGAAAAATTTAGAAGATTAGTGGAAGTCTTCAAATTGAAAAGTTTAGATTTTGTTCCTTGAGATAGTGGAGTAAGTCTTCTTGAGATAGCAAGGAAGCAATTTGAAAAATTTAGATTTTGTTCCCTCGAGATGGTAGTAGCAAACTTGAAAGATTGAAGTAATCTGAGATAGTAAGGAAGCAAAATTAGAAAAGTTTAGATTTTGTTCCTCGAGATGGTAGTGGAGCGATCAAGATTGAAGTCTTCTTGAGATAGTAAGGGGTCAAGATTGAAGTCTTCCTGAGATAGTAAGGAAGCAAATTGAAAAGTTCAAATTTTGCTCCCTAGAGATGGTAGAGCAGACTAAAGATTGAAGTCTTCTTGAGATAGTAAGGAAGCAGATTGAAAAGTTCAGATTTTGTCTCTTTGAGATAGTAGTGGGACAAACTGAATATTGTAGATCTTATCTCACTAAAGCGGTAGTGGAACGGATCGAAAATAAAAGATTTGGCATTCTTGAAGTTGCAAGAAGCAGATCGAAAACATCAGATCTTGTCTTCTTGAGTTTGTAGGAAGTAGATTGAAGATAGCAGATCTTGTCTTCCAGAGTTTGCAGTGAAGTGGATCGAAAACATCAGTCTGGCATTTCTGAGTTTGCAGGAAGCGGATTAAAGATAGCAGATCTTATCTTCCTAAAGTTGTAGGAAGCAGATCAAAGATACTCGTATGGCATCCCTGAGTTGCAGCAGAGCAGATTAAAAAATAGCGAATACTACCTTTCTGAAGTTTCAGTGAAGCAGATTAAAGCCATCAGACTTACTGAAATCAAGATGAAATTCCAATACCGTTGAAGTTGCAGTGGAGTTGGAAGCCATTTGAAGAAGACGAGGGCCAAAAAGTCAAGGCTTGGCAAAGACCGGGAAAAATCGGACCTTCTATTATGTTTGCTCTATTCTCGTTTCACGACAATGAGCAAAGAGGGGCAGCTGTAAGAGGCCCATTTTGCCCGGGCCCATGAAACAAACCAAAACAGAAATAAAATAAAAAATAAATGTCCAAGTTTATTTTTTTACAGTCCATTTTAAAACCAATCCCCAAGCCCAAACCCAAAAATTACTAGTAGCCCAAGCAGAACCCAACACTCTAACCCACACTCAGACCCAACACAGAAACGGCCCAAAAGGACCCAACACCTAAACCGAAATCAGAAGAGCTAGGGTTTTTGAAACCCTAGGTGCCGCAAGAACCAGCACACACCCAGCGCAGCCCCGACACCGGCCTCTCCTCATGCCACATTCAGCGCACAGAAGGTGTAACACGCTGAAAATGGGCCTATGCATTTTTGATTTAATTATACGAAATGGCATGTTTTATGTGTTATGAATGTATGGTGAACATTTTTGGAAACTTGCAAATGATAAGAGGAAAGTGAACATTTTTGGAAACTTGGAAATGTTAAGTTTAAAATAGGAAAGTGAACATTTTTGGAAACTTGGAAATGTTAAGTTTAAAAGAGGAAAGTGAACATTTTTGGAAACTTGGAAATGTTAAGTTTAAAAGAGGAAAGTGAACATTTTTGGAAACTTGGAAATGTAAGGAAATGTTTTAGAAATGTTAAGTTTAAAAGAGGAAACTAAGGCAAGGTGGTCTTAAGAAAATTAATAGAAGAAATTTGACACAAGAACGGGCTTGGAGAAGTGGCTAGGAGGCACCACTTAAAGCCCAAGAAGTGACGCCACAATCAAGGGGAAGGAGCCTAGGTTTGAGTCACGGGAAGCAAATAAAGAGTTTTATTTTGCTGCAAGGAGCAAGGGAGTTGGACGGCACCAAGGCACTTGGGAAGAGTTTAATTCTCTTTAAAATTGGCTAAATAGGTGGATCAATGATGGATAATTATTGTTTAAGAGATAAGAGATAAGTAAGGGATTATTTCCATTAATTTTAATAAAGATAAGAGAAGTGATGGCCAAGTAAGGGAGTCTTGGCCTAGTAATTTCGAAAAGGAGGAAAATAAGGCTATTCATCAATCTTCTCTTTTCCATTGAAGTCTCTTAGAAAATTTCCTAGCAAACTCTCTCCTTTCTCTTATTTTGCCATAGCAAATCTTTTCTCCATAAGTCCACCATTGCCAATCCCCTAGTGACTCTTTTCCCTTTCTTTTCTTTTGATAAACCGACAACATAGATAACCTTTAGCCGATTTCTTGTTAAGTTCCAAAAGCCAAAAGCTAAAGTAAGCCTAGCCGAATTCTTCATAGCTTTTGTGATCTCCATTAAAACCGAATCCATAAACTCCTCAAGATACCATCATTAGCCGATTTCTTTATACCAATCAAAAGTCGAAATCAAGATCCTTCTAACCTACATAGCCGAATATTGCTAAAGGTTCAAGCAAGGATTGCCAATCTCTAAAGTAAGGGTAAGATCTCATTTAGTTTCATCCTTTTTCTTTTAAGATTTGCCGAAATCTAGGACTAACCCCATTAATATCTTGTTGCTGAAACTTTGAAGAGATCTTTCGGGATTTACTAAGTGTCGACTACAAGGAAGGATAAATTCTTTTCCCGAAGGTACACTATAAGCCGCGTGTTCCCTAGTTATTCGGTGAGTTTCGGGATTTAAAATCCACAAGGTAAGTATCTATAGCATTCGGCCAAGGCCATGTTGAGTAAATAGATGTGTTTCATTAATATTTAAAAGCCGAAACTAATCTATTCAAGTAATCTAGTGATTGCCGATTTCAAGAAAGAAGGATACAAAGTTTTCGGCATTTGATTAGACATCAATCGGCAGCAAGGTACGGATTTAAGTGTACTAATCCTACTAGGATTTGGTTTTATGGCCGAATGGCTCTTTACTAAGTATCAAGTGATTGATCAAATGTAGAGATTTAAGATCTAAGGCATTAGATCAAGCTTTTCAGGATTTGGAGTGAACTTGCTAAAGCGAATTAGGTGTGTACCCCACACTACTTTTTAATAAGATTTCTGGCAATAATAAATATGTGCATGTTTATAAGAATGTGAATATGGCTAAAGTACCATGCAATGGTACAAAGTACTCAGGTACGTTTCCTACTCCTACTAGGATTATGTTAAATATCTGTTACGACACACATATGACATTATAAGAATGTGAAATAAGAATTTGACATGTTAATGCATGATATGTATGATATGGGGCATATGGGTTATATGAAAAGGGGAAGTGAATGTGGTGACCTAAGACCACGATATCTGAATGTGGTGACCTAAGACCACGAATTTTATAAGGGCGATGAGCACGCCGATTGCAATGATCGCCTTCGATGGTGTGTAGTGATGGAGGGTTGACTTAGTAGTCCCCACTGTGCGGTGATGGTATGGGTGATGTGTAGCGGATGGCATATAGGTTTGGGTTTGGGTTGCATCATTATTTTATATCTGCTATATGATTATGTATGTGATGTGATAATATGCCCTAATCTATTTGGACATAGTGTTTGTGTACACATTGAGTCTGTTTGACTCACCCGTTGTGGGAACATTTTCGGTGATGATCGGTAATGGACCGGCCTGCGAGAGCTTAAAGGTGGCCATGCACAAGAAGAAATTTTACGATTCGGACTTTTATTTTTAATTCAAGATTTCCAATTATTTGGATTTATTTGATGTAATAAGGCCATAGTGAACTATTTTACTTTTAAAGTATTATGTTACGAAAATTTTTATGAATTAAAGACTAAATAAATTTATTTTAAATTAATTCCTAAATGTTTTTGTCGCCCAACCTAAAGGGGTTTCCAATATAAAATAAACTTATTTTTAACTCGAGCCCAACCCAAAAACAATCGTTCTTTCAAAAACCCAGATTTTCCAAAGTAACAAAAGAATTTGAAACGGTTTACACCGAGGAACATACCAGATTTGGTCAAGGCTCGTGGGCCGGGTTTGGGGTGTTTTAGTTTGGTATCAGAGCCCAATTTTAAACACTCGGCCTATGGTTTAAGGCCCAAAACATTTTCAAAATCTAGCCCAAAAGGAATTTTCTGAAAAATTTTTAGGTTTTCTAGCATGGCACCTATGTCTCCGACCCGCAGTCCACCAGGTAAGTACTTCTGACTTCTGAAGTGATTTGAATATGTGAAATGTATGGGCTTTTATGGAAACATAGATTAGTGTACTAGGATCTGTTGAGCCCTAGGACTAGTCTACTCAAAAACACAAGTACATAAGACTTAAGGACCATTAGACAAACCTGTGATTAAGTCGCCGAGCTAGGGTGTGGTAACTATTGTGCGCATGTCTAGGAGTGGATTCAGTAAGAGCTTGGTATTTAAGCAGTCCTAGCGACTCACCTCCTCTTTACTCAAATCCTACCTGGTGCGTAGCTACGGTTCACCCTAACCATGAGGACTTAGCTACGGGCTAAACCCCTAACTAAAACCTGAAAGGGACTAGCCGTATTTTTATGGAAACCCTAGTTTTATAATCACCAAATTACCCCTTGAATAGTAGCAAAAAAACTTATTTTCAAAAATTTTCAAAATATTTCCGACTTATAAAAAAATTACAAAAATACCCCTAGTGGTAAAATTACAAAAAATGCCATTGGTTTCTGAAAATTTTCAAAATACCCACAGTTCTTATCAAAATTTCACTACTTTGCTTAAAGGAACCCTAAATTTACAAAATATTAAAATACCTTGATTATGAAAAAAAATTATTTACGAAATTACCCCTATCCTGCAAATTACCGAAATACCCCCGAGTTACAAAATTATTAGAATGACCCCGATCCTCAAAAATTTTTGCAACAACACTGATTTGGAAAACAAATTCTCAGAAACAACCTTCAAGTTTTGTAAATTCCAAAATATCCTTGATTTATTAAGATTTATAAATTTACCCTGGTTTATTACTGAAATACCCCTGTAATTTCAAAATTTTCGAAATACCCCCGGGATTTCAAAAATTACCAAAATACCCTTATTGACAAAATCATCAAGGAACCTTATTTTGACAAATTACGAAAATACCCCTGTAGGGTAAATTACGAAAATACCCCTGGGTAGTGGAAAAACAACAACAATGAAAACTACAATATTTCTCTGAATGAACGAGAGTTCATAATTGATTGATGGATGTATGAATGTAAAGACTGTGTGCATGTATGAATACGAAAGAACCACTCCTAAAATTCTTTTCATAAAACTTCTTCACGGTTAATCAGTGGAATAAAGGCTAATTCATAAAATTTCTTAATCAGATTAAATCGCGACGTTAGAAATGAGTTCTCGAGAACGTGAACTTAAAAAAAAATTGTGCTTAGGAAGTATGATGGCTCTATTAAGATCAGAGTGTGCAGCATAAGCGTAGCGGGTGAGTTAAGATGTTCGATTATTCGATAGTAAGTAATTTTGAGGACGAAATTATTTTAAGGGGGTAGAACTGTAACACCCTAAAAATGGGCCTATGCATTTTTTATTTAATTATACGAAATGGCATGTTTTATGTGTTATGAATGTATGGTGAACATTTTTGGAAACTTGGAAATGATAAGAGGAAAGTGAACATTTTTGGAAACTTGGAAATGTTAAGTTTAAAGAGGAAAGTGAACATTTTGGAAACTTGGAAATGTTAAGTTTAAAGAGGAAAGTGAACATTTTGGAAACTTGGAAATGTAAGGAAATGTTTTAGAAATGTTAAGTTTAAAAGAGGAAACTAAGGCAAGGTAGTCTTAAGAAAATTAATAGAAGAAATTTGACACAAGAACGGGCTTGGAGAAGTGGCTAGGAGGCACCACTTAAAGCCCAAAGAAGTGACGCCACAATCAAGGGGAAGGAGCCTAGGTTCGAGTCACGTGGGAAGCAAATAAAAGAGTTTTATTTTGCTGCAAGGAGCAAGGAGTTGGACGGCACCAAGGCACTTGGGAAGAGTTTAATTCTCTTTAAAATTGGCTAAATAGGTGGATCAATGATGGATAATTATTGTTTAAGAGATAAGAGATAAGTAAGGGATTATTTCCATTAATTTTAATAAAGATAAGAGAAGTGATGGCCAAGTAAGGGAGTCTTGGCCTAGTAATTTCGAAAAGGAGGAAAATAAGGCTATTCATCAATCTTCTTTTCCATTGAAGTCTCTCGCTAAAAAATTTCCTAGCAAACTCTCTCCTTTCTCTCTTATTTTTGCCATAGCCGAAATCTTTTTCTCCATAAGTCCACCATTGCCGAATCCCCTAGTGACTCTTTTCCCTCTCTTTTCTTTTGATAAACCGACAACATAGATAACCTTTAGCCGATTTCTTGTTAAGTTCCAAAAGCCGAAAACTAAAGTAAGCCTAGCCGAATTCTTCATAGCTTTTGTGATCTCCATTAAAACCGAATTCATAAACTCCTCAAGATACCATCATTAGCCGATTTCTTTATACCAATCAAAAGCCGAAATCAAGATCCTTCTAGCCTACATAGCCGAATATTGCTAAAGGTTCAAGCAAGGATTGCCGATCTTTAAAGTAAGGGTAAGATCTCATTCAGTTTCATCCTTTTTCTTTTAAGATTTGCCGAAATCTAGGACTAACCCCATTAATATCTTATTGCCGAAACTTTGAAGAGATCTTTCGGGATTTACTAAGTGTCGACTACAAGGAAGGAAAAATTCTTTTCCAAGGTACAACATAGGCCGCATGTTCCTAGTTATTCTATGAGTTTTAGATTTAAAATCCACAAGGTAAGTATCTATAGCATTCGGCCAAGGCCATGTTGAGTAAATAGATGTGTTTCATTAATATTTAAAAGCCAAAACTAATCTATTCAAGTAATCTAGTGATTGCCGATTTCAAGAAAGAAGGATACAAAGTTTCCGGCATTTGATTAGACATCAATCGGCAGCAAGGTAAGGATTTAAGTGTAGTAATCCTACTAGAATTTGGTTTTATGGCCGAATGGCTCTTTGCTAAGTATTAAGTGATTGATCAAATGTAGAGATTTAGGATCTAAGGCATTAGATCAAGCTTTTCGGGATTTGGAGTGAACTCGCTAAAGCGAATCAGGTGTGTACCCCACACTACTTTTTAATAAGATTTCTGGCAATAATAAATATGTGCATGTTTATAAGAATGTGAATATGGCTAAAGTACCATGCAATGGTACAAAGTACTCAGTCGCTTCCTACTCCTACTAGGATTATGTTAAATATCCTCATTACGACACATATGACATTATAAGAATGTGAAACAAGAATTTGGCATGTTAATGCATGATATGTATGATATGGGGCATATGGGTTATATGAAAAGGGAAGTGAATGTGGTGACCTAAGACCACGATATCCGAATGTGGTGACTTAAGACCACGATAATCGAATGTGGTGACCTAAGACCACGATATCTCGAATGTGGTGACCTAAGACCACGATATCCGAATGTGGTGACCTAAGACCACGAATTTTATAAGGGCGATGAGCACGCCGATTGCAATGATCGCCTTCGATGGTGTGTAGCGGATGGAGGGTTGACTTAGTAGTCCCCACGGTGTGCGTGGATGGTACGAGTGACGTGTAGCGGATGGCATATAGGTTTGGGTTCGGGTTGCATCATTATTTTATATCTCGCTATATGATTATGTATGTGATGTGATAATATGCCCGAATCTATTTGGACATAGTGTTTGTGTACACATTGAGTCTGCTTGACTCACCCGCTGTGGAACATTTTCGTGATGATCAAGAATGGACCTGCCTCATGGAGCTTAAAGAAATAAATTTATTTTAAATTAATTCCTAAGTGGGCTTCATCATAAGATTCTCGTAACAAAAATTTGAAACGGTTCTCCGCACAAAAAGGAAAATTCTCCAAAAAAGGAATAAACATGGCAAAAAGGGACAAGACATTTTTATTTCTTTTTTATTTTTATTTCGAGGGCTATAAAAGCCCTATAATAATCTGTAAAAAGACACAGATATACACAGATTATAAAAATATAATTAAAAAATCAATCGAAAGCAAAGGTGATTTTTTTTAAATATACCGTCTCATCTTTTTATTTTCTTTTCAATCCATGCAGTATTTTTATCATATATATATTACTAAAAAAATAAAGAAAAAGGAGTTTACCATTTGATTGGCTTTGAAAATGGAGGTCTTTGGGCTTTTTGATCGCCCTCGGAGGTGGCATGTGTGACAACAGAGATTGAAACCTGCATCAATTTCGCACTAGGTCAAGGCTAGAGAGAATTTTGGTGGCCTCTGATTTGTTTTTTTTTTTTCCTGAAATGTTTAAAATGATTTTTTTGTTAACTTTTTAGTTTATATAGTAGTGAAGAAACAACGCCATTTTTGCTTAAGTTAATAAGCATAAAAATGCCGTTTAACATTAGAACATGATTTTATTAATTAGGTACCAATTTTGGGCGTTATGAGGGTGCTAACGCTTTCTCATACGTAACCAACTCTCGAACCCGTTTTCTTGTATTTCGTGGACCAAAATCAATGTTTTAAAATAAAATGTTTTATTAGGTGATCCAATCACACTTAAGTCAAAAGAGATTGGTAGCGACTCCCGTTTTTTTTTATTTAAGTCGATCCCTATTTTTTATAAAAACTTTAAAAATGATTTCGACAGACATACCTGGATATATTTTCTCAAGAAGAAATATGATGCTCTTCACTCATTTTTTATCTTCAAACAACAAGCCGAGCTTCAGCTGGGATTCAAAGTAAAGCAACTCCAAACTAACAGTGGAAGCTAATTTCATAGTTTCTTGCCTTATCTTTAGAAATTTGGCACTCAACTTCGCCTGTTTGCCCACATACATCCAAACAAAACGGATTGGTTGAGCGCAAGCAGCGACAGATAGTAGAAATGGGCCTCTCTTCCTTTAAGCTATTGGATGGATGCGTTTTTTTTTTTTTTTTTGCTATGTATCTTATTAATTTACTAACAACAAAAGCTTTAAGTGGTTTATCTCCATTTCAGAAACTTTTTATAGGAAGCCAGATTATAATTTCCTCAAGGTAATTGGATGTCTCTGCTATCCTCTAATCTGCCCCTTCAATCAGTATAAACTGGATTTTTGTTCGACACCCTGTACCTTCTTAGGCTATAGTAATAATCAAAAGGGCTATAAGTGTGTAAATGCTAATGGCCAAATGTACATAACCAAGCATGTCAAGTTTGATGAAAGTACTTTACCCTTTTCTCAAATAGCAATCTCTCAAGGTGAATTCTCTTCGTTGAAACAACCTACGATCACCCCTCCCATTGTGCTCAACCCTCTTACAACAACTTCTATTCCCCTTGACAGTTCTGCTCACACACTGTCATCACTGTCATCCTCACCATCTAACACATGCTCTTCAGATTATGCTCCCAGAGTATCTAGTTAGCCAGTTGATGAGGAGATCCATGTTCCTTCTGTTCCCACTAATACTCATTCTATGATCACTCGTAGCAAGGAAGGGGTGTTTACACCTAAGGCATACTGCTCCACTCTTAGTGACAAGGAACCTCTTGACATCTATGAAGCAATGGAAAATCCCCTCTGGAAAAGTGTTGTTCAAGAGGAAATGGATGCATTGATGAGAAATGGAACTTGGTCATTGGTGCCTTTCCCCTGATCAAAAATTGGTGGGTTGCAAATGGATATTTAAGACCAAACCAAAATCAGACGGACCTGTCGAGAGACTCAAAGTTCTCCTGGTTGCACAAGGTTATATACTTAGCTACCACGGTATGATTTTCAAGAATCCTTTAGTCTAGTGGTTAAAGCTAATACTGTTCGCACTATATTAGCTGTAGCAGTCTCCGAACAATGGAAATTAAGACAAGTAGATGTAAACAACGTATTCTTAAATGGAGATCTAATTAAATACATTTACATGAAGCAACCTCCTGTGTTTGAAGTCACTAATGTTCATGGCAGATCACTAGTGTGCAAATTGAACAAGGCATTGTATGGGCTCAAACAAGCTCCACAAATTTCTCGAGCTGATTTTTTATTGTTCTTCAAGAAGATAGATAATGGATGTATTTTCTTTCTGGTTTATGTCGATGATATTATCATAACCAGTGCTTGTCCACCAAGTGTTGAACAAGCTTCACATCAAGTTCTCTCTAAAACATTTGGGTGACCTTCACAACTTTCTTAGATTGGAATCAATCGTACCTCTATATTTATGCAAATTTCTTAGCAAAAATATATTTGTGAACGTCTTCATCGAACAGATTTATCCGATGCCAAATATGTTCCAACACCAATGGTTAGTTCTCCATTGTTGTCTTTCTTTGTTGGTTCTCCTTTGTGTGATGCCACATATTACATACAAATTATTGGTGCTCTTCAATGTATTTGCCTTACCAGACCTGGCATTGCTTATTCTGTAGACAAAATCAACCAATACATGCAGCATCCTCATGATATACATTGGATTGCTATTAAACGAATCCTTCATTATCAAAAAGGCACACTAAATTTTAGGATAACTTTTCAAGCTACAAACTCTCTTTCTCTTAGTGGTTTTTCAAACACAGATTGGGCTAGCTCATTAGAAAACTAGAAGTCTACTTTTGGTTCTTGTATTTTTCTTGGTGGGAATTTAGTTGGATTGTCATCAAAGAAGCAAAGTGTTGTATCATTGTCAACCTCTGAAGCTTAGTATCGCAGCCTGGTTAATGTCGTGTCAGAGATGATATGGCTTCAATCACTCTTGGATGAAATTGGTGTTGTGTTATCCTCAATTCTAGTCATATGGTGTGATAACTCTAGTGCAGTCACTTTAGCCACGAACCCAGTTCTTCATGCTCGTGTAAAACATGTCGAACTCAATGTCCATTTTGTAAGGGAGAAGGTTCTCGCTAAATGATTGCAAGTGAATTTTGTTCCAAGCAAAGAATAAGTGGTAGATGTCTTCACAAAACCTTTGACAGTAGGACTATTTAGCTTACTACGTGATAAACTTCATGTTCTTCCTTTACAGCATTGTTTGGAAAAACCAAATGTAATTGGAAAGTTAGACAAACCAAATGCAAATGAAGGAAAATTCGAATCAAGCTTTAGCCTCTCCAAACAATTGGCCCATCACCGGCCATTAGAACAAAAGGAATAAAATGGTTATAACAAATAGGTGAGCTGTTGGGTTTTGATTATGTTTGTTATGATGAGTTGTCGTCCTTTGACAGTACGTACTTGTACAACTGAGGTATTATAAAACCCAGCTTTGTTTTACGTTCTTGTATGCAAAAAATTATCAATGAAATTTCTTTCATCTCCTATCTTCTTTCTCTATTGAACATTCCACAACAAATTATATTCAATTACTACCCATTAACATGAAAATACAAGTAATATAAGTATGTGATACGGAATATAATCATCCCTAGATCTTATATGAGCTTACGAAAGCTCTAATGCTAACCCGAAATAGAGTTAGGACTAAATTATAATATTGACAAAACTTCAGGTTGATATCGCGATGTGATATACTATTTTAACCATGCCACGAAGACCAAGTTTAACGTCGCAGTGTGGGATGATAGTCTGATATTGTCGTGAAGACACTAGCACGACGTTGCGACGTCACATGCAATTTCTAAAAATTATAAATGAACGTCAACCTGCAAAATTTTGTTTTCTTCCAGTTAATTTCTATGCACACTCATCTCATAATCAACCCACATATGCAACCCTTAAGCATCAATACATGAGTTACTCACCTTATTCAACAATATACTAGTGTCATAACAGCTACAAGCTAATTATTTAACTTAATTCATTCAATTCTTATTCATACATACCTTTCCACCAATATTATTAACATTTGCAGCATTCAATATACTAGTATCATAACAGTTACAAGCTAATTATTTAACTTAATTCATTCAATTCTTATTCATACATACCTTTCCACCAATATTATTAACATTTGCAGCATTTTACACATTTCAAACTACTTGTGTAACTCATATACACATTACATTCATATAATCAATTTCAGGTATCAAACTTTTAGTTCAAAAGTTTACCTACACATAATTTTAACACCTAAAACCAACTCAACTAGGTACATGTCACACCTAACAAATCGAAAATAGACGAACTTTGCTAAGTTTGGGGATCGATTGTTGGAAGTTGAGATAATCGCTCGTTCTATTGAAAATATAATTTACCTGCGCAGATACTATAGTGGAATGACTTTGTGACTAAATGAGTTTATAATTAATAGGTGAAAAGTTGGAACTTAATTATAAATCATTTAAGCCATAATTACATATGTCCAATTGGTCCCTCTGCTAGCTTATTGAAATCATAAATGAATTGCATTTAGAATCAAATGAACAGAAGTAATGATAAAGTTACAAAATGGGTTACATTCAGAAATGAATGTGGTTTCTCACTAAGTATGGAAATGACCTAAGAATTAATTTAAGTTTTTCCGAATTATTATTTAATTAAATAATTGAAATGTGAAAATGAAATTAAATTAATTGGTCATTGTGAATCCGTTGAATAAGGAAAATTAAATATATTTTCTCATTGATTCTTTTACGGTAAAGTTGTCGTGACTTTAACGTAATTACAATTAGATTGAGAAAATTATTTAATTAAAAATTAATTAATTTAAATTTATTTAATAAGTAATATTTATTTTGGGAAATAGAAAAATATGTACAAGGTTGGATTAAATTCTAAAGTGTTAAAAATCTAGTAAGAACATATAATTGACCCAATATGGGAGAGGCCTGAAACCCCTCACAATAAGCATGAGAGGCGACTAACCCTAGTAACAAGAGCTAATCGCCTCTCTCTCCTAGTAGAACTAGGGGGCTTGTTTTTCTATCAGATAAGTATTATTTGCATTCTAAGAATTCAATTAGTATTCTCCAATCTCTCCCTATAAATAGATAGCACTGGTAGAGCAATTTACATAGAAGTTTTCAAATTTGTTATTATGCCCGAAATAGTGAGAAGTTATTTTAAAGTATAAATTCTATCTTTTGAGAATAGCAATTTTACCAATTTTTATTGAGAGAGTGATTTACTTCCTATTGAAAGTAAGAAAATTGTTTTTAGTGTGTTTGATTCAAGATTTTTCGAGCCCACACTCGAAGCAATACATGGTACAAGAATAATTGAGAAGGTCGTTCGGTTGAAAGATGAGAATGTCTAGACTTGATCATGGGTCAAGTCACTGATCTAAGTCCGAAGGCTTACCTGAAAGTTGGGACGAATTAGGCAAAAATATAGGCTTGAAAAATGGGCTTGCATAAAGAAATAAGGCTCGTTTTTTGAAAGGGTCGGGCTTTGGGTAAGAATTTTTTTGCCTAGGCCCTATCTGGCCCGAATTGCCTAAAATTTTTTTCTTTTGTTGTTTTGCTATTGTATACTGTTGTTTTGTTGTCATTTTGTTATTATATTGTTACTATTTTGTTGTTATTTTTTGGATATTGTATAACTCTTATTTTATTCTTAATTTTGCTACTATTTTAGAGGCATTTACTTGTTAAGTTGCAACTATACTAGTGTTATTAAATATAAAAACAATTAAAGTATTTTCAAATTATTGGAAAAGATTTATTCTAATTTTTTTAGTGTATTTGGTGTATTATATTTTTAAATTTATTTTTATGTAATAATATAAAAAAGTTTAATACGAAAAAGTTGGGTGGGGCTTGGGTTTAGCATTTTTCCATCTAGCTCAAATTTGGATAAAAATTTAGGCCCATTTTTGGGTTAGGCTCGGATTAGAAAGCAAGCTTAAAATTTGGCATCAGCCCAACCAGAACTCGACTCAACCTATGATCAAGTCTAAGAATGTCTAGGATCCATCTCGCACAAAACACATGTATTTTCCAGAAAAGTTTATTGCTATAAATATCACAAATCGACTCAATTTTTTTTTGTGAGAAAACATACTCAATTTTAAATTTTGATTTTTATGATTTGACAAAAAATCGTTTTCAAGCCAGGTTTTTTTCAATAGCTCCGGCAACGAATGTGGCATCCCATAGCTTGGACCTAACAATGGGATTTGGTATGGAGTGTTACATCTACCTTTAGAAGCATTGCTGTAATCATGTAATTAGAATATGTGTATTTGAGACCAAGGTAAAATCTATTCTAACCTTTAGTCACTCTTGTGTTTGTAGAGGTCACTTTGGCCCCAAACGAATTGTCTATAAGGTTTTAAAGTGTGGATTATTTTAGCCAACCTTATTTCGTGACACATATACTTTTTGTAAAATATGTGATCAATGCCAAAGGGTAGGTAATTTAAGTCACCGAAACCAATATATGTTTGTGAAATCTTTGCTGTGTGGGCTGACCGCCTCCTTCGCCGCTCTCGCGAACGATGAGAGAGAGATAAATCAACACTAAAACAAATATAACTATCGCGGCTTACTATAAGTATGATAAGTCAATTGTAATATTTGTAGTGTTACAATACAACACTAGAGTATTCCAAGGATCGAACCCAAGAGAGTTAGTGATTTAGTGATTTCCATTCAAGAATGCAAGCAAGAAAGGAGTCTAGCTAGCTATGTAATAGCCCATTTTCGGTGAGATCAGAATAGTGATTTCGTGACCATAAATCTGAGCTCAAAAATAAAAAAAATATTTTATTTTATTTTATCATTGGTATTATGATAGGAAGGTCACGTGAAAATTTTGATACGAAAATTTTATCAATTGTATGGTTAATTAGGTAAAGGACTAAATTGCATAAAATGTGAAAGTTGAATTCTAGTAGCTATAAGGATTAAATAGCTATGGAATTCAAAACTATACGTCCTTATATGGTAATTAAGCCATTAAAAAAAAGTATGCAGATTTTTCTTGGTGACTCATCCATGGAAAAATTAGAAATGACTAGGGACTAAATTGGAAATCAATAAAATTAAAAGATGATACAAAAGTAAAAAAGAAATTATCATCTTTTCTATTCATCTTCTTCCCTAATTTTTTTATGGAAACCCTAGGAGAGAGGAAGATAACTTTTCAAGTTTAGAAAGGTATGAAATCAAGTCTCCTTTTTAATGATTTTTATATTTTTAGAATCGGAATAGCCTATTTTTTCTATTTATGGGATTTATTTGAAAAGATAACAAAGTGTAGAAACTTTGTCATGGATGTAAATGCTGGCAATTTGAAATTTATGGTAGAAAATGAAAGATAGTTGATGGATAAACAACTTTTACAAAGAAATTTTTCATGGAAACTTGATTTAGGGACTAAAATGAAAAAGTGGTAAAACCCATGGAAAATTCTAAAATTTTTGAAATATGTGTGCTGTAAAAATTGTTATTAAATTTTGGTTAGGCTTGGAAAGAGGACTAGATTACTTGAATTTCATTTTTTGAGCCTAGGGACGAAATTGGAATTTTTGAAAAGAGTAGGGCCAAAATAGTAATTTTGCCTAGGATGTAGTAGGATGCAAATGTATGTAAAATGTGATGAGTTAATAATTAAATTTTCTTATATAGACCTGGAAAGACCAACTACGGAACTAGATCGAGAGAAACAAAAAGTTTCGGATTAGTTGGAATTCAAACCCAAACAATTGTCAAGGTAAGTTCGTGTAACTTAATTTGGTACATTAATATGTTTGAATTGAATTGTGTGATTTTGATAATATGTATGTGATGATATATAGAATGAAATAATTACAAGTTGGAAACATTGATAAAATATCATATCCCGGTTGAATATTGAAATTTGATGGATTATGGTGATTTCTTTAAATGGGTATAATATGGCAAATGTTACAAATAGGATTTAGCCTGGGCAAGTAATCCTGAATTTAAGCCTCTCGAGCATATATTATAGATTGAGTTTAGCTCGAACGGGTAACCCTAATTAAGCTCTTTAGAGCATAGGTCACTAATAGGATTTAGCCTGGACTGGCAATCCTAAATGACTCTGATGAATGTCGGTTGAAAATCAGGATTTAGCCTAGACTGGTAATCCTGTTGTAAAATATGTGGCTTGAGAGTGTGCTCCTTGGACTTATGTCCAATGGGTAATAATGAATACGAATTGACGGATAATTCATATGTATACCTTATGTACATCACCCGAATGTCCATCAAAATTTCATTAGTTCAACTGAAAGGACTCTCGAAATATGGAAAGGTGGAATTAATGGAAGTTTGTATATAATGAGCTCATTTATGTTTACTTGATATTTAAATAATGTTATGTGAATAACTTGTTTGATTAAGTGTATATGTTTAGGTGAACTACCTATAATGGATGAAATGTATGTTTATGTATGCTAGTTTGAATAAATATAATTGGTAAGTTTATTTTCATTATATTTAACTTACTAAGCATGAAAATGCTTACCCGTTTAATTTTCCATTGTTTTATATTGCTCGTAAGCTCGCGAAGGTTGGAGGATCGGTCGAGCATAATCACACTATCCACTATCTCCTTTTTGGTATACTTAGAAATCTCATTTTGGTATAATGGCATGTATAGACTTATTTGGCCAAATGTTGACTTGTAAGTGATGTTTTGTAATCTAGCCATTGGAATGGCTAGTAATGATTTAATTTGGTATGTTATAACTTATCACATGTTCAATGCTTATGTGTAAAGTGTGGATGAATGGGGTATGTTTATATTGTATATGCATTAAAAGTATGATTATAAATATAAATTGTAACACCCCTTACTTGAGACCTTTGCTGGAGTCGAGCACGAGGCATTACTAGACTTAACTTACTAGATCAGGGCATAAAAATTTAAACTGTCCATCTGCGTCATGTTCACTAAATTAACTATAACTCGAGCTATGAAACTCAAAATATAGATCCGTAAATTTTCCTTAAAACTAGACTCATATATCTTCTTACTATAAGTTTTCCAGAATTTTTGGTGTGGCCAATTAGTACAGTTTATTAGCTAAATTCTCCCCTGTTACACAGTTCGATAGTTCTGACCTCTCTTCACTAAAAATCAATTATCTCATAATATACAATTCTTTTTCCTACATCGTTTTTTTAATATAAAAATGGACTCAATAAGATTTAATTCTATATCTCATGAACAACCTAATTCCATTTCTAATATTTTTGGTGATTTTTCAAAATCACGTCACTGCTGCTGTCCAAACTGTTCCCCTGCATATAATTACATAATTTCTTAAAATAACTACCAACTAGGCATTACATAACATCCAAAACGTGTTCTTAATTAACCATTTTAATAGCTAATCATTACCAAAAATTTACAAGCCAATATTAAGCCATATCATAAGGTCATACACACAAAATGGCTAAGTCCCTATACATGCCATAACTTAAAACATTAGAGTCACAAAATACCAATATAATCCTTTGATAGTGTGTAACGATCTCCGACGTCCTTACGATCCCCGAGTTGGCTTGTAAAAATATGAAAAGAAAGAAAGGAATGGGAGTAAGCATTAAGCTTAGTAAGTTTGCATGTAAATAAATAACAACATTCTTAATGCATTATCATATTCTTTTCTTACCAAAATTATTTAAGCCTTTAACTTAATATACTTAAGTCTTAAATTCTTACCTGTACCTTTTTAGCTTGAACTTGTCTTACCTTTCCTTTGGTATACTCTTTAAATTTTCCCGTTGAACCACTTGGAATACTAAGGATACGCGGGTACCTTTCCTTGTGAAACTTAACCATTGCCATGTCTTGACATGGTCTTACGTGGTATCCTTGCCTTATGAACTCACCAATGCCATGCCTTGGCATGGTCTTACATGGGACCTTTGCCTTATAAATTCACCAATGCCATGCCTTGGCATGGTCTACATGGGACCTTTGCCTTATAGTAACTTATCGAGGCAATGTCTTGACATGGTCTTACATGATTTCCTTAAACCCTAATGTCATGACATTTGTATCCTACACATTCCTAAGGTTCAACCGGACATTCTAAGATTGCTTCTTTGTCAATTCATGCTTGAGTCTTTAAATGATAAATTTATAGAATAAATATGTAAATGCTGGAATTTAATAGTATCAAATGTAAAATAATAGAATATTGCATTTATTTACCGCAAACTTACCTCGAAACAAAATACGATAAACTATATCGATTTAGTCCACTATCTTTTTTTTTCCCCGATCTAACTCCAGATTTCGTTCTTCTTGATCTATAATAGCAAATTTAGCTTATTTAATACTCACATTTATCAAAACAGTCCTTAAGTCTAACTTTGGCAAAATTATAATTTGCCCCTAAACTTTTACATATTTACACATTTGCCCCAAATCTTCGAAATTATACTTTACCCCTTATTCTTATGTTTTATGACATGCTGATCATTTTTCCCTTCTATGACAACATCAAATTCTCACTCTAACATGTACTTATGAACATTAGGTATTTTTACCGATTAAGTCGTTTTACTTGTTTTCACTTAAAATCACTTAGCAAAAGTTGTTTAACATAATTTCAGACTTCATATTCTATCATAAAACATCAAAATAAACACATTTCACCTATGGGTGTTTTTTCTAAATATGAACCCTAGCATGAATTATTGATAGAATAAGCTAAACCGAGCTACCGGGGGCTTCAAAAATGTAAAGAACATTAAAAGCGGGGCTTGGAATCACTTACTATGGAGCTTGGAAGCTTGAAACAAACCCTAGGTATGGTGAACACTTGAAAATTCAGCTTAATGAAGAAGATGAGCATATTTTGCCATCTTTTTCCTTTTTAATTTCCTTTTATTACCAAATGACTAAATTACCCTTCATTAAAAACTTTGGTTCTTTCTACCTATATATGTCCATTGTTGTCCATGAAAATATAATGGTCTAATTGCCATTTAAGGACTCCTACTTCAAACCCCCATTTCAATCAAGTACTCTATAAATTAGAACCCATATTTAGCAACTTTTGCAAACAAGTCCTAATAGGCAATTTAAGCATGAAATCAATAAAATTTCTTATCAATACTTTAACACATGTATTTAATCACTCGATAAATCATAATAATTAATCTAATAAACTTTTATAGCTTGGATTCATGGTTTCGCAACCACTGTTCTATTTAGGCCCTATTTCGGGATGTTACATAAATTGCATGTGATATTATGCCATGATAGATGTTATTTTAGGCTTGGTTTTAATGCTTGATTTGGCTGGTATATATATGCAAGTATTGGTGTAGATTGTGGGCAAAACTAGGTGAGAAAATGAAGCTAAGAAATAGCTTCATTTTGTCTACATGGGTAGACACACGGGCGTGTGTCTAGGTCGTGTGTGACACAATACTGAGTATATGGGCATGTAGCCAGGCCATGTGTCCCCTGCACCTTAAATTCGAGAAAACAGAATCTTAGAATTGAGCACACGAGAAGAGACACAGTCGTGTGTCTCAGCTGTGTGGGAGACACGACCTAGAACACGGATGTGTGTCTTGGCCATGTGAAACCTGCACCTAATTTGAATTAAATTATTTATCCACACGGCCTAGCACACGGGCTTGTGGCATGGCCGTGTGGCGCAAGTCAGAGAGCACCTTAAATCAGACACGTCCAGTAGCACGGGCGTGTCCCAGGGTCACACAGGCGTGTCCTTGAACCACACGGGCGTGTGAGCCTTGTACCTTAGAAAAATGTTGTAATTTTTGGAAAAATTCTTAGAGGTTCCGATTAAGTCTCGATTCGATTCTAATACTCGTTTTAGGCCTTGAGGGTCCATTCAAGGGACACTAAGAAAAATTTGGATTATGAATAGTATGTTTAATATAAATTGCATGGGAATGTTCTGTAAACCCCGATAATACTCCGTGACCCTGTTTCGGCAACAGATATGGATTAGGTGTGTTACAAGCTACTCACTAATTTCTATATTACGGCAGAGCATAAATTGAAGCTGAATTAAACTAATTATAAATAAATCAAAATATAAAACTACCAAATATGATAACAGATAGTGGTTGGTTGACTTTCATGTTGTTAATTAACCCTCGAATTAAGGATCTAAATCTTTAACACTCCTAAATTGGCTCCATTTTACCTTTCGATCTCAACTTTACCAACTTTAAAAATTAGTCCGATTTATCTCTCGACCTCACCCAACTAACTTGGGAATGAATTCGTACCTAATAAGGTTGCCTCTTGGTCTCACTTATCTTTGTAACACCCCTAACCTGTATTCATCACCAGATTAGGATTTCAGAGTCTTACCAAAGTTAACAGATTAATTATAGACAAATCGTGTCAAAATACTATTCATATATGAAATCAACCATAATGTCACTTGAATGGACCCTCGAGGCCCAATATAAATAGTAGAAACAAATCGGGACTAATTCGAAAACATTAGGAAATTTTCGTGAAATTTCAAAATTTTACTTAAGTGCAGGGCTCACATGCCCTGTGCGATCTAGGGACACACCTGTGTGACCCTTAAACATGCCCATGCCTCAGGCCGTGTCTTACCCCGTGTAACTATCTGACTTGTGTCACATGACCTGCCACACGCCCGTGTGCTGGGCCGCGTGGTTAATTTAATTTTCATAAAATGAGTGCAATTTTCACACGACTAGGAAACACGCCAGTGTTCAAGGCCGTGTCACTCACATGACTGAGATACATGCCCATGTCTCTGCCCGTGTGCTCAATTATAAGCATTCTATTTCTAAATTTTAAGATGCAGGGGACACACGGCTAGACCACATGCCCATGTACCAGGCTGTGTGTCACACACATGGTCAAGACACAAGCCCGTGTGTCTACCCATGTGGACAAAATAAAGCCATTTCCTAGCTTTATTTCTCACCAAAATTTTAGCAAAAACCTGCATAAAACTTACAATATATATACCAACCAATACATACATTATAACTATACCATTTCCAACATCTAATGTATTATTTTATCACACACATTAATGCTTATGATTTTATCTTTGATTAACGCACATGTTATGCAAAACTTTAATACTCATACATATTTCATTTATATTAGTTATCATAACTTTACCAACATACCAAAACATACTATTTCTAGCCATTCCAATGTCTAAATTACATTTATTATTTACAAACCATAATTTAATCAACTTAGCCTATACATGCCATTATGCCAAATAAGTTTCCATTTATACCAAAACTAACAAGTTAATAGTGTGATGAAACTCCGACCGATCTCCAACTTTCCCGAGCTTCCGAGCACTATAAAATAGGGAAAAGAAAACCTAGTAAGCATTTTATGCTTAGTAAGTTCGTATAACTGGAATTAAACTTACCATTTACTTTCATTAATATCAAACATACAACAACATGATTTCCATAACATTGGCAATTTTCCTAAACACATTCACTCAATCAAACAAGTTAGTCATATAATTTTCAAGTACATCAAATAAGCATAGATGAGCTCATCATGCCATATTCCTTCAAGGCATTATTCTTTTCATCCCATATCTCTCCTGTCACGTCATTTATTTTATCCGTTGAATCATTGAAATTTTGATGGATACTGAAGTAGTACACACAAAGTGTACAAAATAGTATATCCGTCAATTCATGTTCAATGGTACCCATAATGCACTATTTCAGAGAGCACATTCTCGAGCCACATCCATGCAATAGGATTACTAGTCCAGGATAAATCTTGTCTTCAATATATATACTCAATAGAGCTTAGTCAGGATTACCAGTCCAGGTTAAATCCTTCTTATGACATATGCTCTAAAGAGTTTGATATGGATTACTAGTCCGGGCTAAATCCAATCCATAACATATGCTCAAGAGACTTATATCAGGATTACCCGTTCGGGCTAAATCCTTTCAGAAATAAGGTCAAAGAATTACTCGTCCGAGCTAAATCCCATTAGCAACAAATGCAAGACCTCAATCCATAAGGGAAATCACCTTTATCCATCAAAATCCAATGTTCAAACGGAATTCAATCCTATTTCATACAATTTTGAGCATGTATTCATAACATTTACATAAACATAATTCACAATCAATCCAATCTCAACAATTCAATTCAACATATTTACATTGTAACACCCCTTACCCATAATCCCCGCCGAATCGGGCACGAGATGTTACCGAGCAATTTACCTGATCGCCACATAGGCTCAACATGACTACTCTTCTCGAATCGCTTTGACTACTTCACACTCAACCTATGAGATCTCAATCGTACCTACGAGGACTCTCGGGATCATATCGGAAATCTTACGATCCATAAAATTTCTTTTCATCTAAACAGGGAGTACAAGCCCGTGCTAGATGACACACATGCTCGTGTGTAGTCACACACGCCCATGTGCTCACATTGTGCCCAAAAACCCCAACATTCCGCCAAAACTCACACGGCTAGGGCACGCCCATGTGAAATGGGGCATGCCCGTGTACCCTTACAACATGCCCGTGGCTTCCGCCTGGGGAGTTACTGACTAATTTAGCACGACCTGGACACATCCATGTCTCCTAATCGTGTGTCTTACACGGTTCATGAACACGGCTGTGGGGTTTTCCCGTGGCCTATTCTAATTAGTAATAATAAGGTGCAGGGTTAGTACGGACTAGACACACGCTCGTGTGTCTACCCGTGGCACATGAAGGCTATTTGCCAAGCTTCCAGCATTCCATTCCTATATCTTACTCTACATGGGTTTATTCAACAAACTAACAAACCTCTCTTAATCCACATGCATTCACATTGATAACTTTGAAATTTCATAAATGATAAAATATGCCATCATTCTTGGCAATTTACAAAATTAAGGTCTTAGCTAGAGCCAATACACCTTTGGTCAAAATAACAAAATAATCTAACTAGTCTAGTCCTATACATGCCATATACAAAATCACTAATCTAATTATACCGAAGTAAGCAGATAGTATGGGCGGTCTTCTAGTTATCGGCGTATCCCGGCTAAACTCTTAAGCCCTATAAGACAAGGGAAAGAAAATAGGAGTAAGCTTTGGGCTTAGTAAGCTTACATGTAAACAATATAACATTTTAACATGTATTAAACACTCTCATATCATTATTTAATAAGCAAGAAACAATCTACATTCAAGATCATGCTTACTCATTTCCTCCATTCACACATTCCAACCACATCACAAGCATAATGCATACATTCATTAACGGTTCCCTTGCACTTAACATCATAAGGTCACATAACACAACGCATCATTATATTATACTACATTACTCATAGTCACATTACTCGGTGGTTTCACACATAGCTCACCAAAAAGGTTAATTACGGTGGTATCGCACATAACCCACCAAAAGATAAATTACGGTGGTATCGCATACAGCCCACTAAAAAGGTTAATTACGGTGGTATCGCACACAGCCCACCAAAAGATAAATTATGGTGGTATCGCACACAGCCCATCATAATTAAGCAACAAGGTGGTATCGCACATTGCCCACCAAAAGTGTTTGATATTACACACTTACATATCCATTCCATCATTCATATTAGAGTTATTCAATGACTACCACTTTCTATCTACTTGAATCATACATATTCTCAATTTTTCCATGCGCTAATTAACAACAATAATGTGCATATAAAATGCATCGTTTACACGTAAACTTACCTTGGTGCAAAACGTGTTGATTTGCGGTTTACTCCGTAACCTTGCCTTTTCCCCGGTCAAAGTTAATTTCGCGTTCTTCTTGATCTATAACAATAAAATTCATTCATTTAAAACATTTTACGATTATAATGCACCAAAATCTACACTTAGGCAAAATGACCATTTTGCCCTTATACCATGGCAAAATTACGATTTTGCCCCTAGGCTCATGAATCATTTTTCATCACATTTTCTCGATAAACAAGCATAGACGAACATTTATTTCTCTTACAACTACTCACCATTCCAACTATTACATGCATTTATGACACAAACTAAATCTTTGCATTCAAGTCCTATTTAGGTGTTTTCATGCTAACACCATTCATAAAAGTTGTTTCTCACCTCCCTAACATTCATTTTCTTCCATAAAAACTCAGTTAACAACATAAGTACTCTCATGGCACGTCCCTAGACTTCCAACCATATTGCAAATTGGTCCCCTCATTAGCTAGCTTAAGCTTTGGGGATCCCAAAAGTACAAAAATCATTAAGAAAAACCTCAAAAATTACTTACTAGCAAGGATGATATGTAGTTGAAATTCTCAAGCTTTCAAACCCTTAAACTTGCTGAAAATTTCGGTAGTAAGAGGGAGATGAATAGTGAAAGATGATAGCTTCCTTTAGTCATCTTATTTTATCATATTTTATTCACTTAGTCACCAACTTTCACCAAAAATTTAATGCCCTTGTCCCCTATCCTCTATGGCCGGTCAACACACATTAAACTGGCCTAATTGCACTTTAAATCCTCCAAATTACATTCTATAGCTATTAGGTACCCCCACCTTATAAAATACAACTTTTGCATCTCATGCGATTTAGTCCTTTTTCACAATTAAGCATGCTATTGCTAAAATTAAAGCACCAAAATTTCCATATAGCCATATATTAATGCCATAACACATAAAATAATACTAAAATAATTTCCTCAACCTCGGATTAGTGGTCCCAAGACCACTGTTCTGACTAGCCCCAAAATCGGGCTATTACAACTCTCCCCCCTTTTTGGGATTTTTGCCCTCGAAAATCTTACCGGTAAAGAGGTTTGGATATTGCTCTCTCATGGATTCTTCCGGTTCCCACGTAGCTTCTTCTACACCGTGATTTTGCCACAACACTTTTACTAAGGCTATGTCCTTATTCCTTAACTATTTCACTTCTCGAGCCAAGATTTTAATCGGCTCTTCCTCATATGTCATATCCGATCGTATCTCAATTTCCGTGGGAGAAACCACATGCAAGGGATCGAAACGATAATGCCTTAGCATTGATACATGGAACACATTGTGAATTTTCTCTAACTCCACCGGTAAAGCCAATCGATATGCCACTGGCCCAATCCTTTCAGTAATTTCGTACGTCTCTATGAATCTTGGACTCAATTTACCCTTTCGACCAAATCTCAATATTTTCTTCCACGACGACACTTTCAAAAATACTTTGTCACCCACTTGAAACTCAATTTCTTTTCTTTTCAAGTACGCGTATGACTTTTGTCTATCTGAAGCAGCTTTCAGACTATCCCGAATCACATTCACTTTTTCCTCAGTTTCTTTAACTAAATCAATCCCATGGATTTGCTTCTCACCCAACTTGGTCCAATACAAAGGAGTCTGACACTTAAGTCCATATAAGGCCTCATATGGTGCCATCCGTATGCTCGATTGATAACTATTGTTGTAAGCGAATTCGACCAAAGGTAGGTATCTTTCCCAACTACCTTCGAATTCTAACGCACAGTATCGAAGCATATCTTCAAGAACTTGGATTACTCTCTCAGACTGACCATCAGTTTGAGGATGAAAAGAAGTACTAAAATTCAACCTTGTACCTAAGGCCTCTTGTAACTTCTTCCAAAACCTCAAAGTAAATCTCGGGTCTCTATCCGAGATAATGGATATAGGCACTCCATGTAATCTTACTACCTCTACAATATACAACTCGGCTAACTTCTCTAGTGAATAATCAATACGTATCGGTATAAAGTGAGCCGACTTCGTTAACTTATCAACAATAACCCATACAACATCTTTCTTTTTCGGAGTCGAAGGCAACCCCGTCACGAAGTCCATGGTGATCCGATCCCACTTCCACTCGAGAATCATCACTAGTAGAAGTAATCCCGAAGGCACCTGATGCTCGACTTTCACTTGTTGACAAATCAGACATCTTGTTACATACTCCGAGATGTCTCTTTTCATTCCTAGCCACCAATAGAATTTCTTCAGATTATTGTACATTTTCGTACTGCCCGGGTGTACTGACAAATGACTATTATGTGCTTCTTGTAAAATTTCTCGGATTAACTCATCATTTTTAGGTACACAAATTCTATCATGGAACATTAAACAACCATTCGAACTCACCCGAAATTTAGAATCAGCTCTTGATTCAAACTTAGCTCTTTTAGCTAACATCTCATTATCAATCCTTTGAGCTTCACATATTTGTTGGACAAATAGTGGCCTAGCTCTCAACTCAGCTAGTATAGCACCATCATCAGACAATGACAAACTCATGCTCATAGTTCTCAAAGCATACAAAGATTTTCTACTTAAAGCATCTGCAACTATATTTGCTTTCCCCGGGTGGTAATCGATCACTAGCTCGTAGTCTTTCAATAATTCAAGCTATAGTCGTTGCTGTAAATTTAACTCCTTTTGATTCATCAAGTACCTCAAACTCTTATGATCCGTAAAAATTTGACACTTCTCGCCATATAAATAATGTCGCCAAATCTTTAATGTGAAAATGATTGCGGCCAACTCTAGGTCATGAGTCGGATAATTCTTCTCATGTGGTTTTAGCTGTCTCGAGGCGTAAGCGACCACCTTACCCTCTTGCATCAACACACAACTAAGACCATTTAAGGATGCGTCACTGTAGACCACAAACTCAGGCATACCAAAATCGGTGCTTGTGTCAACAACGCTTTCAATTTCTCAAAACTCTATTGGCATTTTTCAGTCCATTCAAACTTAACATCCTTGGGCAATAATTTCATCATCGGAGTAGCAATCATAGAAAATCCCTCCACGAACTGCCTATAGTACCCTGCCAAACCTAGAAAGCTTCTAACTTCCGACATGTTCCTCGATGGTTTCCACTCTACAATAGCCGAGATCTTTCCTGGATCAACTCTAATGCCTTCCCCTGACACAACATGTCCTAGGAATCCGACCTCTCGAGCCAAAATTTGCTCTTGCTAAATTTAGCATATAATTGCTTGTCTCTCAAGGTCTGCAAGACAATTCTCAAATGCTTTGCATGATCACACTCATCTCGGGAGTAGACCAATATGTCATCGATAAAAACAACTACAAACTTGTCCAAATACGGTTAGAAAATATGGTTCATTAAGTCCATAAAAATCGCAGGAGCATTCGTTAAACCGAACAGCATGACCAGAAACTCATAATGGCCGTACCTCGTCCTAAATACTATTTTCGGTACATCTTGTTCCTTAATTCTCAGCTGATAATATCCGGATCTCAAATCAATCTTGGAGAACACCATAGCTCCCTTCAGTTGATCAAATAGATCATCTATCCTCGGTAAAGGATACCTATTTTGTAACACCCCGCACCCAAGACCGATACTGGGTCTGGATACGAGACATTACTATGCTTGAACTCACTGAAACATGTACTTACGGGCTATAAAATTTTGTTCCAACTTAAAAACTTCACTTTCTTAGTCAACACATATAACAAGGGCCTACGAGGCCTTTAACTCATGTCAGAAAACTTTCGGAATTAAAATCAAATAACTCATTTTTGAAGCAGGGTTCACACGCCCGTGTGACTTGGAACATGCCCATGTACCCTTAAGCACGCCTATGCCCTCAAACCGTATAGGGCTACTGACTATTTCCAGACGGCTTAGACACGCCCGTGTCTACCAATCGTGGGAGGTTACTAACTAATTTCACACGGCCATGACATGCCCGTGGGCTTAGACCGTGTGCAAATCCTTGATATACTGACTAAATTAACACGGTCTGGGAACACGCCCATGTCCAAACCGTGTGTCTTACATGGCACACACACACGACCGTAGGATTTGCCCGTGGCCTATTCTGATTAATAATACTAAGGTGCAGGGTTAACACAATCTTGACACACGCCCGTGTGTCCAACAGTGTGGGCACTTACAAGCTATTTACCAAGCCGTTAGCCACCCTGAAATGAAGATCATATCCATACACAATTCAACGATGCAATAACAACCCAATTTTATGAATAATACTACATGCTTCATTGATCTCAATAAACATACATGCTTAGTCAAATTTGGCCAATCACTTAGCCATATACAAAAGAATAATAAACTTGATAGCCTTTACAAAGGCCCTTCTTAAAACATGTCCACAAAATGAATGTTTCCTATACATGCCATACTTAGTAAAGTAACTTGGCTATACCAAAATAAGAGTTGATAGTGTGTTGCAAGCTCCAACTTTAATGATCCACGAGTTAGCTTGGCGGGATTGCATAGAAAGAAAGAATCATAACGTAAGCATATAGCTTAGTAAGTTTGCATGTAACAACTCTTAGCATGATCATTGCTTAATATAAACCATTTCACATAAAAAATGGTATCATGAATTTCATCTAAAGCTTACTTACTCATATAGATTCTTACATGTCTCATGACACTTACTATTATCATACTTGTAAAGTAACCATGATACCTGTATCACTTGATCACATTGATCAGTATACTATAATAACAATAATCCTGATATCTACTTTCTCATTCACAACATGAATAATACTCAACTTCATCTAACTTCATCTAACTTCATCTTGATACTAACTTTACTTTCTTAGCTTTCTTGCTATCTTCTTTTAGCTTACTCATTTGCCCGATGAATTTCTGTGAATAACCGAGGATACTAAATCTCTTCCCACATAATATGATGCCAAAGCCATATAATAGACATGGTCTTACATGGGTTATCTCATCTTGGTTTCAAGGCCATGTCTTGACATGGACTTATATGAAGTCTTGCTCTTGGTAACATACTCAATGCCAAGCTTGAGTCCTTGGACTTACATGATAACTTGCTTGCTAACTTGATCAATGCCAAGCTTGCCTTGGAATTACATGATATCTTGATCAATGCCAAGCTTGCCTTGGGCTTACATGATATCTTGATCAATGCCAAGCTTGCCTTGGACTTACATGATATCTTGATCAATGCCAAGCTTGCTTTGGACTTACATAATAACTTGATCAATGCCAAGCTTGCCTTGGACTTACATGATAACTTGCTTGAACATAACATGATCATTTCATACAATTATTGTACATTATGTTAAGCAATTTAATGATAATAATCATAAAGCTTAGAAATCACACAAACTTACCTCAATATACAAAATGTATGTAGATGTGTAATTTAGTCCTCGACTTTGTTCTTGCCTCGGTTTTGATCTTGGCTTCGTTTTTCTTGATCTATAATCATAAATAGATCATTTAATAACCATATTGACTAAATTGACTCATAACTCATACTTTGGTAAAATTACTATTTTGCCCTATACTTTCTAATATTTGCACTTTTGCCCCAATTCTCGTAAAATGATTTTCATGCAACTTTCTTAAACTTCATGCTCAACTGAATCATTTTCTCTTCTATAACAATCATCAATTCTCACTATTTCTAGTAGGTATGACCAATTTTATAATCATACAAAATGGTCCCTACTACCATTTTTCATGAAATTCATTAAGGAAAAGATGTTTATCTAACATCAAACTCTCTTAAACTTCCATAAAACATCATTTAACAAGCATGTCATTCAAGGGTAGATTTTTGAACATGCATCTTAGCTCATTTTATAGCTAAAATTAGCTAATTCATAATACGGGAACTTCAAAAATATGAAGAATATTAAAAATGGGGCTAAGATGAACTTACTATGAGCTTGAAAAAAAATGAAGAACCCTAGCTATGGTGTCTCTAAATTTTCGGCAGCAACAAGGAAGAAGATGAGTGAACTTTTCTCATCTTTATACTATTTTAATCACTAATTAGGCTAAATGACCAAAATGCCCTTCCTCTTAAAAATTTCCATAATAGTCTCTTAAGGCCAATTTTGTCCAAACACTAAATTTTGGGAAAATTTCTATTTAAGGGCTCATAATCATTATTCTAAAGCTATTTCATGCAAAAAGCTTCTAGAAACTAATATATTGCAACTTTTGCAATTTAGCCCTTTTTGGACCAATTGACCTCAACTTAATAAAATTGCTTTACAAAACTTTCATACTAGCATGCAAACATGGCATAAACCTGAAAAACTCATAATTTCACCTTGGGTTTGTGGCCTCGCACCATTATCCCGACTAGGCCCTAAATCGGGCTGTTACAATTCTCTCCCTTAAGGATTTTCGTCCTCAAAAATCTTACCAGCAAAAAGGTTTGGTTACTGATTTCTCATACTCTCTTCTGATTCCCATGTAGCTTCTTTGATTTTGTGCCTTTGCCACAATACCTTTACTAAGGCAATACTCTTATTTCTTAGTTACTTAACTTCCCGAGCCAAAATCTTGACTGGTTCTTCACCATAAGTCATGTCGGGATGAATCTCTATTTCCAAAGGGGTAATTACATGCGAAGGGTCTGATCTGTAGTGTTGTAACATTGACACGTGAAACACATCATGTATCTTCTCTAATTTGCCTTTACGATGGCAAAGCCAAACTCGGTAAGCTACGCCCAATTTGCTTCGTGAACCTTGATCCAATGTTAACGCCTTTACTTGCCTTTACCACCTCGTAAGGTCCAATGAAATTCTACGTTTTCCCAGACTTAACTTGTCTTGAATTAACCTTTTGATCGACCAAAACTCAATTTTGTACCCAAAGCTCGAGAACTTTTCTCCATCATGATGCTTTCAAAAACAAGTTTGCTTTATCCACTAATGGTAAACCCCACTACCCAAACAACATCTTTCTTGCTCATGAAATCTATGGGGATACGGTCCCATTTCCACTCGGGGACCAAGATGGGCTGAAGCAAACCCAAAGGTACTTGGTGCTCAGCTTTTACTTGCTGACAAATCATGCACTTGGAAACAAATTCTAAAATGTCTTCCTTCATTTTCGGCCACCAATACTGTTGCTTTAGACCATTATACATCTTGGTGCTACTCGGATGTACAGATAAACACCCGTTATGTGCTTCATACAAAATTCTCTGCATAAGCTCCTCTTTTCTTGGCACACAAACTCTATCTCTAAACATTAAATATCCATCAGAATTAATCCAAAAGTCAGATTCAGCACCTGACTCGCACTGAGCTCTCTTAACTTGCAATTCACTATCTTTTTTCTGAGCCACCAAGATCTCTTGAAGGAACATTGGTCTAGCTCTTAACTTAGCTAAAATGGAGCCATTATCGGATAAGGATATCCTTGAATTCAATGCTCTTAAAATAAACAAAGACTTCTTGCTCAAAGCATTGACGACTACATTCACCTTTCCTAGATGGTAGTCGATGACCAACTCATAGTCTTTTATAAACTCTAACCATCTTCTTTGTCTTAAGTTCAACTCTTTATGCGTCATCAAGTACTTCAAACTTTTGTGATCGGTGAAAATTTGACACCGTTCACCGTATAAATGGTGTCTCCAGATCTTCAATGCGAAGACAATGGCGGCCAATTCTAGGTCATGTGTCGGATAATTCTTCTCATGAGGTTTTAACTATCTTGAGGCATAAGCAATCACTTTGCCTTCTTGCATGAGTACACAGCCCAATCCATTTAAGGATGCATCGCTGTAGACTACAAATTCTTTCTCTGATTCGGGTTGTACTAAGACTGGAGCTTTTGTTTGCATTGTTTTCAACTTCTCAAAACTTTGTTGGCATCTTCCGACCACTCAAACTTCACGTTCTTCTGTAATAATTTAGTCATCGGGGTTGCAATCATAGAAAACCCCTTGACAAATCGTCTATAGTAACTGGCTAGGCCCAGAAAACTTCTAATTTCAGTGATGTTCTTCAGTAGTTTCCAGTCTATTATAGCTGAGATCTTACTTGGATATACTCGGACTCCATCTCTCGAGACAATATGTCCCAGGAATCCCACTTCCTTGAGCCAAAACTCACTTTTATCGAATTTGGCATATAACCGATTTTCTCAAGAGTCTCAAAACTATCCGTAGATGATCGGCATGTTCATTCTCGCCTCGAGAATAAATCAAGATGTCGTCAATAAAATGACTACAAACTTGTCAAGGTATGGTCTAAAAATGCAGTTCATTAAGTCCATGAATACCGCAGGAGTATTGGTCAACCCAAAGGGCATGACTAAAAATTTATAATGCCCATATCTTGTTCGAAAGGCAGCCTTGGATACATCTGAATCCTTCACTCTCAACTGGTAGTACCCTGATCTCAGGTCTATTTTGGAGAATACATTCACTCCTCTCAGATGATCAAACAAATCATCGATCCTAGGCAATGGATACTTGTTCTTTACTGTCACTTTATTAAGCTGACGGTAATCAATGCATAATCTCATGGTGCCATCTTTCTTTTCACAAACAAAATCGGAGCGCCCCATGGTGAACAACTTGATCTTGCAAAGCCTTTGTCTGTCAACTCTTGCAACTGTAACTTCAACCCTTTCAACTCTGTTGGAGCCATTCTATAAACAGTAATGGATATTGGTACAGTACCGGGAGCTAGCTCAATGTCAAACTCAACTTCTCTAACTAGTGGTAATCCTAGTAATTCCTCAAGAGAAACATCCACATACTCACATACTATCGGAACTGATTCAATCTTTAACTCTGTCTCTTTATCATTCAATACAAAGGCCAAAAATGCCTCATACTTTTTTTTTAGATATCTCTGCGCCATCATATGAGAAATTATTATCGACGATCTACCTTGCTCATCTGATTCTACATGAAGAGTATCCCCATTCTCACATCTCATCTCAATGTATTTCTTCCCATAATTTACAATTACATTATGAGTAGTCAACTAGTCCATACCAAGAATGAGGTTGAATTCATCAAATGGTAACAACACAAGATTTGCTTTAAAGCAATGACCTCTAATCATTAATGGACAATCTTTACAAATTTTATCAACTAACATACTCTTGCCTAAAAGATTAGACACCTTAATCACAAATTCTGTGGTATCTATAGGCACACCCAAACCGGGTACTAATTTCATGCAAATGTAAGATTGTGTGGATCCGGGGTCTATTAAAGCAATAACTTTGGTATTGTAAAGAGAAAAGGTACCCGTAATAACATCAGGGGAAGATGCCTCTTCGCGAGTGCAAATTGCATAAGTCCTTGCAGGCGCTCTACCCTCGGGTCTCGCAGCCTACTATCTGGGGTTACCTCATCCACTTGCCCCACTTCTCGGGTTCTTCTTCGGTCTCCCTCTAACCATACTCTCGGATCTCGGGTTCTGAGTTCTCTCTTTTTAGTCATCTCTGGACAATTCTTTATGAAATGGTCTTGGGAACCACATCTAAAACATGCATTTTCATGTGCTCGGTATTCTCCCAAATGGCGCCTGCCACATTGTGGACATTCTGGTCTGTCGGGTCTAAAATTCCCATCACTTGCAACTGAAGTCATCTGTGCTTTATTTCCCAAATACTGCTTACTCTTGTCTTTTCTTGAAAATCCAATGGAAGTAGCTGTTTGAGTAGAGAAATCTCTTGACTTCTTGGATGACAATTGGAATGACTTGTTCCACTGTCTCTTTCTAGAATCGCGAGACTCCATTTCAAATTTCTTCTCCTCTTTTACTAGTTCATCGGCTTTGCAAGCCCTTTCCACTAGCACAACGAATTCTTTTAATTCGAGGACAGCAACAACCAGCTTAATGTCCTCGTTTAAACCATTTTCAAACCTTTTACTCATAATGGCCTTAGTGGACACACATTCATGAGCATACTTGCTGAGTCGTACGAACTCTCACTCATAGTCAGTTACTGACATCTTGCCTTGCTTCAGCTTTAAAAATTATTTTCTCTTCTGGTCTACAAACCTCTGGCTGATATAATTTTTCTTAAATTCTTCTTGGAAGAATTCCCATGAGATCCTTTCCCTTGGTACCACTGACACAAAGGTGTTCCACCATTGGTAAGCAGAATCTCTTAAGAGAGAGACTACACACTTCATGCATTCATCAGGAGTGCAGGACAGTTTGTTAAATACTCTGATGGTATTTTCTAACCAGAACTCATCTCTTTCTGGATCATCATCTTTTCTAGCTCAGAATTCTTCTGCCCCATGCTTCCTGATCCTATCAATTGGAGGTTTACCTCCTCTTACCACCTCTACTACTTGAGGGGTTACTGGAGTTGGTTGTGGAACAGGTGGGGGTGGAGGGGGTTGTGCATTTGGGTTCGCTCGAACAAACTCTATGTATGAGGCATCCATCATATGGAGGAAGGCTTCTCTAGCCTCTTCTCCTCCTCCTTCTTGACTCACCATAGTGGTTCTATTCTCATTCTCATATGGCACCATCCCTTCTGCGGGAGTTGGTGCGTTACTTTCTACATCATTCGCCCCAGCTCTTTCGGGATCCATTTACTATATGTATAAACATAATTTAAGTCATCAGGAGTCGTCACACTATCATTATAAAAACATTCTTACGTATGGCATGTATAGCTAGACTCATGCTCGTGCTACATTAGTCCTAGAACTGACTAAACCATAGCTCTGATACCACTAAATGTAACACCCCACGCCCAAGACCGATACTGGGTTTGGATATGAGACATTACTATGCTTGAACTCACCGAAACATGTACTTATGGGCTATAAAATTTCATTCCAACTTAAAAACTTCACTTTCTTAGTCAATACATATAACAAGGGCCTACGAGGCCTTTAACTCATGTTAGAAAACTTTCAGAATTAAAATCAAATAACTCATTTTTGAAGCAGGGTTCACACGCCCGTGTGACTTGGAACACGCCCGTGTACCCTTAATCACGCCTATGCCCTCAAACCGTGTAGGGCTACTAACTATTTCCACACGGCTTAGACACGCCCGTGTCTACCAACCGTGGGAGGTTACTGACTAATTTCACACGGCCATGACACGCCTGTGGGCTTAGACCGTGTGCTAATCCTTGATATACTGACTAAATCAACACGGTCTAGGAACACGCCCATGTCCAAATCGTGTGTCTTACACGGCACACACACATGGTCGTGGGACTTGCCCGTGGCCTATTCTGATTAATAACACTAAGGTGCAGGGTTAACACGGTCTTGACACATGCCTGTGTGTCCAACTGTGTGGGCACTTACAGGCTATTTACCAAGCCGTTAGCCACCCTGAAATGAAGATCATATCCATACAAAATTCAACGATGCAATAACAACCCCAATTTTATGAATAATACTACATGCTTCATTGATCTAAATAAACATACATGCTTAGTCAAATTTGGCCAATCACTTAGCCACATACAAAAGAATAATAAACTTGATAGCCTTTACAAAGGCCCTTCTTAAAACATGTCCACAAAATGAATGTTTCCTATACATGCCATACTTAGTAAAGTAACTTGGCTATACCAAAATAAGAGTTGATAGTGTGTTTCGAGCTCCGACTTTAATGATCCACGAGTTAGCTTGGTGGGACTGCATAGAAAGAAAGAATCATAATGTAAGCATATAGCTTAGTAAGTTTGCATGTAACAACTCTTAGCATCATCATTGCTTAATATAAACCATTTCACATAAACAATGGTATCATGAATTTCAGATAAAGCTTACTTACTCATATAGATTCTTACATGTCTCATGGCACTTACTATTATCATACTTGTAAGGTAACCATGATACATGTATCACTTGATCACATTGATCAGTATACTATAATAACAATAATCCTGATCTCTACTTTCTCATTTACAACATGAATAATACTCAACTTCATCTAACTTCATCTTGATACTAACTTTACTTTCTTAGCTTTCTTGCTATCTTCTTTTAGCTTACTCATTTGCCCGATGAATTTCTGTGAATAACCGAGGATACTAAATCTCTTCCCACATAATATGATGCCAAAGCCATATCCTAGACATGGTCTTACATGGGTTATCTCATCTTGGTTTCAAGGCCATGTCTTGACATGGACTTATATGAAGTCTTGCTCTTGGTAACATACTCAATGCCAAGCTTGAGTCCTTGGACTTACATGATAACTTGCTTGCTAACTTGATCAATGCTAAGCTTGCCTTGGAATTACATGATATCTTGATCAATGCCAAGCTTGCCTTGGACTTACATGATATCTTGATCAAAGCCAAGCTTGCCTTGGACTTACATGATAACTTGATCAATGCCAAGCTTGCCTTGGACTTACATGATAACTTGCTTGAACATAACATGATCATTTCATACAATTATTGTACATTATGTTAAGCAATTTAATGATAATAATCATAAAGCTTAGAAATCATACAAACTTACCTCAATATACAAAATGTATGTAGATGTGCAATTTAGTCCTCGACTTTGTTCTTGCCTCGGTTTTGATCTCGGCTTCATTTTTCTTGATCTATAATCATAAATAGATCATTTAATAACCATATTGACTAAATTGACTCATAACTCATACTTTGGTAAAATTACTTTTTTGCCCTTATACTTTCTAATATTTGCACTTTTGCCCCAATTCTCGTTAAATGATTTTCATGCAACTTTCTTAAACTCCATGCTCAACTGAATCATTTTCTATTCTATAAAAATCATCAATTCTCACTATTTCTAGTAGGTATGACCAATTTTATAAATGTTACAAAATGGTCCCCTACTACCATTTTTCATGAAATTCATTAAGGAAAAGATGTTTATCTAACATCAAACTCTCTTAAACTTCCATAAAACATCATTTAACAAGCATGTAATTCAAGGGTAGATTTTTGAACATGCATCTTAGCTCATTTTATAGCTAAAATTAGCTAATTCATAATACGGGAACTTCAAAAATACAAAGAATATTAAAAACGGGGCTAAGATGAACTTACTATGAGCTTGAAAAAAAATGAAGAACCCTAGCTATGGTGTCTCTAAATTTTCGACAACAATAAGGAAGAAGATGAGTGAATTTTTCTCATCTTTATCCTATTTTAATCACTAATTAGGCTAAATGACCAAAATGCCCTTCCTCTTAAAAATTTCCATAATAGTCTCTTAAGGCCAATTTTGTCCAAAAACTAAATTTTGGGAAAATTGCTATTTAAGGGCTCATAATCATTATTCTAAAGCTATTTCATGCAAAAAGCTTCTAGAAACTAATATATTGTAACTTTTGCAATTTAGCCCTTTTTGGACCAATTGACCTCAACTTAATAAAATTGCTTTACAAAACTTTCATACTAGCATGCAAACATGGCATAAACCTAGAAAACTCATAATTTCACCTAGGGTTCGTGGCCTCGCACCACTATCCTGACTAGGCCCTAAATCGAGTTGTTACATATTTTTCACCATCACCTTGTTGAGCTGTCTGTAGTCTATACACAATCTCATCAATCCATCTTTCTTTTTCACAAATAATACTGAAGCACCCCACGGTGAAAAGCTTGGTCTTGCAAAACCCTTATTCGTCAACTCTTGCAACTAGACCTTCAATTCCTTCAACTCCAATGGCGCTATCCTATACGGAGTGATGGAAATAGGTGCCGTTCCTGGAACTAACTCAATTCCAAACTCAACCTCTCTGATTGGAGGTAGTCCAGGTAACTCTTCTGGGAATACATCTAGATACTCACATACAACCGGCACGATTTCAACCTTTGCCTCAGACTCTTGATTGTTCAGTACAAAGGCAAGATACGACTCACGTCCTTTTCTCAAATATTTCTCAGCTACCATGGAAGAAATCATCACCGGTAGGTGATCTGACCCACCTGATTCCAACTGAATAACATCTCCATTCTCACACTTTAATTCAATAAATTTACTACCACAATTCACTAAAACACTATGGGCAGTCAACCAATCCATACCAAGAATCAAGTCAAACTCATCAAATGGCAGCAACATAAAGTTTGCTGAAAAATAATGACCCCAAACCGTCAAATGATAGTTCCTACACACCTTATCAACTAACACCTATTTTCCTAGGGGGTTTGATACTTTTATCACAAATTCAGTAGACTCAATAGTCATATTCAAACTAATTTCCAATCCCATACAAATATAAGAATGGGTCGACCCCGGGTCAACCAAAGCAATAACAGAGGTGTCATAGAGAGAAAATGTACCTGTTATTACGTCCGGCGATGATGCCTCTACTTGAGCACGAACAGCATAGATTCTTGCTAGCACCCGACCCTCTGACCTCACAGTAGTGTCTCATGATACACCTCTACCACTAGTCCCACCTCCCGGGTTCTTTTGTGGCCTACCTCTAAAAGATACACTGCTTGATCTTACCTCATGCTTCTTTTCCTTGTCATCTCTTTCAGGACAGTTTCGAATGAAATGGTCGGGGATCCACACTTGTAGCAATTTTGATTGTTTCCCCAACACTCCCCAGTGTGATGTCTGCCACAACTTGGGCACTCTGGTTTGGACTTTGGATTGCCTACACTTGCCATTGAGGTGGCATGAACTCTTGAACCCGAATACGTATTACCTCGATCTCTCTGCAAATACCCGACTGATGTAGTCATCTGAGGGTTCCCTTCTCTAGACATCTTCGATTGAGATTGGTATGACTTGCTCATCGGCCTCTTCCTCGCATCACGAGCCTCACTCAGGGCTTTCCTCTTTTCCTTACTCAATTCTTCGGCCTTACTAGCCCGATCCACCAGTATCACAAATTCTTTTAGCTCTAAGATCCCAACTAAAAGTTTGATGTCTTCATTCAACCCATCTTCAAACCTCTTGCATAGGGTAGCTTCTGTGGATACACATTCCTATGCGTATTTACTGAGCCGAACAAATTCGCGTTCATATTCTGCCACAATCATTTTTCCTTGCTTTAACTCAAGGAATTCCTTCCGCTTCTGGTCTATAAACCTTTGACTTATATACTTCTTTCGGAACTTTTCAAAGAAAAAGTCCCACGTTACCCTCTCTTTAGGAACTACTGATGTCAATGTTTTCCACTAATAGTATGCCGAGTCCCTCAGCAAAGATACATCACATTTCAAACTCTCCTCAGGTGTACAGGAGAGTTCATCAAAAACCCTCATTGAGTTCTCAAGCCAGAACTCCGCCCGCTCAGGGTCATCATCTTTGTTAGCTGGAAAATCTTCAGCCCCTTGCTTCTGAATTTTATCTACTGGGGGCTTATTTGTCCTCACTATTTCTACACCTTGGTGAGCCTCAGGAACTGGCTGAGGTATAGGAGGAGGTAGAGGAGGTTGAGCATTGGGATTAGCTCGTACATACTCGGTGTACTAATTGCTCATCATTTGGAGAAAGGCTTCTCGAGCCTCTTCTCCTTGACCCCTAGTCTCGGGTTCACTTTGCATAGGTGCGGTCCTTTGCCCAGTAGCCGGCTCATTACTAGTTGCGTCATCAGCAACCGATTGATCAGAATCCATATACTACATAAAATAAATTTTTAAAAATAATTAAAAGCCACCACACTATCATTATACGCTTATGGCATGTATAGCTAGACTCCCACACACGCTATGGTAGTCCTAGAACCGACTAAACCATAGCTCTGATACCACTAAATGTAACACCCTTACCCATAATCCCCACCGGAATCGGGCACGAGATGTTACCGAGAAATTTACCTGATCGCCACATAGGCTCAACGTGACTACTCTTCTCGAATCGCTTCGACTACTTCACACTCAACCTATGAGATCTCAATCGTACCTACGAGGACTCTTGGGATCATATCAAAAATCTTACGGTCCATAAAATTTCTTTTCATCTAAATAGGGAGTACACACCCGTGCTAGATGACACACACACCCATGTGCTCACACCGTGCCCAAAAACCCCAACATTCTGCCAAAACTCACACGGCTAGGGCACGCCCATGTGAAATGGGGGCACGCCCGTGTACCCTTACAACATGCCCGTGGCTTCTGCCTATGGGGAGTTACTGACTAATTTAGCATGGCCTGGACACACTCGTGTCTCCTAACCGTATGTTTTACACGGTTCATGAACACAGCTGTGGGGTTTTCCCGTGGCCTATTCTAATTAGTAATAATAAGGTGCAGGGTTAGCACGGCCTAGACACACACCTGTGTCTCCTAATGAAGGCTATTTGCCAAGCTTCCAAAGTTCCATTCCTATATCTTACTCTACATGGGTTTATTCAACAAACTAACAAACCTCTCTTAATCCACATGCATTCACATTGATAACTTTGAAATTTCATAAATGATAAAATATGCAATCATTCTTGGCAATTTACAAAATTAAGGTCTTAGCTAGAGCCAATACACCTTTGGTCAAAATAACAAAATAATCTAACTAGTCTAGTCCTATACATGCCATATGCAAAATCACTAATCTAATTATACCGAAGTAAGCAAATAGTGTGGGCGGTCTTCTTGTTATCGGCATATCCTGGCTCAACTCTTAAGCCCTATAAGACAAGGGAAAGAAAAGGGGAGTAAGCTTTGGGCTTAGTAAGCTTACATGTAAACAATATAACATTTTAACATGTATTAAACACTCTCATATCATTATTTACTAAGCAAGAAACAATCTACATTCAAGATCATGCTTACTCATTTCCTCCATTCACACATTCCAACCACATCACAAGCATAATGCATACATTCATTAATAGTTCCCTTGCACTTAACATCATAAGGTCACATAACACAACGCATCATTATATTATACTACATTACTCATAGTCACATTACTCGGTGGTTTCATGCATAGCTCACCAAAAAGGTTAATTACGGTGGTATCGCATACAGCCCACCAAGAGATAAATTACGATGGTATCGCACACAGCCCACCAAAAAGGTTAATGACGATGGTATCGCACATAGCCCACCAAAAGATAAATTACGGTGGTATCGTACACAGCCCATCGTAATTAAGCAACAAGGTGGTATCGCACACAGCCCACCAAAAGTGTTTGATATTACACACTTACATATCCATTCCATCATTCATATTAGAGTTATTCAATGACTACCACTTTCTATCTACTTGAATCATACATATTCTCAATTTTTCCATGCGCTAATTAACAACAATAATGTGCATATAAAATGCATCGTTTACACGTAAACTTACCTTGGTGCAAAATGTGCTGATTTGCGGTTTACTCCGTAACCTTGCCTTTTCCCTGGTCAAAGTTAATTCCGTGTTTTTCTTGATCTATAACAATAAAATTCATTCATTTAAAACATTTTACGATTATAATGCACCAAAATCTACACTTAGGCAAAATGACCATTTTGCCCTTATACCATGGCAAAATTACGATTTTGCCCCTAGGCTCATGAATCATTTTTATCACATTTTCTCAATAAACAAGCATAGACGAACATTTATTTCTCTTACAACTACTCACCATTCCAACTATTACATGCATTTATGACACAAACTAAATCTTTGCATTCAAGTCCTATTTAGGTGTTTTCATGCTAACACCATTCATAAAAGTTGTTTCTCACCTCCCTAACATTCATTTTCTTCCATAAAAACTCAGTTAACAACATAAGTACTCTCATGGCAAGTCCCTAGACTTCCAACCATATTGCAAATTGGTCCCCTCATTAGCTAGCTTAAGCTTTGGGGATCCCAAAAGTACAAAAATCATTAAGAAAAACCTCAAAAATTACTTACTAGCAAGGATGATATGTAGCTGAAATTCTCAAGCTTTCAAACCCTTAAACTTGCTGAAAATTTCAATAGTAAGAGGGAGTGAATAGTGAAAGATGATAGCTTCCTTTAGTCATTTTATTTTATCATATTTTATTCACTTAGTCACCAACTTTCACCAAAAATTTAATGCCCTTGTCCCCTATCCTCTATAGCCAATCAACACACATTAAACTGGCCTAATAGCACTTTAAAATCCTCCAAATTACATTCTATAGCTATTAGGTACCCCCACCTTATAAAATAGAACTTTCGCATCTCATGTAATTTAGTCCTTTTTCACAATTAAGCATGCTATTGCTAAAATTAAAGCACCAAAATTTCCATATAGCCATATATTAATGCCATAACACATAAAATAATACTAAAATAATTTCCTCAACCTCGAATTAGTGGTCCTGAGACCACTGTTCTGACTAGTCCCAAAATCGGGTTGTTACATACATGCTCAATTAAGTTACACGAACTTACCTCGACACTTGTTCGTATATATAGATCTACTAATCCGAAACTTTTTGGTTTCCTCAATCCGATTCCGTATTTGGTCTTTTTGGATCTAATTAAGCTTGAAAAGTTCTTTTTCTCTGATAATACCCTTTACCTGTATCCAATGTCGGAATCAGGTACGAGGTATTACCGTACTTATCTTACTCAAACATACAATCTCAATCCTACTTAAAACTTCTCATTCGAAACCATAACATCCCTCTTATAGGTCTACTAGACCTTAAACATACATATGGAATGGTTCGGGTCTAAACCAAAAACTTTTGAATAGTTAGAAAATTTTTACACAAAACAGGCCAAACGCCCGTGTGAAGAGGGACATGTGCGTGTAGGCAGGCTGTGTAATCACACACGCCCATGTCTCTAGTCCGTGTGGATTTTATTTTTCATTTTGAACCTACAGAGGTTTTTACATGGCCTGGCACACACCCGTGTCCATAGCCCGTCTCCCTCACACGGCCATGACACGACCGTGTCTTCACCCTTGTGTGAAAACCTTGACATTCTGTTTATGACGTCATCATCTCAATAAGGTCACACGGCTAAGGCACACGCCCACGTCCTTAGACCGTGTGTCGAATTAAATTCCTAATTTCAGGTGCAGACTTCACACAGCTTGGGCACATGCCCGTGTCTTAGGCCGTGTCTCCCACACGGTTGAGACACACGGCCGTGTCTCAGCCTGTGTGTTTACTACTAGGCATACTAACTTACCAACTTAGCATGCAGGGGTACACACGACCTATAATATGCCCATGGGACTGACCGTGTGTTACATAAGGCCTAGACACACGCCCGTGTATCTACCCATGTGGACAATTGTAAGGCTATCTACCAAGCCAATTGCCACCCTACCAAGCAACCACACTTATACCATTTCAATACAACATACACCATGACAATAGGGCACTTCTAATGCCCAAAATCAAGACATCCATACATAGGTTTACACTACGTTTATCATGCATATTCTTTACTCAATTACTCATCCCATCACACAAGCATGCACTTCATGAACTTCATCTTCATTGAATATATAAACTTATCAAGTATTGGCCAATTTCCAATGACTATTTAAAAAATGAATTTAATGACATTAATAGCCACACATTGGCTAACAATTATGACATAACATAAAATAACCAAGTTCCTATACACGCCATACTCAAAATTAATCAAACTATGCTATACCAAAGAGAAGTTGATAGTATGATTTTGAACTCCGACGTCCTATGATCCCCAAGTTAGCTTGGCGATAATACAAGGAAAAGGGAAATGAGAGGGGTAAGCATAAAGCTTAGTAAGTTTGCATGAAATAAATTGTAACATAAAGGCTCATAATGCCATCCATCCATTGCATGGAATAAAGAATAACACAAAGTCTCAAGCATATTTCCATAACTTACTCATGCTTACTCTTACCAATTACATGTCATGTCACATATGGTTAAATTTCTAGTGAATTACTCACATGTACCTGTTTCATTTCATCACATAACTTTAGCACTAATTTCATCTCTAATATAAGCTTAACTATTTATCCCGATGAATCACTTGGAATACCCGAGGATACACAATCATCATCATACACATAAATACAATGCCAATGCCATATCCCAAATATGGTATTACATGGGTTCACATCTCGATGCCGATGCCATATCCCAGATATGGTTTTATACGGGATCTCATATCAATGTCGATGCCATATTCCAAATATGGTCTTATATGATTTTCACATTCGATGCCGATGCCATATCTCAGATATGGTCTTCTATGGATCTCAATTCGGTGCCAAGGCCATATCCCAAACATGGTCTTATACGGGACCTTACCAATTTCATGTCTTGATGATGATATCCTCTCACTTCTTAAAGTCCAACCGAGACTTCAACATCATAAATTTTCATCATTTTCTCATTTAACATCATTACTCAATTTCATAGAAATAATATACATCTTCACGAATATCAAATATTTTAAAACTTAATAACATGATGTTGAATTTATTACACACAAACTTACCTCGATTCCAAAATAGGCAAATTTGCAGATCTAGTCCAAACCTTGCCTTTTCCTCGGTCAAGGTTAATTCCTTATTCTTCTTGATCTAAAATAACAAATTCACTCATTTAATTACCACATTAATCAATACATTTTAATAATCATACTTTGGCAAAATTACCATTTTGCCTTTAGACTTTCACAAAATTACGATTTTACCCATAAGCTCATAAATTGATTCTAATCAAATTTCCTTCTTTGATAAGCCTAGCTGAACATTTATTATTATAGCAACTCCAAATACTCATTATTTCACATATTTACCACCTATTTTACAACCTTTACAGAAAATGTCCTTTTAAATGTTTTCATGGTAACACCTTTCACAAAAGTTGTTTATTTAACAACTAATACTCATTTTCTTCCATAAAATTTCAAAAATCAGCACTAATGCTCTCATGGAAAAACCCTAGGTTTTCAAACATTTTGCAAAATAGTCCCCTCATTAGCTAGCTCAAGCTACAAGGGTCTCAAAAGTACAAAAATTATCAAAGAATGACCATTAAAACACTTACTTGTAAGGGGAAAGCTTGGCTGAAATTTTTGAGTTCTCAAACCTTTATTTTGCTACTAATTTTCTGTGGAGAAGATGGAGAGAAAAGATGATATCTTTCTTTTCTTTATTTCATTAATACAAGTCAATTTAATCCACCTAATCTAACAACTTTGACCAATTTTGACATTGTTTGTCCCCTATGGCCGACCACTCCATCTTTTAAAGGTCTAATTGCAAAATAAGGGCCTCCAATTAATATTCTATAGCTATTAGACACCTTTAGCTTGTAAAATAGAACTTTCGCACTTTATGCGATTTACTTCTTTTTCACAATTAAGCATGCAATCGCTAAAATTAATGCACCAAAATTTTCATGCACTCTTATAATCATGCTATAACACATAAAATAATATAAAATAATTTTCTCTGACCTCAGATTAGTAGTTCTAAAACCACTATTCTGATTAGCCCCTAAATCGGGCTATTACAATTCTCCCCCTAAGGATTTTCGTCCCCGAAAATCTTACCGGTAAAAAGGTTGGGATATTGGTTTCTCATAGCCTCCTCGGGCTCCCATGTAGCCTTTTCTACCCCATGTCTTTGCCATATTACTTTCAAAAGGGCTATACTTTTATTTCGCAACTGTTTCACTTCTCGTGCCAAAATCTTAACCGGTTCTTCACTATAAGTCACATCCGAACAAATCTCAACCTCTATTGGTGAAATCACATGTGATGGGTTAGAACGATATCGGCACAACATAGACACATGGAATACGTCATGAATTTTCTCTAACTCAGATGGCAAAGCCAAACGATAAGCTACCGACCCTACCCTCTCGGTAATCTCAAATGGTCCGATAAAGCGTGGACTCAATTTACATTTCCGGCCAAATCTGAGGACTTTCTTCCATGGTGATACTTTTAGAAACACTTTATCACCGACTTGAAACTCAATCTTTTTCCGTTTCAAATCCACATAGGACTTTTGTCTATCAGAAGCAGCCTTTAAACACTCACGTATCACTTTTACCTTCTCTTCGGTTTCTCTGACCAAATCAACCCCGTGAATCTGATTCTCTCTGAGTTCAGTCTAATACAAAGGCGTTTGGCACTTACGCCCATATAATGCCTCGTAAAGAGCCATTTTCAAGCTTGACTGAAAACTATTATTGAAGGCGAATTCCACCAACGATAAGTATTTCTCCCAATTACCTTGGAATTCCAAAACACAACATCAAAGCATGTATTCAAGTATCTGTATTACTCTCTCCGATTGCCCGTCGGTCTGCAGATGGAAAGCTATACTCAAGCTCAAATTTGTATCTAAGGCCTCTTGTAAATTTTTCCAAAACTATGACGTAAATCTTGGATCTCTATCTGAAATAATCAACAAAGGTACTCTGTGAAGTCATACTATTTTTGACACATACAAATTCGCCAACTTATCAAGTGAATAATCAACTTGTACTGGTATGAAATGGGTTGACTTCGTAAGTCTATCGACCACGACCCATACGACATCCTTGTTTTTCGATGTCAACGGCAAATCCATCACAAAATCCATAGTAATACAGATCCCATTTCCATTCGGGAACCATAATAGGCTAAAGTAAACTCAAAGGTACTTGGTGTTCAGCCTTCACTTGTTGACAAATTAGGCATCTCGATACAAACTCAGAAATATCTTTCTTTATGCTCGGCCACCAATACCATTTCTTAAAGTCGTTATACATCTTCGTGCTGCCTGGATGTATAGACAAACATCCACTATGTGCTTTGTGCAAAATTTTTTGAATAAGCTCATCATTCCTTGGTACACAGACTCTGTCTCGAAATGTTAAACATCCTTCAAATTAATCTAAAATTTGACATAGCAACTGCCTCGCATTGCACTCTTTTGTCTTGGAAATCTTTGCTGCCTTTTTGAGCTTCACAAATTTCTTGGAGAAACATCGGTCTAGCTCTCAACTCGGCTAGGATAGAACCATCATCTAACAAAATCATCCGTGTATTCATGGCTCTCAGCGCAAACAAGGATTTCCTACTCAAGGCATCGGAGAACCACGTTCGCCTTTCCCGGATGATAGTCAATTACTAACTCGTAATCCTTTATAACTCTAACCATCTCTGTTGCCTAAGGTTCAACTCCTTTTGAGTCATCAAGTACTTTAAGCTCTTATGATCAGTGAACACCTGACATTTCTCACCATATAAATGGTGTCTCCAAATCTTTAGTGCAAATACAATTGCGGCTAACTCTAAATCATGGGTCGGGTACTTCTTCTTGTGCGACTTTAATTTTCTAGAGGCATATTCTATCATCTTGCCTTCTTGCATGAGTACACATCCTAATCCATTCAAGGATGCGTCGCTGTAGACTACGAATTCCTTTCTCGACTCAGGTTGTACTAAAATTGGAGCCTCAGTCAACAATACCTTCAATCTCTCAAAACTCTGTTGGCACTTTTCTTTCCACTCAAACTTTACATCTTTTTGCAATAGCCTCATCATCGAAGTAGCTATCATGAAAAATCCCTTGACAAATCGTCTATAGTAGCCAGCTAGGCCCAGAAAACTCCTAACCTCGATTATGTTCCTTGGCGGTTTCCATTCAACAATTGCTGAAATCTTACTCGGGTCAACTCGAATACCATCACCCGAGACAATGTGCCCCAAAAATCCAACTTCCTTAAGCCAAAATTCACTTTTACTAAACTTGGCATATAATTATTTATCTCTCAAAATTTGATGAACCGTTCTCAAATGCTCAGCATGCTCGTTCTCATTCCGAGAGTAGATCAATATATCATTAATAAAAACTACAACATCCAAATATGGCCGGAAGATGCGATTCATCAAATCCATGAAAACTACAGGGGCATTTGTTAAACCGAAAGGCATGAGCAAAAATTCATAGTGACCATACCTTATCCAAAATGAGGTTTTCGGCACATCCGAGTCCTTAACCCTCAGCTGACAATATCCAAATCTCAAGTCTATCTTGGAAAATACAGTGGCTCCCTTCAATTGGTCAAACAAATCATCGATTCTTGGCAACTGGTACTTGTTCTTCACAATTACCTTATTAAGCTACCGATAATCTATGCATAACCTCATGGAACCGTCTTTCTTCTTCACAAATAATACGGGAGCACCCCACGAAGAATAACTTGATCTTGCAAAGCCTTTGTCCGTCAACTCTTAAAACTATGCCTTCAATTCTTTTAGCTCGGTTGGAGCCATTCTGTACAGAGCAATCGATATAGGCGCAGTACCAGGGGCAACTCAATCCCAAATTTAATCTCTCTAACCGGAGGTAACCCTGGCAATTCCTCTGGAAAAACATCTGGATACTCACATACTATGAGAACTAATTCAATTCTTAACTTAGTCTCTTTAGCATTCATCACAAAGGCAAGGTAAGCTTCATACCCTTTTCTCAAGTATTTCTGAGTTAACATGGAAGATATCACTACAAGCAATCTGTCTTGCTCATCTGATTCAACATGAAGAATATCCCCATTTCACATTTTAACTCAATGAATTTCCTTCCACAATTCACTATCACTTCATGAGTATTTAACCAATCCATCCCAAGGATGACATCGAATTCATCAAACGGCAATAACATGAGATTAGCCGAAAATAATGACCTCTAATCATCAAAGGGAAACCTTTGCATACTCTATCGACTAACACACATTTGCCTAGGGGATTTGACACTTTTATCACAAATTTCATAGACTCTACAAGCATGTTCATACTAGAGACTAATTTCATGCAAACAAATGAGTGGATAGATCCTAGGTCAATTAAAGCAACAATATGAGTATCATAGAGAGAAAATGTGCCAGTGATCACGTCAGGGGATAACGCCTCTTCGTGAGCAAGAATAGTATAAGTCCTCACAGGCGCTCTACCCTCAGATCTTGCAGTCTGCTCCCCAGGTGTATTCTTACTACTTGTTTCATTTCCTGGGTTTCTCTGTGGCCTTCCTCTAGCAATACTTCTAGGTCTTGCACTCTGAGGTTTCTCTTTCTCACCCATCTCGAGGCAATCTCGGATGAAATGGTCTAGGGATCCACACTTGAAACAAGCTTTCTCATTTGCTCGACACTCCCGGGATGATGTATGCCACACTGTGAACATTCCGGTTTACTTGGTCGAGCGTTGCCAACACTAGCAACCGAAGTGGTTTGAGCTTTAATCCCGAGTACTATTTACCCTTACTTCTAATTTGAAAACCCAGCCGAAGTGGCCGATTGGGTAGTAAACTCTCTTGATTTCTTGGATGAGGATTGAAATGATTTGCCCAATTGTCTCTTCCTCAAGTCACGAGACTCAATTTCAGCTCTTCTATTCTCTTTGACTAGCTCTTCGGCCTTACAGGCTCTATCCACTAACACAAAAAATTTCTTTTAGTTCTAGGACACCAACAAATAAACAGACATCCTCATTTAACCCATCCTCGAACCTTTTGCACATAATGGCTTCTGTCGATATGCACTCCCAAGCGTATTTACTAAGTCTTACAAACTCACGCTTATATTCGGTCACCATCATTCGACCTTGATTTACCTCTAAAAATTCTTTTCTTTTCTGGTCAATGAACCTTTAACTAATATACTTCTTCGGAACTCTTTTTGAAAGAATTCCCGGTTAAATTTCTCCCTTGGTACAACCGACACAAGGGTGTTCCACCACTGATAGGCCGAATCTCTCAAGAGAGATACCACACATTTCATGCACTCTTCAGGTGTGCAGGATAACTCATCGAATACCTTGATGGTATTTTTAAGCCAAAATTCGCCTCTCAGGATATCATCTTTACTAGCTCAAAATTCCTCCACTCCTTACTTCCGGATTCTATCTACCGGAGGTTTTTCTCTTCTTATTACCTCTACCACTTGGGAGCTACAGGGGTAAGCCGAGGAATAGGTGGGGGTGGAGGGGGTTGAACATTAGGATTTGCTCGAATAAACTCAGTGTACTAGTTTCTCATCATATGGAGAAATGCTTCTCGAGCCTCTTCTCCTTGACCCAAAGTCTCGGGTCTACTTTCTACTGGCACGGTCCCTTACGCAGGAGCCGATGCATTACTTACAGCATCATTGGCCACAACTCGATCGGATCCATTTACTATATAAAAACACAATTTAAATCATCAAGAGTCATCACACTATCATTATGTAAATACTCTTACGTATGGCATGTATAGCTAGACTCATACTTACGCTATGTTAGTCAAAAATTGACTAAATTGTAGCTCTGATACCACTAAATGTAACACCCCTTACCTGTATCTAACATTGAAATCGGGTACGAGGTATTACCATACTTATCTTACTCAAACATACAATCTCATTCCTACTTAAAACTTCTTATTTGAAACCATAACATCCCTCTTATATGTCTACTAGACCTTAAACATGCATATGGAATGGTTCGGTCTAAACCAGAAACTTTTGAACACTTAGAAAATTTTTACACAAAACACGGCCACACACCAGTGTGAAGAGGGAAACACCCGTGTAGGCAGGCCATGTAATCACACACACCCATGTCCCTAGTTCGTGTGGATTTTTTTTTCATTTTGAACCTACAGGGATTTTCACACGGCTTGACACACGCCCGTGTCCACGGCCAATTTCCAATGGCCATTTAAAAATGAATTTAATGACATTAATAGCAACACATTGGCTAATAATTATGACATAACACAAAATAACCAAGTTCCTATACATGCCATACTCAAAATTAATCAAACTATGCTATACCAAAGAGAAGTTGATAGTGTGATTCTGAACTCCGACATCCTACAATCCCCTAGTTAGCATGGCGATACTATAAGGAAAAGGGAAATGAGAGGGGTAAGCATAAAGCTTAGTAAGTTTGCATGAAATAAATAGTAACATAAAGGCTCATAATGTCATCCATACATTGCATGGAATAAATAACACAAAGTCTCAAGCACATTTCCATAACTTACTCATGCTTACTTTTACCAATTACATGTCATGTCACATATGGTAAACATTTCTCGTGAATTACTCACATGTACCTGTTACACTTCATCACATAACTGTAGCACTAATTTCATCTCTAATATAAGCTTAACTATTTATCCCGATGAATCACTTGGAATATCGGAGGATACACAATCATCATCATACACATAAACACAACGCCAATGCCATATCCCAAATATGGTCTTACATAGGGTCACATCTCGATACTGATGCCATATCCCAGATATGGCCATTTACGGGATCTCTTATAAATGTCGAGGTCATATCCCAGATATGGTCTTATACAATTTTCACATTCGATGCCGATGCCATATCCCAGATATGGTTTTATACGGATCTCAATTCGGTTCCAAGGCCATGTCCCAGACATGGTCTTATACGGGACCTTACCAATTTCATATCTTGATGATGATATCCTCTCACTTCTTAAAGTCCAATCGGGACTTCAACATCATAAATTTTCATCATTTTCTCATTTAACATCATTACTCAATTTCATAGAAATAATATACATCTTCACGAATATCAAACATTTTAAAACTTAATAACATGATGTTGAATTTATTACACACAAACTTACCTCGATTCCAAAATAGGCAAATTTGTCGATCTAGTTTGAAACTTTGCCTTTTCCTCGGTCAAGGTTAATTCCTCGTTCTTCTTGATATATAAAAAAATTCACTCATTTAATTACCACATTATTCAATACATTTTAATAATCATACTTTGGCAAAATTATCATTTTGCCCTTAGACTTTCACAAAATTACCGTTTTACCTCTAGGCTCGTAAATCGATTCTAATCAAATTTCCTTCTTTGATAAGCCTAGCTGAACATTTATTATTATTATAGCAACTCCCACTACTCATTATTTCACACATTTACCACCTATTTTACAACCTTTACAGAAAGGTCCTTTTAGGTGTTTTCATGGTAACACCTTTCACAAAAGTTGTTTATTTAACAACTAATACTCATTTTCTTCCATAAAATTTCAGAAATCAGCACTAATGCTCTCATGGAAAACCCTAGGTTTTCAACCATTTTGCAAAATAGTCCCTTCATTAGCTAGCTCAAGTTACAAAGGTCTCAAAAGTACAAAAATTATCAAAGAATGACCATTAAAACACTTACTTGCAAGGGAAAAGCTTGGCTGAAATTTTTGAGTTCTCAAACCCCTATTTTGCTACTAATTTTCGGTGGAGAAGATGGAGAGAAAATATGATATCTTTCTTTTCTTTATTTTATTAATACAAGTCAATTTAATCCACCTAACCCAACAACTTTGACCAATTTTGACATTGTTTGTCCCCTATGGCCGGCCACTCCATCTTCTAAAGGTCTAATTGTACAATAAGGGCCTCCAATTAATATTCTAAAGCTATTAGACACCTTTATCTTGTAAAATGGAACTTTCACAGTTTATGCGATTTAGTCCTTTTTCGCAATAAAGCATGCAATCACTAAAATTAATGCACCAAAATTTTCATGCACTCTTGTAATCATGCTATAGCACATAAAATAATATAAAAATAATTTTCTCGACCTCAGATTAGTGGTTACAAAACCAATGTTTCGACTAGCCCCTAAATCGAGCTGTTACATTCTCTCTCCTAGGGCTTCCATAGAAATATTTGAGGTTGAAGATGATAAAAATGTTTTCTTTCACATTTTCAGAAGATGATAAATATGTTTTCTTTCACATTTTCAATTTAATCCTTAACCTTTTCCAATTTTTACATGGATGATTCACCAAAAATATCTACATACTTTTTTTTTAATGGTTTAATTACTGTATAAGAACCTCAAATTTTGAATTCCATAGCTATTTAATCCTTATAGATAATAGAATTCAACTTTTACATTTTTATGCAATTTGGTTTTTTCCCTAATTAATCACATAATCGATAAAATTTTCTTTTCAAAATTTTTATATAACCTTTCTATCATATCACTAGTGATACAATAATATTAAAATAATTTATCTTTTCTTCAAATTTGTGTTCACAAAACCACTATTCGATTTCACTTAAAATGGGCTGTTACAACTCTCCCCCTTTAAGGATTTTCGTCCTCAAAACTCTTACCAGTAAAGAGATTTGGGTACTGCTTTCTCATGGTATCCTCCGGTTCCCAGGTAGCTTCTTCTATACCATGTTTTTGCCAAAGAACTTTTACCAATGCTACCTTTTTATTTCTTAAGTCTTTTGTCTCTCATGTTAGGATTTTGATCGGTTTTTCACTATATGTCATATCAGGCTGAATTTCAACTTCTGTCAGAGAAATAACATGTGAAGGATCCGATCGATACCATCGCAACATCGATACATGAAAGACATTATAAATTTTATCAAGTTTCGATGGTAATGCTAATCAATATGCAACAAGCCCAATTCTTTCAATAATCTCATAAGGTCCTATAAAACGTGGACTTAGTTTCCCTTTTCGACCAAACTGAAGAACTTTCTTCCAAGGTGATACTCTCAGAAATACTTTATCACCAATCTAAAATTCTATTTCTCTCCATTTAAGATCAGCATAAGACTTTTGACGATCTGAGGCTACTTTTAAACTATCCCGGATCACCTTTACATTTTCTTCAGTTTCCCAGACTAAATCAACTCATGTATCTTCTTCTCACTGAGCTCTATCCAATACAATGGAGTTCTACATACGGTGCCATTTTAATACTAGACTAATAGCTGTTATTATGAGCAAATTCAACCAGTGGTAAATACTTTTCCCAATTACGTTCAAATTCAAGTACACAACACCGAAGCATATCTTCCAAAATTTGTATAACACGTTTAGATTGACCATCTTTTTGAGGATGAAATGCAGTGCTAAAATGCAACTATTTATTCCAAAATCGGGATGTAAATTGAGGATCTCTATTAGAGATAATAGAAACTGGTACCCCATGTAATATGACAATCTCAGAAATATTTAACTCAGATAATTTATCCAAGGAAAAATCCATACGTACCGGTATGAAGTGTGCAGACTTTGTTAATCGGTCAACAATTACCCAAATGTCATCTTTCTTCCTCGGTGACATGGGCAATCTCGATACAAAGTCCATAGTAATCCTTTCCTATTTCCATCTGGTACAGTAACTGGTTGTAATAGTCCTGAAGGCAACTGATGTTCATCTTTTACTTGCTGACATATCAAACATTTGGATACAAATTCAAAAATATCTCTTTTCATTCCTGGCGACCAGTACATCTTTTTCAGATCATTGTACATTTTATTACTACCTTGATGAACAGACATTATACCATTGTGAGCTTCATGTAAAATCTTCTGTATTAATTTTGAATTCTTCGGTACACATGTTTTGCCTTTGAACAATAAACAACCATTAGACCCAATCTAAAATTTTGAATCAGAGTTTGACTCACATTGTTCCTGTAACACCCAAAACCTGGCCTAGACGTTACGATCGAATCTAACGTGTCACATTGAAGTGTCTTCTAAATCAAGGCTTGTTGATAGAAAACCGTTTTTAAGTGAAGAACTCATTTAGTTTTTATTGCTTGGAAAAACATTTGGTAAATCATTAAGTTGGAAAACACCACTTATTAAAGCAATTGTCATGTTGGTTTTTGTTGGTTCCTTAGTTGACTAAAAACCCACGGAAGCTACTCTAATTAATGTCATTTTGAAGTTTTTAAATGTGCGTTTGTCTTTTAAAATAGTTATTATTTTTGAAAACTTAGTTGTATCAGTTTGGCAGTTTCAAAATAAGAAATTAAAACCCAATTAAAAGAAATTAAAATCACCAGAGGCCTTATTACATAAATATCAACCCAATGTAAAATAATTAAATGATTATGTTTAAACAAACATCCTCGATCGTGTGGCCACCTCCGAGTCCCTCACAGCTCCAAATCATCTAAGGCTGGGGATTACCTACAGTTAAAAGAAAAGGGTGAGTTACGAGAACTCAGTGTGTAATCCCTATCATGCGAGAATGATGCAGGCTGAGCCCTATTCAATAACAGTACAGTGTGGGCCTTAGCCCAATACAGTAGCAGTGTGGGCCTAAGACCGATACAGTGCCAGTATGGTGCAAGTATGCAAACCCACCCTAAACTAGCCAGCACACCACCCGTACCAACCCAACACACCATGTGGGGTTAAAGTCGACCCACCCAGCACTCACACCAATATTGCAGCATAGCTGCCAGTAATAATAACGCAGTAGAGCTGCCAGTATAGTATATGTGGCAAAGCCACCAGTAACAGTAATTGTGGCAGAGCCATCAGTATCAGTATGTGTGGCAGAGCCACCAGTAACAGTACTTCCTCCATAACATAATCCCAATCCCATGCAGTATGCCATGTCATCAATATTTCATGTATGCAACATGTCCTACTCAATACAATCATACATTACATATTTTCATCTATCAATCGATCTCTAGGGGTAAAATAGTCATTTTCATGCATTAAGGGTAAAATAGTAATTTTGTCCTTTAGGGGTATTTTGGTCATTTTACTCGCTAGGGATATTTCAGTCATTTTACTCATTAGGCGTATTTTAGTCATTTAACTCCCTAGGGGTATCTCAGTCATTTTACTCCCTAGGGGTCTCAGTACAGTTAACGACCTTTCTGAAGGTCTCCAGTCGCCTCGAGCGACATAGATAATCCTTTTGGTCAAAATAGTGTAAATGGACTCAAAGCCCAATATTCAGCCCAAATGGGCCCAAATTCAATCACAGTTATGTGATCTACGTAGCCCAATACAGTTTCTACTACTTTTTGTAAATTTTATTCATGTGGGGCCCACGAGCACATTGGACCCACACGGCCCATTTCGGCCCAATACAACCCAAGTGCATGAGAACACTCGTAGTGACCTCTTTAGTCTACCACCCTTGGTTGTGGGCTCGATTTTTCCACACAAGCGATTTGCACGCTCGTGAGGCCTCAAGTGCTGAAGTTTCAAATTTTTGACCTTTGCCGACTCATAATGGAGATAGTGTGATTACACACCTTTTTACGAAGTCGTTCCAAGATCTATGAGCACCCAACCTAAAATCATCGAGATCCAATGTTAGTCCTTAATATTTTATGGTAAAACACCCTCTTATCACATCTGTTCCCAAAAAGGCACTTACTACCTTACTTGATTGAACGAACTACGGCCTGTTCCTTTTAGCTCGTGGGCTATAACCGATCACACTTTTCTTGCTGATAAACTGGGATAACAAAAGATTTTAACAGATGGGACCGATCATAAGTATGGATTAAATCCATGAGTATTGGTCTTACAGAAATATATAAAGATATTTTACCTATTCAAAAGGCAAGGTAATATCTTTACCTTAAATGGAAGACAAGGTTTGACGACTTGAGTAACTTCTGCACTTCTCCACTCCTCGGGAATACCTAAAACCCAACGATCACCACACCAAGCGAAAGGGATCCCAATCAAAGACCATGAGTAGCAGAAACATTCGACTTTTAGAGAAAAGAGGGATAGGAGAGAACAATTTTAAACAAGAAGTGAAGAATATGAACACCTACCGACTTCAGGAACACTTGCAGAACTAAAACAGAGAGGAAAAGAAAGCAGAGAATTTGGTCACCACAGAACTAATCAAGAGAAAAGATTCAGTTCATAAGCCAATAGGAGGCCATAAACAAAATGAATGAAGAGGGAGGGAGAGGAAATGTATTCGACTTGAATTGGGAGAGGGAGAGGGAAGTAGATTTAGCAAACAAGGAGCTTGAAGAAAAAGTGCAAAACTGAAGCAACAAAAATGCACGTGTGGTAAGTTTCTATTTTGGCACTTAGAGAGAAAAGAAAGAAAGCAAGAATTAGAAGTCCAAAATCGGTGACAAAACTGATCAAAAATGAGGGAAAAAACCCTCACCAAATTCCTAGGCTTCCTATACCCATTCGGCACAACACTCCCACACACATCCACTTCCTTGTTTCTCTCCATAATACTCTCCTTTAATCTTCTCCATGATTTGCTCCTACAATCTCTCCATGACCAATTCAAACACGTCATTAGTAGTGTTTCATTCCAACTCTTCTACCTACCCAGCGAAAAAATAAACACTCTATTGCTTATCCCAGGATTTGAACCTTAGACCTCATAGCTACACAACACGCCTCTTGCCACTAGGCCACCAGCTCTTCTTGTGTCATTAAACAAGCATTATTATTAATAAAGCCTAAGTGCCAGTGTCCAAGTTCATTTAAGGGAAAAAATTAAAATTTTGTAAGAGCCAAGACTTGAACCCAAGCTTCTCAAACACCCCCAAACTATAATGCGCCGGGATTTTGGGCCTAGAAGAAATGGGTTCACGTATCGGAGGATTGTAATTTAGCTATGCAAGTGAATAGCACAATTAAATGTCTACTTTAGTGGTTAAGGGTCCTGAGAAGAGTTGGAGAAGTCATGGGTTCAAACTTGGGCTTTAGCAAAAATTTTGGCTTTAAGTGGATAAAACCTTGGATGCTTGGATGTAGGCCTTTTAAATTATTGTGTTAAAAAATGACACAAGGAAGCATGTGGTCCAGTGGTTGTGGCGTCATTAAGGTTGTAAGGGAGCCTGGGTTCAAGTCTTGGCTCTTGCAATTTGTTTTGGTTTTTCTTTTAAAGGAACCTAGACCTTGGCCTATAGACCTTTTTATTAATTGAGGATATTTTGTGACACAAAAGAGCTTGTGGCAAGGAGGCAAGTGGCATGTTGAGCTATTGAGGGGGGCTTGGGTTCGAATCCCCTTGCAAGTAAAATACAATTATTTTGCTACATAGGGATGGTAAGTGGTTGAATTGGATTGAAACTCTGGAAGGTTGTTGTGGACTTGGTAAAAGGGTGAAGGTTGAATTGGTCATGGAGAAAATGTAGGAGGAAAAAGGGGAATTTGAATTGGATGGTAGAGAGGTTGGAGGAGGGATTTTAGGAGTGGATTAAGGGTGGTGGATGGTTTGAGTGATTTGGGGAGGAAAATTTAGGATTTTGAAAGGAAAGAGGGGTGTATGCCGAATGAGAATTCTGGCTTATCAGAAATCGGCTTTGAGTAGGCTTTTACTTTCTAATTCGGTAGCTTGAAACATTTTGGTTTTTCTTTCTTGGAGGCCAATTTGTGATAAGAGTGTGGGTAGTATCTTTTCATTTTTGGTCATATCGAATACCTTTTGGGTTCATCTGTTCTCTACTTTGCATTCCTCTACAAACCTCCTGTCAAATCGATTCTTTTTCTCTCCTCTACCTCTTCACACTTTTGCCGAATATTTCTTTTCTCTCTCAATTGGTTGATGTGTTTTTGGCCAAAGACATTGTTATCTCCTCTCTTCCTTCTTTCAACTTTTCTTATTTCCCTCCTCTTTTGCTAGAGCCGAATAACCTCTGAACTTTTGTGCTAGTCGAATACTTGGTCTCAGGGGAGTGTGATTGTTTCTTCTCGTGACTCGGTTTAAGGGTGTGTTGTGGTGGTGGCTGAATCTTTTGTCTCTCAGTCTTAATTCCACAGTTTGGGTAAGTTGCGATACTCTTGGTTTAATTATTTGCATATATGATATTAGTTATTGAGTCGCGAATGGGATGCAAGTTGTTTTTTTTAAGGACTTGAAGTGAAGTGATCTCCTGCGATGGCCTGAGTGAGATTGATTAAGGTGGGTGTTAGGTAAGCCTCCGAACAGGAGTTTTGGGTTAAGGTTCTCTTCAATTGATTGATAAGCGACTAATCAAAGTTTCTGATTATGTTAGGTTGGTGTTCTTGTGGGTTAGTCGCTCACGTTCGCAATCAGGTGTGTATTTTTACCCTGTACCTGATGGTCGGCTGATAAGCAGAAGGTGTGTAACAGTACCCTATATTCGTTAGTTGGTGAGAAAGCCGATAGAGTGTGTGTAACCACACTCCTTCTGATCGTAGATCGACAAAATGCCAAAAAGCCAAAGTACCGACGAATGATGCCATACGAGCGTGCGATCGCACGTGTGGTGGACCGAGCCCACGAATATGGGCGTAAGATGGTTGAGGCCACCATGAGCATTCTCGTGGGCTTAGGTCATTTTGGGCCACAAAGTGGGCCGTATGGGCCCAATGGGCATGTGGCCCCCACACGAAATAAATTTGCATATTGTGGTAAATGATTAGACCGAGCCGTGTAGTCCATATGACTGGGTCATTTTTGGGCAATAGGCCGTGTAGGCCCACTGGGCTGGTAGGCCCCACACAGATAAAATGCATGTTATATGGTTTCTATTGGTTTGGATTGTGTTGTTCGTATAGCCGAGGCTATTTTTGGGCTAATTAGGTCACACGAGCATGTGGTCCCACTTGGGCCGAGTAATGGGCCTTAGGCCCATTTGCACCGTTGTGACTGTTTAGGTTACTTAAGTCGCTCGAGGCGACGATAGACCTTCTGTTGGGTCACTAAGACCCCGATTTGTGAAAATTATCGAAATACCCTCGATTGGTAAAATTATCGAATATCCCCAATTGGTGAAATTACCAAAATGCCCTTGATTTGTGAAATTATCAAAATACCCTGATTTGTAAAAATTACCAAAATACCCTTAATTTTTAAAATTACTAAAATACCCTCGATTTGTGAAATTATTGAAATACCCCTCATTTGTGAAATTATCAAAATACCCCTAATTTGTGAAATTATCGAAATACCCCAATTTATAAAAATTACTGAAATACCCTCAATTTGTGAAATTGCTAAAATACTCTCGATTTGTGAAATTACTGAAATACCCTCGATTTGTAAAATTATCAAAATACCCCCGATTTGTGAAATTATCGAAATACCCTCGATTTGTAAAATTATCGAAATACCCTCAATTTGTGAAATTACTGAAATACCCTCAATTTGTGAAATTACCAAAATAAACTTGATTTGTAAAATTATCGAAATACTCTTGTAGGTTAAAATTATCGAAATACCCCTAAAGGATAGGATTACCGAAATACCCTTATAGGGTAAAATGACTATTTTTCCCTTGTGGGTAAATGACTGACTTAGACTATAAATTTGACTGATATGCTTTTAATATATGTCTAAATGATTGTTACTGGGCATGGCCATTTTTCATTCATGTGTAATGATTGAGCATGACATACACGACATATTGCATGGGGTTGGGACATTGATACGGAGGATGTAACATCCTTAAATAGGGGCTATTGGGTTTGAACTTCTTTGCATATGTATTGATTAATTGTGTTATTAATTGAGGGGTTCTAGAGTCTAGTTATAAGTCAAGGGTAGGCCCGAGCTACAGGAAAATTTTTGTTTTTAAGTAAACTCTGTCAGATAAGCTTGGAATAAGTCAAATTAATTTGAATTGGTGGCAAGGAGAGAATTTAAGAGTTTGAATAATTCAAACTTATTCAAATTTGTGGTCAGGAGAAATTTGAGGTGTCTGCCGAATTTTGAACTCTTGTTGGCAGAGAAGTAATCGGTTGGGAAGCTGAGTAAGGGGGGTGTCAAAATTCCTTAGTTGGCTAGGTGGTCATTTTCGGCTAGTGTTGGCTATAGTGCATTCGGTTGAGAGGCAAATCAAAACCCTTTTCTTTTCTTTTCTCTAAGCATGTGCCAATTTCTCCCTTGGTGCCTTGTGGTAGCAAAAGCCGAAAGTCCATAGGTGGTTGTCGATTTCTCTCTTAGGCATTTGGCCGAATCTCCATTTGAGCCCTCTCTCATCTTTCATTTTCTTTATAGCCGAAAAGTAACCCTTTTCCCTTCATCTTTTTCTTATTCTCAAGAGCTTGGCCGAATCTTCTTCTTCTTCCTTCCACTTGTCAATCCTCTCTCTCCCCTTTCACTTTCTTTTCCTTTCTCTTCTTCCACTCTAGCCGAATCCCATTGGGTTGTCTTCAATCAACCATAGCCGAATCTCTCTTCTTCTTCTTGTTTTGTTTTGGCCGAATACCAATCAAGTCTAGATCTTCTTTTTGTTTTTCTCCAATCGGTTTTGGAAGAGGGTAAGTGTTCTTGGTCGAATTTCTTTATTCCTTTTCTCTTCTCTCTGTCGACTCTCATGAGAGCAAAAGCCAAATTTTGGCATTTGTTGATAAGTAATGCTAATCATCTATAGGGACCGATTTCTTTTAAGATCTCCGGGGTTTTGAAGTAGTAGATCTGAGCCCTCTATTCTCTGACAATCGAATTTGGTAAGTCAGTGGTAAGGATCCATGTTAGTTTAGTCTTTCCATTAGATATTTGAAAAGCCGAAGGCTATTGAAATGAGTGCTAATGATTGCCGATTGTAGGGGAAGGCTCAATCTCACATACTTTTGAGGGTGGCTAGTATCCAAAGAGCATCAAGGTAAGGTTTGGGGTTCCATGCGTTAACCCTTCGGGATTTGTTGGTGTGGCCGAATGGCCTTGTTACTGATTTTGGGTTTGGCCGAATGTAGGATCAAGGAGATTTGGTGCAGTAGATCGGGTCTTCGGGATTTAGTGATTGCATTAGTAATAGGTCTGTAACTTACACACTTCTTAATCATAGTAGATATACTAATAACCTAAACATGTTAAAAATCGAAAGTTGTGTAGGTCACGATATGATACCTTAAAGGGTATGAGCATGGATTTTGGGTAAGTTCGTTCTGATGAGATTATGCCATATGATATTTGATGCTATGATCTATGATATAATTGATATATGTGTAATATTAAAGCATGTTGGCATGATTTATATATGTGTTGCATAATATGGGTGATATGAGAGGAGGGGGAAGATTTGATATCTGTGTCTTTGGGACACCGAGGTTTGGCACCTCCAGTGGTTTGGTACCACAGATGATTTTGTGACTTTGGGTCACCAGAGGTTTGGCACCTCATAGCGACTCGTCCCAGTGGCTTCGCACCACAGTGGTTGGCCCCACATTTGATAAAACGGGATTGTCGCCAGTGATTTGGTATCACAACGTGGGTTGGCCCCACATATGGACTAATTGTGACTTTGGGTCACCAGTGGTTTGGCACCACATTATTATTGATATCAGTGACTTTGGGTCACCAGTGGTTTGGCACCACCAGTGGTTTGGTACCACACGGGGTAGAAAAAGGAGTTGTGGATGGCTAGGTTTGGGTGCATGACATGTTTGTTTGATTATGACTTGTGTAAGTATGTTGCTATAATCGGGAGGGGGATTATGCACTGAGTCTTGGTGACTCACCTTCTCCCTTATCTTTTCAGGTGACTCGTAGATCGCGGATGAGGAGCCGAGTGGACTCGAGGTGGCCATGCATTTTAGTTTGGTTTTGACTTTAAACTGCTATCTCGATTTTATTAATTTTCTTTAAATTTGGTTTCGGGTTTGTAATAAGGCCGCTAAGTATTATTTTGGGTTTTTATTATTTGTTTTTACTTTGATTATATTATACATATGTTGGATATATGAACTTGTTAAATTAACCGGTAAAAAGTAATGTTTTCAAAACTATAACTCCTTGGGTTTTTGTTAAGCGTTGCCATCGGGTAACACCACTTATAAGATGATAACAAAGGTAACTTGAATGGTTTCAAGCTTAAATTTCCAAACAACTTCAAAAGCAAATGGTTTCAACTCGATTATACTCATCGTACTCGATTTTCAACAAGTATCGTATGTTTTCTAAAAACTTGCAACAATAAGTAGATTTTCAAGCATGAGTTTTAAAGCGGCCATCACACGATTTCAAAATCATCTTAAACAAGGATTTCTAAATTTTTCATCCTGTAAAAGAGTTTTTAAGAAAATTATCCGACAACCTTTTGGTTTAAAAAGGTTTTCACTCCGTAGCATGCCAGATTAGGTTGTGGTGTGTTGACCGGGTTTGGGGTGTTACATTTTTGGTATCAGAGCCAAGTTCAAAGGCTCGACTGTGGGCCCGAGGCCCAAAATGCTTTAAGTAGGGTTTTGAGAAGTTTTGTGGAAAAGGGGTACATGGTTTGAATAGCATGGCACCGAGTCTCTGGCACCAATCCACCAGGTAAGTACCCCTAACCATTGTGTGAATTATATGTGGGGGGAAATGGGTATTTTGGGATCGTAGATTAGTAGATTAGGAGTTATTGAACACTAGGAATAGCTCAATCCAACACAAATTACATAAGACTTAAAGATCCACTAAACAAACCTGTGAGTACGTTGCTAAGTTAAGGGTGTGGCAACCGTTGTGCGCATGCCTAGGATTGGATTCAAGGGGAGCTTGGTATTTAAGCAGTCCTAGTGACTCACCTCCTCCTCACTCGAATCCTACCTGGAGTGTAGTGATGGTTCACCCTAACAAAGAGGACTTAATCACAGGCTAAATTTAATAATTAAAACCCGAAAGGGACCAGCCACCTTTATTTTGTACAACCCTAAAATTAAACCATGGTTTCAAAATGACCAAATTACCCCTGACTTGTAAAATTACTAGAATACCCTCGGTATGAAAAATTGCCTAAGTACCCCTGAATTGAAAATTCCCAAAACACCCTTACTTCATAAAATCACCTAGAACCCTATTTTGTAAAATTATGAAAATACCTTGGTTTATAAAATTACCAAAATACCCCCGATTTTTAGAATTTTTAAAATATCTATGATTTGTAATGATTTCCAAATTAACCCTAATTTATTACGAAATACCCTCGGGTAGTGAAATAATGAGAATACCCTACAAGTGGTGAGTGTGGGTGAAGGACGTTATTGAGGAACGAACGTGATTCTATAAATTAGGGTAGAAGACTTAAAACAAAAACTTTGTAATGATCGAAAGAACTACTACTAAACTTTCTTACATAAAACTTGCTCGTGGGTAATCAGTGGAACAGAAACTAATGCATAAAATTTTTAAAGCAGATTAAGGCGCGAGCATAGTCATGAGTTCTAGGGGACGTGGTCGTAACGTGCGAGGTCGTGGTAGAGGCAGAATGATCGTATCGGAACCAATTAGGTCTGGTCAAGGGTCAGAGAATGAGATACCACCACCACCAGCTGTTGGTGTTGAGTACCAAGATCAGACGGGGGATGATGCAGTGTCGCAGGCGATGCTACAGGTGCTTGAAAGAGTAGCTAGAGCAAGTGGAGGTATGGGGCTCAAAAATCATATTTGAGTGACTCCGAGCCAATGGGGCTGAGGTGTTTCGAGGTGTTTCTGGTGTGGCGCCCAATACGGCTGAGTATTGGTTGGAGGCGACAGAATGGATCATGGATGATTTGGATCTGACGGCTGAAGAGAAATTGAAAGGGGTAGTGTCACTTCTCCGAGATGATTTATACCAGTGGTGGCTCAAGGTTCGGGATGGTGCTACAACGGATGATCTCACTTGGGATTATTTCAAGGTGGCTTATCAGAAGAAGTATGTGGGGACCAGTTATATTGATGCGCAGAGGAAGGCGTTTCTGAGGCTGGTTCATGGGAGTAAGTCCGTAGCGGAGTATGAGGCAGAATTCTTGAGGTTGAGCCAGTATGCTCGTGGTATTGTGGCTACAGAGCATGAGCAATGTGTCAGGTTCGAGGACGGGCTGAGGGATGAGCTGAGATTGCTGATTGCTCCACAGCAGGAGCGGGAGTTTGTTGTGTTGGTAGAGAAGGCTAAGGTAGCTGAAGGGGTTAAGGAATCGGTGAGATAGAATGCAGATAGAAATAGATAGAAGAGAGGGTTTAGACCATCTGGATCAGTCGAAAACTCTCAGAAAAGGGCTAGACAAGGTAGGCCGAATCAGTCTGGGAGACCTGTTGCTAATCAAGGACCAGCGCAGTGTAATCGGCATGGAAAATCTCATTGGTGAGGATGTTAGACCGGTGGCAAAGGATGTTTTGAGTGTGGATCGCTGGATCATCGGGTGAGAGACTATCCCGAAAGTTAGCGAGATTCAATCGAGGCGGGGCCTGCTCGGTTTAGGAATGAGGACCACAACTACAGAGGGGTCGTGGTGTTGGTAGGGGAGGAAATGGTTCTAGTCGGGCCGTGGGGCACCGGCCAGAGGTGCAGGCAACACTGAAGCAAGACAACTGGATTGGTATATGCAATGAGGCATCGAGAGGAGGCGGCCACACCGGATGTCATAACCAGACGCGTTCTAATCTTTGGATTACCATATCTTGCTTTGATAGATGTGGGTTCGACGCATTCGTATGTTGCCAGTAGTATAGTAGAGACTATGAACCTAGACTTCGAGACTACTTCTAGGGAGATGACAGTAATTAGCCCTCTAGGTCACTCAGTAGGAGTAAATAAACTATATAAGGATGTACCCTTAGAACTTCAAGGGGTCGTGTTTTGGCTGATTTGATGGAACTACCGTTTGGGGAGTTCGACCTAATTCTCGGGATGGAGGCGGTTGATGAAGTACCAGGCCAGTTTGGATTACGCGGCTAAGCGCATGGTGTTGAGGACAATGGAAGGTGAGGAGGTGGTGATGATAGGTAATAGGAGAGATTACTTATCCAATGTGGTCTCTGCACTGAAGGCGGAGAAAATGGTCAGGAAGGGCTGTGAGGCGTTTCTAGTTTGGGTGTGTGCCTTGGAGGCCGAGGAGTCAGTAGTGGAGAGTGTCTGAGCAGTGAAGGAATTTACTGACGTATTCTCTGAAGAACTTTCGGGTCTGCCTCCAGACCGGGAAGTTGAATTTGGTATAGATTTGTTACCCGAAACTGCGCTAGTGTCTATTGCCCCGTATAGAATGGCGCCAAAGGAATTGGTGGAGCTGAAGGCTCAAATTCAAGAATTGTTGGACCGAGGTTTTATCCGGCCAAGTGTTTCACCTTGGGGAGCGCCGGTGCTCTTTGTTAAGAAGAAGGACGGTACAATGCGGATGTGCATAGACTACCGCGAGTTGAACAAGCTGACGATCAAGAACAAGTATCCGTAGCCAAGGATCGACGACTTGTTTGATCAGCTTAAGGGGGCATCGATTTTCTCAAAGATCGATCTACGATCGGGGTATCATCAGCTTAAGGTGAAGGAGGCTGATATCCACAAGACGGTGTTTTGCACTCGGTATGGGCACTACGAGTTTCTGGTAATGCCGTTTGGGTTGACTAATGCACCGGTGGCATTCATGGACATGATGAATCGGGTGTTCAAGCCGTACTTGGACCAGTTTGTCATGGTATTTATAGAAGACATATTGGTGTACTCGAGATCTGAGGAGGAGCATGATGCGCACTTGCGGGTAGTTTTGCAAATACTGAGGGAGAAGCAGTTATTTGCTAAGTTCAGTAAGTGCGAGTTCTGGCTCAGGGAGGTGACTTTCTTAGGTCACGTGGTGTCAGCTGAAGGGATTAGAGTGGACCCTCGCAAGATCGAGGCAGTATTGGACTGGAAACCGCCTAAGTCAGTAGCGGAGGTTCGGAGTTTTCTAGGTCTGGCAGGGTATTATCAAAGATTTGTAGAGGGATTTTCTCTGATCGCCGCACCGTTGACCAAGTTATTGAGGAAAAGATTCCATTTGTGTGGTCTGAGAAACAACAGGAAAGTTTTGACAAGTTGAGGAAGATTCTGACGGAAGCTCTGGTTATGGTACAGCCTGAGGCAGGAAAGGTATTCACGGTCTACTGTGATGCGTCATATACTGGCTTGGGATGTGTGCTGATGCAGGAAGGGAAAGTAGTGGCGTATGTGTCTCGACAACTGAGACCGCATGAAGTTAACTATCTGACACATGACTTGGAGTTGGCTGCAGTGGTTTTTGCCCTGAAGATTTGGAGACACTATTTGTACGGTGAGAAGTCGATAGTCCACACGGACCACAAGAGTCTGAAGTATCTCTTGACTTAGAAGGACTTAAATTTGAGATAGCGCAGATGGATTGAGCTGTTGAAAGACTACGATTGTTCAATTGAGTATCATCCGGGCAAGGCTAACGTGGTTGCAGACGCGTTGAGCCGTAAGGTAGTGTCGGACCTAAGAGCGATGTTTGCCCATCTTAGCTTGTATGACGACGGGAGTCTTCTAGCGGAATTACAGGTTAAGCCGACTTGGGTAAAGCAGATTAAAGAGAAACAATTAGTTGATGAGGGTTTGAATGCTCGGAGATTGCAAGTGCAGAGTGGTGGTTTGGAAGGTTACAGCTTGACCAACGATGGAGTGTTGTGTTTTCAAGGGAGAGCTTGTATGCCGAAGGACGTCGAGTTAAGGCGGAGGATTCTTCAGATTTATTATAGCGCGCTATGCATCCCGGATAGCAAGATGTACCAGATTTACGCTATGCATCCCTTAAGCGAGTTTGTGGGTAAGTGTCTGACGTGTCAGCAGGTCAAAGCTGAACATCAACTGCCGACAGGTTTACTTCAGTCGGTGAAGATTCCTCAATGGAAGTGGGAAAGGATCACTATGGACTTCATCAGTGGGCTACCCTTCGCCTAGCAAAAAGGACTCCGTCTGGGTGATTGTGGACCGTTTGACTAAATCGGCTCATTTCATACCAGAAAGGGTCGATTATCCACTCCAGAAGTTAGCTAAGCTATATGTGGCAGAGATAGTGAGGTTGCACGGTGTGCCAGTATCAATCATCTTGGATAGGGATCCTAGATTCACGTCGAGATTCTGGAAAGCATTGCATCAGGCGTTGAGTACGCGATTGGATTTTAGTATGGCATTTCATCCGCAGTCGGATGGACAGTCGGAAAGGGTTATACAAATCTTGGAGGATATGTTGAGAGGCTGTGTCTTGGACTTTAGAGGCAGCTGGGAAGAGTTTCTATCGTTGGCTGAATTTGCATACAACAATAGTTACCAGTGAACATTAAGATGGCACCATATGAGGCGTTGTATGGTAGGAAGTGTCGTACACCTACGTGCTAGACAGAGTTGGGTGAGCGTCAGATTTTGGGACCGGAGTTGGTTGCTGAGACCGAGGATAAAGTCAAGTTGATTTAGGCTCGTCTAAAGGAAGCTTCGGACAGGCAGAAGTCATATGCCGATCTTAAGCAGAGAGATATTGAGTTTGCAGTGGGTGACAGGGTTTTTTGAAGGTCTCACCATGGAAGAAGGTGCTGAGGTTTGGAAGGAAAGGCAAGCTAAGCCCAAGATTTATTGGCCCATATAAGGTGTTAAGATGAGTAGGACCAGTAGCTTACCAGCTCGAGTTGCCAGCGAACCGAGTCAGATACATGATATATTCCACGTCTCCATGCTTAGGCGCTACCGTTCAGATCCATCGCATGTTGTGGCGGTGGAGGAAATTGAGGTGAGCCCAGCTTTGACCATGGAAGAGGAACCACTGCAGATTCTAGCTCGGGATGTGAAGGTTTTGTGTAGGAAATCAGTTCCATTAGTGAAGGTATTATGGCAAAACCATGGCGTGGAAGAAGCCACATGGGAGCCAGAGGATGTGATGAGGCAGCAATACCCCCAACTCTTTTGACTAGGTAATTTCGAGGCCGAAATTATTTTTTTAAGGAGGGTAGAACTATAACATCCTTAAATAGGGGCTATTGGGTTTGAACTTCTTTGCATATGTATTGATTAATTGTGTTATTAATTGAGGGTTCTAGAGTCTAGTTATAAGTCAAGGGTAGGCCCGAGCTACAGGAAAATTTTTGTTTTTAAGTTTTAGTTAAAGGGAACTGAAGGAGCTAGGGGTTAAGTGTAATTCGTGGGGAATTTAAGCATAAGAATGGGCTTGGTAAAGTGGCAAGGAGGCACCACTTAGAGCCTTGAGGGTGACGCCACATGCAGGGAAGGGAGGTTCGAGTTCGAGCAAACAGAATCCCATTTTACGCTTTGCATTTTGACGCTAAGGGAAGAGTTGTGCTCAAGACAAACTCTGTCGATAAGCTTGGAATAAGTCAAATTAATTTGAATTGGTGGCAAGGAGAGAATTTAGGAGTTTGAATAATTCAAACTTATTCAAATTTGTGGTCAGGAGAAATTTGAGGTGTCTGCCAAATTTTGAACTCTTGTTGGCAGAGGAGTAATCGGTTGGGAAGCTGAGTAAGGGGGTGTTGAAATTCCTAAGTTGGCTAGGTGGTCATTTTCGGCTAGTATTGGCTATAGTGCATTTGGTTGAGAGGAAAACCGAAACCCTTTTTTTCTCTTCTCTTAGCATGTGCCGATTTCTCCCTTGGTGCCTTGTGGTAGCAAAAGCCGAAAGTCCATAGGTGGTTGTCGATTTCTCCCTTAGGCATTTGGCCGAATCTCCATTTGAGCCCTCTCCCATCTTTCATTTTCTTTATAGCCGAAAAGTAACCCTTTTCCCTTCATCTTTTTCTTCTTCTCAAGAGCTTGGCCGAATCTTCTTCTTCTTCCTTCCACTTGCCAAATCCTCTCTCTCCCCTTTCACTTTCTTTTCCTTTCTCTCCTTCCTCTCTAGCCGAATCCCATTGGGTTGTCTTCAATCAACCATAGCCGAATCTCTCTTCTTCTTCTTGTTTTGTTTTGGCCGAATACCAATCAAGTCTAGATATTCTTTTGGTTTTTCTCCAATCGATTTTGGAAGAGGGTAAGTGTTCTTGGCCAAATTTCTTTATTCCTTTTCTCTTCTCTCTGTCGACTCTAATGAGAGCAAAAGCTAAATTTCGACATTTGTTGATAAGTAATGCTAATCGTCTATAGGGACCGATTTCTTTTAAGATTTCTGGGGTTTTGAAGTAGTAGATCTGAGCCCTCTATTCTCTGACAATCGAATTCGGTAAGTCAGTGGTAAGGATCCATGTTAGCTCAGTCTTTCCATTAGATATTTAAAAAGCCGAAGGCTATTGAAATGAGTGCTAATGATTGCTGATTGTAGGGGAAGGCTCAATCTCACATACGTTGGAGGGTGGCTAGTATCCAAAGAGCATCAAGGTAAGGTTTGGGGTTCCATGCGTTAACCATTCAGGATTTGTTGGTGTGGCCAAATGGCCTTGTTACTGATTTTGGGTTTGGCCGAATGTAGGATCAAGGAGATTTGGTGCAGTAGATCGGGTCTTTGAGATTTAGTGATTGCGTTAGTAACAGGTGTGTAACTTACACACTTCTTAATCATAGTAGATATGCTAATAACCTAAACATGTTAAAATCTAAAGTTGTGTAGATCACGATATGATACCTTAACGGGTATGAGCATGGATTTCGGGTAAGTTCATTCTGATGAGATTATGCCATATGATATTTGATGCTATGATCTATGATATAATTTATATATGTGTAATATTAAAGCATGTTGGCATGATTTATATATGTGTTGCATAATTATGGGTGATATGAGAGGAGGGGGAAGATTTGATATCTGTGTCTTTGGGACATCAGAGGTTTGGCACCTCCAGTGGTTTGGTACCACAATGATTTTGTGACTTTGGGTCACCAGAGGTTTGGCACCTCATAGCGACTCGTCCTAGTGGCTTCGCACCACAGTGGGTTGGCCCCACATTTGATAAAACGGGATTGTCGCCAGTGATTTGGTATCACAACATGGGTTGGCCCCACATATGGACTAATTGTGACTTTGGGTCACCAGTGGTTTGGCACCACATTATTATTGATATCAGTGACTTTGGGTCACCAGTGGTTTACCACCACTAGTGGTTTGGTACCACACGAGGTAGAAAAGGAGTTGTGGATGGCTAGGTTTGGGTGCATGACATGTTTGTTTGATTATGACTTGTGTAAGTATGTTGCTATAATCGGGAGGGATTATGCACTGAGTCTTGGTGACTCACCTTCTCCCTTATCTTTTCAGGTGACTCGTAGATCGCGGATGAGGAGCCGTGGACTCGAGGTGGCCATGCATTTTAGTTTGGTTTTGACTTTAAACTGCTATCTCGATTTTATTAATTTTCTTTAAATTTGGTTTTGGGTTTGTAATAAGGCCGCTAAGTATTATTTTGGGTTTTTATTATTTGCTTTTACTTTGATTATATTATACATATGTTGGATATATGAACTTGTTAAATTAACCGGTAAAAAGCAATGTTTTCAAAACTATAACTCCTTGGGTTTTTGTTAAGCGTTGCCATCGGGTAACACCACTTATAAGATGATAACAAAGGTAACTTGAATGTTTTCAAGCTTAAATTTCCAAACAACTTAAAAAGCAAACGGTTTCAACTCGATTATACTCATCATACTCGATTTTCAACAAGTATCATATGTTTTCTAAAAACTTGCAACAATAAGTAGATTTTCAAGCATGAGTTTTAAAGCGGCCATCACATGATTTCAAAATCATCTTAAACAAGGATTTCTAAATTTTTCATACTGTAAAAGAGTTTTTAAGAAAATTATCCGACAACCTTTTGGTTTAAAAAGGTTTTCACTCCGTAGCATGCCAGATTCGGTCGTGGTGTGTTGACCGGTTTGGGGTGTTACAGAGGAAGCTCTGATAGGGTCGCATGGGTCGCATGAGATGGCTGTGGATCCAGTATTGATCTATTAAGGTCGCATGGGTCGCATGAGATGGCTGTGGATCGACGGACGGCTTAAAGCCACGTAATCTGATTATGGCTTTGTGCCAACCTAAATATGGCTCCGTGCCATCTTGATTATGGATTTGTGCCAATCGTATTTACCCGTGGCTATATGCCTAACATATATATTGATGACTCTGTGTCGATCATAAATATCTATGGCTGTCTGCCAATTATATTACCTTTGCTGATTGCTATGTGCCAAACTTATTACAGTTATCGATAGCTTTGTGCTATCCTGATTATGGCTCTGTGCCATCCTGATTATGGTTTATAACCATTATATTTATGGCTTTTAGCCGTTCTATCTACGACGCCGAGCCGTTTTGTTGACTTAGTGCCGTAATCGGTGCTAAGCTTTGTGTGTTGGCTGGGTGGGTCGATTTAATCCCCACAGGAGTGTAGGGTTGGTACGGGTGGTGTGTTGGCTGGATCGGGGTGGGATGCATCCTCATACTATTGCATATCTATTTATGAGATCTGTCGCTGTACTGGGATTAGGCCACTTGTTCTGTTATTGGTTTGGGTTGGGCCCAATTGATTCTGTTATGGGCTATAACCCAAATGATATTGTAGTGGGTTTTGGCCCACGTATGCTTTGAACTGGATTGTACTATTACTGTTAAAGGGCTTTGGCCCAGACTATTTTGGTTTCTATTTCTGATATTGACTGTTACTCTAGCAAGGGGATTACACACTGAGTTTTCATAAACTCACCCCGTTTATTAACTTTTCAAGAAATCCCCAGCCTTAGACAGATCAGTGCTGCAATGGACTCGGAGAAGGCCACACACTGCTTATGTTTTCCTTCTTGATTATTTACATTCAAGTTTTTTGATTTGGGGTTGTAATAAGGCCTCTTTAAGTTTCTAAATTTTAACTTTGGGTTTTTATTTACTTTGGTATATCTGTTAGAAGTAAGTCACGATTTGTCCAAAATGTTTACTATTTTATTTTTTCAACAACACTACGTTTCTGCAACATTTTCAAAATGGTTTCGATGCTTAATCTTTAAAAATCACGTTTTCATATATCGGTTACTTTTAAACTTAGCTTTTGCATCTGAAAAGGAATTGTGGGAATAAACTTAATAATTTTTCTATGTACCATGTGTTAAGAATAAACCAACGTAACTAGGATTTTACTCAAGCTTTTAAATAAGAAGGGTTTTCAATGAAAACATGGTTTTCGAAAAACACTTCAATGTGACATGCCAGATTCAAGCCTAACTTCTAGGCTGGGTTTGGGGTGTTACACAAACACACACAAATCACCTATCCATTATGGCAAACAAGCAATTTGTGTCAAGACATGCAAAATTAAAAATCCTATATTTTTGGGGCGTTACAATTCCCGTTTAGCCTGTAATTCATAATCATTCTTCTGAGCTTCACAAATTTGTTGTAGAAATGTTGGTCTAGTGGTTAACTCAACCATGATTGACCCATCATCAGACAATGACAAACGGATATTCATTGCTCGTAAAGCAAATAGAGATTTTCTTCTTAAAGCATTTATAACCACTTAGCTTTTCCTGGATGATAATCAATAATAAGATCATAGTTTTTCAATAATTCAAGCCACCTGCGTTGTCTCAAGTTCAAATCTTTCTATGTCATCAAATACTTTTATGAACAGTGTATATATGAAATTTTTCACCAAATAAGTAATGCCGCCAAATTTTTAATGCAAACACAATAGCTGCTAATTCAAGGTCATGTATCGGGTAATTCTTTTCATGTGTTTTTAGCTGCCTTGAAGCTTAGGCTATGACTTTACCTTCTTGGATCAAGATGCAGCCTAAACCATTCAATGATGCATCGTTATAAATTATAAATTCCTTACCCAATTTTGGTTGAACTAACACAGGTGCTTCCATCAATAAAGCTTTTAATCTATCAAAACTCTGATGGCATTTATCAGTCCATTTAACCTTTACATCTTTCCACAATAAATCGGTCATTGGAGAAGCTATCATCGAAAATCCTTTAACAAATCTCCGATAATAACTAGCTAATCCCAGAAAACTTCTAACCTCTGACACATTCTTTGGTGGCTTCCAATTAACAATCGCTGAAATTTTACTTGGGTCTACCCTAATACCTTCAGTAGATACAATATGTCCAAGGAGAATAAACCAAAATTAGCAATCGTTGAAATTTTACTTGGCTTCCCGTAACCAAAATTCACATTTATTGAATTTGGCATATAGTTGTTGCTCACGTAAAGTTTGTAACACAATTCTCAGATGTTCAGCATGCTCATTTTCATCTTGAGAATAAACCAGAATATCATCAATAAAAACTACCACAAACATGTCGAGGTGTGGTCTGAAAATTCTATTCATTAAATCCATAAATACTGCTGGTGCATTAGTCAACCCAAACGACATCACAAGAAATTCATAATGCCTATACTTGGTTCTGAAAGCTGTCTTTGGAACATCTGAATCTTTTACCCGTAACTGATAATATCCATAACAAATATCAATCTTCAAAAATACAGTGGCACTCTTCAATTGATCAAACAAATCATCAATGCGAGACAATGGATATTTATTCTTTATTGTAACTCTATTGAGCTGCCTGTAATCAATGCATAATCTCAAAGATCCATCTTTCTTCTTTACAAATAGGATCGGTGCACCCTAGGGTGAGAAACTAGGTCGATTAAAGCCTCTGTCAATCAGTTCTTGCAACTGTGTTTTCAACTCTTTCAAATCAATAGGAGCCATTCTGTAAAGTGCAATAGATATTGGAGTTGTTCTCAACACAAGGTCTATGGAAAACTCCACTTCTCTAACTGGTGGTAATCTAGGTAATTCCTCCAGAAACACATTAGAAAACTCACAAACAATTGGCACTGACTGAATCTTTGACTTAGTTGCTTTAGTATCCAACACATATGCAAGATAAGCATCATACCCCTTTTTGATACATTTCTGAGCTGAGATCGCTGAGATCACATTAGATAAACCATCCAATTTATCAGATTCAACATGAAGTAATTCACCATTCTAACATTTCAACACAATATATTTTTGTTTACAATTCACCACTGCATCATGCTGAGTTAACCAGTCCATTTACAAAATCACATCAAATTCATCAAAGGGTAGTAACATCAAATCAAGCTGAGAAACAATACCCTTTTACCATCAAAGGACAATTTTTACAAATTTTATCCACCATAACACATTGACCTAGGGGATTGGAAACTTTAACCACAAATTTAGTGAAATCCACAGGTAAATTTTTAATACTCACTAAGTTTTTGCATATATATGAATGTGTAGAACTAGGATCAATTAGAGCGGTAATATCAGTATCAAGTAAAGAAAATGTACCGGTAATGATGTCTAGTGTAGAGGCATCTTTTCTCACATGTATGGCATATGTCCTTACCGGTGCTCGCGCCTTAGATTTAACTGTCGAATATTTTGTAGCACTTCAACTACCACTGACATTTCCAGAATGTCGAGGTGGTCTACCTCTCGATGAAGGATTACTCGACTTTGGAGTCTGTTCAACATCTTTTTCAACTCTTTCTGGACAATCTCTGAGAAAATGATCAAATGAACCACATCTATAATAGGCACCACTTCTCAGACGACATTCTCCAAAATGAAACTTATTACAATGTTTACATTTTGGTTTGGGATTACCAACACTTCCCACACTTGTCACAGATGGAGATGAATACCTTGGGTTAGAACGTTGAGAACCCCGCTCTTTTCCAGAATATCCAACAGATGAAGTAAAACGATCTTGGTATTTTTTGATTTCTTTGAAACAGATGATTGGTACTTACCCATAATTCTTTTACCAGAAACCCAAGCTTCTCTCTCAGCTTGTTTCTTTTCTTTACTTAATTCTTCAACTTTATGTGCTCGATCAGCCAGTACTACAAATTCTCTTAATTCAAGGATACCAATCAACAACTTGATATCTTCATTTAAACCTTCTTCAAAATGTTTACACATCTCAGCCTCAGTCTGAACCCATTCTCTGCATATTTACTCAGCCAAAAAAATTCTCGTTCATATTTAAATACTATCATATTTCCCTGTTTGAGCTCTAAAAATTCTTTTCTTTTTTTATCTAGAAATCTCTGATCGATGTATATCTTTCTAAATTCATTCTGGAATAATTCCCATGTAATACTTTCTTTAGGTACAACAGAAGATATGGTATTCCACAAATGATAGGTTGTGTCTTTCAGTAAAGATACTGCACATTTTAGACATTCATCTAGTGTACAAGATAATTCATTTAAAACCCAAATAGTATTTTCTATCCACAACTCAGCCCTTTCTAGATCATCATCAACTGTAGCCCTAAATTCATCTTCCCCATATTTTTTGATTTTATTTACCGGAGCCTTTCTGATTCTATCAGGTTTAGTACCCTTGTAACAGCCCAATTTTGGGTCTAGTCGGAATAGTGATTTAGGGACCACAAATCCAACGTAGTAAAGTTTATTTTTATTATATTTCTATGGTCTACAATTTTACGAAATGAAAATTTTGTTCGAAAATTTTGATGTTTGGGCACTTAATTTAGTAAAAAAGACTAAATTGTAAAAAGTGAAAAAGTTGAGTTCTACTTGTTAAAGGTGTCCAATTGCTATGAGATTTTAAATTAGAGGTCCTTAGTTGGTAATTATACCATTGGATAAGTTAGTGGACAAAATGGACATGAATAGGTGAAATTTCAAAGTTATGCATTAAGGGCATTTTGGTCATTTGGTAAATAAATGAATAAAAAGGGGAAATAAAGCCAAAATATTTGTCCATCTTCTTCTCCATGTGCCAAAGTTTAGAAGGTCACCATATCTAGGGTTTTTTCAACTTCCAAGCTTGATTATAAGTACATCCGAGCCCCGTTTTTAGTGCTCTTTACATTTTTGAAGTCGTTATCATCTGATCTATCTATTTCTACCATTAATTTGAGTTATGGTTGATGTCTAGGGTTTGACCCATGTTAGACATGTATGTGTTTTGATGGCTAATGGTAGGTTATGCATGTTTAATGTGTGATAGACAACTTTTACTAAGTGATTTTTCATTAAAATACTTAAAAAGGACCTAATTGTAAAAAGTTGTAAAATGGGTAGTAAAAATATGATTTAATGAAAATGTGGGATGCTATAAGCATCAAATTGGTTCGGCTAGGCTTGGGCTATTAAGAAATTGAATACATTTCATTTTACGAGCCTAGGGACTAATTTGTAAAAATGTGAAACTTTAGGGGCAAAAAGGTAATTTTACCATAATGTGATGTTTGGACTGATTTGAGTAATGTGAATATTAAATAAGCTAAATTTTCTATTATAGATCAAGAAAAATGAAGTTCGGACCTTGATCGGGGAAAGAATAAGGTGTTTGACGATTAAATCCTTTTCTACTATTTTGTACCGAGGTAAGTTTGTGTGTAAATAAAGGCAATGTTATATTTGTATTTTTATATGTTTTATTATACATGAATTGTATTAATGACAATGTGGATATGTTCGACAACGAAATGACAAGTGAGAAATCCCGTTTGAACCTTATGAATAGATTAGGATACAAGTGACATGTCACTAGGAAATAATGTGATATATGTGAATTATGTGATCCGGGTGCTGGTCTAGTAAGTCTACCAGTGGCTGGGTAGTCTGTCATGTGCTGCAGATACCTAACATCTTGTGTGAGCAGCATTGCATAGTTACGTCTTGACTGACAGCTTGTGTGAGCAGGCCCGTGATTAGCTCGAGAGGGAGCCTTTATGTGTTATGAGATATGAGGTAGCATTGGCTATGTATGTGGCACTTATGTGCAAGACTTTCCATGTATTCGATTAGTATTCCAAGTGTTCAACGAGTATGTCAAAGACGAGAAAGAGTATGATATGTTACGAGTTGGTACAGGTATGTACAAAAAACTCATAAGAATGAGCTCGATATGTGATGAACACTTGGTAAGATTAAGAATGATTAAGTTATGTTTATGAACCTATGATGACAATATGTAACTTGTGCTATAATAATTGTATGTTATTCATGTTTAATGTTGTTTAATGTTGCTTATTATTTGCATGTGAACTTACTAAGCTATAAAGCTTACTCCCTTTCCTTTCTTTTATCTTATAGTGTAACCAAGCCAGCTCGGGATTGGAGATTTGTTGGAGATCCATACACACTATCTACAACAATTATTTTGGTACCAATGAATTCAAGTATTTTGAGTTATGGCATGTATATGGACTTGTCATTTTGTTAGGTGTCATAAATGATTTGGCCTAAATGTGTTGGCATTGTAATGGTTAATGATTCATTTTGTATATGGCCATTGGAAGTTGGCTAATATTAATTTTATTGGTTATCGATATGTTTATGTGATGATGCCTATCATGAAGATGAAACTGGCATGAATGGAAAAGAAGATATGTGATGATTATGCATGATAGATGTTAGTATGTGTAAATGCTGTATTGATATCTTGTTTGTGTGTGATTTGGTTGTATGTACATGCTTGGATTGGTGTTTCTTGTTGTTTTGTAGGTTGGTGCAAGTAAGGGTGGCAAAATGGCTTGATAAATAGCCTTTTTTGTCCACATGAGTGTGTTTATAGGCCGACACACAGTCTACCCCATTGGTATGTGTTTCAGCCATGTGTCCCATGCACCTTAATTGATGCAAAACAAAATGTCTAGAATTGAGCACACAGGCAGAGACATGGGCGTGTGTCTCGGTCATGTGTGCTACATGGCCTTGGACACGGGCGTATGTCTCGGTAGTGTGAAGTCTACACCTATTTTATGAAAAATTATGGAAATTAAATCGACCACACGGCCTAGCACACGGGCGTGTGGCACGACTGTGTGGCACAAGTCAGAGAGCACCCTATTTTGAACACGGCCTATAGCACGGGCATGTCCAAGGGTCACATGGCCGTGTCCCTTAGACCACACGGGCGTGTGAGCCCTATAACATGAAAATTTTTCTAACTTTTGTAAAAATTTTCTAAAGTTCTCGGTTTGGTCCTGAACCACTTCCAAAGCATGTATTGAGCCTCGTAGGCTCGTTTTAGGGACGATATGGATGTATGTGAAAAGTTTTAAATTTGGATGGAAATTTTGTCTCGATTTTGTATGTTTGCTTGTGTTTAAGTTCGATAATGCCTCGTACCATGTTCCAGCGTCGAACACGGGTAAGGGGTGTTATAACCCTGTGGCATCTCAGGAACAGGTTGAGGAGCAGATGGGGGAGGTTGCTGAACAAAAGGATTTGTTCTTATATACTATGTGAACCATTCATTCATTATTTAAAAGAAAGATGCTTTTGCTTCATCACCTCGGCCCTCAGATTCGGGCCTTCCACTACTAGTTGCAGCTCGTTACACGAAAGCTTTAGATAGTACTCTCAGCTTCCTCAGATTCAGCTCTAGCTCGATTGGAAGACATTACTATATGAAAAACACATTTAAAATTGGTTGAGAGATATCACACTGTCATAAATTATATAATGGCATGTATAGCTAAACTCATGCTTGCTACGTTAGTCCGAGAATCGATTAAACTGTAGCTCTGATACCAACAAATGTAACACCACTAACTCGTATCTGTCGCCAGATTAGGGTTTCAGAGTATTACCAGAGTTTACAAATAATTACAAAAAATCGTGTCAAATACTATTCATATCTAAAATCAACCATAATGTCACTTGAATGGACCCTCGAGGCCCAATATGAACAGTAGAAACAAATCGGGACTAATTCGAAAACACTGGGAATTTTTCATGAAATTTCAAAATTTTACTTAAGTGCAGGGCTCACACGCCCATGTGACCCTTAGACATGCCCATGTCTCAGGCCGTGTCTTACCCCGTGTAACTATCTGACTTGTGTTACACGACTTGCCACACTCTCATATCCGTCACCGAAACAAAGTTATGGGGCATTACTGGAACTTTCGAACATTTATAGACATGTCATGTCAATCACTATTAATTAACCGAGATCATTCGTAACGTCCCTTAAATGGACCCTCGAGGCCCAATACAAGTATTAGACTCGAGTCGGGACTTAATCGAAAACTCTAAGAAATTTTTGTGACATTTCAAAAAATTTCCAAGGTTCAGGGCTCACATGCCTGTGTGGTCCAAGGGACACGCCAGTGTGACCCTTAGACACGCCCGTGCCTCAGGCCGTGCTCGATTTAGGTTGCTCTCTGAATTGCGCCACACGGTCATGCCACACGCCCATGTGCTAGGCCGTGTGGTTAATTAATTCAAGTCGAATTAGGTGTAGGTTTCACACGGAGAAGACTGTAACACCCCTTACCCGTATTCTACGCCGGAATTGGATTTGAGGCATTACCGAACTTAATTCACATGGTTATACAACTTTGGGCTATCAAATTCCATTCCAAATTAAAAAATTTTCCATACAAACCTCTAATGTCCTTATAATGGACCTACAAGGCCCTAAACATGCTTCCAAAAGGTTTCAGAGATGATTCGAAAACTTTTACACACTTAGGAAAATTTCACCTAAACAGGGGCCACACGCCCGTATAGAATGGGACACACCTGTGTGGGTAGGCCGTGTGATCACACACGCCCATGTCCCTACCCAGTGTGGGATTTATTTTCATTTCGAACCTACAGGGTTTTTCACACAGCTAGACACACGCTCGTGTGCTTAGCCCATGTGCTCCACAAGGCCTAGACATGCCCGTGTCCTTGCCCGTGTGTAAAAACTTGGGTATTTTGTTTGTGATGTCAGTGACTTTATAAGGGTCACACGGCCTAGGCACATGCCCGTGTGGCTAGCCCGTGGCCTACACTGACTTACTACTTTAACATGCAGGAGACACACGGCCAAGCCACATGCCCATGGGGCTGACCGTGTGTCACACACGGCCTAGACACACGCCCGTGTGCCTACCCATGTGGACAAGAACAAGGATATTTGCCAAGCTCTTTTCACCCCTCTAACTCACACAACATGGATCCATTTAACATATTATCAAACAACTCATAATATACAATATAAACCTCCATGAATAACTACACCTTTTCATATATAACAAGGTGAGCCATCAACCATGGCAATATACAAAATAGTTTATCTTTAAAAAGGGCCAACACATTTTGACCAAAATAACAAAACAATCTAACTAGTCTAGCCCCTATACATGCCATACACAAAGTGTACTAAGTCTAAATATACCAAGTGAGCTGATAGTATGGGCGATCTTCTGGTTATCTGCGTATCCCGGCTCAGCTCTTAAACTCTATAAAACAAGGGAAAAGAAAAGGGAGTAAGTTTTAAGCTTAGTAAGTTTACATATAAACAATTAACATCATAGTGTGTGCAAAAAAATAAATAGCATTACATACTAAATAAGAACATTACACATTCATAGTCATGCTTACTCATTTCCTCCCATACCACATCCCAATCATATCCCGAGCTTAATGCTCACATTCACTAACATATGTTTTTGCACTTAATATCACAAATTCTCGTGATTCAACACTTCATAACTACTCAATAAACCATTCATACTATCAACCACTCGGTGGTTTCACACTTAGCCCACCATCAGTCTCTAATAGGGTGGTATCGCACATAGCCCACCAAATGATACATAGGCGATAGTGTCGCACACATCCCATCACAATTTAGTAATAAGGTGGTATCGCACTTAGCCCACCATCAAGTATTATCATTACACATTCACATCTCTATTTCGTAATTCCTACGTCAATTACTCAATAACTACCACATTCAATCCACTTGAACCGTATAGGTTCTCAATTATGCTATGCACTAGTTAGCATCAACAATATATATGTATAAATGCATTGTTTACACATAAACTTACCTCGGTGCAAAACACGCCAACCAGCGGTTTAATCTGTAACCTTGCCTTTTTCCTGGTCAAGGTTAATTCCACGCTCTTCTTGATCTATAACTATGAAAATCATTCATTTAGATCATTCTACGATCATAATGCATTAAAATCTACACTTAAGCAAAAATGACTATTTTGCCCTTGTACTACGGCAAAATTATGATTTTGCCCTTAGGCTCATAAATCATTTTTCAACTCACTTTCTCATTAAACAAGCCTAGATAAACATTTATTTCTCTTACAACTACTCACAATTCCAACTATTTCATGCATTTATGACACAAATTCAATCTTTGCATTTAAGTCCTAATTAGGTGTTTTCATGCTAACACCTTTCACAAAAGTTGTTTCTCATCTCCCTAACATTCATTTTCTTCCATAAAAACCCAGCTAACAACAATAACACTCTCATGGCAAGTCCCTAGACTTTCAACCATATCACAAATTAGTCCCCTCAATAGCTAGCTTAAGCTTTGAGGGCTCCAAAAATGCAAAAACTATCAATTAGCACCACCAAAAATCACTTACTTGGGTGAGGAAAAGTTGCTGAAATTTCAAAGCTTTTAAAATCGTTCCTTGAGTGTAAAAATCGGTGGATGAAGAAGAGAAGAGAAAAAGATGATAGCCTTCCTTTATTTTATCAAATTTTATTCACTTAGTCACCAACTTTCACCAAAAATTTAATGCCCTTGTCCCCTATCCTCTATGGCCGGCCAACACATATCAAATTGGCCTAATTGCACTTTAAGAACACCCAATTTAGTAATTTATGGTTATTTGACACCTCTACCTTGAAAAATAGAACTTTCGCATTTAATGCGATTTAGTCTTTTTTCACAATTACACATATAATTGCTAAAATTAAAGCACCAAAATTTCCACATAGTCTCTTATTAATGCTATAACACATAAAATAACATCAAAATAATTTTCCCTAACCTCGATTTCATGGTCTCGAAACCACTATTTTGACTAGCCCCAAAATTGGGTTGTTACAAAGACAACGCCAGTGTTCAAGGCCGTGTCACCCACACGGCTGAGATACACACCCGTGTCTCTGCCCGTGTGATCAATTCTGAGCATTCTATTTTCTCAAATTTAAGGTGCAGGGGACATACGATCTGGCTACATGCCCATGGGATAGGCCTTGTGTCACACACGATCTAGACACACGCCCGTGTGGCCAAAATAAAGCCATTCTTAGCTTCATTTCTCACCCAAAATCTCACTCATGACCTGCACTTGAATCACACATCCAAATACCAACCATTTCAAGCATTTAAATGAAGTAAATTCCATCATTCATGATGGCATATCATTTCATGCATACATGTTCATAATCTTATTTTGGTTTAGTCCATATGATAAGCATAATTTGATTAACTACTTAACACATGAGTAGCTACCATAGTATGACATTACAAATATATCAAATCAAACCATTACTAGCCATTCCAATGGCTAGATTACAAGCATCATTTACACTTACATGCCAAAGTGGCCAACATATCCTATACATGCCATTACAACCATAATTGATTTACCATATTGTATGGTCATGGGACGATGGAGTGATATCCGTTGAGTTTCCAATCCAATGAGCTTCTGATTTACTTTAAAACTGGGGAAAATAAAATGGGTAAGCATTGTATGCTTAGTAAGTTCGTATAACATGGTACTTAACTTACCATTTATTCTATTTTGAGATAACTATGTAAAGCATATTCAATAAATTGACCTCAAGCCCTACACATATCCTTATTGCCTTTGTTAGTCATAAAATCCATAGTAATATCAAGATATATGGGCTCAACAACAATTAAGTTTCCAAGCACATATACTTTCCACAACATGTATCCATTCAACATGCATGATTCATCTTATTATTACAAGTATAATTTCATAATAGCTCATTTCGAGTTCAGAACATTTCATACCAGAACTTTACTCATAGTACTCGAATATCAAGGTCGTGATTTGTACACTCAAGGTGTACAAGTCTATAATTAAGAATGAACATTCTCATCAAATAATTTCCATATACAAATATCATCATCTCATATTTTCACATATCACTTGTCATATATCATCATTTTCTTGTATTTCATGTAATATTCTTTCATGTCATATTTCCATATCATATACATTATTCCATGTCAATTTGTTTTCAATTCATCTTTGCTCTTGTCAGAACTTTACCTATTGAATTTATTCGAAATATCGATGGATACACAGATAGCACACTTGAGGTGTACAATTCCATAGTCTGTCAATTTATATTCAGTAGTACCTTTTATGAACACTCTCGAGCCACATATCATACAACAGAATTACTAGTCCAGGCTAAATTCTAGCTGTAACATATACTCTAAGGGCTTTGTCAAATTACCAGTCCAGGCTAAATTCTTTATATGACAAAGAATTCCCTGTAAAGTCCATTCTAGATTACCCGTCCGGGCTAAATCCAACCCATAACGTATGCTCAAGAGGACTTATATCAGAATTACCAGTCCGAGCTAAATCCTTTCTGTAATGAAGTCATTAGGATTGCTCGTTCGAGCCTAATCCATTTTGCAACAAATGCAGGACCTCATTCATTCTGGCAATTACATTTATACATCGATTTTCATTTATTCAAACGGAATTTAACATTTCCAAGCATTTTCCAGTGTGTGATCATTTCATACATCTTTAACACTACATAATTCATGTGATAATATTCCACATCCATTCCGAGCATGAAAGCAACATTTCCATCGTTTACCCTTTTAACATCTATCGGGCATTATCGGATATGTAATTATATGTGAAATTTATAGAATTTACATAATTACAATCAAAACAACATGTAAATAAACATAATTTAGTTACACGAACTTACCTCAACAAAGGTTCGTGTACAAAAATCTACTAATCCAACACTTTCCTCTTTCCTCTTTCCTCATTCTAGCTCCGAATTTGGTCTATCCGGATCTATACAAGTAAATTTTATGTCAATTTATCATATTTTACATTCATATGAACTAAATTTTCCTCCTAGGCAAAATTACCATTTTGCCCCTAACTTTTCCATAAATTCCATTTTCGTCCCTAGGCTCAAAAAATGAAACTTGTGCAAATTACTCCTTATTCCAAGCCTAACCAAAGCCCTATTATAAATTTTACAGCACATGTATTCATAAAATTTCATAATTTTTCATCAAATTTTACAACTTTTCATTTTAGTCCTTAAATCATGTTTTCATCAAAAATAACTTTGTAAAAGTTGTTTATCTATTAATAATCTTTCATTTTCTACCATAAATTTCTAATTTCCAGCATATACATCCATGAACCATTTTCATACTTTGATAACTTTTCAAATTAATCCCCCAAATAGAGAGATTAAACTATCCCGATTCCAAAAATATTAAAATTACTAAAAATGAGACAAGGAAAATTACCCAAATTGGCCATGAAAGTCTCTTCTCTCTCTCCTAGGGTTTCCATGTTTTATTTTGGGGAAGAATATGAATAAAATAAGATGATATCTTTTATCATCTTTTTAATTAATAAGTATTTTGCTATTTCCAATTTAGTCCGTAGCCTTTTTCTTATTTTCCATGGATGAATCATCCAAAAATATCTACATACTTTTTATTAATGGTCTAATTACCATATAAGGACCTTAAGTTTTGAATTCCATAGCTAATTAATCCTTTTAGCTATTAGAATTCAACTATCATTTTATGCGATTTAGTCCTTCTCGTAATTAAGTACTCAATTGATAAAATTTTCGTACCAAAATTTTCACATGTCATATCTATCATAATACGGACCATAAAATAAAATAAAATAAATATAAATTTTATTTTTGGCTCGATTTGTGGTCTCAAAACCATTGTTCGATTTCACCAAAATTTAGGCTATTACAACTCTCCCCCTTAAGAATTTTCGTCCTCGAAAATCTTATCAGTAATAAAATTCAAACATAACTTTCTCATAGTTTCTTCCGATTCCCAGGTAGCTTTTTCTATATCGTATCATTTTCAAAGAACTTTCACTAAAACTACCTTTATACTTTTCGTTTTTTTCACTTCACATGCCAAAATTTCAATTAATCTTTCACTGTAAATCATGTCAGGCCGAATTTCAATATTTATCAGAGAAATAACATGTGATGACATAGATCATTACCGTCATAACATAATCACAGGAAAACATTATAAATTCTGTCAAGTTCTGATAATAATGCCAATTAATACGCAATAGGTCCGATTCCTTTCAATATCCTCATATGACTCAGTAAGCCGCATACTCAATTTTACCTGAATAGCCAATCTAAATAACTTTCTTTCATGGTAAATTTTCAGAAATACCTTGTCACCATCAGAAACTCTATTTCTTTTCATTTTAGATCAACATCGGATTCCTAACGATCAATATTGCTTTTAAATTGTCTCAGGTCCATTTCATCTCTTTTTGGGTTTAACGAATCAAAACTACCACATGTATTTTTTTTCTCACTGAAATCCATCCAAAACATCGGAGTTTTGCATTTGTGATCATATAAAGTAGTGTACAGTATAATTTATATGTGACTGTTACCTGTTATAAGTAATTTCAACCCAAAACAAATACTTTTCTTAGTTACCTTCAAATTCAAGTACAAAACATCGAAGCATATATGCCAAAATCTCAAGCATATGTTCAGACTGATCATCCATCTGAGGATGAAATACCATACTAAAATGTAACCATGTATCCAGAGTTTCTTATAACTTGTTTCAGAATCTGAATACAAACCGTAGATCTCCATCAGAAATAACAGAAACTAGCACATAATGAAATCAGACAATTTCAAAATCAAGTTATTCAAGCAATCTATCAAGTGAAAAATCCATTCATACCAGAATGAAATGTGCAGGCTTCATCGAACAATCGACAATTACTCAAATCATATCTTTCTTTTTCATAGACAGGGAGAATCCGATATAAAATTCATAGTAAATATGTCTCATTTCCATTTCAGTATTTTCATTGATTATAACCATCTTGAAAGTATCATCTCTATCTTGCTGATACATCCAGCATTTAAATATAGATTTAGAAATACCATCTTTCATTCTGAGCTACCAAAACATATTTTTCGAATCATTATGTATTTTATCATTTCCCAGATAAAAAGACATAGTACCACTGTGATCATTCATGTAAAATTTTTAGTACAAGCTCTAATTTATTCAGTACACAAACTCTGTCTCTAAATAATAGACATTTACTGAATCTATTCTGAAATTTTGAATCAGAAATTATTTCACACTATATTCATTTAACTTACAACTCATTATCACTTTTTTGAGTTTCACTGTTCTGTTGTAGAAACATCGGCAATAGCAATCGAGTATTTAATGCTCATAAAGCAAACAAAGAATTTTCTACTCAATATATCAGCAACCATATTTACTTTTCCTGAATGATAATCAATTACCCAAATCAGGGTCTTTCAACATATACACAATTTCAAATTCAAATCTTTTAGCAACATTAGATACTTCAAACTTTTACAATCGATGAATATATGACATTTTTCACCAAACAAGAAATGTTGTCAGATTTCAATACAAAAACAATAGCTGCCAATTCTAGATCATGTATCGGATAATTCTTTCCATGTGGTTTTTAACTGTCTAAAAGTACAGGCTATTACTTTGCCTTACTACATCAAAACATAGTCTAATTCCATTCAATAATACATCTCTGTAATTACAAACTCCTTACCCGATTCAAGCTGAACCAGGATTAATACTTCGGTCAACAAAGCTTCCAACGAGTCAAAACTTTATTGATATTTATCGGTTCATTCAAGTCTTGCATCTTTTCGGTAATAACTATGTCATCAATGTAGCTTTGAGTTTTTCCAAAGCCAGAACCATCAAATAGATTCAAAACCATGGTGCTATATTATGATCGACATTTCAGCCTTACAGATAAAGCAACACTTCAGTATCAATAGTGTACTTCAATTTATAAGAGGGAGAACCGAATGTGGCCCCAATAATAACCAATGCAGTAATACAATTTCTATAATCTGTGATCCCTATCACTATACCTCATGATCGAGTCAATATTTATATCGGTAATGAATGTAATTACCTCCAAATTAAGAATATCTTTCACAGATAACCCAGGTTTACATACTAAAGAGATTGTTGATATCTCAGAGAAAATTTACAAGAATAATATAACACATACTCAGTAGAAACCACTATGATAAAAACAATATAACTTGCACATTCTCAATTCAAGGCTTCAATCAGTAGAAGTAGAAAATAGTATCGCATGACTCTTGTCATCAAATCTTATATCATTCATGATGAATTAGCAACCCAAATAAAAAAGAGCAACACCGCTCATGAATCAACTAGACTTTCAGTAATTCCATTTATCATAATTTACTAGTCTTTCAATACGATGAATATTGCATCTGTACATGCACAATTTCATATGCCTCTAATAATAATAGAACTTATAGAGTACCCAAAAGATGTTGCTGTAATATACTCAATTATAACAGTTGTATTCAAATATCTTTGCAATTTTATCACTATTCCACTAACCAATAAAGTCATCAATAATCTTACCTTATTCAGTTCATTGAAAGAGTTAGTTCAGAACAATTTTCGGCTAATCCGTTCTGTAATTATCATATCTAGATAAGTCAATTACTCATGAATAACTTCTTCCTTAACAATAACATCACATATTTAGAATAATCTTTAGAAAATCTTATATCTCTTTTAATACCGTCTTTACTTACTAACCCATTCTCATTCCAACTACATCATTAGTCTTTCAGCCTTTGAACTCTTTAGTTTCACATTCATGAGCTTAATCCATATAAATCTTGTGAACTTTATTGTACAATACTATACTGGTAAGGAGGTGGAGATCGTAAGCCTCAAAAATGAACTTTCATGTATATACTCATATAACATAACATTTATCATTCTCATGTGCTATAAAACATCTATCCATACCTTTTCGAATTCTATATCATCATTAGTAACATTTTACTTAGATACTTGAGTATCTCTTTCGAATTCATTGGAATTAGCTCGGTTGGAAAACATCTCTGTCTATTTGCAAAATAATTTTTCATCAGAGTCGGGAGATATCACACTTTCACATGTTATATAATGGCATGTATTTCTAGACTCCACATATACTACGTTCAGTATGAGAACCGACTAAATCGTAGCTTTGATACCATTAAAGGTAACTCCCTAACTCGTATCCTTCGTCGGAACAGAGTTATGGGCCATTACTGGAACTTTTAGAACATTTATAAACATGTCATGTTGATCACTATTCAATAATTGAGATCATTCGTAACGTCCCCTAAATAGACCTTCGAGGCCCAATACGAGCATTAGACTCGAGTCGGGACTTAATCGAAACTCTAAGAATTTTTCGTGACATTTTAAAAATTTTCCAAGGTTCAGGGCTCACACACCCGTATGGTCCAAGGGACACGCCCGTGTGACCTTTAGACATGCCCGTGCCTCAGGCCGTGTTTGATTTAGGTTGCTCTTTAACTTGCGACACACAGCCATGCCACACGCCCATGTGCTAGGCCGTGTGGTTAATTAATTCAATTCGAATTAGGTGTAGGTTTCACACGGCCAAGACACACGCCCATGTTCAAGGCCATGTCACCCACACGGCTGAGACACACGCCCGTGTGCTCAATTCTGAGCATTCTATTTTCTCGAATTTAAGGTGTAGGGGACATACGACCTAGCTACACACCCATGGGATAGGCCGTGTGTCACACACAGTCTAGACACATGCCCGTGTGGACAAAATAAAGCCATTCTTAGCTTCATTTCTCACCCAAAATCTCACTCATGACCTGCACTTGAATCACACATCCAAATACCAACCATTTCAAGCATTTAAATGAACTAAATTCCATCATTGATCATGGCATATCATTTCATGCATACATGTTCATAATCTTGTTTTGGTTTAGTCCATATGATAGGCATAATTTGATTAACTACTTAACACATGTGTAGCTACCATAGTATGACATTACAAATATATCAAATCAAACCATTACTAGCCATTACAATGGCTAGATTACAAGCAACATTTACACTTACATGCCAATATGGCCAATGCCATTATAAACATAATTGATTTACCATATTGTACCGTCATGGGTCGATGGATAGTGTGAGTGATCTCTATTGAGCTTCCAATCCAACGAGCTTTCGATTTACTCTAAAATAGGGGGAAAATAAAATGGGGTAAGCATTGTATGCTTAGTAAGTTCGTATAACATGGTACTTTACTTACCATTTATTCTATTTTGAGATAACTATGTAAGGTATATTCAATCAATTTGACCTCAAGCCCTACACATATCCTCATTGCCTTTGTTAGTCATAAAATCCATAGTAATATCAAGACATATATGGGCTCAACAACAATCAAGTTTCCAAGCACTTATGCTTTCCGCAACATGTATCCATTCAACATGCATGATTCATCTCATTATTACAAGTATAATTTCATAATAGCTCATTTCAAGTTTAGAACATTTCATACTAGAACTTTACTCATATTACTTGGAATATCAAGGTCATTATTTGTACACTCAATGTGAACAAGTCTATAATTAAGAATGAACATTCTCATCAAATAATTTGCATATACAAATATCATCATCTCATATTTCCATATATCACTTGTCATGTATCATCATTTTCTTGTATTTCATGTAATATTCTTTCATGTCATATTTCCATATCGTATACATTATTCCATGTCAATTTTTTTTTCAATTCATCTTTGCTCTTGTCAGAACTTTACCCGTTGAATTTATTTGAAATATCGATGGATACACAGATAGTACACTTGAGGTGTACAATTCCATAGTTCATCAATTCATATTTAGTAGTACCTTTTAGGTACATTCTCGAGCCACATATCATACAGCAAAATTACTAGTCCAGGCTAAATTCTAGCTGTAACATATACTCTAAGGGCTTTGTCGGATTACCAATCCAGGCTCAATCCTTTATATGACAAAGAATTCCTTAAAGTCCATTCTGGATTACCCGTTCGGGTAAATCCAATCCATAACGAATGCACGAGAGGAATTATATCAGGATTACCCATTCGGGCTAAATCCTTTCTGTAATGAAGTAATTAGGATTACTCGTTCAAGCCTAATCCATTCTGCAACAAATTTAGGACCTCATTCATTTCGACAATTACATTTATCCATAGATTTTCATTTATTCAAACGGGATTTTACATTTCCAAGCATTTTCCAGTATGTGATCATTTCATACATCTTTAACACTACATAATTCATGTGATAATATTCCACATCCATTCCGAGCATGAAAGCAACATTTCATCGTTTACCCTTTTAACATCTATCAAGCATTATCGGATATGTAATCCTTTCATATATATATATATATATGAAATTTATATAATTTACATAATTACAATCAAAACAACATGTAAATAAACATAATTTAGTTACATGAACTTACCTCGACAAAGGTTCATGTACAAAAATCTACTAATCCGACACTTTTCTCTTTTCCTCGTTCTAGCTCAAAATTTGGTCTATCTGGATCTATACGAGTAAATTTTATGTTAATTTATCATATTTTACATTCATGTGGAGTAAATTTTAATCCTAGGCAAAATTACCATTTTACCCCTAACTTTTCCATAAATTCCATTTTCATCCCTATGCTCAGAAAATGAAACTTGTGCAAATTACTCCCTATTCCAAGCCTAACCAAAGCCCCATTACAAATTTTACAGCACATGTATTCATAAAATTTCATAATTTTTCATCAAATTTTACAACTTTTCATTTTAGTCCCTAAATCATGTTTTCATCAAAAATCACTTTGTAAAAGTTGTTTATCTATCAATAATCTTTCATTTTCTACCATAAATTTCTAACTTCTAGCATATACATCCATGACCCATTTTCATACTTTGACAAATTTTCAAATTAATCCCCCAAATAGAGAGATTAAACTATCTCGATTCTAAAAATATTAAAATTACTAAAAACGAGGCAAGGAAACTTACCCAAATTGGCCGTGAAAGTCTCTTCTCTCTCCTAGGGTTTTCATGTTTTATTTTAGGGAAGAAGATGACATAAAATAAGGTGCTATCTTTTATCATCTTTTTAATTAATAAGTATTTTGCTATTTCCAATTTAGTCCCTAGCCTTTTTCTCATTTTCCATGGATGAATCATCCAAAAATATCTACATATTTTTATTAATGGTCTAATTACCATATAAGGACCTTAATTTTTGAATTCCATAGCTTTTTAATTCCTCTTGCTACTAGAATTCAATTATCGCATTTTATGCAATTTAGTCCTTCTAGTAATTAAGCACTCAATCGATAAAATTTTTGTACCAAAATTTTCACGTGTCATATCTATCATAAATCGAATTTGTGGTCCCAAAACCACTATTCTGATTTCACCGAAATTTGGCCTGTTACATGCTATTATGCCAAATATGTTTTCATTTATACCAAAACTAACGAGTAAATAGTGTGATGAAACTCCGACTGATCTCCAACCTTCCCGAGCTTTCGAGCACTATAAAACAGTAAAAAGAAAACCTAGTAAGCATTTTATGCTTAGTAAGTTTGTATAACTGGAATTAAACTTACCATTTATAACAGGAATTAAACTTACCATTTACTTTCATTAATATCAAACATACAACAACATGATTTCCATAACATTGGCAGTTTGCCTAAACACATTCGCTCAACCAAACAAGTTAGTCATATAATTTTCATGTACATCAAATAAGTATAGATGAGCTCATCATGCCATATCCATGCAACAGGATTACTAGTCCAGGCTAAATCCTGTCTTCAATATATATACTCAATAGAGTTTAGTCAGGATTACCAGTCCAGGCTAAATCCTTTTTATGACATATGCTCTAAAGAGTTTGATCTAGATTACCCGTCCGAGCTAAATCCAATCCATAACATATGCTCGAGAAACTTATATCAGGATTACCCATCCGGGCTAAATTCTTTCAAAATGAGGTCAAAGGATTACTCGTTCGAGCAAAATTCCATCAACAACAATGCAGGACTTCAATCCATAAGGGAAATCACCTTTGTCCATCGAAATCCAATGTTCAAACGGAATTCAATCCTATTTCATAAAATTTTGAGCATGTATTCATAACATTTACATAAATATAATTCACATTCAATCCAATCTCAACAATTCAATTCAAAATATTTACATGCTCAATTAAGTTACACGAACTTACCTCGACACTTGTTCGTATATATAGATCTACTAATCCGAAACTTTTTGTTTTCCTCGATTCGAATCCGTATTTTGTATTTTCGGATCTAATTAAGCTTGAAAAGTTCCTTTTCTCTCTCCTAGGGCTTCCATAGAAATATTTGAGGTTGAAGATGATAAAAATGTTTTCTTTCTCATTTAATTAAATTATCATCTACTAATCTTTCACATTTCCAATTTAATCCTTAACCTTTTCCAATTTTTACATGGATGATTCACCAAAAATATCTACATACTTTTCTTTAATGGTATAATTACCATATGAAACACCCCAAACCCGGCCCACAAACCCTGACCGGATCTGGCATGCTTCTTGAGTAAAACATAGCAAAATCTCGTTTTGTCATCTTAGAGAAATTTGGTGTTTTTGAAGAAAATAGATTTGTGTTATGATCAAGTTGAAAACCGTGTTGTTATTAAAGTTTGTATTTCATTAAAACGTTATTTTCATGTTTCAAAAATTTCAAGTTGAAAGAAATGCTGAATTTTAGAGCTTATCAATAAGTTGAAAATCGTAGGTGTTTAGGTGTCAAAACATTTGAAGTTCTTTTACGAAAAATTGTTTATCCATTGGTTTGATGTTGATCGTAATAGAATAAAAATTTAAAACGCATACGTGAAACAGTTAAATAGTAATGGCCTTATTACAACAAAACAAATCTCGAAATAAATCTAAAAAAAACTTAATAAGAAAATGTGACAAGTTTAATCATAAGAAACCCGAAAATGCTGAGCTGAGCATGGCCACCACTAAGTCCCTGTCGACCCGGTCCATTTATTGAATATCACCTGCAAAATGTTAGCCCACGAAGGGTGAGTCAACAGACTTAGTGTGTAACAACCAACACAGACTCCCAAACGATTAAGGCATATCAAATCACATATAACAAATATAAGTAATGATGCAACCCAAACCCACCTAGATATCCAACCTCTACACACCACCGTACACTTCCAATCACACCGTGGGATTACTAAATCGACCCTCCATCCGCTACACACCCTCGAAGGCGCCGCATTGCGATCAAGCGCACATCGCCCTTATAATCGTGGCATAGCCACCAGATAATGTGACAGAGTCATCGGATTCATAATATGTGACATAAGTCACCAGATAATGTGGTAAAAACCACCAGAACACTTCCCCTTTATCATTATCACCCATATGCCCATGCAACATACATATTATTCAGATATCATGCAATGTACCTTACCCCAAAGTCATAACAAAAACACACATATTCCATATCAATGTTTATAACATTATTAACTGAGAGTTAAGGATAACGTACCTGAATGCACTGTACCATTGAATGGTACCCTTAGCCATGTTACTCGTATTTTCATAATCACATGTTTAATATTGCTACCATTAATCTATCGGGAATTAATGTAGGGTTACACACCTGACTATTCGTAGATCTAAGCAAAATCCTGAAACTACGCGAAACTAACGAGATCCCAAAACGTTTGCCTCCCCCTTCCTATAATCGGCCAACACTTTGTTAGTAACCAAAAGCCTATTCGGATCAACTAGAAATCCCGAAGGATATGTAGCATGAAGATAACACCTTAATGCCGATTTGGTTTCCAACCAAATCCCGAAGCTACGTGATGCACCTCCTTTGCAATCGGCCAAGCACTAGCACACAAAAATAATTAGCCTTCGGCTTTTGAACAAATGAGAGACAGATCCGAAACACTAGAACCCTTACCTGAATAGATCTGAATCCCGAAACTTCTCCTTATCTCTATCGAACTCCCCCTAAAGACCATAGTTAGAATCGGCCATCTTTAAAATAATAGGGCCTTTGGCTGAATATTAACCCTTACCTTGAGTAGTCGAACCCACGAGATCCTTAACGCTCCCTTACTCTGGCTACACAAAAAGAAGCACAAGATTATGGCCTTATCAAGATTCGGCCATCCCTCAAAACCAAGGCTAACCATTCGGTTTCGGCATACCCAAAGAAAAAGAGATGAAACCGATTGCTAAGAGGAAGATACTTACCACCAAATCACGTTTGAAGAAACTAGGAGAAGATAGTCGACGACACTACCCTTAGAGATTCGGCTCTTGAGAAATGACAGAAAAAGAGAAAGATTTCGACTAATGACAAGGAGTGTTTCGGCTTTAGGGACTTATGAAAAGAGAAGGGAAGGAGGGGTTACACGATTCGACTATGGCTCTCAATGAAGATGGGATATTCGGCCACAAGAAGAAGAAAAGAGAAAAAAAAGTATAGGATTGAGGTTGAGAGAAAGAAAAGAAGAGTAGGAGGTGATTAGGAGATTTCGGCAACACCCCCTACTACATCCCCAAAATCGATTATGCATCTCCTAGAGTCCCACATTCGGCCACCTCTTCTTCACTCATCCAAATCCCCTCTTTTCCTCCTACTTAGCCAAAATTTTGAGCTATCTGACCCAATCTACACTTCATCCATTCAGAGTCCTTGTGCTGTCCACCACTGCACCTCCTTGCTGAAAAATAAAAGCTCCAAAACACCACCTGTGTTACTCGAACCTAGGCCCCTTCACACTCCTTGGCGTCACTCTCCTGTGCTCTAAGTGGCGCCTCCCTTGCCACTTTACCAGCTCAGTTCTTGTGTCCTAAGCCACACACTAAACTCATTAAGGCCTAGCTCCCTTAGTTCCCTTTTTAGGCTTAAAATCAAATATTTTCCTAAGGTTCCACCTACCTCCCAAGGTTCTCGAAGCCCCAAAACACATTCAAATCACACACAAGCATGCTACCACATACATTTAAGTGAAAATGCATAACCCTAAATCCTAAATATTACAGTTTTACCCCCTTAAAATAATTTTGACCCCAAAATTACCTGGCTAAAATAAGTGAGGGTATTGCTGTCGCATTGTTTCCTCTGGCTCCCACGAAGCTTCCTCCGAGCCATGGTTATGCCATAACACTTTGACTAGAGGAACTGATTTCCTCCGTAGCACCTTCACATCCCGTTCTAGAATCTGAATCGCTCTTCCTCATAGGACAAATCTGGTCTTAGCTCCACCTCCTCAACTGGCACCACATGAGATGGATCCGATCGGTAACGACGTAGCATCGAAACGTGGAACACATCGTGCATCTAATTCAACTCCGAAGGCAACTCTAACTGATATGCTACTGGTCCAACCCGCTTCAAAACCCGATAAGGTCCTATAAACCTGGGACTCAACTTTCCTTTGCGACCAAATCTCATCACCTTCTTCCATGGCAAAACTTTTAGAAACACCTGATCTCCCACAGTAAACTCTATCTCCTTCCGCTTAAGATCCGTATATGACTTTTTCCTGTCAGATGCCTCCTTCAACCGTGTCTGAATTACCTTAACCTTTTCTTCGGATTCCACCACAAACTCCGGACCCAAAACATGACGTTCCCCCAATTCTGTCCAACACGTAGGAGTGCGACACTTTCGTCCATACAGCGCTTCATACGGTGCCATCCGAATACTTGCTTGATAGTTGTTATTGTATGCAAACTCCGCTAAAGGCAAGAACTCCTCCTAGCTTCCTCTGAAGTCTATCACGCAACCCCTCAACATGTCCTCTAACACTTGAATTACCCGCTTAGACTGGCCATCCGACTGTGGATGAAATGCCGTACTGAAGTCCAACCTAGTGCCCAATGCTTGATGTAGTGCTTTCCAAAATCGAGACGTAAACCTCGGATCCCTATCCGAGATAATTGACACCGGCACTCCGTGCAGCCTCACAATTTCTGCCACATACAACTTCGCTAACCTCTGCAGAGAATAGTCAACCCACACTGGTATGAAATATGCAAACTTCGTCAATCGATCTACTATCACCCATACCGAGTCCTTCTTAGTAGGCGTAAGGGGAAGCCCACTAACGAAGTCCATAGTAATTCTCTCCCACTTCCATTGCGAAATCTTTATCGGCTGAAGCAATCCTGACGGTACTTGGTGTTCAGCTTTAACCTGCTGACACATTAAGCACTTCCCCACCAATTCTGTAACTTCCCGCTTAAGACCAGGCCACCAAAACTGATCCCGTAGATCCCTGTATAACTTACTTCCTCCAGGATGCATAGCATAAGGGCTACTATGCGATTCTGAAGAATTTTCTGCCTTAACTCCTCATCCTTTGGCATACAGACCTTGCCCCGAAAATATAGCACTCCATCGCTGTTTACACCATAGTCTTCCAACTCCCCATTCTGCACTTGCAGTAGCTTAGCACTTAGTTCCCCATCCACCAATTGTTTCTCCTTTACCTGACTTAGCCATGTCAGCTTCACCTGCAACTCTGCTAGCAAACTTCCATCATCATAAAGACTAAGGTGTGCAAACATCGCCCTCAGATCCGACACTATTTTCTGACTTAGGGCATCTGCCACCACATTTGCCTTGCCCGGTGATACTCTATGGAATAGTCGTAGTCTTTCAACAACTCCACCCACCTTCGCTATCTCAAATTCAGCTCCTTCTGCGTTAACAAATATTTCAGACTCTTGTGGTCCGTGTAGATCACCGACCTTTCTCCATACAAGTAGTGCCTCCACACTTTTAGAGTGAAAACTACCGCAGCTAACTCTAGGTCATGCGTCGGATAGTTAACCTCATGTGACCTCAATTATCGAGACGCATAAGCGACCACTTTCCCGTCTTGCATTAGAACACATCCCAATCTTGTATGGGAAGCATCACAATACACCACAAAATCTTTCCCTTTTTCCGGCTGAATCAAAACTGGAGCTTCTGTTAACACTTTCTTAAGCTTCTCAAAACTCTCCTGCTGCTTATCCGCCCATACGAAAGGTACCTTCTTTCTCAACAACTTCGTCAGAGGTGTTACTATTGACGAGAACCCTTCAACAAATCTCCTGTAGTAGCCTGCTAACCCCAAGAAACTATGAACCTCTGCCACAGACTTAGGTGGTTTCCAATCTAATACTGCCTCAATCTTCCGAGGATCCACCCTTATTCCTTCCATAGACACCACATGCCCTAAGAACGTAACTTCCTTCAGCCAAAATTTGCACTTGCTGAACTTGGCATATAGCTTCTTTTCCTTAACACTTGCAATACCACCCGGAGATGCTCATCATGTTCTTCCTCAGACTTGGAATACACTAGGATGTCGTCTATGAACACAACGATGAACTGATCCAGGTAGGGTTGGAAAACCCAGTTCATCATATCCATGAACACAGCTAGGGCGTTCGTCAATCCGAACGGCATTACTAAGAACTCATAATGCCCATATCTTGTTAGCAAAGCTGTCTTATAGATGTCTGCTTCCTTCACCTTGAGCTGATGAACCCTGACCTTAGATCTATCTTTAAAAATACTACGACCCCCTTAAAATGATCGAACAAGTCGTCTATCCTCGGCAATGGATACTTGTTCTTGATGGTCAGCTTATTCAATCGCGGTAATCTATGCACATGCGCATAGTCCCATCCTTCTTTTTCATGAATAGGACTGGTGCTCTCTATGGAGACACACTAGGTCAGATAAATCCACGATCGAGTAACTCTTGGATCTGGGCCTTGAGCTCTACCAACTCCTTTGGCGCCATCCTATACGGAGCAATTGACACATGAGCTGTACTGCAAGAAATCAATTCTGAACTCCACCTCCCTGTCTAGGGGTAACCCAGGCAGCTCCTCCGAAAGACATCCACAAATTCTCTTACCGTCCTGACCCCTCCTACAACTGCTTCCTTAGCCTCTAAGGCACTGACCAACATCAGAAAAGCTACACATCCCTTTCTTACCATCTTCTCCGCCTTAAGGGCAAATACTACATTCGACAAGTAATTTCATCTCTCGCCCATCACCACAACCTCATTGTCGTCAGAAGTTCTCAATGACATGTGCTTAGCAGCACAATCCACATTCGCACTGTACTTCACTAGCTAGTCCATTCCCAAGATTAGATCAAATTCCCCGAATGGCAACTCCATTAAGTCAGCTGGAAACTGCGCCCCCTGAACTTCTAAAGGCACTGCCCTGAAGAGTTTGTCTACTACTATTGATTGCCCTAAAGGACTAAGTACAGTCATCTTCCTAGGTACAGTCTCAGAGTTCACATGCAGAGTTCCAGATACTTTACTAGCGATGTATGAATGAGTTGACCCTATATCTATCAAAGCAGTAAAGGGTAATCTAAAATGAGGAACGTACCCATTATGACATCAGGTGCATCACCATCCTCCTTTCGACGAATCGCATATACCAGACTCGGCTGTCTCGCCTCCGTGTTACCAACACTTCTGCCTAGTGTCCTACGACCTCTACCAGAACCATTACCTCTGCCAACCGGACCACGACCCCTCGGTGGCTGCCGTCCACCTCTGCCAGCCTGATTAAACCCCTGAACTGCTAGTCATTTCCTGTCTGTTTCCATAAGACAGTCCCTAATCATATGGTCTTTGGACCCACACTTAAAACATCCTCCTGTCTTCTTCCAACACTCCCTTGGGTGCATCTTTCCACACTGAACACACGCACGATACTGACCTCCCACAGCAACCTGCCGATCTCGCGGCCCATCAACTCTAGGTCTTTTCTGGAGACTTTCGGATGACCCCGATGACCCAAAACCTCTCTTTTATCTATTCCTATCCGAATTCTGTCTCACAGATTTCTTGACCCCTTCAGCTACCTTAGCCTTCTCTACCAACACGACAAACTCTCGCTCCTGCTGTGGAGCAATCAGCAATCTCAGGTCATCCCTCAGTCCGTCCTCGAACCTGACACACCGTTCATGCTCCGTAGCCACGATACCTCGAGCATACCGGCTCAACCTTAAGAATTCTACCTCCTACTCTGCTACGGACTTACTCCCCTAAACCAGCCTCAAAAACGCCTTCCTCTGTGCATCAATATAGCTAGTCCCAATATACTTCTTCTGATACGCCGCCTTGAAATACTCCCAAGTGAGATCATCCGCTGCCACACTATCCCAAACCGTGAGCCACCACTGGTATGACTCATCCGGAGAAGCAACACCACCCATTTCAGTTTTTCCTCAGCAGTCAGGTCCAAATCGTCCATGATTCGCTCCATCACCTCCAACCAATACTCAGCCGTATTGGGTGCCACACCAGATACACCTCGGAATACCTCAGCTCCATTGGCTCGGAGTCACTCAGGTACAGATTTTTGAGCTCCCATGACTCCACCAGCTCCAGCCACCCTCTCAAGAACTCATAGCATCGCCTGCGATACTGCATCATCCCCCGTCTGATCCTGATCTCAACACCAACAGCTGGTGGTGGTGGCATCTCATTCTCGGACCCTTGACCAGACCTAACAGGTTCCGATACGGTCATTCTGCCTCTACCACGCCCACGCACACTATGACCACGTCCCCTAGAACTCATGTCTATGATCGCGATTTAATCTTATTTAAGAAATTTTATGCATTAGCTTTCTGTTCCACTAATTATCCACGAACAAATTTTATGTAACAAAGTTTAGTAGTAGTTCTTTCGATCATTTCAAAGTTTCTATTCTAATCTCCTACCCTAACCTAGAAAATCACATTCATTCAATAGTATCTACTACACACGTTCACCGGTTTGAGCATTTTCGTCCGTTCCAACCCAGGGGTATTTTCATAATTTGTCCTATAGGGTATTTTGGTAATTTTTCCAAATCAGGGTATCTTGTAATTTTGCAAAATAGGGGTTTTTGGTATTTTTGCAAAATAGGGACATTTAGGTAAGAATTGAGGGTAGTATGGTAATTTTATAAACTGAGGGTATTTTAGTAATTTCTACAAATCGGGTACTTCGGTGATTTTTCAAATCTAAGGCAGTTTTTGCCAATCAGGGGGAAGGTAATTTGGTGATTTCAAAACTAGGGTTTTTATAAAATAGTATAGCTAATCCCTTTCGGGTTTTAATTATTGAATTTAGCCTGTGGGTAAGTCCTCTTGGTTAGGGTGAACCATCACTACGCACCAGGTAGGATTCGAGCGAAGAGGAGGTGAGTCACTAGGACTGCTTAAATACCAAGCTCCCCCTGAATCCAATCCTAGACATGCGCACAACTGTTGCCACACCCTTAACTTGGTGACTTACTCACAGGTTTGTTTAATTAGTCTTTAAATTTTATGTAATTGTGTGTTGGAGAAAGCTAATCCTGGGGTTCAATAGCTCCTAACCTACTAATCTATGATCCCGTATTACCCACATACAAATCACACAATAATTAGGGGTACTTACCTGGTAGACCTCGGGCCGGAGACTCAGGTGCCATGCCAGAAAACATGCTCATCTTTTAGTAAACTTACTTTCGTAAAACGTTTTGGGCCCAAAAGCCCTTCCAGCCAAGTTTTGAACCGGGCTCTGATACCAAGTTGAAACACCCCAAACCCAGCCCATAAACCCTGACCGGATCCGGCATGCTTCTTGAGTAAAACATAGCTAAATCTCGTTTTGTCATCTTAGAGAAATTTGGTGTTTTTGAAGAAAATAGATTTGTGTTATGATCAAGTTGAAAACCGTGTTGTTTTTAAAGTTTGTATTTCATTAAAATGTTATTTTCATGTTTCAAAAATTTCAAGTTGAAAGAAATGCCAAATTTTAGAGCTTATCAATAAGTTGAAAATCGTAGGTGTTTAGGTGTCAAAACATTTGAAGTTGTTTTATGAAAAATTGTTTAACCATTGGTTTGATGTCGATCGTAATAGAATAAAAATTTAAAATGCATACGTGAAACAGTTAAATAGTAATAGCCTTATTACAACAAAACAAATCCCGAAATAAATCTCAAAAAAAAAAAAACTTAATAAGAAAATGTGACAAGTTTAATCATAAGAACCCAAAATCTTTGAAATGAGCATGGCCACCACTAAGTCCCTGCCGACCCGGTCCATTTACTGAGTATCACCTGCAAAATGTTAGCCCACGAAGGGTGAGTCAATAGACTCATTGTGTAACAACCAACACAGACTCCCAAACGATTAAGGCATATTAAATCACATATAACAAATATAAGCAATGATGCAACCCAAACCCACCTAGATATCCAACCTTTACACACCACCCGTACCTGCCAATCACACCGTGGGATTACTAAATCGACCCTCCATCCGCTACACACCCTCGAAGGCAGTCGCTACAGTCAACTGCACATCGCCCTTATAATCATGGCATAGCCACCAGATAATGTGACAGAGTCACCGGATTCATAATATGTGACATAAGTCACCGGATAATGTGGTAAAAACCACCGGAACACTTCCCCTTTATCATTATCACCCATATGCCCATGCAACATACATATTATTCAGATATCATGCAATGTACCTTACCCCAAAGTCATAACGAAATCACACATATTCCATATCAATGTTTATAACATTATTAACTGAGAGTTAGGGGTAACGTACCTGAATGCACTGTACCATTGAATGGTACCCTTAGCCATGTTACTCGTATTTTCATAATCACATGTTTAATATTGCTACCATTAATCTATCAAGAATTAATGTAGGGTTACACACCTGACTATTCGTAGATCTAAGCGAAATACTGAAACTACGCGAAGCTAACAAGATCCCAAAACGTTTGCCTCCCCCTTCCTACAATCGGCCAACACTTTGTTAGTAACCAAAAGTCTATTCGGCTCAACTAGAAATCCCGAAGGATATGTCGCATGACGATAACACCTTACGTTAATGCCGATTTGGTTTCCAGTCAAATCCTGAAGCTACGTGATGCACCTCCCTTGCAATCGACCAAGCACTAGCACACAAAATAATTAGCCTTGACTTTTGAGCGAATGAGAGACATATCAAAACACTAGAACCCTTACCGGAATAGATCTGAATCTCAAAACTTCTCCTTATCTCTGTTGAACTCCCCCTAAAGACCATAGTTAGAATTGGCCATCTTTAAAATAATATGGCCTTTGGCCGAATATTAACCCTTACCTTGAGTAGTCGAACCCACGAGATCCTTAACGCTCCCTTACTCTGGCTACACACGAAAGAAGCACAAGATTATGGCCTTATCAAGATTTGGCCATCCCTCAAAACCAAGGCTAACTATTTAGTTTCAGCACACCCAAAGAAAAAGAGATGAAACCGATTGCTAAGAGGAAGATACTTACCACCAAATCACGTTTGAAGAAACTAGGAGAAGATAGTCGATGACACTACCCTTTGAGATTCGTCTCTTGAGAAATGACAGAAAAAGAGAAAGATTTCGACTAATGACAATGAGTGTTTTGGCTTTAGGGACTTATGAAAAGAGAAGTGAAGGAGGGGTTACACGATTCAACTATGGCTCTCAATGAAGATGGGATATTCGGCCACAAGAAGAAGAAAAGAGAAAAAAAAAGTATAGGATTGAGGTTGAGAGAAAGAAAAGAAGAGTAGGAGGTGATTAGGAGATTTGGCAACACCCCCTACTACATCCCCAAAATCGATTATGCATCTCCTAGAGTCCCACATTCGGCCACCTCTTCTTCACTCATCCAAATCCCCTCTTTTCCTCCTACTTAGCCGAAATTTTGAGCTATCTGACCCAATCTACACTTCATCCATTCAGAGTCCTTGTGCCGTCCACCACTGCACCTCCTTGCCGAAAAATAAAAGTTCCAAAATGCCATCTGTGTTACTCAAACCTAGGCCCTTTCACACTCCCTGTGGTGTCACTCTCATGTGCTCTAAGTGGCGCCTCCCTTGCCACTTTACCAGCTCAGGTTCTTGTGTCCTAAGCCACACACTAAACTCCTTAAGGCCTAGCTCCCTTAGTTCCCTTTTTAGGCTTAAAATCAAATATTTTCCTAAGGCTTCCACCTACCTCCCAAGGTTCCCGAGGCCCCCAAAACACATTCAAATCACACACAAGCATGCTACCACATACATTTAAGTGAAAATGCATAACCCCTAAATCCCGGATATTACACCATATAAGGACCTCAAGTTTTGAATTCCATAGCTATTTAATCCTTATAGCTAATAGAATTCAACTTTTACATTTTTATGCAATTTGGTCCTTTCCTAATTAATCACATAATCGATAAAATTTTGTTTTCAAAATTTTCATATAACCTTCCTATCACATCACTAGTCATACAATAAAATTAAAATAATTTATATTTTCAGTTCGATTTGTGGTCACGAAACCACTGTTCTGATTTCACTGAAAATGGGTTGTTACAATCTTGGTTTTTCCTTAGGGCGTCAATACTAAATTTTAAAGTTTATTCGATTTAGTCCAATTTTGAGATTTAGTCCCCAAACCCAAAAACTAACCAAACAACATTTCTATCAACCAACTACCTAGGTTTAGTTACCCATTTCCATATTAAAGCTACAAACACAAAAGAAACAACTATGGAAGACATTAACATAAAATTTAACAAAAAGATGAAAGCTTTGATTTTTAACGTAATAATCTTATACAAAAAGTAACTAATACAAAGATAAAGAAACAAGAACACTAAAGATTAGAGCTTTAGCAAATGAAAAGAAAGAAAAATGAAATAGCGTTAAACTAAAGGTTAAAATGTGATTACAACCACGTTTAAAGTACTAAACATGTAAATAAACCTAGCTATAGTAATAAATAAACACCATTAATACTAAGAAGAACAAGAAATGTGCAGGAAAAGAAAACCCTAAGCTATGGAAAAGAAAACTACCCTAAACCTAAACTAAAAGATAAAAGAGACCCTAAAACTAAGGAGCTTTCTAACCTAAGCTACAACCTCCCTTTCTTCAGCCAACTTTTAGCTTTTTAAAGCTAATTACAACCCAAGTTTTAGTGACCAAAATGCCCATAGACGTTGTATTTTGATTGGTGTTGGTGTTGGAGAAAAACCACCCCTGTAGTCATGTAACTCCTTTGACTCGATTTGATACACCAGATCTAAATCTCGGTGTTACCACATGAATACAAACATAAATTTAAACGATTATTACAAACCACAATTATTTACAAATTCTATTGATCACATGAACAACAATGGCATATACAAAGATAAGTAAAGTAATTTAATTACAAAAATTATCATATAACATTATAACTTATTAGATTTATCCTAATTATAGACTTCTACGTAGTACTACTGAATCTTAATTGCCACCAAGCATGCTCTATATGCATAATAACCCGATACGCCACTCCATTAGAGTAGTCCTAGCATCACCCTTCCAGCGCAGACTTACATTATTCAACTTGAAACATAATACACATATAAGTTCATAAGAACCTAGTGAGAAAAACACCGTTTACCTTAGTGATACTTGCACAACGTAGCTGATAATTCATTATAACAATCTTTTGTTCATAGACACTTGATCATACTTTTGGCTAGTACTTTCCAATATCAAACCTTTATATGCAAGTTAACTACCTTGCCTTGATCTGTACCCATTTCCATTTCTCAATTGTTAACTTCAACCTTCACTTATATCCTTCCATCTTAACATTCATATATCTATGCCAATTTTCTTTCGAAGACCAATGCAACTAGAATATCATTTCTTACATGTACTTAACCTAGAATCATCATACAATTGCTCTTCATAATGAACATATACACAATTGGCCAATACCTTTTTTGATCAGTCAAATTCGAACCTTTATTCAAGACCACTTCCAATACTAAGTTATTACTTTTCTATATCTCTTCAATTCATTATCCTTAATCGAATTTTAGCTTCAAGTAGTACTTACCATGTAACTGATAGACACTTTATACCATTCTAATTATACTGCGTATTTTAAAGAATCATAAGAATGTGCCTCAGAACTCTTTATAGAACACACCAAAAGAGCATTCTAATAGAACATGCCACAAGAGTTGTTCTTTCAGAGTTCACCGCAAAGGCTATTCTTTTAGAGTTCGTGATGAAGGCTATTCTTTCATAGTTTACCACATATGTTTTTCTTTCAGAGTTTGCCACAAAGGTTATTCTTTTAGAGTTTGCCACAAAAGATATTCTTTGTTGTCATTTTTATGATATGGATTTTCCTAAACTCACATTACGTGAGGTTTGCCCATCATCATCTTGTGACACGCAGAGAACCCCATTGGGTAATCACCATTCATTATTTCCTTTTCAGAGGGTGTCATGGCCATAGACTTTTCTTCCAGAGTTCGTGTTTTCTATCTCGATGGACTACATCATTTAACACCACGGTTACACAATTCACTTAACAACTCCTAAAACATATACACAACTCATACTTCAAATTTCATATCATTCATCATGCATCCAATATAACTCAATTTCAAGCAAATTACTTATTTCTTAACTTAATCATACTCAATACACATCTCATCATGAATGGGAATTACGAGACCTCATACCCTATACACATACCATCATCAACAATCATTTATGTGCTCAATAAATTTTAACATAACTTCATTCATATTATATTCATTCTATACTATCCATGATTTCAAATTCATAGTTGGATCACTTTCATGTAAATTTACTATTGAATGAACAATATACATGCAAGAGTCGAGTAGAGACCCACTTAATCCTCATCTACTATAGTTCAAACTCTAGATCTAGATATCCTTCTCAAACCAAAAGTAATCACTGCTTAAAAACATAATTTCATTATTACTTCTCTTGTAAATTCAAATTACTTATCATTTTAATCGTTGACAATCCCATGCAGAAACCTTATACTTACAGTTCCCAACATTTAATTACCAAATATAGATTTACTCATTCAAACTTAACATGCTGAGCTAAAATACTTACCCTAATGCTAAGTAACTACATAGACTCTAGATCATCGTTGTAGGATACATTCAAGCTTAAGGATGGTTTCAATAATACCACTTAAGGATGAGGAAGAAAAAAAAGAAACCCTTTTAGAACTCATTTCTTAGTCATATATATATAACATAATTACTTAGTGGAATTTAACAAATCGTATGTTCAGTACTTGTTTTCTTAATGGCCTACAATCTTCGAAAAAATATTAATAAATACTTTGAAATCACAATTATCCAGCTTGGCTATCTCATTGATTTCTAACCAAGTTATTAAAATCTAACTAGCACAGTATTCCAGACAAATCGGGCATGCTATACCTTTGGCGAATACTCATTCCATACAAACCCTTTATCTCTTAACGCAGACTTCTCATTAATATAGCAATATATCAGGAAACCAAATTCTTACTTTCTTATGTGGTGGATATTATACGCCAACACGTATACACCAAAACAATCATTTGGGTGGACCCTACCAGATTTGGGGTGTTACAAGTCATTTTTCTCCACGTCAAGCAATGGTATCACGATACCCATGTCAATCTTGAAATTGGGGTTATTTTAAGGGTCGGATATCGCGATATCACTGTGAATAGCCTCGATCATCTTCAATTTAGCACTGTATGTGATATCATGACTTTCAGGCTTCAATATCATAATACCCCTCTCCTATGTGATGTTTTTGCTCAAGTTTAGGCATTCGATGACTCCCTAAAGCACTCAACCAACCATTATGTCCTCGATGACGCATTTGGACATTTCAGGTCTCAAATGTGTTAAAATATAATATTTCATTTATTAAAGCTAAAAATGAAAACTAAGTAAAAATATAATAAAAACATATAATTGCTCGGAAACAAGCTCGTAAAGTGTAATGAGGAGCCTAATTTGACCCTTCAAATTACGACAAATCATGGGCTATAGAATTCATGGGGCCTTTCATTTTGTCATTTGGTAATCTCTACATATTTTTAGTTCTCGGTTATATTTCTAAATGGGTAGAAGCTAAAGCTACTTGTACTGATAATGCTAAAACAATTGTAAACTTTGTTAAAGCTTTTATTATTTCTAGGTTTGGCACACCAATGGCACTAATTAGTGATCGAGCACCTCATTTTTGCAATAGAGTTGTTGAGGTTCTCATGAAGAAATGTAGGTTGAAACAAAGAATTGTCACTACATACCATCCTCAAACCAACGGAAAAGACGAAAGCTCCAATTAGGAGATTAAATTCATTTTAGAGAAAACTGTCAAACTATATAAGCCGAAGTCTTTGATTGAACGACGCATTATAAGCTTATTGCATAGCTTTCAAGGGACACATAGGAATGTCGCCCTACCAACTTGTTTTTCGTAAGTCGTGTTACCTTCTAATCAAACTCGAGCATAGAGCATACGAGGTTTTTAAATAGTGCAACATGGAATTGGAAGTAGTAGGTGAATCTCAAAAGTTACACATATAAGAGTTAGAAGAAATTCAAAGGGACATGTATGAGAAAGCACTAATTTATAAGAACAAAAAGTTTTACTCTACTACTCTAATCTAAATTTTTTTTCGGTAAGCTATGAATTAAATGGTCAGATCCATTTGTTATCACTCAAATATTTCCTCATGGTGCAGCAGAGATAAAAAATGAAAAAATCGAAAATAAATTCAAGGTCATTGACTAGAGGTTGAAACCCTCTTATGATGGATTCTAAGTACACAATGTGGACAAATTCACCTTAGAAGAATCAGAATATTAATCTCAAAAGGTGGTCGAACTAACGACGTTAAACAAAAGCACTTATTGCACGGCAACTCAATTTTACTTTATTTTGTTTTATTTTATTTAGTAACCATTATTCATATTTTATTTTTATTTTTAGTTGTCCCTAATTTAGTTTATTTATTTAGGTTAGGTTTTACATCGTTTGAGAAAAAATTGACTTGGTGGAAGCAAAAGTTAAACAAGGCATAGTCGTGCCTATATAGGAACCAAAGAAAGGGAACTTGCACTCTAATACCCAACAGATAAATTTCTCTGGGACATGCCCATGCTCTACAATACACTTGAGGGAAGCAATTAAGCTTAGCAAACAACAAACAATTTTTCATAAGGCAAGCCCCCACCTTAAGATAAGTCCTACGTTGACTTTTAATATTGAAAATGGGTTTTTAGGCAAAAAAAAAAAAAAATAGAAACAGGAACATTAGAGGAACAACAAGAAAAAAATGAACCCTATAATTTTTTTCTCATCCCTTATTCACCCTCCTACTATCGCCCCCACACCCTTACCGTCACCAACCACATCACTAGCACCAAACATTCCACCCACCTAATAGTAGCATCATTGTTAGCCTCTCACGCCCAAATCGCTTAGCTGCCTCTTTCATATGATTAGCCTCGTTTCCCCTAGTACTAAACCTTATCGCTTTAGTCGTCACTCCTCCCTTGCCGCTCCAACAACTATACATCCCAATTGGGTTCCCTTCATGCAACCTGATAACTCTAGAATATAGAGTTATCTTTAGATGTAACACCCCAAACCCGGCCTAGAAGTTAGGCTCGAATCCGGTGTGTTACACTAAAAAGTTTTTCGATAATGTATAAAGAAAACATGTCAAATGAGATAAAAAAAATGTTAGATCCTTTTTATTCGTACAAAAATAGATGTTGATTTGTTAAAATCAAGAAAATCAAGTTTGACTTGAGATATTTAATAAAATACTACTAACCTCGAAGATTGATCGATTAAATTTGAAGTAATAATTTATAAAACTGTGACTTTTGGAAATATCGTTGATAGTTCGAGAGAAATTTCTGTATTAAAAATATTTGTAAAAGTTTATTTTGAAATTCATTTGTTAATCGATTTTGGAAAACCTTTATTATGATTTTAGAAAATCCCATTTAAAATAATTTGAGTAAAATATAAACACGTCAAACATAAAGCAAAATAAAATAATCCAGAGGCCTTATTACAACACATAAACCAAAATAGTAAAGTAATAAAGTAAACGAAGTAACAAACTAAAGTCCAAATAAAACCATTTCTGAAGTATGCCCTACACCGAGTCATCCATGGCCCCAAGTCCTCGTCACTGAGCATTACCTATAAGGGTTAAGAAAAAGGGGGGTGAGTTACAAGAACTCAATGTGAAATCTCCTTACCATCATCCACTAGGTCGGAACACACATAGCAATATTTTGGGCCTAAGCCCATTTACAATAACAATAATGTATCAAATATAACATGTGTATGAAATGCAATTTCCCAAACCAAACCTAAATTTCCATCCGCTACACACCACCCGTACCAACCAGCACACCTGTGGGATCATCAGTCAACCCACCCCGCCAACACACCAATCGCAGGCATTAAGCCATTTATACCAATAATTCGCAGGCCAATGGCCATTTATAATCGCAGCCATTTAGCCATTTATAACAATAATTCGCAGGCCAGTGGCCATTTATAATCGCAGGCATTTAGCCATTTATAAAATTGGGCACGAAGCCATATATCAAACTAGTCACGAGCCATCAGAATTTTGTAGCAAAGCTACCAGAACTTCTCTTTGTCAAATATCCCAACCCATGCAATCATGTAAACAACATGCATAATAATTCATACATATAATAATTTCAACATAAGGCCCATAAAAGAATTATTACAATCTGGCCCATATTACAAATTGGCCCATTTCACAATTTGGCCCATTTCACATTTTGGCCCATATAGCAAATATCACATTTGGCACATATATCAAATATCACATTTGGCCCATATATCAAATATCACATTTGGCCTATATATCAAATATCACAATTGGCCCATATATCACTTTTATCGATTTAGTCCATTGAAGGCAATTTTGTAATTCGGCCCATAAGGGCATTTTCATAATTTGGCCCATAAGGGAATTTTCGTAATTTTACCCGTCGAGGGTAATTCGATAATCTCACAACCCAGGGGTATTTCGGTAATTTACCCTCTAAGGGTATTATGGTAATTTCAAACCTAGGCTTAACTACTAATTTGGGGTATAAAAGTTTGAAACTGTCCATCAGCGTCATACTGACTAAATTGACTATAACTCATGTTAGGAATCTCGAAATCTAAATCCGTAAATTTTCCTTGAAACTAGACTCATATTTATTATTACTACAATTTTTCCAGAATTTTTACCTTAACCATTTAGTACAGTTTATTCCTTAAAGTTTCCCTTGTTTCACTATCCAATGATTCTGACCTCTCTTAACTAAAATCCAAATATCTCACTGTACAGTTTTCATATACTGCTCCCACTTGTCTCTATTAATAATAGGCTCACTAAGGAATCCATACATATAAATTATGTCCCATAATTCACTTTTTACAATTTTATACGATTTTTCCAAGACAGAACAGAATACCCTAAAGTCATTCAGAACCAGTATCACTAAAATTAACATATCTCAGAATATAATATTTCTTTTCCTTCTTCGTTTCATCCATATTAAAGTAGACACAATAAGATTTAATCTGATATCTTACTCACTTTGTAATTCCTTTTATCCAATTTTTCGTGATTTTTCAAATACACATCACTATTTTTGACTGAAACTGTTTTATTACAAAACATGATTACCACTACGAGCATACGCACGTCCGAGTGATCACGGATGCTGGTTATTGGTTTTCTTCAGTATTTCTACCGAATCACAGAATATTTCTTGTAAACTTTCAAAGAGATGTGAGACTTACTCACCATTTCAAACATATATTCGGAAGGGTACGGGATTACACACCTTGATTACGAGTTGTGCTTTCTATCGATTTCAACACCACGACTGTGATCTCCCTCGATGCACCAAGAATCGATCCTACCAACAATATCAATTAGCCAACCTTCAATCCGATTAACTCAAAAACCAAATGGAGATATCGAATGGACTATGAAAGATCTTCCTTTCCTTAATCGATTATAATCCCATTTCTCACGATCGTCCTATGACTAGAGATGATTAGGCGATGTTGTGGTATTCGGCCTCCCTCTATATCACTATGAAGAAGAAAACGATCTCGTATGAGAGAAAGTAAGGTGATGGTCTAGGTCAAAATGACCATCCAAAAACCAAAGTATGGATTCGATCATAAGAGGAGAAAATAAAACATTGGAATGAATACTTACCGATTGCTTAAGGAATGAGAAAGAAAGAACGATGGAAAGGTTTCGGTTATGGAGGAGAATGAACAATGATATTCGGCTATCAAGAAGATTAGACAAAAGATGAATATGTGACCAATTCAAGAGAAGAGAAAATGCACTATTGTGCTAATATGTTTCCTCAAGGAGAGTTGCAAAATGGGAGAGATGACACAAAGTTGTCAAAGGGAAATTTTGCCAAAACAAAACCAAGACCTTACCAAATGCCAAGGTAAAATTCAGCTATCACTCTAGCCCCAAACCGTCCACATTCATCCCCCCTAGGATAAGAGTTGGCCACCCAAGCTTTCCAAAACATCACCCACGAATTAAGCCTCATGTCCCCCTTTCATTCCTATTTCTCTTGATTCCTTTCCCAAACTTCAACCTTGCCTTATTCTTATAGCCACCTTACCAAAAATAATGAAGTCAAACTTGTCATATTTACTCCTTGGCCGACACTTAAGGAAAGAGTGCAAAAATATTAGCCAAACATTGCACACAAAGGGATTTGAACCTCTTCCCTTAAGGTACTTCACTTAATGCCTCTTTACTAATTGCTCACTTGTGCTAACCATTTATTCATTTATTTCTTTAAGCCTTGAAGCTATTTACCATCTCTTCTTAAAGTGCTAAAATACCAAATTTTTCCTAAGGCCCAATTAAACTCAAGACTTCATAAAAACCCCGTAAACTCCAAATTCACTTAACTAACAAGTCCAATTTGTAATAATGCCATTCTCTTATTCTCAAAATTTTAAACATTCCTATGCCCAAGGCCCATTGGGCGCAATCCTACTAGGCCCAATTTCGGGATGTTACAATTCTACCCTCCTTAAAGAAATTTCGTCCTCAAAATTTCCAATCAACTACTAAACGCATTGCTCAAATCACATCACTAAGCTTTCGCTGCGCACTCTAATCTTAAAAACCACAATGTACTTTTAACAAAATCTTGAATCCTCTTTCACACAACCAAACATCTAACGACAAAAGCAAACAGTTGTCTACCATTTATACTTAAAATTTTCTACATTCAATCTTCATGTCCAACCAAACATACCTGACTTGATGGTGATGTAACAATCCCAAGCCTTATGCTCCTTAGACCCGCATCTCAAGCATGCTCCTAACCTCCTCTAGCATTCTCCCGGATGACGCCTTCTACAATAATCACAAGCCGAAAGTTTGGACGTGCCTTGACACGCTTCACAGAATGAGACTGTGACCTTAAAGAACCACAATCTCTTTTCTTCTTATAGTCCACGCACCCAACTCGAAGTGCCTCATTGATTCCTTTAACCTCCTCCAATACTTTCTTAACTATCTGAGTCAGCTCATCAACCTTAAATCGAACACGAGATCCGTCTCAGCCACTGGCGATGCCAACGTCTCCCTTTCGAAACATGCCTCGGTGCCAAAGATCTAGCCCTAGCACCTCGGCCTCTACCACGTCTACGTCTACCGCGTCCGCATCGTCTAGCGTTTATGTTCACTAAGTCGATACAATCTGATTAAGAGTTTTATGAATCATTATGCTATTCGATGTTTATTAAACGATGTTTTATGGAGTATGAGTAGAAAAGTTGTTTTCGAGAGTCAAATCCGCATCCTAGAGTCTCAGTCTCTATAGTTTCAACTCCTAAAGCTAACATTTCTAGAGTATTCTACTTTGTAGAATTTTCGTATCACAAAAATTATAAAATGAAAACAAATACTTACTTGACTTGGTGCCGGATACTCGTGGTGACATACTTCCTTTAGAACATATATTTATAAATCAAAATTCTAAACAGCTTTGGAAAACACTTTTGAACCCAAACCACGGCCGAGTTTTACAACTGGGCTCTGATACCATAAAATGTAACACTCTAAACCCGGCCTAAAAGTTAGGCCCAAATCTGGTGTGTTACACTAAAAAGTTTTTCGATAACGTATAAAGAAAACATGTCAAATGAGATAAAAAATTGTTAGATCATTTTTATTCGTACAAAAATAGATGTTGATTTGTTAAAATCAAGAAAATCAAGTTTGACTTGAGATATTTAATAAAATACTACTAACCTCGAAGATTGATCGATTAAATTTGAAGTAATAATTTATAAAACTGTGACTTTTGGAAATATCGTTGATAGTTCGAGAGAAATTTCCGTATTAAAAATATTTGTAAAAGTTTATTTTGAAATTCATTTGTTAATCGATTTTGGAAAACCTTTATTATGATTTTAGAAAATCCCATTTAAAATAATTTGAGTAAAATATAAACACGTCAAACATAAAGCAAAATAAAATAATCCAGAGGCCTTATTACAACACATAAACCAAAATAGTAAAGTAATAAAGTAAACAAAGTAAGAAACTAAAGTCCAAATAAAACCATTTCTGAAGTATGGCCTACACCGAGTCATCCATGGCCCCAAGTCCTCGTCACTAAGCATTACCTACAAGGGTTAAGAAAAAAGGGGGGTGAGTTACAAGAACTCAGATGAAATCCCCTTACCATCATCCACTGGGTCGGAACACACATAGCAATATTTTGGGCCTAAGCCCATTTACAATAACAATAATGTATCAAATATAACATGTGTATGAAATGCAATTTCCCAAACCAAACCTAAATTTCCATCCGCTACACACCACCCATACCAACCAGCACACCTGTGGGGATCATCAGTCAACCCACCCCGCCAACACACCAAACGCAGGCATTAAGCCATTTATAACAATAATTCGCAGGCCAGTGGCCATTTATAACAATAATTCGCAGGCCAATGGCCATTTATAATCACAGGCATTTAGCCATTTATAACCATAATTCGCAGGCCAGTGGCCATTTATAATCGCAGGCATTTAGCCATTTATAAAATTGGGCACGAAGCCATATATCAAACTGGGCACGAGCCATCAGAATTTTGTAGCAAAGCTACCAGAACTTCTCTTCGTCAAATATCTCAACCCATGCAATCATGTAAATAACATGCATAATAATTCATACATATAATAATTCAACATAAGGCCCATAACAGAATTATTACAATCTGGCCCATATTACAAATTGGCCCATTTCACAATTTGGCCCATTTCATATTTTGGCCCATATAGCAAATATCACATTTGGCACATATATCAAATATCACATTTGGCCCATATATCAAATATCACATTTGGCCCATATATCAAATATCACAATTGGCCCATATATCACTTTTATCGATTTAGTCCATTGAGGGCAATTCCGTAATTCGGCCCATAAGAGCATTTTCGTAATTCGACCCATAAGGGCATTTTCATAATTTTACCCATCGAGGATAATTTGGTAATCTCGCAACCCAGGGGTATTTCGGTAATTTACCCTCTAAGGGTATTATGGTAATTTCGTAACCTAGGCTTAACTACTAATTTGGGGCATAAAAGTTTGAAACTGTCCATCTGCATCATACTAACTAAATTGACTATAACTCATGTTAGGAATCTTGAAATCTAAATCCGTAAATTTTCCTTAAAACTAGACTCATATTTCTTCTTACTACAATTTTTCCAGAATTTTTACCTTAACCATTTAGTACAGTTTATTCCTTAAATTTTCCCTTGTTTCATTGTCCAACGATTCTGACCTCTCTTACCCAAAATCCAAATATCTCACTATACAGTTTTCATATACTGCTCCCACTTGTCTATATTAATAATAGGCTCACTAAGGAATCCATACATATAAATTATGTCCCATAATTCAGTTTTTACAATTTTATATGATTTTTCCAAGACAGAATAGAATACCCCAAAGTCATTCAAAACCAGTCTCACTAAAATTAACATATCTCATAATATAATATTCATTTTCCTTCTTCATTTCTTCCATATTAAAGTAGACACAGTAAGATTTAATCTGATATCTTAATCACTTTGTAATTCCTTTTATCCAATTTTTTGTGATTTTTTAAATACACATCACTATTTCTGACCGAAACTATTTTATTACAAAACATGATTACCACTACGAGCATACGCACGTCCGAGTGATCACGGATGTCGGTTATCGATTTTCTTCGGTATTTCTACCGAACCACAGAATATTTCTTGTAAACTTTCAAAGAGATATGAGACTTACTCACCATTTCAAACATATATTCGGAAGGGTATGGGATTACACACCTTGATTACCAGTTGTGCTTTCTACCGATTTCAACACCACGACTGTGATCTCCCTGATGCACCAAGAATCGATCCTACCAACAATATCAATTAGCCAACCTTCAATCCGATTAACTCAAAAATCAAATGGAGATATCGAATGGACTATGAAAGATCTTCCTTACCTTAATCGATTATAATCCCGTTTCTCACGATCGTCCTATGACTAAAGATGATTAGGCGATGTTGTGGCATTCGGCCTCCATCTATATCACTACCGAAGAAGAAAACGATCTCGTATGAGAGAAAGTAAGGTGATGGTCTAGGTCAAAATGACCATCCAAAACCAAAGTATGGATTCGGTCATAAGAGGAGAAAATAAAACATTGGAAAGAATACTTACCGATTGCTTAAGGAATGAGAAAGAAAGAACGATGGAAAGGTTTCAATTATGGAGGAGAATGAACAATGATATTCGGCTATCAAGGAGATTAGACAAAAGATGAAAATGTGACCAATTCAAGAGAAGAAAAAATGCACTATTGTGCTAATATGTTTCGACAAGGAGAGTTGCAAAATGGGAGAGATGACACAAAGTTGTCAAAGGGAAATTTTGCCAAAACAAAACCAAGACCTTACCAAATGCCAAGGTAAAATTCAGCTATCACTCTAGCCCCAAACCGTCCACATTCATCCCCCCTAGGATAAGAGTTGGCCACCCAAGCTTTCCAAAACATCACCCACGAATTAAGCCTCATGTCCCCCTTTCATTCCTATTTCTCTTGATTCCTTTCCCAAACTTCGACCTTGCCTTATTCTTATAGCCACCTTACCAAAAATAATGAAGTCAAACTTGTCATATTTACTCCTTGGCCGACACTTAAGGAAAGAGTGCAAAAATATTAGCCAAACATTGCACACAAAGGGATTTGAACCTCTTCCCTCAAGGTACTTCACTTAATGCCATAACCTCTTTAGTAATTGCTCACTTGTGCTAACCATTTATTCATTTATTTCTATAAGCCTTGAAGTTACTTACCATCTCTCCTTAAAGTGCTAAAATACCAAATTTTTCCTAAGGCCCAATTAAACCCGAGACTTCATAGAAACCTCGTAAACTCCAAATTCACTTAACTAACAAGTCCAATTTGTAATAATGTCATTCTCTTGTTCTCAAAATTTTAAACATTCCTACGCCTAAGGCCCATTGGGCCCAATCCTACTAGGCCCAATTTTGGGATGTTACATTAGCACTTCTAAACTAATAACTCATGCAAATTTTGAGTGATTGATAAAAAATTTTAGACTTTTTGTTATATTTTTTTCATGTTGGATGATCATAAGATAAATTTGTTATTTTAGTCATTTTATATGCTAAACACATGAATTTTTCAGTTTTAAGATAACTGGTACACTAGAAGAGAAGGCAATCATAAAGTTCACCTTTTGATGCTCAATGTTGTAGCATTTTTACAACATAAGCCATGAAAAAGTAGGCAATTGAATAGTCATCCTTGGATGCCCCAAATAGGCTTATTGGAATTTGGCAACATTCTTGACCCAACTTAGGAATTGGGTTAGGAAAAATGGACAACTTGCTAAGGAGGACGAGCCCAAACCGTCCACTAGGGAGGAAGAGACCCAACCATCTATAGAGGTGCCCAAACCATCATCAAAAGGCTTGGTAAACATAAAAAAATCAGTAAAGAAACTCCCTCAAGTGATTGTCCACCTTCCCTCTACAATTCAAGCATTCTCTTCCTTGAATCAAACATGAATCAAGCAACTCCCTCAACAAACCTTCATGTTGTCTACTCATCTTTCTTAAAGAAGGGATGACCACATGCTTAGAGAAATTCAAGGCATGCATTTGCTAAAAATAGTCAGCCTCAAAATGTATAAATAAGGGCTAGCTATTCATCATTCGCTCATCCATCATCATCATCTCTTCTCCTATTTCCCATTCTATCACTTCCCATTTGAGAAAGAAACACACGTATTTGAGAGGAGCATTTTAATAGTTCTTGTAAGCAGCAAAATTTGGCACCTTAAGGGCAATTGAGCATGAGAAGAAAGGAGGAAAGGAAACACAAGCTGTGCTACGGAGAAACATTGAATTTGTCTTCTAGTTTTTTTCCCTTTAATCTTTTTATTTTGTTCTAAGTTGATGAACATGATTTCTAATTATTTTTCTACTTTCAATTTAATTAAAATGACTTAATTTTGTTGATGTTAGATTGATTGCATTCTCTTGGCTTAAATTGTTATTATTATGTTAATGATGTTATGTGTTTTGGTTGCTTTCATTCAAATAAAAACATGAACATGCTACTTGAAACACCCCAAACCCGGCCCACAAGCCCTAACCGGATCTGGCATGCTCCTTGAGTAAAATGTAGCTAAACCTCGTTCTGTCACTTTAGAAAAATTGGTGGTTTTAAAGAAAGATAGGTTTGAGTTGTGATCAGGTTGAAAACCGTGTTGTTTTTGAAGTTTGTATTGAAACATTATTATCATGTGTTCAAAAATTTCAAGTTAAAAGAAATGTCGAATTTTAGATGTTTAGGTGTCAAAACAATTGAAGTTGTTTTACGAAAAATGGTTAATCATTTGTTTGATGTTGTTCATATCATAATAAAAATTAAACCACAAAATAAAACAATTAAATAACAATGGCCTTATTACGACAAAATAAAACCCAAAATAAATTAAAAAAAACATAATAAGAAATCTGAAAATGCTGAGCTGAGCATGGCCACCACTAAGTCCCTGCCGACCCGGTCCATTTACTGAGTATCACCTGCAAAATGTTAGCCCACGAAGGGTGAGTCAATGACTCGAGTGTAACAACCATCACAGATTCCCAATCGATCATAGCATATTATATCACATACGAACAAATATAAGCAATGATGCAACCCAAACCCACCTAGATATCCAACCTCTACACATCACCCATACCTACCAATCACACCGTTGGGATTACTAAATCGACCTTCCATCCGCTGCACACCATCGAAGGCAGTCGCTGCAGTCAACTGTACATCGCCCTTATAATTGTGGCATTGCCACCAGATAATGTGACAAAGTCACCAGATTCATAATATGTGACACAAGTCATCAGATAATGTGGTATAAACCACCAGAACACTTCCCCTTTATCATTATCACCCATATGCCCATGCAACATACATATCATACACATATCATGCAATTTACCTCACCCCATGGCCATAACGAGATTTCACATATTCACATATCAATGTTTATTCACATTATTAACGAGTATTAAGGGGTAACGTACCTGAATACACTGTACCATTGAATGGTACCCTTAGCCATATTCACTCATTGCCTTATTAACATATACATAACATTAATATTATTAATCGGGAGTTTAGGGTGGGTTACACACCTGACTATCTATAGATCTAAGCAAAATCCCGAAACTAACGAGATCCCGAAACGTTTGCCTTTCTCGCTTCCTATAATCGGCCAACACTTGTTAGTAACCAAAAGCCTATTCGGCTCAACTGGAAATCCCAAAGGACATGTCGTATGGAAATAATACCTTACCTTAATGCCGATTTGGTTTCCAACCAAATCCCAAAACTACGTGATGATCCCTCCTTGCAATCGGCCAAGTACTAATACACACAATCAATTAGCCTTCGGCTTTTGAATGAATAAGAAACAGATCCGAAACACTAGAACCCTTACCTAGATCACTTAGCCAAATCCCGAAACTTCTCCTTATCTCTGTCAAATTCCCCCTAAGAAAACATAGTCAGAATCGGCAACCTTCAATAAGTAATATGGCTTTTGGCCGAATATCACAACTTTCTTACCTTGGATATCCAAATCCCGAAAGATCTCCTTCTAATCGTTGGCTACAAAGATCCCGAAATCTCCCTTCATAGTTTCAGCCAAAAGAATAAAAAGGAATTAGAGTCTTTAACTTTCGGCTAAACAAAGGAAAAAGAAGAGAACTCAACTAACTGTTAACCCTTACCAAAATCGATTGAACACCTTTGCTTGGAACACGGAGAGATTCAACCACAATAGAAGGTTGATTGGCTTTGAGAAAGAAGTAGAAAAGGAATCGGTTCAAAAAGGAGTAAAGATGAAATCGGCTATGGAGAGTGATGGCAAAAGAGGTGAGATTCTACTTTTGATCTAGTGGACAAATCGGCTTCAAAGGTTAAAGGTGCAATCGGCTATGGTCTAGTGTGTTTTCGGCATTTTAATGACAGAAGAAATCATGAGAAGAAAAAGAAAAGAGATTGAAAGTTGGTGTGGTTCGGCTTTGGTGAGAAAGAGGAAGAAAGAGTGGTGAGAAGAAGAAGAGAAGAGGAATGATGGTGAGGTTCAGTTAAAATTTGGCTTAGGGAGTTTTGGCTACTAGGTGACCGAATTTGTCATCATGAAAGTCCCTTGGTCGGCCAACTCTCCTTCCTTCATCCAAATCCCCCTTTTCACTCCTATTTAGTAGAATCTTTAAGCTATTTGACCCAATCTACACTTCATCCATGAAGTGTCCTTGTGCCGTCCATCACTGCATCTCCTTGCTGAAAAATAAAAGCTCCAAAACGCTTCCCTTGCTGCTCGAACCTAGGTCCCCTTACACTCCATGTGGCGTCACTGACTAAGGCCCTAAGTGGCGCCTCCTTGCCACTTTACCAAGGCTTTTCTTGTGTCCTAAGCTACACAATAAACTCATTAAGGCCTAGCTCCCTTAGTTCACCTTTTTAGGCTTAAAATCAAATATTTTCTAAGGCTTCTACCTACATCCCAAGGTTCCTGAAGCCCCCAAAACACATTCAAATCACACACAAGCATGCTACCACATACATTTAAGTGAAAATGCATAACCCCTAAATCCCAGATATTACAGTTCTACCCCCTTAAAATAATTTCGACCTCGAAATTACCTGGCTAAAATAAGTGAGGGTATTGCTGCGCATTGTTTCCTCCAGCTCCCACGAAGCTTCTTCCGATCCATGGTTATGCCATAATACTTTGACTAGAGGAACTGTTTTCCTCTGTAGCACCTTCACATCCCGTTCCAGAATCTGAATCGGCTCTTCCTCATAAGAAAAAATCTGGTCTTAGCTCTACCTCCTCAACCGGTATTACATGAGATAGATCCAATCGGTAATGCATGATAATGGGTGTATATTCGTTGAGATGCCATATTAAGCATGTGAGCATGATAGCATGATTGTAGCATCGAAACATGGAACACATCGTGCATCTGCTTCAATTTCGATGGCAACTCTAACTGATATGCCACTGGTCCAACCCGCTTCAAAATCCGCTAAGGTCCTATAAACCTAGGACTTAACTTTCCCTTGCAACCAAATCTCATCACCTTCTTCCATGGTGAAACTTTTAGAAACACCTGATCCCCCACAGCAAACTCTATCTCCTTCCGCTTAAGGTCTGCATATGACTTTTGCCTGTCAGATGCCTCCTTCAACCGTGCCCGAATTACCTTAACCTTTTCTTAGGATTCTGCCACAATCTCTGGACCCAAAACATGATGTTCCCCCAATTCTATCCAACACGTAGGAGTGCGACACTTCTGTCCATACAACGCTTAGTACGGTGCCATCCGAATACTTGCTTGATAGTTGTTATTGTACGCAAATTCCGCTAAAGGCAAGAACTCCTCCCAACTTCCTCTGAAATCTATCACGCAACCCCTCAACATATCCTCTAGCACTTGAATTACCCACTCAGATTGGCCGTCTGACTGCGGATGGAATGCTGTACTAAATTCCAACATGGTGCCCAATGCTTGATGTAGTGCTTTCCAAAATCAAGACGTAAAGCTTGAATCCCGATCCGAGATAATCGACACTGGCACTCTGCGTAGCCTCACAATTTCTACAACATACAATTTTGCCAATCTCTGCAGGGAATAGTCAACCCGCACTGGTATGAAATGTGCAGACTTTGTCAATCGATCTACTATCACCCATACCGAGTCCTTCTTAGTAGGCGTAAGGGGAAGCCCACTAACGAAGTCCATGGTAATTCTCTCCCACTTCCATTGCTGAATCTTTATCGGTTGAAGTAATCCTGATGGTACCTGGTGTTCAACCTTGACTTGCTGACACGTTAAGCACTTCCCTACCAATTCGGTAACTTCTCGCTTAAGACCAGGCCACCAAAACTGATCCCGTAGATTCCTGTATAACTTACTTCCTCCAGGATGCATAGCATAAGGGCTACTATGCGATTCCCAAAGAATTTGCTGCTTTAACTCCTCATCCTTTGGCATACAGACCTTGCCCCGAAAACACAGCACTCCATCACCATTTACACCATAGTCTTCCAACTCCCCTTTTTGTACTTGTAGCATCTTAGCACTGAGTTCGTCATCTAACATCTGTTTCTCCTTTACCTGACTTAACCATGTCGGTTTCACTTGCAACTCTGCTAACAAACTTCCATCATCATAAAGGCTAAGATGTGCAAACATTGCCCTTAGATCCGACACCACTTTCTCGACTTAGGGCATCTGCCACCACATTCGCCTTGCCCGGTGATACTCTATTGAGCAATCATAGTCTTTCAACAACTCCACCCACCTTCGCTGTCTCAAATTTAGCTCCTTCTAAGTCAGCAGATACTTCAAACTCTTGTGGTCCGTGTAAATCACTGACCTTTCTCCATACAAATAGTGCCTCCACACTTTTAGAGCGAATACTACTGCTGCCAACTCTAGATCATGTGTCGGATAGTTAACTTCATGTGGCCTCAATTGCCGAGATGCATAAGCGACCACTTTCCCGTCTTGTATAAGGACACATCCCAATCCTGTATGGGAAGCATCACAATACACCATGAAGTCTTTCCCTACTTCCGGCTAAATCAAAATCGGAGCCTCAATCAATACTCTCTTAAGCTTCTCAAAACTTTCCTGCTGCTTATCCGCCCATACGAAAGGTACCTCCTTCCTTAACAACTTCGTCAGAGGTGCTGCTATTGACGAGAACCCTTCAACAAATCTCCGGTAGTAGCCTGCTAACCCCAAGAAACTACGAACCTCAGCCACAGACTTAGGGGGTTTCCAATCTAATACTGCCTCAATCTTCCGAGGATCCACCTTTATTCCTTCCATAGACACCACATGCCCTAAGAACGTAACTTCCTTCAGCCAAAATTCACACTTGCTGAACTTGGCATATAGCTTCTTTTCCGTTAACACTTGCAATACAACCCGGAGATGCTCATCATGTTCTTCCTCAGACTTGGAATACACTAGGATGTCGTCTATAAACACAACGACGAACCGATCCAAGTAGGGTTGGAAAACCTGGTTTATCATATCCATGAACGCAGCTGGGGTATTCGTCAATCCGAACGGCACTACTAAGAACTCATAATGCCCGTACCTTGTCCAAAAAGCTGTCTTATGGATATCTGCTTCCTTCACCTTAAGCTGGTGATATCCCGACCGTAGATCTATCTTTGAAAATAACGCGGCCCCCTTAAGCTGATCGAACAAGTCATCTATCCTCGGCAATGGGTACTTGTTCTTGATGGTCAGCTTATTTAACTACCGGTAATCTATGCACATACGCATAGTCCCGTCCTTCTTTTTCACGAATAGGACCGGTGCTCCCTATGGAGACACACTAGGTCGAATAAACCCACGATCGAGTAACTCTTGGATCTGGGCTTTAAGCTCTACTAACTCTTTTGGTGCTATTCGGTATGGAGCAATTGAGGCAGAGTCGCATGCGGCGATAAATCAATTTCAAACTCCACCTCCTCGTCTGGGGTAACCCAGCAGACTCCTTGGAAAGACATCCACGAATTCCCTTACTGTTCTCACTCCACTAACTCCATCTTCCTTTGCATTCAAAGCACTAACGAAGGCCAAAATGCCTTGCACCCTTTCAACCATCTTATCGACCTTTAATGCGAGACTACGTTAGCCAAATAATTTTTCTTTCTCCTATCATAATTATCTCCTCATCCTCCGAGTCCTCAACTCCATTCGCTTAGCTGCGTAATCTAATTTAGCACGATGTTCTACTAGCCAATCCATGCCTAGAATGAGATCAAATTCTCCGAAAGGTAGTTCCATCAAGTTGGCGGAAATACCACTCCACAATTTCTAGAGGCACACTCAAAATATCCTATTCACCACTACCGCTTGACCTAACGGGCTCACTACACCATCTCCCTAATGACAATTTCGATACTACACCTAGTGTTTCACTACTCTACATGCAACATATGAGTGGGTCGAGCCAACATCAATTAAAGCAAAGTAAGGCTTGTCACTATAAAGGAACGTGCCAGTTATGCGTCCGGTGTGTCACTATCCTCCCTCCGACGAACTGCATACACCAGACTCGGCTGTCTCGCCTCTGTGTTACCAGCACCTCTGCCCGGTGTTCCCCGACCTCTTCTAGAACCATTACCTCTGCCAACTGGACCACGACCCCGCGGTGGCTGCTGTCCACCTCTTCCAGCCTGATTAAGACCCTAACTTGTTGGTTGACTCCCATCTATTTTTATAGGACAGTCCCTAATCATGCGATCCTTAGACCCACACTTAAAACATCCCCCCTGTCTTCTTCCAACACTCTCCCAGGTGCATCTTTCCACACTAAGCACAAGTACGGTATTGTCCTCCCGTAACAACCTACTGACCTCGCGGTCCATCAACTCTAGGTCTCTTTTGAACGTTTCGGGATGACCCTGATGATCTAAAACCTCTCTTTTGTCTATTCCTATCGAAATTCTGTCTCACAGATTCCTTAACCCCTTCTGCTACCTTAGCCTTCACCACTAACACAGCAAACTCCTGCTCCTGCTGTGGAGCTATCAGCAATCTTAGGTCATCCCTCAATCCATCCTCAAACCTGACACATCGTTCATGCTCTGTAGCTACGATGCCTCAAGCATACCGGCTCAGCCTTAAAAATTTTGCCTCGTACTCTGCTACAAACTTATTCCCTTGAACCAGCCTCAGAAACGCCTTCCTCTGCGCATACTTTTTCTGATACGCCGCCTTAAAATACTCCCAAGTAAGATCATCCGCTGCGGCACCATCTCGAACCGTGAGCCACCACTGGTATGACTCATCGTGGAGAAGCGATACCACTCCTTTAAGTTTCTCCTCAGCATTCAGATCCAAATCGTCCATGATTCGCTCAGTCGCCTCCAACCAATACTCAGGCATATTGGGCGCCACACCAGATACACCACGGAATACCTCAGCTCCATTGGCTCGGAGTCGCTCGGGTACAGATTTTTGAGCTTCCATGCCTCCACCTGCTCCAGCCACCCTCTCAAGAACTTGCAGCATCGGCTGCAATACTGCATCATCCCCTGTCTGATCCTGATATTCAACACCAGCAGCTGGTGGTGGTGGCATCTCATTCTCGGACCCTTGACTAGACCTAACGGGTTCCGATACGATCATTCTGCCTCTACCATGCCCTCGCACATTACGACCACGTCCCCTAGAACTCATTCTTCTGAGTTGCGTTTATCTAATTAAGAATTTTATGATTCATTATTTCTTTCCACTAATTTATCGCGAACAATCTTATGATTAATAGTTCTAAAAAAAGTAGTTCTTTCGAATTCATACACACACTACAGTCTCAAGTTCATTCATTCAATCATCAACATTCATGAACTCGCATTCATTATAGAAAAGTGTTGTGGTTGTCATTGTTGTTGTTTTCCACTACCTAGGGGTATTTTCATAATTTTATCCTACAGGGGTATTTTTGTAATTTTTTCAAAATAGGGTCCTTGGTGATTTTTTGAAATAGGGGTGTTCTGGTAATTTTGTAATCTCGAAGGTACTTTAGAAATTTTAGAAATTTGAGGGTATTTCGGTGATTTTGGAAATCTGGGGGTATTTCGGTAATTTTGAAAATCTGGGGGGTATTTCAAAAAAATTTCTTTTCAAAATAGTTTTTACAAATCAAAGGGGTAATTCGGTGATTTTAAAGCTAAGGTTTTTATAAAACAGTGTAGCTAGTCCCTTTCGGGTTTTAATTATTAAATTTAGCTTGTGAATAAGTCCTCTTGGTTAGGGTGAACCGTCACTGTGCACCAGGTAGGATTCGAGCGGAGAGGAGGTGAGTCACTAGGACTACTTAAATACCAAGCTCCCCCTGAATCCAATCCTAGACATGCGCACAACGGTTGCCACACCTTTAACTCGGTGACTCACTCACAGGTTTGTTTGATTAGACTTTAAATTTTATGCAATTTTGTGTTGGAGTAAGCTAATCCTAGTGTCATTAGCTCCTAATCTACTAATCTACATCCCCGTAATACCCACATACAAATCACACAACAGTTAGAGGTACTTACCTGATGGACTTTGGGTCGGAGACTCAGATGCCATGCCAGAAAACCTGCTCAACCTTTAGTAAAGCTCAATTTCAAAATAAAAATGTTTTTGGGCCCAAAAGCCCTCAAGGCCGAGTTTTGAACTTGGCTCTGATACCAAACTGAAACACCCCAAACCCGACCCACAAGCCTTGACCGGATCTGGCATGCTCTTTGAGTAAAATGTAGCTAAACCTCGTTCTGTCACTTTAGAAAAATTGGTGGTTTTAAAGAAAGATAGGTTTGAGTTGTGATCAGGTTGAAAACCGTGTTGTTTTTGAAGTTTGTATTGAAACATTATTATCATGTGTTCAAAAATTTCAAGTTAAAAGAAATGTCAAATTTTAGATGTTTAGGTGTCAAAACAATTGAAGTTGTTTTACGAAAAATGGTTAATCATTTGTTTGATGTTGTTCATATCATAATAAAAATTAAACCACAAAATAAAATAGTTAAATAACAATGGCCTTATTACAACAAAATAAAACCCAAAATAAATTCAAAAAAAACATAATAAGAAATCCGAAAATGCTGAGCTGAGCATGGCCACCACTAAGTCCCTAGCCGACCCGGTCCATTTACTGAGTATCACCTGCAAAATGTTAGCCCACGAAGGGTGAGTCAATAGACTTAGCGTGTAACAACCATCACAGATTCCCAATCGATCATAGCATATTATATCACATACGAACAAATATAATCAATGATGCAACCCAAACCCACCTAGATATCCAACCTCTACACATCACCCGTACCTGCCAATCACACCGTGGGGATTACTAAATCGACCCTCCATCCGCTACACACCATCGAAGGCGATCCTTCGCGAGTCAATCGCATATCGCCCTTATAATTGTGGCATAGCCACCAGATAATGTGACAGAGTCACCAGATTCATAATATGTGACACAAGTCACCAGATAATGTGGTAAAAACCACCAGAACACTTCCCCTTTATCATTATCACCCATATGCCCATGCAACATACATATCATACACATATCATGCAATTTACCTCACCCCATGGCCATAACGAGATTTCACATATTCACATATCAATGTTTATTCACATTATTAACGAGTATTAAGGGGTAACGTACCTGAATACACTGTACCATTGAATGGTACCCTTAGCCATATTCACTCATTGCCTTATTAACATATACATAACATTAATATTATTAATCGGGAGTTTAGGGTGGGTTACACACCTGACTATCCGTAGATCTAAGCAAAATCTCAAAACTAACAAGATCCCGAAACGTTTGCCTTTCCCCTTCCTTTAATCGGCCAACACTTGTTAGTAACCAAAAGCCTATTCGGCTCAACTGGAAATCCCAAAGGACATGTCGTATGGAAATAATACCTTACCTTAATGCTAATTTGGTTTCCAACCAAATCCCAAAACTACGTGATGATCCCTCCTTGCAATCGGCCAAGCACTAATACACACAATCAATTATCCTTCGGCTTTTGAATGAATAAAAAACAGATTCAAAACACTAGAACCCTTACCTAGATCACTTAGCCAAATCCCAAAACTTCTCCTTATCTCTGTCAAATTCCCCCTAAGAAAACATAGTCAGAATCGGCAACCTTCAATAAGTAATATGGCTTTTGGTCGAATATCACAACTTTCTTACCTTGGATATCCAAATCTCGAAAGATCTCCTTCTAATCGTTGGCGACAAAGATCTCGAAATCTCCCTTCATAGTTTCAGCCAAAAGAATAAAAAGGAATTAGAGTCTTTAACTTTCGGCTAAACAAAGGAAAAAGAAAAGAACTCAACTAACTATTAACCCTTACCGAAATCGATTGAACACCTTTGCTTGGAACACGGAGAGATTCAGCCACAACAGAAGGTTGATTGGCTTTGAAAAAGAAGTAGAAAAGGAATCGATTCAAAAAGGAGTAAAGATGAAATCGGCTATGGAGAGTGATGGCAAAAGAGGTGAGATTCGGGTTTTGATCTAGTGGACAAATCGGCTTCAAAGGTTAAAGATGCAATCGGCTATGGTCTAGTGTGTTTTCGGCATTTTAATGATAGAAGAAATCATGAGAAGAAAAAGAAAAGAGATTGAAAGTTGGTGTGGTTTGTCTTTGGTGAGAAAGAGGAAGAAAGAGTGGTGAGAAGAAGAAGAGAAGAGGAATGATGGTGAGGTTCAGTTAAAATTTGGCTTAGGGAGTTTTGGCTACTAGGTGACCGAATTTGTCATCATGAAAGTCCCTTGGCCGGCCAACTCTCCTTCCCTCATCCAAATCCCCCTTTTCACTCCTACTTAGCCGAATCTTTAAGCTATTTGACCCAATCTACACTTCATCCATGAAGTGTCCTTGTGCCGTCCATCACTGCATCTCCTTGCTGAAAAATAAAAGCTCCAAAATGCTTCCTTTGCTGCTCGAACCTAGGTCCCCTTACACTCCCTGTGGCGTCACTGACTAAGGCCCTAAGTGGCGACTCCTTGCCACTTTACCAAGGCTTTTCTTGTGTCCTAAGCCACACAATAAACTCCTTAAGGCCTAGCTCCCTTAGTTCCCTTTTTAGGCTTAAAATCAAATATTTTCTAAGGCTTCTACCTACATCCCAAGGTTCCTGAAGCCCCAAAACACATTCAAATCACACACAAGCATGCTACCACATACATTTAAGTGAAAATGCATAACCCCTAAATCCTGAATATTACACTACTCATGCATTATGATTGTAGGGATGTAATTGAATTAATTATTTAATCCAAATGAGATTGAATTAATTATTTAATCCAAATAAGATTGTAATTAATTGGCTCAATATTTGAATGGTGCATGTTTGATCTTTTAATGGTTGAATTAGTAATAATATTAAATAATATTGTTACCTTACATAATCCTTATATGATGCCTGCTTATGAAATTGTAAAATTGATTCAACATAGAAGTATGCTAGAGGAACATAATAATTACATAAGTATGACTTCATAACTTATTCATTACGGGCTAGTAAATAGCCAAATTGTCATGGTTTTCTTTTGTAATACCATTGACATGTTTTAATAATTTGAAGTTGAAGAAAGCAATTAATCTAACTTTTTCATGTGATAGTAATTAAATCTTGTGAATTGTTGCTTATTATTAAGTGTTTACATTTCCATTTATTTTTGCATACCTAGTGATTTTGTAACACCCCAAACCCGGTCCAAACACTACAACCGGATCTGACGTGCCACGGGAAAGAAAACGTTTTGGAAACCGATTTGTCGACTTATTTTCGAAAGAAAACCAATGTAAGATTTTAGAGAAAATGAAGTTGAATCTTGTGACATCTAAAACGCGTTAGAACTTGTTTTAGAAAAACTTAATTGCCTTATTGTTACTTCATATCTATTACTTAGTCAGTGATCACTTTAGAAAATGGGTATTTTATTAGGTTTTGAAAACAACCAATTCATAACGTTTAAATATGCTTAACAAAAGTTAAAGAACCAATTAAATAAAACATCCCAAAAATAAAACTTAAGCGGCCATATTACAGTATTGAAAACCAAAATTTAATAAAACAACCAAGTCCGAATGGAAAACTTTGTAATAAACCAAATGCTGTGCATGGCCACCTCGAGTCCACCCCGGCTCCATATCCACGATCTACGGATTATCTGCAAAATATAATGGAAGGGGTGAGTCACCTAGACTCAGTGTGTAAGTCCCCATCCCAAACGGAAATATGCTCTTACACAGATTCATATACAAATATGCATGTCATGCAACCCGTCAACCTAGATATCCATCCATGTCTCCCAAATCTACCCCTTGTGGTACCAAACCCTTTGGTGGTGCCAAACCACCGTAACCGGTTACAGAAATAACATATGTGGTATCAAACCACTAGTAACCGAAGTTACAAAAATAATATATGTGGTGCCAAACCACTGAGACTTAGTCACAATTTTTATAAAATGTGGGGCCAACCCACTGTGTGATACCAAATCACTGTTGATAGTCTGATAGATCATACTTCCCCCTCCTCTCATCACCCATAACACATATTTATGCCAACAATATCAGTATGATCATGCTTAACATACAAAATTACGATACAAAATAACATGCTTTCATAGTTCACAATTACATGCGAAAAATAATAGCAACTTACCCCTCGCTTTTACCCACAAGGGTATCTTAGTATCCTCGCTTTTACCCACAAGGGTATCTTAGTAACCATTGTCGTCATTCCAACTTTTTTAATTGTAACAACACACAACGTTTAACATATTTAGCATAGAAAGTGTAGTAAAGTTACACTTTTATTTTAAATAAAAGAAATAATATTATCACAAGGAGACACTTTCATTAAAGGAGGAGAATTTAGGCTATTCTCTCATCTTTTCTAGTTTTCGTACTAACGCTTTTACTACTTCTACGCTACTATCACCGAGACTACCACTATTGGCCTACGATCTAACTTGAGTCGATGTCACCACACCCTTGATGGCCAATCGCCTTTAATTTTATTTTTGGTTTTTCTTATTTTGCTTTACCCTTAACTATTACGCATCACTTCTTGTATTTTGGCGTTGGGTTTATAGATCCAACCTCTTACGCTTGAAGTAACAAAGTTATTCGAGTCCATAACAATCCCTTAATCACTAAACCATTTAAACAATAAGATCTAATTACCCAAACAATTCTAACACTTAAAACGAACTCTTACCTAATTAATCGAATCCTAAATGTCCTTGAGAAAACACCACCAGCAACCTACCTACATTCGGCCATTCCCCAAGTACTAAACAAATCAAAAATCACAACCAATCTAGCCCATATGGCATTCGGCCAAATGAAAAGAATTAAGAAAGTGCCATTCGATCGAACATACTACCACCTACCTTTGGCTTTTCCACCAAATCGGCACAGGAGACTTTTAATGGGACAAATTTGGCTACTAGAAGTAGAGAGGGAAATCAACAGGCATAAAACAAATGATTTGGGTTAAATCTTAATGAAAAGAAAGAGTGAAATCGCATAGAAACAAAATCCCGAAACTCACCAGATTAAAGAGGAGTATTCGGCTTACGGTGCACCTTCGGAAAATGAACCCACCTTGAAGATTCGGTTGTGGGAAGGAGAGGGTATGATCAAAAGGAATTCAGTTTTTAGAAGAATAATGAAACACCCCAAACCCGGCCCACAAACCCTGACCGGATCTGGCATGCTTCTTGAGTAAAACATAGCTAAATCTCGTTTTGTCATCTTAGAGAAATTTGGTGTTTTTGAAGAAAATAGATTTGTGTTATGATCAAGTTGAAAACCGTGTTGTTATTAAAGTTTGTATTTCATTAAAACGTTATTTTCATGTCTCAAAAATTTCAAGTTGAAAGAATTGCCAAATTTTAGAGCTTATCAATAAGTTGAAAATCGTAGGTGTTTAGGTGTCAAAACATTTGAAGTTGTTTTACGAAAAATTGTTTAACCATTGGTTTGATGTCGATCGTAATAGAATAAAAATTTAAAATGCATACGTGAAACAGTTAAATAGTAATGGCCTTATTACAACAAAACAAATCCCGAAATAAATCTCAAAAAAAACTTAATAAGAAAACGTGACAAGTTTAATCATAAGAAACCCAAAATGCTGAGCTGAGCATGGCCACCACTAAGTCCCTGCCAACCCGGTCCATTTACTGAGTATCACCTGCAAAATGTTAGCCCACGAAGGGTGAGTCAATAGACTCAGTGTGTAACAACCAACACAGACTCCCAAACGATTAAGGCATATCAAATCACATATAACAAATATAAGCAATGATGCAACCCAAACCCACCTAGATATCCAACCTCTACACACCACCCGTACCTGCCAATCACACCGTGGGGATTACTAAATCGACCCTCCATCCGCTACACACCCTCGAAGGCAGTCACTGCAGTCAACTGCACATCGCCCTTATAATCGTGGCATAGCCACCAGATAATGTGACAGAGTCACCGGATTCATAATATGTGACATAAGTCACCGGATAATGTGGTAAAAACCACCGGAACACTTCCCTTTATCATTATCACCCATATGCCCATGCAACATACATATTATTCAGATATCATGCAATGTACCTTACCCCAAAGTCATAACGAAATCACACATATTCCATATCAATGTTTATAACATTATTAACTGAGAGTTAGGGGTAATGTACCTGAATGCACTGTACCATTGAATGGTACCCTTGCCATGTTACTCGTATTTTCATAATCACATGTTTAATAATGCTACCATTAATCTATCGGGAATTAATGTAGGGTTACACACCTGACTATTCGTAGATCTAATCGAAATCTCGAAACTATGCGAAACTAACGAGATCCCGAAACGTTTGCCTTCCCCCTTCCTACAATCGGCCAACACTTTGTTAGTAACCAAAAGCCTATTCGGCTCAACTAGAAATCCCGAAGGATATGTCGCATGAAGATAACACCTTACCTTAATGCCGATTTGGTTTCCAACCAAATCCCGAAGCTACGTGATGCACCTCCCTTGCAATCGGTGAAGCACTAGCACACAAAAATAATTAGCCTTTGGCTTTTGAACGAATGAGAGACAGATCCGAAACACTAGAACCCTTACCGGAATAGATCTAAATCCCAAAACTTCTCATTATCTCTGTCGAACTCCCCCTAAAGACCATAGTTAGAATCGGCCATCTTTAAAATAATATGGCCTTTGGCCAAATATTAACCCTTACCTTGAGTAGTCGAACCCACGAGATCCTTAACGCTCCCTTAGTCTGGCTACACACGAAAGAAGCACAAGATTATGGCCTTATCAAGATTCAGCCATCCCTCAAAACCAAGGCTAACCATTTGGTTTCGGCACACCCAAAGAAAAAGAGATGAAACCGATTGCTAAGAGGAAGATACTTACCACCAAATCACGTTTGAAGAAACTAGGAGAAGATAGTCGAGGGCACTACCCTTAGAGATTCAGCTCTTGAGAAATGACAAAAAAAGAGAAAGATTTCGGCTAATGACAAGGAGTGTTTCAGCTTTAGGGACTTATGAAAAGAGAAGGGAAGGAGGGGTTACACGATTTGGCTATGGCTCTCAATGAAGATGGGATATTCGCCACAAGAAGAAGAAAAGAAAAAAAAAAGTATAGGATTGAGGTTGAAAGAAAGAAAAGAAGAGAAGGAGGTGATTAGAAGATTTTGGCAACACCCCCTACTACATCCCCAAAACCGATTATGCATCTCTTAGAGTCCCACATTCGGCCACCTCTTCTTCACTCATACAAATCCCCTCTTTTCCTCCTACTTAGCTGAAATTTTGAGCTATCTGACCCAATCTACACTTCATCCATTCAGAGTCCTTGTGCCGTCCACCACTGCACCTCCTTGCCGAAAAATAAAAGCTCCAAAATGCCACATGCATTACTCAAACCTAGGCCCCTTCACACTCCCTGTGGTGTCACTCTCCTGTGCTCTAAGTGGCACCTCCCTTGCCACTTTACCAGCTCAGTTCTTGTGTCCTAAGCCACACACTAAACTCCTTAAGGCCTAGCTCCCTTAGTTCCCTTTTTAGGCTTAAAATCAAATATTTTCCTAAGGCTTCCACCTACCTTCCAAGGTTCTCGAAGCCCCCAAAACACATTCAAATCACACACAAGCATGCTACCACATACATTTAAGTGAAAATGCATAACCCCTAAATCCCAAATATTACAGTTCTACCCCCTTAAAATAATTTCAACCCCAAAATTACCTGGCTAAAATAAGTGAGGGTATTGCTGTCGCATTGTTTCCTCTGGCTCCCACGAAGCTTCCTCCGATCCATGGTTACACCATAACACTTTGACTAGAGGAACTGATTTCCTCCATAGCACCCTCACATCCCGTTCCAGAATCTGAATCGGCTCTTCCTCATAGGACAAATCTGGTCTTAGCTCTACCTCCTCAACTGGCACCACATGAGATGGATCCAATCGGTAACGACGTAGCATCGAAACGTGGAACACATCGTGCATCTGCTTCAACTCCGAAGGCAACTCTAATCGATATGCTCTTCGGTCCAACCCGCTTCAAAACCCGATAAGGTCCTATAAACCTGGGACTCAACTTTCCCTTGTGACCAAATCTCATCACCTTCTTCCATGGCAAAACTTTTAGAAACACCTGATCTCCTACAGCAAACTCTATCTCCTTCCGCTTAAGATCCGTATATGACTTTTTCCTGTCAGATGCCTCCTTCAACCGTGTCTGAATTACCTTAACCTTTTCTTCGAATTTTGCCACAAACTCTGGACCCAAAACATGACGTTCCCCTAATTCTGTCCAACACGTAGGAGTGCGACACTTCAGTCCATACAGTGCTTCGTACGGTGCCATCTGAATACTTGCTTGATAGCTGTTATTGTATGCAAATTACGCTAAAGGCAAGAACTCCTCCCAGCTTCCTTTGAAGTCTATCACGCAACCCCTCAACATGTCCTCTAACACTTGAATTACCCACTTAGACTGGTCGTCCGACTGCGGATGACATGCCGCACTGAAGTCCAACCTGGTGCCCAATGCCTGATGTAGTGCTTTCTAAAATCGAGACGTAAACCTCGGATCCCTATCCGAGATAATCGACACTGGCACTCCATGCAGCCTCACAATTTTGCCACATACAACTTCACTAACCTCTACGGAGAATAGTCAACCCACTGGTATGAAATGTGCAGACTTCGTCAACCGATCTACTATCACCCATACCGAGTCCTTCTTAGTAGGCGTAAGGGGAAGCCCACTAATGAAGTCCATAGTAATTCTCTCCCACTTCCATTGCGGAATCTTTATCGGTTGAAGCAATATTGACGGTACTTGGTGTTCAACTTTAACCTGCTGACACGTTAAGCACTTCCCCACCAATTCTGTAACTTCCCACTTAAGACCAGGCCACCAAAACTAATCCCGTAGATCCCTGTATAACTTACTTCCTCCAGGATGCATAGCATAAGGGCTACTATGCGATTTTCGAAGAATTTTCTACCTTAACTCCTCATCCTTTGACATACAGACCTTGCCCCGAAAACACAGCACTCCATCGCTGTTTACACCATAGTCTTCCAACTCCCCATTTTGCACTTGCAGCAGCTTAGCACTTAGTTCCCCATCCACCAATTGTTTCTCCTTTACCTGACTTAGCCATGTCAGCTTCACCTGCAACTCTGCTAGCAAACTTCCATCATCATAAAGACTAAGGTGTGCAAACATCGCCCTCAGATCCGACACTATTTTTAGACTTAGGGCATCTGCCACCACATTTGCCTTGCCCGAGTGATACGTTATGGAATAGTCGTAGTCTTTCAACAACTCCACCCACCTTCGCTGTCTCAAATTTAGCTCCTTCTGCGTTAACAAATATTTTAGACTCTTGTGGTCCGTGTAGATCACCGACCTTTCTCCATACAAGTAGTGCCTCCACACTTTTAGAGCGAAAACTATCGCAGCTAACTCCAGGTCATGCGTCGGATAGTTAACCTCATGTGACCTCAATTGCCGAGGCGCATAAGCGACCACTTTCCCATCTTGCATTAGAACACATCCCAATCCTGTATGGGAAGCATCACAATGCACCACAAAATCTTTCCACGCTTCTACCGAATCAAAATCGAGCTTCATTAACACTTTCTTAAGCTTCTTAAAACTCTCCTACTGCTTATCCGCCCATACGAAAGGTACCTCCTTTCTCAACAACATCGTCAGAGGTGCTGCTATTGACGAGAACCCTTCAACAAATCTCCTGTAGGAGCCTGCTAACCCCAAGAAACTACGAACCTCTGCCACAGACTTAGGTGGTTTCCAATCTAATACTGCCTCAATCTTTCGAGGATTCACCCTTATTCCTTCCATAGACACCACATGCTCTAAGAACGTAACTTCCTTCAGCCAAAATTTGCACTTGCTGAGCTTGGCATATAGCTTCTTTTCCCTTAACACTTGCAATACCACCCGGAGATGCTCATCATGTTCTTCCTCAGACTTGGAATACATTAGGATGTCGTTTATGAACACAACGATGAACTAATCCAGGTAGGGTTGGAAAACCAGTTCATCATATCCATGAACATAGCTGGGGCGTTCGTCAATCCGAATGGCATTACTAAGAACTCATAATGCCCATATCTTGTTCGAAAAGCTGTCTTATGGATGTCGGCTTCCTTCACCTTGAGTTGATGATACCCTGACCTTAGATCTATCTTTGAAAATACTGCGGCCCCATTAAGTTGATCGAACAAGTCGTCTATCCTCGGTAATAGATACTTGTTCTTGATGGTCAGCTTATTCAACTGCCGATAATCTATGCACATGCGCATAGTCCCATCCTTCTTTTTCACGAATAGGACTGGTGCTCCCCATGGAGACACACTAGGTCAGATAAATCCACGATCGAGTAACTCTTGGATCTAGGCCTTGAGCTCTACCAACTCCTTTGGCGCCATCCTATATGGAGCAATTGACACAAGAGCTGTACCTCACAGCAAATCAATTCTGAACTCTACCTCCCAATCCGGGGGTAACCCAGGCAGCTCTTCCGGAAAGACATCCACAAATTCTCTTACCATCTTGACCCCTCCTACAGTTGCTTCCTTAGCCTCTAAGGCACTGACCAACATAAAAAAATCTACACATCCCTTTCTTACCATCTTTTCGGCCTTAAGGGCAGTCGACAAGTAATTCCGTCTCTCGCCCATCACCACAACCTCGTTATCGTCAGAAGTTCTCAATGACATGCGCTTAGCAGCACAATCCACATTCGCACTATACTTAACTAGCCAGTCCATTCCCAAGATTAGATCAAATTCCCCGAATGGCAACTCTATTAAGTCAGCTGGAAACTGCGCCCCCTGAACTTCTAAAGGCACTGCCTTAAAGAGTTTGTCTACTACTATTGATTGCCCTAAAGGACTAAGTACAGTCATCTTCCTAGGTACAGTCTCAGAGTTCACATGCAGAGTTCCAGATACTTTACTAGTGATGTATGAATGAGTTGACCCTATATCTATCAAAGCAGTAAAGGTAATCTAGAAATGAGGAACGTACCCGTTATGACATCAGGTGCATCACCATCCTCCTTCCGACGAACCGCATATACCAAACCCGACTGTCTCACCTCCGTGTTACCAACACTTCTGCCCGGTGTCCCGCGACCTCTACCAGCACCATTACCTCTGCCAACCGGACCACGACCCCTCGGTGGCTACTGTCCACCTCTGCCAGCCTGATTAAACCCTTAAACTGCTAGTCGGCTCCTGTCTATTTCTATAGGATAGTCCCTAATCATATGGTCTTTGGACCCACACTTAAAACATCCTCCTACCTTCTTCCAACACTCTCCGGGTGCATCTTTCCACACTGAGCACACGTACGATACTGACCTCCCATAGCAACCTGCCGATCTCACGGCCCATCAACTCTAGGTCTTTTCTGGAGACTTCTAGATGACCCCGACAACCTAAAACCTCTCTTTTGTCTATTCCTATCCGAATTTTGTCTCACAGATTCCTTGACCCCTTTGGCTACCTTAGCCTTCTCAACCAACACGACAAACTCCCGCTCCTGCAATGGAGCAATCAGCAATCTCAGGTCATCCCTCAGTCCGTCCTCGAACTTGACACATCGTTCATGCTCTGTAGCCACGATACCTCGAGCATACCGGCTCAACCTTAAGAATTTTATCTCGTACTCCGCTACGGACTTACTCCCCTAAACCAGCCTTAGAAATGCCTTCCTTTGCGCATCAATATAGCTAGTCCCTATATACTTCTTCTGATACGCCTTGAAATACTCCCAAGTGAGATCATCCGCTGCCACACTATCCCGAACCGTGAGCCACCACTGGTATGACTCATCCCGGAGAAGCGACACCACCCTTTTAGTTTTTCCTCAGCATTAGGTCCAAATCGTCCATGATTCGCTCCTTCGCCTCCAACCAATACTCAGCCGTATTGGGCGCCACACCAGATACACCTCGGAATACCTCAGCTCCATTGGCTCAGAGTCACTCAGGTACAGATTTTTGAGCTCCCATGCCTCCATCTGCTCCAGCCACCCTCTCAAGAACTCGCAGCATCGCTCAGATCTCGTGATCATCCCCGTCGATCCTCGATACTCAACACCAGCAGCTGGTGGTGGTGGCATCTCATTCTAAAACCCTTGACCAGACCTAACAGGTTTCGATACGGTCATTCTGCCTCTACCACGCCCACACACACTATGACCACGTCACATAGAACTCATGTCTATGATCACGATTTAATCTGATTTAAGAAATTTTATGCATTAGCTTTCTATTCCACTAATTATCCACGAACAAATTTTATGTAACGAAGTTTAGTAGTAGTTCTTTCGATCATTTCAAAGTTTTCGTTCTAATCTCCTACCCTAACTTAGAAAATCACATTCATTCAATAGTATCTACTACACACGTTCATCGATTTGAGCATTTTCGTCCGTTCCAACCCAGGGGTATTTTTATAATTTATCTTATAGGGGTATTTTCGTAATTTGTCCAAATCAGGGTATCTTGTAATTTTGCAAAATAGGGGTTTTTGGTATTTTTGCAAAATAGGGACATTTCGATAAGAATTGAGGGTAGTATGGTAATTTTATAAACTGAGGGTATTTTAGTAATTTCCACAAATCGGGGTACTTTGGTGATTTTTCAGATCTAAGGTAGTTTTTGCCAATCAGGGGGAAGGTAATTTGGTGATTTCAAAACTAGGGTTTTTATAAAATAGTGTAGCTAATCCCTTTCGGGTTTTAATTATTGAATTTAGCCTGTGGGTAAGTCCTCTTGGTTAGGGTGAACCGTCACTACGCACCAGGTAGGATTCGAGCGAAGAGGAGGTGAGTCACTAGGACTGCTTAAATACCAAGCTCCCCCTGAATCCAATCCTAGGCATGCTCACAACTGTTGCCACACCCTTAACTCGGCGACTTACTCACAGGTTTGTTTAATTAGTCTTTAAATTTTATGTAATTGTGTGTTGGAGAAGCTAATCTTGGGGTTCAATAGCTCCTAACCTACTAATCTATGATCCCGTATTACCCACATACAAATCACATAATAATTAGAGGTACTTACCTAGTGGACCTCAGGCCGGAGACTCAGGTGCCATGCCAGAAAACCTACTCATCTTTTAGTAAACTTACTTTCGTAAAACATTTTGGGCCCAAAAGCCCTTCAAGCCGAGTTTTGAACTAGGCTCTGATACCAAGTTGAAACACCCCAAACTCGACCCACAAACCCTGACCGGATCTGGCATGCTTCTTGAGTAAAACATAGCTAAATCTCGTTTTGTCATCTTAGAGAAATTTGGTGTTTTTGAAGAAAATAGATTTGTGTTATGATCAAGTTGAAAACCGTGTTGTTATTAAAGTTTGTATTTCATTAAAACGTTATTTTCATGTTTCAAAAATTTCAAGTTGAAAGAAATGCCAAATTTTAGAGCTTATCAATAAGTTGAAAATCGTAGGTGTTTAGGTGTAACATCCTAAATTTATGGGCCTATGCATTTAGTGTGGGGATATGTTTAATTTGTTAATTCAAGTAAAAGGGGTCTAAATTTGGGCTTAGAATTAGGCAAAGGCCCAGATTAAATTATTTTAAGATGGCATCATTAATAATTAAAAAGGAACAAGTTTTGGGTCATAAGAAGCCCATGTTTTTAGGCCAATTTTCGGCACTTAAAATGGAGCAAGGGGTGACGCCACACACAAGGAGTAAGGGGCCCAAATTTAAGTTTCATGGAGCCCAATTCTTTTAATTTAAGTTAGCTAAATTTTGGGCATTAGGATTAGGTGGAGTGGATGGCAACAAGGCTATTATCTAGGAATTTATTTTATGTGGATAATAAGCAGATAAAGGCTAAGATTTAGGGATTTTAATGATTAAAATATGTGGATAATATGCTGATAAAGGAGGGAGGAGTTAGAGATAATTAAGTCTCTTTTAGATGAGCTAGTAGATTGAGATAAAGGAGAAAAGTTAGAATTTATCTACAAAGAGAGATGGCTAAGAATCCATCACTTGAGAGGAGTAAAGAAACCACTACTACATGGCAAAGGGTTGCCAAATTTCCTATAAATAGAGGGCTAGCTCCTTGTTTCGACATTAAATCCTCTCCTTTTGTGTCGAAATTCCTAGCTTCTTTTCTCCAAATTTCTTTCTCTAATTTCTTTAAAAGCGAAAACTTTTCCCCACTTTCTTTTCCTTGTGCTGATTTCTCTAAAAGTCAAGCATCCATCGCTTTTTCTTTTATTCATCCTATTTGAGAAATTGTTCTACACTTTCGACATTTAAATCTTCCATCGGCATTACCGAATCCTCTCCCTAGTGATAGCCGAATCTCCTAAGCTAAGGTAAGAGTCAAATTTTGATTAGTTCTCATAATCTATTTTTGAAAGGAAAAAGCCGAAAGCTAATAGTTAATGGTTTAATGATGGGAAGCAATTCGGGATTTGAAGGCGGCTTAATCGACTAGATCTAAAAGCCAAAAATCATAAGTCTCCAATTTCGGGATTTTAAGGTAAGAAGATTATCCCTAGATTTTTATTAGATTCGTTCAATATATATATGATCTTAACTCTAAAAGGAGGATTAACGATTAAATATTGTTATAGTAGCTCGATAAGGATTTGATGGAATTAAATATGGATCGTGCAAAAGAAAGAATTCTAAGTTTAAGAAATAAGCGAAGATCTCATTGCTCGAGATTGGCCAATTGGTTGTGGACCGACTTCTGAACAATACCTTAGGCAGATAGCAGTTGTGTCGACTAAGGATAGCGTCGATATAGAAAGCCTCGTTTTATCGGTAATCAGGTGTGTAGATCTTTATCACATAAATTTTTCTGTATTATACATGTTATGGGCTAAAAAGCCGGAAAAGTGTGTAGATCCTTATCACATAAGTTTTATTTTGTATTATACCTATTAGGGGCTGAAAAGCCAGAAAATGAGGCTATATGAACAGTCATGTGTAGATCTCTAACACACTACCAATTAACCTGTATGTAAATCTATTTATGTATGTTATGGGCTAAAAGCGAGAATAAGGTCAGATAAGCAATGAATGGAACCCTAAAAGGGCTAGGCAAGGATGCAGTGCGTAAACATAGAACTCCCTATGTGTATCGAAAAATATATATGACTGCATGATATTTTCTTTATGTGTGTATGCATGGGATGGGATATTGATATGATGAATGGGAAGTGCATGAAAGGTCACGTGGTGATCGGTGGTAGAAAACCCACAAATATAAATGCTAGGTCACATTGTGATCGGTGGCTATGCCACGTTTAATGATTCCTACTTAATAGGAATAGGCAGTACGGCTGTCGTTTTGGTGTGTAGTGGATGGAGGGTTGATTGTAGAAATCCCCAAGGTGTGATGGTTGGTACGGGTTGGTGTGTAGAAGATGGAAACCTATGATGGGTTGGGTTATTCATTCTTTATATTTTATTATGTGATTATGATTGATGCCTTCCTGTATGGGCCAGGGCCCATAATGTGTTTGTGGGCTCAGGTCGATGTGTGTTTTGAGATTTATACACTGAGTCTTTGTGACTCACGCTTTCCTTTTCTCTACTCTTCCAGATGAACAGTAGATCGTGGACATGGGAGCCGAGACGGACTCGAGGGGCCATCAAGTTCTATTTCTACAAGTTAATTTCTTTTGGGATTTCTTAAAGTTTATTTTATTTCATTATTTTTTTCGAGAATATTTATGTAATAAGGCCCCTAGCTTTCATTCAACTCAGCAGTTATCAATGTTAAGCAACTTATGAATTTTATGATAAGGTTTATTTATGCTTAATAATAAAAATACAAAGAGGTTTATTTTCAAAAAGTCTCTCCTTTATTCAGATTTAATTAATTTAACTTGTTTTTCAAAATTCGATAAAATGTTATGTGTTCGATAACATGCGGATCCGGTCGAACATGGGCGTATGGGTGTTACGATCGTTTGGGGTGTTATAATTTTTTTGGTATCCTTGAGCCTCAAGACCGATCCAAAACTCGATTGTGATATAAATGAAATGGGTCTATCTAGATGAGAATTTGTGTTTTTAAAAAATTAACTTCAATAAAACAAAACACGTAAGCGAGTCACAAGACTAAGGTGTGGCAATTTAAGAAAAAGATTTTGGTTTGAAGACATGGCCTTGAGTCTTAGTGAAAACAACAACCACAACAACAACAACAACACTCTTACAGAATGAACATGAGTTCACGATTGAATGTATGGGTTTCTTAGAGGATATGAACTTGAGGCAGTATGGTGAATACTGAATTGAAATAATTACTCTTAAAGCTATTATTCATAAGACTGTCCGTGGTTAAAAAAAAAGTGGAAGAAAACTAATAGTTCATAAAATTTCTAATCAGATAAACGCGAATCGGTAAAATGAGTACCAAGGGTCATGGACGTCCGCCACGTGGTCGTGGTAGGGTAAAATGACTGTATCAGAACCAGTAGGATCTTGCCATGGATCTGGGAATAAGATGCTAGTTCCACCAGCTGCAGAGGAGGAATTTCAAGATCAAACTGCCGGAGATGATGCTGTATCCCAAGCGATGTTAAGGGTTTTAGAGAGGATTGATGGGGTAGGTATGGGCACGGGGCAGGAAATCATCTTGGGCTGCTTAGGGCCAATGGGGCAAAAGTGTTTAGAGGAATTTCGGTGTAGCCCCAAGTTCATGAGTATTGGTTGGAGGCGGTGAACGATAATGGATGATTTAAACTTTACGGAGGAGGAGAAGTTGAAAGGGATTGTATCTCTCCTGCGGGATGAAGCCTACCAATAGTGGCTTACGGTTAAGGATGGTATAGTGGCTGACTGTATCACCTGAGATTACTTTAAAACGGTGTTTCAGAATAAATATATTGGATCGAGTTATGTGGATCTTGCAGTGAGCGTTCTAAATGGTGCAAGGGAGTAGGTCAGTGGCTGCGTATGAAGCTGAATTCTTATGCCTTAGCCGTTATGCTCGTGGGATGGTAGCCACAGAGCATGAACATTGTGTTAGGTTTGAAGATGGTCTGAGGGATGATTTGCGTGTTTTGATAGCCCCACAACGAGAGAGGGAATTTGCTGTCCTAGTGGAAAAGGCTAAGATAGCCGAGGAGGTAAAGCGGACCGAGAAGTTAAATCGGGATAGAGATAGGGGTGGAAATAAGAGGAATTTTGGATCGTCAGAGGCAGCCGGGCAAACTCAAAAAAGACCTAGGTCAGACGGGCCGAGACGGGATGAGAAATTGCTGTTAACAGACACCAAAGTGTGCTCGATGTGGAAAATTTCATGCTGGTGAATGTTGGGCAGGCAGTGGGAAATGTTATAGGCGTGGATCTACCGACCACCAAGTTAGAAACTGTTCGCAGCAATGGAACGGTGAAGGGACCATGGGTCGAGGGAATGCTCAGCCGGGAAGAGAAGGTCAACAACCACCAATGGGCCGTGGTCAAGTCAATAGTGGCAATGGTACAGGACATGGTCATGGAGGCGAGGTTATCTTTGAGGCGAGGCGACCAAATTTGGTCTATGCAAAGACGTCGCCAAGGGGACGAGGACGCTCTAGATGTGAATACCTGTGCGTACTCTACCATAGTATACTAAGTGTTTCTTTTGATTAGAGTGCACAGCGAAAGCATAGTGGTGAGACTTGGGTAGTACAATTAATAGTTAGTTGGAAATTTCGAGGACGAAATTTCTTTAAGGGGGTAGAACTGTAACATCCTAAATTTATGGGCCTATGCATTTAGTGTGGGGATATGTTTAATTTGTTAATTCAAGTAAAAGGGGTCTAAATTTGGGCTTAGAATTTGGCAAAGGCCCAAATTAAATTATTTTAAGATGGCATCATTAATAATTAAAAAGGAACAAGTTTTGGGTCGTAAGGAGCCCATGTTTTTAGGCCAATTTTGCGGCACTTAAAATGGAGCAAGGGGTGACGCCACACACAAGGAGTAAGGGGCCCAAATTTAAGTTTCATGGAGCCCAATTCTTCTAATTTAAGTTAGCTAAATTTTGGGCATTAGGATTAGGTGGAGTGGATGGCAACAAGGCTATTATCTAGGAATTTATTTTATGTGATAATAAGCAGATAAAGGCTAAGATTTAGGGATTTTAATGATTAAAATATGTGGATAATATGCTGATAAAGGAGGGAGGAGTTAGAGATAATTAAGTCTCTTTTAGATGAGCTAGTAGATTGAGTTAAAGGAGAAAAGTTAGGAATTTATCTACAAAGAGAGTGATGGCCAAGAATCCATCACTGAGAGGAGTAAAGAAACCAGCTACTACATGGCAAAGGGTTGCCGAATTTCCTATAAATAGAGGGGGCTAGCTCCTTGTTTCTAACATTAAATCCTCTCCCTTTTGTGCCGAAATTCCCTAGCTTCTTCTCTCCAAATTCCTTTCTCTAATTTCTTTAAAAGCCGAAAACTTTTCCCCACTTTCTTTTCCCTTGTGCTGATTTCTCTAAAAAGCTGAAGCATCCATCGCTTTTTTCCTTTATTCATCCTATTTGAGAAATTGTTCTACACTTCTGGCATTTAAATCTTCCATCAGCATTACCGAATCCTCTCCTTAGTGATAGCCGAATCTCCTAAGCTAAGGTAAGAGTCGAATTTTGATTAGTTCTCATAATCTATTTTTGAAAGGCAAAAGCCGAAAGCTAATAGTTAATGGTTTAATGATGGGCGACAATTCGGGTTTGAAGGAGGCTTAATCGACTAGATCTAAAAGCTGAAAATCATAAGTCTCCAATTTCGGGATTTTAAGGTAAGAAGATTATCCCTAGATTTTTATTAGATTCGTTCAATTTATATATGATCTTAACTCTAAAAGGAGGATTAACTATTAAATATTGTTATAGTAGCTCTGATAAAGATTTTATGGAATTAAATATGGATCAGGCAAAAGAAAGAATCCCTAAGTTTAAGAAACGAGCAGTATCTACTGTTTGAGATTGGCCAATTGGTTGTGGACCGGCTTCTAAATAATACCTTAGGCAGATAGCAGTTGTGTCGACTAAGGATAGCGTCGATATAGAAAGCCTCATTTTATCGGTAATCAGGTGTGTAGATCTTTATCACATAAGTTTTTCTGTATTATACATGTTATGGGCTGAAAAGCCGAAAAAGTGTGTAGATCCTTATCATATAAGTTTATTTTGTATTATACCTGTTAGGGGCTGAAAAGCCAGAAAATGAGGCTATATGAACAGTCGTGAGTAGATCTCTAACACACTGCCAATTAACCTGTATGTAAATCTATTTATGTATGTTATGGGCTAAAAGCGAATAAGGTCAGATAAACAATGAATGGAACCCTAAAAGGGCTAGGCAAGGATTCTAGGTACGTAAACATAGAACTCCCTATGTGTATCGAAAAATATATATGACTGCATGATATTTTCTTTATGTGTGTATGCATGGGATGGGATATTGATATGATGAAGGGGAAGTGCATGAAAGGTCACGCAGTGATCGGTGGTAGAAAACCCACAAATATAAATGCTAGGTCACATTGTGATCGGTGGCTATGCCACGTTTAATGATTCCTACTTAATAGGAATAGGCAGTACGGCTGTCGTTTTGGTGTGTAGTGGATGAAGGGTTGATTGTAGAAATCCCCAAGGTGTGATGGTTGGTACAGGTTGGTGTGTAGAGGATGGAAACCTAGGATGGGTTAGGTTATTCATTCTTTATTGTTTATTATGTGATTATGATTGATGCCTTCCTGTATGGGCCAGGGCCCATAATGTGTTTGTGGTCTCAGGTCGATGTGTGTTTTGAGATTTATACAATGAGTCTTTTTGACTCACGCTTTTCTTTTCTCTACTCTTCCAGATGAATAGTAGATCGTGGAGATGGGAGCCGAGACGGACTCGAGGGGCCATCAAGTTCTATTTCTATAAGTTAATTTCTTCTGGGATTTCTTAAAGTTTATTTTATTTCATTATTTTTTTCGAGAATATTTATCTAATAAAGCCCCTAGCTTTCATTCAACTCAGCAGTTATCAATGTTAAGCAACTTATGAATTTTATGATAAGGTTTATTTATGCTTAATAATAAAAATACAAAGAGGTTTATTTTCAAAAAGCCTCTCCTTTATTCAGATTTAATTAATTTAACTTGTTTTTTCAAAATCTGATAAAATGTTATGTGTTCGAAAACATGCCAGATTCGGTCGGAACGCATGGGCCGGGTTTGGGGTGTTACATTGGGTGTCAAAACATTTGAAGTTGTTTTACGAAAAATTGTTTAACCATTGGTTTGATGTCGATCATAATAGAATAAAAATTTAAAACGCATACGTGAAAAAGTTAAATAGTAATGGCCTTATTACAACAAAACAAATCCCGAAATGAATCTCAAATAAGAAAACGTGACAAGTTTAATCATAAGAAACCCGAAAATGCTGAGCTGAGCATGGCCACCACTAAGTCCCTGCCGACCCGGTCCATTTACTGAGTATCACCTGCAAAATGTTAGCCCACGAAGGGTGAGTCAATAGACTTAGTGTGTAACAACCAACACAGACTCCCAAACGATTAAGGCATATCAAATCACATATAACAAATATAAGCAATGATGCAACCCAAACCCACCTAGATATCCAACCTCTACACACCACCCGTACCTGCCAATCACATCGTGGGGATTACTAAATCGACCCTCCATCCGCTACACATGCCCGAAGGCAGTCACTGCAGTCAACTGCACATCGCCCTTATAATCGTGGCATAGCCACCAGATAATGTGACAAAGTCACTGGATTCATAATATGTGACATAAGTCACCGGATAATGTGGTAAAAACCACCGAAACACTTCCCCTTTATCATTATCACCCATATGCCCATGCAACATACATATTATTCAGATATCATGCAATGTACCTTGCCCCAAAGTCATAACGAAATCACACATATTCCATATCAATGTTTATAACATTATTAATCGAGAGTTAGGGTAGCGTGCACAGATACCTTGTACCATTGAATGGTACCCTTAGCCATGTTACTCGTATTTTCATAATCACATGTTTAATATTGCTACCATTAATCTATCAGGAATTAATGTAGGGTTACACACCTAACTATTCGTAGATCTAAGCGAAATCCTGAAACTACGTGAAACTAACGAGATCCCAAAACGTTTGCCTTCCCCACTTCCTACAATCGGCCAACACTTTGTTAGTAACAAAAAGCCTATTCGGCTCAACTAGAAATCACGAAGGATATGTCGCATGAAGATATCACCTTACCTTAATGCTGATTTGGTTTCCAACCAAATCCCGAAGCTACGTGATGCACCTCCCTTGCAATCGGCCAAGCACTAGCACACAAAAATAATTAGCCTTCGGCTTTTGAATGAATAAGAGACAGATCCGAAACACTAGAACCCTTACCGGAATAGATCTGAATCCCAAAACTTCTCATTATCTCTGTCGAACTCCCCCTAAATACCATAGTTAGAATCGGCCATCTTTAAAATAATATGGCCTTTGGCCGAATATTAACCCTTACCTTGAGTAGTCGAACCCACGAGATCCTTAACGCTCCCTTACTCTGGCTACACATGAAAGAAGCACAAGATTATGGCCTTATCAAGATTCAGCCATCCCTCAAAACCAAGGCTAACCATTCGATTTTGGCACACCCAAAGAAAAAGAGATGAAACTGATTGCTAAGAGGAAGATACTTACCACCAAATCACGTTTGAAGAAACTAGGAGAAGATAGTCAACGGCACTACCCTTAGAGATTCGGCTCTTGAGAAATGACAGAAAAAGAGAGATTTCGACTAATAACAAGGAGTGTTTCAGCTTTAGGGACTTATGAAAAGAGAAGGGAAGGAGGGGTTACATCATTCGGCTATGGCTCTCAATGAAGATGGGATATTTGGCCACAAGAAGAAGAAAAGAGAAAAAAAAAAGTATAGGATTAAGGTTGAGAGAAAGAAAAGAAGAGTAGGAGGTGATTAGAAGATTCCGGCAACACCCTCTACTACATCCCTAAAATCGATTATGCATCTCCTAGAGTCCCATATTCAGCCACCTCTTCTTCACTCATCCAAATCCCCTCTTTTCCTCCTACTTAGCCAAAATTTTGAGCTATCTGACCCAATCTACACTTCATCCATTTAGAGTCCTTGTGTCGTCCACCACTACACCTCCTTACCGAAAAATAAAAGCTCCAAAATGCCACCTGCGTTACTCGAACCTAGGCCCCTTCACACTCCCTGTGGCATCACTCTCCTGTGCTCTAAGTGGCGCCTCCCTTGCCACTTTACCAGGTCAGTTCTTGTGTCCTAAGCCACACACTAAACTCCTTAATTCCTAGCTCCCTTAGTTCCCTTTTTAGGCTTAAAATCAAATATTTTCCGAAGGCTTCCACCTACCTCCCAAGGTTCCCGAAGCCCCCAAAACACATTCAAATCACACACAGGCATGCTACCACATACATTTAAGTGAAAATGCATAACCCCTAAATCCCGGATATTACAAATAATAGAGAGGAGAAAAGAGAGAGGGAGTTTCAGCTAGAAGAGAAAAGCTAAGGCAAATGGAGAAGAAGAGTTTCGGCTAGATGTGTGAAAAGAAGGAAAAAAAATAGAAGCAAAAAGATGATAACTTGGCTAATAATTTTGGCACAATCACACACACCTTAGAGCTGGAGTTTCAGCCAACTCTCTCCCCTTTCCTGATAGCCTTTGTCCCTTATCTTACCTTTAAAAGAGACCACCCTCAAACCAACTCTCTCTCCTTCCTTTTATCATCTTTTATCACTTAAAATAAAAGAAATAAACCTCCTAAATGGTAGCCTTTGTGCCGTCACCCCTTTCCCTTCTCAGTGCCGAATCTTGACCCAACAACCTTGGGCCCAAGCGGCCACACTAGGCCCAACTCCTCCCCCTTATGATGCCACCTCAATGCCCACTTAAAGCACCTCCCATTTTTGGCCACAAGCCCAGCAGGCTACTAAACTTAATAATTTCAATTAAATTACTACTAACACTATTTTTAATCAATTTAACCCAGATTTAAGCCCAAACCTGAGGCCATTACACACCTCAAAGCCTTTAACCTACTAACTTACCCATGCAACGTACCAAATGCATTGACCCACCAAAATTAGGATATTACAATTCTACCCCCTTAAAATAAATTTTGGCCTCGAAATTTACCTGGCCAAAAGAGTTGAGGGTATTGTTGTCGCATAATATCTTCCGGCTCCCATGTCGCTTCCTCTGATCCATGGTTCCGCCATAATACCTTCACCAAAGGAACTGATTTTCTACGTAAAACCTTAACATCCCGATTTAGGATCTGCACAGGTTCCTCCTCAAAAGACAAGTCTAGGCTCATCTCAATCTCCTCCACTGGCACAACATGCTACGGATCCGAGCGATAGCGTCTAAGCATAGAAACATGAAACACGTCGTGGATTTGACTCAATTCTAGTGGCAACTCAAGCTGGTAAGCCACTGGTCCTACTCGCTTCAACACCCGATAAGGCCCGATAAACCTAGGGCTCAACTTGCCTTTCCTACCAAACCTCCAAACCTTCTTTCATGACGACACCTTCAAGAAAACCTTGTCACCCTCTGCAAACTCTATATCCTTTCATTTAAGATCGGCATAAGACTTTTGCCTATCCGTCGCTTCTTTCAATCGAGCTCGAATCACTTTCACTTATCTTCTGTCTCCCCAACAACTGCCGCTCCCCCAACTCCGTCCAACATGTAGGGGTACGACACTTCCGACCATATAACGCTTCATACGGTGCCATCCGAATACTTACCTAATAACTATTGTTATATGCAAATTCCACCAACGGTAAGAATTCTTCCCAGCTGCCTTTGAAATCCAAGACACAACCCCTTAGCATGTCCTCTAAAATCTGAATCACCCTCTCCGATTGCCCATCTGATTGGGGATGAAATGCCGTACTGAAATCCAATCTTGTGCCTAACGCCTGGTGCAAAGCCTTCCAGAACCTTGACGTAAATCTAGGGTCTCTGTCCGAAATAATTGACACTGGTACCCCGTACAACCTCACAATCTCCGCTATATGTAGTCTTGCTAACTTTTGAAGATAATAATCCATACGCACAGGTACGAAATGAGCAGACTTTGTCAGACGGTCCACAGTCACCCAAATTGAATCCTTCTTGGTAGGCGTAAGGGGTAGCCCACTCACAAAATCCATTGTAATCCTTTCCCACTTCCATTGTGGAATCTTAATCGGTTGCAACAGACCTGATGGCAACTGATGTTTAGCCTTGGCTTGCTGACATATCAGACACTTACCTACAAACTTCGTTACCTATCGCTTAAGGCCTAGCCACCATAACTGCTCCCGCAAATCTCGGTACATCTTACTACCTCCCGGATGCATAGCATATGGGCTGCTATGTGCCTCCTGCAAAATCTTCTGCCTTAACTCCACATCCTTAGGCATACACGCTTTTCCCCGAAAACATAACACTCCATCGCTGCTCAGACTATACCCCTCCAATCCATCATTCTGCACTTGTAACCTTCGTGCGCTCAAAACTTCATCCACCAAATGTTTCTCATTAACCTCGTTAATCCATATTGGCTTCACTCGCAATTCCGCTAACAGACTTCCATCATCATACAGACTAAGGTGAGCAAACATGGCTCTTAACTCTGCCACCACCCTACGACTCAAGGCATCCACTACCACATTAGCCTTTCCCGGGTGATACTCAATCGAGCAGTCATAGTCCTTTAACAGCTCAATCCACCTTCTCTGCCTCAAATTTAACTCCTTCTGCGTAAGAAGGTACTTCAAACTCTTGTGGTCCGTATGCACGACAGACTTTTCTCCCTGTTGCTTATCCGTCCACACAAACGGAGCCCCTTTCCTCAGCAACTTGGTCAATGGTGCTGCAATTAGAGAAAACCCTTCTACAAACCTTCAATAATACTCTACTAAACCTAGAAAACTCTGAATCTCTGCCACAGACTTCAGTGGCTTCCAATCCAAAACTGCCTCAATCTTCCGAGGGTCCACTCTAATCCCCTCCGCTGACACTACATGACCCAAAAAGGTAACTTCCTTCAACCAGAACTCGCACTTACTAAACTTGGCGTATAACTGCTTCTCCCTAAGAATCTGCAACACCACTCGCAAATTCGCGTCATGCTCCTCCTCCGATTTTGAGTGCACCAAAATATCATCTATAAATACTACGACGAACCAATCTAAATATGGCTGGAACATCCGGTTCATCATATCCATAAACACTGCTAGTACATTCGTCAACCCGAACAGTATTACCAAAAATTCATAGTGCCCGTATCGAGTACGAAACGCCGTCTTATAGATATCCGCCTCCTTTACCTTAAGTTGGTGATACCTCGACCTCAAATCTATCTTGGAAAAGACTGATGCTCCCTTAAGCTGGTCGAACAAGTCATCTATCCTAGGCAAAGGATACATGTTCTTAATCGTCAATTTATTCAACCGACAATAGTCTATGCACATCCGCATCTACCCGTCTTTTTTCTTCACAAAAAGCACAGGCACTCCCCAAGGTGAAACACTTGGCCAGATAAAACCCCGATCCAGCAACTCCTAAATCTATGCTTTCAACTCCACCAATTCCTTTGGCGCCATCCTATACGGAGTAATAGACACTGGCACTATTCCCGATAAAAGATCTATACTGAACTCCACTTCCCGATCTGAGGGCAAACCCAAAAGCTCTTTCGAAAAGACATCAATAAACTCATTCACTGTTCGAACACTTCCTATAACCGGTTCTTTACCTTCCAAAGCACAAACATAAACTACAAACGCCTCACATCCTTTCCTTACCATCTTCTCCGCTTTCAGCGCGGACACCACATTAGATAGGTAATTCCTTCTCTCACCTATCATTACCACCTCTACACCCTCGACCGTTTTCAGCACCATGCGCTTAGCCGCACAGTCTAGTTCTGCCTGGTACTTAATCAACCAATCCATTCCTATGATTAAATCGAACTCCCCAAATGGTAGTTCCATCAAGTCTGCTTGAAACACGACCCCTTGAAGTTCTAGGGGTACATCCCTATACAGTTTGTCTACCACCACAGAGTGTCCTAGAGGGCTAACTACTGTCATCTTCCTAGCAGATATCTCATAGGATAAGTTCAGAGTTCCCACTATACTACTAGCAACATAAGAGTGTGTCGAACCAACATCAATTAAAGTAATGTAAGGTAGCCCAGAAATTATAAACGTATCGGTTATGATGTCCGGTGCGTCGCCCTCTTCTCGATGTTTGGCTGCATAGACCAACCCAGGCTGTCTAGCATTAGCACCTCCAGCACCTCGGCTAGGTGCTCCACGACCCCGTCTGTTACCATTTCCACCCCTACCTGCACCTCGACCCCTCTGTGGTTGCTGGCCATCTCTCCTGAATTGACTACGTCCTTGACCCTCAGCTTGAGTCCTGGCTAAGTTCCACGGACAGTCCCTTACCCGGTGCTCCAACGACCCGTACTCAAAACATCCTCTATTACTAGCCCAACAGTCTCCCGAATGAGACTTCCCACATCGAGCACACTAAGGTGGCCACTGAGCAGTAGCAGCAGGCTTTGCAGCTTGATCCAACCCACCAAATCTAGCCCTTTTCTGAGCACTTCCACCAGACCCTAATGGCCCAAAACTCCTTTTATACTTGCCCCTATCCTGATTCCGTTTCTCAGTCCGCTTCACCTCCTCAGCTATTTTGGTCTTTTTCACGAGAACGGTAAATTCCCTTTCACGCTGAGGTGCAATCAACACCCGCAGCTCATCCCTTAGGCCGTCCTCGAACCTAACACAGCGCTCATGTTTCGTTGCCACCATACCCCGAGCATACCTACTCAACCTCAAAATTTTAACCTCGTACTCGGGTACCGACTTATTCTTTTGCACCAAATTTAGGAACGCCCTACGTTGTGCATCAGTATAACTAATCTCCACATACTTTCTCTGATAGGCTACCCTAAAATAATCCCAAGTGATATTGCCGGCCACTGTACCATCCTTGACCGTGATCCACCACTGATACGACTCATCCAAGAGAAGAGACACTATCCCCTTCAACTTCTCCTCAGCCGAGAAGTCTACGTCATCCATTATACGCTCTGTTCCCTCTAACCAATACTCAGCAGTATTGGGAGCTACACCGGACACCCCCCTAAACACCTCCGCTCCGTTAGCTCGAAGTCGCTCAGCCACTTATTTTTAGGCTCATGCACCCACGCCTGCCCCGACAACTCTTTCCAAAACTCACAATACTACCTGAGATACTGTGTCGTTACCACCCGTCTGATCCTAAAACTCAGCTTCTGTCACCGGCAGATCCGGCATCACATTTTTAGCCCCATGGCCAGACCCTGCTGGCTCCGACAAGGCCATCCTACCCCTACCACGGCCACACGACGGACGTCCACGACATGTTGTACTCATTCTTCTCGTTCACGTTTATCTGGTTAGAATTTTATGAACTATTAACTTTGTTCACTATTTATCCTCGAACAATTTTATGACAGATAGTTTTAAAAGTGATTCTTTCAAATTCGAATCTATCTAAGTTTTAGTTTCAAGCTTACCTCCTAGTTCTAAGTACATTCATCACACAAACAACCATGAGTAGGGGTATTTTCGTCATTCCACTATCCAGGGGTATTTTCATAATTTTAACCTACAGGGGTATTTTCATAATTTTCCAAAATAAAGTTTCGGGTGATTTTTTTCAAAATAAAGGTATTTTGGTAATTTTGTGAAGCAAGGGTATTTTGGTAATTTTGCAAACCAGGGGTACTGTGGTTATTTTCCAAATCTAAGGTAGTTTTTACAAATCCAGGGGTAATTTGGTAATTTTAAAACTAGGGTTCTTACAAAACAGCGTGGCTGGTCCCTTTCAGGTTTTAATTATCGGATTTAGCCTGTGACCAAGTCCTCATAGATAGGGTGAACAGTCACTGCGCACTAGGTAGGATTCGAGCGAAGAGGAGGTGAGTCACTGGGACTGCTTAAATACCTAGCTCTCCCTGAATCCACTTCTAAACATGCGCATGCTTGTTGCCACACCCTAACTCGGCGACTTACTCACAGGTTTGTTTAATTATGCTTAAGTCTTATGTATTTAAAGAGTGGTGTAAACTAACCCTATGGTCCATCAGTACCATCATGTTTAACTACGTCTAAAGTCCACAAAGCCCAACATATACATATAAATATCACATCAAAAGTTAGGGTACTTACCTGGGTGGACCGGCGCCGGAGACTCAGGTACCATGCTTTCCAAAAAAATAATCATTTCACAAACTTTTAAAACATTGTTTGGGCCCTAAGCCCACAACTGAGCTTTTGAACTTGGCTTTGATACCAAAATGTAACACCCCAAACTCGGTCCAACACTACAACCGGATCTGACATGCCACGAGAAAGAAAACATTTTGGAAACCGATTTGTCGACTTGTTTTTGAAAGAAAACCAATGTAAGATTTTAGAGAAAACGAAGTTGAATTTTGTGACATCTAAAACTCGTTAGAACTTGTTTTAGAAAAACTTAATTGCCTTATTGTTACTTCATATCTATTACTTAGTCAGTGACCACTTTAGAAAATGGGTATTTTATTAGGTTTTGAAAACAACCAATTTATAACGTTTAAATATGCTTAACAAAAGTTAAAGAACCAATTAAATAAAACATCCCAAAAATAAAACTTAAGCGGCCATATTACAGTATTGAAAACCAAAATTTAATAAAACAACCAAGTCTGAATGGAAAACTTTGTAATAAACCAAATGTTGTGCATGGCCTCCTCGAGTCCACTCCGGCTCCATATCCACGATCTACGGATTATCTGCAAAATATAATGGAAGGGGTGAGCCACCTAGACTCAGTGTGTAAGCCCCCATCCCAAACGAAAATATGCTCTTACACAGATTCAGATACAAATATGCATGTCATGCAACCCATCAACCTAGATATCCATCCATGTCTCCCAAATCTACCCCTTGTGGTACCAAACCACTGGTGGTGCCAAACCACTAGTAACCGAAGTTACAGAAAAAACATATGTCATACCAAACCACTGGTAACCGAAGTTACAAAAATAACATATGTGGTACCAAACCACTGGTGGTGCCAAACCACTGAGACTTAGTCACAATTTTTATAAAATGTGGGGCCAACCCACTATGTGATACCAAATCACTGGTGACAGTCTGATAGATCATACTTCCCCCTCCTCTCATCACCCATAACACATATTTATGCCAACAATATCAGTATGATCATGCTTAACATACAAATTTATATATACAAAATAACATGCTTTCATAGTTCACAATTACTGAGAAATAATAACAACTTACCCGGCATCCTCGCTTTTACCCACAAGGGTATCTTAGTAACCATTGCCGTCACTCCGGCTTTTAACAACACACAACATTTAACATATTTAGCATAGAAAGTGTGTAAAACTTACACACCTGGTTTTTGTACTAACGCTTTTACTACTTCTACGCTACTATCACCCGAGACTACCACTATTGGCCTACGATCTAACTCTGATGTCGGCCCACACCAGGATGGCCAATCGCGCACTCCTGACACAGATCGCTTCTTGTATTTTGGTGTTGAGTTTACAGATCCAACCTCTTCTGCTTGACTGTTATTCGAGTCCATAACAATCCCTTAATCACTAAACCATTTAAACAATGAGATCTAATTACCCAAACAATTATAACACTTAAAACGAACTCTTACCTAATTAATCGAATCCTGAATGTCCTTGAGAAAACACCACCACCAACCTACCTACATTCGGCCATTCCCCAAGTATTAAACAAACCAGAAATCACAACCAATCTAGCCCGTATGACATTCGGCCAAATGAAAAGAATCAAGAAAGGGCCATTCGGTCGAACCTACCACCACCTACCTTCGGTTTTTCCACCAAATCGATACAGGAGACTTTTAATGGGATAGATTCGGCTACTAGAAGTAGAGAGGGGAAATCGACAAGCATAAAAAAATGATTCAGGTTAAATCTTAATGAAAAGAAAGAGTGAAATCGCATTGAAAAAAAATCCCGAAACTCACCAGATTAAAGAGAAGTATTCAGCTTACGGTGCACCTTCAGGAAAATGAAACCACTTTGAAGATTCGGTTGTGGAAAGGAGAGGGTATGATCAAAAGGGAATTCGATTTTTAGAAGAATAATGGAGAGGAGAAAAGAGATAGGGAGTTTCGGCTAGAAGAGAAAAGCTAAGGCAAATGGAGAAGAAGAGTTTCAGCTACATGTGTGAAAAGAAGGAAAAAAATGGAAGCAAAAAGATGATAACTTGGCTAATAATTTTGGCACAATCACATACACCTTAGAGTTGGAGTTTCGGCCAACTCTCCCCCCTCTCCTGATAGCCTTTATCCCTTATCTTACCTTTAAAAGAGACCACCCTCAAACCAACTCTCTCCTTCCTTTTATCATCTTTTATCACTTAAAATAAAAGAAATAAACCTCCTAAATGGTAGCATTTGTGCCGTGCACCCCCTTCCATTCTCAGTGCCGAATCTTGACCCAACAACCTCTGGCCCCAAGCGGCCACACTAGGCCCAACTCCTCCCCCCTTATGACGCCACCTCAATGCCCACTTAAAGCACCTCCCATTTTTGGCCACAAGCCCAGCTGGCTACTAAACTTAATAATTTCAATTAAATTACTACTAACACTATTTTTAATCAATTTAACCCAGATTTAAGCCCAAACCTGAGGCCACTACACACCTCAAAGCCTTTAACCTACTAACTTACCCATGCAATGTACCAAATGCACAGACCCACCAAAATCAAGATATTACAGATTTACTTAGGTTAATTAGTAAACAAAAAGTCACATTTAATTGTTTTTAATAACCAACTTGTCAAGTGATAAATTTCACAAAATTTGTTTATACAGTCCCTATGGAGACGATACTCTTACTCACTACTTTATTACTTGTTAATGATTGTGTGCACTAACACATCATTCGAATATTTCGCGACACGACCCAAACAACAGCGATTGCCCTTTGTGCGAGTTATAAGTCCTAATTATATATGTTCAACCAGTCTATCTACTAGATCAACACAACCCTGTATGGATATGACGAATGAATGAAAGTGAAGAAAAAGAAGTAGACTACATGAATTCTATTCATAGTAAATGCATTTTCTCGAAAGGAATAAGAGATGACTTAAAAATTAATTTAATTTCTTTTGATTATTATTTTATTGATTACAATTAAGTAATTGAAATTGAAAGTGGAAATTAAATTAATTAGTTATTACTGATTGTACTAAATAGGATAATTAAATTTATGTACTAATAGGTTCTAAGATGGCTAAGTCGTCATGATTTTAACAAAATCGAATTGGGTTGGATAATTGTATATGTGTTTTTTTTTTTGTTGGGATCTAGTGCCCGTAGTATAGTTTTTCATCATAATGTACTTAAAATTTTCCAAATAGATAGGTTTAGATAAAATTACATCATTCACATTAATATTGTTTATATTTGTCAATGATTTTTCATGCAATCCAAAATGAATAAGAAAATTTTAACTTATCAATTATCTAATGTTTAACTAATAATAAGTTGCATTATATGGTTGGATCATAATGCATTGAAATTGAGTAGACTGATTCAAGGATTATTACGCAATCTATTAAGTCCAAATGCAAGATACCTTATCTTGGGTATTGAAGCTAATGCATCTCTAAAAATATAGACATAAATGTAATTGTTTGGACTAACAATAAGTTGGACATGACCCAATTATAATTAATCTTGGATCCATTTATGGATTTATTCAGTTGTGACGTTCATAGCGTAGCTTGCCTTAATCCCAAATAAGTGATGGACTATGTGTGCATGACTTATATACTTTAATGTATTGATAGTCTGAGTTCTAAGACACAAAAGCTAAAAATTTCTAGAACTAAAGAAAATAAGCAAAGATGAAATAATGGATTGATGAAACTAAAAATAGAAGATGATAGGTGAAGGTTGGAAAAATAGATAGATATGTAGCCTAGCCTCCTTTGATGAACAAGCACCAATAAAGAATTATAATGGCTTTTAATCAACCATTATAATTGACAAGATTTAGGCAAGCTGAAGTTATGATGAACCTTCTCCACAATCTTTAAGAATTGAAACAAAAAAAAACTATCAAGAAAGAAACAAGAAACTAACCTTGTAAGAAATATCCCTTGAAGTATTTCATTAATAAAAAATTAAGCAAAATACACACTATGGTGGTTGGCTATGCCTAGCTATTTATAAGCATGTCTAAGTTGTAATAGCCCATTTTCGTTAAAATCAAAATAGTGGTTTCGAGACCACAGATTCGAGTCTGAAAAAATTTTTAATACTATTTTATAATCTACAGTATAATAATAATATTGTGTGAAAACTTCGTAAAGAAATTTTATCAATTACATGTTTAATTTGATAAAGGATCAAATTGCACAAAGTGCAAAAGTTGAGTTCTAATAGCTAAAGGGATTAAATAGCTATAGAACTTTAAATTGGAGGTCTTTATATGGTAATTAGACCATTAAAAATGCTTAGTTGTTAAGGATGACGAATCATCCATGGAAAATAAAATAAAGAAAAGGATGAAATTGGAAAGATGAAAAATAAAAGGTGATAAATTAATTATATAACAAAATATCATCATTTTATGTCATCTTCTTCCCCAAAATACATGGAAACCCTAGGAAAGAGAAAGCAAGCTTTCCTGGCCAAATTAGGTAAGTATTCAAGTCCCATTTTTAGTAATTTTTATATTTTTGAAATTAGGACAACTTAATCTAGCTATTTTGGGGATTAATTTATAAAGTTATCAAGGTATAAAAAATTTTCCATGGATGAATATGCTAAAATTTTGAAATTTATGATAGAATATGAAAGGTTGTTGATAGATAAACAACTTTTACAAAGTGAATTTTGATGAAAACATGATTTAGGGACTAAATTGAAAAGTTGTAAAAATCATGGAAAAACTATGAATTTTACGAAATACATGTGCTGTAAATATTACATGTAAAAATCGGTTAGGCTTGGAACAAGGATTAAATTGCATGAATTTTATTTTCCGAGCCTAGGGACGAAATCATCATTAATTAAAAGTTTAGGGGCAAAATGGTAATTTTCCTAAGATGTAAATTGGATTGAATTTAGTTTAAATTTATTAAATTGATTTTAAATTTACTCGTATAGATCTGGATAGAACAAATTTGAAGCTAGAACGAGGAAAAGAGGAAAATGTCGGATTAGTAGATTTTACGTACACGAACATTTGTCAAGGTAAGTTCGTGTAACTAAATTGTGTATATTTATATATTTGAATTAGATGTTGTGTATGTGAATTGTATAAAAAGCATATGTGTATGACACTGAAAACATATCCGACAAAGCCCGATAAATGATAAATGATAAAAATGTTACTTTTATGTTTGAAATGAATGAGGAATGTATTTATTTGAATTATATGAATGTTATAGATGTATGAAATAATAACATGTCCGATAAGGCTAGAAAAATGTTACATCTCATTTGAAATAATTAAAATCGATGGATACGTGATTTCCCTAATAACATGTCCTGCATTTGTTGCTGACGGGATTTAGCTCAGACGAGTAATCCTATTGACCTCATTACAAAAAGGATTTAGCTTGAACTGGTAATCCTGTTATAAGCCCTCTTGAGCATATGTTATAGATAGCATTTAGCCCGGACGGGTAATATTGATTAAGCTCTTATGAGCATATCTTGGAAACAGAATTTAGCTTGGACAAGTAATCATGTTATATGATATGTGGCTCGAGAACGTGGTTTCTGATTAAGTGCCTTAACGGGTACTCCTGAATATGAATTGGCGGATCTTGATTTGTACACCTTGAGTGTACTACTTGAGTATCCATCGGTATTTCGGATAAATTCAACAGGGAAAATCCTGACATGAGAAAATACGAACATGAAATTAATTAATACATGAAAATGATGATACATGATATATGGAAATATGAGATGATGATATATGTACATGAAATTTATCTGATGAATATGTTCAATTATGATTATAGATTTGTGCAATTTGAGTGTACTACTCGTGTGATATTGATATTTCGAATGATTTAATGGGTAAAGTTCTAACATGAAATAATCTAAATTTGAGATGATTTATTATAAAAACATACTTGAATTATACCTGTTACATGAACACGTGACATGAGAAATATGTGAACATGAAAATTTGACTAGTGTCAAGAAATACATTTTCTGATATTCATGGAAAAAAAATATGTTTAACATGAATTCAAAACAAACTATTACTGAAACAAGCCTAAGATACATGGAAATAGGGGTGAGCAAAACTTGATTCCATTCGAAAAAATCAAAAAAAATTCAAATTTCAAATTATTCGAATCGAGTTAATCGAATCAACTCGAATTTTGAGTTTTGAATTTCGAGTTCGAATCGAGTTGTATTTTCGAATTCGATTAACTTGAATAATTCAAATAAACCGAATATAAACTATATTTTTTATTTTTTTTAAATTTTAGGCTTTTACTTAATTACTTTAACCCAATTTCCCTCAAGCCCAGATATTTTATTTTATCCCATTTCCCCAAGCCCGTCAGCCCAAAGATTTATTTTCTCAAATCCCAACCCAATTCCTCCCCCAAATCAAACCCCAAATTAATTTTCTTCTTCTTTGTTCTGAGTTCTCTCCATTTCTATTCAATTTAAAGTTCAAACTTCAAACCCTAAAATTTTTTTCTCAAAAAACCCTAAAATAAACCCTTCTCCCTTCCTTCTTCTTTTTAACTATTATTTCATTCAAACCTTCAAACAAGTATCATGTGCGGTGAGTTTGCTTCGGTAAGAACACATTTGTTCATAGTCAGTATTCTTTTCCTCTATGCAGAAAGTCGACTGCGGTAGATAAGGAGCATCGTGTCTAAACAAGTCGGACCTTGTAAGCAGGTATTCTTTTGGTAGATAAGCTCCTTTTTGATAGCATTTTACCACAAGTTTTGTGAATATGAATCTTGTTTTTATTAAATAAGTAGAAGTCTTTTCCTTTTTCATGTTTTCATACCGCCTCTCATGTATTTGGTGGATCCTTGGAGGACTGTATGGTATGACCCTATATGCATATCAGAATGTGTTTAATACAGTTACTTTAAGAAAAGTGATGATTTCAAGCAACATAGGTCTAAAATATTTTACAGGCAAATCCAATAAACACAAAGTAAATATTAAATAAAATCTTTGAAGAGAACTTTCAGAGCACTTTCGGATACTAATATATTTTACCTTCATTTTTGGATCAGAGTATTTTTCATTCAAAATAATTTTCAAATTATTTTGAGTTTTAGAGCACTTTCGGATACTGATATATTTTACCTTCATTTTTTGTTTAAATTACAGTAGAAGGTCAATTTCCTTCAATTCATTTGAACTTTTAGAAACTGGCAAGTTGGTTATTATTTTGTTTGACATCTAAAGCAATTTTGGTGAAAGCCTGCAAGAGAAATTTGATTTAGCAAAAAAAAAAAAAATCTTGTAGAATAGATTAGTTGATATTTTTATATTTATTAGTCAAACTTGGGTACTGGTGTTGGGATATTTTCAATTTCTCTTTTTTGTGATTTTTGTTGTTGGAGGGTCATATCTCGTACTTATGTACTGATAGAAAATTTTTTATGCAGATGATAGCGTTTGTCTAGAGTCTAATGATAAGGGCATTTCCTCCAATTTCAAGTGAAAGAGTTAGCAACTACAACAAAACAGACTTTTAGCGGCTTTTTTTAGGCTTTTAGCGGCGTTTATAAGCGCCCCTAAAGCGCCGTAAAAAACGCTGCTAAAAATAACGCCGCAAACTTTAGCGACGTTTATAAAAAAAATGTCGCTAAAGGTCATGACCTTTAGTGGCGCTTTTCCCACAAACACCACTAAAGGTCATGACTTTTAGCAGCGCTTTTCCCACAGACGTCGCTAAAGGTCAGGACTTTTAGCGACGCTTTTTTCGCAAACTCCGCTAATTTGTATAGATTTACTATACACTATTTTTCCAATATCATACCCTTCCTGCATTAAACCCAACCAAAAATAGCAAATGTAGCATATAATTCCAGGTAAAAAATAGCAAATGTAGCATAAAAATCTCACCAAAAGCATTAATTCTGAATGATACTTAAAATTCAATAAAAGATATATGATATAAATTAATAAATGAATTATTACAATAATGTTAAATGTAACAATGTTAAAAATGACCTTAGAACGAGAAAATAAATGTCTAAGACGACAGCCTCTACGACTGCTGGAACATCTTTATCATAGTCTAAAGCTGTAGCTGGAGTTCATCATACTTTTTGTTCTGCTCTGCCTCCCTCGCTACTGCCTTCGCCTCCCTCGCTGCTGCCTCTGCTCTAAGTTGAGAAATTTGTTCAACCGTGCTCGCTTGCACCTCAGCTATCTGGTCTTTCAACCTCTAAACTTTAGCTCGAGATTAACTCCTGGAAGGCATGTATTGCTGGGAGCCGGATCCAAAATATTGGGTCGGGGTAACACATATCCTTGAAATCAAACCCGACCATACCTTTCAGGACCCAAAACATCAGTAATAAAAAACAGCAAATATAGCATTTAATTTCAGCCAAAAAACAGCAAATGTAGCATAAAAATTCCGACCATACCTTTTAGGACCCAAAACATCAGTAATAATTCTATTATCGATATCCTCAAGATTAACAGAACTATCAGTCGAAGCAGCCACTTCATACTCTGCCTTCTTCTCTTTTAGTTTCTCCTAATAAATCAATTAAACAGTTAGAAATGAAATATACAATAAGAAAGAATGCAACATAACTTAACATTATTAATTTAAAACTACTAACGAAGAATTAAACTATTATAATTAAACATTATAAATATTTATAATAAATCAAATTTTATTAAGTAAATATATCATGATCTCTCCAGCTTCGGATGTCATCAGAGACCCATCCTTTTTCCTATGCATAATGTGAAAAAGTTGAAAGCGTCCAACTTTTTGACCAAATGAGAGTTCCTATAATGTAGTAGTAAAAATATAATTTAAAAGTATGAAGCCATTAATATTTGACAGAATTAATAAATTATAATACCTCGGCCTCAACTATAGAAGCAAAACTTCTCAACCCTGCCATGTGCGTAAATTTTTGTATCTGCATGCTGCTGGTTCCAACATGCTCATGGTCCTACATAATGAAATTATTATTACGTATATAGTAAATACTATAAACCAAAAAAATTATAAGAGTTTAGAACTAGGTAATACCTCTTCTTTCTTTGAGTTCCATAATCTAACTGCATCTTCCCATTGATACCTCAACATTCCCGGCGGGACATTTCGCAATTTATCCTCGAGGCTAATTTCTTTCTTAAAATATTCTTTTTTTCAATATGCTTTTATGGTCTCTCCATTTTTTTCCCTATGTCTTCTTTATATAGTCATCGGAGACCTCCAAAGCAAATCTCTCCTAAAAAAACATAAGTTTAGAAAGTAAATATAAATGAAACTTCAACCAAAGTATTATAAATTACATTCACGTTTTGTTACCTTAATGTTATCGAGAGCTTGATTTTTGTTTCCATCGGGCATGTGATGCCATGACTCGTAATTGATGGGCAACATATTTGCATTTCATGCAATAATGCCCAAATAGCCTACTAGAAGTCGAGCTTCAGGGCCAACAGGCTGACCATGACTGTTTCTCCTTACTTTCACATGCTCGACAGGATTTAATTCATATAAATCTCTAAGCAGCGTACGTCCGCGACCTCTGCGCGTCCCACCACTCTCAGCTGAACAATGATATATTATTATTACATTAAAATTGAAAAACAAGTCAATAATAAAATTCAACATGCATGTAAAATAAACTTAACATTACTTTGTAATTCTGCAGGCTCGGCATCTATGTTAGGCACATTCGAGGATCCAGCAAATGTTTGCTGTTCACTATTGCACTCTTTCGAATTTACAATATTTAAATCTCATAATCTTCTTCTACTCATTTTTCCTGCAAAACACATAAAATAGTTGAAATTTTAGTAACAAATAACAACAATAATGGTACATATAAAATAGTTAAATTATATAAAATGACCAAGATTAAAATTATAATATTACATATAAATAAAAAATCATAAAATCTTACTACATCATAATTCGCAAATATCTTCATCCATGTCCTGACGAACCCATTGAAATTGTGTCCTAGTACTAGGGATATTTTCATTTAAGTTTTGTTCTGGAAAAGGCAAAGTTTTTGATCTTTCGGCGATGTCATCTCTACTTCCATTGCCCATGTCGAACAAGTCTCTAGGGGTGTTTAAAAGTACAACGTACCAACCTTCATCAGTTGGATCTTTCGAGTAAAAAACTTGTTTCACTTGAGAAGAAAATACATACTGCTCGTCTATCAGTTGTTCTCCAGTGTGAATCAATCGAGAGAAATTCACCATTGTAAAACCATATTGATCGTTTTTAATTCTGCGAGCCGTATTCACATCAGCCCAATCACCTCGAAATAAGACAACTTTCCATTTGCCGTAATAATCCAACTCAATTATGTCAGTAAGAAATCCGTAATACTCCAGATTCCCCTCTACAAGATTACTGTCCCTAGCATTAGCATACTTGTAATTGAAGAATTAACAACAATTCCACAATTTTGTGTTCTCTTCAATCTCTCGTGATACCTTATATGAAATCTGTATCCATTGATGAGGAATGCACTATATCTTTTCACTATTCTATTTGGACCTTCTGAAAGCCATTTAACTTCGTCATTTACTTCATTCCGACTCCAAACCTATTGAATCAAAAGTAAATTGAGTAATTATAAATGTTATGAGAAAACATTATTACTTGTCAATGAAAACTTCAATTGCATACATTTGGCTTAACCATTCATGAAATGATTCTGTGAATAACTTTTTAATTTCTCGTAGATGTAATCTTCGGGACCGTGAACGAGCTCTCAATATTTGTTTGTACTCATTATGTTAAAAAAAGGTTTACTTTGTTAGAAGACAAACAAATTATAATTGATGAATATTTATCAAATTCTAGAACTTACTTGCGTAATGGTTCCATTGAATCGTGATGAAAAAGAACGTATCGATGAGCTTGGACCCACGATCTATCGTCTAATTCTGTAATTTCGACTTTGCCAATCGGTTCTCTGAAACTTTGAAATAAATAAGTTTCGGCTAAGTTATGATCTTTGAGCCCAGCATTTCTACCTGGTCTGTTCATTCTTGTTTTAACATCTTCCAAATACCTTGAACAGAAAGTTATACATTCCTCCGCCAAGTAGCCTTCGGCAATTGATCCTTCCAGATAACGTTTATTGTGGCAGTAAGACTTCAATTTGGATAGGAACCTAAACACCGTATAGAACATTATCAAAATTTGCAACTAAAGGCATTTAGGTGAATGAAGGAATAATTTACAAATAAATTAAGACCTTTCATGGGATACATCCATCGATAGAAAATGGGTCCACCAAGTATTGCTTCACGAGGGAGATGAATTAACAAGTGCACCATAATTGTGAAGAAGGAAGGCGAGAAGATATTCTCCAAATTGCATAAAGTCAATGCGGCTCAATCTTGTAGTGTTTCAAGTTCTTGAACATCCAAAACTTTTCCACAAATTCCTTTCATTATATTGGATAGTTCAATTGCATAAGACGTCACCTTTTTTGACATACAACACCGCATAGTAACTGGCAGTAAGTCTTGCATCAAGATGTGATAGTCATGTGATGTTAAGGCATATAGTCTGTAACATCCCGAAATTGGGCCTAGTAGGATTGGGTCAATTGAGCCTTGAGCACGGAAGCATTTAAAATTTTTGGAGAACAAGAGAATGGCTTTATTTCAAGTTGAACTTATTAGGAAGGTGATTTTGGAAAGTTACGGGGTTTCTAGGAAGTTTTGGGTTCAAGTTAGGCTGTAGGAAAATTTTTGTGTTTAAGCCTTTAAGGGGGAGAAGGTAAGTGGCATCAATGCTTATGGAAATAAGTGAGTAAATTGCTAGCATAAAGGAGCATATGGTAAAGAGGATGTGGCGTCACATGAAGGGCTTTAGGGGAAGAGGTTCGAACCCCACTTGGTGCAAATTTTGATTATTTTTTGTGCTATTCATCCATAGTGTCGGCCATGGTGGTATTTTAGGTAAGGAAGACTTTTAATTTTTGGAAAGGTGGCTAAGGAAATAAGGTAAGGATGAGTGGAAGGAAAGAAGAAAAAAAGAAAAGGAAAGAGTAGGGAACATGTTGGCCCAAAGTGAGGAAGATGTTTTGGAATGGATTTTGGTCAACATTTTTCCTTTAGGTAAAAGGTAATACACGGTTTGTAGGGGGGAAAGGGATAGCCTAATTTTCTTTATGCAATTGGCAATTTTTGGTGCTTGAGAGGTTGTTTTCTCCTTAGCTTTTTGGTGTCATTTTCTTTCTCCAATTTTTCCTCTTAGCCGTAACTCCAAAGCCAAAAAGAGAGCATTCTTTCTTTGTTTTGTCGAAACTTTCAAGCCATTCTTTTCTGTTACTTATCATTCTCTCAGCCTTGGTTTCAGAAGTTAATTGGTAAGGGGGTGATTAGGTTGAATATTAGTGGTAAGATGTTACTCTTTATTTCGATGTTTTACACTGCTCATGTGATTCTATTTTATGGTGATGATATGAACTTCCTGCTCTTGTGGAAGGGCCGAATATTGGATGAAGGCTAACCCCTTTGGTACATCACTTATTTACTTTAGGAACTCGTTGCAATAGCCAAAGTGTAAGGCTGGATTTTAGAACCTAGTAGGGAAGGATCACGATTGTGGGGGCAACGAAGAGTGGTTCTTTAGGAAATCCGAATAAGGTGTGTAATCCCGTACCCTTCCGAATACATGTTTGAAATGGTGTGTAATCTCACACCTCTCTGAATATTTGCATGAAATGTTTTGTGATTTGGTCGAAAGATCAAAAAATCGAAAACTGGCATTTGTGATCACTCGGCGTGCGTATGTTCATAGTAGAAACCATATTTTGCAATGAAACAGTTTTTGGTTAGTAGCAGAGACGTGATTTTGAAAACTCATGAAAAATAGGAGAAAGAGAATTAGAAAGTGAATAAGGTATAGAATTAAAGCTTATTGTGTCTATTTTTTATATGAAAAAAATAGAGTAGGAAGAGGTATTTTATATTCTGTGATATTTTAATTTTAGTGAGACTGGTTCTGAATGACTTCGTGGTTCCCTGTTTTATCTTGGAAAAATCATTCAAAATTGTACAAAGTAAATTATGAGTTATAATTTATATGTATAGATTTATTAGTGAGTCTATTTTCAATAGAAACAAGTGGGAGCAATATATGAAAAATGTACAATGAGATATTTGGATTTAAGGTAAGAGAGGTCAGAATCGTTGGTCAGTGATACATGGGAAACTTTAATGAATAAATTGTACTAAACTGCTAAGTCAAAAATTATGGAAAAATTTTACTAATAAGATATATGAGTCTAGTTTCAAGGAAAATTTACGGATCTAAATTTCGAGTTTCCTAACGCGAGTTATGGTCAATTTAGTCAATATGATGCAGATGGACAGTTTCAATTTTTATGCCCCAAATTAGTAGTTAAGTCCGGGGTTGCGAAATTACCAAAATAACCTTGAAGGGTAAATTACGAAAATGCCCTTATGGGCTGAAATACGAAAATTCCCTTATGGGCCAAATTACAAAAATGCCCCTCTAATGGGTCGATATGCTAGAATGCCTTAATGGATCGATTATTAATGCTTAAATGGGCCTAGTCATTGTAATAAATTACTTGATAAATGGTTGCTATTTATATGCGAACATCTTATTATGTATGTTGCATCTCTACATATTGCATGGGATGGGAAAATTGAATGAAGAGAAGTGTAGCCTGGTGGCATTGCCACAAAATTTTGATAATGGCTATGTGCCAACCTAAATATGGCTTTGTGCCATCGTGATTATAATACCATATATGATACTCTGGTGGCTCAGCCACAAATATTATGATAAATGGCAATTTGCCTGCGATTTGGTGTGATTGGCGGGGTGGGTTGACTTGATCCCCACAGGTGTGATAGGCTGGTACGGGGGTGTGTTAGATGGATGGGTTGGGTTGCATACATTGCACATATATATATATATATATATATATATTCTATCATGTAAACGGGTTTCGACCCAAGATTATGCTACATGGGCTCCGGCCCAAGTTATTGCTAAATGGGTTCAGACCCAGTGGATGACGGTAAGGAGATTATGCACTGAGTTCTTGTAACTCACCCTCCTTTCTTTCTTAATCCTTGTAGGTAAATCTCAGTGACGAGGATTGGGCCCATGGATGACTCGGTGGAGGCCATACTTCGAAAATAAATGTTTCGAACTTTAGTAAATTAAATTCTGCTCTATTTCGTTACTTTTATTATGTTGGGTTTAAACTTGTAATAAACTTTAATTTGCTTTATGTTTGAACGTATTTATTATTTTTCTTAAATTGTTTTAAACGGGGATTTTTTTAAATCATTAATAATGGTTTTTCCAAAATATATTAACAAATGGATTTTATAACTAACTTTTACAAATATTTCTAACTTGGAAATTTTCTCTTGAATTATCAACGATATTTTCAAAAGTCACGGTTTTATAAGATCTCTAATTCAACTTATCGATTTATCAATCAACCTTCGAGGTTAGTAGTACTTTATCAAATTTTCAAATCAAACTTGTTTTCTCGATTATAGCAGAACAACACCTATTTTAGTACGAATAAAAAGGATTTAACATGTTTTTCTCATGTGACATGTCAGATCCAGTCATAACGCATGGGACGGGTTTGGGGTGTTACATTGTCTTCGATCTTTAAGACTCACACATCGAGACATATTTGATGCATACGCATCCAGGACCTTTATATCCTTCAACACCATACAGAACATTTCTTTCTCTGTCTTCGACATTGAAAAAATAGCAAGCGGCAACCGATATTTCATATTCGAAAGTGTTTGGGGATGAATTGCACGTCGAATTCCCATGTGGACTAAATCAATTTGACTCTGAAGATTATCTTTCGATTTTCCATCGACATTCAAAATAGTCCCAATGATGTTCTCGCGGATATTTTTCTCAATGTGCATGACATCAAGATTATGTCGTAAAATCTGATGCTCCAATAAGGCAACTCAAAAAAAATACTTTTTTTTCCACAAGTTCGCCTCATTAGGATCATCCTCTTCATCAGATTAATCCCTTGATCTTCTATTTCTTTGCGTGTTGGGCGGTTGATTCATCTTCCCATAAATGAAATTCATATCTTTCAACATGAACAATATTTCAGATCCACTGGTCTGCAAAGGAGCTTCTCTAAAATCTTCAGTACCGTTAAACTGAGTACTCTGAAATCTAAATCTATGATTTTTCGGTAACCACCGATGATGCTCCATGTAAGAAAACTTCTTCCCATTATATAACCATTGTGAACATGTTTGCGCAGCACAACAAGGACAAGCATAACGTCCCTTGGTACTCCAACCAGATAAATTGGCATAAGCGGGGAAGTCATTAATAGTCCACATCAATGCTGCACGTAAATTAAAGTTCTCCTTTCTCATTACATCGTATGTCTCAACACCAGCCCATAATTGTTTTAACTTTTCAATAAGTGGCTGCAAATATATGTCAATATCATTCCCGGGCCCTTTCTCTCCAGGATAATCATGGATAAGATAAAGGATGAATGTTTCATGCAAACCCATGGAGGAACAAGCACCACTGGCCAAGTACTATAGGCTGTGCTCATGATTTTGTACAGGTTAAATCCATCAGATGCTAGCCCAAGCCTCACACTTCGAAGATCGCTTGCAAAGTTTGGATATTTGGAGTCAAATGATTTCCAAGCTAAAGAATCTGCAGGATGCATTAACAATCTATCATCGGTTTGTCTATCATGGTGCCATGTCATTGACTCGGCTATCTTCGACGACATGAAAATCCTTTGAAGCCTTGGTATTAGTGAAAAATATCGTAAAATCTTAATTGGCGTCTTCCTTGATTGTGCATCATTTTCCTCCTCGTTACCATCTTCTATATTTCTATTCGTCTAACGGGATTGACCGCATACATAACAGCACTATTGGTTTCTCCGATCGCCCCAATACAACATGCAGTCATTTCGGCAACTATGAATTTTGTTGTAGCCAAGGCCCAAATGTTTGATCAGTTTTTTCATGTCTTTGGAAGATTGAGGGATTTTTGCAAATGGGAACATTTCTCTCAAAAACTCTAACAACATTGTCAAAGAGTTTTCGGTCCACCCTCCCAAACATTTTAAGTGAAAAAGACAAATACAGAGAGACAGTTTTGAAAATTTAGATCCCTCATACAATTCTTCGTTCATTTCACCAAGTAACGTGTAGAACTTCGCTGCTTCTTCATTTGACTGATCATCAGGTACACTTTTTCCCCTTTCGGTGAAAGTATTTCCACCAAAATTATAACCATCAGTTGCACCCAAGTCAGGTATAAATGATTGCAAACCATCACCGCACATATTAAATGCATCTCGCAACATGCCATCCATGTCATCTTCTCTAACATTCTGATTGTAAGCACTATGAGGATAACCCAGATTCATCGATGAAGAGGCTCCACTAGATGTACACTCTCCATGAAAAATCCATCTTTTATACCCCCAAACAAAGTCGTCAACAACTAGAAGTTCGTAGACAACTTCACGATAATTCCAATTGATATTGCAACACTTCTTACACGAGCAAAGAATCATGTTCTCTTGGCTTTCATTTTGAAATGCAAAATTTAGAAAAGTTTCTACTCCATATCGATAGCCGTTGCTTACCCTTAAAAAATTTTGTAACATCTTAGAAATAGGGGTCGTGCATTTTATGTTTTTTGTGTGTCTGGCGTGTTCTGTTCACTTTTTGGATGTGTTTTGGGGTCTTGGAAAGGCTCAGGTTCAAGCTAGAGCCTTCATTAAATTTTTATTTTAGGGCACTTTAGGGGGGAGCTTGTAGAAGCAGGCCTTGTGAATATTTATGTGTGGTTGATGACACAAAGAGGAGTGTGGTAGAGTGGCAAGTGACACCTTAAGGAGCTAGGGGGATGACACCACAGGGGTAGCAAAAAGGGTGAAGGTTCGAATTCTGCATGCCACACTGAGGAGCTTTATTTTTGGCGTCGGGATGGAGAGGTGGTAGCCTTCGGTTTAGGCTCTGATAAGTGCTTGTTGAATGAGTCAAATATTTTGAATGGATGGACACGAGGAATTGTGGGGGGTTTGAATGGGTCAAGGTTGTTGTGTGTTTTTAAATGAGGGATGAGGAGTGAACGGTGGAGGGAATGGAAGAGAAAATCGTGGGAGTTGGTATGGGAAGGAGGTTAGTCGAATGTAGGGGTCTTTGGTGGGAGCATATTCGGTTAGTGAGTGTGTGTGAGTGTGCCAAAATTCTCTTTAGTTACTTAAGCAAATTGGGTGACCATTTCGGTCATAAGTGTGGGGAGTGTGCCATTTTTTTTAAAGTGTCGTTTGAGAGTAAAATAGAATCAAAACCATCTTCCCTTTCTTTTGCATTTCAGTCACCTTGATTCACTTCTTTCCTACCAAAATTGCAGCACCCTTTTACTTCATTTCTTCTCCTTCTTGTCTCTTTGGTATTAGCCGAATTTTAGATGGTCATTTGTGCATTCCTTCTCTCTTTTCCCACCTCTTACTATTTGTTTCTTCTTCATAGTTGAACCTCCCCAGTAGCCTATTGGAATTGTTTCTCTTCTGACCGAATGCTTGTAGATTCAAGTGGGGCATCTTGGTGACGATCAAATCCATCTTAGTTGTTCGAATCATCTGTAGCCGCAGGGTATTATTCTCCATTGATTAAGTTCGAATATCGTTGGGATCAAGCAAACTTTCATCTTTGGTCATTAATCTGTCGAGCTTCGAGAAGTGGTAGGGGTGGTCATCCCTGAAGGCTGAATCTGTGTGTGATTTCTCATCAACTAAGGTAAGGAGGTTCTCTCTAGTTCTTTACGATTAGTCTCTCTCTTCATTGTTCATTTCCTTAACCCAACATCTTTGTTAGATAATCGTTGTTTTCGTTATAGTATTGTATTGATTAAGATTCTTTCATGGATGCCAGTTCCAGTCAAACTAAGGAAGGGAATGGACTCGTAGTCCTTGTCCCAAAGTTTAAACGGCGTTCGGTGTTAGCAATTTGGGATTTTACACCAGGTTGTGGTAGAGAGCCGACATCGACTTAGGATAGCAGATCGCTATTATTCCTGCTAGCGAGAGTGTCGACGATATTGAGAGTCTAGTCCTTCGTGTAATCAGGTGTGTAACCCCCACACCTTCTTTCGTTTGTTTGTAATAAGTATATGCATTGTTTGAAAGCCAAAACCTCAGTAATGGCTATTGAGTTTCCCTTGAAGGGTAAATCGAGATACTAGGTTAGTTATTTTCTGACTATGCCTTTTATGTACTTTAGCATGAATATACATATGCTCTGAACATTCTATGTATGCTGGTATGAGTTGCATCCATTCCACTATGATTATATGTTGCATGGGATTAGGGATATGACATTTTTGAAAGGGGTAGTGTAATTTGGTGGCTTTGCCACACATTTCGATGACATTGTCACATAATTTCAGTGGCTATGCCACATATTTTGGCGATGGGCAGCTGACTGCAGCACGACTGCCATCGATGGTGTGTAGCAGTGAGGATCAATTGTGGAAATCCCCACTGGTGTGTTTGGTAGGAATTGGTGGTGTGAAGTGGATGGATATCTAGGCTGGGTTGGGTATTGCATCATATTGCATACATTATGTGCTATACTGTGATAATAGGGCTAAGGCCCATTCCAATTCTGAATGGGCTTCGCCCAAGGTGATTTTGCAAGGGCTAAGGCCCAGATGGTATTTGAATGGGCTCGGGCCCAGTTATGGTTCATGTAGGGTAATTGCACACTGAGTCTTCTTAACTTACCCCTCTACTTAAATTTTTGCAGGTAATTCTTAGACCAGTGGATATAGGTCGGAGTGGACTCAGTGGTGGCCATGCACGAGTTTAGTAAATTAAATTTTTCTTATCTTTGAATTTTCTTTAATTTGGGATTCTGTTATGTAATAAGGCCACTAGTATTTTCAATTTGGATTTAAAATGCTTTTATTTATGATTTAATTAGTATGGGGTTTTCCTAATAAAATGTAAATAACTATTTTCCAAAACTTAATAAACAAACTGCAAATGATAATGGACAACACATTGGTTTCACCTAGAGCGATAACAAGTATTTTCAAAATATCACCTACCCACAATAGTGCAAATTCGATTTTCACAATAAAGGCAGTTTCTAAGCTAATTACAAGTTTTCAAAGATGAACACTGAGTTTTCAAATGACCACCCTAACTCGGAGTTTTCAAAAGAGATTCAAATATTTTTAGACGATTGCTAAGATTCATGAGAAACCTTTTTATGTGACACATCAGATTCGTTTGTAACGTTTAGGTCAGGTTTGGGGTGTTACAATTTTGGTATCAGAGCCAAGTTATAAAACTCGACTGTGGGTTTTGGTTTCAAAAACGTTTTCCAAAATTGGTTTGAAAATGGTTTAAGAAAAAAAAAATATGTATATACATGTTTTCTGAAAGTATGGCACCCAAGTCTTCGACACCAAATCCATACGGTAAGTCTTCTGACTATTGGTTGATTTGCATGAAGTGATTATATTATGCTATGAATGCTAGTGTTAAAAAATTCAAATTTAGAGATTAAAACCTTTAGGTATATATATGTTTTGCGGAAAACTACTTCTAACTCTATTTCTATAAGACTATCCGGTAATAAACAGTGAAAGAAATGATAATTCATAAAATTTGTAATTAGATTAAGACGATTCAGTAGACATGAGTGCTAGGGGACGTAGACGTGGTACACGCGGCCATGGTTGAGGCCGTGTACGAGGCTGAGTTCTTAGAATCAAGACATGAGCCTAAAGGCGAAGTGCCATCATCACCCATGGCAGAAGCAGGATCTCAAGACCGAACTCATAGGGACAATGCTTTATCCCAAGCGATGTTGCGTTTCTGGAGCAGGTTGATGGGACAAGCACTGGATCAATTACTCGGAAGTCTATTCCTGAGCGACTTCGATCAAATGGGGATGAAATATTTAGAGGTATCTCGAGAGTGGCCCCAAACGTAGTTGAATATTGGTTAGAGGCAGTTGAGCAAATTATGGATAATCTGGACTGCACGGCAGAGGAGAAATTGAAAGAAGTGGTGTCTCTTCTCTGAGATGAAGCATATCAGTGGTGGCTCACGGTAAGAGAGGGTACTCCAGCTGACCGTATTAATTGGGATTTCTTCAAGACAGCATTTCAAGGAAAATATTTTGAGGCAAGCTATGTGGACGCCCAGAGGAAAGCATTCCTGAATCTGGTTTAAGGGGGTAAATCTGTGGCTGAATACGAGGCAAAATTTCAACGCTTAAGTCACTATGCTCGAGGGATAGTTGCGACCAACTATGAGCGTTGTGTACGGTTTAAAGATAGGTTGCGAGACGAGCTGCGAGTATTGATAGCTCTGTAGCGGGATAGAGATTTTTCCATTCTGGTTGAAAAAGCTAAAATAGCCAAAGAGGTAAAGCGGACTGAGAGGCAAAATAGGGATAAAGATAGGGGTAAAAATAAGAGAAGTTTTGGGTCGTCGAGATCATCTGGAGGTTTTCAAAAGAGGCCTAGGTTTGATGGGCCAGTTCGAGTTGCGATGCCTGCTGCTGTAGGCTAGTTTCGACCATGTGCTCTGTGTGGGAAAATGCATTCGGGGGAGTGTTAGAGAAGAACTAGGGGATGTTTCAAGTGTGGATCTAAAGATCATATGATAAAAGACTGTCCACAAGAATTAGATAAGGTGCGGCCAATAAGAAAGGGTTTTGCTCAGTTCAGGAGGGGTGGTCAGCAGCCGCTAAGAGGTCGTGGTCCGGCCAGAGGGGAAGTGGTTTTGGTCGAGGTCGTGGAGCATCGGACAAGGGTGTCGGTAATACAGATGCAAGACAGCCGGGTTTAGTCTATGTAGCTCAACGGCGAGAGGATGGCGATGCACCGGACGTCATAACCGGTACGTTTCTTATAGTTGATAAACCGTTTATTGCTTTGATTGATATTGGATCGACCCATTCATATGTTTCTAGTATTGTGTCTGAGACTTTAAGCCTTAAATATGAAATTACGGCTAGAGAAATGACTGTGGTTAGCCCTTTAATACAATCCGTAGTAGTGAACAAGTTGTTTAGGGATGTGCCTTTAGAAATTCAAGGAGTAGTATTTCCGGCAGACTTGATGGAATTATCATTCTGTGAGTTTGACCTTATCTTAGACATGGATTGGCTGGTTAAGCATCGTGCAAATCTAGATTGTGCTGCTAAGAGAATGGTGTTGAGAACTCCAGAGGACAAAGAAGTAATTATGATAGGAGAAAGAAGGAATTACTTGCCCAATATGGTTTCTGCACTAAAGGCTGATAGGATGGTGCGGAAAGGGTGTAGGGCATTTCTGGCTTTCATTAGTGCGTTGGATGCAAAAGAATTGTCTGTAAGGGATGTTAGAACGGTGAAGGAGTTTATGGATGTCTTTCCTAAAGAGCTTTCGGGGTTACCTCTAGATCGCGAAGTGGAATTTGGAATTGAGCTACTTCTAGGAACGGCTCCGGTGTCCATCGCCCCGTATAGGATGGTGTCGAAAGAGCTAGTAGAACTTAAAGCTCAGATCCAGGAGCTGTTCGATCGCTAATTTATTCGACTAAGTCTATCTCCATGGGGAGTGCCGGTGTTGTTCGTAAAGAAGAATGATGGGTCGATGCGTATGTACATTGACTATCTCCAGCTGAATAAGTTGACGATTAAGAACAAATACCCGTTACCAAGGATTGACGATCTGTTCGATCAGCTAAGAGGAGCTTCGGTGTTCTCAAAGATAGATTTGAGATCTGGGTATCATCAGCTAAATGTCAAAGAGGCAAATATCCATAAGATTGCTTTTCGAACCCGTTATGGTCACTATGAGTTCTTAGTGATGCCGTTCGGGTTGACGAATGGACCAGCTACATTCATGGATATGATGAATCGGGTGTTTCAACCTTATTTGGATCAGTTTGTCGTGGTATTCATAGATGATATCTTGGTATATTCAAGAATAGAAGAGGAGCATGATTCGCAACTTCTGGTTGTTCTGCAAGTATTGAGAGAGAAGCAACTGTATGCCAAATTTAGCAAGTGTGAATTTTGGCTGAAGGAAGTCACCTTCTTAGGGCATGTTGTTTCTGCCGAAGGGATTAGGGTTGATCCCCGAAAGATCGAAGCTATTCTGGAGTGGAGGCCGCCGAAGTCTATAGCAGAAATTCAAAGTTTTCTTGGGATAGCTGGATACTACAGAAGGTTTGTTGAGGGTTTTTCCTTGATTGCTGCACCCTTAACCAAGTTATTGCAGAAAGGGGTACCATTTGTTTGGGCTGAAAAGTAGCAGAAAAGCTTTAAGAAGTTAAAGAGGATTTTGACGGAGGCTCCGGTACTGGTTTAGCCTGAGGCTGGGAAAGCATTCGTTGTTTATTGCGATGCTTCGCACACAGGGTTAGGGTGTGTTTTGATACAAGAAAGGAAGGTAGTAGTGTATGCATCTCAGCAATTAAGACCTCATGAGGTGAATTATCCCACTCACAATTTGGAGCTAGCTGCGGTAGTATTCGGCCTGAAGATTTGAAGACATTACCTATATGGAGAAAAGTCGATTATCTACATAGATCATAAGAGCCTAAAATATCTCCTTACCCAGAAGGAGTTGAATTTAAGGCAACGAAGGTGGATTGAATTATTGAAAGATTACGACTGCTCGATCGAGTATCACCCAGATAAAGCTAATGTAGTGGCGGATGCGTTAAGTCATAAGGTGATATCAGATTTGAGGGCAATGTTTGCTCATCTCAGTCTGTATGAGGAGGGTTGTCTGTTAGCCAAACTTCAAATGAAGCTGACATAGGTAAGTCAGATTAAAGAGAAGCAGTTATTGGATGATGTGTTAAGTTCTCGACTTCAGCTAGTGCAGAATGGTGAGGTAGGGGATTTTAGTCTGAACAGTGTAGGGGCGTTATGTTGTCATGGAAAGGTTTGTATGTCGAGGGATTCTGAGTTGAGGCAGAGGGTTCTGAGGGAAGCACATAATAGCCCATACGCTATGTATCCCGGTGGAAGTAAGATGTATCGAGATTTGCGTGAGCAATTTTGGTGGGCAAATCTCAAGCAAGAGGTTACCGAGTTTGTGAGTAAGTGCTTGACGTGTCAGCAGGTGAAGGCAGAACATCAGTTGCCTTCGGGGTTGCTACAGTCAGTAAAGATTCCATTTTGGAAGTGGGAAAGGATAATGATGGATTTTGTTAGGGGGCTACCTCTTACGCCTACTAGGAAAGATTCAGTATGGGTAATTATCGATCGGTTGATGAAGTCCACTCACTTCATACTTGTTCGTATCGACTATTCGTTGCAGAAGTTAGCTAAGCTGTATGTTACAGAGATTGTGGGGTTGCATGGGGTACTGGTGTCTATCATATCGGATAGGGACCCTAGGTTTGCATCGCGATTCTTGAAGGCATTACATCAGACATTGGGTACAAGTTTGGATTTCAGCACGGCATTTCATCCACAGACTGATGGTTAGTCAGAGAGGGTAATTCAGATTTTGGAAGATATGTTGAGAGGTTGTGTAATCGACTTCAGAGGTAGTTGGGAGGATTTTCTACCATTGGTGGAGTTTGCGTACAACAATAGTTATCAATCCAGCATTCAGATGGTACCCTACGAAGCTCCAAATGGTCGTAGGTGTCGTACCCCTACCTGCTGGACAGAGTTAGGTGAGCGACAGTTGTTGGGTCTGAAATTGATCACAGAGACGGAGGAGAAGGTTAAGTTGATTAAGCTCTGTTGAAGGAAGCTTCTGACAGACAGAAATCGTATGCAGATCTGAAGCGTAATGAAATAGATTTCTCAGCAGGGATCAAGTCTTCCTGAAGGTCTCACCTTGGAAGAAGGTTCTAAGGTTCGGACGGAAAGGTAAGTTGAGCCCCCGATTTATCGGGCCTAATCAGGTGTTGAAATGTGTGGGACCAGTAGCTTATCAGCTTGAGTTACCTCCGGAGTTGAGTCAGATACATGATGTATTCCATGTTTTGATGTTAAGGCGCTACCGTTCGGATCCATCTCACATAGTGCCTATGGAAGAAATTGAAGTGAAACCAAACTTGTCTTTTGAAGAGGAACCAGTGCAGATCTTAGATCGAGATGTTAAAGTATTGAGAAGGAAGTCGTTTCACTGGTCAAAGTTTTATGGCGGAACCATGGTTTAGAGGAAGCTACGTGGGAACCGGAGGATGTGATGCGACAGCAATACCCTCATCTCTTTTGATCAAGTAAATTTTGAAGCCAAAATTTCTTTAAGGGGGTAGAACTATAACATCCTAGAAATAGGGGGTCCTGCATTTTATGTTTTCTACGTGTCTAGCTTGTTTTTTCACTTTTTGGATGTGTTTGGGGGTCTTGGGAAGGCTCGTTCGAGCTAGAGCCTTGGTTAAATTTTTGTTTTAAGGCACTTTAGGGGGGAGAGCTTGTATAAGCAGGCCTTATGAATATTTATGTGTGGTTGATGACACAAAGAGGAGTGTGGTAGAGTGGTAAGTGACGCCTTAGGGAGCTAGGGGGATGACGCCACAGGGGTAGCAGAAAGGGAAGGTTCGAATTCTGCATGCCACACTAAGGAGCTTTATTTTTGGCGTCAGGATGGAGAGGTGGTAGCCTTCGGTTTGGATCTGATGAGTGGTTGTTGAATGAGTCAAATATTTTGAATGGATGGGCAAGAGGAATTGTGGGTGGTTTGAATGGGTCAAGGTTGTTGTGTGTTTTCAAATAAGGAATGAATAGTGAACGGTGGAGGGAATGGAGGAGAAAATCGTGGGAGTTGGTATGGAAAGGAGGTTAGCCGAATGTAGGGGTCTTTGGTGGGAGCATATTCTGTTGGTGAGTGTGTGTGAGTGTGCCGAAATTCCGTTTAGTTACTTAGACAAATTGGGTGAGCATTTCGGTCATAAGTGTGGGGAGTGTGCTATTTTTTTTTTTAAAGTGTCTTTTGAGAGTAGAATAGAATCGAAACCATCTTTCCTTTCTTTCGCATTTTAGTCACCTTCATTCACTTCTTTTCTACCAAAGTCGTAACACCCTTTTACTTCATTTCTTCTTCTTCTTGTCTCTTCAGTATTAGCTAAATTTTAGAGTGGTCATTTGTGCATTCCTTCTCTCTTTTCCCACATATTGCTATTTGTTTCTTCTTCATAGCCGGACCTCCCTGGTAGCCAGTTGGAATTGTTTCTCTTCTGACCGAATGCTTGTAGATTTAAATGGGGCATCTTGGTGACCATCGAATCCATCTTAGTTGCTCGAATCATCTGTAGCCGCAGGGTATTATTCTCCATCGATTAAGGCCGAATACCGTTGGGATCAAGCAAACTTTCATCTTTTGTCATTAATCTGTCAAGCTTCGAGAAGTGGTGGGGGTGGTTATCCTTCAAGGCCGAATCTGTGTGTGATTCCTCATCAACTAAGGTAAGGAGGTTCTCTCTAGTTCTTTACGATTAGTCTCTCTCTTCGTTGTTCATTGCCTTAACCCAACATCTTTGTTAGATAATCGTTGTTTTCAATATAGTACTGTATTGATCAAGATTCTTTCATGGATGCGAGTGCCAGTCAAACTAAGGAGGGGAGTGGACTCGTAGTCCCTGTCCCTAAGTTCAAACAGCGTGCGGTGTCGGCGATTCGAGATTTTTCACCGGGTTATGGTAGAGAGCCGACATCGCTTGGGATAGGCAGATCGCTGTTATTCCTGCTAGAGAGAGTGTCGACGATATTGAGAGTCTAGTCCTTCGCGTAATTAGGTGTGTAACTCCCACACCTTCTTTCGTTTGTTTGTAATAAGTATATGCTTTGTTTGAAAGTCGAAACCTCGGTAATAGCTGTTGAGTTACCCTTGGAGGGTAAAATCGAGATACTAGGTTAGTTATTTTCTGACTATGTCGTGTATGTACGTTAGCATGAATATACATATGCTCTGAACATTCTATGTATACTGATGATTATATGTTACATAGGATTGGGGATATATGTTGAAAGGGGCAGTGTAATTTGGTGGCTTTGCCACACATTTCAGTGGCGTTGTCACATTATTTCGGTGTCTATGCCACATATTTTGGCCAATGGGCAGCTGACTGTAGCACGACTGCCATCGATGGTGTGTAGCAGTGAGGGTCGATTGTAGAAATCCCCACTGGTGTGTTTGGCAGGAATGGGTGGTGTGTAGCGGATGGATATCTAGGCTGGGTTGGGTATTGCATCATATTGCATACATTATGTGCTATACTGTGCTAATAGGGCTAAGGCCCAGTTCGATTCTGAATGGGCTTCGCCCAACGTGATTTTGCAAGGGCTAAGGCCCAGATGGTATTTGAATGGGCTCGGGCCCAGTTATGGTTCATGTGGGGTAATTGCACACTGAGTCTTCTTGACTCACCCCTCTACTTAAATTTTTGCAGGTAATTCTTAGACCAGCGGATATGGGCCGGAGTGGACTCAGTGGTGGCCATGCACGGTTTTAGTAAATTAAAATTTTCTTATCTTTGAATTTTCTTTAATTTGGGATTCTGTTATGTAATAAGGCCACTAGTATTTTCAATTTGGATTTAAAACGCTTTTATTTATGATTTAATTGGTATAGGGTTTTCCTAATAAAATGTAAATAACTGTTTTCCAAAACTTAACAAACGAATTACAAACGATAATGGATAACACCCTGGTTTCACTTAGAGCGATAACAAGTATTTTCAAAATATCACCTACCCACAATAGTGCAAGTTCGATTTTTTCACAATAAAGGCAGTTTCTAAGCTAATTACAAGTTTTCAAAGATGAACACTGAGTTTTCAAACGACCACCCTAACTCTGAGTTTTCAAAAGAGATTCAAATATTTTTAGACGATTGCTAAGATTCATGAGAAACCTTTTTATGTGACGCACCAGATCCGGTCGTAACATTTAGGCCAGGTTTAGGGTGTTACAAATTCATCCAAGTTCTATCCATTTCGTAGTTGTTGAAGTCTAAAGTTGACAGTAAATTACACGGGTAAGTTGTTTATCTATACTGGTATTATGTAAGTTATGTAAATTATGTAAGTTATGAAGTTTAATCTTAAAATTATGTAAATTATGTATTATGTAAGTTATATAATTTGATGAAAGCTATGAAATTTGATCTTTAACCTATGTATTATGTATTGTGTAGGTTATCCGAGTTATGTATTATGTAAGTTATCCGAGTTATGTAAGTTATGTATGTTATGTGAGTTATGTAAGTTATGTGTATTATGTGAGTTATGTGAATTATGTAAGCTACTTAAATAATGATCGTTATTATTATATTGATAAAGAAAATTATAAGTTTGGAAAACATTTAAAATATTAAATATTAAAATAAAAATTATTAATATAAAAATTAGTAATTTGATTTTATATTAAAATATATTTAACTAATGAAAAAACATAAGAAAAAAGAAATAACTTAACAAAGTAATTAATGAGTAACAAAAATAAATTTCCATTTTAAAAGTTTTAAATTACTTCTTTTAAAAAAGATTTTATTTTTATATTAAAACATATTTAAATAATGATCAATATTATTATATTGATAACAAAATATTTATAAGTTTAGAAAACATTCAAAATATTAAATATTAAAATCAAACATTATTAATATATAAAATTAGTAATTAGATTTTTATATTAAAACATATTTAAATAATGATAAATATTATTAATATATATTTCACAAAATATTTATAAGTTTGGAAAACATTCAAAATATTAAATATTAAAATCAAACACTATTAATATAAAAAATTTAGTAATTTTATTTTTATATTAAATTATATTTAAATAATGAAGATAAGGTATTTAGCAACCAAACCAAAACAAAATAATGATTAAAAATTAATTTTTCTTTTAAAAATCTTTTAAATACTTTTTTAAAAAAGAATTTGATTTTCATATTCAAATAAAACAGACTTTTAATTTATTTAAATCTCAAAAGATTATATTATTTTATTCACAATTATGTACGACAAAACCTAAATAACCTACCTTGCTTTGGACACCATTTATACTCCAATTCAACAAGCATTTATACTCCAATTTGTACGTTCCAATTTACCATTCATTCCAACAAGTTTAAAGTTAAAAAAAAATCAAATTAGACAACATTTATACAACAGAGTTAATCCGAAATTTTAGTGTTCCTTCAGTAGAACAATTTAGCAAAAATAAAATCCAATACAGTACAAATTAAATGATAAACAAAAAATGATTTGATGGTAAACAAAAATGTGATGAAAGGAAAGTTTAAAAAGAGCACAAGTTATATTGCACTTACAAGTAAAACTGGCAACAAAAAGAGCAACTACCAGAAAAATGGATCCATTAAGCTAACGATTAAATATGTCATTTTTATACCAGTTGTAACAATAAAATAAACAGCAACATATTAAACAGAATATATAGCAGTTCAAACAATATAAAAAATAGCAATTTGGACAGAAATTTTTAAGATTCATCATACGTGGCATTGTTACACCTGGGGAGGATCCGTTATATCTTACAATGAGATATAAGGCAACCCGTTAGGTTTCTAGCCTATATACTTTGAATCTTTTTTTTTTTTTGGACAGCATATATACCAACCAAGTAGGATAATAAACAACAATTTGGACAACAATTTCGACAGAAATTTTTTAAGATTCATCATACGTGGCATTGTTACACCTGGGGAGGATCCGTTATATCTTACAATGAGATATAAGGCAACCCGTTAGGTTTCCAGCCTATATACTTTGAATCTTTTTTTTGGGGACAGCAATATAATAAACACCATATATACCAACCAAGCAGGATAATAAACAGCAATTTGGACAAATTCATCATGATATAACTATCAATGCCAAAATAATGCCATAATCTAACAATATCAAATAAAGAAAGGAAGAACACCTTTCTTACCTGAGACAATATGGATTGAAGCTAAGCAAACTGGATTGCAGATAACAGAGAATTGAAGGCAGAAAAATGGATGACAATTGGAAAATAAAGTAAGCATAACTTACAAATAAAACAAAATTACATTTAAACTATTTTATAGTCGTCCTCAAAGCTTCTAAATTTTATAGTCAACATATTAATTCTATGCACTATCAATCACACATTCCTAATTTGATTTTCAATGTCAAAATAATGACATAATCTAACAATATCAAATAAACAAAGGACATACACCTTTCTTACCTGAGACAATATGGATTGAAGCTAAGCAAACTGGATTGCAAATAACAGAGAATTGAAGGCAGAAAACTGGATGACAATTGTAAAATAAAGTTAGCATAACTTACAAATAAAAAATTACATTTAAACTATTTTACCCTTAAATAAGATATAATGAATTTAAGGCAGAGATTAATAGAGTATTGGTTTTGTGAAGGGTTATTGAATGAATTTGATAGAATTAGCGAAGCTCAAATGCAAGGTGACTACATAATTGAAGATGTTGGAGTTGAGTTACATGTACTATCTCAGAAAAATCCCACCACATCTAATAACTAGTTTTTCCAAGTTGCAAATATTTAGAATGAATTGTGATATCAACTCAATCAACCAATTTATTAGAACCATATTGTATATGTCGCATACCAAAACTTACCTGTGAAGCCAAAATTATCGTATACCAAAACTTACATGTGAAGCCAAAATTTGAGCTTTGAGATCAGCAAATAGCTGCATCACGAAAACAGTCCATTACAAGAAAGAAAACATGGTCCTTGGAATTCTGGTAACAGTCCATTACAAGTGCCCATAACAACAATAAAAGAAAGCAAAACTTGGCAGAAGATCCTCACCCGTATTGGCTGCACGTCCAACAACTTGTCTGATAGACTCTCTTGTGTTGTTGGAATGTGATTCCAAGTCAGTAATTAGCTATTGTAAAAGGCTAATGTCAATTTCCATATATAACAAGGACCTAAAAGGTATAAGTACAAGTTTCATCTTTCTAATAAGTAGAAAATGCATAAAATTGTCTAACAGTTAGGATATAGGCTTATTACATCCCAACATTTATTCACCACTTTCAATGTGGAATCATTTGACTTTTTGTTTCTCCTTCAGTTCAAAGAACTTGTCCTCAAGAGCAGAATACTCAACCTTTTGAGCCTCTAACTTTTGTAGAAGCTTTTGATTCTAAAATTAAAGAATTGCAGTATCAAGCTGCACCATACCAATAAAAAAGGAGGTGGCATAAAGAGAAGGTTCAAAAATATGAGTTATAGAAAGAAAATATTGTCAACTTGGAAACCTACTTGTCAAGACAGATTAATTATTTCCCAAAAACACTATAATCTGAAATTCAGGGTCTGTTTGTTTGCAGAAAAACATTTTCCGGAAAATATTTTCCTGCTTTTACGGTGTTTGGTTGATGGAAAATGTTTTCCTTGAGGAAAACATTTTACAAACACAGGTAAAATACTTTCTTTGTTCCCATAAAACGTCTTCCCAAATTTTTTTCGGTAAGACATTTTCCAAGCTTTCCCCTTCATCCAGGTACGTTTTCTTCCTCCTTTCCTCCCTTCTTCATTCCTTCTCCTTCTTCTTTCTTTCTCAGACTTTTTCGGCTTCCTTCACCTTTCTTCTCTCTATTTCTCAGACTTTTTATTTCTGCTTTTTATTTCTTGCTTGGCTGTAACAGAACTCCCAAAGAAACCCCTACTTTTTATTTTTTATTCCTAGCTCCTTCTGGCTTGAAAACTGCTTTCAAACTTCCTTGCTTACTGACTTCATTGCCCAACCAAACACCTATAAACTGCTTGCCTATAGTACTTTCTGGTCTTGCTTGATAACTAGCCGCTGTTAATGTTTTTCTCTGATTTTCCGCTGGTCTTTTGGTGTTCCAGAAATTGTGAGTTTCTTTCAGCTTCAGTTTTGATTTTGAGTGGTTACTTTCATTCTCTGCTTTTAGTAAACTTTGATTGTTGGTTTTTTTCCTGGGTTTGTGTTATTTGATTCAGTTTCTATAGATTATTTTTTTTGTTTGTAAAGCGGATCTCTACTTTTTTTTTTTTTTGTCTACTTTGTTTCTGGTACGTCCATTTTAAGAATCTTCAAAATGCCATAAATGATGATGAATTTGCCATTTTTAATGACCTTATATTAAAAGTAGAGAATTTCTTCTTTTTTTCTTTTTCATAAAAAAAAAAACTTTCACTCTCTTGTAGAATCTTATATGATAACAATGTTCTTTTCCTGATTCTTTGTTCTTTTGGTTTCCTGTTGAACCTTAAATTGTCTCGACTCGTTCAATTTGCAGTGGTTTTCTTTTCCCGAGTAAGACTTTTAGACTTTTCTTCTTTTGTTGTTGGTGATAATTGTTTGCAATTGTCTTTTTACATTCTGCAATGATTGCTTCGGGATAAAAATGTTTTGGTTTGTTACTGAATTGCTAATTGGGTTTACACATAATCTTAATTTGTTTCATTAGCTTGATAGTTTTGAGTGAAATTCCTCTTTTTAAATATACTGCTGAACCTAGAATTTGAAATTTATCATTGGGAGAAAAATTTCCTAGTTATGTGTTTGACACAAAGATTGCCATTCCTGTATTAAGAAAACAAGTTTCATTGTATAAGAAAACAAGTTTCATTGTATATACCCAGTCTTTAGTATAGTATGAATAGTTTCGACAAAGGACATCCAGCTCAATGCAAATTCATGATGATTTCAACAAAAGCAAAGTGTCCAAGTCATGGCCAGGCCTGTGCAAAAGAGAGAAAAGAGGGTCTTAGTTTACTTCCTGGACTTTAGAAAAGAGTGTCCAATTCATGGTGATTTCAAGGACAGTTCTAAAATGTTATAAGTTTACTTCCTGGACTTTAGATTCTATTTACTTGCAACAAAAAGAGAGAAAAGAGGGTCTTAAGCCTGATCTAAGGGAACCAAACTCAATGAATAGGAAGGACTGTGCAAAAGGTGGAATGGGTACCAAATTGGAAAGAGAACAAAGTAGGTGCATCCTGTTTGTCTCGACATTATATAGCATGATATTTCGTGAAACTCTCATTAGCAAATAGCCATCTTTGAAGGCTAAAAGATCAACCCATGGTTCCATGTCAACTGCCAGCCTTTGTGTTACTCTCTCGTGCAAATTGTAAAGGAACATCATGTGTTGTTCTTCCATTTCCTCTAACGTTTTAGAGAGTTTCATGGACCATTTAGATTCGAAGTAATCCTCGAGGAACCAAACTTGAAGTCCATATTTAGAAATCGGACGTGTCTGCACCGCCATCGAGTCTCCTATGCATGCTTCAGGGATGCGGCGGAATTCGATGGCTGGAAGTGGAACAGATACCAACCATGATAGTTCATTCTCCACGTGGAATGTAAGCTAGAAAAACCAGTTGAAACTAAGAAACCAGGGAACTAGCTGGCCTAGCCATGACTTGGACACTTTGCTTTTGTTGAAATCATCATGAATTTGCATTGAGCTGGATGTCCTTTGTCTTTTTTTATCGGGTTTCATTGTAAGTGCATTTGCAAATCTTCAAAAGACAAATCAAAGTTCGGTCTACAATTTGTATAGATAACAATTTTTTTCACAAGGAACCAAAAAAGAGAAACCAATAGAACTTTTTAATTAGGTAAAAAGAAAAGCTCTAATGTATGGAATAATCATGATTTGCCAGCTGTTTTAAGCTTTTTAATTATAAATTCTAGATATATAGTGCAGCCATCTGTTTCTAAGTTTTCAAGTAGTGAGTTTATTTTTCACCTTGATAAAAGAACATCACCATCATTTCTTCCAACTAGGGTTGATTAATTTAATATTAGACATTGCCATTGCTGATCCAAGTGATACGGTATTATGATCTACATATATAGGATACTGAGTGCAGCCTATCTTGCAATTGCTTCACTTATTAGAGTCGTTCATGTGTGCATATTCATTTCTTTTTTTCCCATGTATTTAAAAATGTCATAATCTTACATTAGTTTCCAAATATGTGAGAGTCAGAAGTGTAAAATAAGAATACTTGAACAAAAAATCAAAGGTTATTAGGAGTTGTAAAGTTCATTTTTGTCCGTCTATTAAATCAAATGAATCTAGTCAAGCTCAGTTTGATTGAATTTTATTTAAAAAAAAGCAAACCGATGAAACTTACCATTAAGCGATTGATTAAAAGTATATTTGTTTTTCTTTTAAGAAAGTGAGTTTATTTGTTTGGCATTGTTGTGCCTTGGTTCTTTTAATGTTGGTGGGGACATGGGAAATCATCGATTGCAATGATTTATTTTGTCTAGAATTTCTAATTTGATCTTGTCATATCTTATATTCTAGGCGAACTCCTCTTGCTTTCTCTGTTGTCTAATTGTTGATAGAAATTGCGGGCATGTCATCAAGGCACACTATGATAAGCATTATGCATTATGCATTTTTCTTCATTCGATTAATGTTCCATAGGCTTAGAAACGTGTACAAGGAGTCTCGATGGGATCACTTTTATTTTATTTCTTGTTATACTATTACCGATGCTCCTTTACTAATTTATCTTTTCGAATCATTGAATATGTCTTCTTACAATTTATAACAAGCGTGTTCGGTGTTTTAGTTCTTTTGTGTGTCCTCTGTTTTAGTTCTTTTGTGTGTCCTCTGTTTTAGTTATTTTGTGTGTCCTCTTTTCTGATGTACATTATTTTCAAGTGCTAATAGTGTGCATTTTGTTTTGAATGCAGTGCAAAACAATTCTCTGAGGGCTTGAAGTTCAAGATAAATCTTTTGAGGTAAAGTTGAATTCTGTATATTCTGTGTCACTTTGTGCTGCTGCGTATGCATGCTTTATTTTGATTTCTCTTGTCTTGTGTCGATAATGGTCATGTTTGGTAGTCTAGATAATAAGGTCCATGCTTTTAGGTTAGTTATTTGTATTCGCTTGCTCAATTGATAGCTAGGGTAAGAGATCAGCAAATCTATGACTTGAGTGCATATATATATTATTGAAAAAATTAACAAAGATATATAGATTGTCTAACCAATTACTTGAGTGCATATATGTTATTTGTTGATTATGATTTGGGTACTTGAATCTGGTTTTTCTGGACATCGGTTCGTTTCTTTTTTCTTTTTGAATCTCTTTCAAGTTTCAACTATTATGTAAAAAGAGTTGTGACCTGCCTTTTTGAGCAATCAAAATTCAAACTGTTGAGGTAATTCATTTGGCTTTGGACATTTCAGATGAGGGGTTCACTTTAAAATTATATATTATGAAATGGAAGAAAGAAGAGCATTAGCATTTGGAGTTTTGAGAGTTTTGGTTTTACGCAAATATCGTGGTCTTGTTCTTGGAAAACGATTTGATGAAAATTATAAAAAAAAGAAGGGTCAAATTTTATATTTGAGATAAGATTTGACTTTGTTATTCTACTCCATCTTCTTCTTTCAATATCTAAGTATAATAATCTTGCAAAAAGTTCAACATTACCTCGACTTGTCCACTAAAAAAAGGAACAAGAAGCTCGCATAGGTTAAAATAAAGAGCAAAAACCGAATGAATCCCTTATCCACACACTCACATCAAGCATGTTGCGGAAGCCTTCTAAAAAAATACAACTTTTAACACACCCCTTTTATCTTGTGCGCCTAAAGTTATGTTTATTTATATTTTTTTAATTGGATTATTCTTAATAATATTTTTTAAAATTCAAAATTTTAATTTTAATTTCTATTAATTGATTTTCTTTGAATAAAGTATTTTTTTATTAAAGGAAAGCAACGGGGGTTAGTGGATAAAAAAGTTGAATAAATCAATAAAACCAATTAGGTACGTGCCATTGCATTAAAGAGGAAAAAAAGAAAGAAACTGTGGAAAGGATCAACTCTTTTTGAATCTGGTTTGTCTAACCAATTTTTTATCTTAATCATTTTAATATTTTTCATATTTACATTTAAAATTAATGGTTACTAAATTAAATTATTGAACCTAATTAATAATTTTAAAGCTTATATTTACATATAAATATATTTATATAGATGTAATTGACATGAATTTGCATGTATATATAATTAGCTTGATATGTATGTATGCACTTTAGTCATGATAAGTTTTCATATATGTGATCTTATGAAAATGTTGCATCTTTTTGTATTAAAATTGTTTTTTTTTTTGTGGCATGTTTGTGTAGATGGATCGTAATCAAGATGAAAATGCAATTGTCTGAGTCGTAGCTTCAGCTTTTAGCTTTTGGGGTTCTTTGGATTAAAAATTAGAAAGTATGAAAGAAATTGCTCCTCATCCTCGTGTGAATCGAGATTATGAAAGAGAAAATTATATTAATAGTATTTTATATAGTGGTGACCAACATTGTATTGATATGATAAGGATGAGACCGATGGCTTTTTTTAATTTGTATGATATTCTTAGTAGGAATAATTTGTTAGAATCATCTAGATCTATCAATATTAGGGAGCAAGTAGTTATATTTTTACATATAATTGGTCATAATGTAAGGTTTCGAGTGGTTGGATCTAGATATTATAGATCAACTGAGACAGTTCACCGTTACTTTAGGGTTGTATTGAGAGCTATTTTGAAATTGTATAAGCTAGTTATTAGATCACCTGATGAGTCAACTCCTAGTGAAATCAGAAACAATCCAAGATTTTATCCTTATTTTAAAGATTGTATTGGAGCATTAGATGGAACTCATATTCGTGCATCCGCTTCCACTTAGTATTCAAGGAAGATTTCGTGGTAGTAAAGGGGGACGACACAAAATGTATTAGCTGCCATTACATTTGATTTGAAATTTTCTTATGTTCTAGCTGGTTGGGAAGGTAGTGCACATGATTCTCGTATTTTAAGTGATGCACTTTCACGCCGGGAGGATTAAGAATTCGGAAGGTAATAATTATCATTAAATACCAAATAGTTCTAGTAAGCTCATAATTTATTAGTATTAATTGCGTTTTGTAAAATTATAGGTAAATATTATATTCTTGATCTTTGGATATGGCATTCGAAATGGATATATTACTCCATATCGTGGTGTCCGATATCATTTAAAAGAGTTTAGTGATCAAGGGCCTGAAAATGCAAAGGAACTTTTTAATCTTCGTCATTCATCATTACGAATCACTGTTAAACGTGTTTTTGGGATTTTAAAGAAACGGTTTCGTGAATTAGATGTTGAGCCATTTTGGAATTTTCAAACTCAAGTAGATATAGTTTTGGCTTGTTGTATCATTCATAATCATATAATGGGATTTGATTCTAGTGATTTACTTAATCAAGGATTATACGAGGAGTCTGAGTTGGATTTGATAATACAAACTCTTACGGAGCGAGAAGAAAGAGAAGAAGCAAGAGAATGGTCTGCTAAGAGAGACGAAATTGCACAAACTATGTGGACTGATTATATGGCTAGAAATATTAGGTAGGTTTAGGGCTTAAGGTTATTGTTTCTATGTTATGTATGTTTTAGTAAATTGTTTTTTTTTTAATGTTGGTTGGATAATGATATTAAAATTTTAGTTTGTTGGATTTTGAAATTATTATGTCTTGAATTTGTTAGATATTGATTATGTTTTAAGCTTATTAGATATTGAATTTATTATGTTTTAAGCTTGTTAGATATTGAATTTATTATGTTTTGAGGTTGTTGGATATTGAAATGATTGACAATGATAATTATTAATGTAGAATGGGTAAGGGCAACAAAGAAGGGACCTCCAAGCAATTCAGGTGGACAAAACCGATGGAACATGTTTTTCTTGAAATTCTAGCAGAGGAGGCCCAGAAGGAAATAAGCCTTCTAATGCTTTCAAACCAGTTTCTATTAATCGAGTTGTCGAAGCTATTTCTGAAAGATTTCAAGTCCAATGCGATGTGAAACATGTGGAAAATCATTTGAGGAAGATTATATGCAAAATTCGAGGTGAAAGTGGTTTTGGATGGGATGATAACATGAAAATGATCACATGTGATAGAGCAACATATGATGCAGCAGTGATGGTAATATATGTATATATATGTTAAGCTTATTTCATATGTTTTTTACTTGTTGTTCTAATTGTGTATAATATCCAACAGGCACACAAGAAGTATGAACCATTTTTGAATAAAAGCATTGATCATTATGATGAAATGGCTTTGGTTGTTGGCAAAGATATGGCAACAGGGAGTTTTGCCAGAACATTTGCTGACATAGATTTGGATGATGGTAATCAAGATTCAATGCCTGTAGACTACGACAATGAAGAGGCTGAAGAGGTAAGAACAAATGTATCTTCATCTGGCACATTCAAACGTAAAAGAAAAAATGCTCAAGAAAGTGTCGTCAATGAACAAATTAAAATTGTGGGTGAACAACTTGGCAAAATTGCTAATGCTTTGGAACAATTTCATGCGGATAAGACAACACCACAGCTTTACAAACAGGTGATGTCGATGGAGGACGAAGGATTTGATGATGACTTCCTGTGTTCTGTGTTTGATTATTTAGTGAGTCATGAATCTGAAGCCAAAGCTTTTCTAGTTAAAAGTAAGAAGCATAAAAAAATTTGGCTTCAAAAATTTGCTCAAGGTTGAAGATATTGATACTTTTATGTAGTGTAATATTTAGTTATGCACTTGGACAATGTGATAATGTTGTTATTATGTGGTGTACTACTAATTATGCATTTGGATAATATTTCTAGTATTTAATTATGATTTGGAAACTAAATTTATAATTATTCAATCTTTTTTTATTTTTTAACACAATTACAAATAATTTATTTGACTTTAGTTGTTTTCAATATGACGGTTAATAATGTAACTTAATAATTTAGTATTATTATATATTTAATCTAATTTATTTATAATAAATAAATCATTGCAATATATGTAAAAACATTTTAAAATATAAAAATTGTTAATATGTAATAAATTTATTAATATATATGTAAAATCAACTTTTCCGGAAAACATTTTGAAATCACCAAACAATGAAAAATATTTTACAGATTCATCCAAACACTGAAAATATTTTACGGTAAATCATTTTCCGAAAAGTAAATCATTTTCCAGAAATCATTTTCCGGAAAACATTTTACTGCCAAACAAACAGACCCTCAACAACCCAAAAAGGCAAAACAAAAAGTTTAAAATAATATAAGAGCAGGCAGATAATAGGCAGTGAAATAGAAAGAACCAGCTTTAGTATAATACAAAAGGCAAGAAATGTATAGAATGAAATATAGCACCAGTTTAAGGTATACAAAACAGAAGTATAGATTAGTTGAAGGGATATGAAACAAAATGAAATATAGCACTAGTTTAACAAATATCATCATCAACAACAGTCATAAAGATTAGTTTCAAAGTAACACTACTTGCAAAAATAAGCAACAAATCCTCAATAACAGAACTAATGAATATCAACTTAAACAAAATGAAAAATAACTTAAAACACTAGTTTAAGGGATATATAATGAGAATAATGCTTAAATTTCGTTTATTTTTCTTTCTCAACAATCATAAAAACCATTACAGCATCTCAATTTCTGCATTAGCTTTACAAATTACACCTAAAATATATAATTACAATTGTCAAAATTTATAAGTGTTTGTTACCATCCCAAGTAACATGGATTCACATAATACATTTTACACATTATTAGCAACATGTTTCTTTCTATCCGCACCAACCAAGCAGGGGATTTTGGGATACGAGACTAATAGCAAAATAAAACTCCAAACACATTTAACTACTATCATTTGGTCGAGACTAAAATTTCAAATTTTGGAAATTATTGAAGCTAAAATTGACCAATTCAAAGAATACATAAACTAAAATTGATCAAATTTAAGTACAGGAGTACTGGCAAAGTATTTATAAAATTACAAATATGTTATAAAACCCTACCAAATTAAAATTATTGTTTAAAATATGATTAGAAATTTAACAGCAATATTTTAGTAAACATACTAACAAGGGAGAGTAAAATTTTACCTAAACAATATCTTTGATGTTGCAGGAACTTCAGCTGGATAAATTCATCACGAACATTGTGCCTCTCTGAGAAATCTACATGTCATTTCAGTTGATGCTGGCAGGTGAGGGACTAAGATGTGTGATCCACATGGATGAATAAAGAATGGCTGGCCTGCATTGTTTTGGAAAGAGTGATCAAGGAAATAAAGAATGTATGCTATACATGGTTTTGCTATTTTTAATGGTAAAATTTAAACATTATGTACCTATATAAATTTACAGCAATTATGTACATGTTATGTTAGTATGATTTGGTTTACCAAATCCCCAAATTATATTTCAGCTCCTACATCTCTATATTTATTATATTAGGCAAGGCACAGGATAATTGAATTTCCTCAAAGCTTCGGTTACCAGAAGCATGAAAGCATGAAATATAAATTAAATAAAACTAAATTGATGAGTAGGAAAACAACCCCAAAACTTGCAGCCCAATCCAAAATCTACCCAAATCCATTTCAAAATTGTTACGAACGATGGAAAGATGATTTTGATTAATTGAAAACTTCATTACCAATCTAATAACACCATTAAACTCGAAAAGTATAAATGAAAGCAGGGAAACTTGATTTTTGCTTTCGCCAAACTGAATCCATTCATAGATGGAAGAAAGAATCGAAACAAGTATAAGGGGAAAAAAACTTACCGACTAGTTGCTTTGACCTATCCCAAAAACAAGAAGTAAATAGCTGATGGGGGAAGTAATCGGATTGGGAAGGTATTTTGCACTAGAAATCGAAGAAGGATTTAGGGATTGGGAGGGGAAACACAAAAAGGGATGAAGAGATTAGGGATTTCGGGAAATCAAAAAATTGGGGAACAAAAAGTGTTAGAGTAATTAAAATGGATGGAAAAAGAACGACGACACTTTTGTATAAAAATTAACCCTATTGCGGCGCTTTTCAATAAACGCCACTAAATAATTCCAAAAAAATAACGCAGTCATTTTTTCTCCATTTTGTGGCATTTTGGGCTAAAACGCCAGTAATAACATGGATAAAACGAACATTTTTCTGGCGTTTTATTAAAAGCGCCAATAATAAGAATGGAAAACAGTGACGTTTCATGAACGCGAAATACATATTTGCGGCGTTTTTATGAAAACGCCGGTAATACATCACCTTTTGCGGCGAATTTTGTAAAGCGCCACTACTGATACTAACTGCGCCACAAAAAACGACGCCATTTTTTATTAAATATGAAGACTTTTTTGCGGCATTTTTTTGCATAAGCGCCGCTAATGCTTTCATACCAATTAATATTTAAAAATTCAACAAAATTAAAAAATGTTTATAATTTCTTTTAAATTATATATACGCCAACAATAAAATACAAATATACTAGCACATGAGTTCTCAAATTAGTGTCATCCAAGATTGAAGTCAAATTGATCCAAAATTAAAACAAAAGTTATAAAATGGAAATATTAATTAATAAAAAGGAGAGAATAATGCATTTTTAAAAATAAATACACATTTTTAAAATTAAATACATCAATATATTTTTATATTGAATAAATATAAATATTTATGTGTGCAATATATTAAAATATTATATCAAGAACTAGGTTAATATTTGACAAGATCTGGATCAAATTAAAGTTCATGTATATAATTGAACATTAAACCATTGTTCATGTATGCTTTTGAGATTTAACCCATTTTGATATATATTTTTTAAAATAAAAATTTATATTTATCTTATTTGGATATATATTTTATAAAATCCAAACCCTAAGCCTTAAATCTCAAACCCTAAACCCTCAACCCTAAACCCATAACTACAGCCACCTAGATACAACCAAACTCTAAAATCCAGTCTCAATATACAATAAACCCTAAACCATAAATCCAAGACCTTAAACCCAATACCATAAACCCTAAACCAAAACCCTAAACCATAATCATAAATTAAACTATAATTTTGGAATTCGTGTGGCCGGACTATAAATCATATATAAACCCTTAAATACAAAACCATAAATCTTAAAATTCTAAACCCTAAAACCAATACACTAAACCCTTAAACCATTATATACAAATCTTACACCCTAAAACCTTAAACCTTAAATCCTAAACAATAAATCCTAAACATACACCATACACACTTCACTTGAAACTCTAAACCCTAAACCATTACCACTAAATCATAAACCCAAAACAGTAAACCCCAAAATAAAATAATTTTGATATTGAATTATTATACGAGGACAAAAACGGCGTCATTCTAGTTTTGAAACAATTTGCTTTTTTTGTGGCGTTTTTAATAAAAACGCCGCTATTGCTTACCTTTAGTGGCGTTTTTAATACAAACACCGCTATTGCTTGGCCTTTCTAAAACAGCGACGTTTGAGTTTTGAAAAAATTAGATATTTAGCGCGTTTTTGATACAAACACCGCTATATCTCTTACCTATAGTGGTATTTTTGGTACAAACGCCGCTATTGCTTGGCCTTTTTAAAACAGCGACGTTTGGGTTTTGAAATAATTAGATATTTAGTGGCATTTTTTTTATACAAACGCCACTATATCTCTTACCTTTTGCGGCGAAAACGCCGCTATGGCTTAATTTTTAGCGGCATTTTTGCTATTGCCCAGTTTTTTGCATCGTTTTCTTTCAAACGCCGCTAATGTTTAATCTTTGCGGCGTTTTTTGTCCAAACACCACTAAAATGCCGCTAAAGCCCTATTTTCCTGAAGTGCATGTTTAATTATTATCTGAAAATAAATATTAAATTAGCTAATTCTAAGTATAGATATTAAGTTGTTGTTCAGAAGTGAATTACTCTAAAATAGTTCTGTCTGCGAAATGACAAATATTATATTTTATATTTTCAAAAAATGAATTAAAGCATAAATGTTATTAAGTTTGATTTTAAATCAATTATTGGTCATCATTAGTGATTGCAACAAATGTTTACTTGTAGATGAGTGATCCAAATCGAGATGGTTCAACTCAAAGTTCACAAAATTCTTCCCCAAGTAGAGATGATCAAACAACAACCAAGGAAAATGTTCAAAAAAAGATTACTCCAAGGGCAGCTTGTTGGAATCATTTCACCAAATTTGTGACTAAAGAGGGGGAGAAGAGAGCAAGGTGCAATGCATGTGATGTTACTTACACCATCGAAACAACTTCAGGTTCTACAACAAATTTGAATAACCATTTGAAAACATGCCCAAAAAGACCTCAAGGTAATACTTCTGATCCGAAGCAATCAGAATTAGCATTTGTGAATGTTAGCCAAGAAACAACTGATTTATCAACTTGGGTGTTTGATAAATATGCTATTAGAAAAGCATTGGTTCGTATGATAATTGTGGATGAACTACCTTTTAAAATTGTAGAGGGAGAGTGTTTTAAATACTTTCTTTCTATAGCATGCCCACGGTTTAGTCTTCCATCTTGTTGGACAATTAGAAGGGATTGTCTTGATTTATTTAACTCCATGAAGAGTGTGATGAAGAATTGTTTTGAAAAAGATATAAGTAGAGTTTGTTTGACGACAAACACTTGGACTTCATTGCAGAGGATATCTTACATGGTTTTAATAGCACATTGGGTGGATGATGAGTGGAGGTTGCAAAAAAGAATTATAAATTTTTGCCCAATATCCGCTCATAGATGTGAAAGCATAGGTCAAGCTATTGAAAAATGTCTTCAAGATTAGTTGATTGAGAGGGTCTTCACTATTACGGTTGATAATGCATCCACTAATAGTGTTGCCATTGAATATTTGAGAAAGAAATTGAATCATCAAAATGCTCCTGTTGCAAATGGAAAATTTATTCATATGAGATGTTTTGCACACATTCTTGATCTCATTATGCACTATGGTATTAAGGATGTTTCTGTGTCTTTAGATCGAGTTAGAGGTGCTGTGAGGTATATAAGAGCATCACCATCGAGGTTGATAAAATTCAACCAACGGGTAAAAGAAGAAATGATAGATAGTAAGGCTCAATTGTGTTTAGATGTGCCTACTAGATGAAACTCAACATATATGATGTTAAAGGTGGCCGAAAAATATGAGCGTGCATTTGAATCATATGTACGTGATGACCATAATTTTTTTCTTGACCTTACCGCTGGAGATGGAGTTCTTACATTTGATGATTGGGAAATTGTTCGAAGAGTTATAAAAGTATTAGATCCTTTTTATCATATTACACTGAAGGTGTCCAGATCTTTGCATGTTACCTCTTATGACGGATGTGCATTATCTTTTTGATGGGTTGCAAAGTTGTGGAGATCTAGACATAATTTCTATGACTTCCAAAATGAGAGACAAATATAATAAGTATTGGGGTGAAGGAAACAAGATCAACATGCTAGTTTACTTGGTGGTCATCTTTGATCTACGATGTAAAATGAGTTTTTTGTACTTTGGGGTCAACTTGCTTTTTCCTAATGTTGCTAATGACATTATGAAAATGATTGATAAAGAATTGCATTGCCTGTTCAACGAGTATTCTTCTAATGCCAGGAGAATTCAATTGTTTGAAGGTAGATCTAGTTCTTCGACAAATCTTTGTAGTTTAATAGAAATAGATCAGTCAGAAATGAAAATGGGCTTGGCCAAACAAAAATATCTTAAGAAGAAGAAACAAGTTGGATTAGAAAGCAAATCTGAGTTGGATAGATATTTGGGTGAGGATGAAGAAGTAAACAATTCAAGTTCATTTGATTTGCTGTTGTGGTGGAAAATGAACAGTCCTAGATTCCCTATTCTTTCACAAATGGCTCGAGATATTCTTGCTAATCCTATTTCAACGGTTGCCTCGAAAAGTGCATTTAGCACAGGTGGACGTGTTCTCGATAGTTTTAGAAGTTCTCTAACTCCTCTCATGATCGAGGCTTTGGTTTGCACACAAGATTGGCTTCGGAAATCTAATGATGCCATCAATCTTGAAGATTATGTTGATGAACTTCAAACCATGGAAGATGGTAATATATAAATTTTAATTTATAAAATAAGCTTTTGTGTTATTTATATTAGTAAGCATAATTTAACTAACACTTTTATTTTTAAATTTGCTAGACTTGTCAAAAATACCTGAATATCAAGAAGGTAATATACTTAGCATTAGTTTATAAAGTTAAATGTTTATTTAATTTATTTTTGCAAACATTTTTTATCATTTAACTAACTCATTCAATACTTTTACTAGATGTTTCAAGATTATCAACGCCAACGGTGTTTGAAGCACAAGAAGAAACTTAAACTATTCTATAATGGTTTTTGAACTGATGTGTTATTGTTATTAGTTTGGTTTGGTTTGTTATTGTTGTTGGTTAATTGGACTTTTGTTTGTTCTTTTTTTTGTTTGTTTGGACTGGTGTAGGTTTCTATTACATTTTGGAATTTTACTTATATTTTTTTTATTGTAATGTTGTTGTTGTTTACATCGACTAATGTTGTTTAGTTGGACTCAAGTTGTTTACTTAGACTTTTACTTATGTTTTTATTATAATCTTGTTGTATTGTTTTTGTTGTTTATTTGGACTCATATTGTTTATTTAGGTTGATGTTATGTTGCTTTTATTTATTCACTTATTTACTTCAATTTTTATTGTATGATCCTGTTTAAAAACTTTAAAGAAAATTATTTTTTGAAAAATTATATAAAACAAACAACAAGAAAGTCATTTTTTAAAATTTAACTCGAACAAATATACTCAATTCGATTCGAATTTCATCTCACTTGACTCGATTCTAGAAAATTTCAAATTAAGTTAGGATGATAAAATATGATTCGAAAACTCAATTAACTCAAAAAATTTTTATTCAATTCGATCGAATGCTCACCCCTACATGGAAATGATAGCATTTGTTATGTTGAAGTATGATGTACTTGATACAAGAATGTGGAACATGCTTAATGACTTTATACTTTCGTGATATATTGAAAATATGTGATAGAAGACATATGTGTATGAAATTGTCTAACAATTGTGTATATTCGTGATTATGAGTTATTACTCGAAATACATGACTGACATGGTTAAAGAGGATATGTGTTTTGGCATTTGACCAACATGGCTTGGGAATAAATTAAATGCTTACCTAAATTTAAGATAATGGTAAGTTAAGTTCCAAGTTATACGAACTTACTAAGCATTATATGCTTACTTAGTTTTATTTCCCTATTTTATAGCAAATTGAAAGCTCCTTAGATTGGAAACTTGGCGGAGATCACTCATACTATCCATCAACCTGTTTTGGTATATACGGTAAATCAATTATGGTTATAATGACATGTATAGGTTATTTAGCCAATGATGGAATGTAAATGTTTTGAAATAAACTAGCCATTGGGATGGCTTGTGTTTGACATATTTTGATATGTTTATAAGTGGATCTATCATGTTTGAAAATGAATGTAATCATGCATGTGTACATTTGGTAAATAGATAAATATGAATGATAAATTAACATGATAATAAATTGTCATTTGTGGTACCTAAGGGCACATTGGTTGTATATGATATTATGTCATGTTTAAGACATGATTTGGACTTGTTTTGAATGCTTGAATTGGTTGGTATATGAATGTAAGTTTTGGTGCAGGTTATTGGCAAAGTTTTTGGGTAAGTAATAAAGCTAGAAAATGGCTTTATTTTGTCCACACATGTAGACACACGGATGTGTGTCTTGACCGTGTGTGACACACAGCCTGGCACATGGGCGTATGGTTTGGCCGTGTGTCCTATGCATCTTAAATTCTAAAAATAGAATGCTCAAAGTTGAGCACACAGGCAGAGACACGGGCATGTGTCTCAGCCGTGTGTGCCACACGACCTAAGACACAGGCGTGTGTCTTAGCCGTGTGAAAACTGCACCTTAATGTTTTGCAAGTCAGAGAGTTACATGGGCTGGGATCACGACCGTGTGACCTATTTCATAAAGCACACAGCCTAGGGCATGGGTGTGTCACTTAACCCTGTGAACCACATGGCCTACTCACACGGGCCTGTGACCCATGTATATGGGAACAATTTTTGAAATTTCACGAAAAATTCTCTCAATTTTTGATTTAGTCCCGACTCGTTTCTAATGCATGATTTGGGCCTCGAGGGCTCGTGTAAGGAACTATATGATGAAACTTGATTGAAATCTGATATGATTACTAAAGAATTATGAAATGTCAGCAATTTATTCTATAAACTCTGGTAATACTTCATAACCCTATTTCGATGGTAGATTCAGGTTAGGGGTGTTAAATTCATTGGTATCAGAGCTACAGTTTAGCCATTTCTCAGACTAATGTAGCATATACGAGATTAGCTATACATGCCATTAAAAAACCTGTGATAGTGTGATATCTCCCGACTTTCATAAGAAATTATTTTACAAATAGACAGAGATTCTTTCCAATCGAGCTAATTTTGATACTGCTGAAAGTGATACTCACGTGTCTGAGTAAGAATGTTACTTATGATGAAACGGGACTCATAAAGGTATGAAATAAATGTTTTATAATGAACATGTTGATGATAAATGCTATGTGATATGTGTGTATTTATGAAAGTTAAATTTTGATGCTTTACGATCTCCACCCCCTCACCAGTACAGTTTTATACAAAGAAATTCATAAGATTTATATTGATTAAGTTCACAAGTGTGAAACTGAAGAGTTCAGTGGCTGAATGATTAATAATGCTATTAGAGTTGAGACCGGGTTAGTAAGTAAAGACGGTTTTAAAAGAGATATCAGATCTTTCTGAAGATTATTCGGGATACGCAATGTCACTATTAAGGAAGAAGTTATTCATGAGTAATTGATTTATTCTGATATAGTATTTACGGAATGGATTAACCAAAAATTTCTTTCGAATTGGTTCCTTTAGTGAACTGAATAATGTAAGGTTATTGAAGACTTTATTAGTCAGTGGAATAGTGATGAAATTGTAAAGATATTTGAATGCAGCTGTTATAATCGGGTATATTACAGCAATCTCTTCTGAGTATTCTGTATGTTCTATTATTCTTAGAGGCATATGAAATTATTCATGTTCAGATGTGATATGTATCATATAGAAAGATTGGCGAATCATGATATTAGACAGAATTATTGTTAGTCTGGTTGATTTATGACATTGCTCTATCTTTCTTGGGTTTTCTAATTCATTATGATTGATAGAAGACTTGATTACAAGGTTCATATGATATCATTTTCTATTTCTACTGGTTGAAGCCCTGAATTGTGAATTTGCAATTTATATTATCTTTATTGTAGTTGTTTCTACTGCGTATGTGGAATATTACTCTTCTGGATTTTTTCTGAGATATCATCAATTTCTTTATTATCTTAAACATGGTTTATTTGAGAAAGATATTCATTGGTCAGAGGTAATTACATTTATTACTGTTATAAATCCTAACTTGATCATAGGAGTTTAGTAATATGGATTTCAGATTATAGAAGTTGTACTACTACACTGGTTGATATTGGGACTACATTTGGTTTTTCTCTTCTATTTGGAGAATATTATTGATGTTGAATTATTACAGAAAAGATGTAAGATTTTAATGGACCGATAATTATTAGTAAAGTTTTGATTAGTTGGAAGATCTATTGACCAAAGTATCAATTCTGGTTTAGCCTGAATCGGGTAAGAAAATTTGTTATTATAGTCATGTATTATTGAATGGGTTAGACTATGTTTGATGCATAAAGGAAAAGAAATAGCCTATACTTTTAGACGGCTAAAATCGTATGAGAAGAATTACTCGATACATGATTTAGAAGCTATAACTATTGCATTTGCATTGAAAATGTAGCGACTTTATCAGTCGGTGAATAATGCTGCATATTTACTGATAATAAAAATTTAAATTATTTGATGTCACAAAAATATTTGGATTTAAGACAGTGTAGATGACTTGAATTACTGAAAGATTATGATTTGATAATTGAATATCTCTCAAAAAAAAGTAAATGTGGTTACAGATATTTTGAGTAGAAAATTCTTTATTTGCTTTGCAAGCCACGGATACTAATTAAGATTGTCTGATAATAGCTCAATTTTTGCTGAGTATAGAGCTAAACCGATGTTTCTACGACAGATCAATGAAACTCAGAAATGTGATAATGAGTTGCAAGTTAAATGGGTACAAAGTAAATCCACTTCTGATTTAGAATTTCAGAATAAATTTGATAATTGTCTGTTATTCAGAGACAGAGTCTGTGTACTGGAGAATTTGGAGCTTGTACAGAAATTTTTACACGAATGATCACAGTGGTACTATGTCTGTTTATATGGGGAATCATAAAATGCATAATGATTTGAAAAAGATGTATTAGTAGCCTGAATGAAATGTTTGATATATCAGCAAGTTAAAGATGATACTTTCAAATGGTTACAGCCAGTGATGATACCGAAATGGAAATGGGACAGAGTTACTATGAATTTTATAATTGGGATTATCCCTGATTATGAAAAAGAAAGATGTCATTTGGGTAATTGTTGATCAATTAACAAAGTCTGCACATTTTATTCCGGTACTATGGATTTTTCTTTGGATAGATTGGCTGAATTATATGTCTCGGAGATTGTTAGATTGCATGGAGTACCTGTCTCCATTATTTCAGATAGAGATTTACACATATTCTGATTCTTAAATAAAATACAAAACGTTCTAGGTACACAATTACATTTTAGTACCGCATTTCATTCTCAAATAGATGGTCAATCTGAACGTATGATTCAAATTTTTGAAATAACTGAGAAATAAAAAGGTAGCTTTAGTAAAAGTTTTCTAATAATGACACGATGTAAAAGAAGCTACCTAGGAATCGGAGGAAATTATGAGAAAGCAATATCTGAATCTCTTTACTGGTAAAAATTTTCGAGGACAAAAATTCTTTAAGAGGGGGAGAGTTGTAACAGCCCATTTTCGATAAAATCAGAACAGTGGTTTAGGGACCACAGATCCGAGTCCAGGAAAAATAATTATTTTAATACTATTTTATGATCTACAGTATGATAATAATATTGTGCGAAATTTCGTGAAGAAATTTTATCGATTACATGTTTAATTTGATAAAGGACCAAATTGCACAAAGTGCAAAACTTGAGTTCTAATAGCTAAAGGGATTAAATAGCTATAGAACTTTAAAGTGGAAGTCCTTATATGGTAATTAGACCATTAAAAATGCTTAGTTGTTAAGAATGATGAATCATCCATGGAAAATAAAATAAAGAAAAGGATGAAATTGGAAATATGAAAAACAAAAGGTTATAAATTAATTAAATAACAAAATATCATCATTTTATGTCATCTTCTTCCCCAAAATATATAGAAACCCTAAGAAAGAGAAAGTAAGCTTTCTTGGCCAAATTAGGTAAGTATTCAAGTCGCGTTTTTAGTAATTTTTATATTTTTGAGATCGGGACAACTTAATCTAGCTATTTTGGGGATTAATTTGTAAAGTTATCAAGGTATGAAAATTTTTCCATGGATGAATATGCCGAAATTTTGAAATTTATGATAGAATATGAAAGGTTGTTGATAGATAAACAACTTTTACAAAGTGAATTTTGGTGAAAACATGATTTAGGGACTAAATTGAAAAGTTGTAAAAATCATGGAAAAATTCACAATTTTATGAAATACATATGCTGTAAATATTACATGTAAAAATCAGTTAGGCTTGGAACAAGGATTAAATTGCATGAATTTCATTTTTCGAGCCTAAGGATGAAATTATCATTAATTAAAAGTTTAGGGGCAAAATGGTAATTTTTCCTAAGATGTAAATTGGACTGAATTGAAATTGTATTAAATTGATTTAAATTTACTTGTATAGATCTGGATAGAACAAATTTGAAGCTAGAATGAGGAAAAGAGGAAAATGTCGGATTAGTAGATTTTACGTACACGAACATTTGTCGAGGTAAGTTAGTGTAACTAAATTGTGTATATTTATATATTTGAATTAGATGTTGTGTATGTGAATTGTATAAAAATCATATGTGTATGACATTGAAAACATATCCGACAAAGCTCGATAAATGATAAATGATAATTCCCGATAAATGATAAATGATAAAAATGTTACTTTTATGTTTGAAATGAATGAGGAATGTATTTATTTGAATTATATGAATGTTATAGATGTATGAAATAATCACATGTCTGATAAGGTTAGAAAAATGTTAAATCCCGTTTTAAATAATGAAAATCGATGGATACGTGATTTCCCTAATGAATGAGGTCCTGCATTTGTTGCTGACGGGATTTAGCTCGGACGAGTAATGCTATTGACCTCATTACAACAAGGATTTAGCTTGAACTGGAAATCATGATATAAGCCCTCTTGAGCATATGTTATAGATAGGATTTAGCCCGGACGGGTAATCTTGATTAAGCTCTTATGAGCATATGTTGGAAACAGGATTTAGCTTGGACAAGTAATCATGTTATATGATATGTGGCTCGAGAATGTGCTTTCTGATTAAGTGCCTTAATGGGTACTCCTGAATATGAATTGGCGGGTCTTGATTTATACACCTTGAGTGTACTACCTGAGTATCCATCGATATTTCGGATAAATTCAACGAGGAAAATCTTGGCATGAGAAAATATGAACATGAAATTAATCAATACATGTATCTGCCTGAAATACATGAAAATGATGATACATGATATATGGAAATATGAGATGATGATATATGTACATGGAATTTATCTTATGAATACGTTCATTTATGATTATATATTTGTACACTTTGAGTGTACTACTCGTGTTGTAACACCTCTTACCCGTAACTGACACCAGCACAAGGTATGAGGCGTTACCTTACTAAAACATTTACTAATATTCATTCACAATCCATAAAAGTTCGTTCAAATTTAAAACTTTTCAATCTTCAACTCAAAATCCTTAATAGGGGCTTACGAGGCCCAAAACACACTTTAGGAATGGTTCGGAACCAAACCGAGTTCTTTAGAAGATCTCTGGAAAAACTTAGAAAATTCTTATCAAACAGTCCACACGCCAGTGTGGAAGAAGGGACATGCCTGTGTGGCACATCACGTGCCCGTGTTGCACACCCATGTAGATTTATTTCTAAATCGAACCTACAGGGGTTTTCACACGGCTGGACACACGCCCGTGTCCATGGCCCATGTCCCTCACATGGCCCAGACATGCCCGTGTGCAAAAACCTTAACATTCTATTTCTGACATCATCTTCCCCATAGGGTCACACGGCCAAGGCACACGCCCGTGTCCTTAGACTGTGTGGTGAATTAAATTCCTAAATTCAGGTGCAGACTTCACACGGCCTGGGCACATGCCCATGTCCTTTAGTCGTGTTTTCTACACGGTTGAGACACACAGTCGTGTCTCAGCCCATGTGGTTACTACTGGGCATTCTGTGTTGCCAACTTAGCATGCAGGGGGACACACAGCCAAACCATACGCCCATGGGGTAGACCGTGTGTAGCACACGGCCTAGACACACGCCCATGTGTCTACCCGTATGGACAGTAACAAGGCTATTTACCAAGCCCTTTTGCCACCCATACTTACACCAATACAAACCACATCAAGCAACCAACTCATTCATGCATAAAGATTCCAATTACTCAACCATGCAATTTACGCTTCTATGAAATTCATCATAATTTTCATACAATAATAATAAGTAATAGCCATCAACAGTGACCTTATACAAAATGAATCAATTCCAAAACAAGCCAACACATTTGGCCAAAACAAAATAACACTTAACAAGGACTAAGTCCCTATACATGCCATACTCGAAAAGGATAAATCTAGCTATACCAAGTGTTCATATTGATAGTGTGATCAAGCCTCCAGCATTCTTTGATCCCCGAGCTAAATTAATGGCACTATAAGAAAATGGAAAAGAGAAGGAGTAAGCATAAAGCTTAGTAAGTTGCATGTAAACAATTAACAACAATTACCATACAACATCATACTCATAACATATTATAAACTTGCATACACTTCTCATATGATCAAAGGCATCACTTACTCATTTCCATCCTTACTAATCATATAGCATAATTCATGTTTATTTCAAATCTCACCACATCTCAAATATATATCATAAACATTGTTCACATTTGCATGCATTTAAACCCTGCACTTGTTATCACATAATCACATGTAAATTCACTTTGTTAAAATTTCTCTATGAATACTTCAGAATAATACCGAATACGCGGTGGTTTCACACACAACCCACCAACGATAATAAATATGGAGGTATCGCACACAGCCCACCGATAATCACTTTTTCAAGGTGTTTATCCAAGGATTTCCTCACTTTCCATCACCATAATAGATGTCAACAATATTCATAGCAATAATCAAACATATTATGCAATATCAAAGATTATAAGCATAATAACAATAGAGTTGTATTATTCACATACAACTTACCTCGATATACAAAAATTTGGGTGACTATCTCGATTTAGTCCATGTCTTGGTTTTCCTCCGGTCTAAGTCCGGACTTCATTTTTCTTGATCTATAATAATAATTTCACTTATTAATTCACTACATTATTCAAAACATTTCAAAGTTTCTATTTTGGTAAAATTACCGTTTTGCCCCTATATTTTCACAAAATTATAATTTTTCCCCTAGGCTCGTAAATCGATTCCAATCAAATTTCCTCCTTTAACAAGCCTATTTGAACATTTATTACTCTTAAATCAACTCACAATACCAATTTTTTCACATATTTACCACCTATTTTACAACTTTTACAAAAAAAGGTCCTTTTTAGGTATTTTCACGAGGACTCCTTTCACAAAAGTTGTTTATTTAATAACCAAGACTCATTTTTTTCCATAAAATTTTAGAAAACCACTAATTCTCAAATGGAAAAACCCTAGACTCTTAACCATTTTTCAAAATGGTCCCCTCATTAGCTAGATCATGCTACAAGGGTCCCAAAAGTACAAAAATTATCAAGAAAGACCACCAAAATCACTTACTTGCAAGGGTGAGAAGTTGCTGAAAATTTTAGGCTTCCAAAACCCCTCCTTGGCTGATATTTTCGGTGGAAGAAGATGAAGGTGGAAGGTGATATCATCTTTCTCTTTATTTTATTTATTTCCTTCAATTAAGTCACCTAATTTACCTATTTTGACCAATGTTGACATTTCTTGTCCCCTATGGCCAGCTAACCCTTTCCTAAGGGTCTAATTGCACTTCAAGGACCTTCAATTTAATATTCTATAACTATTAGACACCTTTAGCATGTAGAACAACACTTTCGCCCTTTATACGATTTAGTCCGTTTTCGTAATTAAGCATGCAATCGCTAAAATTAATGCACCAAAATTTTCATACACTCATATAATCATGCCATAACACATAAAATAATATTAAAACTAATTTCTCCAACCTCAGATTAGTGGTTCTGAAACCACTATTCTGACTAGCCCTAAAATCGGGCTGTTACACGTGTGATATTGATATTTCAAATGATTTAATGGGTAAAGTTCTGACATGAATAATCTGAATTTGAGATGAATTATTATGAAAATGTACTTTAATTATATGGACTTGAATTATACCTGTTACATGAACACGTGATATGAGAAATATTTGAACATGGAAATTTGACTAGTGTCGAGAAATATATTTTCTGATATTCATGAAAAAAATATATGTTTAACATGAATTCAAAACAAACTATTACTGAAACAAGCCTGAGACACATGAAAATGATAGCATTTGTTATGTTGAAGTATGATGTACTTGATACAAGAATGTGGAACATGCTTAATGACTTTATACTTTCGTGATATATTGAAAATATGTGATAGAAAATCTATCAACCACCACAAAAATAGAATCTATACCATTTTTTGATCTAGGCAGTCCTAACACAAAGTCCATCGATAAATCAACCCAAGGTTCCATAGGTATAGGTATGGGTGTATACAAACCATGAGCTTTAAGTCTAGACTTTGCCTTTTTGCACGTGATACACCGTTCAGAAATTATTTCAACATCTCGTCTCATATGTGGCCAAAAGAAATGTTCTTGCAACACATCTAAAGTTTTAATCATGCCAAAATAACCCATAAGTCCTCCTCCATGTGCTTCCTTCACAAACAGCTCACGAATGGATCCCTGTGGAACATAAAGATTGTTTTCTCTAAAACAAACCATCATATCTGAAAAATTTTCTAAAAGCTCCTTTTTCACAAGCTTGATATACATTTCCAAAATCAACATCAGAATCATATAAGTCTTTAATATACTCAAATCCAAGCCTTTATATTTAGAGTTGATAACAGAGTATACATACATGACAATGCATCAGCAACAATGTTTTCTTTACCTTGTTTTTATTTGATGGCATGAAGAAAAGTTTCAAGAAACTCTACCCATTTCGTTTGTTGTTTGTTCAACTTATGTTAATCAATGTGAATAATGAATTCTTTTGGCCAAAGGTAATGTTGCCATGTTTCCAACGCTTGTACTAAGGCAAACATTTATTTTTCATAAGTCAAGTAATTCAAAGAAGCACCATTCAACTTCTGCCTAAAGTATACCATAGGACGTCCTTCTTGCATCAACACAGCGCCAATGCCTAAACCTGAAGCATCACACTCAACTCCAAAGGTTTTAGTAAAATCAGGTAAAGTTAATAATGGAGCATTGGTGACTTATTCTTTTATCAAATTAAAGGACTTTTCTTGCTCATCTCCCCACTGGAAGTTCGAATTCTTTTTAATGATTCCAGTTAAAAGTACGACCAAAGTACTAAAATTCTTAACAAACCTTCGATAGAAGCTAGCTAGTCCATGAAAGCTTCTAACTTGACTTACACTTGTTGGTCTTGGCCAGTCTCGGATACCACTCACCTTTTCTTGATCAATTTCGAGGCCTTTGGAAGGCACTACAAAACCTAAGAAAACAAGTTTTTTAGTACAAAATGAGCATTTCTTAAGATTAGCAAATAACTTCTCTTTGCGTAAAACCTCTAAAATCAAACCTAAGTGCTAAACATGATCATTTAAATTCTTAATATAAATCAAAATATTGTCAAAATAAACAACACAGAATTTACCAATGAAGTTCGCAACACATGATTCATCAACCTCATGAAAGTTCTTGGTGCGTTAGTTAGGCCAAATGGCATGACTAACCACTCATACAAACCATATTTTGTTTTGAAGGCTATCTTCCACTAATTGCCTTCTCACATTCAAATCTGGTGGTAACCACTCTTCAAATCAATCTTTGAAAAATGACCAAACCACTCAACTCGTCCAACATGTCATCGAGCCGGGGTATCGGATGCCTATATTTAATATGTAACGCCATGAATTTTGGGCCTAGAGGTATGGAGTCTTGGGCATAGGGGCAGTGAGGAGTCGCGCATATGTAGTGAGTTGTGCAATTTAGTGACAAGAATGGGTCTGCTAGTCCGGTGGTTAAGTGGAGAGTTATTATGCTTGAGGTCCTGTGTTCGAATCCCTGCGTGAGCTAGAGAGATATTTTGTGCATTTTTTTCATTTAGATATTATTTTATTATAATAATTATTTGATATTTTTGTTATGTTAAAAATTATTTTTATTATTTTTATTATTTTTATTTTCTATTTTGACGTTTATTCTCCCTTCTCCTCTCTGTTTTTCTTTCTTTTGTTTTTTTCTTATTGCTCAAACATTTTTAACCGCGATTTTGGGATTGTCGCTCATCCGTCATTCTCTTTATCGTCAAATCAGGTGTAGAATTCGAATCTAGTTACTACATTTTGCTTTTAAATCGATTGCTATCTTGTTTTAAGAATCCTTTTCCTTCGGCTTTTCGTAGTTATGCATTACCCCTTCATTTTTGAGTTTTTAGACGATAGAAGTGAAAGGAAATCATTGTTTTCTAATATATGTTGATAAGGTAAAGGTTAGGAACTGTTATGGTGGCCAAAACGGTGTTTTTGAGGCTGATTTGGGGTGGTTTTGTAGCCTCTCCAATGGCCACACGGGCATGTGGATTTGTGAATTAAGGTTTTCGGCCGATTTTGGGTGCCACACGGCCTGGCCACATGGGCATGTGCCCAATTTGGGAATTTTTGTCAGAATTCACACGGCCGTGTCCTCTGAGCACACAGGCGTGTGAGTTTGGAGAATTAGGGATTTGAAGTCACACGGCTTGGCCACACGGTCGTGTGACAGATTTGGGAAAGTTAGGGTTCCTACACTGGCGTGTGTTTCGGGACACGCATCCGTGTGACTGATTTGGGGCCTAGGGATTCCACACGGGCGTATGTTATGGGACACATGGTCTTGTTTGGTGGCCACACGGCCATGGGACACCTTCACACGGCTATGTCTACCCTGCACCTAATATTAGGGAAATTGGACAGTAAGTTACACGTCCTGTTCACACGGTCGTGTCACTACACCACTCGAGCGTGTGCCTCTGTCACACGGTCGTGTGCCACCCCTCACACTGGCGTTAGGGTCCTCACACAACCTAGATTGCTCCACAAGGCTGGAGCACACGGGCATGTGGCCTTAACTCGCCAAATTCTAATTTTAGGGCAAATCGAATGCCATTGTGAGTCCATGTGTTCCAACCCCTCGACTAAGCTTACTGAGGGTGAATACGATTCTGTTCTGACTTTGAATTATGTAAGGAATGTATGCTATGCTAGGTACTGAATCTGAATGCATAAGTGTGCACGTTTCTGTAACTGATTACCTGTGACTACTTCTGAATGACTGCCTGGAATTGTATTCTGAATTGGTGCATCTGCATTCATACCTCTGCATACATATATTTGCATACATACGTCTGCATATAAAATATTTTGAGTTGGGATTTTGAAGAGAAGTAAGCTTTACGATTTGGCAGTTTAACTGCATACTGAAGCCCCTAATACCTAGAGGGTTGAGGGCAGTCCCAATACCTTGAGGGTCGTGGATGATTTGACTGTACAGCGAATTTTCGCACTACACTGTACAGCACATATGTCAGCATCGCTACGTATCATTGATTGATCTGGTAGATTTACTACAACTCATCGATATAGCAGATTACCGCATTGCACTGTACCGCATGTACGTTAGCTACGCTACGTACCACTATCTGATCTGGCAGTTCATACTGCATGTCTGTACTATGGTTTACCGTATTGCATAGTACATCTTATACGCTAGCTTTGCTGTGTAATATATGAGACTGGCAGTTTATTTGCACACTGTTAGCCCCAATCCCCAAAGGGTCAAGGGTGGTCCCAATTCCCTAAGGGTCGAGGACAATACTGATGATCATCATTGCCGGGCATCCTGGGATGACATCCTATGGAGCATAAGGTTGGATGGGCTTTTCGAGGTCTTACTCGGAGTGCAGGGATGGGTGGGTTGATTAAATCCTGATAGTAAGTGTAGGGTTGGATGGAGATGGTGTGTTGGGTGGATGGGTGGATTATTTTATAACTCATTTGCACTCATATACATTTGAAGGAATCTATGTGACTGAATGTGACTGTACTATTTGACTAAAATGTCTGATTGATCAATTTGGCTGAATGTGATAATATGACTAAATGTGTTACTGATCGACTGAAAGGCACGTGTGCCTATGCGATTTTTGTAAACTTTCTCTATAAATGTCTGACTGAACTGTTATTGTGATAGTGTGACTGACTTGTGAACTGTTGCTATTGTATTTGAATAGCACATGAGGTCAGGTGTGTTTGTTTGTTCCATATGACTGTAAGGTACATATAGTGTGTGTTTGATGTTGGGCGAACTAGCTTAACTATTATCTATCTGTAAGTGTGTTCTTCTTCTGAACTGCTTCTAGTTCCCTTTTTTCATTTCTGTAGTTTAACTGATTTTGATCTCACACTGACCTCGAGTAGCTCACCCCCTCTTCTGTTTCCCCTTTCCAGGTGCAGTTTTGGATTCTGGATGCTGGACTCAGTACGCGGAGGACTCAGACATTCTTGGTGGAAATGAGTTATAAGCTTTTATTTTCAGGTTTAATTGTTATTCGTATAAGTTGAACTGTAAAGTTTCATAATATTGTGGTACAACTTTTATTTTAAGTTTTCATTCATAAGTGTTATACTGTTAAACTTACAGGGGAATTTAAATGATTAAATTTTTTGAATTAATTCGGGATAAACGTTTTCAGAATTAAATTTTTTAAACAACTGGATTTGTAAAATTTTCTCACGATCACTTCGGTGATCAATGTAACATTCCGAATTCGGGCTAGACTTTTAGGTCGAGTCTGGGATGTAACATAATAGTTATCTTATTGATAGCTCAAAAATTGACACACATACGCCACGTACCATCTTTCTTAGGAACAAGCAACACAGGTACGGCACAAGGAATTAGACTCTCATGAACGTAACCTTAATCCATTAATACTTCAACTTGTCTTTGCAGCTCTTTAGTTTCTTTAGGATTACTTTGATATGCCGGTTGATTTGGTATAATGGCACCGGGAATAAAGTCAATTTGGTGCTCAATTCCTCGAAGAGGTGGTAATCTATTCAGTACATCATCAGGAAAGACATCTTGGAATTCCTATAACAATGAAGCAATAAAAGATGGCAAAGTCTCATTAAGTTCGTTAGTATTAAACAAGGCTTCCTTGTACAGAAGTACAAGCAGTGGATGTTTAAGAACTAAAGTTTTCCTAACCTCTCTCTCATTGACATAAAAACTCACTTTTTCAGTTTATTTCTCCTCTTTTTTCTTTATTTCTTTTGATTTTACCTCAGACTCTTTTTTATTTTTGTTGCTCTTTTCTTTTTCACTCTCATCATTCTTTTCGTTTTCTTTTGATTTTGTTTTTTCACTCTCTTCTTTCAAATGAACCTGATCTTCGTAGACTTGCTTTGGTGTCATTGGAGCTAACGTAATAGCTTTCTTATTGTGCTTGAATGAATAGCAGTTAGTGTAGCCATCATGCACCACCCGTCGATCGTATTTCCAAGGCCTCCCTAGTAAAAGATGTCCAGCATACATGGAAACAACATCACAAAGCACTTCATCGATATACTTGCCAATGGAAAAAGGAACTACAACTTACTTGGTCACCTTGATCTCCCCACCATCGTTTAACCATTGCAACTTATATGGCTGAGGATGTTTAAGTGTTAGCAATCCAAGTTTTTGCATTACTGTGACATTAGTGCAACTCCCACCAATAATGATTACACTACATACCTTTCCTTGAACATGGCATTGGGTGTGAAAGATATTTTCCTGTTGCTGTTCATCTTCCGAGGCATGAATAGTCAAACTCCTTTTTACCACAAGAAGTTCACTACCAACAACATATTCAATTTCATTTGCATCATCTAGTGGCGATAAAGACTCATCATCAGATTCATCTTCAGTCTCAATTTCTCCATTGTCTCTAAGGACCATCGTACTTCGATTGGGACAATGGCTAGCAATATGCCCTCGGCCCAAACACTTGAAGCACTTGACATCTCGCAAATGATTTTGCTGCATTTCTGCATTTCCTTTATATGTAACGTCACTTGGCTTTTGGAATTTGGGTGGTCCGGATTTGTCTTTTGTTGGCATGGTTACATCCTTTTTAAAAGATTTTTGGCCCCATTTTGAAGCAAAACCAGTGTTGGATGCCATTCGAAACATTCATTTCTTCTTGAGTTCCCGCTCAATTTTTATGGCCATATGAACCATATCAGTCAATTCAGCATAAGGTTGTAGTTCAACAACATTAGCTATTTCTCGATTTAAGTTGGACAGAAACCTCGCCATGGTAGCCTCTCGGTCTTCATCAACATTGGCTCGGAACATTGCTATTTCCATCTCCTTGAAATAATCTTCTACACTCTGATTTTCTTATGAAAGATTTTGGAGTTTCTGGAACAAGTCCACTGGTACTGACTAGGAACAAATCTTTTTCACATGAGTGCCTTCATTTCAGCCCATGTTTCCACAGGTTTTTCTCCATTTCGTCTCCTATTCATGGTTAGTTGATCCCACCATGTAATAACATAATCTGAAAATTCGATGGCTGCGATTTTTACCTTTTTTAGTTCTGAATAATTATGGCACTCAAATACTAACTCTATCTTTCTTTCCCATTCCAAATAAGCTTCAGGATCGGTTCTTCCTTGGAATGAAGGAATCTGTACCTTAATATTTTCAAGATTGTTATCAACTTACTCTTACCTCCTTAGCTCTTGATTTCTACGATCATTTCGTCTTACACTTCGTTCTGACACTTGATCACTTTCCACTTCACTATTGCCATAGTAGTCATCTCAGTAATTTCTTACAGGTGCTTGCTGTCGTTGAGCATTAGGAACATAAGGTGATCGATCTCGAGGTGGAGGTGAACGGCCTCGTTGTGGAGATAGACATCCTCATTGTGGTTGTAAACAGGCTCGTTGTGGAGGTGAACGACCTCGTTGTGGTCTTCCCTCTAACTAATCAAACCGCTCTTGGATGGGCTCCAATTGATTTTGCATCATGCGTTCTATCTCCCTTAGCAACGCTTGATAAGCCAAGTTTGGAACTCCCCCTCCTTCATTAGAATTATTCCTTACAGGACTCCTTGACATAATTTCTATTAACCACAAAATAATGTTAATAATGAAATATTCCTCACCAAATCAAACCTCACAATTTTCTCTCAGAAAAGAAAAACAATTCACTCCACTCGTGTTTCACTCAATTTTGGCTTTTTCTCGCTCTTTTAGTCTCACTACTCGTGCCTTTTTCCTCTCAAGTTCTTCTCAAAGTTCTGGATCGAACTAGTTAGGACCTGATCAAAGAACACTTGCAACAGTCGGTTAACAACAAACGGTTGATATGTTGTGGGGTAGGTTGAAAAAATAGAAAGGGAAAAGGTAACAAGGCTTTTTTATTCGAAAGATTTTAGTAGTGTGACAACTTGTCAGAAAATATAAGATATACTCCAAGATATTTTTTTTTTTTACAATTTTTTTCAACTTCAAATTGTTGTTGTTTTTTTTCGATTTTTTTTTTGCTTTTTTTTTTACTTTTTTCAATATTTCTAATACGATACCTAGATTAAATTTTCGTAGCTCTGATACCAAATGATGCGTGCTCGTATTCATGAATTCAATTACAAGATGCTGAATTTCCCGATCATCTAATTTCAGTATCGTTTCAAGTCAAAATTCAAAATGAAATTGTGAGTAATGGAAAATAGGTTGAATGAAAACAACAAAGAAGGTTTCGGAAGGATGACTTGTACGAATTAAACACTTAGAAAAGAACCAACAATATAAATGATCATGACCCAATTTCTATATAGTGAAATAACAAACTAGTCTTTGAAGAAGAAGTAAACTGTGACCTACTATTTAGCAAAATAGGAACCAATAGTATGTTAGAACGCCACACTTCAGAGCAAAGAAAGAAAGGTGGAAGTGATAAGTTCAGAAAAGAAAGAGTTTAACGCCACAAGGAGAACCTTGATAAGTCCAAGTAAGTTAGACCAAGAACAAAGAGATTGAATTCTCACACAAAATTCAGAAAAATTCAAATTACCATCAACGTTCTATTTACAAGAAATTTATAGGCACTTTTGTGACTATTCAAATGCCTATGTGAGACTTTTCATCTTCAGCAATTAAGAAAGGTTATTACAAGTATTAATTTCGTTTTAAACTCATGTAGGGAATCCAATGAGTCATGTCTCTTCATTGGAATCTGATGTAGTTGAAAAGGCATGTCATTTCTCCTTAATGAAGACTTAAAGTATCCTTAATGTGTTTGATTGAGGTCCCTTCAGCTCCCTTGTAACCACACGATAAAAGCTTGTGTAACATCCTCTTAAATGGCACCATGATGAAAACTTAAGACTCCAAAAAGGTTCAAACTTGAAGAGTCTATTTTGGTCCATTAAACAGCCTCCTTAATGTTCTTATAAAAGCTTTGAAACTATCCAACTTTGAAGAGTCTTTAATCATATGAAAAGTCACCTACAAAATAGATATTTAAGATTAAATGATAACTTAAAACACTAATAAAAACAACATATTTAATAACTCTCATGCACACAAATTAAATGAACATGCAATGTAACACCCTGAATTAGGGGTTATTTATAATTTAAATAAATTCCATGTGCGCTTCAAGAAATAAATAAATATGATTGTATTTGGCATGATTTAGGTTCCAAAAATAACTCGAGCTAGGCCTGACCCAGCATTAAAAATTTTATTATTAAGTGTGTAAAAGGAAGGAGCTAGGTTAGTTAGGGCTTTAATAAAATTTTGGGCGAGTTATGTCACAAAGGATGGGCCTGGTATAAGTGGCGTGGTGCGCCTAAGAGCTTGCTATGGGTCTTGGGTTCGATCCGCGGAAGAAGCAAGGAGAAATGTTTTTCCTTTTTCTTGGGCGTTAAAGGAAGGGCCCAGGTAAGAAAGGTTTTAAATAAATTTGGAGTAAGAAATGGACATGAAAGGCAGGTGGGCGGAGTGGCTGAGGCGCTACTTAAGAGGGGCTTTGGCAAAGGGGCTTTGGTGCTAAAAGGAAAAAGGGCTCAGGTAAGGCTTTATATTTAAATGACGGGGTAAATTGACATGAAAGTCAATTGAGAGAGTTGGTTGGGGCGCTTAAAGGGTGGGGGGCTGCTGCTGCTCCCTACAGCAGGTCGCAGGTTCGAACCCCAGGCCCTGCACTTTGTGTTTTTATTTTTTTTTCTTCTTTTCCTTCAATACAGCTGGCATTAGAGGGGGGTTGGTAGCATATAGGACTCCTAATTAGGCATATTTTTTATGTCATAATCAGCTGGAAGAGGGGGAATTTTAGTGTTTTATTTTCTATTAAATTGTTGAGGGGATTAGGAGATTAAAGGTATGATAAAGTTAGATTTATTTTGATAATTAAGAGCTGGAATTATCACCTAAAAGAGAGGAATTGGCCAAAGAATAGGACTCTTTAGGGGCTGTCCATACTGCTTTATTTGGCAAAAGAGTGCCAAAAGTTCAACCAAAATTCTTCTTTTCTCTCCAAATTTATCTGCTTAAAATCTCCATTGTTTCATAGCCAAAACCATTCAAAATTCCAGCTTCTCTTCTCTTTTACAAGTCGAATATACCCCTCTTTAAGAGAAAATTTCCAGCAAACTCTTTCTCTTCTTCCTCTCTTCATTGTCTTTAAAATCTCCTTAAACTCTTAGCCAAAATTGTTCAGAAAATTCCAGCACTGTTGTTTCTCTTAGCCGAATACACCCTCCTCCCTCAGAAAAATTTCCAGCCCTTCCAATCGTGCATTAGGCCGAATATCATATCTCCAACAAGGTGCTGCCAATTTTTCAATAAGTGTGGTAAGGGGTAATCATCTCTTTTGGAATTAAAATTATGGCCTACGATTCGTATTAACTTGATTAAAACCAATTGTAGGGAAGCTTTCGGGATTTATTTTCCAAGGGACTAATTAAGGCTTCGGGATTTGTTAGGAAATCAAATCCGTTTAAGGTTAAGAGATCTAACGTTATAGATCGGCTTTTCGGGATCTAGGAGTTCCGGTAGAAACAGGTGTGTAAGATCTCAATACACACTTTATTAATTTCATGACTTTATTGTTTGCTTTAATCTTTTGGTTGTGATTAGCTTGTGGCATAATCATGGATTTCGAGTAAGTCCCCTAACTTGTAATTTTTGATGTATGATTTGTATACCATCACATGACATTAAATGCTATGACATGATATATGAAAATTGTTATAAAAGCATGTGATGGTGGGATTGATGAGAGGAGGGGGAAGATTTTTGGACTGTCGCCAGTGGTTTTGACCACAAGATGGGTTGGCCCCATCAGATTATTTGTGACCTATGGTCATCAGTGGTTTTGACCACAAGATGGGTTGGCCCCATCAGATTATTTGTGACCTATGGTCATCAGTGGTTTTGACAACAACGATTGAATATTTGCGACTAAGTCCCAGTGGTTTGGTACCACCAGTGGTTTTGACCACACTTTGATATTTTGTGACCTATGGTCATCAGTGATTTTGACCACACGATGGGTTGGCCCCATCATTTAAATTGTGACTTTAAGTCATCAGTGGTTTTGACCACACGGGGTAGTTGAGGAGTATGGATGGATAGGTTGGGTTGCATAATTGCATGTTATTAATGATTTGTGTATGAGTTACTTTACCGGGTGGGGGATTACACACTGAGTCTTGGTGACTCACCCCCTTTCCCTTAACATTTTGCAAATGGGTAGATCGCGGAGATGGAGCCGGAGAGGACTCGAGGCGGCCATGCTTGTTTTTCATATTTGGAACCTATTTAATTCAGTTTTAGTTATTTATTTTCTAAGTTTTTTTTTATTTTGGGATTGTAATAAGGCCGCTATTATTATTGTTGGATGTTTTATTTTATGGCTTATTTTACTCATACAAATGGAATTTTATAAATATTAAATGAACCGGTTAAAAGAAATTTTTCAGACTTAATAACTTTTACGAGTTATCAAAGACGTTACCATCGGGTAACCAAAAATAAACTTAGTCAACTACAACTTGACGATTTTTAAAATGTACATGATCAAATGTTTTCAAAAGGGTTTATAAAGCCCAACTGTATTTAAAAAAGGCCCAACTGAGTTTTCTAATCCCGGTTTTAATACCTTAGCCAAATTTTATTAAATTTCACCAAACTTTCAAATTGGCCCAAAATATTTTACCCAGTGACATACCAGATCCGGTCAAGAATCATGGGCCGGGTTTGGGGTGTTACATGCAACTTAAACCATACTTGAAGTAAATTAACAAATGAGATGATTTAATGCATGACTTATTAAATATGAAAAAAAAAAAAACACATAATGCAAGTCCTAAATTATGCTAATGTATTAATGCAAAGCATTAATTAAAGACACATTCAATAAACAAGAAACATAATGCACATTTTTAAAAGATGTAGATATATTAATGCAAAACATTAAATAAAGATGCATTTAACAAACAAAACACATAATGAAGCAGATCATTAAACAAAGATGCATTTAACAAACAAAACACAGCTAAAAATTGAAGAGTTTATTCAAACTAATCAAACTGTCACATGCAACACATTGCATGAAATTGGATCGTTATCTTGAGTCCAATAAAAATTGGACTTCTCATGCTTGGCCCAAACTTGTTGAATCAACCCTAACATCGCCTCTTTGAGCTTCTTGGATCTAGCTCGAGTCATAAGCCCAACAGGAATTTCAATTGGATTTTGTCCTGAATTCTCCGCATCTTTCAACCCAATTGGTATTGACATAGAAGCTTTAATGTTGTTCCAATCGATTCTTCATCAGACGCTCCCATTCATGTATCAGATTCAGGTTAGGGGTGTTACATAAGTTCTACTTGAATCCTAAGTAATTACTAAACCTACTAAGACTTAGTCTACTATCTTGCAAAGTAAGTAGCATAAACCTTCTTTGACCTAGACAAGCTGTTATTAATTTAAAATATTAAAAAGTAGAAATAAATAAATCTAAAAAATATAATACTTAATAAATACATTATTGGGCTTATATATGACCAAAATTAAGCCTTAAAATAGACTCCAATATGACTTAAAAGCTAAACAAACTCTAAAACTAATAATTCCCATAATAAACACGTCCATAATTTTTGCTTGCACAGTCTTCACTAAAATGGTCATATCTTGAGCTTCCGAAGTCAAAATGAGGTGCTCCAAAGTGTGCTCGAATATAAAATACAGATCTTTCATCTGTTAGAAGACATCTTAACCCAAAAATGTCTATATCACCTTCAAAAATATGTTTGAAGCGACTAATCTTCTAAACTTGAAATTTGGAAATTTTGGTGAAATTAATTTAATAAATTCCACCTCATTCGTGTATGCATCACTATAAAAAAAAATTATCTTCATAAAATTTCATGGTAAAATCAGTCGAAATCTTTTGAACATAGTTGGCATGCCGTAGAGTATAAGGGTCCACATATAAATTGTTTTTATCATCATAAAATTTCACGGTAAAATCAGTCGAAATCTTTTGAACATAGTTGGCATGCCGTAGAATATAAGGGTCCGCATATTGTTGGTTGTTTTGTGCGGACTACCTTGAGCATTTTGAAATATCGATATTATTGTGCATTGCGCATTTGGTGTGTTGGTTGGCTAAGTTGTAAACATTCACACACTAGAATATCACTATCGCTATAAAAAGTGTCTTGCGTCTTCTTCATTGATCATTTGGTGTTTGGTTGAATACTTGTGTATCCAAATGTACTTCTTATATGTGTTACTTAGGCTACTTTTTAAAATGTGAATTTTTATTTGAGTTACTTATACTAACAATTATCATTTTCTATAAAAATATGTGAATTATGTTGATGAATTGTGGAAATTGTTTAATTGATTTTTTTTATTGAAATGTATTAAAGATTTTGCTTACTTTACTCGAATTGTTGCAATGCATTTTAAATTTGTTTTTTTTTTTTTTAATTAGCTTTAACATTTGATAAAGTTAGAATTTGAATAGCACCACTGAACTATGAAAAGTTCAACATTCAGGTCATTAACTTCATGCGTAGATTTAGATAGTTTGTGAATTCGCCGTTGAGCAGCATCACCAAAAATAGTCTGTGCAATCTTTATTTTGTGAAGACAGTTTATACTTAGTTTAGCCTACTTAGGTACATCTCTTTAGTTTGTCACTTTTATATCGATTAATTCTTTGATTATTTGACTAAGTTATATTAATTAATTTTATTTTTTTAAAAGAACTTATAAGAATTGTTTTCTATTCGATTAATTTTTATATTTTAATGTGTTCAATTAAATGATTGATCGAGCGAGTCACTCCAACGATCATCCTGATGCTTTGAATTTGACTGAACCTTTAGGTCAATTTTGGGATGTTAAATTAATAATAAACAATGCCTAATTAAAATTTAATTTAAATTATACATATTACATATGTGAGAGTGGATATTAACACATTAGTGTTGGAAGGGTAAATGAAGCTAAGCATGATTTAAATAAATACTCATTTTATATTATTAAAATATTTACATTTTATACTATTAAATATTTATTATTAAATGTTTTAAATTATTATATATTTATTATTAAAATATCAATATAAACATTTTTAAATAATATATTTAGAATATTTTAAATTTAAAATTATTATTAATGTTAAAGTTTATTATTAAATAATTTATTAAAATAATAAATGATATTAATAATTTATTATATTGTTAAATATAAAAATTAAATATGGGTGTTTAATAAAATTGAAAATTATAATATTTAATATCAATATTTTAATATTTAAAAAATAAATTTACAAAATTATCATGAATATAACAATATTATTTTATTCAACTTGATTTTTATATAAAAATCAAGTTATTTATAAATATTTTTTTTCAAAAGTAAAAGTCAATTTTATTTTATATTGACTTGTAAGTTATCTTTTGTTAATTAAGTTGTTTTCCACAAAATGAATATTTTCAGTAAAAACATACACCCTTATATAAATATATTTTTTCAAGTATTATTGATTTTTTATTTTAAAATTTAAATTAATTAATTATGTAAATATAATTTATACAATCGAACATTACATAAGAAATTACCCTGAATTTAAACTAGTAATCGTTAACATTGAATCGTGTCCAAAATGTTGCTTGGGGATTTGGGTTTGTAAAATAGTTTTTATTTTGGTTGTGGGTTCAATGGACCTTTAAACCCATATTTCAACAACTTTTTCATCTGATTTTGCAGGCCTTAAAAGATTGCTACAAAAAAGTTATTTAGCGATCTATTTTATTATTAATATATTTAAATCAAGTTTGGATAAGCCTACAGCTTTTACTTTTATTTATTTTCTTTTGTCCATCTTACTTGGTGTTCGAAAATTAAATTGTAAATATATTTATATGATGTCATTTTTATAAAATGAACCAAGTCTACATGTGATTTAATCTAAGTTTTTAATGTTTAACAACCGGTTTTATTGGTTTATCCTCAAAACTCATTTCAACAAATTTAATGAATTCAGTTGGCTATTTCGCTTACCAAAACTCCACCTCTTTCTTTCACCCTCAATCTTACAAAATAAATCATTTTTTTTCTGAAATATTAAGATGACGTGTTAGTTTTTAACTATTTTTTATTAATAGCAAAGAATTATCAGTTAGCTACCAATCATAAATGATATACGTTTCAATAATTATAACTAAAATGAGATCGATGTAAATTACAATCAAATTAAAAATTAAGATAACAAAAGAGTTAAAATTGAAATGACATTATGAAATCCAGACCCAAATATAATATTTAGTTAAGATAGGGAAGTTTATTGGAGAGGATAGATAAGGATGATGAGAATTTGAATATGAGAAAAAGCAGTAAACAACACAAAGTGTGTTTTTAAAAGAGATGCATGCAAGTGGAGCAAAGAGGTGGATTAAGAATTTTAGATGTAATTAGCTTGATTGCACATTCGCATGAAAAGGTATTCAAGCCAATCTCTCTCTCTCTTTTATTCTTTGTTTGCATTGACTGAAGACCTAGGAAAAAAGAATCCTTTTATCTTATGTTGTGAAACAGGGGATATTGCTTTCCAAAATAATAATAATAAAGAGGGGCATATAGTTGATTATAGTGTAGCCAAGGTATTATCTGCCCGCTTTACTTTTGGCTCAGATAAATCTTTCATTTATGTTAATTAAAGACTAGAAAGTAGAAACTACTTTCTAAAAAGGAAAAAGGATGTTTGAAACGCGTTATTCTTGTATTCCTAACCTACCACAAACTACTTATATGTCAAAACCTTCATTTATTAAGCTATTAATTTATCTCCTTATTATTATTATTTTGGATTTTAGTTTCTTTATTTTCATTTTAAATCAAAAAAATAGGAAAGCTGCAATTAATATGTTAATTCCAACTTTGGACTATATCTATATATATATATAATCATATTAATATAAAATTAGACTATAGCACAACCACGATATAAATTATTATAAAATATGGTTAGCCATAGGTTTTAAATTACTAGATGGAAAGGAAAAGGTATCTCTTGTAATTACCTACGGGGCAATCTGGTACGCGTGAAATAGGTTAATCCATGATGGGGTTAAGCAAAGTATACAGGACTTGGTGGTTTTCATTAAGGGCTACCAACTGGAACTAGAAGCCCTTGAGGGGTTAACCCCTCTTCTTGTGTTCCAAAGCAGGAGTTTTGGATCCCCCCCAATCTCATACCAAATTAAACTTAACTATGATGCCTCGCTCAATAAAACTACCAGTAGATCTATCTCGAGTGTAATAGCTAGGAATGAAAATGGGAAAATTTTAGCAGCTTGCACTTACCCACGCTATAATGTTGCAGATGCATTCACGGCGGAGGCGCGAGCTTGCGAACAGGCAATAACCTTTGGCCATGAGCTTTCGAACTTTATGACTGGATGGAACGATTTAGTCCATTTGCAAAGTGGTTGTCCCTACTATATTTTCTAATTGAATGCTAGCTATTAAAAAAAATATTATTATAAATAGATGAGACTTTGATGAAATAGTAAATTAAAATATTAAAAATTATGATGTTATCAAATAAATTTATAAGATTTAAAATGACACTTAAAATAAAATTTATTTTTTTATAAAAATAATTTTATAATTGAATTGGGATTCCGCACCAAATTTAATTATCCTCTTTATAAAAAAATATATTGGAATTTAAAACATATACATCTGAATTCATTGGTGGTTGACATATGAAACCGCGTTTTTGAGTCGATTAAACACCTTTTGCTATTTTCCTCACCAAATACAAGGGGCTAAAATGCTTCAATAGACTTTAAACTAAAATGCTTCAATAGACTTTAACACCATCTCTTGGGTTGAGTAAAAGAGTTCAAAACTGGGCTTAGCATCCGCTTCCTCTTTCTTTACCACTCTTTGCCTTCGCTTACCATAACCGTCGTTTTCCCCCTAGGAACTGAATTCAATGCCTTATTTTGAAAATCTATTCCCAACCACAAAAAAGTATTCATACTTTATGCTTGTTTTACAAGACTTTTTTATCCCAAAAAAACACAGCTAACCTCACATTTACGATATGTTTGAGAATAGTTTTTATAAGCAAAAAAAAAATATCATCTCAAAATATTGCATTTAATATATTTTTGAAGATTTAAGTATTTAATATTATTATTAAAAATATTTTGAAAAAGTAAAAGGTTGATTTTAAATATAATATTGTAAAATATAAAATATGTATTTGAATGATATGCAAATTTATTAAGATATGATATATTAAATAAATAAACTAAAATTATAATAAAATATAAAAATTTATCGTAATTCATTATGAATATTTTGAAACGTAAAATATACATTTTAAATACTTTTTAAGCAATTATATAAATTGTTTTGAAAAGTTTAAGCAATTATATGCCTTTTAATTACTCAATGTGTTAGCTTAAAATTTCTTGATGTGAGAATGTAAAATTGTATCGATACAAGTCTCATATTATTTTGCAACCATATTAAATCTCAAATAAAAAAAAAATTCTCTCAAACAAAATTGGAGCGAAAACCCTAGACGTCAAGAGTGCTTTGCTCAGTATCCTAGAGAAACCAGTCTCTGCTGCGGCTTGGGATGGAGGAGAGTGGTGGCAACGAAGGGTTGAAAGAGGAGGCAGTCTCCTTGTTGGCCGAAGAACTCATCCAGTTGTCGGTAAAAAGTTCAGTAGTGGATCCATGTGGCAAACCGGCATTGATATGTTCTGTATGGACTCAAAAGTCATAAAATCCAGACAGCTTCAGAGCGCAGATGAAAAGTATTTGGAAAATAAAAAATAAATTTGATATTCAATTGATATGTCAAAATCTTTTCTTGATTATCTTTGAATCTAACGATGATTTAGATTTAATAGTAGAGGGTCAGCCATGGCTTTTTAGAAAACAATTGATTATTTTTGATAAACTGCATCAACCGACAGAAAGGAGTAAAATTAAACTTATGTCGTCGTTATTCTGGATTAAATTAGGGCCCTGTCTGCCAGAATTTGATAAAAAAACATTTAATGCATGCTATAGGGGCCACGTTTGGTGGAGTTATTAGATCTGAGATTAAAGGCGAGTTTTGTCGTATTAGAATTGCGTTAGATGTACAGAAACCGCTTAGGAGGGGAATATTTGTGTCCATTGGAGGCCAAGGAAAACATTGGCTTTCTTTTAAATATGAGAAATTGCCGACATTCTGTTTTGGTTGTGGCAGAATGGGTCATGCCCTGTCAAGTTGTAGGTTGCTAACAGAAGCTGAAAGACAGACAGTACGGGAGGATCCCCCATATTCACTTGCGCTAAAAGCAGAATCTCATTTTTTTGGAAAAGAATATGTGCAGTTAAGAGCTATTTCTCAAAAGGCCCACTCTCAAAGTTCATATACGGGTCAAGTAGAGAAAATTACAGAGGTGGGTTTGCCTTCACAATGTCTTGATGATTTGGGGCCAGTTGTTGATGTACGGTTAGGGACAGTGATGAATGAGTAGATAATTCCAGAGGAGGGGATGATGCGTAAGGCAGATGAGAAATTGCAATCAGATGTCCAGGACGAAAATTTGTATTCGAATAGGAAGATTAGTTGGAGGTGGGTTAATAAGAAGAGGGACATGGGAATTACTGATGCAGACGTGATAGTGCGGAAGAGGAAACTGGTTGATGTTGTTTGTGGGAATTATGAGCAGAATGAGTCATTGAACGAGAACGACAAGAAGCAGAAATATACCGGTCAAACTGTAGAAGAATGGAGGATTCAGAGTTGCGGAAGGAAATCAGGAGGATGACGTGACCCCCACCCAATATATATCGGCGGCTGCCAGTTGGCAAGCCGACCGGACGCAATGAAAATCATAAGTTGGAATGTCCGTGGATTGGGGAATCCACGGGCAATTCGAAGGCTTCGATTTTTGCTGAAACAATATAACCCCGACATGGTCTTCTTAATAGAGACCAAAATTGGTAATAAGCGAATGGAGAGGATCAAAAGAAGGAGTGGTTTTTTAAGTGGAATTGAGGTGGGCGCGGAGGAATCAAGGGGTGGGCTGTGTTTGGCTTGGAGGGAAGATGTTAAAGTTAGTCTAAAAACTTTTTCTAAACATCATATTGATGTATTGGTTGAGGACAGTAATGGTCCTGGAGAATGGCGTTATACGGGTTTCTATGGATCACCGTATGTTAATGTTCAGCCTGATTCGTGGAGGATACTAAAGGTGTTAGGGCAAGAACAACAATCTCCGTAGCTGGTTAGTGGGGATTTTAATGAAATTATTTACTCTTATGAGAAAAGTGGAGGACAATTGCGAGAGGAAAGGAGAATGATAGCTTTCAGAGAAGTTTTGGAGTATTGTAATTTGATGGATTTGGGATTTCAGGGCCCTTGGTTTACATGGGAAAGAGGGAATTTACTAGAGACGAATATTAGAGAAAGACTTGACCGGGGTGTGGCTAATGAACAATGGATGCAAGTTTTTCCAAAAGGAATGGTTCGGCATTTAACTCATTCAATTTCAGATATTGCCCTCTTTTTATTCATACTAAAATTAGGATAAGGTTAGGAGAAGGCCCTGTTTTAAGTTTGAAGCATGGTGGATAGTAGAGGAGTCTTTTGAGGAAGAGATCAAAAAGTCTTGGGGGATGTCAACTGGCACGATTTCTGAAAAATTAGAGAGTTTACAGCACCGGTTATTAAGATGGGCAAGTCTAATCAAGTATGATAGGGATAATACGAAGAAGGAGCTTACAAAGGAGTTGGTAATTCTTTTAGATGGGGAGAGGAATGTTGATACAATGGCGAAAATTATTGAGACCAGAATAAATTTAAATATGGAGATTGATAAAGATGAAATGTATTGGGAACAGAGAGCAAGAGCAAATTGGCTGAAACTGGGAGATAAAAATTCAGCATTTTTTCACAAATATGCCTCAGCTCGAAGACGGTTTAATACTATTCACAGGCTGGAAACAAAGGAAGGGCAGGAAGTTACCACTGATTTTAAGATTAGCAATACGGCCTCTAGGTATTTTCAGAAATTGTTTACGTCAAGTGGTGTGGGGGATTCGTCACATATTCTTGTGGGTATCACTCCTACCATATCCTCTGACATAAATATAATGTTACAATTACCTTATTTAGTGGATGAAATTTAGAAAGCGCTTAAAGGGATGGGCCCAACTAAAGCACTAGGGTATGACGGTTTTCCAGCTTTGTTTTTTCAGAAGTATTGGCATATAGTGGGGGAAGATGTTGCGGAGTTTTGCCTAGGAGTATTAAATGAAGGGAAGGAGATTGATTCGGTCAATAGAACAGATATTATGCTAATTCCAAAAATCCCGAATCCTACAAGCCTAGTTAATTTCAGACTCATTAGTCTTTGCACAATTTTATATAAATTAGTGGCAAAAACTATTGCAAACAGATTGCAGGAATTTATTGGAAAGTGCATTGATAGTGCTCAGAGTGCTTTTGTTCCTGGAAGGCTAATCTCAGATAATGTGCTGATTGCGTATGACATTCTTCATACATTGCGTCAGAAGCGTTTTGGGAAAAAAGGGCTGATGGCGGTTAAGCTTGACATGAGTAAAGCCTATGACAAAGTGGAATGGAGTTATTTGAAGCAAGTGATGCTGAAAATGGGGTTTGCTGAGGGATGGATAAATTTAATCATGTAGTGCATTTCAACAGTATCTTACACGGTGAATATAAATGGGCATAGGGGTGGGCATTTTTACCCCACTAGAGGTTTACGTCAGGGTGATCCGCTTAGCCCGTATCTTTTTCTGATTTGTAGTGAACGCCTTTCAGCTTTAATTAGGCAGGCAGTAGGAGCAGGGACTTTTCAGGGAGTTAAGGCGAGTAGAAGGAGACCAGCAATTTCTCATCTATTGTTTACGGATGATAGCCTTCTATTTGGGGAAGCCATTAAAGAACAAGCATCTTTTTTGAAAGAGACACTAAAGCAATATGAGCAAAGCTCGGGACAATGTGTGAATTTCAATAAGTCTACTATTTTCTTCAGTTTGAACACTTTGGAAGGGGTGAAACAAGAAATATCATATGTTTTGGGGATGCGACGTTCTAATAAAATTGAAAAATACTTAGGTCTCCCTAATGTGGTGGGCAGAAAGAAGAGAGAGTCTTTTCAGAACTTGAAGGATAGAATTACTCAAAGAATTGGTCAATGGAGTTCACGGTATTTATCACAAGGAGGAAAGGAAGTTTTCATCAAGTCAGTCCTTCAGGCTATCCCAACTTATGCAATGATGTGTTTTCTTCTACCGAAGTCTTTTTTCGGGGAGTTGGAAAGTATTTTTGCAAAGTATTGGTGGCAGCACGGGAAAGATAAAAGGGGGATACACTGGTGTCAATGGAAGTTTTTGTGCCGAGCTAAGGAGGAGGGGGGCCTAGGCTTTCGAGATATGTCAAAATTCAATATATCTTTATTAGTGAAACAGGGCTTGAGACTGATGACTAATGCTGACTCTTTAGTTGCGAAAGTGCTAAAAGCCAAATATTATCCAAATGATCAATTTTTAAATTCCCGGTTGAGAAATTCGAGTTCTTATACTTGGAAAAGCATATGGGCGGCAAAGGATGCTTTAAGGAAGGGTTTAGTCTGGCGTGTGGGTATAGGAAGGAGTATTTCCATTAATTCTGATGCATGGATTCCAGAGGCTATTAATTTTAGATTATTATCACAGATTGAATTGATGCGTGATTGTTGTGTTAATGTGCTGATTGACAGTAATACGCGAAAATGGAAAGAGGAGTTAGTAAAAGATACCTTTGCTGTGGTCGATGCCGATCGAATTCTGTGTATACCGTTGGCCAGCAGTCCACATGAGGATTTCTTGGCATGGGGAGGTGAAGCCTCGGGGGAGTTTTCGGTACGGAGTGCTTATAAACGATTACAGAATAGTGAAGATAACCCTAGAGCTTACGCTTTACAAACTAGCTATAGAAATTTTTACAAGAAATTGTGGCTTTTAAATCTACCGGCAAAAATAAAAATCACAGTATGGAAGATCACATGGCAGTTCCTGGCCACAAGAGTTAATCTACAACACAGAAGGCTTATTGTTGATCCTAATTGCCCACGATGTGGAGAAAGGGCTGAAACGAGTGATCATCTTTTCTGAGAGTGTCCTGTTACAGTGGAAATTTGGTCAGTTTTTCTATTTCAAAATATACTGGGTAATAATGATAGAAACTTTGAACAGTGGCTTATCTGGGTTTGTGAGCAGCTAAACATGCATAACTTCAGGATCTTTTGCTGCGCTCTTTGGACCATTTGGGGGGATCGAAACTCGAAAGTTCATAATCAGAAAGTTAGTACTGGAAATGAAATTGGAAACTTTATAAAAACTTATCTAGCAGAAATTGATGGACTAGAAGATAAAAGTTTCAGCAGAATAGATCAACGACAGATGTGGACTTACCCACCTCAAGAAGCTGTGAAGATGAATTTTGATGGCGCCTTTGATGGCCATAATCACATTTCGGCGTCGGGAGTAGTGGTTAGGGATAATGAAGGGGTTGTTTTGCTCTCATGGTCAAAAATACATAAAGGGGTCTCTTCGGCTTTTGCTGCCGAGGCTCTTGCATGTAGGGAAGCTGTTCAGCTCGGGGTGAATCACTTATGGCCGACGGTTCTCATTGAGGGAGACTTCTTAACAGTCATAACAAAAGTGTAAGAACTGGGACCAAGACAGATCTATGATAAGTGCTTACATTCAAGATATTAAAATGATGGTATCCAGATCGAAGAAGTTTGCTTTCCAGTATGTTTCAAGAACGGTGAACACCATCGCACATGATATTGCAACGAAAGAGTTAAGGAAATACATAGGGTCTTACCAGGGCAGATCGACATCGGAGCAAGATGAACAACAGAGGTTGAGGGAGGCGGTATGTGAGCCGGATTGATGGAGGATTCCAGAGAGTAGATTTTGGAAATGAGAAGTCATAAAATGAAATATCTGGAAGGCGGAGGCTTCTGCTGAAATGAAATCGGTTTTCAAGAAGGCATTATGACGGGAGTGACGTTTGTAGATTTCAAGGTATTCTGATCGGGTGATGGGTTGGTGGGTTATTATGATTATTTTAAAATTTGAAATTAGGCAACAGGTTACCAAAATATCTAGATATTTTTTGAATTAGTTACATTTGTTTTGAACAGATTTGGGCCTTTGTAGTTGGGCTCCGAAATTTTTTTGTTTGGTTGGTTTATTTGTTTTCAGTTCTGTTTAGTATAATAAAAAGCCCAATCAATATTTTCAAAAAAAAAAAAAAATTGAATCATACTAGTAAAGATATCAATAAAATGGATGAGTATCAATACTTTTTTATTTTGAGAGCAGATTTTCACTTAAGTTAAAAGTTTTCAATTGATTTAAAATTGTTTCACTTATTTTTAAGATTGTTACCCTTGAGTTAAAAATACATGAAGTGTTTTGAACTTGTCCCAAAATATTTCAAAGTGTTCAAAGTATTCTCTAATGTAGTTGGAAACTTTTAAAAAATTTACTTTGAACTTCGATCAATTCTTTGTTCAAAAACATTTTTATTTGTTACATCAAATAAAATTTAACTTAACATATTGTAACACTTTAAACCTGAACTCGCCAAAACCACCTGCTCAATCCAACATTCACTTTTGCACCTTAAAACATTAACTTAACAATTTCATATCAACAAATCGATTGTCAAAATCAGGAAAGAAAAAAAAAACCAAATAAACCAATTAATCAGTTCAAGCGTATAACAAAAACCAAATGCCCTAAATCAAATATTTAATTGATATAAAATAACACAATCCTAAGTACATGCTGTCGAAATTATTTTTTGTGTTTAAAAAATGGGGTCGACTTTAAAAATAAAAATGGAGCCGTCACTATTTTTTTTGAGGTGTGATCGGGTCACTTTAAGATTGATCATTAAAACATTTTGATCTATTAAAACGATGATTTAGGCCTAAAAATTCGAGAAAATGGGTTCGAGAGTCGGTTACGCACGAAAAAGGATTAGCACCCTCGTAACGCCCAAAATTGGTACCTAATTAATTGGTTAACGTCTTAATATCGAAAATTTGAAAAGATTTTTAAAATATGATCCTCTTCGTTTTAAAAACTTGAATGAATTAAACTAGATGCCGAGACCCGCTTATTTCGAAGGAACAAAATATCATACCCAGTGAGTTAGGATACGACATTTCGAATCCTCGAAACTAATCTTGTCTTTTGCCATTTAAAACTCGTACATTTAAATTTAAGAAGGATATTCGGTTATTTGGGTCAGATGAAAAATCGAAACCCAGTAAGTTAGGGTACAATTTCTCAAAATTTCAAATACAGAATATTGCATTTATTTTTAAAAATCCTTACCTCGAGATGACAAAATGTCACATCCAGTGAGTTAGGACACAACACTTTTAATTTCCTAAGATTAAGTTTTTATTTAACCTATATGCTTTGATTTTAAAAGGAAAATAATAGGTTTTTTAGATTCGATGAGAAAAATCGAAACCCAGTAAGTTAGGGTACAATTTCTTTCAAACCTTAGAATGCGGAGTGTTTGCTTATTTCAAAACAAAAATTCTCATATTTAAAGAACAATTATGCGACATAAATCTAATAAATTAATAAAGTATAAAGATCATGATAATAAAAACACAATAAACCAAAAATACGAGCTTATTTAGAAATTAAAGAATAAAAATAAAAATGTACATATATATTTATATATAAGTAAGATAATAAACAAATAATGAGATAAATATATAAATAAAAGAATAAATGAGTAAATCAAACAAATATATGATATTAGATTTAAGTATTTTATAAGTAAAATAATAAAATAAATTAATTAGTAAAACTAATATAGAATTTAGGTAAAAATAATGAAAATAATAATATGTTAATAATGATAATCAAAAAAGAAAATGAAATAAATAATCTAACACTTGAAAAAAGATATCAATAATGAATAAATGTTGAAAGTAATAGTAAATAAATAAATAAATAAAAATCGATTAGAGAAATAAACAAAATAAATATTCAATATTAAATATATTAATTTAATAATATAATGATAATGATAATACTAATAATAATAGTGATTATAACAATAATAAAAAGCAGAAATAAAGTAAATTACAAAAAAAAATGAATAAACAAGAAAAATATACATAATAATAATAAAAATATATGTGTATGCAAATAATTAAATAAGTGAAAATAATACAAATGAATATACAAATGAAATGTTAATAAATAAATCTGTATTAAATTGAAATTAAAAATAAAATTGGGAGTCCCAAAATATAAATAAAAACAGTAAAGGGACTAAATTAAGAGAGAAATAAAATTTAAAATCCAAATTTTAAAAGAAATAAATGAATTAGGGCCCTAATGCAACATGCGTAAAAAGGGAGGGACTAAATGGGAAAATATTCCTGCTCACCAAAACGCCGCGTTTTAATGGGAACCAAAATAAAACAGATACGAAACTGTCGGGACAAATTAAAAATAAAAAAGGATTTAATTTAAAAAGATTGAAAAAGCAGAAGGGCCTACTGAATAAATAACCCAAAGGCTATAAATAACCGGGTCGGGTCGTGCGAGTCGCCTCTATACGCATCATTCTGGACGCTCAGGGGAGGGACTAAAACGATGCCGTTTCACTTGGGTATTTAAACCCAATTTTTTTTTTAAAAAAAAAAATTCATTTCAGCTATGCCTTTAAAAAAAAATAGGAAAGGGGTTTTGGGGTTTCTCTCTGGAGTCTCCTTCTCCGGCCAGAGTCCGACAAGAATTTCGGCGCCGTCGCCTACCATCCCTCACCATCGTCACCGCCGCGTACGATGGTCGGACTTTCCCCAGGTATCTTTTTTTTTTCCTTTTTTTAAATATTATATTTAAATATATGTGTAGGTTAAAATAAATAAAAAACTCTATATTTATATAAAATAACTTCTAAAAGAAAAGCAGAAGAAAAATATAAAGAAAAGAATATCAAAGAACCTTTGTTGATCTCTTTTTTTTGATTGTATATTCGTGAAAAATGTTCGGGCTTACAACCAATTTCATTAGGCTTTTTATAGCCGAAGTTAAAAAAATAAAAATAAAAAATGAAATACAAAATTTTCCTTCTGCTATTTTCTGTTGTGTTTTCTGTTTTGCTTCGCAGGTGAAAACGTCGTAGAGGCGGGGTGGCCAGAGTGCTCTGCTGGCGTGAGGCTTCGGCGCGCGCGTGTGGGTAGTTGGCTGTAGCGGCGCTGGAGAGGTTCCAGAAACCCCAGAGGTTTCTGGAAATGTTTAAAATTTTAGGCCTTGTTAGGCATTTGGGCTTCGGGTTTGTAATTTGGGCCATTTAATTGTATTGGGTTTGTAATAATAAACTGTTATTGGATTTTAGTTTTTTTAATTTTGGTTAATAAAGTAGTTAATATGGTTAATTGGGTCCGGGCATAAATTGGGTCCTACAGCTGTCCATCTTTGCTCATTGTCATGTAACGAGAATGGATCAAAGACTTTAAAAGGACCAATTTTGCCCAGCCTCGTCGAATCTTGACTTCTTTCGATGCTTTTCTTTTCCAAGTAGCTTCATCCCACTGCATCTTCAAGGTCATAGGAGCTGGCGCTTCGATCCAATTCAATGAGATTAGACTTGTAGCTTCAATTTGCTCCGCCGCAACTTCAGGGAGATAAGGTTTGCTATTTTTAGTCTACTCTGCTGCACTTTCAGAGAGAGAAGGTTGATGGCTTCAATCACCTTCACTGTAACTTCACGAAGATAAGATCCGCTGTAATCTGTAGCTTTAATCTGTTTCACTGTAACGCTTGGGAAATAAGATTTGCTGTCTTCAGTTTGCTCCGCTGCAACTTCAGGGAGATAAGGCTGGTGGCTTCAATCTGCTTCACTGCAACTTCAAGAAGATAATATCTGTCGCAACTTTAATCTGTTCCACTGCGTCTTTAGGAAAATAAGATTTGCTGTCTTTAATTCGCTTCACTGCAACTTCATGGAGATAAAGGTAATGGCTTCAATCTGTTCCACTGCAACTTTAGGAAGATAAGATCTGCAGTAATCTGTAACTTTAATCCGTTCCACTGCAACACTCGGGAAATAAGATTTGCTATCTTCAGTCTGCTCCGCTGCAACTTCAGGGAGATAAGGCTGTGGCTTCAATCTGCTCCACTGCAACTTCAGGAAGATAAGATCTGCCGTAGCTTTCATCTGTTCCACTGCATATTTAGGTTTGCTATCTTCAATTTTCTCCACTGCAACTTCAGGGAGATAAGGGTAATGACTTCAATCTGCTCCATTGCAACTTCAAGAAGATAATATCTGTCGTAATCTGTAGCTTTAATCCGTTCCACTGCAACGCCCAGGAAATAAGATTTGCTATCTTCAGTCTGCTTTACTGCAACTTTAGAGAGATAAGGCTGTGGCTTCAATCTGCTCCACTGTAACTCAAAAAGATAAGATCTGCCATAACTTTAATCTGTTCCACTGCGTCTTTAGGGAAATAAGATTCGCTATCTTCAATTCGCTCCACTGCAACTTCAGGGAGATAAGGGTAATGGCTTCAATTTGCTCCACTGCAACTTCAGAAAGATAAGATCTGTCGTAATATGTTGAGGAGGTGATTAAAAACTAAGATTTTTAACTAAGTAAAATAAATAAAGAGAAAATAAAAGTTCCAATGCTCGATTTTAAAAGATTATTTTAATCAAGATGACATACTTGTGTTAGATTAATTACATTTCTTAACTTAGAATTATTAAACTCATGTTCATGTTGTTACGAATAAATTCACGCCACCTTGGTAATTTTCTAACTTATGAACATACTCACCTACTAAAATCCATTTATCTCTTGACTATATCTCTATGTCAATTCAACCGATTAAAAAAAATTTAATAAGCAAATGCGTTAATGCACATACATACTTATGAAATTAAAAATAATCTCTTGTGCATATCTCTATGCCAATTCAAACAATTAATTCAATCTAATAAGCACATAAAATATTACGTGAGGTAACAATGTATTCCTCCCTTGAAACAGTTTAATCACAATAATCTTGCAAGTTATGCAAGGATAATGTATCGTTAGATACCGTTGCTAATTTAACCCTCAACTACCTTAGATGATTAAACATGCACTAATTAAGTATCGTGTCAATTAATTACAATTTTAATCTATTTAAATAATTAATTCATTAGTTACCTTACAATTGTAATACAAGAATAACTTAGTCATGATTTTACTTAATCAAACATTTTACCAAGGCCTATAACAACAGAAACACAATTTTAATAAATTAAGTGGACAAAATGCAATCAACCTAACATGAATTAAATTTAATCCATATTAATTAAATTAAACATATCAACATTGCAATTATTCATAGATATGTTCATAACAACAACAATAAAAATTAAAAAGATAAGAAACAAGAATCAAATCCGGTGTTTCTCCAATGCTTGACCAGTTTGCTCCGCTCTTCCTTCTCCGCTTGTTCTTGTTGAACCGATACTTCCACGAACACTTGAATACTGCTCAAAATGGTGGCTGAAGGACTCTTTTTCAAGAGGTGAAATCGGCAAGGGAATGGGGAAGAAAATGAATAACAACAGAAGGGGATTGAAAAGAGAAAATGAGAGATAAGTGAAAAGATAGAGGTTTTGGGATGTGTTTCAAATGAGCAGCCAAGGAGGGTTTTATAGGTTGAGTAGGCTGCTAAAAATAGCAAAAATTAGTAGCCATAGAGTCTCCTAATGGCCGGCCACACATGTGGCAAGTTTGAAGGTTTCAAACTTGCTATTTTAAGGTAGGGGCAAATCTAGATAGGCATGAATAGGGAAGGGGTTTGAATGCAAATTCAAGGAGTCTTCAAGGGATATTTTGCAAGCCAAATAATCAGCAAAACAACCTGATTGGGTCAGCATGCGGTTTTGGGCTACCCAGTGCTCGGTCGAATCAGTTTTCTCGGTTCAGCTCAATTGGGCATCTTTTTACAATTAATTAATAATAATTTATTTAACCTAAAATAATTTGGATTAAAATTAAAATTAATTACATTAAGAATTAATATTCATAATTTGGACCGCCTTAGGCTGAAAAATTAATTCGCTTTGATGCTTCAAAATCGATTCTCGGTTTACGCTTCTAGCAATGTTTATCGAGTTAAATTTGCCCTTTGCACGAAACTATCAAAAATGATCAAAATTAATCAAAAATTATTATAAAATTAATTAAAATTCAACATGTTAAAAATTTAAGTGCAATTTAATTATTTTATAATTATTATATATTTTTCGACAAGAATTTTATCTAAACTGTACAAATTTGAGTTAAAAAGGACATTAAAAAGTACGTATATTTTTGTGTTTCCAATGACCAAGAAAACACAACCTTCATTACTGAAGAAGGTATCTTTTGCTATTGGGTCATACATTTGGCCTAAAAAATGCGAGGGTGACCTACCTGAGGATGGTGAACAGGATATTCAAAAATCAAATAGGTCATGGCCTAAAGATTTATTTGAACGACATGCTTGTGAAAAGTTGATGCGAACCCGGTCGCATCATGTTTTGACACAACTCGTCGACCTCAGAATTGGCCTAAACTTGAAGGGCCCAAGTTCAAGATGAAACATCTCATAGACCTAATTGATTATTGGGCCAATGTTTTAAGGACTTTTTAATTTAATATAGTTTTATTTAAATTAATAAGTTTGCATATTTTAAATTTTAGATTTGCACTTTGTGTGTAACACCCCGCACCCAAGACCGATACTGGGTCTGGATACGAGACATTACCATGCTTGAGCTCACTTAAACATGTACTTACGGGCTATAAAATTTCGTTCTGACTTAAAAACTTCGCTTCCTTAGTCAACACATACGTTACAAGGGCCTACGAGGCCTTAAACTCATGTCTAAAATCTTTCGGAACTAAATCAATTAAATCATTTTTTTGAAGTAGGGTTCCCAGGCCCGTGTGACTTGGAACACGCCCGTGTATCCTTAAGCATGCCCATGCCCTCAAGCCGTGGGGAGCTATTGACTATTTCCACACTGCTTAGACACACCCGTGTCTTTCAACCATGGGAGGCTACTAACTAATTTCACACGGCCATGACACGCCCGTGGGCTTAGACCGTGTGCTAATCCTTGATATACTGACTAAATCAACACGGTCTGGGAACACGCCCATGTCCAAACCGTGTGTCTTACACAGTACACACACACGGCCGTGGGATTTGCCCGTGGCCTATTCTGATTAATAATACTAAGGTGCAGGGTTAACATGGTCTTGACACACGCCTGTGTGTCCAACCGTGTGGGCACTTACAGGTTATTTACTAAGCCGTTAGCCACTCTGAAATGAAGATCATATCCATACACGATTCGACGATGCAATAACAACCCAATTTTATGAATAATACTACATGCTTCATTGATCTTAATAAACACACATGCTTAGTCAAATTTGGCCAATCACTTAGCCATATACAAAAGAATAATAAACTTGATAACCTTTACAAAGGCCCTTCTTAAAACATGTCCACAAAATGAATGTTTCCTATACATGCCATACTTAGTAAAGTAACTTGGCTATACCAAAATAAGAGTTGATAGTGTGTTGCGAGCTCCGACTTTAATGATCCTCGAGTTAGCTTAGCGGGACTGCATAGAAAGAAAGAATCATAACGTAAGTATATAGCTTAGTAAGTTTGCATGTAACAACTCTTAGCATCATCATTGCTTAATATAAACCATTTCACATAAACAATGGTATCATGAACTTCCGTTAAAGAGCTTACTTACTCATATAGATTCTTACATGTCTCATGACACTTACTATTATCATACTTGTAAGGTAACCATGATACCTGTATCAGTTGATCACATTGATCAGTATATTATAATAACAATAATCATGATATCTACTTTCTCATTCACAACATGAATAATACTCAACTTCATCTAACTTCATCTTGATACTAACTTTACTTTATTAGCTTCTTGCTATCTTCTTTTAGCTTACTCATTTGCCCGATGAATTTCTGTGAATAACCGAGGATACTAAATCTCTTCCCACATAATATGATGCCAAATCCATATCCTAGACATGGTCTTACATGGGTTATCTCATCTTGGTTTCAAGGCCATGTCTTGACATGGACTTATATGAAGTCTTGCTCTTGATACCACACTCAATGCCAAGCTTGAGTCCTTGGACTTACATGATAACTTGCTTGCTAACTTGATAAATGCCAAGCTTGCCTTGGACTTACATGACATCTTGATCAATGCCAAGCTTGCCTTGGACTTACATGATATCTTGATCAATGCCAAGCTTGCCTTGGACTTACATGATATCTTGCTTCCTAACTTGATCAATGCCAAGCTTGCCTTAGACTTACATGATATCTTGATCAATGCCAAGCTTGCCTTGGACTTACATGATAACTTTCTTGCTAACTTGATCAATGCCAAGCGTGCCTTGGACTTACTTGATATCTTGTGTGGTAGATCGAGTATCCTAGGAAATTCATCTTCAATCGGGACTTACTCGTACTTATTATCGTGATTTCTTGCTTGAACATAACATGATCATTTCATACAATTATTGTACATTATACTAAGCAAATTAATGATAAAAATCATAAAGCTTAGAAATCATACAAACTTACCTCAATATACAAAATGTATATAGATGTGCAATTTAGTCCTCGACTTTATTCTTACCTCGATTTCGATCCGGGCTTCGTTTTTCTTGATCTATAATCATAAATAGATCATTTAATAACCATATTGACTAAATTGACTCATAACTCAAACTTTGGAAAAATTACTATTTGCCCCTATACTTTTAATATTTGCACTTTTGCCCCAATTCTCGTAAAATGATTTTCATGCAACTTTCTTAAACTTCATGCTCAACTGAATCATTTTCTCTTCTATAACAATCATCAATTCTCACTATTTCTAGTAGGTATGACCAATTTTATAACTGTTACAAAATGGTCCCTACTACCATTTTTCATGAAATTCATTAAGGAGAAGATGTTTATCTAACATCAAACTCTCTTAAAATTCCATAAAACATCATTTAACAAGCATATCATTCAAGGGTAGATTTTTGAACATGCATCTTAGCTCATTTTATAGCTAAAATTAGCTAATTAAGTATCTGAGAACTTAAAAATACGAAGAATATTAAAAACGGGTCTAAGATGAACTTACTATGAGCTTGAAAAAAATGAAGAACCCTCGCTATGGTGTCTCCAAATTTTCGGCAGCAACAAGGAAGAAGATGAGTGAATTTTTATCATCTTTATCCTATTTTAATCACTAATGAGGCCAAATGACCAAAATGCCCTTCGTCTTAAAAATTTCCATATAGTCTCTTAAGGCCAATTTTGTCCAAAAATTAAATTTTAGGCAAATTGCTACTTAAGGACTCACAATTATTAATCTTGAGCTATTTCATATAAAAAGCTTCTAGAAACTCATATTTTGGAAACTTTTACAATTTAGTCCTTTTTGGACCAATTGACCTCAACTTAATAAAATTGCTTTACAAAACTTTCATACTAGCATGCAAACATGGCATAAACCTGGAAAACTCATAATTTCACATTGGGTTCGTGGCCTAGCACCACTATCTCGACTAGGCCCTAAATTAGACTGTTACAATTCTCCCCCTTAGGGATTTTCGTCCTCGAAAATCTTACTAGCAAAAAGGTTTGGATACTGATTTCTCATACTGTCTTCTGATTCCCATGTAGCTTCTTCAATTCTGTGCCTTTGCCACAATACCTTTACTAAGGCAATACTCTTATTTCTTAGTTGCTTAACTTCCCGAGCCAAAATCTTGACTGGTTCTTCACCATAAGTCATGTCGGGACGAATCTCCATTTCCAAAAGGGTAATTACATGCGAAGGGTCTGATCTGTAGCATCGTAACATTGACACGTGAAACACATCATGTATCTTCACTAATTTTGATGGCAAAGCCAAACGGTAAGCTACCGGCCCAATTCTCTCTGTAACCTCGTAAGGTCCAATGAAGCGTGGACTTAGCTTGCCTTTACGGCCAAATCTGAGAACTTTTCTCCACGGTGATACTTTCAAAAAGACTTTATCCCCAACTTGGTACTCGATCTCTTTTCTCTTTAAATCCGAATAGGATTTCTATCTGTCTGAAGCAGCTTTTAAATATTCTCGAATTACTTTCACTTTCTCTTCAGCTTCATTAACCAAACTAACCCCGTGAATTTGGTTCTCCTTGAGTTCAGTCCAAAACAAGAGAGTTCTGCACTTAAGCCCATATAGGGCCTCATAAGGCGCCATCTTTAAGCTCGACTGAAAGCTATTATTATAGGTGAATTCTACCAATGGGAGAAATTTTTCCCAACTGCCTTGGAATTCCAAAACACAACATTTGAGCATGTCCTCGAGTACTTGAATTATCCTTTCTGACTGACCGTCAGTTTAAGGGTGAAAAGTTGTACTAAAACTCAATTTTGTACCCAAAGCTTCTTGCAGCTTCTTCCAAAATCTGGATGTGAATATCGAATCTCTATCCAATATGATCGATAAGGGAACTCCTTGAAGTCTTTCTATTTCTGAAAAATACAAGTTTACCGACTTATCTAGTGAGTAATCCACTCGTACAGGTATAAAGTGGGCTGACTTCGTGAGTCTATCAACCACTACCTAAACAACATCTTTCTTGCTCGAAGACAACGGTAAACCCATTACGAAATCAATGGTGATACGGTCCCATTTCCACTCGGGAACCAAGATAGGCTGAAGCAAACCCGAAGGTACTTGGTGCTCAGCTTTTACTTGCTGACAAATCATGCACTTGGAAACAAATTTTGAAATGTCTTTCTTCATTTTTGGCCACCAATACAGTTGTTTTAAATCATTATACATCTTGGTGCCACCCGGATGTACAGATAAACATCCCTTATGTGCCTCATGCAAAATTTTCTGAATAAGCTCCTCTTTTCTTGGCACACAAACTCTATCTCTAAACATTAAACATCCATCAAAATTAATCTGAAAGTCAGATTTAGCACCTGACTCGCACTGAGCTCTCTTAACTTGCAATTCACTGTCTTCTTTCTGAGCCTCCAAGATCTCTTGAAGGAACATTGGTCTAGCTCTCAACTCAGCCAAAATAGAACCATCATTGGATAAAGATATTTTTGAATTCAATGCTCTCAAGGTAAATAGGGATTTTCTGCTTAAAGCATCGGCGACCACATTCGCCTTTCTAGGATGGTAATCAATGACCAACTCATAGTCCTTTATCAACTCTAACCATCTTCGTTGCCTTAAGTTCAACTCTTTTTGCGTCATCCAGTACTTCAAACTTTTGTGATCTGTAAAAATCCGACATCGTTCACCATATAAATGGTGTCTCCAAATCTTCAAAGTGAAGACTATGACAGCCAATTCAAGATCATGCATCAGATAATTTTTCTCATGAGGCTTCAACTGTCTGGAGGCATAAGCAATTACCTTGCCTTCTTGCATGAGTACACAACCTAATCCATTTAAGGATGCATTGCTATAAATTATGAATTCTTTCCCTGCCTCGGGTTGTACTAAAACTGGAGCTTCTGTCAACATTGCTTTCAACTTCTCAAAACTTTGTTGGCATTTTTTCGACCACTCAAACTTCACATTCTTCTGTAACAATTTAGTCATCGGGGTTGCAATCATAGAAAACCCCTTGACAAATCATCTGTAGTAGCCGGCTAAGCCTAGAAAACTTCTAATCTCCGTGATGTTCTTCGGTGGTTTCCAACCTATTATAGCTGAGATCTTACTTGGATCTACTCGGACTCCATCTCTCGTGACAATATGTCCTAGGAATCCCACTTCCTTGAGCCAAAACTCACTTTTACTGAATTTAGCATATAATTGATTTTCTCGAAGAGTCTGTAAAACTATTTGTAGATGATCAGCATGTTCATTCTCATCTCGGGAATAAATCAGTATGTCGTCAATAAAAACAACTACAAACTTGTTAAGGTATGGTCTGAAAATGCGGTTCATTAAGCCCATGCATACTGCAGGAGCATTGGTCAACTTAAAGGGCATGACTAAAAATTCATAATGCCCATACCTCGTTCGAAAGGCAGTCTTGGATACATCTGAATCTTTCACTCTCAGCTGGTAGTACCCTGATCTCAAGTCTATTTTGGAGAACACAGTCGCTCATTTCAATTGATCAAACAAATTGTCGATCCTAGGTAATGGTTACTTGTTCTTTACTGTCACTTTATTAAGCTGACGGTAATCAATGCACAATCTCATGGTGCCATCTTTCTTTTTCACAAACAAAACCAGAGTGCCCCATGGTGAACAACTTAATCTTGCAAAGCTTTTGTCTGTCAACTCTTGCAACTGTAACTTCAACTCTTTCAACTCTGTTGGAGCTATTCTATAAGGAGTAATGGATATTGGTACAATACTGGGAGTTAGCTCAATGCTGAACTCAACTTCTCTAACTGGTGGTAATCCTGGTAATTCCTCAGGAAAATCATCCACATACTCACATACTATCGACACTGATTCAATCTTTAGCTCTGTTTCTTTATCATTCAATACAAAGGCCAAAAATGCCTCATACCATTTTCTTAGATATCTCTGCGCCATCATATGAGAAATTATTACCGATGATTTACCTTGCTCATCTGATTCTACATGAAGAGTATCCCCATTCTCACATCTCATCTCAATGTATTTCTTCCCACAATTTACAATTACATTATGAGTAGTCAACCAGTCCATACCAAGAATGAGGTCGAATTCATCAAAAGGTAACAACATAAGATTTGCTTTAAAGAAATGACCTCTAATCATTAATGGACAATCTTTACAAACTTTATCAACTAACATACGCTTGCCTAAAGGATTAGACACCTTAATCACAAATTCTGTGGTATCTATAGGCACACCCAAATCGGGTACTAATTTCATGCAAATGTAAGAGTGTGTGGATCCGGGGTCTATTAAAGAAATAACTTTGGTATTTTAAAGGGAAAAGGTACCCGTAATAACATCAGGGGAAGATGCCTCTTCACGAGTGCGAATGACATAAGTCCTTGCAGGCGCTCTACCCTCGGGTCTTGCGGCCTGCTCTCTGGGGTTACCTCTTCCACTTGCCCCACTTCTCGAGTTCCTCTGCGGTCTCCCTCTGACCATACTCCCAGATCTCGGGTTTTGAGTTCTCTCTTTTTTAGTCATCTCTGGACAATCCTTTATGAAATAGTCTTGGGAACCACATCTAAAACATGCATTTTCATGTGCTCTGCATTCTCCCAAATGGCATCTTCCACATTGTGGACATTCTGGTCTGTCAGGTCTAAAATTCCCAACACTTGCAACTGAAGTCGTCTGTACTTTATTTCCCGAATACTGCTTACTCTTGTCTTTTCTTAAAAATCCAGTGGAAGTAGCTATTCGAGTAGAGAAATCTCTTGACTTGTTGGATGACGATTGGAATGACCTGTTCCACTGTCTCTTTCTAGAGTCGCGAGACTCCATTTCAAATTTCTTCTTCTCTTTTACTAATTCTTCGGCTTTACAAGCCTTTTCCACTAGCATAACAAATTCTTTTAATTCGAGGACAGCAACAACTAGCTTAATGTCCTCGTTTAAACCATCTTCAAACCTTTTACTCATAATGGCCTTAGTGTACACACATTCGCGAGCGTACTTGCTGAGTCGTACAAACTCTCACTCATAATCAGTTACTGACATCTTGCCTTGCTTCAGCTCTAAAAATTCTTTCCACTTCTGGTTTACAAATCTCTGGCTGATATATTTTTTCTTAAACTCTTCTTGGAAGAATTCCCATGAAATCTTTTCCCTTGGTACCACCGACACAAGGGTGTTCCACCATTGGTAAGCAGAATGTCTTAAGAGAGAAACTACACACTTTATGCATTCATCAGGGGTGCAAAACAGCTCGTTAAATACCCTGATGATATTTTCTAACCAGAACTCAGCTCTTTCTGGATCATCATCTTTTCTAGCTCGGAATTCTTCTGCCCCATGCTTCCTGATCCTATCAATTGGAGGTTTATCTCCTCTTACCACCTCTACTACTTGAGGGGCTACTAGAGTAGGTTGTGGAACAGGCGGGGGTGGAAGGGGTTGTGCATTCGGGTTCGCTCGAACGAACTCCGTGTACCAGGCATTCATCATATAGAGGAAGACTTCTCTATCCTCTTCTCCTCCTCCTTCTTGACTCACCGTAGTGGGTCTATTCTCATTATCAATCGGCACCGTCCCTTCAGCGGGAGCTGGTGCGTTACTTTCTACATCATCCGCCTCAGCTCCTTCGGGATCCATTTACTATATGTATAAACATAATTTAAGTCGTCAGGAGTTGTCACACTATCATCATAAAAATACTCTTACATATGGCATGTATAGCTAGACTCATGCTCGTGCTACGTTAGTCCTAGAACCAACTAAATCGTAGCTCTGATACCACTAAATGTAACGCCCCGCACCCAAGACTAATACTGGGTCTGGATACGAGACATTACCATGCTTGAGCTCACTTAAACATGTACTTACGGGCTATAAAATTTTGTTCCGACTTAAAAACTTCGCTTTCTTAGTCAACACATACATTACAAGGGCCTGCGAGGCCTTAAACTCATGTCTAAAATCTTTCAGAACTAAATCAATTAAATCATTTTTTGAAGCAGGGTTCACATGCCCGTGTAACTTGGAACACGCCCGTGTATCCTTAAGCATGTCCATGCCCTCAAACCATGGGGAGCTACTGACTATTTCCACACGGCTTAGATACACCCGTGTCTTTCAACCATGGAAGGCTACTAATTAATTTCACACGGCCATGACATGCCCGTGGGCTTAGACCGTGTGCTAATCCTCGATATACTGACTAAATCAACACGGTCTGGGAACACGCCCATGTCCAAATCGTGTGTCTTACATGGCACACACACACGGCAGTGGGATTTGCCCGTAGCCCATTCTGATTAATAATACTAAGGTGCAGGGTTAACACGGTCTTGACACACGCCCGTGTGTCCAACCGTGTGGGCACTTACAGGTTATTTACCAAGTCGTTAGCCACTCTGAAATGAAGATCATATCCATACACAATTCGACGATGCAATAACAACCCAATTTTATGAATAATACTACATGCTTCATTGATCTTAATAAACACACATGCTTAGTCAAATTTGGCCAATCACTTAGCCATATACAAAAGAATAATAAACTTGATAGCCTTTACAAAGGCCCTTCTTAAAACATCAACCAACTGAAAGGAGCTACGGTGTTTTCTAAGATAGACCTGAGATCTGGTTATTACTAGTTAAGGGATAAGGAGCAAGATGTACCGAAAACTGCATTTCGGCGAGGTATAGCCATTATGAGTTCCTCGTATGCCATTTGGCTTAACAAATGCTCTTGCAATTTTTATGGATCTTATGTATCGTATCTTCTGACCGTATTTGGATAAGTTTGTAGCTGTCTTTATCAATGACATACTGATTTATTCTCGGGATGAGAATGATCATGCAGAACACCTAAGAATTGTGTTGCAAACTTTAAGAGACAAGCAGTTTATGCTAAATTTAGTAAGAGTGAGTTTTGCCTCTGAGAGGTCAAATTTTTAGGACACATTGTGTCGGGTGATGGCATTAGAGTTGATCCAAGTAAGATCTCGGCTATTGTAGAGTGGAAACCGCCAAGGAATGTGTCAAAAATTAAAAGCTTTTTTAGCTTAGCGGGGTACTACAGACGGTTCGTAAAGGGATTCTCTATGATTACTACCCCAATGACGAAACTGTTGCACAAAGATGTTAAGTTTGAATGGACTGAGAAATGCCAACAGAGTTTTAAGAGATTGAAAGCATTGCTGACTAAGGCACCAGTTTTAGTACAACCTAAATCAGGGAAGGAGTTTGTGGTCTACAGTGATGCGTCATTAAATGATTTCGGCTGTGTGTTGATGCAAGAGGATAAGGTAGTAGCTTACGCCTCGAGACATCTAAAATCACATGAGAAAAATTATCTGACTCATGATTTGGAATTGGCTACGAAAGTCTTTGCTTTGAAGATTTGGCGTCATTATGTATATGGTGAGAAGTGCCAAATCTTCATCGATCACAAGAGTTTGAAGTACTTGATGGACCAAAGGGATTTGAATTTGTGACAACGACGATGACTCGAATTACTGAAGGATTATGAGTTAGTAATAGATTACCATCCGGGGAAAGCGAATGTGGTAGCAGATGCCTTGAGCAGGAAATCCCTGTATGCTTTGAGAGCTATGAGTATGAGCTTAGTGTGGTCTAATGATGGTGCCATATTAGCCGAGTTGAGGGCTAGACCATTATTTCTCAGCAGATATGTAAAGCTCAAAAGAATGATAGTGAGATTCAAGTTAAGAGAGCTCAGTGCGAACCGGGGAATAACTCTGATTTTTGGGTTGGTTTGGAGGATTGCTTGATGGTTCATAATAGAGTTTGTGTACCAAAGGATAATAAGTTAATCCGAAAAATTTTACATGAAGCTCACAGTGGCTGCTTGTCAGTACATCTGGGCAGCACAAAAATGTATAATGATTTGAAGAAGTTGTATTGGTGGCTGCATTTGAAAAGAGACATCTCCGAGTTTGTTACAAAGTGTTTGGTCTATCAACAAGTGAAAGCTGAGCATCAAGTACCTTCGGGATTACTTCAGCCAGTGATGGTTCCCGAGTGGAAGTGGGATTGAATCACAATGGATTTCGTAACGGGGTTACCTATGACTCCGAAAAAGAAAGATGCTGTGTGGGTTTTTGTTGATAGATTAACAAATTCGGCTCACTTTATACCGGCGAATGTGGATTATTCACTTGATAAGTTGGTTGAGTTGTATGTTGCTGATGTGGTGAGATTGCATGGGGTGCATATATCTATTATCTCGGATAGAGACCCAAGATTTACTTCGAGGTTTTGGAAGAAATTGCAAGAAGCCTTGGGTACAAGATTGAATTTTAGTACTACGTTCCATCATCAAACCGATGGTTAATCTGAAAGAGTGATTCAAGTTATTGAGGATATGCTCCGATTCTGTGTGTTAGAGTTCGAAGGTAGCTAGGAAAGATATCTACCTTTGGTTGAGTTTGCTTATAACAACAACTATCAGTCGAGTATACGGATGGCACCGTATTAAGCTTTATATGATCGCAAGTGTCGAAATCCCTTGTATTGGACCGAGCTTAGTGAGAAGCAAATTCACGAGGTCGATCTAGTTAAAGAAACAGAAAAGAAAGTGAAAGTGATCAGTGATAGTCTGAAGGCTGCTTCAGATCGACAAAAGTCATATGCAGATTTAAAAAGGAAAGAAATCGAGTTTCAAGTGGGAGACAAAGTATTTCTGAAAGTATCCTCGTGGAAGAAAATATTGAGATTTGGTCGAATGGGAAAATTGAGTGCACGATTCATAGGGCCGTACGAGGTTATTGAATGGATTAGGCTAGTAGCATACCGGTTGGATTTGCCGGTAGAATTAGAGAGAATACACAACGTGTTCCATGTGTCGATGTCGCAATCATTTCGATCCTTCGCATGTGATCCCTCTAACAGAAATTGAGATACGACCGAACATGACTTATGAAGAGGAACCAGTTAAAATTTTAGCTCGAGAGGTTAAACAGTTGAGAAATAAGAGCATAGCCTTAGTGAAAGTGTTGTGGCAAAAAAACAGTGGGGAAGAGGCTACGTGGGAACCAGAAAAAGCCATGAAGGAACAGTACCCAAACCTTTTTACCGGTAAGATTTTCGGGGATGAAAATATCTAAAGGGGAAGAGTTGTACCAGCCCGATTTTAGGGCTAGTCGAAACAGTGGTTTTGGGACCACTAATCCGAGGTTGAAGAAAAATATTTTAATATTATTTTATGTGTTATAGCATGATTATAAGGATGCATGGAAATTTTGGTGTTTTAATTTTAGCAATTATATGCTTAATTGTGAAAAAGGACTAAATCGCATAAAGTATGAAAGTTCTATTTTACAAGCTAGAGGTGTCTAATAGCTATGGAATATAAAATTGGAGGTCCTTAAAGAGAAATTAGGCCTTTAGAGAATGGGTGGCTAGCCATAGGGGACAAAGTGAGGTCAAAATTGGTCAAGTAGGTGGGTTAGGTGGATTAAATTGAAGGAAATAAATAAAATAAAGAAAAAGGCTATCATCTTTTTATTTCTCTTCTTATTCCACCAAAATTTCACACTCAAAAAGGGCTTTGGCAGCTTGAAATTTCAACAACCTATTTTCCTTGCTAGTAAGTGATATTAATGACTTTTCTTGAGAATTTTTGTACTTTTAGAACCCCTAAAGCTTAAGCTAGCTAATGAGGGGACTATTTTGCAAAATGGTTGAAAGTTTAGGGACTTTCCATGAGAGTGTTTATGTTTTTTTCTGAGTTTTTATGGAAGAAAATAAATGTTTGTGGGGTAAGGAATAATTTTTGTGAAAGGTGTTACCATGAAAACACCTAAATGGGACTTATTTGTAAATGTTATAATTGAGTAATAAATGCATGAAATGATGGGTTTTATGAATTGCTATAAGAGAAATAAATGTTCAACTAGGTTTGTCTAATGATAAAATGTGATGAAAAATGATTTACGAGCCTAGGGGCAAAATCGTAAATTTGCCAAAGTATAAGGGCAAAATGGTCATTTTTGCATAAGTAGAAATTTTGATGTATCATGAGTTATATAGTGATTGAATGAGTAAATATTATTATTATTATAGATCAAGAAGAGCGCGGGAACAACCTTGACCGAGGAAAAGGCAAGGTTACGGACTAAACCGTCGATTAATACATTTTGCACCGAGGTAAGTTTATTGTGTAAACGATACATCTTTAATACATATGTCGTTACTTATTGGTGCATTGTTTGAATGTGATCAATTATGATTGTGATTGATTGGAATTAATAGATAGTGAGTAATTCTCGTATGAACCTCGTAATAAATATGTAAGTGCAAAAAAATATCCGTAATAACTATTTGGTGGGCTGTGTGCGAAACCATTGTAAATATCCTTTTTGGTGGGCTGTGTGCGATACCACCTTACTATTTATTCATGATGGGCTATGTGCATACCATCATTTATATTGTTATTTGGTGGGCTGTGTGCGAAACCACCATAATTATTCTTGTTGGTGGGCTATGTGCGATACCACCCTATTATTAACTATTTGTGGGCTGTGCGCGAAACCATATGATACTTAGTATCATTCTGAGGGGTTCATCGAGAAACTTGTCTAAGTAAATATTTCATGTGGATTTATGGTGAACAGGGTATATGTACAAATAAATGTGAGCAATATCTATGTCACATGGTTGGAAAATGGGAAGAGATGAGATGAGTAATCATCATTATGAAAATGTGAATTGCTCTTATATAATATGTAATGTTGTGATTGCTTAACATATGGTATAATGCTAATTGTTTATATGTAGACTTACTAAGCTTAAAGCTTACTCCCTTTTCTTTTCCCTTGTTTTATAGTGTCCAAGAGCTAGCTCGGGATACGAAGATAATCGAAAGATCATCCACACTATCAGCTCATCTCGGTATAGTTAGATTTAGCATTTTGAATATGGCATGTATAGGTGTAACACCCCAAACCCGGCCCATTTGCTATGACCGAATTTGAAATGCCAACTGCGGAAAAAGCGTTTGAAAAGCTTTTGACTTAGAGTTAAAAACATAAAATTTGTTGTCCTTACTAAAACATTGTGTAATTAAAGTTCCAAATAAAATTAAGTTGTTTAAAAATAAAACATTTTCAAATATAATCGATAATCCAACTTAAAACATAATAAAAATCCTTAAATACTTAAAGTGGCCCTTATTACAATAATTAACCTTTCATAAATAATATGTGTAAAACAAATAAAATATCTTCTGCATGGGCCACCTCATATCCACTCCAACCCGGTCCGAGCATCACCGAAAGGTTTGAGAAAATTGGGTGAGTCACACAGACTCGATGTGTAATTAATCCATCAATTCCACCCACATGTTAACCACATATTAACCCATATATCAGATATTAATGCAACATTATTCACATAATTTCACTTATTGGGCTTGGCCCATATCCACATCACATAGAGTTCACATATTGGGCTTGGCCCATAACTATAACACATATCAGATAATAAGATAACTTAACCACATGAGTCCACATATTGGGCTTGGCCCATTTCCACACATATTCACATACAAAATTATGCAATTATGAAACCCAACCCAGCCTAGGGTCCATCCTCCACACACCCGTATCCGACCTACCACACACCGGGGATTATTAAATCACCCTCTCCTTTTACTCCAATAAGGCAACAAATGCCATCCACGTGCAATAAAGTACAAAAATCCACAACGACCTCGGTCGGCGCCAATCCACGATGTAGCCATAGCTAACACCAAAGCCACGATGGGACACATAGTCACTCATCAACCACGATATGGCACATAGCCGATATCAACCACGATGAGGCACATAGCCACTCATCAAGCCACGTACTCGAAGTACACCCGTACCTTCTTTCATATCATATCCCAATCCATGCACATGCAACATTCCATAATGACATAATATAATGATGCATGAGCATGTTCATTAACATATAATCACATATTCATATTAAAGATCACTTTTTAATAGATTTGGTACTTACCGATTATCGACATACCCCTTGAGGGTATCCTTATCACTATTTCCATTACACAAGTTAGCACATATTTAACACATATAGATTTAACACAAATACCGGAAGCGGTAGGCTAACTACACACCGCTTATTAGCGAAATCCCGAACCACTCGAATCTAACACGATCTCGAAGCGTGGTTCTTCCTTCTCTCTAAATTCGATTTGGTCTCCTACCAAATCCGAATCACACTCGAGTTCCCTTTGCAATCGGCCACCCACTAGTACCTATAAATAATTAACCTTGACTTATCAATCACAAAAAAAAATGATAAACTAACATAGATACCCTTACCACTTGACTTACCAACTTCGATTGCTAGAGAGTAAGACTTAGATTGATTGCTTCCAAAGTCCCAAAGAGCCTAAAAGAAATCGATTCCCATGACAGATTAACAATATTATCAACAATTGTCGGATTAGGCTTTCACCAAATATCGACAGAGAAGAAGAAAAAGTAAGAAGGAGTTTGACCATGGACACTTACCTTCTTAAAATCGATTGAAGAAACAACCAAAAGGAATCAAGGCACGATTGAGATTCGCCAAAATATCAAAAAGAAAGAAAGAAGATTCGCTATGGTTGATTAAAAACAATAAATAGAATTCGGCTAGAGTGGAAAAAGAGGAAGAAAAAGAAAGTAAAATGAAAGAGAGGAAATTCGGCAAAGGAAGATGGAGAGGATTTCGGCACAAGAGTTTGAGAGAAGAAAAGAAAAATGAAAGGGTGGAGATGAGTACTTTCGGTTTTGAGCAAAAAGAAAGAGAGAAAGAGAGAGAGTTGGGAGAGTAAAGTTTCGGTTTCAAGAAGAAAAAGAGAGAAAGCAAATGGAATTTGGCTCAAAGATTAAGAGAGTAAATCGACAATTATTACTTTGGTTTGGGTTTGCATCAACCGAAAGCACTAGGGAGAAATCGGCAATGCTAAGGGAGATTTTGACTTGATGCAAAACAAAGAATAACACCTTCAAAGCTAACCGAAATGTCACCTAACTACAAAGGAAATTTCAGCACTTTTTCCCTTACACCAAAATCAAAATTAAGCAATCACACCAAAGTTATTCTTGCCATCAATTCAAATAAATTTTGAATTAATCACACTCCTAATTTTCTCCTTAATTCTTCCTATTCACATCAAAATTAAGTCAACTCCCCTAGCCCCTTAAACCGTCCAAATACATGGACTTCAATGTCAAACTTTTCCATACAAAATTTCCATAGCACACACCTTATATCAAGCCTTGTGTTCCCTTTCAATTCCTTAATTAAAAGATTTCTTTCCCCATGATCAAGCTTGCCTAATCTATTATTCAACTTGCCATAAAATTTGAAAGTCCAACCTTATCATGAATAAGGTTTGACCGTCCATAAATGCTATGATGCACAAAATATAAAATTCTCAAAATGCCTTCCATGTTACTCGAACCACTAACCTCAAGCACCCTCTCAAGAGCCTTAACCATCTTGCCACTTATTCCTCTTATGATAGAATTTAATACTTAAATTAACTTAAGTGTCAAATTCACTTAATCCATTTCACTAAATATACAATACTAAGAATTATACTAACTTCATAACTAATTCCAAACCTTCACAAAACTATACTAAGCCCACAATAAAAATTATACAGAGCTAACACAAATAACAAAATGATACTCAAATTTTCCTAAAGCCCAAGGCCCAATTGGCCCAAATCTACTAGGCCCAATTTCGGGATATTACAATTCTACCCTCCTTAAAGAAATTTCGTCCTCGAAATTTCCAACTAACTAACAGTCGTGCAATCCTACTCATCACACCACGCTTATGCTGCGCACTCTGATAAAACTATCTTACCTTCTAGGCATAGTTTCTAAGTTCATATCCAAAGTTTCAAGCACTTCACTAGCAACACAAGAATGAGCTATCTCTAAAGCAAAACAAAGAACTTACCCGCTATCACATTCTTGGTTGTCCCACATCCGAACCTTTAGGACCTCTACTAGGGTGTTCCACGACCTCGGCGAACCATTTCCTCCATGGTTTGGACCACGAACCTTCGTTATCTGCGGACAATTCTTAACCAAATGAGCCTTAGATCCACACGGAAACATTCCTTACTATTACCCCAACACTCTCCTGTGTGAGTTCTCCCTGCTGAGCACATAAGCGATTAGATTCTCGAAGAATCGATCACAGTGCAGTCTGCAATTCTCGACCCTCGGTCTTTTCTGAAAGTCTTCTGGCGATTTTGCTGGTCGAAAACTCCTCTTGTTCCAATTTCTATCCTTTTCTCGGTTCTCCCTTACAGTCTTCTTAACTTCTTCAGCGATTCGAGCTTTCTCCACTAGAACAGCAAAGTCCCTTTCTCTTTGCGGAGCAATCAACATTCGCAACTCATCTCGTAACCCATCTTCGAATCGGACACACCTTTCATAATCAGTGGTCACGATCCCTTTGGCGTACTGACTTAACCGCACAAATTACGCCAGACAACATTATCGACTTACTTCCTTGCACTAAGTTGAGAAATGCCTTTCTTTGCGAGTCCAAGTAACTAGCTCCAACATATTTTCCTTCAAATTTAACCTTAAAATAATCCCAATCCAATCGATCTGTCGGAACACCTTGTCTAACAGTGAGCCACCATCGATAAGCTTCGTCCCGGAGTAACGAAATAGCACCTTTCAGCTTTTCCTCATCGGTACAGTCCAAATCGTCCATTATTCTTTCGACTGCTTCTAACCAATACTCGCCACATTCGAGCTACTCCGGATATTCCTCTAAAACTTCACCCGTTCGACCTGAGTCGTTCCGACACTGACTTTCGAGCTCCGCTACCTACACTAGCTCCTGCCACTCGCTCGAGCACTTGCAACATAGCCCGCGATACAGCATCATCACCTCTTGATTGATTTTGATCCTCCGTGCCCCTTCGCGGCGGCAGACTTCATTTTCGACCCATGGCGAGACCCTACGGTTACGATCATCGCCATTCTACCTCTACTACGTCATGACGACCACGTCCTCTAGAACTCATGTCTACTTCGTAATTTAATCTGATTAAAAAGTTTTATGTATCAGAAATTTTGTTTCACTGTTTATCCACGAGCAAATTTTATGAAAGAAGTGTTTAGAGGTAATTCTTTCGATCAATCAAAGTTTCAGCTCAAGCTTCTATTCTAATTTAGAGAGTTACATTCACAAACATCCATAAGGACACATTCATTGATCCACCGCACTCACTTCACTTTTATGGGCATTTCATCCATTTCCCCACCAAGGTAATTTAGTCATTTGTACTATAAGGGTATTTTGGTAATAATTCAGGTCAATTCAAAAATTTTAATAAATCAAAGCACTTTGAAATTTTCCAAAACTCGAGGATATTTCAAAAATTTTCCCAAATCAGAACCATGATAGAAATTTTAAAAATTAGGGTTATTTTGGTAATTTTGTCAATCAGGGGTAATTTCATAAATTTTCCAAATCAAGGCATCTTGATATTTTGCAAAATAAGGTTTTTGGATACTTTTGCAAAGTAAGAAAATTTTATTAAAATCAAGGGTAGTATTGAAACTTTTGGAAACCAAGGGCATTTTAGTAATTTTACAACCAGGGGCATTTTCGTAATTTTGTAAATCGAAAATATTTTGAGAAATGTATTCAAAATAGTTTGTATAGATCAAAAGGGTAGTTTAGTGATTTAAAAAAACTAGAGCTTTTATAAAAGCGCATGGCTAGTCCCTTTCGGGTTTTAGTGATTGGTTTAGCAGTGAATAAGTCCTCTTGGTAAGGGTGAACCGTAGCTACGCACTGGTAGGATTCGAGTAAAGAGGAGGTGAGTCGCTAGGACTACTTAAATACCAAGCTCTTACCGAATCCACTCCTAGACATGCGCACAATGGTTGCCACACAGTAACTTCGGTGACTTAGTCACGAGTTTGTTTGATAGTCCTTAAGTCTTATGCACTTGAGTTTAAGTAGACTAGTCCTAGGGTTCCATAGATCCTAGTTCACTAATCTCTGAGCCCAAGTATGCCCATATACCAATCATATAATAATTCACTCAACAATTAGAGGTACTTACCGGTGGACTTGAATTGAGATCTGGTGCCATGCGAATAAAATGAAAAATTTATGAAAGCCCAAATCTTTGAAAAGCCCATCTTAAAAAAATGTTTTGGGCCCAAAACCCTCAAAGCCGAGTTTTGAACCAGGCTCTGATACCAATTGTAACACCCCAAACCCGGCCCATTTGCTATGACCGAATTTGAAATGCCACTGCGGAAAAACGTTTGAAAAGCTTTTGACTTAGAGTTAAAAACATAAAATTTGTTGTCCTTACTAAAACATTGTGTAATTAAAGTTCCAAATAAAATTAAGTTGTTTAAAAATAAAACATTTTCAAATATAATCGATAATCCAACTTAAAACATAATAAAATCCTTAAATACTTAAAGTGGCCCTTATTACAATAATTAACCTTTCATAAATAATATGTAAAACAAATAAAATATCTTCTGCATGGGCCACCTCATATCCACTCCAACCCGGTCCGAGCATCACCGAAAGGTTTGAGAAAAATTGGGTGAGTCACACGGACTCGATGTGTAATTAATCCATCGAATTCCACCCACATGTTAACCACATATTAACCCATATATCAGATATTAATGCAACATTATTCACATAATTTCACTTATTGGGCTTGGCCCATATCCACATCACATAGAGTTCACATATTGGGCTTGGCCCATAACTATAACACATATCAGATAATAAGATAACTTAACCACATGAGTCCACATATTGGGCTTGGCCCATTTCCACACATATTCACATACAAAATTATGCAATTATGAAACCCAACCCAGCCTAGGGTCCATCCTCCACACACCCAGTATCCACCTACCACACACCGGGGATTATTAAATCACCCTCTCCTTTTACTCCAATAAGGCAACAAATGCCATCCACGTGCAATAAAGCACAAAAATCCACAACGCGACCTCAGTCAGCGCCAATCCACGATGTAGCCATAGCTAACACCAAAGCCACGATGGGACACATAGTCACTCATCAACCACGATATGGCACATAGCCGATATCAACCACGATGAGGCACATAGCCACTCATCAAGCCACGTGCTCAAGTACACCGTACCTTCTTTCATATCATATCCCAATCCATGCACATGCAACATTCCATAATGACATAATATAATGATGCATGAGCATGTTCATTAACATATAATCACATATTCATATTAAAGATCACTTTTTAATAGATTTGGTACTTACGAATTATCGACATACCCTTGAGGGTATCCTTATCACTATTTCCATTACACAAGTTAGCACATATTTAACACATATAGATTTAACACAAATACCGGAAGCGGTGGGCTAACTACACACCGCCTATTAGCGAAATCCCGAACCACTCGAATCTAACACGATCTCGAAGCGTGGTTCTTCCTTCTCTCTAAATTCGATTTGGTCTCCTACCAAATCCCGAATCACACTCGAGTTCCCTTTGCAATCGGCCACCCACTAGTACCTATAAATAATTAACCTTGACTTATCAATCATTTAAAAAAATGATAAACTAACATAGATACCCTTACCACTTGACTTACCAACTTCGATTGCTAGAGAGTAAGACTTAGATTGATTGCTTCCAAAGTCCCAAAGAGCCTAAAAGAAATCGATTCCATGACGATTAACAATATTATCAACAATTGTCGGATTAGGCTTTCACCAAATATCGACGAGAGAAGAAGAAAAAAGTAAGAAGGGAGTTTGACCATGGACACTTACCTTCTTAAAATCGATTGAAGAAACAACCAAAAAGGAATCAAGGCACGATTGAGATTCGGCCAAAATATCAAAAAGAAAGAAAGAAGATTCGCTATGGTTGATTAAAAACAATAAATAGAATTCGCTAGAGTGGAAAAGGAGGAAGAAAAAGAAAGTAAAATGAAAGAGAGGAAATTGCAAAGGAAGATGGAGAGGATTTGGCACAAGAGTTTGAGAGAAGAAAAGAAAAATGAAAGGGTGGAGATGAGTACTTTCAGTTTGAGCAAAAAGAAAGAGAGAAAGAGAGAGAGTTGGGAGAGTAAAGTTTGGTTTCAAGAAGAAAAGAGAGAAAGCAAATGGAATTTGGCTCAAAGATTAAGAGAGTAAATCGACAATTATTACTTTGGTTTGGGTTTGCATCAACCGAAAGCACTAGGGAGAAATCAGCAATGCTAAGGGAGATTTTGACTTGATGCAAAACAAAGAATAACACCTTCAAAGCTAACCAAATGTCACCTAACTACAAAGGAAATTTCAGCACTTTTTCCCTTACACCAAAATCAAAATTCGCAATCACACCAAAGTTATTCTTGCCATCAATTCAAATAAATTTTGAATTAATCACACTCCTAATTTTCTCCTTAATTCTTCCTATTCACATCAAAATTAAGTCAACTCCCCTAGCCCTTAAACCGTCCAAATACATGGACTTCAATGTCAAACTTTTCCATACAAAATTTCCATAGCACACACCTTATATCAAGCCTTGTGTTCCTTTCAATTCCTTAATTAAAAGATTTCTTTCCCCATGATCAAGCTTGCCTAATCTATTATTCAACTTGCCATAAAATTTGAAAGTCCAACCTTATCATGAATAAGGTTTGACCGTCCATAAATGCTATGATGCACAAAAATATAAAATTCTCAAAATGCCTTCCATGTTACTCGAACCACTAACCTCAAGCACCCTCTCAAGAGCCTTAACCATCTTGCCACTTATTCCTCTTATGATAGAATTTAATACTTAAATTAACTTAAGTGTCAAATTCACTTAATCCATTTCACTAAATATACAATACTAAGAATTATACTAACTTCATAACTAATTCCAAACCTTCACAAAACTATACTAAGCCCACAATAAAAATTATACCCGAGCTAACACAAATAACAAAATGATACTCAAATTTTCCTAAAGCCCAAGGCCCAATTGGCCCAAATCTACTAGGCCCAATTTCGGGATATTACAATAGGGGCTAGACTTAGTAAAATGACTTGTTGTTTTGGCTAAAGGTGTTGGCCCTCTCTTAAGGATAAACTCTTTTGTATAATACCAAGTTGATGGCTCACTATTATATATATGAAAGGATGAGGTTATTCATGACAGTGTATGTTGCATGAATTGATTACTTGGTAAATGGTTGAATGGGATTTATGTGGTGTGAGTTAGAGTGATAAAAAGAGTTTGGCAAATAGCCTTGTTCTTGTCCACACGGGTAGGCACATGGGCATGTGTCTAAGCCGTGTGTGACACACGACCAACCTCATGGGTGTGTGGTTAGGCCTTGTGTCCCCAGCATGTTAGTTTTACAAGTCAGTATGCTCAGTAGTAAACACACAGCCAGGGACACGGCCGTGTGTCTCAGCCGTGTGGTGGCACGACCATGGACATAGGCATGTGCCCAGGCCGTGCGTAGTCTGCACCTAAATTTGGAATTTAATTTGCCACATGGTCGAAGGACACGGGCGTGTGACTGGCCTTGTGTTGCAAGTCAGTGTCGACCATGGGCCAGACACACGGACGTGTGATAGGCCGTGTGATTCACGTCAGTGTCGACCACGGGTGTGGAACATGGGCGTGTGATATGTCCAACAAGCGTGTCCCTTCTTCTACATGGACGTGTGGCCCTATTTTAAGTAGGAATTTTCTAAGTTTACAAAAGTTTCTAGTTTAGTCCCGAACCAATTTGTATGTAAGTTTTGAGTCTAGGAGGCCCATATAGGGACATTATGAGTATGAATGAAAAGTTTCAAGTTGAAACAAAATTTTATGGTCCGACGTAGTATGTTTTAGCAAGTTAAGTCTGCTAATGCCTCGTATCTAGTTCCGGCTTTGAAAACGGGTAAGATCCGTTACAATTCATGGCTATATATAAGAGGAATCATTAAAAATTACAAGCTAACACAAATGGCCAAATTAATAATGACACACATAACAAATTGGCCTAGTCCCTATACACGCCATAAACTTAAAATGCTTGAATTAATATATACCCAAAATGATAGCTTCATAGTGTGATAGGATCTCTGGCAATCTCCAACCTGAGCTAGCTCAATAACCCTATAAGACATTGGAAAGGAAGGGGGTAAGCTATATATATAGCTCAGTAAGTCTGTACGAAAATAATAAGCAACTCTTTCAAATCTTTTATCAAGTTCAACAATTTAAACACAAGATAATACAAATTTCTATGAATCTCACAGTTATAATTTTTATTCAGTCATAATGTTTACTCTATCAACTTATAAGAATAATTTAACATATCATGACTTTAGCCTAACAACCATAATTTCTCCTTTGTATTAGATTACAACAAATAACGAATTATTTCAAACTTCATAGTAACCATGCATATTAATTATGATTATTTACATTTCAAGCATATGCTTTAACATCTTTGAATTACCTAAACTCTTATCTTCCCATACTTCCATAACCATTTCAACAAGCAATTATGCCAATCTTCCCTTTTTCTCATATCCAATAAATCACAATTTGTGTGAATAAAACATGCCACATCATAACTCAATTTGGCCTGAAAGCCAATCACATAATCGTCAATCGAATTTACCATGTATTTCATACATCACAAGTATAGACCAATAATCACAAGTTTTTCACAAAACATTCTCATGGAAATCATGAACTCACAATTTCATGAAGTCAATGTTTATAAACATTACGTACATACCTATACCAACTCGTAACATAATCATATACTTTCTCATCTTTGACATACCTGTTGAATTTCCCGTTGAACCATTTGGAATACTAAACAATATTTGGGAATCTCATACATACAGTACTATACCAATGCCATATCCTAGATATGGTCTTACATGTAATCTTGTATCGATGCCAATAGCCCAACTATGGTCTTACACGAAGCCTTATATCGATGCCATATCCCAGATATGGTCTTACACGAAGTCTCATATCAATGCCATATCCCAAATATGGTATTACACGTAATCTCAATAACCCTAATGTCATGACATTTGTATCCTACTATTCCTAAGGTTCAACCGGGATTTACTTGTTTGTTAAAATCTCTGTCAGTTATTTCCGTAATATTGTACTCAATAGCATTCACATTTCATTTCAATAACATATCATTTACCACAATTGTATCAATTAAGCATTTATACACATATAATTTAATGCTTATTAAACATACGAACTTACCTTGGTAATAAAAATGGCAAAAAGAATTAAATCGTCAAATACTTGTTTTTCCCCCGTTCTAGGTCCGAACCTCATTTTTGTTGATCTATAATATGAAATTTAACTTATTTAATCATTATACTATACAAATCAGCCCAAAATTACATTATGGAAAAAATTACATTTTTGCCCCTAAAGTTTGACATTTTTACAATTTAGTCCTTAGGCTCGTAAAAAGAAATGTACTCAAGTTCTTCAATACCCATGCCTAGCTAAACCTTATACATGCTTATAACAGCCCATAATTTTCACTTATTTAGATTTTTACACAATATTTTATAACTTTTACAGACAAGTCCTTTCAGGCATTTTTACCGAGAATCACTTAGCAAAAGTCGTTTAACAATCAACAAACATGCATTTTCTACCATCAAACATCAAAATACATACATGTTCAACATGGGTAAAATTTTAGACTTTGACATCTTTTCAAATTAGTGGTAGAAATAGATAGATCGAGTTACAACGACTTCAGTAATGTAAAAATCATTAAAAACGGGGTTAGAATAGACTTACAATCGAGCTAGGAAGCTTGAAAAACCCTAGCCATGGTTTCTTCTTGGTACATTCGGGCATGGGAGGAAGATGGACAAAAATTGGCTTTTAATTTGGCTGTTTAATTCATTTAATTACAAAATTACCAAAATGCCCTTAATGAAAAACTTTTGAAACATACCAAACCATGTCCATTTTTGTCCTCCAACTTAACCAATGGTCTAATTACCATCTAAGGACATCAAATTTAAAATCTCATAGTAATTGGACACCTCTAACATATAGAATTCAAGTTTTACACTTTTTACAATTTAGTCCTTTTAACAAAATTGAGTATCCAAACGTCAAAATTTTCGAAAAAATTTTTCGCGAAATTGTTCCATAAAACTGTAGACCATAAAAATATTATAAAAATAAATTTTACTGTGTTGGATTTGTGGTCCCGAAACCATTATTCCGACTAGACCCAAAATCAAGCTGTTATTACTCTCCACCCTTTAGGGATTTTCGTCCCCGAAAATCTTACCGGAATATAAATTCAACTTCAACGTAGACTCCTCTATCTCATGACACTGCCAAAGGACCCTCACTAAGGTTATGCTTTTATTTTCCAACTTTTTAATCTCTCGTGTCAAAATTTTGATTGATTTTCCGTTATACAACACATCGACTGAATCATAATCCCTATCGGAGAATTCATACTCAGAGAGTCCAATCAATACCATCGCAACATAGATACACAAAACACATTTTGAATCTTTTTCCAAAGGAAATACTTTCGGAAGCATGTTATCACTGAATGGGAATTTCATATCCTCATGTTTCAAATTCACATACGTTTTCTGACAATCTGAAGTGGATTCTAAACTGCCATGAATCACTTTTACTTTCTGTATGATTTCTGATCGGATAGTCTCTGAAACATATAACTCAACTAATCTATCATGTTACACACCCGATCACCAGAACATCTATTTCAAATAACTGTACATTTTATTGCTCCCTGAATGAACAAACGAGCTACTATTGAGCTTCGTACAAAATTTTTAGCATAAGCTCTGAATTACTCAGTGCGCAAATTCTATCTCAGAATAATGATAACAGTTATCAGATCCAACCTAAAATTCAGAATCAAAAGTCACCACACATTGTATTCGTTTAGTTTACCACTCACTATTACATTCTTGAGGTTCTCAATCTTGCAAAAGAAACATCACTTTAGCTTCTAATTTAGCTAGATTCAGACCGTCATCAAATAAGATTAATCATGTATCCAATACTCACAAAATAATCAAAGGTTTCTATTCCAGCATTTGCAACTATAACTGCTTTCCCAAAGGTTAACCGATAACTGCTCACAATCTTTCAATAGTTCAAGCCGTCTATGCTGTTTTATATTTAGATCTTTCTATGACATTAGATACTTTAAACTCTTGGGATCAGGAAACATATGACATTTTTTTTCATCGGACAACCGATGTCATCAAATTCTCAACACAGATATAAAAAGTGGCCATCTCTAAATCACTCGTCGAACAGTTCCTTTCATGTGACTTTAACTGTCTAAAAGCATAAACTATCACTTTACATTCTTGTATTAAAACACATTCCAATCCGTTCGATAGTGCATCATTGAAAATCACAAATTCTTTACTCAATTTAAACTGGACCCAGAATTAGGGCTTCGGTTAACAATACCTTCAACTATTTTCAACTTTGCTAATACTCAACAGACCATTCAAACTTTCATAAATGTGATAACTTTATCAGTCAGAATAACTTTAACTCATAATAATATCATCCAATTAGAACTGATCTAATAGATACGTCCTTGTATCAAACCCCTTTTGAATATAAATTCTTCATTCAGACTGTTCGTTAACTTACCCATGAATGTACAAGATTTTATCTTCTTACCTGAGGATAAACTTAAATGCATATAACTCAAATTACCTTTCAACTGACCAGCTCGCTCAGATAAAAACAACTGAGTTGATCTCAACTATCAAATAATATCATATCAAAATACTCTCTTCTTCATGCTTTTAGAACAACTCAAACATACAATCTTTTCAAAGTTTCTTCACATGCTAGTCAAAGATCTTTACTACTACATTAGATCAAAGAAACAAAATATCCTGATTGAACTTATTAACCTTAATCAAACTTACCTGAGAAAAGAAAACCATTGTACAATTTGAGCTTAACCTTCCACTATTTATACCTTTGCCGATCACAAAAATTAGAGAAATCCTGAGACCAGAATCACCATGTTCCTATGATCGAACCAGGAATACACCCATAATAGACATAATTATCACAAGCCAAAGAACATACTTTAAAGATGAGCCATGATTGATAATTTGCGAAATAAGGATGATAAGAAAATCGAGATAAAGAAATCCAAAATATGATATCATATTGGAAGTCCGAGAACCTAACTCATAAAAAAAAAAAAAGATCTTGATGATTCCTCAAAGAAAACCAGAAGAAAAACAATGCTTATACGCTCTGGAATCAATTGTAACAGAGATAATATATTTTCCAAATATATATATAAAACAAAACAACATCCAGTAGAAACGGAAGAATAGCCTCACATAAATTTTCGTCAACAACTTTTATTCCAAATATAATAAAATAGAATCCTGCAGAGAGAGATAAGAAATGCTGCTCATCAACCAACTATATTAACAGTGCTCTCATCTAACATTATAAGCATCTAGCATTCTCATATGATAAGAATTTCATCAGAAAACGAACAATCACATATATCTCTGAGGATAAATGAATACATAAAATACCCAGGAGACATCATCATAATCTATTAAATTACAACGATTACACTTAGACATCTTTACGATTCAAATACCGTTTCTCTAACTAATTCTGTCATCACTAATCCCGTATTATTCCATTCACTAACGAAAATCAATCCGGAGGAATTTCCAGCAAATACATACTTTAGACATCATACCTAAATGAGCCGATTAGCCGAGATTAACTTTTTCTTTAATCGTGACATCACGAAATCTGAATGCTCTTTAGAATAACCTGGCATCTTTTCTAGAACTGTATTTACTTGCCAAACTATTATTAACTCTGACGACATTATCAGTTTTTCCGCTACTGAACTCTTTAGTCTCTTAATTGTGAGCTCATTCAACTTAAATCTCATGAGATCTCATTGCAAAATACCACATTGGTAAGAGGGTGAGGTCATAAAGCCTCTTACTCGACTCTCGTAAATACACACATATAACTTAGCATTCATTGTGAACATAATATCTTCATAATCATATAATTCACTTCAAGCTAATTAACATACATATTTATGCCACACGAACTTTCTGATTACCTTTTTTTAAGAAAGTGTACTTAAACATACATTCCGTAAATTTTTGAGTAAGTTTACTAATCACATTCACTTAATAAAAAAAATTAGACACATAGCATCATATGAATGTCAAATAAACATAGATGAGCTTATCACAATATAAACTTTCATTTCATTTAACCTTTCCATATTTCAAGAATAATTCCCATTGAACTATTGTAATTTCGATGGATTCTCGGGTAGTATACTCAGGGTATGCTTGTCAACAATTCTTCAATTCATACTCAAAAGTTTCCTTTTGACACATATTCATGAAGCACACTCTCGAGCCACATATGACATAACAGGATTGCCAATTCAGGCTAAATCTTTTCGATAACGTATGCTTTAAAGGCTTACTTTGGATTACCCGTCCAGGCTAAATCCATTTCATAACTTATGCTCGAGAGGGCTTAATTCAGGATTACCCTTCCGGGCTAAATCCTTTTTACAACATTTAAAACATTTTACCTGTTTCATAAAATCACCATAATCTATCGAAATACAACGTTCAACCGAAACAATGACATTTTATCCATATTTCTCAACTTACGGTTATTTCATTTTGTACATCATCACATACATATTATGAACTCTTATTCATACCTTTCCAAGTTTCGACTCATCACAAACACATTTTCAAATATCTTAGTATCACTTTCAGCGTTTTCGAAAGTAGCTCAGTTGGAAAGCATCTCTGTCTCAACAAAACAATTTCATCAGAGTCAGGAGATATCACACTATCACAACTGATAATATGGCATGTATAGCTAGACTCACATACGCTACGTTAGTTCAAGAATCGACTAGACCATAGCTTTGATACCACTAAATGTAACACCTTTTACCCCTATTCAACGCCGAAACAGGGTTCGAGGCATTATCGGACTTATAACACAAGCATTCACTCAACCCGAGTCATAAATTTTTGTCCAAATTAAAACCATTTATACTCGATCATGAAGTCACTATTACGAGCCTACGAGGCCCAAAACATGTATTAGAGGTGGTTCGGGACTAAACCGAGAAATCAGGGAATTTTTATAAAACTTAGAAAATTTTTGCTAGATGCAAGGCTCACACACCCGTGTGTCCAAGGGACACGCCCGTGTGACCCTTAGACACGCCCGTGCTACAGGCCGTGTTATAATTAGAGAGCTCTCTGACTTGTGCCACATGGTCGTGCCATACACCCGTGTGCTAGGCCGTGTAGCACACACAGCTGAGACACATGCCCGTGTCTCTGCCCGTGTGCTCAATTCTGGACATTCTGTTTTTCCAAAATTAAGGTGCAAGGGACACATAGCCGGAACACATGCCCGTAGGGCAGATCGTGTGCTACACATGGCCTAAACACAGGCCAATGTGTCTACCTGTGTGAACAAAAACAAGGCTATTTACCAAGCCATTTTGCCACCTTCACTTGCACACATCAACACATCATCACATGGCACAAAATTAAGCTTATAAGGGCAACTAAACAACCACAACCAAGACAATAACATGTCATCCTCATGCCATTATTTATTATGCTTAAAACATCATACTTAGCCCATAAAAAAAATACTAATTTCACATTCACAAGAGGCTATTAACATATGAATAAACTTATGATCAACATAAGCCATCATTCATGGCTATATATAATTAATAATTACAAGCTAACACAAATGGCCAAATTAATAATGACACACATAACAAATTGGCCTAGTCCCTGTACATGCCATAGACTTAAAATGCTTGAATTCATTTATACCCAAAATGATAGCTTGATAGTGTGATAGGATCTTCGGCGATCTCCAACACGAGCTATGTAATATCCCAGATTAGGGCTTATGCACTATGGCTAAAATTTTATGAAATAGTATGCCTTATGTGTTGTGAATGTGTTGTGTGCATTTTAGGAACCTTGGAAATGTAAGGAAATGCTTTAGAAAATATTAAGTCTTAAGAGGAAGCTTGGAAATGTAAGAAAATGTAAGGAAATGTAAGGAAATGCTTTAGAAAATATTAAGTCTTAAGAGGAAGCTTGGAAATGTAAGGAAATGTAAGGAAATGTAAGGAAATGTAAGGAAATGCTTTAGAAAATATTAAGTCTTAAGAGGAAGCTTGGAAATGTAAGGAAATGTAAGGAAATGTAAGGAAATGTAAGGAAATGCTTTAGAAAATATTAAGTCTTAAGAGGAAGCTTGGAAATGTAAGGAAATGTAAGGAAATGCTTTAGAAAATATTAAGTCTTAAGAGGAAGCTTGGAAATGTAAGGAAATGTAAGGAAATGTAAGGAACCTTGGAAATGTGACAAAATCGGGCTTGGAAAAATGGCCCAGAGACGCCACTTAGGGCTCTGGAAATGACGCCATATGCTAGGATAACTTGGGCCTAGTATGGCCACATGAAGCCCAAAATAATGGGTTAAAATTCGGTACTCCTAAGGTAAGGAGATGGACGACATAGGGAGACTAAGGTAGGAGTTTAAGTTGAAGTCAAATTCTTTTAGAATTTCAGCTAAGCTAGGAAAATAAAGATATGAGAGTGATAGCCAAGAAAGGGGACTCTCTAGGCTTAGTAATTTCGGCAAAAGGAGGAAAACTAAGGCCATTCAACATTCTTTCTTCTCTTTTTTAAATCTCTGCTGAATTCTCTCTGCCATTATTCTTCTTTTTTCTTTTCAATTCTCCATAAAGCCGAAAACAAAATCCCCTAGTCTTGCCGAATTTCTCTAAGTTCTATATCTTCCTTTTCTTTCCTTGTAAAACCGAAATACCCTGTGCTTCCCATCATCAATTCTTTTCCTTTGAAAACCAATCAAAAGTCAAGATAAGTTTCAAGCCTATAGCCGAATCTCTCTAAGCCTCAAAGCCGAATCTACAAGGGTGTTTTAGTTTCCCGAAGGTGCACCATAGGCCGCATGTTCTTTAGTGATTCGGTAAGTTTTGGGATTTCTTTTCCTCACGATTTCTTCCTTTCTTCTCATCAAGATCTAACCCGAATCAATTGTCTATGCCTATCAATTTCTCTTCTTTAGCCCTAGAAGCTGAATCCTGCTTTATAGTAAGCCAGAAGTGCCGATTTTGGAAAAGCCGAAGGTGAGTAATTAATGGTAGGTGGCCGAGTGGCCCTTTTCTATTCTTTTCTTTTTGGCCGAATACCATATGGGCTAAGATAATTGAGAATTTCAGTTTGTTGAATAAGTGGAGGATTGCCGAATGTAGGTAAAAAAAATTAGGTGACTTTGGTTTTTAGGAGGAAGGCGACAGAAGTAAGCTGAGGTTTTCGGGAATTTAGATTCATAAACCCGATTGCAATAAAGAAGCATCATAAAGTTTCGGGATTTGATTTTTAATCCAATCGGCACCAAGGTAAGAATTTGATTACAACAATCCTACTAGGATTTGGATTTATAGCCGAATGGCTTTTTACTAACATGTTAGGGTGGACAAATATAGGAATTAAAGATCTAAAGCGATAGAACGAGTTTTCGGGATTCCAGTAAATTCGATAAGTAAATCAGGTGTGTATCCCACACTATTTCTTAATAAGTTTAAGGCACTGTTTAATATGTATGTATGTTATACGAATGTGGAAAATATGGCTAAGTACCATGTTATGGTACATAGTACTAAGGTACGTTTTCCTACTCCTACTATGAGTATGATAAGACTTGTTATGCCATGAATATGAATATGATAAGAATGTGAAATCGGGCCTAAGGCATTATGTTGCATGATTTTGTATAACATGGGCATATGGGGTATTATGAAAAAGGGGAAGTGAATGTGGTGACCTAAGACCACGATATCTGAATATGGTGTCTCATGACACAAAGTATGTATCTGGTGGCTATGTCATGAATTTTATAAGGGCGATGAGCACGTCGACTGCAACGACTGCCTTCGATGGTGTGTAGCAGATGGATGGTTGACTTAGTAGTCCCCACGGTGTGATGGTTGGTACGGGAGATGTGTAGCGGATGGCATTTAGGTTTGGGTTCGGGTTTGCATCATCATTTATGCTTTTATATTTGTATGTATGATTTTGTATGCCATAATCTGTTAGGCCTTAGTGTTGTGGTTACACATTGAGTCTGTTTGACTCACCCCTTGTGGGACTATTTTTCAGGTGATGATCAGTAATGGACCGGGTCGGCAGGAGCTCAAGGGTGGCCATGCAAAGCTCAAGGATTGATTTATTTTTATTTATGTTTAAGTTTTGAATTATTCGGGTTTTTATTTGATGTAATAAGGCCAAAGTATTGAATCGTTTATGCATGCTTTTAAGCTACTTAGTATCATACAATTATTATCGAATTTAAAGTTTAAAAGTTAAATTTTCTTAAGTATATTTATCAAATGTTTTGACACCAAATCAACAAGGTATTTAATTTTCGAACCCAACCCAAATCAAGAGTTCTCAAAAAAAAAAATATATATACACAATTTTTAGCAAAGTTTTCAAACAAGTTCGGAATGAATTTTCTTTAGAAGCATGCCAGATCCGGTCAGGACTTGTGGGCCGGGTTTGGGGTGTTACAAGCTAGCTCAATAACCCTATAAGACATTGGAAAGGAAGGGGGTGAGCTATATATATAGCTTAGTAAGTCTGCACTAAAATAATAAGTAACTATTTCAAATCTATTATCAAGTTCAACAATTTAAACACAAGATAATACAAATTTCTATGAATCTCACAGCTTATAATTTTTATTCACCATAATGTTTACTCTATCAACTTATAAGAACAATTTAACATATCATGGCTTTAGCCTAACAATCATAATTTCTCCTTTGTATCAGATTACAACAAATAATGAATCATTTTAAACTTCATAGTAACCATCCACATTAATTATGAGTATTTACATTTCAAGCATATACTTTAACATCTTTGAATTGCCTAAACTCTTATCTTCCCATACTTCCATAACCATTTCAACAAGAAATTATGCCAATCTTCCCTTTTTCTCATATCCAATAAATCACAATTTGTGTGAATAAGACATGCCACATCATAACTCAATTTGGCCTAAAATCCAATCACATAATCGTCAATCGAATTTACCATGTCATTCATCACAAGTATAGACCAATAATCACAAGGTTTTCACAAAAAATGTTCTCATGGAAATCATGAACTCACAATTTCATGAAGTCAATGTTTATAAACTTTACGTACATACCTATACCAACTCGTAACATAATCATATACTTTCTCGTCTTTGACATACCCGTTGACTTTCCCGTTGAACCATTTGGAATATAAAAGAATACTCGGGAATTTCGTACATACAATACCATACCAATGCCAAATCCTAGATATGGTCTTACATGTAATCTCGTATCGATGCCAATAGCCCAGCTATGGTCTTACACGAAGTCTTATATCGATGCCATATCTTAGATATGGTCTTACACAAAGTCTCATATTGATGCCATATCCCATATATGGTCTTACACGTAATCTTAGTAACCCTAATGTCATGACATTTGTATCTTATCTATTCCTAAGGTTCAACCGGGATTTACTTGTTTGTCGAAATCTCTGTAGGTCATTTTTGTAATATCGTACTCAATAGCATTCACATTTCATTTCAATAATATAACATTTACCATAATTATATCAACTAAGCATTTATACACATATAATTTAATGCTTATTAAACATACGAACTTACCTTGGCAATAAAAATGGCAAAAGGGACTAAATCGTCAAATACTTGTTTTTCCCCCATTCTAGGTCTGAACCTCATTTTTGTTGATCTATAATATCACATTTAACTTATTTAATCATTATACTATTCAAATCAGCCCAAAATTACATTATGGCAAAAATTTCATTTTTGTCCCTAAAGTTTAACATTTTTACAATTTAGTCCTTAGGCTCGTAAAATGAAATGTACTCAATTTCTTCGATACCCTGGCCTAGCCGAACCTTATAACTTTTATTCACATTTTTTCATTTATTCACATTTTTACACCATATTTTATAACTTTTATAAACAAGTCCTTTTAGGTATTTTTACCGAAAACCACTTAGCAAAAGTCATTTAACAATAAAAAAAAAACATGCATTTTCTACCATCAAATATCAAAATACATACATGTTCAACATGGGTAAAATTTTAGACTTTGACATCTTTTCAAATTAGTGGTAGAAATAGATAGGTCGAGTTACGATGACTTCAAAAATGTAAAAATCATTAAAAACGAGGCTAGAACGGGCTTACAATCGAGCTTGGAAGCTTGAAAAACCCTAGCCATGGTTTCTTCTTGGTACATTCGGCCATGGGAGGAAGATGGATAGAAATTGGCTTTTAATTTAGCTTTTTAATTCATTCAATTTTAAAATTACCAAAATTCCCTTAATGAAAAACTTTTGAAACATACCAAACCATGTCCATTTTTGTCCACCAACTTAACCAATGGTCTAACTACTATCTAAGGACCTCCAATTTAAAATATCATAGTAATTGGACACCTTTAACATATAGAATTCAAGTTTTAAACTTTTTGCAATTTAGTCCTTTTAACTAAATTGAGTGCCTAAACGTCAAAATTTTCAAATGAAATTTTCTCAAAATCGTTCCATAAAACTGTAGACCATAAAAATATAACAAAAGTAAATTTTATTGCGTCAAATTTATGGTCCCAAAACCATTGTTTCGACTAGACCCAAAATCGAGCTGTTACAAACACACCAATACCCTATTTATTTCCTAAAAATGCATATATAATCTCAAAAATTAGGGCATGGCCACTCTCTCTTGATTCACAAACTCGATTCTACTAACCCTCGATTTTTGGGATGTATAGTCACCGTCGCAACCACCGCCATGTCCGGTGATGCAGGCGCGACAACCATACGACACCCGAGCCGGTTTAGCTGCTACCGGTTCAATTTGGGTCAATGACGACCTGACCGGTTCGGGCCCGGTTTCACTTATCGGGCCCAGTTCGACCAATTTTTTGGTATTGGTCTTGATTTTGGGCTCCCAAACCCAATTTACGATCTCAAGTCCAATTTTCAAGTTTAATTACGCATTGGGTCAATTGTTTGACTTGAAAATTAACTTCCAAAAATATCATATTAATGTTAATTGATTTGATTAATTTAATTTTACTTGATAAAAATTAATTTTTCCAAAAATCATTTAGATGTTCCAAATTAATTTTTCAAGAAAATTCTTTAATCAAATTCTCTAGTTGAACAATTCTCACGACCACCTAATTTAATTCCACATAGAATAAATCGACTCAATTAAATTATTCCGAAAGTTGTAGAATTTTCTTTTGATTCAAATGCAGTCAGATCGACCTTTTGTTTCCCCGAACGGAGGGACCAATCAGACATATACAATTAGGCTCTAGTGATTGCAATTATGCCTAGAAGCATCGTTCCGGTAATTCGTAATTACTTATTCATGGAATCAGTCCACAAGATGTACCATGATTGAAAACTCCTTATTGTATACTCCTTACGAAAGCAATTCATCCAACTGCTTTGTCCAATGACCTCATCATGTGTGTGTTACCCTCATATGATATTCTTGATTCCTTTGAGTTAAATCTGTTCACTCAATACAATCCTATTTTATCTCATTGTCACCATTGTGTCTTCTTAATGATTCATATGATGACTGTCAACAAATGACTATGATAAATTACTCGCTCGAGAACAAGAAACCCGTGGCCAAGTTCCATATTTATCAATCCATTGTTTCTAGTAAAGCCATGCCATACACAAGTCATGTACCCAACATACCATCTATGGGCTCGATCGTCTTTAGAGCATAAGCCTACACTTATATCAAAGCACACGAGTTGCATACGCATGGTCAGTGACTAACTCAGGATTTAGGTAAATCACACCATGAACGTCATAAGTGAATTAGTTTACAAACAAATTAAAAATTAATTCATCTTGGGTCCAGTCCAATGTATCATTCTACCAATGAATACATCTATGTCTCTACTCATGGAGTCAACTGATCCGATAGCCAAGATTAGCCATCTCCTGAATTGAAATTGTAGACGACATAATAATCCTGCTCAGTATTTGAATCAAATTCTCACTTTGATTCTTTTACGGGATTACGGACTCATTTAGATTATCTACTTAAGCAAGTTGTCTTTCTCGTAATGTAAACGTTCTTTACAATGCTACTTATCTTCAGTTTGAACTTTATACAATCAATGAGCTAATATTTGCTTGTCACAATTTCTCTATGCATGCAAAATATAAAAGACATAAATACAAAAGACATAATAGTGAAATGTGAAATTAACTTTATTTATTTATTCATTGTTCAAATAAATAGAAAACAGTTACATGTTTACTACAATATGGGCACATTTCCCAACATCACCACCTTTTCTTCTTGTATTACCACACATCCTAGTCACGAGTGCAACACGTCATTATAGACCACAAAATCTCTTTCGGGGTTCTGGATCAATCAACACAAGTGCTTTGGTGAGTATCACTTTGAATTTGTTGAAGCTTTGATGCCTTTCTTTGGTCCATATCCTTCTAAAATAACTTTGTTAAAAAGTGCTTTTATGGTGGAGAATCCCTCCATAAACCTATGATAATACTCTGCGAACCCTTAAAAGGTTTGTACTTCTGTAACACTCTTTGGAGATCTCCATTCAACAATTGCATCGATCTTCTTTGGGTCTATGCGAACCCTTTTTGCTAAGACCACATGACCCAAGAATGCTACCTCCTTGAACCAAAATTCACACTTATTGAACTTCACGAACAGTTGCTTCTTTGACAAAATTTGTAATAGAATTCACAGGTGATTATCATGTTTTCCCTCAGTTACTGAATACCTATGAAAACCACCACACACTAATCGGAGTATTCATGGAACACTCAATTTATCAAGTCCATGAATGCAACAAATGCATTTTTCAATCCAAAGGGCATAACCAGAAACTCATAGTACCTATACCTCGTTCAAAATGCTATTTTAAACACATTTGACTCCTTTACTTTAAGTTGGTAGTACCCAGATCACAAATCGATCTTTGAAATTACTGTGGCACCTCGTAACTGATTGAAAAGGTTGTCAATTCTTGGCAATAGGTACTTATTCTTAACAGCCAGTTTATTTAATTGTCTGTGATCGATGCATATTCTTTTTTCTTTACGAACAAAATTGGCGATCCCTATGGCGATATATTGGGTCGAATGAAACCTCTGTCAAGCAACTCCTGAAGTTGCATCTTTAGTTCATTGATCTTTTCTAGTACCATGCTAAAGTACAACTCAATGGTGAATTCCACTTCGTAGTCAAGTGGTAAACCAGGTGACTCGTCTAGAAATACATCTAGAAAGTCGTTCACAATACGTACCTTGCAAATCCCTATCACATTGTCCTACGAACCCCTCAAAATGGTGTGGTAGGCTTTGCAGCCTTTATATATATTCTTTTTTACTTTTGTTGCCTAGACCATGTTGGAAAGAAATTGAGTCTGTTCTCCTACCACAATAAGTTCCATGCCTTCACTGCTTTGTAAATTGACTCTTTTTAACTCGAAGTCTATCTTGGCTTTATGCTTAGTTAATTAATCCATCACTAAGATGATTACATAGAACCCATAAGATGACAACTCCATCAAATTCGTGAAGAAAACTTACCCTTGGATCATTCATGGGCATCTACGGTACACTCTATTAACCAGCTTACTTTCCCCAAAAGAATTAGTGACAATCACACATTTATCTATGGTTTCTATTGGAATTCCTAACTCATAGGATACTTCGCTTAAAACATACGATTGCTTGAAACTAGAGTCAATCAAGGAAATCAACAAAATAGTTCATAGAGTGAAGGTACCTATGATAACATCGACCGAACCCTATTCTTGTGGTTCCCTCACTGTATGAAATCGTGCAAGACCTTCTATCTCATCTTGGGTAGCAATTGTATAAGCTAAAGTTCACTTCCCAACTTACCTTGTATCACTGTCTCTACCTCGACCTTGTCCATGTACACTAGCTCGTAATTGGGTGGAGGTCACGTTCTGAACTTATGATCTCTCTTGTTGTTACGGGTAGCCCTTTATCAAGTGGTCTATAGATCCACACTTGAAACATCCCCCAGCCACTTTATGAAATTCACCAGGATGCCTTCACTCATAGTGTTTGCAAAGTGGCCAGCTCGGTGACTTGTTCAAACTCCCATTATCATCCTGAGTGTTAATCTATCATCACGAGTGATTTGATTTGAAGCTTCGCTTAACATTTTCTTGATGTTTCACGAGTCGCGATCCCTCTTGGATACTTGGCCAGATGCTTGCTTTTCAGCTTCTTCTTTAACTCGCGAAGCCTTTATCTTCTCAATAGCTTTTGCCTTGTCAATCTGCTTATTGAAGTTTTCGGTATCATGAGTTACCAAATAAAGTTAGATATCGCGATGCAATCCAATGCAAAATCTCTTACAGCGATCTTTTTCTTACAAAACCATTTCAACTGCGTATTGGCTTAATCACACAAACTCTGACTCATACTCAGCCACGGTTAGCTCGCCTTGTACTAGGTTGATGAACTCTTGCTTGTGTGCTTCCATATACTGCTTGACCATAAATTTCTTCTTAAAGGTATTTCGAAAGAAATCCCAAGTTAAATGGTTCGTAGAGGTCCCCTGCTTTACAGTATTCCACCAATGATGGGCTTCGCCAGTGAGTAAGGACACAATGCATCCCAGTTTTTCTTCATCAGTGCATGCTATTTGCTTGAGGATATTTTCAACACACTCAAGCTAGTATTCTACCTTTGTAGGGTCAGACCCCCTAATACCACTGAACTCTTTACCACTCAAAGTTTGTAGATGTTCCAATGGCAGTCCGCTATTCACCAAAATAGTGTTGGCGCTAGTAGCTCATTGGAAAGGCCCAATCATGGCTTGTACCAATGGCTCGAAACTATCTTCCAAAATATTGGCGCTTCGAGGTCACTCATGTGCTGTCAAAGTCTTGTCACCTTTAGAGGAATTGGTAGCTTCATTTACACAGTTCACATTTACCCTTCTAGGAGGCATTCTTACTAACTCTAAACGTACACAAGACACTGGCTTAAGTAAGACATCAAACATACTCAACTAGGTAACCCAAACTTAAAATACATGATTGCGAACACTGCTTATCAAAATACTACTGCGAACATTGTTCACTAAAGCATAGCAGTAACACTACTTACTATAATGGCAAATAGTAGTGGGATGATCCGAGGCATAAACCTGCGAAAGGTACACCTGAAGCCTACCCCAAAAAATCAATCACATAAGTACATGTAACACTTTAAATTTATTGTCAATCCTGGAAAACTTACCACGCTCAGTTTTTGGTGAACACATCTTGACAACTCGTTACGCCACTTTGGCGAACTTACTTGACAATCCTAAAGAATATTTCACCCTGGATAGCCTGGCTTACCTAGCTAGTTTGGGCTTCGCAAACTTTAACTTGATGGATTCAAACCTTGCGAGCTCTAATACTAACAAATGTAACACTCTAAACCTGATTGAGTTGGTTCGACCCAAATCTTGCGTGCCACATTAGCCACCAGAGTGACTTTCCATTAACTCCCGACCTAGCCTCCATTACACCATAATTTTACATTACCAGGAATGTACTAAGTTATCATAGTGCAGTGGAATGACATATTATTATGCATGAAACATAGAACATATGAGCACACAATATCAATTTCATAAGGAAAATATACAAAGAGTTATCACTGAGCAGTGGACTCACACACATGCATATAATAACATAAAGCAAGACATACGAACTCGAAACATACGTATCACATAGGCAAGAAGGGTTTTGCAAGTAACAAGAAACAAAAAATAATTGGGTTTGCATATTCATACATAAGTATACAAGTACCTAGAACTTTCCTCTAAGGTTTTCATAGCAACATAGGTTTTCACAAAATTCAAGTTTTGCAAACACGAAGGGTCATATATACAAGGGTTTACGTACTTTAATTGGGTTAACAAATAAGGTTCTATTTATCAAGGTCACAAACTTCAATCTGGCTCATATATGGGGTTAAGACATTGTCTGAATAAGATTTAAAAAAAAATTATGAGCACGCGTACAAGGAAGAGGGACATAACTTGGTAGTGCATTCATATTGAAAGAAAATTTGTAACAGCCAATTTAGGGCCTAGTCAGAATAGTGGTGCGAGACCACAAATTTGAAGTAGAAATATGTATTTTAATGATTTTTATGAGGCTTACGAGGTATTTGCATGATTGTGTGAAAATTTCATGAAGGAATTTTATTAATTAGTAATCAATTTGTCCATTAGGACTAAATTGCATGGATTAGAAAATATGAGAATCTAGAAGGTTTAAGTATGAAATAGCATCATAAAAATTATTAGAAGTCCTTATTTAGCAATTAGACCATTATATGTTAAGACGGACAAAAATAGACATGGGAAGTAAAAATCTCAAGAAAGGATCATTAAGGGCATTTTTGTCATTTGGTAAATAAAAGATTAGAAAGGGAAAAAGAAGTCAAAATTGTGTCCATCTTCTTATCCTTGGCTAAAATTCCCTAAGGAAGACATAGCTAGTGTTTGTTCATCTTTCAAGCTTGATTGTAAGTATCTCTTTGCCCCGTTTTTAATGTTCTTCGTATTTTTGAGATCCTCGTAACTCGATTTTACTATTTCTAGCTATATTTTGAGCTAGGGTTTATGTTTAAAAATTTACCCATGTATGACATGCATGTATTTTGATGTTTTAAGGAAGAATATGAAAGTTTGATGTATGATAAACATCTTTTTCTAAGTGATTTTCATGAAAAATACATAAAAGGACCAAATTGTAAAAGTTATAAAATTAGTCATACATGAGTGAAATAGTGGAAACTAAGGGCTGTTGTAGTTAAGAGAATAATTCGGGTAAGCTTAAAATACAAGGAAGTTGAATAAAAATCATTTTACGAGCTTAGGGGCAAAAGTGTAATTATGAGAAAGTTTAGGGGCAAAACCATAATTTTGCCAAAGTGAGATTCATGAGTCGATTTAGTCAATGTGAGTATTAAATAAGTGAAATTGTCATTATAGATCAAGAAATGCGAAGCCTAGACCGAAACTAGGGCAAGAACAAGGTTGCGGACTAAATCAAACATCTATATACATTTTGAGTACCGAGGTAAGTTTGTGTAAAATTAAGGTTACATGTCTTACTATGTTTAAATTACTTATTATTTTGTGAAATGCTTATTATTTCCATGAAGTTGATTAATAATGTCCTAGTGAGAAAATGAATGAGAACATGTAAGTTGAAGTCCCAGTTGAAGACTCGGAATAACGAGGATACCTATATCATGCCAAGATTTAAGGAAGGTCCCGTATAAGACCATATTTGGGATATGGCATAGGCACCGAATGTAGGTCCTGTATAAGACCATGTTTGGTACATAGCATTGGCACCGAATGTAGATCCTATATAAGACCATGTCTAGGATATGGCATCGACACCGAATAAGAAAGGTCCCGTATAAGACTATGTCTGGGACATGGTATCGACACCATATAAGGAAGGTCCCGTATAATACCATGTATGGGACATGAAATTGACACCATATAAGGAAGGTCCCGTGTAAGACCATGTTTGGGACATGGCTTCGACACCAAAGGAAGATCTCGTGTAAGACCATGTTTGGGACATGGCATCGACATCGAGCTAAGAGATTCTGTGTAAGACCATATCTGGGATATGGCATCAGCATCAAGAGGTGATCCCATGAAAGACCATATCTGGGATGTGGCATTGGTATTGAGATACATGCATGATGAGATTAAGTATCCTCCAATATTCTGGATAATTCATCGGATAAAAGAGCTAAGTATGTAAAGGTGACAAAACAGCTAAGCATGTAAAGATGATATAGAGCCAAGTATACAAGGATGGCATTGAGCTCCATTTATGTTAAGGATGATGAAGATTTTGAGTTTATGATTATAATTGCCTAAGTGCTAAACTATGTGACTAAGTGAATATAGATACCACGAGTAAAATACAAGTTATGAAATCATAATGTGATATGTGATGGGTAAGAGTAAGTATGAGTAAGTATGCCTAAGCATTTGAGACTTATGTTGCTATTTTCATGAGATTGAAGAGTTTATTATAAGCAATGATGTTGCTATATAAATTTCATGCAAACTTACTGAGCTATATGCTTACCCTCTCTTTTCCTTTTCCTTGTAGTATCACCAAGCTAGCTCGGGGATCGTAGAATGTCAGAGCTCAGATCATACTATCAATCATTATTTTGGTATATCACAGTTGATTTATTTTAAGTATGGCATGTATAGGAACTTGACCATTTTGAGTTATGTCATATTGGGAGCCAAAGTTTTGGCTATTAAGGTTACTCACTCTTTTTGTATATGGCCAATAGAAATTGGCCAATATTTGTCAAGTTTTATTCATTAATGATGATGAGTTTTATGATGTAAAAGTTTATGCAATCGATGGTGTTATATGTGGTGAGTATGAATGATGATTTAGGGGATCCTTCATAGTGCATGATTGCTATGTTATGTGTTGCTTGAGTTGGTATAAGTGTGTTTATGTTTTAGGGTGGCAATTGGCTTTGAAAATAGCCTCTAATTGTCCACATGGGTAGACACACGGGCGTGTGTCTAGGCCGTGTATGACACACGGTCAGCCCTATAGATGCGTTAACAGGCCGTGTGTCCCCTATATCAACTTGCGAGAATTTGATTCATCACACGGGCCAGCACACGGGCGTGTGCCTAGGTCGTGTGCTCTTAAGAGGTTGATGATGTCATAAATAGAGAGCTCCACGGGCAGAGGACACGGGCATGTTTAGGCCGTGTGAAGGACATGGGTTATAGACACGGGTGTGTGTTCAGCCGTGTGAAAACTCCTGTAGGTTCGAAGGAAAAATAAATTCCACATGGGCTAGGGACACGGTCCGACCACACGGTCCAACCACACGGGCGTGTCCATGTCACACGGGCGTGTGACCCCTTATTAGGCAAAATTTTTCCCATAGTGTAAAAGTTTTCAGTTGAACTCCAAAACTTTTCGGATGTATGTTTAAGGCCTCGTAGGCCTATATTATGCATGTTATAATCAAGGATGAAAGGTTTTAAGTTCAAATGAAATTTTATAGCCCAATAATACATGTTCAAGCAAGGTTAAGTACGGTAGTGCCTCGTATCCTGTCCCGGTGTCAAACATGGTTAGGGGGTATTACAAAATTAATGTAATCAAACAAACTAGTATTTCACATAGCTTTATTGGCTTGTAAATAAAATAGACATAAGGAAATTTGAGTCCTAGAATAATGGCATGTATCACTAATCCCAAGCAGTTATCCACATTTCCTTTGGTCCGAGGTTCCCTGGTACCTATCTTGAGGTTATCCTTGCTTGGATCTCTTGCCTCACCACTACCTTCCATGCAATCTAGTTACCTTTGAAGTAAGAGAGGAATGGGTGAGTTGATTTTTCGTAATTTGGTGTAGCGGATTTAACTAGTTTTTGCACTTTAGGAGTTGAACACAAGAATTTTGGTTAACTTTTAATTACGTTTTCACAATTTTTGTTACATCCAATAGAATGTGTATTTTAAGTCTTTTATTAACCTTAGGGGCCGAATGAGGCCTAAGGGTGAGCTAATATACTTTGCAAGTGTGCAGGAGACCATTAGAAGGCATGCTAACTCGATTTCGGTTGCTATGTTACAACACGGCGAGCTGGATGTCGCAACATAAGGAGGAAAATAAAAGAATTTCAAGAATGCCTTTGGTGTCGTAACAAATCCTAAGGATGTCACGACACACCCCTGAAGACACCCTGAAGATGAAGCATATGGCCCTCGAAGTTGCGACGCGGGACTTGGTGTGTCACAACATCACCTCTATACGAGAAATAATTATGAGCCTGGGGCATTTTGGTTTGTACTATCAAACATTAAGCATGAGGACGAAAGCTGACCGAGGGTTAAGGACGATGGCCAATCTAAAGTCTATAAATAGGCTCATTTAACACATTTTATGGACGACTTTCATATTGTATTTTTTTCTTCCTAGTTTTAGTCTTTTTATTTTCTCTTTTCTTAGGCTTTAGGTTTATTTCAGTTTTCATTCTTTACTTTGTAAACGAAATCAGATTTGTGAAACGTGATCAAACTCTATGAGGATTCAGCCTTCTATTCTAATACAAATCAGGCTTCTTCTAAACTTTATACTCTGGAATCATTATTTATGTCTACTCTTTATATCAAATTTATATTGTTTATAAGATCCATGAGGAACTAATCCTCCTGTGGGGGATTAGCGAGTGGAGGTATGATTAATTAACTATTTTGTAGGGTTCTCTTAACGGATCAATTATTCAGGAAAGGAAGAACTTAAACACTAGGTCTGACAACCCTAGCAAGTAATTAAGGTTGGAATTAACCCAAAATTGGTATGGAGTATCCGTGAACACCTCAACTATAACACCCCAAACCCGGCCTAGACCTTATGGTCAAATCTCGAAGGTTACATTAAAACCGTTGGAAAATGTTTACTTGTTCAGAGTAAGTATGTTTCAATTGTGTTTACGAAAACTTTAAAATTTAAAATTTTGAGTGATTTCCACTATGAAAAATCCTTATTAAAACACGAATATTTGAAAAAGTCAGTATTTTGTCGTAATGTCATTTTAAGTCATAAAAACATGGAATTTGTAATTTAATTATTTCTTAAAGAAAATGATTTTGAGTAAAAATTCTTTAGCAACAAACTTATAAAAATACTTAGAAAAATCACAATTCGCAATCTTATTTAAAACCAAGTAAAATCATAAATGATTTAAATAAACCCATTAATTTAAAATATTTGAAATTTCATCAAGCATGTATGCATGGCAGTATAAAGTCGTAAAATAAAGAAACAACCCAATAAAATGTCCAAATTCCAAAATAAAAACCCAGTAGTTTATAAATCCATTATTAAAATCCATCCAAGAGGATCTACCAAATGTTGAATCCAAGTCCATGTATTACATGAAAGGTTATGAAACTAAAGGAGTGAGCTTTTAAAGCCCAGTGTGAGTCTTTTAACAAAAAAATATCAATAAGAATAAAATCATCATACAATATAATCAATTTTCTTTATGCACATGATCATGGCAATGTGGTTTTTTTTATAAAACATTTATGCGTATTTATTTTAAAACATCCTACCCATCACCGCTACACTCCAAATCGAGTTCCCAGAACTTATCCATCCAAACACTCCAAATTGTGGACAAGCCACCTGTAATGTAGACAAGCTGCAAGTAATGCGGTCGAGCCACCAGTAATGCAGATAAACTGCCAGTAGTGCAAACAAGCTGTCAATATTGTAGATAAACTATCAGTAATTCCTCCTCACATATGTCCCATCCCATGCATGTGATATGGAAAAAATAAACGTATTTTCACTTGTTACAAAATTTCACTTTTAGGCATGTGGATCATGCTAATTCAATCATTTAACACTTGGTATCACATAGGCATGTTTTGACATGAAAATCACATATTATCACGAAGTATTGAAACATCACATTTTAACAATCATGAATGATCATATATGTCATATTATCACATAAGATGAAAATGGGAACAACATGTTTTTCAAATCAATAACAAACATAACCATACAACATGCTTTCACAAAAATAGTTGGTACAGAATCACTTACTTGTGCTGTTTGTTTTGACAGATTTAATCTCCCATTTAGAATACTTATAATATTTGCATTAAACATCGATCAAATAATAATATTTTATTTAAGCCTTTTTAACAATAAATATCACTTGCATCAAGTTAGACCCAAACCTGATAGTAGATCCAACCCAAATCATCACTAGAAAGAATGCCCACACTCAGATCTTAAAGAAATAGATTACTGATCTGAATGTAAAAAATGATCTATCATTAGAGTGTCATTTTTTAAGTATTCTATCAATAATAATCAAATTATTCTAGATCTCCAACCCATACTTACGCAATTACGATTAGCTTGAAATCATTTTTTTCACTTCCTAAGTTAGGGTGTGTTCCCTATTGATAAAAATTGGCCCTTCATCAAAATGAATAAGGTACAAGGTGTTAGAATTAAAGGAAAGTACATTTTATTCCCATAATACATTTGGCCAAAAGAGGCGTAAGAAAGAAATGGTGGTTTTCATTCAACCTACTTATACTTACTCTAACTCGATCAGATTGGAAACATTAATGGATCACCAAGGTCTTGATTCGAAAAGGGAATGGTAACTAACAAATTATTATCAAGAAAAGAGAGATCGATGAGTAAAATTTGTAATAATGAACTTAAAATAAAATTAAATGATATAGGAGAAGTAGGATTTTGTTTACAATAAAAAATGGAAGAGATTGGAAAGTGGTGAAGAAGAAAGAAAGAATCACTAATGTCAGTGGTGCCCCGACGGTGTAATAGTGGTGACGACGGTGGTCTGGTGAGAGTTCGACGGAGAAGGAGAACAAAAGATGTTGTGACACTTGAGAAAGGAAGGAGATTATAAAAGAAAAATAATAAAGAAATGAGAAGAAGAAGATGGTATTATCGATAGTGGTGCAAGGTGGTAGCCATGGTGGTGAGTGGTGGTGCTATGCCAATTTCAAATAAGCCAACTCATGAGCATGATGGGAGACATAAAAAGAAATTGGCATTGGTATCCCGAGCAACACCGAAAATAATCTTCGAAGAGAAGGGAAGGAGCAAGTGAAACTAATCGTGCTCCTCGTTCGGTTAAAGTACAGAATGCCCGAATAACCCAACTCAAGGGAAAGATGAGGAGGATGCCAAAGATATTCAAGACAAAATACCTCAAAATGACGATGCTGAACCGTAACCATAAAAGATAGTCGAACCGACAATTGAGAAGAACATAGAACCTATCCTTACAAAGGTACCATTCCCCTCACAGTTAGAATACATGTGAAAATAGGATGAAACAGAGTTTGTAAGCTTTCTAAACATAGTTAAATCACTAAACATTATTTTTCTTCTCATAAAATTAATTGAAAAAGTTCCTATAACAGCCCGATTTTGGGTCTAGTCAGAACAGTGGTTTCGGGACCACAAATTTGATGCAGTAAAATTCATATTTATTATATTTTTATGTTCTACAATTTTAAGGAATGATTACATGAAAATTTTGTTCAAAAATTTTGACGTTTGGGCACTCAATTTAGTTAAAAGGACTAAATTACAAAAAGTTCAAAACTTGAATTCTATATGTTAAAGGTGTCCAATTACTATGAAATTTTAAATTAGAGGTCCTTAAATGGTAATTAGACCATTGGTTAAGTTGGTGGACAAAAATAGACATGGTTTGGCATGTTTCTAAAGTTTTTCATTATGGGCATTTTAGTAATTTGGTAATTAAAATGAATTAAAAAGCAAAACTCAAGCCAATTTTTGTCCATCTTCCACCCATGGCCAAATTATACAAGGGGAAACCATGACTAGGGTTTTTCAAGCTTCCAAGCTCTATTGTAAGTCCGTTCTTGCCCCGTTTTTAATGCTATTTACATTTTTGAAGTCGTTGTAACTCGATCTATCTATTTATACCACTAATTTGAAGAGATGTCAAAGTCTAAAATTTTACCCATGTTGAACATGCATGCATTTTGATGTTTGATGGTAGAAAATACAAGTTTGTTGATCGTTAAACGACTTTTGCTAAGTGATTTTCGGTAAAAATGCCTAAAAGGACTTATTTGTAAAAGTTGTAAAATGAGTAGTAAAAGTGTGAATAAATGAAAAATATGCGTTATTATGAGCATGATATAGGTTTGACTATGCTTGGGTGTAATGAAATTGAATGAAAATCATTTTACGAGCCTAAGGACTAAACTGTAAAATGTCAAAAGTTTAGAGAAAAACTATAAATTTTCCATAATGTGACTTTTGGACTGAAATGAATAGTGTGTTGATTAAATGAGATGAATTTGGTATTATAGATAAAGAAAAATGAAGTTTGGGTTTAGAATGGGAGAAAAACGAGTATTGGACGATTAGGTCCTTTTCGCCAGTTTTATGTCGAGGTAAGTTCGTATGTAAATAATGCAATGTTATATTTGTGTTTTAATGTTTTGATATTGCATGAAATGTATGATTGATTCTATGAGCATATCCGACGAAGTTCCGACAAAGAGAAATCTTGGTTGAACCTTAGGAATAAATTAGGATACAAGTGACATGTCACTAGGAACCCATGTGATTATGTGATTTATGTGTCCCGGGTGTCGGTCCTGTACGTCCTACCGGTGGCTAGGTATACTTGCATATGTTACGGATACCCAAAAACTTGTGTGAGCAGCACTGCGCAGCTACATCTTGACTGACAGCTTGTGTGAGCAGGTTCGTGGATTTGCTCGAGAGTGAGCTTATATGTGTTATGAGAATTGTGATAGCATTGGCTACATATGTGGCACTTATGTGAAAAGTTTCTCGTGTATCCGATAGTATTCCAAGTGGTTCAATGGGATGTCAAAGATGAGAAAGTACGATAATATGTTATGAGATGGTACAGGTATGTACGTAAAACTCAAAGAAATTGAACTCAGTATATGATGAACAATTGGTAAAATTGTGATTAAGTTGTGCTTATGAAGCTTAAATGACATTTATGTTGATATGTGTTATGTAATTCATATGATGAGCTATTAGTATATGACAATTATGTTGATATGTGTTATGTTGATATTAAATGACATTTATGTTCACATGACATTTATGAAGTTTTAATGACATTTATGTTGATATATGTTAATTTATTTATATGTCAAATGTATGAATAATGCTTTGTATTATTTGCATATGAACTTACTAAGCTGTATAGCTTACCCCCTTCCTTTCCCATGTTTTATAGTGTCATTGAGCTAGCTCAGATTGGAGATCGCTGGAGATCCTATCACACTATCAAGCTATCACTTTGGGTATTGATAAATTCAAGTATTTTGAGTTTATGGAATGTATAGGGACTTGGACATTTTGTTATATTCCTCATATGATTTTAGCCAATGTAATGGCTTGGGATCGTTAAAGGCTTGTTTTGACACTTGGACGTGTAGATTGGCTTATTTGGGCTATCATGGTTGTTTGGCAAAGTATATATATATGTGCTAATGTCTCTGGTGATATGATCATGGTATGCTTGGTGAATGTGAAATGTTTGGAATTGTGATTTATGGCATGATTGTGTGATTTTAAGAAATGTGACTATTGATGAGATGAGGAATTTGAGTATCATTTGGTAACTAGAAAGTAGTTGAATGAAGCCTAATGAATGTGAAACTTGTATGTTTGATTTAGGGCTTAATAAATGTAGTGAATATGTTAGAAAAAGATATAAAGTTGATATGTTTTAACCATAAATGTGGATGTTTTGGTTGCCTAAGTATGTTATGTTTATGCCTTGATTTGGTGTAAGTGTATGTGTGAACAAGGGTGGCAAAGGGCTTGGTAAATAGCCTTTATTTTGTCCACAAGGGTAGACACACATGCGTGTGACACATACGGTCTACCCCACGGGCATTTGTTCCGGTCGTGTGTCCCCTGCACCTTAATTGTTGCAAAATAGAATGTCCAGAATTGAGCACACGGGTAGAGACATGGGCATGTGTCCCAGCCGTGTGTGCTACATGGCCTAACACATGGGCCTGTGGCACGACCTTGTGGCATAAGTCAGATAGCACCCTAAATTGAACACGGTCTAAAGCACGTGCGTGTTCCCGGGGTCACACGATCGTATCCCTTGGACCACACGAGCGTGTGAACCCTGCTTCTAGCAAAAATTTTCTAAGTTTTGTAAAAGTTTCTTAAGTTCTCAGTTTAGTCCTGAACCACCTCTAAAGTATGTTTTGGGCCTCGTAGGCTCGTATAAGGGACTTTGTTATTGAATATGAATGGTTTTAATTTGGACACAAATTTATGACTCGGGGTTGTGTGGATGCTTGTGTTATAAGTCCTGTAATGCCTCGAGCTTTGTTTTGGCGTTGGATACAGGTAAAGGGTGTTACATTTAGTGGTATCAGAGCTACGGTTTAGTCAATTCTCAGACAACCGTAGTGTATGTGAGTCTAGCTATACATGCCATATTACTACTTGTGATAGTGTGATATCTCCCGACTTTGATGAAATTGTTTTGTTGAGGCAGAGATGTTTTCCAACCGAGCTATTGTCGAAAGCGCTGAAAGTAATACTAAGATATTTGAAAATGTGTTTGTGATAAGCTGAAACTTGGAAAGGTATGAATAAGACTTCATAATATGTATGTGATGAGGTACAAAATGAAATAACCATAAGTTGAGAAATATGGATAAAGTGTCACTGTTCCGGTTGAACGTTGTATTTCGATGGATTATGGTGATTTTATGAAATGGATAAAATGTTTTAAATGTTGCAAAAAGGATTTGGCCCAGAAAGGTAATCTTGAATTAAGCCCTCTCGAATATAAGTTATGAAATGGATTTAGCCCAGACGGGTAATCCAGAGTAAGCCCTTTAGAGCATACGTTACTGAAAGGATTTAGCTTTGATTGGCAATCCTGTTATATCATATGTGGCTAGGGAGTGTGCTCTATGAGTATGCACCAAAAGGTCACTTTTGAATATGAATTGATGAATTGTTGACATGCATACCTTGAGTATACTACTTGAGTATCCATCAAAATTAAAATAGTTCTGTAACACCCCAAACCCGCCCTAGACGTTATGGCCGAATCTGGCAATGTCACATGGTAGTGCTTTAGAAAACGTAACGGCATTGAAACCATTTTTAGGTGTCTAAGGCTATCGTCAAAACGTATCATTATTTATTCATTATCCATTTTCAAAACTTTATACGTTGCAGAAGCTTTTAAAATAATTTGCAAGGTTGTACATATTTTGATAAAACCTTTGTTTATTTTGAAAACCCGCGTCTTGTCCTACTGCTAACAGTTTATAAAATAATGATCCCTAATTTTAAACAAAAAATTCAAAAGGCCTTGTTACATAAAACTTACCCAGATGCAACCAAATCATAATTAAAAAGTAAACCGTAAATAAGTGTCCAGAACCATGGTCATGCTGAGTCCTCCGCTGCACCAACCTGTCTACTACTGGGGATTACCTGAACAGATTAAACAGAAAAGGGTGAGTTTTTGCAAACTCAGTGTGTAATCCCTACAGAAAACATATACACAGAAATATAAAATATCAGACATGATTTTCATAGTTTGGGTCTAAGCCCATTACAGAAACAGTGTGGACCTTATCCCACTCAGATATAGAATCAGACATATTACAGGGCCTTAGCCCATTTCAGACAGAATATGCAGAAAATAGAGTCCTACCCACCAGCCTCTACACACCAACTCCATCCAACCCTACACACTATGTGGGGATAAAATCAACCCACCCAGCCCTACACACCATGTTGTACCGAATGCGGTACATAATCAGAAATTTGCAGCTGAGCTACCAGATAACAAGCTTAAGAGCCTTTCAGATACTTCCTCCAATCATAATCAACCCACCCCGATGCAATGCAACATACAAGAATGACATGCTATTATGCAATTAAAACTCGTATATTCAGATCAGTATACATGCTTAGTACAGAAATCAGACAGACAGAACACTCATTTGGGGTCTAAACATTGCCTACTGACCTTACGGTAGGTCCACAGTCGACTTGGGCGACCGGTGCAACCTTACAGAGTTTTTCAGAAAAATGGGCTCACACGCCCATGTGGCCCGGCCATGTGGATCACACGACCTGGCCTAGAATCCCACACGCCAGTGTGGTTTGCTCGTGTGGGCCACACACTCATGTAGACCACACGGCCCAATTAGTCAGGCCCGTGTGTCGCACACGAACTTGCCTCAGACATCACATGGCCATGTCACTCGTGCACGGCCTGGCTCGCTGATCACACGGTCGTATGGTGACTAACAGTCTTGCACACGACCTACCACACGGGCGACCAAACGCTCGTGTGACGTCGATAGAGAGGTTTTTGGCTTTCGTCGAAACCTATTTTTTTGCGTTTTCGGGTACACACCTGGTATCGAATCGATGCTAACGCAATTTCGAACCTATAATTGACATAATAACACCCTTATTCATTAACATCTTCCAAATTTTAATAGAAAAATTCCACGAGCGAAATCTCATAACAGTCAACAATGTTATCGGAACTTATCGGAGATGATCAGAACCTCTAACGCTTAACTCACTATAGCAGCACCCACCGAAACTTAATCTTCCTCTAATCGAAAGAACCGAAACAGTCCCCTTTTAGCAAACAAACATGAAGGAGAAAGTAACAGCAAAATAGTTACTTACCGATCACTGTGAAATAGTCGAACGATTTGAAAACTATTGAAAAATCGAGAAGGGAAAATAGAGTAAAAATTTTGGCAGAGGAAAGGAACCCAACGTCAGAAAGTTTTTGGGGAGAAGAGGTTTTTTTGCAAAAAGAATGGGAACCAAAATCTGATAACCCTCAAATCCCTTATTTTTCTCACCCCCTACTCCACTACTTAGTTTTCGAACCCAACTGAAACTCTCTAAATCATGACAGAAAAAAATAATGCTCATGTCGCAACTCGAACACAAGACCTTTTCCATCCTAACACTCCTCTTAACCACCAGACCAGCATGCCCATTCTGACAAGTTCTTACAAATAAATACTTATAAGCCTACTAACCAAAGTTTGGGCTATATTCATAAAAATACCAAAATTTACCCAAGTTGAGACTTGAACTTGGGACGTCCCACACACACCCAAAACACATAACCACTGAAGCAGACACTCATTCATGCCAAAATTACAAAAGTCGAATTTAAAGAAAAATGGGGCATTACAACTCTACCTCCTAAAAGAAAATTTCATCCTTGAAATTTACCTGATCAGAAAAGGTGGGGATACTACCGACGCATCGAATCTTCCGGCTCCCAAGTGGCCTCCTCATTGCTGTGATTCTGCCACAACACTTTCACTAAAGGGATAGACTTCCTTCCTAGAACTTTAAGGTCACGCTCCAAAATCTGAACCGGTTTCTCTTCAAATGTCAGATCTGGTCTAACCTCAATATCTTTTACTGGAACAACGTGCGTGGGATCAGAGCGGTAGCGTCTCAACATTGATACGTAGAACACATCATGAATGTGATCCAACTCCGGAGGAAGCTTCAACTGATACATAACTGGCCCCACTCGCTTCAGAATACGGTACGACCTAATAAACCGAGGGCTCAACTTACCCTTGTGACCGAACCTCAAGACCTTCTTTCAAGGCGAGACCTTGAAAGACTAAGTCCCCCACAAAATACTCAATATCCTTCCTCTTCAGATCGACATAGGACTTCTGCCTATCAGATACCGCTTTCAGACGATCCCGTATCAATCGGGCCTTATCTTCGGTTTCAGAAACCAATTCTGGACAAGGCCTCATAAAGTGCCATCTGAATGCTAGACTGATAACTTTTGTTATAGGAAAACTCTATCAATAGCAAGTACTCCTCCCAACTGCCTCTGAAATCTGTAACACAGCTCCTTAACATATCCTCCAATACTTGGACCACCCATTTCGACTGACCATCTGTCTGCGGGTGGAAAGTAGTACTGAAGTCCAACCTTGAACCCAAAGATTCGTACAACTTCGTTCATAACCGAGACGTGAAGCGAGGATCCCTAATGGAGGTGATTGAGACTGGAACCCCATGCAGTCTCACTATTTTCGATACATACAACTTAGCCAGTTTCTAGAGAGAAAAGCCTGTCCTGACCGAGATAAAATGAGTAGACTTGGTCAATCGATCCACGATGACCTAGATAGAATCCTTCTTAGTGGGTGTTAAAGGCAACCCACTAACGAAGTCCATAGTTACTTGCTCCCATTTCCACATCGGTATCTTCACCGGCTGTAGCAACCCTGAAGGCAACTGATGCTTAGCCTTAACCTATTGACAAGTTAGCCAGCGAGCAAAAAAATTCGTAACCTCGTGCTTCAACCCTGGCCACCAGTACAATTTTTGATGATCTTGGTACATCTTGTTCCCACCGGGATGCATAGCATACGGGCTACTATGCGTCTCCCTCAGAATTGATTGTCTTAAATCCTCATCATTCAACACACAGATCCGACCGCGAAAATAAAGTATCCCATCACTATGAATACCAAAATCAGTAGTATCCCTATTTTCAACCTGACGGAATCGCAACTAAGCAATTTATCCCCCATCTGTTTACCTCTGATTTGACCAATCCATGTGGGCTTAACCTGAAGTTCTGCTAATAGACTTCCATCGTCGAATAAACTGAGTCGACCGAACATCACTCTCAAATTGGTCATAGCCCTACGGCTTAAGGCATCTACCACCACATCATCTTTACCAGGTAGTATTCAATGGTGCAGTCATAATCCCTAAGCAGTTCAACCCATCTACGCTGCCTAAGATTTAACTCCTTTAGGGTGAGGAGGTACTTGAGGCTCTTGTGATCAGTGTAGATAGTACACTTCTCACCGTACAGATAGTGCCTCTAGATTTTCAAAGCGAAGATGACCATTTCCAACTCCAAATTGTGCATAGGAGGTTAGTCTCATGCGTCTTGAGCTGATGAGACGCATAAGCTACCACTTTTCCATCCTGCATCAGCATGAAACCCAGACCCACATGCGACGCATCACTGTATATGATGAAATCCTTCCCAGATTCAGGCTATATCAAAATCGAAGCCTGCGTCAAAATAGATTTAAGCTTCTCGGAGCTTTCTTGTTGCTTATTAGTCCAGACAAAAGGAACTCCCTTACGCAGAAGCTTGGTCAATAGTGCTGCGATCAAAGAGAACCTTTCTACGAAGCGTCGATAGTAACCCACTAGCCCTAGAAAGCTACAAATTTTAGACACATTCTTTAGCTGTTTCCACTCTAACACAGCCTTAATCTTACGTGGATCAACATGAATCCCCTCCGCAGAAACTACATGCCCCAGAAAGGTTACTTCTCGAAGCCAGAATTCACACTTACTGAACTTTGTATACAACTATTTCTTGCGAAGTATCTGTAATACCACTCGGAGATGCTCATCTGCTCGTCCTCAGTCTTCGAATACACCAGAATGTCGTCAATAAAGACTAACACAAATCCATCCAGATAGGGCTGGAACACTCAGTTCATTAGATCCATAAAAGCTACTGGTGCATTTGTCAGTCCAAATGGCATCATTAGGAACTCGTAATGGCTGTAGCAAGTCCTAAATGTCGTCTCATGTATGTTAACCTTTTTAACTTTCAACTGGTGATACCTTGATCATAGATCAATCTTGAAGAAAACCAAAGCTCCTCAAAACTGGTCAAATAGATCATCAATCCTCAGTAAGGGGTACTTATTCTTGATGGTCAGCTTATTCAGTTGATGGTAATTAATGCACATACGCATGGATCTATCCTTCTTTTTTCACAAACAAAATAGGTGTCCCCACTGAGATACACTAAGCCGAATGAACCCATGATCCAGTAACTCTTGAATCTGAGCCTTAAGCTCCATAAGCTCCTTCGATGCCATTCTGTAAGGGGCGATGGACACTGGAGCTGTACCAAGAAAGAGCTTAATTCCAAACTCTAACTTTTGACTCGAAGGCAGACCCGGTAGTTCCTCAGAAAAACATCTGAAAATTCTCTTACGGTTTAGATGTCCCTAACTAAAGAGTCCCCATAATCTGAAACACTGAGGTAGGCCAAGAATGCCTCACATCCTTTCCGTACCAACTTTTTTGCCACCAACGTAAAAATCACATTCGCTAAATAATCTCGATGTTTCCCAATCACCACTACCTTGTTGTCCTCCTCGATTTTCAAAACCAACCTCTTTGTTGCACAGTCCAGACTTACTCGGTGCTTGACCAGCCAGTCCATTCCCAGAATCAAATCGAACTCCCCAAATGGAAGCTCCATCAGATCAGCCTAAAATACTGTCCCTTGAACCTCCAATAGGGCGTCTCTATATAATTTACTAACCCAGATAGATTGCCCCAATGGACTCACAACAGTTACCTCACTCGAAGTACTCTCAACCGAAATCCCCAGAGTTTCAGACACAGAGCTACGTAAGAGTGTGTAGAGCCTATGTCTATCAATGCAGTGTAGGGTACATTAAAAATTAAGAATGTACTCATAATGATGTCCAGAGCATCACCATCCTCTCGACGATGTGCAGCATAAACCAGTATAGGCTGCTTTGCCTCAGTCGATCCTGCACCTTAGCCCGGTGCTCTCTATCCTCGGCCCATGCCATTACCACCCCTAGCCCGTCTCTGGCCCCTAGATGGCTACTGAGCTACTCTCGGTCACTGCGCAGTACCAATACTAGCAGCTTGCATCTGATCGGTTCTCAGTGGACAATCCCTGACATGATGCCTAGTCGACCCATATCTCAAACATACCCCATTCGTCCTCTAACACTCACACAGATGGCGTCTACCATAGTGCCCACAAAGCGCCACCCCAGTAGATACAACAGAAGGCCTAACTCTCACTGGCCCATCAGATCTGGCCTTTTTCTTAGGCCTCACCACAGAATTCGAGGGATCCGATTCCCTCTTATTCATTTTTTTTCTAGCAGTTTTAGCGCTCAACGCACTTAACCTTCTCGGTAATCTTCGCCTTATCCACTAGAGTAGAAAAATCACGCTCCCTCTGCAGAGCTATTAGAAACCATAAGTTATCTCTGATTATATCCTCAAAACAGACGCATCGCTCATACTTAGTCACCACTATGCCTCAGGCATAACGGCACAGTCTCAGAAACTCAGCCTCATACTCAGCTACTAAATGGTCCTCCTGGGTGAGATTAAGAAACTCACGCCTCCTATCATCGATGTAGCTGGCTCCCACATACTTATTCTAAAAAGTCATCTTAAAATAATCCCAAGTCAGATGGTCGGGCTGAGTGCCCTCCTTAACAGTCAGCCACCACTAGTAGGCCTCGTCGCGAAGTAGGGAAACAACCCTCTTAAGCTTCTGCTCAGCAGTAAAGTCCAAATCGTCCATGATTCTTTTCGTGGAATGCATCCAGTATTGGACCATGTTAGGGGAGACTCTAGTGACACCCCTAAATAGTTCAGCCCCATTGGACTGGAGTCGTTCTGTAACTGACCCACGACCCCAAATTCAGTGTTGGACCCAACGACCCACTCTAAAATCCTTAACATGGCTCGAGATAGTGAGTCATCCCCAGCCTCACAATCATGAGACCCAGTCTCTGTAGCAGGTGAGGTCAACGTCTCGCTCGTATCCAGATTAGGCAGATTCTCAAATGCTGATGACCCATCTCGAGACCCCTACGGCCTCTACCACGGCTTCTAGTACCCCGTCCGTGGATACCTCGTGCGCTCATCATAAATTTAGAGTTTATCTGGATTAATAGTTTTATGCATTAGTTACAGTTCCAATATTTATTAACATATATTTTATGCAAAACAATATCATAAGTTCAGAGTTTGTTGTCGCAAATCGTAGTCTCACTACGATTTTCAATTCCGCTACATTTTTTAGTTTGCACTACCTAAAGTGTTTTCAGTTCAGTATACTACCTAAGGCTGTTTCAAGCATACAAGTAGTATTTTTAAACAAATTTAAACAGAATTTAGAACACTTACAGGATCAACACTGGAGACTCGGTGTACCACATACTCATTCCAAAATATTTTAAATCACTTAAAATCACTTCTTAAAAACCAGTTTTTAAAACCCAAATCCACAACTGAATTTTGTAACTTGGCTCTAATACCACTAAATGTAACACCTTAAACTCGCCCTAGACGATATGGCCGAATCTGGCAATGTCACATGGTAGTGCTTCAGAAAATGTAACGGCGTTGAAACCATTTTAGGTATCTAAGGCTATCGTCAAAACGTATCGTTATTTATTCATTATCCGTTTTCAAAACTTTATACGTTGCGGAAGATTTTAAAATAATTTGCAAGGTCGTATGTATTTTGATAAAACCTTTGTTTATTTTGAAAACTCGCTTCCTATCCTACTGCTAATAGTTTATAAAATAATGATCCCTAATTTTAGACAAAAAATTCGAAAGGCCTTGTTGCATAAAATTTACCCAGATGTAACCAAATCATAATTAAAAAGTAAACCATAAATAAGTGTTTAGAACCGTGGTCACTGCCGAGTCCTTCACTGCACCGACCCGTCTATTACTGAGGATTACCTGAACAAATTAAATAGAAAAGGGTGAGTTTTCGCAAACTTAGTGTGTAATCCCTACAGAAAATATCACACAGAAATATCAGATATCAGACATGATTTTTATAGTTCGGGTCTGAGCCCATTACAGAAACGGTGTGGACCTTATCTCACTCAGATACAGAATCAGGCATATTATAGGGCCTTAGCCCATTTCAGACAGAATATGCAGAAAACAAAGTCCTACCCACCAGCCTCTACACACCAACTCCGTCCAACCCTACACACCATGTGGGGATAAAATCAACCCACCCAGCCCTACACACCATGTTGTACAGAATGCGTCACATAATAAAAAATTTGCAGCTGAGCTTCCAGATAACAGGCTTAAGAGCCTTTCAGATACTTCTTCCAATCTTAATCAACCCACCCCGATGCAATGCAACATACAAGAATGACATGCTGTTATGCAATTAAAACTCATATAATCAGATCAGTATACTTGCTTAGTATAGAAATCAGACAGACAGATTACTCATTTAGAGGTCTAAATATTACTCACCAACCCTACGATAGGTCCATAGTCGACTTAGGTGACCCATGAAAACTTATAGAGTTTTTTAGAAAAATGGGCTAACAAGCCTATGTGGCCTGCCCATGTGGCCTACACGGCCCAAATTGGCCCAGGATTCTACACGCTAGTGTGGTTCACCTGTGTGGGCCCACACGCTTATGTGGCCCATATGGCCCAATCATTCGGGCCCGTGTGTCGTACATGGCCTTGCCCCAGCCATCACACGGTCGTGTCACTCACGTATGGCCTAGCTCGTCGATCACACGGCTGTGTGGTCACTAACAATCTTGCACACGACCTACCACACGGGCGACCACACGCCTGTGTGACATCGACATAAAGGTTTATGTCTTTTGCTGAAACCTCATTTCTGCGTTTTTGAGTACACACCTGGTATCGAATCGATGCTGACGCAATCCTGAGCAATCCCAAACCTATAATTGACATAATAATGCCCTTATACAGTAACATCTTCCAAACTTTAATAGAAAAATTCCACGAGAAAAATCTCATAATAGTCAACAACTTCCCCTAATCGAAAGAACCGAAATAGTCCTCTTTTAGCAAACTAACATGAAGGAGAAAGTAACAACAAAATAGTTACTTACCGATCAGCGTGAATAGTTGAACGATTTAAAAATTATTATTAAAATAGAGAAAGGAAAATAGAGTAAAAATTTTTGCAGAGGAAAGGGGAACCCAAAGTCAGAAAGTTTTTGGGAAGAAGAGGTTTTTTTTGCAAAAAGAAAAGGAACCAAAATCTGATAACCCTCAAATCCCTTATTTTTCTCACCCCTTACTCCACTACTCAGTTTTTGAACCCAACTCAAACTCTCTGAATCATTACAGACAAAAATAATGCTCATTTCACAACTTGAACACAAGACCGTTTCCATCCCAACACTCCTCTTAACCACCAAACTAGTAGGCCCATTCTGACAAGTTCTTATAAATAAATACTTATAAGCCTACTAACCAAAGTTTGGGCTATATTCATAAAAATACCAAAATTTACCCAAGTTGAGACTTGAACTTGGGACCTCCCACACACACCCATAACACATAACCACTGAAGTAGACACTCATTCATGCCAAAATTACAAAAGCTAAATTTAAAGAAAAATGGGGAGTTACAAGTTCAATGGGAATTATTCTTGAAATATGAAAAGGTGAAATGAAATGAATGTTTATATTGTGACAACCTCATCTATGTTTATTTGGCATCCATATAATGTTATGTGTCTAATTTGTTTGATCAAGTGAATGTGATAAGTAAACTTACTTAAATTTATAGAATGTATGTTTAAGCACACTTGTTTGAATAGAGGTAATCTGAAAGTTCGTGTGACATAAATATGCATGTTAATTAGCTTGAAGTGAATTATATGATTGTGAAGATATTATGTTGATGATGAATGCTAAGTTGTATGTGTGTATTTATGATAGTCGAGTTAGAGGCTTTATGACCTTACCCCCTTACCAATGTGGTATTTTACAACAAAATTTCATGAGATTTAAGTTGAATGAGCTCACAAGTAAAAGACTAAAGAGTTCAGTAGCGGAATAACTAATAATGTGGTCAGAGTTAAGAATAGTTTGGCAATTGAATATAGTTCTGGAAAGGATGCTAGGTTATTCTAAAGTTCATTTGGATTTCGCGATGTCACGGTTAAAGAAAAAGTTAATTTCAGCTAACCGACTCATTCATGTATGATGTCTAAACTATGTATTTATTGGAATTTCCTCCTGATTGATTTTCGTTAGTGAATGGAATAATACGGGATTAGTGATGACAGAATTAGTCAGAGAAATGATATTTGAATCGTAAAGATGTCTGAGTGTAATAGTTGTAATTGAATAGATGTGATTGTTCATTTTCTGATGGAATTCTTATCGTATGAGAATACTAGCTGATTATAATGATAGATGAAAGCCCTGTTAGTCTGATTGGTTGATGAGCAGCATATCTTATCTCTCTCTTTGGGGTTCTATCCTATTATGTTCGGAATAAAAGTTGATGGTGAGAATTTATGTGAGGCTATTCTTCTGTTTCTACTGGATATTGTTTTGTTTTATATATATTTTTGGAAAATATATTATCTCTATTACAATTGATTCAAGAGCGATTAAGCATTATTTTTCTTCTAGTTTTCTATAAGAAATCAACAAGATCTTTATTATTTTCTTATGATGTTATGTTCTCGGACTTCTAGTGTGGTATAGTATCTTGGATTTCTTTATCTCGATTTTCTTATCACCTTTATTTCGTAAATTATCAATCATGGCTCATCTTTAAAGTGTGTTCTTTATCTTGTGATAACTATATCTATTATGGTTGTATTTCTGGTTCTATCATAGGAATGTGGTGATTCTGGTATCAGGATTTCTCTAATTTTCATAAATGAATTGACATTGGCAAAGGTATAGATAGTGGAAGCTCAAGCTTAAATTGTACGATGGTATTCTTTTCTTAGGTAAGTTTGATTAAGGTCAATGAGTTCAATCAAGATATTTTGTTTCCCTTGAGCTAATGCACTTGTAAAGATCTTTGACTAGCATGTAAGGAAATTTTGAAAGATTGTATGTTTGAGTTGTTTTAACAACATAAAGAAGGGAGTATTTTGATATGATATTATTTGATAGTTGAGATCAATTCAGTTGTTTTTATCTGAGTGAGATGGTTAGTTGAAAGGTAATATGAGTTATATGAATTTAAGTTTATCGTCAGGTAAGAAGATAAAATCTTGTACATTCACGGGTAAATTGACGAACAGTCTGAATGAAGAATTTATATTCAAAAAGGATGTGATACAAGGATGTACCTATTAGATCTATTCTAATTGGGTGATGTTATTATGAGTTAAAGATGTTTTGATTGATAAAGTTATAACATTTATTAAAGTTTGAATGGTCAGTTGAGTGTTAGCAAAGTTGAAAATAGTTGAAGTTATTGTTAACCGAAGGACTGATTCTGGGTCCAGTTTAAATTGAGTAAAGAATTTGTGAATTTTTCAGTGATGCACTATCGAACGGATTGGAATGTGTTTTAATACAAGAATGTAAAGTGATAGTTTATGCTTTCAAACGAATAAAGTCACATGAAACGAACTGTCCGACAGGTGATTTAAAGTCGGCCACTTTTTTATGTCTGTGTTGAGAATTTTATGAAATCTATTGTTCGACAAAAAATATCATATGTTTCCTGATCCTAAAAGTCTAAAGTATTTAGTGTTATAGAAAAATCTGAAATTAAGACAACGTTGATGGCCTGAACTATTGAAAGATTGTGAATAATTAACGATTAACCTTTAGGGAAGTAGATATAGTTGTAGATACTTGAATGGAAAGCCTTTGTTCATTTTGTGAGTATTGGATGCATGATTAATCTTATTTGAAGACGGTCTGAATCTAGCTAAATAGAAAGCTAAAGTGATGTTTTCTTTACAAAATCGAGAACCTCAGGAATGTGATAGTGAGTGGTAAACTAAATGAGTACAGTGTGAGACAACTTTTGATTTAGGATTTTAGGTCAGACTTGATAACTGTTATCATTATTCTGAAATAGAATTTGCGCACTGAGTAATTATGACCTTATGCAGAAATTTTGTACGAAGCTTAGTAGTAGCTTATTTGTTCATTCAGGGAGGAATAAAATGTACAGTTATTTGAAATAGATGTTCTAGTGATCGAGTATGTAACATGATAGATTAGTTGAGTTATATGTTTCAGAGACTATCTGATCAGAAATCATATAAAAAGTAAAAGTGATTCGTGGCAGTTTAGAGTCCACTTCAGATTGTCAAAAAATGTATGTGAATTTGAAACATGAGGATATGAAATTCCCGTGCAGCGATAACATGTTTTCGAAAGTATTGTCTTGGACAAAGATTCAAAATGTGTTTTGTGTATCTATATTGCAATGGTATAGATTTGACTCTTTGAGTATGAATTCTCTGATAGAGATTAAGATTCAGCCAATGTGTTGCATAACAAAGAATCGATCGAAATTTTGACACGAGAGATTAAAAGTCGGGAAATAAAAGTATAACCGTAGCGAGGGTTCTTTGGCAGTGTCACGAGATAAAGGATCTATGTGAAAATCGAATTTATATTCTGTAAGATTTTTTAGGACAAAAATCTCTAAAGGGGGGAGAGTTGTAACAGCCAGATTTTGGGTCTAGTCGAAACAGTATTTTTGGGACCACAAATCTGACGCAGTAAAATTTATTTTTATTATATTTTTATGATCTACAATTTTAAGGAATAATTTTGTAAAAAATTTATTCAAAAATTTTGACGTTTGGGCATTGAATTTAGTTAAAAGGACTAAATTGCAAAAAGTGCAAAACTTGAATTTTATATGTTAAAGGTGTCCAATTGCTATGAAATTTTAAATTAGAGGTCCTTAAATGGTAATTAGACCATTATTTAAGTTGGTGGACAAAAATGGACATGGTTTGGTATGTTTCTAAAGTTTTTCATTAAGGGAATTTTAGTAATTTGGTAATTAAAATGAATTAAAAAGAAAAAAAATAAAGCCAATTTTTGTCCATCTTCCTTCCATGGCTGAATAGGGGAAACCATGTCTAGGGTTTTTCAAGTTTCCAAGCTCGATTGTAAGTCCGTTCTTGCCCCTTTTTTAATGCTCTTTACATTTTTAAAGTCGTTGTAACTCGATCTATCTATTTCTACCACTAATTTGAAGAGATGTCAAAGTCTAAAATTTTACCCATGTTGAACATGTATGTATTTTGATGTCTGATGGTATAAAATATATGTTTGTTGATTGTTAAATGACTTTTGCTAAGTGATTTTCGGTAAAAATGCCTAAAAGGACTTGTTTGTAAAAGTTGTAAAATGAGTAGTAAAAGTGTGAATAAATGAAAAATGTGGGATATTATGAGCATGATATAGGTTTGGTAGGCTTGTGTGTAATGAAATTGAATGACAATTATTTTACTGGCCTAGGGACTAAATTGTAAAATGTCAAAAGTTTAGGGACAAAACTATAATTTTTCCATAATGTGACTTTTGGACTGAAATGAATAATGTGTTGATTAAATGAGATGAATTTGATATTATAGATCAAGAAAAACGAAGTTGAATTTGATATTATAGATCAAGAAAAACGAAGTTTAGGTTTAGAACGAGAGAAAAACGAGTATTTGACGATTAAGTCCTTTTCGCCATTTTTATGTAGAGGTAAGTTCTTATGTAAATAATGCAATGTTATATTTGTGTTTTAATGTTTTGATATTGCATGAAATGTATGATTGATTCTGTGAGCATATTCGGTGAAGTTTCGGTAAGAGAGAAATCTCGGGTGAACCTTAGGAATAGATTAGGATACAAGTGACATGTCACTAGAAACCCATGTGATTATGTGATTTATGTGTCCCGGGTGCTCTCCTATATGTCCTACTGGTGGCTGGGTATACCTACATATGTTGCGGATACCCGACAGCTTGTGTGAGCAGCACTGCGTAGCTATGTCTTGATTGATAGATTGTGTGAACAGGCCTATGGATTTGCTTGAGAGTGAGCTTATATGTGTTATGAGAATTGTGATAGCATTGGCTACATATGTGGCACTTATGTGTAAAGTTTTCCTTGTATCCGATAGTTTTCCAAGTGGTTCAACGGGTATGTCAAAGATGAGAAAGTACGTGAATATGTTATGAGATAGTACAGGTATGTACGTAAAACTCAAAGAAATTGAACTCAATATATGATGAACAATTGGTAAAATTGTGATTGAGTAAGTTGTGCTTATGAAGCTTAAATGACATTTATGTTGATATGTGTTATGTAATTCATATGATGAGCTATTAGTATATGACAATTATGTTGATATGTGTTGTGTTGATATTAAATGAAATTTATGTTCATATGACATTTATGAAGTTTTAATGACATTTATGTTGATATATGTTAATTTATTTATATGTCAAATGTATGAATAATGCTTTGTATTATTTGCATATGAACTTACTAAGCTTATAGCTTACCCCCTTCCTTTCCCATATTTTATAGTGTCATTGAGTTAGCTCGGATTGGAGATTGCTGGAGATCCTATCACACTATCAAGCTATCACTTTGGGTATTGATAAATTCAAGTATTTTGAGTTTATGGCATGTATAGGGACTTGGCCATTTTGTTATATGCGTCATATGATTTTAGCCAATGTAATGGCTTGTGATCATCAAAGGCTTGTTTTGATACTTGGCTATGTAGATTGGCTTATTTGGGCTATCATGGTTGTCAGCCTAAGTATAGATATATATGTGCTAATGTCTCTGGTGATATGATCATGGTATGCTTGGTGAATGTGAAATGTTTGGAATTGTGATTTATGGCATGATTGTGTGATTTTTGGAAATGTGACCTATTGATGAGATAAGGAATTTGAGTATCATTTGGTAACTAGAAAGTAGTTGAATGAAGCATAATAAATGTGAAACTTGTATGTTTGATTTAGGGCTTAATAAATGTAGTGAATATGTTAGACAAAGATATAAAGTTGATATGTTTTAACCATGAATGTAGATGTTTTGGGTTCCTAAGTATGTTATGTTTGTGCCTTGAATTGTTGTAAGTGTAAGTGTGAACAAGGGTGGCAAATGGCTTGGTAAATAGCGTTTATTTTATCCACACGGGTAGACACACGGGCGTGTGTGACACACGGTCTGCCCCACGGGTATGTGTTTCGGCCGTGTGTCCCTTGCACATTAATTGTTGCAAAACAGAATGTCCAGAATTGAGCACACGGGCAGAGACACGGGCTTGTGTCCCAGCCGTGTGTGCTAGATGGCCTAGCACACGGGCATGTGGCACGACTGTGTGGAACAAGTCAGAGAGCACCCTAATTTGAACACGATTTGAAGCACGGGCGTGTCCCCAGGACCACACGGGCATGTCCCTTGGACCACATGGGCGTATGTGCCCTGTTTCTAGCAAAAATTTTCTATGTTTTGTAAAATTTTCCTGAGTTCTCGGGATACCACCTCCAAAGCATGTTTTGGGCCTCGTAGGCTCGTATAAGGGACTTTGTGATTGAATATGAATGGTTTTAATTTGGACACAAATTTATTATTCGAGATTGTATGGATGCTTGTGTTATAAGTCTAGTAATGCCTCAAGCCCTGTTCCGACATTGAATACGGGTAAGGGTTGTTACAGTTCCTAAGTAAGCTAAATATTTAAAGGAAATATTGGCTCGGTGTAGGAAAGTTAAAATAAGGGAGCAAGTTAATCTAGACGCGTCTTATAGTGCAATCATTACAAAATAGATACCCCCAAAAATTAAATGACCTGGGGAGTTCTACAATTTCTATAGAGATAGGGGACATTCATTTTAGTAAGGCCCTATGTGACCTAGGAGCCAATATTAATTTAATGCCTTTATCATTTTATAAAAAAATCGAATTTGAAGATACTCATAACTTATCCAGCCTTATGCAATAAGCATTCTCAAGCAATAGAGGTCATGCATCACAAAACTCAGTTTGGAATTAAAACATGTTCATGCTAAACACACAACATGCCATAGAATAAGTATAGAAACTCACCTGATGCTTCTTCACTTTATCAACTTAGCTTGTCCAAACTCTAGAGCTTCCATTCTCCTGGCAGGTAAGAATTATAACCAAAATCATGGGTTAAACTCAACATTTTCAACTTAAACCCCCAATTTTCCAAAAACATGTAGAACCCTTAAAATGGTTCTGAAAACTTTTTAACTTTTTTTTCTAAATCTAATGTACACCAAAGGATTTAGAACCTTACCAGCTTACTGGATTCCCTACTTTTCTAGCTTAAACCTCAAGATCATCGACCCATGCAGAGCTTTCCATAACCATTGTTTCCCTGAAGCAACCTGGAAAATGAAGAAGGGAAGAAAATGAAACAAAATCGAGATTGATCCTCTCCTAGAAGTCATTTCCCTGACTATTTATAGGCTTTCCTGTATGATTTTCGACCATTTAATAACCATTCATTAACAATCATTTTGTCCCTCACTAAGGGATCGACTAGTTCTAATCTAACTGAACCAGATTTCAATTTTAACCATGCTCTATTATGTTTCTAACGTTCATGATCTTTCAGTGGATACCCCCAACTTACGATATTATTCAATTAAATCCCCAAATTGTTCCTAATTTCTATGTTTAAAGAAATTCGGGTGTGACATATACCATCCATGCCAATTTGAATAAACATATCAATTATGCATATGCCAATTAAGTGTACCAAATTATTTCATATGGATCAATTCATGCATTGCCTTATTTAACCAATCTAAATGAACATATCATACTACATATTATTAGCAATAATGTTCACATTTCTATTCAATTCATATTGTTTGATCATATCAACATTTCATTTTTTAATCGAATAAATTAATTCGTTATTTTTCCATATGAGCCCTTAGGCTCGTATAACCAGTTCACATGGTCTTTCACATGCTAGTGATAATCATATATCACATATATGTACTTGTAGTACTATTTCTGTAACAACCCAATTTTTAGTGGTGTCAGAAACAGTAGGTTTGAAACCCATTTTCATAGTTTGGGCTCATAATACAAGGTTAGTAGTAAAGTTTATTAAATTTTGGTTCCTCAATTTTGTTAAAGTGAAAGTTAATTAAGGTACATGGACAAAATTGTAAAAGTTTATCGCTATAGATTTTTTAAATAGTCAAAGGACCAATTGAGCAATTAGCCCAATTGTAAATGGTCAAATGGTGGTGCATGATAAGGAAATCCACTCACTTTGGTTAATTAGGCTTAAAGCTTAATTAAGAAATGATTAGTAAAATTAATTGTGATTTAATTAAGTTAATTATAAGCATATATGTAAAAATTAAAAGAAAAATAAAACATTTATTCTCTTCATTTTCTTCAACTGAAACAAAAAGAAAGAAAGGTTTTCATAACTTCAAACTTTTGACCATTAAATTAGTGAGTTCAATCAAGTCATTTTCTTGTAACTTTTATGTTTTTGAGGTCATGGGAGCTTGATTTAGCTAGCCCATGTACTAATTCGTAAAACTGCTAAAGTTTTTGAAATTTGCCATTGATGATTTCTTGAAGAAATTGGTATTAAATTGATAGATTTCAAGCTTAGATGTGAAAAAAGGACTAGATTGTAACGTTTGAATTACTAGTTTTGTCAAAAAAGACTAAAGTGTAAAAATTGAATATTTGATGTGAAATTTTTTTTAATTATTGATATTAGGGTGTCCTAAAAGAATGTAATTTATATCGGTATCAAAATCGAAGTTCAATTTTTTTTTAAAAAAATTGATATTTTGGTTTTAGGGACTAAATTGTATAAAATTCAAAGCTTTAGGGCATTAAAATGAAATTAAACTAGTTCATGCATATTATGGAATGTTATAAAATGTTTTGTATTGATAAATTGAATCAAATTATTTTATAGATCGAGAATTGAACCAAACCGAAGATAATTGAAGGAAAAGCAAAAATTGTTGATTAGTTCTTAAAGTCTTGTTTATTTTTGTTTTTACAGGTAAGTTAATTTGGTATAATTGTATTTAAACTTTATTTATTTTAATTACAAATATGTGTGCGTTTGGTTGAAATTTTAATTGTTTGCGATTTGGTACAAAAGGTGAGAATTTGACTAAATTGTAAAGATATGTATATATCTGTTGAAAATGCTCGGGTGGACTTAGTAAAGGTTGTTTACACACTTGTACAGATTAATTACTGATGATTACTGAGATTCGGCATTTGTTGCGGACTCGAAGATACATGTGACACAGGTTTAGCCTGGACTGGTAACTTGATGTTGCTTTAAAGGTTTAGCCTGGACCGGTAACCTTACATGTATATTTTCAGCTTGGCCAAGCGATTAAATGTGTCATTAAAGGTTTATCTAGGACTGGTAACCTAACACGAATATGTATTTAGCTCAGATGAGCAATTATTCTACTGGAGAGACATGTATAACCAAATTTGTTTACTAAAGTTCATCGGGCTAAGTATCTAATGAAAAGGAAATTTGAAATGAAATTAACATGAGATTGATGTTTGAATGAATAAATGTGAAATTAAATAAGATCATGATATTGATATATTAATTTGAAAATTAATTGAATTGGTATATGTTTAAATGACATTATGGTTGATTATATGTTATGCTTTCCTTGTTGTTGTGACTTGTCATGTTAGGAAAACTTTGCCAAGTTAATTAGTTTCTTATGTTTAGTTGTAAGATGATGTATGTTTATTGTTTAAACACCTATGAACTTACTAAGCATTGTTTATACTTACATTGTTATTTCCTTTTCCTTATAGATTGCCAACTTGTGAAACATGTCTATTAGATCATCAAGAAGCTCACACTATCCCGTTGTTGATTCAGTAGCTTTTTAATCATTTTAACATTTGATTTTGTGGCATGTACATAGGTGTTTGTATATATTAATTTTAAATGATAAGTTTTAGCTTGCAACCTTTATAATGTTTGATCTTGTTAAGGATAAAGCCTACATGAAATGGAATGTTTTTGATAATGTGATTAAGTTATGTATAACACTTAAATGGACATGGTTGAACAAAAATTGCAAAGATGAGAAGTTGATTGTTGAATAGTTAGTTGGGTTAGATGAATATTTATAGTTGAACAATTTAAAATGGTATAATTTATGCTAAAATGAAGCTATAATTAATTAGTTGATTAGAAATGATTCAATGGTTTGTTTTAGCATGTTTTTGGTATGGTTGATTCAAGTTAAAATGGTGAGTTGAGAGTTAAATGTGTAGGTTTGAGGAAAGCTTTGAAATAGGTACCAAATGGTATTTTACCTAAAATAGGGATATAGTGGACTATTTCTGGTATCGCGATATCACATTTTAGATATCACTGTACCCATTTGTCATATTTTGTAAACTTTACAATTTGATCCTTAGGTTGTGAAGTCTAGATACAGTCTTCGAGATCACGATACCAAGCCCTAGATATCATGATACCCACATGACAGATTTTGATGTTTAGCTACTATTTTTGAGATCGTGGTATCAAGCCTTGGATATCACGATACCTTCTTCTTACATTTTGAAAAATTTAAGTTTAGTCCTAATTCGATCTTGGGATGGTATTGAGCTTTAGTAGGTTCGATGAAGACCTGGAAATGATTATTTTACATATTTTGAACTTGATTAACACTTGATAATATGAATTAATGCTTGTATGTTGTTTGATTAATTGTAGTTTCTTTGACAATGAATGTAGCATCCTATAGCTTGGGCCCAGAGATTGGGTCAGACGAGGGGTGTTACAATTTCATAATACCGATTCATTCCAAGCATCATTTAACCAATTCACAGTTTACATTCCCTATTAACTTGAATCAGACACGAACAAGTACACGGATTCCAACACACTAATTTGGCACTCAGTGCCTCATCAGAACATCCGAAGTAAATAAAATTTTCCCAACGCTCATTGACATATAGTCAAAGTAACCTGTATTCAATCTATTCTATGGCATATCAACTATATCCGACTCTTCTTGAATAATTAATGGGGTACCAATGATCCAATTTTCATTATTCAATCCAATACATATATCATTTCTCATTCAATTTCATATTCTCATTTTAATTCATTATCAATTCACAGTTTTCTCATATCACATAACATGTTTCAATCCATTTCATATCACATATCAAGCATTAATTAAATAATGCTACTTTCTATTTTGTTCAATTTAGTGCAATATCTCGATATTCAATATCAATCACAACGAATAAATTCATACAATTATATAGTCATCTCAATACTTAATCATGCAATTTTCATAAATATGCAAACAAATATATTAATCTCGAATCATAAAAGTACAAAGTAAATTCTCGCGTCACTCATCGATGACTTTCATTTTTCCTTTCCCTCTCGACGGCTCAACGTCATCTTTGGCTAAGTATGATTATAAAACAAATAAACAATACCATTTTTCATCCAAGTCACATTCAAATACAAAGCCAAGCATATTTTACATTTTATTCAATTTAGCATAAGATCAAAATCCGATTTCACATTATTTCATTAGGGACCCTATACTTTCTATTCCTTGTATAATTTTATGATAGGTTTTTTGTAACACCCCTTACCCATATCTGACGTCGGGACAGGGTACAAGGCATTACCTATCTTAAACACATGCATACCCACAATTCCGAATCATAAAAGTCCGTTCAAATGTAAAACTTTTCAAACTTCCTCTTAACATCCTTAATATGGGCCTACGAGGTCCAAAACACATATTAGAAACATTTTGAGATCAAATCGAGTTCTTTGGAAAACCTTGGAAAATGTCATTAAAAATCGGGGAACACACCTGAGTGGAAAGGGTGACACGCTGGTGTGACTTGTTAACATGGCCATGTTGACAGATCGTGTGATTCACATGGCCTAAGCATATAGGGACACACCCGTGTCCCACACTCGTGTGGATTTATTTCACAATTCATGTAACACCCTTAACCCGTAACCATTGCCGGTCTAGGGTTAAAGGCATTACCGAAAAAATTGGATCTTTTACGAACATTTCACATCATAATTTAATATTGCAAATCAAAGTGTCCCTTAAATAGGTCTACGTGACCATAAACATGAATTATAAAGGGGTTAGGACTAAACCAAATACATACGAAAATTTTTGAAAATTAAACATTTTTCAAAGTTACAGAGGTCACATGCCCGTGTGGGCACACGGCCTCAGACACGCCCTTGTGTCTAAGCCGTGGAAAAATAGGGCATACATACTGACTTGTCCACACGGCCTGAGACACACCTGTGTGCCTTACCCGTGGTCGACACTGACTTGCACTACACGGCCAGTCACACGCCCGTGTGTCCAGTCCATGGTCGAAACTGAATTGTTTTAAAATGCAACCATGAGGGACACGGTCGAGCCACACGCCCGTGTGCTCAACCGTGTAGGAAAATGTAGGCCATTTGCAAGGCCAATTTGCCACCCACACTTTGGATTATACCTATAAGCGCAAATAAGTATCATCCCAAGCATCAAATGCAACCAAACATACCAAATTTACTATCTTTTCTAACTATTCAAGATCATATCAATCATTCCAACTTATATGCCATTTAGCTCAATCTAATCACGAGCATTACTAAGCATAATCCATCCACAAACTTACCAATTCATTAAGACATTTTTTCATCTATATTATACCAACTTTGCATCACAAAACATAGATAAAATATTACCATATACACATCCATTTGCAAGCCATATCACATAGCTTTTATATACAACTCAAAACATCAACCATTTTAACTAGACTATACATGCCATACTTTTATATGCACACATTTAAAAGGTACCAAAATAGAGTTTGATAGTGTGGTGACGATCCTCGACGATCCTCGAGCCTTCTATAGCTTTAACGATCTATAAAACAATGCAAACAAACACAAAGTAAGCTTTCAAAAGCTTAGTAAGCCATATACAAATAAACATAACATATACCATTAATAATCATATCAATTACAAGATCATTAATATTTCTCAATTGCAAATTTAAAATTCTTCTTTGGCTCATTTGTTTAGCCATTGCTTACCAACAATTCATACTTTAAAGTATCTCTTTTGCTCATATCACAAACATACATATATCACATTTTGTCTTATTAACTTATACACATATCTCACTTATACACAATCACATATACATACCTTTCATACTCAATCGTAGTATGCATTTCAAACGTACCTGAATCGATTACATATTTCACATAGTCTATCATTTCTAGGAATTGCCTGTTGAACCATTCGAAATCAAATAGGATACTCGGATAACTCGAAATACTCGAACAATGCCAATGTCCCAGACGTGGTCTTACGTGTAATCCAATATCGATGCCACTATCTCAGATACGGTCTTACACGAATCAAATATGATGCCAATGTCCCAGACATGGTCTTACACGTAAATCTCAAATCGATGCCAACGTCCCACACGTGGTCTTACACATAATTCTCAGATCAAAGCCAATGTCCCAGACGTGGTCTTACATGATATTACATATCGAAATTCCTATGTCATGACATATGAATCCTATCTATTCCTAAGGTTCGTACGAGACTTTTCGAAATTTGACATGTTGTCGATAGTTTCTTAGATTTCACACGTATATTGTCCAAAACTATTCATCACAATTAAATATTAAATGAGTATGAATAATGCAGCTTAAATACATTTATTTGTATATAGACTTACCTCGTATTCAGAATAAATGGACGGATTCGACTACTCGATCACTTTTGACTTTCCTCGGTCTAAGTCAGTTTTCTTTGGTTCTTGATCTATACATATTCAAATTAACTCATTTATTCACCAAATCATTCAATTCAATCCAAAAACACACATTTAGGGAAATTTACAAATTAGCCCTCATATTTTCATATTTTGACATTTAAGTCCCTATTTCAAAAAATCACAAAATACAAAAAAATCTCTTGTACCCATGCTTAGCCGAATTTTTGACATGATCATACAAGTCCATACATTTCATTTATTTCACATTTTAGTCCCTCAAAATATTATGTTCACAATTTAGTCCAAATTACTCAAATTCACCAAAAATCCAAAGACAAAACATGTTTATCTAACACATATATTTCATTTTTCATCAACTAATATCAAAAAGCTTACAAAAACATCAATGGCATATTTCAAATTCTTCATCAAATTCCAAAATTAAGGCATGGATTTTGAAGTATTTGAAGCAACGATTACAAAAACATAGAAATTATCAATAATCGAACAAAAACTAACCTTGAATCAACCAAAAATGTATGCCAAATATGAAAGAGCTTCAAACCCTTCTTTTTATTTCAAGAATCGGGGGAAGAAAGATGAGAATGGCCATTTTCATGTTTTTGTTTTATTAAATTAAACTTTATTAACATTTTAAAATTTTACCCTTAATGACATATTAATGAAAAAAATTTAATCTATGGACATAATTGTCCACTAACTTAAAAATGGCATAATAACATCATAAAGGCTTCATATTAATTGAGACATAACACATAGGTACTTTTAACACATGGCATGCTAATTTTGCATTTAAGCAATTAAATCCTTATATCAAATTAAACACACAATCAGATAAATTAATTCACAAAACTTTCACACATTCTTAATCACATATTGCAAGCACAAAAAATAATATTAAAATATTTTTCTGACTCAGATTTATGGTATCGAAACCACAATTCTGACTAGGGTCTAAATCGGACTGTTACAATTCGAACCTAAAGGGGTTTTCACATGGCATGACATGTAACACCCCAAACCTGTCCTAGACGTTACGACCGGATCTGGCATGTCACATGGAGAGGTTGTAAAAGAAACTTCGTGATCGTTAAAAAATTCGAGTTTTGTTTCCATTTTGAAAATCAGATATGTTTTTAAGACTTTCTTTCTTTTTGTTGTTAATACCCCTAACACCGAAAACTTGGTTTTCTAACCCATAGATCAGTTTTAGGGGATTCTGGAAATGTGACGTTTTGGAAACAGTTTTGTAGGTTTGAGAAAATCTCGGGTTTAGTTATTTATAGTTGTGAACCGTTTGTTAAAATGTTGGAAAACAGTAATTAAAGTTTTAGGAAAATCCCGTTTGAATGTCTAATAATAAGCAAAATCCAAATTAAAGTTAATATCTAAATAAAATACCAGAGGCCTTATTACAAAACATAAACCCAAAGTAAAGTAATTATTTAAGGTGAAGTAAAACGAGATTTACTAAAGTAACAACGTATGGCCACCCCAAAGTCCATCTCAGCATCCAAATCCTCAGCGCTAGGAATTACCTGCAAAATTAAAGCAAAGGGGTGAGTTACGAGAACTCAGTGTGCAATTCCCCAAATGAACGAAATCTGGGCCTAAGCCCACCGAAGCAAATTGGGCTTTCGCCCTCACGATAACCAATTTGGCCGAAGCCCATATCGATCGAATTAGGCCATAGCCCTAAAAACATGGCATATCAGGTAGTGAATGCAATGCAACCCAGCCTAGCCTAGTATTCCATCCGTTACACACCACTCTGTATCCAACCTATCACACCTCTAGGGATTTCTACAATCAACCCTCCATCCGCTACACACCTCATTAGTAGTCATGCTGACAGTCATGCTGCTCAAAGTCGAAATAATGTGACAGAGTCACCGAAATATGTGGCATAGCCACTGAAATACACTACCCTTTTTCATCAGTATCAAATCCCAATCCCATGCAACATATATCATTATGTAATGAATGCAAACATATATCAGTGTACATCAGATAATCGGAGCATACATATATTCATGCTAAGTTATTTAAATGACATAGTCATAAAAGTTACTAACCTGGTATCTCCAATCTTGCCCCCAAGGGTATCTCAACTGCCGTTATAGTTGTTTCGGCTTTTAATCCATACACATATTTATTACTAAACAAACAAATAAAGGTGTGGGAATTACACACCTGATTACGCGAAGGACTAAACACTCTTGATCGTCATTACTCTCACTAGCGTGGATAACCACTATCTATCTATCCCAAATGGATGTCGGCTCTCTACCACAATCGGGTGAAAAGTCTCGAACCGCTAACACCGTACGTCATTTGAACTTGGAAGCAAAGACTACAAGTCCACTCCCCCTGGCTCCTTTAACGCTACCCCCTTAGATTGGCTAGCACTCGCATCCATGAAGAAAATCTCGATCAGAGATCGTAATACGATGAGGGTTGGTGGTTATCTAACAAGGAGGCTTGGTTATGGTAGAGTAAAACGAAAGGAGAAAGAGGAATAAAATCGAATAAAAGAGAACTCCTTATCTTACTAACTAAGGAACTGCACAGCAACCGATTTGTCCTCGTGTCAGAAATGAGTTTCGAGAGCGACAGAGATTTGGTCTAACAGTCAAAGGTTACTCTTAAATATTTCAGCTTAAGAGAGAAGAGCACAAAAAAAGAGATAATGAAGGAAAGAATGTGTTACCTGATATTCGAAAGAAACCCAAATAAGTGATTCGACACTTAACACCAATGATGAATCGAATGGAAAGATATGATTCGGCAACCAACGAACCCTCAAGCTTCAGTCCACCAAATGATCGACTAATGGTGAAAGGTATAGAAAAAGATGCGAAAAGAGAGAATGATGAGATGTAAGTTTATAGAACAAGAAGAAACCAAATGGAAAGAAAAGCAAGTGGGCAAGCTGAGGTTCGGCTATGGAGAAAATGGTGGAGAAAGAGAGTGATTCAGCTAAGATATAGGGAGTCAAAGAGAATGGAAGGGTGTGTGATAAACTGTAAAAGTAACATATTTTAATCCCACATTTAGCATATTTTTGGATGATTTATTCCTTGAATTGTGTACAAAGGTGCTCTTAATCCTTTCTTTTCATGTTTTATACTCAAGAAAGCACCTAGGGACGAAAAGAATGAGAAACAGGACTAAAACGGGCCAATTCACGAAATCGACACGGCCTGGGCCCAAGACCACACGGTCGTGCCTTATTAAATTGCTAAAACACGGCCTGGACCCCGAAACACACGGACGTGTCTCTTCAGTAGACTCGACCACGGCCTGAAATTGATTCACACGGGCGTGTGCCATGGGCGAGTCCCTGCCGCGGCCAAGAACAATTTCATTCGGAATATGGTACTTAGAGGCAAAGAAACACATTCCAAAGCCTATTCAAACACCCTAGTAGAAATTCCACTCATATTAGGATACTCAGGGGCCAAATAAAGCATTCCAAGAGCCTATATAAACACCCTAAGCATAACCTTCAAAAGGGAGCTAGGTTAAGGAGCCGAGTCAAAAAGGTCAGATTTGTAGGAATCACTCGAAGATAGCCAGTTGATCCATCTCAAGAAGTCGAAGTTATATTCAAGACGGCGGATCTCTCCTTCAATTCCTTCAGGGGGTTTTAAGGATTTCTTATGTTTTGTTTTATCTTTTCTTCTGAGATGTTTTCTTTTATTGTTATGAACTAAACCCTTCAGATACCTGAAGGGGATGAAACCTAAGATGGATCTTGATATTGTTTTCTGAACTATATGATAAATACTTGATTTGTTCTTAATTATGTGTACTAAATTCTTGTGTTAAAATTTCCAGGATATTGATTCAAGTTGAATGTGCTTAGGTGGTGGAGAAAAAGTCCCTACTTAATAGTAGATCTAGCATAATTAAGCGGAGTTGATCGCGCGCCTAGAGATAGGGTGACGAGATTTTGCCAGATTAGAGTGAAACCTAATATGGGAGTCCATAGATCGAGTTAATGCGATTCTAGGGGTTTTAATTAGAAAGATATTTCAATTAATCAACCTAGGGTTAGACGTTATTTGCCTCGAGAGATGGTTTAATATAAATTAGGGAATCCTACGGATCAAGTCAAGTGAATAAATTGTTTGGTTCAGTGTTAGATAACAAGTGAAGTCTAGGTGGATTCTTCCTAAGGGTATCGTCTTAGTCAACTGAGTTTTCCTAAAGTTATTTCTTCAATTTATTCTTTTTGTCTTTAAATCTTAGCTTAGTAATCAGTTAGTTTTAGATTAAACAACCAATCACTCAATATTTAGGCTAAATAATAGAAAGAAGGTTAGTATTAGTACTTTTAGTTCCTTTGGGTTTGACAATCCGGTCTTGGCTAAGCTATACTACTGTTCGATAGGTGCACTTGCCTTAAGTCATTGTCAGAGTTAGTTTCCAGGTTTGATCATTCTCTTTATAACTTTTAAAACTCGACAAAACAATGATCAAGTTTTTGGCGCCGTTGCCGAGGAACTAAAATATTAAGAAAGCTCTATTTTTATTACTTTAGCCACTATTTTTATTTTTTACAATTTACTTTTAATTTTATTTTACTTTTATTTTTAGTTTATTTTTTTACTTTGCTAATTTTCTTCCTTTCTTTTCCAACACAGGTACCTCTAGTTTATGGCTAGAAGGAACCCAAAAGGACCACTAGTATACGACAGTGATATTGAAGCTATCGCTTGCAGGAATCGCAGTGAAATTAGGCGAGCCAAAAATTACAGAGAAGAAGAACAACAAGGCAAAACCAATCCTACTGAAGGGATGGACGAGAATAATCCACCACCACAAGATGTGGTAGAAAATAATGCTCTGCGTACTATGTATGATTATGCTAAATCTCATTTAACAGGAGCAGAATCGAGTATTGTTAGGCCTGCTATAGCTGCTAATAATTTTGAATTAGTTCCTAACACTATACAAATTTGTTCAATTTGATGGTTTGCAGGATGAAGACCCAAATACTCATATAGCTAATTTGTTAGAGTTCTGTGATACCTTCAAAATAAATGGCATTTTTTATGATGCCATACGTCTTCAGTTATTTCCCTTTTCATTATGAAATAAAGCCAAACAGTGGTTAAGCTCGTTACCACGAGGGTCAATCACTACATGGGACCAAACGACTGAAAATTTTTTATTAAAATATTTCCCACCGACCAAAACGACCAAATTACAGAATGATATCTCTTCTTTTGTGTAGATGGATTTAGAGACATTATACCACGCATGTGAGAGATACAAGGATCATTTGAGAAGGTGTCCGCACCATGGTTTACCCTTGTGGTTACAGGTTCAAACTTTCTATAACGGTGTAAACCCCTCAATGAGGCAAAAAATTGATTCAGCTGCCGGTGGAACCCTGAACAATAGAACTCCTGAAGCAGCCTACGAGTTTATTGAAGAGATGTCACTGAATAACTATCAGTGGCAGGTTACAAGGACAAAACCAACAAAATCAGCCAGAGTTTTCAACCTCGACACAGTAACCATGCTATCAACGCAGGTAGAGATGATGAATAAAAAGCTTGATAGTTTGTGTTCTTCGCAGGTACATCCAGTAATGCAGTGTGACGCAAATGAAACTGTGGCGAATCCTGAGTACCCACCCTACCAACCGGGCACAGAAAGCGAACAGATGAACTATATAGGTAATAATTTTATATCTAATAACCTTTATAGTAATACTTATAATCCAGGTTGGAGGAACCATCCAAATTTTTCGTGGGGAGGTCAAGAAAATCAAGGAAATCAGAGACAACAACCTCCTCCAAATTTCCAAAATCAGCCCTATCCACAAGAAAAGAAGCCGAACCTTGAAGAGATGCTGACAAAATTCATGGCAGCCACAGAAAACCGTTCCCAAGACACTGAGACAACACTTAAAAACCAATAGAAATCGATTGAAGGACTCAAGAACCAAGTTGGGAAACTTACTAAGTCAGTTGGGGAAGTTACTAAGTCAGTTGGACAACTTGCAAAGTTAATTTCTGAATGACCGTAAGGGCGTCTACCAAGCAACACTGAGATTAACCCAAAGGGGCAAATCCAAGCCATAACAGCTCAGGAAAATGTAGGGTTAGAAGAACCCAATTCAATACAAGAAAGTGAGGTAGAAGAAGGTAAAGTTGGGGTAACCCAAGAAAAGCCAAAATCAATAATCAAAGAGTACCAACCTCGCATACCTTATCCCGAAGCGTTGAAGAAAGACGATACAGAGGAACAGTTCGGTAAGTTTCTTAAACTCTTAAAGAAATTACATATTAACTTACATCTTCTTGAATCTCTTCCACAGATGCCAGATTCAAGGAAATTTTTAAAACAACTATTAACGAACAAGCATAAGTTAGACAAGGAGTCGCATGTAGAAACGCAATGTGCTCAGCAATTCTACAAAATAGACTACCACGGAAGCTGAAAGATCCAGGGAGTTTTACAATTCCATGTTTAATTGGTAGTCTAATAGTTAATAACGCCTTAGCTGATTTAGGGGCAAGTATAAATGTCAAGCCTGAAAAAATGTTTAACCAACTAGGTTTAGGGAAACCCAAACAAACTAGGGTGAGTATTTAATTAGCTGATAAAACTGTTAGAATTCCTAGGGTATTATCGAATATGTTATCGTAAAAATTGATAAATTCGTTTTCCCAGTAGATTTTGTTATCTTAAACATGGATGAGGATAATTCAATTCCTTTAATTTTAGGAATACCCTTTTTAGCAATTACTAGGACTAAAATTAATGTTGGCATAAGAGAACTCATTCTTCGTGTTGGTGACGAATCGATCAGTCTACAAGCTATTGACTCGACCAAGACATCAATTGATGAAGGTGAGAAAGGAAATTCTATTAATGACCAATTTGTTCACCTTTCATCACAGGATCCACCACAAAGCTGTAAACCTGAGCTGGATCATAGACCTCATGCAAATAAAGAATAACTATATAAGGAACGAAGCCTTAAGGTCGACGAATTAGAAGCATGGAAGACACACTGTAGAGAGGAACCGGATCTGCACGAACAAAACCAAAGGAGCCCCCAGAAAAGATCATAGGAACGTCGAACCACTTCAAAATAGGATATCAGGTACCGTTAAAGAAGGACGATACACGAATTACCACGTCAGACCTAAATATAAATGAAGAAATCCCTCTTGAGGTATGCAATATCTTCCCATACGGAACAGTAGAGGTAAGCAATCCCATATTCGGTACTTTTAAGGTAAACGCTTCTCGACTTAAACTTTATCATAAAAATAGAATTTACATCATGAGGGAAGACATTCAAACTTTTAAACCACCTTGATTTTTGAAAATACAAGGAAAGTCTAGCTTAAGACTTTAAATGAGCACTTCTAGGGAGGCAACCCGAGCACTAACTCTATTTATTTGCACATTTGTTTTCATTTTAGTTTCTTTTCTTCTCTTTGTCTTAAACACCTAGTTTTAAACTAACCAAAAGTACAGATTTCCAGACCCCACGGCCTTGCACACGACCGTGGCCGTGGCCGTGGCCGTGTGGAAGTACAAAATCTCTGTACTGACAATGGCAGAAGAGGTACAAGTTAGAGGGAATCAAATCTTTGAGTCACGGACTCCAACCACCACTCATGGGCACCGGTAAAACGCCACGGCCGTGCGACGGGACTGTGGACGACACTGACTTATCACCAATGGGCGTGGCAATCTGTAAAACGGGCATGGGTGAACCAATACGCCTAGACACACGATTGTGGGAGGCAGCCGTGTGGAACAACATGCCCACGATACACTGGCGTGGAAAGTACCAGACTTGAAACTATATTTAAAGCCACCCCTCTTCCCTTCCTCCTCACCAACTCCCCTTCTTCTTCCTTCCTTCTTTTTCTCAAATTTCTCTCTTCTCCATAGCAAGTCTCTAAACTCTTAAGCCTACACATATCCATGTCAAAGAAGTGGAAAACGCCAAGCATAATCTCCCAGAGACAGATCGATCTACATAAGTTCATGCCGACCGCTTCAGCTACTCGATAATCCAAGAGTCTTTGAGACCATTAAATTTTTCTTCTATTCTTCTCTTCTCCTTTATTTTCCTTTTTGTTACTTCTCTTCTGCTTAATTTAGTTTATCTTATTTTTTTAATTTTAGGTTCTTCAGGGTGCTAGGGAATCACACTGAAGCCATGACCACCGGCTCAACACAGCCTTAGGAGTCACACCCACCTTGTGAACCATCCAACAATAAGGACTCCTCCGTCCATTCATCTTTTATGTTAATTTTATCTTACTTTCTGTTTTCTTTCCCTTTAGTTTTCTTGTCCTTAAATATATAATTAGTTTATTTTAAATGTGTCTTAATAATTCTTGGCTAATCCATCACGAGTTTCCCAATTTCTTCATCTAGCACAGTGACTGTTGGCATCCACCACAACACCACCGCCTCCTCCTCCAAATCAGGCCGGGAATAGTGATCCCAGAAGAAATTCAAGTGTCACTTCTTCCCTTCTCTTTTGATTTCAGTATCACATGATTATTTATCTACTTTGTACATTGAGGGCAATATACATCTTAAGTGTGGGGGGTAAAAGTGCCTAACTTTTTGTATTATTCTTAAATCCCTGAATTATATCTAGTTCTTAAGTAATTTCCTCATATTACTAATTAGGATGAAATTTCTGATGATTTATGATTTTTATTGATATGTCTTAGATTAAGTCATAGATAATTGTGCATTGATGATTTAAACTTTAAGATACTAGAGAATCAAGCATGATAACTCTATTTTTCAAGAATAAAAAATTTTCTAGGTTGTTGAACTGAATTTGAATATTACCTTGAAGTTTGAAATTTACAGGGATTGATGTCAAAAACCCATAATTTTTGTGAGATTTTGAGCCTTATAGAGCTTATATTCTTTTTCATGCTCACTTTATTGATTATAAGTGTGTCAACACTGAATTGTTGTTCTAGAACTTGCCTCGATTATACATGTCGAGACCATATTTTTGATTTGATATACTGAGATGAGAAAGGCACCTAGGTTTTAACCCATTCACTCCACTAAAAAGCCTACCTTCACAATTAACCTCTAGTGAACCTTTTTGATCCTAACAACCCTTTTTATTGATTTACCCACTAATATTAACCCAAAACCCCGCTCGTATTTGTTATCACCATTCCTTTGACTACCCTTCTATCGATAATTGATTTGATCAGTTGCCTAATTACTTTAGTTTAGTTGATAAAGCACTTTCTTATATTATGTATTTATTGACTTGTTCTAAAAAAATGAAGTATATTCATTATTAGTTCTATGTTCTAAGAGCTTGTATGTTTAATTTCAACATCTTGAAGAAGAAGCTCATACTATTAGTATTTTAAAATTTTCATGTGATGTAATTATTTAGGTTATTAGTTCATCTTTTTTTTCAAGTTAGGTAATTTGTCAATTCAATCTCGATTCTAAACCTTCTAATTCAGCCTTTTAACCACACCTTTAACCCAAGCCCCGTTACAACCCTGTTAAAGACCTTTTGATTTGTGTATCATCTCATATTACAGTGGTGGAGATTTGATTTTTAGGCAAGCTTATGGGATTAACTTTTTAGGTTTGACTTACGAGTGCTTATTCTTGAACCTTAAACACTTCGAGTGCTTTGAGTGAATCTTTAGTGAGGATGTCAATCCTTGTCAGTTTTGAATTAAAGGTAATTATTTAGATAAGGGGAGACACCTATGTTTTCATGCAACAAATATATGACTTAGAATTGTTTGAATCTTTAGGAGTCTTTGAGTTAAATTATTCATGTATGAATTGCCTATGAATTATGATGAGACATTGTTGATGAGAATTATGAATTGTGGAAATCTTGTTTTAATTGTAAGTTGAGAATTTTGCTTGAGGACAAGCAAAAGCTTAAGTGTGGGGGTATTTGATAAACCGTAAAAGTAACACATTTTAATCCCACATTTGGCATATTTTTGGATGATTTATTCCTTGAATTGTGTAAAAAGGAGCTCTTAATCCTTTCTTTTCATGTTTTATACTCAGGAAAGCACCTAGGGATGAAAAGAACGAGAAACGGGCCTAAAACGGACTAAATTGGGCCAACTCACGAAATCGACACGGCCTGGGCCCAAGACCACACGACCGTACCATATTAAATTACTAGAACACGGCCTGGACCCCGAAACACAATGGTGTGTCTCTTCAGCAGACTTGACCACGGCCTGAATCGATTCACATGGGCGTGTGCCATGGGCGTGTCCCTGCCGCCTCCAAGAATAATTTTATTCGGAATAGGGTACTTAGAGGCAAAGAAACACATTCCAAAGCCTATTCAAACACCCTAGTTGGAATTCTACGCAGATTAGGATACTTAGGGGCCAAATAAAGCATTCCAATAGCCTATATAAAAACCCTAAGCATAACCTTCAAAGGGGGAACTAGGCCAAGGAGCCGAACCAGAAAGGTCAGATTTGTGGGAACCACTCGAAGATAGCCAGTTGATCCATCTCAAGAAGTCAGAATTATACTCAAGACGGCAGATCTCTCCTTCAATTCCTTCAGGAGGTTTTAGAGATTTCTTATGTTTTATTTTATCTTTTCTTCTGAGATGTTTTCTTTTATTATTATGAACTAAACCCTTCAAATACCTGAGGGGGATGAAACCTAAGACGGATCTTGTTATTGTTTTCTGAACTATATGATAAATACTTGATTTGTTCTTAATTATGTGTGCATAATTCTAGTGTTAATATTTTCGAGATATTGATTCAATTGAATGTGCTTAGGTGTTGGAGCAAAATTCCTTGCTTAAGAGTAGATCTAGCATAATTAAGCGGAGTTGATCGCGCACTTAGAGATAGGGTGACGAGATTTTGCCAAATTAGGGTGAAACCTAATATGGGAGTCCATAGATCGAGTTAATGCGATTCTAGGGGTTTTAATTAGAAAGAGATTTCAATTAATCAACCCAGGGTTAGACGTTATTCGCCTCGAGAGAGGGTTTAATATAAATTAGGGAATCTGACGGATCAAGTCAAGTGAATAAATCGTCTGGTTCAGTGTTAGATAACAAGTGAAGTCTAGGTGGATTCTTCCTAAGGGTAGCGTCTTAGTTAACTGAGTTTTCCTAAAGTTGTTTCTTTAATTCATTCTTTTTGTCTTTGAATCTTAGCTTAGTAATCAGTTAGTTTTAGATTAAACAACCAATCACTCAATATTTAGGCTAAATAATAGAAAGAAGGTTAGTATTAGTACTTTTAGTTCCTTTGGGTTCGACAATCCTGTCTTTCCTAAGCTATACTACTGTTCGATAGGTGCACTTGCCTTAAGTCATTGTCAAAGTTAGTTTCCAGGTTCGATCATTCTCTTTATAAATTTTAAAACTCAACAAAACTACAATCAGTGTGGAAGAAAATGATTCGGTCAAGAGAAGAAAGAAATAGAGGTGCTAAGAAAAAAAAAAAAAGAAAGAAAAAAAAGAAGTAGTGGAAGAGTTGAAATTCGGCTATGACACAAGTGAAAAGAAAAGATGGAGAGAAAAGTTTGAGAGATTCATCACAAGCACAAACAAGATAAACAGAAAACTCAAAATGCTTTCATAGTAAAAACACCAAATCGAAAAAAAGAAAAGCTAAAAAAAGACTATAGCATTCGGCACATCATTCTAAATGGTTCAGCTACTACTACGCTACCAAAATGCTGAAATTCCCTAGCCAACTACATCACCTAGCCAATATTCTCCCCCTACAACTCCCACACTCGGCCAACTCTCCTCCCCCTCACCAAATCCCTTGTTTTGCGCCACCAAACCCTCTCCATCACGCTTTCAAATTTGTTTTGACCACTTTAACTCCTCCATCTCCTCTCCACCACCCGTTTTGAACAGGTTGACCAATTCAAACTTTTCCTAATAGACACGACCTCCCCATCTTGACACCAAAAAGAAACTCCCAAAATGCAACATGTGGGATTCGAACCCACTCCCCCTTCCATGCTCCCCTATGACGCCAACCACTTGGCCACCTTGCAACTTGTGACATCAAATTACAACCAACCATACTTAAGGCCTGCATGCACAAGCTCTCCCCCTAGAGTGCCCTAAAAAGCAAAATTTTCCAAAGTACTAACTCGAACTTGAGCCTCTTTAGGACCCCCAAACACACCTAAATAGCAAGCTAAGCGAGCCAAACACATAGCATATCACAAAAAGCAGAACCCCTAATTCTAGGATGTTATAGTTCTACCCCACTTAAAGAAATTTCAGCCTCAAAATTTACCTGGTCAAAAGAGATGAGGGTATTGTTGTCGCATTGCCTCTTCCGACTCCCACGTGGCTTCCTCTGAACCATGATTACGCCATAAAACTTTAACCAGTGGAACCGATTTTCTTCTCAACACCTTAACATCCCGATCTAGAATCTGCACTGGCTCCTCTTCAAAGGACAGATCAGGTCTAACCTCAATTTCTTCCACTGACACTACGTGAGATGGATCCAAATGATAGTGCCTTAACATTAAAACATGGAATACACTTTGGATCTAACTCAACTCTGGAGGTAACTCTAGCTGATAAGCTACTAGTCCCACACGTTTCAACACTCGATAAGGCCCGATGAATATGGGGCTCAACTTGCCTTTGCATCCAAATCTTAGAACCTTCTTCCAAGGTGAGACTTTCAGAAAGACCCGATCACCCACTGAGAATTCTATTTCTCTACGCTTCAGATCTGCATACGATTTCTGCCTATCGGAAGCTTCTTTCAACTGAGCATGAATCAACTTAACCTCTTCCTCAGTCTCTGAGATCAATTTCGGACCCAACAACTGTCGTTCACCCAACTCCGTCCAGCAGGTAGGGGTATGACAAGTACGTCCATACAATGCCTCATAGGGTGCCATCTGAATGCTGGACTGATAGCTGTTATTGTACACGAATTCAACCAACGAAAGAAAATCCTCCCAACTACCTCTGAAGTCGATTACACAGCCCCTTAACATGTCTTACAGAATCTAAATTACCCTTTCTGACTAACCATCAATCTGTGGGTGAAATGCTGTGCTGAAATCTAGCCTTGTACCCAAAGCTTCATGCAACGCCTTCCAGAACCGTGATGTATATGATAGACACAGGTACCCCATGCAAACTCACAATTTCTGCCATATACAACTTGGCTAAATTCTGCAACGAATAGTCAGTACGAACCTGTATAAAGTGTGCCGACTTGGTCAATCGATCGACAATCATCCACACTGAATCTTTCTTAGTAGGCGTCAGAGGTAGCCCACTAACAAAATCCATCGTTATCCTCTCCCACTTCCAAAGTGGAATCTTCACCGATTATAGCAATCACGAAGGCAATTGATGCTCCGCCTTCACTTGCTGACAAGTCAAACACTTACCCAAAAACTTGGTAACTTCCCGCTTCAACCCTGGCCACCACTCCTGTTCCCGTAGGTCTCGATACATTTTACTTCCACCGGGATGCATTGCGTATGGGCTACTATGCACTTCCCGTAGAATCATTAGTCTCAGCTCTGCATCCCTCAACATACAAATTCTTCCACGAAAACACAATACCCCTTCACTGTTCAGACTAAAATCCCCTATCTTTCCACCTTCCACTTGCTGGAGTCGAGAACTTAACGCTTCGTCTAACAATTGCTTCTCTTTAATCTAACTTACCCAATTTGGTTTCACCTGAAGTTGGGCCAACAAGCTACCATATTCATACAGACTGAGCTGAGCAAACATTGCCCTCAAATCTGATATCACCTTACGACTCAACGATCTACCACTACATTAGCTTTACCCGGGTGATACTCGATCGAGCAGTCATAGTCCTTCAACAACTCCGTTCACCTCCACTGCCTTAAATTCAACTCCTTCTGGGTAATGAGATATTTCAGGCTCTTATGATCTGTATAGATAATTGACTTTTCCCCATACAAGTAATGTCTCCATATCTTTAGGGCGAACACTAAAGCAGCTAATTCCAAGTCATGAGTGGGATAATTCACTTCATGTGGCTTTAATTGCTGGGACGCATATGCTACTACTTTTCTTTCTTGCATTAGCACACATCCCAAACCTGTGTGCGATGCATCATAATAGATGACAAATTCCTTCCCAGCCTCAGGTTGAATCAACACTGGTGCCTCAGTCAAAATCTTCTTTAGCTTTTCAAAGCTTCTCTGCTGCTTATCGGCCCAAACAAACGGTACCCCTTTCCGCAACAACTTGGTTAAAGGTGCAGCAATCAACGAAAGCCCCTTAACGAATCTTCTATAGTACCCAACTAAACCCAGAAAACTTTGAATTTTTAACATTGAGTTCAGTGGTTTCCAATCGAATACAGCTTTAATCTTTCAGGGATCAACCCTAATCCCCTCAGCAGAAACAACATGCCCCAAAAAGGTTACTTCTTTCAGCCAAAATTCACACTTGCTAAATTTGGCATACAGTTGCTTCTCCCTCAAAATCTGCAGAACTGTCCGAAGATGTGAATCATGCTCATCCTCAGTCCTTGAGTACACTAAGATGTCATCTATGGATACCACCACAAATCGGTCCAGATAGGGTTGGAAGACCCGATTCATCATATTCATAAAAGCAGCTGGTGCATTCGTCAATTGGAATAGCATCACTAGAAACTCGTAATGCCCATAATGCGTTCGGAAAGCAGTCTTGTGAATATCTACCTCCTCGACCCTTAACTGATGGTACCCTGATCTTAGATCTATCTTTGAGAAAACCAAAGCTCCTCGCAACTAATCAAACAAGTCATTAATCCTTGGTAATGGGTATTTGTTCTTGATAGTCAACTTGTTCAGTTGGCGATAGTCAATGCACATTCGCATCGACCCATCCTTCTTCTTAACGAACAATACCGGTGCTCCCCACGGAGACACACTTGGTCAGATAAAACCACGGTCCAATAGCTCCTGAATCTAAGCTTTAAGTTCCACCAGCTCCTTCGACGCCATCCTATATGGGGCAATGGACACCGGAGCCGTTCCTGGCAACAGCTCAATGCCAAATTTGACCTCGCGATCTGGAGGCAAACCCGAAAACTCTTCAGGAAAGACATCAAAAAATTGTTTCACCGTTTTAACATCCCCTACAGACACTCCCTTGGCATCTAGAGTGCTGATGAAAGCTAGGTACACCTCGCACCCTTTTCGCACCATCCTATCAACCATTAGTGCTGACACCACATTGGACAAGTAATTTCTTCTTTCTCCTATCACCAATACCTCTTTGTCCTTGGAAGTCTTCAGTATCATGCACGTCGAACGGTAGTTCCATCAAGTCTGCCAGAAATATTACCCCTTGAACTTCAAAAGGCACTTTCCTAGACACCTTGTTCACTACCACAGATTGTCCTAGAGGGCTAACCGTAGATATTTCTCTAGTAGCAATCTCAGATTTAATGCTCAAAGTCCCAAATATAGTACAAGTAACATATGAATGTGTAGACCTAATATCTATCAAATATGTAAAGGGTGCATCAAATATAAGAAACGTAAAGGTTATGACGTCTGGTGCGTCGCCATTTTCTCGATGTTTGGCTGCATACACCAACCCAGGTTGTCTTGCATTTGTTTTACCAGCACTCTGCTCGATGCTCCACGCCCTCGACCAAATCCACTTCCTCCTCTAACCAGACCACGACCTCTCGGTGGCTGCTGACCACCTCTTCCTGGCTGTGTAAATCCCTGACCTACTGACCGTGCCCTAGCTAACCCCTGTGGACAGTCCTTTATTAGATGATCCATAAATCCACACTTGAAACATCCTCCAGTTCTTCTCTAACACTCCTTCGCATGTATTTTCCCACACCGAGCACACGGTTGAGACTGACCACCAGCAACAGGCATCGCAACTTGGCCTGGCCCATCAAACCTAGGCCTCTTTTAGAAGTCTTCAGCAGACTCTTACGACTCAAAACTCCTTTTATTCTTACCCCTATCCTTATCTCGATTCTTCCTCTCAGAATGCTTTACCTCTTTAACTATTTTTACTTTCTCAACCAGAATAGCAAAATCTTTTTCCCACTGCGGAGCTATCAAAACCTGCAGCTCATCTCGCAGACCATCTTCGAACCAAACACAACGCTCATAGTCAGTCGTAACTATTCCTCGGGCGTAACGACTTAAACGCAAAAATTACACCTCATATTCTCCTACAGATTTATCCCCCTGGATTAAATTCAGAAATGCTTTTCTCTGGGAGTCCACATAGCTCGCCCCAACATATTTTCCCTGGAACATTGTCTTAAAGAAGTCCTAGGTAATACAGTCCGTCAGTGTACCTTCCTTCACTGTAAGCCACCACTGATACGCCTCATCCCATAGAAGAGACACTGCTCCCTTCAATTTCTCCTCCTCTGTGCAATCTAGATCGTCCATAATTCGCTCAACGGCCTCCAACCAGTATTCAGCTACATTTGGGCCCACACCAGAAATACTTCTAAATATCTCAGCCCCATTTGCTCGAAGTCATTCAGGTATAGATTTCTGAGCTACCGATCTAGCAACCCTCTCCAGAACTTGCAGCATAGCTTAGGATAAAGCATCGTCCCCCCAGCTCGATCATGGGACCCCGCCTCGGTCACCAGTGATGCAGGTGCTTCTATTTCAAGCATGTGCCCCGATGCCTCAGATCCAGCCCCAGCACTTCGGCCTTTACAATGGCCGCGTGTGCCACGTCCATGTCCTCTTGCGCTCATGTTAACAGAATCGACGTAATCTGATTTCAAGTTTTATGAATTAGTATATCATTCCAATGTTATTAACAAATATCTTATGAAGGTAGGTTTAAAAGCGGTTTTCGCATATCGAATTCCTAATGTCTTGGTCGTTACAGTCTTATAATTAGCAGTCATGATACACTAACTCAAAAATCATTTCATAACATCAGACAGAGTCAAAAGACTTACAGGTTTGGTGCCGGAGACTCAGGGTGCCATACTTCCAAAAAGACATATATTTCTTAAACCATATTTCAAACCAATTTTGAAAAACATTTTTGAACCCATTCCACAGCCGAGTTTTGTAATATGGCTCTGATACCACTAAATGTAACACCCTAAATTTGGCCTAAACGTTATGACCGGATCTGGCATGTCACATGGAAAGGTTGTAAAAGAAAATCTATGATCGTTAAAAATTCTGAGTTTTGTTTCCATTTTGAAAATGAAATTTTTTTAAAGACTTTCTTTCTTTTTGTTATTAATACCCCTAACATCAAAACTTGGTTTTCTAAACCATAGATCAGTTTTAGGGGATTTCAAAAATGTGACGTTTTGGAAATAGTTTTGTAGGTTTGAGAAAATCCTGGGTTTAGTTATTTATAGTTGTGAACCGTTCGTTAATATGTTGGAAACAGTAATTAAAGTTTTAGGAAAATCCCGTTTGAATGTCTAATAATAAGCAAAATCCAAATTAAAGTTAATATCCAAATAAAATTCCAGAGGCCTTATTACAAAACATAAACCCAAATTAAAATAATTATTTAAGGTGAAGTAAAATGAGATTTACTAAAGTAACGACGTATGGCCACCCCAAAGTCCATCTCGGCATCCAAATCCTCAGCGCTGGGAATTGCCTACAAAATTAAAGTAGAGGGGTGAGTTACAAGAACTCAGTGTGCAATTCCCCAAACGAACGAAATCTAAGCCGAAGCCCACCGAAGCAAATTGGGCCTTCGCCCTCACGATAACCAATTTGGCCGAAGCTCATATGGGTCGAATTAGGTCGTAGCCCTAACAACATGGCATATTAGAGAGTGAATGTGATGCAACCCAGCTGATACGATCCCGGTCTCGAGGAGAAAATGAGATGTATGCTTGGAGTTCACTTGTAAACCAGAGAATCGAAGAAAGAAAGAAAATTCGATGTATATAGGTTATGTTTCGAAGTTAGGGAAGAATGGATGGCTCGGGTTTCAGTTTAAGAAAAGAAAATTAAAGTTTGGGCTTCGGTTTAAGGATGAAAGAATGTTCGGGTTTCGATTTAAGACTTTAGGAAACAAGTAATAACCAATACTGAGAAAGGTATCGACCCGGTTACTTATACGTTTCTAAAGGCTATGATGTTTAGTAGTTTTAACGGACCTCGACCCACTATCGATGTACGATAGGAACCTTGGTATCGGGATAGAATAAAGGATGGTTGACGCCACTAGACTCCTAGATAAGCCAACAAATCCTAAGAACGAAATAGGAGAAATTGCTCTCGCAAATTCTGCATAATATCGATATAAAATTTTGGCAAAAAGTCCTTTACAAAGAAAATGTCCAAGTATTTATAAGCTAACATATGCCAACCGAATAGACACTTAGTAATCCTTAATAGCTAAGTAATTTAAGCTTGACTATTCTTGAAAAATCTAGAAGAAATCCTCTTGAATTCCATGTCCATATTCGACTAAATGGAAGGTTGATGGGCGACTTCTAGATGGTCTAGGTGCAATAGAATTTCCAAGGAAGAATGGTCCTTTAATATTCGCCAAGGGCTTTTATGCCTTGAATAACTTCATTTAAAATTTAGCTTTAATTAGCTAACGTTCCAATGATGAATGCACCGATCCCAACACCATTGGTGTGAAAATAAGGAGCTAAATTTCCCCAAGTGGCGCCTCAAGTCTGCTGCCGGTGGTTGGCCTCCTTGCATGAATTTAGGTGAGCTGAATGGGCACTTTGGGGAGCTATATCAGCAGCTAAGAAGGTCATTAAGCTAACTAAATTAACTCCTTAAATGAAAGAATGTGCAGCTCCATGAATCACCATGTGTCCCCTCCATGCACCTACAAAACAAATTAAATTCATTTCACCACTTAATTTAGCTATTTAATTCCAGCAATTAAAATGATACATTAAGACATTAAATTGAATTGAAACAAATTAAAAACTAAGCTATTAATAGTCTTTAAAATTTCTACTGTAGCTTAGGACACATTACTAGCTAGTTTTGGCTAGACAAATTAAATGGCAACAACTCAATTTAATTTGTCCTAAGTAAGACATGTCATAATAGCTATAAATATGTCCTAATTAAAACATCTTAATTACTACTTATTTAATAACAAAAATAAATTTATATTGTCTCAAATTTATTTAAGGTAAAATTCGATAAGTTTTTAGCTCAAGGTCGAATGGCCAATTAAGCTCATTGAGCTTAAACGAGCTCAACACGAGCTAGGGCCGAGCTCATCGAGGACTAATTGAGCTTGTAGGATGTTGCAAAACTGCTCCATTGAATGGCCTTCCATACGTCCAAGTGAATCAGCCTTGTCATCAATCCACACTTGCTGTACCATAGCTCCAATTGCATCTTTGAATAGCCTAGATCTAGCTCGAGTGATGGGGCCACGAGGTAGCACCAATGGATCATGGCTTGAGCTCGAGTTGACATGGGGCGTGCTCGCATCACCAGCCCAGCCTAGTATTCTATTCATTACACACCACTCCGTATCCAACCTATCACACCTATGGGGATTTCTACAATCAACACTCCATCCTCTGTACACCTCATTGGCAGTCACGCTGACAGTCATGCTGCTCAAAACTGAAATAATGTGATAGAGTCACCAGAATATGTGGCATAGCCACTGAAATACACTGCCCCTTTTCATCAGTATCAAATCCCAATCCCATGCAACATATATCATAATGTAATGAATGCAAACTTATATCAGTGTACACCGGATAATCGGAGCATACATATATTCATGCTAAGTTATTTAAATGACATAGTCATAAAGGTTACTAACCTGGTATCTCCAATCTTACCCCCAAGGGTATCTCAACTGCCATTACAGTTATTTCAACTTTTAATCCATACACATATTTATTACTAAACAAACAAATGAAGGTGTGGGAATTACACACCTGATTACGCGAAGGACTAAACACTCCTGATCGTCGTTACTCTCACTAGCGGGGATAACAACTATCTGTCTATCCCAAATGGATGTCTGCTCTCTACCACAACCTAGTGGAAAGTCTCGAACCGTTGCCACCGCACGTCGTTTGAAATTGGGAGCAGAGACTACAAGTCTACTCCCCTTGGCTCCTCTAATGCTAACCCCTTAGATTGGCTAGCACTCACATCTATGAAGAAAATCTCGATCAAAGATCGTAATACAATGAGGGTTAGTGGTTATCTAACAAGGAGGCTTGGTTATGGTAGAGTAAAATGAAAGGGAAAAGAGGAATGAAATCGAATAAAAGAGAACTCCTTACCTTACTAACCGAGGAACTGCACAACAAATGATTTGTCCTCAAGTCAAAAATGAGTTGCAAGAGCGACAAAGATTCGGTCTAACAATCAAAGGTTACTCTTAAATATTTTGGCTTAAGAGAGAAGAGCAAAGAAAAAGAGATAATGAAGGAAAGAATGTGTTACCTAATATTCGAAAGAAACCCAAATAGGAGATTCGGCACTTAACACAATGATGAATCGAACGAAAAGATATGATTCAACAACCAACAAACCCTTAAGCTTCAGTCTACCAAATGATCGGCTAATGGTGAAAGGTATAGGAAAATATGCAAAAAGAGAGAATGATGAGAAGTGAGCAAGCTGAGGTTCGGCTATGGAGAAAATGGTGTAGAAAGAGAGTGATTCGGCTAAGGTATGGGGAGTCAAAGAGAATGGAAGGGTGTGGAAGAAAATGATTCGGTCAAGAGAAGAAAGAAAAAGAGGTGCTAAGAAAAAAAAGAAAGAAACAAAAGAAGTAGGAGAAGATTTGAAATTCGGCTATGACACAAGTGAAACGAAAAGATGGAGAGCAAAGTTTGAGAGATTCAGCACAAAATTAATGCACCAAAATTTTCATGCACTCATATAATCATGCTATAACACACAAAATAATATTGAAATAATTTTCTCTGACCTTAGATTAGTGGTTCCGAAACCACTGTTCTGACTAGCCCTAAAATCGAGCTGTCATATTTTTAATTTATTCAATTTAGTCCCTAATGTTACAAATTTAACTATAAAACTCATTTAAATTTACAATTTAGTCATTATCTTAATCAAAACTTAATTTCTATCAAATTTAAGCCTAATTCATCAATTTCTCTATAATGGAAACTTGTTAAAAATTCAACAATTGAACAAAATGATACATGTGCTAGCTAAATCAAGCTCCCATGGTAAAATATATATAAAAATCAAAGAAAAATGGTTTAGAGACTTACTTGAAATGTTTGGCAAAAGGTTAAAGAAAAATGAAGTTTTGTAATAGCTCGATTTTTAGTGGTGTCAATTGGCAATTTTGGAACCCCATTTTTGATGTTTGAGTCCTTATTAAAGTTTATTAAAGTTTGGTCCCTTAATTTTGTAAAATTGGTAGTTAATTAAGGTATAGGGACTAAATTGTAAAAGTCTATCGCTATAGATTTCTAATTGGCCAAAAACTTATTGACTCAAATTTCAATTAACCAAAGGTCCAAAATGATAATTAAACCATTTTGGAATATGTGAATGTGGTTGATGGTTGATTAACTTAATTAATAACATAACTAGATAAATTAAGTTATGTTAATTAAAATTAAACATGTTTTAATTGAGGTATATAAAAATTTTATAATGGCGAGAAAGAGAAGAAGACTTCTTCTTCTCCATCCACCACTGAATTCCACAGCCAAAGAATTGAGAGAATCAACCTTAAGGGTTTCAAGCAATTAGCTTTAAATTGGTTAGGGTAATTAAGTTCTTTTTTTTGTTATTTTATGTTTTTGAGGTCATGGGAGCTTGATTTACCTAGCCCATGTACCAATCTGTAAAACTATTAAAGTTTTTTTAAAGTTTTCGTTGTTGATTTCCTGAAGAAATTGGTGTTAAATTGTTAGATTTTGAGCTTAGATGTGAAAATTGACTGAATTGTAATGTTTAAATGTTAATTTTTGAACATAAGGACTAAAGTGTATAATGTAACGCCCAGAATTTTAGGGCTAGAAGTTTTGGGATTTAAGCATAGGGACAGTGAGGAGGCTGCACATATGTGTTTAGTCATGAAATTTAGTGGCAAAATGGGCCTGTTGATCTGGTGGGTAAGTGGAGTGTTAGTGTACCTCTAGGTTCTGGGTATAAGTCTTGGGGTGCGCATTTTGGGAAAGCCTTCTCAATTTGTTTTGTTTTTATTTAGTTAATAATTATAATCATTTATAATTATTAAATTATGTGTTTTAAGATATAAGTTTGGTTTTATTTTTATTTTATTTTTTTTATTTTCCTTGTTTTCATGTTCTGCTACTTCTCTGCTCTTTTTGCTTTTCTTTTCGCTTTTGGCAAAATTACTCAAAGATCAGTTTTGGTTTTTGGCATCGAGGATTTTTTCTTACCTGTCATCTTCTTCGTCGTCGATTCAGGTGTAGGAATCAAACTTTTACTAAACTGTATTATATTTTCCTTTTTTTCCAAAGTTTATGTTCGACTTTTCTTGACCGTAGGCTAATCTGTTGGTTTTGGGTTTTTAGTCGTTGAAAGTAATGGGAAATTATCACTTTTTAATATATGTTGATAAGGCAAAGGTTGGGGACGGATTTGGTGGCTAAAACAGTGGTTTTAGGGTGGTTTCGTGACCACCCCGATGGCCACACGGGAATGTGTCGACCCACACGGCCATGTGAAATTGGGCATTAGGGCTTTCAGGCCAAATTGGGTGCCACACGACCGTATGGCTGGTTTGGCGATTTTGTCGATTTTCACACGGCTGTGTCCCCGGGGCACACGAGCGTGTGGGTTTGGGAATTAGGGTTTCAAAGATTTGGTGTCACATGGCCTGGCCACACGGTCGTGTGGCTGATTTGGGGATTTAGGGATCCCACACAAGCATGTGTTTCAGAACACACGGTCGTGTCTAATGGCACACGAGCGTATGAGACCCTCACACGGTCGTGTCTGCTCTGCACTTGACTTTAACGAAATTGGGCAGGGAGTTACACAACCATGTCTCTACACCACACGGGCATGTACTTCTATCACAGGGCTGTGTGCTACCCTTCACACGGGCATTCAGACCCCCACACGGCCTGGACTGCTCAACACAGTTGGAGTACATGGGCGTGTGGCCCTCTCTCGTCAAGATTCTGGTTCTAGGTCAATTTAAGTATATTTGTGACTCTATGTGTTTCAAACCTTGGCCAAGCTTTAGTAGGGGTAATTATGACTCTGTTTCGACTTTGGTTTAGGTGAAATTCGTGATTGGTTGCGTAACATGTTTGTTTCTGAACCCGACAGATAGGGTGTATGTGTGCAATATGCTTCTGTTCGATTATTTGAATAGGTGTCACTATTCTATGAGGTTACATAGCCATTGAATCTGAATCTGGCTGACTGAATGTGAATGACTATCTGTAATCTTGTACTCTAATTCTGTTCATCTATTTACATACATACATATGCATATAATATTTTCGGGTGGGATTGTGAAGAGAAGGAAGATTGAAACTGAATTGACCTAGCAGCTGATCTGCTGGTTGTTAGCCCCTAATACCCAGAGGGTCGTGGCGATCCCAATACCACGAGGTTACGGACTATCTTTGTTAGCGGTTTCTTGCATTGCACCGTCTGACTCATCGTCGCCCTTGCTAAGTGTACTTATCTGATTTAGCAGTTTAACTTCACTTTATGAGTCTAGCAGTTTACTACATTGCATTGTACCGCTTATACATCAGCTTCCATGCGTATCATCACTATCGATCGAGCGGTTTATCTTGAATATACGTATCGTAGTTCTGCATTACCTTTGTCTGACTTCTTGATAGCCCCTAATACCAAGAGGGTCGTGGGCTGTCCCAATACCCTTAGGGTAATGGACATTATTGAATTGCAGGGATGGATGCGCTTTACGAGGTCCTATGTGGTGTGATTGGTTGGATGAGATCAAATAGCTCTCATGTGGAGTGATGAGGTACGGAATGTATGTTGGTTGGGTGGGTGGGTGGGTTTTATAACTCAATTGCATTCATAAGTATCTGTTTGACTATTCTATGCGCTAGAATATTTGATTGTTCTGTTTGACAAAAAAGAACTTTTGTGGTTCTATGTACATTGTAACTCTAATTTTATCTGATTGACTGAATAGAACTAGTGACTCTTTTGTGAACTGTGATTATCTGATTGAGACTTCTGTCTCGAATTTACCGTCTGATTTTGTAAATATGTTCCACTTTTGAACTGCTATGGGTTTTCTGTTTCTGATTCTGTAGTAGTTTGTTTTGAATTCACACAAAGATCGAGTAGCTCACCCCTTCTTCTGTATCCCCTTCTCAGGAACATTTCGAGATTTTGGATGCTGGACTTAGTAGGCAGAGGTCTCGGACAGTTTCAGCGTAATGGAATATCAGATTTTGTTTTCTATCACGACTTTATTATTTAGTTAAATGTTGAACTATAAGGTTTTATAAGACTGTGGTACAATTTCCACTTTAGATTTTCATTCGTACATTTATTCTGGTTATTTATCATACTTAGCAATAACTTTACCAAAAGGACTTTTAACGATTAAATGTTTTTGATGCGTAAAGATATGAATGGTTTTCGGAAATGAAATTAAGGTTGACTGATTTTGTAAAATTTTCCCATAATCCCTTCGGTGTTCAATGTAGCATCCTAAATTCGGTCTAAACTTTTAGGCTAGTTTGGGGTGATACATTTGAGGTATCCGAGCCAGGTTTGTAAAAACTCAGCCTATGTTTCTATGTGAACATGTGCGTAAGTAATTATTTTTGAAAAATATTTGGAAAACTGTACCACAAGAAGTTGAAATGATTTGTGTTCTGGGAATGGTTTACAAAAATGAAATGTCTGAGACTCCGATGCTGGTTTAGGTAAAATTTAGAACTGTAAAATTAGAAATGTAGACTTTATTATTACAACTGTTTCTGTGTTCTGATAATGTAGGCCTTCTAAGTTAGCCATACGCTAGATATGACTTTCAAAGGTGAGCGTGATTGCGAGGAGTCGTTTGCTCCTCCAGAACGTGTGATTCTTCAACACTTGGAGGTTAATGTGAGTTTGCCATCTTTGGATGGCGATAACCCAGAGCTTGGTACTGAAGCACTGACCTGGGTAGTGAGGGAAGTGCTAGAGGAAATATTTGATGCTAGGATAAGGGAATTAGTGAAACACTTCAGGCTAGGTACGTGGACTGTGGGAAGAAGAAAGATCGCAGTTCTTCGAGTTTGGAGCCTTATTCTACGAAGCGTGTTAGGATGCATCCGAGTCATAGCAAAGGTGGTGCTAGTAGTGGTATGAACATACCGTCTTGTGAGCACTGTAAGAAGTGACTTAGGGTTACTATTGGAGAAAGCTAGGAGCATGTCATAGATGTGGGTCTAAGGAGCATCAGATACGAGATTGCCCTTGGCATTTTTGAGTCAGGTATGCGGGTAAATGTTTCGATGTGTTGATTGGAATGTAGCAAGTGTGTGTAATAAATTTTTTTCTACTTTAGTGATTAAGTGTTCTGGGTGCGTGTGAGAGGTCTTGAGTATGCGGTACACGGCCAGGTCTACTTTAGTGATAGTGTTTTGGGGATTAGAGTGCACAGTGGGAGTGTAGTGGTATAGTTGTGATCTATGATTATTTTGATAGTTGAAAATTTCAGGGACATAATTTCTTTAAAGAGGGGTGAGTTGTAATGCCCTGAATTTTGGGCCTAGAAGTTTTGGGATTTGAGTATAGGGACAGTGAGGAGGATGCACATATGTGTTTAGTCGTGTAATTTAATGGCAGAATGGGCTTGCTGGTCTGGTGGGTAAGTGGAGTGTTAGTGTACCTCTAGGTTTTGGGTTCAAGTATTGGGGTGCGCATTTTGGGAGAGCCGTCTCAATTTATTTTATTTTTATTTAGCTAATAATTATAATAATTTATAATTAGTAAATAGTGTTTTAAGATATAAGTTTGTTTTTATTTTTATTTTTTTTCGATTTTCCCTATTTTCATGTTTTGCTACTTCTCTGCTCTTTTTGCTTTTTTTTTTTTTGCTTTTGGAAAAATTATTCGAAGATCGGTTTTGGTTTTTGGCATCGGGGATTTTTTTCTTAACTATCGTCTTCTTCGTCGTTGATTCAAGTGCGAGAACCAGACTTTTACTACACTGTATTATTTTTTTTACAAAGTTTATGTTCAACTTTTTTGACCGTAGGCTAAACCGTTGGTTTCGGGTTTTTAGTTGTTGGAAGTAATGGGAAATTGTCACTTTTAAATATACGTTGATAGGGAAAAGGTTGGGGACAGATCTGGTGGCTAAAACTGTGATTTTGGGGTTGGTTTAGGGTGGTTTTGTCATCACCCCGATGCCACACGGGCATGTGTCGACACACATGGCCGTGTGAAATTAGGCATTAGGGTTTTCACGCCAAATTGGGTGCCACATGACCATATGGCCGGTTTGGGGATTTTGTCGATTTTCACACGACTGTGTCCCCTAAGCACAAGGGCGTGTGGGTTTGAAAGTTAAGGTTTCGGGGATTTGGTGTCACATGGCCTGGCCACATAGCCGTGTGGCTGATTTGGGGATTTAGGGATCCCACACGGGCGTGTGCTTCGGAACACACGGCCGTGTTTGGTGGCACACGAGCATGTGAGACCCTCACACGGTTGTGTATGCTCTACACTTGAATTTAGCGAAATTGGATAGGGAGTTACATAGCCTATTCACACGACCGTGTCCCAGCACCACATAGGCATGTGCTTCTATCACACGACCATGTGCTACCCTTCACACGGGCGTTTGGGCCCCTACACGGCCTGGACTGCTCCACACGACCGGAGTACACAAGTGTGTGGCCCTATCTCACCAAGATCCTGGCTCTTGGTCAAACATCATACACCATACAGCTCAAACATCATCCTTGCTAAGTGTACTTATCTAATTTGGCAATTTAACTGCACTTTATCGGTATAGCAGTTTACTGCATTACACTATACCGCTTATATGTCAGCTTTGCTGCGTATCATCACTATCTGATCAGGTAGTTCGTACTACATGTACATCTTCATGTTTCTTGCATGGCATTTGTCTGACTTCTCGATAGCCCCTAATACCTAGAGGGTCGTGGGCTGTTCCAATACCCTTAGGGTAATGGACATTATTGAACTGTAGGGATGGATGCGCTTTACGAGGTCCTATGTGGTGTGATTGGTTAGATGAGCTCAAACAGCTCTCATGTGGAGTGATGGGGGATGGAGTGGTGTGTTAGTTGGCTGGTTGGGTTTTATAACTCAATTGCATTCATAAGCATCTGTTTGACTGTTCTATGCGCTAGAATATTTGATTGTCCTGTTTGACTAAAAAGAACTTTTGTGGTTCTATGTACATTGTAACTCCGATTTTATCTGACTGACTGAATAGAACTGATGACTCTTTTGCAAACTATGATTATCTGATTGAGACTTCTGTCTCGAAGTTACCATCTCATCCAGAACTACTAAGGGTTTTCTGTTTCTGATTCTGTAGTAGTTGCTTTTGAATTCACACGGAACTCGAGTATCTCACCCCCACTTCTGTATCCCCTTCTTAGGAACATTTCGGGACTTTAGATGTTGGACTCAGTAGGTAGAGGTCTTGAATAGTTTCTATAACATCCCAAACCCGGCCCAAAACATGACGGCAGAATCCGAAATGTTACAGGAAAAAGGTTGAAAATGGTTTGGTGTCATAAGTGAAAAATGGGTTCTAAAACTTAGCAATTTATTTAAAAACAAAACTTCTGAGTTGCACCAGTTCAAAATCCTTGTTTATGCGAAAAATGTTGGGAACCCAAAAGTTTATAAGAATCTGTATTTTGAAAACCCCATTTTAATTCGAATGTTGCAGTATGTTTTCTTAGTTTCTTTATGAATTAATCATTTGATAGCAAATCCAACTTAAAACTTAAAATAAATCCAAAGTATTTAAAATGGCCTTATTATATGAAAATATCCCAAAAAGTAATTAAAAATAGGTAAAGTACTTTGAATGTAAAAAAAAAAAAAAAAACAACTTCTGCATGGCCACCTTGACTCTTCCCCGGCCCGGTCTAGAGTATCACGTACTACTTGCATTGGTTGAAAAACAAGGTGAGTCATTTTGACTCAGTGTGCAATTAATCCACATATTTCCACAATTAGGCTTAGCCCCAAAACCACATCAAGTCCACATACCACATATTATCATGCATAATGGAACCCAACCCAACCTAATATCCAACCGCTACACACCACCCGTATATCCAACCCCCACACACCAGGGGATTACTAAATTGACCCTCCAACCGTTGGCAGTCATGCTGCTCAAAGTCCACTTAGTGGTCTAGCCACTTATCCTCGTGATTGAAATCACAATATCCACGATGAGACTCATGGTCATCATCAATCCATGATGTGGCTCGTGGCCAACATCAAACCACAATGAGGCGCGAGGCCATCTTTAATCCACGTACATAAATGTACACACTTCCCCTTTAGCCATATATATCCCGAACCCTATATACATGCAACATAATATGATGAAATGGCATAAAACATATGAACATGTCTAGATACAGATATTTTGTTTACATGCTTTCATAGATCCACATATAACCAACCATATTTTGATATAAGAAATGTACTAACCTGGTTACCGAATTACCCCTTTATGGGTAACAATATCACCACAGCCACTAAATCGGCCACCACCCATATCACATGTATTTTATTTATTTACAATAAGGAAAGTAAAGAAACAGTGTACTAACTACACACCTGACAACCTGTAACACCACGCTCTCTACGTCAACGCTATCACAAACCGACACTACCGCTATTTGCCTACGATCTTGCTCCGACGCTAGCCCACACCTGGTGGCCAATCCCGAATTGCTGAAATCGTACGCTTCTTGAACTTAGGGGTAGGGACTACGTGTCCAACCCCTTTCTCTCCTTGGCTGGTATTTGCATCCACCAAATAGTAGCTTAATCAGAAGACCCGGGTTAAAAACGTTAAATCAGATTTCAACGAGACTAAATAACATCTTAATCGAATAATCTTACCAAAGTCGATCAAATCTCGAAGGCTTTTCACTTGTGCTAAAACGATCGTCAAAATCCCTACATACATCTGTGTTAGATTCGGCCTAACACTTATAGACTAAAGAAGTGGCATTCGGCCTAACGTTATAATATCCTTACCTCGATTGATCAAATCTCGAAAGATCCTTCACCTCCCTTATCGTTGGCTTAAACAGAGAATCCGAATCACTCCTTCATAGATTCGACCACACATCAAAGAACATGATTAGTCTTTTGGTTTCTGCAAACCAAATAAAAGAAAAGAGCATGATTCAACGAAAAAGAGAAATGCCTTACCACAATACTAGAAACCTATTGGAAAAGTAGGCAATGACTGAATGATGGCCCTTCCTCTAGAAAATGTCAACCGAAAAGTGTTACCACCAAAAGTGAGATATTCGGCTTTAAAGAGTACAATGGATCGATGAAAAGAATAAGAAGGATTTGGGGGTTTAAGAAGTTTTAGCTATGAAGAGAAATGAAGGGTGTATTTTGGCTACCAGAAAAGAAAAGATGATGAAAGGGATAAGATTTTGTTTGAAAAAAAAAAATCAAGTAAAGAGAAGAGCAGACAATGAGAAAAAAGTGGTAGGAGATTTAGCCTTAAAAGTGAGTAGAAAAGAGGAGAATCAGAAAGTTACACGACCAATCCACCTATAGTCTCTTCAATTTCGGCTTTATGAGCAAATGGGGAGAAAGAGAGATCAAGAGATAATTTCAGTTCAAGAGGAGAAAAGCAAGATTAATGAAATGAAAAGAAGAGAGAAAAAAAATAATGTAAAGTACTCCCAAGATCTCACCGATTCGGCTCAACACAAAAGAGAAGAAAAGAAAACAAGCTATCTTAAAAATTCGACACACTTAGCCCCTCCCAAAACTGAATGCTCCCACTCTCCTACACCACTCACAAATTCGGCTAACACTCCCTAGTCAACACTCTTCCACGATTTCCTCCTTAACTCCCTCTACACCTCTCATTCAAATGAGTTTGAAATATTTAAACTCCATAAATACCTCCCCACCACCTATTCAAAATGCTTGACCCATTCAACCCTCCACCTTTCAAGTGCCATTGCTGAACCCAACTCTCTACTCCCCTTGACGTAAAAACAAACCCCCAAAATGCTACCCATGCTGCTCAAACCTCCTATCCCCTGCAGCTCCCTTTGACGCAACTCCCCTTGCTCCTAGGCATCACCTTGCCACTCCACCACTCCACTTGCTTGTGTTAAAGAACACCACATTACATTCTTTAAGGCCTGACTCCCCTAAAGACTTCAAATAAAAAATTTTCACTAAGGCCCTTACCCAACTCCAAGGTTTCCCGAAGCCCCCAAACACACTCAAACAATATCTAGGGCATACTAGCACGTAAATATAAATAAAATGCGTGACCCCTAATTCCCGGATGTTACAGTTCTACCCCCTTAAAGAATTTTTGGCCTCAAAATTACCTAGTCAAAACAAGTGAGGGTATTGCTGTCTCATTGACTCCTCCGGCTCCCACGAAGCTTCTTCTGAACCATGGTTCCGCCATAATACTTTGACCAGAGGAACTGACTTCTTCCGTAATACCTTCACATCTCATTCCAAGATCTGGATTGGCTCTTCCTCATAGGACAATTTGGCCTCAACTCAACTTCTTCAACTGGTACCACATGGGATGGATCCACATACGACTTCTGTCTGTCAGATGCCTCCTTCAACCGATCTCGAATTACCTTAACTTTCTCCTCTGATTCTGCCACTATCTCTGGACCCAAAACATGACATTCACCCAGCTCTATCCAACAAGCAGGAGTCTGACACTTCTGCCCATACAGTGCTTTATACGGCGCCATCCGAATACTAGTTTGATAACTATTATTGTATGCGAACTCCGCTAAGGGCAAGAATTCCTCCCAACTACCTCTGAAGTCGATAACACATCCTCTCAACATATATTCTAATACCTGAATCACCCTTTTTGACTGGCCATCCGTCTGCGAATGAAATGCCGTACTAAAGTCCAACCTGGTGCCCAATGCATGATGCAACGCCCTCCAAAATCGCGACATAAATCTAGGATCCCTATCTAATATGATCGATACTGGCACCCCGTGCAATCTCACAATTTCGGTCCCATATAGCTTCGCCAACCTTTACAGAGAGTAGTCCACACGAACAGGTATGAAGTAAGCAGATTTTGTTAACCGATCCACAATCATCCATACCAAGTCTTTCTTAGTAGGCGTAAGAGGAAGCCCACTAACGAAATCCATCGTGATTCTCTCCTACTTCCACTGTGGAATCTTTACTGGTTGCAACAGTCCCGAAGGCACTTGATGTTCAGCTTTAACTTGTTGACATGTCAAGCACTTCCCCACAAATTCCGTAACTTCCCACTTTAAACTAGGCCACCAAAAACTGATCTCGAAGATCCCTATACAACTTACTCCCTCCAGGATGCATAGCATAAGGGCTACTATGCGACTCCCGAAGGATTTTCTACCTCAACTCCACGTCTCTCGACATACAGACCCTTTCGCGAAAACACAATACTCCGTCACTGTTCACACCGTAGTCCTCTAATCCCCCATTTTGTACTTGCAGAAGTCGAGCACTCAGAACTTTATCCACCAACTGTTTCTCTTTTACCTGACTTAACCATGTCGGCTTCACCTGCAGCTCTGCTAACAAACTCCCGTCATCGTAAAGGCTAAGATGTGCGAACATCGCTCTTAAATCTGAAACTACCTTCTGACTTAGGGCATCTGCCACCACATTTGCCTTCCCTGGATGATATTCAATCGAGCAGTCGTAATCTTTTAACAGCTCCACCCACCTTCGCTGTCTCAAGTTTAGCTCTTTCTAAGTCAACAGATACTTCAAACTCCTATGGTCCGTGTACATCACTGATTTCTCTACATACAGATACTGCCTCCATACCTTCAAAGCGAAAACCACTACAGCCAATTCTAGGTCATGAGTGGGATAGTTGACCTCATGAGGCCTTAATTGCCAAGACGCATAGGCAACCACCTTCCCGTCTTGCATCAGTACACAGCCTAACCCCGTATGAGAAGCATCACAATACACACAAAATCTTTCCCTGCCTCAGGCTGAATTAAAATTGGAGCCTCTATCAAAACCCTTTTTAGCTTCTCAAAGCTCTCCTGCTGCTTATCCGTCCACACAAAAGGTACTTCCTTCCTCAGCAATTTGGTCAAAGGTGCCGCTATCGAAGAAAACCCTTCAACAAACCTTCTATAGTAACCTGCTAACCCCAAGAAACTACGGATCTCTGCCACTGACTTAGGTGGTTTCCAGTCCAATACTACCTCAATCTTCTGAGGATCCACTCTTATCCCTTCTGCAGATACCACATGACCTAGAAAAGCAAATTCTCTTAACCAAAATTCGCACTTGCTAAATTTGGCGTACAACTTCTTTTCCCTTAAAATCTGCAGAACCACTTGTAGATGCGTGTCATGCTCCTCTTCAGACTTGGAATATACCAGAATGTCGTCTATGAACACCACGACGAACTGGTCCAAATAGGGTTGAAAAACCCAATTCATCATATCCATGAATGCAGCCGGTGCGTTCGTCAAACCGAACGATATTACTCAAAATTCATAGTGCCCGTATTGAGTTTGAAACGCCATCTTATGGATATCAGCTTCCTTCACCTTAAGCTGGTGATATCCCGACCTCAAATCTATCTTCGAAAAGACTACAACCCCTTTGAGCTGGTCAAACAAGTCGTCTATCCTCGGCAGCAGGTACTTGTTCTTGATCGTTAGCTTCTTCAACTGGTGGTAATCTATGCACATCCGCATAGATCCGTCCTTCTTCTTTACGAACAGCACTGGTGCTCCCCATGGAGACACACTGGGTCGAATAAAACCGCGATCTAACAACTGCTGGATTTAGGCTTTAAGTTCAACCAACTTCTTCGTGCCATCCTGTAAGGAGCGATGGACACCGGCGCTGTACCTGGCAGAAGGTACTCCACCTCCCAATCTGGAGGCAACCCTAGAAGTTCTTCCAGAAACACATCCACAAATTACTTTACTGTTCTAACCTCCCCCACAGTGGCTTCTTTAGCATCCAACGCACTAACAAATATTAAGAAAGTTGGGCACCCCTTCTTTACCATCCTCTCTGCCTTAAGAGCAGACACTACATTAGCCAAGTAGTCCCTCCTCTCACCTATCACCAAAACCTCATCATTTTCGAAAGTTTTCAACGACATGCGTTTAGCAGCACAGTCCAAATTTACACGATATCTTGCTAACCAATCCATGCCTAGGATCAAGTCAAACTCTCCGAATGGCAGCTCTATCAAGTCAGCTGGAAATACTGACCCCTAAACCTCTAAAGGTACATCTCTAAATAGTTTATCCACCACTACTGACTGCCCTAAAGGACTAAGTACATACATATTCCTAGAGGCGATTTCAGGTTCCACATTCAAGGTTCCAGACTCTATACTAGCAATATAAGAGTGCGTCGACCCAACATCAATCAATGCAGTAAAGGGTAACCCAAAGATGAGGAACGTACCTGTGATAACGTCTGGTGCATCCTCCTCCTCTCGACGTCTGGCTGCGTAAACCAACCCAGGCTGTCTTGTATCTGAGCCCCCAACACCTCTACCCGGTGCTCCACGACCCTAGCTAGTACCATTTCCACCTCGATTCGGCCCACGTCCTCTATGCATCTGCTGATCACCCCTATCGGGCTACACATATAATTGGCCTACTGGCCGGGTCCTAGCCATGTCCTGAGGACAGTTCTTAATCAGATTGTCCCTTGACCCACACCTGTAGCACTCCTTATTCCTTCCCTAGTACTCTCCCATATGAGACCTCCCATATTGAGTACACTGACGGGACTGATTTCTAGTAACTGGCGCAAAAATAAGAGCAGGTCCTTCAACCCTAGGCTTTTTCTAAAAACCCCCCGATAATGTTGTTGATCCAAAACTCCTCTTATTCCTGCCCCTATCCTTATCTCTGTCCTACCTCTCAGCTTGCTTAACCTCCTCGACTATCCTAGCCTTTTCCACCAGAGTAGTAAAGTCCCGCTCTCGCTGAGGAGCTATCAACACCCGTAGCTCATTTCGCAATCCATCCTCAAATCTCACACAGCACTCATAGTCTGTAGCAACAATTCCTCAGGCATACCGGCTCAATCGCAAGAATTCTGCTTCATACTCAGCTACTGACTTACCCCCTTGTACTAGGTTAAGGAACACTTTCCTCTGCGCGTCTATATAACTAGCCCCGATGTACTCCCCTTTGAACTTCACCTTAAAGAAACCCCAATCTACCCGATTTGCCGGAGTACCCTTTTTGACAGTGAGCCACCATTGGTAAGCCTCATCCTGAAGTAAAGAAATAGCGCCCTTCAACTTCTCTTCGGCTGTGCAGTCCAGGTCATCCATGATCCTCTCGACTGCTTCTAACCAATACTCTGCCACGTTCAAAGCGACCCCAGAGACACCTCTGAATACCTCAGCCCCGTTTGATCGAAGTCGCTCAGAAACGGACTTCCTAGCCCCAGAACCCATGTTTGATCCCGTAACTCTCTCTAAAACCCACAGCATGGCCTGAGACACTGTAACGTCTCTACTTGTCTGATCTTGAAACTCAACTTCCACAGCTGGCGATGTCGTTTCATTCCCCGATCCATGACCAGACCCCACTGGTTCCGATACAGTCATCCTACCTCTACCACGCCCACGTGTATTATGTCCACATCCCCTAGAACTCATGCCTATCGTCGCGTCTTAATCTGTTTTAAGAAATTTTATGCATTCGCTTTTTATTTTACTAATTATCCGCAAACAATTTTATGCAACAGAAGTTCGATAGTGGCTCTTTCGATTTCAACTTTATCGTCTCAAGTCTACTGCCCTAATTCAGAGAATCATATTCATTCATCATCAACTTCCACAACCTCAAATTCACCACTAGGGTATTTTCGTTATTTCTCTACCCAGGGGTATTTCAGTAATTTTGTAAGTTAGGGGTATTTTGGCCATTTTCCAAAACCAGGGTAATGTTTTATGAATCAGGGGTGATTTAGGAACTTAAAAACTAGGGTTTATCTTAGGATTTTACAAGCAGGGTGGCTAGTCCCTTTCGGGTTTTAATTATAAGGTTCAGCCTGTCAACAAATCCTCATGGTTAGAGTGAACAGTCGCTACGCACTAGGTAGAATTCTAGCGAAGAGGAGGTGATTCACTAGGACTGCTTAAATACCAAGCTCTCCCTGAATCCTGTCTTAGACATGCGTACACCTATTGCCACGCCCTAACTCGGCGACTGGTTCACAGGTTTGTTTGCTCGGTTTAAGTCTTATGATTTTTAAAAAGTTGTTCAACTAAACCTATAGTCCATCACAATCTAACTAGAATAGTTTACATCCCATGAAACCCATCAAGCCCACTCATATATACCACACAAAAATTTGGAATACTTACCTGGCGGGCTTGGGCAGGAGACGCAGGTGCCATGCTTCCTCAAAGCCATTTCCCGAAAAATTTTCTTTTAAACCAATTTTGAAGTTTGAAAACGTTGTGGGCCTCAAAAATCCCCAAAGGTCGAGTTTAGAACTTGGATCTGATACCAAAATTGTAACACCCCAAACCCGACCCAAAACACGATGGCAGAATCCAGAATGTTACAGGAAAAAGGTTGAAAATGGTTTGGTGTCATAAGTGAAAAATGGGTTATAAAACTTAGCAATTTATTTAAAAACAAAACTTCTGAGTTGCACCAGTTCAAAATCCTTGTTTATGCAAAAAATGTTGGGAACCCAAAAGTTTATAAGAATCTGTACTTTGAAAACCCCATTTTAATTCGAATGTTGCAGTATGTTTTCTTAGTTTCTTTATGAATTAATCATTTAATAGCAAATCCAACTTAAAACTTAAAATAAATCCAAAGTATTTAAAATGGCCTTATTACAAAAAAATATCCCAAAAAGTAATTAAAAATATGTAAAGTACTTTGAATGTAAAAAAAATGGCTTTTGCGTGGCCACCTTGACTCTTCCCCGGCCCGGTCCAGAGTATCACGTACTACCTGCATTGGTTGAAAAACAAGGTGAGTCATTTTGACTTAGTGTGCAATTAATCCACATATTTCCACAATTGGGCTTAGCCCTAAAACCACATCAAGTCGACATACCACATATTATAATGCATAATAGAACCCAACCCAACTTAATATCCAACCGCTACACACCACCCGTATATCCAACCACCACACACCAGGGGATTACTAAATGACCCTCCAATCGTTACACACCTCTTTGGCAGTCATGCTGCTCAAAGTCCACTTATTGGTCTAGCCAGTTATCTACGTGATTCAAATCACAATATCCACGATGAGACTCATGGTCATCATCAATCCATGATGTGGCTCGTGGCCAACATCAAACCACAATGAAGCGCGAGGCCATCTTTAATCCACGTACATAAATGTACACACTTCCCCTTTAGCCATATATATATCCCGAACCCTATGTACATGCAACATAATATGATGAAATGGCACAAAACATATGAACATGTCCAAATACACATATTTTGTTTACATGCTTTCATAGATCCACATATAACCAACCATATTTTGATATAAGAAACGTACTAACCTGGTTACCGAATTACCCCTTTATGGGTAACAATATCACCACAGCCACTAAATCGTCCACCACCCGTATCACATGTATTTTATTTATTTACAATAAGGAAAGTAAAGAAACAGTGTACTAACTACACACCTGATAACCCGTAACACCACGCTTTCTACATCGATGCTATCACTAACCGACATTACCGCTATTTGCCTAAGATCTTGCTTCGACGCTGGCCTAAACCCCGATGGCCAATCCCGAACTGCTGAAATCGTACGCTTCTTGAACTTAGGTGTAGGGACTATGTGTCCAACCCCTTTCTCTCCTTGGCTGGTATTTGCATCCATCGAATAGTAACTTAATCAGAAGACCTGGGTTAAAAATGTTAAATCAGATTTCAATGAGACTAAATAACATATTAATCGAATAATCTTACCAAAGTCGATCGAATCTCGAAGGCTTTTCACTTGTGCTAAAACGATCGTCAAAATCCCTACATACATCTGTGTTAGATTCAGCCTAACACTTATGGACTAAAGAAGTGGCCTTCGGCCTAACGTTACAATCTCCTTACCTCGATTGATCAAATCCCGAAAGATCCTTCACCCCCCTTATCGTTGGCTTAAATAGAGAATCAGAATCACTCCTTCATAGATTCGACCACACACCAAAGAACAGGATTAGTCTTTTGGTTTCTACAAACCAAATAAAAGAAAAGAGCACGATTCAATGGAAAAGAGAAACCCCTTACCACAATGCTAGAAATCGATTGGAAGAGTAGGTAATGACTGAATGATGGCGCTTCCTCTAGCAAATGACAACCGAAAAGTGTTACCACCAAAAGTGAGATATTCGACTTTAAAGAGTACAATGGATCGGTGAAAAGAAGAAGAAGGAGTTGGGGGTTTAAGAAGTTTCGACTATGAGGAGAAATGAAGGGTGTATTTTGGCTACCAAAAAAGAAAAGATGATGAGAGGGATAAGATTTGGTTTGAAAAGAAATCAAGTAAAGAGAAGAGCAGACAATGAGAAAAGAGTGGTAGGAGATTCAGCTTTGAAAGTGAGTAGAAAAGAGGAGAATCAGAAAGTTGGACGACCAATTCACCTATAGTCTTTTTAATTTCGGCTTTATGAGCAAATGGGGAGAAAGAGAGATCAAGAGATAATTTCGGTTCAAGAGGAGAAAAGCAAGATTAATGGAATGAAAAGAAGAGAGAAAAAAATAATGTAAGGTGCTCCCAAGATCTCACCGATTCGGCTCAACACAAAAGAGAATAAAAGAAAACAAGCTATCTCAAAAATTCGGCACACTTAGCCCCTCCCAAAACCAAATGCTCCCACTCCCCTACACCACTCACAAATTTGGCTAACACTCCCTAGTCAACACTTTTCCACGATTTCCTCCTTAACTCCCTCTACACCTCTCATTCAAATGAGTTTGAAATATTCAAACTCCAAAAATACCTCCCCACCACCTATTCAAAATGCTTGACCCATTCAACCCTCCACCTTTCAAGTGCCATTGCTGAACCTAACTCTCCACTCCCCTTGACGCAAAAACAAACCCCCAAAATGCTACCCATGCTGCTCGAACCTCCTATCCCCTGCAACTCCCTTTGTCGCAACTCCCCTTGCTCCTAGGCATCACCTTGCCACTCCACCACTCCACTTGCTTGTGTTAAAGAACAGCACATTACATTCTTGAAGGCCTGACTCCCCTAGCTCTCCCTTAAAGACTTCAAATAAAAAATTTTCACTAAGGCCCTTACCCAACTCCAAGGTTTCCCGAAGTCCCCAAACACACTCAAACAATATCCAGAGCATACTAGCACGTAAATATAAATAAAATGCGTGACCCCTAATTCCTGGATGTTATAGTTTCAGTGGAATGGAATGCCAGATTTTGTTTTCTGTCAGATTTATGGGAATCACTCGAAGATAGCCAGTTGATCCATCTCAAGAAGCCAGAATTCTACTCAAGACGGTTGATCTCTCCTTTAATTCCTTCAGGGAGTTTTAGTGATTTCTTATGTTTTGTTTTATCTTTCCTTCTGAGATGTTTTCTTTTATTGTTATGAACTAAACCCTTCAGATACCTGAAGGGGATGAAACCTAAGATGGATCTTGTTATTATTTTCTGAACTATACGATAAATATTTGATTAATTCTTAATTATGTGTGCTTAATTCGTGTGTTAATATTTTTGGGATATTGATTCAAGTTGAATGTGCTTAGGTGGTGGAGCAAAAGCCCCTGTCTAAGAGTAGATCTAGCATAATTAAGTGGAGTTGATCGCGCGCCTAGAGATAGAGTGACGAGATTTTTTTGAATTAGGGTGAACCCTAATATAGGAGTCTATACATCTTCGGTTATTTCTCTTTTCATTAAGAAATAAAGCCAAGCAGTGGTTGAACTTGTTACCACGAGGGTCAATCACCACATGGGATCAAATGACCGAAAAATTTTTATTAAAATATTTTCCACCGGCCAAAATAGCCAAATTACAGAATGATATCTCTTCTTTTGTGCAGATGGATTTAGAGACAGTATACAATGAATGGGAGAGATACAAGGATCTATTGAGAAGGTGTCTGCACCATTGTTTACCCTTATGGCTCCATGTCTAAATTTCTATAACGGTGTAAACCCCTCAACGAGGCAACTAATTGATCCAGCCACCGATGGAACCCTGAAAATAGAACTCCTGAAGCAGCCTATGAGTTTATTGATGAGATATCACTGAATAACTATCAGTGGTAGGTTACAAGGACAAAACCAGCAAAATTAGCTGGAGTTTTCAACCTCAACGCAGTAACCATGCTATCAATGCAGGTAGAGATGATGAATAAAAAGCTTGATAGTTTGTGTTCTTCGTAGGTACATCCAGTAATGCAGTGTGACGCAAGTGGAATTGTGGTGAATCCTGAGTACCCACCCTACCAACCGGGCACAGAAAGCGAACAGATGAACTATATAGATAATAATTTCAGATCTAATAATAACCCTTATAGTAATACTTATAATCCAGGTTGGAGGAGCCATCCAAATTTTTCATGGGAAGGTTAAGGAAATCAAGGAATTCAAAGACAACAACCTCATCAAAAATTCCAAAACCAGCCATATCCACAAGAAAAGAAGCTGAACCTTGAAGAGATGCTAACAAAATTCATGACAGCCACAGAAAACCATTTCCAAGACACTGAGACAACACTTAAATACCAACAAACATTGATTGAAAGGATCAAGAACCAAGTTGGGGAACTTACTAAGTTAGTTGGGGAAATTACTAAGTCAATTGGACAACTTGCAAAGTTAGTTTTCGAATTACCGCAAGGGCGTCTACCGAGCAACACTGAGATTAACCCAAAGGAGCAAACCCAAGCCATAACAACTCATGAAAATGTAGGGTTAGATGAACCCAATTCAATACAAGAAAGTGAGGTAGAAGAAGGTAAAGTTGAGGTAACACAAGAAAAGCCAAAACTGGTAATCAAAGAGTACCAACCTCGCATACCTTATCCCGAAGCGTTGAAGAGAGACGATACAGAGGAACAGTTCGGTAAGTTTCTTAAACTCTTAAAGAAATTACATATTAACTTACCGCTTCTTAAAGCTCTTTCGCAGATGCCAAATTCAAGGAAATTTTTAAAACAACTTTTGACAAACAAGCGTAAGTTAGACGAGGAGCCACATGTGGAATTAAATGCAGTATGCTTAGCAATGTTATAGAATAGATAACCACGAAAGCTAAAAGATCCAGGGAGTTTTACAATTCCATGTTTAATTGGTAGACTAACTATTGATAATGCTTTAGCTGATTTAGGGGCAAGTATAAATGTCATGCCTTATAAAATGTTTAAACAACTAGGTCTAGGGAAACCCAAACAAACTAGGATGAGTATTCAATTAGCTGATAAAATTGTTAGAATTCCTTGGGTATTATCGAAGATGGTCTTGTAAAAATTGATAAATTTGTTTTCCCAGTAGATTTCGTTGTCTTAGACATGGATGAGGACAATTCGAATCCTTTAATCCTAGGAAGACCCTTTTTAGCAACTGCTAGGACTAAAATTGATGTTGGCACAGGAGAACTCATACTTCGTGTAGGTGATGAATAGATTAGTCTACAAGCTCTTGACTCGACCAAGACATCAATTGATGAAGGTGAGAAAGTAAATTTAGTTGATAACCAAGTTGTTCAACTTTCACCACAGGAAACACCACAAGGTTACAAACATGACCTGAATCATGGACCCCATGCCAACAAAGAAGAATTACATGAGGAACGAAGCCTTAAGATTGATAAATTAGAAGAGTGGACGACACATTGTAAAGAGGAACCGGTACCGCACAAAGAAAAATTGAAAGAACCCCAAAATAGCTCGTAAGAACAACAAACCACTTCAAAATAGGAGACCAGGTACTGTTAGATAAAGTAGATCCTTGCATCGTTACATCAGACCTGAACACGAACGAAGAAATCTCTCTTGAGGTGCACAATATTTTCCTATATGGAATAGTGAGGTAAACAATCCTATATTCAGCACTTTTAAGGTAAACCTTCTCGATTTAAACTTTATCAAGAAAATAGAATTGATAGCATGAGGGAAGATATTCAAACTTTTAAACCACCCTAATTTTGCGAATACGAGGAAAATCTAACTTAAGACTTTAAACGAGTGCTTCTCGAGAGGTAACCCGAGCACTAACCCTATTTATTTACACATTTGTTTTCATTTTAGTTTATTTTCTTCTCTTCATCTTAAACACCTAGTTTTAAACTAACCAAAAGTGCAGATTTCTAGAGCACACGGCCTTGCACACAACAGTGGTTGTGGCCGTGGTCGTGGCCGTGGCCGTGGCGTGTGGAAGTACAGAATCTCCGTACTGACAATGACAGAAGAGGTACGAATTAGAAATAATCAAATCTTCGAGTCACAGGCTCCAACCACCACACAAGGGCACCGACAAAACGCCACGGCCGTGTGATGCGACCGTGGACGACACTGACTTATCACCAACAGGGGTGGCAATCTAGACACAAGGTCGTGTGAGGCGGCCATGTAAAACAACACGCCCATAGTCCTTGGGTGTAGGAAAGTACCAGACTTGAAACTATATTTAAAGCCACCCCTCTTCCCTTCCTTCTCACCTACTCCCCGTATTCTTCCTTCTTTCTTTTTCTCAAATTTCCCTCCTCTCCATAATAAGTCTCTAAACTCTGGAGCCTACACATATCCATGTCAACGAAGTGGAAAAAGCCAAGCATAATCTCCCAGAGGGAGATCGACCTACATAAGTTCATGCCGGCCGCTTCATCCACTCTACAAGCCAAGGGTCTTTGAGACCATTTAACTTTTATTCTACTTTTCTCTTTTGCTTCAATTTCCTTCTCTTTAACTCTCTTATGATTAATGTAGTTTATTTTATTCTAGTTTCTTGGTTTTAGGTTCTTCAGGTTGCTAGGGAATCATACCGGAACCACGACCACCGGCTCAACACAACCTTAGGAATCACACCCACCTCGCAAACCATCCAACAATAAGGACTCCTCAGTCCATTCATCTTTTATGTTAATTTTATCTTACTTTCTGCTTTCTTTCCCTTTAGTTTTCTTGTCCTTAAATACATAATTAGTTTATTTTAAACGTGTCTTAATAATTCTTGGCTAATCCGTAACGAGTTTCCCAATTTCTTCATCTAGCACAGTGACTGTTGGCATCCACCACAACACCACTGCCTCTTCCTCCAAATCTGGCCAAGAACAATGATGCCAGAAAAAATTTAAGAAGTGTCACTTCTCCCCTTCTCTTTTGATTTCAGTATAACATTATTATTTATCTATCTTTGTACATTGAGGGCAATGTACATCTTAAGTGTAGGGGGTAAAAGTGCCTAACTTTTTGTATTATTCTCAAATCCCTGAATTATATCTAGTTCTTAAGTAATTTCCTCATATTACTAATTAGGATGAAATTTCTGATGATTTATGATTCTTATTGATATGTTTTTGAGTAAGTCATAGTTAATTGTGCATTGATCTTTATACTTTAAGATACTAGAGAATCAAGCATGATAAGTCTATTTTTCAGAAATAAATTTTTTTTCTAGATTGTCTACCTGAATTTGAATATTACTTTGAAGTTTGAAATTTACGAGGTTGACATCAAAAACACCCATAATTTTTGTGAGATTTTGAGCCTTATAGAGCATACATTCTTTTTCGTTCTCACTTTTTTATTATGAGTGTGTCAACATTGAACTATTATTCTAGAACTTGCCTCGATTATACATGTTAAGACCACATTTTTTATTTGATATACTGAGATGATAAAGGCACCTAGGTTTTAACCCACTCACTCCACTAAAAAGCCTACATTCACAATTAACCCTTAGTGAACCCTTTGATCCTAACAACCCTTTTTATTGATTCACCCACTAATATTAACCCAAAACCCCGCTCGTATTTGTTATCAACATTCCTTTAACTACCCTTCTATCGAGACTTGATTTGATAAGTTGCTCAATTGTATTATTTCAGCTGTAAAAGTTCTTTCTTATGTAATCTGTGCTAGCGTTATCTAAAAGAAAAAAAATCGAAGTATATTCATTATTAGTTCTGAAACTAAGTGAGCTTATATGTTCAATTTTAATATCTTGAAGAAGAAGCTCGTATTATTAGTATTTTCATGTGATGTAATTATTCAGATTGTTAGTTTAATTCTTTTTCTAAAGTTAGATAATTTGTCAGGTCAATCTCGATTCTAACCTTCCAATTTAGCCTTTATCCACACCTTTAACTTGAGCCCCGTTAAAACCCTTTTAAATACATTTTGATTTGTGTATCATCTCATATTACAGTGGTGGAGATTTGATTTTTAGGCAAGCCTATGGGATTAACTTTTCAGGTTCGACTTATGAGTGCTTATTCTTGAACCTTAAACACTTCGAGTGCTTCGAGTGAATCTTTAGTGAGGATGTCAACCCTTGTCAGTTTTGAATTAAAGGTAATTATTTAGATAAGGGGAGACACATATGTTTTCGAGCTACAAAATGTATGACTTATATTGTTTGAATCTTTAGGGCTATTTGAGTTAAATTATCCATGTATAAATTATCTATGAATTATGATGAGACATTGTTGATGAGAATTATGAAATTGTGGAAAGTTCATTTTAATTGTAAGTTGAGAATTTTGCTTGAGGACAAGCAAAAGCTTAAGTGTGGGGGTATTTGATAAACCGTAAAAGTAACATATTTTAATCCCACATTTAGGATACTTTTGGATGATTTATTCCTTGAATTGTGTAAAAAGGTGCTCTTAATCCTTTCTTTTCATGTTTTATACTCAGGAAAGCACCTAGGGACGAAAAGAACGAGAAACAGGGTCAAAACGAACCAAATTGGGCCAAAGAAGAAATTGGCACGGCCTGGGCCCAAGACCACACGGTCGTGCCTCCCTAATTTACTCGACCACGGCCTGGGCCCCGAAACACAGGGGCGTGTCTCTTTAGCAGACTCAAGCACGGCCTGAAATTGATTCATACGGGCATGTGCCATGGCCGTGTCCCTGTCGTGGCAAATAGTAATTTCATTTGGAATAGGGTACTTAAAGGAAAAAAAAAACATTCCAAAGCTTATTCAAATGCCCTATTAGGAATTCCACTTAGATTAGGATACTCAGGGGCCAAGTAAAGCATTCCAAGAGCCTATATAAACACCCTAAGCATAACCTTCAAGGGGCGGTTAGCTTGGCCAAGGATCAAAGCCAAAAAGGTCAGATTTGTGGGAATCACTCGAAGATAGCTAGTTGATCCATCTCAAGAAGTCAAAATTCTACTCAAGACGGCGGATCTCTCCTTTAATTCCTTCAGGGAGTTTTAGGGATTTCTTATGTTTTATTTTATCTTTTCTTCTGAGATGTTTTCTTTTAACGTTATGAACTAAACCCTTCAGATACCTGAAGGGGATGAAACCTAAGACGGATCTTGTTATTGTTTTCTGAACTATATGATAAATATTTGATTTGTTCTTAATTATGTGTGCTTAATTATTGTGCTAATATTTCTGGGATATTGATTCAAGTTGAATGTGCTTAAATGGTGGAGCAAAAGTCCCTGTCTAAGAGTAGATTAAGCATAATTAAGCGGAGTTAATCGCGCGCCTAGAGATAGGGTGACGAAATTTTGCCAGATTAGGGTAAAACCTGATATGGGAGTCCATAGATCAAGTTAATGCGATTCTAGGTGTTTTAGTTAGAAAGAGATTTCAATTAATCAACCTAGGGTTAGACGTTATTCGCCTTGAAAGAGGGTTTAATATAAATTAGGGAATCATACGGATCAAGTCAAGTGAATAAATCGTCTGGTTCAGAGTTAGATAACAAGTGAAGTCTAGGTGTGTTCTTCATAAGGGTATCGTCTTAATCAACTAATTCTTCCCAACAGTTTTTCCCTAATTCATTCTTTTTGTCTTTTCGTCTTTAGCTTAGTAGTTAGTTAATTTAGATTAATCAATCTATCACTTAATATTTAGGCTAAATAATATAAAGAAGGTTAGTATTAGTACTTTTAGTTCCTTTAGGTTCAACAATTCGGTCTTGCCTAAGCTATACTACTGTTCGATAGGTGCACTTGCCTTAAATCATTGTTAGAGTTAGTTTCCAGGTTTGATTATTCTCTTTATAAATTTTAAAACTCGACAAAACAACGATCAAGCCAGTATGCACGAGTATGTGTTTCAACAGAAGATAATATGTGTAAACGCTTCATAGAAGGATTGATTGAGGACATTAAGTTATTGGTTGGGATACTTGATATAAACAAATTTGTTGTGTTAGTTGAAAGAGCTTGCAAAGCCGAGGAGCTTAGTAAAGAAAAGAAGAAAGCCGACTCTAAAGCTCGTGATGAAGGAAAAAGGTTGTGAGTAAAACATCTCAACCTTCGACGAAAAAATTCAGGGATGCAAGCAACCGATCAAATATTTTCTTTGGATATATGAGTAGATATCGTGTGAGACTAAGTGTTGATAGGAGAACTCAAGCTTCAATAGAATCAATTGGTGATAGTCCCAAAAGTAACAAACCTAGGTGCAGACAGTGTGAAAGACGACATGTGGGAGAATGCTGGGGTAAGTAGAATAATAGAGTTTGCTATAAATGTGGATCCCGAGATCACTTTATTTGAGATTGCCCAAAGATGGCTGAGGAAGAAAATGTTCAGAATGTGAGGTCGAGTAATGTGACGGCTAGGGGTAGGCCACCCAGAAATGTTAGGAATGTTAGTGGAAGTAAAAGATGGACCACTGATATAGCTGTGAGATCAGAGGCAAGAGCACCTGCCCGAGCTTATACTATACGAGCATGAGAAGAAGTGTCATCTCCAGACGTCATAACTGGTACTTTTACTCTATTCGATACTGATGTGATTGCATTAATAGATCCGGGTTCAACTCATTCCTATGTGTGTATGAATCTAGTATTGAATAAGGCTCTACCTATTGAGTTTACTGAATTTGTGGTTAGAATATCGAACCCTTTAGGCAAGTGTGTCTTGATGGATAAGGTGTGCATGAATTGTCTATTAATGTTTCGTGATTTATGTTTTACGGTCAATTTGATGTTGCTTCCATTTGATTAGTTCGATATAATTCTGGGTATGGATTGGCTCACTTTGCATAATGCTATTATGAATTGTAAATGAAAGAGTATTGAATTGAGAAGTGAGAATGGTGAGATAGTTCGAATTGAATCCAGTGATATAAAAGGGTTACTGGCTGTTGTATCTGCGATGAAAGCTTTGGGCTGTATGAGAAAAGGTTGCGAAGCCTATCTGGCATATGTAATTGATACAAAAGTGTCAGAAAAGAGATTTAAAGAATCTGATGTGTTGAAAACTACATTCAAAACAAAGTATGGATATTATGAATTCTTAGTGTTGCCTTTCAAACTAACGAATGCTTCTGCAATGTTTATGGATTTGATGAATCGGATATTCAGATCGTATTTAGATCTCTTAGTTGTAGTTTTTATTGATGATATTCTGGTTTATTCTTATGATGAGACACAACATGTCGAGTAATTGAGAATTGTGTTACAGACTCTGCATGAGAAGCATCTGCATGCTAAGTTTAGTAAATGTGAGTTTTGGTTGCGTGAGGTTGGTTTCTGGGCCGTATTGTATCAGCTGCGGGAATATGAGTTGATCTGAGTAAAATCTTTGCTATTTTAGAATAGAAGCCTTCGAGAAATGTGTTTGAAGTCCGTAGTTTTTTTTAGGAGTAGCGGGATATTATAGATGGCTCGTGAAAGGCTTCTCAATGATTGCAACTCCGTTGACGAAGTTGCTACAGAAAGATGTTAAAGTTGAGTGGTCAGAAAAGTGCCATAAGAGTTTGAGCAGTTGAAAGCGTTGTTGACGAAAGCGCCAGTGTTAGTTCAGCCTGAATCGGGCAAAGAAAATTATAGTTTACATTGATACATCGTTAAATGATTTGGGCTGTGTGCTGATGTAAGTAGGCAAAGTCATTGTTTATGCTTTGAGGCAGCTAAAGCTGTATGAAAAGAACTATCCGATGCATGACCTTGAATTAACAGCGATTGTACTTGCATTGAAGATTTGGCGTCACTATCTATTTGGTGGGAAATGTCACATTTATACCGATCATAAGAATTTGAAGTAATTGATGACTCAAAAAAGAATTGAAATTACGATAAGAAAGATGGTTAGAATTGTTGAAAGATTATGAACTTGTAAATGATTATCATTCGGGTAAAACTAATGTTGTAACTAATGCTTTGAGTCAAAATTCTTTATGTGCCTTACGAGCTATGAGTACTCAGATAGATCTATGTGATGATGATTCAGTTTTGGCAGAGTTGAGAGTAAGGCCGATGTTTGTACATCAGATTAGTAGTGCCCAGAAAAGTGATGACGAAATAATAGCAAAACGAGATCAATTCGATTTGGATTTGGATTTAGAGTTTTGATTTGCTAGTGATGATTGTTCGAGATTTAGAGACCGAATTTGTGTTCCGATGAATTCAGAGTTGATTCAGTTAATCTTGAATGAAACTTATAATAATCATTTGACTGTGCATCTGAGGAGTATGAAAGTGTATAACGGTTTGAAATAGTTTTATTGGTAGCATGATATGAAAAGAGACATCTTTGACTATGTGTCGAAATGATTAGTTTGTCAGAAAATTAAAGCTGAACATCAAGTTCATCTGGATGTTATAGACTTTTTGTCGGGATTGCCTTTGTCTCTAGGAAAGAAAGAATGCAATTTGTGTGATAGTTGATAGATTGATGAAGTCAGCTTATTTCATTCTGATAAGAACAAATTATTCATTTGATTGATTTGCTGAATTATATATATTACTAAAATTGTGAGATTTACGGAGTTGAAGAGGCTATGTGGGAGTCTGAGAATGTTATGAGAGAGCAATATCCACAATTATTTACTGGTAAGATTTTCGGGGACGAAAATCCCTAAGGGGGGAGAGTTGTAACAGCCCGGTTTAGACCCTAGTCAGAACAGTGGTTTCAAGACCACAAGTTCGAGGTCAGAATAATATTTTAATATTATTCTTGGTGTTAATTATATGTGATATAGTCTGTTTGAAAATTCTGTGTGGTAATTTTATCGACTGTATGTCAAATTAAGAGAAAGGACCTAATTGTATAAAGTGTAAAAGCTGTATGCTGATTTATAAGTGCTTAATTGTTGTTGTCTTTATAAAGTGGAGGACTAATGTTGTAATTAGCCAAATATATATGTGGTGGATGGCATTAAATGTTGATGTGTGTTTATATATATGTTTTTATATATATTAACTTTATAAGTTAAAGTTAATAATATATATATTATAAACTATAATAAAACAAAGAAAAGGGAATAGTAGATTGTTCATCCATCTCCACAGAAAAACAAAGAAAAGAAAAGAAAGTTTAAAGCCTTGAACATTCAACAAGCTTTAAGTAAAAATTAAGGTATGTTTTGGTTTCAGTTTTTGATAATTTCTACGTTTTCGAAATCGTTGCTTCATGCTCTAGCTAACCCATATTGTAATTTTGTGAATTGATGATGTCTTTGTGATGAGCTATTGATGAATGCTTGAGCTATGTGCTAGTTGATCTAAAAACTTGGTCTTGAGTTAACATAGTTTGTATTGGGATTTTTAGTGAAATTGAGTAATTTGGGTTAAATAGAGAAAAGTGTAAATTAAAGGGCTAAAATGTGAAATGAATAAAATGTGTGTACTTGTATGAATTTGGAGAGATTTCCGTTAGGCATGGGTGAAGTGGAATTATATGTATTTCGTGATTTTGTGAATTAAGGACTAGAGTGTCGAAATGTGTAAATATGAGGGCTATTGTGTAAAATGCCTTAAATATGTGTGTTTGGATTAAAATGAATGAATTGGTGATTTAATGGATTGAATTTGAATGTGTATAGACCAAGAGAGGAGAGGTTCGGATCGAGATCGATGAAAAGATAAAGTGCTCGATTAATCGACCGTTTCGGTAATTTGACATCCGAGGTAAGTTCGAATATAGTACAATTTGTTAATTTGTGTTCTATGTGATGTGAATTGAATAAATATCTATCTAACTATGAGCTTAGAAATGCAATGTGCTAAATAGAATTAGAAAGCACTAAGTGTGCGAAATTAGCAACGCGATAGAAATGATTGGCACTGTGTGTGCGAGTTGATAGATGCTACGGCTTTAATGATTAGCACTATGTGTGTGAAACAATAGAAGCTACGGCTTTAATGATTAGCACTGTGTGTGTGAAACAATAAAATCTTCGGCTTATCGAATTGGCACTGTGTGTGCGATACCGATATAAGCTCGGTTTAACATAATGGCACTAAGTGTGCGATGACAAGTATGTCAGGTTAACAAATTGGCACTAAGTGTGCGAAATTATCAAAGAAAATAGCAAAGGTTGAACGAGATATAAAATCGATAAATTGAGTTGCATGAATGGTGAGTATTATGTGTTGATCAATGTATGTTTGAACCTATGTGGTTGATGATAGATTTAAGAGTTGAATGAATAGATATTTGAGTATGTGGTTGAGATTGACAATGTGTTTAGTTGTGTCGTTATCTATGTGATGGTTGGATGGTATAATTAGTGAGTAACTAAGTGTTGTCAAAGGTAGGTATGATACCTATGTGGTTGGGGAAACTGAAAGTAGATGAATAGAATGAAATTGTGTATCATTGGTAAATTATTTATGTAATGGTTCAATTTGTACATTGATTTGATTCAAGAAGTTAACTGTATTGTATTTCGAACTTACTAAGCTTTGAAAAGATTACTGTGTGATTTGTTTCTCTACTTTGCAATGTCAGCAAGGCTAGCTTGGATCCGGGGATCATCAACATCTCTATCACACTATCGGTAATCTATTTTGGTACTTTTGGAAAGATGTATATAGGTGAAATATGGCATTATAGGCTAGATGTTATGATATGTTTTGAAAGGATAATCCTTGCCATGTGATTTGGAAATTGAATGATGTTGAATGGATGAATGAGCTATGAATGTGGTATATTTCATGACTTAGTTGATTAGGAAAGATGTGGTTTGAAGATGAACTTTGATATGGATTACATGATGTTTGAATTACATAGGTTTGGAGATGTATATTTGTCACTTTGAATGGCTTAAATTGTGATGACAATGAACATAAGAGTAAATGGTTTAGTTGGTGATTGGATAATGCATGAAATGGTATGTTTGAATGTCTTTCAAAGCATGAATTGGTATTGTATTGATGCTTGTAGGTATGATCTTATTGTGGGATGGAAATTTGGCTTTACAAATGGCTTGTTTTGCCTACATGGTTATGGCACACGGGCATGCTTATTGACCATGGGTGAAAGTCAGTGGCCAGCCTAAGTGTGCATGACCTTGGCACACGGACATGCCTGTTAGCCGTGCGATTTAGTCAGTATATGGCCTAAGAGCACACTGCCATGGTGCACGGGCGTGCCTAGTAGTTGTGTGGAAAAGTTAGTATACATGCCTTGTTTGACACAGCCTGGACACATGGGTGTGTTTAGTAACCGTGGGAGGCACACGGTCTGGTTACACGGGCGTGTGACCTTAACAGTGTTGAATAATACTTGGAATTATGGAAACTTTCGTAAGTGTTTGGTTTAGTCCCGACCCCTTTCTAACATTTGATTAAGGTCACGAAGACCTAGATGAGGGACCGTATGTTTGTATTTGAGCATGTATGATTAATGATAGACTATGTGTCATGGAATGGACGTATGTTATTGTGGTTGTTCGGTAATGCCTCTTAATCCTATTTCGACGACAGCCTCGGGTTAGGGGTGTTACAAGGGGAACCCGAAATCATTCTGACCTTATCTCACAAAATTTATTATTACTCATAATTTACAATTCCATTGCTTACATTGCTTCTTCTATGAAAAACTAGACTCAATAAAATTTAATTTTATACTTTATTCATCCTATAATTTGATTTCCACAATTTTTTGTGATTTTTCAAATTTAGACTACTACTGCTATCCAAAATTGTTTTAGCGCAAGATATTAATTGCCATGTTTATAACACTCTTATTTTCTTTCGCTACACTATTTCTCATCACCTTCTCTTATTTTCTCTTCACTAACATATCAAGAACATAGGACCATATATAAGAAAACTTTACATTAACATCATTTCCATACTTTTTCAATAATATCAAACTTAAAAATATATTAAAATCTTGATGTTCTTACGTTGTCATATTGATTTCAATCATTAACTTAATTTTCTCTCTCCTCCAGCTTCTATTTCTAGAATCCAACTTGATATTCTAACTCCCCATAGTCTCCTTAACATTTTAATCTCTTGGTAGCTATGGAAATTCTTTTGATTTCTAGGTAAAAATGGTGAATTTTTTGGTAGAAAGACCAAATTGCAAAGAAAGCAAGACTTTCTTTCTTCTCTTCTCTTCTAACGTGAAATGCATGGAAAGATAATAGAAATTCTTCATCTTTCCTTTCTTATATACCAAATAAATAATAATAAAATATCTCATTAAAATATTAATAAAATAATATTTATCTAATTAAATAATTATAAAATATCATCAACATCATCATTACTTTCTAGATTTCTCTATCTTCCAATTGACTATTTTGCCTTTTGTGATCTTTCCAAAATCCATCCTTGAATCATCACATAATTTGGTAAAATTATGATTTAGTCCCTCATAATTCTTTACCTATTCAATTTGGTCCTAATTCATCCATTTTCCTTAGTATCAAGATCATTCCACCCTTAAAATATTTACACTATTTGTCCTTCAACTTTTTCATATTTACACTTTAACCCTTCAAGTTTTGAGTATTTACTCTTAGGCAACAAAACTTTTCTCACTTTTACAATTTAGTCCTTTCTTGAATTAATATATCATAATATACTCCCCAATGTTGACTGTAACATCCAAGGTTTAGGGGCTATGCAGTTGAGTATAATTTAGGTGTTGGAAGGTTTTTGGGTGTGCTTGGATGTGTTTAGAGGATTTAAGAATGCTTGGATGAAAGGAGAAGGCTTTGGAAAATTTTAGATTTTTAGTGTAAAAAGGGGAAATAGGGCAAGAAGGCCTTAAAATTAATTGGTGGAATTTAGGACACAAGAAACAGTTGGGTGGAGTGGCATGGAGGTGCTGCTTGGAGCTTTGGAAGGGGACGCCTAAGGGAGCAGGGTTCGATTGCTAAGGCAACAATTTTGTTTTATTTTTAGGTCGACCAAAGGATCTGGCTAAGTAGGCCTTAAAAAATTAATGGCTGTTGGTGGACATGAAAGTCCGATTAGCAAAGTGGCTCTCATCGCCACTTAGGCGCCGAGGAGAGAAAGGGCGCAGGTTCGAGGGCTGGAGCGGCATTTTTGGTGTTTTTATTTTGTTATGTGGTGATGGGTGAAGTAGGAAGGATTTAAAATTAAATGTTGGGGCCATATGTCATGAAATTCAATGTGGCCAAGTGGCACAGGCGTTGGAGGAGAGGCGTCGATAGCAAGGTTCCCGTGTTTGAACCTTGAAACGCCATTGTTCTTTATTTTATTTTCTTTGGCTTTTTGCTAATTGGACAGACACATGGAGTCTTATCGGTTGTGGATAAGTTGTGATTTATTTTATATTAATTTGGTAGGTAGGGATAAGTATTTGGTTATTTTATTATTTTAGATAATTATAGGATTATCTTAGTTAGTTTTAAATTAGAAATAGGAGATAAATGGTCGCTATTAGATTGTTTTTTTAATAGGATGAGGTGATAAAATAGGAGTTTAAGATAGGAAGGAATTGGGTTTAGAATTAAAAAGAAGTGGTGGTAGGCCAAGGGTGGTCTTTTGCTTTGATTAAAATAGGGAAGTGGACTAATTCAAATTAATTTGAATTAGTGGCCATAGGTGATGGCCAAAACTTGGGTTCTTTAGGTGGGGAGTAGCCGAATATTATTTAAGGGTGGTGTGCTCTCCATTTTCCAAATTTTAGTTCACTCTTCTAAATCTTACTTCTCCTTGAATTCCTTTTTATATTTTTTCTAGTTGGCCGAATCTCCAAGTAATCTTTATTTCTTTTCATGCTTTGAAATTTAAATCCTCCCAAACACCATTAACCCTTGCCGATTTCTCCTTTGGCCTTTGTAGTCAAATATTTTATTGTGTTCTCTTAATCCCTTGATAGCCGAAACCTTTAGCCCTCCATCTCTCTTCTATTTTACCAAGCTTGAAGCCGAACCTGTGAAGTGTGGTGCTGTCGACATCTAAAGCTTGTGGGTAAGTGTTCTAGTTACTTGTTTTAGTGGCCAAAACCGAATGGTTGGCCTTAGTTTTGGTATGGCCGAATGTCCCTAGGGCCATGGTGATGTGTTTCGTTTTGTTGTAGCTAGCACCAAGGAGCTAAAAGGGATTCTCTTGGGATTTCGACAGATAAGGTAAGGTGAGGATAAATATTCGGCCAAAGGGGGGCCTTTTCATAGATTCTTGTTGTAGACCGATTCTAATAGTGGTGTGCAGGGATTTCGGCAACACCATAGGACCATTGGCGTTTCAGGATTCAGGTAAAAGAGGGTAAGTGATTCTTTGATATTCGGCCTTAGGCCATTGGTTGTGGTTATGGGTTGACCAAATGGTGACTATGGTTTATAGGGCATACCAACAAGAGTAAAGGAAAGCCTTCGGGATCTCAGTTTATTTCGGTAAGGATGAGTAGATTATGGATATTCATTTGAGATCTGTATTAATCATGTGTTGATTAGATATCGTTATGGATGCGAGTGCCAGTCAAGAGGAGAAAGGGAAAGCTCCCATCCCGAAGTTCAAAAAGAGATCGGTTTCTGCTGTACGAGATTGGCCACCGGGGTGTGGACGTGCCGCAGAAAACTATAGGTAGATAGCGGTAGTCTCGCTAAACGATAGCGTCGGGATCGAGGGTTTAGAGCTTCAGGTTATAAGGTGTGTAGTTAACCATTGTTTCCGGGATTTGCGTGATATATGTCTGTTTTATATGTATGCTATCCAGTGCAGTTAAATGTGAAAATGGTACCCTTAAGGGGTATGAAGATGATCAGGTTAGTAGCAAAGTTGTAAATATGTGATCACTGATGTTATTATGTGAGTATGCCTATGATTGTGTTTAATATGTACATGCACCACCTTGTCATCATTTTATGTTACATGTGCATGGGTGGGTTTTGAAAGAAGATGCGGTACTACTTGATGCGTGGTTGATGTCGACTTTGTGCTACATCGTGGATTGGCGCCGATCGAGGTCGCGTTGTGGATCTTTTGATTTAGTTCGCATGGTTACCTTGACCGATATCGGCTTTATGTCATATCGTGGCTTGATGGGTTGCTATGTGCCCCATCGTGGTTTGATGTTAGCTACATGCTACATCGTGGATGGCATTGGTTGCCTTCTTGGAGGGAAAAGGAGAGGGCGACTCGATAGTCCCCTGGTGTGTGGTAGGCTGGATAAGGGGGTGTGTAGCGGATGGACCCTAGGCTTGGGTTGGGTCTCATGATTGCATTATTTCAGATATGGTAATGGGCCAAGCCCAATATGACATGTGGATAGGTATGTTTTGAGAACATACGTGGAAATGGGCCAAGCCCAGTGATCAGTGGACTGATGAGAAAAGGGCCTAGCTCAGTGCTTGAATATGATTTGATTGTGGGCCAAGCCCAGATCGTGGTAATGTCTATATGTTTACATGTTGCATTTGATAATTGGGTTGATTTGTGGCTAACATGTGGGTGGATATCAGTGGTTTAATTACACACTGAGTCCGTGTGACTCACCCAATTATTTATCCAACATCGCAGGTGACTTGTTGATCGGACCGAGTCGGAGAGGATGCAAGGTGGCCCATGCAGAAGGAGATTGATTTAATTATTCTTAAGCAATTTTTAACACTAAGCGTTTTGTTTAGTATTGGTTGTAATAAGGGCCACTTTTGATTAAAGTACTCTATTTGTAGTTGATAAAGGTTATATCGTACTTAGTGATATTTTTACAAATGATTTATTTTATAATAAATTGTAATAAAGTTTTAATTCAAACCAAGCTTATATTATTTATTAATTTTTAAATGGACATGATTTTCAGAGTTAACAAATTTTCACGCTTTAATCTGAAGTCAAAGATTTTCAACTGTCTTTCTACGGTGACAGAACCAGATTCGGTCTAGACTCGTGGGCGGGTTTGGGGATATTCTGATTTAATATCGAGCAGGTTCAAAACTCGACTTTGAGGGTTTGGGCCCAAAAACATTTTCAAAATGAGTTTTTTCGAAATGTGGGCTTTTATAAAAGTTTACAGGTTATTCTGACATGGCACCTGTACCTCCGGCCCGAAGTCCACCAGGTAAGTACTTCTAAACTATTGAAGTGATTTGTTGATGTGAATTATTATGGGCTTAGTTTGGGCTCGTAGATTAGAATATTAGGGCTTTTTGGACCCTAGGACTAGTCTACCCAAACATATGCATAAGACTTAAGGATTATTAAACCCACCTGTGAAGCAAGTCGCCGAGTTAAGGTGTGGCAACCACAACGCATGTCTCAGGAGTGGTATTGATGAAGAGCTTGGTATTTAAGCGGTCCTAGTGACTCACCTCCTCTTTACTCGAAACCTACACAGTGCGTAGCTACTGGTTCACCTTAACCAAGAGGGCTTGTTCATAGGCTAAACCAATTATTAAAACCCGAAAGGGACTAGCTTTACTGTTTTAAAAACCCTTAGTTTTAAAATTTTCAAATTTACCCCTACGGTTTGTAAACCCTAAATTTGATTTTGAAAGACATTTTCTCGATTTGTAAAATTACAAAAATGCCCCTGTGTTGTAAAATTACCGTATTACCCTCAACTTTTGTTAAAATGATTTTACTTTGCAAAATACCAAAATCTTTAGTTTTCAAAGTATCAAGATACTCTGATTTGGGGGAAAAAATTATGAAAATACCCCTGTGTTGAAAATTACTAAAATGCCCTTGACTTTCAAAATTTTCGGTTTAAACCCAATTTTAATAAAATTCCTTTACTTTGCAAAGGTATCCAAATTTTGTATTTCAAAATAATATCCTGACCTTAGAAATTTACAAAATTACCCCTGATTGACAAAATTACCAAAATACCCACGTTTCTAAAATTATCTAGTGCCTTAAATTTGGCAAATTTTGAAATACCCTCCAACTTTGGGAATTTAAAAAATGCCTTGATTTATTAAAAGCCCTCAAAATTTCTTTTATTACCAAAAATACCCACAGAGGAAAATGACGGAAATACCCTCAGGTAGAAGCAGTAAATGTACGAATAGTGAATGTGTGTGGTGGATACCCTTTGAATGAGTGTGTCTCTGTTTATGAACATGAATGTGACTCCACATATTAAGGTAGTGAACTTGAACCAACCTTGTGTGACCGAAAGAACCACTTCAGAATCTCTTCTCATAAAATTGCTCGTGGATAAATAGTGGAACAAAAATTTCTAATGCATAAAAATTTCTTAAATCAGATTAAATCGCGACGATAGAGATGAGTTCTAGGGGACACGATAGAGGTAGAATGGCAGCATCAGAATCGGTAGGGTCTGGCCATGGGTTAGAAAGTGAAGTACCGCCACCAAAGATGGGCGTGGAGGAGCAAGATCGGGAATAGGAGAAGATGGCGCGTATCGCGGGCCATATTCTGAGTGCTAGAATGAGTAGCGAGGAGCTAGTAGAAATGGAACCCAAAGTCGATGTCGAAAGGCTTAGATCGAGCAGTGAGATCTTTAGAGGAGTGTCGAGTAGCTCGAACGTGGCGGAATATTGGTTGGAAGCGATCGAAAGAATCATGGACGATTTGGACCTGTACCAATGAAGAAAAGTGAAGGGTGTTGTTTCATTACTTCGTGTGAAGCTTATCGTTGGTGGCTCACCATCAAACAAGGTGTACCGCGATCGATTGGATTGGGATTACTTTAAGGCTAAGTTTGAAGGAAAATGCGTAGGAGCCGCTTATTTGGACTCGCAAAGGAAAGCGTTTCTAAATCTAGTGCAAGGGAATAAGTCGGTGGCGGAATATGAAGGCTGAGTTTGTGCGACTAAGTCGATGCCAAAGGAATCGTGGCTCTTGATTCTGAAAGGAGTGTTCAATTCAAGATGGGCTACGAGATGAGTTGCGGGAGTTGATCGCTCCGTAGAGAGAAAGGGACTTCGCCATTCTGGTGGAGAAAGCTCGGATCGCTGAAGAGGTTAAGAAGACTATAAGAGAAAACCGAGAGAAGAATAGGAACGAGAATAAGAGAAATGTTGGACCATCAGCATCATTTGGTAATGTTCAGAAAAGACCAAGGATCGAGAATCCTATTCGTACACCAGTGGATGTGAATGGGAATTATTCCTGTGTTAAGTGTGGGAGAATTCATTCAGGAGAATGTTGGGGAAATAGTAAGAAATGTTTCTGGTGTGGGTCAAAGGCCCATTTGGTTAAGAATTATCCTCAGGCAACGAGAGGTCGAGGTTTGAGCCATAAAGGAAATGGTACCGGCAGAGGTGCTAAAGGATCGGATGCGAGTCAGCCAAGGACTTGATATCGTCGTTCTTTATTTTGGGGCACCATTTATGGTTTTGTTGTGTGAAGTTAGCTCATGCTTGTGTGGCTAGTGAAGTATAGGAACTCGGATGTGAACCTTAAAAGCGTGTGCTAGAAGCGGGATAGATTTACTAAAATCGAGTCTTGCAGAGGCGAGAGTAGTGAGTTAGGATTGCATGGTAGTAAGTAATTTGAGGACGAAATTATTTTTAAGGGGTAGAATTGTAACATCCAAGGTTTAGGGGCTATGCGATTGAGTATAATTTAGGTGTTGGAAGGTTTTGGGTGTGCTTGGATGTGTTTAGAGGATTTAAGAATGCTTGGATGAAAGGAGAAGGCTTTGGAAAATTTTAGATTTTAGTGTAAAAGGGAAATATGGCAAGAAGGCCTTAAAATTAATTGGTGGAATTTAGGACACAAGAAACAGTTGGGTGGAGTGGCATGGAGGTCTTGCTTGGAGCTTTGGAAGGGGCGCCTAAGGGAGCAAGGGTTCGATTGCTAAGGCAACAATTTTGTTTTATTTTGCTTGACCAAAGGATCGGGCTAAGTAGGCCTTAAAAATTAATGGCGAGTTGGTGGACATGAAAGTCCGATTAGCAAAGTGGCTTTCATCGCCACTTAGGCGCCGGAGGAGAGAAAGAAGCGAGTTTGAGGGTGGAGCGGCATTTTGGTGTTTTATTTTGTTATGTGGTGATGGGTCAAGTAGGAAGGATTTAAAATTAAATGTTGGGGCCATATGTCATGAAATTCAATGTGGCCAAGTGGCTCAGGCGTTGGAGGAGAGCGTGCGATAGCAAGGTTCACGTGTTCGAACCTTGAAAATGCCATTGGTCTTTATTTTATTTTCTTTGGCTTTTTGCTAATTGGACTACACATGGAGTCTTATCGGTTGTGGATAAGTTGTGATTTATTTTATATTCATTTGGTAGGTAGGGATAAGTATTTGGTTATTTTATTATTTTAGATAATTATAGGATTATCTTAGTTAGTTTTAAATTAGAAATAGGAGATAAATGGTCGCTATTAGATTGTTTCTTTTAATAGGATGAGGTGATAAAATAGGAGTTTAAGATAGGAAGGAATTGGGTTTAGAATTAAAAAGAAGTGGTGGTAGGCCAAGGAGTGGTCTTTGCTTTGATTAAAATAGGAAGTGGACTAATTCAAATTAATTTGAATTAGTGGCCATAAATGATGGCGAAACTTGGGTTCTTCGGTGGGGAGTAGCAGAATATTATTTAAGGGTGGTGTGCTCTCCTTTTCCAAATTTTAGTTCACTCTTCTAAATCTTACTTCTCCTTGAATTCCTTTTATATTTTTCTAGTTGACCTAATCTCCAAGTAATCTTTATTTCTTTTCGTGCTTTGAAATTTAAATCCTCCCAAACACCATTAACCCTTGCCGATTTCTCCTTTGGCCTTTGTAGTCAAATATTTTATTGTGTTCTCTTAATCCCTTGATAGCCAAACCTTTAGCCCTCCATCTCCTTCTATTTTACCAAGCTTGAAGTGAACACATGAAGTGTGGTCTTTGTCGACATCTAAAGCTTGTGGGTAAGTGTTCTAGTTACTTGTTTTAGTGGCCAAAACCGAATGGTTGGCCTTAGTTTTGGTATGGCCAAATGTCCCTAGGGCCATGGTGATGTGTTTCGTTTTGTTGTAGCTAGCACCAAGGAGCTAAAAGGGATTCTCTTGGGATTTTGACAGATAAGGTAAGGTGAGGATAAATATTCGGCCAAAGGGGGGCCTTTTCATAGATTCTTGTTGTAGACCGATTCTAATAGTGGTGTGCAGGGATTTGGACAACACCATAGGACCATTGGCGTTTCAGGATTCAGGTAAAAGAGGGTAAGTGATTCTTTGATATTCGGCCTTAGGCCATTGGTTGTGGTTATGGGTTGACCAAATGGTGACTATGGTTTATAGGGCATACCAACAAGAGTAAAGGAAAGCCTTCGGGATCTCAGTTTATTTCGGTAAGGATGAGTAGATTATGGATATTCATTTGAGATCTGTATTAATCGTGTGTTGATTAGATATCGTTATGGATGCGAGTGCCAGTCAAGAGGAGAAAGGGAAAGCTCCCATCCCGAAGTTCAAAAAGAGATCGATTTCTACTGTTCGAGATTGGCCACTAGGGTGTGGACGTGCCGCAGAAAACTATAGGCAGATAGCGGTAGTCTCGCTAAACGATAGCGTCGGGATCGAGGGTTTAGAGCTTCAGGTTATAAGGTGTGTAGTTAACCATTGTTTCCGGGATTTGCGTGATATATGTCTATTTTATATGTATGCTATCCAGTGCAGTTAAATGTGAAAATGGTACCCTTAAGGGGTATGAAGATGATCAGGTTAGTAGCAAAGTTGTAAATATGTGATCACTGATGTTATTATGTGAGTATGCCTATGATTGTGTTTAATATGTACATGCACCACCTTGTCATCATTTTATGTTACATGTGCATGGGTGGGTTTTGAAAGAAGGCGGGTGTACTTGATGCGTGGTTGATGTCGACTTTGTGCTACATCATGGATTGGCGCTGACTGAGGTCGCGTTGTGGATCTTTGCGATTTAGTTCTCATGGTTACCTTGATTGATATCGGCTTTATGTCATATAGTGGCTTGATGGGTTGCTATGTGCCCCATCGTGGTTTGATGTTAGCTACGTGCTACATCGTGGATGGCATTGGTTGCCTTTTTGGAGGGAAAAGGAGAGGGTGACTCGATAGTCCCCTGGTGTGTGGTAGGCTGGATAAGGGGGTGTGTAGCGGATGGACCCTAGGCTTGGGTTGGGTCTCATGATTGTATTATTTCAGATATGGTAATGGGCCAAGCCCAATATGACATGTGGATAGGTATGTTTTGAGAACATACGTGGAAATGGGCCAAGCCCAGTGATCAGTGGACTGATGAGAAAAGGGCCTAGCCCAGTGCTTGAATATGATTTGATTGTGGGCCAAGCCCAGATCGTGGTAATGTCTATATGTTTACATGTTGCATTTGATAATTGGGTTGATTTGTGGCTAACATGTGGGTGGATATCAGTGGTTTAATTACACACTGAGTCCGTGTGACTCACCAATTATTTATCCAACATCGCAGTGACTTGTTGATCTGACCGAGTCGGAGAGGATGCAAGGTGGCCCATGCAGAAGGAGATTGATTTAATTATTCTTAAGCAATTTTTAACACTAAGCGTTTTGTTTAGTATTGGTTGTAATAAGGGCCACTTTTGATTAAAGTACTCTATTTATAGTTGATAAAGGTTATATCGTACTTAGTGATATTTTTACAAATGATTTATTTTATAATAAATTGTAATAAAGTTTTAATTCAAACCAAGCTTATATTATTTATTAATTTTTAAATGGACATGATTTTCAGAGTTAACAAATTTTCACGTTTTAATCTGAAGTCAAAGATTTTCAACCGTCTTTCCGCAGTGACAGAACCGGATCCGGTCTAGCCTCGTGGGCCGGGTTTGGGGATGTTACATTGACATAACTCCAAAATTTCCCTTTTTGTCGCTTTATTTCCTTATTTTACTAATAAAAGATAATATCTTACTGTAAAAATTTTTGAGGTATTACATATATAGTTGTTTTCTTGTTTTGTATATCATCGGAAAGCTCGAACGATTGGAAACTTCATTGGAGTATGATCACACTATCCACCGAATTAATTTGGTAGCTTTTGAACATATTGAAGTGGCTATAAGTGGCATGTATAGGGTGGAATGTCTATTTGGTTTGTAGTTGATTGTGTCAAGCCTTGGACTGCCTTAATGCTTTTGTTGATGGTGTATATATATATGTGATGTGCATTTATAAGATATTAATGGTTGTGCATGGCCTTTTTGAATTTAGGAAGGAAATGAATGAAGTTGTGATATTAAATTGATTTTAGGTTAAATGTTCTAAATGTGGTGCCTTTGAATGGCACATTGGTTTGTTATTTAGGTGTTTGAATGGATGAAATTATTGTCTTTTGTGGTTAGGTAATTTCTTGGCATGAATTGAATTTGCTAAGATGAGATTTTTACCATTATTGAGACAAGTATTGATACTTTGGCATTTGGTATCGATACTTGACCGAATGGACAGTATTCACACAAAACAGAATGCCAAAATGGCATCAATTTTCAATTGAGTATTTATACTTATTCATAAATATCGATACCATCAACTAATTATCGATACCATTGTTTTACAGAGAAAAATAAAAATTGAGTTTTGGTATCAATTTTTCTGTAAGGTACCAATTGGGTATCGATACCAACTGCAAAATTTTCATTTTAGCTTTAAAACTTAATGTTTTTGAGACTTAATCCTATCATATGTTTGAAGTTTACAATTAGACCTCCATAGAGTTCTGAAATTAAAATTATATATATATTAGTTTATATGTGATTGATGTTTTAAATATTAGAGTGATTATGTTATAAATAGAACTAGTTATTGTATGTTTTTAAATTAATTGCATAATTGTTCTGGAATTATGTGAAGTGTTCTGTATTGTTCGGTAACACCCGTAACTCTAATTTGGTAACGGAGACATGTTGAGGGTGTTACAGTTTATGACATTTTAACAGACTAGGCCCAACCAGAAACCTAATGGAATTTCCTATTCCTAATGTTAACAATGCGAGCTCCCAGCCTATGATCGATTAAATCCCTATGTAACAGTCTAGTTTAGACCTTAGTCAGAATAGTGGTTTCGGGACCACAAATCTGAGTCAAAAAAATATTTTATTATTATTTTCTGTGTTTGCAGTATGTGATTAAGCATGTGTGAAAGTTTCGTGAATTAATTTGTCCGTTTGTGTACTTAATTAGAGAAAAGGACTAAATCGCATAAAAGACAAAAGTGACATTCTACATGTTAATGTGTTAAAGTGAATTTGGTTTTTGAATGTGAAGGCCTTAAAATGAAATTAGGCCATTTGTTTATGGTATGGACGGTAGTGGACTTTTAATTTAAAGATTATGTAATGTTTTATTAAGGGCAAAAATGAAAATGAATAATTAATATGATTATTAGTAAAACAAAAATAAATAAGCCATGCATTTGTGTTCATCCACCGAAAATAAAGAAAAGGAAGAAGGGTTTAATCTCTTTTTTTCATTCGGCACTCATTCAGATCAATTAAGGTATGTTTTGGTTTCAGTTTTTGATAATTTCTACGTTTTTTTGAGATTGTTGCTTTGGATATTATCAAGCCCATGCCCTAATTTTGGAATTTTATGATGAATTTGAAATGTGCCATTGATGAATGCTTAAGCTTTGTGACGTTAGTTGATGAAATATGAAATATATGTAACATCCCAAACCCGGCTTAAAAGTTAGGCCCGAATCTGGCGTGTCACATGGAAGTGTTTTTCAAAACTATATTTCTTGTTGTTAAAACTTGTTTGAGAGTTAAAGCCTCTTTGTTAAAACTCAGAATAGTTAAGCAATTGCTATCCACTTGAAAATGTAATTACTTTTAAAACCTTATCTGTTGCGGAGGCATATTTAAAATAAACATTTTACGAAAATGTCATGTTTAAAAATTGAGTTGCAGAAGCATTTTAAAAACGTTGCGGAAACGTAGTGTTTTGAAGACAATTATCATTTTGGAAACCGTATTCCACTTTTAGCAGTTAAAAAACATCATAAATAAAAATTACAAATAATAAGTTAACAATAGAGTGGCCTTATTACAACACAAATCAAAATATTTAAAAGTAAATAATCAAAACAGTAAACATAAGCAGTGTGTGGTCTTCTCTGAGTCCCTCGTAGCTCCGATCCGTCTAAGACTGAGGATTACCTGCACAGTTAAAAAATGGGTGAGTTTACGAAAACTCAGTGTGCAATCCCCTTACTAGAGTAACGATCGAGATCTGAAAAGAACTCGAAGCGATGCAGGCCAAAGCCCTTTAATAGTACCAGTACAGTTTAGTTCAAAGCATACGTGGGCCAAAACCCACTATCATATCATTTGGGTCACAGCCCATACAGAATCAATTAGGCCTAGCCCAAACCAATAACAAAATAAGTAGGCCTAAACCCAGTATCGGGACAGACCTCATAAACAAGAATGCAACAGTATTTGATAAACCATAATATGTTCATATTTTAATCCCACATTTAGCATACTTTTGGATGATTTATTCCCTGAATTGTGGAATTTGGTGCTCCTAATCCTTTAATTTCATGTTTTATACTTAGGAGAGCACCGGAGGATGAAAAGAACGACAAACGGGCTGAAAATAGAGAAATTGGGCAAAAGTACGAATTTCACATGGCCAGGGCCTGAAACACACGGCCGTGCCTCCTTAGCAGATCTGACCACGGCCTGGCCCTGATTCACACGGTCGTGCCACACGAGCGTGTCCCGGCTGCGAAAAAGAAGAGCTTCATTCGGATTAGGGTACTTAGAGGCAAAGAAAGACATTCCAAAGGCCTATATAAACACCCTAGAGGCCAACCTTCAGGGGGCGTTCAGCTAGGCCAAGGAGCCGAGCTAGAGAGGCCGAATTGTGGGATTCACTCGAAGAAATCCAGTTGATCCATCTCAGAAGTCAGAATTACACTCAAGACTGAGGATCTCTCCTTCAATTCCTTCAGGGGGATTTAGGGTTTTATTTATGTTTTGTTATTTTTTTTTATGAGATGTATTCTTTTATGATTATGAACTAAACCCCTCAAATACTTAAGGGGGATGAAGCCTAAGATGGATCTTGTTATTATTTTCTAAACTATATGATAAATACTTGATTTGTTCTTAACTATGTGTTTTTAATTCTTGTTTTGATATTTCAGTATATTGATTCAAGTATTGATGTGCTTAGGCAGAGCAGGAATATTCCCTGTTTAAGAGTAGATCTAGCATAGTTAAGTAGAGTTGATCGCAACCCTAGAGATAGGATGACGAAAATCTGCCGAATTAGGGTCAAACCTAATATGGGAGTCCATAGATCGAGTTAATGCAATTCTAGGGGTTTTAATTAGAAAGAGATTTCAATTAATCAACCTAGGCGTTAGTAGCGTCGAGAGAGGTATTAATATAAATTAGGGAATCTTACGGATCAAGTCAAGTGAATAAATCGTCTGGTTCATAGTTAGATAACAAGTGAAGTCTAGGTGGATTCTTCCTCGGGTATTATCTTAATCAATTGGTTTTCCCACAAGTATTTCCCTAATTCCTTCTCTGTGTCTTAGCACCTTTAGCTTAGTAGTTAGTTAATTTTAGATTAGACAACAATTCTCTTAATTCTTAGGCTAAATAATAAGAAAAAAGTTAGTATTAGTACTTTTGGTTCCCTTGAGGTCGACAATCCGGTCTTGCCACTAAACTATACTACTATTCGATAGGTCCGCTTGCCTCAATCGCGGTGATAGTTAGTTTCTAGGTTCGATCATTCATTATATAAATTTTAAGATTGTTTCCATCACGCAATCAAGTTTTTGGCGCCGTTGCCGGGGAACTAAAATATTAAGAACGTTCAATTTTTATTACTTTAGCCGTATTTTATTTTTGCAATTAAATTTTATTTTTACTTTTCTAATTTTCTTTTTCTTTTCCTGGCAGGTACCTCTAGTTTATGACTAGAAGGAACCCGACAAGACCCTTGTTTACGATAGTGATATTGAAGGTACAGTTCGCAGAAATCGTAGAGAAATAAGGCAAAGCTTAAACTACATATAAGAAGAGCAAGAAGACGAAATTAATACTACCGAAGAGATGGCCGAGAATAATCCGCTACCTCAAGAGGTGGCCGAAAATCATGCTCCTCGAACTATGTATGATTATGCTAAACCTAATTTAACATGGACTGAATCGAGTATTGTTAGGCCAGCTATAGCTGCTAATAATTTTGAACTGAAACCTAACACTATACAAATGATTCAACAGTTTGTTCAATTTGATGGTTTGCAGGACGAAGACCCAAATACTCATTTAGAAAATTTTCAAGAATTCTGTGATACCTTCAAAATAAATGGCATTTCTGATGATGCCATTCGTCTTCAGTTATTTCCCTTTTCATTAAGGAATAAAGCCAAACAGTGGTTGAATTCTCTTCCACGAGGATCAATCCCTACATAGGATCAAGTGACCAAAAAATTTTTATTAAAATATTTTTCGTAGGCCAAAATGGCCAAGTTAAGGAATGGCATCTCTTCTTTTGTGCAGATGGATCTAGAAACACTATACGGTGCATGGGAGAGATACAAAGATCTATTGAGAAGGTGCCCACACTCTGGATTACCCTTGTGGCTACAGGTCCAAACTTTTTACAATAGTGCGAACCCCTCAACCAGATAGTTGATTGATTCAGCCGCCGGCAGAACCCTGAATAACAAAACTCCTGAAGCAACCTATGAGTTTATAGAGGAGATGTCACTGAACAACTATCAGTGGCAAGTTACAAGGACAAGGCCAACAAAAGCAGCCAGAGTTTTCAACCTCAACGCAGTCACCATGCTATCAAATCAGGTAGAGATGTTAAATAAATAGATTGATGGTTTGTGTGATTTTTCGCAGGTACACCCAGTAATGTATTGTGATTCAAACCTAGGAGGTGTGGCAAATCCCGAGTACCCACCCTTCGGACATGGAATGGAAAACGAGCAAATAAATTATATGGGTAATAATCCTCAACCTCAAAATAACCCTTATAGTAACACTTACAATGGAGGTTGGAGAAACCATCCAAATTTCTCATGGGGTGGTCAAGGAAATCAAAGACAACAACCCTCTCCAAACTTTCAACAATAGCCCTACCTACAGAAAAAGAAGCTGAACCTTGAGGAGATGCTGACAAAATTCATAGCGGTGTTAGAAACACGTTTCCAAAACACCGAAACAACACTTATAAATTAACAAGCATCGATTCAAGGGATCGAGAACCAGTTAGGGCAACTTGCTAAGCTGATCTCTGAACGACCGCAAGGTAGCTTGCCAAGTAACACTGACACTAACCCAAAGGAGCAACTTCAAGCCATAACAGCTCCTGACAGTGAAGGGTTAGATAAGTCCAAATATGGTAGAGGAAGGTAAGGTTGAGATAAGTCATGACAAACCAAAGCCAATAATTAAAGAGTACCAACCTCTTATACTGTAACATCCCCAAACCCGCCCCACAAGCCCTGACCGGATCTGGTTATGTCACTGCGGAAGAACGATTGAAAATCTATTGACTTTAGCATTAAACATAAAAATTTGTCAACTTTTAAAAATAGTGTTTATTTAAAAGTATAAGTAAACTTGACATTCTAAGATGTCCAAATTAAAAACTTTATTAACTTATATTTATTGAACAAATAGGTTGCTAAAATAAAACCATTTTCACATTGTAATTCAAATTAATCAAACCATAATTAAAATGATAATAAAATGATTCCAAAATAAATAAAAAGGCCCTTATTACAATCAATTTTTAAACCAAATACTTAATATAAATAAGCTTAAAATAGTCAAAATATCTTCTTTTGCATGGGCCACCTGTGTCCTCTCCAACCCAGTCAACCTTACGCATCACCTGAAATGGTTAAGAAATAATTGGGTGAGTCCACAGACTCAGTGCATAATCATAACACATATTTCCACATGTATGGGCTTGGCCCATAACCATACAATCCACGAACCATTCATGCAATCATGCATCACATTAACCTAGATCCATCCATATGCCAACCTTAGCAGACTCCTGCTCAAGGTCAGTATTAATCCACCGATCACAACCGAGTGATCCCACATATCCTACCTCGACAGACCTGCTGCACAAGGCCGTGGTTGAGCCACCGATCACATCGTGATCCCAATAGTAATCCATCTACGGTGATGCACTTAGCTATCAACCGCCGAGATGGGCACCTAGCCAACATCTCCCTTGATGAAGCACACAGCTAACCATCAAGTGCTAATGTAGCACGAGGCTAACATTAGACCACGTACATCAATGTGTACACCTTTCCTTCCTCCATCCAATTCAAATCCCATGCAAGTATGTAAATGCCACATGTTAAGTCAATAAGCATACATCCCATACCATTACCACATCAAATTTATAGATGTAACATAACAACATAATATCACCAACTTACTCACCTGATATCCGATTACCCAAAATAAGGGTATTCACCACCTAAGCCATTATGATCGGCTATCACACATCATTCATATACATAAGCATTAGCAAGCAATTAACCGAAGAAATAGTGCGATGATTACGCACCTTAACACTTGTAGTTCTAAACTTTCGATCCCAATGCTATCGCTTAGCGAAACAATAGCTATCTGCCTATAACTATCACCTCCTGCTGGCCCACACCCCGATGGCCAATCTTGAACTGCCGAGACAGCTCTCCTCTTGAACTTTGAAATAGGAGCTTTCCCTTGCCCACCTTGACTGGTATTGGCCTCCATCAAAACGCTTAATTAGAACAACGGTTAACCCCCAAGTCATAAACTAGGTATCAAATCTTAATAAATATTCCTTACCAACTCAACTTGAATCCCGAAAAGGGTCTCCTGCGTTAGGCTCTTCTCCCCTACAATCGGCCTTAGCACATAACAGAGGACACTTAGGGCCATTCGGCCAAGATAAGAATCCATAACACAAGGAAACTATCGCACCCTTACCTTGCTAACCGCTCCCTTTTTCTCTAACCAAGAATCGGCCACCACAAGAAAGTAAGGTTCGGCTCCGGGACTTGTAACCAACGCAGAGAGAATGGGAGAATGGATGATTCGGCAAGGCCCTAGATGGGGTTGGGATATTCGACAATGGCAGGTTTTAGAGGTGATTTAGGCTCAAGTGAAATGGAGAGAAAAAGAAGTCGGCTAAGTGACCCTGAAGTTTCGGCCAAAGCAAACAGGTGAGGAGGAGGGGCGTTTTTAGTATGATAGAGAATGGGAAGAAAATGGATGGAGGCTTAAGAAGGAGACTAAGATTCGGCAAGGGACCAAAGGAATTTAGCACATAAAAGAAATAGGGGGACAACTTTCGGCAAGAGAGAACAAATGGTAAAAAGGTGGCCAAAGGTGAGCACCCCCTATTTATACTACTAAATACGACACCCACCTAACACCCTCCAAGAACACCAAAAATGCCATCCCCTAGCTTCCCAAAACCGGCCACTAACTCAACCCCTCTCAAAATCCCAAGATTTTCTCCTATCTTTACTCTACACCCATCTTTCAAACCTTTTCAAATTAATTCCAACTCATCTCTTCTCCTAGCCACTCATTCAAAACACTTTGAACAAGTCAAAATCCTCCTTTTAAGTGCCTTGGCGAATCCAACTCTCCCCTTGCTCATGACGCAAAAACAAACCAAAATCTCAGATTTGTAGCTCAACCACGAGACCCTTCCTCTTACAAGTGGCGTCACTTCACCATGCTCTAAGTGGCGCCTACCTTGCCACTCGCTAAGCCATTCCTTGTGTCTTAAGCTCCCAAACAATTCTCTTAAGACCCCTAAAGAAAAGCTCCCTTCTTACCACTCAAAATTCCATAATTTCTTAAGCCATCACCTACCTTCCCGAGGTTCTCCAATCCCCTTAAAACTTGCCCAAACACACAAAAAGCCTACCAACACCTGAGATATGCACTAAATGCATAACCCCCAGAACCAGGGTGTTACAATTCTACCCTCCTAAAAAAAATAATTTCGTCCTCGAAATTACTTGGCTAGACTAACACCATACTACGCTATTGTCACAGACTCGATCTTAGAGAGCCATCATAATTCCTAGGTATAGTATCTAAGTCCACACTCAAGGTTCTAAATACTTCACTAGCAACGAAGACAAACTGCCACTATAGCGAACAAAACAATAGAGAATATTCTAGGCATAAGAAACTTACCCGCTGACACTTAGGGCACATCACTATCCTCTCTCGACGGATTGCATAGACCGGACTGGTCGCCTTGCCTCAAGTGCCACCATTATCATGGACTAAAGCTCCACGGCCTCGACCGGAACCATTACCTCCATGGTTCGGACCACGACCCCTTGTCACTTGCTGACCACCTTTGCCCGGCTGCACATAACCTTGGCCTACTGTCCGAGTCCTATTCGGATCCTGGGGACAATCCTTAATCAGATGAGACTTGGACTTGCATCTAAAGCATTCTCGAACTCGATTCCAGCACTCGCCAACATGATACCTTCCACACTGATCACACGGATGATCTGGGTTCCCCGTAACTGGCTTAGAAATACGATCAGAAGTCTCAACCCTCGGTCTTTTTAGAAATCTCTCAAACGATTCAGACAGACCCGAACTCCTCTTATCCTGATTTCTTTCTCTATCTCTATTCTGCCTCTCAGTCCTCTTGCCCTCCTCAGCTATCCGAGCTTTCTCCACTAACACAGCGAAGTCTCTTTCTCGTTGCGGAGCAATTAAAACCCGTAACTCATCCCGCAGCCCATCTTCAAATCTGACGCATCTCTCATAATCCGCAGCCACGATGCCCCGAGCATACCGGCTCAAACGCAGAAACTCAGCCTCGTACTCTGCTATTGACTTGCCCCCTTGCACAAAATTAAGGAACGCCTTCCTCTGAGCATCCATATAGCTCGCTCCGACATACTTTCCTTCAAACTTGATCTTAAAGTAACCCCAGTCCACTCGATCGGCATGGGTACTTTCCTTAACAGTGAGCCACCACTGGTAGGCCTCATCTCGCAACAACGAAACAGCACCCTTAAGCTTCTCCTCTGCAGTTAAATCCAAGTCGTCCATAATCCTTTCAACTGCCTCAAGCCAGTATTCTGCCACGTTCGGAGCTACCCCAGACACTCCTCTGAAAACTTCGGCTCCGTTCGACCTAAGTCTTTCAGCCACTGACTTCCGAGTTCCATTGCCCACATTGGCTCCTGCCACTCTCTCGAGCACCCACAGCATAGCCTGCGATACTGCATCGTCTCCTCCTGTCTGATCTTGATGTTCAACCTCAACAGCTGGTGGCGGCACATCGCTCTCTGACCCATGGCCAGACCCTACCGGTTTCGATACTGCCATCCTGCCTCTACCACGTCCACGAGTATTGCGACCACGCCCCCTAGAACTCATATCTAGCGCCTCGGTTTAGTCTGATTTAAGAAATTTTTATGCATTAGACATTTTGTTCCACTGATTAATCACGAGCAAAATTTTATGAAAAGAAGTTTCCGAAAGTGGTTCTTTCGATCAATCAAAGTTTCATCTAAAGTTCTCTATTCTAATTCAAACATTCACATTCCTCACTAAAGACACATTCATTCATCCCTGCCACCTTCTAGAGCATTTCCAACCTAGGGGTAAATTCGTCATTTTCCTACAGGGGTATTTTGGTAATTTTGTCAATCAGAGTAATTATGTAAATTTCCAAAATCGAGGTACTATTTTGAAATACAAGATTTTCGAGTACTTTTGCAAACTAAAAATTTTAACTGAAATTGGGGTAATACAGAAATTTTAGAAACCAAAGATATTTTCGTAATTTTATCAACTGGGGGTATTTTCGTAAATTTCCAAAATCAGGGTATCTTAATATTTTAAAAACTCAAGATTTTGGTATTGCACAAAGTAAAAATCATTTTATCAAAAGTTGGGGGGTGGTATGGTAATTTTATAATACAGGGGCATTTTTGTAATTTTGTCACTAGGGCATTTTGAAATTTTGTAAATTGAGAAAACATCTTTCAAAATCAAATTTAGGGTTTACAATCCAAAGAGTAAATTTGAAGATTTTAAAACTAAGGGTTTTAAAACAGTAAGGCTAATCCCTTTTGGGTTTTAGTAACTGGTTTAGCCTATGAATAAGTCCTCTTGGTTAAGGTGAACCGTAGCTACGCACCAGGTAGGATTCGAGTAAAGAGGATGTGAGTCGCTAGGACCGCTTAAATACCAAGCTCTTCTTGAATACCAATCCTAGACATGCGTGCGATGGTTACCACACCTTAACTCGTGACTAACTTCACGTGTTTGTTTAGTAATCTTTAAGTATTATGCATATGTTTGAGTAGACTAATCCTAGGGTCCAAAAGACTTAATATTCTAATCTACGAGCCCAATCAAGCCCATAATAAATCACACAAACAAATTACTTCAAAAGCTAGAAGTACTTACAGTGGACTTGGTAGAGGTACAGTGCCATGCCGAATAACTGAAAAATTTCTTAAAAGCCCATATTTTGAAAAGCCCATTCTTGAAAACATTTGTGGACCGAAAACCCCAAAGTCGAGTTTTGAACTGCTCGATACCAATTTGTAACATCCCCAAACCCGGCCCACAAGCCCTGACCGGATCTGGTTATGTCACTGCGGAAGAACGGTTGAAAATCTATTGACTTTAGCATTAAACATAAAAATTTGTCACCTTTTAAAAATAGTGTTTATTTAAAAGTATAAGTAAACTTGACATTCTAAGATGTCCAAATTAAAACTTTATTAACTTATATTTATTGAACAAATAGGTTGCTAAAATAAAACCATTTTCACATTGTAATTCAAATTAATCAAACCATAATTAAAATGATAATAAAATGATTCCAAAAATAAATAAAAAGGCCCTTATTACAATCAATTTTAAACCAAATACTTAATATAAATAAGCTTAAAATAGTCAAAATATCTTCTTCGCATGGGCCACCTGTGTCCTCTCTCGAACCCGGTCCAACCTCACGCATCACCGAAATGGTTAAGAATAATTGGGTGAGTCCACGACTCGATGCATAATCATAACACATATTTCCACACGTATGGGCTTGGCCCATAACCATACAATCCACGAACCATTCATGCAATCATGCATCACATTAACCTAGATCCATCCATACGCCAACCTTAGTAGACTCCCTGCTCAAGGCCATGGCTAATCCACCGATCACAACCGAGTGATCCCACATATCCTACCTCGGCAGACCTGCTGCACAAAGCCGTGGCTGAGCCACCGATCACATTGTGATCCCAACAGTAATCCATCTACAGTGATACACTTAGCTATCAACCGCCGAGATGGGCACCTAGCCAACATCTCCCTTGATGAAGCACACAGCTAACCATCAAGCGCTAATGTAGCACGAGGCTAACATTAGACCACGTACATCAATGTGTACACCCTTCCTTCCTCCATCCAATTCAAATCCCATGCAAGTATGTAAATGCCACATGTTAAGTCAATAAGCATACATCCCATACCATTACCACATCAAATTTATAGATGTAACATAACAACATAATATCACCAACTTACTCACCTGATATCCGATTACCCAAAACAAGGGTATTCACCACCTAAGCCATTATGATCGGCTATCACACATCATTCATATACATAAGCATTAGCAAGCAATTAACCGAAGAAATAGTGCGATGATTACGCACCTTAACACTTGCAGTTCTAAACTTTCGATCCCAATGCTATCGCTTAGCGAAACAATAGCTATCTGCCTATAACTATCACCTACTGCTGGCCCACACCCCGGTGGCCAATCTCGAACTGCCGGGACAGCTCTCCTCTTGAACTTCAGAACAGGAGCTTTCCCTTGCCCACCTTGACTGGTATTGGCCTCCATCAAAACGCTTAATCAGAGCAACGGCTAACCCCCAAGTCATAAACTAGGTATCAAATCTTAATAAATATTCCTTACCAACTCAACTTGAATCCCGAAAAGGGTCTCCTACGTTAGGCTCTTCTCCCCTACAATCGGCCTTAGCACATAACAGAGAACACTTAGGGCCATTCGGCCAAGACAAGAATCCATAACACAAGGAAACTATCGCACCCTTACCTTGCTAACCGCTCCCTTTTTCTCTAACCAAGAATCGGCCACCACAAGAAAGTAAGGTTCGGCTCCGGGACTTGTAACCAACGCAGAGAGAATGGGAGAATGGATGATTCGGCAAGGCCCTAGATGGTTTTGGGATATTTGGCAATGGCAGGTTTTAGAGGTGATTTAGGCTCAAGTGAAATGGAGAGAAAAAGAAGTCGGCTAAGTGACCCTGAAGTTTCGACCAAAGCAAACAGGTGAGGAGGAGGGGCGTTTTTAGTGTGGTAGAGAATGGGAAGAAAATGGATGGAGGCTTAAGAAGGAAACTAAGATTCGGCAAGGGACCAAAGGAATTCGGCACATAAAAGAAATAGGGGGACAACTTTCGGCAAGAGAGAACAAATGGTAAAAAGGTGGCCAAAGGTGAGCACCCCCTATGTATACTACTAAATACGGCACCCACCTAACACCCTCCAAGAACACCAAAAATGCCCTCCTCTAGCTTCCCAAAATCGGCCACTAACTCAACCCCTCTCAAAATCCCAAGATTTTCTCCTATCTTTACTCTACACCCATCTTTCAAACCTTTTCAAATTAATTCCAACTCATCTCTTCTCCTAGCCACTCATTCAAAACACTTTGAACAAGTCAAAATCCTCCTTTTAAGTGCCTTGGCGAATCCAACTCTCCCCTTGCTCATGACGCCAAAACAAACCAAAATGTCTGCATTTACTGACTCGAACACGAGACCCTTCCTCTTACAAGTGGCGTCACTTCACCATGCTCTAAGTGGCGCCTACCTTGCCACTCTGCCAAGCCATTCCTTGTGTCTTAAGCTCCCAAACAATTCTCTTAAGACCCCTAAAGTAAAGCTCCCTTCTTACCACTCAAAATTCCATAATTCCTTAAGCCATCACCTACCTTCCTGGGGTTCTCCAATCCCCTTAAAACTTGCCCAAACACACAAAAAGCCTACCAACACCTGAGATATGCACTAAATGCATAACCCCCGAACCAGGGTGTTACATATACCATACCCCGATGCGATAAAGAAATACAACACAGATAAGTAATTCAGTAAGTTTCTTAAACTTCTAAAGAAATTACACATTAACTTACCATTTTTTGAAGCTCTTTCGCAGATGCCAGAATCAAGGAAATTTTTAAAAGAGCTTTTAACAAACAAGTGGAAGTTAGACGAGGAATCGCATGTGGAACTAAATGCTGTGTGTTTCGCAATGTTGCAAAATAAACTACCACGAAAGTTAAAAGATTCAGGGAGTTTTACAATTCCATGCTTAATTGGTAGTTTATCCATTGATAATGCTTTAGCTGATTTAGGGGCAAGCATCAATGTTATGCCTTATAAAATGTTTAAACAACTAGGTCTAGGGAAACCCAAACAAACTAGGATGAGTATTCAATTAGCTGATAAGACTATTCGAATTCCTAGAGGTATAATTGAATATGTACTAGTTAAAATTAACAGATTCATATTCCCAGTAGACTTTTTTGTTTTAGACATGGAAGAGGACAATAAGGTCCCTTTAATCTTAAGAAGGCCCTTTTTAGCAACTGCCAGATCTACAATTGATGTTGGTATAGGAGAACTCATACTCCGTGTAGGTGACGAATCAATCAGTCTTCAGGCTCTTGACTCAGCTAGGACATCAAGTAATAAAGGTGAGAAAATTAATTTTATTAATGACCATTTGGTTAAACCTTCTTTTCAAGAGACACCATAGAACCACACAACTGAGCCAGATCCTAGACCTCATGACAATAAAGAAATAACTCACGAGGAACGATAGCTTCAGATCGATGAACTAGACGAGTGGAAGACACATTTCAAGGAGAAACTAGGAATACACGAAGCAAAACCATCGCCATTCTATGGGACAAATGATTTTACGATCGGAGATCAGGTATTGTTAGATAAGACAGACCCTTGAATATCTCCTCCTGACCTTAATACAAATGAAGAAATCCCTTTTAAGGTAATCAATGTTTTCCCATACGGAGCAGTCAAGGTAAGTAATCCTATATTCGACACTTTTAAAGTAAACGCTACTCGACTTGAATTATATACTGATAATAGAATTGATAGCATGAGAAAGGATTTTCAACTCTTCAAACCACCATGAATGTGCGAATGAGAGGTAAGTCTAGCTTAAGACTATAAATGAGCACTTCTCGGGAGGCAACCCGAGCACTAACCCCACTAATTATTTTGTTGTCATGTTTTAAAATGCAGATTTCCATAACACATGGCCGTGTGGTCACCACAGTTCTTTCCTAAAATCTTGTTCCCTTTTTCCCCTTTTTCTCTTTGATCGCATATCCATTTTTCATTATTTACTTCTATTCTTCTTTTTATATTTATATTTATTTTCTTTATTATTTTCTTCGTATTCTTCATGCCATTTAGATTTATCTTAGGTCGGCTACTTCAAGGATCCAATTTCAACCGGTTCAGGACGTTACCCCACGGTCACCTTTGCCCAATCCTATCCGGTTTCTTTTCATCGGCTCCATCCAAAATTCAGGAAGTTTCACTTCTCTCCCCATCTTATGATTTTATTATTATTTTGTTGTTATCTATCTTTGTACATTGAGGACAATGTACGTCTTAAGTGTGGGGGGTCAACTATAGTACTATTTAAAAAACCCTAAATTTTGTCTTGTTCTTAAAGTAATTTTCTCATATCACTAATTAGAATGAAATTTCTATTTATTTATGATTTTTATTGATATGTTTTAGATTAATTCATAGTTAATTGTGCAATGATGATTTAAACTTTAGGAGACTAGAGAATCAAGCATGATGAGTCTATTTTCAAAAATCAAAATTTTGCTAGGTTGTCTACCTGAATCTAATTATTACCTTGAAGTTTGAAATTTACAAGGTTGATATCAAAAAACCATAATTTTTGTGAGATTTTGAGCCTTTAGAGCATACATTTTTCGTGCTCACTTTATTAATTATGAGTGAGTCAACATTGATTTGTTATTCTAGAACTTGCTTCGATTATACATGTTGAGACCACACATTTGATTTGATATACAGAAATGATAAAGGCACTTAGGATTTAACCTCTTACTCCACTAAAAGTCTACCCTCACAATTAACCCCTAGTGAACCCCTTTGATCCTAACAATCCTTTTATTGACTCACTGAAACACCCTAAACCCGGCCCAAAAAGCCTGACCGGATTTGTTATGTTCCTCGAATAAAACTTTAGCAATTTCTCATTTTGTTTAAGAAAAACTTGATGAGTTCGTATAAAATGCATTAACTTAATATTCAAAGTTGAAATCAAATTTAAATAAATTTGTATCTTCTTAAAACATTATTTTAAGAGAAATTCATAAATTAAAAGAAAACCAAATTTTATGAAAAATTTTACTTATTATTGTAAAACATATATATATTAGTGTCAAAAACCAGTTTAAATTATTTATTAAAACCATTTAGTTATTTAATAAATATTGTCTATGGCGAATAAAAATTTAAAACGCAAAAATTAAAAACAGTTCATAGTGGCCTTATTACAAAAATAGCAAAACCCATAATAAATTCTAAGTAATTAAGATACGCTTAATAGGTTTAATTAAGGGAAACATCCGAAATACTTTTGTTGAGCAATGGCCACCACGTAGTCCCCGCTGACCCAATCCATCATGCTAAGAGTCATGTGAAAAATTATCCCACAAAAGGGGTGAGTCATAAACTCAATGTGTAACAAAAACACTAAAAGCCCAATTGATCATGGCTTTCAAGCCCATTTAGTAACACATATAGCCATAAACCCATTTAAGTCATATTTAGCCATAAGCCCATTTTTATAGCAAATCAAATAAAAATCATTTAGAAGTTACATGGGTATTTATATAAGGAAATGCAAACCCGGCCCACCTAAATATCCATCCGCTACACACCACCCCTACCAACCAATCACACCGTGGGGATTACTAAATCGATCCTCCATCCGCTACACACCATCGAAGGCGATTCTTTCAGTCAACATGCACATCGCCTTATAATTTTGTGGCAAGGCCACCAGGACAAATGTGATGAAGTCACCAGATTCAAAAATATGTGACCAAGTCACCAGATTCACATATACGTGACCAAGTCACCAGATTCACATATGTGACCAAGTCACCGGATAATGTGGTAAAACCACCTAACACTTCCCTTTTATCAATTTCACCCATATGCCCATGCACATACATATTATTCAGTTTTCATGCCATTTACCCCAAAATCATAACATAGTCATACTTATTTCACATTTATGCATATAGCAAAATTAACGAAGTATTGGGGTAAACATACCTGAATATCGTATACCATTGAATGGTACCCGCAACCATTATTACACATATTTTCATACAAATTACATTTTATATAGATCTATGAGATTTTAGTATAATGTTACACACCTTATGACAGTGAGAACGATACCTTCCCGCTCGTCAACACCTAGTTAATTATCACACTTGATAAGAATACACTATTACTTATAAAACTATACTATTGATGAGAGATCTAAATCCTTACCCTCGGATTCTCGAACAACCGTTATTTGTGATTTTTCTCCGTTAGATGGATCAAAACCCGCTGACAACCCACTAACAAAAAGTGGTTCGGTTGTACGCACGACTTCAAATAAACGATCTTCGTTAGCAGAGGGTCCACAACCCAGTGGAAAATCTCTTATCGCCGATACAACCCTTCGTTTGAAGTTTGAGGGTATAACAGAGCCTCCTCTCTTCCAAACGCTCCTTACTGCTTTTTTCGAACCTATCTTGTTAGTCCCAAAATCACCCCTAAAATAAAGTCGATTAGTAATCTATCTAAAAGAAATGATATAACCGAAAGTGATGATCCTTACCTTGGATGATTTCGAAAGATCACTCCTAAAACGTTGGTTTCCAAAAACGATCCTTAAAATCCCTTCCAAAGTTTCGGCCTAGGAGAAAAATGAGAGAACTATATTTCCAAATCAGCTATTCTAAAAGGAAAAATAATGAGAACACTTAACAAAAATCCTTACTTGACTTATTAGAAGATTCGGCCTTGTCAAAATAAGAGAAAAGAAATGATGATTTCGTTTTGATCAAAAAGAAGAGAAAAATATGGTGTTTTTGGCTATGGTGGTTTCGGTTTTCAATAGAAGAAAAGAAAGGAGAAGATGAAAATTGAAGATGATGATTCAGTTTGACAAAAGAGAGGAAAAGAATGGTGGTTTTGGTTATGGTAGATGATGGTTTCGGTTGAAAGTGAAGAAGAAAGAAAAAAAAGTAAAGAGAAAGAAAGAGAAGGAAAGAAAGAAAATAAGAATGCCTTTTGATGCTAGATGATTCGGCACTAGAGAGGAGAAAAGAGAAGAAAATTGTCTTCAAAATCTCTTTGGTGTTTCCTAAGAATGAGGAAAAGAGAAGAAAATGGTCCTTGATAATTTGTATTTTCGGTTACAAAGGGAAAAGAAACCGAAATGGTAAAGTACCAAATGGCTAAAAGAAAAGAAAAAGTTTCTCTTTTGTGTATTATGTAATCGGCTAAGAAACAAGGCCTAGAGAAAAGGAAAAGATGAACAAATTGGTTACAAAATTTTGGCCAACATACACCCCTAATGCCTATGCAAAAATTCGGCCAACCTATGCCAACATGATCCCCTTTTTCCTCCTCATTTCTTCCCCATCAATCCCTTGATTCCAAACACAATTAAACCATCCCCCCTTAGCCCCTAAAGCCAACTAGGTTCATGGTCAAATGACCATGAAAAAGCTTCCAAAACATTATCCTTTCTTCAAGCCTTTTGTCCCCCTATCTTACCTTAACTTCATGATTCCATGCCATAACTTCTAGCTTGCCTTTTACATATGGTCTACTAACCAAAAATAAAAAGATGCCTATCCATTCTAGAATGATCTTGGCCGATACTATAGGAAAGAAAACAAAAAAAATATTAAAATTCCTTCCACTTGCTAGCTAGGGGATTCGAACCTCTCCCCTCAAGCATTCATCCATGCACCCTTACCACCTTGCCAATTGACTTATTATGCTTTAAACCTCTTATCAATATTTCTTAAAGCCTATCTTGCTTAGCTCCATCTTATTTATTAAAAACTTAATATTTTTCTAAGCATTCACTTACATAATGAAGTTTGAAAAACTTCCAAAACACACTCAATTATACTTAGACATGCAACAACATACAATTAAATAAAATGCATAACCCCTATTTTCAAGATGTTACAGTTCTACCCCCTTAAAATAATTTTGACCCCAAAATTACCTGGCTAGAACAAGTGAGGGTATTACTGTCGCATCGCTTCCTCCGGCTCCCACGTAGCTTCTTCTGATCCATGATTACGCCATAATACTTTGACGAGAGGAACCGATTTACTCCGTAACACATCCCGCTCTAGGATTTGAATTGGCTCCTCTTCATAGGACAAATCTGGTCTTAATTCCACCTCCTCAACTGGCACTACATGAGATGGATCTGACCAGTAATGACGTAACATTGAAACATGGAACACATCGTGCATTTGCTTCAACTCAGAAGGCAAATCTAACTGATATGCCACAGGTCCGACCCGCTTCAAAACCTGATAAGGTCCAATGAGCCTGGGACTTAACTTACCTTTGCGACCAAATCTCATCACCTTTTTCCAAGGTGAAACCTTTAGGAAAACTTGATCCCCCACAACAAACTCTATTTCTTTCCGCTTAAGATCTGCGTACGACTTTTGTCTGTCAGATACTTCCTTTAACCGAGCCCGAATTACCTTAACCTTTTCTTCGGATTCATCCACTATTTCTGGACCCAAAACTTGACGTTCTTCTAGTTTTGTCCAACACGTAGGAGTGTGACACTTCCGTATATATAGTGCTTCATACGGTGCCATCCGAATACTGGCTTGGTAACTATTATTGTACGCAAATTCTGCTAACAGTAAGAACTCCTTCCAGCTTCCTCTGAAATCTATCACACATCCCCTTAACATATCTTCTAAAATTTGGATTACTCGTTCAGATTGGCCGTCAGACTGTGGATGAAATGCCGTACTGAAGTCCAATTTGGTGCCCAAAGCTTGATGCAATGCTTTCCAAAATTGAGACGTAAACCTCGGATCCCTATCCAAAATAATCGACACCGGCACTCCATGCAATCTCACAATCTTAGCCACATATAACTTCGCCAATTTCTGCAAAGAGTAATCAACCTGAACTGGGATAAAATGTGCAGATTTTGTCAATCGGTCCACTATCACCCATACTGAGTCTTTCTTAGTAGGCATAAGAGGAAACCCACTAACAAAGTCCATGGTGATTCTCTCCCACTTCCACTGCGAAATCTTTATCAGCTGAAGCAATCCCGAAGGTACTTGATGTTCAGCCTTGACTTGCTGACACGTTAAGCACTTTCCTACAAACTCCGTAACTTCTCGCTTAAGACCAGGCCACCAAAACTGATCTCGCAAATCTCGGTATAACTTACTTCCTCTAGGATGCATAGTATAGGGGCTACCATGCGATTCCTGAAGAATCTTTTGCCTCAACTCCTGATCCTTCGGCATACAGACTTTACCTTTGAAACATAATACCCCATCGTTGTTAATACCAAAATCTTCTAATTCCCTCTCTGCACCTGCCGAAGCTTAGTACTCAGATCATCATCTACCAACTGTTTCTCTTTCACTTGTCTCAACCACGTCGGCTTTACTTGTAATTCTGCCAACAAGCTTCCGTCATCGTAAAGACTAAGATGTGCAAACATCGCCCTTAGATCTGACACCACTTTTCGACTTAGAGCGTCTGCCACCACATTCGCCTTGCTCGGGTGGTACTCTATAGAACAGTCGTAATCTTTCAACAATTCTATCCATCTTCGTTGCCTAAAATTCAGTTCTTTTTGAGTCAGTAGATATTTCAGACTTTTGTGGTCCGTATATATCACTGACTTTTCTCTATATAAATAATGTCTCCAAACTTTAAGAGCAAAAACCACCGCTGCCAACTCCAAGTCATGTGTCAGGTAATTAACTTCGTGTGGTCTCAACTGCCTAGACGCATACGCAACTACTTTCCCGTCTTGCATCAGAACACATCCTAATCCTGTGTGAGAAGCGTCACAATACACGCATTTAAATCGTTTCACGCCTCGAGCTAAATCAAAATCAGAGCTTCAAAAAACCTCTTAAGCTTCTCAAAGCTCTCTTGCTGCTTATCAGCCCACACAAAAGGTACTTCCTTCCTCAACAATTTCGTTAAAGGTGCAGCTATCGATGAGAATCCTTCGACGAATCTTCTTTAGTATCCTGCTAATCCCAAGAAACTGCGAACCTCAGTTACGGACTTAGGTGGTTTCCAATCTAGCACAGCCTTAATCTTTCGAAGATCCACCCTTATCCCTTCTGCCGACACCACATGGCCTAAAAACGTGACTTCCTTAAGCCAAAATTCACATTTGCTGAATTTGGCATATAGCTTCTTCTCCCTTAAAACTTGCAACACAATCCGGAGATGCTTATCATGTTCCATTTCGGACTTAGAATACACCAGGATGTCGTCTATGAATACCACAACGAATTGATACAAGTAGGGCTGGAAAATTCGATTCATCATATCCATGAACGCAGCTGGGACGTTCGTCAATCCGAATGGCATTACCAGAAATTCATAATGCCCATATCTAGTTCGGAAAGCTGTCTTATGGATATCTGCTTCTTTCACTTTAAGCTGATGATACCCCGACCTTAGATCTATCTTTGAGAATACTGCAGCTCCTTGTCGATCGAACAAGTCATCGATCCTTGGCAAAGGATACTTGTTCTTGATGGTCAGTTTATTCAACTGCCGGTAGTTTATACACATCCTCATCGATCCATCCTTCTTCTTCACGAATAGGACCGGTGCTCCCCATGGAGACACACTAGGTCGGATAAATCCACGATCAAGCAACTCCTGAATCTGAGCCTTAAGCTCAACTAACTCCTTCGGTGCTATTCTATATGGAGCAATAGAAACTGGCGCCGTTCCAGGCAATAAGTCAATCTCGAATTCTACCTCTCGATCCGGAGGCAAACCTGGGAGTTCTTCCGGAAAAATATCTACAAATTCACTCACAGTCCTGACTTCTTCAACAGTTGCCTCCTTAGCCTCCAAGGCACTAACCAACATTAGAAAAGCCACACATCCCTTTCTAACCATCTTTTCTTCCTTAAGAGCGGATACTACATTTGATAAGTAGTTCTGTCTCTCGCCCATCACTACAACTTCTTTGTCATCAATAGTTCTTAAGGACATCCGCATAGCAGCACAATCCACATTTGCACGATATTTCACTAGCCAGTCCATGCCTAAGATCAGGTTGAATTCTCCGAATGGCAACTCCATTAAATTAGCCATAAATTGCATCCCTTGAACTTCTAAAGGCACTTCCTTAAAGAGTTTGTCTATTACTACTGTCTGTCCTAAAGGACTAAGTACAGTCATCTTCCTAGGTACAGTCTCAGAACTCACATGCAAAGTTCCAGATACTTCACTAGCGATATATGAGTGAGTTGACCCTATATCTATCAAAGTAATAAAGGGCAACCCAGAAATCAAAACGCATGCCGTGATAACATCAAAAGGCCACTATCTTCTCTCGACGAACTACATATACCGCACTGGCCGTCTTGCCTCGAGCTACCAACGCTTTTGCACGAAGTTTCGCGACCTCTACCGTAACCATTACTTCTTCCATTTGGACCACGGCCCTTATCATTCATTGTTCACCTCTGCCACTGATTAACACCACGACCTCATCGGGCGCTTCTTATCTGAATTCATCGGGCAATCCTTGATTATATGATCTTTAGACCCGACTTGAAACATCCCGGTCTTTTTCTAACATTCTCCGGTGCATCTTCCCACATTGAGCACACGCACGATGTTGTCCACCAGTAGTGATCTGACTTCATGCCCATCATTTCTTGGTTTCTTTTGAAAATTCCGGATGACCTCAAGACCCAAAGCTCCTCTTATTCTTATTCGCCTCTGTCCCGATTCATCTCTCTCACCGCTTAACTTCTTCACTATTCTTGCCCTTTCTACTAAGATCGCAAAGTCTCTTTCCTAAGTCTTGAGCAATCAACACTCGCAGTTCATCTCTCAGTCCATCCTCGAATCTGACACACCGCTCATATTCAGTAGCTACTATTCCTCTAGCATATCGGCTAAGTCGCAAGAACTCTACTTCATACTCAGCTATTGACTTATTTCCTTGTACTAAATTTAGAAACGCCCTTCTCTGGGAGTCGATGTAGCTAGCTCCAACATATTTCCCTTCAAATTTAATCTTAAAATATCCCTAATCCACTCGATCCGCAGGGATACTCTCCTTGACAGTGAGCCACCACTGGTAGGCCTCATCACGGAGTAGTGAAACAACACCTTTCAACTTTTCTTTTGCAGTGCAGTCCAAATCATCCATTATCTTCTCAACTGCCTCCAACCAATATTTCGCTATATTCAGAGCTACTCCAGATACTCCCCTAAAAACCTCAGCTCCATTCGATCTAAGTCTCTCACCATCGACTTTGAGACCCATTTCGATGATTAGCTTCGCTACTGCTTCCAAAACTCGAAGCACAGCTTGTGATACTGCGTCACCTCTTCCATTTTGCTCTTGAAATTTCACCCCAACAGCCGGTGGCGGAGCTTCATTCTCGGAACCTTGACCAGATCTAACTGGTTCCGACACAGCCATTCTTCCTCTACCGCGTCCACGACGACCACGTCCGCTAAAACTCATGTCTACTACGCGTCTTATCTGTTTTTACGAAAAAGTCTTATGCATTAGAATCTTTTCACTTTTTATTAAAAGAAAGTTTTATGCAACAGATATTTATTCAGTGGTTTTTCCGTAGTAGTACACATACACCTAGGGTCCATGTCTCTAAAGTATAGTTTCCTTAGACTTATCACTTTAAAATATCATACATTCACATCACTTTATCAATACAAGACTTACCGATGGACTGGCCGAGAACTTCAAAAGCAAGCTTCTATAAAACCATTTAACTTAAGAAAACTTTCAAAAAGTCATTTGAGCTAAATTTTGAATATGTTGTGGGCTTCAAAACCCAAGGCCGAGAGTTTAAAATTGGGCTCTGATACCAAGTTGAAACACCCCAAACCCGGCCCAAAAAGCCTGACCGGATTTGTTATGTTCCTCGAATAAAACTTTAGCAATTTCTCATTTTGTTTAAGAAAAACTTGATGAGTTCAGATAAAATGATAAACTTAATAATCAAAGTTGAAATCGGATTTAAATAAATTTGTATCTTCTTAAAACATTATTTTTAAGAGAAATTCATAAATTAAAAGAAAACCAAATTTTATGAAAAATTTTACTTATTATTGTAAAACATATATATATTAGTGTCAAAACAATTTAAATTATATATTAAAAACCATTTAGTTATTTAATAAATATTGTCTATGGCGTAATAAAAATTTAAAACATAAAAATTAAAAAGCAGTTCATAGTGGCCTTATTACAAAAATAGCAAAACCCATAATAAATTCTAAGTAATAAAAATACGCTTAATAGGTTTAATTAAGGAAACATCCAAATACTTTTGTTGAGCAATGGCAACCACGTAGTCCCCACCAACCGATCCATCATGCTAAGAGTCATCGAAAAATTATCCCACAAAAGGGTGAGTCATAAACTCAATGTGTAACAAAAACACTAAAAGCCCAATTGATCATGGCTTTTAAGCCCATTTAGTAACACATATAGCCATAAGCCCATTTAAGTCATATTTAGCCATAAGCCCATTTTTATAGCAAATCAAATAAAAATCATTTAGAAGTTACATGGGTATTTATATAATGAAATACAAACCCGGCCCACCTAAATATCCATCCGCTACACACCACCCGTACCAACCAATCACAGTGGGGATTACTAAATCGACCCTCCATCCGCTACACACCATCGAAGGCGCTTCTTTGCAGTCAACATGCACATCGCCTCATAATTTTGTGGCAAGGCCACTGCACAAATGTGACCAAGTCACCAGATTCAAAAATATGTGACCAAGTCACTAGATTCACATATACATGACCAAGTCACCAGATTCACATATGTGACCGAAGTCACTGGATAATGTGGTAAAACCACCTAACACTTCCCTTTATCAATTTCACCCATATGCCCATGCACATACATATTATTCAGTTTTCATGCCATTTACCCCAAAATCATAACATAGTCATACTTATTTCACATTTATGCATATAGCAAAATTAAAGAAGTATTGGGGTAAACATACCTGAATATCGTATACCATTGAATGGTACCTGCAACCATTATTACACATATTTTCATACAAATCACATTGAATATAGATCTATGAGATTTTAGTATAATGTTACACACCCTATGACAGTGAGAACAATACCTTCCCGCTCGTCAACTCCTAGTTAATTATCACACTTGATTAGAATACACTATTACTCATAAAACTATACTATTGATGAGAGATCTAAATCCTTACCCTCGGATTCTCGAACAACCGTTATTTGTGGTTTTTCTCCGTTAGATGGATCAAAACCTGCTGACAACCCACTAACGAAAAGTGGTTCCGTTGTACGCACGACTTCAAATAAACGATCTTCGTTAGCAGAGGGTCTACAACCCGGTGGAAAATCTCTTATCGCCGATCATGACCCTTCGTTTGAAGTTTGAGGGTATAATGAGCCTCCTCTCTTCCAAACGCCTTCTTCGCTTCTTTTCGAACCTATTATGTTAGTCCCAAAATCACCCCTAAAATAAAGTCGATTAGTAATCTATCTAAAAGAAATGATATAACCGAAAGTGATAATCCTTACCTTGGATGATTTCGAAAGATCACTCCTAAAACGTTGGTTTCCAAAAAGGATCCTTAAAATCCCTTCCAAAGTTTTAGCCTAGGAGAAAAATGAGAGAATTATATTTCCAAATCGGCTATTCTAAAAGGAAAAATAATGAGAACACTTAACAAAAATCCTTACTTGACTTATTAGAAGATTCGGCCTTGTCAAAATAAGAGAAAAGAAATGATGATTTCGTTTTGATCAAAAAGAAGAGAAAAATATGGTGTTTTTGGCTATGGTGGTTTCGGTTTTCAATAGAAGAAAAGAAAGGAGAAGATGAAAATAGAAGATGATGATTCGATTTGACAAAAGAGAGGAAAAGAATGGTGGTTTTGGTTATGGTAGATGATGGTTTCGGTTGAAAGTGAAGAAGAAAGAAAAAAGTAAAGAGAAAGAAAGAGAAAGGGAAAGAAAGAAAATAAGAATGCCTTTTGATGCTAGATGATTCGGCACTAGAGAGGGAGAAAAGAGAAGAAAATTGTCTTCAAAATCTCTTTGGTGTTTTCGGCAATGAGGAAAAAGAGAAGAAAAATGGTCCTTGATAATTTGTATTTTCGGTTACAAAGGGAAAAGAAACCGAAATGGTAAAGTACCAAATGGCTAAAAGAAAAGAAAAAGTTTCTCTTTTGTGTATTATGTAATCGGCTAAGAAACAAGGCTTAGAGAAAAGGGAAAAGATGAATAAATTGGTTACAAAATTTTGGCCAACATACAGCCCTAATGCCTATGCAAAAATTCGGCCAACCTATGCCAACATGATCCCCTTTTTCCTCCTCATTTCTTCCCCATCAATCCCTTGATTCCAAACACAATTAAACCATCCCCCCTTAGCCCCTATAGCCGACTAGGTTCATGGTCAAATGACCATGAAAAAGCTTCCAAAACATTATCCTTTCTTCAAGCCTTTTGTCCCCCTATCTTACCTTAACTTCATGATTCCATGCCATAACTTCTAGCTTGCCTTTTACATATGGTCTACTAACCAAAAATAAAAAGATGCCCATCCATTCTAGAATGATCTTGGCCGACACTATAGGAAAGAAAAAAAAATTAAAATTCCTTCCACTTGCTAGCTAGGGGATTCGAACCTCTCCCCTCAAGCATTCATCCATGCGCCCTTACCACCTTGCCAATTGACTTATTATGCTTTAAACCTCTTGTCAATATTTCTTAAAGCCTATCTTGCTTAGCTCCATCTTATTTATTAAAAACTTAATATTTATCTAAGCATTCACTTACATAATGAAGTTTGAAAAACTTCCAAAACACATTCAATTATACTTAGACATGCAACAACATACAATTAAATAAAATGCATAACCCCTAACCATCTTGTATTTGTTATCACCATCTCTCTTGACTACCCTTATATCGAGAGTTGATTTGATCAGTTGCCTAACTACTTTCTTTATTTCAATTGTTAAATTATATTTACTTGATTTGTTTTTAAAAAAAATTAATGTATATTCATTATTAGTTCTGTGATTAAGTGAGCTTATACATTTAAATTCAACATCTTGAAGAAAAAGCTCGTATTATTAGTATTACAAGTTTTCATTTGATTTAATTACTTAGGACTAGTTCATTTTTCTAGTTAGGTAAATTGTCAATTAAATCTCGATTCTAACCCTTTAATTTAGCCTTTATCCACACCTTTAACCCAAGCCCCATTACAACCCTTTAAAGACCTTTTGATTTGTATCATCTCATTTTATAGTGGTGGAGATTTGATTTTCATGCAAGCTTATGGGATTAACTTTTCATGTTTGACTTTTGAGGGTGAATCTTTAGTGAGGATGTCAACTCTTGTCGATTTTGAATTAAAGGTGATTATTTAGGTAAAGGAAACACCTATATTTTCATGCTATAAAAACTATGACTTTGATTGTTTGAATCTTTAGGACTCTTTGAGTTAAATTATCCATGTATAAATTACCTATGAATTATGATGAGACATTGTTGATAAGAATTATGAATCGAGGGAAGTTAATTTTAATTGTGAGTTGAGAATTTTTCTTGAGGACAAGCAAAAGCTTAAGTGTTGGGGTATTTGATAAACTGTAATAAGTTCATATTTTAATCCCACATTTAGCATACTTTTGGATGATTTATTGCCTGAATTGTGGAATTTGGTGCTCCTAATCCTTTAAATTCATGTTTTATACTTAAGAGAGCACCGGAGGATGAAAAGAACGAGAAATGGGCCGAAAATGAAGAAAATGGGCCAAAGTATGAATTTCACATGGCGTGGGCCCGAAACAAATGGTCGTGCCTCCTTAGCAGATCCGACCACAGCCTGGCCCCGATTCACATGGCCGTGCCACACGGGCGTGTCCCTGTCGCGGTAAAGAAGAGTTTCATTCGGATTAGGGTACTTAGAGGCAAAGAAAGACATTTCAAAAGCATATATAAACACCCTAGAGGCCAACCTTCAGGGGGCGTTCAGCTAGGCTAAGGAGCCAAGCCAGAGAGGCCGAATTGTGGGATTCACTCGAATAAATCCATTTGATCCATCCTAGAAGCCGGAATTACACTCAAGACTGAGGATCTCTCCTTTAATTCCTTTAAGGGGTTTTAGGGTTTTCTTTACGTTTTGTTATTTTTCTTCTGAGATGTATTATTTTATGATTATGAACTAAACTCCTCAAATACCTGAGGGGGATGAAACCTAAGACAGATCTTGTTATTATTTTCTGAACTATATGATAAATACTTGATTTGTTCTTAACCATGTGTTCTTAATTCTTGTTTTGATATTTCAAGATATTGATTCAAGTATTAATGTGCTTAGGAAGAGGAGGAATATTCCCTGTTTAACAATAGATCTAGCATAGTTAAGAGGAGTTGATCGCAACCCTAGATATAGGGTGATGAAAATCTACCGGATTAGGGTCAAACCTAATATGGGAGTCCATAGATCGAGTTAATGCAATTCTAGGGGTTTTAATTAGAAAGAGATTTCAATTAATCAACTTAGGGTTAGACGTTAGTAGCCTCGAGAGAGGTATTAATATAAATTAGGGAATCCTACGGATCAAGTCAAGTGAATAAATTGTCTTTGAAACACCCCAAACTCAGCCCACAAGCCCTGACCGGATCTGGCATGCTCCTTGAGTAAAATATAGCTAAACCTCGTTCTGTCACTTTACAAAAATTTGTGGTTTTAAGGAAAGATAGGTTTGAGTTGTGATCAGGTGGAAAACCGCGTTGTTTTTGAAGTTTGTATTGAAACATTATTATCATGTGTTCAAAAATTTCAAGTAAAAAGAAATGTCGAATTTTAGATGTTTAGGTGTCAAAACAATTGAAGTTGTTTTACGAAAAATGGTTAATCATTTGTTTGATGTTGTTCATATCATAATAAAAATTAAACCGCAAAATAAAATAGTTAAATAACAATGGCCTTATTACAACAAAATAAAACTCAAAATAAATTCAAAAAAAAAAAACATAATAAGAAATCCGAAAATGCTGAGCTGAGCATGGCCACCACTAAGTCCCTACCGACCCGGTCCATTTACTGAGTATCACCTGCAAAATGTTAGCCCACGAAGGGTGAGTCAACAGACTCAGTGTAAAACAACCATCACAGATTCCCAATCGATCATAGCATATTATATCACATACAAACAAATATAAGCAATGATGCAACCCAAACCCACCTAGATATCCAACCTCTATACATCATCAGTACCTGCCAATCACACCGTGGGGATTACTAAATCGACCCTCCATCTGCTACACACCATCGAAGGCAGTCGCTGCAGTCAACTGCACATCGCCCTTATAATTGTGGCATAGCCACCAGATAATGTGATAGAGTCACCAGATTCATAATATGTGACACAAATCACCAGATAATGTGGTAAAAACCACCAGAACACTTCCCCTGTATCATTATCACCCATATGCCCATGCAACATACATATATCATGCAATTTACCTTACCCCATGGCCATAACGAGATTTCACATATTCATATATCAATGTTTATTCACATTATTAACGAGTATTAAGGGGTAACGTACCTGAATACACTGTACCATTGAATGGTACCCTTAGCCATATTCATTTATTGCCTTATTAACATATACATAACATTAATATTATTAATCGGGAGTTTAGGGTGGGTTACACACCTGACTATCCGTAGATCTAAGAAAAATCCTGAAACTAACGAAATCCCGAAACATTTGCCTTTCCCCCTTCCTTAGTGCCGATTTGGTTTCCAACCAAATGCCAAAACTACGTGATGATCCCTCCTTGCAAATGGCCAAGCACTAGATCACTTAACCAAATCTTGAAACTTCTCCTTATCTCTGTCGAATTCCCCCTAAGAAAACATAGTCAGAATCGGAAACCTTCAATAAGTAATATGGCTTTTGGCCGAATATCACAACTTTCTTACCTTGGATATCCAAATCTCGAAAGATCTCCTTCTAATCGTTGGCCACAAAGATCCCGAAATCTCCCTTCATAGTTTCAGCCAAAAGAATAAAAAGGAATTAGAGTCTTTAACTTTCGGCTAAACAAAGGAAAAAGAAGAGAACTCAACTAACTATTAACCCTTACCGAAATCGATTGAACACCTTTGCTTGGAACACGGAGAGATTCGGCCACAACAGAAGGTTGATTGGCTTTGATAAAGAAATAGAAAAGGAATCGGTTCAAAAAGGAGTAAAGATGAAATCGGCTATGGAGAGTGATGGCAAAAGAGGTGAGATTCGGCTTTTGATCTAGTGGACAAATCGACTTCAAAGGTTAAAGATGCAATCGGCTATGGTCTAGTGTGTTTTCGGCATTTTAATGACAGAAGAAATCATGAGAAGAAAAAAAAGAGATTGAAAGTTGGTGTGGTTCGGCTTTGGTGAGAAAGAGGAAGAAAGAGTGGTGAGAAGAAGAAGAGAAGAGGAATGATGGTGAGGTTCAGTTAAAATTTGGCTTGGGGAGTTTTGGCTACTAGGTGACCGAATTTATCATCATGAAAGTCCCTTGGCCAGCCAACTCTCCTTCACTCATCCAAATCCCCCTTTTCACTCCTACTTAGCCAAATCTTTAAGCTATTTGACCCAATCTACACTTCATCCATGAAGTGTCCTTGTGCACTCTATCACTGCATCTCCTTGCTGAAAAATAAAAGCTCCAAAACGCTTCCCTTGCTGCTCGAACCTAGGTCCCCTTGCACTCCCTGTGGCGTCACTGACTAAGGCCCTAAGTGGCGCCTCCTTGCCACTTTACCAAGGCTTTTCTTGTGTCCTAAGCAACACAATAAACCCCTTAAGGCCTAGCTCCCTTAGTTCCCCTTTTTAGGCTTAAAATCAAATATTTTCTAAGGCTTCTACCTACATCCCAAGGTTCTTGAAGCCCCCAAAACACATCCAAATCACACACAAGCACGCTACCACATACATTTAAGTAAAAATGCATAACCCCTAAATCCCAGATATTACAGTTCTACCCCCTTAAAATAATTTTGACCTCGAAATTACCTGGCTAAAATATGTGAGGGTATTGCTGTCGCATTGTTTCCTCCGGCTCCCACGAAGCTTCTTCCGATCCATGGTTACGCCATAACACTTTGACTAGAGGAACTGATTTCCTCCGAAGCACGTTCACATCCCGTTCCAGAATTTGAATCGGCTCTTCCTCATAAGATAAATCTGGTCTTAGCTCCACCTCGTCAACCGGTATTACATGAGATGGATCCGATCGGTAATGCTATAGCATCGAAACGTGGAACACATCGTGCATCTGCTTCAATTCCAAAGGCAACTCTAACTGATATGCCACTGGTCCAACCCACTTCAAAATCTGATAAGGTCCTATAAACCTGGGACTTAACTTTTCCTTGCGAACAAATCTCATCACCTTCTTCCATGGCGAAACTTTTTAAAACACTTGATCTCCTTCGGCAAACTCTATCTCTTTCTGCTTAAGATCTGCATATGAATTCTGCCTGTCAGATGCCTCCTTCAACCGTGCCCGAATTACCTTAACCTCTTCTTTTGATTCTGCCACAACCTCTGGCCCCAAAACATGACGTTCCCCCAATTCTATCCAACACGTAGGAGTGTGACACTTCTGTCCATACAGTGCTTCGTACGGTGCCATCTGAATACTTGCTTGATAGCTGTTATTATACGTAAATTCTGCTAAAGGCAAGAACTCTTCCCAACTTCCTCTGAAATCTATCACACAACCTCTCAACATATCCTCTAACACTTGAATTACCCGCTCAGATTGGCCGTCCGACTGCGAATGGAATACCGTACTGAAGTCCAACCTGGTGCCCAATGCTTGATGTAGTGCTTTCCAAAATCGAGACGTAAACCTCGGATCCCTATCTGAGATAATCGACACCAGCACTCCGTGCAGTCTCACAATTTCTGCGACATACAATTTTTGTCAATCTCTGTAGGGAATAGTCAACCCGCACTGGTATGAAATGTGCAGACTTTGTCAACCGATCTACTATCACCCATACCGAGTCCTTCTTAGTAGGCATAAGGGGAAGCCCACTAACGAAGTCCATGGTAATTCTCTCCCACTTCCATTGCGAAATCTTTATCGATTGAAGCAAACCTGACGGTACTTGGTGTTCAGCCTTGACCTGCTGACACATTAAGCACTTCCCTACAATTTCTGTAGTTTCCCGCTTAAGACCAGGCCACCAAAACTGATCCTGTAGATTCCTGTATAACTTACTTCCTCCAGGATGCATAGCATAAAGGCTGCTATGCGATTCCTGAAGAATTTTTTGCCTTAATTCCTCATCCTTTGGCATACAGACCTTGCCCCGAAAACACAGCACTCCATCACCGTTTACACTATAGTCTTCCAACTCCCCGTTTTGTACTTGTAGCAGCTTAGCACTGAGTTCATCATCTAACATCTATTTCTCCTTTACCTGACTTAACCACGTCGGCTTCACTTGCAACTCTGCTAACAAACTTCCATCATCATAAAGGCTAAGATGTGCAAACATCGCCCTTAGATCTAACACCACTTTCTGACTTAGGGCGTCTGCCACCACATCCGCCTTGCTCGGGTGATACTCTATTGAGCAATCATAGTCTTTCAACAACTCCACCCACCTGCGCTGTCTCAAATTTAGCTCCTTCTGAGTCAATAGATACTTCAAACTCTTGTAATCCGTGTAAATCACCGACCTTTCTCCATACAAGTAGTGCCTCCACACTTTTAGAGTGAATACTACTGCCGCCAACTCCAGATCATGTGCCGGATAGTTAACTTCATGTGGCCTCAACTGTCAAGACGCATAAGCGACCACTTTCCCGTCTTGCATAAGGACACATCCCAATCCTGTATAGGAAGCATCATAATACACCACAAAGTCTTTCCCTGCTTCCGGCTGAATCAAAACCGGAGCCTCAGTCAATACTCTCTTAAGCCTCTAAAAACTTTCCTACTGCTTATCCGCCCATATGAAAGGTACCTCCTTCCTTAACAACTTCATCAGATGTGCTGCTATTGACGAGAACCCTTCAACAAATCTCCGATAGTAGCCTGCTAACCCCAAGAAACTACGAACCTCAGCCACAGACTTAGGGGTTTTCCAATCTAATACTGCCTCAATCTTCCGAGGATCCACCGTTATTCCTTCCACAGACACCACATGCCCTAAGAATGTAACTTCCTTCAGCCAAAATTCACACTTGCTGAACTTGGCATATAGCTTCTTTTCCCTTAACACTTGCAATACAACCCGGAGATGCTCATCATGTTCTTCCTCAGACTTGGAATACACTAGGATGTCGTCTATAAACACAACGACGAACCGATCCAAGTAGGGTTGGAAAACCTGGTTCATCATATCCATGAATGCAGCTGGGGCATTTGTCAATCCGAACGGCATTACTAAGAACTCATAATGCCCGTACCTTGTCTGAAAAGCTGTCTTATTGATATCTCCTTCCTTCACCTTAAGCTGATGATATCCCGACCGTAGATCTATCTTTGAAAATAACCCGAACCCCTTAAGTTGATCGAACAAGTCGTCTATCCTCGGCAATGGGTACTTGTTCTTGATGGTCAGCTTATTCAACTGTCGGTAATCTATGCACATACGCATAGTCCCGTCCTTCTTCTTTATGAATAGGACTGGTGCTCCCCATGAAGATAGACTAGGCCGAATAAACCCACGATTGAGTAACTCTTAGATCTGGGCTTTAAGCTCTACTAACTCCTTTGGTGCCATTCGGTATGGAGCAATTGACACAGGAGCTGTACCCGGCAGTAAATCAATTCCGAACTCCACCTCCCTGTCCAGGGGTAACCCAGGCAGCTCCTTCGAAAAGACAGCCACGAATTCCCTTACTGTTCTCACTCCACTAACTCATTCTTCATTTGCATTCAAAGCATTAACGAAGGCCAAAAATGCCTTGCACCCTTTCCGAACCATCTTATCAGTCTTTAATGCGGAGACTACGTTAGCCAAATAATTTCTTCTTTCTCCTATCATTATTATCTCCTCATCCTCTGGAGTCCTCAACTCCATTCGCTTAGCTGCGCAATCCAATTTAGCCCGATGTTCCACTAGCCAATCCATGCCTAGAATGAGATAAAATTCTCTGAAGGGTAGTTCCATCAAGTTGGTAGGAAATACCACTCCCTGAATTTCTAGAGGCACACTCCGGAATATCCTATTCACCACTATCGTTTGACCTAATGGGCTCACTACAGTCATCTCCCTAACAGATAGTTCAGATACTACACCTAGTGTTTCAGCTACTCTACATGCAACATATGAGTGGGTCGAGCCAACATCAATTAAAGCAAAGTAAGGCTTGTCATCTATAAGGAACGTACCGGTTATGACATTCGGTACGTCACCATCCTCCCTCCGACGAATCGCATACACCAGACCCGACTGTCTCGCCTCTCTGTTACCAACACCTCTGCCCGGTGTTCCCCGACCTCTTTCAGAACCATTACCTCTTCCAATCGGACCACGGCCCATGGTGGCTCATGCCCACCTTTTCGGCTGATTAAGACCCTGACTTGTTGGTCGGCTCCGTCATTTTCATAGGATGTCCCTAATCATGTGATCCTTGGACCCACACTTAAAACATCCCCCTGTCTTCTTCCAACACTCTCCCAGGTGCATCTTTCCACACTGAGCACAAGTACGGTATTGTCCTCCCGTAACAACTTGCTGACCTCGCGGCCCATTAACTTTAGGTCTCTTTTGAACGTTCCCGAATGACCTTGATGATCCAAAGCCTCTCTTTTGTCTATTTCTATCGAAATTCTGTCTTACAGATTCCTTAACCCCTTCGGCTACCTTAGCCTTCTCCACCAATACGGCAAACTCCCGCTCCTCCTGTGGAGCTATCAGCAATCTTAGGTCATCCCTCAATCCGTCCTCAAACCTGACACATCGTTCATGCTCCATAGCCACGATGCCTCGAGCATACCGGCTTAGCTTTAAAAATTTTGCCTCGTACTCTACTACGGACTTATTCCCCTGAACCAGCCTCAGAAATGCCTTCTTCTGCGCATCAATATAGCTAGTCCCAATATGCTTCTTCTGATACGCCGCCTTAAAATACTCCCAAGTAAGATCATCCGCTGCGGCACCATTCCGAATCGTGAGCCACCACTAGTATGACTCATCGCGGAGAAGCGATACCACTCCTTTCAGTTTCTCCTCAGCATTCAGATCTAAATCATCCATGATTCGCTCTGTTGCCTCCAACCAATACTCAGCCGTATTGGGCGCCACACCAGATACACCATAGAATACCTCAGCTCTATTGACTTAGAGTTGCTCGGGTACAGATTTTCGAGCTCTCATGCCTCCACCTGCTCCAGCCACCCTCTCAAGAACTCGTAGCATCGCCTGCGCTACTGCATCATCCCCCGTCTAATCCTGATATTCAGCACCAGCAGCTGGTAGTGGTGGCATCTCATTCTCGGACCCTTGACCAGACCTAACGGGTTCTGATACGGTCATTCTGCCTCTACCACGCCCTCGCACCTTACGACCACGTCCCCTAGAACTCATTCTTCCGAGTTGCGTTTATCTAATTAAGAATTTTATGATTCATTATTTCTTTCCACTGATTTATCGCGAACAGTCTTATGATTAATAGTTCTAAAAAAGTAGTTCTTTCGAATTCATACACACACTACAGTCTCAAGTTCGTTCATTCAATCATCAACATTCATGAACTCGCATTTATTACAGAAAAGTGTTGTGGTTGTCATTGTTGTTGTTTTCCACTACCCAGGGCTATTTTCGTAATTTTATCTTACAGGGGTATTTTCGTAATTTTTTTTCAAAATAGGGTCCTTGGTGATTTTTTGAGATAGGGGTGTTTTGGTAATTTTGTAATCCCGGGGGTACTTCAAAAATTTTGGAAATTTGGGGGTATTTCGGTGATTTTAAAAATCTGGGGGTATTGCGATAATTTTGAAAATCTGGGGGTATTTCAGAAATTTTAAAAATCTGGGGGGCATTTCGAAAAATTTCTTTTCAAAATAGTTTTTACAAATCAAAGGGGTAATTCGGTAATTTTAAAACTAAGGTTTTTATAAAACAGTGTAGCTAGTTTCTTTCGGGTTTTAATTATTAAATTTCGCCTGTGAATAAGTCCTCTTGGTTAGGGTGAACCGTCACTATGCACTAAGTAGGATTCGAGCGGAGAGGAGGTGAGTCACTGGGACTGCTTAAATACCAAGCTCCCCCTGAATCTAATCCTAGACATGCGCACAACGGTTGCCACACCCTTAACTCAGCGACTCACTCACAAGTTTGTTTGATTAGGCTTTAAATTTTTATGTAATTCTGTGTGGGAGTAAGCTAATCCTAGAGTCATTAGCTCCTAATCTACTAATCTACGTCCCTGTAATACCCACATACAAATCACACAATAGTTACAGGTACTTACCTGGTGGACTTCGGGCCGGAGACTCAGGTGCCATGCCAGAAAACTTGTTCATCTTTTTGTAAAACTCAACTTCAAAAATAAAAGCATTTTTGGGCCCAAAAGCCCTCAAGGCCGAGTTTTGAACCAGGATCTGATACCAAATTGAAACACCCCAAACCCGTCCCACAAGCCCTGACCGGATCTGGCATGCTCCTTGAGTAAAATATAGCTAAACCTCATTCTGTCACTTTAGAAAAATTGGTGGTTTTAAGGAAAGATAGGTTTGAGTTGTGATCAGGTGGAAAACTGCGTTGTTTTTGAAGTTTGTATTGAAACATTATTATCATGTGTTCAAAAATTTCAAGTTAAAAGAAATGTCAAATTTTAGATGTTTAGGTGTCAAAACAATTGAAGTTGTTTTACGAAAAATGGTTAATCATTTGTTTGATGTTGCTCATATCATAATAAAAATTAAACCGCAAAATAAAATAAGTTAAATAACAATGGCCTTATTACAACAAAATAAAACCCAAAATAAATTAAAAAACATAATAAGAAATTAAAATCTTTGAATCGAGCATGGCCACCACTAAGTCCCCGCCGACCGGTCCATTTATCGAGTATCACCGCAAAATGTTAGCCCACGAAGGGTGAGTCAACAGACTCGATGTGTAACAACCATCGCATTCCCAATTGATCATAGCATATTATATCACATACGAACAAATATAAGCAATGATGCAACCCAAACCCACCTAGATATCCAACCTCTACACATCACCCGTACCTGCCAATCACACCGTGGGGATTACTAAATCGACCCTCCATCCGCTACACACCATCGAAGGCGATCATTGCGATCAATCGCGCACATCGCCCTTATAATTGTGGCATAGCCACGAGATAATGTGACAGAGTCACCAGATTCATAATATGTGACACAAGTCACCAGATAATGTGGTAAAAACCACCAAAACACTTCCCCTTTATCATTATCACCCATATGCCCATGCAACATACATATATCATGCAATTTACCTCACCCCATGGCCATAACGAGATTTCACATATTCACATATCAATGTTTGTTCACATTATTAACGAGTATTAAGGGGTAACGTACCTGAGTACACTGTACCATTGAATGGTACCCTTAGCCATATTCACTCATTGCCTTATTAACACATACATAACATTAATATTATTAATCGGGAGTTTAGGGTGGGTTACACACCTGACTATCCGTAGATCTAAGCAAAATCCCGAAACTAACTAGATCCTGAAACGTTTGCCTTTCTCCCTTCCTTAATGCCGATTTGGTTTCCAACCAAATCCCAAAACTACGTGATGATCCCTCCTTGCAATCGGCCAAGCACTAGATCACTTAGCCAAATCCCGAAACTTCTCCTTATCTCTGTCGAATTCCCCCTAAGAAAACATAGTCAGAATCGGCAACCTTCAATAAGTAATATGGCTTTTGGCCGAATATCACAACTTTCTTACCTTGTATATCCAAATCCCGAAAGATCTCCTCCTAATCGTTGGCTACAAAGATCTCGAAATCTCCCTTCATAGTTTCGGCCAAAAGAATAAAAAGGAATTAGAGTCTTTAACTTTCTGCTAAACAAAGGAAAAAGAAGAGAACTCAACCAACGTTAACCCTTACCGAAATCGATTGAACACCTTTGCTTAGAACACGGAGAGATTCGGCCACAATGGCTTTGAGAAAGAAATAGAAAAGGAATCAGTTCAAAAAGGAGTAAAGATGAAATCGGCTATGGAAAGTGATGGCAAAAGAGGTGAGATTCGACTTTTAATCTAGTGGACAAATCGGCTTCAAAGGTTAAAGATGCAATCGGCTATGGTCTAGTGTGTTTTCGGCATTTTAATGACAAAAGAAATCATGAGAAGAAAAAGAAAAGAGATTGAAAGCTGGTGTGGTTCAGCTTTGGTGAGAAAGAGGAAGAAAGAGTGCTGAGAAGAAGAAGAGAAGAGAAATGATGGTGAGGTTCAGTTCAAATTCGGCTTAGGGAGTTTTGGCTACTAGGCGACCGAATTTGTCATCATGAAAGTCCCTTGGCCGGCCAACTCTCCTTCCCTCATCCAAATCCCCCTTTTCACTTCTATTTAGCCGAATCTTTAAGCTATTTGACCCAATCTACACTTCATCCATGAAGTGTCCTTGTGCTGTCCATTACTACATCTCCTTGCTGAAAAATAAAAGCTCCAAAATGCTTCCCTTGCTGCTCGAACCTGGTCCCCTTACACTCCCTGTGGCGTCACTGACTAAGGCCCTAAGTGGCGCCTCCTTGCCACTTTACCAAGGCTTTTCTTGTGTCCTAAGCCACACAATAAACTCCTTAAGGCCTAGCTCCCTTAGTTCCCCTTTTTAGGCTTAAAATCAAATATTTTCTAAGGCTTCTACCTACATCCCAAGGTTCCTGAAGCCCCCAAAACACATTCAAATCACACACAAGCACGCTACCACATACATTTAAGTAAAAATGCATAACCCCTAAATCCCAAATATTATAATCTTGTTCAGAGTTAGATAACAAGTGAAGTCTAGGTGGATTCTTCCTCGGGTATTGTCTTAATCAATTGGTTTTCCCACGAGTATTTCCCTAATTCCTTCTATGTGTCTTAGCATCTGTAGCTTAGTAGTTAGTTATTTTAGATTAGACAATAATTCTCTTAATTCTTAGGCTAAATAATAAGAAGAAAGTTAGTATTAGTACTTTTGGTTCTCTTGGGTTCGACAATCCGGTCTTGCCACTAAAATAAACTACTGTTCGATAGGTGCACTTGCCTTAATCGGGGTGATAGTTAGTTTCTAGGTTTGATCATTCATTATATAAATTTTAAGACTGTTTCCATCACGCAATTAGTATGAGGATGTATCCCTCCACGATCCAGCCAACACACCACCCTAACCAACCAACACACCCTGTGGGGATACAATCGACCCACCCAGCCAACACACCAAGCTTAGCACCGGTTGCGGCACTAAGTCAACAGAACGACTCAGTGCCATGAATAAAATCGTTAAAAGCCATAAATATCACAGTAATGCTGCCAGTTAACAGAACGGCTAAGAGCCATAAACAGAATGGTTATAAGCCATATTTAGGATGGCATAGAGCCATAATCAGGATGGCACAAAGCTATCGGTAACGTAATAAGATCGAAACTTAGCCATCAACAACGGTAATTTAATCGGCACACAGCCACGGGTAATTATGATCGACACAGAGTCATCAATATATATACGTTAGACACATAGCCATAGGTAAATACGATTGGCACAAAGCTAGAATCAAGATGGCACAGAGCCATATTTAGGCTGGCACAGAGCCATATTTAGGTTGGCACAAAGCCATAATCGATTACGACTTTAAGTCATGCAGCCGGTCCACACGGTCATCATGCGACCATGACCTCAACAATTATCTGGATCCACGATGCGTCATGCGGCCGTGCGACCTATTAGATCAATCTCGGATCCACGATGCGTCATGCGACCCGTGCGACCTTGATAGGAATCTGGAGTTAATCTGCGCTCCAAACACTCCTATACCCAAATGCCAACCAAGGTGTGCCTACTCTCCTCATAGATTGCTCTATTTAAAGCCAGCTTCTCACCTTTCCTCATGCTATCTTCTCGATGTGGGATCCCTCCTTCAGTAGAGTTAAATTCCATCACAACCACCTGTCGCCCCCCTCCTTCAGTAGAGTTAAATTCCATCACAACCACCTGTTGCCCCAACTTAGCAAAATAAATATCCCTTTTTACTTGCAATGGGATTCGAACCCTTGCCCTCTCTTATTCTCCAGACGCTACGGGCCACCACAACACAAGCTCATTTTGTGACTTACAACATGCACAACTAAATATAAGCCTACGGGTCAAAGTTTAAGTTCATTTAAAAAGAAAATAAAATGAATTACAAGCGCCAAGACTTGAACCTTAGACCCCTTTCTTCCTCTATGGCGCCACTTCCTTGTCTCCCATGTGGCGTTATTTGCCACTAGACCACAACTCCTTTTGTGTCTTATTTTACCTTAATTTACGTATGAGTCATACCATTTGAGATCAAGGTTCCACTAAGGCTAAAAATAAAAACTTTTCCTACAGCCTAACTTGAACTCTGGACTTCATAGTACCCTCTAAACACTCCAAAATCACACACCTAATAGGTCCAACTTGCATTAGTGCTATTATCTTGTTCTCAAAAATTTTAACCGCTGCCATGCCCAAGGCCCTATGGGCCCAATTCTACTAGGCCCAAATTCAGGGCGTTTCAATATATGTGTTAGATTAACATGTTTTGTCTTTGGATTTTTGGTGAATTTAAGTAATTTGGACTAAATTTTGAAAATAATGTTTTGAGGGACTAAAATGTGAAATAAATAAAAAGTGTGGCAATATATGAAGCATGTAAAAATTCGGCTAAACATGAGTACAAGGAAAATTATGTGTATTTGTGACTTTGTGAAATAAGGACTAAAATGTAAAAATGTGAGGGCTAAATTGTAAATTTCCCTAAATGTGTGTTTTTGTATTGAATTAAACGATTTGGTGAGTAAATGGGTTAGATTTGAATATGTATAGATCAAGAACCAAAGAAAATGGATTTAGACCGAGGAAAATCGAAAATGATCGAATAGTCATTTCCGTTTGTTTTTCCTGAATACAAGGTAAGTCTATATACAAATAAATGTATTTAAGTTGATTTGTTCATGTTCATATGATATTGAATTGTGATGAATGGCTTTGGAAGATGTATAAGTTAAAACTCAAAAAAATATCAACAATGCGTTAATGTCCGAAAAGTCCCGTACAAACCTTAGGAATAGATAGGATTCATATGTCAAGACATAGGGTTCTGATATGTGATATCATGTATGACAACGTATGGGATGTTGGTGTCGATTTGAGATTTACGTGTAAGACCATGTCTGGGACATTGACATCGTATATGATTTCGTGTAAGACCCTGTCTGGGATAGTGGCATCGATATTTGATTATATGTAAGACCACGTTGAGACATTGGCATTGTAGGATTATTCCGAGTTATCCGAGTATCCTATTTGGTACCAAATGGTTCAACGGGAAATTCTGATAAATGAAAGACTATGTGAAATGTGTAACCGTTTCAGGTACGTCTGAAGCGTATACTATGTTTAAGCATGAAAGGTAAGTATATGTGAATTTGTAAAAGAGAGATATGTGTATAGATTTAATGATACAAAACGTGATATATGTATGAATGTGCTATGATCAAAAGAGATACCTAGAGATATGATTTGTTGGTAAGCAATGGCTAAACTAATGAGCCAAAGAAGAATTATGAATTTGCAATTGAGATATATTAACGATCATGTATTTGATATGATTATGAATGTTTATATGTTAAGTTTATTTGTATATGGCTTACTAAGCTTTTGAAAGCTTACTTTGTATGTGTTTGCTTCATTTTATAGATCGTTAAAGCTACGGAAGGTTCGGGAATCATCGAGGATCATCACCACACTATCAAACTCTATTTTGGTACCTTTTGAATGTGTACATATTTAAGTATGGCATGTATAGTCTAGATGAAATGGTTGATGTTTTGAGTTGTATATATAAGCTATGTGATATGGCTTGTAAATGGGATGTGAATGTTGAGACACCCCAAACCCGACCCACAAACCCCGACCAGATTTGGCATGCTCCTTGAGAAAAACTTGTTTTTCTTATGTTGGAAAACATGTTGATTTCGAAGAAAAATAAATTTGAAATATGTTCTTGTTGAAAACCATGTTGTGATTTAAGGTTGTATCTTATTAAAACGTTATCTTTATGATTTTAGAAAATTTATAAATCAAAAGAAGAACCGGATTTAGAACTTATTATTAAGTTGAAAACCATAGGTATTTAGGTGTCAAAACAATTTAATTCGGTTATTGAAAATATTTAATTATTTAGTTGAAGTTGATCGTAGCAGGATAAAAATTAAAAAAAAAAACGTATAAATAGTACAGCTAATGGTGGCCTTATTACAAAAACATAACCCAAAATAACTCCCGCAATAATAAAAGAAAACATAATATGTTTAATTAAAAGGAAAACCGAAATACTGAGTTGAGCAATGGCCACCACGTAGTCCTCACTGACCCGATCCATCACGCTAAGCGTCACCTGAAAAGATGTCCCACGAGGGGTGAGTCAACAGACTTAATGTGTAATAGTACACTAAAAGCCCAATTGATTATAGCCTTGCGATAACATTTTGGCAAAGCCCATTCTAATCACATATAGCCATAAGCCCATAACATAGCAAATCAAATAATCAACAGATTAAATCATATGTACATATAAAATGAAATGCAATCCCAAGCCCACCTAGATATCCATCTGCTACACACCACCGTACCTACCAATCACACCGGGGATTACTAAATCGACCCTCCATCTCACTACACACCATCGAAGGCGTCGCGCAATCAATCGCACATCGCCTTATAAATTGTGGCATGGCCACTGGATAATTGTGACAGAGTCACCGGAATCATAATATGTGACCGAAGTCACCGGATAATATTATTGTAATCGAAACCACTGGATAATGTGGTAAAAACCACCGGAACACTTCCCCTTGATCAAAATCACCCATATGCCCATGCACATACGTATTATTCAGATTTTATGCAAAATACCCCCAAAATCATAACGGAATCATACACATTTCATATCCATGCTTACAGCATTATTAAAGAAGTATTAGGGGGTTAACATACCTGAATATCATGTACCACTGAATGGTACCAGCAACCATTATCATACATATTTCTTATTAACACATGGTTATTAATAATACTATTAATCTATCAGAAATTTAGTGTAGGCTACACACATGATAACAGTGAGTACGATACTATCGATACTGACACTCCTTCTTTTTCACAGACGACTCCCCCTATAAGATCATGTTAGATTCGGCCAACCTGAATAGACAATATGGCCTTTGGCCGAATATTAAGACCCCTTACCTTGATTGTCTAGATCTCGAAAATGTCACTTGTCCTTGGAGATGTCGAAATCCCTACATGGTCTATGTTAGATTCGATTCTAACATTTAATGAACCACAATACATGGCCTTCGACCTAAGATCACACTTCACTTACCTTGGATACTCAATTCCCGAATAATCTTCCTTCCAACCGTCGGCTACAAAAGAATCCCAAAATCCTTCTTCAAGGTTTCGGCCAAAGAGAATATATATATAGATTAGATCCCTAGATTTCGGCTAAACCAAAAGAAAAAGAAAGAAAATCGAATGACAGTTAACCATTACCCCTAATGTTGAGATCGATTTCACCCTTGCTTGAAACCACGAGAGATTCGCTCTGATGAGTGAAGTGATCAACTTTGAAGGAGAAATAGGGGAAGAAATCGACTAAATGTTGATAGGTTTTGGCTTGAGGTTTAATGAACAATCGGCTAAGACTTACTTATGCTTTCGACTTTTGATGGATTGTGAAAAGAAGAAGAGAAGGAATTGAAGTTTGATGAGATTCGACTTTTGTGTCTAAAGAGAGATTCGGCCTTAACAAATAAGAAGAAAAGAGATGAAGTTTAGAGATTCTACAATGGTGAACTTTTGAAAGAGAGAGATTCGCCTAAGCAAAATAAAGAGAAAAGAAGAGAGAGAAGATGGTAGATTCTACTTACTCTAAAACAAGTAAGAAAGGAAAAGAAACAAATGACCCTTATGGTCTTTTGAAGTTTAACCAAGGTGCACAAGTGAGAAGATTGGTAAATTTTGGTGTGGTTCGATTATGAAAGAAAAAGGGTGAGAGTTCAGAAAAGAATGAAGCTAAATTCATCAAAAGAAAGTGATCAAATGGGATTACACCCAACCACTCATCCTTACCAAAGTCTACCACAAAAATTCGGCCACCCCCTAGTCCAATATGCCGTCCAAATTCATGGTCAAAATGGCCATGAAATACTTTCCAAAACATCCACCTTGACACATGCCTTGTAATCCTCTACTTTCCAAAAGTTTAAGAAATTCTATCCCCAAAATCAAGCAATTCTATCCCTTATTTCATGCTTACCATAACCTTAAATCTTCTTGCCATAAAAAAATTTAGTCCATCTTATCCAAAAGTAAAGCTTGGCCGACACATTAGGGAAGAGAGCAAAAATAAAAGTCACCTAATTGCTATCCAAGGGATTCTAACCTCTCCTCATGCAATTTCTCATACACCAACACGACCTTGCCAATTACTCATCTTGTGCTAATTTTAGACACTTAAATTAACTTAAGTATCAGGGTCACTTAAGCCACTTCACTAAATTCTCCATACTAAAAGTTATTCTATACCCAAATAATTCTACACCCTTTTCAAGGCTATAATAAACACGAAAAGAAGAAAAGAAAAATTTTCATTCATAAGCTAAACACCAAAACATACAATATATCGATACTCGGGTTTTTAGGGTGTTACAACTCTACCCTCCTTAAAGAAAATTTCGTCCTTGAAATTACCTGGCTAAAACAAGTGAGGGTATTGCTGTCGCATTGCCTCTTCCGGCTCCCACGAAGCCTCTTTCGATCTATGGTTATGCCGTAACACTTTGACGAGAGGAACTGGCTTTCTCTGCAACACCTTCACATCCCGTTCCAAAATCTGAATCGGCTCTTCCTCGTAAGACAAATCTGATCTTAGTTCCACCTCCTCAACTGGCACTACATGAGATGGATCCGACCGGTAACGACGTAGCATCGAAACATGGAACACATCGTGCATCTGCTTCAACTCCAAAGGAAACTCTAATTGATATGCCACTGGTCCAACCCGCTTCAAAACCCGATAAGGTCCTATAAACCTGGGGCTTAACTTTCCTTTGTGACCAAATCTCATTACCTTCTTCCATGGCAACACTCGAAGAAATACATGATCTCCCACAACAAATTCTATTTCCTTCCGCTTAAAATCTGCGTACGACTTTTTCCTGTCAGATGCCTCCTTTAACTGAGCCCAGATTACCTTAACCTTTTCTTCAGATTCTGCCACAATCTCAGGACCCAAAACATGACGTTCCCCCAATTCTGTCCAACACGTAGGAGTGCGACACTTCCGTCCATACAGCACTTCATACGATGCCATCCGAATACTTGCTTGGTAACTGTTGTTGTATGCAAACTCAACTAAAGGCAAAAACTCTTCACAGCTTCCTCTGAAATCTATCACACAGCCCCTCAACATATCCTCTAACACTTGGATTACTCGCTCAGACTGACCGTCCGACTGTGGATGAAATGCCGTACTGAAATCCAATCTGGTTCCCAAAGCCTGATGTAATACTTTCCAAAATCGAGACGTAAACCTCGGATCCCTATCCAAAATGATCGACACTGGCACTCCATGCAACCTCACAATCTCTGCCACATACAACTTCGCCAACTTCTGTAAAGAGTAATCAACTCGCACTGGTATGAAATGTGCAGACTTAGTCAATTGATCTACTATCACCCATACCGAGTCTTTCTTAGTAGGCGTAAGGGGAAGCCCACTAACAAAGTCCATGGTGATTCGCTCCCACTTCTACTGTGGAATCTTTATCGGCTGAAGCAACCCCGTCGGTACTTGATGTTCAGCCTTGACTTGCTGACATGTTAAGCACTTCCCTACAAATTCTGTAACTTCCCACTTAAGACCAAGCCACCAAAACCGATCCCGTAGATCTCTGTATAACTTACTTCCTCTAGGATGCATAGCATAAGGGCTACCATGCGATTCTTGAAGAATTCTTTGCCTCAGCTCCTTATCCTTCGGCATACATACCTTACCCTTGAAACACAATACTCCATCACTATTAACACCAAAATCTTCCAACTTCCTACTCTGCACTTGCCGTAACTTAGCACTTAGATCAATGTCTACCAACTGTCTTTCTTTCACCTGACTTAACCACGTCGGCTTTACTTGTAATTCCGTCAGCAAGCTTCTGTCGTCATAAAGACTAAGATGTGCAAACATCGCCCTCAGATCTGACACCACTTTCCGACTTAAGGCGTCTGCCACTACATTGCCTTGCCCGGGTGATACTCTATAGAATAATCGTAGCCTTTTAACAACTCCACCCACCTTCGCTGTCTCAGATTCAGCTCTTTTTGAGTCAGCAGATACTTAAGACTCTTGTGATCCTTATAGATTACTGACTTTTCTCCATACAGATAATGCCTCCATACCCTAAGAGCAAAGACCACCACTGCCAACTCCAAGTCGTGCGTCGGATAGTTAACCTCATGTGGCCTTAATTGCCGAGATGCATAAGCAACTACCTTCCCATCTTGCATCAGAACACATCCTAATCCTATGTGAGAAGCATCACAATATACCACAAAATCCTTCCCTGCCTCAGGCTGATTCAGAACCGGAGCTTCAGTCAAAACCCTCTTAAGCTTCTCAAAGCTCTCTTACTGCTTATCTGCCCATACGAAAGGTACTTCCTTTCTCAACAACTTCGTCAAAGGTGCAGCTAACAATGAAAATCCTTTGACGAATCTTCTGTAGTAGCCTGCTAATCCCAAGAAACTGCGAACCTCATCTACAGACTTAGGTGGTTTCCAATCAAGCACTGCCTCAATCTTCCGAGGATCCACCCTTATCCCTTCTGCAGACACCATATGCCCTAAGAACGCAACTTCCTTCAGCCAAAATTCACACTTGCTAAATTTGGCATATAGCTTCTTCTCCCTTAACACTTGCAACACTATCTAGAGATGCTTATCATGCTCTACCTTAGACTTGGAATACACTAGGAAATCGTCTATGAACACAACGATGAACTGATCCAAGTAGGGTTGAAAAACTCGATTCATCATATCCATGAACGTAGCTGGGGCATTCGTCAATCTGAACGGCATTACTAAAAACTCATAATGCCCATACCTTGTCCGAAAAGCTGTCTTATGGATATCCACTTCCTTCACCTTAAGCTGATGATATCCCGACCTTAGATCTATCTTTGAGATTACCGCAGCTCCCTTAAGCTGATCGAACAAGTCGTCGATCCTCGACAGAGGGTACTTGTTCTTGATGGTCAGCTTATTCAACTTCCGGTAATCTATACACATCCGCATTGTTTCGTCCTTCTTCTTCACGAATAGGACCAGTGCTCCCCATGGAGACACACAAGGTCGGATAAACCCACGATCAAGCAACTCCTGGATTTGAGCCTTGAGCTCACCCAACTCCTTTGGTGCAATTCTATACGGAGCAATAGATACTGGCGCCGTTCCAGGCAACAAGTCAATCCCAAATTCCACCTCACGATCCGGAGGCAATCCTGGAAGTTCTTCCGGGAAGACATCCACGAATTCTCTTACAGTCCTGACCTCTTCAACAGTTGCTTCCTTAACCTCCAAGGCACTAACCAACATCAGAAAAGCTATACATCCCTTACTTACCATTTTCTCTGCCTTAAGGGCAGATACCACATTTGACAAGTAATTTCGTCTCTTGCCCATCACCACAACTTCATTGTCATCAGAGGTTCTCAATGACAAGCGCTTAGCAGCACAATTTACATTCGTACGATACTTCACTAACCAGTCCATGCCTAAGATTAGATCAAATTCCCCGAATGGTAACTCCATTAAGTCAGCTAGAAACTGTGTCCCTTGTACTTCTAAAGGCACTTCCTTAAAGAGCTTATCTACTACTACTGTCTGCCCTAAAGGACTAAGTACAGTCATCTTCCTAGGTACAGTCTCAGAGTTCACATACAGAGTTTCAGATACTTCACTAATGATATATGAATGAGTTGACCCTATATCTATCAAAGCAATAAAGGGTAACCTAGAAATAAGGAACGTACCCGTTATGACATCAGGTGCATCGCTATCCTCCCTTCGACGAACTGCATATACCAGACTTGGCTGTCTAGCCTCAGTGTTACCACTACCTCTGCCCGGGGTCCCGCGACCTCTACCAGAACCATTACCTCTGCCATTCGAACCACGACCCCTCAACGGTTGCTGTCCACCTCTGCTGCCTGATTAAAACCCTGACCTGTTGAGCGGTTCCTATCTGTATCCATCCGACAATCCTTAATCATATGATCCTTGGACCTACACTTAAAACATCCCCCTGTCTTTTTCCAACATTCTCCTGGGTGCATCTTTCTACACTGAGCACAAGTACAGTCTCGTCCTCTCACAAAGAACTTTCTTGACTTCATGGGCCATCAACTCTAGATTTCTTTTGAAAATTCCTGGATGACCCTGAAGACCCAAAGCTCCTCTTATTCTTATTCTAACCTCTATCCCAGTTCTGTCTCTCGGTCCGCTTAACTTCTTCAGCTATCCGTGCCCTATCCACTAAGACTGCAAAGTCCCTCTCTCGATCTTGAGCAATCAACACTCAGATTCATCTCACAACCCATCCTCAAATCTAACACACCGTCAGAATCGTAGCCACAATCCCTCTAGCATACTGACTTAACCGCAGAAACTTCGCTTAATACTCAGCTACCGACTTATTTCCTTGTACTAAATTCAGAAACGCCTTTCTCTGAGAGTCGATGTAGCTAGCTCCAACGTATTTACTTCAAACTTAACCTTAAAATACCCCCAATCCACTCGTTCTACAGGGATACTCTCCTTGACAGTGAGCCACCACTGATAGGCCTCATCTCGAAGCAGCGAAATAGCACCTTTCAGCTTTTCCTCAGCTGTGCAGTCCAAATCGTCCATGATCCTTTTGACTGCCTCTAACCAATACTCCGCTACATTCGGAGCAACCCCAGATACTCCCCTAAAAACCTCAGCTCCATTTGATCTAAGCCTCTCAGCTACTGACTTTTGAGCCCCATTTCCCATACTAGCTCCTACTACTCGCTCTAAAACTCGCAGCATAGCCTGTGATACTGCGTCATCTCCTCTGGTTCGCTCTTGAAATTCTGCCCCTACAATCGGTGGCAGTGCTTCATTTTCAGAACCTTGACCAGACCTAACTGGTTTTGACACAGCCATTCTACCTCTACTGTGTCCACGACGACCACGTCCCCTAGAACTCATGTCTACTTCGTGTCTTATTTGTTTTACGAAAATTTTATGCATTAGAGTCTTTTCACTTTCTTGTTTAAAGAAAATTTTATGCAACAGAGTTTTAATAAGTGGTTTTTCCGTAGAAGTACACATATACCTAGGGTCCATGTCTCTAAAGTATAGTTTCCTTAGGCTTATCAACTAAAGTATCATACATTAACATACTCACATCAATTTATCAACAAAAGAACTTACCTGGCGGACCTTGGCCGAGAACTAGGGTGCCATGCTTCCATAAAAACCAGTTTAACCAAAACTTTTCACAAAAACTCATTTAGGCTTAATCTTGAAAACGTTGTGGACTTTAAAACCCAAGGCCGAGTGTTTAAAATTGGGCTCTGATACCAAATTGAAACACCCCAAACCCGGCACACAAACCCCGACCAGATTTGGCATGCTCCTTGAGAAAAACTCGTTCTTCTTATGTTGGAAAACATGTTGATTTCGAAGAAAAATAAATTTGAAATATGTTCTTGTTGAAAGCCGTGTTGTGATTTAAGGTTGTATCTTATTAAAACGTTATCTTTATGATTTTAGAAAATTTATAAATCAAAAGAAGAACCGGATTTAGAACTTATTATTAAGTTGAAAACCATAGGTATTTAGGTGTCAAAACAATTTAATTCGGTTATTGAAAATATTTAATTATTTAGTTGAAGTTGATCGTAGCAGGATAAAAATTAAAAAAAAAACGTATAAATAGTACAGCTAATGGTGGCCTTATTACAAAAACATAACCCAAAATAACTCCCAAAATAATAAAAGAAAATGTAATAGGTTTAATTAAAAGGAAAACCGAAATACTGAGTTGAGCAATGGCCACCACGTAGTCCTCGCTGACCCGATCCATCATGCTAAGCATCACCTGAAAAGATATCCCACGAGGGGTGAGTCAACAGACTCAATGTGTAACAGTACACTAAAAGCCCAATTGATTATAGCCTTAGCGATAACATTTTGGCAAAGCCCATTCTAATCACATAAGGCCATAAGCCCATAACATAGCAAATCAAATAATCAACAAATTAAATCATATGTACATATAAAATGAAATGCAATCCCGAGCCCACCTAGATATCCATCCACTACACACCACCCATACCTGCCAATCACACTGTGGGGATTACTAAATCGACCCTCCACCCGCTACACACCATCGAAGGCAGTCGCTGCAGTCAACTGTACATCGCCCATATAAATTGTGGCATCACCGGAATCATAATATGTGACCGAAGTCACCGGATAATATTATTGTGATCCAAATCACTGGATAATGTGGTAAAAACCACCAGAACACTTCCCCTTTATCAAAATCACCCATATTCCCATGCACATACATATTATTCAGATTTTATGCAAAATACCCCCAAAATCATAACGGAATAATACACATTTCATATCCATACTTACAGCATTATTAACGAAGTATTAGGGGGTTAACGTACCTAAATATCATGTACCACTAAATGGTACCCGCAACCATTATCATACATATTTCTTATTAACACCTGGTTATCAATAATACTATTAATTTATCAGAAATTTAGTATAGGCTACACACCTGATAACAGTGAGTACGATACTATCGATACTGACACTCTTTTTTCACAGACGACTCCCCCTATAAGATCATAGTCAGATTCGGCCAACCTGAATAAACAATATGGCCTTTGGCCGAATATTAAGACCCCTTACCTTGATTGTCTGGATCCCGAAAATGTCACTTGTCCTTGGAGATGTCGAAATCCCTACATGGCCCATGTTAGATTCGATTCTAACATTTAATAAACCACAATACATGGCCTTCGGCCTAAGATCACACTTCACTTACCTTGGATACTCAATTCCCGAATAATCTTCCTTCCAACCGTCGACTACAAAAGAATCCCAAAATCCTTCTTCAAGGATTCGACCAAATAGAATATATATATAGATTAGATCCCTAGATTTTGGCTAAACCAAAAGAAAAAGAAAGAAAATCGAATGACAGTTAACCCTTACCCCTAACGTTGGGATCGATTTCACCCTTGCTTGAAACCACAGAGAGATTCGGCTACAATAGTGAAGTGATCGACTTTGAAGGAGAAATAGGAGAAGAAATTGACTAAATGTTGATAGGTTTCGGCTTGAGGTTTAATAAAGAATCGGCTAAGACTTCCTTGTGCTTTCAGCTTTTGATGGATTGTGAAAAGAAGAAGAGAAGGAATTGAAGTTTAATGAGATTCGACTTTTGTGTCTAAAGGGAGATTCGGCCTTAACAAATAAGAAGAAAAGAGATGAAGTTTAGAGAGATTAGGCAATGGTGAACTTTTGAAAGAGAGAGATTCGGCCTAAGCAAAATAAAGAGAAAAGAAGAGAAGAGAAGATGGTAGATTCGGCTTACTCTAAAACAAGTAAGAAAAGAAAAGAAACAAATGACCTTTATGGTCTTTTAAAGTTTCGGCCAAGGTGCACAAGTGAGAAGATTGGTAAATTTTAGTGTGGTTCGATTATGAAAGAAAAAGGGTGAGAGTTCAGAAAAGAATGAAGCTAAATCCATCAAAAGAAAGTGACCAAATGGGATTACACCCAACCACTCATCCTTACCAAAGTCTACCACAAAAATTCAGCCACCCCCTAGTCCAATATGCCGTCCAAATTCATGGTCAAAATGGCCATGAAATACTTTCCAAAACATCCACCTTGACACATGCCTTGTAATCCTCTACTTTCCCAAAGTTTAAGAAATTCTATCCCCAAAATCAAGCAATTCTATCCCTTATTTCATGCTTACCATAACCTTAAGTCTTCTTGCCATAAAAAAAAATTAGTCCATCTTATCCAAAAGTAAAGCTTGGCCGACACATTTGGGAAGAGAGCAAACATAAAAGTCACCTAATTGCTATCCAAGGGATTCGAACCTCTCCCCTCATGCAATTTCTCATGCGCCAACACCATCTTTCCAATTACTCATCTTGTGCTAATTTTAGACTCTTAAATTAACTTAAGTATCAGGGTCAATTGATCCACTTCACTAAATTCTCCATACTAAAAGTTATTCTATACCCGAATAATTCTATACCCTTTTCAAGGCTATAATAAACACGAAAAGAAGAAAAGAAAAATTTTTATTCATAAGCTAAACACCAAAACATACAATATATCGATACTCAGATTTTTAGGGTGTTACAAATGTGGTAAATGCTATATATGTCTTATGATGCAAAGTTAGTATGCTTTGATGAATGGTTAGTATATTTAATTGGTAAGTTTTTGGATGGATTATACTTAGAAATGCTTGTGATTAGCATGAGATAAATGGTACATAAGTTGGTGTGTATGATATGCTTATTTTTGCATGAAGGTTTGATCCCAAAATGGGTGGCAAATTGGCTATGTAAATGGCCTATATTTGCCCATACAGTTGAGCACACAAGCATGTGGCTCGACTGTGTCATTCGAGTTTGTAAATTAAAACAAGTCAATTTCAACCACGGGCTGTACATACGGGCGTGTGACTGGCCTTGTGATGCAAGTCAGTGTCGACCATGGGTGAGGCACACGAGCATGTCCTCAACTGTGTGGACAAGTCAGTATGTATGCCCTGTTTTGCCACGGCTTAGACACACGGGCATGTTTGAGGCCGTGTGAGGCATACAGCCTGCCCACACGGGCGTGTGACCTCTGTAGCTTTGAAAAATGTTTGAATTTTAGAAAATTTTGTATGAGTTCGATTTAGTCCGACCCCTTTCTAATGCATGTTTAAGGTCTCGTAGACCTATTTAAGGGACACTTTGATTTCAATGATTAAATTATGATGTGAAATGTTTGATAAAGATTCGATTTTTTTGGTAATGCCTTTAACCCTAGACCGGCGATGCTTACAGGTTAGGGGTGTTTCACCCTAGTTATCTAATGACGTCATTAATTATCCTCAACTAAGTTGTTTACCACCTTTAGCTATGAATACTTTCTCGGTCTCATCTTCACGAAGGATTACCACCTAAGTCACTTTCTCGGTCTCTTTCTAGGCATATGGATTACCCTTTCAGTCTCACCGCTTGACATAAGTTATACTCAACAAGATACCCTCTCGGTCTCACCTGTCTCGATATTTTACTAGGGGCGTCACTCTCTAATATACTAAGCACTCTTAAATAAACACTCAATTTGAGATAAATACTAAATTAATTAATTAGTTTCATAACCGAATAATGTAAGATATAAATAAAAAACATAATTTACTCTAACATTCATACAAGCATTAGTTGATCAAGTTAATGAAATATAAATAAAAGAATAAAAGAAAGAGATAAGAAAACTGCTTATTGATAAATAATTGAAGCGCGGTTCCAAAACAATCTCAGCTCATAATTCTCTTCACATTAGAATAGAAAAGTTTCAACTAAGCAAACATAAACATAAACTACAAAGAAAATTGAATGATAAAAACTATATGTCTAACTTTGAACACCAATTCTGGTAACCCTAAGATTACTTATATAGGTTACAGGTTACAGGTTACTTGGTGCGCACACAACCCTAGATATGTTTAGATACCAATTAATATAATATACTCTTAAATGCCTAGGGTCTAATTAGAAAATAATCCCAAGATTGTCATCCAAGGATTCAGGTCATTTTGGCCTGTCTTCGTTGTATCACCATAATGTGGGAAAACTCCTCATCACAGTGTCACCACTGTGAATTTCCTCCCAAGATTATCGCGTCGTCTTAATGAGGGAAAACTCTTCGTCATGATGTAGAGTGCTTTTCTAGCCTTGGTAGCATCATTGCTTAGTCAGGCAATCTTGTCTCGTGGTTCGATCATTGTCCCTTGTATTCTTGGACCTAAATTAGCACCCAACACACTCAATTAGCCCATTAGTCACTCTTGAGGCCTGAGTCGACCTTACGAGTCATTGAAACGATAAAAAAAGCATAAAATGATTATTTTATTAATATTTAGTTCCTAACCTATTAATACTATAAATGCAACAATTAATTATAAAATGCCAAGAAAACAAGCCTGTTAAGTGCCGAAATGTACTTCAACTACCACTACAATTGGCGGTAGGTCAAATACCCCCACACTTAAGTCCTTACTTGTCCTCAAGCAAGCAAAACAAAAATAAACGAAAAATAAACACACAAAGAAAACAAAATACTCGAGCATGTTTTCTATAGGAGACCGAATCGAAACCATAGAAGCAAGATAATGTATCTAAACATGTATGTAAACATTGTATACTCCCTCCTCGTATACTTTGTCTTGGCTCTATTGGCTCGTCGAAGCTCCGTTCGACCAACCCGTTGTGTAGTTCCTTTAATCTTCCCAAGAATTCCTTTCATCATTATACCATATGTAATCACCTACATCCATGATTAGATTTGATAATCAACAAGGTAAAAAAAATTATGCACATTAAAAAAATAATTAAAATTTAGAACACTATCTAGCTCATTCATCTTTTGACTAATATTATTTTACAGTAATCAATCTAATAAAAATTTCACATTGTAATCCCCAAAAACGGCGTGAACAACATAACCGCCTCCAAACATGTGAATGTTTAGAGTTAAAATCGTGCAAATAAATAAATAAAAAGTAGGTGCGATATCTACAAGCGAACAAGTCAAATTGTAATATAGTTTAGTGTTACATCGAAACACAGGGAAGTATTCCGAGGATCGTACCCAATGGATTGTAGATTGGAGAAATTTATTATTAAATTAATTACAAAAAATAATTACTAATCTAATCAAGTCACGAATTAATAGTGTGAATTCAAATTAAAGTATTAATTAAACTAATTAAATTAATTACCTAAATTAAACTAATGGAATTTTATATTTTTAGTGTTAGCAATGTGAGCTCCTGGCCTATGATCGATTAAATCCCTAATTATCTAATTAAGTCATTAATTATCCTCAACTGAGTTGTTTACCACCCTTAGCTATGAATATCTTCTCGGTTTCATCTTCACTAAGGATTACCACCAAATTCACCTTCCAAGTCTCACCTGTCTCGATATTCTACTAGGGGCGTTACTCCCTAATATACTAAGCACTTTTGAATAAACACTCAACTTGAGATAAATACCAACTCAATTAATTAATCAATTCCATAACCAAATCATGTAAGATATAACTAAATCACATACTCTAATATTCATACAAGCATTAGTTGACCAAGCTAACGAAATATAAATAAAAGACTAAAAGAAAGACATAAGGAAATTGCTTATTGATAAATAATTAAAGCGCGGTTCTGGAACAAACTTTGCTTGCAATTGTCTTCACATCAGAATAAAAAAGTTTCGACTAAGTAAACATAAAAATAAAATACAAAGAAAACTGAATAATAAAAACTGTTTGTCTAAGTCTGCATACCAATTCTGGTGATCCTAAGGTTACTTACATAAGCTACGGGTTACTTGGTGCAGACACAACCCTAGATACCTTTAGGTACCAATCAATACAATATACTCTTAAATGTCTAGGGTCTAATCAGGAAATAATCCTAATATTTTCGTCCAAGGATTCAGCTCATTTTGGCCTACCTTCATCTCGTCATTGTGACGTGGGAAAACTCCTAGTCATGACAGTACCACCATGAATTTCTTCCCAAGATCATCTCGTTGTCGTGACGAGGGAAAACTCCTCATCACGATGTAGAGTGCTTTTCTAGCCTTGGTAGCATCATTGCTCTGTCGGGCTCCCTTATCTCGCGGTCCCATCATCGTCCATTGTATTCTTGGACCTGAATTGTCACCCTACATACTCAATTAGCCCATTAGTCACTCCCGAGGCCCAAGTTGGCCTTACGAGTCATTGAAACGACAGAAAATGCTTAAAATGCTTATTTTATTAATATTTAGTTCCTAACATACTAATACTAAAAATGCAATAATTAATTATGAAATGCTAAGAAAACAAGGTCATTAAGTGCTAAAATGTACTTAAACTACCACTACAATTGACGACAAGTCACCTGTCCTAGCTTTTTACTAAGTTTACACGAGCATCAATCAATCATATTTGCATATTCATAACCTATATAATTACCTATCAATTTTCAAGTTCCATCGATTGAATCTGAACATTAATTACACATATAGTGCATGATACAATTTAAGATATTTACCAATCTTCTAGTTACAATCAATCGATATTACATCAAACACTCATATCATTTCATTCGTGTCACACCCCATATTTTATTTATTTTTTTAATTCTTTAGTTTATGTCAAAAGAAGCTAAGTGGCCCTATAGTTTCCAAATAGGGGAGATTTGTTTCCTTTTTGATTTGGTCAACATACCTTTTTCCCCCATTTTTCACTCATTTATTCCCTCTATGATCTACATTTTACTCCCCTTGTCCCCAAACTTGCCTTTCTCCATCTTTATCTAGCTTGTGTTAGCCATTGAACCTAGACACTCATCTTTGCTCTCCTCCTTTTCTTTTGTCACCCCTCCTCCTTGCTCCTCCATTTTATCTATCTCTGTCTTTCTTTTTTATTTTTATTTTCACTACCTAAACAACCTCTTCTCCTCATTTCTCCACCATCTTTAAAAGCCACCAAACCACCACCTCACCACCTCACTGCCATCGTCGTCGTCTCCGTCACGTCGCCGCCGTGTTGCTGCCATCAACCACCACCAAAATCCTCCGCTCTTCATCTTTTCTCTTCCTCTATTCGTAATCAAATCTAAACATTAAACTTTGATATTTTGATCTTAAAGGGGATTTAATGACATCCTATTTGAAATTCTTTATATATATATATATATATATATATATATTGTTATTTTTTGTCTAGTTGAGAATCCTCCTCCCTAATCAGTTCATCATGGGAAGTTGTTGAAACAACGAGTAAGATTTAGCTATATTATTTTTCCACTGCAACATTTTCTTAAAATATGATGTTTTCTGTAAACCTTTGTTACTCGAGTTTTCTTAATGATAAATGGTTTTGACAAATTCTTTTCAAAAAGGAATCTATAGACAATACCTAACTTTTCTTAAGCAAACCAAAGTGGCGTTTTAAAAAATGATAATGATTTGCGCCTTCAACATGGTCAATGTGATATTCAAGATTCAACCATAATGTCTAGGCCGAGTTTAGGGGATTACATTTCGACTCAATTTCATTTACTAGCCATGCATGCTAATTTCCACCAACATTTCAAATTATTTTCAAACATAGAAAAAAAATGGAAACAACACAAGCAAACCTATTAAACAATGAAGGATAGTAAGTTCCATAAGAACTTACCTTTTCAAAACACAAAACAAGTAGCTTTTTCAAGACCTATTCCTTAATTTTTGCTTTTTCTCTATTAGCTTCACTTTTGTCCAATTATTGGTCTATACAATATATTTATATACCAAATCAATATAAGATACTATCACAAAATAGCAATTAAATGGATCACAACAACAATGCCATGAGATGCATGATCCTAAATAATCCTTTTTTCAATTTCACACATATTTTGCATTTTATTCAATTTTAGTCCTTAAACACGGGATAATCATTTTTTTTATTTCTAGCTTCGAATTAAAATTTGATTTCACATTCTTTCATTAGGGACCCTTTGCTTTCTATTTTTAGCATAATTTCATGACATATTTTACATTTATTCAATTTGGACCCTAATGTTACAAAGCTAACAAACAAGATTAACTAACTTTACAATTTAGTTCTTTTCATAATCTAAGCTCAATATCTATCAATTCCAAGCCTATTTCATCAATTTATTAACAACAGTAACTCTCTAAAATTTCAACAATGTATCAAATTGATACACGGGCTAGCTAAATTAAGCTTCCATGATTATAAATCTATAAAATTACAAGAAAAATGAGTTGAGTTTCTCACCTAATTGAATGGTCGAATGTCCAAGCTCAACCTTGGGTGATTTCTTCTTCCATGGGCGGTGAATGAGATAATGGCTTTCCATCTTTTTCCACTTCCTTTAGCTTTTATGTCATGTTTAACCTTAATTAATTAGTTTAATTTTTGTTTTATTTTACTTTAATTGTCCTAAATTAGACTTAGCATCATCATCTCACTATCCTATATTTCAAAATGGTTAAATAACTATTTTATTCCTTTGATTAATTGCAATCTAGGTCTTCAATCTTTTTTCTTAATTAAAACTCAATAGTGATTGAACTTCTACAATTTAATCTCTGAGTTTTAATTAACTATTTTATTGACCAAATTACTTGACCATCTTTAACATATTTTCATATTAACTTCATAAATATTCCTACTTTATATTTACGGACTTAGTTTATGGAAATGGGCTTTCGAAACCGCATTTTCCATTACGACTAAAAACTGAGCCATCACACCTACAATCTAAGACTCGATCTCGTCACCAAATTCTGAATTCAAGAATACAATTACGTGTAAGGAAAGTTATAATACCCCTACAATAATGTCTGTCCGAAGATAGTACTACAAAATTTGATAACTAAGGTTTCTTAACTATAAGGGATGAAACTATAACTCCATAACTAACCTAAAAGCGATAATATTTACAATCTAAATTAAATGCTAAATTTACAAACTCAAACAAAATCTTGAAATCTAACTAAATATAAAAATCCTAAACTTAATTTAAAACACGATTTAAAAGAAATTTTGAATAAAATCCTAAAATTAAACTAATGTAAAAATTCTAATATTCTATTTTAAAACCCTAATTTTAAAATCTTAAATAAAATTATAAAATTGTACTTAACATAAAAATCCTAAAATCCAATCAATATTAAAATTTAAACTTATGATCTAATCAATAAACTTGAATTCTAAATCTAAAATATAATCGGAACATAAGAATTAAATTTTAAAATAAAAATCTAATTAAAACTTAAATTTTAAAATCAAAGATTTAATTTCAAAATTGAATTTTAAAAGTAACCTAATATTTGAAATCATGAAAATTTTAATTTAAATCTTCTTGTTAAAAATCCTAAAATTTAACATAATATAAAAACCCCTGAAAATCTAAATTAAAATCCAAAGCCTCTAAGATGTCACATCTAGTCAAAATAAATCCAATACTAGGGTACAAAACCCTAGCTGCAAGTGAAATGTAGGCCGGCCTTCGGGCCGAAAGCAAACGGGCTTAAAATTGGGCTCTGAATGAAAATAGGCTTGATTCTATTTTTTAAAAAAAGATGTTGGGTTGTAAGTTTAAAAATGTACTCCAAATTAAAATTTTTAATTTTTGATAAAATGGCCTCAAATTTAAAACCCGACTTTTTAAAGTTATGTAAATAGGCTTAGAATTTTAAAGTTAGCTTAACAGCATAATCCAAACCAAAAACTAAACATGGGCTTTCAATTGGTTCGAAACCGAAACTAATTCTAAAGGACTTTGAGTTTAACCAAAATGAGCTTTAATCTTTAAAAAAAGGTTCAATTAGGCTTTATGGGACCTAAAACAGATTTGAAATGACTTAAAAACTTAAATTGTTGATTTTAAAAGTTAATACCAATCGAACTAATCTCAAATTAGTTTGGCCTTAGATTTGGAAAACAAAAATTTAATCAATTTATACTAGTTTATTTAGCAAATTCTAAATTCCAATTTAGTTTTAGAAATTCATTAAATTGTTGATTTAGTCTTATGAATCCAAATAAATTCAATCAAAAGCATATAAGGTTCGAAAAGCTAAAAAATGAACCTATTTGGAAAATATGATTCCTTTGATACTTTTTTTTTTTATCAAACCCAAATACAAGTGATAATAGGTTTAATTTATGTGTTTATTGTGCTTAATTTTGATAAATTCTTGAATGAGATATTGCTAATTTTGGATTTATTTGTTTATTTTTATTAGGAGCAAAATTAAGGTCGAAAAGTAAAAAGAGCAAAAAATATAGACTATCGTAAAAGTTTTGAACCAAAAATAAAGTTAATGGACAAGCTCTATTTTAAGGACTTTTATTTTGGGATTTGTTTGTAAAAGTTTTACTTTTAATTTTCATTAAAATAATATTTTACTTTTTTAGTATTTTCATTAATACTTCGTTAGTATAATATTTTAGATTAAAAGTTTAACTAGGATTAGGCTTTTATTTTGTTAATATATATTTATATATATGCACTTGTGGGGTAGACTGATATGGACGTTAAAAGCATTTGTCAAAACGCTGCTCTTAATTGTGTTTCAACTTAAATAAAACGGTGTGTTTTGATTTTTTAGAAAAACAATGTGTTTCAAAGTTTGGGTCTGTTAATGAAATGATGTGTTTCATTAGTTTTGTTTTTTGTGACAGTTGTGAGTCGTGTCTGTTACGACGGTCTCATTTCCTTTTCCTTATTTCTGTTGTTTTGTTGAGGAGAGAAGCAAGCAGCAAATGAAACAGTTTTTTCTTCCTCTCTAAATTTCTTTCGTATTCTCTTTTCTGTGTGTTGTTGTTTAGCTCGTATCAAAGATATCGGAGCTCAGATGTCCTCCATGGCCGGCGAGGGTGTCACCACAAGATCTCAGAAAGATGCAACTCAAATTCAACAGGAGTTGGCTAAGCTCCAGTTAGAGGTTACTCAGTGAAACAGCAAGCTCGATGCTAGGATGAAGAACTTTAAGGATGATTTTAGATTGGAGATGAAGGGACTGTTTGAGTAGTATTTAGGCCACTCAACACAAGCCACGCCCATCGCTTCTGCCGTTGACAAGGGGAATGGAGTGGTAGGAGGGCATCCACCTGGATTCCCACCCAAGGAGCATCTACCCCTTTCTCCTTTGGGTGAGCTGAGCAGTGTGTTGCGACCTAGCAGTTGGTTGACATCGCAGAAAGTTCCCAAACTTGAGTGCCCTTGATTTGACGGCTTAGATTTTCGGTGATGGGGGGCTAAACTTGAGCAGTATTTTGAAGTAAAAGGTACTCCAGACCACGCGAGAGTGTGAACAATGATGCTTCACCTTGAAGGAAAAGCATTAGATTGGCACCACTTCTTCACTCAACGGCAAGGGGGTTCCATTTTTTGACATGACCATCTTACGCTCACCACCTCAAAGAGCGCTTTGGGTCTAACACCTATAAGGGCCCCATGGCTGAACTGGTCACACTCAAACAAACAGGGACTGTGGATAGTTATCATGACACTTTCATCTGTCTCCTCAACCAGTTGCAACTACTTGAGAACTACGCTCTCAGCATCTTCACTAGCAACCTCAAGGCAGAAATAGGTTAGTATCTCCAACTATTTAAGCCTACGTCCTTTGTTGAAGGGTTCCTAGTGGCTAGACAAGTCGAGGATATATTAGCTGCATCCCAAAAGAAAAGTTAACCTCCGGGATTAGGGACAAATCACAAAGGAGTTGCATTGTTTCCATCACCTGCTCCGCAGTCCAAGTTGCATTCTGCTCCCATTTCCCCTAAGGCAGTGACACAGAACAGTAATTCAACTCACACTACTAGTTCAAGGAATAGATCTGTAAACCTCTAAATCGGGCCTAGACGTTATAGTCGAATCTCGAAGATCACATTAACCATGATAATGGTGCAGTAAAAACATTTAGAAGTTTTTCTCTTTTAAAAATCACCTTCGCAAAATGTCTTTGAGTCTTGTTTTAAGTAAAACCAAAATTTAGTTGATATCGTTTAATTTTAGAAAAACTTAAGTATTGAGAGTGTATTAAGAAAACATTGTAATTGAATTAAAACATTGTAGCGGACAAATTTCTATATCTAAAATTCATGTGTCGTTTTGAAAACATAAATTAACATACATCTCGTAAAATATCAGTTTCGTGAGCAGATTGTGTCGTGTAATGGAAACTTAGTATTGAATTTTTGAAAACATGGTTACTAAGCTTTTTATTATTTATATAAAATCCATCTTAAGTTGTTATTTTTGCAAATCCTTTATATGATAGTTTTTAAAATATAAACCATGCAAAAAAATCTCAATCCAAAATCCAAAGTCTAAAAAAAAAAAAAAACAAAGTCCAAGTCCAAAGTAAATAAACAAATCCTAGAATATCAAATACCAATATATATATATATATATATATATATATATTGAAAAATGACCAAGAGAGCCTTTGTAGCCGAGCCCATCCTAACCTCGATTATCTGAAAAATCAAAATTTAAAGGGGTGAGCTTAAAAAATCCAGTGTGGGTTACCATTAATAACAATAACAAAATTTAACTCATAACAACCTTAATTTAAGCTGATCATAACATGTCAAATATTCATTCACAGAATCAAATATGGCAGAATGCACAACGACGATGTCAATGCAACGCTTTTTAGAAAACATTGCAGATTTTTAGAAAACAAATCCTACCCAACTGTGCTACACATCATAAAGAGTCCCCCAGAACTCATCCATCCAATAACACTAATAATGTGGACTAGCCACTAGATAGTGTAGTCGACCCGCCAAAAATAAAATAATGTGGTCGAACCACTAGATATTCTAGATTTACTACCAGTTACTTCATCTGTACATATTTTCCCAACCCCATGCATGTGATATGACATGCTTAACATGCGGATCATATCTCGTATATATTTTATCACAATGGCATGATTAACATGCAAATCAGAATTAGAATCAGATTCAGAATCAGAATACAACATGCTTAACATGAGAATCAGAAGATTAGAATGGTGACATATTTTTCATGCAAATCAGAACATCGATAATCATATTTTCACATTATTTGCACATACATAATCCAATAGCCATAAATCACATGTTATGAGTAACAAAAATCACATAATTGCATATTTTACAGAAATCGCCAAATCATAATCATTATCATAGATCTGAAGTTTCGTGAACTTACTTGGTATCCTCGTTTATCGAATCTTAAATTAATCCTTAGGAACACTTTTGTGGTCAACCAATATTTCATTATTCAAAGAATAATATTAATAATAATATTTTATTACTTATTAAGTTATTTTTATCTATATTATCAACAGCTATCATTATTAAAGTAAATCCCCACACCTTGTAAACCCAATTGCACAAATCCTGATTCCACTTTGAAAGCGGAGAGTTCAATTCTTGAGTCACTACGGTTTTGTAACAGCTCGATTTTGGGACTAGTCAGAACAGTGGTTTGAGACCACTAAACCGAGGATAAGGAAAATTATTTTGATATTATTTTATGTGTTATAGCATTAAAATATGGCTATATAGAAATTTTGGTGCTTTAATTTTAGCAATAGCATGCTTAATTGTGAAAAAGGACTAAATCACATAAGATGCGAAAGTTCTATTTTATAAGGTAGGGATACCTAATAGCTATAGAATGTATTTTGGAAGATTTTAAAATGCAATTGGGTCATTTTGGAGTGTAACGGCCGGCCATAGGGTTCTTAGAGAACAAAAGCATTAAATTTAGTCAAACTAGGTGATAGTTGGTGACTAATTGACTAAAATATGATAAAATAAGATGACTAAAGGAAGCAATCATCTTTCACTATTCATCTCCCCCTCTACTACTAAAAATTTTAACAAGTTTAAGGGTTTGAAAGCTTGACAATTTTAGCTACATCTCATCCTTGCAAGTAAGTAATTTTTTATGTTTTTCTTAATGATTTTTGTACTTTTGGGATCCCCAAAGCTTAAGCTAGCTAATGAGGGGACTAATTTGTGATATGGTTGATAGTCTAGGGACTTGCCATGAGAGTATTCATGTTGTTATCTGAGTTTTTATGGAAGAAAATGAATGTTAGGGAGGTGAGAAACAACTTTTGTGAAAGGTGTTTGCATGAAAACACCTAATTAGGATTTAAATGCAAATATTGATTTTGTGTCATAAATGCATGAAATAGTTGGAATTGTGAGTAGTTGTAAGAGAAATAAATGTTTAGCCAGGCTTGTTTAATGAGAAAGTGAGTTGAAAAATGATTTACGAGCCTAAGGGCAAAATCGTAATTTTGCCAAAGTACAAGGGCAAAATAGTCATTATTTCCTAAATGTAGATTATGATGCATTAGGATCATAGAATGACCTAAATGAATGAATTTTATTGTTATAGATCAATAAGAGTGCGGAATTAACCTTGATCGGGGAAAAGGCAAGATTATGGATTAAACCGTTAGTTAACGCGTTTTACACCGAAGTAAGTTTATGTGTGAATGATACATTATATATATACATTGTTGTTGCTACCTAGTGCATGGTACAATTGAGAACATGTATGATTCAAGTGCGTAGAATATGGTAGTTATTGAATAACTCTAGTATGAATGATGGAATGGATATGCAAATGTGTTATATCAATATTTGATGGTGGGCTAAGTGTGATACCACCATAATACTTAATTACGATGGGCTATGTGCGATACAATTGGCTATTTATCATTTGGTGGGCTATGTGTGATGCCACCGTAACTAACCTCTTTGGTGGGCTATGTACGATACCACCCTAATAAAGACTGATGGTGGGCTAAGTGCGGAACCACCGAGTAATTTGATTATGAGTAGTTGATTGAAAGATTGTGATGTGTTGTATTATGTGACATTGTGGTGCTAAGTGCAGGTAGGCATGCTAATAAATGTATACATTAAGCTTGTGATATGGTTTGGATGTGGAAATGGAAGAAATAAGTAAGCATGATTAGGAATATGGAATGCTTCTTGTTTAGTATGTAATGCTATTTATTGTTTAGCACATACTATAATGCTAATTATTTACATGTAACTTACTAAGTTCAAAGCTTACCCCCTTTTTTTTCCCCTTGTTTTATAGATTTTAAGAGCCTAATCGGGATACGTCGATAACCAGAAGATCGTCCACACTATCAGCTCACCTCGGTATACCTAGACTTAGTGATTTTGTATGTGGCATGTATAGGGGCTAGACTAGTTAGATTATTTTGTTATTTTGGCTAAAAGTGTGTTGGCACCTTATTAAGATAACTATTTTGTATATTGCCATGGTTGATGGCTCACCTTATCATTTATGAAAATATGAAGTTATTCATGAAAGTTCATATGGAAATTATGAGTTGTTTATTGGTATATTGAATGGGTTTATGTGGTGTAAGCTAGAGGGGTGCAAGAGCTTGGAAAATAGCTTTGTTTTCATCCACATGGGTAAGCACACGTGCGTGTGTCTATGCCGTGCCCGTGTGTAACACATGGCCATTCCATGGGCGTGTGCCCAGGCCGTGTGAAGTCTGCACTCAGGATTTGGAATTTAAATCGCCACACGGTAGAAGCACATAGGCGTGCGACCAACCGTGTGGATTAATCAGAGACGGGCCAGTCACACGGGCATGTACTTTGGCCGTGTGCTAATTAAGGGTTGATGATGTCATAGTCAGAGAACTCCAAAGGTAGAAGACACAGACGTGTCTAGGCCGTGTGATTAAGTCAGTGTCGTCCACGGGAATCGAACACAGGCGTGTGAGATGACACATGGGCGTGTTTCGGGACCAACACGGGCGTGTGGCCCCTATTTTGATGAAAAGTTTCTCAAGTTCGTAAAAGTTTCGGGATTAGTTTTGAAGCTTCTTGGAGGTATGTTTAGGGCCTCGTAGGCAAAGATTAAGCTTTGCAATAGGTTTAACAACAATATTTTATAGCCCGTTCTGAGATGTTAAGTGTGATAAGTTAGGTAATACCTCAAACCTAGTTCCGGCTTTGGATACGGGTAAGGGGTGTTACATTTAGTGGTATCAGAGCTATGGTTTAGTCAGTTCTCGGACTGTCGTAGCGTGTGTAAGAGTCTAGCTATACATGCCACAAGCGAATAATGATAGTGTAGTGGCTTCCGATGGTTCTAAACTTTCTTTTTGTATAGTATATGGATCTCGATCAATCAGTTGTTGATGACACAGCTAGTAATGTGCCGGCTCCTGCGTAAGGGACCGCGCCTGTGTAGAGTGGACCTGAGACTAGGGTTCAGGGAGACGAGGCTCAGAAAGCCTTTCTCCAAATGATGAGTAATTAATACAGGGAATATGTACGAGCAAACCCCAATGCTCAACCTCCTCCACCCCCTCCTATACCTCAGTCAGTTCCTGTGGCTCCTCAAGGTATTGATGTAGTGAGAATAACCAAGCCCCCAGTAGATAAGATTCGTAAGCATGAGGCCGAGGAGTTTAGAGCCAATATAGATGATGACCCCGAGCGGGTGGAGTTTTGGCTTAAAAACTTAATAAGGGTTTTGATGAACTCTCCTGTACCCCTGAGGAGAGCTTAAAATGTGCCGTATCTTCGCTGAGGGACTCGGCATACCAATAGTGGAAAATGTTGACATTAGTGGTTTCGAAAGAGAGAGTGATGTGCGACTTCTTTTTGGAAGAGTTTCGAAAGAAGTATATAAGTCAGAGGTTTGTAGGCCATCAACAAAAGGAGTTCCTCGAGTTAAAGCAAGAAAAATAACTGTGTCAGGATATGAGCGTGAATTTGTTAGGCTCAGCAAGTACGCGTAAGAGTGCGTGTCTACAGAAGCTATTTTATGCAATAGGTTCGAAGATGGGCTGAACGAGGATATCAGACTTTTAGTTGGGATTTTAGAACTAAAAGTGTTTGTGGTATTGGTGGATAGGTCCAGTAAGGCTGAAGAATTGAGTAAAGAAAAGAGGAAAGCCATGAATGAGGCCCGAGATGCAAGGAAAAGGCCGATGAGTAAATTCTACCAAGCTCAATCGAAGAGGTCCAAGAAAGTGAATCCTTAGACGACTACATCAGTCGGGTATTCATAAGGATAGCGAGGCAACACGTACCCAGGTTCAAGAGTTCAGGCCACCTCGATGGCAAGTGTGGGCAATCCAAAGTCCAAATCGGAGTGCCCAAGTTGTTCCAGACATCACACTGAGAAGTGTTAGAGAAACAATCAGAATTGTTATAAGTGTGGGTCCACTGACCATTTCATCCGAAACTGCCCGAAAAGAGATGACAAGGAGAAGAAGCAGGAAATAAGTTCAAGCAATGTATCTTCTAAGGGTAGGCCGCAAAGGAACCCGGGAAGTGGGGCTAGTAGTAGAGGTGCGTTGTGAGACACTACTGTGAGGTCAGAGGGTCGGGCACCTGCAAGAACTTATGCCATTTGCGCTCGCAAAGAGGCATCATCACCAGATGTAATAACGGGTACTTTTCTATTCATGACACCTTTGTTATTGCTTTGATTGATCTAGGGTCTACCCATTCTTATATTTGCATGAAATTGGCATCTCGTATGAGTTTGATTGTTAAGTTTACAGAATTTGTGGTAAAGGTGTCAAACTCGTTAGGTAAACATGTGTTAGTTGACAAGGTGTGTAGGAAGTGTCCTTTGACAATTAGGGGTCATTGTTTTCTGGTAGACCTTATGTTGCTGTCGTTTTATGAATTTGATTTGATTCTTGGTATGGATTGGTTGTCTGCTCATAGTGTTTTGGTGAACTATGGTAGTAAATTTATTGAGTTGAAATGTAAAAATGGAGATGTTATTCGAGTTGAATCAGGTGGGTCGAATAGTTTACCGATGGTAATCTCTTCCTTGGTGGCTGAAAAATATTTGAGAAAAGGGTGTGAGTCCTATCTCACTTTTGTACTAAATACTCAAGAGTCTGAAGTAAAGATTGAGACAGTGCAGGTGGTATGTGAGTATCCAGATGTGTTCCCAGAAGAATTACCTGGATTGCCTCCGGTTAGAGAGGTCGAGTTTGGGATTGAGTTAGTTTCGAGAACAACACCTATTTTGCTTGCTCCGTATAGGATGCCACCATTAGAGTTGAAAAAACTGAAGGTTCAGTTGCAAGAGTTAACGGATAAGTGTTTTACACGACTGAGCTATTCACCAAGGGGTGCTCCGGTACTTTTTGTAAAGAAGAAGGATGGGTCGATGAGATTGTGTATAGGCTATAGGCAGCTCAACAAAGTGACTGTGAAGAACAAGTATCCTTTACCAAGGATAGATGATTTATTTGATCAACTAAAGGGAGCTACGGTATTCTCCAAGATTGACCTGAGGTCCTGCTATTACCAGTTGAGGGTTAAGGAGCAAGATGTGCCGAAAAATACATTTCTAACGAGGTACGGCCATTATGAATTTTTGGTCATGCCGTTCGATTTATCGAATGCTCCTGAATTTTTATGGACTTAATGAACCGTGTCTTCCGACCATATCTAGACAAGTTTGTAGTTGTCTTTATCGACGACATATTGATTTATTCATGAGATGAGAGTGATCATGCAGAGCATCTGAGAATTGTTTTACAGACTTTAAGAGATAAGCAGTTGTATGCTAAGTTTAGTAAGAGTGAGTTTTGGCTCTGTGAGGTTGGATTCCTAGGACACCTTGTGTCGGCGAGGGTATTAAAGTTGATACAGGAATGATCTCGGCTATTATGGAGTGGAAACCGCTGAGAAACGTGACGGAAGTCAGAAGCTTTTTGGGTTTAGTGGGGTACTATAGACAGTTTGTGAAGGGATTTTGCATGATTGCCACTCCGATGATGAAACTGTTGCACAAAGATGTTAAGTTTGAATGGACTGAGAAATGTCAACAGAGCTTTGAGAGATTGAAAACATTGTTGACGAAGGCACCGGTTTTGGTTCAACCTGAGTCAAGGAAAGAGTTTGTGGTTTACAGTGACGCATCGTTTAATGGTCTCGGTTGTGTGTTGATGCAAGAGGGTAAGCTAGTCGCTTACGCTCGAGGCTGCTAAAATTACATGAGAGGAATTATCTGACTCATGACTTGGAGATGGCCGCAATTGTGTTTGCGTTAAAAATTTGGCGACATTATTTGTATGGTGTGAAGTGCTGAATCTTCACAGATCATAAAAGTTTGAAGTACTTGATGGATCAAAGGGAATTGAATTTACGACAACGGTGGTGGCTTGAGTTATTGAAGGACTATGTGCTAGTAATCGATTACCATCCAGGGAAAGCGAATGTGGTTGCAGATGCCCTGAGTAGGAAATCTTTGTATGCTTTGAGAGCTATAAGCATGAGATTGGCATTGGCTGATGATGGAACTATATTAGCTGAGTTAAGAGCTAGGCCAGTATTAGTTCAACAAATATGTGAGGCTTAAAGGAATGATAGTGAGATACAAGCTAAAAGAGCTAAGTGTGAATCGGGAAACGATTCTGATTTTCAAGTCGGTTCAGATGGTTGTTTAATGTTTCATGACAGGGTTTGTCTACCCAGAGATGATGAGTTGATTCGAGAAATATTGAATGAAGCACATAGTGGTTATTTGTTAGTACATCCGGGCAGTACGAAAATGTACAATGATTGAAAAAAATTTTATTGGTGGCCAGGAATGAAAAGGAACATATAGGAGTATGTAACAAGATGTCTGATTTTTCAACAAGTAAAAACTGAGCATCAAGTGCCTTCAGGATTGCTTCAGCTAGTGATGGTTCCCGAGTGGAAGTGGGATCGGATCACCATGGATTTTGTGACGGGGTTGCCCATGACTTCAAAAAAGAAAGATGATGTGTGGGTTGTCGTTGATAAGTTAACGAAGTCAGCTCACTTTATTCTAGTACATGTTGATTATTCACTGGATAAGTTGGCTGAGTTGTATATTGCTGAAGTGGTAAGATTACATGGAGTGCTTGTATCTATTATCTCAGATAGAGACCTGAGATTTACTTCGAGGTTTCAGAAGAAGTTGTAAGAGGCCTTGGGTATGAGGTTGAATTTTAGTACTGCATTCCATCCTCAAACTGACGGTCAGTCTGAAAGAATGATTCAAGTTCTTAAAGATATGCTCAGATGCTGTGTGTTGAAATTTGAAGGTAGTTGGGAGAGATACCTACCTTTGGTTTGCTTACAATAACAATTATCAGTCAAGTATACGGATGGCACCGTATGAAGCCTTGTACGGCCGTAAGTGTCAAACTCCTTTGTATGGGACCAAGCTTAGTGAAAAGCAAATTCATGGGATCGACCTGGTTAAAGAGATTGAAAAAAAAGTGAAAGTGATCCAGGGTAGTCTGAAAGCTGCTTCAGACCGACAAAAGTCGTATGAAAACTTCAAAAGAAAAGAAATCGAGTTTAATGTGGGTGACAATGTATTTTTGAAAGTGTCATCATGGAAGAAAATATTGAGGTTTGGTCGAAAAGGGAAATTGAGTCCGCGATTTATAGGGCCGTATGAGGTTACTGAAAGAATTGGTCCAGTGGCATACCAATTGGCTTTACCGATAAAATTAGAGAAAATTCACAATGTGTTTCATGTATCGATGTTAAGGCGTTATCGCTCCGATCATTCGCATGTGATCCCCCCAATATAAATTGAGATACGACCGAAAATGACATATGAGGAGGAGCCGATTAAGATTTTGGCTCGAGAAGTGAAATAGTTGAGGAGTAAAGACATAGCTTTACTAAAAGTGTAATGGCAAAAACACGGTGTAGACGAAGCAACGTGGGAACTGAAAGAAGCCATGAGAGAGCAATATCCAAACCTCTTTATCGGTAGGATTTTCGAGGGTGAAAATTTCTAAAGGGAGACTTTAACAACCCAATTTTAGGGCTAGTCAGAATAATGGTTTGAGACCACTAAACCGAGGATAAGAAAAATTATTTTGATATTATTTTATGTGTTATAGCATTAAAATATGACTATGTAGAAATTTTAGTGCTTTAATTTTAGCAATAGCATGCTTAATTGTGAAAAAGGACTAAATAGCATAAGATGCGAAAGTTCTATTTTATAAGGTAGGGGTACCTAATAGCTATAGAATGTAATTTGGAAGATTTTAAACTGCAATTGGGCCATTTTGGAGTGTAATGGCCGGCCATAGGGTGCTTATGGAACAAAAGCATTAAATTTAGTCAAACTAGGTGATAGTTGGTGACTAATTGACTAAAATATGATAAAATAAGATGACTAAAGGAAGCTATCTGTAACAGCCCGATTTAGGGGCTAGTCGGAATAGTGATCTTGGGATCACTATTATGAGATTTAAGAAATTTATTTCCATGTTATATTATGCGTTAGAGCATGATAGTTTATGTGCATAAGAAATTTGGTACTTTAATTTTAGCGATTTCATGTTTAATAGTGAAAAAAGACTAAATCGCATAAAGTGTGAAAGTTCCACTCTATAAGATAAAAGTACCAAATGACCATAGATAGACAATTGGGGGTCTTTAAGGGGCAATTAGACCCCCTAAAATTGGCTTGGCCGGCCATAGATTTCAAAGGGGACAAGGATTGACCAAGTTGGTCAACGTTGGTGGTGGTTGGTGGACTAAATTGTGAGTTTAAAATTAGAATAAAGAAAAGATGATGTCCATCCTTTTGCTCATCCTTCTCCACCGAAAATAGCAAGCAAATAGGGGTTTTTGGAAGCTCAAAATTTCGGTAAGCTCAAATTTTCTTAAAAATAACTGTACTTTTGAGACCACTAAAGCTTAAGCTTTCAAATGAGGGGACTATTGTGCAATATTGTAAAAAGTTTAGAGTTTTACCATGAGATCTATCATTGTTATTGCTGCATTTTTATGGAAGAAAATGAGTCTTAGTTGTTAGATGAACAACTTTTGTGAAAGGTGTTAGCATGAAAACACCAAATAGGACCTTGATGAAAAGGTTATAAAGTTTGTGGTTAATGTGTGAGATATTTTTTTTTATGATAGCTTAAAGAGCATTAAATTTTCACCTAGGCTTGTTGAAGGTAGAAATGTGATTAGAATTTATTTTCGAGCCTAGCGGCAAAATGGTCATTTTGCCAAAGTCTAGGGGCAAAATAGTAATTTTGCCTAAGCATGATTTTTGAAATGATTTTATTAATATAGTGGTTAAAATGAGTTAAATTTCTATTATATGGCAAGAAGAACCGATGACCCACCTCGATCGGGGAAAGAACAAAGTCTCGGACTAGATCGACAAGCTAGCTCATTTTGAAATCGAGGTAAGTTTGTATGTGATTACAACAACATTTATGTTACCATATTGAGAATGCTTGGCATTATATTAATGCATGATGCTCTACTAAATTGAGTAGTTAATGTGAATAAGATGATGAAGTCCTAATGGGCCATATTGATTATAAAAAAATGCTATCATTGAGATATGAAATAGATAAGGTCCTGTATAAGACCATGTCCAGGACATGGCTTCGGCACCGAGTTGAGATCCCGTATAAGACCATATCTGGGATATGGCTTCGGTAATGAATATGAAAATTGTATAAGACCATATTCGGGATATGGCATCGATACATGATAGAAAATTCCATATAAGACCATATCCAGGATATGGTATTGGCATCTAAAGGAAATCCCATATAAGACCATATCCGGGATATGTCATTGGCATCTAGAGGTGACTTCATGTAAGACCACCTCGAGGATGTGGCATTGGATTTATACTTACAGTAATAACGATAAACCCACGTCTTTGACTATCTCTTGTGAATAGTGGGATAAGTAGATAAATTTAGAAGTAGAAATATGAATGATATTTAAGTCAACTGAATGAGTGAATACAGGAACTAGTGAATGAGTCACGAAGAATCAGTTTCGATATGTGGTACGGTATGTGCTAGATAAGGGCAATTGTAATAAGTATTATCAAGAAGCCTTGACTCGTGTACGGTTAGCTAATACCGTGGATGAATTATTTTATGAGCTTATTATTGCTATTTATTTCTATGCAAACTTACTAAGCTTTATGCTTACCCCTTTTCTATTGCCCTTCTTTCTTGTAGTATTGCCAAGATAACTCAAGGATTTTGGATGTAGGAGTTTGGACATCACACTATTGACATCACTTTGGTTTAACAATTTTAGACTTATTTTTATTATGGCACGTATAGGACTTGAGTTTTTTGTTAAGTTGTAATTGTTAGCCAAAATGTTGGCTATGTATGTTACTAAAGTCATTTTGTAAATGACCTTAAGTTAGGCAAATACTTGGAAAACCCTTTTGCTTAATGAAGATGAAATTCATGAAGTGTATGTCCCTTTAATTATCTTGTATGTTGGAATGAGTTCTTAGACTTGCTTACGGGATAGGAGCTGTATTGTTTTCAGTGGAAGTATGTATGTGTGCATTGTAGAGCGGCAAGGGCTTGGTATATAACCTGCTAATTGTGCAGATGTGTAGACACATGGGCGTGTGTCTAGACCATGTGGGAGGCATGGCTAGCACATGGGCGTGTGCCCAGGCCGTGTGAAGTCTGTACCTTGCACTTGAGTTTTAAATCACCATACGGCTAGAGTACACGGGCGTGTTAAGGCCGTGTGACTTTAGTCAGAATCGACCATGGTTAGAAGACACGGGCATGTCAAGGCCGTGTGACTTTAGTCAGAATTGACCACGGTTGAAAGACACGGGTGTGTCAAGGCCGTGTGAAATTAGTCAGTGTCGACCACGGATGGAAGACACGGGCATGCCTTAGGGGCACACGGGCTTGTCCCTAGGCCTACACGGGTGTGTGGTCCCTATTTTGTTAAAACTTTTCTCGAACTCGTAAAAGTTCCCGAAAAGATTCTGATGCTTCTTGGAAGTATGTTTAGGGCCTCCTCGTCTGAGTATGTGTGAGCGATGGGGTTAAACGAAATTTTATAATCCTATTCTAGATGTTTAAGCAATATTAGCTAGGTAATGCCTCAATCCCTATTCCGACTTGAATACGGGCAAGGGGTGTTACATTTATTGGCATCAGAGCTACAGTTTAGTCGAGTCTAGGACTAACATAGCGTAAGTACGAGTCTAGCTATACATTCCATATGTAAGAATGTCCGAATAATGATAGTGTGGTGGCTCCTGACATATAAAATCGTGTTTTATGTAGTATATAGACTCCGATCCGGACCGAACTGCAGCTGATGACGGTGCGAGTAACGTGCCAACTCCCGCTCAAGCGACCGTGCCAGCTAATAGTAGACCCGAGTCCTTGGGTTAGGGGGAAGAGGCTCGAGAAGCCTTTCTCCACATGATAAGCAATTGGTATACGGAGTATAACTGAGCAAATCCTAATACTCAACCCCCTCCACTCTTACCAATTCCTCAACCCGCTCCAGTAGCCCCTCAAGTGGTTGAGGTGGTGAGAAGAGAAAGGCCTCCGATGGATAAGATCTGAAAGCAAGGAGCCAAGGAATTTTGGGCGAATAAAGATGATGACCCGAAGAAAGCAAAATTCTGGCTCGAGAATACCATCCAGGTATTCGATGAGTTATCTTGCACGCCTGAGGAGTGCTTAAAGTGTGCGATATCTCTCCTGAGAGATCCAGCCTACCGATGGTGGAACACCCTGGTGTCGGTAGTGCAAAGGGAAAGAGTTAGTTGGGAATTTTTCCAAGAGGAATACCGAAAGAAGTATATCAGCCAGATGTTCATCGATTGCAAGAGAAAGGAGTTCTTGAAATTGAAGCAAGGCCGTATGTTAGTGACCGACTACGAACGGGAGTTCGTAAGGCTTAGCAAGTATGCACGGGAGTGCATGTCTACCGAGGCTGTCATGTACAAGAGAATTGAGGACGGATTGAATGAAGATATCCGCCTATACGTGGGAGTTCTTGAATTAAAGGAGTTTGTAGTGTTGGTGGATAGAGCCTGTAAATCCGAGGAGTTACCTAAAGAGAAGAGAAGAGCTAAGTACGAGTCTCGTGACTCGAGGAAGAGACAACCTCATCTAAGAAATCGAGGGATTTCACTACTCGATCAGTCACTTTAGTAGGGTTTTCAACCCTAAGTAAAGGCAAGAAATTCTCGAGATCGAAAGGGCAAACGACATTAGTTGCTAGTGTGGGCAACGTCCGACCAAGTAGACTAGAATGCCCTCAGTGTGGCAGGCGCCATTCTGGTGAGTGTTGAGCTAATAAGAAAGCTTGCTTTAGATGTGGGTCCTTAAACCACTTTATCAGATATTGTCCCAAGGTGGAAGAGAAAGAAAAGCCTCAGAATGCAAGATTGGGAAGTACCACTAGGGGAAGAACATTGAGAAACCCGGGGACTGAGATGGGAAGAAAGAATCCATCTAGAGAGCAAGCTACTAGATTTGAGGGTAGAGCACCGACGAGGACATATGACATTCTTGCTCGTGAAGAGGCATCTTCCCCCGACGTGATCATGGGTATTTTTTCTCCCCATAATACTCGTGTTATAGCTTTAATTAACTCAGGATCTACCCACTCATACATATGCATGAAATTAGTCTCTAGCATGAGCATACCTATAGAGTCTACCGAATTCATCATAAGAGTGTCTAATCCCCTAGCTAAGTGTGTGTTGGTTGATAGAGTTTGCAAAGGTTGCCCTTTGATGATTAAGGGTCATTGTTTCCCGGTCGATCTTATGCTATTACCGTTTGATGAGTTTGATGTAATCCTCGAGATGGATTGGTTAGTTACCCATAGAGTAATTTTGAATTGTGGGAAGAAGCATATCGAGTTGAGAGATGAAAATGGTAATTTTATTCGTGTTGAATCAGATAAGCCGAATAGGTCACCAGTAGTGATATCAACCATGTCGGCTCAGAGGTATCTAAGGAAGGGGTATGAGGCTTATCTTGCCTTTGTGTTGAACACTAAAGAGACTGAGTTGAAAATTGAGTCATTACCCATAGTATGCGAGTACCTAGATGTTTTCCCGAAAGAGTTGCCAGGGCTACCTCCGGATAGAGAAATTGAATTTGAGATTGAATTAGCTCTGGGTACTGCCTCTATTTCTATTGCTCTATATAGAATCGCTCCAACCGAGCTAAAAGAGCTAAAAGCACAGTTGCAAGAGCTAACAAAAAAAGGCTTCGCAAGGCCAAATTTCTCCCCGTGAGGTGCTCCCGTTCTATTCGTGAAGAAGAAAGATGGTTCCATGAGACTATGTATAGATTATCGATAACGTCAACAAGGTGATGGTGAAGAATAAACACTGTTGCCGAGGATCGATGATCTATTTGATCAATTGAAGGAAGCCACAGTATTTACCAAGATAGATTTGAGGTCAGGGTACTATTAGTTAAGAATCAAGGACTCGGATGTGCTGAAAATCGCATTTAGGACTAGGTATGGACACTATGAATTTTTGGTCATGCCTTTTAGTCTAACGAATGCCTCCGCGATCTTCATGGATTTGATGAATTACATTTTTTGATCGTACTTGGATAGATTTGTTGTGGTCTTCATCGACGACATACTAATCTACTCTTGAGATGAGAACGATCATGCCGAGCATTTGAGTATGGTCCTACAAGTTTTGAGAGAAAAACAATTGTATGCCAAATTCAGTAAGAGTGAATTTTGGCTCAAGGAAGTGAGATTTTTGGGGCACATTGTCTCAGGAGATGGGTTTAGAGTCGACCCGAGTTAGATTTCAGTAATTGTTGAATGGAAACTACCGAGGAGCGTAACTGAAGTGAAGAGTTTTCTAGGCCTAGCTGGCTATTATAGTCATTTTGTCAAGGGGCTTTCCATGATAGCTACCTAGATGACGAGACTTTTGCATAAAGATGTAAAGTTTGATTGGATGGAAATGTGTCAACAGAGTTTTGAGAAAGTAAAGACACTATTGACTGAGGCTCCCATTTTGGTGCAACCATAGACGGGAAGAGAATTTGTAGTTTATAGTGATGCATCCTCGAACGGATTAGGCTATGTACTTATGCAAGAAGGTAAAGTGATTGTATACGCCTTTAGGCAATTGAAGCCGCACGAGAAGAATTACCCAACTCATGATTTAGAGTTGGCCGCAATTGTGTTCGTGTTAAAAAATTAGAGGCATCATTTATATGATGAAAGGTGTCAAATTTTCACCGACCATAAAAGCCTAAAATATTTGATGACTCAAAAGGAATTGAATTTGAGGAAACGAAGGTGGTTAAAGCTGATTAAAGATTATGAGTTGGTAATTAACTACCATACAGGAAAGGCGAATGTAGTCACCGACACTTTGAGCAGAAAATCATTATTCGCACTAAAAGCCATGAGTACTCAGATGACCTTGTTAAATGATGGTTCCGTTTTAGCCGAGTTGAGGGCTAAACCATTATTTCTCCAAGAGATTTGTGAAGCTCAAAAAGATGATAACAGTTTGCAAGCCAAGAGAGTTTTATGTGAATCGAACGTTGAGTCAGACTTTCGAGTAAATCCTAATAGATTTTTGACATTTTGAGATAGGATTTGTGTACCCAAAAATGTTGAGCTTATTCATAAAATCTTGCATGAAGCACATAGTGGATGTTTGAATGTTCACCCAGGCAGCACAAAGATGTACCATGATTTGAAGAAATGGTATTGGTGGCTTGGTATGAAGAAAGACATTTCCAAGTTTGTATCGAAATGTCTGATTTGTCAGTAAGTGAAGGCAGAGCATCAAGTGCCTTTGGGTTTACTTCAATCCATTATGGTTCCTAAGTGGAAATGGGACCGTATTACCATGGACTTCGTGATGGGCTTACCGTTGACTCCAAAGAAGAAAGATGTAGTATGGGTAGTGGTTGATAGACTCACAAAGTCAGCCCATTTTGTACAAGTGCGAGTCGACTATTCGCTTGATAAATTGGCAGATTTGTACATGTCTAAGGTAGTAAGACTTCATGGTGTACCATTGTTGATCATTTCAGATAGAGATCCGAAGTTCACGTCACAATTTTAGAAAAGGTTGCAATAGGCCTTAGGCACGAAATTGAGTTTCAGTACAACTTTTCATCCACAAACTGACGGGCAATCAGAGAGAGTAATTCAGATACTCGAAGACATGCTTCGATGTTGTGTTTTAGAATTCCAAGGTGATTGGGAGAAATACTTACCGTTGGTGGAATTTGCCTACAACAATAGCTTTCATTCAAGTTTGAAAATGGTGCCTTATGAGGCATTGTATAGGCGTAAGTGCCGAACGCCTTTGTATTGGTCTGAGCTCAGAGAGAGACAGATACACAGGGTCGACTTGGTTAAGGAAACTGAAAAGAAGGTAAAAGTGATACGTGACTATTTGAAAGTTGCCTCAGATAGACAAAAGTCCTATTCGAATTTAAAAAGGAAAGAGATAGAATTCAAAGTCGGTAATAAGGTGTTCTTGAAAGTATCACCTTGGAGGAAAGTCCTCAGATTTGGCCGGAAGGGCAAATTGAGTCCGCGCTTTATTGGACCTTAGGAAGGTATCGAAAGGATAGGACCGGTAGCTTATTGGTTAGCTTTTCCACCCGTGCTAGAAAGATTCATGATGTCTTTCATGCATCTACGTTGCGCTGATACCGTTCAGACCCTTTACATGTCATAGAGCCGACAGAGGTAGAGATACAACTGGAATTGACGTATGGTGAAGAACCAGTTAGAATTTTGGCTCGTGAGGTCAAGCAATTAAGAAACAAAGGCATAGCTCTAGTGAAAGTCCTATGGAAAAGGCATCGAATAGAAGAGGCTACATGGGAGCCCGAGGAAACGATGAAGAACCAATATCCCAACCTTTCACCGGTAAGATTTTCGAGGACAAAAATTCTTAAGGGGGAAGAATTGTAACAGCCCGATTTAAGGCTAGCCAGAATAGTGATCTCGGGATCACTATTCTGAGATTTAAGAAATTTATTTCCATGTTATATTATGAGTTAGAGCATGATAGTATATGTGCATAAGAAATTTGGTACTTTAATTTTTGCGATTTCATGTTTAATCGCGAAGAAAGACTAAATCGCATAAAGTGCGAAAGTTCTACTCCATAAGCTAAAAGTACCAAATGACCATAGATGGACAATTGGGGGTCTTTAAGGGGAAATTAGACCCCCCAAAATTGGCTTGTCTGGCCATAGATTTCAAAAGGGACAAGGATTGACCAAGTTGGTCAAAGTTGGTGGTGGTTGGTGGACTAAATTGTGATTTTAATATTAGAATAAAGAAAAGATGATTTCCATCTTTCTGCTCATCCTTCTCCACCAAAAATAGCAAGCAAATAGTCATTTTTGGAAGCTCAAAATTTCAGCAAGCTCTCATCCATTCAAGTAAGTGATCTAGTGATCTTTTCTTGAAAATAATTATACTTTTGAGACCTCTAAAGCTTAAGCTTTCAAATGAGGGGACTATTGTGCAATACTGTGAAAAGCTTAGAGTTTTACCATGAGAGCTATCATTATTATTGCTTCATTTTTATGGAAGAAAATGAGTCTTAGTTGTTAGATGAACAACTTTTGTGAAAGGTGTTAGCATGAAAACACCAAATAGGACATTGATGAAAAGGTTATAAAGTTTGTAGTTAATGTGTGAGATATTTTTTTATGATAGCTTAAAGAGCATTAAATTTCACCTAGGCTTGTTGAAGGTAGAAATGTGATTAGAATTTATTTTCGAGCCTAGCAGCAAAATGGTCATTTTGCCAAAGTCTAGGGGCAAAATAGTAATTTTTCCTAAGCATGATTTTTGAAATGCTTTTATTGATATAGTGGTTAAAATGAGTTAAATTGCTATTATAGAGCAAGAAGAACTGATGACCCACCTAGATCGGGGAAAGAACAAAGTCTCGGACTAGATCGACAAGCTAGCTCATTTTGAAATCGAGGTAAGTTTGTATGTGATTGAAGCAACATTTATGTTAGCATGTTGAGAATGCTTGGCATTATATTAATGCATGATCCTCTACTAAATTGAGTAGTTAATGTGAATGAGATGATGAAGTCCTAATAGGCAATATTGATTATATAAAAAAAATGCTATCATTGAGATATGAAATAGATAAGGTTCCGTATAAGACCATGTCCAAGACATGGCCTCGGCACCGAGTTGAGATCCCGTATAAGACCATATCTGGGATATGGCTTCAGTAATGAATATGAAAATCATAGAAGACCATATTCGGGATATAGAATCGATACATGATAGGAAATTCCATATAAGACAATATCCGGGATATGGCATTGGCATCTAGAGGAAATCCCATAAAAGACCATATCCGGGATATGGCATTGGCATCTTGAGGAAATCCCATAAAAGACCATATCCAGGATATGGCATTGGCATTAGAGGTGACTCCATGTAAGACTACCTCGAGGATGAGGCATTTGCTTTATACTTACAGTAATGACGATAAACCCATATCTTTGACTATCCTTTGTGAATAGTGGGATAAGTGGATGAATTTAGAAGTAGAAATGTGAATGATATTTAAGTCATGTAAATGAGTGAATACAGGTACTCGTGAATGAGTCACGAAGAATCGATTTCGATATGTGGCACGGCATGTGCTAGATAAGGGCAATTGTAAGTAAGTATTGTCAAGAAGCCTTGACTCGTGTACGGTTAGCTAATACCGTGGATGGATTATTTTATAAGCTTATTATTGCTATTTATTTCCATGCAAACTTACTAAGCTTTATACTTACCCCTTTTCCATTGCCCTTCTTTCTTGTAGTATTGCCAAGATAACTCGAGGATTTTGGACGTAGGAGTTTGGACATCACACTATCGACATCACTTTGGTATAACAATTTTAAACTTATTTTGATTATGGCATGTATAGGACTTGAGTTTTTTTTTTAAGTTGTAATTGTTAGCCAAAGTGTTGTATGTTACTAAAGTTATTTTGTAAATGGCCTTAAGTAGGCAAATACTTGGAAAGCTCTTTTGCTTAATGAAGATGAAATCCATGAAGTGTATATCCCTTTAATTATCTTGTATGTTGGAATGAGTTCTTAGACTTGCTTATGCGATAGGAGTTGTATTGTTTTAAGTGGAAGTATGTATGTGTGCATCGTAGGGTGGCAAGGGCTTGGTATATAGCCTACTAGTTGTCCACATGAATAGGCACATGGGCGTGTGTCTAGACCGTGTGGGAGGCACGGCTAGCACATGGGTGTGTGCCCGGGCCGTGTAAAGTCTGCACCTTGCACTTGAGGGTTAAATCACCACACGGCTGGAGTACACGAGCTTGTCTAGGCCGTGTGACTTTAGTCAAAATATACCATGGTTGAAAGACACGGGTGTGTCAAGGCCGTGTGAAATTAGTCAGTGTCGACCACGGATGGAAGAAACGGGCATGCTTTAGGGGCACACAGGCGTGTCCCTAGGTCTACACGGGCTTGTGGCCCCTATTTTGTTAAAAAGTTTCCCGAAATCGTGGAAGTTCCCAGAAATATTTTGATGCTTCTCGGAAGTATGTTTAGGGCTTTCTCGGTCGAGTATGTGTGAGCGATGGGGTTAAACGAAATTTTATAACCCTATTCTAGATGTTTAAGCAAGATTAGCTAGGTAATGCCTCAATCCCTTTTCCGGCTTAATACGAGTAAGGAGTGTTACACTATCATTTTTCACTATTGATCTCCGCCTCTACTACCAAAAATTTTAGCAAGTTTAAGGATTTGAAAGCTTGAAAATTTCAGCTACATCTCATCCTTGCAAGTAAGTAATTTAGAGGTTTTCCTTAATGATTATTGTACTTTTGGGATCCCCAAAGCTTAAGCTAGCTGATAAGGGGACTAATTTGTCATATGGTTGAGGGTCTACGGACTTGCCATCAGAGTATTCATGTTGTTAGCTGAGTTTTTATGGAATAAAATGAAAGTTAGGGAGGTGAGATACAACTTTTGTGAAACATGTGAGCATGAAAGCACCTAATCAAGATTTAAATGCAAAGATTGGTTTTGTGTCATAAATGCATGAAATAATTGGAATTGTGATAGTTGTAAGAGAAATAAATGTTCAGCTAGGCTTGTTTAATGAGAAAGTGAGTTGAAAAATGATTTACGAGCCTAGGGGCAAAATAGTAATTTTGCCAAAGTACAAGGGCAAAGTAATCATTTTTTGCCTAAGTATAGATTATGATGCATTATGATCATAGAATGATCTAATGAATGATTTTTTTTGTTATAGATCAAGAAGAGCGTGGAATTAACCTTGATCGGGGAAAAGGCAAGGTTACGGATTAGACCATTAGTTAACGCGTTTTACACCGAAGTAAGTTTCCGTGTGAATGATACATTATATATATACATTGTTGTTGCTCACTAGTGCATGGTACAATTGAGAACATGTATGATTCAAGTGGGTAGAATATGGTAGTTATTGAATAACTCTAGTATGAATGATGGAATGGATATGAAAATGTGTTATATCAATAGTTGATGGTGGGCTAAGTGCGATACCACCTTAATACTTAATTATGATGGGCTATGTACGATACCATCGACTATTTATCATTTGGTGGGCTATGTGCGATACCACCGTAACTAACCTCTTTGGTGGGCTATGTGTGATACCCCTCTAATAACGACTGATTGTCGGCTAAGTGCGGAACCACCGAGTAATTTGATTATGAGTAGTTGTTGAAAGATTGTGATGTGTTGTATTATGTAACATTGTGGTGCTAAATGCAGGGAGGCATGCTAATAAATGTATACATTAAGCTTGTGATATGGTTTGGATGTGGAAATGGAAGAAATGAGTAAGCATGATTAGGAATATGGAATGCTTCTTGTTTAGTATGTAATGCTATTTATTATTTAGCACATACTATAATGCTAATTGTTTACATGTAAACTTACTAAGTTCAAAGCTTACCCCCTTTTCTTTTCCCTTGTTTTATAGAGTTTAAGAGCCTAACCGGGATACACCGATAACCAGAAGATCGTCCACACTATCAGCTCACCTCGGTATACCTAGACTTAGTGATTTTGTATATGGCATGTATAGGGGCTAGACTAGTTAGAATATTTTGTTATTTTGGCTAAAAGTGTGTTGGCCCCTTATTAAGATAACTATTTTGTATATTGCCATAGTTGATGGCTCACCTTGTCATTTATGAAAATATGAAGTTATTCATGGAAGTTCATATTAAAATTATGAGTTTTTTATTGGTATGTTGAATGGGTTTATGTGGTGTAAGCTAGAGGGGTGCAAGAGCTTGGCAAATAGCTTTGTTTTCGTCCACATGGGTAGGCACACAGGCGTGTGTCTATGTTGTGCATGACACATGCCCAGTTCATGGGCGTGTGCCCAGGCCGTGTGAAGTCTGCACTTAGGATTTGGAATTTAAATCGTCACACGGTAGAAGCACACAGGCGTGCGACCAATTGTGTGGATTAATCAGAGACGACCACAAGCTAGTCACACGGGTGTGTGCTTTGGCCGTGTGCTAATTAAGGGTTGATGATGTCATAGTCAGAGAGATCCACGGGTAGAAGACACGGGCGTGTCTAGGCTGTGTGATTAAGTTAGTGTCGTCCACGGGAATCGAACATGGGCGTGTGAGATGACACATGGGCGTGTGAGATGACACATGGGCGTGTTCAAGGACCAACACGGGCGTGTGGCCCCTGTTTTGATGAAAAGTTTCTCGGGTTCGTAAAAGTTTTGGGATTAGTTTTGAAGCCTCTCGGAGGTATGTTTAGGGCCTCGTAGGCCAAGATTGAGCTTTGCGATAGGTTTAACAATGATATTTTATAGCACATTTTGAGATGTTAAGTGTGATAAGTTAGGTAATACCTCAAACCCAGTCCTGGCATCAGATACGGGTAAGGGGTGTTATAGGTTTTGACCAAATACTCGTGTTAGCACGGATTTAATAAATAAATAACCCTTGATTAAAAACGATTGTGATTCGATTAGACTTACGCAATTGATCTTCAAATTGTACACTTCTACAAATGGAATACGATTCCAAGATTTTTGAATGGCACTTTATAAAGGTACGGTAACCAAAGTGTTAATAACATCCTAATCAAAATAATAGTATGAAAGAAAGTCATGAATTAGAGGGTCTTTTATACTTACGTAATAACAGAGGAAAAAGGTTCGACAATATTTCCCAAAAAGTCGACTAAAGAGGAGGATTCGACACTAAAATGCACAAAATAACAAGTTATAAAGATAAGATAAGAAGTGATATTTTAATAAATAAAAATTAGAAGTGAGGGAGGGATTATAGATATGAGTTTCGAAAAGAGGATAAGAAAAGAAGAAAAATGGAGAATTTTTGTGGTGGCTGACAGCGGTGGTGCAGCGATGGTGCGATGACAACGACGACGACAAAGGAGAGGTGGTGGTGAGATGGAGTTGTGACGGCCTTATGTAATGGTGGAGTGGAAGAGAAATGAGGAAAAATGGACTTCTAAGGTGGTAAAAAGGAAGAAAAATATAGTAGAATGGAGAAGCAAGGTGGTGGTGCAGTTAAAGGAGAGGAGGAGAGAAAAAAGGAGAAAATAAAAATGAAGTGGGGAGTGTATAGGTTCAATGGTAGGCCAAGGTAAGATAAGGGTGAGGTTTTGGCAAGTTAAGGGGACAATGGCACCAAAAGTGGATCATAGGAGTGAAAATGGAAGAACTTTGGGAAGATTGACCTTATATGACAATATGTGTTGGATGGAAAAAGTGTTCACACTAGCTCAAAATTGTTAAAATAATTAATTAAAAGATATGCTTGTGGGGGCTTGAACTTGGGACATTATGGAAACAACTAACACATTTAACCACTAGACTATTAATTCCTTTGTGAAATAAACTAGTGCACATAAATAAATAAAATCTAGGGCGTGACAATATCCCTTTCCCCAGCTGAGATTGAACATAGAAAGAAAAAAAGGGGCTCTGCTTTTGGTATGGCCTAAAATATACTCTAGGGCACAATTGTGTCAAGTCGTAACTTTATCAGATGTTACTCGATTCTACCTTTGACGGGAAGGATAAGACTATTAGGAATGTTTGGATCATCTAGAGGATAGTGTTCAGGATAAAGAGACAATTAAGACTCTCACGTTGTCACTACATGCCCTGCAAGATTCACAAGTCCTCCAAATGATGAGGATTACTACATGATTTGGTACTACTCTAGTCATCATGCTTGTTGACACTGGTAGTACACATAATTTTATCAACTCTAAGTTGGTCAGACAAATTTCATGGCCAGTGTGACAAAGGAAATGGCTCAAAGTTACTGTGACAGATGGTGGGTGCTTGTCTACAATGGGAACCTAATAATCAGTACAATTTACCGCTGACTTTTTGGTTTTACCAGTCAAGGGGTGTGACTTAGCCTTTGGAAACTAGTGGCTACAGTCCCTTGGCACCATCACATGGGAATTCAACTTACTCTCCATGAAATTCTTCTAACAGAATAAGGTTTTCCAATTGCATGGAATTGCTCTTGGTGCACTTTAGCTGGTCAGTGCATCTCAATATGCCAAATGCTTATCCACAGTGGGGCAGTTCGTAGGACCTTGTGCAATGGTCATGGTCATCCCCTCCTAGACTATATTATTAGCTGCTACTGGCCCTATACCAATGGATTTGTAGAAAATGTTGAATGAATATGCTGATATTTTTAAAGACCCTACTGGTTTACCACCTAAACAGTCCTATGATCATGGGATTCACCTTAAAGATGAATTAGCAGTGGTTAAGATTTGACCCTATAGGTACCCTAGTATGCAAAAGAATGAGATTGAAAGGTTAGTTAATGAGATGTTGCAAGCAGGATTTATAAGAGATAACAACAATTCATTTGCTTCCTCTATGATCATGGTAAAAAAAGGTAGGAGTTAGAGAATGTGTGTGGATTATAGGAAATTGAACCAACTTACAGTGAAGGACAAGTTCCCAATTCCAGTGATAGAGAAGCTTCTTGATGAACTAGGACAAGCTGTCTATTTTTCCTAATTGGACCTTCGATCTAGATACCATCAAATCATGATGAAAGAAAAGGACAATCTTAAAATTGACCCATGAGGGGCATTACGAGTTTTTGGTCATGACATTTGGGCTGACCAATTTGCCCTCCACATTTCAAGCCTTAATGAATTCAATCTTTAAGCACTTATTAAGGAAGTCAGTTGTGGTTTTGTTTGATAATATCCTTGTGTATTCACAAGATTGGTCAACTCACATGCAACATTCGAAGGAGGTTTTTTAATTGTTGAAGTCTCACCAACTGTTTGCAAAGAAAAGCAAGTGTATTTTTTCAGCCACTATGATAGAGTACCTAGGCATTGTGATATCGAGTGGGACAGTCTCTATGGATTCTACCAAAGTACACAATATTCTGAGTTGGCCTTCACCTAAATCATTAAGGAGCTACGGGGATTTTCGGGACTCTATTGATACTATAAGAGGTTCATTTGCAAGTATATGGTGATTGAGAAACCACTTTTTGATCTTATAAATAAAGTTGAATAGTCTTGGAACCAACAAGACGAGAAAACTTTTCAATCCTTAAAAAGAGAATTAAGTACAACATCAGTTTCAATCCTTCCCAACTTTAGTTTTAAATTCTATGTTGATACAGATACTTGTAACTAGGGAGTAGGAGCAGTCTTATAGAAAGAAAGGACATCCAATTTTCTTTTTCAGCAAAGCCTTAGGAGCCAAACATCAGGCCCTCTCAATTTCTAGAAAAAAGATTAAGGGCATTTCTACAAGTAGTGTATTAAAGAGGAAGTCATAATGTGGTGGCAGATGCATTGTCTAGAAGGGATTCCTCACCTTCAGACCAATGTTTACAACTCGTTACCAATATTGTAATAGCCCTAATCCGTGTCTGTCACCGGACTAAGTTTAAGAGGCATTACTGGAAAAATCGAAACATTTCACAAATATTTCATAAACATACATTATGCATCAACAAATTATCATAATTCACAATCACTTTGTCCCTTTAGAAGGTCTACGAGACCTTAAACATGCTTTAGAAAGGGTTCAGGACCAAACCTATCTCATACGAAAACTATAAAAACCTTAGAACATTTTCTTTCAAAACAGGGCACATGCCCATGTGGCTTGGCCGTGTGCCTCACACGGCCGTGCCTTGGCCCATGTATCAGCCCGTGTAAAATATTGATTAAAATCACACGGCCTGTCACACCCCTATGTGTCTGGCCCGTATGCAACACTGACTTGAATCACATGGCCTACCACAAGCCCATGTGCCTGGCCCGTGTGCAAGTCTTACTTATTTTGAATTAATACAGTGAAGGACACAGTCGATACACACTCCCGTGTGATTAATCGTGTGGGCAATTATAGGCCATTAGCAAGGCCAAAATGCCACCTAATTTGGTTCATACCTACAAGCATCAAACAATCATCAATTCATGTTCCAAAGGTAGCTAAAATATACCAAATTATGCACAATTTATCCCATAACAACATCATTCATACATTATACAAATTCAAATATCAATCTCACCTTAAAAACATGTGATTCATACATCATATAGATTTCATTTCAATAAATAGCATTTCTCACCATATCAATCTCCCAAATTAACCATGAAACTTACCAATTGACCATTGATGAGCACATTAAAACATTTCAACTTATACATCACATAGCATGGACTAAATTCACATATATTCACATTCACCATCAAGCCATATCACATGGCTATATATATACATGTCCCAAAAAATATCGTAACATTTCTAGCCTATACATGCCATACATCAATATGTACATTTCCAAAAGGTACCAAAATATAGTTCGATAGTGTGGTGATGATCCTCGATGATCTCCGAGCTTCTAGTAGCTTTGATAATCTATAAAATAGTGCAAACACACACAAAGTAAGCTTTCAAAAGCTTAGTAAGCCATATACAAATAAACTTATCACGTAGAACAATTTTAAACCATTTCATACATATGGTCCATTGCATAACACAATCACAAGACATATTTCTCTTATATCTCAATTGATCATGTCCACTTGCTCATAATATCATATCAAATGATCATATACATACATACCTTTCATTGCCAAATTTCATATACAAACATACGTACCAAAATTTGGAAGCACATTCGTATACTCATTCATTTCTCAGAATGCTCGTAGAACCATTCGAAATCAAATAGGATACTCGAATATTTTAGAAAGCTCGTACAATGCCAACGTCCCAGACGTGGTCTTACATGTAATCAGTATCGATGCCACTGTCCCAGATAGGGTCTTACATGAAACCAAATACGATGCCAATGTCCCAGACATACATGTAAATAACAAATCGATGCCAACGTCCCAGACGTAGTCTTACACGATAACACATATCGAAATCCTATGTCATGACATACTTATCCTAACTATTTCCTAAGGTTCGTACGGGACTTTTCGAACGTCGTCACATTATCAAAATTCTTCTGGATTTCACATATTCAGCTCAATTAGCCATATATCACAATTCATTCTCATATAAGCAATAATAATTTAATTTAAACACATTTATTTGTATATCGACTTACCTCGTATGGATTCGAATGGAAATAAACGATTACTCGACCACTTTAGATTTCCCTCGATCTAATTCTATTTTTTTGGTTCTAGATCTATACACATTCAAATTTAACTCTTTTATTCACCAAAACATTTAATTCAATCCATATACACATATTTAGGGCATTTTACAAATTAGCCCTCACATTTTCACAGTTAGACATTTAAGTCCCTATTTCATAAAATCACAAAATACACATAATTTCCTTATACACATGCTTTGCAGAATATTCCATTAGTCCATATAAGTTCATATCTTTGATTTATTTCACATTTTAGTCCTTCAATTTCTCATTTTCACAATTTAGCCCATAATTCCCAAATTCATTAAAAATTCAAATACAAAACATGTTAACCCAAAACATTTCTTTCATTTTTCATCAACTAACATCACAAAACTCACAATATATTCAATGACATAACTCAAAATTATCATCAAATTCTAAAATTGAGGCATGGGCTTGATAGAATGCTAAGCAACAATCACAAAAACATAAAAAATTATCAAAAACTGAACAAAAATCACATACCGATTGAAGCTCTAAATGATCGAACCCTAAATGGCCATGGTTGTCTTCATTCTTCTTTAATTTTTGGCAAACCAAGATGAACACCCACTAATCTATTGTTTTATTTTAATTTTTTTAACTTTAATACATAATTTACCAAACTATCCTTAATGAAATAATATACAAGCTTAAAAATGGTTGTCCAGTACCATCCATACTATCATTCAATGGCCTAATTTCATTTTAAGGCCTCCACTTTAAAAGAACATAGCAATAAAGCACTTTAATAAATAGCAAGTCACTTTTTCATTTACGCAATTAAGTCATTTTTGCAAATTAAGCACACAAATGAACAAATTCAATCACTGAAATTTCACAAATACCAATTCACATGCTGTACACTCAGAAAAAAATATTAAAATATTTTTTGGCTCATATTTGTGGTAACAAAACCACTATTCCAACTAGGGTTTAAAATGGGTTGTTACAAGTACCATGATTTCAAACTTGATGCTTAAGGTTCACAATTCTTGAAAGACAGATGCTAAGATGACTAAGCTATGTTCTGAGCTACAACAACGACCCAAGTTCCACCCTAAGTATACTTGGGGTAGGAAGGTTTTGAGGAGAAAAGGGAAAATGGTTGTTGAAGCATATCCAGATTTACAAAAAGAGTTATTTAGCTATTTCCATGAGAGTCTTTTGGGAGGTCATTTATGAACTCATGCTACTTGACACCGAATGACTGAGTTGATTTATTGGAAAGGGATGGCCAAAGATACCAAACACTAGGTTAAAGAATGCTTAACTTGCCAAAAAAGCAAATTAGGCCATACTACTTCACCAGGTCTCCTACAACCATTGGATATTCCAAAGAGGGCGTGGGAATCCATTAGCATGGATTTCATAGAGGGACTTCCACTTTCTAAAGGCAATGATGTTATTTTAGTGGTGGTTGATAGGCTCATTAAATACGATCATCTTTTGGCTTTGACTTAGCCTTTTTCTACTATCTCCGTGGCTTAGGAGTACTTTACAAAAATCTACAAATTACATGCCTACCAGAATTTATTGTCTCCAATCATGACAAGAATTTTGTGAGTAATTTTTGGCAGAAACATTTCAAAAGACTTGGGACCAAATTTAGGATGTCCATTACTTATCACCCCTAAAGTGATGGGCAAACTGAAGTTATTAATAGAAGTTTAGAAGCTTACCTTCAATGGCTAATTGATTGGTCCTTGTGGTTACCATTAGTAGGATGGTGGTATTGTAACATCCAGGGTTTAGGGGTCTTGTATCTCTTCTTAAGTTATATGTATGTGGTAGTGTGCTCTACATGCTGTTTGTATGTGTTTGGACTTTAGGTAAATTTTTGGTTTAGAGCCTTTAGGGGAGAGCTAGGGGAGATAGGCCTTAAGAGTTCTTATGTGGAGTTTAAGACACAAGATGGGAAGTGGTGAAGTGGCAAGGGAGACGCCACTTAGTGCATAAGGGAGTGACGCCTCAGGGAGCTGGTGGGGCAAGGTTCGAGTCGTGGAGAAAGCAATTTGGAGGTGTCTTTTTGCGTCAAGGGAGGAGGGAGAGTTAGACGGCAAGCAAACTCTGAATGGATGAGGTGTGGATTGGGTCAACAGCTTAAATTTGTGGCTAAGAAGGGAGGTAGGAGCTTGATTCATTCAAACTCATTTGAATGAGTGAATGGGAGGAAAAATAGGAGGAAAAGAAGGGATTTGGGAGAGAGGAGGAGTTGGTCGAATATTGGATGCTAGGGGGAGGTGACATTTTCGATCATATGGAGGGGGGATAGGTGCCGAATGTGCTTTAGCTATTTAGGGGTCATTTTACTTTTGGTTTTCTTTTCTTTTCTTTTAGCTCTTTACTGAAAAGTGGTGTACCAAAAGCTAGTAATTGTGTGTTTCTTTTCTCCCTGTTTCTTAGAGTCCAAAATCAAAAGTAAAATTTTTCATTTGGGGCATTCATCTTTTTCTTTTTCTTTTGGAATTGTTCACTCCCTCAGTCCCTAAAGCCGAACTTATCTCTTTACTTCTACCATAGCTGAAACACCTATAAACCTTCAAGCCTCTCTTTTCTTTTCATTTGCTAAAAGCCGAATAACCTTTCTACTTCTTTGAACTTGGCCGAATCTGCCAGACTCTGTTCCAATCGGATCTAATAGTTGGTAAGGGTTCTCTTTTTGTCGTTTTGCTTCTCTTTCTTTTGGTTGCCGAAAGTTAGATGCCTAACTTTATATAGGTGTGGCTGAATCTATTCAAGGTGGTGACCTTGTGTCCATTTTTGGAAGCCGACGTTGGGGGTATCTAGAAGCTTTCGAGATTTGATCGAGCAAGGTAAGGGGTGTACTTTTTGTTTCGGCCAAAGGCCACATATTTGACTCTATGCAGTTTTGCCGATTCTAACTAGACTGATGCAGGGGGAGTTCGACAAAGGTTGACGAGGAGCCGTCGAATTTTGGATCTATTTCAGTAAGAGTATTCGAATAAGAGTAGGTTTTGTTTCATTTAGATTTGATTTAATGCTTAATCGGGTCTCTTGATTAAGTACCATTCAATGGATGCAAGTACCAGACAAAGAGAAAAAGGGGTTGTCCCTACCCCTAAGTTCAAGAAACGTTTGGTTTCTGCGGTTCGGGATTGGCGACCGGGGTGTGGGCCAGCATTGGAAAGAAACAAGCAGATCGCTGTAGTCTCTTCGAGTGAGGACGTTAGAGAAATTGAGGGTCTAATGCTTCAGGTTATCAGGTGTGTGGTTAATTCGCTGTTTCCCTGTTAGTCAATTAATTATATGTGTCATGTGTGTGATAACCGGTACAGTGGTTGTGGTGGAATTGTTACCCTTAATTGGGTATTTCGGTAACCAGGTCAGTACCCTATCTGAGGTGTGGTTGTGGTTGATTACTGTGAATACTTCTGAGCATGCTGTATGCCTACCTAATATGTCCATGCATTATTCTATCATATCATTATAACATGTTGCATATGCATTGGATCAGGATACATATATTAAATGAAGGATAGGGTGTACATTTATGTACGTGGTGATGATTGGCTATGTGCCATATCATGGCTTGATGTCAGCTATGTGCCACATCGTGGGATGATGTTAGCTTCGTGCTTCATCGTGGTTGATGATGACCATGGGTCACATCGTGGATATCGAGATTTGGTCACATAGTGATCAGTGGCTAGGCCACGTTATATTTGTTCACATGGTGATCGGTGGCTAGGCCAGGTTATATTGACTTTGAGTAGCATGACTGCCAACGAGGTGTGTAGTGGATGGAGGGTCGATTTAGTAATCCCCTGGTGTGTAGTGGCAGGATATGGGGGTGTGTAGCGGATGGACATTAGGTTGGGATGGGTAACATTTTGCATCATCATGTGTGTGGTATGTGGATTGTGTGGTTTTGGGCCAAGCCCATTTGGGAAGCATGTTGAATAAGTACACATTGAGTCTGTTCGACTCACCCTATTCTCTTAAATAATGCTGGTGATACGTGATACAGGGACCGGGCTGAGTAGATTTGAGGTGGCCATGCAGAAGTTGTTTTAATTCTTTATGCACTTGGATTCTTAATTACTTATGGGTTAATTTCTCTCTATTGTAATAAGGTCATTTTAACTTTTTGGGGATTTTTACTATATTGAGTTAGATTGACTATCGGTTAATAATTGGAAACGGTTTTGGAAACAATTTACAACTTAAAGGCTTAGATTTAAGTTTTGAGCCCGGACACTTTTAACAACTCAATTTCTCTTAAATTACCAAACGTACAATGTTTTAAGCTACACACGACCTTCAAAGCTTTTCATTACCTTCGGCAACCTACTTCCCAAAGCGTCAATCATGTTGCAAAACCCGTTATCTTTTATAAACTAATTCAAACTCAAAACGTGTTTTCACCTTTAAATCAAATTCTTTTCAAACATTTCTCCTAGCAACATTCTGAATTCGGCCATGGTGTTTTGGGCCGGGTTTGGAGTGTTACGTTTAGTATTAGAGCCCGATTCAAAACTCAACTTTGAGGGTTTTTGGGGCCCAAAACGTCTTTCAAATATGGGTTTTACTAAAACATGTATTTTTACAAGCTATTCAGGTTTTTTTCTGGCATGGCACCTGAGTCTCCGGCCCGATGTCCACCAGGTAAGTACTTCAAACCATTGCGTGATTTGTATGTAGAAATGAAGGGTGATATGGGATCGTAGATTAGTAAGTTAGGAACTATTGAACCCTAGGATTAGCTTCCCCAATACTAAACTTCATAAGACTTAACTTATTTCACCAAACCCGGGAATAAGTCGCGGAGTTCAGGTGTGGTAACAAGCATGCGCATGTCTAGGCATGGATTTCAAATGAGCTTGGTATTTAAGCAGTCCTAGCGACTCACCTCCACTTTTCTGGAATCCTACCTGGTGCGCAGTGATTGTTCACCTTAACCATGAGGACTTGTTAACGGGTCAAACCTATAACTAAAGCCCGAAAGGGACCAAATACCCGATTTTGCAAAACAATCAAATTACCTCTAATTTTAAAAAAAAATTTGATTATTACCATACTACCCACAACTCTTACCAAAATACCCCTGTTTACCAAAATTACCAAAATACCCCTATAAGACAAATTACGAAAATACCCCTGGGTTGGGAACGGACGAAAATGCTCAAAGTGGTGAACGTGTGTAGTGGATAGTGTTGATGAATGAATGTGATTCTCTGAGTTAGGGTGGAGGACTTGAGACAAAAACTTTGAATGACCGAAATAACTACTATTAAATGTCTTTACATAAAATTTCTTAAAATAGATTAAAACGCAGCGATAGACATGAGTTCTAGGGGACGAGGTCGTAATACGCATGGACGTGGTAGGGGCAGAATGGTTGTACCGGAACCAGTTGGGTCTGGTCATGGATCGGGGAATGAAATGACGCCGCCATGATAGAAGAAGTCGAGTTTCGAGGATCGACAAAGTGAGATGACGCAGATCTCGTGCTATCTTGCGAGTTTTGGAAAGAGTTACGGGAGCGAATATGGGTATCGGGGCCCGAAAGTCCTTTTTAAGAGACTTCGAGTGAATGGAGCTGAGATATTTAGAGGTGTCTCGGGGGTGGCTCCGAATGTGGCAGAGTATTGGTTGGCGACAGTCGAGAGGATCATGGATGATTTGGACTGCACTGCTGAGGAAAAGCTGAAGGGCACTGTGTCTTTACTTCAGGATGAGGCCTATCAGTGGTAGCTTACTGTAAGAGAGGGTACCCAGCGGACCGAGTGGATTAGAGTTACTTTAAGGTAAAGTTTGAGGGGAAGTACGTCAGAGCTAGTTACGTGGACGCACAGAGGAAGGCGTTTTTGAATCTGGTGCAAGGGGGTAAGTCAGTAGCGGAATATGAGGTAGAATTCTTGAGGTTAAGTCGGTATGCTAGAGGGATTGTTGCTACTGATTACGAGCGCTGCGTGAGGTTTGAGGATGGGCTCCGAGATGAACTATGGGTGTTGATAGTGCCTCAGCGTGAGAGGGACTTTGCTACTTTGGTGGAGAAAACTCGAATCGTCGAGGAAGTTAAGCGAACTGAAAGGCAGAATAGAGATAGAGACAGAGGCTGGAACAAGAGGGGTTTTGGATCGGCAGGATCTTTGGGGGGTTTCCAGAAAAAGTCCAGGGTGGATAGTTCTACTCGTGCTTTTATGCCAGCTGCTGGGAATCAGGCCTGTCAATGTGCTCAGTGTGGGAGGACTCATGTAGGCGAGTGCTGGGGAAGGAGTAGGGAGTGTTTCAGGTGTGGGTCCAAGGCTCACTTAGTGAAGAATTGTCCTCAGAATGTGAATAGGGCTCAGACAGTAGGTCAGGGGTATATGCAGCCAGGAAGGGGTGGTCCACAAATGTTGAAAGGTCGAGGTCCAAACCGTGGAGGAAATGGTTTTGGCTGAGGTCGTGGAGCACTGGGTAGAGGTGCTGGGAGCTCAGATGCAAGGCAACCATGGTTGGTGTATGCAACCAGACGTCGTGAGGAGGGGGACGCACCAGATGTTATCACGGGTACGTTCCTTATTTATGGGTTACTCTTTACTACTTTAATTGATGTTGGGTCAATGCATTCGTACATTGCTAGCATGGTGTCTGGAACCTTGAATATGAACTCTGAGACTGTCCCTAGGAAGATGACTGTACTTAGCCCTTTAGGGCAATCTGTGGTAGTAGATAAACTCTTTAGAGACGTGCCTTTAGAGGTTCAGGGGGTGGTATTCCCAGCTGACTTGATGGAGCTGCCGTTCGGGGAATTTGACCTGATCCTAGGGATGGATTGGTTAGTAAGGTATCGTGTGAATCTGGACTGTGCTGCTAAGCGTATGTCAGTGAGGACTCCCGAGAATTATGAGGTTACAGTGATAGGTGAGAGGAGAGACTACCTGTCAAATGTAGTGTCTGCTCTTAAGGCAGTGAAGATGGTGAAAAAGGGGTGCTCGGCTTTTCTGATGTTTGTTAGTGCCTTGGATTCTAAGGAGGCAGCTGTGGGGGAGGTCAGGTCAGTAAAGGAGTTTGTGGATGTTTTTCCAGAAGAACTTCTAGGGTTACCTCTAGATCGGGAGGTGGAGTTTGGAATTGACCTGTTGCCAGGAACAGCGCCAGTGTCCATTGCTCCTTATAGGATGGCACCAAAGGAGCTGGTTGAGCTGAAAGCCCAAATCCAAGAGTTTCTAGATCACGAGTTTATTTAACCCAGTGTGTCTCCGTGGGGAGCACCGGTGTTGTTCATAAAGAAGAAAGACGGGTCTATGCGTATGTGCATAGATTACCGTCAGTTGAATAAACTGACAATCAAGAACAAGTACCCGCTGCCGAGGATAGACGACTTGTTTGACTATCTCAAAGGAGCTGCGGTCTTTTCGAAGATAGATTTGAGGTCGGGGTATCACCAGCTTAAGGTGAAGGAGGCTGATATCCATAAGACGGCGTTTCAGACTCGATACGGGCACTACGAATTCCTGGTAATGCCGTTTGGGTTGACTAACGCATCGGCTGCATTTTTGGATAGGATGAATCCGATTTTCCAGCCTTACTTGGATCAATTTGTCGTGGTGTTCATAGACAACATCCTGGTGTATTCCAAGTCAGAGGAAGAGCATGATGCACATTTTCAGGTAGTACTGCGAATTTTAAGGGAAAAGAAGTTATACGCCAAGTTTAGCAAGTGCGAATTCTGGTTGAGTGAAATCGCTTTTCTGGGTCATGTGGTATCCACGGAGGGAATAAGGGTGGATCCCCATAAGGTTGAGGCAGTACTGGAGTGGAAACCACCTAAGTCGGTAGCAGAAATTCGCAGTTTCTTGGGGCTTGCAGGGTACTATAGGAGGTTTGTCGAGGGTTTTTCCTTCGATAGCATCACCTTTGACTAAGCTATTGAGAAATGAGGTACCTTTTGTATGGTCGGATAAGCAGCAGGAGAGTTTCGAGAAGCTAAAGAGAGTTTTGACAGAAGCCCCGATTTTGTAACACCCCGAACCTGGCCCAAACACTACAACTGGGTCTGGTATGTCACTGAGAAAAATTTTGTAAAACCAATCGTGTCGATAGAAAGCTCAAATAAGAATTACATAAAATGTACCTTAATAATCAAAAGCCCAAAACTGAATTACAAGTCCTTGAAAGAAATTAAAATGAGAATAAATAATAAAGGCCCATAATAAAACTAAAATGTAAACTAATGGCCCATGGCCTTATTACAACGTAGTTTAAATCCATAACATAAAATACTTAAAAAAAAACTAATATGGGGAACTTATCGTCGGATCCACCTTCTTTTGCATGGCCACCTTGCGCTTCACTCTGGCCCGGTCCGATGCACTAATCGTCACCTAAAAGGTTAGTTTAATTTGGGTGAGTCGCGAGACTCAGTGTGCAACCCTCATGCACCACTAGATTTGGGCCTCATAAAACATAACAACAATTTCATTTACATGGATAACAAGTAATATGCAAAGCCCAACCCATTTGCCTAGGTTTCCATCCGCTACACGCCCCCGTACCACCCAACACACCATTGGGGATTTCTACAATCAACCCACACCGCTACACTCCAAGATGGCAGTCATGCTGCTCATCAACATATATTGGTCAAGCCCTTATAATAGATCACGGCATTAGCCGCTACAGTAAATCACGGTAAAAACTGCTACACATATACAAATACATATACTTCCTTCTTTCATCACCCAACCCATGCAACATGCACAATAATTTAAAACATGTACAACAGTTTACTTGTAACATATAGTCAGATTATTTACTAACCTGAGGGTCCACTGTTTAAATCCGAGATTTCGACTTTTAATGTAACATATAAAAGTTATGAACATATATATATAATTAATCAGATCTGGACAGTGGGGAAGTATTACACACCTGATTCGCATACTAAGGCTTTCACTATGTCTACGCTACTATTACTCGAAACAATTACTATTGGCCCACGATCTGACTTCGATTTCGGCCCACACCCTGTTGGCCAATCTAGCACTACCAAAATAGATCGCTTCTTGAATTTGGGTGACGATTTTATAGATCCAACCTTCTCTGCTTGACTGTTAGTTGAGTCCATAACAATCCCTTAATCACTAAACCAAATAAACGATGAGATCTAACTCATTAGTTAAATGTAACCCTTAAAGCGAACACTTACCTAGTTAGCCGAATCCCGAATGTCCTTGAGAAATCGTCACCACCAACCTACCTACATTCGGCCATCCTCCAAATATCAAACCAACCGATACACACAACTAACCTAACCCAAATAGTATTCGACCAAAGCAAAAAGAATCATGGAAGGCCATTCGGCCAAACTTACCACCACCTACCTTCAACTTTTCCACCAAATCGGCTTTAATGGGACAAATTTGGCTTCTAGGGTAAAGAGTATAATCAGCAGGGCCTTGGAAATAATGATTTAGATTAGGAGTTTGATAAGAATAAAGGAATCGTAGAAAAGGAGAAATCCTGAAACTCACCAGATTACTAAGGAGTATACGACTAACAGTGCACCTTTGGGAAAACAGAGATCTCCCTTGTAGATTTGGCTATAGAGGAAGAAGATGTGCACTAAGAGCATTCGACTTTCACAAGGGTTTTTGAGGAGAGGAGAAACACTTAAGGAGTTTCAGCTATGATGTGTTTTCAGGAAAAAGAAAAGAAAGAAAACTTAGAGAGAATGAAGTGTAGATTTCGGCAAAGAGAAAGAAAAGATGGAGAGAATGGTTAGCAGAATTTCTGCTAGCCTATACTAAACTGATTTTCCCCCCTCCTGTAGTTGAGTTTCGGCCAACTCTCCCTCTTCTTATGATAATCTTTAAATCTCATGATAACTCAATCCTTATCTTACCTTTAGGAGAGCTCTCACTAAAGCCAACTCCTTCCTCCTTGATTATCATATTTTATCGCTTAAATAAAAAGAAATAAAGCTCCTAACTAGTAGCCTATATGCCGTCCACGCCCTTCCCATTTAAGTGCCAAATTCTGACCCATCTCCTAAGGCTCAATCGGCCACACAAGGGCCCAAACTCCTCCCCCCTTATGACGCCACCTTATGCCAACTTAAAGCACTTCAATTCTTTGGGCCACAAGCCCAGCTTGTCACTTAATTAACTATCTTCTTATATTATGAGCTAACACCATTTATTAGCTACCTAACCTAAAATTTTTAAAGCCCAATATTTCACTTTAAATAACCCAGAGCACTAAATTTAACCCTAATTCAAATATTTAATCAAAAAGTCAGCACGATCCTTAAAATCTCAATTTAACATATTAGATTATCATATAAATGCGTAGGCCCACTTTAAGGATGTTACATGTTTTGATTCAGCCTATGGCGGGAAAAGATTTTGTGGTGTATTGTGATGCTTCTCACACAGGGTTAGGTTGTGTACTGATGCAGGAAGGGAAGGTGGTTGCTTATGCATCTCGACAGCTGAGACCGCATGAAGTTAACTATCCAACGTACGATCTGGAATTGGCAGCAGTAGTTTTCGCTTTGAAAGTGTGGAGGCATTATCTGTATGGGGAGAAGTCGGTGATCTACACGGACCATAAGAGCCTGAAGTATCTGTTGACTCAGAAGGAGCTGAACTTGAGACAACGAAGGTGGGTGGAGCTGTTAAAGGATTAGAACTGTTCGATTGAATACCACCCGAGTAAAGCAAATATGGTGGCGGATGCATTAAGTCAGAAGGTAGTATCGAATCTGAGGGCCATGTTCGCACATCTTAGTCTCTACGACGACGGGAGTTTGTTAGCAGAGCTACAGGTGAAGCCGACGTGGTTAAGTCAGGTAAGAGAGAAACAGTTGGTGGATGAGGCTTTGGGTACTCGTTTTTAACAAGTTCAGAGTGGCGAGTTAGAGGACTACAGTCTGAACAGTGACGGAGTTTTGTGTTTTCGTGGTAGGGTGTGTATGCCAGAGGATATGGAATTGAGGCAGAAGATTCTTCGGGATTCGCATAGTAGCCCTTGCGCTATGCATCTTGGAGGAAGTAAGTTGTATAAGGACCTACGGGAACAGTTTTGGTGGCCTGGATTGAAGCAAGAAGTTACAGAATTTGTAGGGAAGTGCTTGATGTGTCATCAGGTCAAAGCTGAACACCAGGTACCTTCGGGGTTGCTGCAACCAGTGAAGATTCCGCAATGGAAGTGGGAGAGGATCACAATGGATTTCGTGAGTGGGCTTCCTCTTACGCCTACTAAGAAGGACTCGGTATGGGTGATTGTGGATCGATTGTTAAAGTCTGCGCATTTCATACCTGTTCGGGTTGATTACTCTTTGCAAAGATTAGTGAAGCTGTATGTAGCAGAAATTGTGAGACTGCATGGAGTACCGATGTCGATCATATCGGATAAGGATCCTAGATTTACGTCGAGGCTTTGGAGGGCGTTGCATCAAGCATTGGGCACCAGGTTGGACTTTAGCACATCATTTCATCTGTAGATAGACGGCCAGTCTGAAAGGGTAATTCAGGTGTTAGAAGATATGTTGAGGGGTTGCGTTATCAACTTCAGGGGTAGCTGGGAGGAATTCTTGCCTTTGGCGGAGTTTGCATACAACAATAGTTACCAAGCAAGTATTCGGATGGCACCGTATGAAGCATTGTATGGACGGAAGTGTCACACTCCTACGTGTTGGACAGAATTAGGTGAACGTCATGTTTTGGGTCAAGAGATAGTGGCAGAATCAGAGGAAAAGGTTAAGGTAATTCAAGCACGATTGAAAGAGGCATCTAACAGATAGAAGTCTTATGCGGATCTGAAGTAGAAAGAGATAGAATTTACCGTGGGTGATAGTGTGTTCCTGAAAGTTTCGCCATGGAAGAAGGTGATGAGATTTGAACGCAAGGGTAAGCTGAGTCCCAGGTTTATAGGGCCTTGTAGGGTTTTGAAGCGAGTGGGGCCAGCGGCTTACCAGTTAGAGTTGCCATCAGAATTGAAGCAGATGCATGATGTGTTCCACGTGTCAATGCTATGTCGTTATCGATTGGATCCATCCCACGCAGTGCCAGTTGAGGAAGTTAAGTTGAGACTAGATTTTTCCTACGAAGAAGAACTGATTCAGATTCTGGAGTGAGATGTGAAGGTACTTCGAAAGAAATCAGTTCCTCTAGTCAAAGTGTTGTGGCGTAACCATGGTTCAGAAGAAGCTTCGTGGGAACCGGAAGAAGCGATGCGACAGTAATACCCTCACTTATTTTGAACAGGTAATTTCGAGGCCAAAATTATTTTTAAGGGGGTAGAATTGTAACATCCAGAGTTTAGGGGTCTTGCATCTCTTCTTAAGTTATATGTATGTGGTAGTGTGCTCTATATGCTGTTTGTATGTGTTTGGGGGTTTCGAGAAATCTTGAGGCTAAGTTTGGACCTTAGGTAAATTTTTGGTTCAGAGCCTTTAGGGGAGAGCTAGGGGAGATAGGCCTTAAGAGTTCTTATGTAGAGTTTAAGACACAAGATGGGAAGTGGTGAAATGGCAAGGGAGGCGCCACTTAGTGCATAAGGGGGGAACGCCTTAGGGAGCTGGTGGGGCAAGGTTCGAGTTGCGGAGAAAGTAATTTGGAGGTGTCTTTTTGTGTCAAAGGAGGAGGGAGAGTTGGACGGCAAGCAAACTCTGAATGGATGAGGTGTGGATTGGGTCAACAGTTTAAATTTGTGGCTAAGAAGGGAGGTAGGAGTTTGGTTCATTCAAACTCATTTGAATGAGTGGAGGGGAGGAAAAATAGGAGGAAAAGAAGGGATTTGGGAGAGAGGAGGAGTTGGCCAAATATTGGATGCTAGGGGGAGGTGACATTTTCGGTCATATGGAGGGGGGATAGGTGTCGAATGTGCTTTAGCTATTTAGGGGTCATTTTACTTTCGGTTTTCTTTTCTTTTCTTTTAGCTCTTTGCTGAAAAGTGGTGTACCAAAAGCTAGTAATTGTGTGTTTCTTTTCTCCCTGTTTCTTAAAGTCCAAAACTGAAAGTAAGATTTTCCATTCAGGGAATTCATCTTTTCCTTTTTCGCTTGGAATTGTTCACTCCCTCAGTCCCTAAAGCCAAACCTATCTCTTTACTTCCACCATAGCTGAAACACCCATAAACCTTCAACCCTCTCTTTTCTTTTTATTTGCTAGAAGCCGAATAACCTTTCTACTTCTTTGAATCTTGGCCGAATCTGTCAGACTCTGTTCCAATCGGATCTAATAGTTGGTAAGGGTTCTCTTCTTGTCGTTTTGCTTCTCTTGCTTTTGGTTGCCAAAAGTTAGATGCCTAATTTTGTATAGGTGTGGCCGAATCTATTCAAGGTGGTGAACTTGTGTCTATTTTTGGAAGCCGACGTTGGGGGTATCAAGGAGCTTTCGGGATTTGATCGAGCAAGGTAAGCGGGTGTACTTTTTGGTTCGGCAAAAGGCTGTATCTTTGACTTTATGCATTTTTGCCGATTCTAACTAGACTGATGTAGGGGGAGTTCGACAAAGGTTGATGAGGAGCTATCAGATTTCGGATCTATTTTGGTAAGAGTATTCGAATAAGAGTAGGTTTTGTCTCGTTTAGATTTGATTTAATGTTTAACTGGGTCTTTTGATTAAGTGTCATTCAATGGATACAAGTACCAGACAAGGAGAGAAAGGGGTTGTCCCTACCCCTAAGTTCAAGAAACATTCGATTTCTGCGGTTCGGGATTGGCCACCGAGGTGTGGGCTAGCATCGAAAAGAGACAAGCAGATCGCTGTAGTCTCTTCGAGTGAGGATGTTAGGGAAATCGAGAGTCTAGTGCTTCGGGTTATCAGGTGTGTGGTTAATACGCTGTTTCCCTATTAGTCAATTAATTATATGTGTTATGTGTGTGATAATCGGTACAATGGTTGTGGTGGAATTGTTACCCTTAATTGGGTATTTCGGTAACCAGGTTAGTACCCTATCTGAGGTGTGGTTGTGGTTGATTACTGTGAATACTTGTGAGCATGTCGTATGCCTACCTAATATGTCCATGCATTATTCTATCATATCATTATAACATGTTGCATATGCATGGGATCGGGATACATATATTAAATGAAGGACAGGTTGTACATTTATGTACGTGGTGATGATTGGCTATGTGCCATATCATGGCTTGATGTCTGCTATGTGCCACATCGTGGGATGATGTTAGCTTCATGCTTCATCGTGGTTGATGATGACCATGGATCACATCGTGGATATCGAGATTTGGTCACATAGTGATCGGTGGCTAGGCCACGTTATATTTGGTCACATGGTGATCAGTGGCTAGGCCAGGTTATATTGACTTTGAGCAGCATGACTGCCAAAGAGGTGTGTAGCGGATGGAGGGTCAATTTAGTAATCCCCTGGTGTGTAGTGGCAGGATATGGGGGTGTGTAGTGGATGGACATTAGGTTGGGATGGGTAAAATTTTGCATCATCATGTGTGTGGTATGTGGATTGTGTGGTTTTGGGCCAAGCCCATTTGGGAAACATGTGGAATAATTACACACTGAGTCTGTTCGACTCACCCTATTCTCTTAAATAATGCAGGTGATACGTGATATAGGGACCGGGCTGGAGTAGATTCGAGGTGGCCATGTAGAAGATGTTTCAATTCTATATGCACTTGGATTCTTAATTACTTATGGGTTAATTTCTCTTTATTGTAATAAGGCCATTTTAACTATTTGGGGATTTTTACTATATTAAGTTAGACTGACTATCGGTTAATAATTGGAAATGATTTTGGAAACAATTTATAAGTTAAAGACTTAAATTTAAGTTTTGAACTCGGATACTTTTAACAACTCAATTTCTCTTGAATTACCAAACATACAATGTTTTAAACTACACACGACCTTCAAAGTTTTTCATTACCTTCGGCAACCTACTTCCCAAAGCGACAGTCATGTTCCAAAACCCGTTATCTTTTATAAACTAATTCAAACTCAAAACGTGTTTTCACCTTTAAATCAAATTCTTTTCAAACGTTTCTCCTAGCAACATTCCAAATTCGACCGTGGTGTTTTGGGCCGGGTTTGGGGTGTTACAGGTATAACTTGGCCTACCACACTACTCTCCACACTACTCCTTATGAAGGCCTTTTTTGGGCAACCTCCACCCCACCATTTACCTTATTTGGCTTGTACTTCCAAAGTGGTTTGTGTTGATAAAAGCCTACAACATCGTGGGGTAGCTCAAAAGTTATTCCAGTTCCATCTCAAACGTGCCCAGGATGGAATGAAACAACTGGTAGACAAACATCGTAGTGACCGAGTTTTCCAAGTAGGGGATTTGGCATATCTTCAACTACATCCCTATAGGTAACACTTACTGAGGAAGGTTCTCAATCAAAAGCTGGCCTCTAAGTATTTTGGACCTTTTCCAATCATAGCACGAGTTAGATCAGTTGCCTACACCCTCCAAATACTATCGGGGTCGCGTATTCATTGTACCTTCCATGTCTCCTAGTTGAAGAAGCATGTAAGCCACTAGACTATTCCAGCTTCTTTGCCTTTAGTTGGGCCCAATGGAGCTCTAACTAAGGAACCAGTCAAAAATTTGGAATTTCGGATGGCTCGCCATGGGAACCAAGCTGTTACCAAAGTATTAGTAGAATGGAGCAATACTTTTCCTAGAGATGCAACATGGGAACCTTTTCCAAAGTTCCAGTAATAGTTTCCTCAATTAAATCCTTGAGGACAATGATCATGTCAGAAGCTGTTAATGTTTTAGCAACAATTTCTTCAATTTTTGCTGTTAATGTTGACCACAAGCTGTAAGCTTGACCTTTAAGTAATGGCACAACACATCTAAGATAATCACTAGAAGAGCAGGCCATTTCCTCCAAGACTTGTTAGATATTTTCAAGCCAATACTTAGCTTTAGCTAGATCATCCTCCGCCCAACCTCTAAACTCTTCAGTGCCACATTTTCTAATTTTATCAATAGTAGCCCACCAACTCATTTCAGGAGGTGGAGGCACTACAGTAGGTACAATAGGGGGTGGAGGTTGTTGATGTAACATCTCGATTTTGGATCTAGTCAGAATAGTGGTTTCGAGACCACAAATCTAAAGTAGAAATATTTTTTTATGATTTTTTTTTTTTGATGTCCATGACATGTTTGCATGATTTTGTGAAATTTTCATGAAGAAATTTTGTGAATAAGTATCCAATTTGACTTTTTGGACTAAATTGTAAAAGTTGCAAAATATGAGATTCTAGAAGCTTTACGTATGAAATAGCTTTGGATTATTAATTAGAGGTCCTTAAATAGAAATTTTCCCAATTTCTATTTTTATGGACAAAAATGGGCATGAGTAGGTAAAATTTGAAAGTTTAGTAAAAAGGGTATTTTGGTCATTTGGTTAATAAAAGAATAAAAAGGGAAAAAGAAAGCAAAATTTTCTCATCTTCTTCAAGCGTGTGCCGAAAATTAGAAGAGCCATAGCTAGGGTTTTTCTTTATTTTCCAAGCTTGATAGTAAGTACATCCTAGCCCCGTTTTTAATGTTCTTTACGTTTTTGAAGTTGTTATCAACCGATCTAGCTATTTCTACTGTTTGTTTGAGCTAGGGTTCATGTTTAAAAATTTACCCATGTGTGACATGCATGTGTTTTGATGTTTCATGGTATATTATGAAAGTTTGATGTGTAATAAACATCTTTTACTAAGTGATTTTTTTATGAAAACACCTAAAACGGACCTTTTTGTAAAAACTATAAAATGAGTAGTAAAAATCTGATTTGAAGGAAAATGTGGGCTGTTATGAGCATGTGTTAGGTTTGACTAGGCTTGGGTAACAAAGAAAATGGACACGCTTCATTTTACAAGCCTAGAGACTAATTTGTAAATATGTGAAAGTTTAAGGGCAAAACTATAATTTTGGTAAAGTATGGTTTTTGGGCTGATTTGAACAATGTGATAATTAAATGAGCAAAATTTGCTATTATAGATCAAGAAAAATAAAGTCTGGACCTAAACCAAGAAAAAAATAAGGTTGTGGACTAAATCGAATAGTCAGCCATATTTTGGTACCGATGTAAGTTTGTGTGTAAATAATGTAACTTATATTATGTATTTAATACTTTATTATTGCATGACTTGTACAATTATCATTATCGATTCGTTCGGCAAAGATTCGATAGGGTGAAACTCCCGGTTGAACCTTAGGAATAGTTAGGATACAAATGTCATGACATTAGGGTTATGAGTTTACGTGTAAGACCATATCTAGGATATGGCATCGTTATGAGATTTCGTGTAAGACCATGTCTAGGACATGGCATCGATATGAGAATCGTGTAAGACTATGCTGGGCTATAGGCATCGATATGTGATCCCATGTAAGACCATATCTGGGATATGGCGTTGTTATGATTCTATGTGTATTTGATTCCTGAGTATCCTTTAGTATTCCAAGTGGTTCAACAGGTAGTCTAAAGATTATGTCAACGAAATGACAAGGTACGAACATGTTGAAAGGGTACAGGTATGTACACAAAGCTCATACATATTGAGATTATAAATCGATGAGACCTAGGTAAGAAGTGAATGAATAAATCATGATCACGAGTTTTATTGTACGTTATGTAAATGACATAATTTAAAATGTATCTATGATACTTGATGACATGGTGATAAATTATATTATGTTATGTGTACAATAAGGCATGGTTAATGTTGTTAATTATTTACATGCAAATTTAATGTTGTTAATTATTTACATGCAAATTTACTAAGCTTTATGCTTACTCCCCTTTCTTTTTCATTTCCTTATAGTATCGCCAAGCTAGCTCGGGGATTGGAGTACGTTGGAGACTCGATCACACTATCAATTGGAACCTTTGGGTATAGTTAGTCTCAACATTTTGAGTATAGCATGTATAGGGACTTGGTCTTTTTGTTATAGGTCATATTGGTTTAGCCAAATGTGTTGGCTTATGATGATATTTGATTCATTTTTTATATAGCCATGAGATGTGGCTCATAATGATTATTTGGTTGTAAACCTATTCATATATGCATGCATGTGCCAATGCCATTATGATATGGCCTATGGTTATTGATGGTTGAATGATGATGTGTTACATGTGATTATGGATGTTTGATGATGGTGATGCACTTAGTTATGCCATGTTAAGTGCCTTGAAGTCATATATATATATTTGGATTGGTGCGGTTTTGATGTTGTGTAGGTTGGTGCAAGTATGGGTGGCAAAAAGGCTTGGTAAATAGCCTTTTTTGGTCCACACGGGTAGACACATGGGCATGTGTGACACACAGCTTGCCCCAACAGCGTGTGTTCTGGTCGTATGTCCGTTGCACCTTAGTTTTGAGAAACATAATGCCCAGTAGTAAACACATAGGAACGAGACACCGCCGTGTGAGAGACACGACCATAGGACATGGGCATGTGCCCAGGCCGTGTGAAGTCTGTACTTAATTTTTGGAATTTAATTCGCCACATGGCCTAAGAACACGAGCGTGTGCCTTGGCCGTGTGACTTTGTTTGGTTGATGATGTCATAAATAGAATGTCTTTTATTTTGGACATGGCTTGAAGCATGGGTGTGTGATATGTCACACGGGTGTGTCCCTTCACACAGACGGGCGTGTGGATCTTTCTCATGAAAAATTTTCTAAGTTTCCTGAAAATTTCTAAAGTTCTCTATTTAGTCCCGAATCGTTCCCAATGTATGTTTTGGGCCTCGTAGGCTCGTAATAGGGACGATATGAATGTAAATGAAAAGTTTTAATTTTGTATGGAAATTTATGTGTCGGTTTTGTATGAATGCTTGTGTTTAAGTCCGGTAATGCCTCGAACTCTATTCTGACATCGAATACGGGTAAAGGGTATTACAGTTAAGCCACACTATTAGTTTGCATAAATTTTGTGAACCATTGACCCATTAAATTGAAGAAGGCATTTTTTTACTTCATTTTCAGACATTTTCGGAATCGGTAAGCTATGACTTAGTTTCTCTTCAGAAGTTGGAACATTGCTATTTACTTCATTAGTATCAGGACGATAAGATTCTAGAGACATCCTTTAAATCTAGAAGAAAAAAAAAGGGGTTAAATCGGATCAATATTACCACACTATCACATGTTTATATTGCATGTAATTTCTAGACTTTAACACGCTATGTTCAGTTCGAGAATATACTAAAATGTAGCTTTTGTACCACTAAATATGACATGCATTCAATCAAATGACATCATTAAACCATTCAAATATTAATTCAAATACTAATGTTCAGTCCATATATTAAGCATATCATACATACAGTTATAGGCCTTAAATCGAGCTTACAAGGCCTTAAAAATAGTTTGGAAACAATTCGGCCGTAACACCCTATACTTGGTTTGAAAGTAAATCTGAGCTCTAAGGTTGTACAACAATAAAACTTTTACATTATTCATTAATTGAATCAAACATAACTAAAATAATTCAAATACCTTAATTTCTATGCTATTAAATCAAATCGGGACTAAAATCGAGAATTTAGAACTTTTAAAACAAGCCTTGAATAAATATAGATTTAATTGAAACTTATACAAAAATTTAAAGAAAAAGTGAAAACAGGGGTCAGATGATCGTGTGGCTAGGCCGTGTGACAGAGCTCAGTCCATGTGACTCTTGAACATGGCCATGTGGCCAACCTTGTGACAAATTGCGTAGCATTAGAAATAACTTTTACACGGTCGTGTCGCAAGCCATGTAATAATTGAAATTTATTTACAAGGCTGTGTTGCAAGCCTTGTGCTAGATTGTGTATAATTTGAAATGGGGGTCACATGACTGTGTCGCCAGGCCGTGTAACTCACTAAGTCCGTGTGGTAAAAACTTGCACCAAAATTTTAGAATCACAAGGTCATGTTGCACAACCATTTGAAGCACACGGCCATGTACCAGCCCATGTCACAAGACGTGTGTACCCAAAATTTCCTTAAAAAGCAAGCAAAATCACATACAAATGCTTGAGCACCAAGTAATGCAACCATCAACAATTGAACCTTTCCAAATATTGCCTAAAAGAGTCAAAATATGCCAATTCACATTCAACCTAAGTGCCTAACCAATATGCCATAATTTGCACCACAATTTAAACATATAATCCATCTCTATTCAAACAAGCATATACCACAAGTTAATCTTAATCAAACATTCATTCAAAAAGGAACTGGCATATATCATGTTTCCCCAAATATTCAAACAATCTAATGATTCTAATATCCAACCTAAACCCATAATTTGTCACAACCAATTTGGCCATTCATCAATAACTTACTAATTCAAACCTACCTTAGTAAGTACTCTCCCTATCTAAATAACCATTCATGCATTCATCAACTCAAACCACAATATTCAAGTTTACCAAATAAAACTTATATCAACACATTTACTATGATATTCAAAATGCACACCATTTGATCATAATGCTTTAAGCTTACATATATATAACCCTATTTACATGCCACTTATAACCAAGTCAAAATAAGTAAATAACTAACAAATAAGTTTCTGGATAGTGTGAATTTTCATGAGGTTCAAATCGACAACCAAAGTTTCTACGATATGAAAATAAGGAAAATAAAAGGAAGTAAGCTTCAATAAGCTTAGTAAGCTTGTAACCAGAACAACTCATACCTATTAGCTTAATTATAAACATACAAAACATGAAATTAACCATCCTTGCCAACTATCATCATTCAACTTCCTGGAATACTTAAACCTAGATGACTCATATCATCAAAACATAATGTATCAAATAACCATATACTAAGATACAAATTATTATAACATCTCATACCGTTTTCTTTTTAATAGATAATTATTTTGCACAGAGAACCACAAGAAATCAATCGTGGATACTATCTCATGTGAATATAGTAAGCGAAATGTGCAAGTATACATGTGCAAACGAAAAATATATATGATTTTTCCTATATAATTTATCACCTTTTACTTAAATTTGTTGTTAAAACTAAGTAATTGTTTAATAAATTAATAAAATATGTGAAAATATGAAATTAGGACATAGAAATTATTAAAATGTGATTTTATGCTTTATTATATAGTTTTCATGCATAAAAGGCTTATTTTATATTAAATTGAGCATATTATATTTTTAAGACATGAAGTGGGCCATGCATGATTAAATTAAATAATAAAATATGAAATTATATTTAAATATTCATTTTTTATATTTCATTAATAATATGGGTTGTAATTAATTATTTAAATTGGATAAATTTTATTCTTTGGTCCTCTAATTTATTGATTTATTTTGGACAGGTCTGATTGCTTTGTTGGATTACAAAACCATCCAAATTGGAGACCAAGTCAACCCAATTTTCGGCTACACTTGGCTGTCCACATAAACCACTTTTTGGTTTAATTGCATAAGGTCCTTGTAATGTTGGAGAAATTAGAGATTTTCCTGAAGATATGCACTTGACCAAGTCTCAGTTCTGAGTTGTTGTGGCACTTCAATTGAACAAAAATAAGCTTAATTTCCTCAATTCATTGCCGGCCACCCTTTGAAGATGCTTGAATAGATGGAACCTCCTATTTTTAGCAAACTATCCCCCTCTCTTCATCTATAAATAAGACCCTCTCATTCATTCATTCATCATCCCTCATCTTTCATCATTCTCTCTTCTCTCTCAATTCTCTTAGTATTTTCCATTCCCCACGCCTAGCATCATCTCTTCATAGAGATTTTAGCAATTAAGCATCTTAAAGAGCCCTTGGCCGGCCACCTTGGAGGGCCATCAGCAAAGGAGCAAGGCAAAGAGGCAAAGGAGCCTCGTCGATCAGAGTATTGGGTGATAGCCACTTTGATTTGGGTTTAATATTTCTTTTCTTTGATTTAATCTGAAAATGTTTGCTATGTGTTCTTTGTTCTTGTTTACAACAATGTTAGCTTAATTTTATTTAAGCTAGGATTATTGCTTTGATTAAATAATGTTTATTTTATTCATGCTTATAATGTTTGTGCCTCAATCTGAGCGATCCTGACCAGACGATGGCTAGTGGACACATTATTGAAATGTGCATACTCAATTTAGATCCTAACCCCGTTCAAATTGCAGTTTGCATAACAACTCTGACCAAGCTCTGTTATCTACATAGTTTTTAGATTTGTGTGATTAAACTGTTTCAAACCTAACATGCACTTATTACCTCACACGAATGGTAAAAAACCCTTAGTAAATAAGGATCAGTAAAATGCATATTTACTAAGTAAAGGATTTCGAAAGGACCTAATGTGGTTTCCAAACTCATGAAAGATCGAGTTGCCATGGAATGATTTTCCAAATGTTATTAAGCATGTTGATAATAAATTAAGTTTAATTAAAGTAATTGTCTGTAACACCCCAAACCCGGCCAAGACGTTAGGGCCAAATCTGACGTGTCACATTGAAGTGTTTTTCGGAAACCATGTTTTCATTGAAAACGCTTCTTGAAATTTAAAACTTGTACAAAACCTTAGGTTGCGATTGTTTATTTTCCATCGTGGTTTATTAAAAAGTTATTCCCTTTTAAAATGTCACAGCCCATAATAGAATCAATTGGGCCTAGCCCATCACAGTAACAGTCTCACTATGAATGATGCATGATGCATGCACACCCATCCAACCCTGCACTTGCCTTCATCCAACCTTGCACTACCTGTGGGGAATAAATCACCCACGCTATCCCTACACTTACAGTGTTAGCACCGTTTACAACATTAATTGAAATTGTAGCCAAGCTGCTAGTGGAGGAGAAGAGGCTAGGGAATCCTTCCTCAATATGATGAATGCTTGGTATACGAAGTTCGTTCGTACGAACCCGAATGCACAAACCCCTCCACCACCGCCTATTCTTCAACGTACCCCCGTAGCCCCTTAAGTGGTAGAAGTGATAAGAAGAGAAAAGCCTCCAGTAGACAGAATCCAGAAGCAAGGAGCTGAGGAATTTCGGGCTAGTAAAGATGATGTACCGAAAAGAGCCGAGTTCTATCTTGAAAATACCATCATGGTATTTGATGCACTATCGTGCACACCTAAAGAGTGCATGAAATGTGTAGTTTCTCTTCTGAGAGATTCAGCTTATCCGTGGTGGTACATCCTTGTGTCGGTAGTACCAAAAGAAAGGATCACATGAGAGTTTTTCCAGAAAGAATTCAGGAAGAAGTACATCAGTCAAAGATTTATTGATCAGAAAGGAAAGGAATTCTTAGAATTGGAGCAAGGTAATATGACAGTAACTGAGTACGAGCGTGAGTTTGTAAGGCTCAAAAAATACACTCGAGAGTGTGTATCCACTGAGGCTATTATGTGTAAGAGATTTGATAACGGACTAAATGAAGACATTAAGTTGTTTGTTGGTGTCCTCGAGTTGAAATAATTTGTTGTGCTAGTGGACTGGGCTTATAAAGCCGAAGAATTGGTTAAAGAGAAAATAAAAGCTGAGATGGAGTCTCGTGACTCAAGAAAGAGATAGTGGGGTAAGTCATTTCAGTCCTCATCCAAGAAATCGAGAGATTTTCCTACCCGATTAGCTACTTCAACTGGGTTTTCAAGTAGAAGCAAGAGTAAACAGTACTCGGGGAATAAGGCCCAAACCACCTCAGTCGCTAGTGTTGGGAATATTCGATCTAATAGACTGGAATGCCCACAGTGTGGCAGACATCACCTCGGTGAGTGTTGTGCACGTGAGAGTTCTTGTTTTAAGTGTGGTTCCCAAGATCACTTTATCAGAAAATGTCTCGAAATGGTTGAAAAAGAGAAGGTTCAGAGTGCAAGATTATTAATAACTAATAGAGGAAAGCAACAAGGGAACCTGGGAAGTGGGGCGAGTAGTAAGGGTACACCCCGAGAGCAGACTGCAAGGCCTGATGGTAGGGCATTTGCAAGGACTTATGCCTTTCGCACTCGCGAAGAGGCATCATCTCCCAATGTAATTACGGGTACATTTTCTCTTCATGACACTAATGTTGTTTCCTTAATTGATTCGGGGTCTACCTATTCATATATTTGCATAAAATTAGCATCTAGCATGAGCATGCCTGTTGAGTCTACAGAAATTGTGATAAAAGTGTCTAATCCACTAGGCAAAAGTGCATTAGTAGATAAAGTATGCAAAGATTGTCCATTGATGATTAGAGGTCATTATTTCAAGGCAAACCTTATGCTATTTCCATTTAATGAATTCAACATTATTCTTTGTATGAAGTGGTTAACCACTCATGATGTGATAGTAAATTGTGGAAACAAATATATTGAAATGAGATGTGAAAATGGGAAGACTCTTCGTGTTGAATCAGATGAACAAGACAGATTGCTAGTAGTGATCTCTCACATGTCGGCTCAGAGGTACATAAGAAAAGGGTATGAGGCATATCTTGCCTTTATGATGAATGCCAAAGAAACCGAGTTAAAGATTGAATCAGTACCGATAGTATGTGAGTACCCAGATGCCTTCCACAAGGAACTGCCAGGATTGCCTCCAGTTAGAGATGTTGAATTTGGTATCGAGTTAGCTCCCTGTACTGTACCGATATCGATAGCTCCGTACAGGATGGCTCCAATTGAGTTGAAGGAATGAAAGGCACAGTTGCAAGAGCTGACAGACAAAGGTGTTTCTAGACTGAGTTGTTCTCCATGGGGTGCTTCGGTATTATTTGTGAAGAAGAAAGATGGCTCCATGAGATTGTGCATAGATTACCGACAGCTTAATAAAGTAACAGTGAAGAACAAGTACCCATTGCCAAGGATCGACGATTTGTTTGATCCATTGAAGGGAGCCACTATGTTCTCCAAGATAGACTTGAGGTCAGGATACTATCAGTTGAGAGTAAAAGACTAAGATGTGCCGAAGACTACATTTCGGATGAGGTATGGGCACTATGAATTTTTAGTCATGCCTTTTGGTTTAACTAATGCCCTGACGATGTTTATGGACCTAATGAACTGCATCTTTCGGCCATATCTAGATAAGTTTGTAGTTATTTTTATTGATGATATATTGATATATTCCCGAGACGAGTCTGAGCATGCTAAGCACTTAAGAATAGTTTTACAGATTCTACGAGATAATTAGTTGTACGCCAAGTTCAGTAAAAGAGAATTTTGGCTCAAGGAAGTTGGATTTCTGGGACACATTGTTTCAGGAGATGGAGTCTGAGTTGACCCAAGTAAGATCTCAGCCATTGTTGATTGGAAACCCCTAAAAAATGTATCCGAAGTTAGAATTTTTTTGGCCTTAGCTAGCTACTATAGGCGGTTCGTCAAGGGGTATTCTATGATAGCGACTCCAATGACATAACTGTTACAGAAAAATGTAAAGTTTGAATGGACGAAAAAGTACCAACAGATTTTTGAGAAATTAAAGGCAATGTTGATAGAGGCTCCAGTTCTAGTACAACCTAAGTCAGGAAAAGAATTTGTGATCTACTTGATGCATCCTTAAACGGATTGGGCTGTGTACTTATGCAAGAAGGAAAGGTGATAGCGTATGCCTCCAGACAACTAAAGCCACATAAGAAGAATTACCCAACACATGATTTAGAGTTGGCTGCTATTATTTTTGCATTGAAGATTTGGAGACACCATTTGTTTGGTGAAAAATGTCGGATATTCACCGATCACAAAATTTTAAAGTATTTGATGACTCAAAAGGAATTTAATTTAAGGCAACGGAGATGGTTAGAGTTGATAAAAGATTATAAGTTGGTCACTGATTACCATCCGAGGAAGGTGAACGTAGTCGCCAATGCTTTAAGTAGAAAATATTTATTTGCTTTGAGGGCTATGAATACAAAAATTACTTTGTCTAATGACGGTTCTATTCTAGTTGAGTTGAGGGCTAGACCGATGTTTCTCCAAGAGATCTATGAGGCTCAGAAAGGTGACAATGAATTGCAAGCCAAAAGAGTACAATACGAGTTAGGTGTTGAGTCTGATTTTCAGATCAATTCAAATGGATGTATAATGTTCATGGATCGAGTATGTGTACCAAGGAATGATGAGCTCATTTGTAAAGTTTTGTATGAGGCATATAGAGGATGCTTATCTATACGTCCGGGTAGCACCAAGATGTATAATGATTTGTAGAAATGGTACTGGTGGCTGAGTATGAAGAAAGATATTTTTGAGTTTGTTTCAAGATGCTTGATTTGTCAGCAAGTAAAGGCTGAACACCAAGTACCTTCGGGTTTGCTTTAATCTATTATGGTACCCGAGTGGAAGCAGACTGAGTTACCATGGATTTTGTAACGAGTTTGCCATCGACACCGAGTAAGAAAGATGCTGTATGGGTTGTAGTTGATAGACTTACGAAGTCATCCCATTTCATACATGTATGAGTTGACTACTCCTTTGATAAGTTGGCAAACTTGTACATTTCAGAAATAGCAAGGCTTCATGGAGTGCCATTATCAATCATATCGGATAGAGATCCGAGATTTACGTCTAGATTTTGGAAAAAGTTACAAGATGCCCTAGACACAAAGTTTAGTTTTAGTACGACTTTCAGCCTTAAATCGACGGACAGTCGGAGAGGGTAATACAAATACTTGAAGGTATGTTATAGTGTTGTATTCTTGAGTTCCAGGGCAATTGGGAGAAATACCTACCTTTGGTAGAATTCGCCTATAATAACAATTTTCTGTCGAGTTTGAAAATTGCGCCTTATGAGGCTTTATATGGGCATAAGTGTCAAACGCCTTTATATTGGAATGAGCTTAAGGAAAACTAGAGTCACGGGGTTGACTTGGTTAGAGAAATCGAAGAAAAAGTAAAGGTGATTCGAGATTGCTTAAAAACTGCTTCTGATCGACAAAAATCTTACTCGGATTTAAAAAGGAAAGAGATTGAGTATCAAGTTGGTGATAGAGTATTCTTGAAAGTGTCGCTATGGATAAAAGTTCTTAGATTCGACCAGAAAGGAAAATTGAGTCCGTGTTTCATCGGACCATATGAGATCACCGAGAGGATAGGGCCGATAGCCTATCGATTGGCTTTGCCATCTGGGTTAGAAAAGATTCATGATGTATTTCATGAAGCTATCGATCAAACCCCTCGTATGTGATTACACTGACAAAGATTGAGATATAACCCGACATGGCTTATGGTGAGGAACCAGTTAAGTTTCTAGCCTGAAAAGTCAAACAATTAAGGAATAAAAGTATAGCTCTTGAGAAAGTCTTATGGCAGAGACATGGGGTAGAAGAGGCTACGTGAGAGCCCGAGGAGGCTATGAGGAGTCAGTACCCAAACCTTTTTGTCGGTAACATTTTCTGGGATGAAAATCCCTAAAGGAGAGAATTGTAACAGCTCGACTTAGGGCCTAGTCAAAATAGTGGTGCGAGACCACAAATTCGAAGAATAAATATGTATTTAAATGATTTTATAAGGCTTATGAGGTGTTTGCATGGTTGTGTGAAAATTTCATGAAGGAATTTTATTAATTAGTGAACAAATTGTCCATTAGGACTATATTGCAAGGATTAGAAAATATAAAATTCTAGAAGGTTGAAGTATGAAATAGACCATTATATGTTGAGATGGACAAAAATGGACATAGGAAGGAAAAATCTCAAGAAATTATCATTAAGGGCATTTTTGTCATTTGGTAAATTAAAGAATTAAAAGGGAAAAATAAGCCAAAATCATGTCCATCTTCTTCCTTCTTGGCCGAAAATCACAAGGGAACCATAGCTAGGGTTTCTTCATCTTCCAAGCTTGATAGTAAGTGCAACCTAGCCTCGTTTTTTAATGTTCTTTGTATTTTTGAGATCCTTGTAGCTCGATTTAGCTATTTTAGCCATATTTTGAGCTAGGGTTTATGTTCAAAAATTTACCCATGTGTGACATGCATGTATCTTTATGTTTTATGGAAGAATATGTAGGTTTGACGTAGGATAAACATCTTTTTCTAAGTGATTTTCATAAAAAATCCATAAAAGGACAAAATTGTAAAAGTTATAAAAATGGTCATATATGGGTGAAATAGTAAAAATTAAAAGTTGCTATAGTTGAGAATATGATTCATCTAGGCTTGAAATGCAAGAAAGTTGAATGAAAATCATTTAACCAGCCTAGAGGCAATAGTGTAAATTTGAGAAAGTTTAGGGTCAAAATTGTAAATTTTGCCAAAGTATGAATTATGAGTTAATTTAGTCAATGTAAGTATTAAACAAGTTAAATTGTTATTATAGATCAAGAAACACGAAGCCCGAACCAAAATCGAGGCAAGAACAAAGTTGTGGACTAAATTGCACATCTACATCTATTTTGGAGTGCCGAGGTAAGTTTGTATGAATTTAAGGTTTCACGTGTATTATCATTAAATTACTTAGTATGTTATTAATGTACATTATTTTCATGAAGATGATTAATAATGCCTTAATAAGGAAATCAAAGAGAACAAGTAAATAGAAGTCTCGGTTGAAGTCTTGGAATAACGAGGATATCTATGTCACAATATGAGACAAGGAAAGCCTGTGCAAGACCATGTCTGGGACATGGCATTGGTATCAAGGAATGTAGGTCCCGTGTAAGACCATGTCTAGGACATGGCATCGGCACTAAACGTAGATCCTATGTAAGGCCATGTCTGGGACATGGCATCAACATCGAATAAGGCAGGTCTTGTGTAAGACCATGTCTGGGACATGGCCTCAACACCATTTAAGGAAGGTCTCGTGTAAGACCATGTCTAGGACATGGCATCGATATCATTTAAGGAAGGCCTTGTGTAAGTCCTTGTCTAGCACATGGCATCGACATCAAGCTAAGGAAGCCTGTGTAAGACCATGTTTGGGATATGGCATCGGCACTAAGAGGCGATCCCATGTAAGACCATATTTGGGATATAGCATTGGCATCGAGAGAAATGTTTGATGAGATTGAGTATCCTCTGGTATTCCGAGAAATTAAACGGGCAAAAGAGTAGGCATGAAAAAGTGACTAAGAGCAAAGTAATTTAAGTTGATGATGAGATATGTTATATAAGAATGATAGATAATTTCATTCAAGTTGAGGAAGGTAGAGATTCAAGTTATTGTTTATGGTAGTTTAAGCGCTAAACTATGTAATGAGTGATACAGGTACCATGAGTAAATACAAGTTAAGGTAACCTTAATGTGATGGGTAAGTATGAGTAAGAGTAAGTATGATTAAGTAAACTTAAGCACTTGAGATTTATGTATTCTTGCTTCATGATGAATGAGTTTAATTTGAGAAATTATGTTGCTATGTAATATTTCATGCAAACTTACTAAGCTATATGCTTTCTTTCCTATCTTTTCTTTCTTCGTTATAGTATCGTCAAGCTAGCTCAGGGACCAAGGACGTCGGAGCTCGGATCACACTATCGATCATTATTTTGGTATAGCCAAGTTGTTTTATTCTGAGTATGGCATGTATTGGAGTTTGATCATTTTGAGTTATGTCATATTGTGAGTTGTATGCTTGGCTAATATTATTATGTTCTATATCCTATTAATGGAAAAAATTATGAATTCTACACGTGATGTTTTGAGAGTTATGCATAGTGTATGAAGACTATGTTATGTATTGCTTGAGTTGGTATAAGTGTGTTGATTTTTCAGGGTGGCAATTGGCTTGAAAAATAGCCTCAAATTATCCACACGGGTAGACACACGGGTGTGTGCCTAGGCCATGTGAGACACACGGCAAGCCCATGGGTGTGTTAAGAGGCTGTGTGTCCCCTGCACCAATTTACGCGAATACGATTCATCACACGGGTTAGTACACAGGTGTGTGTTATTAAGGGTATGATGATATCATAAATAGAGAGCTCCACGGGTAGAGGACACGGGCGTGTCTAGACCGTGTGAAGGACACATGTTGTATACACGGGCGTGTGCTCAGCCATGTAAAATAAGTCAGTGTCGACTACGGGTTGAGAACACGGGCATGTCTTTGGGGCACACGGGCGTTTCCCTTGGATAACACGGGCGTGTGGCCCCTGTTTAGGCAAAAATTTCCAAAAAGTGCAAAAGTTTTCAGTTGAACCCCGAAATCTTTCGAATGGGTGTTTAAGGCCACGTGGGCCCATAATATACATGTTATGATTAAGAAGGAAAAGTTTTAAGTCGGAGCAAAATTTTATAGCCCGATAATACATGTTCAAGCAAGGTTAAGTATGGTAATGCCTCGTATCTAGTCTTGAAGTCGGAGATGGGTAAGGGGTGTTACATCAGTTATACCACATGCCACCTTGCCACTACACCACAGGCTTTTTTTTTGTGTCATAAGACAAGCATTATTACTAATAAGGCCTAAGTGCCAGTGTCCAGGTTCATTTAAGAGAGAGAAAAAAACTAAAAATTTTGCAAGGGCCATGTAACACCCCTAACCCGTATCCGTCGTCGGAATAGGGTTACGAGGCATTACCGGACAAACACAGTTTCACATAGTCATTTATCATTTTTCATACACAAGGTTATATCAATTTCTTTACGATATAACTTCTAAATCCAATAGCAATCATCCACTAAATCATATTAGTTAAATTTGCACATATGAAACACACAACTAGATAAAATTAATCATGCTTAGTTACTTATAATACATATACAAACTATGCTTTAAAATTTCAACCATATTAATATCATCTATATATCCACATACTCGAATTAACTAATATGCCACAAAACCATGTTACATGTACTTAATACATATGACTCTAATATTAATGGCGTATGTATACTTAAAACATATTGCAAGATATATATCATTTCATTTCATGCATCACATATATGTCAATATATCTATTTCATTAATTGAATATCGAACATATCAATTCATTGCTACTACACAAACAAAAATAAAACCATTCAAGCCATATTACATTAATTATTATGCAATCACATATGCGATTTTAGTAACCTTACAATATGGTAGAACATACTATTGATGCATATATATATATATATATATATATATATAGTGCGATTTTACCTTAAAAATAAAAGCCACATCTAACATTTGAACACAAATAACATTTCAATGTACTCCTAACTCGCATGTATATTAGTATACCTAAACTTCATTTTTCCTCTTATTAACTAATCATTGATTCAGCCACACCATAATCAAGATCATATGCTTATCAAAATGAGCCGAATATTACAACCGAATTTACAACCACACATGTACGCATACCCATATTAATATTAACATCAACTTGGCACTTTTAACTATCCAATAAAACTAACCAAAACATACTTAAATCATAACCATCATTTACCATTATGATCCGTACCAACAATCAACAAAAATAGTCACGAAACATATTCTTTACTTATCATTTAGCAACCAAGCTTATATAGCCAATACTCAATCAAATACATATCCATCATTTACCATTTCTCATTGTCAATCACAATCCAAACATTATCAATGTATATACCATATATTAAGCTCATTAACATGAACCAATTAATAAGTCTTTCTTATCATAATCTAACATGCATAAATAATAATACCACTCTCACACATGATTAAACCATAATCAAGCATAAATAATAGTTCATGGCATGAGCAAAAATATCATCAAAACACTAAACAAGTTATTCAAAATAGATAGCCATTTTCGCATGGCTAGCATATTTACACTATTACAAAACATTAGTTATACGGTTTAATCTAGCCTATACATGCCCTTTTTAAATAACAAACTAAGTTTTCAATACCAAAAGGAAGTCAATAGTGTGGTTGACTTCACGGATGATCCTTCGAGCCGTAGTTCAATCAAAATCTATAAAACAAAGATAAACAAAGACACACACACAAGAAGCTTACTAGCTTAGTAAGTCCCAAGCATACATAAATATAATGAGCATATAGTATAAAACATAATTATTTCATTATGTAAAATATAGATCGTTGAATAATAGTAATACTCTTTACTTAAATATCATTGCTATAACATCGAAAACCAATCTAGGCATCGATCTTCTATTTCTACTTATACACAAGAACAAGCGCTTTTGTCACACTCATCACCGATCTTTAACTATACATTAAGAATTTTTTGTTCACTTCATTCCTTACTAAAATGGTAGGTTAGTTCTTACGAACTTTTACCACATAACACTATATAAACATCTCACCTTGTTTGATGTTCGAACCTCCACTTATAGCATATCACCGGCATAAAGCACGCTAGGCATTTAAAGCCGAAATAAATCACTTAAGACGAAGCACGCTAGGCACTAAGCGAGAATATATCACGAGCACGAAGCTCGCTAGGCACTAAGCTTTGAATATATCATCGACACGAAGCTCAAGTAGGCACTAAGCTGAATATATCACCCACGAAGCACGCTAGGCACTAAGCCCTAATAATATCATCAAGACGAGGCCTGCTAGGCACTAACCCCGAATATATCAATGTGATCAATCATTCCACACACATTTCATATCTATATTACATATCCAATTCAACTAAACTTATTCACCTTAAACAAATAAATCATTACTTCATCGTACAATCCCACAATTCGCATTGATACACTTATTCATATCACATTATCAATTTATGAAATCAATCCAATACACATATATACATTCGGCTATAACATGATTATATACTAAAATTTATCAAACATTATCATTTAATAAGTTCATGAATAATTCTTTAACAAATTTCAGCTTCAGGACTTACCTCGGTTGTCGATAGGCCGTGTGAATCGGCTATTCGAGAACCTTCGTCTTTCCCCGATCTAACTCCGTTTTTCTTTGCTCTTGATCTAAAACACATTAAATTTAGCTTATTCAAGCACAATTCATCTCAATTTAGTCCCTAAGCACATAAATGGGCAAATTACTATTTTACCTAGTATTTCACAACTTTGTAATTTAGTCCTATTTGCATAAAACTCAAAATACATCAAATTTCCCCATACTCCTTAAGGGCCGAATATATATGAGGACTATACAAGTCCATATCTTTCATTTATTTTACAATTAAGACCCTCTAAATTTTTTATTTTTACAATTTGGCCCTAAAACACAAATTCACCAAAACTTCCAACACATAATATACTAATTTTAACCTATCTATCGCCTAACATCATCAAGCATCATAAACCTCAAGAATTCATCAATGGCGATTCATACATAGACAATAATCTTAGAAATTCTAGCATGGGTCTGCACGTTTGAAGCAACAATCTCAAAAGCGTAAAAATAATCAAAAAGCGAACTCAATTACATACCTAATCAAGCTTGCAAAGACCGAATGTTTGAGAGCTTTGGTTTCTCTCTTCTTTTCTTTTGTTTCGCAATAACAATGAAAATATAAAGATGAACACTCCACTTTCTTTTCTTTTATGTTTTCTTTATAATATGTTTATAATATAATAATATATTATAATATAACATATAATATAAACATATATTTACTTTATTAAATTTGCATGTTTCAGTCCACTATCTCTAAAAAAATGGGTTATTTACCCTTTTAATGCTTCATATTAAGCCATGCTCAAATAGGCACTTTACACTCTAGTATGCCACTTTTACCTTTTACGCGATTAAGTCTTTTTGTCAAATTCGATGCTCAAACGATAAAATTTTTCTACGAAACTTCCACACACATAATTTCACATATAATAAACTCAAAATATAAATATTAAATATTTATCGGACTCGGATTCGTGGTCCTAAAACCACCTTTCTGATTAGAGTCAGATTCGGTCTGTTACAACTCTCCCCCCTTAAGGATTTTCGTCCCTGTAACACCCCAAACCCGGACAAGACACCACGTCCGAATCTGGTATGTTACGGGGGAAACATGTTTGTGAGAGGTTAAATTTTTCGCTAAAAGCCGAGTGAAAACACAGTGTATTTTGAGGACAATTTGAGTAGACTTGTTTGAAATCAGATGGAGTATGTGAAACCCGGAGATTTTTGAAATCTTAACCAGACTGTGTGGCTAAATGAGTTTAATCCATTTAAACCTTAATAGTTTCTTAGTGTTACTTAAAACCTTATTAGACTTAGGAGTAATACAAGTTTGATTTGAAAAATCACTTGAATTTGCTTACTATAAAGACATAGTGTGATACCCGATGGTATGGTTTAAAAACACATTGCGTTATAATTTTGAAATCATTATCTTTCCAGGTTTTAGAAAAAAAAAATTCATACCCACTTGTTTTGTTAAGGCATATTAAAAATCTAATTAAAACATAAACATCACCAAAACATAAATTAAAGGCCTTTTACAAATCCAATATAAAACCCAAATAAAGTAAATAAGCTAAAGTACCCAAATTCAATAGTCCTTTATTAAAGCATGGCATGTGCACCCCGAGTCCGTCCCGGCTCCATGTCCGCGTCTACGAGTCACCTGAAATGTCAAAGGAGAGGGTGAGTCGAGTGACTCAGTGTGTAAATCCCGCTCCCGAAGAACAACATGCTAACACACATCATACAAAGCAACATAATTAATGCAACCCGATCCTAACCATCCATATCGCCTTTTCTACCCCTGTGTGGTACCAAACCACCGGTGGTGCCAAACCACCGGTGACATATAGTCACAATGTGTTACCAAAACACCGGTGTCCCAAAGACACAATATCCGTCAATGTGGTACCAAACCACCGGTGTCCCAAAGACACAATTGTGCTACCAAAGCACCGTGACCAAGTCACAAATCGATGATGGGGCCAACCCATCGTGTGATACCAAATCACTAGCGACGATCCCATATCTCAAGTGGGGCCAACCCATGGTGGTTAAACCACGGGGACAAGTCGCAATGAGGTGCCAAACCTCCGTGACCCAAAGTCACAAAGTGTGCTACCAAAGCACCGGTGCTCGTCGACCACGAAATATCACTGCTCCCTCCACTCGTATCACCCATCAACATACCATACTCATGTAATCATGTATATCATTTAATCATGCATATCATGCTATTATGTGTAACCTCATATCCCATGTCACATATAGCCACAGCCATGGTATCACATAGATCATCAGTAAACTCATAATAATACTACTGACTTACCCGAGTCCAGAATCATACCCATTAGGGTATCATATCAATCATCACTGTTTCATTAATCATCACACAGGTTATTAATCATATTACTAAATGTATGTGTTGGTTTACACACAAATTAAGGGAGATTCTAATACTAAGAACCGATCTAAGACCCTCGACCACCTTGGCAACTTTGATCCTAAAATCGACCAACCAACGGGTTAGCACACATATCAATCGGCCATAACCAAAGAAATCAAAGGGTATATCGACACCCTTACCCTATCCCGGATTTGGTTTCCTACCAAATCCGAACCCAACAGAGGTTCTTCCAGAAACCGCCTTCAACAATGGTGTCTCCTTACACAATCGGCACACCCTGATAAACGAGCAGTTAATCCCTTAACAACTGGTCTTAAAGAGAACTAAATGAAATCAAATATAGCACTCGTTCTTACCACTACTCCCCACCGCTTACCGAGAGAAAAAAACTCCTCTAGACGCTCCTTAGATCCGGATGTCCTATAATAAGAATTGGTTTATAAGCGATTAGCACCTTCCAACAATCACAATCGGCCATCAACATAACAAGAATCGGCAAGGTGAGAGAAAGAAGAGAAATGGCCATTCGGCCAACACTTACCTACTACCAACGATTGGAAACCACACACCCAACACCACCAAATATTCGGCCACCCAACACCAGAGGAGAATGATTCGGCTAACAGGTTTCGGAAAAGACAAGCAAATAAAATAGATGAATGAAGGGGTCACTTTCGGTTTTGATGAAGAGAAAAAAAATGGATGATGTTTCGGCTTACAAAGCTTCAAGAAGAAAGAGAGGTGAAAGAGGAGAGAACATTCGGCTTCAAGAAAAGAGGAAAGAAAATGCTGGATTCTACTCAAAATAATGAGAAACAAAGGCTGGTTTCGGTTTAAATGAAATGGTATGGATCAAATGGGAAGATCGGCACAAGGGTTGTGGAAACAAAAGAAAGAAAAGAGAAGGAATGATCACTAGTTTGACTTTGCACAATGGAAAGAAGAAGGAAGAAACAAGGTTTACTTTCGGCAATAAGGTGCTAGAGGTTTCGGTTTAACAAAGTTGAAAAAACAACGGAGGGTGGGAGAGGCATTGACTTCTAAATGAAACAAAAGAAAAACAAATGAGAGCAACAAGTGCATTCGGCAACACCCAAGCTTTGGGTTTTGGTTCAAGAAGAGGAATATGGGCAAAAGAAAGAGCAAAAGGTTGGCTTAGGCTACAAGCATATGACCGAAAACACACACACATGCACAAAGGAGATTTCGGCACTTCCCAAGCTCCCCCAAACACTCCTCCAAACCGGCCAAATCCCCCACAACACTCCTACTTTCACTCTCCACCCTTCTTTTGAATGTGAAGACCAAGTCCAAGCTAGAGTTCAAGTTGCCCACAACCTCTTCCTCCATGCCAGTCAAAATGGAAGCCAAAAGGGGTGGGATTCTCACGACTTGAACTCAAGACCTCCCTTGCATTTGACGCCACACATGCTCCAAGTGGCGCATGCTTTGCCACTCCACCAGCTCCCTTCTTGTGTTACAAACTCACTTAAATTAATTATAAACCCCCAACACCTTCAGCTCCTATCCCCTAAAGCCTAAAACTAAAATTTCACCCCCTACTCAGGCTCACTTCTAGCCTACAACTAAGCCCCGAAAACACACAAACAACATCATAGCAAGCAATTAATCATGCAACCAATGCCAAAACAAAATAGCCCCTAACTCGGGATATTACAGTTCTACCCCCTTAAAAGAATTTCGACCTCGAAATTACACGTCGAGAAAGAGTTGCGGGTATTCTTTGTCTCATCATATCCTCGGGTTCCCACGTCGCTTCTTCCACGCCATGATTCCGCCAAAGAACCTTAACCAGAGGCACAGACTTCCTGCGTAGAACTTTCACATCCCGATCTAAAATCTGTACAGGTTCTTCCTCTATGGACATATCTGGATTTACCTCGATCTCCTCTACTGTTACCACATGTGATGGATCAGAACGATATCGTCGAAGCATCGAAACGTGGAACACGTCGTGAATTTGACTTAGCTCAGTTGGCAACTCGAGCTGATATGCAACTGGTCCCACTCGTCTTAGTACCTTATATGGCCCAATAAACCTCGGACTAAGCTTGCCTTTCTTCCGAACCTTAATACTTTCTTCCATGGTGAGACCTTCAGAAAACCCGATCTCCCACAAACTCAATATCTCTCGCTTAAGATCGGCATAGGACTTCTGCCGGTCAGAAGCTTCCTTCAATCGAGCTTGAATCAACTTAACCTTGTCTTCGGTCTCAGCAACCAACTCTGGTCCCAATAATTGACGTTCACTTAACTCTGTCCAACAAGTCGGTGAACGACACCTTCTACCGTACAACGCCTCATAAGGTGCCATCTTAATGCTCGCTTGGTAGCTATTGTTGTAGGCGAATTCAGCTAACGGTAGATACTCCTCCCAGCTACCCCTGAAGTCCAAAACACACCCTCGAAGCATGTCCTCCAATATCTGTATAACTCTTTCCGAGTGCCCGTCAGTCTGCGGATGAAATGCTGTGCTGAAATCTAACCGTGTACCCAGAGCCTGATGCAAAGCCTTCCAGAACCTTGACGTGAATCTGGGGTCCCTATCCGAGATGATCGATACGGGCACCCCGTGCAGTCTCACTATCTCTGACACATACAGCTTCGCCAACCTCTGAAGTGAGTAATCCACCCTCACCGGAATAAAGTGAGCTGATTTAGTCAGTCGATCCACAATTACCCAAACCGAATCCTTCTTGCTCGGTGTAAGCGGTAATCCACTGACGAAATCCATAGTGATCCTTTCCCACTTCCACTGTGGAATCTTCATTTGGTCAAGTAACCGGACGATGGCGATGCTCGACCTTGACTGGCGACAAGTCAGACACTTCCCTACAAACTCTGTCACCTCCTTTTTCAGACCCGACCACCAGAACTGTTCCCTGAGATCCTTATACATTTTGCTACCTCCAGGATGCATAGCGTAGGGGCTGCTATGAGCATCCTGAAGAATCTTTTGCCTCAATTCAGCATCTCTCGGCATACAAGCCTTCCCCTGGAAACACAGAACCCCATCACTAGACAAGCTATACCCCTTCAAACCATCATTCTGCACCTGAGTCCTCTGCGCGCTCAAAACCTCATCTAACAACTGCTTTTCTCTGATCTGCTCAACCCAAGTAGGCTTAACCTGCAGTTCTGCCAGAATACTCCCGTCATCGTACAAACTCAAGTGGGCAAACAACACTCTTAAATCTGAAACAACCTTACGGCTCAACGCGTCTGCCACGACGTTAGCCTTGCCCGGATGATACTCAATTGAGCAATCGTAGTCTTTCAGCAGCTCAATCCATCGGTATTGCCTCGATTCAAGTCTTTCCGAGTCGAAGGTACTTGGACTCTTATGGTCCGTATAGACTATCGATCTTTCTCCGTACAAGTAATGCCTCCATATCTTTAAGGCAAATACTACACCGAAGCTCCAAATCGTGCGTGGGATAATTGACCTCATGTGGCCTCGGTTGTCGGGATCGTAAGCCACAACCTTCCTTCCTTCGCATCGAGACACAACCCAAGCCCGTATGTGATGCATCGCAGTACACTGTAAATTCCTTACCAGCCTCAGGTTGAATCAGAACCGGAGCTTCAGTTAAAATCTTCTTCAACTTGTCGAAGCTCTCCTGTTGCTTCTCAGTCCAACTAAACGGAACTCCCTTTCTCAATAATTTGGTCATTGGCGCTGCGATCAACGAGAAACCCTCTACAAATCTTCGGTAGTATCCTGCCAAGCCCAGAAAACTCCGAATCTCCGCTCTTGACTTAGGCGGCTTCCAATCGAATCGCCTCTATCTTTCGAGGATCCTCTAATCCCTCACCGATACTACATGACCCAAGAATGTCACCTCCACGAGCGAACTTCGCATTCTTGAACTTCGCATAGAAATTTGTTTCTCCTTAGAATCGCAATACTACCCGCAAATGAGCATCATGTTCCTCTTGATCCTTGAATATACCAAGATGTCGCCGATAAAACCACTACTTAATTGATCTAGATCTTGTTGGAACACCTGTTCATCGATCCATGAAAGTTGCCGGTCGTTAGTCAACCCAAGCGGCATAACCAAGAACTCAAAGTGCCCATACCGAGTAATGAAATGCCGTCTTACGATATCCGCCTCTTTTACCTTCAATGGTGATACCTGACCTTAGGTCGATCTTGAAAAACCGACGCCCCTTCACCGATCAAACAAGTCATCTATCCGAGGTAGTGGATACTTGTTTTGATCGTCGACTTATTCGGTTAGCGGTAGTCTATGCACATCCGCATAGTGCCGTCTTTCTTTTTACAAAAGAGTACCGGCGCTCCCCATGGCGAAATACTTGGCACGATAAAACCTCGGTCCAATAACTCTGGATTTGAGCCTTAAGCTCCACTAATTCTTTAGGTGCCATCACATGCGGAGCAATGGATCTTGGCGCGATTCGATGTGAATGATCTATCCCAACTCCACCTCCCGATCCGGTGGCAAACACAGGAGCTCCTCAGAAACACATCCACAAATTCCCTAACTGTCCGAACCGTCTCCACAGCAGACTCCTTAATCTCCAAGGCATACACATGAACCATATATGCTTCGCCCTTTCTAACCATTTTCTCGGCTTTGAGGCAGATACCACATTGGATGATAGTTTCTCCTATTCCGATCGAACTACTTCATCACCTCACCAGTGTGTTCGAACCATGCGCTTAGCCAATCCAACTTCGCTGGTGCTTACTCGGCCAGTCCATTCGAGAATTAGATCGAACTCCCGAATGGCGGTTCCATCCGATCGCCTCAAAAGATACCCTTGGAGTTCTAGAGTGCGTCTCTATACATTTATCTACCACTACTGAGTGACCTAGAGGGCTTATTACGGTCATCGCCTAGAAGATATCTCGAGTCTAAATCCATTGTCTCTACTATACTATCGGCAACATAAGAGTCGTAGAACCCACATCAATTAAAGCAGTATAAGGAGAACCAAAAATCAAAATGTTACCGGTGATGACGTCCGGTGCGTCGCCCTCCTCTCGGCGCCTCGCAGCATATACCAATCCAGTACATCTCGGCCTCGAACTACTGCACCTTCTGCCGGTGCTCCCGGCCCGACCAGGCTCATACCTCCTCGCCATTACCTCGGCCCTGCGGTGGTCCATTATTTACAGTATTGATTACGGCCGATTCTCGGACTGAATTCTAGCCAACTTGCGCGGACAGTCCCTCACACGGTGGTCCAACGAGCCACACTCAAAACAACCTCTGCCATCAGTCCAGCAGCCTCCCCAGTGAGCCTTTCCACAACGGTTACACTGCGGCGGTCCCTGCCTAGCAGCAACAAACCTACCCGACTGATTCGGCCCACTCGGTCTAGCCCTCTTCTGCTGATTACCTGATGACCCAGAAGACCCAAAACTCCTTTTATGACGGTTCCTATCCATACCCTGCCTCACAGACTCTTTAATGCCCTCGGCAACCTTCGCCTTTTCAACCAGAACCGCAAATTCACGCTCCTGGCGAAGCGCAATCAACAATCTTAACTTTCGTCTCGCAGCCATCCTCGAAGCGAACGCACCTTTCCTCTTGATAGCCACCATACCCACAGCATACCGACTCGACCTCGAAACTTCGGCCTCATACTCCGTTACAGATTTGCTCCCCTGGACTAACCTCAGAAATGCTTTCCTCTGCTCATTTATGTAATTAGCTCCGACGTACTTCTTCGATAGCGGCGAAAATAGTCCCAAGTCGGATCTTCCATTGCGGTATTTATCACGGACCGTGAGCCACCATGGTATGACTCATCTCGAGAAGTGATACGATCCCTTTAATTTCTCCTCGGTAGTTAGGTCCAGATCGTCCATGATCCGTTACGTCGCTTCTAGCGATTACTCGGCGATGGTTAGGAGCAACACTAGAGACTCCGAAAGAATTCAGCCCCATTTGCCGAAAGTCAAGTCGCCAGCACGATTTCCTAGCTCCTCGCCTCCACTGCTCCATTACCCTCTCTAAAACCCGCGACATCGCTCAGGACATCTGCGTCATCGCCGGTCGATCCTCGAACTCACTACCTCCGGTGGTGGCGGGCAGGTATCTCATTCTCGAACCACGCCTGAACCTACGGGCTCGAAGCAGATCATCCTCTGCGACCACGTCCACGACCACGTCCACCTCGGTACTCATGACTAAATCTCGTGCGGTTAAAGAATTTTATGTATCACCATTATTCCACTTGTGTTTAAAGCAAAGTTTTATGAATTTTAAAGAAGCTTTGTTTTCATGAGTCCTGAGAGTCCTATTAGTCTCAGTCTCTAAAGTAGTCTTACTAGCCATCCAATCATGTCAATCACAACAAATAGTATGGGGTACTTACAGGCGGCCGGTGCTTGACTCGGTGCCATGCCCTTCAAACCATACTTTAAAAACAGAATACTTGAAAATTATAGTTTTAAAACATTTTGGGCCTCGGGCCCACAGCTGAGCTTTTGAACTTAGCTCTGATACCACAAATGTAACACCTCAAACCCAGACAAGACACCACGTCCTAATCGGTATGTTACGGGAAACATGTTTGTGAGAGGTTAAATTTTTCGCTAAAAGCCGAGTGAAAACACGGTGTATTTTGAGGACAATTTGAGTAGACTTGTTTGAAATCGGATGGAGTATGTGAAACAGGAGATTTTGAAATCTTAACGATTTGTGTGGCTAAATGAGTTTAATCCATTTAAACCTTAATAGTTTCTTAGTGTTACTTAAAACCTTATTAGACTTAGGAGTAATACAAGTTTGATTTGAAAAATCACTTGAATTTGCTTACTATAAAGACATAGTGTGATACCCGATGGTATGGTTTAAAAACACATTGCGTTATAATTTTGAAATCATTATCTTTCCAGGTTTTAGAAAAAAAAAATTCATACCCACTTGTTTTGTTAAGGCATATTAAAAATCTAATTAAAACATAAACATCACCAAAACATAAATTAAAGGCCTTTTACAAATCCAATATAAAACCCAAATAAAGTAAATAAGCTAAAGTACCCAAATTCAATAGTCCTTTATTAAAGCATGGCATGTGCACCCAAAGTCCGTCCGGCTCCATGTCCGCGTCTCTGAGTCACTGAAATGTCAAAGGAGAGGGTGAGTCGAGTGACTCGATGTGTAAATCCGCTCCCAAGAACAACATGCTAACACACATCATACAAAGCAACATAATTAATGCAACCCGATCCTAACCATCCATATCGCCTTTTCTACCCCGTGTGGTACCAAACCCTTTGGTGGTGCCAAACCACTGGTGACATATAGTCACAATGTGTTACCAAAACACTGGTGTCCCAAAGACACAATATCCGTCAATGTGGTACCAAACCACTGGTGTCCCAAAGACACAATTGTGCTACCAAAGCACTGGTGACCGAAGTCACAAATCTGATGATGGGGCCAACCCATCGTGTGATACCAAATCACTAGCAGACGATCCCATATCTCAAGTGGGGCCAACCCACGGTGGTTAAACCACAGGGACAAGTCGCAATGAGGTGCCAAACCTCTGGTGACCCAAAGTCACAAAGTGTGCTACCAAAGCACTGGTGCTCGTCAGCACGAAATATCACTGCTCCCTCCACTCGTATCACCCATCAACATACCATACTCATGTAATCATGTATATCATTTAATCATGCATATCATGCTATTATGTGTAACCTCATATCCCATGTCACATATAGCCACAGCCATGGTATCACATAGATCATCAGTAAACTCATAATAATACTCTTGACTTACAGGAGTCGAGAATCATACCCATTAGGGTATCATATCAATCATCAACATTTCATTAATCATCACACAGGTTATTAATCATATTACTAAACAGAAGTGTGTTGGTTTACACACCTGAATTAAGGGAGATTCTAATACTAAGAACCGATCTAAGACCCTCGGCCACCTTGGCAACTTTGATCCTAAAATCGACCAACCAACGGGTTAGCACACATATCAATCGGCCATAACCAAAGAAATCAAAGGGTATATCGGCTTACCCTTACCCTATCCTGGATTTGGTTTCCTACCAAATTCGAACCCAACAGTGGTTCTTCCAGAAACCGCCTTTAACAATGGTGTCTCCTTACACAATCGGCACACCCTGATAAACGAGCAGTTAATCCCTTAACAACTGGTCTTAAAGAGAACTAAATGAAATCAAATATAGCACTCGTTCTTACCACTACTCCCCGCCTGCTTACTAGAGAAAGAAAACTCCTCTAGCACGCTCTTTAGATCCGGATGTCCTATAATAAGAATTGGTTTATAAACGATTAGCACCTTCCAACAATCACAATCGGCCATCAACATAACAAGAATCGGCAAGGTGAGAGAAAGAAGAGAAATGGCCATTCGGCCAACACTTACCTACTACCAACGATTGGAAACCACACACCCAACACCACCAAATATTCGCCACCCAACACGGAGGAGAATGATTAACTAACGTGTTTGGAAAAGACAAGCAAATAAAATAGATGAATGAAGGGTCACTTTCGGTTTTGATGAAGAGAAAAAAATGGATGATGTTTGACACAAAGCTTCAAGAAGAAAGAGAGGTGAAAGAGGAGAGAACATTGACTTCAAGAAAGAGGAAAGAAAATCTTTGGATTGGCTCAAAATAATGAGAAACAAAGGTGGTTTCGGTTTAAATGAAATGGTATGGATCAAATGGGAAGATCGGCACAAGGGTTGTGGAAACAAAAAGAAAGAAAAAGAGAAGGAATGATCACTAGTTTCGGCTTTGCACAATGGAAAGAAGAAGGAAGAAACAAGGTTTACTTTCGGCAATAAGGTGCTAGAGGTTTCGGTTTAACAAAGTTGAAAAAAACAACAGAGGGTGGGAGAGGCATTCGGCTTCTAAATGAAACAAAAAGAAAAACAAATGAGAGCAACAAGTGCATTCGGCAACACCCAAGCTTTGGGTTTTCGGTTCCAAGAAGAGGGAATATGGGCAAAAAGAAAGAGCAAAAGGTTCGGCTTAGGCTACAAGCATATGACCGAAAACACACACACACATGCACAAAGGAGATTTCGGCACTTCCCAAGCTCCCCCAAACACTCCTCCAAACCGGCCAAATCCCCCACAACACTCCACACCACTCAATTCAAATGAGCTTACCAAGTCTTCCTCCTACTTTCACTCTCCACCCTTCTTTTGAATGTGAAGACCAAGTCCAAGCTAGAGTTCAAGTTGCCCACAACCTCTTCCTCCATGCCGTCCAAAATGGAAGCCAAAAGGGGTGGGATTCTCACGACTTGAACTCAAGACCTCCCCCTTGCATTTGACGCCACACACATGCTCCAAGTGGCGCATGCTTTGCCACTCCACCAGCTCCCTTCTTGTGTTACAAACTCACTTAAATTGATTATAAACCCCAACACCTTGGCTCCTATCCCTAAAGCCTAAAACTAAAATTTCACCCCCTACTCAGGCTCACTTCTAGCCTACAACTAAGCCCCGAAAACACACAAACAACATCATAGCAAGCAATTAATCATGCAACCAATGCCAAAACAAAATAGCCCCTAACCCGGGATATTACAGTCCCCGAAAATCTTACCGTTAAACAACGTCAGATATTGTTGCCTCATTGAATCTTCAGGCTCCCACGTTGCCTCTTCAACTCCGTGTCGATTCCATAACACTTTCACTAAGGAAATCTTTTGTTTCTTAACTCTTTCATTTCTGAGCTAGAATACGGATCGGCTTTTCCTCATCGTCATATCAGTTATAGTGAATCTCGAATTTGAGCAATCACATGTAGCGGATCGATCAGTATCTACGGACATAGAAACATGAAATACATCGTGTATCTTTTCTAATTGGAGGTAGCTTCAATCTATAAACAACAGGCCCAATCGTTCAATGATTTCATACGGTCCGATGAACCTCGGATTCAACTTGCCTTTTCGACCAAATCGAATACTTTCTTCCACGGGAAACTTTTAAGAATACACGATCTCCTACGAAATTCAATGTCTTTCGTTTCAAATCAGCATAGGACTTTTGTCGATCGATGCGACTTTCAAATTATCTTTGATTATGGCCACTTTACATTCAGTCTCTTTAATCAAATCAACCCGTGTATCTTATTTTCACTGAGCTCAGTCCAGTATAATGGTGTTCGCCCGTATAAGGCTTCATAAGGTGCCATTTTGATACTTGATTGAAAGCTATTATTATAAGCAAATTCAATCAAAAGTAGGTATCGTTCCCACGTACCTTCAAACTCGAAACATAACATCTCAACATGTCCTCAAGTATTTGAATAGTTATTTCGGATGACCGTCATCTGCGGATGGAAGGTCAGACTAAAATAAAGTTTAGTACCTAAAACTTCTTGCAACTTCTTCCAAAACCGTGATGTGAATCTCGGTCTCTGTCTGAAACAATGGAACTCGGTACACCATGCAATCTCACAATCGTGATCGTACAATTTAGCAAGTTTATCAAGTGAATAGTGCATGCGTCTTGGCACAAAATGAGTGATTTAGTCGACCTATCAACTATAACCAGACGGCATCCTTCCTACTGGTGTCATAGGGAGACCGGATACAAAATCCATTGTGATTCTATTCCATTTCCATTCGGGCATCATGATTGGTGAAGTAGTCCGGATGGCACTTGATGTTTAGCTTTTACTTGCGACAAATTAAACATTTGAAACAAATTGAGATATATCCGTTTCATGCCCGACCACCAATAGAAGCTGTTTCAAATCATTATACATCTTTGTGCTACCGGATGTATTGATAATTGACCACTATGGGCCTCACTCGAATCACACAGATCAAATCTGAGTTTTTGAACACATATTCGGTTTTAAAATTCAAGCAGTCATTTGCATCAATCGAAAATCGATTACGTACCCTTTTCACATCAATTGACTAGCAATCAAATCTTCATCAACTTTACATGCATCACAAATTTGCTGAATAAACATCGGTCTTGCTCGTAACTTCGGCTATGATCGAACCATCACTAGACATAGCCATCTGTGCATTGAGCACGAAGAGCAAATAATGATTTCGACTTAATGCATCCGCAACAACATTAGCTTTTCCCGGTGATAGTCAATCACCAATTCATAGTCTTTCAACAATTCTAGCCACTGCGTTGTCTCAAATTCAGGTCTTTCGAGTCATTAGATACTTTAGACTTTTATGATCTGAATAAATGTGACATTTCTCGCCAAATAAATAGTGACGCCAAATTTTCAATGCGAAAATAATGGCTGTAAGTTCTAAGTCATGCGTCGAGTAATTTCTTTCATGCGGCTTCAATTGTCTTGAAGCGTAGGCTACAACTTTGCCTTCTTGCATCAAAACGCAGCCCAAACCATTTAAAGAAGAATCAGAATAAACAACAAATTCTTTACCCGATTTAAATTTGAACTAATCTGGAGCTTACATCAAAAGGGCTTTCAAGCGATCAAAACTTTTCGACATTTTTCGACCACTCGAATCGGACATCTTTCTGCGATAACCTTGTCAGCGGGTAGCTATCATAGAAAAATCTTTCACAAATCGTCGATAGTAACCCGCAAGTCGAAAAAACTTTGAATCTCGAAACATTTTGGTGGCTTCCAATCAAGTATAAGCGAGATTTTGTTCGGATCAACTCGTATGCACGATCTTTGAAACCACATGTCCCAAAAAGTGACCTCTTTCATCCGAACTCACACTTACTAAACTTAGCATCGGTGATGATCTCATAAAGTTTGTAGCACTAACCTCAAATGTTCAACGTGTTCAATTTCATCTTTGGAGTAGATCAATATGTCATCAATAAACACCACCACAAATCGATCCAAAAGCGTCTAAAAACTCGATTCATCAAATCCATAAAAATAGCGAGTGCATTAGTAAGCCCAAAAGGCATTACCAAAAACTCAAAATATACGTACCTCGTCCAAAATACGGTCTTTGGCACATCGTATCTCGACTACATGAATCGATAATAACCCGATCTCAAGTATATCTTGAAAATCTGAAGCCCTTTCAACCGATCAAACAAATCATCAATCCGAGGTAGCGGTACTTATTCTTTATAGTTACCTTATTCAGCTTGCCGATAATCAATACACATTCGCATCGTTCCATCTTTCTTTCTCACAAAAAACTGGTGCACCCAAGGAGAGAAACTTGGTGGTACAAAGCCCTATCTGTTAACTCTTGCAAGCTGTGCTTTCACTCTTTTAGCTCGATGGGTGCCATCCGATATGGAGCTATTGAGATCGGAGTCGTTCGAGCTAATTCAATGCCAAACTCAATCTCGTATAGGGGGTAAACCCGGTAGTTCTTGAAACACATCGAGTATTCACATACAATCAGTGCAGATTCAATCATTTCTCAAACAATTTATTATCCGATTACATAGGCTAAATAAGCTTCACACCTTTTCTCACATACTTTCGGGCTAACATCGATGATATAATCGAGAAACCCACGAATCATTGGATTCAATTCTAATGATCTCACCGTTCGGTGTCTCAAATCAATAAGCTTTCTTTTGCAATTCACCTTGCATCATGCGAAGTTAACCATCCATTCCCAAAATTATATCAAACTCATCGAAAACAACACATTAAATCAAGCGGGAAGCAAAATCCCGAATCATCAATGGGCAACTTTTACACACTTTATTAACAAACACACATCTACTCAAAGGGTTGGATCGTGAATCACAAACTCGATAGACTCAAGCTGGCGAGTCTTCTTGAATACCGAGTTTCACATACATATGAATGGGTCGAACCGGGATCAATCAATGCAATCACGTAGTATCATAAAGGGTGAAAATCTGCGTAATGACATCTGGAGAAGCGGCATCCTCTCTAGCTCGAGTAACATAAGCTCTAGCCGGAGCTCTAGCCTCGAGATCGATCTGTTGTGTTCTTTGTCCCTCTCTAACTACCACCTACATTGCGGAATGCAGGGTGGTGCGCCCATCTTGATGCACTACTCGGTCTAGAGTTACATCGTCAGTATTAATTTCGGTAACATTGGGCACTCTCGAATAAAATGGTGCGAGGTTCCACATTTAAAGCAAGGCGGTCACGAACTCTACAACTCCTGGATGCCATTTTCTACAATGTTTGCATTCAACTCGATTACGTGGGGCGTTACCAACAGCGCCATCGAGGTAGCTTGGGAGCCCACCGGAGGTCGATCACGTCTAAATGAATCGGAAGTAGCTTTGTGTCGATGAAGTCATCTCTAAACTTTTAGATGTGGAATGAAAATTCTTACCCGATCTTTTACGGGTGTCTCTAGCTTCATCTCGACCTTTCTTTTCTCTTTCCCAAGTTCTTCAGCTTTGTAAGCTCGCTCAACTAGTGTCACAAATTCTTTGATCTCAAGAATGCCAACTAGTAACTTCAAATCTTCATTCAAACCGTCTTCAAACATTTTGCACATAATGGCTTGAGAATATACACTCTCGAGCATATCGGCTCAATCGACAAATTTTCGCTCATATTGATCCACGGTCATTTGCCCTGTTTTAGTTCAAGAAATTCTTTACGTTTACGTCGATGAACCTCTGGTGATATATTTCTTGCGAATTCATTACGGAAGAAATCCCGTCACTTTTCTTTTGGAACCACGATACTAGTGTATTCCACGGTGATAAGCGGTGTCCGAAGCAAAGATATAGCACATTTTAAACATTAAATGCAGGTGCAAGATAGCTCATCAAGTACTCGAATAGTGTTATCAAGCCACATTTCATTTCGCTCTGCATCATCATCATCATTAGCCTTGAATTCTTATTTAAATTTCCTAATTTTATCAGCAGAGGCCTACTAGATCTCATTGGATCTATCATCGAAGTGCTAAAGGTACCGAGTTGGATTATTCGGGGTGGAGGTTGTTGTACCGTTGGATTATTACGAATAAACTGGTAAACCATTCATTCATCATTTGGTAGAAGGCTTGTTTAGCCTCTCCTCGTGGTTACCCGTGGCGGTTGAGAGTCTAGTGGCGATCCATGTGCGAGACCAGTAGCGACACTCTCCACATCATCGGCTCTGGCTCTATTAGGATCGAATCCATTTACTATATAAAATACAATCGAAATTGTCAAGTCACCACACTATCATATATACAATTTAAAGGCATGTATAGCTAGATTTTCATACTACGGTAGTCCTAGAATCGACTAAACCGTGGCTCTGATACCAATAAAATGTAACACCCCTAACCCGTATCCGTCGTTGAAATAGGGTTACGAGGCATTACCGGACAAACACAGTTTCACATAGTCATTTATCATTTTTCATACACAAGGTTATATCAATTTCTTTACGATATAACTTCTAAATCCAATAGCAATCATCCACTAAATCATATTAGTTAAATTTGCACATATGAAACATACAACTAGATAAAATTAATCATGCTTAGTTACTTATAATACATATACAAACTATGCTTTAAAATCTCAACCATATTAATATAATCTATATATCCACATACTCGAATTAACTAATATGCCACAAAACCATGTTACATGTACTTAATACATATGACTCTAATATTAATGGCGTTTGTATACTTAAAACATATTAAGCATATATATCATTTCATTTCATACATCACATATATGTCAATATATCTATTTCATTAATTGAATATCGAACATATCAATTCATTGCTACTACACAAACACAAAATAAAACCATTCAAACCATATTACATTAATTATTATGCAATCACATATGCGATTTTAGTAACCTTACAATATGGTAGAACATACTATTGATGCATATATATATATATATAGTGCGCATTTTACCTTAAAAATAAAAGCCACATCTAACATTTGAACACAAATAACATTTCAATGTACTCCTAACTCGCATGTATATTAGTATACCTAAACTTCATTTTTCCTCTTATTAACTAATCATTGATTCAGCCACACCATAATCAAGATCATATGCTTATCAAAATGAACCGAATATTACAACCGAATTTACAACCACACATGTGCATACCCATATTAATATTAACATCAACTTGGCACTTTTAACTATCAATAAAACTAACCAAAACATACTTAAATCATAACCATCATTTACCATTTGGATCCGTACCAACAATCAACAAAAATAGTCATGAAACATATTCTTTACTTATCATTTAGCAACCAAGCTTATATAGCCAATACTCAATCAAATACATATCCATCATTTACCATTTCTCATTCTTGAATCATAATCCAAACATTATCAATGTATATACCATATATTAAGCTCATTAACATGAACCAACTAATAAGTCTTTCTTATCATAATCTAACATGCATAAATAATAATACCACTCTCACATGATTAAACCATAATCAAGCATAAATAATAGTTCATGGCATGATCAAACAATATCATCAAAACACGAAACAAGTTATCCAAAATAGATAGCCATTTTAGCATGGCTAGCATATTTACACTATTACAAAACATTAGTTATACGGTTTAATCTAGCCTATACATGCCCTTTTAAATAACAAACTAAGTTTTCAATACCAAAAGGAAGTCGATAGTATGGTTGACTTCACGGATGATCCTTGAGCAGTAGTTGAATCAAAATCTATAAAACAAAGATAAACAAAGACACACACACAAGAAGCTTACTAGCTTAGTAAGTCCCAAGCATACATAAATATAATGAGCATATAGTATAAAACATAATTATTTCATTATGTAAAATATAGATCGTTGAATAATAGTAATACTCTTTACTTAAATATCATTGCTATAACATCGAAAACCAATCTAGGCATCGATCTTCTATTTCTACTTATACACAAGAACAAGCGCTTTTGTCACACTCATCAACGATCTTTAACTATACATTAAGAATTTTTTGTTCACTTCATTCCTTACTAAAATGGTAGGTTAGTTCTTACGAACTTTTACCACATAACACTATATAAACATCTCACCTTGTTTGATGTTGAACCTCCACTTATAGCATATCAAGCATAAAGCACGCTAGGCATTTAAAGCCGAAATAAATCAAACACGAAGCACGCTGAGCACTAAGCCCGAATATATCACTAGGCATGAAGCACGCTGAGGCACTAAGCAGAATATATCACCCAAGACGAAGCACTGCTGAGGCACTAAGCGAATATATCAAAGACACGAGGCACGCTGAGGCACTAAGCGAATATATCAATGTGATTAATCATTCCACACACATTTCATATCTATATTACATATCCAATTCAACTAAACTTATTCACCTTAAACAAATAAATCATTACTTCATCGTACAATCCCACAATTAGCATTGATACACTTATTCATATCACATTATCAATTTATGAAATCAATCCAATACACATATATACATTCGGCTATAACATGATTATATACTAAAATTTATCAAACATTATCATTTAATAAGTTCATGAATAATTCTTTAACAAATTTCAACCGGGACTTACCTCGGTTGTCGATGGGTCGATGCGAATCGGCTTATTCGAGAACCTTCGTCTTTCCCGATCTAACTCCGTTTTTCTTTGCTCTTGATCTAAAACACATTAAATTTAGCTTATTCAAGCACAATTCATCTCAATTTAATCCCTAAGCACATAAATGGGCAAATTACTATTTTACCCCTAGTATTTCACAACTTTGTAATTTAGTCCTATTTGCATAAAACTCAAAATACATCAAATTTCCCCATACTCCTTAAGGGCGAATATATATGAGGACTATACAAATCCATATCTTTCATTTATTTTGCAATTAAGACCCTCTAAATTTTTATTTTTACAATTTGGCCTTAAAACACAAATTCACCAAAACTTCCAACACATAATATACTAATTTTTAACCTATCTATCATCTAACATCATCAAGCATCATAAACCTCAAGAATTCATCAATGGCGATTCATACATACACAATAATCTTAGAAATTCTAGCATGGGTGAAGATGCGTTTGAAGCAACGATCTCAAAAGCGTAAAAATAATCAAAAGCGAACTCAATTACATACCTAATCAAGCTTGCAAAGACCGAATGTTTGAGAGCTTTGGTTTCTCTCTTCTTTTCTTTTGTTTGGCAATAACAATGAAAATATAAAGATGAACACTCCACTTTCTTTTCTTTTATGTTTTCTTTATAATATGTTTATAATATAATAATATATTATAACATAACATATAATATAAACATATATTTACTTTATAAAATTTGCATGTTGCCGTCCACTATCTCTAAAAAAAAATGGGTTATTTTGTAGCACCCTGGTTTAGGGGCTATGCATGTGGGGTATAACTCATGTTCTAGTGGGTTTTGGGTAGGCTTGGATGTGTTGAGAGGTGTTGAGAGTGCTCGGAGTAAAAGGAAGACTTTGGAAAATTTTGATTTTCGGGGGTTAAGAAGGAATCGAGGCCAAGGAGGCCTTAAGTATATTTTTCGGTAATTTTGGCACAAGGAAGAGCTTGGCGAAGTGGCTAGCGTCGCCACTTAAGTGAAGAAGGGGAGAAGGGTTGGTTCAGTGGAGGCGGACAGGTTTGGCATTTATTTTTCATATGTAGTATTGGGCACGAGTATGAAGGCTTTATGAATAATTGTTGGGGCTTTATGGACATGAAAGGCGGTTAGTGGGAGTGGTGTTGCATGTAAGTATTTGGGTAAGGTCATGAGTTAGAGGCGCAAGGAAGGCGAGTTTTGATATTTTGCAAGCGTTAAGTCTTTGGGAAGGCTTAAAAGAATTTCTTGTCGCTTTTGATATAAAAGCAGCGCCTAGGTAGAACTACTGGGGCGCTTACATGGTCGTTGGTTCCCCAGGTCGTGTGTTCGAGCCTTGGAGGCTACTGGTGGGGTTTTTTTCCTTCTTTTTGCAGCAGTGTGGGCAGGCAGTGGACGGCACATGGGTGGTGGAGGATAAGGATGAGTTTGGTTGATATTTCTTTTGAATTCGGTGGGATAATGGGTTAATTTTTTTTAGTTTCTTATTTTATATTTCAATTGGAGGGGTGGTAATGGATTAAAGGTGGGTTTTATTTTTTAAATTTTGAATTGATTTAAAATGGTTGGCTGGGAGCAAATTTGGGGGTTGGATTAATTCAAATGTGTTGAATTAGTGGCTAGGAGAGATTCTAGGAGCTGGCCGAATTCTTTAAATAAGGGGAGGTGCTCACCTTTGTTGTTTTTTTCACCATTTGTGCTCCTACGAAAACTTGTTCCCCATTTCTTTGGTTGCGAATCCTAGTCCCTCTTGAGCCTTCATCCATTTGTCTTCCATACTCTACCAACACTAAAATATCCCTTCTCTTCACCTATACATTTTGGCGAATCTTCAAGGTCACCTAGCCGATTTTCTTACTTGGTTCTCTCTATTTTTCCTAAGTGAAACCATTTCATATTGTCTCCCATACCTTCTTTCTTTCTCTTTTGCAAATCTTTCTAGCGGGGTTGGCGAATCTTAAGCGGGGGTGGGCGTTTGAGTCTCTGCTCTAGTCATTGTGAAGGTAAGGTTTTACGTTATAGTTCATTTCTTTTGATGTTTAGTTGTGAAAGGTGGTCTTAGTGTTTAAGGTTTGGCGAATGTTCTTATTGTCTTATTATGAAAATTCTTTTGTGGGTAGCCGAGCGGGAAGGAGTCAGTAGGAAGGGACTCTTAAGTCTTATTCATCAAGTGTTGTAAGAGCGGTTAGGATTTGATCGATTGTATCTAACAAGGTGCGTAACCATCGCACTATTTCTCGATTTGCACGCTAGCTATTAACATATGTGTTATGTGTGAAGCCGATTATAATGGCTTAAGTGATGTGAACCGATGATGGTAAGATTGGTTGTGATATATATATATTTTATACATGTTTGATGTGGTTTTGATCAATAATAAATACTCACCTTATATGATATTCTTGCATGATTTATTGACACATGGGCATGGGATTGGATTGAAGAAGGGAAGTGTACACAAGTTATGCGTGGTCTAATGATAGCTCGGCTACATTAGCGCTTGATGGCTAACTTTGTGCTACCTCAAGGAGATGTCGGCTCGGTGCCCATCTCGTGATCGATGGCTATGTGCATCACCGTAGGCGAGAATATGTTGTTGGATCACTTTGGTTGATCGGTGGCTCGATACGGCCTCGGCAATGAGTTTGCGAGTAAGATTTAAGGATCACGATGTGATCGGTGGTGGTTTATCCACGGCCTTAGGCGAAGTCCGCCAAGGTTGGAGTCTGATTGGTTTGTGGGTTGGTGAGATGCATATGTGCATGACTTGCTATGTGAATTGTTTGGTATTGGGCCTAGCCCATACGTGTGGGAAATTGTGTTGTGGTTATGCATTTGAGTCGTGGACTCACCCAATTATTTTCCTAACATTTCGGTGATCGTGGATTGGACCGGGATCGGAGAGGACACGTGGTGGCCGTCTTAAGGAAAAGTTTTAATTATTTTAAGCTTTCTTAATCGAGGTACTAATTAGAAAGGGGTTGTAATAAAGGCACGATGATTATTGTTTTTGGGTATTGTATTAATTAAAGCTTGATGACATTGAATCACTATTTGAAGTTGGTTTCGTTTATAAACTTTATTCAAAGGATATGCACTAATTTTTAATTGGGATATTCTAAGATATTAAAGTTTTTCATACAAATCTCAAATAGACATGGTTTTCAAAAGATAGTAAGTTTTCATGTTTTAAATTCTAAGTAAAAGAAAATTATTTTTACTAACATAACCAGATTCGGTCGTAATGAATGGCCGGGTTTGGGGATGTTACATATTTACCCTTTTAATGCTTCATATTAAGAAGCCATGCTCAAATAGGCACTTTACACTCTAGTATGCCACTTTTACCTTTTACGTGATTAAGTCCTTTTTGTCAAATTCGATGCTCAAGCGATAAAATTTTTCTCTGAAACTTCCACACATAATTTCACATATAATAAACTCAAAATATAAATATTAAATATTTATCGGACTCGGATTCGTGGTCCCGAAACCACCTTTTCGATTAGGGTCAGATTCGGTCTGTTACAGGCCAATACTTGAACCCAGGCTTCTCAAACACCCCCAAACACTCCTAAATCACTTAACCATCAAAGCAAACAATCAATTGTGTCATTTTCTTGCACATATAAATATTTATGTGCAGTCACCTACCTAATTTCACACCCAAGGCCCATTCCTTCTAGGCCCAAATTCAGGGCGTTACAATTCACCCCTCCTTAAAGAAATTTTGTCCTCGAAATTTCCAATTAACAGGGTAGTTGTGTAACATCTACACCACTATGCTACCGCTACGAACTCTAATCCCAATAACACTAATACACTTTTAACTTAATCTCGGAACGTCTTACACACAACGAAAACATTTAATCACAGAAGCAGACAAAAATTTATCACACATGCATACAATTCCTATATCTAAACAAAACGCAACTGACTTAAAAGGGACTGGACAAACTCAAACCCGATGCTCCTTAGATCCAAATCTGAGACATGCTTCAGACTTCCTCTAGCATTCACCCGGATGATGCCTTTTACAATGCTCGCAAGTCAGAAAGTTCGGACGTGTTTTAACTCACTTCACAGAACGAGGCTCCTTCTTCAGAGGACTGTGATCCCTCTTCTTCGAGCAGTCCAAGCATCTATCCTGAAGCATCTCACCAATCTCCTTAACTTTAGTCTCAAACACTTCCTCTACCACCTCCCTTACCAACAGGGTCAGTGCCTCAGTCCTAAGCTCCGGGTTACCGCTACCTGAAGTTGGCAGACTTACCACGACCGCCGTCTCCTAAACAATCTCATGTTCCGGGGAAACGGGCAACTCTTTGTGACCTTGCTCGCCTTTTGAATCCATCACAGTACTGTTGCTCGCTTAAAAATTTGATTGCTAGAACCTACACTGTATAAATTCAAAATCTAACTTTATGCACAATCTAATATCTAAAGAACTTACGGATTCGGCATCGGAGACTCGGTAAACCACACTTTTAGGAAAAAAGTCAGTGCACATTTCAAAAACTTCAGGTTGCGTTTGTTTATTTTCCAAAAACATTGTAATATAACTAGCACACAGCCATGGGTAAGTATGATCGACACATAGTCATCAATAATTACGATCGGCACACAACCATGGATAAATATGATCGACATAAAGTCATAATCAAGATGGCATAGAGCCATAATTAGATTGGCACAGAGCCATAATTAGATTAATTGACTTAAAGCCATCGTAGGTCCACAGTCGTATCGTATGACCCATGCGACCTTAACAGATCATTATTGGGTCCACAGTTGTCTCGTGCGACCTGTGCGACCCTATCAGAACAGTACTTCCTCTATAACCAATATCTCAACCCCATACAGTATGTCATGTATGCAGAATGTCTGGCCCACAAATCATCATGTCATTCATAGTTAAGTCAATCAAATCATTGTCATACAATCATAGTTAAATCAATCAAATCATAGCACAAGTCAGTCATTTACCCTCGAGGGGCAAAATAGTCATTTACCCTATAGGGGCATTATAGTCATTTTACCCTATAAGGGCATTGCGGTCATTTTACCCTACAGGGGCATTACGATTATTTTGCCTTATAGAGGTAGTACGATCATTTTACCTTAACAGGGGCATTACGGTCATTTCACCCTAACAGGGGCATTACAGTCATTTTACCCTAACAGGGGCATTACGATCATTTTACCCTAACAGGGGCATTACGATCATTTTACCTTAACAGGGGCATTACGGTCATTTTACCCTATAGGGGCATTACCGTCATTTTACCTTAACAGGGGCATTTAGGTTATCTTACCCTAAAAGGGCATTACGATCATTTTACCTTCACAGGGGCATTACGGTCATTTTACCTTACAGGGGTATTACGATTATTTTACCTTAACAGGGCATTACGGTCATAACAATGTAAATGGGCCCAAGGCGTAATATTCAGCCCAAGTAGGCCTAAACACTCATTGGGCCCATTTAGCCCAAATTCAGTCACAACTATGCGAAGTACATAGCCCAATCTAGTATTTGCCACTTAACGTGAATTTTATCCGTGTGGGGCCCACGAGCACATTGGGCCCACACGACCCATTTCAACTAAACGAGGCCCAAGATCATGAGAACGCTCATAGTGGCCTCTACAATCTATCGCCCATGATTTGTAGGATCGGTTTACCACATGAGCGATCTCACGCTCGTGAGGCCTCGAATGTCAAAGTTTCGACTTTTTGGCTTTTTGGCTTTTTTCGATTCCTAGTAGAGATAGTACGGATACACACCTATTCGTGATAATAGGTAAACTAGCCCACGTGCTCTCCAACTATCTCCTTGCTTGAACCAATGAGTATTTGCAACTAACTGTTGATCAAAAGTGATTTCCCACTCTTTGATTAGTATCTACACACGAAATGAATCACCATTAATATATATATAACCATGAAACAATTGATCCTTAACGAACATGCTTACCGATATGGTGCAATGAAGAACTCATAAAAATTAGAAGAATAAAGAATGAAGCAGCTTAGGTTCGGCACAGTGGACAAATGATGGTGGTGATCGGCACTAACAATAGATCCCCAATCACTAGGCTATCAACAATCGTCAGAGTAGAATGAGGGAGGAAGATAGACAAGAGGGGATGGTCACTAAAGAAAACCTGAAAAAGAAAGGACCACAATTGGCTAAGGGTGAGAGATGGAGAGAAATATAGGTTCGGCTTTAAGAGAAAATAGAAGAATAAAGGGGGAAAGAAGAGAAGTGCATTCGGCACTGTTAGGAGAGTAAAGAAAATAGAACAACGGGCAAAGAAAGAGAAGTGAGACCACATAAGAATATTACCTAATTGGCAATTGAAGAAAGGGAGAAAATAATGACACTTTGGGTCACCACAGTTGATAAAACACAAAACCTGAAAGAAATCTCGAATGGCAAAAAAAATCACAAGGGAAATTCGACCCTCTCCTTTCAAGCTCCACAAAATCGAAACATAGAATATGCCTATAGCCAAAATTGCTCTGATAAACCGAAACAATAACATACTTTAATCCCACATTTAGCATGTTTTTGGATGATTTTTCCCTTTAATTATGGAAATAGGTGCTCCTAATCCTTTATTTTCATGTTTTATATTCAGTACAGCACCGGAGGATGAAAAGAACGAATAACGGGTCGAAAACGGAGAAAATGGGCCAAAGTATGAAATCCACACGGCCAGGGACCAAGACCACACGGCCATGCCTCGTAAGAAAAGTTGACCATGGCCTGGACCCCGAAATACATGGCTGTGACTCGTCAACAGGATTGACCATAGCCTGGCCATGATTTACACGGGTGTGTGCCATGGGCGTGTCTCTGTTGCAGGAAATAAGAATTCTATTCGGATTATGGTACTTAGAGGCAAAGAAACATATTCCAAAAGCCTATATAAAGACCTTAGAGGCCAACCTTTAGGGGGCGTTTAGCGAGGCCAAGAGCCGAGCCAGCGCAGTTAATTTCAGATTTACTCGAAGAAAGCCAGTTGATTCATCTCAAGAAGCCAGAATCCTACTCAAGACGGAGGATCTCTCCTTCAATTCCTTCAGGGGGTTTTAGGGATTTCTTATGTTTTGTTTTATCTTTCCTTCTGAGATGTTTTCTTTTACAATTATGAACTAAACCCTCAAATACTTGAGGGGGATGAAACCTAAGATGAATCTTGTTATTGTTATCTAAACTGAATGATAAATATTTGATTTTTTCTTAACTATGTGTTCTTAATTATTGTTTTGGTATTTTTGGGATATTGATTCAAGTGTGATGTGCTTAAGTAGAGGAGGAAGAGACCCTGTCTAAGAGTAGATCTAGTATAGTTAAGCGGAGTTGCTCGCGTGCCTAGAAATAGGGTGACGAAAATCTACTGGATTAGGGTCAAACCTAAAATGGGAGTCATAGATCGAATTAGTGCAATTCTAGGGCTTTTAATTAGAAAGAGATTTCAATTAATCAACCTAGGGTTAGATGTTAGTAGCCTTGAAGAGATGGATTAATATAAATTAGGGAATCCTATGGATCAAGTCAAATGAATAAATCGTCCGGCTCAGAGTTAGATAACAAGTGAAGTCTAGGTGGATTCTTCCTCAAGTATTGTCCAAATCAATCGGTTTTCTTTCAAGTCTTTTCCCCAATTTCTTCTTTGTCTTAGCACCTTTAGCTTAGTTAAATAGTTAATTTTAGATTAGATAAAAACCCACTTAATTCTTAGGCCAAATAATAGAAAGAGAGTTAATATTAGTACTTTTGGTTCCTTTGGGTTAGACAATCTGGTCTTGATGCTAGCTATACTACTGTTCAATAGGTGCACTTGCCTCCATCATTGTATTAGTTAGTTTCCAAGTTCGATCATTGTTTTTATAAATTTTAAAGACTCGACAGACACAATCAAGTTTTTGGCGCCGTTGACAGGGAAGTAAAATATTAAGAACGCTCAATTTTTATTACTTTAGCCATATTATATATATTTTCAATTAAATTTTATTTTTACTTTTCTAAATTTTCTTTTTATTTTTCTCTTTTCCTAGAAGGTACCTCTAGTTTATGACTGAACGAAACCCAACAGGACCACTACTTGACGATAGTGATATTGAAGGAACCATACGTAGAAATCATAGAGAAGTAAGGCGAGGCTTAGATTACATACAAGAAGAGCAAGAGGACGAAACCAATACCACCAAAGCGATGGCCGAGAATAATCCACCACATCAAGATATGGCCGATCATCATGCTCCTCGAACTATGTATAATTATGCTAAACCTAATTTAACAGGAGCTAAGTCGAGTATTGTTAGGCCTACTATAGCTGCTAATAATTTTGAATTAAAACCTAACACTATACAAATGATTCAACATTTTGTTCAATTTGATGGTTTGAAGGACGAAGACCCAAATACTCATTTAGCTAATTTTCTAGAATTCTACGATACCTTCAAAATAAATGGTGTTTCTGATGATGCCATTTGTCTTCGGTTATTTCCCTTTTCTTTGAGAAATAAAGCCAAACAGTGGTTACATTCTCTTCCATGAGGATCAATCACTACATGGGACCAAATGATTGAAATTTATTTACTAAAATATTTTCCACTGGCCAAATTAAGGAATGATATCTCTTCTTTTGTGCAGATGGATTTAGAAACATTATACAATGCATGGGAGAGATACAAAGATTTGTTGAGAAGGTGCCCACACCATGGTTTACCCTTGTGGTTGCAGGTCTAAACTTTTTACAATGGTGTGAACCTCGCAACCTGACAGTTAATTGACTCAGCAGCCGGCGAAAACCTTAATAACAGAACTCTTGAAGTGGCTTATGAGTTTATAGAGGAGATGTCACTGAATAACTATCAGTGGCAAGTTACAAGGACAAAGCCAACTAAAGCAGTCGGAGTTTTCAATCTCGACGCAGTCACCATGCCATCAAATCAGGTAGAGATGATGAATAAAAAGATTGATAGTTTGTGTGGTTCATTAGAGATACACCCAGTAATGCAATGTGACTCAAATCTAAGAGGCGTGGTGAATCTTGAGTAACCACCCTATAATCCGGGCATAGAAAGCGAACAATTAAACTATACGGGTAACAATTTTAGACCTCAAAATAACCCCTATAATAATGCTTATAATCCAGGTTGGAGGAACCACCCTAATTTCTTGTGGGGTGGCCAAGGAAATCAGAGGCAACAACCACCCCCTCTAAACTTCCAACAACAGTCCTCCCCATCGGAAAAGAAGCCGAACCTTGAAGAGATGCTGACAAAATTCATAGCGGTGTCTGAAACTCGCTTTCAAAACACCGAGACAACACTTAAAAATCAACAAGCATCGATTAAAGGAATCAGGAACCAGTTAGGGCAACTCACAAAGCTGATCTCTGAATAACCATTAGGTAGCTTGCCAAGTAACACTGAGACTAATACAAAAGAACAAATTCAAGCCATATCAGCTTATGACAGTGAAGGGTTAGCAGAATCTGAATCTGGGCCAAGGCAAGAACCTGTGGTAAGTGAAGGTAAGGACAAGGAAAGCCAAGAAAAGCCAAAATCGGTAATTAAAGAATACAAACCTCGTATACCTTACCCCAATGTGATGAAAGAAGACGATACAAAAGAACAGTTCGGTAAGTTCCTTAAACTCTTAAAAAAATTACATATTAACTTACTGCTTCTTGAAGCTCTTTCGCAAATGCCAGATTCAAGGAAATTTTTAAAAGAGCTCTTAACAAACAAGCAAAATTTAGATGAGAAGTCGCATGCGGAACTAAACGCAGTATACTCAGCAATGTTACAAAACAGATTACCACATAAATTAAAAGATCCAAGGAGTTTTACAATTCCATGTTTAATCGGTAGTTTATCTGTTGATAATGCTTTAGCTGATTTAGGCGAAAGCATCAATGTTATGCCATCTAAATGTTTAAACAGCTAGGTCTAAGGAAACCCAAGTAAACTAGGATGAGTATTCAACTAGCTGATAAGACTATTCACATCCCTAACAGTATAATTGAAGATGTACTAGTTAAAGTTGATAAATTCATATTCCCCGTAGACTTCATTGTTTTAGATATGGATGAAGACTATAGTATCCCCTTAATTTTAGGAAGACCTTTTTTAGCAACTGCCAGATCTAAAATTGATGTTAGCATAGGTGAACTCATACTTCGTGTAGCTGATGAATCAATCAGTCTTTAAGCTCTCGACTCAGCTAGGACATCGAGTGAGAAAGGTGAGGACGTAAATTCTATTGATAAGCACTCAGTTAAACTTCCTTTTTAGGAAGCACCATGGAATTACACTACATAGCTAGATCCTATAGCTTGTACCAATAAGGAAATATCTCATAAGGAACGACGGCTTCAGACCGATGAGCTAGATGAGTAGGAGACACATTTCAAGGAGGAATCAAACCTATACGAAGTGAAACCGAAGGAACCCCAAGAAAACTAAAAAGAACATCAAATCACTTCAAAATAGGAGATCAAGTACTATTAGATAGAACGGACCTGCGAATCACCACATCAAACCTAAAGATAACCGAGGAGATCCCCTTTACGGTACTTAATATTTTCCCTTACGGAACAGTCGAGGTAAGTAATTCTACTTTTGGTACTTTTAAAGTAAAATCTACTCGACTCAAATTATATAATGACAGCATGAAAAAGGATTTTTCACTCCTTAAACAGCCGTGAAGGTGTAAATGAGAGGTAAGTCTAGCTTAAGACTTTAAACGAGTGCTTCTCGAGAGGCAACCCGAGCACTAACCCTATTTATTTTTATTTTTTTAGCACCTAACTACAGACTAACCAAGTTAATGAAGTGCAGATTTTCACATCACACGGCCTTACACACGGCCGTGGCCGTGGTCTTGTGGATGCTACAAATTTTTGTACCGACATGGCAGAGATAGTACGAGACAGGACGAGAAAAATATCTTTGAATCACGGACTCACCTAACACCACAGCCGTGCGACATAGCCATGGCCGACACTGATGAACCAACATGGGCGTGGCAACTTAAATATCAAGTATGGGAGAAGCGATTGAATCACCACACAGCCCTGATACATGGCCGTGTGACATGACACGCCTACGATACACGGGCGTGGGGATATACCAGAACTAAAATTTTCTATTTAAAATACCCCTCTCCCCTTTTCACCCATCCCCTATCCACTCCCCACTTCCATCCATCTTCATTCTCTTCCTTCTTCACTCCATAAAAGTTTCAATCTATGCTTCAACAATGTCGAAGTAACGAAAAGTTCCAAATCCTGTCTCCCTGTGCGAGACCAGTCAACATAAGTTCATGTCGATCGCTTCATTAGCTTGACAAGCTAAGGGTCTTTGAGACCATTTAACTTCTATTTTACTTTTCTAATCTCTTTTAATTTCCTTGTCTTTATTTTTCTTTTAATGAATTTGGTTTATTTCAGTTTAGTTTCTTGGTTTTAGGTTCTAAAGATTGCTAGGGAATCACACCCACCTCGCTAACCATCTACCAATAAGGACTTTCTAGTCCATTCATCTTCTCTTTTAGTTTTATTTTAATTCATATTTTCTTCTTGTTATCTTTATTTACTTTAATTATATAATTAGTATAATTTAAATTATTATTACTATTTCCTGGCTAATTCTTCATAAGTTACCTAATTTCTTCATATAGCACAAGAACTAGAGGCGCCCCTTCCAACTTATATTTAACCTCCGAATCAAGTTTCCACACTTCAAACTTACGGAATCCATCCAAAAATTCAGGAACTTTCACCTCTTTCCCTCTCTTTTGATTTTCTTAGTTTATGATTGTTGTAACATCCTGAATAAAGGGGTTATGCATTTTTACTTAATTGAATGTTGTTACATTGCCTATGTGTAGTTGAGTGAGCTTTGGAAGTTTTAGGAACTTCAGTATGTAAGTGAATGCTTAGAGAAATATTAAATTTTAAGACTTAAGATGGAGCTAAGCAAGATAGGCTTTAAGAAATATTGAAAGAGGTTTTAAGCATAATAAGTCATTTGGCAAGGTGGTAATGGCGCATGGGTGAATGCATGAGGGAGAGGTTGAATCCCTAGCTAGCAAGTGGAAGGATTTTATTTTTTAATTTCTTCCCTATAGTGTCGCCAAGCTTATCTAGAATGGATGGACATCTTTTTATTTTTGGTTAGTAGACCTTAGGAAAAAGGCAAGTTATGAGGTTATGGTAGGATAAGGGGACAAAGGGCTTGAAGAGGGGATGATGTTTTGGAAGCTTTTTCATGGTCATTTGACCATGAACCTAGACGGCATAAGGGGCTAAGGGGGACAGTTTAATTGTGATAGAATCAAGGGATTGATGGAGAAGAATTGAGGAGGAAAAAGGGGGATCATGTTGGCAATGTGTTGGCAGAATTTTGCATTAGCATTTGGGGTGTATGTTGGCCAAAATTTTAACCAATTTGTGCATCTTTTTCCTTTTCTCTAAACCTTGTTTCTTAGCCGATTGCATATTACACAAAAGAGAAACCTTTTCTTTTCTTTTAGTCATTTGATACTTTACCATTTCGGTTTTGAGTAGTCCTTTTATTTTCTTTTCTCTAAATCATACTTTCTTTCTCACCTATTTGTAACCGAAAATACCAAATATCAAAGATCATTTTTCTTCTATTTTTTCCCTCATGGCCGAATGCACATAGTCTCCAAACTCATCTCTTTTCCTTTGAAAATTATCATCATCTTCTTCTTCACTTTCAACCGAAACCATCTTCTACCAAAACCAAAATCACCATTCTCTTTCTTCTCTTTTGTCAAACAGAACTATCTTCCATTTTCATCTTCTTCTTTCTTTTCTCTTATTGCAAACCGAAATCACCATAGCCAAAAATACTATCTTTTCTCTTCTCTTTTGTCCAAGCCGAAATCATCATTCCTTTTCTTCTATATTGACAAGGCCAATCTCCCAATAATTCAAGTAAGGATTTTTATCAATTGTTCTCATTATCTTTTTTAGAATAGCCGATTTAGAAATTTAATTCTCACATTTTTTCCTAGGCGAATCTTTGAAAGGATTTTAAGGATCCTTTTTGGTAGCCAACGTTTTAGGAGAGATCATTCGGAATCATCCAAGGTAAGGATTATCATTTTCAGTTATATCGTTTCTTTTAGATAGATTACTAATCGACTTTATTTTAGGGGAGAGTTTGGGACAAACAAGATAGGTTCGAAAAGACCGTAAGGAGTGTTTGGAAGAGGGTGGCTCATTATACCCTCAAACTTCAAACGAAGGGCTATATCGGGGATACGAGATTTTCCACCGGGTTGTGGACCCTCTGCTAACGAAGATCGGTTATTTGAAGTCGTGCGTCCACCCGAGCCACTTTTCGTTAGTGGGTTGTCATCGGGTTTTGATCCATCTATTGGAGAGAAACCACATATATGATTGTCCGAGATTAGAGGTAAGGATTTAGATCTCTCATCAATAGTGTAGATTATAAGTATTAGTGTGTTCTAATCAAGTGCGATAATTAACTAGGTGTTGACGAGCGGGAAGGTATCGTTCTGACTGTCATAAGGTGTGTAACATTATACTAAATTCCTCATAGATCTAAAATAAATAAGATTTATATGAAAATATATTTGATAATGATTGTGGGTACCATTCAGTGGTATGCGATATTCAGGTATGTTTACCCTTAATACTTCGCTAATTTTTTCTATATGCATAAATGTGAAATAAGTATGATTTTTCTATGATTTTGGGGTAAATGGCATGAAAACTAAATAATTTGTATGTGCATGAGCATATGGGTGTTATTGATAAGGGGAAGTGTTCCGGTGGTTTTTACCACATAATCTGGTTACTTCGGTCACATATTTTGAATCTGGTGACTTCGGTCACATATGTGAATCTGGTGACTTCGATCACATATTTGAATCCAGTGACTTCGATCACAATTATCGGTGGCCTTGCCACAAAATTATAAGGCGATGTGCATGTTGACCGCAAAGAATCGCCTTCGATGGTGTGTAGCGGATGGAGGGTCGATTTAGTAATCTCCACGGTGTGATTGGTTGGTGCGGTGGTGTGTAGCGGATGGATATTTAGGTGGGCCGGGTTTGCATTTCATTATATATATCCATGTGATTTCTAAATGATTTTTATTTGATTTGCTATAAAAATGGGCTTATGGCTAAATATGACTTAATTGGGCTTATGGCTATATGTGTTATTAAATGGGCTTAAAGGCCATGATCAATTGGGCTTTTAGTGTTTTTGTTACACATTGAGTCTATGACTCACCCCTTTGTGGAATAATTTTTCAGATGACTCTTAGCGTGATGGATCGGGTCGGCGAGGACTACGTGGTGGCCATTGCTCAAAAAAGTATTTCGGAGTTTCTCCTAATTAAACTTATTAAGCTTATTTTTATTACTTAGAATTTATTATGGGTTTTGTTATTTTTGTAATAAAGCCACTATGAACTATTTTTAATTTTTGCGTTTGGATTTTTATTCTGCCACGAACAATATTTATTAAATAACTAAATGGTTTTCGATAAATAATTTAAACTGTTTTTGACACTAATATATATGTTTTACAATAATAAGTAAAATTTTCATTAAATTTGGTTTTCTTTTAACTTATAAATTTCTCTTAAAAATAATGTTTTAAGAAGATACAAATTTATTTAAATTCGATTTCAACCTGAATATTAAGTTAATCTGTTTTATACGAACTCATCAAGTTTTTCTTAAACAAAACGAGAAATTGCTAAAGTTTTATTCGAGGAACATATCAAATCCGGTCAGGCTTTTTGGGTCGGGTTTGGGGTGTTTCAACTTGGTATCAGAGCCCAGTTTTAAACTCTCGGCCTTGGGTTTTGAAGCCCACAACATTTTCAAAATCAGGCCCAAATGACTTTTTGAAAGTTTTCTTAAGTTAAAATGGTTTTATAGAAGCATGGCACCCGAGTTCTCGGCCCAGGTCCATCAAGTAAGTACTTTTGTTGATAAAGTGATGTGAATGCATGATATTTTAAAGTGATAAGCCTAAGGAAACTATACTTTAGAGACATGGACCCTAGGTGTATGTGTACTACTACGAAAAAACCACTGAATAAATATCTGTTGTATAAAACTTTCTTTTAATAAAAAGTGAAAAGACTCTAATGCATAAGACTTTTTCGTAAAAACAGATAAGACGCGTAGTAGACATGAGTTCTAGGGGCGTGGTCGTGTGGATGCGATAGAGGAAGAATGGCTATGTCGAAACCAGTTAGATCTGGTCAAGGTTCAAAATGAAGCTCGCCACCACCGTTGGGGTGGAATTTCAAGAGCAAAATGGAGGAGGTGACGCAATATCACAAGTCAGGTCATGAGTTTTGGAACAGTAGTAGAAGCTAATACGGAAATGGGTCTCGAAAGTCGATGGTCGAGAGACTTAGATCAAATGGAGCTGAGGTTTTAAGGGGAGTATCTGAAGTAGCTCCAAATGTAGCAGAGTACTGGTTGGAGGCAGTCGAGAGGATCATGGGTGATTTGGACTGCACTGCTGAAGAAAAGTTGAAAGGTGCTGTTTCACTACTCCGTGATGAGGCCTACTAGTGGTGGCTCACTATCAAGGAGAGTACCCCTGTGGATCGAGTGGATTGGGGGTATTTTAAAGTTAAATTTGAAGGGAAATACATTGGAGCTAGCTACATCGACTCCCAGAGAAAGGCATTTATGAATTTAGTGCAAGGAAATAGGTCGATAGCTGAGTATGAAGCAGAATTCTTGCGACTTAGCCGATATGCTAGAGGGATAGTAGCTATTGAATATGAACGGTGTGTCAGATTTGAGGATGGACTGAGGGATGAACTGCGAGTGTTGATTGCTCCGCACCGGGAAAGAGACTTTACAGTCTTAGTGGATAGGGCAAGGATAGATGAAGAAGTTAAGCGGACTGAGAGATAGAACCGGGACAGAGGATAGAATAAGAATAAGAGGAGCTTTGGGTCTTCAGGGTCATCCGGGAATTTTCAAAAGAAACTTAAAGTTGATGGGCCGCGAAGTCAGCAATTTGCTACGGAAGGACAACATCGTACTTGTGCTCAATGTGGGAAGATGCACCCGGGAGAATGTTGGAAAAAGACCGGGGGGTGTTTCAAGTGCGGGTCTAAAGATCATATGATCAAGGATTGCCCGATGAATTCAGATAAGAACCGCCCAGCAGGTTAGGGTGTTAATCAGGCTGGCAGAGGTAGACAGCAGCCGATAAGGGGTCGTGGTCCAAATGGAAGAAGTTATGGTTCTGGTTGAGGTCGCGGGACTTCAGGCAGAGGTAGTGGTAGCTCTGAGGCGAGACAGCTAGGTCTGGTATATGCGATTCGTCAGAGAAGACAATGGCCTTTTGATGTTATCACGGGTACGTTTTTGATTTCTGGGTTTCCCTTTATTGCTTTGATAGATATAGGGTCAACTCATTCATACATCACTAGTGAAGTATCTTAAACTCTGTATGTGACTTCTGAGACTGTACCTAGGAAGATGACTGTACTTAGTCCTTTAGGACAGACAGTAGTAATAGACAAACTCTTTAAGGAAGTGCCTTTAGAAGTTCAAGGGACGCAATTTCTGGCTAATTTAATGGAGTTGCCATTCGGGAATTTGACCTGATCTTAGGCATGGACTGGCTAGTGAAATATCGTGCAAATGTGGATTGTGCTGCTAAGCGGATGTCCTTAAAATCTATTGATGACAAAGAAGTTGTGGTGATGGGCGAGAGACGAAATTACTTATCAAATGTAGTATCTGCCCTTAAGGCAGAAAAGATGGTTAGAAAGGGATGTGTGGCTTTTCTAATGTTGGTTAGTGCCTTGGAGGTTAAAGAAGCAACTGTTGAAGGAGTCAGGACTGTAAGAGAATTTGTAGATGCTTTTCTGGAAGAACTTCTAGGATTGCCTCCGGATCGAGAGGTAGAATTTGGGATTGAATTATTGCCTGGAACGGCGCCAGTTTCTATTGCTCCGTATAGAATGGCACCGAAGGAGTTGGTTGAGCTTAAGGCTCAGATCCAGGAGTTGCTTGATCGTGGTTTTATCCGACCTAGTGTGTCTCCATGGGGAGCACCGGTCCTATTCGTGAAAAAGAAGGACGGATCGATGCGGATGTGTATAGACTACCGACAGTTAAATAAGTTGACCATTAAGAACAAGTATCCTTTGCCAAGGATCGACGACTTATTCGATTAGCTTAAGGGAGCTGCGGTATTCTCAAAGATAGATCTAAGGTCGGGGTACCATCAGCTTTAAGTGAAAGAAGCAGATATCCATAAGACAGCTTTCCAAACAAGATATGGGCATTATGAATTTCTGGTAATGCCGTTCGGATTGACGAACGCCCCTACTGCATTCATGGATATGATGAACCGGGTTTTCCAACCCTACTTGGGTCAGTTCGTCGTGGTATTCATAGACGACATCCTAGTGTATTCTAAGTCAGAGATAGAGCATGATGAGCATCTCCGGATTGTGTTGCAAGTTTTAAGGGAGAAGAAACTTTATGCCAAATTCAGCAAGTGTGAATTTTGGCTGAAGGAGGTTGCATTTTTAGGCCATGTGGTGTCTGCGAAAGGGATAAGGGTGGATCCTCGTAAGATTGAGGCAAGATTAGATTGGAAACCACCTAAGTCCGTGTCCGAGGTTCGATTTCTTGGGATTAGCAGGCTACTACAGAAGATTCGTCGAAGGATTCTCATCGATAGTTGCACCTTTAATGAAATTGTTGAGAAAGGAAGTACCTTTCGTGTGGGCTAATAAACAGCAAGAGAGCTTTGAGAAGCTTAAGCGGGTTTTGACTGAAGCTCCGGTTTTGATTTAGCCTAAGGCAGGAGAGGATTTTGTCGTATATTGTGACGCTTCTCACACAGTATTAGGATATGTTCTAATGCAAGATGGGAAGGTAGTTGCGTATGCGTCTCGGCAGTTGAGGCCACACGAGGTTAATTACCCGACGCATGACTTAGAGTTGGCAGCGATGGTCTTTGCTCTTAAAGTTTGGAGACATTATTTATATGGAGAAAAGTCAGTGATATACACAGACCATAAAAGTCTGAAATATCTACTAACTCAGAAAGAACTGAATTTGAGGCAACGAAGGTGGATAGAGTTGTTGAAAGATTAAGACTGTTCTATTGAGTACCACCCGGGCAAGGCGAATGTGGTGGCAGACGCTCTAAGTCAGAAAGTGGTGTCAGATCTAAGGGCGATGTTTGCACATCTTAGTCTTTATGATGACGGAAGCTTGTTGGCAGAATTACAAGTTAAGCCGACATGGTTAAGTCAAGTGAAAGAGAGACAGTTGGTAGACGAAGATCTGAGTGCAAAGCTATGGCAGGTACAGAATGAGGAATTAGAAGATTTTGGTATTAACAACGATGGGGTATTGTGTTTCAAAGGTAAAATCTGTATGCCGAGGGATCAGGAGTTGAGGCAAAAGATTCTTCAGGAGTCGCATAGTAGCCCATATGCTATGCATCCTGGAGGAAGTAAGTTATACCGAGATTTGCGAGATCAGTTTTGGTGGCCTGGTCTTAAGCGGGAAGTTATAAAATTCGTAGGAAAGTGTTTAACGTGTCAGCAAGTCAAGGCTGAACATCAAGTACCTTCGGGATTGCTTCAGTCGATAAAGATTCCGCAGTGGAAGTGGGAGAGAATCACCATGGATTTTGCTAGTGGGCTTCCTCCTACGCCTACTAAGAAAGACTCGGTATGGGTGATAGTGGACCGATTGACGAAATCTGTATATTTTATCCCAGTTCGGGTTGATTACTCTTTGCAGAAATTGACAAAGTTATATGTGGCTGAGATTGTGAGATTGCATGGAGTGCCGGTGTTGATTATTTCGGATAGAGATCCGAGGTTTACATCTCGGTTTTGGAAAGCATTGCATCAGGCTTTGGGCACCAAATTGGACTTCATCAGATTTCATCCACGGTCGGCGGCGGTCTGGAAAGAGTAATTCAAGTCTTAGAGGATATGTTAAGGGGATGTGTGATGGATTTCAGAGGAAGCTGGGAGGAGTTCTTACCATTAGCAAAATTTGCGTACAACAACAGTTACCAAGCCAGTATTCAGATGGCACCGTATGAAGCACTATATGGACGGAAGTATCGCACTCCTACGTGTTGGACAGAACTAGGGGAACGTCATATTTTGGGTCCAAAAATAGTGGCTGAATCTGAAGAAAAGGTTAAGGTAATTCGGGCTCGGTTAAAAGAAGCATCTGACAGGCAAAAGTCATACGTAGATCTTAAGCGGAAAGAAATAGAGTTTGCTATGGGGGATCAAGTATTCCTGAAGGTTTCACCTTAGAAAAAGGTGATGAGATTTGGTCACAAAGGAAAGTTAAGTCCCAGGTTCATTGGACCTTATCGGGTTTTGAAGCGGGTCGGACCTGTGGCATATCAGTTAGAATTGCCTTCGGAGTTGAAGCAAATGCACGATGTGTTCCATGTTTCAATGTTACGCCATTACCGGTCGTATCCATCTCATGTAGTGCCAGTTGAGGAGGTGGAATTAAGACTAGATTTGTCTTATGAAGAGGAGCCAATTCAAATCCTAAAGCGGGATGTAAAGGTTTTACGGAGAAAATCGGTTCCTCTCGTCAAAGTGTTATGGCGTAATCATGGATCGGAAGAAGCTTCGTGGGAGCCAGAGGAAGCGATGCGACAGCAATACCCTCACTTGTTCTAGCCAGGTAATTTCGATGTCGAAATTATTTTAAGGGGGTAGAATTGTAACATCCTGAATAAAGGGGTTATGCATTTTTACTTAATTGAATGTTGTTACATTGCCTATGTGTAGTTGAGTGAGCTTTGGAAGTTTTAGGAACTTCAGTATGTAAGTGAATGCTTAGAGAAATATTAAATTTTTAAGACTTAAGATGGAGCTAAGCAAGATAGGCTTTAAGAAATATTGACAAGAGGTTTTAAGCATAATAAGTCATTTGGCAAGGTGGTAATGGCGCATGGGTGAATGCATGAGGGAGAGGTTGAATCCCTAGCTAGCAAGTGGAAGGATTTTATTTTTTTTAATTTTTTTCCTATAGTGTCGGCCAAGCTTATCTAGAATGGATGGACATCTTTTTATTTTTGGTTAGTAGACCTTAGGAAAAAGGCAAGTTATGAGGTTATGGTAGGATAAAAGGACAAAAGGGCTTGAAGAGGGATGATGTTTTGGAAGCTTTTTCATGGTCATTTGACCATGAACCTAGGCGGCATAAGGGGCTAAGGGGGACGGTTTAATTGTGATAGAATCAAGGGATTGATGGAGAAGAATTGAGGAGGAAAAAGGGGGATCATGTTGGCAACGTGTTGGCCGAATTTTGCATTAGCATTTGGGGTGTATGTTGGAAAAAAAATTTAACCAATTTGTGCATCTTTTTCCTTTTCTCTAAACCTTGTTCCTTAGCCGATTGCATATTACACAAAAGAGAAACCTTTTCTTTTCTTTTAGTCATTTGATACTTTAACATTTCGGTTTTGAGTAGTCCTTTTATTTTCTTTTCTCCAAATCATACTTTCTTTCTCACCTATTTGTAACCGAAAATACCAAATATCAAAGATCATTTTTCTTCTCTTTTTCCCTCATGGCCGAATGCACATAGTCTCCAAACTCATCCCTTTTCTTTTGAAAAATATCATCATCTTCTTCTTCACTTTCAACCGAAACCATCTTCTACCAAAACCAAAATCACCATTCTCTTTCTTCTCTTTTGTCAAACCGAACTATCTTCCATTTTCATCTTCTTCTTTCTTTTCTCTTATTGCAAACCGAAATCACCATAGCCAAAAATACTATCTTTTCTCTTCTCTTTTTGTCCAAGCCGAAATCATCATTCCTTTTCTTCTATATTGACAAGGCCGAATCTCCCAATAATTCAAGTAAGGATTTTTATCAATTGTTCTCATTATCTTCTTTTAGAATAGCCGATTTAGAAATTTAATTCTCACATTTTTCTCCTAGGCCGAATCTTTGAAAGGGATTTTAAGGATCCTTTTTGGTAGCCAACGTTTTAGGAGAGATCATTCGAAATCATCCAAGGTAAGGATTATCATTTTCAGTTATATCGTTTCTTTTAGATAGATTACTAATTGACTTTATTTTAGGGGAGAGTTTGGGACAAACAAGATAGGTTCGAAAAGACCGGTAAGGAGTGTTTGGAAGAGGGGTGGCTCTGTTATACCCTCAAACTTCAAATGAAGGGCTGTATCGGGGATACAAGATTTTCCATCGGGTTGTGGACCCTCTGCTAATGAAGATCGGTTATTTGAAGTCATGCGTACACCCGAGCCACTTTTCGTTAGTGGGTTGTCATCAGGTTTTGATCCATCTATCGGAGAGAAACCACATATAACGATTGTCCAAGATTCTGAGGGTAAGGATTTAGATCTCTCATCAATAGTGTAGATTATAAGTATTAGTGTGTTCTAATCAAGTGTGATAATTAACTAGGTGTTGACGAGCGGGAAGGTATCGTTCTCACTGTCATAAGGTGTGTAACATTATACTAAATTCCTCATAGATCTAAAATAAATAAGATTTATATGAAAATATGTTTGATAATGATTATGGGTACCATTCAGTGGTAATTTTTGCTATATGCATAAATGTGAAATAAGTATGATTTTGCGATGATTTTGGGGTAAATTGCATGAAAACTAAATAATATGTATGTGCATGAGCATATGGGTGTTATTGATAAGGGGAAGTGGTCCGGTGGTTTTTACCACATAATTTGGTGACTTCGGTCACATATTTTGAATCTGGTGACTTCGGTCACATATGTGAATCTGGTGACTTCGCCAAGATATTTGAATCCGTGACTTGGTCACAATTATCCGTGGCCTTGCCACAAAATTATAAGGCGATGTGCATGTTGACTGCAAAGAATCGCCTTCGATGGTGTGTAGCGGATGGAGGGTCGATTTAGTAATCCCCACGGTGTGATTGGTTGGTATGGGTGGTGTGTAGCGGATGGATATTTAGGTGGGCCCGGGTTTGCATTTCATTATATATATCCATGTGATTTCTAAATGATTTTTATTTGATTTGCTATAAAAATGGGCTTATGGCTATATGTGTTATTAAATGGGCTTAAAGGCCATGATCAATTGGGCTTTTAGTGTTTTTGTTACACATTGAGTCTATGACTCACCCCTTTGTGGGATAATTTTTCAGATGACTCTTAGCGTGATGGATCGGGTCAGCGAGGACTACGTGGTGGCCATTGCTCAACAATGTATTTCGGAGTTTCTCCTAATTAAACTTATTAAGCTTATTTTTATTACTTAGAATTTATTATGGGTTTTGTTATTTTTGTAATAAGGCCACTATGAACTGCTTTTTAATTTTTATGCGTTTGGATTTTTATTCGCCACGAACAATATTTATTAAATAAGTAAATGGTTTTCGATAAATAATTTAAACTGTTTTTGACACTAATATATATATATGTTTTTACAATAATAAGTAAAATTTTCATTAAATTTGGTTTTCTTTTAACTTATAAATTTCTCTTAAAAATAATGTTTTAAGAAGATACAAATTTATTTAAATTCGATTTCAACCTGAATATTAAGTTAATCTGTTTTATACGAACTCATCAAGTTTTTCTTAAACAAAACGAGAAATTGCTAAAGTTTTATTCGAGGAACATATCAAATCCGATCAGGCTTTTTGGGCCGGGTTTGGGGTGTTTCAATTGTTATCTATCTTTGTACATTGAGGGCAATGTACATCTTAAGTGTAGGGGGTGAAAGTTTATTAGAAAAAGTGCCTAACTTTTTGCATTTTTCTCAAATTCCTGAATGATATTCTGTCTTAAAGTTATTTTCTCATATCACAAATTAGAATGAAATTCTTTTTGATTCATGATTTTTATTGATATGTTTTAGATCAAGTCATTGATAATTGTGCAATTATGATTTAAATTTTAAGATACTAAAGAATCAAGCATGATGAGTCTATTTTTAAAAATTAAAAATTCCGTTAGGTTTTCTACCTGAATCTAAATTGTTATCTTGAAGTTTGAAATTTACGAGGTTAACATCAAAATACCCATAATTTTTGTGAGATTTTGAGCCTTTTAGAGCATACATTCTTTTCGTGCTCACTTTATTGATTATGAGTGTGTCAACATTGATTTGTTATTCTAGAACTTGCTTCGATTATACATGTCAAGACCACACTATTGATTTGATATACAGAGATGATTAAGGCACTTAGGATTTAACCCACTTACTTCACTAAAAGCCTACCCTTATAATTGACCCCTAGTGAACCCCTTTGATCCTAACAACCCTTTTTATTGACTTAACCCACTAATATCAACCTGAAACCCATCTCGTATTTATTATCACCATTCCTTTTGATTACCTTTCTATCAAGATTTGTTTTGATTAGTTGTCTAATTAGATTATTTCAGTTGTTAAAATTCTATTGTATATTTGATTTGTTCTTAAAAAAATCAAAATCAATCAAAAATTAAAAGTATATTCATTATTAGTTATGTGATTAAGTGAGCCTATACATTTAATTTCAACATCTTGAAGAAGAAGCTCGTATTATAAGTAATACTAGTTTTCAACTGATGTAAATATTCAGGTTATTAGTCATTTTTTTTCTAGTTAGGTGATTGTCAATTCAATCTCGATTCTAACCCCTCTAATTCAGCCTTTATCCACACCTTTAACCTAATCCCCGTTACAATCCTTTTTAAAGACCTTTTGATTTGTGTATCATCTCATTTTACAGTGGTGGAGATTTGATTTTCAAGCAAGCTTATGGTAATAACTTTTCATGTTCAACTTTTGAAAGCTTAATTTTTGAACCTTAAACACCTTGAGTGATTTGAGTGAATCTTTAGTGAGGATGTCAACTTTTTTCAATTTTGAATTAAAGGTAATTATTTAGGTAAGGGGAACCACCTATGTTTTCATGCTAAAAACTCATGACTTTGATGGTTTGAATCCTTAGGACTCTTTGAGTTGAATTATCCGTGTATAAATTATCTATGAATTATGATGAGGCATTGTTGATGAATATTTTGAATTGAGGAAGTTCATTTTAATTATAACTTGGGAATTTTGCTTGAGGACAAGCAAAAGCTTAAGTGTGGGAGTATTTGATAAACCGAAATAGTAACATATTTTAATCCCACATTTAGCATGTTTTTGGATGATTTTTCCCTTTAATTATGTAAATAGGTGCTCCTAATCCTTTGTTTTCATGTTTTATACTCAGTAGAGCATCGGAGGATGAAAAGAATGAATAACGGGCCAAAAACAGAGAAAATAGGCCAAAGTATGAAATCTACACGGCCTGGGCCCAAGACCACACGGCCGTGCGTCGCAAGAAAAGTCGACCATGACCTGGACCCCAAAATACATGGCCGTGCCTCATCAATAGGATAGACCACGGCCTGGCCACAATTTACACAGTCGTGTGCCATGGGCGTGTCTCTGTCATAGGAAATAAGAATTCTATTCAGATTAGGGTACTTAGAGGCAAAGAAACATATTCCAAAAGCTTATATAAAGACCTTAGAGGCCAACCTTTAGGGGGCATTCAGTGAGGCCAAAAAGTCAAGCCAGAACAGTTAATTTCAAGGATTTACTCGAAGAAAGCCAATTGATTTATCTCAAAAAGTTGGAATCCTACTCAAGACAGAGGATCTCTCCTTCAATTCCTTCAAGGGGTTTTAGGGATTTCTTATGTTTTGTTTTATCTTTCCTTCTGAGATGTTTTCTTTTACAATTATGAACTAAACCCTCAAATACTTGAGGGGGATGAAACCTAAGATGAATCTTGTTATTTTTATCTGAACTGAATGATAAATATTTGATTTGTTCTTAACTATGTGTTCTTAATTCTTATTTTGGTATTTTTGGGATATTGATTCAAGTGTGATGTGCTTAGGTAGAGGTGGAAGAGACCCTGTCTAAGAGTAGATCTAGCATAGTTAAGTGGAGTTGCTCGCGCGCCTAGAGATAGGGTGACAAAAATCTGTCAGATTAGGGTCAAACCTAATATGGGAGTCCATAGATCGAATTAATGCAATTATAGGGGTTTTAATTAGAAAGAGATTTCAATTAATCAACCTAGGGTTAGACGTTAGTAGCCTTGAAGAGAGGGATGAATATAAATGAGGGAATCCTATGGATCAAGTTAAATGAATAAAACGTCCGGTTCAGAGTTAAATAACAAGTGAAGTCTAGGTGGATTCTTCCTCAAGTATTGTCCAAATCAATCGGTTTTCTCTCAAGTATTTTCTCCAGTTTCTTCTTTGTCTTAGCAGTTTTAGGTTAGTTAAATAGTTAATTTTAGATTAGATAAAAATCTACTTAATTTTTAGGCTAAATAATAGAAAGAGAGTTAATATTAATACTTTTGGTTCCTTTGGGTTCGACAATCCGGTCTTACCGCTAGCTATACTATTGTTCGATAGGTTCACTTGCCTCCATCGTTGTTTTAGTTAGTTTCCAAATTCGATCATTCTTTTTATAAATTTTTAAGACTCGAAAGACATGATCATGCTCCCTATTTCCCCCAGCCGAAATCCTCTAGAGCCTACGAGTCCCAATTGGCCACAACACCCTACCAACCTCCCATTTTGAAATTCCTTGATTCTCTCCCCAACTCTCTCTATAATCCTCTCCACAACTCCATCTAAGACCAATTCAAACTCCTCTCAATAGTGTTTCAGTCCAACCTTTCTACCTCCATAGCTCAAACAGGAAAATAAAAGTTCTACTGTGTACCCTAGGACTTGAACCTTAGACCTCTCAGTTCTACCACATGCCACCTTGCCCCTACACTACAAGCTCTTTTTGTGTCATAAGACAAGCATTATTACTAATAAGGCCTAAGTGCCAGTGTCCAGGTTCATTTAAGAGAGAGAAAAACAACTAAAAATTTTGCAAGGGCGAATACTTGAAACCAGGCTTCTCAAACACCCTCAAACACTCCTAAATCACTTAACCATCAAAGCAAACAATCAATTGTGTCATTTTCTTGCACACATAAATATTTATGTGCAGTCTCCTAGCTGATCCCACGCTCAAGGCCCATTCTTTCTAGGCCCAAATTCGAGGCGTTACATTGTCATAGTTTATTTATGTTATAAGTGTTGCAAATTGTGTTTAATTTTGCTAAAATCTATTTCATTCATATAGTTTTCATACTTAGAATAATTTTCATTAGGAATCATTGCATTTTGTTTAATATATTCAATTTTAATCATCACTTCTTAACCATATTGTGTTTTATTTTTACCAAATTGTTAATATAATTTTACAAATTAAGTGACTTAGCACAAATACAATCCCTATGGAGACGATAACTCGATACTTACTTATTACTTGATAAAGACTGTGTACACTTGCACAAACCAACACGTTACAAGTTTTTTGGCACCATTGTCGGGGATTGTTAACTGTTGCCATAATCATTTTTTTGTAAAATTATTTACTTCCAATTTGGTTTATTTCTAAAATTACTTATTCTTTCTTTTTAATTTTTTTATTTTCTTTTGTGGTGTTTATGAGCATGGATCGAATTATCGATTTATTCCCTGTAGACCTTGAAATTGTTTGAACTTTCAGACAAAGAAGACATGAACGAATAACTCAAAGAAAAGTCGAGATGGACCTTGGAAATCAGAATCAAGACAAGGTAATGAAGTCGATCGTGTACGAAATCCCATCCTTATTGCCAATGATAGGGATCGATGCATTAGATAATATGCTATGCCACTTTTCAATAAGTTAAATCCAAGAATTAGAAGGCCAGATATTGAGGCGACCTAATTGGAATTGAAACCAGTGATGTTTCAAATGCTACAGTGGTATGCCCACGGAACATCCACATCTCCACCTTCGATTATTTATGGAGGTGAGTAATTCATTCAAGATAGCCGGTGTGACTAAAGATGCACTAAGGTTGAAGTTGTTTCCGTACTCGTTGCGAGATTGAGCACGAACATGGATCAATTCATTGCCAACAAGTTCCATATCTACATGGCAAGAATTAGCATAGAGATTTTTGGTTAAGTATTTCCCGCCTAGAAAAAATGTTAAGTTGAGCAACGAGATCACAACTTTCCAACAATTGGATGGTGATCTTTGTATGAAGCTTGGGAACGATTCAAGGAGTTACTTCGTAAGTGTCCTCATCATGGGATTCCTCATTGTACCTAGTTGGAGACATTCTATAATGGTCTCAATGCACATACAAGGTTGATGGTAGATGCTTCTGCGAATGGTGCAATTTTGTCTAAGTCTTATAATGAGGCTTATGAGATCATCGAGAGGATCGCGAGTAATAACTATCAATGGCCAACAAATCGAACAGCTTCAGGAAGATGTGTAGTCGAAGTTCATGAAGTTGATGCCCTCACGTCGTTATCAGCTCAGGTATCGTCTATTTCCTCTATGTTAAAGCAGTTTAACTCTAATACTGCTAATAATTTTACAGCTCAGGCACCAAGTCTGTTTGAATTAGTTTTCTGTGTGTATTGTAGGAAAGGTCATTTTTTTTAGAATCGTCTATCAAATCCCGAGTCAGTGTACTATGTGGGGAACTAACATTAAAATAGGAGGGGATAAGGACCGCAGTCCAACTTCTTCAATCCTTTATGGCGTAATCATCCTAAATTTTCTTAGAGCAATCAAGGAAATGGACCGAACAACAACTTATACAGTATAGACCTAACCAATCTCAAGGGTTTAATCAGCAAGCTCCAAAACCACCTTAAGCTGAGGCATCAAACAGTTTAGAGAACTTGTTGAAAGCGTACATGGTAAAGAATGATGCTTTGATCTAAAACCAAGCAACAACTTTGAAAATTTTGGAAAAACAAATGGGTCAGTTAGCTATAGAGCTTCGTAATAGACCGAAAGGAACCTTGCCAAGCAATACTAAGAATCCAAGAAATTTGGGTAAAAAACATATCAAGGTAGTGGCATTGGGAAGTGGTAAAATTCTGGAACCCCGATTGAATTATGTCGAAGATAAGCCCATTCAAGAATCAACCAGCTATTGAAATTTCTACCGCAAAAAAGTCAGAATCTGCAAAGACTGACAAGGTACATCCTAACTTAGTGAATTCATATACTTTAACATCTTCTTTGGATGCAGATTTACCTACTCAAAAGAGTTTTCTGATTCAACTAAAAGTTCCACCACCTCCATATCCGCAAAGATTTCAACAACACAATCAAAAACAGAAGGTGCAATTCAAGAAATTTTTGGATGTTCTGAAGCAGTTACACATTAATATTCTATTGGTGGAGGCTTTAGAACAAATTCTAAATTATGTGAAGTTTATGAATGATATACTGTCTAAGAAGAAACAACTGAGTGAGTATGAAACTATTGCCTTGACAAAGGAGTGTAGTGCGTTCTTGCAGAACAAACTACCACTAAAATTGAAGGACCCAGGAAGCTTTACTATACCCTGTAACATTAGTGAATCTTATTGTGGTAAAGCTTTGTGTGATTTAGGATTAAGTATAAACTTGATGCCTAAATCTATTTTCAAGATGCTAGGGATAGGTGAAGTATGACCTACAATTGTGACACTTCAGCTAGTGGATCGATCTTTAGCATATCTCGAAGGAAAGATCGAGGATGTTTTGGTAAGAGGTGATAAATTTATTTTTCCTGCTGATTTCATTGTATTAGATTTTGAAGCAAATAAGAAAGTGTTGATCATCCTTGGGAGACCTTTCTTAGCCATGGGAAGAACGTTAATTGACGTGTAGAAAGGTGAACTCACCATGCGAGTTCAAGATGATCAGGTAACCTTTAACATCCTTAAAGCAATGAAATTTCTCGATCCGACAAAAGAGTGTTTAGTAATGGAAGAGATAGAAACCTTGGTTTCTATAGAAAGTAATTTTGAAGAAGATCCATTGGAGAAAGCCTTAGATCTTAACCCTTTGAAGCATGAAGAAGGTGAAGAATACATGGCTTTGATGGAAGCCAATCCAAGAAATTTTATTCAATCCACACGGTTTGAACCGTTGGAGTTAGAAGTCAGAGAATTTGTGCAACCTAAGTTGTTAATTGAAAAACCACCTAAACTGGAACTAAAGGTACTTCCTTCCCATTTGAAATACGTTTATTTAGGTGTCTGTTCCACTTTACTTGTGATTATTTCAGTATAACTGACGAATGATCAAGAGGAGCAACTAATTGCTGTTCTAAAGAAATTTAAGAAAGCAGTTGGTTGGACCATAGCTGATGTTCGAGGTATAAGCCCTTCTTTTTGCATGCATAAATTATTTTAGAAGAAGGTGAAAGAGCTTGAATTGATAGGCAAAAGAGGCTCAATTCTATTATGAAAGAAGTTGTGAGAAAGGAAGTGATCAAATGGTTAGATGCAGGAATCATCTATCCTATTTCAGATAGTTTGTGGGTAAGTCCAGTGCAGTGTGTGCCGAAGAAAGGTGGAATCACGATTGTTGAAAATGAACGTAACGAGTTGATTCCAACGAGAACTGTTACTGGTTGGAGAATTTGTATTGATTACAGAAAGTTGAATAAAGCCACTTGGAAGGACCATTTTTGTTTCCTTTTATGGGTCAGATGTTAGATTGACTGGCAGGTAATGAATTCTATTATTTTTTAGATGGCTATTCGGGATATAACCAAATAGTTGTAGCCTCGGAGGACTAACATAAAAAACCTTTACTTGTCCATACAGTACGTTTGCTTTTGGGCGAATGCCTTTTTGTTTATGCAATGCACCTGAAACATTTCAACGATGCATGATGGCAATATTCACTAGTATGGTTGAAAATTTTGTTGAGGTTTCATGGATGATTTTTTTGTTTTTGGTAACACTTATGATATTTGTTTGAGTAATTTGGCTAAGGTACTGAAGAGATACGAAGAGATGAATCTTGTTCTTAACTGGGAAAAATGTCATTTTATGGTTGTATTAGGGCATGAAATCTCAAAGAGAGGAATTGAAGTCAATAAAGCAAAAGTGGACGTAATTGAAAGATTACCAGCCCCAATTAATGTGAAAGGAGTCAGAATTTTCTTAGGCCATGCCGATTTTTACCGAAGGTTTATCAAAGATTTCTCGAAAATTTCTAATTCATTGTGCTTGTTGTTAGAGAAAGATACAGTGCTTGATTTCAACAAAGCATGTTTGGAAGGTTTTGAAGATCTAAAAAAGCAATTAATGCCAGCCCCAATAATCATTACACCTGATTGTAACTCACCTTTTGAGTTGATGTGCAATGCAAGTGATTATGCCGTTGGAGCTGTGATGGGTCAAAGAAGAAACAAAGTGTTTCACCCTATTTACTATGCAAGTAGAACTTTGACGAGAGCCCAACTCAATTATATGGTAACTAAAAAAGAACTCTTTGCTATAGTATTTTCTTTTGACAAATTCCATTCATATCTTATAGGTATTAAAGTTACAGTATTTACTGACCATGAGGCCATTAAATACTTGCTAACTAAAAAGATGCGAAACTAATGCTAATTCATTGGATACTTTTACTCCAAGAATTTGACCTTGAGATACAAGATAGAAAAGGTGTCGAAAATCAAATAGCTGATCATCTGTTGAGGTTGGAGCAAGATGAGGTAACTCGATAATGTGTGCCTATCAATGAGAATTTCCCAGAAGAACACTTATTTGAGGTAAGTTTAATTCATGAAACACCTTGGTTTGCTGATTTTTGCCAATTATCTTGCATGTGGAATAATTACTCGAGAAATGACATACCAACAAAGGAAAAAATTCATTCATGATAGTTGATATATTTTAGGGAGGATCCATTTTTATTTAAATAGTATGTAGATAATATAATCTGAAAGTGTGTAGCTAAAAGTGAGATTGCTGAGATCTTGTATCATTGCCATTCATCTCCAAACGGGGGACACTTTGATGGTTTATGTACTGCAGCAAAGATTTTGCAAGCAGGTTTCTTTTGGCCTACATTATTTAAATATGCTTAAGCTTATGTGAAGAACTGTGATAAATGCCAAAGGAATGAAAATATATTAAGGAGGAATGAGATGCCCTTGACAAACATTTTGGAGATTAAATTATTCGACGCATGGGGCATTGACTTTTTTGGCCTGTTTCCTTCTTCGTATGGGAACAAATACATCTTAGTTGCAATGGACTATGTATCCAAGTGGGTTGAAGCTGAAGCATACACTACAAATGATGCTAAGGTAGTCATGCGATTCCTACATAAGCATGTGTTTACACGACTTGGGACACCAAGAGCTATTATTAGTGATGAAGGTTCTCACTTTGTGAACAAATAGCTTAATTGGTTGTTTGACAAATATGATATGAAGCACAAGATTTCTACTGCCTATCACCCCCAATCCAATGGGCAAGTTGAGAGAGTGAACCATGAAATCAATGGTATCCTTGAAAAGGTAGTACGCCCTAGCAGAAAATATTGGTATCGAAGGCTTGATGATGCATTATGGGCCTATCGAACATCATTTAAGACTCCGTTAGGAATGACTCCTTATCTGATGTCTTTGGAAAGGCATGTCATTTGCCATTAGAGTTGGAGAATAAAGCTCATTGGGCTTTGAAACAGTTGAACTTTGATCTTAAGCAATCTAGTAAGAGAAGGATGTTACAACTTGATGAGTTGGGAGAGCTGAGGTTGTTTTCCTATAAGAATGCTAAAATGTGTAAAGAAAGATCAAAGAGATGGCATGATAGTCATATACAACCTCGTGAGTTTAAAGAAGGTCAGAAGGTTTTTGTAACACCCCAAACTCGGCCTAGATGTTATGGCCGAATCTGGAGTGTCACATTGAAGTGTTTTTTGAAAACTATGTTTTCATTTAAAACCCTTCTTGAAATTTAGAACCACTTGCCATTTAAAACTTGTAAAAAACCTCAGTTTGCGTTTGTTTATTTTCAATCGTGGTTTATTAAAAAGTTATTCCCTTTTAAAAAGTTATTACCTTTAAAACCTTATTTGTTATAGAAGCTTAATTTAAAATAAATGATTTACGAAAATGTGATATTTAAAAATTGAGTTGCGGAAACGTAGTGTTCGAAAATGTTATTCTTTTGGAAAGTCGTGTTTTACTTCTAGCAGATATAAATCACAATCAATAAAATCCCAAATTTAAAATTCAGAAATTATAAAGGCCTTATTACAACCCGAATCAAAATCAAAGTCCTTAAGTAAATGAGCAAGACAGAATAAAACATGTGCATTTGTGTGGCCCTCTCCGAGTCCCTCGTAGCTCCGAACCGTCTAACGTTGGGGATTACCTGAAAGGTTAAAAACGGGGTGAGTTTACAAAAACTCATTGTGTAATCCCCTTGTTAAAGAAATATTCAATATACAGAAATAGAATCAATCTGGGCCTGAGCCCTTTAACAGTAACAGTACAGTTCAGTTTAGAGCATATGTGGGCCAAAGCCCAAAACAATGTCATTTAGGTCACAGCCTGTAACAGAATCAATTGGGCCTAGCCCATTACAGTAATAGTCTTAGTATGAATGATGCATGATGCATGCAAACCCATCTAACCCTGCACTTGCCTCCGTCCAACCCTACACTACCTGTGGGGAATAAATCATCCATGCCATCTCTACACTTATAGTGTTAGCATTGGTTGAAGCACTAATCGAAATCGCAGCAAAGAAGCTAGTATATATGCGGCTTTAAGCCTTCAGTAACGGTATCATAATTGGCACATAGCCATCAGTAACTGTAATAAGATCGGCACATAGCCATCAGCTACGGTAATATAACCGACACACATCCATGGGTAAAAATGATCGACACAAAGGAATCAATAATTATGATTGGCACACAGTCATGGATAAATATTATTGACACAAAGTCATAATCAAGGCAACACAGAGCCATAATTAGGTTGGCATAGAGCCATAATCAGATTCACTGGCTTAAAGCCATCGGTAGGTCCACAGTCGTCTCGTGCGACCCATGTGACCTTATCAGAACAGTAGTTCCTCCATAACCAATATCCCAACCCCATGCAGTATGTCATGTATGCAGAATGTCTGGCCCACAAATCATCATATCATTCACAGTTAATTCAATCAAATCATAGTCATACAATCACAGTCAAATCTGTCCAATTATAGCACAAGTCAGTCATTTACCCTCGAGGGGCAAAATAGTCATTTACCCTATAGGGGCATTACAATCATTTTACCCTACAGAGGTGTTACGGTCATTTTACCCTACAGGGGCATTACGATCAATTTACCCTATAAGGGCATTATGGTTATTTTACCTTATAGGGGCATTACGGTCATTTTGCCCTATAGGCGTATTACGATCATTTAACCTCAACAGGGGTATTACGGTCATTTTACCTTATAGGGGTATTAGATCATTTTACCCTACAGGGGAATTACGTTCATTTTACCCTACAGGGGCATTACGGTCATTTTACCCTATAGGGGTATGCGGTCATTATGGTGTAAATGGGTCTAAGGCCCAATATTTGGCCTAAGTGGGCCCACATGCTCGTGTGTCCCATTTAGCCCAAATTCAGTCACGGCTATGTGAACTACATAGCCCAATCCAGTATTTGCCACTTAACGTGGATTTTTATTCGTGTGGAGCCTACGAGCCCAATGGGTCTATACGACCCATTTCAGCCAAATGAGACCCAAGATCACGAGAACGCTCGTAGTGGCCTCTACAATCTATTGCCCATGATTTGTGGGCTCAGATTACCACACGAGTGGTCGCACACTCGTGAGGCCTCGAATGCCAATGTTTTGGCTTTTTCGATTCACAGCAGAGATAGTGTGATTACACACCTGTTCGTGATAACGAGTAAACTAGCCCACGTGCTCTCCAACTACCTCCTTGCTTGAACCAATAGGTATTTGCAGCTAACCGTTGATCAAAAGTGATTACCCATTCTTTGATTAGTATCTACACACAAAACGAATCACCATTAATATATATATATATAACCATGAAACAATTGATCCTTAACGAACACGCTTATCGATATCGTGCAATGAAGAACTCATAAGAATTAGAAGAACAAAGAATGCAGTAGCTTAGGTTCAGCATAGTGGACAAATGATGGTGGTAATCGGCACTAACAATAGATCCCCAATCACTAGGCTATCAACAATCGTTAGAGTAGAACGAGGGAGGAAGATAGACAAGAGGGGACGGTCACTAAAGAAAACCTGAAAAGAAAGGACCATAATCGGCCAAGGGTGAGAGAGGGAGAAAAAAGTAGGTTCAGCTTTGAGAGAAAATAGAAGAATGAAGGGGGAGGGAAGAGAAGTGCATTTGGCACTGTTAGGAGAGTAGAGAAAATAGAAAAAACGAGCAGAGAAAGAGAAGTGAGACCACCGAAGAATATTACCTAATTGGCAATTGAAGAAAGGGAGAAAATAATGGCACTTTTGGTCATCACATTTGATAAAACGGAAAACCCGAAAGAAATATCGAATGGCAAATATCACAAAGTAAATTCGGCCCTCTCCTTTCAAGCTCCATGAAACCGAAACAAAGAATATGCCTACAGCCGAAATTGCTCCCTATTTCCCCCTTGATTCTCTCTCCAACTCTTACCATAATCCTCTCCCCAACTCCATCCAAGACCAATTCAAACTCCTCTTAACAGTGTCTCAGTCCAACTCTTCTACCTCCATAGCTCAAGCAGCAAAATAAACATTCCACTGTGTAACCCAGGACTTGAACCTCAAACCTCTCAGTTATACCACATGCCACCTTGCCACTACACTACAAGCTCTTTTTGTGTCATAAAACAATCATTATCACTAATAAGGCCTAAGTGCCAGTATCTAGGTTCATTTAAGAGGAAAAAAAACTAAAAATTTTGCAAGGGACAAGACTTGAACCCAAGCTTCTCAAACACTCCTATACACACCCAAATCACTTAGCCATTAAAGCAAACAAGCAACTTGTGTCATTTTCTTGCACACATAAATATTTATGTGCAATCTTCTAAATGATCCCACGCTCAAGGCCCATTCTTTCTATGCCCAAATTCTGGGATTTACAATTTTGTTGTTTAATTCAAGGTTGAAGTTATTTCCTAGGAGGCTTAAATCCTGATGGAAAGGACCCTATACCATCTACCGACTTTATCCTTATGGAGCTATTGAATTATGCAACAATTACAGAGGTACATTTAAAGTTAATGGTCAACGTCTCAAACACTATTGGGATGGTGAAGTTGAGCGAGTTGAATCCTCGTTCAAATTAATAGACCCTTGATTTTTCATGAACTTGTTTTGTAAATAAATAAATAATTAGAACATATTTTCTTAACTTATTACATTTAATTAATTCTGTCTAAGGAGATTAGAACTTAAGCGGGATCGCTGTGACCCCTCTAGCCTTTCCTAGGAATTAATTTAATGTAATTTGTTAAAAAGAAATTTTCTATTTAAAATTTAAAAAATTTAAGTTTCATTTTTTTTTGTTTGAATTTTAAATTTTTATGTTAATAAAGGGTGTCAAATTTGGCCCAAGTACTAATAAGTTTTTTTTCTTGAGTAAGTTTATAAATACAGTCTGAGTTTGAGGCCCAGGACAACAAAACAAAAAGGAGGGAAAAATTCATACTTTGCCACCACTCCTATTACTTGCCGCCCAAGTAACCCTTGTAACATCCCAAGTTTAGGGGTTTTGCATTTTATGCTTTTGTGTGTTGGCTTGTTTTAATTGCTAATTGGATGTGTTTGGGGGTATTAGAAAGACTCTGGGTTGAGCCGGAGTCTTGGTTTAATTTTTGCTTTAAGGCCTTTAGGAGGATAGCGTGAGAGAGTAGGCCTTAAGTGTAATTGTGTGTGTGTGGTAACACAAGAATTGTAGTAAAGTGGCTAGGAGACGCCACTTGGGATGCAGGTAAGTGACGCCTCAGGGGAGCTGTGAGAGAACAGGTTCGAGTCGCGTGGTTTACATTTTAGGGATTTCTTTTTGATGCCAAGATGGAGGAGAGTTGGTTTGGGCTTGGACTTGGTGAATGAGTGTTGAATGAGTCAACACATTTGAATGAAGGGAGGAGAGGAATTTGAGGAGGAGGAATCAGTCAACAACTTTGAATAGGGAGTGGAGAGTGAAAGGTGGAGGGAGTCAAGGGATTTGGAGAGAGGGAGAGAAGTTGGCCGAATTTGGGAAGGTGGGCTGTGTGAGAGTGTGCGGTTTAGTTAGATTAGGGCGAGATCCAAACCTTGAATGGTAGTACTCAAGTGTATTGAGAATTTTCGGTTGGCAAAGAAAACTCATAAACACCCCCTTACTTCTATTTGCATTTTTAGAACTTTTGCTTCTTTTCTTGGTGCCAAAACCGAAACATCTCCTAGTCTCCTGATTGTGTCAAACAGTTGAGTTTTAATATTAATAAAGAATGATCGAACCTGTAGACTAACTATGACAACTACTGAGGCAAGTGCACCTATCGAACAATAGTATAGTTTAGGCAAGATTATTTTATCGAACCCAAATGAACCTAAAAGTACTACTACTCACTTTCTTTCTATTATTTAGCCTAAAATATGGAGTGATTGGTTTATTAATCTAAAAGCTAATGAAAAACTAAACTAGATGCAAAGACAAAAGAATGAAACTTTGGGAAAAGACTGTGGAAAAACTCAGTTGATTACGATGATACCTTCAGGAAGAATCCACCTATAACTTCTCTTGTTATCTAACTTTTAATTCATATGACTTATTTACTTAGCTTGATCCGTGAGACTCCCTAACCTATATTAAACCCTCTCTCGAGGTGAATAACTTCTAACCTTAGGTTAATTAGTGGAACTCTCGTTCTCTTATAATAACCCCCTAAAGAAGTAGTAAATCGATCAATGGACTCCCATATTAGGTTTCACCCTAATCTGGCAAAATCTCGTCACCTTATCTCTAGGCGTGCGATCAACTCTGCTTAATTATGCTAGATCTACTCTTAGGCAGGGTCTATTCCTCCTCTACCTAAGCACATCAGATTAAATTAAGAAACATAATTAAGAACAAACTAAGTACTTATCATATAATTTAGAAATCAAATAACAAAATCCATCATAGGTTTCATCCCCTTCAGGTATCTGAAGGGTTTAGTTCATAACAAAATAAGAAAACATCTCAAAAGAAAAGATAAAACAAAACATAAGAAATCCCTAAAACCCCCTGAAGGAATTCAAGAGGTGATCCTCTATCTTGAGTAGAACTCCGGCTTCTTGAGATGGATCAACTGGCTATCTTCGAGTAATTCCTTGAATAAAAGCTCTGGCAAAAACTCTGCCCAAAACTTTCTTCTCTAGAATGGCTGCATTGGGTTGTTTATATAGGCTCCTTCGATGCTTTACTTGGCTTCTAAGTACCTCTTTCAAGTAGAATTACTATTAAGGTGTTTAAGGAGACTTAGGAGTATGTTTCTTTTGCTTCAAGCATCCAAATCCGAGTGAAATTGCTCATTCCCGTGGCAGGGCACGCCCATGGCACACACCCATGTAAGTCGTGGCCAAATCGTGTTGGACTTTTGTCGATGAGGCACGGCTGTGTAAATCAGGGTGAGGCTGTGTTCTAAATAAATGGCAAGGCACGGTCGTGTGGCTTGAAGTCCAGGCTGTGTCGATTTCTAGGGTTGACCCAATTTGGTCCGTTTTAAGCCCATTTTACGTTCTTTTTATCCTTAGGTTATTTCCTAAGTATAAGACATGAAAAGAAAGGATTAAGAGCACCTTTTTACATAAATTAGGGATAAATCATCCAAAAGCTTACTAAATGTAGGATTAAAATATGTTACTTTTACGGTTTATCAAATACCCCCACACTTAAGCTTTTGCTTGTCCTCAAGCAAAATTCTCAACTTACAATTAAAACGAACTTTCCATAATTCATAATTCCTATCGACAATGTCTCATCATAATTCATTGAGAATTTATATATGGATAATTCAACTCAAAGAGTCCTAAAGATTCAATCATGATAAGTCATACCTTTGTAGTACGAAAACATAGGTGTCTCCCCTTATCTGAATAATTACCTTTAATTCAAAACCGGCAAGGATTGACATCCTCACTGAAGGTTCATTCAAATCACTCAAAGTGTTTAAGGTTCAAGAATAAGCACTCATAAGTCAAACCTGAAAAGTTAATCCCATAGGCTTGCCTGAAAATCAAATCTCCACCACTGTATATGAGATGATACATAGATTAAAAGGTATTTATCAGGGTTGTAACAGGGCTAAGGTTAAGGGTGTGGATACAGGCTGAATTAGAGGGTTAGAATTGAGACTGACTTGACAAATTACCTAACTATAAACAATGAACTAAATATGAATATTTACATCGAATGAAAACTAATAATACCACTATTGATAATTACTCTATAATAAAGAGTATTTTCATCACTTAAAATTTGATAATACTTTAATACGAGCTTTTTCTTCAACAATTGGAATTTAAAGCTTTTTTTATATACTACTAATATTGAATATACTTGGTTTTTTTTAATAACAAACTAAAATATTACATCATAAATGATAAATGTAACTACTGAACTAATATAATTCGGTAACTTAATCAAATCAAACCTCGATTAAAGGGTAGTCAAACTAAAGGGTGATAACAAATTCAAAAGGGTTTTGGGTTAATATTAGTGGGTGAGTCAATAAAAAGGTTGTTAGGATTCAACGGGGTTCACTAGGGGTTAATTTATGGAGGTAGGCTTTTTGTGAAGTAAGTGGGTTAAATCCTAGGTGCATTTATCATCTCTATATATCAAATCAAAAGTGTGGTCTCGACATGTATAAACGAGGCAAGTTCTAGAATAACAGTTCAAAGTTGACACACTCATAATCAATACAGTGAGCATGAAAAAGAATATATGCTCTATAAGGCTCAAAATCTCACATAAATTATGGGTGTTTTTGACATCAATCCTTATAAATTCCAAATTTCAAGGTAATACTCAAATTCAATTCAACGACCTATCAATTTTAATTTTTAGAAAGTAGACTTACCATGCCTAATTCTCTAGTATTCTTCAAATTTAATCATCAATGCACAATTAACCATGACTTAATCTAAAACATATCAAAAAAAATCATAAATCATTAGAAATTTCATCCTAATTAGTAATATGAGAAAAATACTTTCGAATCAAGACTAAATTCAGGATTTTGAGAATAATGTAAAAAGTTTGACACTTTTACCCCCCCACACTTAAGATGTACATTGCCCTCAATGTACAAAGATGAATAATGACAATTATGGGAAAATCAAAAGATAGGGGGTAAAGTGACTTCCTGATTCTTGGATGGCTCCGAGAGTTGGCAGTGGTCGTGGTAGAAGGTAGTTGAAGGAGGCGGTGGTGGCATTTTCTATGGTCTTGGTGGGGTGGCTACCAATGATCTCTACTCTAGATGAAGAAATTGGGGAGCTTGTAGAGAATTATCCAGGGATTATTAAGACATATTTAAAATAAACTAAGTATATATATGAAGATAAGAAAGAAGACGAGAATTAAAATAGAAAATAATCTAAAGTGAAAATAAAAAATAAATAGACTATTAAGTCCTTATTGAAGGGTGGTTCGCAAGGTGGGAATCAACACTAAGGTTGGGGATGAGATGGCGGTGGCAGCTGTGAAGAGGTTATCGTGGTGGTCGGTGTGATTCCCAAGCAGCCTAGCGAACCTGACACTAAAAAATTAAATTAAAATAAACTAAACTAAGCATAAGATTGTAAAAGAGAAAGAAATTGAAGCAAAAGAGAAAAATAAAGTAAAAACTATATGGTCTCAAAGACCCTTGGCTTGGTGTTTGAATGAAGCGGCCGGCATGAACTTATGTAGATCGGTCTCCCATAGGGAGATTATGCTTGCCTTCTTCCACTTCTTAGGCATGATTTTAGTGTTGCTCAAGAGTCTTGGACACTTTTCCTACAGAGAAAGAAAATTTTGAAAGAAAAATAAAAGAAGGAAGAAGAGAAAAGATAGGAAGAAGGGGAATGGCTGTGGGGTTTAAATAGTATCTCAAATCTGGCACGTTCACACGCCCGTGGTCCAAGGGCGTGTCAAGTTACACGGCCGCCTCGTACGGCCATGGTGTGGAGCGTGTTGCATTGCCCACGCCCGTTCTTGATGTGCCATGCCCATGTCTGAGTAGTCAGTGTCGACCACGGCCGCGTCACACAGCCGTGGGTATAGGCGTGTTGAGTCTCCCACGCCCGTTTCTCAGTCAGCCACGCCCGTTGAGAGATAGTCAGTAGCTTCACACAGTTTTAAGGGCACGGCCGTGCTGATCTGTCGGTGGCCGTGGGGAAGGGTGGTTGGGTCGTGACGTCTGACATTGGTTGGCCTAAATTACACGACCTCTACTCTATCAGTGCGGTGGTTCAGTGGTCCACACGGCCACGGACACGGCCTTGTATAAGGCTGTGTGGCCTAAAAATCTACACTTTTGTGTTAGTTTACAACTAATTATTTAGAAAAGAAGGATGGAAAGAAAAGAAACTAAAAATATATTTGAAAATAAATTAGTTAGTGCTCGGGTTGCCTCCCGAGAAGTGCTCGTTTATAGTCTTAAGCTAGACTGTCCTCGTATTTGAAAATTTTAGGGAAGTGTAAAGGTTTGAATATCTTCCCTCATGCTCACAGTTCTATTTTTTTGACAAAGTTGAAGTCGAGAAGCGTTTACCTTAAAATTACCAAATATTGGATTGCTTACCTCGACTATATTGTGTGGGAAGATATCGTGTACCTTAAGAAGAATTTCTCCCTTTGCCCTTAGGTCTGTTGAAGTGATGTGGGGATCGGCTTTGTCTAACAGTACCTAGTCTTCTATTTTAAAGTGATTTGATGTCCCTACGAGCTTTTTTGATGGTTCCTTTGGTTTTACTTTGTGTGGATCCAACTTTTCTTTGACTTGTATCTTCTGCTCTTCTAAATCGTCGACCTTAAGGTTTTGTTTCTTGTGTGATTCTTCTTTTTTCAACTTGGGGGCTATAAGTTGGCTCAGGTTTGATGCCTTGTGATGTTTCCTATAGTGAAGGTTGAACAATTTGATTATCTATTGAAGTGACTTTCTTACCTTCATCATCTGTTGTTTTGGCTGAGTCGTGAGCTTGAAGCTTAATCGATTCATCTCCTGCGCGAAGTATGAGTTCACCTGTGGCAACATCAATTTTAGTTCTAGCGGTTGCTAGGAAAGGTCTTCCTAGAATTAAGGGGATTGAATTATCTCCATCCATGTCTAAAACAACAAAATCTACTGGGAAAACAAATTTATCGATTTTTACAAGAACATCTTCAATAATGCCCCTAGGAATTCTAACAGTTTTATCAGCTAGTTGAATACTCATCCTAGTTTGTTTAGGCTTCCCTAGACCTAGTCGTTTAAACAATGCATAAGGCATGACATTTATACTTGCCCTTAGATCAGCTAACGCATTATCAATAGTTAAACTACCAATTAAGCATGGAATCGTAAAACTCCATGGATCTTTTTGTTTCTGTGGTAGTCTATTCTGTAACATTGTCGCGCATATTGCGTTTAGTTCCACGTGGTGCTATTCGTCTATTTTGCGTTTATTTGTCAAGAGTTGTCTTAAAAATTTTCCTCGAGTCTGGCATCTGGAAAAAAGCTTCAAGAAGGGGTAAGTTAATATGTAATTTCTTTAAAAGTTTAAGAAACTTACCAAACTGTTCCTCTGAATCATCTCCTTTCAATGCTTCAGGATAAGATATACGAGGTTTGTATTCTTTGATTATTGGTTTAGGCTTTTCGTGTGCTATCTCTATTTTACCTTTTTCTTCCTTGGTTTCTTGTGCCGTGGTGGGCTCGTCTACCTTTGTACCCTCTTGAGCTGTGATGGCTTGGATCTGTTCTTTTGGGTTTATTTCTGTGTTGCTTGGTAGATGTCCTTGTTGACGTTCAGAAATCAGCTTTGTGAGATGTCCCACTAACCTAGTAAGTTCTCCAACTTGATTCTCGATCCCTTTGATTGATTTTTGTTGTTCATCAATTGCTGCTTCAGTCTTTTGGAAACGAGAATCTGTGGCTACCATGAATTTTGTCAGCATCTCTTTAAGGTTTGATTTCTTCTTTTATGGATATGGCTGATTTTGATAATTTGGAGGAGGCTGCTACCTTTGATTTCCTTGATTTCCTTGTCCTCCCCACGAAAATTTTGGGTGGTTCCTCCAACCTGCGTTATAAGTGTTACTATAAGAATTATTAGATCGGAAATTGTTACCTATATAGTTTGTCTACTCATGTTCTGCTCCTGGTTGGTAGGGTGGGTACTCAGAATTTGCCACATTCCCACTCGCTTCATATTGCATTACTCGGTGTACCCGTGAAGAACATAAATTATCAAGCTTTTTATTCATCATCTCCACCTGTGTTGAAAGCATTGTTACTGCGTTTATGTTAAAAACTCCGAATGATTTTGTCAGTTTGGCCCTTGTAATTTGCCATTGATAGGTATTCAACGACATCTCTTCAATAAAGTCATAAGCTACTTCAGGACTTTTGTTATTCAAAGTTCCACCGGCTGATGAGTCAATCATTTGCCTCGTTGAAGAATTCACACCGTTGTAAAAAGTTTGGACTTGAAGCCACAAAGGTAATCCGTGGTGTGGACATCATCTTAGGAGATCCTTATATCTTTCCCATGCATTATATAATGTTTCTGTGTCATTCTGCACAAAAGAAGATATGTCATTCCTAAATTTGGCCATTTTAGCTGGTGGAAAGTATTTTAAAAGAAATTTTTCAGTCATTTGATCCCATGTGGTGATTGATCCTCGTGGTAACAAGTTCAACCACTGCTTTGCTTTATTCCTTAATGAAAAGGGAAATAACCAAAGACGTATGGCATCGTAAAAAACGCCATTTATTTTGAAGGTATCACAGAACTCTAAGAAATTAGCTATATGATTATTTGGGTCTTCGTCCTGCAAACCATCAAATTGAACTAACTGTTGAATCATTTGTATTGTGTTAGACTTTAATTCAAAATTGTTAGCAGCTATAGCAGGCCTGACAATACTAGATTCTGCTCCTATCAAATTAGGTTTAGCATAATCTTACATAGTACACGGAGCATTCTATTCTTGCACATTTGACGGTGGATTATTTTCGTCCATCCCTTCAGTAGGATTGGATCTATCTTGTTGTTCTTCTCTTTGGCAGTCTAGAGCTCATCTAGTTTCTCTGCGATTTCTACGAGCTGTAGTTTCAATGTCACTTTCGTACGCTAAAGGTCCTCTCGGGTTCCTTCAAGTCATAAACGAGAGATACCTGCTAGGAGCAGAAAGAAAGAAATTTAGTGTAAATAAAAATTTAACCTAAACTAAAAATAAAAGTAAATTGCAAAAAAAAAAGGCTAAAGTAATAAAAATATAGCTTTCTTAATATTTTAGTGTTCCCCGGCAACGGAGCCAAAAACTTGATCGTGTCAAACAGTCGAGTTTTGATATTTATAAAGAATGATTAAACTTGTAGACTAACTATGACAACGATTGAGGCAAGTGCACCTATCGAACAATAGTATAGTTTAGGCAAGATTATTTTATCGAACCCAAAGGAACCTAAAAGTACTACTACTCACTTTCTTTCTATTATTTAGCCTAAAATAAGGAGCGATTGGTTTATTAATCTAAAAGCTAATGAAAAACTAATCTAGATGCAAAGACAAAAGAATGAAACTTTGGGAAAAGACTATGGAAAAACTCAGTTGATTACGACGATATCCTCAGGAAGAATCCACCTATGACTTCTCTTGTTATCTAACTTTTAATTCATATGACATATTTACTTAGCTTGATCCATGAGATTCCCTAACCTATATTAAACCCTCTCTCGAGGTAAATAACATCTAACCTTAGGTTAATTAGTGGAACTCTCATTCTCTTATAATAACCCCCTAAGGAAGCAGTAAATCGATCAATGGACTCCCATATTAGGTTTCACCCTAATCCGACAAAATCTCGTCACCCTATCTCTAGGTGTACGATCAACTCTGATTAATTATGCTAGATCTACTTTTAGGCAGGGTCTATTCCTTCTCCACCTAAGCACATCAGATTAAATTAAGCAACTTAATTAAGAACAAACTAAGTACTTACCATATAATTTAGAAATCAAATAACAAAATCCATCATAGGTTTCATCCCCTTCAGGTATCTGAAGGGTTTAGTTCATAACAAAATAAGAAAACATCTCAAGAGAAAAGATAAAACAAAACATAAGAAATCCCTAAAACCCCCTGAAGGAATTGAAGAGGAGATCCTCTATCTTGAGTAGAACTTTGGCTTCTTGAGATGGATCAATTGGCTATCTTCAAGTAATTCCCTAAATAAAAGCTCTGGCAGAAAACTCTGCCTAAAACTTTCTTCTCTAGAATGGCTACCTTGGGTTGTTTACATAGGCTTCTTAGATGCTTTACTTGGCTCCTAAGTACCTCTTTCAAGTAAAATTACTATTAAGGTGTTTAAGTAGACATAGGAGTATGTTTCTTTGGCTTCAAGCATCCAAATCTGAGTGAAATTGCTCATTCCCATGGTAGGGGCACGCCCATGGCACACGTCCGTATCAGTAGTGGCTAGACCGTGTTGGACTTTTATCGACGAGGTACAGTCGTTTAAATTGGGGTGAGGCCGTGTTCTAAATAAATGGCAAGGCACGGCCGTGTGGCTTGAAGTCCAGGCCGTGTTGATTTCTTGGGTTGACCCAAATTATTCCGTTTTAAGCCCGTTTTATGTTCTTTTTATTCTTAGGTGCTTTCCTGAGTATAAGACATGAAAAGAAAGGATTAAGAGCACCTTTTTACATAAATCAGGGATAAATCATCCAAAAGCATACTAAATTTGGGATTAAAATATGTTACTTTTACGGTTTATCATCTCATTCTACTTTTTCTTATTCTCTTGTGGTGGCCGAAAGTCATATTGTTATTGTGCTTTTTTTCTTTCTTCTCTTGTTAGACATTTTCTTCATAACCGAATCCCCCCATCCCCATTTCTTCTTTGTTCTTCATAGCCAAAATTGTGAGTATCTTAATCGAAACCTATTTCTTACTTTATGTACTTTCTTTTTTTCTTTATTTCATATTTTTGTGGAAACCGAAACCCTTTTCGTGCATCAAGTGTAGGCACCCTTTCTATCGACTCTGCTGGTAGCCGAACGTAGGTCCTCCATTCATTGTACTCTTACTTCGAGGGACGCATCTTCACCATCTCTTCTTGGTGCGGTCTATTTTCAAGAGAATTTTGGTAAGTTGTTGTTGGCCGAATAGGCATAAGGGGGGTCCTCTATCTAATTGTTTGGTCGAAAGGCCATTTCTTTTGATCTAATGGAAAACTGATTCTAACATGGTGACTATTTAGGGACTCAATCGGTTCTTTAGGCCAACCCTTCTAGCTTTCGGCTTTTGGTTAAGCAAGGTAATGAACTTTTTCATTTATGGTACCTATTCTTTCTACTTTCTCATGCCTTAACCCGGTCTTCTAATCAAGAGCTTTTTCTTGGAATCAAATCCTAGCCAAACAAAGGAGGGGGTTGGACTCGCAGTCCCTACCCCTAAGTTCAAGCGAAATGCCGGTAGCTCATGACCGCCACCAAGTTGTGGGCCGGCTTCTAAGAGGGATAAACAGATTACTGTGATCCCTGTGAGTAAAGGTGTTAACGAGATCGATAGCATAGTTCTTCGTGTTTACAGGTGTGTAATTTCTACACCTTCTTTGTATGTTATTAATTTGATTATGTATATGGGTTGATAAGCCGAAAACACAGTAATAGCCATTATATGCCCTTAAAGGGTAAAGTTGGTGACACCAGGTATGTTCATTCTCTGAGTATGCTGAATAATAATTGTCTAATATGATTACGTGCATACATGAACATCTTGAGTATGCCATGGGATAGTATATGATATGTTGCATTCATTGATCGCATGTTGCATGGGCATGGGGATATGATTATGTTAAAAGGGGCAGTGTTTCGGGTGGCTTTGCCACATACTACGGTGATTTTTGTCACATTGTTAATTCAAGTGGCTCTGCCACATACTCTGGTGACTACGTCACATTATGATTTCGGTGGCTAGGCCACGTATTAAGGGCGATGAGCAGTTGGCTACAGCAATTGCCATCGATGGTGTGTAGCGGATGGAGGGTCGATTGTAGAAATTCCCACTGGTGTGATTGGCAAGAACGGGTGGTGTGTAGCGGATGGAAATTTAGGTTGGGCTGGGTTATGCATCATTGTGCATTTGAAATCTGTTATGATGTGTTATAGGGCAAAGGCCCAAGATTTGATTTTGTAAGGGTTTCGCCAAAATGGGTGTAAAAAGGGGCTAAGGCCCAGACGGTAAGTTGATGGGCTAGGCCCAGTAATGGTATAGGAAATTGCACACTGAGTCTTTCGACTCACCCTTGTTGCTTAAGATTTTGCAGGTAATAAATAGCGCAATGGACCGGGCCGGAGAGGACTACGAGGTGACCATGCACGGTTTCTTCTTTTTAAAATTAGAACTTTATTTTATCTTCAAATTTTTGGGATTTTATGTTGTAATAAGGCCACTATTAATCTGTTTTAAATATTTGATTTAAAGTTTTAGACGCTCTACACATTAGTTAATTAATATGATGTTTTCACCTAAACGCGAACAAAGTTTTTCATTCAACTTAACTAACGATTCTCTTCTATAAATGGATTTTCTTCCGGAAAATTCTCTAACCTGATGAGGTGTAATAGCATGTGTTTTCAAAAGTCACCTAAGCAGTAAGAATCGGTGATTTAAATTATAACCTAAACGAATAGTGAGTTCTCATTTGAAACACTAGACTAAGGATAATAACTGGATGTTTTCTGAAGTTCACAATATTTTACAAAACACTTTTCCAGTGACATGCAAGATCCAGTCGTGATGTTTGGATCGGGTTTGGAGTGTTACAATTTGGTATCAGAGCCAAGTTTTTAAAGCTCAGCCTTGGGTTTCGGGTTCAAAACATTTTCTAAAAGATGGTTTAGACAAAAAATATATATGTACATGTTCTTTGGAAGCATGGCACCTGAGTCTCCGGCCCAAGTCTGCAAGGTAAGTCTTCTGATTGTTAGGTGACTTGTATGTGGTGAATATACATATTGTGTATTGCTATGGATGTTAGAATTAAGAAACCATATTCTAGAGATAAAAACCTATGGATATATGCGTGTTTTGTGGAAAACTACTTATAACTCTATTCGCATAAAACTACTATCTAATCAACAAGTGAAAAGAAAGATAATGCATAAAATTTATAAAATAAATTAAAATGATACGATAGACATGAGTGCTAGAGGACTCAGACGTGTGGCACGAGGCCATAGTAGGGGCCGAAATGTGGAGGCTGAGTTCTCAGAAGCTGGGAATGAGCCTGAAGTGGAAGCGCCATCATCACCTGTGGTAGACGTGGGAACGCAAGATAGAACTAGAGGGGATGATGCCCTGTCTCAAGCAATGCTGCATGTGTTGGAGAGAGTTGCTGGGGCATGTACTAGGGCAGCATCTCGAAAGTTTATTCCTGAGCGACTTTGAGCAAACAGAGCTGAAATGTTTAGGGGTATCTTTGGAATGGCACCAAATGTCGCTGAGTATTGGCTAGAGGCAGTCGAGAGGATTATGGATGCCCTAGACTGTACGACAGAGGAGAAACTGAATAGGGCAGTGTCACTTCTTCGGGATGAGGCATATCAGTGGTGGCTTACCATTATAGAGGGTACTCTAGCGGATCGGATTAACTGGGATTACTTTAAGACGATATTTCAAGGGAAATACGTTGGGGCAAGCTATGTGGATGCTCAGAGGAAAGCATTCCTGAATTTTGTGCAAGAGGGCAAATCTGTAGCTGAGTATAAGGTAGAATTTCTGCGCTTGAGCCGTTACTCCTAGGGAATAGTGGCAATTGATTATGAGTGTTGCGTACGGTTTAAAGATGGGCTGTGAATGAGTTGAGGGTATTAATAACTCTGCATGGGGAGAGGGATTTTGCCGTGTTGGTCGAAAAGGCTAAAATAGCCGAGAAAGTAAAGCGGACCGAGAGATAAAATAGGGATATAGATTGAGGTAAAAATAAGAGAAGTTTTGGTTTGTCGGGGTCGTTTGGGGGTTTTCAGAAGAGGCTTAGGTTGGATGGGCCTGCTCGAGTTTCGCTGCCTACCGCAGTGGGTTAGTTTCGTCCATATGCTCCGTGTGGGAAAATGCATTCAGGGGAATGTTGGAAAAGAACTGGGGGATGTTTCAAATGTGGATATAAGGATCATATGATTAGGAACTGTCCACAAGAGATAGACAAGGGGCATCCAGCAGGTTAGAGTTTTAATCAGTTTAGGAGAGGTGGGTAGCAACCGCCGAGGGGTTGTGGTCCGGTTGGTAGAGGAAATGGTTTTGGTCGGGGTCGTGGGACATCAGGCAGGGGTGTCAATAATGCAGACGCAAGGCAGCCAGGCCTAGTTTATGCAGCTTGTCGGTGAGAGAATGGCGTCCCATTGAACGTTATAACCGGTACGTTTCTTATAGCTGATAAGCCATTTCTTGCTTTGATTGATATTGGCTCGACCTACTCTTTTATTGCATGTAGTGTATCTAAGACTTTAAGTATGGAATCTAAAATTGCTGCTAGAGAAACGACGGTAGTTAGCCCGTTAGGACAATCGGTAGTGGTGAACAAGTTATTTAGAGATGAGCCTCTAGAAACTCAAGGAGTAGTATTTCTGGCCAACTTGATGGAATTACCTTTCGGGGAGTTTTATCTCATCTTAGGCATGGATTGGTTGGTAAAACATCGTGCTAAATTGGATTGCACAACTAAGCGAATGGTGTTGAGAACCCTAGAGGACAAAAAATAGTTGTGATAGGAGAAAGAAGGAACTATTTGTATAACGTGGTTTCTGCATTAGGGGCTGATAAGATGGTTCGGAAGGGATGCAAGGCATTTCTAGCTTTTATAAGTGTATTGGATGCAAAGGAAGTGACTGTTAATGAGCTCAGAATAGTTAAGAAATTCGTGGATGTCTTTCCTAAGAAACTTTCGGGGTTGCATCTGGATCGTGAAGTGGAGTTTGGGATTGAACTACTTCTGGGTACGGCTCCAGTATCGATCTCTCCTTATAGGATGGCGCCAAAGGAGCTGAAGGAACTCAAAGCTCAGATTCAGGAGCTGTTGGATCGTGGTTTTATCTGACCTAATGTGTCTCCGTGGGGGGCACAGGTGCTATTTGTGAAGAAGAATGACGGTTCATGCGTATGTGCATTGACTATCGCCAGTTAAATAAGTTGACAATTTAGAACAAGTACCCGCTGCCGAGGATTGACGATTTGTTTGATCAACTTAAGGGAGCTTCGGTATTTTTGAAAATAGATTTGAGGTCAGGATACCATCAGCTTAAGGTTAAGGAAACAAATATTTATAAGACGGCGTTTTGTACTTGCTATGGTCACTATGAGTTCCTAGTGATGCCATTTGGGTTGATGAATGCACCACCTGCATTCATGGATATGATGAACCAGGTTTTCTAACCCTATCTAGATCGGTTCGTCATAGTGTTTATAGATGACATTCTGGTGTATTCCAAGTCAAAAGAGGAGCATGATGCGCATCTTCAAGTGGTCTTGCAGATTTTGACGGAAAAGCAGCTGTTTGCCAAATTTAGCAAGTGTGAGTTCTGGTTGAAGGAGGTTACTTTTCTGGGTTATGTGGTATCTGCAGAAGGGATTAGGATTGACCCCCGGAAGATTGAAGCGGTGCTAGATTAGAAACCACCTAAGTCTGTGGCAGAGATTCAGAGTTTTCTTGGTCTAGCTGGGTATTACCGAAGGTTCGTTGAAGGGTTCTCATTAATTGTGGCACCTTTAACCAAGTTGTTGAGGAAAGGGGTAACTTTTTTTTTGGACTAACAAGCAATAGGAAAGTTTTTAGAAGTTGAAGAGAATTTTGACAGAGGCTCCAGTGTTGATTCAGCCTGAGGCCAATAAAGAGTTCGTGGTTTATTATGACACTTCTCACACGGGGTTAGGATGTGTGTTAATGCAGCAGGGGAAGGTGGTTGCGTATGTATCTTGGAGGTTAAGACCACATGAGAGTAACTATCCCACGCATGACTTGGAATTGGCTGCGGTGGTGTTCGCTCTAAAAATCTAGAGACATTACCTGTATGGGGAGAAGTCCATCATCTACACTGACCACAAGAGTTTGAAATACCTCTTTATTCAGAAGGAGTTGAATTTGAGGCAACGAAGGTGGATTGAATTACTAAAGGATTGCGATTGCTCGATTGAATACCATCCAGGAAAAGCTAACGTGGTGGTAGATGCGTTAAGTCGGAAGGCAATATCAGATGTAAGGGTGATGTTTGCCCATCTCAGCCTATATGATGACGGAAGTCTATTAGCTGAGCTTCAAGTGAAACTGACGTGGGTGAATTAGATTAAAGAAAAGCAGCTATCAGATGATGTCTTGAGCACTCGACTTCTGCAAGTACAGAATGGAGGGATAGAGGATTACAGTCTGAACGGTGATGTGGTTCTGTGTTTTCGCGAGAAGGTTTGCATGCCAAAGGATGTGGAGTTGAGGCAAATGATTCTTCAGGAAGCGCATAGTAGCCCTTACGCTATGCATCCTATAGGGAGTAAGATGTATTGGGATCCATGCAAACAGTTTTGGCGGCCTGGATTGAAGCGAGAAGTTACAGAGTTCGTGGGAAAGTGTTTAACGTGTCAGCAGGTAAAAGTGGAGCATCAGTTGCCATCAGGGTTATTGCAGCCGGTGAAGATTCCACAATGGAAATGGGAGAAGATCACTATGGATTTTGTTAGTGGGCTACCTTTTACGCCTACTAAGAAGGATTTAGTATGGGTGATTGTGGATCAGTTGACGAAGTCTACCCATTTCCTACCTGTTCATGTCGACTACTCTCTGCAGAAGTTGGCTAAGCTGTATGTGGCAGAGATTGTGAGACTGTATGTGGTACCAGTATCGATCATATCAGATAGAGACCCTAGTTTTACATCGCATTTTTGGAAGGCGCTGCATCAAGCATTGGGTATAAGATTAGACTTCAGCATAGCTTTTCATCCACAGACTGATGGATAGTCTGAGAGAATAATTCAGATCTTGGAAGATATGTTGAGAGGGTGTGTCATAGACTTCAGGGGGAGTTGGGAAGAATTTCTACCTTTGGCAGAATTCGCATACAATAATAGCTACCAATCGAGTATTCGGATAGCGCTCTATGAAGCATTATATAGGCGGAGGTGTCGTACACCTACCTATTGGACAGAATTGGGTGAACGCCAGATTTTGGGTCCAGAATTAGTTGTAGAGACGGAAGAGAAGGTTAACTTAATTAGGGCTAGATTGAAAGAGGCGTCCGATAGGTAGAAATCGTATGCCAATTTCAAGCGAAAGGAGATAATGTTTGCAGTAGGTGATCAGGTGTTCTTAAAAGTCTCATCGTGGAAGAAGGTGATGAGGTTTGGTCGGAAGGGCAAGCTAAGTCCTAGGTTTATCGGGCCTTATCGAGTTTTGAAACGTGTGGGACCAGTGGCGTACCAACTGGTGTTACATTCAAAATTGAAACAGATTTATGATGTGTTCCACGTTTCAATGCTGAGGCGCTATCGTTCAGATCCATCTCACGTTGTGCCGGTTGAGGAGATTGAAGTAAGACCATGCTTATCTTTTGAAAAAGAACCAATACAGATCTTAGATCGAGACGTAAAGGTTCTGAGGAGGAAATCAGTTCCTTGGGTTAAAGTCTTGTAGCAAAATCATGGTACAGAAGAAGCGACGTGGGAACCAGAGGAAGCAATGTAACAGCAATACCCTCATCTCTTTTGATCAGGTACTTTCGAGGCTGAAATTTCTTTAAGGGGGTGGAGCTATAACATCCCAAGTTTAGGGGTTCTGTATTTCATGCTTTTGTGTGTTGGCTTGTTTTAATTGCTAATTGGATGTGTTTGGGGGTATTAGAAAGACTTTGGGTTAAGCCGGAGTCTTGGTTGAATTTTTACTTTAGGGCCTTTAGGAGGATAGCTTCGGAGAGTAGGCCTTATGTGTAATTGTGTGTGTATGGTAACACAAGAATTAGAGTAGGAAAGTGGCAAGGAGATGCCACTTGGGATGCAGGTAAGTGACGCCTCAGGGTAGCTGTGAGGGAGCAGGTTCGAGTCACGTGGTTTACATTTTGGGGATTTCTTTTTTATGCCAAGATGGAGTATAGGTGGTTTGGGCTTGGACTTGGTGGATGAGTGTTGAATGAGTCAACACATTTGAATGAAGGGAGGAGAAGAATTTGAGGATGAGGAATCAGTCAACAACTTTGAATGGGGAGTGGAGAGTGAGAGGTGGAGGGAGTTGAGGGATTTGGAGAGAGGGAGAGAAGTTGGCCGAATTTGGGAAGGTGAGGTGTGTGAGAGTGTGCGGTTTAGTTGGATTAGGGGGAGGGCCGAACCTTGAATGGTAGTACTCAAGTGTATTGAGAATTTTCTGTTGGCAAAGAAAACTCATAAACACTCCATTACTTCTTTTTGTATTTTTGGAACTTTCTTTTCTTGGTGCCAAAACCGAAACATCTCCTAGTCTCCTTCTACTTTTTCTTATTCTCTTGTGGTGGCCGAAAGTCATATTGTGATTGTGCTTTTTTCTTTCTTCTCTTGTTAGACATTTTCTTCACAACCGATCCCCCCAGTCCCATTTCTTCTTTGTTCTTCATAGCCGAAATTGTGAGTATCTTAATCGAAACCTATTTCTTACTTTATGTACTTTCTCTTCTTCTTTATTTCATATTTCTATGGAAATCGAAACCTTTTTCGTGCATCAAGTGTAGGCACCTTTTCTATCAGCTCTGATGGCAGCTGACGTAGGTCCTCCATTCAGTGTACTCTTGCTTCGTGGGACACATCTTCATCATCTCTTCCTGGTGTGGTCTGTTTTCAAGAGAATTTTGGTAAGTTGTTGTTGGCCGAATAGGCATAAGGTGGGTCCTCTATCTAATTGTTCGGCCGAAAGGCCACTTCTTTTGATCTAATGGAAAACTGATTCTAACATGGTGACTATTTAGGGACTCAATTGGTTCTTTAGGCCAACCCTTCTATCTTTTGGCTTTTGGCTAATCAAGGTAAGGAACTTTTTCGTTTATGGTACCTATTCTTTCTACTTTCTCGTGCCTTAACCCGGTCTTCTGATCAAGACCTTTTTCATGGAATCAAATTCTAGCCAAACAAAGGAGGGGGTTGGACTAGCGTCCCCCCTAAGTTCAGTTCAAGAAGTGAGTCGGTCACCGCTCGACCGCCATCAGGTTGTGGGTCGGCTTCTGAGAGGGATAAACAGATCGCTGTGATCCCTGTGAGTGAAGGTGTTAACTAGATCAATAGCATAGTTCTTCGTGTTTACAGGTGTGTAATTTCCACACCTTCTTTGTATGTTATTAATTTGATTATGTATTTGGGTTGATAAGCCGAAAACACAGTAATAGCCATTATATACCCTTAAAGGGTAAAGTTCGTGACATCAGGTATGTTCATTCTCTGAGTATGCTGAATTCTGATTGTCGAATATGATTATGTGTATACATGAACATCTTGAGTATGCCATGGGATAGTATATGATATGTTGCATTCATTGATCGTATGTTGCATGGGCATGGGGATATGATTATGTTAAAAGGGGCAGTGTTTTGGGTGGCCCTGCCACATACTCCAGTGACTTTTGTCACATTGTTAATTCGAGTGGCTCTGCCACATACTCCGGTGACTACGTCACATTATGATTTCGGTGGCTAGGCCACGTATTAAGGGCGATGAGCAGCTGGCTGCAGCAACTGCCATCGATGGTGTGTAGCGGATGGAGGGTCGATTGTAGAAATCCCCACTGGTGTGATTGGCAGGAATGGGTGGTGTGTAGCGGATGGAAATTTAGGTTGGGCTGGGTTATGCTTCATTGTGCATTTGAAATTTGTTATGCTGTGTTATAGGGATAAGGCCCAAGATTTGATTTTGTAAGGGTTTCACCAAAGTGGGCGTAAAAAGGGGCTAAGGCCCAGACGGTAAGTTGATGGGCTAGGCCCAATAATGGTATAGGAAATTACACACTGAGTCTTTTGACTCACCCTCGTTGCTTAACATTTTGCAGGTAATAAATAGCGCAATGGACCGGGCCGGAGAGGACTACGAGGTGGCCATGCACGATTTCTTCTTTTTAAAATTAGAACTTTATTCAAATTTTTGGGATTTTATGTTGTAATAAGGCCACTATTAATCTGGTTTAAATATTTGATTTAAAGTTTTAGACACTCAACACATTAGTTAATTAATATGATGTTTTCACCTAAACGCGAACAAGGTTTTTCATTCAACTTAACTAACGATTCTCTTCTATAAATGGATTTTCTTCCGAAAAATTCTCTAGCCTGATGAGGTGTAATAGCATGTGTTTTCAAAAGTCACCTAAGCACTAAGAATCGGCGATTTAAATTATAACCTAAACGAACAGTGAGTTCTCATTTGGAACACTAGACTAAGGATAATAACTTGATGTTTTCTAAAGTTCACGATATTTTATAAAACTCCTTTCCAGATCTGGTCGTGATGTTTGGACCAGGTTTGGGGTGTTACAACCCTAATGTAGCTAAATTTTTGCTACATGTTGCCCTATTTTTTCCCTATATAAACCCCTCTCCATTCTACTAATTTTCATATCCCTGAAAGTAATTTTTTTAAACCCTAAATCTCCTTTTTGTGTCGTCAACCTCAAATTCCAAAAGAAACTCTAGTTCTCTTCCTTTTTTTCCAAAACCATCTACTACCACCGCAAGAAGATTACTGAAGCACCGTCGTTGTTGCCACACATCGCTGTTATCGCCACCGTCGCACACCGCCATTAATGTGGCACGCTGTCGTCACTGCCGCACCATCCTTGTCGTCGCAAGATTTTTGACGTAGCAAGTTCTACCCACTTTGCCGATTTCTCTTTTCTCCTTTGTGCAGAAACTTTGCCAAATTTTTGGGAAAAAATACCATGTCTCGCAAAAGAATCAGGTCTTTAAAGACTACTCCTAAAAACTCGATTTTGATCGATGAAGAAGTGAAAGAGAGATTTGATTCAATCTTCAAGCATCAGCCTATGATGCTGGAAAAAGGTTTTGACTTGAAGAATAATGATTTGATGGTTGTTCTTATATCGATTAGAAAGAAAATCAATGCTCTCAAGTGAAAATCCTATGCTAGTTTGACTATGCAAGATGCTACTGAGGTCATTGTTAGAAAGAAAAAGGTACCTCTTACTTCTAAATCCATCAATGATTTGTTTAACTTACTTGATGTTGAAGAAGATGAGTACTACCCTATGATGGACAATATCAATTGGGATTTTCTTCAACAAGTGCTTGATGTTATGACAAATCCGGGACCCCAATAGATTATAAGAAAGTATGGGAGCCATTCTTGTCGAAGGGAATACCTAAAACCAGTAGCAAAGGTATGGTTTTATTTCGTTCGCTACAGTTTTATGCCTATCTCACATAGTTCCACCATCTCGATGGAACGGATGCTCTTGTTATATGTAATCTTGATAGAAAAGTCCATTAATGTTGGGAAAATTATTCTCAAAGAGATTCATGATTGTGCTAAAAAGAAGATAGGAAGTGCCTACTTCCCATCATTAATCACTTTACTTTGCTTAAAGGCCCATGTTAAAACACAAGCAAATCTGAAGGGGCAATATGTTCAAGGGTGCATTACAAATCACGATCTTGAAAGGTTAGTAGAGAAGGTGCATGAGCTGAATCAAGGCGAGCAAGAAGATCCAACTGAGCCAGATACCGATGTGTCAACAAAGGAAATTGAAACTGAAGATAATTCAGTAACAGGCACTGAAGAGAAAGATACTGACTGTGCATGCAAAGATGGAATTGAAGAAGACAAGGAGAATGAGTCAAAAAAATAAAAGGGGGATTTTTGCCTTGTTATTTATTTAATTATTTTTAGGTCTTTAGGAGTTTAATTATTTCATAATTAAGATTTAATTTCTGTAGAACAAAACATAGTAAGCATGAATAAACTTAACAATTCTTTAGAAAGAAAAAGACTAAGTAATGTGGCAATGGGAATGAACATGTCTAGGATTGGGTTATTAGGAAAGACTTGGTATTTAAGCAGTCTTAATGACTTACCTCTCTTTCTTTACAACCCTACCTAGTGTTCAGTTTTCATTCATTACATTGTTCTTGCAATGAGGACATTGCTTCTTTTTAAAGAGGGGTAAGGCAAATAAATTGCTCAAATTTTTAAATTTTCAAGTATGTTTTAATCATTTCTTTCATAATTATGTTTTAATAAATGGATGTTTAGAGACATTTTTTTTTTGTTAATAAGATAGTTTGTATGCAAGTATGAATGATGATTATATCTAAGTGAAAGCATGTTATCATGAAGAATGAAATGCTTGTATGATCTTAGCCTTAGTAATGTTTGCCATGAAAACTTAGTTTCTCTTTAGATTAGACATGCATGAAGGTTTATATCTTTAGAATTGACTTAGTAACTTTCTTGAGGCAAAATCCTAGGAGACATAAAAATCTAAAATGATATAGCCACTATTTCTTTGGATCGTTTGAGCCTTTTTAAGCCAACCTTATGATATTAGACCCTTGAAATTGTAATTTTGAGCTTAAAGGCATGTTTATTCGATGAACCCACATGATAAGCCAATTACCATCTTTTTAAGTTATCCTAATTTTGTGCACCCATCTTAACTAAAGTTGTCTTGGTAATCAACGTTTGAGGAAGTTTTCAAAAAGATGTATGTGTTCGTGCTTAAAAAAAAAAAAAGAAAGAGATGAAAAGAGAGCGAAGAAAAGTTTGCTCAGTCTCCAAAAAGGAAAATTTTATGAGTTTGAATTCAAAATAAGTTTTGGGGTGTTCCGAAGGTTCAGTTAAGGAAGAAGACTGCAATTCGAGAAATCCAAGACAGAGTTAAAGGTTAAGATTTTGAAACTGAAATGTCCCATCTCTTAAAATCCCTACCTTTAACCGAGCCCCATTTCAACCTTATAAAAGACCTCTTTATTTGATGCTTATGCCACCTACATTAGTGGAGAGGAAGTACTAAGTTCAACATATGAAGTTCATCAATAAGCCTTATGATTGTTTGCTTGATTGATAAGAAATTATGTTGAATGAAGAGTGTTATCTGTGGCTAAGACATACATACAAACTATGATTCATGTTGGCATATTTTGAAACTTAGTATAAAATTGTGTAAGTGTTTGTATATGAATTACTTGTTAATAAAGAAGATCTATGAACATGAAGTTATTAATGCATGAGTATGGGACAAAGATTGATGCTGCTTACACAATTAGCAATTTTGCCTTAGCAAGACCTTTTGCTGTGCACAACCATTACTAGGGACGAGTAATGATTTAAGTTTGGGGGTTTGTAAACGGAAAAATATATAGGATTTTTCCTATATAATTTATGACCTCTTTACTTAAATTTGTTGTTAAAACTAAGTAATTGTTTAATAAATCAATGAAACATGTGAAAATATGAAATTAGGACATAGAAATTATTAAAATATGATTTTATGCTTTATTATATAGTTTTCATGCATAAAATGGCTTATTTTATATTAAATTGAACATATTATATTTTAACACATGAAGTGGGCCATGCATGATTAAACTAAATAATAAAATAAAAAATTATATTTAAATATTCATTTTTAGATATTTCATTAATAGTTTGGGTTGTAATTAATTATTTAAATTGGATAAATTTTATTTTTTGGTCCTCTAATTTATTGATTTATTTTGGACAGGTATGATCCAAATTAGAGACCAATTCAACCCAATTTTTGGCTACACTTGGCTGTCCACATAAACTGTGACATCCTAAATTAGGGGCTATGCATTTGTGTGCTTGTGTGTGAATGCTATGTTTGTCATGCTAGTTTAGGGTGCTTAGGGGTCTAGGAATGACTTAGGGGTAAGCTGAAGCCTTAGTAAAAAATTTGCTTTTTGGGCACTTTAGGGGAGAGCTGAATAGGGATAGGACTTAAGGGTTGGTGTTTATGTGTTTTGGTACAAGAAGTTTATTGGTGAAGTGGCAAGGAGGCGCCACTTAAAGCTCTGGAAGGTGACGCCTCAGGGAAGCTGGCAGGGAGCAGGTTCGAGCTGTGTATATCCCCTTTGGGGGATTTCCTTTTGACGCCAAGGTGGGGGAGAGTTGCTCTCAAGTTGGGCTCTGATGGAAGAGTGTTGAATGGGTCAACACATTTGAATGAGAGGAAGGGAGCAATTCAAGGAGGAAGAAGAGGTCAACAAGTTTGAATGGAGAGTGGAGAGTGGTCGGTGGAGTGAATCATGGGATTTGGTAGGGAGGGAGAGTGATTGGCCAAATGTGGGAAGTGTGTGTGTGTATGTGGGCTCGGTTTAGTGTTGTTAAGGGGGTGGCCGAATGTTAGATGATGGCATTAGGGGTGTTGAGAATTTCGGCTATCTAGAGATACCAGGAGCATTTTTGTTCAACTCTTTTTGTTAAAACCGAAACACTATACCAGTTTGTGCATTTTTGGCTTTTCTCTCAAATACCAAAACACTCTCACACTTATTCTGTTTTGCATTTTCTTTTCTCCCATTCATCACAGCCGAAACACCTCCCAATACTCTTCATATTTTCTCCTTCTCTTGTGCTTGGCCGAAACTTACATTACCATCCACTCTCTACTCCTATTTCATTTTCTTTGCCATAAACGTCAAAGCCGAAACCCTCTCAAGCCTCATCTCCTGCCGTAGTTCTGGCATTTTCTTCTCTTTTCTCTCAAACATCATAGCCGAATCCCCTTTGGTATATAGCACCTTTCTTCTCCATCCTATTCTTTGCAAGAGCAGAACATTTTCGGCATTTGGTAAGTTCTTTTTGGGTTAGCTGAATCTCTCTAAACATCTACTCACTCTTTTTCTCCTCTTGTTTTCTTTGAAAGAAAGCCGAATTCCTCTGACATACATATCCTTTTCTTTTTGTTTTTGTTCCAGTGGATTGTCGTTACCTGTTCTTCACCACTCCCAATCGGTTTCTCTAGTTTTGTGGTAAGTGTTTTCATTTTGGTTCAATCATCTCTTTTTTTGGTGGAGTGCCGAAGGAAATAGTCGTACTCTTTAACTCTTGGCCGATTGTAGGGGGTTCATCTTCGCATTCTTTCGGCTTCTGGATTACGATTGGAGTTTGTTAAGGGACAATCAGTTCTAGTCCATTTAGATACTTAATCTCTGGGATTTGTCGATCTAGGTAAGGACCCTTAGCTTTGAGTGTCTATTCACTTTTATTCAATTTCGCTGCTTTAATCCGGTTTAGTGACCAAGGTTGTTCATGGACTCAAATGTTATCCAAGCAAAAGGAGGGGTTGGACCCTCGGTCCTAGCCTCAAAGTTCAAAAAACACGCGGTATCTGCTGTTCGGGATTGGCCACCAGGTTGTTGGCTGGCTTCTAAGCAGAATAAGAGGCAGATAGCAGTGGTCTCCGATAGTGACAGTATCGACATAGATAGCATAGTGCTGTGCATATCCAGGTGTGTAAGATTTACACACTTTAATATTATTATTATGTGTTATTAATTTCTTTGGGGCTAAAAAGCCAAAATGGCTAGATGAATAAGCGTTATTCCATTAAGGGCATGGCTGATGTATCAGGTAAGTATCCTGCTGTTTATGTATATGCTAATAGAAGTATGCTATGATAACATTATGCTTTTGATGGCAAGTTGCATTCGGTTGACATTTGTATGCATGGGTTGGTTATGATACGAAAGGGGAAGTGTAAGACTGTCACTAGTGGTTTGGTACCACACGTGGGTTGGCCCCACATTCTTGATTCGTGACTAAGTCTCAGTGGTTTGGAACCACCAGTGGTTTGGTACCACATATTGATGATTTTGTGACTCGTCCCAGTGGTTTGGTACCAGTGGGTTGGCCCCACATATATGATTATTTGGGATTGTCACTAGTGGTTTGGTACCACAAGTGGGTTGGCCCCACATATGATATTTTGAGACTCTGTCACCAGTGGCTAGGTGCCACATATGGAGTGTAGCGGATGGATGGTTGATTGTAGAAATCCGCACAGAGTGATCGGCTGGTACGGGTGGTGTGTAGAGGATGGAAATTTAGGATTGGACCGGGTACATTGCATCCATTTCTGTACATGCTATTCTTTGAGTGGGCTAAGGCCCAATATGTGGTTGTGGGCTTGAGGCCATTTATGATGTTTTAAGGGGGAACTTACACACTGAGTCTTGGTGACTCACCCCCTCTGCTTAATCTTATAGGTGATCTGTAGGGCGTGGACTTGGGAGCTGAAAAGACTCGAGGAGGCCATAGCTTGTTAATTTCAGTAAACTTAGTTTTTTTTTAAGACATTTTAATTTGGGATTTTAATTGTTGTAATAAGGCCTTTCTAAATTGCTATTTCATTTCTTTTCATTTTAAATTCCACTTTGATACAACATTATTTTATGACTTAAACTTAATTGTTAAAAAGAAGTTTTCTGATTAACTGCAACCTAAATATCTGTTTTCTCACAAGTGCTAACATAGATAGTAAATAAGCGGTTAATCCAACCTAGAAATTTTTCTTAAGCGGCAAACCACTGTTTTCAAAACATTACCTGAAATAAAAAGTTAGAAACTCCTAGTTTTCATCAACATCCCCAACGCTTCTTTTCAACCTTTACCCTGTGGCATACCAAATCTAGTTGTGACGTCGAGACCGGGTTTGGGATGTTACATAAACCACTTTTTGGTTTAATTGCACAAGGTCCTTGCAATGTTGAAGAAATTAGAGATTTGCCTGAAGATTTGCACTTGACCAAGTCTCAGTCTTGAGTTGTTGCACTTAAATTGAGCAAAAATCAAGCAAAAATTAGCTTAATTTCCTCAATTCATGGCCGGCCACCCTTTGAAGATGCTTGAAGAGATGGAACCTCCTATTTTTAGCAACCTATCCCCCTCTCCTCACCTATAAATAAGACCTCCTCATTCATTCATTCATCATCCTTCATCCTTCATCATTCTCTTTTCTCTCTCAATTCTCTTAGCATTTTCCATTTCCCACGCCTAGCATCATCTGTTCATAGAGATTTTAGCAATTAAGCCTCTTAAAGAGCCCTTGGTCGGCCACCTTGGAGAGCCATTAGCAAAGGAGCAAGGTAAAGAAGCAAAGGAGCCTCGTCAATCAGAGTCTTGGGTGACAACCACTTTGATTTGGGTTTAATATTTCTTTTCTTTGATTTAATCTGAAAATGTTTGCTATGTGTTCTTTGTTCTTATTTACAACAATGTTAGCTTAATTTTATTTAAGCTAGGCTGATTGCTTTGATTGAATAATATTTATTTGATTCATGCTTATAATGTTTGTGCCTCAATCGATCATGTTTTCAATTAAAATCAAGTTTGTATTTCGTTCATACGTGATTGAAATGCACTTGAATTAGCTGAGCGATCCTAACCAAACAACGGCTAGTGGACACATAATTGAAATGTGCATGCTCAATTTAGATCCTAACCCGATTAAATTGCAGGTTGCATAACAACTCTGACCAAGCTCTGTTATTTGCATAGTTTTTAGATTTGTGTGATTAAACTGTTTCAAACCTAACACGTCCTTGTTACCTCACACAAATGCTAAGAAACCCTTAGTAAATAAGGATCAGTAAAATGCGTATTTACTAAGTAAATGATTCCGAAAGGACCTAATGTGGTTTCCAAACTCATGAAAGATCAAGTTGCCATGGAATGATTTTCTGAATGTTATTAACCATGTTGATAATAAATTGCGTTTAATTAAAGTAATTGTCCAAGTTTATTTATGTTATAATTGTTGCAAATTGTGTTTAATTTTGCTAAAATCTATTTCATTCATATAGTTTGCATACTTAGGATAATTTGCATTAGGGATCATTGCATTTAGTTCAATATATTCAATTTTAATCATCACTTCTTAACCATATTGTGTTTTTATTTTCAAAATTGTTAATATAATTTTACAAATTAAGTGATTTAGCACAAATACAATCCCTATGGAGACGATAACTCGATACTTACTTATTACTTGATAACGACTGTGTACACTTGCACAAACCTATGCGTTACAACATGTCTAATCAAGTAATATAATGATAAGTAAGATCATCTCCACAGGGATAAGTTAGGACAAATTTGGTTACGTTACTGCTATAAAGTGTATGAATAATGCTGTGGCAGAAGAGTGACAAAAGTGTAATGATAATTAAAACGATGTTGATGTATGTAAAATGTAAACAAACATATATAAAAAAATTATACTATTGCAAAGATATCAGGGCAAGAATGAGAGGATCAATTCTATTGAATGGGAAGGTTGCGATTATTAGGAATCTACCCTTATAAACCAAAAATGCCTCACCAAACTTGTAACCATTTTACTGCTTAGAGTGGATCTAAGATAATTTGCTTCTTTCAAAAGCAAGACCTCAGGTTACCCCACCTAAAGAGATATATGTCTATAGGCCTTAGATGTGATTCCAAGCACTAATTTCTCTTTGTTCTATACAAACACTACTCTATGTCTAGAAACTGCTATGGGTATTCTGTTGAACAACCACTTGTATCATTCAATTTTAGTCCAACTAACCTAACCTTTTTAGAATTAGATTATGTTTATAAGCATACTAAACATTCATCTATGTCTAGAGTTTGCAAGAATGAAATTCAAGAAGAACAAATTGAATGAAACAGTAAAATAGATCAGATCTGTAACACCCTAAACTCGGCCTATGCATTAAGCCCGAATTTTGGCATGCCACACAAATTTAACGTACATTCAAATAATTTAACGAAGTAGAAATCAAATTCCAAAATGATTAAGAGAATGACTTTATCGAAAAATCAAGGTTTATTTGAAATCTTTGATTAAAAACACAAGAGATTATCATTGGATCTATAATGTAGTATTTGATTAAAATTTTGAAATTTATTTAATCAAAATATTCTAACGAAGAGTTAAAGGATTTCTGAATTTTAAAGATATTTAAGAAAAACCTTTATTTTATACAAAAGTTTTAGAAAAACATTTATGAAAAACTAAATCAATCCAACTTAATAAAACTAAAACATAATAAATCCATCCACATAATAAAATCCATAATTAAAAAGGCCTTATTACATCACTATTAAAAATAGTACTTAATAAAAATTATAAAAGAAGTCTTAAAGTTTTATAAACCGCCATTTGTAGTATAGCCTCCCCACGAAGTCATCTCCAACCCAAGTCTCCATCAATTGTTATTACCTGAGAGGGGTAAAAAAAATGGGGTGAGTTACTTAGAACTCAGTGTGTAACTCACTTACCATACTCCACTAGGCCAAGACCATTTAAGCATTTGTTTAGGCCTAAGCCCATTTCAAATATAATAATTTAGCATATAAAAAAATGCAAATGATATGCAATTCCCAAAACCAAACCTAGATTTCCATCAGCTACACACCCCCGTACCAACCAGCACACTTGTGGGGAGCTTTAGTCACCCACCCCGCCAACACACCAAAGTAGGCTTTAATGTAACATCCTAAAATTTGAAGTATTTATTTGATGCATGTTTTAGTGCTTAACTTGTGTATAGTAAATTTTTTTTTTTTCATGTTTAGTATAGTCTTGAGAAGACTTGAGAACTATTCGGAATTAGAATAAATTTTAGTAAGGAGTATTTAATTGAAGTGGATCAAATGACTCTGAGGTTTAAGTAAATTTAAGTGTTGAAAACTAGCATAAGATGAGCTAGTAGCAAGGTGGAGTTGGCGCATGCATGTTTGCTTGAGGTGAGAGGTTCAAATCTCCTAGCATGCAACTTGAAAATTTTTATTTTTGCTTTCTCCTATCAAGTGTCGGCCTAGAAGCAAACATGGCAAGTTTGACTTCTTTATTTTTGGTATGATGGCTAAAGGATTAAGGAAACATTTAAGTTGAGGAAAGGAATCAATAGGATAAGGCAAGTAAGGGGAACAAATGGCTTAAATTGGAGAGTGTGCTATGGAAAGAAAGGTTGGCAAAAGTTGATCCTTGATAGCCATGTATTTGGACGGTTTTTGGGGCTAGGGGTTGGCCGAAATTTTGAAGGCATTTAGATGAATTAGGAGCTAGTTGTGCACATCTTTCTCTTTTGGTCATTTGGTATTTTTTTTCCTCTCAAAGCTTGTTTCTCTCAAATTCTCTCCCCTTAGCCGAATGCTTATTGGACAAAAGGTAAACATTTTTTTTTCTCTTTTCTTTTGGTCATTTGAGTTTTGACCATTTGGGTCTTATTTTACCTATTCTCTAAAAAACTTTTCTCCTAGTGCCAAATCATTAAAGTATTGAAGGCCATTTTCTTTTCTTTTCACCCTTGCCAATGCACACAAGCCTCAAATTCAATTCTTTGTTCATCTTTCGTTCTTGAAAAGAATCAAAACATAAACACCATATTTTCTTTTACCCTTCTTCATCTCTTTCTCTTTACAAAATTTTCTCAAACAAACTTTTCCCTTTTATTTCACCATGGCCGAATGTTGCTAAGTATTATCTCCTTCAATTTTTTTCTTCTTCATAATCGTATCTTCTTCCTATGCATAACTTAATCGATTGGTAAGTGGTTAGCATAGTATTTTGGAATTTGTTATTCTTCTGTGCCGAATCTATTGTGGTATGAGATGATCTTTTGGATTTAGATCATCATCATACCATATCTAATTCCAGCCTTTTCTCCATCATAGAAATCTAGCGGAGGCAGAAACTCAAAGTGTTCTTGAGTATTATGGATCGTTGGAATCGATTTTAAGAGTTAAGGTAAGGAGTTTATTCAAGGATTCTCATACTTTTTGTTATTTTAGTATAGATTAGTTATTTAATCGATTTTGTTATAGGGACGTAATCGCTCGATCGTTTTCTTCGTGGAACGAGGATAATTGTGGTAAGCCAATCTCAAATCTTTTAAAATTGTTAGCCATATTTCGATAATTATTAGTCAGACTAATGATCTTATGTCATTGAGACATTCAAGATAGGGCAAAAAAGGGCAGTGCATAGTTTTCGAAAGAGGGGTGGTTCCACTATTCCCCCTAAGTATAAACGAAGGGCTGTTTTGGGAATCCTGGATTTCCCACCGGGTTGCGGACCCTCATCCGAGGAGAACCAGTTGCTTGAAGTCATTCGTACTCCCGAACCTTTATTCGTTCGTGGATTCTCATCGGGCAATGAACCAACAATTGAGGAGAAACCAAAAATAGAAGTGGTTCGAAATCCTGAGGGTAAAGATTTGATTTTTTATCAATAGTGTAGTTTTAAAATATGATAGTGCTCTAATTTATCGTGTTACGTTTAGGCATTGACGAGCGGGAAAGCCTAGTACTCACAATAACAAGGTGTGTAACTTCACACTTATCTCGGGTTAGATGTTAAACTGTAAGTATTGAGAAAAATCGTAAAGATGACAAAATCGAAAAAAATATGTAATAATTAGTATTTTTGAGAAAATACATGAAAACAGTTAAAGTTGTGAAATTTACGAAAACGCCCTCAATGAGTTAGTTGGTAAATTGTAAATTTTATGTATCATGTGTTAAATGGGCCGAAATATATGCTAGATCGTTAAATGGGCCGAAAAATCTGGTAGATCGTTAAATGGGCCGAAATATATGCTAGATCGTTAAATGGGCCAAAATATATGCTAGATCGTTAAATGGGCCGAAATATATGCTAGATCGTTAAATAGGCCGAAATATATGCTAGATCATTAAATGGGCCGAAAAATCTGCTAGATCATTAAATGGGCCGAAAAATCTGCTAGATCGATAAATAGGCCAAAGTTACTAAATTGCTAAATGGGCTAAATATTATTTTGTATTATAGGCCTTAATAAAAACTTGAAATATTGATTCACATGTAAATTGGGCCTTTTGCTAAAATTATCATATGTATATAGACTGTTATGCATACATGTTTGCATGGGTTGGGATTAATGATGAAGAGAAAAAGGCCTGTTGCTAAAATCTAGTTCGGTGGCTCTGCCACAAATATTTTAATGGCTTATTGCCTCTAGTTCGATGGCTCTGCCATAATTATTTCAATGGCTTAACGCCTTTAGTTCGGTGACTTTGTCACAATCTAGTTCGGTGGTTCACTACAACATTATTAAAAATGGCTTTATGCCTATGATTGGTGTGTTGGCGGGGTGGGTTGACTTGATCCCCACAGGTGTGACGATTGGTACGGGTGGTGTGTAGCGGATGGAAATTAGGTTTGGGTGGGAAATTTCATTTTGCATGCATTTCATTTATTATATTGCTAAATCTGTTTATGTGTTCAGGCCCAAAATTATGACTTGATGATATGGCCCAATGGATATAGTAAGTGAGTTATACACTGAGTTCTGAGTAACTCACTCCCTTAAATTTTCCATCTCAGGTAATGGAAATTGACGTGGACTTGGGCCGAGGTTGACTTCGTGGAGGCCATACTGCAAACATGGGTTTATAAACCTTGAACTTTTATTAAAGTACTTTCTTTAAATTACTATTTTGGATATGATGTAATAAGGCCTCTATTAATATTTATGGAATTTATGTGTGGATGGATTTAAATTTTTACTTTGATATTTAATATGGGTTTATATTAATCCTAAAATGTTTCCTTAAAATACGTTGGGTTTTCAAACATATGAGATTCTTTATCTATTCTTATTTTCAAATCCTTTTGAACTCTTGAAACTACTTTAATTTTTTTTTGATAATTAAATACTAAATGATAATATTTCAACTAATGTTTCTCAAATTCATTGAATTTAAATTATTTCTCTTGGTTTTTATTAAACTTTATTTTCAAAAAGTTTTGTAATACTGATTCACCTAAACCATTAGATAGAAAGAATGTTCGATTTGTGTGACAAACCAAATCTCGTCTTGACGCATAGACCTGATTTGGGGTGTTACATTTAAGCCCAATATAATATTTGTGGCAACGGCCATTTAAATAATTGTGGTAGAACCACCGATCTAGATTTCGAACACGACCATCGTGATGAGTCACCTATCTAGAATTTTGGCATCAAGCCTTTCTTCTCTCCATCATTGATCCCAACCCATGCAATCATGTTCATGCATAACAAAATATTTGTAAAGAAAACCATATTATAATTTATCAATTTTGGCCCATTAAAAACACACATCACATATAACCCATTTATCAATTATCATAAATGGCCCAATTATCAAATTTCACTTATGCCCCATTTATCAATTATCACATATGGCCCAAAATTCTCAAATATCACATATGGCCCAAATTGACAAATATCACATGTGGCCCAAATTGTCAAATATCACATATGGCCCAAATTTGTCAAATATCATATATGGCCCAAATTTATCAAATATCACATATGGCCCAAAATTTATCAAATATCATATATGGCCTAAATTTATCAAATATCACATATGGCCCAAATTTTTCAAATATCACACATGGCCCAAATTTACCAAATATAACATATGGCCCAAATTTGTCAAATATCACATATGGCCCAAATTTGTCAAATATCACATATGGCCCAAATTTATCAAATATCACATATGGCCCAAATATCACTTATTATCGTTTTAGCCATTAAAGGCGATTTCAAAATTTTCACGATTTTAATACCGATTCCATGATCTTAACACTAAAGTGTCGATAATACCATATTTTTCGATTTCACCAACTTCACGATTTTTAATCCAACTTTTACTACTGTATAGTCATCTAACCCATGAGATACAGTGTGAGATTACACATCTGATTATGGTGAGAACTACACTCTCGTGCTCGTCGATATCTAAACACACATTACGAAGGATTAGAACACTAAAATTTAATATTAAACTATTCTAATATTGAGTGATCTAGATCTAACCCTCGGAATCTCGAACAACCACTATTTGCGATTTCTCTCCGATCAAAGGTTCAGTACCATGAGTAAACAATGGTTCGGGGCTACGTACGACTTCGAATAATTGATTCTCGCCGGATGAGGGTCCACAACTTGGTGGAAAATCTCGAATTCCCAAAACAGTCCTTCTCTTAAACTTAGGGGGAATAACGGAACCACCCCTTTTCCGAACACTATTTACTGCCCTTTTCGTCCCTATTTTGATTGCCTCCATTGACAAATAATTGTTAGTCAAACTAATATTTCCTTATCACCACCAATTGATTTTAAGAGTGAGACTGGCTTACCACAAGATTCTTTCATTCAAATGGTGGAAGTCGATTGATAGAGTCCCTATGATAAAATCGATTTAATCAATACAATCTTATCAAAATAGAAGGATAAAATAGAATCCTTTTCAAATAATCCCTTACCTTGACCGATGAAATCTCCTTTTCACCCGATCTATAATAGTCACGATCAACTTAAGATGTAGAAAAGAAATCGGCACTCCACTATACCACTACAAAGAAAGAAGGATTTGATTGAAGGAGAAAAGATTAAAAATAAAAGAAAGATTCGGCTAAGGTTTTACCATCAACATTCGGCCATGATGAAAGGTTTTGGAAAATGGTGATATTTGAGTGTTCTTAACAAAAAGAAAGAAAGAAGAACAAAAAGAATAAAGAGAGGGTGTTTATGTTTCGGTTCTTTTCAAGAATGGAAGATGAACAAAGAATTGAATTTGAGGCTTGTGTGCATTCGGCAAGGGTGAAAAGAAAAAGAAGATGGCCTTCCAATGCCTTGGTGATTTCGGCACTAGGAGGAATGGTTTGAAAGAATAGACAAAATAAGACCAAAATGGTCAAAACTCAAATGGCCAAAAGAAAAGAGAAAAAAATGGTTTACCTTTTGTGGAGAGAATTAGAGAGAAACAAGCTTTGAGAAAAAAAACACCAAATGACTAACCTTGTAACAGACCGAATTTGACCCTAGTCGGAACGGTGGTTTCGGGACCACGAATCCGAGTCCAAGAAACATTTTAATATTTTATTTTGTGTCTAGTATGTGTGAATTAAAAGGTGTGAAAATTTCGTAGAAAAATTTTATTGTTTAAGTGTTTAATTTGATAAAAAGGACTTGATCACATAAAGTGTAAAATTGGCATGCTAAAGTGAATTGTACCTTTTTGATTGTGGCTTTTAAAGTGGATGTCCTAAAAGGACAATTAGCCCATTTCTTTACATAGTGGACGGTATATATGAGAAATAAAAATAAAATTTTGATTAATAATCTTATGTTTTTATATTAGGTAATGAATAAACAAAATTACCTTTAATTTAAAGGCATAAAATAATGAAATAAGTGGGAAGAAAGAGAACATGTCTTATTCTTCTTCTCTTGGCCGAATGTGGAGGGTGAAAAACTCCATCTTTGGAGCTTGAATTTCGGCACCTTGCATGATCAAATAAGGTTAGTGATTAAGCTTAATTTTTGTAAATGTTTACATTTTTGAAGTGGTTGACATGTATATTTACTAGCCCATGTTCAAATTTTGATTTTTATGGTATGTTTCAAGTATTGCCATGGACGAAATTTGAGCGTTTGGATGATTAATGATAGTATATGTTATATATAAGTTAGATTAATAAGATTTCCTTTAGAACTTTTGATAGATTTTGGTCTAAGGGTGATTTTGTAAAAAGAAAAATTTTGGAGGGACTAAATATCAACAAAAAGGGAAAAATTGAGTTGATGGAAGGGCTATAAGTATTCGGCCCTTAAGTGATATGGTCAAATTCTAGATATTTTGTGTTTTGAACTATAAGGACTTAATTGTAAACATTGTAAAAGTCAGGGGTAAATTTGTAACTTATTAAATTATGTGTTTAAGGATCAAATTGAGATGAAATGGACTTGAATGAGCAAAATTTTAATGTGTTTTAGATCAAGAGCAAAGAAAAGCGAATTTAGATCGGGGAAAGACGAAGGTTCTCGAATAGCCGATTTGCACGGTCTATCGACAACCGAGGTAAGTCCTTAAGCAAGTATAGGTTATCGAATTATTTATGAATGTGTTAAATGATAGTATTCAATAGAATTTTGTATAAAACCTTGTGTTAGCCGAATGTGAAAGTATTGGTACGGATTGGTTGGAATTTTATTCAAAGTGATGTGAATAAATGTTTTGGTTTGTTATTCGATATAATACGTGAATTATAAGTGATAGTGAATTTGAAATGAAATGTCGTTACATCTTTAACCGAGTTGGTATGTTAAAGTGATTTGAATAATGTGTGATTTATGTTATTTTGGGCAGCATTATTGTAATGTGTATGAGATGATAATAATATTGTATCGGGCTTTGAGCCTAGCAGGCTTAGTGCCGGTGACATATTCGGGCTTGGTGCCTAGCAGGCTTAGTGCCGGTGACATATTCGGGCTTCGTGCCTAGCAGGCTTAGTGCCGGTGATATATTCGGGCTTCGGGCCTAGCAGGCCTTGTGCTGGTGATTTATTTCGGGCTTTAATGCCTAGCAGCGTGCTTTATGCTTGATGTGTTTTACAAAGGAGAACCGAATTGTTGTTCAAGGTAAATCGTAGCTAATGTGTCTAGTTAAAGGCTCAGTTAAGTAAGTAAGGTATGATATGTTTAATGTTACTAGAGTTTCACTAATATTACGAGTACAGTGTTATGTACATTTGAGATTACGATTGATGTGCACAAGTATTATATGACTGAGTTTGAGCTTGAATGTACTATCATGGAGATTCGGTTTTCAAATAGTAGTGCTAACGGTGAAAGAAATTTTAATATGATAACATGGTTGAGTTGAATGATTTAAATGTTTAAGTAATTGAATGTAGTATTATTATGAGCTTGGGACTTACTAAGTTAGTAAACTTATTTGTGTGTAATGTTCTCCTCTGTTTTATAGATTAGGTAAAGGCTACCTGCTCAACGGGATCGTCAAGACAGTCAACCACACTATCGATCTAATGTTGGTACTCTTTCATTTTGGTTTTTGGATAGAGGCATGTATAGGAAAGACTTTGTCTTTGTTTGATGAAAACTTTTGGTTCATGTATATAATAGCCATGCAAATATGGCTAAAGTTTTAGTTAAGTATGCTTTTGTGCTTTTGATACAATGTCGGTTTATGTTGGTAATGTTCGTGCATTTTTAGTTGAAGTTTAATCGTTTTTGGTAAGGAAGTGTATGTTTACGAAATGAACCTTTGAATTAGGATATTATGTGAATGTTTTAGGTATAAGTTAATTTGCATAAAGGATTTAAAATGCATGGACAGTATGAGTTGTATGTGGATATGTTCGATTATAAACTAGTAAATCATATTTTGCAATGAAATAGTTTTTAGTTAGCAGCAGAGATGTTATTTTGAAAAATCACCAAAAATAGGATAAATTGAATTAGAAAGTGAATAAAAATAGAATTAAATCTTATTGTGTCTATTTTTATATGAAAGAAACAGAGTGGGCAAAGGAATTATATATTATGAGATATTTAAGTTTTAGTGAGACTTGTCCTGAATGAATTCGTGAGTCCCTGTTCTGTCTTGGAAAAATTGTTAAAAATTGTAAAAAAATAATTACAGAGCATAGTTTATATGTTTAGAATCCTTAATGAGTCTATTTTTGATAGGAATAAACAAGAACATTATTGAAATTTTTTACAATGAAATAACTGAGTTTTTGTAAAGATAGGTCAGAATTCTCAAACAGTGAAATAGGGGTAACTTTGATGAATAAACTGTACTAATTGGCCACATGAAAAATTCTGGAAAAATTATGGTAAAAATATATATGAGTCTAGTTTCAAGGAAAATTTACAGATCTAAATCTCGAGTTTTGTAACTCGAGTTATGGTCAATTTAGTCAGCATGACGCAGTTGGACAGCTTTAAATTTTTATGCCCCAGATTAGTAGTCAAGTCTAGTAATGCCACATACTCGACTCCGGCAAAGGTTTCGGGTAAAGGGTGTTACAAAACTAGCTCCTAATCCCTATCAAACTACTAACAAAATTCGGCCAACCTCCCTAGCCCCAAAACCTGTCCAAGTTCATGGACAATTAGCCATTCAAAGCTTTCCAAAATAAAGCCCTTAATTCATGCCTTATGCCCCCTTATCACCTTAATTCATGAGATTCTTTTCCTTAAACCTTTACTTACCTTTTTCCTTTGGTATTCTTACCAAAAATGATATCCAACTCATACCTTAACCTTATCCATGACCGACACTTGCTAAGGAAAGCAAAAATAAAAGCTTTCAAAATGCATGCTAGGAGATTCGAACCTCTCCCCTCAAGCAAACATGCATGCGCCAACTCCACCTTGGTACTAGCTCATCTTATGCTAGTTTTTATCACTTAAATCTAATTAAACCTCAAAGTCACTTGCTCCACTTCAATTAAATACTCCTTACTAAAATTTATTCAAATTCCGAATAGTTCTCAAGTCTTCTCAAGACTATACTAAACATGCAAAATTTTAATTATACACAAGTTAAGAACCAAAACACGCATCATATCAATACTCAAATTTTAGGATGTTACAACTCTACCCTCCTTAAAGAAAATTTCGTCCTTGAAATTTACCTGGCTAAAAGAGATGGGGATATTGTTGTCGAATTGATCCTCAGGCTCCCAATTAGCTTCTTCCACTCCGTGATTACGCCATAAAACCTTGACCAATGGTACGGTCTTCTTTCTTAACACCTTAACATCTCGGTCTAAGATTCTCACTGGTTCCTCCTCGAAAGACAAATCTGGCCTTAATTCTACTTCTTCTACCGGTACTATGTGCGATGGGTCTGATCTATAGCGTCTCAGCATAGAAACATGGAAAACACTATAAATCTGACTCAATTCTAGACGTAAATCAAGTTGATAGGCCATTGGTCCTACACGCTTCAACACACTGTACGGCCCAATGAACCTAGGGCTCAACTTGCCTTTCCTTCCGAATCTGAAAATCTTTTTCCACGGTGAAACTTTCAAAAAGACCTGATCTCCCACCGAAAACTCGATATCTTTACGCTTCAGATCCGCGTACGACTTTTGTCTATCCGAAGCTTCCTTTAATCGCGCTCGAATTACCTTTAATTTTTCTTCCGTCTCTGATATCAATTCAGGACCCAAAAGTTGCCGTTCCCCTAATTCAGTCCAACAAGTAGGAGTACGACACCTACGACCATATAACGCTTCATAGGGTGCCATCTGAATACTAGATTGATAACTGTTGTTATACGCAAACTCTGCCAACGGTAGAAAATCCTCCCAACTACCTCTGAAATCAATCACACAACCTCTTAACATGTCTTCCAAAATATGGATTACTCTTTCTAACTGACCATCTGACTAAGGGTGAAAAGCCGTACTGAAGTTTAACTTTGTACCCAGAGCCTTATTCAAAGCTTTCCAAAATCGTGATGTAAACTGAGGATCCCTGTCCGATATGATAGACACTGGTACCCCATGCAACCTCACGATTTCAGATACATATAGTTTAGCCAACTTCACAGAACGAATAATTAATTTAACCGGTAGAAAATGAGCAGTCTTCATTAATCGATCTACTACCACCCAGACAGAATCTTTCTTAGTAGGTGTTAAGGGTAACCCACTAACAAAATCCATCGTTATCCGCTCCCATTTTCATAATGGAATCTTTACTAGTTGCAACAATCCCGACGGTAATTGATGTTCCGCCTTTACTTGTTGACAAGTCAAACACTTTCCCACAAAATTAGTAACTTCCCGTTTTAACGTTGGCCACCAATACAGTTCACGGAGATCCCGATACATCTTATTTCCTCTGGGGTGCATAGCATAAGAGCTACTATGCGCCTCTAGAAGAATCATTTGCCTCAAATCTGAATAATCGGGCATACAAACCCTTCCACGAAAACACAGTCCATCATCTTTGTTCAAACCAAAATCTCATATTACACCACTTCCAGCTTGTTGTATTAAATGACCCAACTTTTCATCGGATAATTACTTTTCTTTGTTTTGTTCCAACCACAGAGGCTTCACTCGAAGTTCCGCTAGCAAACTGCCATTCTCATACAAACTGAGATGAGCAAACATTGCTCTTAACTCTGATACAACCTTTCGACTTAAAGCGTCTGCCACAATATTAGCCTTTCTAGGATGATACTCGATTGAGAAATCATAATCCTTTAACAGCTCCACCCATCTTCGTTGTCTTAAATTTAATTCCTTTTGGGTAAAGAGATACTTATGACTCTTATGGTCCGCATAAATGATTAACTTCTCACCGTAAAGATAATGTCTCCAAATCTTTAATGCAAACACTACCGCAGCCAACTCCAAATCATGAGTAGAATAATTGACTTCATGCGGCCTCAACTGTCGAGAAGCATAAGCTACCACTTTTCCATTTTGCATCAGTACACATCCTAAACTCGTGTGTGACGCATCACAGTAAACGATAAACTATTTTTCGGCCTCTGGTTGAATCAGTACTGGCACTTTCGTTAGGATCTTCTTCAATTTCTCGAAACTTTCTTGTTGTTTATCGATCCATACATACGGTACTTCCTTCTGCAACAACATAGTTAGGGTGCAGAATCAACGAAAACCCTCAACAAAGCGTCTATAATAACCACCAAACCCAAGAAACTTGGATCTCGACTCATCGACTTTGGCGGTTTCCAATCCAACACACCTCTACCTTTCGAGGATCAACTCTTATTCCTTCAAATGACACTACATGACCCAAGAAAGTCACTTCCTTCAACCAAAATTCACACTTCTTGAATTTGGCATAAAGTTGCTTATCTCGCAAAATTTGCAACACGGTCTTGCGCAGATGAGAGTCATGCTCTTCTTCATTCCTCAAATATACCAAGATGTCATCTATGAACACTACTACGAACCGGTCTAAATAAATTTGAAAGACTCGGTTCATCATGTTCATAAATGCACTGGTGCATTAATCAAACCAAACGGCATCACTAAAACTCATAATGTCCATAACGAGTTCAAATGCCGTCTTATGAATATCTGCCTCTTTCACCTTGAGTTGATGATAACCCGATCTCAAATCAATCTTGGAGAAAACTGAAGCTCCTTTTAATTGATCAAATAGGTCGTCGATTCTCGACAATGGATACCTATTCTTGATCGTCAACTTATTCAACTGTCTATAATCACTGCACATACGCATCGACCCATCCTTCTTCTTGACGACCAAAACGGATGCTCTCCACGGAGACACACTTGTTCGAATAAATCCCCGATCTAGCAGTTCTTGAATTTGAGCTTTAAGCTCCGCTAACTCCTTCGGTGCCATTCTATAAGGAGCAATGGACACCGGAGCAGTTCTGGGCAAAAGCTCAATGCCAAATTCTACTTCCCGATCTAGAGGTAGACCCGAAAGTTCTTCGGGAAAGACATCTGGAAATTCTTTCACCGTTCTCACACCTTCTACTGATAAATCCTTGGCATCCAAAGCACTGATGCATGCTAGGAATGCTCTATTCCCTTTCCGCACCAACTTTTCTACCTTCAAAGCAGATACCATATTTCCCAAAAAGTTTCTTCGCTCGCCTATCATTATTATCTCCTTATCATCCACAGTCCTAATTGACATCCACTTTTCTGCACAATCCAATTGCGCCCGATGCTTCACCAACCAATCCATGCCCAAAATGAGATCAAACTCGCTAAAAGGTAATCCTATCAAGTTTGCTAGAATATCTCTCTTTGAATCTCTAAGGGCACATCTCTGAATAATTTATTCACTATTATCAACTGTCCTAAAGGACTAATTACCGTCATCTCTCTATCGGTAATCTCAGATCTAATATTTAGGTTTCCAGATATAGCACTAGCAACATATGAGTGGGTAGACCCGATATCTATCAAAGTAGTAACAGGTACATCAGAAATGAAGAACGTACCAGTTATCACATCAGGTGCATCGCCGTCCTCACGACGCCTAACAGCATAGACCAATCCTGGCTGTCTTGCCTCCGTGTTACCTCTAACACCATTGCCTAGACCTGGTGCACCTTGTCCACGCCCGTTACCATTACCACCACGACCTGGTACACAACCTCTTGGTGGCTGCTGAGTACCTCTCTTTGACTTGCCACATCTATTATCTAGATCCAAGCCAAGAATAAGTGAGAGCAAGCTTAAGCACAGAAATCGAATAGGCTGTTCGGGAGCTAAGAGAGATTGGCAATAAGAATACAGAGGTGCCTAGCTTTTTAACAGCAGCAAATCGGCATATCGCTATTTCTATTCTTATCTTAGGCATCCCGACATTCCAGGTCCTTCCCGTCCCGAAATTCCTTCTTCTTGATAGCATAGGGCGCAGAGCCTCAGGTTTACGAGTTTCCTGAGTTGTTTTAGTCCGTCGAGGACAATTCTTAAACTGATGATCCTTGGATCCACATTTAAAACAGGCTCCAATTTTCCTCCAACATTCTCCGGGATGTCGTCTTCCACAGTCGGCACATTCTCGAATCTGATTGGTAGTCACAGGTGCCCTAACTTGAATTGGCTCATCATTCCGTGGCCTCTTTTGAAACCTTTTAGAAGAACCAGAATACTTAAAATCCCTCTTGCCTCTTACTTTTTCCCGGTTCTGGCGTTCTGAATTCTGAGCCTCTTCGGCTATCTTAGCTTTCTCTACAAGCGAGGTAAAAGTTCGTACTTGTTGTGGGGCTATCAGTACCCGTAACTCATCATTCAGTCCATCCTCAAAGTGTACACAATGCACATGATCAGTCTACACTATAGTATGAGCATAACGACTCAAACAAAGAAATTCTGCCTCGTAGGCTGCCACAGTCTTACTTCCTTGAACCAAATTTAGGAATTCTTTCCTTCGGGCATCTACATAACTTGTTCCGACGTATTTCCCTTGGAAAGCAGCTTTAAAGAAATCCTAATTAACCAATGCAGCCTCGGTGCCTTCTCGAACAGTAAGCCACCATTGATACGCCTCGTCTCTTAGCAAAGACACGGCTCCTCTCAGTTTCTGCTCGACGGTGCACTCCAAATCATCCATAATTCATTCTACAGCCTTAAGCGAATATTCTGCCACATTCGGAGCTACACCAGAGACATCTCTAAAAACTTCTGCACCACTAGACTTGAGTCGTTTCGAGATTGATCCATGAGTTCTTGGCCCGCCTGCTCCAAGACTCTTTCTAAGACTCGCAACATTGCTTGAGTCAAAGCATTATCCTCATTCGCAAGAACATGAGATCCAGCTTCTCTCTCAAATGATGCAGGTGCATCCATTTCCGGTATATGACCCGGCACTTCAGACGCAGCACCTCGTCCTCTACCACGGCCACGTCTACCGCGTCCACGACCACGTCCTCTAGTGCTCATATTGACTAATTCGCTTTTAATTTGATTACAAGTTTTATGAATCAGAATATTATTTTAGTGTTTATTAACGATATTTTATGAGATATAAGAGATAAGGTTGTTTTCGTAATCACATCCTATAGTCTCGATCTCTAATGTTTTAAACACCTAAAACTAGAAGTTCTAGAGTGTTCCTTAGGTCTCATCACAATAATAAACATTTAATAAACAAATACTTACTGAACATACTTACTTGACTTGGTGTCGGATGCTCGTGGTGCCATACTACCTTTAAAATATAAAGTCTAGAAATTTAAGTGGTTTTTTTTAAACAAATTCATTGTTGAACCCAAACCACAGTCGAGTTTTGAAACTGGGCTCTGATACCATAAAATGTGACACCCTAAACCCGGCCTATGCATTAAGCCCAGATTTTGGCATGCCACACAAATTTAACGTACATTCAAATCATTTAACGAAGTAGAAATAAAATTCCAAAACGATTAAGAGAATGACTTTATCGAAAAATCAAGGTTTATTTGAAATCTTTGATTTAAAACACAAGAGATTATAATTGGATTTATAGAGTAGTATTTGATTAAAATTTTGAAATTTATTTAATCAAAATATTCTAACGAAGAGTTAAAAGATTTCCTGAATTTTAAAGATATTTAAGAAAAACCTTTATTTTATACGAAAGTTTTAGAAAAACATTTATGAAAAACTAAATCAATCCAAGTTAATAAAACTAAAACATAATAAATCCATCCACATAATAAAATCCATAATTAAAAAGGCCTTATTACATCGTCATTAAAAATAGTACTTAATAAAAATTATAAAAGAAGTCTTAAAGTTTTATAAACCACCATTTGTAGTATAGCCTCCCCACGAAGTCATCTCCGACCCAAGTCTCCATCAATTGTTATTACCTGAGGGGGGTAAAAAAATAGGGTGACTTACTTAGAACTCAGTGTGTAACTCACTTACCATACTCCACTAGGCCAAGACCATTTAAGCATTTATTTGGGCCTAAGCCCATTTCAAATATAATAATTTAGCATATAAAAAAATGCAAATGATATGCAATTCCCAAAACCAAACCTAGATTTCCATCCGCTACACACCCCGCACCAACCAAAGACACACAGTGGGAGCTTTAGTCACCCACCCCGCTAACACACCAAAGTAGGCTTTAAGCCCAATATAATATTTGTGGCAACAACCATTTAAATAATTATGGTAGAACCACCAATCTAGATTTCAGGCAACGGCCATCGTGACAGAGTCACCTATCTAGAATTTTGGCATCAAGCCTTTCTTCTCTTCATCATTGATCCCAACCCATGCAATCATGTTTATACATAACAAAATATTTGTAAAGAAAACCATATTATAATTTATCAATTTTGGCCCATTAAAAACACATATCACATATAACCCATTTATCAATTATCATAAATGGCCCAATTATCAAATTTCACTTATGGCCCATTTATCGATTATCACGTATGGCCCAAAATTCTCAAATATCACATATGGCCCAAATTGACAAATATCACATATGGCCCAAATTGTCAAATATCACATATGGCCCAAATTTGTCAAATATCATATATGGCCCAAATTTATCAAATATCACATATGGCCCAAAATTTATCAAATATCATATATGGACCAAATTTATCAAATATCACATATGGCCCAAATTTGTCAAATATCACATATGGCCCATGTAATATCTTGAATTAGGGGTTATTTGTGATTGTATTATTTTGCATGAGTTTGAATTGTTGTGTTGTTAAGTGAGATGTTCTAGGGCTTAGGAATAAGCCAAGGGTAGGCTCGAGCTGTAGGAAAAATTTTATCTTTAAGCTTTAGTTAAAGGGAGTTGAAGGAGCTAGGGGTTAAGAGTAATTCGTAGGGAATTTTAACACAAGTAACCAGTTGGCAAAGTGGCAAGGAGGCACCACTTAGGGCTTTGGAAGGTGACGCCACAAGCATTGAAAGGGGGCTTAGGTTCGAATCCCATGGATGGACTTAAGATGACTTTTATTTTTGCATTTATGTGGCATGTGTTGGTCAAACTCTAATTAAGGTAAGGTTGGACTATTGTCTTTTATGGTTAGTAGACTAAGGAATAAGGCAAGTGCTTATTTATGGTATGGTATCAAGGAATTTTGGTAGGATAAGGGGACATAAGGCTTGAAGTATGGAGTGTTGTTTTGGAAACTTTTCTATGGCCTTTTGACCATGAATGTAGACGGTTTAGTGGACTAGGGGGGTTGGCTTAATTCTGAATGTGATTAGGAGGAAATAAGGAGAAATTTAGGAGTGAGTTTAATTCAAAATTAGTTTGAATTGATGGCAAGAAGAATTTTGAGTGTGGAGGCTGAATGTGGGTCTCTTTTGGGTGATAATTTTCGGTCATGAGTGGGGGGAATAGCCAAATTTCCTATAAGAGGTCTAGAAGTTCTTTTTCGGTTCTCTTTTCTTTCTTTAGTATTCTCTTTCAAAACTTTCTTTTCACCCTTGCCATTGCTGAAATTTGCACCCTATTTCTTGACCAAAAGCCGAAAGTTGGAAGTCATTTTGTGAATCTTTTTCTTTTTCTATTTTTTTTAACTTATTTTTCTTCCATTCACTTCCTAAAAATCGAAACCCATCCTCTCATTTGCAACAAAGTCGAAACCTCTCCACCTTTATTCTTCATTGTCGAATTCTCCTAACTTTCATCTACACTTCTTTTCTTCTTCTCAACCTCGGTTCTATACCTATTTTTGTGATAGCCGATTATCCCATCTCCATTTGGGAGTTCTTGCCGAATCTTTTAGAACCTTTAGAGGGGAAGGTGTCGACATTCCTTTTCATCAATCTTCCAATCGGTTTCGAGTTTGTAAGTATTTTCTTAGTAATCAAATTCTCTTCTTCTTCATTTAGTATGTCGAAACCAATGGTTGGCCTTGGTTTCTAAGGGATGGTCGAATGTATGAAGAGTCATAATATTGTGTTTCTTTTGTGTAGCCAACGGTAAGGAGCTTCTTGGATTTGACTATTCAGGGTAAGGTCGTAAGTGATATGTAGTTCAGCCAAAGGCCATCTTCATGGATTTATGGTGTAGGGCCGATTCTAACAATGGTTTAGTAGGGATCTTGACATCTTCAGGAGCAAGCAAATATTTCAGGATTTAGTCGAGTGTGCCAAAATAGGTGCGTAGTCATCGCACTGTTCTCTTGTTGTGTGTATGTGTTATATATATAAATATGTATATGATGTGCATAGTAGCCAAAATAATGGCTAAAAAGGTGGATACCCAAGGTGGGTAATCGATTAAACAGGTCAATACTTTATGGCAATAAGTTTCCTATGGTATACGAATGAAATTGTGATAGCATGTGATGTATGCTTATTTTAATGATATTGTGGCATGATACATGGGGCTTGGGATGTGACTATTGAAGGACAGGGAGTACATTTATGTACGTGGTCTGATGTTAGCCTTGTGCTACATTGGCACTTAATGTTAGCTATGTGCTTCATCAAGGTGGGATGTTGGCTGTGTGCCTCACCCTAGCGGATGATAGCTGTGTGCATCACCGTGGATTGAGGATGACCTAGGGTCACCTCGAGGATATTGATATGTGGGGTCACTTAGGTGATCAGTGGCTTAGCCACGGCCTCGGGCAGCAGGTCTGCCAAGGTAGGTGTGTAACGGATGGATGCTAGGTTGGGCTGGGCTTCATCTTGCATATTTATGTATGTGGACTGTGTGGATATGGGCCAAGCCCATATGTGGAGACATGTGAGATAACTATACACTGAGTCTGTTTGACTCACCCAAATTTTCTTACCAACATCGCAAGTGATTCGTAATGCTTGGACAAAGGTGGCCCATGCAGAAGATGTTTTGCTTAATTTTACGTACTTTATATTTTAAGTAGTTTTGGCATAATTATTTGATGTAATAAGGGCCACTTAAAGTATTTGCAACTTTATTTATGGTTTTGAAGTTTAACCTATTATTGAGTTAATAATTGGCAATATTTTGAATCAACTTATTTTATAACAACTTATAATAAAGCTTTTAAATTCGGATAATTTGTACCAATAAGGTTTTACTTGGAATCTTAAATATGAAATGTTTTTACCAACGACAACAAATTTCATCTTTTATTTTTAAGTAAAAATCTTTTCCAACATTTTCCACAGTGACATACCAGATCTGGTCAAGGCTCGTGGGCCGGGTTTGGGGCTGTTACAATTTGGTATCAGAGCCCAGTTCAAAACTCGACTTTGAGGGTTTTGGGCCCAAAAACATTTTTTTAAGGTGGGCTTTTCAAAGATTTGGGCTTTCATAAATTTTTCAGGTTTATTCGGGCATGGCACCTGTATCTCCGACCCGAAGTCCACCAGGTAAGTACCTCTAATTGTTGTGTGAATTATTATATGATTGGTATGTGGGTATGATGGGAACGTAGATTAGTGTATTAAGTTATTGAACTTTAGGATTAGCTTACTCCAACACAGAATTGCATAAAATTTTAAAGCCTAATTAAACAAACCTATGAGTAAGTCGCCGAGTTAGGGTGTGGCAACCATTGTGCGCATGTCTAGGATTGGTTTCGGTGGGAGCTTGGTATTTAAGCAGTCCTAGTGACTCACCTCCTCTCCACTCGAATCCTACCTGGTGCGTAGTAACGGTTCACCCTAACCAAGAGGACTTATTCACGGGCTAAACTCGATAATTAAAACCCGAAAGGGACTAGTCATACTATTTTATAAAAACCTTAAGTTTTCAAAATTACTCCTTTGATTTGTAAAACCATTTTATACTTGGAAAATTTTTCGAAATATTTCTGATTTACAAAATTACTCAAATACCCCTGGGTATAAATTACCAAAATGCCCTTGGTTTATAAAATTACCATACTACCCACGACTTTTGTAAAAACATTCTTACTTTACAAAAATACCAAAAACTCCTATTTTACAAAATAGTAAGATACCCTGATTTGGAAAATTTTACTAAAATGCCCCTGACTTCCAAAATTACTAAAATAACCCCAATTTTTTAAATTTCTGCAATATCATTGATTTGATAGAATTTTCAAAATAACCTCGAGATTTTTATATTTTGGAATGCCTTTGATTTGTAAAAATTTTCAAATTGACCCCGATTTATTACCAAAATACCCTGTAGGACAAATGACGAAAACACCCCTGGAATAAGAATGGACAAAGATGTTCGAATGATGAATGTGTGTGTGATGGATATCATTGAATGTGTGTGTTTCTATGAATTAGGGTAGAAAACATGAAATGAAAACTCTGAATGATCGAAAGAACTACTATTAAGCTCTTTTCATAAAATTGCTCGCGGATAAACAGTGGAACAAATGCTAATTCATAAAATTTCTTAAATCTGATTAAATCGCAATAGTAGACATGAGCTCTAGGGGACGTGGTCGTAATGTACGAGGACGCGGTAGATGCAGAATGGCTGTATCGGAACCCGTTAGATCGGGTCAAGGGTCTAAGAATGAGGTACCACCACCACCAGCTGTTGGTGTGGAGCAGCAAGATCAGACCGGGGATGATGCTGTATCGCAGGCGGTGCTGCGAGTTCTAGAGATGGTGGCAGGAGCAGGTGGAATTAGGAGAGCTCAAAAATCGGTACCCGAGCGACTTCGAACCAATGGAGCTGAGGTGTTCCGTGGCGTATCTGGTGTAGCACCCAGTACTGCTGAGTATTGGTTGGAGGCGACCGAACGGATTATGGATGAGCTTGATTTAACGGCTGAGGAGAAAGTGAAAGGAATGGTGTCGCTTCTTCGCGATAAGTCATATCAGTGGTGGCTCACAGTTCGGGATGGTGCTACAGCTGTGGATCTCACTTGGGAGTACGTTAAGGCGACTTACTAGAAGAAGTATGTTGGTACTCATTATATTGATGCGCAGAGAAAGGCTTTTCTGGGGCTGGTTCAAGGGAACAAACCCGTGGCAGAGTACGAGGCTAAATTCTTAAGGTTGAGCCGGTATGCTCGAGGAGTAGTGGCTACGAAGCATAAGTGATGTGTCCGATTTGAGGATGGACTGAGGGATGACCTGAGGCTATTGATAGCTCCACAGCAGGAGCGGGAATTTGTCGTATTAGTAGAAAAAGGCTAAGGTAGCCGAAGGAATTAAGGACTTTGTGAGACAGAACAGAGATAAGGATAGGAACCGGGATAAGAGGAGTTTTGGACCGTTGAAATTGTCTGGGAGCCTTCAGAAAAGACCGAGGGTTGAGAATTCTGCTCATGTTTCTAAGCCAGCTACTGGAAATTCGAACCGTCCATGTGCTCGGTGTGGAAGGTATCATGTTGGCGAATGCTGGAATCGGGATCGAGAGTGTTTTAGGTGTAAGTCTAAAGCTCATTTGATTAAAGATTGTCCTCAAGATCCAAATAGGGCTCGGACAGTAGGTCAGGGTGGTGTGCAGTTGAAAAGAGGTGGTTAGCAAGCGACGAGGGGTCGTGGTCCGAACCATGGAGGAAATGGTTTCGGCTAAGGTCGTGGAGCACCAGCCAGAGGATCTGAAGGAGCAGTCTGAGCGACCAAGGTTGGTTTATGCAGCCAGGCGTCGCGAGGAGGAAGATGTGCCAGAGGTGACAACGGGTACGTTCCTCATTTCTGGAATACCCTTTATTGCCTTGTTTGTTATAGAGCTAGTTCGTTCATGTATTGCTAGTGAAGTGTATGGAACCTTGAATGCGAATCTCGAGATGGTATCTAGGGAAATATGCTAGTTTTATTAAGATCAGAGTGCGCAGTAGTAGCGTAGTGTGGTGAGTGAGGATGCACGACTGTTAGTTAGTTGGAAATTTCGAGGACGAAATTTCTTTAAGGAGGGTAGAATTGTAATATCCTGAATTAGGGGTTATTTGTGATTGTATTGTTTTGCATGAGTTCGGCTTGTTGTGTTGTTAAGTGAGATGTTCTAGGGCTTAGGAATAAGCCAAGGGTAGGCTCGAAATGTAGGAAAAATTTTATTTTTAAGCTTTAGTTAAAGGGAGTTGAAGGAGCTAGGGTTAAGAGTAATTAGTGGGAATTTTAACACAAGTAACCGGTTGGCGAGTGGCAAGGAGGCACCACTTAGGGCTTTGGAAGGTGACGCCCAAGCATTGAAAGGGGGCTTAGGTTCGAATCCCATGGATAGACTTAAGGTGACTTTTATTTTTGCATTTATATGGCATGTGTTGGTCAAACTCTAATTAAGATAAGGTTGGACTATTGTCTTTTATGGTTAGTAGACTAAGGAATAAGGCAAGTGCTTATTTATGGTATGGTATCAAGGAATTTTGGTAGGATAAGGGGACATAAGGCTTGATGTATGGAGTGTTGTTTTGGAAACTTTTCTATGGCCTTTTGACCATGAATGTAGACGGTATAGTGGACTAGGGGGTTGGCTTAATTCTAAATGTGATTAGGAGGAAATAAGGAGAAAGTTAGGAGTGAGTTTAATTCAAAATTTGTTTGAATTGATGGCAAGAAGAATTTTGAGTGTGGAGGCTGAATGTGGGTCTCTTTTGGGTGATAATTTTCAGTCATGAGTGGGGGGGAATAGCTGAATTTCCTATAAGAGGTCTAGAAGTTCTTTTTCGGTTCTCTTTTCTTTCTCTAGTATTCTCTTTCAAAACTTTCTTTTCACCCTTGCCATTGCTAAAATTTGCACCCTATTTCTTGACCAAAAGCCGAAAGTTGGAAGTCATTTTGTGCATCTTTTTTTTTTTTAACTTAGTTTCCTTCCACTCACTTCCTAAAAACCGAAACCCATCCTCTCATTTGCAACAAAGTCGAAACCTCTCCACCTTTGTTCTTCATTGCAAAATTCTCCTAACTTTCATCTACACTTCTTTTCTTCTTCTCAACCTCGGTTCTATACCTATTTTTGTGATAGCCGATTATCCCATCTCCATTTGGGAGTTTTTGCCGAATCTTTTAGAACCTTTAGAGGGGCAGGTGTTGACATTCCTTTTCATCAATCTTCCAATCGGTTTCGAGTATAGTAAGTATTTTCTTAGCAATCGAATTCTCTTCTTCTTCATTTAGTATACCGAAACCAATGGTTGGCCTTGGTTTCTAAGGGATGGTCGAATGTATGAAGAGTCATAATATTGTGTTTCTTTTATGTAGCCAACGGTAAGGAGCCTCTTGGATTCGACTATTCAGGTAAGGTGGTAAGTGATATGTAGTTTGGCTAAAGGCCATCTTCATGGATTTATGGTGTAGGGCCGATTCTAACAATGGTTAAGTAGGGATCTTAACATCTTCAGGAGCAAGCAAATATTTCGGGATTTAGTCGAGTGTGCCAAAATAGGTGCGTAGTTATCGCACTATTCTCTTATTGTGTGTATGTTTTATATATATAAATATGTATATGATGTGCATGGTAACCGAAATAATGGCTAAAAAGGTGGATACCCAAGGTGGGTATTCGATTAAACAGGTCAGTACTTTATGACAATAAGTTTCCTATGGTATACGAATGAAATTGTGATAGCATGTGATGTATGCTTATTTTAATGATATTGTGGCATGATACATGGGGCTTGGGATGTGACTATTGAAGGACAGGGAGTACATTTATGTACGTGGTTTGATGTTAGCCTTGTGTTACATTGGCGCTTGATGTTAGCTATGTGCTTCATCAAGGTGGGATGTTGGCTGTGTGCCTCACCCTGGCGGATGATAGCTGTGTGCATCACCGTGGATTGAGGATGACCTAGGGACACCTCGAGGATATTGATATGTGGGGTCACTTAGGTGATCGGTGGCTTAGCCACGGCCTTGGGCAGCAGGTCTCCCAAGGTAGGTGTGTAACGGATGGATACTAGGTTGGGCTGGGCTTCATCTTGCATATTTATGTATGTGGACTGTGTGGATATGGGCCAAGCCCATATGTGGAGACATGTGAGACAACTATGCACTGAGTCTGTTTGACTCACCCAAATTTTCTTACCAACATCGCAGGTGATTCGTAATGCTTGGACCAGGTCGGAGCGGATACAAAGGTGGCCCATGCAGAAGATGTTTTACTTAATTTTACGTACTTTATATTTTAAGTAGTTTTGGAATAATTATTTGATGTAATAAGGGCCACTTAAAGTATTTGCAACTTTATTTATGGTTTTGAAGTTTAACCTATTATTGAGTTAATAATTGGCAATATTTTGAATCAACTTATTTTATAACAACTTATAATAACGCTTTTAAATTCGGATAATTTGTACCAATAAGGTTTTACTTGGAATCTTAAATGTAAAATGTTTTTACCAACGACAACAAATTTCATCTTTTATTTTTAAGTAAAAATCTTTTCCAACATTTTCCGCAGTGACATACCAGATCCGGTCAAGGCTCGTGGGCCAGGTTTGGGGGTGTTACAGCCCAAATTTATGAAATATCACATATGGCCCAAATTTGTCAAATATCACATATGGCCCAAATTTGTCAAATATCACATATGGCCCAAATTTATCAAATATCACATATGGCCCAAATATCACTTATTATCGTTTTAGCCATTTATGGCGATTTCAAAATTTTCACGATTTTAATACCGATTTCATGATCTTAACACTAAAGTGTCGATAATACCATATTTTCCGATTTCACCAACTTTGCGATTTTTAATCCAACTTTTACTACTGTATAGTCATCTAACCCATGAGATTACACACCTGATTACGGTGAGAACTACACTCTCGCACTCGTCGATATCTAAACACACATTACGAAGGATTAGAACACTAAAATTTAATATTAAACTATTCTAATATTGAGCGATCTAGATCTTACCCTCGGAATCTCGAACAACCACTATTTGTGATTTCTCTCCGATCAAAGGTTCAGTACCACGAGTAAACAATGGTTCGGGGGTACGTACGACTTTGAATAATTGATTTTCGCCGGATGAGGGTCCACAACCCGGTGGAAAATCTTGAATTCCCAAAATAGTCCTTCTCTTAAACTTAGGGGGAATAACGGAACCACCCCTCTTACGAACACTATTTACTGCCCTTTTCGTCCCTATTTTGATTGCCTCAATTGACAAATAATTGTTAGTCAAACTAATATTTCCTTATCACCACCAATTGATTTTAAGAGTGAGATTGGCTTACCACAAGATTCTTTTGTTCAAAAGGTGGAATTCGATTGATAGAGTCCCTATGATAAAATCGATTTAATCAATACAATCTTATCAAAATAGAAGGATAAAAATAGAATCCCTTTTCGAAATAATCCCTTACCTTGACTAATGAAATATCCTTTTTCACCCGATCTATAATAGCTATGATCAACTTAAGATGTAGAAAAGAAATTGGCACTCCACTATACCACTACAAAGAAAGAAGGATTTGATTGAAGGAGAAAAGATTAAAAATAAAAGAAAGATTCGGCTAAGGTTTTACCATCAACATTCGGCCATGATGAAAGGTTTTGGAAAATGATGATATTTGAGTGTTCTTAACAAAAAGAAAGAAAGAAGAACAAAAAGAATAAAGAGAGGGTGTTTATGTTTCGGTTCTTTTCAAAAATGGAAGATGAACAAAGAATTGAATTTGAGGCTTGTATTGGGTGAAAAGAAAAAGAAGATAGCCTTCCAATGCCTTGGTGATTTCGGCACTAGGAGGAATGGTTTGAAAGAATATATAAAATAAGACCAAAATGGTCAAAACTCAAATGTCCAAAAGAAAATAGAAAAAAAATGGTTTACCTTTTGTCCAATAAACATTCAGCTAAGAGGAGAGAATTAGATAGAAACAAGCTTTGAGAAAAAAAAAACACCAAATGACTAAACTAGCTCCTAATCCCTATCAAACTACTAACAAAATTCGGCCAACCTCCCCAGCCCCCAAAACCGTCCAAGTTCATGGACAATTAGCCATTCAAAGCTTTCCAAAACAAAGTCGTTGATTCATGCCTTATGTCCCCTTATCACCTTAATTCATGAGATTCTTTTCCTTAAACCTTTACTTACCTTTTTCCTTTGGTCTTCTTACCAAAAATGATATCCAACTCATCCCTTAACCTTATCCATGACCGACACTTGCTAAGGAAAGCAAAAATAAAAGCTTTCAAAATGCATGCTAGGAGATTCGAACCTCTCCCCTCAAGCAAACATGCATGCGCCAACTCCACCTTGGTACTAGCTCATCTTATGCTAGTTTCTATAACTTAAATCTACTTAAACCTCAAAGTCACTTGCTCCACTTCAATTAAATACTCCTTACTAAAATTTATTCAAATTCTGAATAGTTCTCAAGTCTTCTCAAGACTATACTAAACATGCAGAATTTTAATTATACACAAGTTAAGCACCAAAACACGCATCATATCAATACTCAAATTTTGGGATGTTATAATATCAAAGCTTCAACATTAATAGAAAATTAGAATATCGTCCAATAAACCCAACCCAATGAGATTTAGCTCATGATTTGATTAATCAAATCCAAATTCGAAATACCATTCAACATCTTAAAAATTTACTTGCATAAAGAAGTAATGTAAAAGAAAATAAGAACTTCAGGAAGCATGCTTTCGCTGATCTAGCCATCAACTGGGATGTTGCAATGTTTCACAAAGACCTAGTTGACTGCCTTTATCCTCTTCCTCTCGTTTCCTCTACTTTTCAGCTACTATTGCTACCCTCTATTTTCGCCTCAATATCCTTTCTTTAAAAAAGGGTTTTTTTCTCTCTCTTTCAGATATTCCTCACTTTTTATAGGGTAGACCCCCTCTTAGCACATAAATTTTCGTCCCCCTTTTTTAGGTAGATCTTTCTAGTACAAGTACAGCTGGCTGAGAGTGGCACAGATTGAGTGTTGACTTGGTGTCTTCCAGGAATTTCCTTGGAATTAATGTTGGCAATATGTCCACCCATTTGCCATGATAAAAATTCACTCGTTTATTTCTTTTCCTTATTCTACACCTGCCATTCAAACATAAACAAATCCTTTCCACCACAAGTAAAAGTAACATAATAGCATTTAAGCACAATCCAAGCTTCATGATGCAATGTTCTAAAAATAATAATATAATATCCTAAAATGCAAATACATCTACTTAAGTACAAACAATTAACCAAGTCTAGAGGCCTGAAATATAACTCTATTCAAGAGTTATCAAATACACAGGAGGAAAATGCTACTATGAGCTAACATAAGGACATTAACCAATACACTATGTGCTCCAACAAGCATTGGAGAATCCACAACACATGCAAGATCTCAACCCATCGGTACACAGTACCTACTCAACACACCAGCACGAAGCCTAGTAAATGCACCAGCTCGAAGCCTGCTAAATACAACGGCTCGAAGCCTACTAAATACAATGGCTCGAAGCCTGGTATACTCTAAATGACTTGTCATTTGTATCCTAGCCATATACATAGTTCACACGGGCTTGTACTATTTTTCTGAGACATTTGAACTCAACTTTATACTTCCATTTTATAAAGCAACCAAGTAATCATAATAACTTTCAATTACATTTAATTAAACACATAAAAAGTATAATAATTTATGAACATAGTAAATGTAATACAAACTTACCAACACATAATAGCTAGTAGCACACAACAACGATTACTCAACGACTTTTCTTTTCCCTCATTTATCAACAGACTGATCCATTTCTTGATCTAAATATAATAGTTTAATAGTTTAATTCAATTAACCCAAAAAAATATTAAAACACTTAAATTTATGCAATTAGCCCTTTAATAACTTTTTACACATTTACCCTAAACTTTCACCTTTTATTCAAATTAATCCCTATAATCAAAATTCTCACAATTAACACAAATTAGCCCAAAAACTATTGTGCCAATTTCTATATAGTCCCTAAATAGTCCACTTTTATCATTTTTTCACAAAATTATATGGTATTTTACAATTTTAACAATTAAATCCCTAAACTTTAAAATTACCTAAAATTACTTTATAAAATAGTCTTATTTAAATAACAAGACTAATAAACTATCATAAAAATTCATAAACATCACAATTTCATCCATGGTAAAATTCTAAAAATTTAAGAATTTCATGAATTAGTTCTCGAGTTAGCTAGATTAAGCTACAATAATATCAAAAATATAAAAAATACTAAACACAGGTAACAAAAACATACCATGAAAGGTGAACTAAGGTTGGTCGAACCTTAAACTCATAAAAATGGTGTCTTCATTCTCTCAAATTTGGCGTTGAAGATGAATGAAGATGATAACATATTTTTGTTATCTTTCAAATTTTACTTATTTATTAAATTACCAAATTAACCTTGTTTTTAAATTAAATTTCCTCCTAAACCCACTACCTAATCATCCACTATGTTTCAAATATGTATAATTACCATGTAAAATCTATTATTCCTTGTTTATAACTATTTAATACAATTAAATCTTTAATGAGTGACTTTTGTAACTTATTCTATTTAGTCCTTTTACTCAATTAATTAACTTAACATTAAATTTTCCTAACAAAACTTTAATTTGACACTTTAACGACCTTATAAATAATCAATAAATAATAAAATATCGATTCACTGGTCAGAACCGTGGTCCCAAAACCACTATTTCTGACACCATTGAAAAAGAGTTGTTACAACTCTCCCCCTAAAGGAATTTTCGTCCTAAAAAATTTTACCAGAAAAGAGGTTTGGCTGTTGAATTTTCATAGTCTCTTCAGGTTCCTAGGTGGTTTCCCTAACACCATGTCATTTCCATAGAGCTTTTACTAATGATATCTTCTTGTTTTGAAGTTCTTTAACCTCCAGAGCTAGAATCTTAACTGGTTCTTCACTATAGGTCATATTAGGTTGTAATTGTATCTTAACTGGAGAAATCACTTATGAAGGATCTGATTTGTACTGTTTCAGCATCAATACGTGAAAAACATTATGAATCTTTTCAAGTTCTGTCAGTAATCCCATTCGGTAAGCTAACTGACCTATTCTGTCAATAATTTCATATGGACCAATAAACCTTGGACTAAGTTTTCCCTTTCGGCAGAAACGGAGTACCTTTTTCCAGGATGAAACTTTGAGGAATACTTTTGCCAATATGAAATTCAATTTCTTTTATTTTTAAATTAGAAAATATTTTTTTTCCATTATGAGATAGCTTTCAAAAATCTCGAATAATCTTGACTTTATCCTCAGTTTCACGAATCAGATCTATACCAGAAATCTTTTTGTCATTTAACTCAGTCTAGTACAATAGAGTCCTACATTTTCTTCCATAAAATCTTCGTACGGTGCAATTTTAATACTTGACTAGTAACTGTTATTATATACAAATTCAACCAACGGAATAACTTTTTCTAGCTACTTTCAGACTCGAGTATACAACATCGGAGCATATCTTCAAGTATTTGAATTACCCATTCTGACTGACCATCCATTTGTAGATGAAAAGTTGTACTAAATTTCATTTTAGTACCCAGAGCCTCGTGTAATTTACCCCAAAACTTGGAGGTAAATCTCGGATCACGATCAAAAGTTATTGACAGTGGAACACCATGCAATCTGACTATTTCTGAACATACAACTCTGCCAATTTATCGAGTGAGTAATCTATATGTACATGTATAAAATGTGTAGATTTCATCAATCGATCAACTATAACCAAAATTGCATCTTTCTTTCTAGGGGTTACTTGTAACAACGATACAAAATCTATAGTAACACGCTCTTATTTTCACTCGAGAATTATAATAGGCTGTAACAATCTGGATGAAACCTGATGCTCAGTTTTTACCTATTGACATACGAGGCATTGACATACAAACTCAAAAATCTCACACTTCATTCTCGACCACCAGTACATTCGTTTCAAATCATAATACATTTTTTTACTTCCCGAAAGTAATGATTAAACACTATTGTAAGCTTATTTTAAAACGTTCTATTTCAACAGTAAATTGTCAGGAACATACAACCTGTTACGAAAATATAAGTTGATATTTGCACCAATACTATAATAAGCTACCTAACCATTTTCAACAATTTTTCGTTTAGATAACAAGTTTCGATCATCAAATTGTAGCTCCCAAAAGTTCTGTAAAAATAAAGGTTTAGCCTTCAATTTATGCAATTAGAACTATCTCACTCCAACTGAAGCTGAGCATACATCGATCAAATTTGTGACTCAAAGCATCGACAACAACGTTTGCTTTGCCTAGATGATAGTCTATTATCAAATCGTAATCTTTTAACACTTCTAAGCATCTTCGTTGATTCAAATTCAACTCTTTCTGAGTCATATGATATTTTAGACTTTTGTGGTCAGTATAAACGTGACATTTCTCTTCGTATAGATAATGATGCCAAATTTTCAACATAAAAACAAATATAACCAACTCAAGATCATGTGTCGGGTAATTCTTTTCATCAGTTTAAAGTTGTTGAGAAGCATATGCAATAACCTTGCCTTCCTATATCAAAACACATCCTAAACTGTTTAATAAAGCGACACTGTAAACAACAAATTCTTTCCCCGACTTAGGTTGTGTCAACACTGGTGCCTCTGTCAACATATTTTTCAACTGATTGAAACTTTGCTAACTTTTCTCTGACCAAACACAATTAATATTTTTCTGTAACAGCTTCATCATAGGTAATGCTATTATTAAAAATTTCTTTCACAAACCGTTGATAATATCCGGCTAATCCCAGAAAACTACGTACCTCAAAAATGTTTCGTGGAGACTTCGAGTTCAAAATAGTAGAAATCTTGCTTGGATCAACTTATATCCTTTCAGCTGAAATCACATGATCGAAAAATCCAACTTGTTTGAGCCAAAATTCTCATTTACTAAACTTTATATACAATTTATTTTCATGCAAGGTCTGTAAAACAATCTTTAAATGTTAAGCATGCTCGGATTTATTTCTGGAATAAATCAAAATATCGTCAATAAAAACAACCATGAATCTATCAGAATGTGGTTGAAAAACCCTATTCATCAAATTCATAATCGTTTTTGGAGCATTCGTTATCCCAAATGGCATAACTAGAAACTTGTATTGTCCATAACGAGTTCTGAATGTTGCTTTTTTGGCACATCAACATCTTTCACTCGTAACTGATAATAACCAAATATGAGATCGATCTTTGAAAACATGGTGGCTCCTTTTGGTTGATCAAATAAGTCATCAATACGAGAAAACGGATACTTATTCTTTATTGTGACTTTATTCAATTGCCGATTGTCACACCCCAAAATAGGGCCTAGGTGTTTTAAGGGTATTTTAGGAATTTTAGCCTATATGAACTCGAAATTTCATAAGTTTGGTAATCGATAATGTTTTTCATAAAATCAAGTCAATTTCTGAAAATGAGTTTTAAATAGCTTTAATTTTGAAAATAGGACTGATTTGCAAAAGATTCAAAATTAAGACTTTTTATGAAGCAATTTAACCAAATGTCCCAAATCAACCTAAAAACTCCCCTTTCCAAAAAGTTTTCATGTCAACTTTTCTTCCCCCATATTGGTGCTGCCCCTTTGTTTTCCCTTTACTCTCCCAATCAATTTTTACTTCTAATTCCTAATCCTCTTTGATTTCTATCACCCTTGAACCTTAAAACCTCCATTTTAAACCAAGAAAATCACCCCAAAACATCATCATCTACATCATCATCTCCAAACATGGGTTTTTCATATTAGCGTCAAAGCACATTTTTCTTCCATCAAAGGTAAGCATTCGAATTTCTATGAGTTTTATATGATATTTAGTCCCTTAAACTAAATTTTTAGCCATTGAAACACATGTTTTAAATAAAAGCTGAAAATTAGGTATTTAATGGTGAATTTTGAGTTTGTGGATAAAAATGTGGTTTCAAAGTTTTTTCAATTATTTTTAACATGATTAGAATATTTCTAAACTTACTTTAAAGTTTCGTTAAAGATTTCTAAGGATTTAATGAATTTTTGTGAAAATTACCATAAACATGTCTAAATTTTTGATGCAATGAATTGAGTAGTTTTGAGTAGTTTAAAGGTTGAGAATCAGTCGTAGGTGACTAATTAGATGAATGGAATTTGTTTTAGGAAAAAATATTAAGAATAGACCGAGATATTTGAGTTTCTAGTTTGTTAGTCAAAATTTCACTTTCTTGAGGAATATAACTTAGGCTTGCATTTTTGGTTGGTTTAAGTGAGTCTTTGGCTAAAATTTTCTTGTGTGTATTATGTGGTTAATATGTGTGAATCATAGGAACCGTTGGAACCTTCTTCGATCAAGGCGAAAGGCAAGGAAAAGCTAGTTTAAGCTTTCGACTTTTTCGACAAAAGTGTAATTGGTGAGTGTTTGGAATTGCAACTTGTAGACATGATTCTTAGTGTTTATTGGGAGCATAGGAATAGCCTAAACCTTTATCCCAAGTTCTGTGTGTAAGCTTTCTATTTTTCCTGTTTTATTTTTGGCAAATTATGCGAATATGTGAATAACTATGAATTGATTATCATGATGCAATATTGTGAATTGTATTGTATTATGGGTATATTAAATATGCCGAATGACAATAATGATGTTGTGTTAACGATATAAAAGTGTGTAGTGAAAGTGTGCAACAGCCGGTAAGTATGTATGTGTTGCATTGTGGAATATGATTCTAATGTAACAAGTTTTTGTAAGTGATAAACGGTTTTTAATGCACTCATATGTTGATAGATATTTTATGGCTTAATGAGCATTATTATGGAACTTTAAGTGCAATTAAATTTGAATTCAATAAGATGCATTGTGTACAAGTTTGTGATGTGAATTGACGAATATGAAAAGGGATGATATGCATCAAATCAATAATTAAAAGTGTGTAATTATGATGTGGAATTTTGGCCTTGTGACCTTATGAGACCGTTGGATATAGTTGGCATGCCATAGGATTGTTAGTACTCACCTATATGTGTTATGTGATTTGGGCATTGAGGCCCTATGACATGCTGAAGAGATAAGGGATGTGAGCTAAGCTTCATTCAATGGGACATGTTTGATGTGTTTGAGAGTGCTAGCTTTATGCTTCACTTTTGGGATATGTTTGAATCTATGAGTCAATTGGTGTGTTGGAGATCTGTGTTTTTGATGAGAGATGATAGAGAATTTATTTTCAACTTATAAACATATTTTTCAGAATAATAACTTTACCAATTTCTATTAAAGAAGAGAGAATTTTTGTTTTCAACCCAAAAAGAAAACTTTTCCTAGTTATGTATTTTGGTTAAATTGGTTCAAGCCCAAACTCGAAGCAGTTCATGGTACGAGAATAGCAGAGAAGATCGTTTGGTTGAAAGCCATGAAACATCAATGATCCACTTATCAAAAAATACATGTGCGTATTCAGTTGAGGTTTATTGATGCAAATATCACAAATCGAGTCGATTTTCAAAATTTTTATTTCCCACTGTGCAAGAAAACCATTTTCAAACTGGTTTATTTTCCCACAATTGGTATCAAGAGCCAATTTTGTGTTATGTTTATGGTGTAAACCGAGACCGAATCTCTCTATTAATCTTTTTTGGTTAATATTTGATCAGATGTGACATTCTTGTAATTATTTACATGTTTAGGGGAATGTATGTGAATGAATGCAATATTATATATATTTTTTATATAATTATCATTTTTTGTGAAGGTTGTCGTTCTTAGGAGATAGACCATGGACTATAATCTCCAGGTAGGATTATTTTATTTATAGAATTCTTATGAGCCGAAAACGGACATAGGACATAAATATAATTTTTCCAAAAAGGAGTCCATGACGGAGAGAAGATAGAGCGATGGTGTAACACCCTAAATTAGGGGTTATTTGTAATTTAAATATTTTCCCATGTGTGTGCTTGAAGAATTAAATTCTAGGATCATTTGGCATGTTTTAGGGCCTAAAAATAACCCCGAACTAGGTCGGATTTAGAATTAAAAATTTTCTTTTTAAGGATGTAAAAGAAGGGAGCTAGGAGATAGGGGTTAAGTAAAAATTAGGGAGAAGCATGGCATGAAAAATGGCTTGGAAAAGTGGCTTCCATGCGCCACTTAGGTGCTACAAAGGGTGCGTCTAAGGGTTCCCAAGGGATGAGGAGGTTCGAGTCACGGCAGTAACAAAGGGAAGTGTTTTCCTTTTGGGCTTTTTGGGGCATTAAAGGAAGGGGGCCAAGTAAGAGGGCTTTAAAGAATTTTTGGGTAAGGAATGGACATGAAAGTTGGATTTGGTGGAGTGGCTTGGGGCGCCACTTAAGGGTGTTGGCAACGGGACTCGAGTTCGAGTCATGAGGGACGCAAGGAAGATGTTTTATTTTTGGGCTTTTGGCGTTAAAGGAAAGAGGGCCAGGACGAAGGCTTTAAAATTAAATGGTGAGGATATTTGACATGAAAGTCAAATGGGAAAGATGGCAAGGGGCGTTGGAAGAGAGGGCTGGGGCATGAGGTTCCAGGTTCGAACCAAGGCAACTGCAGTGGGCATTTTATTTTATTTATGCTGCTGGCATGAATGGGAGAGAGTTGGCTTAATTTTGGACACTTAATTTCGGCTGGAAGAGTAACTATTAGTGTTTTATTTTCATTATAATTGTAGAAGAGGTGTATAGGAGATAATTGGAAGATAAAACTTGCTTTATCTTTTGATAATTAAAAGCCAAATTATCACAAAAAAAAAAAGAAGGTGTTTGTCGATTATAGGACTCCTTGGGGGCTGCCCATATTCAGTTTGTATAGCAAAGAAGTGCCAAAATTCATCAAATTCTTTTCTTTTCTCTCTTCATTAGTGCTGGCCAAATTCTCCCATTGATACATTGCCAAAATTTGCTCAAAACTTCCAGCTTCTCTTGTTTTCTTTTTAGCCGAATCTATCCCCTCTTTTAAGAGGAAAATTCCAGCCCTTCCATCTTGCCTTGGCCGAATCTCTTAGGGGCTGTCAAACCTCTCTTTCGTAGTTCTCCAAGTGGCGTTGGGGTAAGTAATTTCTTCCTTAAAGAAATTGGGTTGTTTCTTCTCTTTGGGATGGCCGAATGAATCATAAAAATCACAAAGATGGTATTTCTTTGTTGTAGTTAACAACAAGGTGCGTTGTTGGAGACTATCGGTGTTGATTTTTCAAAGGTAAGCCACCTACACTATTCGCCATAGGCCACTTCCTTAGTTTCACTTATAGCCATTCCAACAAGTGTTTGGTAGGGATCTCGACAAGCCAAGTGATAATTCTGGGATTTCGAATTATTTCGATAAGTGGGGTAAGTCAGTAGTTCTATTCGGCCAAGGGCCATATTTGGATTAAAGGTGCGATTAGTCCTTCGGGATTACTATTTGGCCGAATAGGTCTATGGTACTAATTTTGGTGATTGGTCGAATATAGGTCAAGGAATAAAGCACTAAAGATTGGAAACTTCGGGATCTAGGAATTTCGGTAGAAACAGGTGTGTAAGAACTCACTACACACTTTATTAGTTTACATGATTATGTTGTTGCCTATTTACCTTTTTGGTAGTGATTTGCTTATGGCTAGGCATGGATTCCGGGTAAGTCCCCTATTACGTGATCTTTGATATATGATTTTGCATGCCATCACATGATGTTAAATGCTATGCCTAAATACATGATATATGAAAATTGATATATAAGCATGTGATGGTGGGATTGATGAGCGGAGGGGGAATGATTTTATGGACTGTCGCTAGTGGTTTTAACCACAAGATGGGTTGGCCCCATCAGATTATTTGTGACCAATGGTCATCAGTGGTTTTGACCACAAGATGGGTTGGCCCCATCAGATTATTTGTGACCTATGGTCATCAGTGGTTTTGACCACACCGATTGATAAATCGCGACTAAGCCCCAGTGGTTTGGTACCACCAGTGGTTTTGACCACACTTGATTATTTGTGACCTATGGTCATCAGTGGTTTTGACCACACGATGGGTTGGCCCCATCATTTAAATTGTGACACTAGTCACTAGTGGTTTTGACCACCAGTGGTTTTGACCACACGGGGTAGAAAAGGAGTATGGATGGCTAGTTGGGTTGCATGTGCATGTTTATTAATGAATTGTGTATGGGTTGTATTTTTCCGGGTGGGGGATTTACACACTGAGTCTTGGTGACTCACCCCTTCCCTTAACATTTTGCAGATGAGTAGAACGCGGAGATGGAGCCAGAGAGGACTCGAGGCGGCCATGCTTATCAGTGGATTTGAAATTGCTTTGTTTTAGTTATTCTTATTTATTTTTCTAAGTCTTTTATTTCGGGATTGTAATAAGGCCGCTATTATTTATTATTTGGATGCTATTTCATTTTACTTATGTTATGCTACAAACAAATTTACAAAAGATATGTAAACCGGTTAAAAGTAACTTTTCAAACTTAATAAACTTCTACGGGTTTTCAAAGATGTTACCATCGGGTAACAAAAATTTAACCAAGTCAACTATAACTTTAACGATTTAAAAATGCTACATGATCAACCATTTTCAAAAAGGTTTGTCAGCCCAACTATATTTATAAAGCCCAACTGAGTTTTCAAACACCGTTTTAATGCCTTAGCCAAATTTTAACAAGTTTTACCAGACACTCAAAAGGTTTCAAATTATTTTACTCCGTGACATACCAGATCCGGTCAGGACTCATGGGCCAGGTTTGGGGTGTTACAGATGGTGGTCGAAGACACAAGGAATGCCTTGTAATGAAAAACTATATAATTCTTATTATTCATTTAATTTCTAGAAATAGAACCATGGAAACCTTGGCTAGCAATTTTATTTTATTATCCATCTCTTTATATTTTTTTAATAATTATTTATGGTATAATTGTGATATATATGTATGAGATTATCCACAGTTGATCTACTAAAGATAAAAAGTGTGGTAATGAGAAAATACATGTGTTGTATTGTTCCATTCACTTCTTTAGGTTATTCGATTACTATGAGAAGTGTGGTAATGAGAAGGTGCATGTCTAGGATTGAATCTAGGAAGAAAAGGGTTTGGTTTTTAACTGGTCAAATACGATTCACCACCATTTATTAAGAACCTACCTTGTGCACGATTCACAACCACTTTTTCAATTTTTCCCTTAAAAGAAAAATTCTAGAGAATCAAAATTATTTGATTGACTCTTGTGAAAAATTGAATATGAATATTATAAAATTACCATAGCATGTCATGCACTCATGAGATAAGCATGTCATATAGTTTATGAAAGAATGCCACATATACTTTTCATGCATATATTGATCATACATGATTGAAACCAGAAATTAAAAACCTTGCATGTCTTTTAAAATATTGAGTGGGGGAAGGTCTCTAAATAAGACCTACGACCTCCATCTATGGTCTCATGTGATGGCATGGCAAGTGACCTACCCCACAGTAGGATTTCTATGTGGATTTCACTAAGAAGAATTCCTAAAAGTAAGAAGAATTCTCTTGTGATCTAATGATTGGACTGCCATTGTGGTAGGAATTATAATGCGATAGGTCAAGAAATTATATCTTCAAAAGAGGAAAACTAGTCAAAACATGCTACTCAGTATGATTGTCCCACGATGACTCATTTATGGTGCATAATGTAATAGATGTTGAGTTTATGGTTATACACTCAAGATCTTCTAGTTAAGTAACTTCCCACAAAGCTCTACTTAAGTTAGAAGGATGACTAAATGTTCACAATTATTACTACGTGTGAATGCCTAAGGAATTAGGTTTATGTACTAATTGGAAGGAAATCCATGTTCTTACTAGTTGATAATGATCTCCCCACGGTGGCTTGATTCAACAGGTGTGGGAATTATCGTTGCAACTGCTTACAAATGTTTTCAAGGTTTAATGTAAGATGTATGCATCATCTTAGTGCAAATCGTAATGTTGCAAAATATTTTCAAACATTTTCTTAATACAAAGATATTAACATATGAATGTTTCATTTTCAGTTCGAAAATGGCACCAACTCCTTTATTGAATATACTCACTAAAGACAAGCTAAACATAAATAACTATAAGGAATGGAAAAGGAACCTGATAATTGCCCTAAGCTATAAGAAACTTAAAACAATTCTTCATAATAAGTACCCACCAGCCACTCAAGCTGAGGCTAAAAAATGATGGGAAGAGTCTAATGAGATAGCTCATTGCTATATGCTAGCAAACGTGACCAGTACTTTGTATAAGAAACTAGAGAGCTATAAGACTACTAAAGCAATTCTAGATAAGCTAGAAGATATGTTCAGAGGCCAAGCTACCTTGGCTAGACAATCTGCCATAACTAGCTTGATGAATGCCCAAAAAAAGCTCGACACTCTAGTCAGAGACCATATGATCACTCTTATAGGCTATTGTAACACCCCCAGACCCGGCCCAGACATTATGGCCGAATTCGGTGATGTCACATCAAATGGATGATTCCAAAATGACTTTGTTTAGTTAAATTTATGTTCAATAGGAAATTTGCATAGTTAAAAACTTAAGTTTAAGACTTAGAAACCCAAAATCCTTGCAGCTTGTTAAGTTATGAGGAAAGCCCATGTTTTAAGAAAAACATCCTTATGTTATAGTTATTTCGAAAACCATTTTAAACTTTAGAAATTTATTTAAGTTTAACAATTAGGAAGTTGAAACAATAATAAATCCCAAATTTAAAGTCAAATTGGAGATACAAGGGCTTATTACATCCCAGCAAAAACTAAGTAATTAACAAAAAGTCATTCGAAACTAATTAAAACTTCTAAGTAACTTGCAGTGTGGCCACCTTCGAGTCCTCTTCCACATCGAGCCGTTTACTAAGAGTCACTTGAAACATTAAATAAAAGGGTGTGAGTTTCAAAAATTAGTTTGTACGACCCTTGGTAATCCAATCAACATGCAATTATCACATTGGGCCTAAGCCCTATCAAAGTCGATGGTCTTGGGCCTTAACCCACAATGACCTTATATCTCATCAGTATCACATGAATGCAATGCTCCCATCCCAAATCCAACCCTGCACTCCATTTCCCTTCCAACCCTACACTCCTGTGGGGATATAAATATCAACCCACCCATCCCTACACTCCAAAGGTAGCACCAATAGCGGCACTACTCAAACGTTGAAGCAAGGCTACTAAGCATATAATGGGCTTAAAGCCACTGGTGGATCCACGATCGTCAAACGACTATGCGATCCTCACATATCTTCCTCCGTATTATAAAACCCACCCAAGTGCAACATATATCTCATGAATGCAACATACACATTTTCACACATTAAGCACCTAGGGGTAGTTTAGCCATTTCACTACCCAGTGGTATTTTGTAAGTGTACCCTACAGGGGTATTCTCGTAATTCTACCCTATAGGTGTATTTAAGTAATTCTACCTTACATGGGTATTTTCATAATTCTACTCTACAGGGGTATTATCATAATTTCTTTCAACTCGAGTTTTAGTTATGAACTTTGGCCCATCAACATGTCCTTGCGGCTAAAGTGAACAGACACTATGCACCAGGTAGGATCCTAGAGAAGAGGAGGTGGACGACGAGGACCACTTAAGTACCAAGCTCCCCCTAGGTCCAATCCTAGACATGCATATGTCTATTGCCACACTCTAACCTAGCGACTTGTCCACAGATATGTTTGATTATTAACTTAAGTTTTATGCAATTTAAGAATTTATCAGAACTAGGCCTAGAGTCCATTAAAACCCTAGCATGCATTTCTAAAATCCCATAAGGCCCACTAAGCCCAATCATGTCCATATAGCCCATTAAGCCCAATCATGTTTATGCAGCCCATTAGGCCCGATCATAATCAAATCATACAACTATACATATCAATCTATCATTTAATTTCACATATCAACTCTTGCCAATTTGGGCCCACGAGCTCGGTATGCCCAGTTAGCCCTGTCTGGCTCAGTCGGCCAAACAGTGGCCCAAGACCATGAGATCGCTCTCTTGGCCCCAGTAATCGTATCGGTGTTCCCACACAAATCTTCGCACGCTCGTGTGGTTGTCGGCGCCAACCTTTCAGCTTTTCAGCTTTTCGGCATTCCAATTTTTTGGGATTTTGACTTTTGTCGACTTGTCGTGTGTGAAGTGTATGTACACACCTGGTTAATGCGACGTGCTACACTAACTCCAGCCTTGAACCTATAACCAATACCAATCTCCAATCAATCACACACTTAACCACAATATTTACCAAAAACTGAAGCCTTACCATAACCTTACTGTGTGCCACTAGTTCTAGTAGCCCTTCCTTAGCTACTATTCACGAATATCCCCTAGATCTGTACCCACACATATACTATCAAAATCAGGTGACTCATATTCCATATAAGTCACCTCTATTAGCCACACTTACGTTCAGCCACTTACTAATCCTCAATTGAGACGAGTACACTTACCACTTGCTAGCGATCCTTACGACGCTTGCGATCTTTGAACCCTACCCTTGTTAATACATGGTTAACGACAAGAAAGAGTTAGATAGCCCTCCAAATTTTACCAAAACATACTAAAGGAAGTTGACTAAGTACTTACCCAAGAAGCAATCGGCCCAAGAGGTATTCGGCTTTTGAGATTAGTATAGTGAAAAGGGTTATTCGACACAAATAAGGAGAAGAAGGGAAGAAGGGGTCACCTAAAACCAAAGGTGAACCAAAAAGGATTGATTTGATCAAATTGTGGAAGAAAAGGGGTGGCACACAAAGGATTCGGCAAAAAGGAATACTAGACTTTAGGGACCAAGAATATTCGTCACAAAAGAAATAGACTAGAAGCAAAGGAAAGAAAAGAGTGTGATGAGAAGGAAGGGAAGAAATCGGTGCAAAAATAGAAAAGGAAGAATAGTGGATTTCGGCTATCTGGTATTTGGAGAGAAAAGTAGTTTTCGTCAAAATAAAAAGAAAGAATTTGCCATTAGCCTAGAACCCCAAAATTGACACCTATTTATAGCCTATAGCCAATTTTTCTATCCCTAAATTCCCAATTCGGCTCAACCTCTTCCACATATCTCATCTCTTAATTTTTCTCCACGATAAGCTCCTCAATCCTTTTCCTAAATTTTCTCTTCTGATCACTTTCCTTAGAGTCCATCATCACACCACTTCCAACCTTCTAGAAGGCCAAAATTAAACTCCTAAAAAAAATACTAATCTAGGATTCGAACCTAGGATCTCCTTGTAAGCCCATAACGCCACCTTCTTATACCCTAAGTGGCGTCACCTAGCCACTCCATCACAAGGCTCTTTGCTACCATTTTTCCCTATTTTCATTTAAAATCCCAACTACTCACCGCCCTAGTTCCTTTTAATAATTAATTAAAAATTCCTTTTCCTTAAAGTTCGAACCCAAAACTTCTCGAACACCCTAGACACTTGATCGTGTTTCAGAGTCTTAAAAATTTATATAATGAATGATCTAGCCTAAAAACTAACTGTGACAATGACTTGAGGCAAGTGCACCTATCGAACAATAGTATAGTTTAGTGGCAAGATCGGCTTGTCGAACCCAAAGGAACCAAAAGTACTAAGACTAACTTTCTTTTTATTATTTAACCTAAGAATTAAAGGAATTTTTGTTTAACCAAAAATTAACTAACTATTAAGCTAAATATGCTCAGACACAGAGAAGGAATTGGGGAAATACTTGTGGGAAAAAGCAATTGATTAAGATAATACCTGAGGAAGAATCCACCTAGACTTCACTTGTTATCTAATTCTGAACTAGATGATTTATTCACTTGATTTGATCCGTAGGATTACCTAATTTATATTAATACCTCTCTCGAGGATACTAACATCTAACCCTAGGTTAATTAATTGAAATCTCTTTCTCATTAAAACCCCTAGAATATTAACTCGATCTATGGACTTTTATATTAGGTTTGACCCTAATCCGGTAGATTTTCGTCATCCTATCTCTAGGGTTGCGATCAACTCCGCTTAACTATCCTAGATCTACTCTTAGACAGGGTTTGTTCCTCCTCTGCCTAAGAGCATAAGTGCTCGAATCAATAGCCTGAAATATCAAAACAAGAATTAAGAACACATAGTTAAGAACAAATCAAGTATTTATCATACAGCTCAGAAAACAATAACAAGATCCGTCTTAGGTTTCTTCCCCCTCAAGTATTTAAGAGGTTTAATTCATAATCATAAAAGAATACATCTCAGAAGTAAATATAAAATAAAACATAAGAAAAACCCTAAAACCCCCTGAAGAAATTGAAGGCAAAATCTTCAGTCTTGAGTATGATTCTGGCTTCTTGAGATGAATCAACTAGCTTTCTTCGAGTGAATCCCACAAGTCGGCCTCTCTGGCTTGGCTCTTTGGCCTAGCTAAACGCCCCCTGAAGGTTGACCTCTAGGGTGTTTATATAGGCTTTTGGAATGGCTTTCTTTGCCTCTAAGTACCTTATTCTGAATATAATTCAAATAGGTCACATCAGGGACACGCCCATGGCACACACCTGTGTAAGTCGAGGCCAGGCCGTGTTTGGGTCCGTTGATGAGGCACGGCCATGTAGTCTTGGGCCCAGGCTATTTTGATTTCGTAATTCGACCCATTTACTCTGCTTTCGGCCCGTTTCTTGTTCCTTTCATCCTTCGGTGCTCTCCTAAGTATAAAACATGAAAACCAAGGATTAATAGCACCAAATTCCACAATAAAGGGGATAAATCATCCAAAAGTATGCTAAATGTGGGATTATAATATGTTCATATTATGGTTTATCAAATACCCCCACACTTAAGCTTTTGCTTGTCCTCAAGCAAAATTCTCAACTCTCAATTAAAATGAACTTCCTCAATACATAATATTCATCGATAATGTTTCATCATAAATCATAGATAATTTATACATTGATAATGTAAGTAGAAAGGGTCCTAAAGATTCAAACAATCAAAGTCATAGTTTTTGTAGCATTAAAATGTAGGTGTTTCCCTTTACCTAAATAGTCACCTTAAATTCAAAATCAACAAGAGTTGACATCATCACTAAAGATTCACTCAAATCACTCAAAGTGTTTAAGGTTCAAAATTAAGCACTCAAAAAGTCGAACATGAAAAGTTAATCCCATACGCTTTTATGAAAATTAAATCTCCACCACTATAAAATGAGGTGATACACAAATCATAAGGTCTTTAAAGGGGTTGTAACGGGGCCTAGGTTAAAGGCGTGGATAAAGGCTAAATTAGAATGTTAGAATCGAGATTGAATTGACAAATTACCTAGCTAGAAAAATGAACTAATCCTGAATAATTATCAATTAAAAACTTGAAATACTAATAATACAAGCTTCTTCTTCAAGATGTTGAATTTAAATGTATAAACTCACTTAATCACGGAACTAATAATGAATATTCTTCGAATTTTTTTAAGAACAAATCACGTAAATACATAATATAAGAAATGTTCAATTATTGAAATAAAATAATTAGGCAACTGATCAAATCAAGTCTCGATAGAAAGGTAGTCAAAAGGAATGGTGATAACAAATACATGATGGGTTTTGGGTTAATATTAGTGGGTGAATCAATAAAAAGGGTTTTTAGGATCAACAGGGTTCACTAGGGGTTAATTGTGAAGGTAGGCTTTTAGTGGAGTAAGTGGATTAATCCCTAGGTGCCTTTATCATCTCAGTATATCAAATCAATGATGTGGTCTCGACATGTATAATTGAAGCAAGTTCTAGAATAACAAATCAATGTTTACACACTCACAATAAAAAAAAAAAGCGAGCACGAAAAGAATGTGTGCTCTAAAAGCTCAAAATATCATAAAAATTATGGGTTTTTGGTGACAACCTTGTAAATTTCAAAATTCAAGGTAATAATTAGATTTAGCTAGACAACCTAACAATTTTAAATTTTAAAATAGACTCATCATGCTTGATTCTCTAGTACCTTAAATTTTAAATTATCATTGTATAATTATCAATGACTTAATCCAAATATATCAATAAAAATCATAAATCAACAGGAATTTCATTCTAATTAGTGATATGAGAAAATTACTTAAGACAAGATATCATTCAAGGATTTGAGAATAATGCAAAAATTTAGGCACTTTTTCTAAATAATTTTCACCCCCACACTTAAGATGTACATTGCCCTCAATGTACAAAGATAGATAATAGTAGAATAATAATGAAAACATAAGATAAGGATAGAAGTGAAACTTCCTGAATATTGGAGGGAGTCACTGAAAAGAAACCGGATAGGTTTGGCATAGCTGAACTGGGGGAATGCCTCGAACCATTTAAAATTGGATCCTTGAAGTAGTCGGTCTAATATTATTGTATCCTAAGCTTAATCTAAATGGCATGAAGAATAAAAAGAAAATAAATATAAATATAAGTAGAAGAATAAAAGTAAATAATGAAAAGTGAATATGTGTTCAAAGACAAAGGGGAAAAGGGAAGAAGACTTTTAGGGAAGAAAGTGAACAGAAGAAGGGGATTAAATGGAAATCATGGATCTGATGGTTGCACACGCCCTTGTACCTACCTGTGGTGGCCACACGGCCATGGCCACGATCGTGTGCAAAGCCATGTGGGTATAAAACCTGCGCCTAAAAGTCTTGTTAGTTTTTAGTTAGATGCTAAAATTTGAAAATATAAAAATTAATAGGGTTAGTGCCCGGGTTGCCTCCCAAGAAGAGCTCGTTTAAAGTCTTGAGTTAGACTTACGTGTTATTCGTATGGCCATGGTGGTTCATGGAGTCAAAGCTTTTTTTCCTACTATCAATTCTATCAACATATGGTTTGAGTCGGGTAATATTTACCTCAAAAGTGCTGAAATTAGAATGTGTTACCTCAACCGTTCCATATGGAAAGACCTTACGTGCCGTAAAAGGAGTCGCACCATTTGTATTAATCTCTGAAGCGATTATTCGAGGGTTGGTTGCATCTGACAGTACACGAAGTGTGAGCTCACATGGTAGTTTATTTCGTATAATTACTGGGCACACTGCGTTTAGCTCCACATGCGACGTATCGTCTAACTTCTGTTTGTTTGTCAAAAACTCTTTGAAAAATTTCCTTGAATCTGGCATTTGCGAAATAGCTTCAAGAAATAGAAAGTTAATATATAATTTCTTTAGAAGTTTAAGAAATTTACTGAATTGTTCCTCTGTGTGGTCTTTCTTTATCGCATTGGGGGACGAAACACGTGGTTGGTACTCGGTAATTACCGGGTTTGGTTTATCATGGCTTACCTCAACCTTACCTTCCTCAACCATATTCTATTGCTTCAATTTTGATTCATCTAACCCCTCACTATCGTGAGTAGTTATTGCTTGAGGTTACTCTCTTGGGTTAGTTTCGGTGTTACTTGGCAGGCTTCCTTGTGGTCGTTCTGAGATGATCTTGGTAAGTTGCCCCAATTGGTTATCAATTTCCTGAATCGATGCTTGTTGATTTTTAAGTGTTGTCTCGGTGTTTTGAAAATGAGGTTCTGACACTGCGATGAATTTTGTTAGCATCTCTTCAAGGTTCAGCTTCTTTTCCTGCTAGTGATGTGGTTGTTGAAAACCTGAAGGAAGTTGCGGTCTTTGATTACCTTGACCTCCCCATGAGAAATTGGGATGGTACCTCTAACCTGCATTGTAAGTGTTACTGTGAAGATTATTTTGAGGTCTAGAATAGTTACCTATATAGTTGACTTGTTCGTTCTCTATGCTAGGGTTGTAGGATAGATATTCTATGTTGTTCACCCCTCTTCCATCTATATCGTATTGTATTACTGGATGTACCTACTTAGAACCATACAAACCATCAATTTTTTTTATTTAAAAGATCTACCTGGTTAAATAACATGGTGATCGCGTCAAGGTTGAAAACACTGACTGTTTTAGTAGGCTTTGTCCTCATGACTTGGCACTGATAATTATTTAGTGACATCTATTCGGTTTTTGTGAGTGCTATGTTCTATTTCACTGTTATAAAGTAGAGGTCCTGACGGGCTTCTTCTAGTGATAAACTACAGGTACTTGCTAGGAACAGATAAAAAGAAAAAGAAAATTAGAAAAGTAAAGATAAAATTTAATTGCAAAAAATAATATATGGCTAAAGTAATAAAAATTAAGTTTTCCTAATATTTCAGTTCTCGGCAATGGCGCCAAAAACTTGATCGTGTTTCAGAGTCTTAAAAATTTATATAATGAATGATCTAGCCTAAAAACTAATTGTGACAATGACTTGAGGCAAGCCACCTATCGAACAGTAGTATAGTTTAGTGGCAAGACCAGATTGTCAAACCCAAAGGAACCAAAAGTACTAATACTAACTTTCTTTTTATTATTTAACCTAAGGATTAAAGGAATTGTTGATTAGCCAAAAATTAACTAACTACTAAGCTAAAGATGCTAAGACACAGAGAAGGAATTGGGGAAATACTTGTGGGAAAAACCAATTGATTAAGACAATACCCGATGAAGAATCCACCTAACTTCACTTGTTATCTAACTCTAAACCAGACGATTTATTCACTTGACTTGATCCGTAGGATTCTGTAATTTATATTAATACCTCTCTTGAGGCTACTAACGTCTAACCCTAGGTTGATTAATTGAAATCTGTTTCTAATTAAAACCCTTAGAATTGCATTAACTCGATCTATGGACTCCTAAATTAGGTTTGACCCTCATCAGGGAGATTTTCGTCATCCTATCTCTAGGGTTGCGATCAAATCTGCTTAACTATGCTAGATCTACTCTTAGACAGGGCCTATTCCTCCTCTGCCTAAGAGCATAAGTGCTCGAATCAATATCCTAAAATATCAAAACAAGAATTAAGAATACATAGTTAAGAACAAATCAAGTATTTATCATACAGATCAGAAAACAATAACAAGATCCATCTTATGTTTCATCCCCTTTAGGTATTTGAGGGGTTTAGTTCATAATCATAAAAGATTACATATTGAAGGTAAATATAAAATAAAACATAAGAAAAACCCTAAAACCCCCTAAAGGAATTGAAGGAGAGATCCTCAGTCTTGAGTATGATTTCGGCTTCTTGAGATGAATCAACTGGCTTTCTTCGAGTGAATCCCACAATTTGGCCTCTCCGGCTTGGCTCTTTGGCCTAGCTGAACGCCCCTTGAAGGTTGGCCTCTAGGGTGTTTATATACGCTTTTGGAATGGCTTTCTTTGCCTTTAAGTACCCTATCCCGAATAGATTTCAAACGGGCCACGTCAGGGACACGCCCATGGCACATGCCCCTGTAAGTCGAGGCTAGGCCGTGTTCGGGTCTGTTGATGAGGCACGGCCATGTGGTCTTGGGCCCAGGCCGTGTTGATTTCGTAATTCAGCCCATTTACTCTATTTTTGGCCCGTTTCTCATTCTTTTCATCCTCCGGTGCTCTCTTAAGTATAAAACATGAAAACAAAGGATTAAGAGCACCAAATTCCACAATAAAGGGGATAAATCATCCAAAAGTATGCTAAATACAGGATTAAAATATGTTCATTTTATGGTTTATCAACACTCCACCCTTAAAGCCATCATGACAATTGTCATTTTCTTACTTTAAAAAAAATTATGAGACCCAAACCCCAATAGGCCCAATACTTCTATGCCTAAATTCAGGGCGTTACAGCTACTTTGTTAAGGTCATGGACAATGAGGCTAATCCGGATCAGAACACTCAAATTGAGATAGTATTCAAAATCTTGTCAAAGGATTTTATCAGTTTTTGGGCTGCATATAACATTGGCAACAAAAACCTAACGCTCACACAATTTATGAAGGAGTTACAATCCTATGAGTTGATGTTGAACTGTGGTCAGCTGATTAGAAAAGCAGAATAGAATATAGCCATCATTTCTTCCTCAAAAGGGAATGGAAAGTGCACTAAGAACGGCAAGGATAAGATCTCTACGATAAGAAATCCTAAAGACTTATCTAAGTCTAAATGCTTCTTCTACGACAAGAAATGGGACTTCAAGGCAAACTATGAAGAGTGGAAGGACTACTTAGCTACAAAAGGTAAACATATGGAATGTAACATCCTAAAAATAGGGGTCTGGCATTTTTTTATTATTGCATGTGTTTTGCTTGATAAGCTTGTTATTTGGATGTGTTCGGGGGTCCTAGGGAGGCTTGGGTTCGAGCCCAGGTCCTGGTGAAATTTTAGTTTAGGGAACTTTAGTGAGGTGAGCTAGTGAAGGCAGGACTTAAGCATAATTGATTGTATTTTGATAACACAAATAGCAAGGGAGAATGGAGGGGGGAGAGTGTTCAAATCCCACATTCTACAAAAAGAAGTTTAATTTTGTGCTCAGGAAGGGGAGGTAGCTAAGTGGAGACCAAACTCTGCAGGAGAGAGAGAGGACTTGGTCAAAATGTTTGAATAGGAGGTGGAGAGTGAACTGTGGAGCACTTTGAGGAGTGAATCAAGGGATTTGAGAGTGTGGGAGAGAGTTGGCCGTGAGTGGGATTGTGAGAGGTAGGATTTCAGTTGAGGGGGTGCTAGGTAGCATATTCGGTCAAGTGTGAAGGAAGTGTCGAATTCTCTTTAGCTTTCTTAGGCAATTTTAGCATTATGGTTATTTTTCCTTGCTAAACATTTTGGTTCTTTTGGCTGCATTTCCTCTTTACCGAAACATCAATTTGCCTATTGACTCCTACTCTTTTCTTTTCAAACATTTTCTTTTTTTCTTCTTTCATTTGTGTTTGCCAAAAAATCAATAGTTGAATTCTTTTCTAACCTATTTTCTTCCTTAGCTTTCCTATAGCTACAATCTCAGTTTGTGTTCTTTGATAGCTTGTTCTTTGATTGGTTTTCCTTTCGGTGTAGTCTCTATAGCCGAACCTAGAGTTTTTGGTCTTACTGCTAGTGCCGAACCTTGTTATTTCATTCGGTTTATCCTTGATTTTAAGGTAAGGATTCTTTCTCTTTCTTTCATAATTGTTCGTTCTTTCTTCTCCTGATTTGGCTAAGCTGAAACTCTCACCTTTTGGCTAAGCTGAATTTAGCGACTTGTTTTATTTTAAACTCCTCTTGTTCTCTTTTGGTAAGGGCCAAATCAAGTCCCTTTGCTGCTACTTATTATTCTCTTAGACTTGGTTTCGAAAGTTGATTGGTAAGTGGGTTTTAGACTGAATATTGGTGGTAAGATGTTACTCTTCTATTTTGATGTTTTACGTCACTCATGTGATTCTATTTTTGATGGTGATATCAACTTCCTGATCTTGTGGAAGGGCCGAATATTGGATTAAGGCTAACCCCTTTGGTACATCACTTGTTTACTTCTAGGAACTCGTTGCAATAGCCAAGGTGCAAGGCTAAATTTTAGAACCTTGTAGGGAAAGATGTCGATTATGGTAAGTGACTCTTGTGAGTTAATACTTTTGGACTTATGGAATCTTTTAAGAAGTCGAGGCTAACTTTTGATCGGTTTTATCTTTAGGGGGCAACGAAGAGTGGTTCTTTAGGAATTCAAAATCAGGTGTGTAATCTCACACCCACTTCGATGGTTGCTTGTGAAGTTTTGTGAAATGGCGAAAAGCTGAAAAGCCGACAATGGTGACTACTCGAGCGTGCGAATGCTGATAGTGGTAAGCCGAGATACGAATCGTGATGCTAGGTCGTTGAGGGTGTCACAGAAACTCTCGCGATGCCAAGGCTGTAAGGGCCTAACCGGGCTAACATAGGCCAAATGGGTCCAACGGGTTAATCAGCCCACTTGGACAGACTTCTTGGAAAACTAGCCAATGATAGGCCCAGATGTGAAATCTACAAATCTGTAACTGAAACCATGCGTTTTAGGCCACACGAGCTATGGGCCCGTTTGGGCCTAAAATGGGTTTTAGGTCGAATAGTGCTATAAAGACCCAAAAAGGGTCCTGAGTTGCTCGAGGCGATAGTAGGCCTTCGAAAAGGCCATGATAGAGAAAATTACTAAAATACCCTTGGAGGGTAAATTATCGAAATACCCCTAGGTTACGAAATTACTAAAATACCCTCGATGGGTTGAATGACTGTTTTACCCTTAGTGTTTTCTAGTAACAAAAGTATGTTTACGTCACACTTGTAAATGTCGATATGTATGTTGCATTTTATCATGTTACATAGGGCGGGTTAATGATTGAAGAGTAGTGTAGCCTGGTGGCATAACCACAATATATTTATATAGATACATAATTGTGACTCTGGTGGCTCAGCCACAAATATTGTGATTAGCAGCCTGTCTACAATATTGGTGTGATTGGCAGGGTGGTTTGACTTGATCCCTACAGGTGTGATTGGCTAGTATGGGGGCATGTTGGTTGGATTGGGTTGGGCTACACTACTTCATTTGCACTTTCATGATTATAGGGCTTAGGCCCAGATTGATGTCTTATGGGCTCAGGCCCAGTTAATGTCGTTTAGGGGATTTCACATTGAGTTCTCGTAACTTACCCCTTTTTCTTTAACCTCGCAGGTAATCCCCAGCAATAAAGGTTTTGGAGCCGTAGAGGACTCAGTGATGGCCATATAACGAAGATTTCTCTTAAACTTTAGTAAATTTAATTTTTACGTTTTCTTTAAGATTATTTATTTATTTTGGGTTGATATTTTGTATAAGGCCATTGGTATATTTTTCTTTTAACCTTTGAATTATAGTTGTTAAACTCATAAATACGGGGTTTTCTTAAAACATTAACAATTGCTTTCAAAAATATCACGTTACTGTAAATATTCAAAATTGATTTTCATTACAAAGGCAGCTTTCAAGTTAATTACAACTTTTCTAAAATGGACAATGAGTAAATTGGATTTTCATAAAGAGCCAACGTAACTCAAAGTTTTCAAAAGAGGTGCAAACATTTTCAATGAACGCTTAGTTTTTTAAACAATCCCTTCTACATGACATGCTAGATCCTGTCGAACGTCTAGGCCAGGTTTGGGATGTTACATTTTATGTTATCAGAGCCAGGTTACAAAACTCAGCTGTGGAATGATTTGAAAATGTTTTTTCAAAGTTGTTTGAAATTTGATTTAGAAAATGTATGTTTTTATTGAAAGTATGGCACCACGAGTCTCCGACACCAAATTCCTAAGTTTCCTTATTTTATGATTATTGATATGATGATGATATGACTGTAGTAAGAAAACTGTTAGAAACTTTTACCTTTAGGGGCTAAGACTATAGAGACTGAGACATTAGGAAATTTGATTCGCGAAAATTACTCTTATATCTATTTTTCATAAGATATTTGTTAATCAACATTGGAACTATATACAGATTCATAAAAATTCTTAATCAGATTAACTTGACTTAGTAGTATGAGTACTAGAAGACGTGGACATGGTACATGTGGTCGTGGTAGAGGTTGGGGTGCTGAGGCTGGATTCTCAAAATCAGGGCATGTGACGAAAGGCGAAGTGCCAGCATCACCAGTGGCGGAAGCAGGGTCTCAAAACGAATTATAGGGGACGATGCTTTGTCCCAAGCTATGCTGCGAGTTTTGGAATGGGTTGTTGGGGCAAGTACTGGGTCAGTAGCACGTGGGTATATTTTTGACCGACTCAGGTCGAATGGGGCCGAAGTTTTTAGGGGCATTTCTAGTGTAGCCCCGAATGTAGCTAAATACTGGCTTGAAGATGTGGAACGAATTATGGATGATTTGGAATGCACGGCTGAACAGAAGCTGAAAAGGGTTGTGTCATTACTGAGAGACGAGGCATACCAGTGGTGGCTCATTGTGAGGGAAGGTACACAAGCGGATCGTATCACTTAGGGTTTCTTTAAAGCAGCCTTCTAGGGAAAATATCTCGGGGCTAGCTATGTGGATGCTCGGAGAAAAGAATTTTTGAATCTGGTTTAGGGAGGTAAATCTGTGGTAGAGTACGAGGTGGAGTTTTTACGTCTGAGCTGGTATGCTCGCGGAATAGTCTTAACTGATTATGAGTGTTGTGTGCATTTTGAAGATGGGCTACGAGATGAGTTGCGGGTACTGATAGCCCCGCAGAGGGACAGAGATTTTGCTACATTCGTGGAAAAGGGTAAAATTGTTGAGGAGGTAAAACGATCTGAGCGAAAGAATCGAGATAAGGAAAGAGGCAAGAACAAAAGAGATTCTGAGTTCTCAGGTCCTTCAAGGGGATTTCACAAGAGGCCTAGGTTTGATGGGCCAGCTTGAGTGGGAGTTCCAGTTACTACCGGTCAATACAGCCTTGTATGGATTGTGGGAAATTTTACTCGGGAGAGTGCTAAAAAAGAACTGGCGGATGTTTTAGATGCTGGTCTATGGATCATTGGTTCAAGGATTGTCCTTGAGAGCCTGTTCGGACACAGGTAGTAGGTCAGAGATTTGTGTAGTCAGGGAGAGGTGGTTAACAGCCACCGAGAGGTTGTGGTCTGGCCAGAGGGGGAAATAGGTTCGAACGAGGTCATCGAGCACCGGGCAGAGGTGCGAGTAACACAGATGCAAGACAGTCGGGACTAGTTTATGAGGCACGACATCGAGAGGATGGCGATGCACCGGATGTCATAACTGGTACGTTTCTCATATTTGATGTGCCATTTACAGCTTTGGTAGATATTGGATATACCTATTCATATGTTGCTTGTACTGTGTCTGGGACTTTGGGTATTAAATCTAAGGTTGCTGCTAGAGAAATGTCAGTGATTAGCCCTCTAGAACAATCTGTGGTAGTGAACAAGATGTTTAGAAATGTGCCTCTAGAAGTGCAAGGGATTGTTTTCCTGGCAGACTTGATGGAACTGCCGTTCAGTGAGTTTGATCTTATCTAGGGCATGGACTAGCTAGTTTAACACCGTACGAATTTGGATTGTGCTACTAAGTGGATGGTATTAAAGACTTCAAAGGATAAGGAGGTGATGGTAATAGGAGAAAGAAGGGATTATCTATCTCATGTGATCTCGGCACTAAACGCAGAGAAGATGGTGCAAAAAGGGTGTGAAGCGTTTCTAGCTTTTGTCAGCAAGTCAGATGCTAAGGAATTGTCTGTTGGGGATGTCAAAACCGTGAAAGAGTTTTCTTGAAGAGCTTCATGGATTGCCTCCGAGTCGCGAGGCCAAATTTGGCATTGAGCTGTTACCAGGAACGGCTCTGATGTCCATCGCCCCTTATAGGATGGCACCGAAGGAGCTGGTAGAACTAAAAGCTCAGATCCAAGAGTTGTTGGACTGAGGATTAATCAGACCGAGTGTATCGCTGTAGGGAGCACTGGTATTGTTCGTAAAGAAGAAGGATGGGTCGATGCATATGTGCATTGACTATCGTCAATTGAACAAGCTAACTGTTAAGAACAAATACCCGCTACCTAGAATTGACGACCTATTCGATCCGTTGCGATGAGCTTCTATTTTCTCGAAGATAGATTTAAGATCGGGATATCATCAGCTAAGGGTCAAGGAGGCAGACATATACAAGATAGCTTTTTGAACTCGTTATGTGCATTATGAGTTTTTGGTTATACTGTTCAGATTAACGAATGCACCAGCCGCATTTATGGATATGATGAACCGTGTGTTCTAACCCTATCTAGACCGGTTCGTGGTGGTATTCATAGATGACATCTTAGTGTACTCAAGAACGGAGGAGGAGCATGATTCACATCTTTGGGTTGTTTTACAAATATTGAGAGAGAAGTAACTTTACGCCAAATTCAGTAAGTTTGAGTTTTGGTTGAAAGAGGTGACGTTTTGGGTCATGTGGTGTCGACCGAGGGAATTAGGGTTGATCCTCAAAAGGTTGAAGCTGTATTGGATTGGAAGCCACCGACGTTAGTGTTAGAAATCTAATGTTTTCTAGGTTTGGCTAGGTACTACAGGCAGTTCGTCGAGGGGTTTTCCTTAATTACTACACCCCTAACTAAGTTATTGCGTAAGGGAGTACCATTTGTATGGCTGATAAGCAGTAAGGAAGTTTTGAAAAGTTGAAGAAGATTCTGACAGAAGCACTAGTGTTGATACAACCTGAGGTTGGGAAAGAATTTGTTGTTTATTATGATGCATCGCACATCGGTTTGGGTTGTATGCTGATGCAAGAAGGGAAAGTAGTGGCATACGCATCACGTCAACTAAGGCCATATGAGGTGAACTACCCCGCTCATGGTTTAGAACTAGTGGCGGTGGTGTTCGCTTTGAAGATATGGAGAAAAGTCGATTATCTATACGGACCATAAGAGTCTTAAATATATCCTTGCCCAAAAAGAGCTGCATATAAGGCAACAGATGTGGATAGAGTTGCTGAAGGACTATGACTGCTCGATTGAGTATCACCCGGGTAAGGCCAACGTGGTGGCAGATGCATTAAGTCGTAAAGTGATATCAGATTTGAAAGCAATGTTTGCTCATCTCAGCCTTTATGAGGATGGTAGTTTGCTTACAGAACTTCAGGTAAAGCCTACATGGATTAGTCAGATTAAGGAAAAATAGTTCTTGGATGAATCATTGGGCTCTCGACTTCAACAAGTGAAAAGTGGGGAGACAGTGGATTTTGGGTTGAACAGTGAAGGGGTGTTATGTTTCCGTGGAAGAATTTGTATGCCAAAGGACTCTGAGTTGAGACAGATGATTCTACGGGAAGTGCATAGTAGACCATATGCTATGCATCCCAGTGGAAGTAAGATGTACCGAGATCTATGAGAATAGTACTAGTGGCCAAGTTTGAAGCGTGAGGTTATCGACTTTGTGAGCAAGTGTTTGACATGTCAGCAAGTGAAGGCAGAACATCAGTTGCCTTTGGGGTTGCTGCAACCGGTGAAGATCCCACTTTGGAAGTGGGAGAGAATAACCATGGATTTTGTTAGTGGTCTACCCCTGACGCCTACCAAGAAAGATTCAGTGTGGGTAATTGTCGACCGATTGACTAAGTCCGCTCACTTCATACTGGTTCGTATTAACTACTCACTTCAGAAGTTGGCCAAGTTGTATGTGTCTAAATTGTGAGGCTGCATGGGGTACTAGTGTCTATCATATAAGACAGGGACCCTAGGTTCACATCTCAGTTTTGGAAGGCATTAATGAAGCTTTGGGTACAAGATTGGACTTTAGCATAGTGTTTCACCCACAGGCTGATGGTCAATCGAAAAGGGTAATTTAGATCCTGAAAGACATGTTAAGAGGCTGTGTGATTGATTTTAGAGGTAGTTGGGAAGATTTTTTACCGTTAGCGAAATTTGCGTATAGCAACAGCTACCAATCCAGCATTCAGATGGCATCCTACAAAGCGTTATATAGTTGTAGGTGTCATATCCCTACTTGTTGGACAGAATTGGATGTGCGATAGTTGTGGGGTCCAGAACTAATTTTAGAAACTGAAGAGAAGGTTAAGTTGATTCGGGTCGGTTAAAGGCAGCTTCCAATACACAGAAGTCGTATATGGATCTGAAGTGTAAGGAGATAGAGTATTCAGTGGGGGATTATGTCTTCTTGAAGGTCTCACCTTGGAAGAAGATTTTGAGATTTGGGCAAAAGGGCAAGTTAAGTCCTAGGTTCATCGAGCTTTATCGGGTGTTGAAACAGGTTGGACCGGTCGCATATCAGCTTGAGTTTCCCTCTGAGTTAAATTGAATCCATAATGTATTCCATTTATTGATGCTGAGTCGCTACCGTTCAGATCCATCTCATATAGTGCCAGCAGAGGAAATCAAGGTTAGACCCGATCTGTCATTTGAGGAAGAACCCGTGCAGATTTTGGATCGGGATGTGAAAGTGTTGAGGAGGAAATGGATTCCGTTGGTCAAAGTGCTATGGCATAATAACGGCTCAGAGGAAGCCAAGTGGGATCCGGAGGAGGCAATGCTACAGCAATACCCTAACCTCTTTTAATAAGGTAAATTTCGAGGCCAAAATTTCTTTAAGGGGGTAGAACTGTAACGTCTTAAAAATAGGGGTCTGGCATTTGTGTGTTATTGCATGTGTTTTGCTTGATAAGCTTGTTATTTAGATGTGTTCGGGGGTCCTAGGGAGGCTCGAGTTCAAGCCCAGGTACTGGTGAAATTTTGGTGTTGGGCACTTTAGTGAGGTGAGCTAGTGAAGGCAGGACTTAAGCATAATTGATTGTATTTTGATAACACAATGAGCAAGGTGGCCTAGTGGGTGGCGTCACAAGGGAGCATGGAGAGGGGAGAGTGTTCGAATCCCACATGCTACAAAAAAGAGTTTATTTTTGTGCTCAGAAAGGGGAGGTAGCTGAGTAGAGACCAAACTCTACAGGAGAGATAGGGGACTTGGTCAAAATGTTTGAATAGGAGGTGGAAAGTGAATTGTGGAGCACTTTGAGGAGTGAATCAAGGGATTTGAGAGTGTGGGAGAGAGTTGCCCGTGAGTGGGATTGTGAGAGGAAGGATTTCGGTTGGGGGGTGCTAGGTAGCATATTCGGTCAAGTGTGAAGGAAGTGCCGAATTCTCTTTAACTTTCTTAGGCAATATTAGCATTATGGTCATTTTTCCTTGCTAAACATTTTGGTTCTTTTGGTTGCATTTCCTCTTTACCAAAACTTCAATTTGCCTATTGACTCCTACTCTTTTGTTTTCAAACATTTTCTTTTCTTCTTCTTTCATTTGTGTTTGCCAAAACATCAATAGTTGAATTCTTTTCTAACCCTTTTTCTTCCTTAGTCGAACCTCTCCTACAGCTACCATTTTGGTTTGTGTTCTTTGATAGCTTTCCTTTCGGTGTAGTCTCTATAGCCGAACCTAGAGTTTGTTGTCTTGCTGCTAGTGCCGAACCTTGTTATCTCATTCGGCTTATCCTTGATATTAAGGTAAGGATTCTTTCTCCTTCTTTCATGATTGTTCGTTCTTTCTTCTCTTGATTTGGCTAAGCCGAAACTCTCACCTCCTGGCTAAGCCAAATTTAGCCACTTGTTTTATTTTAAACTCCTTTTGTTCTCTTTTAGTAAGGGCTGAATCAAGTCCCTTTGCTGCTGCTTATCATTATCTTAGCCTTGGTTTCGGAAGTTGATTGGTAAGTGGGTGTTTAGACCGAATATTGGTGGTAAGATGTTACTCTTCTATTTTGATGTTTTGCGTCACTCATGTGATTCTATTTTGTGATGATGATATCAACTTCCTGCTCTTGTGGAAGGGCCGAATATTGGATTAAGGCTAACCCATTTGGTACATCACTTATTTACTTCTTGGAACTCGTTGCAATAGCCAAGTTACAAGGCCAGATTTTAGAACCTTGTAGGGAAAGATCTCGATTGTGGTAAGTGCCTCTTATGAGTTAATACTTTTAGGCTTATGGAATCTTTTAAGAAGTCGAGGCTAACTTTTGATTGGTTTTATATTTAAGAGGCAATGAAGAGTGGTTCTTTAGGAATTCCAAATCAGGTGTGTAATCTCACACCCACTTCGATGGTTGCTTGTGAAGTTCTGTGAAGCGACGAAAAGCTGAAAAGTCGGCAATTGTGACTACTCGAGCGTGCAAATGCTAGTAGTGGTAAACTGAGATACGAATCGTGACGCTAGGTCGTTGAGGGTGTCACGAACACTCTCGCGATGCCGAGGCTATAATGGGCCTGACCGGACTAAAACAGGCCAAATGGGCCCAACGGGCTAACTATCCCACTTGGACAGAACTATTGAAAAACTAGCCAATGATAGGCCCGGATGTGAAATCTTCAAATCTATAACCGAAACCATGCGTTTTAGGCCACACGAGCGTGTGGGCCCGTTTGGGCCGAAAATGATTTTTAGGCCCAATAGTGCTGTAAAGACCCAAAAAGGGTCCCGAGTCACTCGAGGCGGCAGTAGGCCTTCGAAAAGGCCATTATAGAGAAAATTACTAAAATCCCCTTGGAGGGTAAATTATCGAAATACCCTGGGTTGCAAAATTACTAAAATACCCTTGGAGGGTAAATTACCGAAATACCCCTGGGCTATAAAATTACTAAAATACCCTCGATGGGTTGAATGACCGTTTTACCCTTAGTGTTGTCCAGTACCAAATGTATGTTTACATCACACTTGTATATGTCGATATGTATGTTGAATTTTATCATGTTGCATGAGGCGAGTTAATGATTGAAGAGCAATGTAGCCTGGTGGCATAGCCACAATATATTTAAATATATACATAGTTATGACTCTGGTGGCTCAGCCACAAATATTATGATTAGCAGCTTGTCTGCAATATTGGTGTGATTTGGCGAGGTGGGTTAACTTATCCCCACAGGTGTGATTAGCTGGTACGGAGGTGTGTTGGTTGGATTGGGTTGGGCTGCACTACTTTATTTAAACTTTCATGATTATAGGGCTTAGGCCCAGATTGATGTCTTATGGGCTCAAGCCTAGTTAATGTCGTTTAGGGGATTTCACACTGAGTTCTCGTAACTCACCCCTTTTTCTTTAACCTAGCAGGTAATCCCCAGCGATAGAGGATTTAGAGCCGTGGAGGACTCAGTAATGGCCATACAACGGAGATTTCTCTCAAACTTTAGTAAATTTGATTTTTACGTTTTCTTTAAGATTATTTATTTAGTTTGGTTTGATATTTTTTACAAGGCCATTCGTATATTTTTCTTTTAACCATTCAATTATAATTGTTAAACTCATAAGTACGGGGTTTTCTTAAAACATTAACAATCGCTTTCAAAAATATCACGTTACTGCAAATATTCAAAATCGATTTTCATTACAAAGGCAGTTTTCAAGTTAATTACAACTTTTCTAAAATGGACATTGAGTAAATAGGATTTTCATAAACAACCAATGTAACTCAGAGTTTTCAAAAGGGGTGCAAACATTTTCAACGAACGCTTAGTTTTTTAAACAATCCCTTCTATGTGACATGCTAGATCCGGTCATAACGTCTAGGCCGGGTTTGGGATGTTACATGGAACTCTTGATGATAGAGGCTTCTTTAGTGGAAGACTCAATAGACCACTAGGTCATTGATTTGGTAGCCACTAATCATGTTTGTGTTTCTCTATAAGGGTTCGAGGAGACGAAAGATCTTAGAGATATGTATTAATCCAAGATTTATTTGAAAAAATATTTTGATATAACAAATTAAAGTGTTTTTGAATATAAGTTAAATTTGACAAAATGATTTTAAAGTTTGAAGTCTAAGAGATAAAATTTTGAATACTTACATTAAACTCTTAGAAAATTTTGAAACAATTTTAACATATCAAAATGATTTTCAAACAAGTCAGAAGTGCTCCAGGCCAAAAAGTATCGATACCATTTGGGGCCAAGCATTAATAATTTTGAAACTATCTATATCCTTAGAAAAATTGAGACTAAACTTGCATTCTATTTTCAGAAATCCTAAAAATTATCAATACCATTTTTGAGGAACCAATATTTTCTTGAAATAATCGATACCTTTCTTAAAAACAATACCAAAATAGCATTATTTTTCTTACAAACCTTACAAAGTATTGATCGGGTAACGATACCTGTTTCCAAAAGTACTGATAAAATATTTTTGGTATCGATTAATAAATCCTAACGGTCATTGAATTAGCATTTATTGCAAAATATATCGATACCTTTTTATTTCGTATCGATACTCGCAGTTGCAGGTGAAATAAATGCTCTGATTTTACATCCCGAACGGCCATATTCATTACATCAACAACCTCAATGGTTGGAGATCTATTAGGGGGTATAAATGCCATCATCTAAAAACCTACAACAAGAAAGTACCTTCAAGCAAAAATTATTAATCAAACAACCTTAGAGCTTAATACTTTCATATTCTTCTTTCATATACTTGTGGGCTTTATTTCTATTCTTTTGCTTAAGTGTATTTTATTGTAATTGAGCTTCATTTTGCAAACAATTTAATTTTGTAAGGATTGTTTCTTTGTTTGCTTATTTGTATCTCTTTGAGAGGGTTTGTAACTTAAGATTTAGGGTAGAAATCTTAAGGAGTTGTAAGGTTAAACATTGTCTTCAAAGGTTGAACAAATTAGAGAATTTGGGAAAATCATTAATGGTGGAAAGCTAAGGTGTGGAGTAGACAATTGGAGCTGAACCACTATAAATCCTTGTGTCATTAGTTTTAATTTTCTCTCTTTACTCCCACCATTTCATAAAAGGCCAATTCACCCTCTCTTGGCATTTTTTATTTGTTATTTCGAGCTAACAATTGGTATCAGAGCTAGTCTCTAGAAAATAGTCTAACATAAAAGAGAATATCCTCGAGGTAGATCAACTTCATCTTATTCAAATAGCAAAAGATGGCATCTTCTTCCGGCTCCATTATGGTTGGTGAGTCTCAATCTATCTCCAAACCTCCTTATTTCAATGGTGCAAATTATTCTTATTGGATGACTAGAACGACCTTGTTTAAACATGCCCATGATTATGCTGTGTGGGACATCATTACAGATGGTTCAACCATACCTCTAAATTAAGAAGGAATGGAATGAGGAAGATAAGAAAAGCATGTAACTCAACGCCAAGGCAATAATGCACATTCTCTTTTGTGCACTTGGGCTAGATGAATATAGTAGAGTTTCTTCATGTTCCAATGCCAAGGAAATTTGGGACAAGTTAGAAGTCACTCATAAAGAACTTGTGAGAAAAATGCTTTGAAGCTTGCGAAAGACATGGGAAGCTAAAGTGTTTGCCATAGAAGAAGTAAAGAACTTGGAAACACTCTCTTTAGACAAGCTTTTTGGATCATTACTTACCCATGATGTAAGAATCAAGGAAGGGGTTGAAGAAAAAAAGATGGAGAAGAATAAGGTTGGTATTGCCCTCAAGTCCACAATAGAAGAAGGCAATACAAATAAAGATGTAGATGATGATAAAGAGATGGCTATGTTTGCTAGAAGATTCAAGAGGTTCATGAGGTCCAATAACGGAAAATAATTCCAAAAGAATGAAGGAATCAAAATTGAATCAACCAAGGAGAAAGATCCCATCATTTGTTACGAGTGTAAGAAATTGGGACACATCAAGTTTGATTGTCTTCAATGGAAGAAGAAAAGGTCTAGCAAACAAAAATACAAGGCCAATATTGTTACTTGGAGTGATGAGGACTCGTCCGATGAAGAAACTCAAGAATTATCCAACTTGTGTCTCATTGCCATCGATGATTCTAAGGTAACTTCTAACTCATCTATTTCAAATTCTTATTCTTTTGATGAGTTGCAAGATGCCTATGATGAATTAGGTTTCAAATTTGAAGTCATGAACTCAAAACATAAGAAAAATATTTCAAATTTGAAAAATGAAAATGATTTCCTTTCTAAAACTAATCATGAACTTGAAGAGAAAGTAAACAAAATACAATAAATTATTAATAAGCTTGAGAATAAGAATTTTGACTTGTGTAATTTACTTTTTAAAGTTCATGATAATCATGAAAAGTAGCTTGAGTTGCTTAAGAGTGAAAAAACTCACTCTAACAAAGTTTTAGAAAAAAGACACTACTGTGTGACCCTACTTGGAGAGTTACATAGGCAAGGACATGGGCTGAGACACGGCCGTGTGTCCCTAGTTTGAAAGTTACACGGCCTGAGACACAGGCGTGTGTCCCAGCCGTGTGACCCCTGTTTCTAAATTTTTGTGGCTTTTTCTTAGACTTTTCAAATGATTTCATATTGGTCCCAAATCATTTCTATGGTATTTTTAGGCCTCGAGGGCTCAATCTAAGGATGGTATGTATGTATATGATTTGTTTATGCTTTGCATATGTTATTAAATGAAGTTAAGTTTAATTGTTTCTGATTGTACGATAATGCTTCGTAAACCTAAATCGGCGACAAATATAGGTTAATGGTGTTACATTCAGTAGTATTAGAGCTATAGTTTAGTCAATTCTAGGACTAATATAGCAGAGTAAAGTTAGTATATATACATGCCACATATACCCTGTGATATTGTGATGCTTTTGATCTGTTCTAATATTGCATTTCTTATAGATTCAATATGTCAGTTGAATTGAATCAGACTATAGTTAATGAAGTTAAAAGTAATATTCAAGCTTCGATTCCTAAAGCAAGTAATAGTGTGTCAATTCCACAGTCCTTTTGTGATGAAATGAAAAATGTATTCCTTGGAATGATGAACTAGTGGTTCAATGAATTCAAGCAAGTGAATCTTGCAACTCCGCCACCTCCACCCGCTAATGTGCCTCCTCCGGTGCCCTTGGGTCCTCAAAATCTTGTACCGATGATGGTTACTTGAGAATCAATAGATAAAATTCAGAAATGTGGAGTGGAAGAATTCAAAGGCAAGGTGGAAGGTTATCCGACAAAAGCCGAGTATTAGCTAATGAATACAAAGCGAGTCTTCGTGGAATTGGTGTGCACTCCCGAAGGCTATTTGAGATGTTTTGTGTCGTTACTAAAAGGTGAAGTGTATTTATGGCATGACACTTTGAGCATGATGACATCGAGTGATCGTATTAATTGGGATTTCTTTCAGACTAAATTGAAGAAGAAGTATGTTAGCCGACTGTTTATTGATAAGAAAAAGAAAGAATTTCTTCAGTTAAAACAAGGAAATCAGACTGTAGATGAGCATGAATGGGAATTTGTGTAGTTAAGCAAGTATGCCCATAATATAGTAGCAAATGAGGAAGAAATGTGTATTAGATTTGAACACGGGTTGAATGATGATATCCGTATGTCTGTGGTAGCACAAAAGTTATGGGAATTTGTAGAACTTTCATAAAGGGCTTAGAAAGTTGTAAAATTTTAGAAAAGTAAACGATAGTTAGATTAAAAATTTTTGGATTTTAATAAAAGAGGGTCGTTCAAGCCTACTCAAATGTCACTATCAAAGAAATTTAGAAATAACACAAGTCAGTCAGATGCCCCTTCAGAGTTCACCGCTAGAAACAAACCGAGGCAAAGTAATTTCCAGTCTATTAATTCTCTAGCGGCCAGTGTTGGACGTGTAAGAAATGTTGAGAGAACCGTTCCTATTTGTGATGAATGCAACAAAAGACATTTTGGTGAAAGTCGATTAAAGTCAAGAGCTTATTTTTGATGTGGATTTACTGACCATTTCATTTATGATTGTCCAAAAAAAGCAAAATGGTTTTGGCAATCAATCAGTTAAGCCTGAAACAACTTCACAATGAGGTAGACGATCTGCGAACGCTAGGAACACTACTCCCGGTCGAGGGAAGAATAACAAGATGAATGAACGGTCTGGAGCGAGCACACCAGCTAGAGCCTATGCAATCAGAGCTCGTGAGGAAGATACCGCCCCTGACATTATTGTGGGTATTTTTTTCTCTATTTGATATTAATGTATATGCACTGATTGATCCTGGATCAACTCACTTGTATATATGCACTGCATTAGTAGACAAAAAAAATTTACCTGTTGAGTTCATTAAATATACTGTCAAAGTGACGAATCTACTGGATCAGTGTGTTTTACTTAACCAGATATGTAAAACATGTCCACTGAATGTTAAGGGTTACGACCTTCTCACTAATTTGATGTTATTACCTTTTTGATGATTTTGATATCATTCTGGGAATGAATTGGTTGTCTGAGCATGATGTTATTGTGAGTTGCTGAGGGAAACAAGTTAGTTTGAAATGTTCGGATTGAGAATTTATTTGTGTTAGGGCAGATGGGGTCAATTGTATATCAAATGTAATTTCAGCTGTAACACCCCTTACTCGTGTTTTACGCAGGAACTGGATACGAGGCATTACCGTACTTAACTCACATGGTCGTACAGCTTTAGGCTATCCAATTTCTATTCCAAATTAAAAATTTTCCATACACACCTTTAATATCCTTATAATGGACCTACAAGGCCCTAAAGATGCTTCCGAAAGGATTCGGAGATGATTCGGAAACTTTTAAGCACTTAGGAAAATTTTACCTAAACAGGGGCCACATGCCTGTTTGGAGGGAATGGCATGCCCGTGTGTCATCTCACACACCTGTGTTCGACACCCGTGGTTGACACTGACTTAATCACATGGCCTAGCAGGCGCCCATATGGCTGGCTCGTGGTCGCCCCTGACTTAATCCACACGGCCTATCTCACACCCTTATGCTTCAACCGTGTGGCGATTTAAATTCCAAATTCAAGGTGCAGTCTTCACATGGCCTGGGCACACGCCCATGTCCATGGCCGTGCCTTCCACACGGCTAAGATATACGGCCGTGTCTCTGCCCATGTGCTTACTACAAAGCTTACTGACTTGTAAAACTAACATGCAGGAGACACACGGCATGGTCACACACCTATGGATCGACTGTGTCACATATCTGACCTAGACACACGCCTGCAGTGTGCAATTCGTATGTACAGGAACAAGGCTATTTGCCAAGCTCTTTAAGTCCCTCTAGCTCAGATAACATGAATCCATTCATTATATCACTAAACAACTCATATTTTGTAATATAAACTTCCATGAATAACTACATCTTTTCATATACAACAAGGTGAGCCATAAACCATGGCAATATACAAAATAGTTTATCTTTCAAAGGAGCCAACACACTTTTGGCCAAAATAACAAAACAATCTAATTAGTCTAGCCCCTATACATGCCATACACAAAATGTACCAAGTCTATATATACCGAGGTAAGCTGATAGTGTGGGCGATCTTCTGGTTATCTGCATATTCTGACCTGGCTCTTTAACTCCATAAAACAAGGAAAAAGAAAAGGAAGTAAGCTTCAAGCTTAGTAAGTTTACATGTAAACAAATAACATCATAATATGTGCTAAACAACAAATAGTATTATACTAAACAAAAACAATCCACATTCACAGTCATGCTTACTCATTTTATCCCTTACCACATCCCAACTATGTCACAAGCTTAATACATACATTCATTCACTTGCAACCCTGCACTTAACACCACAAATTCTCATGAAACACATCATAATTTCTCACTAATCCAACCACAATGCCAAATCACTCGGTGGTTTTGTACTTTGCCCACCATCAATCGTTAATAGGGTGGTATCGCACAAAGCCCACCAAAAAGGATAATTATAATGGTATCGCACACAGCCCATTAAATAATGTACTAAATGATGGTATCGCACACAGCCCATCATAGTTAAGTAATAAGGTGGTATCGCACTTAGCCCACCGTCAAGTGTTAGAATTACACATTTACATAGCTATTTGGTCAGTCATACGAAACTATACAATAACTATCAAATCCAATCTAGTTGAATCATACACGCTCTCAATCATGCCAAGCACCTATCAACAAAAACAATGTGTATATAAAATGCACCGTTTACACATAAACTTACCTCGGTGCAAAATATTTCGATTTGCGATTTAATCCGCAACCTTGCCTTTTCCACAGTCAAGATTGATCCAGCACTCTTCTTGATTTATAGTAACAGAATTCACTCATTTAGATCATTCTATGATCATAATGCATCAAAATCTACACTTAGGTAAAAATGACCATTTTGCCCTTTTATTATGGCAAAATTACGATTTTTCCCTTAGGCTCGTAAATCATTTTTCAACTTGCATTTTCATTAAACAAGCCTAGCTGAACATTTATTTCTCTTACAACTACTCAAAAATCCAACTATTTCAGGCATTTATGACCCAAGTTCAATCTTTGCTTTTAAGTCCTAATTAGGTGTTTTCATGCTAACACCTTTCACAAAAGTTGTTTCTCATCTCCCTAACATTCATTTTCTTCCATAAAAACTTAGCTAAACACATAAACATTCTCATGGCAAGTCCCTAGACTTTCAACCATATCATAAATTAGTCCCCTTATTAGCTAGCTTAAGCTTTGGGGACTCCAAAAACACAAAAATCATCAATTAAAACCACCTAAATCACTTACTTGAATGAGAATTGAGTGGGTGAAAGTTTGAACCTCAAAGACCTCTATGTTCTCTTCAATTTTTGGTGGAAAGAGATGAGTGAATAGTGAAAGATGATAGTTTTTCTTTTTACCATTTTTAATTCATCATTTCTCACCTAATTTACCTAATTTTTTTACCAAAAATTAAATGCTCTTGTCACCCTATGTCATATGGCCTGCCAACTCTCTTCTATTGGCCTAATTGCACTTTGAAGACCTACAATTAAAATTGTATAGCTATTTGGTACCTACACCTTGTAAAATAGAACTTTCGTACTTTATGCGATCTAGTCCTTTTTCAAAATTAAGCATTATATTGTTCAAATTAAAGCACCAAAATTTACACATAGCCATATATTTATACCATAACACATAAAATAACATCAAAATAATTTTTCTCAATCTTGGATTAGCGGTCTCGAAACCACTATTTCGGCTAGCCCCAAAATTGGGCTATTACAACTCTCCCCTCCTTTAGAGATTTTCGCCCTTAAAAATCTTACCGATAAAGATGTTTGGATATTGCTTTCTCATGGCTTCTTTCGGTTCCCACGTAGCCTCGCCTACATCGTGTTTTTTCCATAACACTTTTACTAAGTCTATGTCCTTATTCCTCAACTGTTTCACTTCTCGAGCCAAGATTTTAATCGGCTCCTCTTCATATGTCATATCCGGTCATATCTCAATTTCTGTTGGAGGAATCACATGTGAAGGATCAGAGCGATAACGCCTTAACATCGATACATGGAACACATTGTATATTTTCTTTAACTCCACCAGCAAAGCCAACCGGTATGCCACTGGTCCAATCCTTTCGGTACGGCTCTATGAATCGTGGTCTCAATTTCCCCTTTTGCCCAAATCTCAATATTTTCTTCCACGGGGACACTTTCAGAAATACCTTGTCGCCCACTTTAAACTTGATTTCATTTCTTATCAAATTGGTATATGACTTTTTTCGACCTGAACAGCTTTCAGACTATCCCAAATTACTTTCAGTTTTTCCTCAATCTCTTTAACCAGGTCGACCCCATGAATTTGCTTCTCATTAAGATCGTTCCAATACAAAGGAGTTCGACACTTACGACCTTATAAGACTTCATATGGTGCCATCCGTTTACTCGACTGATAACTGTTATTGTTAGCAAATTCGACCAAGGGTAGGTTTCTTTTCCAGCTACCTTTGAACTTTAATACACAGCACCGGAGCATATCTTTGAGAACTTGAATTACTCTTTCAGACTGACCATCAGTTTGTGGATGGAATGCGGTACTAAAATTCAACCTTGTACCCAAGGCCTCCTACAACTTCTTCCAAAACCTCGTAGTAAATCTTGGATCTCTATCTGAGATAATAGATACATGCACTCCATGTAATCTCACCACCTCCGCAATATACAGCTCGGCTAACTTATCCAATGAATAATCAACATGTACCGGTATAAAGTGAGCCGACTTCATTAATCTATCAATGACAACCAACACAACACCTTTCTTTTTCGGAGTCATAGGTAACCTCATCACAAAATCCATGGTGATTCGATCCCACTTCCACTCAGGAACCATCACTGGTTGAAGCAATCCTGAAGGTACTTGATGCTCAGCTTTCACTTGTTGACAAATCAGACATCTTGTTACAAACTCCGAGATATCTCTTTTCATACCCAGCCACCAATAAAATTTCTTCAGATCATTCTACATTTTCGTACTGTCTGGGTGTACTGACAAATAACCACTATGTGCCGCATATAAAATTTTTTGGATCAACGCATCATCTCTGGGCACACAAATTCTGTCATGAAACATCAAACAACCATCCGAACCCACTCAAAAATCAGAATCATTTCCCGTTACACACTTAGATATCTTAGCTTGCATCTCACTATCATTCCTTTGAGCCTCACATATTTGTTGAATAAATAGTGGCCTAACTCTCAACTCGGCCAATATAGCACCATTATCAAACAATGCTAAACTCGTGCTTATAGCTCTCAAAGCATACAAGGATTTCCTACTTAGGGCATCCACAACCATGTTCACTTTTCCTGAATGGTAATCGATTAGTAGCTCATTGTCCTTCAATAATTCGAGAAACCTTCATTGCTTAAATCCTTTTGATCCATCAAATACTTCAAACTCTTATGATCCATGAAGATTCGACACCTCTCACCATATAAATAATGTCACCAAATCTTTAATGCGAAAATAATCACAGTCAACTCCAAATCATGAGTCGGGTAATTTTTTCCTGTACGATTTTAGCTGCCTCAAGGTGTAAGCGACTACCTTACCCTCTTACATCAACACACAACCAAGACCATTAAACGACGCGTCACTGTAGACCACAAACTCTTTCCCCGACTTAGGTTGTACTAAAACCAGCGCCTCAGTCAAGAATGTTTTCAATCTCTCAAAACTCTGTTGACATTTCTCAGTCTATTCAAACTTACATCCTTATGCAACAGTGTCGTCATCGGGGTAGCAATCATAGAAAACCCATTTACAAATCGTTTGTAGTATCCTGCTAATCCCAAAAAGCTTCTAACTTCTAACACATTTCTAGGTGATTTCCACTCTACAATAGCCGAGATCTTACTCGGGTCAACTCTAATACCATCACCCGACATGATATGTTCTACGAATCCAACCTCTCAGAGCCAAAACTCACTATTACTAAATTTAGCATACAACTGCTTGTCTCTTAAAGTCTGTAAGATAATTCTTAGATGCTTATCATGATCACTCTCAACCCGAGAATAAATCAATATGTCATTGATGAAAACAACTACAAACTTGTGTAAATACTATTGGAAGACACAGTTCATTAAATCCATAAAAATTCTAGGAGCATTCGTTAGATGAACGGCATAACAAGATACTCATAATGGCCATACCTAGTCTGAAAAGTAGTTTTTGGCACATCTTGCTCCTTAACCCTCTACTAGTAATAGCCAGACCTCAGGTCTACCTTGGTGAACACCGTAGCTCCCTTCAGTTGATCAAATAGATCATCTATCCTTGGTAAAGGATACTTATTTTTCACCGTCACCTTGTTGAACTGTTTGTAGTCTATACACAATCTCCTTGACCCATCTTTCTTCTTCACAAAAGTACCAGAGCACCCCACGGTGAATAGCTCAGTCTTGCAAAACCCTTATCCATCAACTCTTGCAACTGAACCTTCAGTTCTTTCAACTCTAATGGTACCATCCTATATGGAGCAACTGAAAAAGGTGTCGCTCCCGGTACTAACTCAATCCTAAACTCGACCTCTCTAACTGGAGGCAATTCGGGTAACTCGTCCGAGAAAGATCATCACCAGTAAACTATCTAACCCACCCGATTCAACCTGAATAACATCTCCATTTTCACATTTCAATTCAATAGATTTGCTACCACATTTCACTAAAAAACTACTGGTAGTCAACCAATCCATACAAAGAATTAAATCAAATTCATTAAACGGCAACAACATAAGGTTTGCCAGAAAATAATGACCCCTAATTGTCAAAGGACAACTCCTACACACCTTGTCAACTAACACATGTTTACCTAACGGGTTTGACACCTTTACAACAAATTCCATAGACTCAACAATCATACTTAAACTAGATGCCAACCTCATACAAATATAAGAATAGGTAAACCCCGGATCAATCAAAGTAATAACAAAAGTGTCATGAAAATAAAAAGTACCCGTTATTACATCTGGAGATGATGCCTCTTCACAAGCACGAATGGCATAAGTCCTTGCAGGTGCCCGACCCTCCAATCTCACAGTAGAGTCTCGCGACGCACCTCTACCACTAGTCCCACCTCCTGGGTTCTTTTGTGGCCTACCCCTAGAAGATACATTGCTTGATCTTATCTCTTGCTTCCTCTCATTCTCATCCATCTCAGGGCAATTTCGGATGAAATGGTCGGGTGAACCACACTTAAAACAATTTTGGTTGTTTCCCCATCACTCCCATGTGTGATGTTTGCCACAACTTGGGCACTCTGGTTTGGACTTTGGATTGCCCACACTTGCCATTGACGTGGCTTGAACTCTTGAACCCAAGTACGTGTTACCTCACTCTCTTTGTGAAAATCCCACTAATGTAGTCGTCTAAGGGTTTGCTTCTTTGGACTTCTTCGATTGAACTTGATAAGATTTACTCATTGGCCTTTTTCTTGCATCTCAAGCCTCACTCATGGCCTTCCTCTTTTCCTTACTCATTTATTTGGCTTTACTGGCCCTATCCACAATTACCACAAATTCTTTTAGTTCTAAAATCCCGACTAAAAGTCTGACATCCTCATTCAACCCATCTTCAAATATCTTGCATAAGATAGCTTCTGTTGACACACATTCTTGCGCATACTTACTGAGTCTAACAAATTTGCGCTCATATTCAGCCACAGTCATTTTTCCTTGGTTTAACTCAAGGAATTCCTTCCATTTCTGGTCAACAAAGCTGACTTATATACTTCTTTTGGAACTCTTACAAGAAGAATCCCCACGTCACTCTCTCCCTTGGGACCACCGACGTCAATGTTTTCCATCAATTGTATGCTGAGCCTCTCAGTAAGGACACGATGCATTTTAAGCTCTCCACAGGTGTGTAGGAGAGTTCATCAAACACCCTCATCGAGTTCTCAAGCCAGAACTCCGCCCTCTCAGGGTCTTCATCTATATTAGCTCTAAACTCCTCAGCCCCTTACTTTTGGATCCTGTCTACCGAGGGCTTGGTTATTCTAACTACATCTACACGTTGAGGAGCCACAGGAACTGGCTTAGGTATAGGAGGGGTGGAGGAGGTTGAGCATTGGGGTTTGCTCGTACATACTCCGTGTACCAGTTACTCAACATTTGGAGATGCTTTACTTGGCTCCTAAGTATCCTAATTCAAGTAGAATTCCTCCTAGGATGTTTAAGTAGACTTAGGAATGTGTTTCTTTGCCTCCAAGCATCCAAATTTGAGTGAAATTTCTCTTTCTTGTGGCAGGGGCACGACCATGGTACACGCCCGTGTAAATCGTCTTCAGGTCGTGTGTCGATTCTGTTGACTAAGGTACGGTCGTGGCACGGCCGTGTAAGTCGGGATTTAGGCCATGCTTCATGTCTGTCGATTGGGACACCGCCATGCAAATCATGCTTGGGGCGTGTCTTTGAATGATTAGTGGGGCACGACCATGTGACTTGAAGTCTAGGCCGTGCCAATTTCTTGGGTTGGCCCAATTTGGTCCGTTTTAAGCCCGTTTCTCATTCTTTTCATTCTCGGGTACTTTTCTAAGTAAAAGACATGAAAAGAAAAGATTAAGAGCACCTTTTTACATAAATTGTAGGCTAAATCATCGAAAAGCATACTAAATGTGGGATTAAAATATGTTACTTTTACTGTTTATCAAATACCCCCACACTTAAGCTTTCGCTTGTCCTCAAGCAAAATTATCAACTTACAATTAAAATGAACTTTTCATAATTCATAATTCCTATCTACAATGTCTCATCATAATTCATAGATAATTTATAAATGGATAATTCAACTCAAAGAGTCATAAAGATTCAAGCCATTCAAAGTCATACCTTAGTAGCATGAAAACGTAGGTGTCTTCCCTTATCTAAGTAATTACCTTTAATTCAAAACCGACAAGGATTGATATCCTCACAAAAGGTTCACTCAAATCACTCGAAGTGTTTAAGGTTTAAGAATAAGCATTTTAAGTCGAACCTGAAAAGTTAATCCCATAGGCTTGCCTGAAAATCAAATCTCCACCACTGTATATGAGATGATACACAGATCAAAAGGTCTTTATCAGGGTTGTAACGGGGCTAAGGTTAAGGGTGTGGATACAGGTTGAATTAGAGGGTTAGAATCGAGACTGACTTGACAACTTACCTAACTAGAAACAATGAGCTAAATATGAATATTTACATCGAATGAAAACTAATAATACCACTATTGATAATTATTCTATAATAAAGAGTATTTTCATCACTTGAAATTTGATAATACTTTAATACGAGCTTTTTCTTCAACAATTGGAGTTTAAATGCTCTAATCTCTTTTGTATACTACTAATATTGAATAAACTTGGATTTTTTTAAGAATAAAATGTAACTACTGAACTAATATAATTCGGTAACTTAATCAAATCAAACCTTGATTAAAGGGTAGTCAAAAGAAAGGGTGATAACAAATACAAAGGGGTTTTGGGTTAATATTAGTGGGTGAGTCAATAAAAATGTTATTAGGATTCAACGGGGTTCACTAGGGGTTAATTTGTGAAGGTAGGCTTTTTATGGAGTAAGTGGGTTAAATCCTAGGTGCCTTTATCATCTCTGTATATCAAACCATAGATGTGGTCTCAACATGTATAAACGAGGCAAGTTCTAGAATAACAGTCCAAAGTTGACACACTCATAATCAATAAAGTGAGCACGAAAAAGAATATATTCTCTATAAGGCTCAAAATCTCACAAAATTATGCGTGTTTTTTACATCAATCTTTATAAATTCAAAACTTCAAAGTAATACTCAAATTCAGTTCATTGACCTATTAATTTTTTAATTTTTAGAAAGTAGACTTACCATGCCTGATTCTCTAGTATCCTTCAAATTTAATCATCAATGCACAATTAACTATGACTTAATCTAAAACATATCAATACAAATCATAAATCATTAGAAATTTCATCCTAATTAGTAATATGAGAAAATACTTGAAAACAAGACTAAATTCAGATTTGAGAATAATGCAAAAATCGGTACTTTTACCCCCCACACTTAAGATGTACATTGCCCTCAATGTAAAAAGATAGATAAACAATTATGTAATAATAAAATCAAAAAGAGAAGGGAAGAAGTAACACTTCCTAAATTTTTGGATGAAGTCTATGAAAAAAACCAGATAAGATTGGAGGTGAACGTGGGGAAGCGTCTCGAACCATTTGAAATTGAATCCTCGAAGTAGCCGACTTAGTTTTATTGTATCCTAAGCTAAATCTAAATGCCATTGAATAAAAAAAGGAGAAAATAATAAAAAAGTAAAAATAAAAATAAAAATAAAAATAAAAATATGAATAAAAGTAAATAATTAAATAGAGATAAGGTCCACGCTCATGTGCCTCGTCGTGGTGTCCACACAGCCACGGCCACAGCCGTGTGCAAGGCCGTGTGGGTATGGAAACCTATACCTAAATACGAAAAGAAATAAAACCAAACTAATTAGTATGGTTAGTACTCGGGTTGCCTCTCGAGAAGCGCTCGTTTAAAGTCTTGAGCTAAACTTACCTGTTGTACACCCAATCATGGTGGTTTGAGGAGGTGGAAATCCTTTCTCATGCGATCAACTTGGTTATAGGTATAAATTTTAAGTCGAGTAATGTTTACCTCAAAAGTGTTGAATTTAGGATTGCTTACCTCGACTGTGCCGTATAGGAAGACATTAAGTACCTCAAAAGTGATTTCTTCGTTTGCCTTGAGTTCTGAATTGGTGATTCGAGGGTCTTCCTTATTCAACAATACCTGAACCTCTATTTTTATGTGATTTGTTGTTCCTATCAGCTCGTCTGGGGTTTCCTTCTGTTTCACTTCGTGTGGTTCTGGTTCCTCATGTAATTCTTCTTTATTAGCACGAGGTCTATGAGTCGGCTCAGGTTTGTAGCTTTTTAGTGTTTCCTGCAATGAAGGTTGAACAAGTTGGTTATCAACTGAATTTACTTTCTCACCTTTATCACTTGATGTTCGCCAAGTCAAGAGCTTGAAGAGTGACTATCTAAATCGCCTACACGAAGTATGAGTTCTCTGCATCGATATCAATTTTAGCTCTGGCGCTTGCTAAAAGGGTCTTCCTAAAATTAAGGGATCGTGTTGTCCTCATCCATGTCTAAAACGACAAAGTCTCATCGGGAATACAAATTTATCAATTTTGGTTAGAACATTTTCTATTATACCCTAGGAATTATTATAGTTTTATCGCTTAATTGAATGCTCATCCTAGTTTTTTGGGTTTCCCTAGACCTAGTTGTTTAAACATTTTGTAAGGCATAACATTGATGCTTGCCCCTAAATCTGCTAACGCATTATCAATAGATAAACTACCAATTAAACATGGAATTGTAAAACTCTTTGGATCTTTTAATTTTATGGCGCTTTATTTTGTAGAATTCTTGAGCACATTGCGTTTAGCTCCACGTGGTGCTCTTCGTCTAATTTAAATCCTGCTGGTCAAGAGTCGTCTTAAAAATTTCCTCGAGTCCGTATCCGAAAAAGAACTTCAAGAAGAGGTAAGTTAATATGTAATTTCTTTAAGAGTTTAAGAAACTTACCGAACTGTTCCTCTGAATCGTCTCTTTTCATTGCTTCGAGATATGGTATGCGAGGTTAGTACTCCTTGATTATCGGGTTCGACTTTTCTTATTTTACCTTTACCTTACCTTCTTCTTCCTTGGTTTCTTGTGTCATGGTGGGCTCGTCTACCTTTGTACCCTCTTGAGCCGTGATCTCTTGGATCTGTTCTTTTGGGTTTATTTCTGTGTTGCTTGGTAGACGTCCTTGTTGACGTTCAGAAATCAACTTTGTAAGATGTCCCACTAACCTAGTAAGTTCTCTAACTTGATTCTCGATCCCTTTGATCAATTTTTGTTGTTCATCAAGTGCTGCTTTAGTGTTTTGGAAACGAGAATCTGTGGCTGCCATGAATTTCGTCAGCATCTCTTCAAGATTCGACTCCTCTTATTGTTGGTAAGGTGGTTGTTGAAAATCTGGAGAAAGTTACGATCTTTGGCTATTTTGATCATCCCACGAGAAATTGGGATGGAACTTCCATCCTGCATTATAAGTGTTACTATAAAAATTATTTTGATATCTAGAATAGTTACCTGTATAGTGAGCTTGCTCGTTTTCCATGCCACATCCGTAGGGTGGGTACTCAGGATTCGCCACGCCTCCTAGATTCGAATCATATTGTATTTTTGGGTGTACCTACGAGGGACTATACCAATCATCAATATTTTTATTCATTATCTCTAAATGATTAGAAGACCTGGTGACCACGTCGAGGTTGAAGACACTGGCTGTTTTAGTAGAAATTGTCCTCATGACTTGCCACTAATAATTATTCAGTGCCATCTTTTCTATAGACTAAAATTTTCTACCAAAAGCAAAATAGAGGAAAAAATTAGCAAAGTAAAAATAAATAAATAAAAATTTAACCTAAACTAAAAATAAAAGTAAATTGCAAAAAAATAAAATAAAATAAAATAATGGCTCAAGTAATAGAAATAAAGCTTTCTTAATATTTTAGTTTTCCCCGACAACAGTGCCAAAAACTTGATCGTGTCAAACAGTCGAGTTTTAATATTTATAAAAAGAATGATCGAACCTGTAGAGTAGCTATGACAACGATAGAGGCAAGTGCACCTATTGAATAGTAGTATAGTTTAGGCAAGAGTATCTTATCGAACCTACGGGAACCTAAAAGTACTACTACTCACTTTCATTCTATTATTTAGCCTGAAATATGGAGTGATTGGTTTATTAATCTAAAAACTAATGAAAAACTTTAAACTAAATGCCAAGACAAAAGAATGAAACTTTGGGAAAAGACTGTGGAAAAACTCAGTTGATTACGACGATACCCTCAGGAAGAATCCACCTATGACTTCTCTTTTTATCTAACTTTTAATTCATATAACTTCTTTACTTAGCTTGATCCATGAGACTCCCTAACCTATATTAAACCCTTTCCCGAGGCGAATAACGTCTAACCTTAGGTTAATTAGTGGAACTCTCATTCTCTTATGATAACCCCATAACGAAGGAGTAAATCGATCAATGGACTCCTATATTAGGTTTCACCCTAATCTGGAAAAATCTCGTAACCCTATCTCTAGGCACTCGATTAATTCTGCTTAATTATGTTAGATCTACTCTTAGGAAGGGTCTATTCCTCCTCCACCTAAGCACATCAAATTTGGATTAAGCAACATAATTAAGAACAAACTAAGTACTTATCATATAATTTAGAAATCAAATAACAAAATTTGTCATAGGTTTCATCCCCTTCAGGTATCTGAAGGATTTAGTTCATAACAAAATAAGAAAACATCTCAAGAGAAAAGATAAAACAAAACATAAGAAATCCCTAAAACCCTCTGAATGAATTGAAGAGGAGATCCTTTGTCTTGAGTAGAAATCTAACTTCTTGAGATGGATCAACTGGCTATCTTCGAGCAATTCCTTGAATAAAAGCTTTGGCAGAAAACTCTGCCCCCAAAAACTCTCCCCCTATTTTGGCTTTTGCCGAACTCCCCAATTTAGTTGCTACTTTGGGTGTTTATATAGGCTTTGTGATACTTTACTTTGCTCCTATGTAACATCCTAGATTGGGGGCTCTGTATTTGTGATGTGTTTTGTATGTATGCCATGCTGTGTGTGTGTGTCTGATGTGTTTAGAGCTTTCAAGAAGGCTTGAGGTTAGGTCTGAGCCTTGGTAGAAATTTCGTTTTTAGTCACTGAAAGGGTGAACTAGGTGAAGTGGGCCTTAAGGGTACTTGAATGGAAAAGTTAACACAAAAATATTCAATTGGTAAAGTGGAAAGGAGGCGCCACTAAGGGAGCAGATTGGTGATGCCACAAGCATGTTTGGAGGGAGTAGGTTTGAATCCCATGCTAAGCAAAAAGGAATGTTTTTTTTATAATATGTGCCTGAGGAGTGAGAGGTAGTTTTGGCTAGGACTCTAAAGGAGTGGGTGTGGATTGAATCACAAGATAGGAAGATGAGGATAAGAGAAAAATGAGGGATAGGATAGAGGGGGAAGAGATGGCAGAATGTGGGACTGTGTCCGAGGGAAAATCGGTTGAATGGCTAAGGGCATACCGAAATTCTCATTTATGAAGAGTGTGCCAAATTTCATTATTTTCTAGAGCATAGCTTTTTGATTTCTTACTCTTCTTCTTTTCACCTCCTAATTTCGGCAATCAGGGGTTCTTCTTCTCTTTTTCTACTAAAAACCGAAAAAAACCTCTTAACTCTATTCTTCTAAAGCTGAAAATGCCTAGCCTCTTTTCTTGTACATCTCTTTTTCGGATCTTTCTTAAAAGTCAAAAACTCCTAGATCTCATTTGTGGCTTGGTTTTATTTCTTTCATCGTTTCAATATTCTTCTTTAATTGCCAAAACTTCTTGCAAGTGGTAGCCAAAATCCTCTGTAAAGGTAAGTGTCGACTTATGCTATTATTTTCGTAATCTTTTTCAGTTTTTGAGGCCAAAGCCGAATGGCTAGTGGGTGGTTAGGGCCATCTTTAGTTTGACGTTTTCACTGATCTCGTGTTCTTTTTTGGCGGCATTCTAGGATTTGAAGGAGATCTAGTCGCCTAGATTTCTAAGCCAGAAATCGTTAGCCTTCAAACCGCATTACTATTTTGGGATTTCAAGGTAAGGGTTTTGATTCTCCCTGAGTGGTTCAATCGGTTTCCTTTCATTATTCGAGTATTAATCTAATGCTTCGTTAAGCAATCATTATAGTACCTTCTGACCAAGGTCATTCATGGACTCGAATGTTAGCAAATCAAAGGAAGGGGTTGGATTTGTAGTCCCAGTCCCAAAGTTCAAGAAACGTGCGGTGTCTGCTGCTCATGATTGGCCACCGGGTTGTGGGCCGGCTGCTGAGCAGAATAATAGGAAGATAGTGGTAGTTTCGACTAGTGATAGCGTCAACATAGAGAGTGTCGTCTTACGCATTATCAGGTGTGTAAACTTGCACACACTATAATATAACTGTACTAACACTTGAGTGGGTTGAAAAGCACGAAAAAGGGCTGTGTAGACAGTCGTGATACCCTTAGGGGTAAGGCAAGGATTGCCAGGTACGTGACTGTATCATTACTTTGTATAGTTGAATGTATGTATGATAGACTGATGTGTTATGATTAGCATGTTGCATTGTTAGGATTGTATGTAGATCATGGGTATGGGTTTGATATGAAGGGGAAGTGCTTAATTGGTCACGTAGTCATCGGTGGTTTTGCCACGATTTATATACATATGTTCATACATTATTTTTGGTCACATAGTGATCGGTGGCTCTGCCACGATGTATATATATTTTTTTTGGTCACATAGTGATCAGTTGCTGTGCCACGAAATATTATCTGGTCACCTAGTCATCGTGTATACTTGGCAGCATGACTACCGTGATGGAGTGTAGCGAATGAAGGGTCGATTGTAGAAATCCCCATGGTGTGATTGGTTGGTACGGGTTGGTGTGTAGCAGATGGAAAAACTAGGTTTCGGTTGGGCTTATTGCATCTCATGCGTTGTATGTTGATATGTGGGTTAAGGCCAATGTGTGACTGTGGGCTTCATGCAGCATGTATAATGTGGGAGGTTTTACACACTAAGTCTTGGTGACTCACCCCTTTCCTTAACTTTTCAGGTGAGCAGTAACTCGTGGATGCAGGAGCCGAGGTGGACTCGTAGAGGCCATACTTTCGATTTCTTTTCCTTATAGTTTCAGCATTTCTATAAGTTTATTTTAATTTGGGATTTTCGCTATGTAATAAGGCCTTTCAAGGTTGTACTTCGATTTATTTTATTATTTTGTGGTTTATATCAAACACGACACCTCGGTGGTTTAAATATTAAAGTTAAATTGGAGTTTCATTAAACTAATCATCATGTTTTCAAAGACCACATACTAATCGAAAAAAAAAAGTTATCTTTCAAATCACCAGTTTTTCATAAATATAACTAAGTCTTGATTTTACTTCACCCTGTGGCATACCAGATTACGTCGTAACGTATAGGCCGGGTTTAGGGTGTTACATCCTAAGTATCCTAATTCAAGTAGAATTCCTCCTAGGATGTTTAAGTAGACTTAGGAATGCGTTTATTTGCCTCCAAGCATCCAAATTCAAGTGAAATTGCTCTTTCCCAAGGCAGGGGCACGACCATGGTACACGCCCGTGTAAATCATCTTCAGGCCGTGTGTCGTTTCTGTTGATTGACGCACGGCCGTGTAAATCGGGATTCAGGCCAGGCTTCAAGTCTGTCGATTGGGACACGGCCATGCAAATCGTGCTTGGGGCATGTCTTTGAATGATTGGCGAGGCACGGCCGTGTGACTTGAAGTCCAGGCCATGCCAATTTCTTGGGTTGGCCCAAATTGGTCCGTTTTAAGCTCGTTTCTCATTCTTTTCATTCTCGAGTGCTTCCCTGAGTATAAGACATGAAAAGAAAGGATTAAAAGCACCTTTTTACATAAATTGAGGGCTAAATCATCCAAAAGCATACTAAATGTGGGATTAAAATATGTTACTTTTACGGTTTATCAAATATAACAAAATATTAAAACATAAATAAAAATGGTGTATTATTTACATACAAACTTTCTTCGAAAGTAAATCGGTGAAAATGACTTATTCGTTAATTACTCATTCTAGTTCTAAACCTCGTTTTTATTGATCTATAACAAAATATTTCACTTATTTAATTAATGTACTATTCATACCAGTTGTAACACCCCAAACTCGGTCAATACACCACGACCGAATCTGGTATGTTACAGGGAAAATGTGTTTGAAAGGTTTAGGTTTCCGGTTAAAAGTCTGATGAAAACTCTTTTGTATGTTTTGTTCTTGAAGAAAACTTAAGCATGATTGTTTAAAAAGCGATAGTGTACATGAAAACCCGGGAATTTTGAAAACTTAATTATACCTTTAAGTAAAACAAATTTGTCATATTTGGAAATCTGAGTAATTCCTTTGTGTTGATTTAAACATCTTTTTTTTTTTTTTTGACTTAGTGAGAAACTATTCTCAGGTTTGAAAACACATTTGAGTTACATTCGTATTAAATTACAACGTGATACCCGATGGTAGGGTTTAAAGCATCTCGCTTTGTGATTTGAAAACCTTATTCTTATTTTTTTCCAAAATTTTAGCCAGTTCTAACCCAATAGTTTGTTAAGACATATTTGAAATCAAGTTTAAGCATATAATCAACCAAAGAAAAATTTTAAAGAGGCCTTTTACAAACCCAACAAATCCAAATGAAAAATAAATAAAGCAAAGTACCAAGTTTAAAATCAGTGCAAATTCAAATTTTATTCATGGCATGGGCACCTCGAGTCCACCCCGGCTCCGTGTCCGCGATCTAAGTGTTACCTGAAATGATAAGGGAGAAGGTGAGTCGCAAGACTTAGTGCATAAATCCCCCTCTTGGTATATGCAACATACTAACACACATCATAACAAAGCAACACAATTAATGCACCCAATCCTAACCATCCATAACACCTTTTTCTACCCCGTGTGGTACCAAACCACTGGTGGTGCCAAACCACTGGTGACCCAAAGTCACGATATCCATCAATGTGGTGCCAAACCACTGGTGACCCAAAGTCACGAATAATCCACAATGGGGCCAACCCACGTGTGATACCAAATCACCGGCGACAATCCGTATCTCAAAAGTGGGGCCAACCCACGATGGTGTTAAACCACGAGGGGCGAGTCGCTATGAGGTGCCAAACCTCCGGTGTCCCAAAGACACAAGTGTGATACCAAATCACCGGTGACCGCGATCACGAATCGAATGATGGGGCCAACCCATCGTGTGATACCAAATCACTAGCGTCAATCCGTAAAATCAACCGTGGGGCCAACCCAATTGTGGTGCTAAGCCACCGGGGCGAGACGCGGAGGTGCCAAACCTCTGGTGACCCAAAGTCACAATAATCAATCTGTGGTACCAAACCACTGGAGGTGCCAAACCTCTGGTGTCCCAAAGACACGGATATCATATTCCCCCTCCTCTCATATCACTTAATAACATATCATACTAATGCAAATCGTGCAACTCATGCAATCATGCTCACATGCTTAATATGGCATCTCATAATACATACACCATAAATCATGATATCATATATCACTACAGATCTCGTAATAAAACAGACTTACCCGAATCCGTGCACATACCCCATCGGGTATCATATCAATCCTCATACTGTTTTGGTCTTACAAAGGCAATCAGGTTTATTAAACATATTACTAAGTAAAAAGTGTGTTAGTTTACACACCTGTTAACACGCAAGCTTAAACCCAACGAACCGATCTAAATCCCTCGATTACCTTGCTCCTAGAATCGACCAAACATAGATTAGCACCTATACAATTCGGCCAGAATAGATAAACCAAAGGGTTAACATTAAACCCTTACCTTGCAAATGGTTTGGTTTCCTACCAAACCAGAACCAGCAATGGTTCCTCTGACAATCGGCCTCCCCCTAAAACACAAACAATTAGCCTCACAAGCCTTTGGCTTAACAAACTCTAAAAGAAAGACCATTAAAGCAACCTCTTACCACCACTTACCCAACGATCGACCAAAAGTAAAGGCTTCGCTTGACTGCTTCACTTGATCGCCAACAAAATCCAAAGGCTCTATAAAGAAATCGGTTACCAAAACAAAAGGTTAACTCCCTTCAACAAATGCCGAAATCGGCCCTTAATCCAACCCAAAATCGATAAAGAATAAGAGAGGGAAGAAATAGCCCTTCGACTACACCACATACCTTCTTCTAAACCTGATTTGAAACCACTAGGAGAGGAAAGATTCGGCTAACACCTTTAACAAAAAGGAAAAGAGGTTTCGGCTTCACCTAAAGGAAGAGAACACAAGAGAAAGATAGAGAGAAAAGGGGTTGATATTCGGGCAATCAACAAAAATAGAACAAAAAGTAAGAAAGGTACTTTCGGTTTGAAAGAAAAAGAAATAGAGGAAGGTATTTTGGAGTATGGAGTTTCGGCAACACAAGGGAGAGATTCGGCTAGAGTTTTTGAAGGTACAAAGCAAAAGAAATGCGGTTCAAAAAGGAGAAGAGAAATCGGCAAAGGTTGAAGAAAGATTCGGCTCAAGTGCTTCAAGAGAAAGGAAATGAAAGTATGAGAAGAAAAGGGGTACTAGTTTCGGCTTACACGAATGAAGATAGAAGAAGAAATGGGAAAGAACATTTGGCCACACACCAAATCAAGAGAAGCAAAGTAATTTTTCGGCAAGAAGATGCTTGAACTTTCGGTTTAAGGAGAAAAAATGAAGAAATACACTTGAAATTTTGGCTAGCTTTTTGACTAAAGGAGAATTTGGCTTACCAATTGTTTTTGACCGAAAATGCACAAAATTTCCAAATGAAATTCGGCACTCCCACTCCCCACTTACCAAAACCGTCCACTCACCCCCAAAAGCTCTCCAACATTCGGCCACCACTCTCCAAACACTCACAACCACCCATTCAAATCACTTTGAACAAGTCTCCCTCCTAAATTCACTCTCCACCCACCATTCAAATTATTTGACTTGGTTTATGGCGAGTTTGAGCGCCTACAACTTCTCCCTCCATGTCAAAATGGAAGCAAAATGTGGGCATTCTGCAGGCTTGAACACAGGACCTCCTCCTTGCAAGTGGCGTCACACACACAAGCCTCAAGTGGCGCCTATCCTGCCACTCCACCAGCTCCTTTCTTGTGCTAACATTTACCAAATAAAACCTTTAAACCCCAGCTTCCTCAGCTCCTCTCACCTAAGCCTAAAAACTGCAATTTTTCCTACCACTTCGGCTTACACTAGGCTTACACCCAAGCCCTCAAAACATCAAAAACAACAATATAGCCAACCAAGCACATGCAAAAAAAACCATAATAAAAATAGCCCCCTAACCCGGGATATTACAGTTCTACCCCCCTTAAAAATAATTTCGGCCTCGAAATTACCTGGTCAGAAGAGTTGCGGGTATTGCTGTCTCATCATATCCTCGGGTTCCCACGTAGCTTCTTCCACGCCATGATTCTGCCATAGTACCTTTACCAAAGGCACAGACTTCCTACGCAGAACCTTCACTTCCCGATCTAGAATCTGCACAGGTTCTTCCTCTATGGTCAAATCTGGATTTACCTCGATCTCTTCCATTTGCTACCACGCATGATGGATCCGAGCGATATCGCCTAAGCATCGAAGCGTGGAATACGTCGTGAATCGACTTAGCTCTGCTGGCAACTCAAGCTGATACACTACCGGTCCCACTCGTCTCAGTACCTTATACGGCCCAATAAACCTCGGACTTAGCTTGCCTTTTCTCCTGAACCTCAACACTTTCTTCCATGGTGAGACCTTCAGAAAGACCTTATCACCCACGGCAAACTCTATATCTCTCCGCTTAAGATCGGCATAAGACTTTTGCCTGTCTGAAGCTTCCTTCAACTGAGCCTGAATCAAGTTAACCTTGTCTTCGGTCTCAGCAACCAACTCTGGTCCCAACAACTGACGTTCACCCAACTCCGTCCAACAAGTAGGTGAGCGACACTTCCTACCAGACAACGCCTCATATGGTGCCATCTTGATGCTTGCTTGGTAACTATTGTTGTAGGCGAACTCGGCTAATGGCAGAAACTCTTCCCAACTACCTCTGAAGTCCAGAACACAACCTCTCAGCATATCCTCTAAGATCTGTATAACCCTTTCCGACTGCCCGTCAGACTGTGGGTGAAATGCCGTGCTGAAATCCAACCGTGTACCCAGAGCCTGATGCAACGCTTTCCAGAACCTTGACGTAAATCTGGGATCCCTGTCCGAGATGATCGATACTGGCACACCGTGCAGCCTCACTATCTCTGACACATACAGCTTCGCTAACCTCTGAAGTGAGTAATCCACCCTCACCGGGATAAAGTGAGCTGATTTAGTCAGACGATCCACAATTACCCAAACTGAATCCTTCTTGCTAGGCATAAAAGGTAATCCACTGACGATATCCATAGTTATCCTTTCCCACTTCCATTGTGGAATCTTCACTGGCTGAAGCAACCCTGACGGCATCTGATGTTCGGCCTTGACCTGCCGACATGTCGACACTTCCTACATATTCATCACTTCCTCTTGGACCGGCCACCAAAATCGCTCTTTTAGATCCGATACATCTTATCGCCTCCAGGATACATAGCGTAGGGGCTGCTATGTGCGTCCTGAAGAATCTTCTACCTTAACTCAATATCCCTCGGCATACAAGCTCTTCCTTGAAAACACAGCACTCCATCACTAGACAACCTGCAACCCTCCAAACCACCATTCTGCACTTGTGACCTCTGCGCACTCAAAACCTCATCCATTAACTGTTTTTCCTTGATCTACTCAACCCAAGTAGGCTTAACCTGTAGCTCTGCCAGAATACTTCCGTCGTCGTACAAACTCAAATGGGCAAACATCGCTCTTAAGTCTGCAACAACCTTACGGCTCAAAGCGTCTACCACCACATTAGCCTTGCCCGGATGATACTCAATCGAACAGTCGTAGTCTTTTAGCAACTCCATCCATCTGTGCTGCCTCAGATCCAAATCCTTCTGAGTCAAAAGGTACTTCAGACTCTTGTGATCTGTGTAGACTATCGATCTCTCTCTGTACAAGTAATGCCTCCAAATCTTCAAAGTGAAGACTACAGCCGCTAACTCCAGATCGTGCGTCGGATAATTGACCTCATGTGGCCTCAATTTCTTTGAGATCGTAAGCCACAACCTTCCTTCTCGCATCAACACACACCCAAACTCAGATGTGATGCATCGCAATATCTTGTGAATTCCTTTCACCCAAAGGTTGAATTAGAATCGAGCCTCGCTTAAAATCTTCTTAAGCTTATCGAAACTCTCCTGCTTGTTTCTCGGTCCACAAATGGAATCCCTTTTCTTAACAATTTGGTTATCGGTCTGCGATCAGCGAAAATCCTCTACAAATCTTGGTAGTATCCCCTTAAGCCCGAAAACTCGAATCTCAACTACTGACTTAGGCGGCTTCCAATCCAAAACTGCCTCAATCTTTCGAGGATCTACTCTAATCCCCTCAGCCAACACTACATGACCCAAAAAGGTCACCTCTCTAAGCCAGAACTCACATTTACTAAACTTCGCATAGAGCTGTTTCTCCCTTAGAATCTACAATACCACCCGCAAATGCGCATCATGCTCCTCCTCAGTCCTTGAAGACACCAAAATGTCGCCAATAAAAATCACGACAAACTGATCCAAATACTGCTGGAACACCCTATTCATCATATCCATAAATGCTGTCGGCGCATTAGTCAACCCAAACGGTATTACCAGAAATTCATAGTGCCCATACCGAGTACGAAACGCTGTCTTGCAGATATCCGCCTCTTTCACCTTTAGCTGGTGATACCCAGACGTCAAATCGATCTTCGAGAATACTGCCGCACCCTTCAGCTGATCAAATAAGTCATCTATCCGTGGCAACGGATACTTGTTTTTGATCGTCAGCTTATTCAATTAGCGGTAGTCTATACACATCCGTATAGTACCGTCTTTCTTCTTAACAAAGAGTACCGGCGCTCCCCAAGGTGAAACACTTGGCCTAATAAAACCTAGATCCAACAACTCCTGGATCTGAGCCTTAAGCTCCACTAACTCCTTTGGCGCCATCCTATACGGAGTAATAGACACTGGCGCGGTTCCGAGTAACAAATCTATCCCAAACTCTACCTCACGATCCGATGGCAAACCTAGAAGCTCCTCAGGAAACACATCAGCAAATTCCCTAACTGTCCAAACCTTCTCTACAGCAGACTCTTTAGCCTCCAAGGCATACACATGAACCACATATGCTTCACAGCCCTTTCTGACCATCTTCTCAGCATTCAGAGCAGATACCACATTGGATAGGTAGTCCCTCCTATTACCTATCATAACCACTTCATCACCCTCCAACGTCTTTAGAACCATGCACTTAGCAGCAATCCAACCTCGCTTTGGTACTTAACCAACCACCCATTCCAAGAATCGATCGAACTCCCCAAACGGCAGTTCCATCAGATCAGCCACAAACACTACCCCTTGGAGTTCTAGAGGTACATCTATATACAGCTTATCAACAACTACAGAGTGACCCAGTGGGCTAATTACAGTCATCTGCCTAAAAGATATCTCAGAGTCTAAATCCATGGTCTTCACTATGCTACTGCAACATATGAATGCGTTGAACCCACATCAATCAAAGCAAGAATAGAGAACCAAAGATTAAGAACGTCTGGGTTATGACGTCCGGTCGTCCGCCTCTCTCTCGGCGCCTTGCTACATACACTAGCCCAGTATCGTCGGCCTCGAACTACTGCACCTCTCTCGCGGTGCTCCACTACCCGACCGAAACATTACCTCCTCTGCCATTACCACGGCCCATCTGCGGTGGCGGTCTATTATTCCTGAACTGAGTATGGCCCTGACTCTCAGACTGAATCCTCGCCAACTTACACGGACAGTCCCTCATACGATGATCCAAAGAGCCATACTCGAAACATCCATTTCCACTGGTCCAGCATCCTCCCCAATGAGCTTTCCCACAACGGTTACACTGTGGCGGTCCCTGATTAGCAGTAATGACCCTACCAGACTGATTTGGTCCACTCTGTCTAGCCCTTTTCTGAGGATTTCCTGACGATCGAGAAGCTCCAAAACTCCGCTTTTGCCTGTTCCTATCCAAGTTCTGCCTCACGGACTCTTTAACCCCTTCGGCTACCTTAGCCTTCTCAACCAGGACAGCGAACTCACGCTCCTCCTATGGAGCAATCAGCAACCTTAACTCATCTCTCAGACCATCCTCAAAACGAACACACCTCTCGTGTTCAGTAGCCACCATACCCCTAGCATACCGACTCAGCCTCAAGAACTACGCCTCGACTCAAACACGACTTACTCCCTGCATCAACCTCGAAATGCCTTTCGTCGATCATTAATGTAGTTTGCTCCAATGTACTTTTTCTGATATGCAGCCTTGAAATAATCCCAAGTAAGATCCTCTACTACAGCACTGTCCCGGACCGTGAGCCACCACTGATATGACTCATCTCAAAGAAGTGATACTATCCCCATTAATTTCTCTTCAGCAGTCAGGTCCAGATTGTCCATGATCTGCTCTGTCGCTTCCAGCCAATACTCTGCCGTGCTGGGAGCCACACCAGACACACCCCGGAATACCTCAGCCCCGTTTGCTCGAAGTCGCTCAGGCATAGATTTTCTAGCTCCTGCGCCTCCACCTACTCCAGCTACCCTTTCCGAACTTCGCACGATCGCTTTGTGACACTGCGTCGTCCCGGTTTGTTCTCAAACTCACCACCTCCAGCTGGTGGCGGTACCGGTATCTTATTCTCTGACCCCTGACCAGATCCTACGGGTTCAAAAACTGTCATCCTACCTCGACCACGTCCACGACCACGTCCACCTCTAGCGCTCATGACTAAAATCTTGTCTGATTAAAAGAGTTTTATGCATTAGTAATTATTCCACTGTTTAAAAGCAAAGTCTTATGAATATTGCTTCTTAAAGAAGTTTTGTTTTCGCAAGTCCACAGAGTCCTATTGATTTCAGTTTTTAAAGTAATCCACTATTACTAGTCATTCGGTCACATCACATCAAAATCTCAAGCAATAGTAAGGGGTACTTACCTGGGCGGATTGGTGCCGGAGACTCAGTGCCATGCCTTTTAAACCATATTCTTAAAAACCAAAGACATTTAAAACCAAAATTTAAAACATTTTGGGCCTCCGGCCCACAGCCAAGCCTTTGAACTTGGCTCTGATACCACATTTGTAACACCCCAAACCCGGTCAATACACCACGATCGAATCTGGTATGTTACAGGGAAAATGTGTTTGAAAGGTTTAGGTTTTTGGTTAAAAGTCTGATGAAAACTCTTTTGTATGTTTTGTTCTTGAAGAAAACTTAAGCATGATTGTTTAAAAAGCAATAGTGTACTTGAAAACCCGGGAATTTTGAAAACTTAATTATACCTTTAAGTAAAACAAATTTGACATATTTGGAAATCTGAGTAATTCCTTTGTGTTGATTTAAACATCTTTTTTTTTCTTTTTGACTTAGTAAGAAACTCTTCTCAGGTTTGAAAACACATTTGAGTTACATTCGTATTAAATTACAACGTGATACCCGATGGTAAAGTTTAAAACATCTCGCTTTGTGATTTGAAAACCTTATTCTTATTTTTTTCCAAAATTTTAGCCAGTTCTAACCCAATAGTTTGTTAAGACATATTTGAAATCAAGTTTAAGCATATAATCAACCAAAGAAAAATTTTAAAGAGGCCTTTTACAAACCCAACAAATCCAAATGAAAAATAAATAAAGCAAAGTACCAAGTTTAAAATCAGTGCAAATCTGACTTTTATTCATGGCATGGGCACCTCAAGTCCACCCCGGCTCCGTGTCCGCGATCTAAGTGTTACCTGAAATGATAAGGGAGAAGGTGAGTCGTAAGACTCAGTGCATAAATCCCCCTCCCGGTATATGCAACATACTAACACACATCATAACAAAGCAACACAATTAATGCACCCAATCCTAACCATCCATAACACCTTTTTCTACCCCGTGTGGTACCAAACCACTGGTGGTGCCAAACCACTGGTGACCCAAAGTCATGATATCCATCAATGTGGTGCCAAACCACTGGTGACCCAAAGTCACGAATAATCCACCTGTGGGGCCAACCCACGTGTGATACCAAATCACTGGTGACAATCCCGTATCTCAAAAGTGGGGCCAACCCACGATGGTGTTAAACCACAAGGACGAGTCGCTATGAGGTGCCAAACCTCTGGTGTCCCAAAGACACAAGTGTGATACCAAATCCTTTGGTGACCGCATCACGAATCAAATGATGGGGCCAACCCATCGTGTGATACCAAATCACTAGCGTCAATCCCGTAAAATCAACCGTGGGGCCAACCCACTGTGGTGCTAAGCCACTGGGACGAGACGCGGAGGTACCAAACCTCTGGTGACCCAAAGTCACAATAATCAATCTGCGGTACCAAACCACTAGAGGTGCCAAACCTCTGGTGTCCCAAAGACACAGATATCATATTCCCCCTCCTCTCATATCACCTAATAACATATCATACTAATGCAAATCGTGCAACTCATGCAATCATGCTCACATGCTTAATATGGCATCTCATAATACATACACCATAAATCATGATATCATATATCACTACAGATCTCGTAATAAAATGGACTTACCCGAATCCGTGCACATACCCCATCGGGTATCATATCAATCCTCATACTGTTTTGGTCTTACAAAGGCAATCAGGTTTATTAAACATATTACTAAGTAAAAAGTGTGTTAGTTTACACACCTGTTAACACGCAAGCTTAAACCCAACGAACCGATCTAAATCCCTCGATTACCTTGCTCTTAGAATCGGCCAAACATTGATTAGCACCTATACCATTCGGCCAGAATAGATAAACCAAAGGGTTAACATTAAACCTTTACCTTGCAAATGGTTTGGTTTCCTACCAAACCCGAACCAACAATGGTTCCTCTAACAATCGGCCTCCCCCTAAAACACAAACAATTAGCCTCACAAGCCTTTGGCTTAACAAACTCTAAAAGAAAGACCATTAAAGCAACCTCTTACCACCACTTACCCAACGATCGACCAAAGGTAAAGGCTTCGCTTGACTGCTTCACTTGATCGCCAACAAAATCCAAAGGCTCTATAAAAAAATCAGTTACCAAAAAAAAAAGGTTAACTCCCTTCAACAAATGCCAAAATCGGCCGTTAATTCAACCCAAAATCGATAAAGAATAAGAGAGGGAAGAAATAGCCCTTTGGCTACACCACATACCTTCTTCTAAACCCGATTTGAAACCACCAGGAGAGGAAAGATTCGGCTAACACCTTTAAGGTTTCGGCTTCACCCAAAGGAAGAGAACACAAGAGAAAGATGGAGAGAAAAGGGGTTGATATTCGGGCAATCAACAAAAATAGAACAAAAAGGAAGAAAGGTACTTTCGATTTAAAAGAAAAAGAAATGGAGGAAGGTATTTTGGAGTATGGAGTTTCGGCAACACAAGGGAGAGATTCGGCTAGAGTGTTTGAAGGTACAAAGCAAAAAAAATGCGGTTCAAAAAGGAGAAGAGAAATCGGCAAAGGTTGAAGAAAGATTCGGCTCAAGTGCTTCAAGAGAAAGGAAATGAAAGTATGAGAAGAAAAGGGGTACTAGTTTCGGCTTACACGAATAAAGATAGAAGAAGAAATGGGAAAGAACATTCGGCCACACACCAAATCAAGAGAAGCAAAGTAATTTTTCGGCAAGAAGATGCTTGGACTTTCGGTTTAAGGAGAAAAAAATGAAGAAATACACTTGAAATTTCGGCTAGCTTTTTGACTGAAGGAGAATTTGGCTTAGCAATTGTTTTTGACCGAAAATGCACAAAATTACCAAATGAAATTCGGCACTCCCACTCCCCACTTACCAAAACCGTCCACTCACCCCCAAAAGCTCTCCAACATTCGGCCACCACTCCCCAAACACCCACAACCACCCATTCAAATCACTTTGAACAAGTCTCCCTCCTAAATTCACTCTCCACCCACCATTCAAATTATTTGACTTGGTCTATGGCGAGTTTGAACGCCTACAACTTCTCCCTCCATGTCAAAATGGAAGCAAAATGTGGGCATTCTGCGGCTTGAACAGGGACCTCCTCCTTGCAAGTGGCGTCACACACACAAGCCTCAAGTGGCACCTATCCTGCCACTCCACCAGCTCCTTTCTTGTGCTAACATTACCAAATAAAACCTTTAAACCCCAGCTTCCTCAGCTCCTCTCACCTAAGCCTAAAAACTGCAATTTTTCCTACCACTCCAGCTTACACTAGGCTTACACCCAAGCCCTCAAAACATCAAAAACAACAACATAGCCAACCAAGCACATGCAAACAAAACCATAATAAAAATAGCCCCCTAACCCGGGATATTACACCGGTCCTTAACTTAACTTTTGCAAAATTATAATTTTGCCTCTAAACTTTTACATATTTACACTTTTTCCCCAATGCTCAAAAATTAAACTTCGGCCCTTATTCTTATGTTCTATAACATGCTGATCATTTTTCCCTTCTATGGCGACATCAAATTCTTACTCTATCATACACTTATGAACATTAGGTATTTTTACCGATTATGTCGTTTTCACTTTTTCGCCAATACTCAAAAATTAAACTTCGGCCCTTATTCTTATGTTCTATAACATGCTGATCATTTTTCCCTCCTATGGCGACGTCAAATTCTTACTCTATCATACACTTATGAACATTAGGTATTTTTACCGATTATGTCGTTTTCACTTAAAATCGCTTAACAAAAGTTCTTTAACATAATTTCAATATTCATATTCTACCATAAAATAGGAAAATACACACTTTTCACTTATGGGTAATTTTCCAAAGATGAACCCTAGCATGAATTATTGGTAGCATAAGCTAAATCGAGCTACTAGGTCTCCAAAACCGTAAATAACTTGAAAAACGGGGCTAGAACGGACTTACCATGAGCTTGGAAAGTTGAGAAAACCCTAGCCATGTCTTCTCTTGGTAAATTTCACCCATAAGAAGAAGATGGACAAATTTGGCATTTTTATTTTGTTTTTAATTCATTTAATTTACAAAAGGACCAAAATGCCCTTACAAAAAAAATATCTTATCTACCATATACCATATCCATTTTTGTCCAACAATTTAAACAATGGGCTAATTACCATTTAAGAACCTCTACTTTAAAATTTTATAGCAATTTGACACCTCTAACTTTCAGAATTCAAGTTTTACACTTTTTACAATATAGTCCCTTTGACTAAATTGAGTGGCCAAACGTCAAAATTTTCGAACGAACTTTTTACGAAATTGTTCCGTGAAATTGTAGACCATAAAAATATAATAAAAATAATTTTTTTACGCCAAATTTGTGGTCCCAAAACCACTGTTCCGACTAGGCCCTAATTCGGGATGTTACATCTCTCATGGCTTCTTTAGGTTCCCACGTGGCCTCGTCTACACCGTGTCTTTTTCCTAACACTTTTACTAAGGCTATGTCCTTATTACTCAACTGTTTCACTTCTCGAGCCAAGATTTTAATAAGCTCCTACACATATGTCATAACCGGTCGTATCTCAATTTCTGCTGGAGGGATCACATGCGAATGATTGGAGCGATAACACCTTAACATTGATACATGGAACACATTGTATATTTTATCTAACCCACCGGTAAAGCCAACCGGTATGCCACTGGTCCAATCCTTTCGGTAATCTCATATGGACCTATGAATCGTGAGCTCAATTTCCCGTTTCGCCCAAATCTCAGTATTTTCTTCCACGGGGACACTTTCAGAAATACCTTGTCGCCCACTTTAAACTAGATTTCCTTTTTTTTTTCAAATCCCCATATGACTTTTGTCGATCTGAAGTAGCTTTCAGACTATCCTGGATTACTTTCACTTTTTCCTCATTCTCTTTAACCAGGTCAACCCCATGAATTTGCTTCTCACTAAGCTCGGTCCAATACAAAGGAGTTTGACAGTTGCGACCATACAAGGCTTCAAACGGTGCCATCCGTATACTCGACTGATAACTGTTGTTGTAAGCAAATTCGACCAAGGGTAGGTATCTTTCCCAACTACCTTTGAACTCTAATACACAGCACTGGAGCATGTCATCGAGAACTTGAATTACTCTTTCAGGCTGACCATCGGTTTGCGGATTGAATGCAGTACTAAAATTCAACCTTGTACCCAAGGCCTCCTGTAAGTTCTTCCAAAACCTCGAAGTAAATCTCGGATCTCTATCCGAGATAATAGATACAGGCACTCCATGTAATCTCACCACCTCTAGAATATACAACTCGACTAACTTATCCAGTGACATGCACCAGTATAAAGTACGCCGACTTCGTTAATATATCAAAGACAACCCACACATCATCTTTCTTTTTTGGAGTCATAGGTAACCCTGTCACAAAATCCATGGTGATCCAATCCCACTTCCACTCGAGAACCATCACTGGCTGAAGCAATCCTGAAGGTACTTGATGCTCAGCTTTCACTTGTTGACAAATCATACATCTTGTTACAAACTCAGAGATGTCCCTTTTCAGACCTGGCCACCAATAAAATTTCTTTAGATCATTGTACATTTTCGTACTGTCCGTTTGTACTGACAAATAACCACTATGTGCCTCATGTAAAATTTTGATCAACCCATCATCTCTGGGTACATAAATTCTGTCATGAAACATCAAACAACCATCCGAACCCACTTGAAAATCAGAATCATTTCCCGTTCCACACTTAGCTATCTTAGCTTGCATCTCACTATCATTCCTTTCAACCTCACATATTTGTTGAATAAATAGTGGCCTAACTCTCAACTCGGCCAATATAGCACCACCATCAAACTATGCCAAACCCGTGCTCATAGCTCTCAAAGCATACAGGGATTTCCTACTCAGGGCATCCGTAACCACATTCGCTTTTCCCAGATGGTAATCGATTACTAGCAAATATTCCTTCAATAATTCAAACCACCATCGTTGCCTCAAATTTAAATCCTTTTGATCCATCAAATACTTCAAACTCTTATGATCTGTGAAGATTCGAAACCTCTCACAATATAAATAATGCCGCCAAATCTTTAATGCGAAAACAATCGCAGCCAACTCTGAATCATGAGCCGAGTAGTTTTTTCTCGTGCGATTTTAGCTACCTCGAGTCGTAAGCTACTAGCTTACCCTCTTGCATCAACACACAACTGAGACCATTAAACGACGCATCACTGTAGACCACAAACTCTTTCCCTGACTTAGGTTGTACTAAAACCGGCACCTCAGTCAACAATGTTTTCAATCTCTCAAAACTCTGTTGACATTTCTCAGTCCATTCAAACTTAACATCCTTATGCAACAATTTCGTCATCGGGGTAGCAATCATAGAAAACCCCTTTACAAATCGTCTGTAGTATCCTACCAATCCCAAAAAGCTTCTAACTTCCGACACATTTCTAGGCGATTTCCACTCCACAATAGCTGAGATCTTACTCAGGTCAACTCTAATACCATCACCCGACACGATGTGTTCTAAGAATCCAAACTCTCGGAGCCAAAAATCACTCTTACTAAATTTAGCATACAACTGCTTGTCTCTTAAAGTCTGTAAGACAATTCTTAGATGCTCCGCATGATCACTCTCATCCCGAGAATAAATCAATATGTCGTCGATGAAAACAACAGCAAACTTGTTTAAATACGATTGAAAGACACAGCTCATTAAATCTATAAAAATTACAGGAGCATTCGTTAGACCGAACAGCATAACAAGATACGCATAATGGCCATACCTTGTCCGAAAAGTAGTTTTTGGCACATCTTGCTCCTTAACCGTCTACTGGAAATAGCCAGACCTTAGGTCTATCTTGGAGAACACCATAGATCCCTTCAGTTGATCAAATAGATCATCTATCCTTGGTAAAAGAAACTTATTTTTCACTGTCACCTTGTTGAGTTGTCTGTAGTCTATGCATAATCTCTTCGACCCATCTTTCTTTTTCACAAATAGTACTAGAGCACCCCACGGTGAATAGCTCGGTCTTGCAAAACCCTTAACTGTCAAATCTTGTAACTGAACCTCCAGTTCTTTCAACTCTAATGGTGCCATCCTACACGGAGCAACCGAAATAGGTGCCGTTCCTAGAACTAACTCAATCCCAAACTCGACCTCTCTAATTGGAGGCAATTTGGGTAACTCTTCTGGGAATACATCTGGATACTCACATACAACAGACACTATTTCAATCTTTACTTCAGACTCTTGATTATTCAGAACAAAAGCGAGATAGGACTCACATCCTTTTCTCAAATGTTTCTCAGCCACCAAGGAAGAGATCATCATCGGTAAACTATCTGACCCACCTGATTCAACCCGAATAACATCTCCATTTTCACATTTCAATTCAATATATTTGCTACCACAGTTCACTAAAAAATAATGCATAGTCAACCAATCCATACCAAGAATCAAATTAAATTCATCAAACGGCAACAAAATAAGGTTTGCCAAAAAATAATGACCTCTAATTGCCAAAGGACAACTTCTACACACCTTGTCAACTAACACATATTTACCTAACGGGTTTGAAACCTTTATCACAAATTCTATAGACTCAACAATCATACTCAAACTAGAAGCCAACTCATACAATAAGAATGGGTAGACCCTGGATCAATCAAAATAATAAAAAATGTGTCATGAAGAGAAAAAATACTCGTTATTACATTTAGAGATGATGCCTCTTCTCGAGCACGAATGGCATAAGTCCTTGCAGGTGCCTAACCCTCCGGTCTCATAGCAGAGTCTCGTGATGCACCTCTACCACTAGTCCCACCTCCCGAGTTCTTTTGTAGCCTACCCCTAGAAGATACATTGCTTGATCTTATCTCTTGCTTCCTCTCATTGTCATCCCTCTCAAGGTAATTTCGGATGAAATGGTCGAGGGACCCACACTTATAACAATTTCGATTATTTCCCCAACACTCCCATGTGTGATGTCTGCCACAACTTGGGCACTCCGGTTTGGACTTTGGATTACCCACACTTGCCATCAAGGTGGCTTGAATTCTTGAACTCGAGTACGTGTTATGTAACATCCTAGATTAGGGGTTATGCGTTCGTACATAATTCATGAGTTAGTAGGCTTTAAGAGTGGTTGGATGTGTTTTAGGGGTTCTTAAAATTCTAGGATAAAAAGGGAAGCTTTGGAAAATTTTTGGATTTAAGTGTAAAAAGAGGAAATTAGGCTGAGGAGGCCTTAAGAATAATTTGTGGGCGATTTGGTTCATAAAAAGGGGCTTGGTAAAGTGGCTTAAGGACGCCACTTAAGGGTCTGAAAATGACGCCTTGAGTAGGGAGGTTCGAGTCTGGGTGATGGCATGGGAGTGTTTTATTTTTCTTTTTTGTGTAAACAAGTGAAATTGGGCTAGGAAGGCCTTAAAAATAAATGGCAAGGTTTACGGACATGAAAGTCAGAGTGGTAAAGTGGCAAGGGACGCTACTTAAGGTGTAGGGGTGGTTGCGTAAAAGGGAGTGCCAAGGGGTAGGGGTTCGAGCTGCAGGAATCGCATTTGGGAGTTTTTATTTTTGGTGTTAAAGGGGAGCAAGATAAAAAGGTCTTAAAAGAATTTGTGGCGAGTTTATGTCACAAGAAAACGCCTTGGCAGAGTGGCTTGGAGCGCTATATGTGGCTTGCGCAATAAGGGCCTAGGTTCGAGTTACGAGGGAAGCAAGAATGGGCATTTTATTTTTGTACGGCAAGAAGGCGCTTGAGCTAAGTAGGTCTTAAAAAGAATCGTGGCGGGATTATGTCACAAAAGAACCAGCAGCAGAGTGGCTGGGGAGTTACCTGCAGTTTGCGTTCCAGCAGGTCCCGAGTTCGAGGCTGGTGAGCAGTATGGAGTGGGATTTTATTTTGTTGGCTTTTTGCGTCAGGTTGGAGGGTGGTTGGACGGTATGTGGACTCCATAAGATAAGCTTAGGCTTGTTTTTTTTATTATTTTGAAAATTTCGGCTATAGGAAGGGATAAAGGTTGGGTTGTTTTATTTAGTTTAAATTAGTACGATAAGGGATAATGGCTATTGTATTTTATTTATTTTTGAATAGGTGATTAGTAGATAAATAAGAGATAATTTAGGAGTTTGTTAAGGGATTAATGATGGATAATTTTTTCTATTAATTAAGGTGATAAAGGTGGATTTATTTTAAGTTGATAAATAGAAGATAATTATAGATTTATTTTATATATTTTGAATATGTGTTCAAGAGTTATTATAGGAGAAGGAAGTGGAATTTGAGAGGAGGTAGGAGTGCCGAATTTGAGTAGTATAAATAGGGTGACCATCCTTTAACTATTCTTTTCTTCATTTTATTTTCCTTGGCGAAAATTGTTCCTCTAATTCTCTTTTTGTAGAATTGCTTCTCACTTCTTCTCCTATTCTTTCTCTTTTCTTCAACTTTAATTCTACATATTTTCTTGGATAGCCGAATAACCCTTGCCATTTAGAAGCCATAGCCGAAACTTTTCTACCATTGTTCTCCATCTTTTTGTTAGAACCTCAAAGGTTAGTCTTTCTTCTTATTCATTGAAGCCGAACCCCCTATATTGGTAGCCATTGCCGAAACTCCTAAGGTGTTGATGTCAACTATTCTATTGTAGTCTCTTCAAGCAAACGGTGGTGAAAAGTAGTGTATAGTGCTAGCGTTAAGGAGCAGTAAAGGAAAAGCTTTCGGGATTTGGAGCAATCAAGGTAAGCCTATGTAGTTTCGGCCAAGGGCCAATTATTATGGATTATTGTTAATAGCAAATTCTATCTGTGGATGATTAGGGATAAATCGGCAGAGATAACCAAAGCCTCCGGGATTTGGTAGGAGACCAAATCGGCATTAAGGGAGGAGAAAAAAACCCCGTTCATCGTGTTAGAATCAAATAGTTCAGGATTTAGATTAACCCACTGTTTTCTGAGTTTTTGCTATATTTGCATGTGTGAATTATGTGCTAACCAGTGCAGTGGCAATTATGTGGTGATTACCCTAAAAAGGGGTATATCGATAATCAGGTTAGTATTATCTGTTGATACGAATGTGAAAGTGCCGATGTGAATGTGACTATGCCTATGGAAATATGATGGTCTACCTTAATAACATGTGCATGCATTTTTATTATGATGCCACTATTACATGTTGCATGTGCATGGGTTGGGATATGAAAGAAGGTACAGGTGTACTTCGAGTACGTGGTTTGATCTTAGCCTTGAGCTACATCGTGGATTGACGTTGACTGAGGTCACATTGTGGATTAATTGCGATTAAGTTCGCATGGCTTGATGAGTGGCTGTGTGCCTCATCGTGGTTGATATCGGCTATGTGCCATATCGTGGTTGATGAGTGACTAATTGTTCCATCGTGGTTTTGGTGTTAGCTACGGCTACATCGTGGATTGGCGCTGACTGAGGTCGCGTTGTGGATTTTTGTGCTTTATTGCATGTGGACGGCATTGATTGCCTTTTGGAGTGAAAAGGGGAGGGTGATTTATTAATCCCCTGGTGTGCGGTAGGCTGGATAAGGGGGTGTGTAGAGGATGGACCCTAGGTTTGGGTTGTGTACACTTTGCATAATTATATCTGATATGTGAATTTAATGTGAAAGTGGGCCAAGCCCAATTGATACGTAGACTAATGTGGAAATGGGCCAAGCCCGGTATGTGAATGTGGATTTGAATAAGAAATGGGCTAAGCCACGTATGTGAAAAGTATGTGGTTAATTACCCGCCACGATAAGTGTTATGAATATGGGCCAAGCCGAATGTAGTAAATTGTGAATATGATATCTTGTTATCGATATATGGGTTAATATGTGTTAACATGTGGGTGGAATTCATGGTTTAATTACACACCGAGTGCATATGACTCACCCAATTTTATCAACATCACGGTGATGCTTGGACCAGGTTCTGAGTGGATACAAGGTGGCCCATGCGAAGACATTTTATTTAATTAATTAAGTATTTATATTTTAGTATTTTGATTAAGTGTTTATTGTAATAAGGCCCATTAAAGTATTTAGGTATTTTTATTAAGTATCTTTAATATTATGTTTTATTGTGGATTGACAATTGCGATATCTTTCGCAAATGGTTTTATTTTCATAAATCTATATATATAATAAAGTTTTAATTCGGATATTTTTATCCAGCTTATATTATTTAAAAATTTTAAATGGACATGGTTTTTGGATAAGAAAAAAATTTTCAAGTTCTACCGCAAGTCAGGATATTTTCAAACGTTTTCCACAGTGGCATTTCAAATTCGGTCGTAACGAATGGGCCGGGTTTGGGGTGTTACATGTTACCTCCCTCTCTTTTCGAAAATCCTACTGATGCAATCATCTGAGGGCTCACTTCCTTGGAATTCTTTGATTGAACTTGATAGGATTTACTCATCGACCTTTTTCTTGTTCTCGGGCCTCACTCACGGCCTTTCTCTTTTCCTTACTCAATTCTTCGGCCTTACTGGTCCTATCCACCGATACCACAAATTTTTTTAGTTCTAAAATCCTGACTAAAAGTCTGACATCCTCATTCAGCCCATCTTCAAACCTCTTGCATAACATAGCTTCTGTTGGCATACATTCTTGCGCCTAATTACTAAACCTAACAAATTCGCGCTCATATTCTGCCATAGTCATTTTTCCTTACTTTAACTCAAGGAATTCCTTCCATTTCTTGTCAATAAATCACTGACTTATGTACTTCTTTCGGAACTCTTCCAAGAAGTCTCACGTCACTCTCTCCCTTCGGACCGCCGACGTTAACGTTTTCCACCAATGATATGCCGAGTCCCTCAGCACGGACATGGCACATTTTAAGCACTCCACAGGTGTGCAGGAGAGTTCATCAAACACCCTCATCGAGTTCTCAAGCCAGAACTCCGCCCTCTCAGGGTCATCGTCTATATTAGCTCTAAACTCCTCAGCCCCTTGCTTCTGAATCTTGTCTGCCGGGGGCTTGGTTATTCTCACTACATCTACGCCTTAAGGAGCCACAGGAACTGGTTGAGGTATAGGAGGGGGTGGAAGAGTTTGAGTATTGGGGTCTGCTCGTACATATTCCGTAGTCTACCAGTTACTTATCATTTGGAGAAAGGCTTCCTTAGCCTCTTCTCATTGACCCCTAGTCTCGGGTCTACTCTACACAGGCGCAGTCACTTGCGTGAGAGCCGACGTATTACTAGCTGCATCATCAACAGCCGATTGATTGAGATCCATACACTATATAAAAAAAATAAAGTTTAGAATCATCAAAAGCGACCACACTATCATTATACGCTTGTGGCATGTATAGCTAGACTCTTATACACGCTACAGTAGTCAGGGAACCAACTAAATCATAGCTCTGATACCAATAAATGTGACACCCTTACTCGTGTTTTACGCCGGAACTGGCTATGAGGCATTACTGTACTTAAGTCACATGGTTTTACAGCTTTGGGCTATCCAATTTCCATTCCAAATTAAAAACTTTTCCATTCACACCTTTAATATCCTTATAATGGACCTACAAGGCCCTAAACACGCTTCTGAAAGGTTTCGGAGATGATTCGAAAACTTTTACGCACTTAAGAAAATTTTACCTAAATTGGGACACACGCCCGTGTGGAGGGAATGACACGCCCATATGTCATCTCACACGCCCGTGCTCGACACCCGTGGTTGACACTAACTTGTATCACACGGCCTAGCACACGCCCATATGGCTGGCCCGTGGTCGCCCGTGACTTAATCCACAAGGCCTGTCGTACGCCCGTGTGCTTCAACCGTGTGGTGACTTAAATTCCAAATTCAAGGTACAGATTTCACACGACCTAGGCACACACCTATGTCTGTGGCCGTGCCTTACACACGGCTGAGACACACTACCGTGTATTTGCCCGTGTGCTTATTACAAAGCTTATTGACTTGTAAAACTAACATGCAGGGGACACATGACTTGGTCACACACCAGTGGGACTGACCTTGTGTCATACATGGCCTAGACACAAGCCCGTGTGCCTACCTGTATGGACAATAACAAGGCTATTTGCCAAGCTCTTTGCTTCCTTTTAGCTCACACAACATGAATCCATTCATCATATCACTAAACAACTTATATTTTGCAATATAAACTTCCATGAATAACTACATCTTTACATATATAACAAGGTGAGCCATCAACCATGGCAATATACAAAATAGTTTATCTTTAAAAGGGGCCAGCACTCTTTTGGCCAAAACAACAAAACAATCTTATTAGTCTAACCCCTATACATGACATACACAAAATGTACCAAGTCTAGATATACCGAGGTGTGCTGATAGTGTGGGCGATCTTCTGGTTATCTGCGTATTTCGACCCGACTCTTTAACTCAATAAAATAAGGAAAAAGAAAAGGTGAGTAAGCTTTAAGCTTAGTAAGTTTACATGTAAACAAATAACATCATAGTATGTGCTAAACAACAAATAGCATTATACTAAACAAAAACAAACCACATTCACAATCATGCTTACTCATTTTATCCCTTACCACTTTCCAACTATGTCACAAGCTTAATGCTTACATTCATTCACTTGCAACCCTAAACTTAACACCACAAATTCTCATGATACAACACATCATAATTTCTCACTAATCCAACCATAATGCCAAATCACTTGGTGGTTTCACTCTTAGCCCACCATCAATCGTTAATAGGGTGGTATCGCACAATGCCCACCAAAAAGGATAATTATAGTGGTATCGCACACAACCCACTAAATAATGTAAAAAATGATGGTATCACACACAGCCCATCATAGTTAAGTAATAAGGTGGTATCGCACTTAGCCCATCATCAAGTATTATTATTACACATTTACATAACTATTTCATCATTCATACGAAACTATACAATAACTATCAAATCCAATTCACTTGAATCATACATGTTCTCAATCATGCCATGCCCCTATCAACAACAGCAATGTGTATATAAAATGCATCGTTTGCACATAAACTTACCTCGGTGCAAAACGTTTCGATTTACGGTTTAATCCGCAACCTTGCCTTTTCCACGGTCAAGATTGATCATGCACTCTTCTTGATCTATAACAATAGAATTCACTCATTTAGATCATTCTATGATCATAATGCATCAAAATCTACACTTAGGAAAAAATGACCATTTTGCCCTTGTACTATGGAAAAATTATGATTTTGCCCCTAAACTCGTAAATCATTTTTCAACTCACTTTCTCATTAAACAAGCCTAGCTGAACATTTATTTCTCTTACAACTACTCAAAAATTCAAAAATTTCATGCATTTATGATCCAAATTCAATCTTTGCATTTAAGTCCTAATTAGGTGTTTTCATGCTAACACCTTTCACAAAAAGTTGCTTCTCATCTCCCAAACATTAATTTTCTTCCATAAAAACACAGCTAACAGCATAAACATTATCATGGCAAGTCTCTAAAATTTCAACCATATAACAAATTAGTCCCCTTATTAGCTAGCTTAAGCTTTGGGGACTCCAAAAACACAAAAATCATCAATTAAAACCACCTAAATCACTTACTTGAATGAGAATTGAGTGGCTGAAAGTTTGAACCTCAAAGACCTCTATTTTCTCTTCAATTTTTGGTGGAAAGAGATGAGTGAATAGTGAAAGATGATAGTTTTTCTTTTTACCATTTTTAATTCATCCTTTTTCACCTAATCCACCCAATTTTTGACCAAAAATTACATGCTCTTGTCCCCCTATGTCATATGGCCTTCCAAATCTCCTATATTGGCCTAATTGCACTTTAAAGACCTCCAATTAACATTCTATAGCTATTTGGTACCTACACCTTGTAAAATAGAACTTTCGCACTTTATGTGATTTAGTCCTTTTTCACAATTAAGTATGCTATTGTTCAAATTAAAGCACCAAAATTTACACATAGCCATATATTTATACCATAACACATAAAGTAAAATCAAAATAATTTTCCTCAATCTCAAATTAGCAGTATCGAAACCATGTTCTAACTAGCCCCAAAATCATGATATTACATCAACACTGTCGGCTCAAAAATTGATTAGAAAGGTATGCGAAGGTTATTTAGCCTACGTTCTTGATTCGAAGGTGGTTGAGTCAAAAATTGAGCAAGTATCGATATTCAGAGAGCATACTAATATTCGTTCCTGAAGAACTGCCCGAGTTGCCACCAACTAGAGAAGTAGAGTTTTTGATCAAACTTCTGCCTAAAACAGCTCCAATTTCAATAACACCGTACAAGATGGCTCCTACAGAACTGAAAGAGTTAAAAATGAAATTGCAAGAGTTGTTAGATAGTGGATTTATTCACTGGAGCGTTTCACCTTGGAGTGCTCCAATTTTGTTCGTGTAAAAGAAAGATAGGCCAATGAGAATGAGACTATGTGTCAATTATTGATAGTTGAATAGAGCCACCATTAAGAATAAATACACGTTACCTTGTATTGATGATTTGTTCGATTAATTAAAAGGAGCTACAGTGTTTTCAAAGATTGACTTGAGATCTGGATATTATCAGTTGCGAGTTAAAGAGCAAGATGTACCAAAAACTGCATTCAGAACTAGATTTGGTCACTATGAATTTTTGGTTATTCCATTTGGTTTGACTAATTCCCTGCAACATTCATGGATTTGATGAATCGGGTATTTTAGCCATATTTAGATCAATTTGTTGTGGTATTCATTGACTACATTCTGATTTATTTACTAAACGAGTCAGATCATGCGGAACATTTAAGATTTGTGATGCTAGCCTTGCGCGAAAAATTACTATATGCGAAATTTATAAGTGTGAATTCTGGCTATGAGAAGTAGATTGTCTGGGACATGTCATATCTACGGATGGAATCAGGGTTGATCCGAATAAAATATCTACAATTGTTGAATGGAATATTCTGAAGAAAATTGTTCAAAGTTTCTCGGGATTAGCTGGATACTATCGGTAATTTGTTAAAATTTTTTCAATCATTGCTTCACCTATGACAAGGTTATTACAGAAAAACGTTGAATTTTCTTGGTCTGATAAGTGTCAACAAAGTATTGGTCACTTGAAAAGCTTGTTAACAGAAGCTCCAGTATTAACTCAGCCTAAATTTGGAACGACATATGTGGTTTATAGTGATGCGTCTCTCAATGGTTTAGGTTGTGTGTTAATGCCATTTGGTAAAGTAGTAGCTTATGCTTCTCAATAGTTAAAGCCACACAAATAGAGTTATCCTACTCACAATCTTGAGCTAGCCACGATTGTCTTCGCTTTGAAAATTTGGAGGCATTATTTATACAGTGAGAAATGTCACGTGTATACTGATCACAAATGCTTAAAATGCTTAATGACCCAAAAGGAGATAAATCTGAGGCAGGGACATTGGTTAGAACTACAGAAAGAATATGATTTAGTTATCTCCTATCTGTTTACCTCTAATCTAATCAATCCATGTAGGCTTAATTTGTAGCTCTGCTAACAGACTCCTATCGTCGAATAAACTGAGTCGAGAAAACATTACTCTCAGATCGGTCATAACCCTACAGCTTAAAGCATCTGCCACTACATTACCCTTACAAGGGTGATACTCGATGATGTAGTCATAGTCCTTAAGCAGTTCAACCCATCTACGCTACCTAAGGTTTAACTCCTTCTGGGTGATGAGATACTTGAAGCATTTGTGATCAGTGTAGATAGTACACTTCTCACCATACAGATAGTGCCTTCAAATTTTCAGAGTGAAGACAATAGCAGCCAATTCCAAATCATGCGTTGGATAATTTGCCTTATGCGTCTTGAGCTGTTGAGATGCATAAGCTACTACTTTACCATCATGTATTAGAGCGCAGCCCAGACCCACATACGATGCATCGCTGTATACCATGAAATCATTCCCAGAGTCAGGTTGTATCAGAATTGGAGCTTGCGTCAATACAGATTTGAGCTTCTCGAAGCTCTCTTATTGCTTGTTGATCTAGACAAAAGGAACTCCCTTACGCCGAAGCTTGGTCAATGGTGCTGCGATCAAAGAGAACCCTTCTACGAAGCGTCGATAGTAACCCGCTAACCCCAAAAAGCTACAGTTATCAGAAACATTCTTCAGTTGTTTCTACTCCAACACAGCCTCAATCTTGCGAGGATCAACACAAATCCCCTCCGCAGAAACCACATACCCCAAAAAAGTTACCTCTTGGAGCCAGAACTCGCGCTTACTAAACTTCGTATACAATTATTCCTCGTTAAACGTCTGTAATACCACTCGAAGATACTCATCGTGCTCGTTCTTAGTCTTTGAATACACCAGAATTTCGTCAATTAAGACTACCACAAATCGATCCAAATAAGGCTGGAACACTCGGTTCATTAGATCTGTAAAAGTTGTCGGTGCATTCGTCAGTCCAAATGGAATTACTAGGAACTTGTAATGGCCGTATCGAGTCTTAAATGCCGTCTTATGCATATCGGACTCCTTAACCTTTGGTTGATGGTACCCTAACCGTAGATCAATCTTTGAGCAAATAGAAGCCCCTCAAAACTAGTCAAATAAATCATCTATTCTCTATAGTAGGTACTTGTTCTTAATGGTCAGCTTACTTAATTGGCGGTAGTCGATACACATACGCATGGATCCATCCTTCTTTTTCAAAAACAGAACAGGTGCTCCCCATGGAGACACGCTAGGGCAAATGAACCCACAATCCAGTAACTCTTGAATCTGAGCCTTAAGCTCCACAAGCTCCTTCAATGCCATTCTATAAGGGGCGATGGACAATGGAGCTATACTAGGAAAGAGTTCAATCCCAAACTCTACTTCTCGGCTAGGAGGTAGACCTGATAATTCCTCAGAAAAACATCTAAAAAGTCTCTTACGGTTCTGATGTCCTTAACCAAAGAGTCTCTAGAATTCGAAACACTTATGTAGGCCAAAAATGCCTCACATCCTTTCCGTACCAACTTTTTTGCCACTAACGCAGAAATCACATTCGCCAGATAATCTCAACATTCCCTAATCACCATTACCTTACTATCCTCCTCAGTTTTCAGAATAACCCTTTTTGTAGCACAGTCCAAACTCACCTGATGTTTGACCAGCCAGTCCATTCCCAGAATCAAATCGAACTCCTCAAATGGAAGCTCTATCAGATCAGCCAGAAATATTATCCTTTGAACCTCTAGCGGAATGTCTTTAAACAATTTACTAACCTAGATAGATTGCCCCAATGGACTCATAATAGTTATCTCGCTCAAAGTACTCTCAACTGGAATCCCTAAAGTTTCAGACACAGAGCTAGCTACGTAAGCCTATGTCTATCAATACAGTGTATGGTACATCAAAAATTAAGAACGTACCGGTAATGACGTTCGGAACATCACCATCCTCTCAGTGATGTGAAGCATAAACCAGTGCAGGCTGCCTCGCATCAATCGGTCCCGCACCTCAGCCCAGTGCTCTCTGTCCTCGGCGTATGCCATTTCCACCCCTGCCTTGACCTCAACCCCTAAGTGGCTGCTGAGCTACTCTCGGTGGCTGCGCTGTACGAGTATCTGCAGCTTGCATCTGATCAATCCTCAGTGGATAGTCCCTGACACGATGCTTAGTCGACTCGTATATCAAACATGCCCCAGTAGTCCTCCAACACTCACCCAGATGGCGTCTCCCATAGCGCCCACAAAGCGCCACCCTAATAGGTGCAACAGGAGGCCCAACTCTCACTGGCCCATCAGATCTGACCTTTTTCTTAGGCGTCATCGTAGAATTCGAGGGCTACGATTCCCTCTTATTCTTTCCTTTCTCACGGTCTTGGCACTCTGCACGTTTAACCTCCTCAGCGATCTTCACCTTATCTATTTGAGCAAAAAAATCACGCTCCCTCTGCGGAGCTATCTGAACCCGTAGGCTATCCCTGAGTCCATCCTCGAAACGAACGCATGGCTTATATTCAGTCACCACCATGCCCCAGGCATAACGGCTCAGTCCTAGAATCTCGGCCTCATACTCAGCCACCAAATGGTCCCCCTGGGTAAAATTAAGGAACTCACGCCTCCTAGCATCAATGTAGCTGCCTCCCACGTATTTACTCTAAAAATTCATCTTAAAATATTCCCAAGTCAGACAATTAGGCTGAGTGCCCTCCTTAACAGTCAGTCACCACTAGTAAACCTCGTCGCGAAGTAGGGAAAAAGCCCCTTTGAGCTTCTACTCAACCGTAAAATCCAAATCATCCATAATTCTTTCTATGGCCTCCATCCAGTATTAGACCACGTTAGAGGGGACTCCAGTGACAACCCTGAATAATTCAGCCCCATTTAACCAGAGTCGTTCCGTAATCGACCCACGGCCCCCAGATCCAGTGTTGGGTCCAGCAACCCTCTCTAATATCCTCAGCATAGCCTGGGATAATGCGTCATCCCCAGCAATGTGATCTCAAGACTTAGTTTCTATTGTAGGTGAGATCAGCGTCTCGCTCGTATCCAGATAGGGTAGATTCACAGATGCGGAGGACCCAGCTCGAGCCCCCTATAGCCTCTAGTACCCCGTCTATGGATACCTCGTGCGCTCATTGTAATTTCAAAAGTTATTTGTATTAACAGTTTTATGCATTAGCTTATAGTTCCATTATTTGTTAACAGATGTTTTATACAGAATAGTATCAGAAGTTCAGATTTCGTTATTACGAATCACAGTTTTACTACGATTTTCAATTTCACTACAGTTTCCAGTTTACACTACCTAAAGTATTTCAGTACAATATACTACCTAAGGTTGTTTCAAGCATGCAAGTAGTATTTCAGACAAATCTTAACAGTGTTCAAAACACTTACAAGATCGGTGCCCGAGACTCGGTGTACCACATAATTATTTCAAAAATATTTTGAATCATTTAAAGAAAAATCGTTTCAAAAAAAAACATTTTAAAATCCAAACCACAACCAAGTTTTGTAACATCGATCTGATACCACTAAATGTAACACCCCAAACCCGGCCTAGACGTTATGGCTGAATCTGGCGACGTCACAAAATAGTTCTTTGGAAACATAATTATGTTAAAACCATTTGTAGACATCGTGGGCATTTGTCAAAATGTGTTTGTTTATTAATTCATTATCCATGTTCCAAATCATTATACGTTGCGGAAGCTTTAAAAACCAATTTTCCAGGTTTGTGTGTACTTAACAAAACATTTGTTTATTTTGAAAACTCGAGTCTTATCCTACTGCTAGCAGTTCAAAAATTAATAATCCCAAATTTATAAGAAAATCCATAAGGCCTTATTACAAGATATTTCCCCAAAAATAACAAAATCATAATTAAAATAATGATAAAATAATGATAAAATAATGACAAACATTTGTTTATGGTCACTACCGAGTCCTCCACTGCACCGATCCGTTTACTGCTGGGGATTACCTGAACAGATTAAACAGAAAAGGGTGAGTTTTTGCAAACTCAGTGTGAAATCCCTATAGAAGTCATACAAAAAGAAATATCAGATAACAAACATGATGCTCACAGTTCAGGTCTGAACCCATTTCAGAAACGGTGTGGACCTTAGCCCACTCAGATACAAAATTAGACATATTACTGGGCCTTAGCTTTCAGACAGAATATATAGAAATATAGTCCTACCCACCAGCCTCTACACACCAACTCCGTCCAACCCTACACACCATGTGGGGATAAAATCAACTCACCCATCCCTACACACCATGGTGTACCGAATACGGCACATAATTAGAAATTTGCAGCTGAGTTGCAGATAACAGGCTTAAGAGCCTTTTAGATACTTCCTCCAATCATAATCCACCCACCCCGATGCAATGCAACATACAAGAATGACATGCTTTTATGGAATGAAAGTCATACATTCAGATCAGCATACGTGCTTAATATAGAAATCAAATAGCCAAATCATTTATTTAGGGGTCTAAGTATTGCTTACCGACCCTACGTTAGGTCCACAGTTGACTTGGGCGACCCATGTAACCTTATAGAGTTTTCTAGAAAAATGGGCTCACACGCTTATATGGCTTACCCGTGTGGGCCACACGGGTGATTGGCCTTAGCCGTTTGGATTACACGGCTTGGCCCAGAATCCCACACTCCCATGTGGTTCACCTGGTGGGCCCACACTCCCAATTGGTCCAGCTCGTGTGTTGCACACGACCTTGCCCAGTCATTACACGGCCGTGTCGCTCATGGCCTGGCTCTTCAATCACACGACCATGTGGTGACTAATAGTCTTACACACGGCCTACCACACGGGCAACCACGTGCCCGTGTGGCGTCGACATAATGGTTTTTGGCTTTCGTCGAAACTTCATTTTTTGTGCGTTCGGGTACACACCTAGTTTCGATTCGATGTAAATCCACTCCGAAGCACTCCAGAACCTATATTCGATAATTGAAAAATCAATTTCAGTCACTTAATCCAAGTTGTTATAAATAGGAGATTTCTCGAAACTTACCGACAACCTCACCTTTAACAAGCAAGAAGTAGTGTCTTGCAACACGAGAACTCAATTAAATCCTTCGAGCAGTACCTAGACGTGAGTATAACGATTCCTTCATTAATCACTTAATCAAAAATTACATTAAAACTATAGAAAAACCACTTACCGATTGCCTGCCCCAACTATAGGTATCAGGCACGGTTGAAAGGAAGGAAGAATCGGCTAGGAGGGAGAGTAGTAAAATTTTGGCAGGGGTTTGAAAAAGAAAACTGAACAACAAAAAGAAGATAACGAATTTGAGAGGGAGAGGAAAAGTGAACAGATTTTCTGATATGCCCCCTTTCATCTCCCCAAATCTCTCATTACTATTAGATTTTCAGTCCAACACAAACACCTACATGACACTGGCAGCAAAAATTCATCCCTTGCCTACACAAGGGTTCGAACTCCCAACCTCTAACAACCTCAACACTCCACTTAGCCACTAGACCAGCCGGCCCATTCTGCTAATTACCCATACACTTTTCCTTAAAAGCCTACTAACCAAAGTCTGGGCTTTATTCATAAAAATACCAAAATTTACCCAAGTTGAGACTTGAACTTGGGACCGCCCACACACACCCGGAACACATAACCACTGAAGCAGACACTTATTCATGCCAAAATTACAAAAGCTAAAATTAAGAAAAATCGGGGCGTTACAAGACAGATATGCTTTCCAATTGAGCTAATTCTGATGCTGCTAAAAGTGATATTCATGTGCCTGAGTAAAAATGTTCCTTATGATGAAACGAGACTCATAAAGGTATGAAATAAATATTTTATAGTGAACATGTTAATGATACACGTTAAGTGATATGTGTGTATTTATGAAAGTTAAATTTTGAGGCTTACAATCTCGACCCTTTTACCAGTACAGTTTTATATGATGAAAATTCACAAGATTTATATTGACTAAGTTCATAAGTGTGAAAGAAGAGTTCAAAGGCTGAATGATTGATGATGTAGTCAGAATTAAAAATGGGTTAGTAAGTAAAGACGGTATTAAAAGAGATATTAGATTTTTCTTAATATGTGATGTTATTGTTAGGAAAGAAGTTATTCATGAGTAATTGACTTATTCAGGTATGATATTTACAGAACGGATTAGCTGAAAATTCTTCTGAATTGACTCTTTCAGTGAATTGAATAATGTAAGATCATCGATGACTTTATTAGTCAATGGAGTAGTGATAAAATTACAAAGATATTTGAATACAGCTATTATAATTAAGTATTTTACAGTAATTTCTTCTAGGCATTCTATATATTCTATTATTTTCCAAAGGCAAATGAAATTGTGCATGTATAGATGCAATATTTATCATATTGAAGGACTAGTAAATTATGATAGATGGAGTTACTGAAAGTCTGGTTGATTCACGAGCGGTATTGCTCTATTTTACTTGGGTTGCTAATTCATCATGATTGATATAAGATTTGATGATAAGGTTCATATGATATTATTTTCTACTTCTACTGATTAAAGCCCTGAATTGCGAATATGCAAATTATATTGTATTTATCACAGTTGTTTCTACTGAGTATGTGTGATATTACTCTTCTAAATTTTCTCTAAGATATCATCAATCTCTTTATTATGTAAACATGGGTTATCTGTGAAAGATATTTTTTGATCGAAGGTAATTACATTTATTATCGTTATAAATATTCACTCGATCATGAAGTTTGGTGATAGAAATCACATATTATAGGAACTGCATTATTGCATTGGTTATTATTTGGGCCACTTTCGGTCCTCCCTCTTCTAATTTGAGGTACACTATTAATGGTGAAATGTTGTTTTATTTATACGGTTGAAATGTTAGTCATATTAAAACACTATGGTTTTAAATCTACCTGGTGGTTCTAGCTTTGGAAAAACTCAAAGCTTCAACGTTAACAATTGAAATAGATATCTTGATGACCCAGTTATTATAGAAAAGAGGTAACATTTGAATGGACCGATAAATATCAGTAAAGTTTTGACCAGTTGGAAGCTCTATTGATTAAAGTATTAATTCTAATTCAGCTTGAATCAGGTAAGGAGTTTATTATTACAGAGATGTATTATTAAATGGGAGTAGATTGTGTTTTGATGCAGTAAGGCAAGGTAATAGCCTATACTTTCATATAGTTAAAAATCACATGGAAAGAATGTAACACCCCCAAACCCGGCCCATGAGTCTTGATCGGATCTGGTGTGTCACTGCGGAAAAACGGTTGAAAATATTTTTGACTTAAGATAAAACATTAAATTTTGTCATCTTTTGAAAATCCTGTCCATTTAAAAATTTTATGTAAAACTTTACTGTTACAAAATATCCGAATTACCGCTTTAGTATATATATAAATAACTTGAATAAATAAGTTGCTAAAAATAAAATCATTTGCACATAGTAATTTAAGTTAATCAAACCATAATAAAATAATACCAAAAATAAAATAAGCCCCTTTTTACAACCATTACTTACTAAAATACTTAATATAAAAATAAATAAAATAATTAAATCATCTTCTTCTGCATGGGCCACCCTGTATCCCACCAACCCGGTCCAGAATTCACGAATCACCTGCGATGGTTAAGAAAAATTGGGTGAGTCCACAGGCTCAGTGCATAATTATACCACATGTTTCCACAAGCATAGGCTTGGCCCATATCTACACAGTACACATAACCAGTCATTCAAAATGCAACCCAGCCCAACCTAAAATCCACCCGTTAACCAACCTTAGAGACTCCCTGCCCAAGGCCGTGGCTAATCCACCACTGATCACGTCGTGATCCACATATCTTACCTTGGCAAGCTCGCTGCTCAAGGTCATGGCTGAGCCACTGATCACATAGGTGATCCCAATATTAATCCGTCTACAGTGATGCACACAGCTATCAACCGCCGAGATGGGCACCTAGCCAATACCTCCCTTGATGATGCACACAGCTACTCATCAAGCGCTAATGTAGCACAAGGCTAACATTAGTCCACGTACATAAATATGTACACCCCGTCTTTCCTTGATCACATCCAATCCCCCATGCATATATGTAAACGTATCATGTCAAATCAACATATAGAATGAGTATTCATCACATGCTCGTTACCATATCACACATATACCATAAATAATTTTAATATCACAAACTACTAACCTGCTAACCGATTACCCCAAACATGGGTATCCACCACTTTAGCCTTTATTGTCGGCTACCACACATCATATACAAGTATATACATCAGTACACAACTAACAGGAGAAACAGTGCGCTAATTACGCACCTGATTACTTGGAGTTCTAAACTCTCGATCCCAATGCTATCACTAAGCGAGACTACGGCTATCTGCCTATAGCTTTCTCCTGTTGCTGGCCCACACCCCAGTGGCCAATCCCGAACCGTCGAGACAGATCTTTTCTTAAACTTCGGGATAGGGACTTTCCCTTGCCCTTCTTGATTGGTATTTGCCTCCATCAATACACTTAATCAGATCAAACGGTTAATCCTCTAAGTCATAAATCTAAGTATCGAATCTTACCAAATATTTCTTACCAAAACACCCTTGAATCCCGGAGGCTACTATATGCTTCTGACGATTTGCCCCTTAACAACTAATCCCGGAAGTCACCTATTGAAAATGGGTTGTCGAAACTCCTCAACTGATCGAATCCTGGTTGCTCCTACAAACCTGTCGAAATCCCTAAATAATACCACATTAATTCGGCCTCACCCCTTAAACATAAGACTATATGGCCCTTGGCCAAAAAGCACATGTTGCTTACCTCAAGTCTCCAAATTCCGGTAGATCCCTTCTGCAAACGCTGACTATACGTCTCCTGAAAAGGTCTCCTGCGTTAGGCTCTGCCTCCCCTACAATCGGCCTTAGCACTTTTTAGAGAAATCTTAGGGCCACTCGGCCACGACATGAATCCCAAAACAAAGAAGAGTTATCGCAACCTTACCTTGATAACCACTCCCTTTTATCCTAACAAAGAATCGGCCACCACAAAAATTAAAGTTCGGCTTCAAGGACTTGCAAACATGGCAGAGAGAAAGAGAGACTGAATGATTCGGCAATGACTCCTAGATGGAGTTGGAATATTCGGCAAAGGCAAGCCTTAGGGGTGATTTTGGCTTAAACAGTGTTAAAAGAAAGGTGTGAAAGAAGAGAGGAAATTGATGCACAAAAGGTCACGCCCAATCTCGGTTTTAGCTTTAAAGGAATAAGAGGAACAAAGAGGGTTTCTTTTGACTTACCTTCAGCAGGAGATTAAGGGAAGAAATAAAATAATTTGGCACAAAAGAAATGGGTGAACCAATTTTCGGTAAGGAGAGAATAAATGAAGAAAAGGGTGGCCAAAAGATGAGCACCCCCTAAAAATACTACTAGATTTCGGCACACACCTAAACACACTCCACCAAGCCAAAAATGCCCTCCTCTAGCTCCCTAAATTCGGCCACTAGCTCATCTCCTCCCATATCCCAAAATCTCCTCCTATTTTTCCTCCTTGTCACTCATTCAAAAAGTTTGAAAGAGTCCAACCTTAATCTTACCTCCCTAGCCGAATTTCAAAAAAATAAAATCCAAGTCTTTATCCTCATCTTTTCAGCATCCACAAGCCGCCCAACTCCTCTCCCCCCTTGACGCAAAAACAAAGGCCACATTACTGCCTTTGTAGCTCGAACCTTGTCCCCCCTTCAACTCCCTGAACCTTGCCACTCTACCAAAGCAATTCTTGTGTCATAAACCCACTTGAAATACTTATAACCCTTAGCTCCCTCAGCTCCCCCTTTTTATCACTAAAAATTCACTAATTCCTTAAGCCATCTCCTACATTCTAGGGTTCTCCAAACCCCCTTAAAACTCATCCAACCTCACAATAAGCCTCCCATCACTTGAGTTACGCACTAAATGCATAAACCCTAGAACCCGGATGTTACAAAGAATTACTCGATACATGATCAAGAATTGATAGCTACCAATTCTGTATTAAAATTTGATAACACTACTTGTTTGGTGAAAAATGTCATATATTCATCGATCATAAAAAATTGAAGTATCTGATGTTGCTAAAAAATTTGACTTTGAGATTGCATATATGGCTTGAATTGTTGAATGATTATGATTTGATAATTGAATATCACTTAGAAAAAGTGAATGTGGTTACAAATATTCTGAGTAGAAACTCTCTGTAAACTTTGCAAGCCATGGATATCGATTATGATTGTCTAATAATAGCTCAATTTTAGCTGAGTGTAGATCTTAATCGATGTTTCTACAATAGAATAGTGAAACTCAGAAAACTGATAATGAGTTGTAAGTTAAATGAATACAGTGTGAAATAATTTCTGATTTAGAATTTAAGAATAGATTCAATAAATGTCTATTATCCAGAGACAGAGTTTGTGTACTAAAAAATTTGGAGCTTGTACGAAAAATTCTTAATGAATGATCATAGTGGTACTATGTCTATTTATTCAGAGAATGATAAAATGCACAATGATTTGAAAAAGATGTATTAGTAGCTCGGAAATGAAATGTGGTATTTTTGAAATTGAATTTAAATGTTGGATGTACCAGCAAGATAAGGATGAAACTTTCAAGATGGTTATAGCCAGCGAAGATACCTAAATGGAAATGGGACAAAGTTACTTTGAATTTTATATCAGAATTATTCCTGTCTATGAAATAGAAAGATACGATTTGAGTAATTGCCGATTGTTCGATGAAGCCTGAACATTTTATCATGGTATGAATGGATTTCTCACTTGATATATTGCTTGAATTACCTATTTTTGAGATTGTCAGATTTCATTATTTGCTAGCTTCTATTATTTTTGATAGAGATTTATAATTCATATTCCAATTCTGAAACAAGTTACAAGAAACTTTAGGTATACGGTTATATTTTAGTACCGTATTTCATTTTCAGACGGATGATCAATCTGAACATATGATTTAGATTTTGGAAGATATTCTTCGATGTTGTGTACTTGAATTGAAAGGTAATTTAGAAAAGTATTTTCCTTAGGTTGAATTTTCTTATATTAATAGTTAATAGTCAAGTACAAAATTATACTGTACGAGGCTTTATATGGTCACAAATGTAGAACTCCAGTGTTTTGGACGGAGTTCAGTGAGAAAAGATACATGTAGTAGGTTTAATTCCTTGAAACCGAAGAAAGTTGAAAGTGATCTGAGACAGTTTAAAAGCAGTATTTGATCGTAAAAAATCTGATGTGGATCTAAAATAAAAAGAATTTGACTTGTTTCGCATTAATCGGCATTATTGACAGAGCTGGACAGAATTTATAATGTTTTTTCCTATGATTATGTTATGGCGATAACAATCTAATCCATCACATTTTATTTCTCTGATAGATATTGAAATTCAGCATGACATTATTTACAATGAAGAATTGATCAGAATTCTATCACGTGAAGTGAAAGAATTGAAAAAAATAAAAAAAGTAAAAGTTTTTTGTCAATGACATGATATTGAAGGAGCTACCTAGGAATTTGAGAAAACTATGAGAAAGCAATATCTGAATCACTTTACTGGTAAAAATTTTTGAGGATGAAGATTCCTTAAGGGAGGGAGAGTTGTAACAACTCAATTTCGGTAAAATCAGAACAGTGGTTTCGGGACCACAAATCCGAGCCAAAAATGAAATTTATTTTTATTTTATTATATGGACTGTATTATGTTAGAAATGTCATGTGAAAATTTTGAAAATAAAATTTTATCGATTATGTGCTTAATTACGAGAAGGACCAAATCGTATAAAATGTAAAAGTTGAATTCTAGTAGCTATAATGATTAAATAGCTATGGAATTCAAAACTTAAGGTCTTTATAATGTAATTAGACCATTAAAGAAAAGTATGTAGATATTTTGGTGACTCATCCATGTAAATTTAGAAAAAGGGCAAGGACTAAATTGAAAAGTGAAAATATTTAATTAATTAAAAGATGATAAAAGAGATATCATCTTATTTTCTCATCTTCTTTCACAGAATAATGCATGGAAACCCAAGGAGAGAGAGAAGAAACTTTCATGGCCAAATGGGGTAAGTTTCCTTGGCCTATTTTTAGTAATTTTGATATTTTTAAAACCGGGATAGTTAATCTATCTATTTGGGGGATTAATTTGAAAATTTATCAAAGCATGGAAATTAGGTCATGGATGTATATGCTGAAAATTTGAAATTTATGGTAGAAAATGAAAGGTTGTTGATAGATAAACAACTTTTACAAAATGATTTTTGATGAAAACATGATTTAGGGACTAAAATGCAAAGTGGTAAAAATTGATGAAATATTTTGAAATTTATAGAAAATATGTGCTATAAATTTATGTCAGAATTTCGGTTAGGCTTGGAATAAGGAGTAAATTGCATAAATTTCATTTTCTAAGCCTAGGGATGAATTTAGATTTTATGGAAAAGTTATGGGCAAAATGGTAATTTTTCCTGGGATGTAAATTGAGTCCACATGAATATCAAATATGATAAATTGACATTAAATTTACTCGTATAGATCCGGATAGACCAAATTCGGAGTTAGAATGAGGAAAATAAGAAAATGTCAGATTAGTAGATTTATACACAGGAACATTTGTCGAGGTAAGTTTGTGTAACTAAATTTTATATGTTTTTATGCTTGAATTAAATATTGTGTTTGTGAATTGTACAAATTCCATAAATATGTAAAATGATCACACACCTGTTAAATCCCAATAAATGATAATGCCCGATAAATGAAAAATGTTAAAAATGTAAATTTTATGCTTGAGTTGAATGTGAACATTTGAATTGCATAAATGCATAAATATATGAGATTGACCACCTATTTGATAATGCTTGCAAGATGTTAAATTCCATTTGAATAAATGGAAAATTTTATGGATATGCGATTTCTAGAAATAAATGAGATCCTGAATTTGTTGCTGTCGGGATTTAGCTCGGATGAGTAATCCTATTGTTCTCATTATATAAAAGATTTAGTTCGGATGGGTAATCCTAATATAAGTCCTCTCGAGCATATGTTATGGATTGAATTTAACTCAGACTGGTAATCCATTTCAGGCTCTTTAGAGCATATATCATAAAAAAGATTTATCCTAGACTGGTAATCCTGTTGTATATATGTATGGCTCGAGAGTGTACTCTCTGAAATAGTACCTTATAGGTACCACTGAATATGAATTGACGGATTTACTGATTTGTACACTTTGTGTGTACTACATGTGTATCCATCGATATTCTGAATAAATTCAATGGGTAAAAATCTTGACATGAGAGAATATGAATAAGAAATGAGTTGTTACACGTATTTATCTGAAAAATATGAGAATGATGGTTTATGACATTTAATATATGAAAACATGAGAGGATGATATTTGGAAAAAAAATTCATGTGATGAATATGTTCATCCTTGAATGTAGACTTGTATACTTTGAGTGTACTACTACTCGTATGATAATGATATTTTGAGTAAAATAAGTAAAGTTTTGATATGAAATAATCTGAACTCGAGATGTGTTATATGAAAATATACTTGAGATGTAACGAAGTGATTTATACATGTTGTGGAAAATATATGTGCATGAAGACTTGATTGTTATTGAGCCCATACATGTTTTGATGTTATTATGGAATATATGACTAACAAGGGAATTGAGAATATGTATAAGGCTTGAGGTCAAATTGATTGAATGTCCCTTACATAATTACCTCAAAATAAAATGAATGGCAAGTTAAGTACCATGTTATACGAACTTACTAAGCATGTAATGCTTACTTAGTTTTATTTCCCTGTTTTATAGTAAATCGAAAGCTCGTTGGACTGAAAGCTCGGCAGAGATCACTCACACTATCTATGGGCCTATATCGATATATATAGTAAATCAATTATGGTTGTAATGGCATGTATAGGTTATATTGGCTCTATTGGCATGTAAATGTAAATGATGCTTGTAATCTAGCCATTGGAATGGCTAGTAATGGTTTGTTTTAATTTATATTTGTAATTCATACTATGGTAGCTACATATGTGTTAAGTAGCTGATCAAATCATGTCTCACATATGGACTAAACCAAGGTAAGATTATAAACATGAATGTATATAATGATTTTCCATGTTGAATGATGGAGTTTGCTTAATTTGGATGCTTGAAATGGTTGCTACTTGGATGTAAGTTTTAAGTGCAGGTCAATGGTGTAATTTTGGGTGAGAAATAAAGCTAGAAATGGATTCATTTGGTCCACATGGGTAGACACAAGGGCATTTGTCTAGACCATGTGTGACACACAGCCAGGTATGTAACATCCTGAAAAGGGCCTATGCATTTTCGGTTTAATTGTACATAATGACATGTCTTATGTGTTATGAATAAATTTTGAATATTTTTGGAAACCTGAGAATGTATAGAAATGTTACGTGAACATTTCGAAAACCTAAGTAAAATAGGAAAGTGAACATTTTGGAAACCTAAGTAAAATAGGAAAGTGAACATTTTGGAAACTTGGATATATAAGGAAATGTCGAGTTTAAAGAGCCAAACAAAAATTTTTGGAAACTTAAGACTTAGAAATGTCGAGTTTTAAAGTTTGAAAGAGGAAATTAAGGAAAGGTGGCCTTAAGAGAAAGAGTATGTGAAATTTGACACACAAACAGGCTTGGAAAAGTGGCCTGAAGATGCCACTTAGGGCCTCTGGAAATGGTGCCACATGCAAGGGTGTTGGGCCTGAGTTCGAGTCACCTAGGAAGAAAATAAAAGAAGTTTTATTTTGCTTCTAGAAACATAGAGGTGGACGGCACAAGGCTTGCAAAAGAAGAGTTTTATTCCCTTTAAAATTTAATTAAATAGGGGATAAGTAATAGATTTAATGATAGATTATTTTAAGTAGATTATTGATGAGATTAATTAAGTGATAAATAAAAGATGAACTTTATCAAAATAAGGGAGAGTTGGCTGAATAGGGGGAACTAAGTGTGGTAATTTCAGCTAAAAAGGAGTAAAGGCCATTTGTTTCTTATTTTGTTTCTTTTGAAAGTATCTGCCGAAATTTCCCTTGTCATCTTCTCCATTCTCTTTTGTTGACCAAAACCGCAAGCTCTCTCTCACACTCACCATTGCCGAATCCCCTATCCCTATTCTTCTTCTTTGTTTCAATTCACCAAAAATCAAAACCTCAAAAACAACTCTTTGTCGATCCTCCATAAAGGCCTTAGATACTTCTTTCTTTTCAGTCCTTGTTGAAGTCGAATACCTAAGTGACCATAGCTGATTCTCCTCTAAGTCTCAAGGCCGAAACTTTGTGTTACTTATGAGAGCCATAGTCGATTATTACTAAGGATCATTTGGGATTCGAAAACAAGGTAAGTACATATATGTACATTCGGCCAAAGGTCTATTCCCTACTTTAATATTAGATCAAATCTAACATATGGTTATAAGAATTTCGACAGCATTAAGGAAGCAAAGATCAATTCAGGATTTGAGAACTCCAAGGTAAGTGTATTCACATATTCGGCCAAGGCCCAATTAAGTATTTAGATCTATTTAATCGAAAACTAACTGATTCAAGGGATTTAGGATTTGGCCGAATACAAGGAGAAGAAAAATGAAGTATTCGGGATTTGAATAGTCATCAAATCGGCACCAAAGGTAAGAAATTGATTACATGAATCCTTTGGGATTTGGGTTATAGCCGATTAGGCTTTAAAAGAAAACACTAAGTTTGGCCAAATAGGCCTTTGCTAAATATACCATGTTGGCCGAATGTAGGCATTAAAACTTAAAGCGATGGATCAATTTGATTTTCAATGAAGTTGTTAAGCGAATCGGTGTGTACCCACTAATCTTAATTGATTTATGGCTTAAAATTGATATATGTGTTAATATGAAAGTGTCGAATGTGGCTAAAGTACCATGTTATGGTACAAAGTACTCAGTGCACGTTTCCTACTCCTACTTGGATTACGAAATATGTTATATTTAACATGTGAAAAGTGAACATGAATGTGAAATTAAGTATGATATGCATGATATGAATAATTTGGGGCATTCGGGTTATTTGAGAAAGGGGAAGTCTATGTGGTGACTTCGGTCCCACTATCTGAATGTGGTGACTTCGATCACATTATCTGAATGTGGTAACTTCGGTTACATTATCTGAATATGGTGTCACATGACACAATTATTAAATCTAGTGGCTATGCCACGAACTTTTATATGGGCGATGAGCACGTCGACTGCAACGACTGCCTTCGATGGTGTGTAGCGGATGGAGGGTTGACTTAGTAGTCCCCACGGTGTGCAGGTTGGTATGGGGATGTGTAGCGGATGGCATCTAGGTTTGGGTTTGGGTTGCATCATTATCTTGAGTTATTATTTGAACATGATATGTACGGTATGCCTGAATTATTAATTTTAGTGCTTGTGTACACATTGAGTCTGTTGACTCACACCGTTGTGGGATCATGTTTCAGGTGATGAGCAGTAATGGACCGGGTTCGACAGAAGCTTAGGGATGGCCATGCACAGCAAGAAGTTTATGACTTGGAATTTTATTTTAATTTAAGTATTTTAAAGTTTATTTTGGTTTTAATTTTGGGAAATTATTTGATGTAATAAGGTCGTAGTAGCGTTTACTTTATTTTTTTATTATTATTAAGCCTACAATCTTTATATTTATTAAAAGATTAAGTAATTTAATACAAGCCCAAACGTTTTGTCACCTAAATCAAAAAGATTTTCAATAACGATATAAAATTGTTTTCAAACTCAAGCCCAACCCACTACAAACTATCTTCAAAACCCACAATTCTCAAAGTAACAAAAGAAATTTGAACCGGTTTACATCGAGAAACATACCAGATCTGGTCCAGGCTCGTGGGCCAGGTGTGGGGTGTTTCGATTTAATATCGAGCAGGTTTTAAACTCTCGACCTGTGGGCTAAGGCCCAAAACATTTTCAAATCGAGTCCAAATAAGCTTTATAAAGTATCTTATGAAATAAGCAGGTTTTGCTGGCATGGCACCTAAGTCTCAGACCATGATCCACTGGTAAGTACCCCAACTATCTATGTGATTATGTGAATTATAGAAGGGGTAGAAAAGGAATGGAACGTAGAATAGCATGATAGGAACTTGAACCCTAGGATTAGTCTATTCAAACACAAATATATAAGACTTAATGCATTAAACAAACCTATGGCTAAGTCAATCGAGTTAGGGTGTGGCAACCATGGTACGCATGTCAGGATTGGATCCCAAGAGCACGGTATTTAAGCGTCCTAGTGACTCACATCCTCTTGCAGAATCCTACAGTGCGTAGCTTGGTTCACCCTAACCCAGAAGACTTAGTGGGTGTGGCAACCTATGTGCGCATGTCTAGGAATGGTTTCAGTGGGAGCTTGGTATTTAAGTAGTCCGTGTGACTCACCTCCTCTCCACTCGAATCCTGCCTGGTGCGTAGTTTTGGTTCACCCTAACTAAGAAGGCTCGGTCATAGGCTAAACCCAATAACTAAAACCCGAAAGGGAACTAGCCATGTTTTTTTAATAAGAACCCTAATTTTAAAACTCTTAAAATCATTTTTCTTTAATTTGTGGAAACTATCTTTTCTACGCAATTTTTCGAAAAAATTTGTGATTTATAAAATTACAAAAATACCCCTAGTGGTAAAATTACAAAAATGCCCTTGGTTTATAAAAATGTCTAAAATACCCACAGTTTTAATCAACATTATCATTATTTTATAACAAGTCCAAAAACCCTTATTTGCAAATTATCAAAAATACCTTGATTTTTGGAAAATTACAAAATTGCCCCTAACTTACCAAAATTTCCAAAATGACCTTGATTTCCAAAATTTCTACAACTTCATCGTTTTGGAAAATAAATTATTCAAAAGAACCCTCAAAGTTTTGAAAATTTTGAAATATCCCTGAATTATTAAACTTTACAAATTTACCTCAGTTTATTACCAAAATACCCCAAAATTCAAAATCACCAAAATACCCTAGAATTTCCAAATTTACTGAAAAGCCCTGAGATTTTAAAATTTCAAATACTTTTTGACAAATTACCAAGGAACCCTATTTGACAAATTACGAAAATACCCACAGAGGATAAATTACGCAAATACCCCTAGGTAGTGGAAAAACAACAACAATGAAAACTATAACATATCTCCGAATGAGCGAAGGTTCATAATTGTTTGATGGATGTATGAATGAATGAAAAGATCTGTGTGCATGTGTGAATCTGAAAGAACCACTCCTAAATTCCTTTTCATAAAATTTCTTGGGGTAATCAAGTGAAACAAAAGTACTAATTCATAAAACTTTGAGGGTTCTTTCGGTGTCGAGCGGAGCCTCAGACGGGGATGATCTTTATGTCGCAGTCAGTCTTGAAGTTCTGAAATGGTGGTGGCGGTGGAAATCGAGAGCTCAAAAATCATGCAGTGACTCGAGCCAGCGGCCGAGGTGTTCATGAGTATCCGGTGTGGCACCCAGATCTGGTGAAAATTGGTTGGAAGCAACTGAGCCTATTATGGATGAGCTCGATCTGACCCCGAAGGAAAAGTTGAAAGGAATGGTGGCACTGTTACGTGATGAAGCATACCAATGGTGGTTAACTGTTCGGGATGGTGCCACGGGTGAGGATTTGACCTGGGTGTATGCTAAGGAGGCATATCAGAAAAAGTATGTAGGCACACGGTATATTGATGAATAGAGGAAAGCTTTTCTGGGGCTGGTTCGAGGGAACAAGTCGGTAGCAGCATATGAAGCTGAATTTTTGAGGTTGAGCCGATATGCTCGAGGGGTAGCAGCAACTGAGCATGAGTGTTGTGTCCATTTTGAAGACAGTTTAAGGGATGACCTCAGGTTATTGATAGCTCCACATCAGGAACGAGAGTTTTCTGCGTTGGTTGAAAAGGATAAGGTAGCCGAGGGAATCAAAGACTCGGTTAAGCAGAGCTCTGATAGGAATAGACCCAAGAGGGGTTATGGGTCATCAGGATCATCGGGAAATGTGCAAAAAGGCCCGAGCTGATGGGCGAGGGTTAACAAGTTGGTACCGGAGGCGTGATCGCCCTTGTGAGCATTGTGGAAAGAAGCACTTAGGGAGTCTTTGGAAAAAGACGGAGGATGTTTGGTGTGGGTCCAAGGACCATATGCTCAAAGATTGTCCTAAGAAACCGGATGAAAGTCGATCGCAGACTCGAATGTTAATCAGTTGGTAGAGGAGGCGCTGACCTCAGCGAGGTCGTGGTTCGAATAACAGAGGTAATGGTACCGGCAGAGGACGTGGAACTCAAGGCAGAGGTGTTGCTAATACTAAGGCAAGGCAGCCGAGTTTGGTTTACGCAGTTCATCGGATGGAGGATGGAGACGCACCGGACGTCATAATCGGTACGTTCTTTATCTATGACAAGCCTTATTATGCCTTAATTGATGTGGGCTCGACCCATTCTTATGTTGCCTGTAGTGTAGTTGAAACACTAGGCCTAGACTCTGAATTTTCTGGTAGGGAGATAATGGTAGTAAGCCCGTTAGGACAAACTGTAGTGGTGGATAAGATCTTTCGGAATGTACCCCTAAAAATTCAGGGAGTGAGCTTTCGGGCTGACTTAATGGAGTTACCCTTCAGAGAATTTGACCTCATACTTGGTATGGATTGGTTGGTAGAACACTAAGCCGTGTTGGATTGTGTGGCTAAACGAATGTAACTAAGGACCCTTGAGGATGAGGTGGTCATTATGATAGGAGAAAGAAGAAACTACTTGTCTAATATAGTTTCGGCACTTAAGGCTGAAAAGATGGTTCGGAAAGGGTGCGAGGCGCTTTTAGCCTTTGTAAGTGCGTTGGATGGAAAGGAGGAAGGTGTCAATGGAGTTAGAACGGCAAGTGACTTTGAGGATGTGTTTCCAGAGGAATTACCAGGAATACCCCCAGATAGGGAGGTGGAATTTGGAATAGATTTGCTACCGGGAACAGCACCTATGTCAATCGCTCCATACCGAATGGCGCCAAAGGAGTTGGTTGAGCTCAAGGCTCAAATCCAAGAATTGCTTGACCGTGGGTTTATCCGGCCCAGTGTGTCTCCGTGGGAGCACCGGTCCTATTTGTGAAGAAGAAGGACAGAACTATGCGTATGTGCATAGATTACCTTCAGTTAAATAAGCTGACCATCAAGAACAAGTATCCTTTGCCTAGGATTGATGACTTATTCGATCAGCTTAAGGGGGCGGCAGTGTTTTCAAAGATCGACTTAAGGTCGGGATATCATCAGCTGAAGGTGAAAGAGGCGGATATCCATAAGACAGCCTTTAGGGCAAGATACGGCCACTATGAGTTTGTGGTAATGCCGTTCGGGTTGACAAACGCCCCAGCCGCATTCATGGATATGATGAACCGGGTGTTTCAACCTTACTTGGATAGATTCGTCGTAGTGTTCATCGACAACATCCTCGTATACTCTAAGACTGAAGAAGAGCATGATGAGCATATCCGAGTTGTGCTGCAAGTGTTAAGGGAGAAGAAGCTCTATGCCAAATTCAACAAGTGCGAATTTTGGCTTAGGGAAGTTGTGTTCTTAGGGCATGTGGTATCTGCAGAGGGAATAAGAGTGGATCCTAGGAAGATCGAAGCGGTGTTGAATTGGAACCCACCTAGGTCTGTGGCTGAGATCAGAAGTTTCTTAGGTTTGGCAGGCTATTACAGAAGGTTTGTGGAAGGGTTCTTGTCTATAGCCGCACCTTTGACAAAGTTGTTGAGGAAGGAAGTACCCTTTATGTGGTCGAATAAGCAGCAGGAGAGCTTTGAGAAGCTTAATAAGGTTTTAACGGAAGCTCCAGTATTGATTCAGCCAGAGGCAGGAAAGAAATTTACGGTGTATTGTGACGCTTCCCATACAGGTTTGGGTTGCGTGTTGATGCAAGACGGAAAGGTAGTAGCTTACGCGTCCCGACAGTTGAGGCCACATAAGGTTAACTACCCAACCCATGACTTGGAATTGGCAGCAGTGGTTTTTGCCCTTAAGGTGTGAAGGCACTATCTCTATGGAGAAAGGTCGATGATCTACACAGACCACAAGAGCCTTAAGTATCTGTTGACTCAGAAGGAGTTGAACTTGAGGCAGCGAAGGTGGGTGGAGTTATTGAAGGATTATGATTGCTCGATAGAGTACCACCCGGGCAAGGCGAATGTGGTAGCTGATGCCCTAAGTCGGAAGGTGGTGTCGGATCTTAGGGCAATGTTTGCCCATTTAAGTTTGTATGAGGATGGAAGCCTGTTGGCTGAGTTGCAAGTCAAGCCAACGTGGTTGAAGGAGGTGAAAGAGGGACAGTTGATTGATGAGGATTTAAGTGTTAGGTTACAACAATCACGAGCGGAAAGTTAAAGGACTATGAAGTTAGTGATGAGGAATGTTGTGCTTCAAAGGAAAGGTCTGTATCTTGAGGGACAAGGAGTTAAGATGAAGATTCTTGGGAAGTGCATAGTAGCCCTTATGGTATGCATCCGGGGTACTAAGTTGTCTGAGATCTAAGAGAACAATTTTGGTGGCCTGATCTTAAGCGAGAAGTTCTTGAATTAGTGGGAAGCGTCTGACGGTCGACAAGTTAAGGTTGAACACCAAGTTCCATCGGGATTGCTTGACCAATCGAGATTCCGCAGTGGAAGTGGGAAAGAATTACCATGGACTTCGTTAGTGGGCTTCCCCTTACGCCTACTAAGAAGGACTCGGTATGGGTAATAGTGGACCGTTTGACTAAGTCTGCACACTTCATACTGGTAAGAGTGGATTATTCCCTTCAATAGTTAGCCAAGCTATATGTGGCGAAAATCGTGAGACTACACGGAGTGCTGGTGTCAATTATTTCGGATAGAGACCCAAGGTTCACGTCTCGGTTTTGGAGGGCACTTCATCAAGCTTTAGGCACTAAGTTGGACTTTACTACGGCTTTTCATCCACAATCAGACAGGCGATCTGAGCAGGTAATCTAAGTGTTGGAGGATATGTTGAGAGGTCAGTGATGGATTTCAGGAAGTTGGGAGGATTACTTGCCTTTAGCGAGTTCGCCTACAACAATAGTTATCAGGCTAGCATTCGAATAGCACCATATGAAGTATTGTACGGGCGAAAGTGTCGAACTCCTACTTGTTGGACTGAGTTAGGAGACCGTCGACTTTTGGGACCAGAGTTAGTGGCAGAAACTGAAGAGAAGGTTGAGATAATTCGAGCACGGCTAAAGGAAGATGCTGATAGGTAGAAGTCGTACGCAGACCTCAAGTGGAAGGAAATAGAGTTTGAAGTGGGAGACCAAGTGTTCCTGAAAGTCTCGCCTTGGATGAAGGTGATGAGGTTTGGTCGGAAAGGGAAGTTAAGCCCAAGGTTTATAGGGCCCTATCGAGTACTAAAGCGAGTTGGGTCAGTGGCATACCAGCTAGAGTTACCACTTGAGTTGCAGCAGATGCACGACGTATTCCATGTGTCCATGTTACGTCGCTACTGATCGGATCCATCTCACGTGGTACCAGTTGAAGAAGTGGAGCTAAGGCCAAACTTATCCTACGAGGAAGACCCGATTCAGATTTTGGAACGTGATGTAAAAGTGTTACGGAGGAAGTCAGTTCCTCCAGTCGAAGTGTTATGGCGCAATCATGGATCGGAGGAAGCTGCATGGGAACCAGAGGAGGCAATGCGACAACAATACCCTCAATTATTTTAGCTAGGAAATTTTGAGGACGAAATTATTTTAAGGGGGTAGAACTGTAACATCTTGAAAAGGGCCTATGCATTTTTGGTTTAATTGTACATAATGACATGTCTTATGTGTTATGAATAAATTTTGAATTTTTTTGGAAACTTGATAATGTATAGAAATGTTATGTGAACATTTTGGAAACCTAAGTAAAATAGGAAAGCGAACATTTTGGAAACCTAAGCAAAATAGGAAAGTGAACATTTTGGATACCTAAGTAAAATAGGAAAGTGAACATTTTGGAAACTTGGATATGTAAGGAAATGTCGAGTTTAAAGAGCCAAACGAAAATTTTTGGAAACTTAGAAATGACTTAGAAATGTCGAGTTTTAAAGTTTGAAAGAGGAAATTCAGGCAAGGTGGCCTTAAGAGAAAGAGTATGTGAAATTTGACACACAAACAGGCTTGGAAAAGTGGCCTGAAGATACCACTTAGGGCCTCTGGAAATGGCGCCACATGCAAGGGTGTTGGGCCTCAGTTTGAGTCACTTAGGAAGCAAATAAAAGAAGTTTTATTTTTCTTCTAGAAACACAGAGGTGGACAGCACAAGGCTTGCAAAAGAAGAGTTTTATTCCCTTTAAAATTTTGGCTAAATAGGGGATAAGTAACAGATTTAATGATAGATTATTTTAAGTAGATTATTGATGAGATTAATTAAGTGATAAATAAAAGATGAACTTTATCAAAATAAGGAGAGTTGGTAGAATAGGGAACTAAGTGTGGTAATTTTGGCTAAAAGGAGTAAAGGCCATTTGTTTCTCATTTTGTTTCTTTTGAAAGTCTCTTAAAATTTCCTTGTCATCTTCTCCATTCTCTTTTGTTGACCAAAATCGCAAGCTCTCTCTCACACTCACCATTGCCGAATCCCCTATCCCTATTCTTCTTCTTTGTTTCAATTCACCAAAAACTGAAACCTCAAAAATAACTCTTAGCCGATCCTCCTTAAAGGCCTTAGATCCTTCTTTCTTTTCAGTCCTTGTTGAAGCCGAATACCTAAGTGACCATAGCCGATTCTCCTCCAAGTCTCAAGGCCAAAACTTTGTGTTACTTATGAGAGCCATAGTCGATTATTACTAAGGATAGTTTGGGATTCGAAAACAAGGTAAGTACATATATGTACATTCGGCCAAAGGTCTATTCCCTACTTTAATATTAGATCAAATCTAACATATGGTTCTAGGAATTTCGACAGCATTAAGGAAGCAAAGATCAATTTCGGGACTTGAGAACTCCAAGGTAAGTGTATTCACATATTCAGCCAAGGCCCATCTTAAGTATTTAGATCTATTTAATCGAAAACTAACTGATTCAAGGGATTTAGGATTTGGCCGAATACATGGAGAAGAAAAACGAAGTTTTCAGGATTTGAATAGTCATCAAATCGGCACCAAAGGTAAGAAATTGATTACATAAATCCTTGGGATTTGGGTTATAGCCGATTAGGCTTTAAAAGAAAACACTAAGTTTGGCCAAATAGGCCTTTGCTAAATATACCATGTTGGTAGAATGTAGGCATTAAAACTTAAAGCGATGAGATCGGTTTGGATTTTCGGTGAAGTTGTTAAGCGAATCGGTGTGTACCCCACACTAATCTTAATTGATTTATGGCTTAAAATTGATATATGTGTTAATATGAAAGTGTAAGAATGTGGCTAAAGTACCATGTTATGGTACAAAGTACTCAGGTACGTTTCCTACTCCTACTTGGATTACGAAATATGTTATATTTAACATGTGAAAAGTGAACATGAATGTGAAATTAAGTATGATATGCATGATATGAATAATCTGGGGCATTCGGGTTATTTGAGTAAGGGGAAGTGCATGTGGTGACTTCGGTCCCACTATCTGAATGTGGTGACTTCGGTCACATTATCTGAATGTGGTAACTTCGGTTACATTATCTGATTGTGGTGTCACATGACACAATTATTAAATCTGGTGGCTATGCCACGAACTTTTATATGGGCGATGAGCATGTCATTGCAATGACGCGCCTTCGATGGTGTGTAGCGGATGGAGGGTTGACTTAGTAGTCCCCACGGTGTGCGCAGTTGATGCGGGGATGTGTAGCAGATGGCATCTAGGTTTGGGTTTGGGTTGCATCATTATCTTGAGTTATTATTTGAACATGATATGTACGGTATGCAGAATTATTAATTTTAGTGCTTATGTACACATTAAGTCTGTTGACTCACCCGTTGTGGGATCATGTTTGGTGACGACGATGATGGACCGGGTTAATGAAGCTTAAGGATGGCCATGCACAAAAGAAGTTTATGACTTGGACTTTTATTTTAATTTAATTATTTTAAAGTTTATTTTGGTTTTAATTTTGGGAAATTATTTGATGTAATAAGGCCGTAGTAGCGTTTACTTCATTTATTATTATTATTATTAAGCCTACAATCTTTATATTTATTAAAAGATTAAGTAATTTAATACAAGCCCAAACGTTTTGTCACCTAAATCAAAAGGATTTTCAATAACGATATAAACTTGTTTTCAAACTCAAGCCCAACCCACTACAAACTATCTTCAAAACCCACAATTTTCAAAGTAATAAAAGAAATTTGAACCGGTTTACATCGAGAAACATACCAGATCCGGTCTAGGCTCGTGGGCCAGGTGTGGGGTGTTTCAAGGTATATGGTCATGTGGTTAGGCCGCGTGTCCTCTGCACTTAAATTTTGAGAAAAAGAATGCTCAGAATTGAACACACGGGAAGGGACATGGGCGTGTGTCTCAGCTGTGTCTGCCACACAGCCTAGAACATGGGCATGTGCCTTGGCCATGTGAAACCTGCAACTAATTTTGAAATGAATTAATTATCCACATGTCCTAGCACATGGGTGTGTTGCATGGCCGTGTGCACAAATCAGAGAGTTACATGGGGTCAAACACGGCCTGTGACACGGGCTAGTTCCACGGTCATATGGGCGTGTCCCTTGGATCACACGGGCATGTGAGCCCTGCACCTTAGAAAAATTTTGTAATTTTGCGAACAATTCTTAGAGGTTTTGATTAAGTCCTGACTCGATTCTAATGCTCGTATTGGGCCTCAAGGGTCCATTTAAGGGACGTTATGAATGATCTCGGTTAATGAATAGTAACTTGCATTAATTACCTATAAATGTTTCCAAATGTTTTGGTAATGCTCTGTAACCTTATTTCGGTGATTGATACAAGTTGGGGATGTTACAATATTAATCGAGAAAAAATCACTAGACTTGTGAAAGATGGCATCTTAAGTTCACTTAAAGAAGTTGATCTTCTATAATATGAATCTTGCTTAGAACGAAAGATGACTAAGCGAGATTTTAATGCAAAAAGAACGAGGGCCCAAAAACCCCTAGAGCATGTGCACACTGACGTATGTGGCCCCATGAGAGTTAATGCAAGAGGTGGTTACTAGTATTATGTAACCTTTCTTGATGACTATTCCAAATATGGGTATCTTTACCTGATGCATTGCAAGAGTGAAACCCTTGATACAGAGTGTTGATTCCAAGCTCTTGGAAATAGCTATGAAATCTAATATGGACTCTATGTATTCCAAATCAGTGTAGGAACTTGTAGACTTACTAGAAAGGATAAAACCCATAGGGTGTAAATGGATCTACAAGAGGAAAATAAATGAGGATGGAAAAGTGGAAACTTATAAGGCCAGACTTGTAGCAAAAGATTACACTCATAAAGAATGTATCGATTACGAAGAAAACTTCTCTCTGATTTTCATGCTCAAGTCAATCCACATATTACTATCCATTGTGGTGGCTCTCGATTACGAGATCTAGCAAATGGATGCCAAGACACCATTTTTGAATGGTTATCTTGAAGGGAGCATCTATATGATGCAACCCACTGGATATATAGATAAAGCATACGAGCATAAAGTTTACAAACCGTTTAGATCCATTTATGGACTTAAGCAAGCCTCCTACTAATGGAATCAAAGATTTGAACAAACGATCAAGACTTTTGGATTTGAGCAAAACATAGATGAACCCTGTGTTTACAGATGTTTAGGGGATGGAAAGGCGTCTTTCTCGTTCTATATGTCGATGACAGTCTACTCATTGGAAATGATGTTGGGACATTATCATCGATTAAATTGTGGTTAACATAACAGTTTAGCATGAAGGACATGGGAGAAGCTAATTTTTGTTCTAGGAATTTAAAATCCTAAGGCATCAAACAAACCAAGTGATAGCACTGTCTCAAGCTTCATACATAGACAAGATATTGGAGTGTTATGCAATAACTGATTTGAAGAAGAGAAATGTAACACTCCAAACCCAGCCCAAAAGTTAGGCCAGAATCTGGCGTGTCACATTGAAGTGTTTTTCAAAAACCATGTTTTCATTGAAATCCATCCTTAATATTTCAAAACTAAAGTCTCAGTTTGTGTTCGTTCAATTTCAAAGTGTGGTTCATCGAAAAGTTAATCACTGTTAAAAACATTATTAACTTCGTTAAAAATCTCTTTTAGTTGCGGAAGCTAATTTAAGGTAAAGAAGTTTAAAACGTATGTTTTTAAAAACAGTAATTGGGATGAAAACTCGTCTACGTCTAACAGATATAAAACGTAACAAAATCCCAAACTCAGAATTAAATCCAGAGAGGCCTTATTACAGAAATTAAAACCCACAATGAAATATAAAACATATATAAAGTCCAAAACACAACAGTCGCAGCCGTGTGGTCACCTCAAAGTCCCTCGCAGCATCAATCCTCTCTACGCTGGGGATTACCTGCATAGTTAAAAATTGGGTGAGTTTACGAAAACTCAGTATGTGATCCCCTTACTAGAGTAACAGTCATTATACATAAATAGAAATCAAAACAGTCTGGGCCAAAGACCTTTAACAGTAACAGTACAGTCTAGTTCAGAGCATACGTGGGCCAAAACCCACTACCATATCATTTGGGTCACATCCTATAACAGAATCAATTGGGCCTAGCCCAAACCAATAACAGAACAAGTGGCCTAAGCCCAGTATAGTGACAGATCTCATACACAGATATACAATAGTATGAGGATGCATCCCATCCCGATCCAGCCAACACACCACCCCTTCAAACCCTACACTCCTGTGGGGATAAAACTAACCCACCCAGGCAACACACCAAGCTTAGCACCGGTTGCGGCACTAAGACAACAGAACGGCTCGAGGCCGTAGACAGAACCGCTAAAAGCCATAAATATCACAACAACACTGCCAGTTAACAGAACGGCTAAAAACCATAAATAGAATGGTTATAAACCATAATTAAGATGGCACAAAGCAATCGATAACTGTAATAAGTTTCGCACATAGCCATCAGTGACGGTAATATAATCAGCACACAGCCACGGATAATTATGATCGACACAGAGTCATCAGTTTATATGTCAGGCACATAGCCACGGGTAAATACGATTGGCACAGAGCCATAATCGAGATAGCACAAAGCCATACTTAGGTTGGCATAGAGCCATAATCAGATTACGCGGTTTTAAGTCGTCTGTCGATTCACAGTCGTCTCATGCGACCCCGTCCAACCTTAACAAATCAATACTGGATCCACAGCCATCTCATGCGACCCGTGTGACCCTATTAGAACTTCCTCTGTATCAATGTCCCAACCCCATGTAATATGTCGTGTATGTCATGCTCAATCATCACACGTGTATGCAAAATGGCCATTCCCAGTAACAGTCATTTAGACATATATTAAAAGCATATCAGTCATACAACCACCGTCAAGTCAGTTAAAACACAATTATACAATCCCAGTCAAATCAGTAAAATCATAGCACAAGTCAGTCATTTACCCACAAGCATAAAACGGTCATTTTACCCTATAAGGGTATTTCGATAATCCAACCCTTTAGGGGTATTTTGGTAATTCTACCCTATAGAGGTATTTCAGTAGTCCTACCCTACAAGGGTATTTCGGTAATCTTCCCCTATAAGGGTATTTAGGTAATTTTACAAATCAAGGGTATTTCAATAATATTGCAAATTGAGGATATTTCGGTAATCTCACAAATCGGGAGTATTTCAGTAATTTTAAAAATTGAAGGTATTTTGGTAATTTTACAAATCGAGGCTTAATGACCCAACAGAAGGTCCACCGTCGCCTCGAGCGACTTAAGTAACCAAAACAGACACAACGATGTAAATGGGCCTAAGACCCATTATTCAGCCTAAGTGGGCCCACACGCTCGTGTGGCCCAATTAGCCTAAAAATAGCCTCGACTATATGAGCAGCATAGTTCAAACCAATAGAAACCATATAAGATGCATTTCATCCGTGTAGGGCCCACTAGCCCAGTGGGCCCACACGACCCATTACCCATAAATGACCCTAGCCATGTGTACTACACGACTCGGTCTAACATTTACCACGATATGCAAATTTAATCTGTGTGGGGCCCACAAGCCCATTGGGCCCACATAGCCTATTTCTGTAACACCCCAAACCCGGCCCATTCGCCACGACCAGATCTGGTATGCTACGGGTTAAATGTTGAAAACTTTGCTTTGAAGGGTTTTGAAATCTCAGTTTATCTAACCGACTAATTATTAGTTGTGATATTTTTGAAAGAAACTTTAACTATTGCGTTGAACGTGTTTGAACTATATGAATAGTCGTGTTACCCGAAAAGGGTAGGCAAGGGATGGCAGGTATGTGATCATAGAAACTTCTCTATATGTATCGAAGTATGTGATAGACTGTGATCTTTTTAGGTAGAATGTTGATTTTTTCTTGCATGTATGTATGCATGGGATGGGATTGATATGATGAAGGGAAGAATGTCGCATAGCAATCGGTGGCTTTGCCACATAGGTCACACAGTGATCGGTCTTTATGACAGGAAGCACAGCTGTCGAAATACCACAATATATTATTAAGGTCGCACAACGATCAGTGGCTTTGCGACATAGGTAACATAGTGATTAGTTTTTATGACAGGCAGCACAGCCGTCGATATGGTGTGTAACGGATGGAGGGTTGATTGTAGAAATCCCCATGGTGTGATGGTTGGTACGGGCTAGTGTGTACAGGATGGACTCTTAGGTTTGGGATGGGCCATGTTGCATGTAAATATTCTATTGCCATTGTGTATGGGCCAAGGACCATAATGTGTTTATGGGCCTCAAGGCTTTTATGTGTTTTCGAGATTTGCACACTGAGTCTTGGTGACTCACCCTTTTATTTTTCCCAACTTTTTAGATGAGCAGTAGATCGTGGACATGGGAGCTGAGGCAGACTCGAGGGGCCATCAAGTTTTTTTATTTTCATAAACTATTTCTGGTTATCCTTTTATTTTTAATTTTGGGAATTATTTATGTAATTAAGCCTTTGTAGCTTAGGTTATCAAGTTATATTTGTTAATTTTACATTTTATAAATTTGTGTTTAAAGTCTTAATTATAAGGAAAAAATAAAATGGAGTTTCAAACACGTTCAACGCAATAGTTGAAGTTTCTTTCAAAAATATCACAACTAATGATTAGTCGGTTGGATAAACTGAGATTTCAAAACCCTTCAAAGAAAAGTTTTCAACATTTAACCGGTAGCATACCTGATCTGGTCGTGGCGAATTGGCCGGGTTTGGGGTGTTACAATTTTGGCCCCAATGCGGCCCAAAACGACCTAAGCCCATGAGAACACTCATGGTGGTCTCAACCATCTTATGCCCATTTTCGTGGGCTCGGTCCACCATACGTGCGATTGTATGCTCGTGTGGCATCATTCGCTGGTACTTCGGCTTTTCATCATTTTGTCGATCTATAATCAGAAGGAGTGTGGTTACACACACTTTATCTGCTTTCTTGCTGACTATCAAATACAGGGTACTATTACACACCTAATCACGCAGAGTATTAAGAATTCACGATCGCCAGAACCTATATTCAAACATAACATTCAGTTAATCACTAAACAAATAATGTTAAGAAAAACTCTTAGCAACCACCTAACCGAGAGATCGATACCACATGCCTTAACTAGATCGGTCAACTGTGATTTTCCTAGTCAATCCAAAGTTTAATGCAGCCACCCTTCCGCATCCTAGCGAAAATCTCGAACAGCAGACACCTTACGCCGCTTAAACTTGGGAGTAGAGGCTACCCGCTCAAACACAGTTGGTACCTTTGCCGTCACTTTACTACTAGAATCCTCTTTACCCATCGAGAGTTCTTGATTAAATAACAAAAGAGTTTCAATCACTTCTGAAATGCTTGCACCCTGTCACTTCTTATAGAAATCTAAAAACCCTAATGATCAACTTAGGAAACTAACTTCGGTAATCAAAGAATAAGATGGAAGAGTATTTGACTTTTAGAAAAAGTAGAAAAAACAGATTTGAACACATATTGCAATAACAGAGAAACAACAGAGAGAACTTATGAGTACCTAACAATTCCTCAGAGCCCTTATAAGACCGAAACAACACCAATGGTAGAGCACTGAAATAATTAGCCAATAATAAGGAGAGAAGCAGAATGTTCGGCTAGAAGACCAATAAGTAGAGGGGAAAATCGAAAGAGAAAAGAGAAAAGATAGAGAAGAGGCAATCGGCTAGAGGAGAATAACCAAAAAGAAAGAATGAAACCGAGGGGACAAGAGAAAATATAATCAGCTAGATAAAATGTAAAACAGAAGAGGTGAAATAAAAAGAATAATTCAGCAACACAAACCATTTTTTCCCAAGGAAAAAGTGACCGAAACCAAACCGAAAATGAGAGAAAACTATCCTAGCCAAATTTCCTATGCTTCCCCTTACCAACTCAGTACAACACTCCCACACACTTCAAACACCTTGTTTTTCTCCATAAATCACTCCCTTAATCCCTCTACGAAATCCTCCTTGATTCACTCCAACTCCCCATTCAAATTCAATTCAAATTCTTATGCCCAATTCAACCACAGAGTTCCATTCCAGTTCCAACACCTCCCCAGCACAAGCAGCAAAATAAACATACAATTTCGAATACCAAGCCTCGAACCTCAGACTCCTTGCCACACATGTAGCTCCACCACCACTGCACTAACAGGCTCTTTGTGTCACATTTTACCTTCAATTAACTAAGAGGTCTAAAGGCCAAGGTGCAGGTTCTTTTAAAAGAAAAACCAAAATAAATTGCAAGAGCCAAGACTTGAACCCAGGCTCCCTTGCAACCTTAATGACGCCACAACCACTAGACCACATGCTTCCTTGTGTCATTTTTTTAACACAATAATTTAAAAGGCTTACATCCAAGCATCTAGGGTTTTATCCACTTAAAACCAAATTTTTTGCTAAAGCCCAAGTTTGAACCCAAGACTTCTCCAATACTTCTCAGGACCCTTAACCACTAAAGCAGACATACTTTGGTGTTATTCACTTGCACAGCTAAATTCCAATCCCTCAGATACGCGAAGTCCATTTCTTCTAGGCCCAAAAGTTGGGGTGTTACAAGAAATCAACCATCCCTATCGAGATATCTGTTACTTATGCTTCGGCAGTAGGAAGTCTCATGTATGCTATGTTATGCACACGCCTATATATCCGTTTTACAGTGGGGCTGGTAAGTCGATATCAGGTGAATTCAAGACCAAGGCACTGCCAAGAAGTTAAGCATATGCTTAAGTATTTAAAAAGAATGAGGGATTATATGCTTGTGTATTCTGGAGGAGATCTTACTTCTATCAGATATACTAATTCTAACTTCCAAAAGTGTCAAGATTCGAGAAATTCAACATCGAGCTGTGTTTTTTATCCTAGATGGTGGGTCCACAGTACGAATAAGTGTCAAGCAGGTTTGCACTACTAACTTCACTATGGAAGGTCGAATATGTGGTATGGAAAAACCTATGGCACTATAATATTATGGATATAGCTAAACCCAAATAAACCAATTAAGGACAAAACACATAAAGGAGATGGTAGTGTTTGACAGAATTGTAGACATAGTAAAAAATCGCATATAAGGACAAAACCCGGGGATTTGTTTAGCCAAGACTCTTATAGATAGAGAGCTCTTTGGGAAAAATATGGAAGGGCACAAGAATACGAAACATGACTCATCTACTTCACAAGGCCAAGTGGGAGACTGCTGGATCTAGTGCCCTAAGTTTAGTATTTTTGTCAATATACACTTATAATTTTTTTGAACAGATTAGTTAATAAAAAAATTCATTGATTATGATGAATATACTTTATATTATTTTCCTCACATAGTTTTTGCACGCAAAGAAAAATGTTGCAAACGTTGCTCATTTGTTGTCTAAATGTTTAACTATTAATAAGTGGTATTACGTGGTCGAATCGTAGTAAAGAAAGATATCTTGTATTTGTAGACGAACCTAAACATGTCATTGGTCCAATAAAAAATGAGTAAATTGATTGAAAGACTAATATTTTATCTATAAAGTCTAATTGGGGAGATGCATTGTCTTGGGTATCGAAGCGGATGACATCTAAAAGATAGAGACATTGATGTGACTGATTGGATTAACAGTACATGGAATAGGACCCAAGTAGAGTAGTTCTTCAATCCGTTTATGGATTTATTCACTTGTGACATTCATAGTGTATCATACCTAAATTCTGAGTAGATGACGGACTATATATTTGTGACGCATACACTTTAATGTAAGTAAAAGCATGAGTTCAAATAGATAAGGAATCGAAAGTTGGTACGTTGGGTGTACAACTTCTGCAGTATGTAGCGTCATTCACAACAGTGGAATTCATAGCCTAAAACATGGATAAATGATATCCTCTCATTGGCAATACATGGTTGATGCAAAGTAAACATGGCCACCGGTTGTTCGTCTTTGTGATAGATGACTTGATCACTGTTTAATTGTGACTGACTTTTCATGAAGGAAGATGCAATGGTTACCATGAGAAAAAATAGGATTGTAACACCCCAAACTTGGCCTAGAAGTTAGGCCCGAATCTGGCATGTCACAAAAAAAACTTGTTTGAAAATTTCAGCCTCTTTGTTAAAACCTAAAACACTTAAGCAAATTTTAACTACTTCAAAATGTAATTATCTTTACAGAAAAACCTTTTTTGTGGTGAAAACGTATTTGAAATAAACGATTCTCAAATAAGTGATGTTTAGAAAGAGAGTTGTAGAATTATTTTGAAATCGTTGCGGAAACGTAGATAAAATACAAGTATTTTTGAGAGATTGATTGATGAGTCAACAATCAAGGTAGTGAACTTTAAAATCGTGACTTCTGAAAATATTGTTTGATAGTTCGAGAAAATAACTTCCGTGTTAAAATATTTGTAAAGTTTATTATGAAATTCATTTGTTAATTGATTTTGGAAAACTTTTATTTAAGTTTTTAGGAAAATTCTCGTTTAAAACAAATTAAGCAAAATAATAAGTATATCAACCATAAAGCAAATAACAAAATACTCCAGAGGCCTTATTACAACTTAAACCAATATAGCATAATAATAAAATAAACAGAAATAGAAATTTAAAATTTAATAACACCATTTCTGAAGTATGGCCTCCACCGAATCATCCATGGCCCCAAGTCCACCTCACGGAGCATTACCTACAAGGTTAAGAAAGAAGGGGGTGAGTTACAAGAACTCAGTGTGAAATCCCCTTACCGTTGTTCACTGGGCCAAAATCTCATTATGCAATTATTAGGGCCTAAGCTCACATACAATAATAATAATGTAATGAATATAACATGAATATGAAATGCAATTCCCAATCCAAACCTAGTTTTCCATCCGCTACACACCACCCGTACCAACCAACACACCTGTGGGGAGCTTTAGTCACCCACCCCGCCAACACACCAAATGTAGGCATTAAGCCATTTATAATAGATTATTTGTGGACAAGCCACCAGAATAACAGAATTTACGTGGCATAGCCACTGACAGATTAATGAGAGTCACCAAATATGTGGCAGAGCCACCAAAATTATGTAGCAAAGCAACCAAAACTTCTCTTCATCCTTATCCCATCACATGCAATTCATGTATATGCATCACACATATCAAATCACAATATTTACAAATATAATAACAATAATTAAAAATTCAAAAATTTATGACAAACAAATTGGCCCAATAACACTTTGCAAAATTGGCCCATTAGAGCAATATATCAAATCGGCCCATTTAGTCACATATCAAATTGGCTCATATAGCAAAATATCAGATCGGCCCATATAACAAAAATATTATATTGGCCCATTAATCAATATGTCCAATCGGCCCATAAGGCAATATGTCAATTCAGTCCATTAAGCAATATTGTATTTCGACCCTTTAGAGGCATTTCGGTAATTCGATAATCTTACCCACTAAGGGTATTTCAGTAATTCGGCCCATATGGGCATTTTCGTAAATTGGTAATATTACCCACTAAGGGTAATTTGGTAATTTCGCAATCCAGACTTAACACTAATTTGGGCATAAAAATTTAAATTGTCCATCTGCGTCGTACTGACTAAATTGACTATAACTTGAGTTAGGAAACTCAAAATCTAAATCCGTAAATTTTTCTTGAAACTACACTCACATATCTTCTTTCTAAAAGTTTTCCAGAATTTTTGGCTCAACCATTCAGTACAGTTTATTCCTTAAATTTTCCCTTGTTTCACTGTCCAATGATTCTGACCTCTCCTTACTTAAATTCAAATATCTCACTGTACGGTTTTCATATACTGCACCCACTTGTTTCTATTGAAAATAGGCTCACTAAGGAATCCATACATATAAACTATATTCCATAAATCACTTTGTACAATTTTATATGATTTTTCCAAGATAGATCAGGGAACCACGAAATCATTCAGAACCAGTCTCACTAAAATTAACATATCTCAGAATATAAAATTCCTTTTCCTTCTCCGTTTCTTCCATATAAAAATAGACACAGTAATATTTTATTTGCTATCTCATTCACTTTCTAATTCCCTTTCTCCTATTTTTCGTAATTTTTCAAAAACACATCACTATTTCTAACTGAAACTGTTTTATTACAAAATATAATTACCACTACGATCATACGCACGCCCGAGTGATTACGGATGCCGATTTTTTGTTTTCTTTGGTATTTCGACCGATTCACAGAATATTTCATACAAACTTTCAGAGAAGTGTGATATTACACACCATTTCAGATATGTATACGGAAGGTACGGGATTACACACCTTATTACTGGATCCGTAACACGATACTCTTCGCGGCACCTAAAAGTACAATCGGTCAACAATTAGTCCAAACCCAAATTACAACTTCATCCAAGTATTGCAATTGATTAACAATCTATATCACTTACCAACAATCCGAGTCTCTTATTACGAGGGATAGATCGAGCGATTTAGTCCCTAAAAAAATAATCGATTAGTCACAACCACTATCTCGTTAAGCAAAATAACTGGTCAACGAAAAGATCCAAAAAGAACCATGATGAATCCCTTACCTTAACGATATTGGTTCTGATTTCTAACGATTAAATGATAACTTCTGAAACTCCAAGTTTCGGCCTTCCACAATATTTCTACGGAGAAGAAAAATGATTTCGTATGAGAGAAGCTATGATGATGGTTTCGGTCAATGTGACCATCCCACACCAAGACATAGATTCGGCATTAAGAGAAAGAATAAAGATAAAATGTTGATATGGATCGCTTACCGATTGATCAAAGTATGAGTAGCAATATGGTTGAGAAGAAAATATGTATGAGATGAAAGATTCAGGTATAAGGAAATAGTGGACTCAATATTCGGCTATAGTGAAAAAATATTAGAGGGGAAGTGATTCTTGAAAGATTTTGCAAAAAGAAAAGAAGAAGAAGAAATAGAAAAATGATGGATTAGTTCCAGTTTTCAAGAAGGATGAGTGGACAAAAGAAATGTTCTCAAAGTTTGGGGTACAATCGGCAAGAAGAAAGAAATGGAATTTGCACTCTCCAAGTTGTAGATTCGGCAAAGAGAAGAAAAGGAGTTTGGGGAGAAAAGAAAAATGATACCAAAACATCAAGCACCAAATTGGCTATCATCCTAGCCCTAAGCCGTCCACATTCATCCCCTCTAGGATAAAAGTTTGGCCACCCAAACTTTCCAAAACACCACCCACGAAATAAGCCTCTTGTCCCCCTTACTTACCTATTCCTTTTGATTCCTTTCCCTAAGCTCAACCTTGCCTTATTCTTTTAGCCACCTTACCAAAAATAATGAAGTCCACCCTTGCCATAAATACTGCTTGACCGACACATTAAGGAAAGAAAGAAAATAAAAATAAAAGTCACAATGCACACAAAAGGATTCGAACCTCTTCCCTCAAGGTAATACATGTGGTGCCATAACCTCTTTACTAATAGCTCACTTATGCTAACCATTTACTCATTTATTTCCATAAGCTTTAAGGTCACTTACTCTCTCTCTTTAATAGGCTTAAACACAAAATTTTTCCTATAGCCAAACTTGAACCCGAAGCTTCCTCGAACCTCGTAAATTTCTAAAATCACCTTCCTAATAAGTCCAACTTGAAATAATGCCATTCTCTTGTTCTCAAAAATTTTTAAACACTCCTACGCCCAAGGCCCATTGGGCCCAATTCTTCTAGGCCTAATTTCGGGATGTTACAAGATTAATATTGGGAGAACAGGTACTATCCCAAAGAGATTAAGGATATACTATGAGGGTAACACACTTAATGACAAGGTCATTGGAAGAGCAATGAGTAGTTACTTTTGTAATGGTATGTCGTTGGGGAGAGCTCAATCACAATACTATCGTGGTGTAACACCCCAAACTCGGTCTATGCGTTAAGGCCAAATTTGACATGTCACACTAAATGAACATACACCTAGTCTTTTAAAGATTTAAAGAAAACAGATTTTTAAAAAACATTTTAACGTGGAGTTATTAAAAACTAAGTTTGAATACTAAATCTAATAATTTGGGTTGTAAAATTTATAAATTGAAACTTAGGAAAATTGATTTAATATTTTGAGAAAATTTAAAGAGTTCGAAAGTAATTTGAAAACAAAAATTTAAAATATTATTACGGAAAAATTACCGAGTTAAAACTATTTAAGAATGAAACCCTTTTAAATACGTTTATTTAAGAAAACGTTTATTTCTATTTTAGAAAAATAATCCCACTTAAGTATTTAAAGCATATTATAAAATCCATCCACAAGTAAAACATCCATAAAGATTTAATCAGAGGCCTTATTACAAAATAGCAAAAATAATAAAAAGTACTTAAAAAGAAATCCGAAATTTAAATAACCCATTATTCGTAGTATGGCCTCCACTGAGTCGTCCCCGGCCCAAGCCTCCATTATTGATCATTACCTGAGGAGGGTAAAGAAAACGGGGTGAGTTACTTAGAACTTAGTGTGTAACTCACTTACCATTATCACTGGGCCAAAAATTTAATTAAGCATTTATTGGGCCAAAGCCCATTTACAATCATAACATAATATCATATATAACATGCATGTGTTATGCAATTTCCCAACCAAACCTAGTTTCCATCCGCTACACACCACCCGTACCAACCAACACACCTGTGGGGAGCTTTAGTCACCCACCCCGCCAACACACCAAACTGGGCATTAAGCCATATATCAAACTGGGCATTAAGCCATATATCAATTTGTGGACAAGCCACTAGAATTTTGTAGCAAAACTACCTGAACTTCTCTTCATCAAAATCCCAACTCATGCAAATCATGTATATAATATCCATACCCAATTACAATATTCCATTCATATAATTATTACGAACAATATGGCCCATTTATCACATATCACATTTAGCCCATTTATCACGTATCACATTTGGCCCATTTATCACATATCACATTAGGCCCATTTATCACATATCACATTTGGCCCATTTAATTTGGCCCATTTATCACATATCACATTTGGCCCATTTATCACAGTCTTAATACTGATTTTTATTGTTTCTACCAAACTAATGATAATTAGGCCATCTTACCCGATTTCACTAACTAGTGACTAAATCAAGTGATTTAACATTAGTCACAATATAAATATCTATCCCGTGAAATATGGTGTGAAATTATACACCTGATTACGGTAAGCACTACACTTTCCTGATCGTCAACACCTAAAAATATTTTAACGCTCGATTAGAACATTAACACTTATAATAAATCCATTCTAAGATAAGTGGCCTAGATTTTTACCCTCGGAATCTCGAATAACTACTATTTACCGGTTCTCTCCGTATAACGGTTCACAACCCGTCGAAAAACCCTAAACAGCTAATGGTTCAGAACTGCGAATAACCTCGAATAATTAATTTTCACCAAAGGAGGGTCCACAACCCAGTGGAAAGTCTCGAATTGCCAAAACGGCCCTACGTTTGAATTTAGGAGTTGGGATCGTCAATCCACTCCTTTTGAGATCACCACTAGATTTCCCTTTCAACACATTACTACGAGCCTCCATTCGTTAGATCTTCAATAAATCAACAATCTATTAAAGTACGGACTTAACAAAATGGTATAGATAGGCTTACCACGAAATTCTGAGTGATCCACGAATAAATCCCTATATAAAATAATCGGTTACTCCTTTCCATACTGTTAATCATCTTAATAAATAAAGGATGATCATGAAATCCGTGAAGAACTCTTACCTTGAAGGTTTTTTTATCCAAATCCTAGTGATTACGAAATAACTTCGAGGAAATGGTAATTCGACCTTCCTCTATTTCACTATAAAGATGAAAAAGGATTTGTCTAAGAGGGAGATGATGATTTCAGTCAAAAAGACCCTCCCAAGCCAATATATATTCGGCAAAAGAAAAAGAAAAATAAAGCATTAAAGAGGGTTCTTACCGATTGATCAAAACGTGAGTAGAAAGAATGATTGAGTAGGAAAAAAAAAATATGTCTGAAGAGAAAGATTCGGCTAATGAGATGATCATTGACATTCGACCATGGTGAAGAATTAGGGAGAGAGATGTTTGAGAGTTTTTTGTAAGAAGAAAGAAGGAAGAAAAAGAAATAGAAGAAAAGGTGTTTATGTGTCAGTTTTCAAGGATGGAAGATGAACAAAGAAAGAGTCTTGTGGTTGGTGTGCATTCGGTCAAAGGGAAGAAAAAGAAAATGAATTATGCTTCTTCAAAGTTGCATGGTTTCGGCACAAAGGAGAAAAGAGTTTGGAGAGAGAAGAAGATGATACTAATTTGGTAAAAAAGAAATGGCCAAACAACCAAAAATTTACCTATTGCTACAACCACATTCGACTAGGGAAAGGGTTTTGGAGAGAAAGGAAAATAATGCTCATGTTGCTAAAGAAATTGACCAAACTAGCTCCTAATCCCTATCAAGCTACTACCAAAATCTGGCCAACCTCCCTAGCCCCAAAAACCGTCCAAGTTCATAGCCATCAAGAATCAACTTTTGCCAACCTTTCTTTCCATAGCACATTCCACAAATTAAGCCATTTGTTCCCTTACTTGCCTTATCCTATTGATTCCTTTCCTCAACTTCAATGTTTCCTTAATCCATTTAGCCATCTTACCATAAAAATTAAAAGTCCAACATACCAAAAATGAAGCTTGGCCGACATTTGATAGGAGAATGTAAAAATTTAAGTCACAAAAATGCATACCAAGAGATTCGAACCTCTCCCCTCAAGACAATACATATGGCGCATATCCTCTTAACCAATAGCTCATTTATGCTAGATACTTACTCAAAAATTTCCATATGCTATAAATCCACTGACTCCCTCTCTTAAAGTACCATATGCTAAAAATTTTCACTAGGTCCAAATAGATCCCAAGCCTTCTCAGGACCTCCTTAACAAACAAAATTAATAATCTAACAAGCTTAATCACCAATTTAATGTAACACATACAAACTCAAATTCTAGGGTGTTACAATTCTACCCCCTTAAGAAAATTTCGTCCTTGAAATTTACCTGGTTAAAAGAGGTGAGGATATTGCTATCGAATTGTGTCCTCAGATTCCCACGTAGCTTCCTCTGCTCCATGATTACGCCAAAGAACCTTAACCAACGGTACTGACTTCTTTCTTAGCACCTTTACATCTTGATCTAAAATTTGCACTGGTTCCTCCTCAAAAGACAAATCAGGACTTAACTCAACTTCCTCCACCGGTACAATGCGAGATGGATCCGATCAATAATGCCTCAACATTGAGACATGGAAAACATTATGAATCTGACTCAATTTCGGAGGTAACTCAAGCTGGTAAGCTACTGGTCCAACACGTTTCAACACATGATATGGTCCAATAAATCGGGGGCTCAACTTGCCCTTCCTACTAAATCTGAAGATCTTCTTCCAAGGTGAGACCTTTAAAAAGACTTGATCTCCCATAGCAAACTCAATGTCCTTACGCTTCAGATCCGCATACGACTTTTGTCTATCCGAAGTTTATTTTAACCGTGCCCGAATCACCTTTACTTTTTCTTTCGTCTCTAATATCAATTCAGGGCCCAATAACTGTTGTTCCCCTAATTCAGTCCAACAAGTAGGAGTACGACACCTACTGCCATACAATGCTTCAAAGGGTGCCATTTGGATACTGGATTGATAACTATTGTTATACGCAAACTCTGCTAACGGTAGAAAATCCTCCCAGCTACCTCTGAAGTCAATCACACAACCCCTTAACATGTCTTCTAAAATCTGGATTACTCTTTCTGACTGACCATCTGACTGAGGATGAAAAGCTGTGTTGAAGTTTAACTTTGTTTCCAAAGCCTCATATAAAGCTTTCCAAAATCGTGATGCAAATCTAGGGTCCCTGTCCGATATAATAGACATTGGTACCCCATGCAACCTCACGATCTCCGTTACATACAACTTAGCCAACTTCTGCAGTGAGTAATCCGTACGAACAGGTAAAAAATGAGAAGTCTTCATCAACCGATCCACTATTACCCAGACAAAATCTTTCTTAGTAGATGATAAGGGTAACCCACTAACAAAGTCCATCGTTATCCGTTCTCATTTCCATAATGGAATCTTCACTGGTTGTAGCAATCCCGATGGTAATTGGTGTTCTGCCTTAGCTTGCTGACACGTTAAGCACTTACTCACAAAATCTATAACTTCCCATTTCAACCCTGGCCACCAATACTGATCACGAAGGTCTCGATACATTTTATTTCCCCCAGGGTACATAGCATAAGGGCTACTATGCGCCTCTGGCAGAATCATTTGTCTTAATTCTGAATCTTTGGGCATACAGATTCTTCCGTGAAAACATAGAACTCCGCCATTATTCAATCCAAAATCCTCTATCACACCACCATCCACTTGCTGAAGTAAGAAACCTAGTTTTTCATCTAAAGACTGCTTTTCCTTGATCTGATCTAACCATACTGGTTTCACCTGAAGTTCGGCTAACAGACTTCCATCTTCATACAAATTGAGATGAGCGAACATTGCTCTTAACTCTGATATTACCTTACGACTCAACGCGTCTGCCACCACATTAGCCTTTCCAAGGTGATACTCGATTGAGAAGTCATAATCCTTCAACAGCTCTATCTACCTCCGCTGTCTTAAGTTCAACTCCTTTTGAGTAAGGAGGTACTTTAGACTCTTATGGTCCGTATAAATGATCGTCTTATCCCCATAGAGATAGTGCCTCTAAATCTTTAGAGCAAAAACCATCGTAGCCAAATCCAAATCATGAGTGGGATAATTTACCTCGTGCGTCCTTAACTGACTAGATGCATAAGCCACCACCTTTCCACATTGCATCAACACACATCCCAAGCCTGTGTGTGACGCATCACAGTAAACAATAAACTATTTTCCAGCCTCAGGTTGAATCAGTCCCGGTGTTTCCATCAAAATCTTCTTCAATTTCTCAAAACTTTCTTGTTGTTTCCCTGTCCATACAAACGGTACTCCCTTTCGCAATAGTTTAGTTAGGGGTGCAACAATCAACGAAAACCCTTCAACAAAACGTCTATAATAACTAGCCAATCCTAGGAAACTCTGAATTTCAACCACTGACTTCATTGGTTTCCAATCCAACACAGCCTCTACCTTTCGAGGATCAACTCTGATTCCATCGGCCGACACAACATGTCCCAAGAAAGTCACTTCCTTCAGCCAAATTTACACTTACTGAATTTGGCATAAAGTTACTTTTCTCACAATATTTGTAATACTATGCACAGATGTGCGTCATGCTCTTCTTCATTCCTCGAGTATACTAAGATATCATCTATGAACACCACCACGAACCGATCTAGGTAGGGTTGAAAGACTCGGTTCATCATGTCCATAAATGCAGCTGGTACATTGGTCAACCCAAATGGAATCACCAAAAACTCATAGTGTCCATAACGAGTTCGAAATGTCGTATTATGAATATCCGCCTCCTTAACCTAAAGTTGGTGATAACCCGATCCCAAATTTATCTTTGAGAAAATCAAAGCTCCTCGCAGTTGGTCGAACAGATCATCGATTCTCGGCAACGGATACCTATTCTTGATTATCAGCTTATTCAACTGCCTATAATCAATACACATACGCATTGACCCATCCTTCTTTTTGATGAACAAGACCGGTGCTCCCCACGGTGACACACTCGGTCATATGAATCCCCAATCCAACAACTCCTGAATTTGAGCCTTAAGCTCCGCTAACTCCTTCGGCGCCATCCCATAAGGAGCAATGGATACCGGAGCCGTTCTGGGCAAAAGCTCAATGCCAAACTCTACTTCCCGGTCTGGAGGTAAACCTGAAAGTTTCTCGGGAAAGACATCTGAATATTCTTTCACCGTTCTAACATCTTCCACCGATAATTCCTTGGAATCCAATACACTAATGAAGTGTAGGAATGCTTCACACCCTTTCCATACCAACTTTTCTACCTTTAAAGACGATACCACATTTGCTAAATAGTTTCTCCGTTTGCCTATCATCACCACTTCCTTATCTTTTAGAGTTCTTATCGTCATCCACTTTGCAGCACAATCCAAGTGTGCACGATGCTTTACCAACCAATCCATGCCCAGAATAAGATCGAACTCACCGAAAGGCATTTCCATCAAATTCGCCAAAAATATTTCTCTTTGAATTTCTAAAGGCACGTCTCTATATAATTTATTCACTACCACAGACTATCCCAAGGGACTAATTACCGTCATCTCTCTATCGGTAAGCTCAGATCTAATTTTTAGATTTCCAGATATAGCATTAGTAACATATGAATGGGTAGATCTGATATCAGTCAAAGCAGTAACAGGTACATCAGAGATGAAGAACTACCGGTTATCACATTAGGGGCATCACCATTTTCTCGGTGTTTAACCGCATAAACTAACCCTGGCTGTCTCGCCTCCGCGTTACCCCTAAAGCCATTACCTCTACTCGGTGCACCTTGACCTTGAACTGCTCCATTACCACCTCGACCTGGTCCATGGCCCCTCGGTGGCTGCTGAGTGCCTCTAGCTGGCTGTGCATCAGAGTTACCAGCTTCGTGAGTTAGAGCAGTCCGTCGAGGTCAATTCTTAAGCTGATGATCCTTAGAACCACATTTGAAGTATCCATCGGTTCTCTTCCAGCATTCACCAGAGTGCCATCTCCCACAGTTAGCACATGGTTGAATCTGATTGGTAGCCACAGGTGCTCTAGCTTGAACTGATTCATCATTCCTGGGCCTCTTCTAAAACTTTTTAGCAGGACCCGAATACCTAAAGTCCCTCTTGTTCCTGCCTCTTTCTCAGTTCTGATGCTCTAAGTTCTTAGCCTCTTCAGCTATGTTGGCTTTCTCCACTAGCGTGGCAAAAGTCCTTTCTTGTTGCGGGGCAATCAGTACCCGCAACTCATCATTCAATCCGTCTTCAAAATGAACACAACATTCATGGCCAGTTGGCATTATAGTTTGAGCATAGCGACTCAAACGTAGAAATTCTGCTTCATATGTTGCCACAGTCTTACTTCCTTGAACCAGATTAAGGAATTCCTTCCTCCGGGCATCCACATAGCTTGCCCCGACATACTTTCCTTGGAATGCAGTTTTGAAGAAATCCCAAGTAACACGTTCAGCCTGAGTGCCTTCTCGAACAGTAAGCCACCATTGATACGCCTCATCCCTCAACAAGGTCACAACTCCTCTTAGTTTCTGCTTGGCAGTACACTCTAGGTTGTCCATAATATGCTCCACGGCCTCAAACCAATATTTTACAACATTTGGGGCTACTCTCGAGATACCCCTAAAAGTCTTAGCACCATTTGATCTGAGTCGCTCTGATATTGACCCATGAGCTACTGGTCCCGATCTAGCCCCAGCAACCCTTTCCAAGATTCGTAACATTGCTTGGGACAGAGCAATTGTAACACCCCAAACCCGACCCAAATGCTACGGCCGAATCTAGAATGCTACTGAGGACAAAGTTTGAAAAAAATTTGTCATAAGGGTGAAAACATAAAAATTTTCTGTCATTTATAAAAAAACATTGTATATTTATAATTCTAAGTAAAATTATGTTGTTACAAATTTTCGAATTAAAACTTTAATATAAGTTTTGATGATGTAAATCGCTTTCTAAAATAAAACATTCTAATTATCATCTCGATCGTCAATCCAACTCCAACACAATAAAAGTCCCCAAATACTTTAAGTGGCCCTTATTACAATAAATATTTACTCAAAATACTGAAAATATAAAGTGCATAAAACAATGAAAAACATCTTTTGCATGGCGACCTCGTATCCGCTCCAGCCCGGTCCAAGAATCATGTATCACCTGCATTGTTTGGTAAAAAAAATTTGGGTGAGTCAAACCGACTTAGTGTGTAATTAGTCCACAGATTTCCACACATGGGCTTAGCCTAAACCATACCAATCCACATATCAAATAATAATGCAAAATGCACCCAACCTAGCCTAGGGTCCATCCTCTACACACCCCCGTATCCAGCCACCACACACCAGTGGATTACTAAATCAACCCTCCAGCCTCTACACACCAATTTGGCAAGCAATGCCATCCACCAAGTGATCAAGCCACTGGTCCACGTGAAATAAATCACAGTATAAACCACAACGCGACCTCAATCAACGTCAATGCACGATATAGCTCGTAGCTAACATCAAGTCACAATGAGGCACATAGCCATCACCAACCACGATATGGCACAAAGCCGATACCAACCACGATGAGGCACAGAGCCGATCATCAATCCACGTGAGGCTCGTAGCCATCACTAAACCACGTACATAAGCGTACACCACGTCCTTCAATAATCATATCCCAATCCCTATGCATATGTCGATTATCATGGCCAAATAATAGTAAAATTCCAATGAGCATACATCACATGCTTACCACAATTCCACACATATACCATGGTAAAATAATAACATAAAACTGACCTGGTTAACCGAATACCCACTATGGGTAGCCACCATCTCAGCCATTATTTTCGGCTATCATACACATCTTATACGTGTATATATATACATAACAACAAATCGAAACAATAGGAGATCAGTGCGATAACTACACACTTGTTACTAGCGAAATCACTAAATCCCGAAGACCCGATCTACCGCACTAGATATCCCTGTCCTACATTCAGCCAAACCACAAAACCATTAACAAGGCCATTCGGCCATACCAATAAATCTTAGTCTCAATAGCCTTGGCTTTTCAACAACAAGAATGATAAACCAACATAGATATCCTTACCACTTGACTTACCAACCCGATCGCTAAAGAGTAGGGGCTTAAATCATTGCTTCCACAATCCAGAAGAACCTAGGAGAAATCGGTTCCCATTAATGATTAACAACACTATCAACAAATGCGAATTAGGCTTTAACCTATGTGTGTTGATAGAAAAGAAGAGAAAGTAAGAAGGGAGTTTGACCATAGACACTTACCTTCTTAAAACCGATTGAAGAAACAACCAAAAGAGATCAAGGCTTGATTGAGATTCTACCAAAATAACAAAAAAGAAAAAAAAGGAAATTGGCTATGGTTAATTAAAGGCAACAAATAGAATTCGGCTAGAGTGGAAAAAGAGAAAGGAAAAGAAAAATCCAATGGAAGAGGGAGGATTCGGCAATAGAGTATGGTTGATAGAAGAGAAAAGCAATTAAGATTCGGCTAAACCAAAAAGAAGAGAAAGGAAGAAATATAAATGGTATTTGGCTTTGATCAAGAATGAGAGAAAGAAAAAGAGAGAGATGGGGAGAAAGAGATTCGGCCAAGGAAAAAAAATAAGATGAAAGAAAAATGCCTCCCTTCAATGGTAGAATATTTTCGGCACAAAGAGAAAAAGAGCTTTAGAGGAAAAGAAAACAATACCAATTTGGTCAAGAATAAAAACCAAAACCAAAACAAAAGCTTACCTATTGCTCAAATTCGGTTTAGGAGAAAGAGTTTTGAAAGAAAAGAAAATGATACACAAAATGCTAAGGAATTTGACCAACTAGTTACCAACCTACCAAAACCTTCAACAAAATTCGGTCACCCCCTAGACCATAATGCCGTCCACATACATGGACAGGTTAGTCAATAAAAAGTTTCCAAAACCTCATCCTTAATCCAAGCCTTATGTCCCCTTATCATTCCTTAATCAAAATGATTCCTTTCCCCAAGTTCAAGCTTACCTAAACTATTAGTCATCTTTCCATAAAAATCAAGCTAATTTGAATTAATCACACTCCTAAATTTTCTCCTTGCCACCAAAACAAATTATCTTTACTTATTCCAAGCTTATCGTGAGTTTGTCTTTGAGTACAACTCCTTCCCCCTTTGGCGCCAAAATAAAAAGCAGAAAGTGAGATTTCTGCTGCTCGAACCTGAGCTCTCCCTTCCCTACATGTGGCGTCACCTTCAAGGCTCTAAGTGGCGCCTCCTTACCACTTTGCCAACTGAATTCTTGTGATTAAATCCTCCAACAAATTTTCTTACGGCCTATCTTGACTAGATCCCTTTTTCAGAATTAAAAAACTAATATTTTTCTAAGGCATTCTCCTACATTCTAAAATTCCCAAAACTCCCAAAACACACTCAAACCACACATAGGCACGCTACCACATACAATTAAGTTAAAAATGCCTAACCCCTAGATCTCAGATATTACAATTCTACCCCCCTTAAAAATAATTTCGGCCTCGAAATTACCAACTAACTAACAGTATTACATCCTAAATCACCACACTACGCTCTTACTGCGCACTCTGATCTTAAGAAAACTAATAAACTTTCTACTAAATCTTGGAACCCTTCCTCACCATCTTCTCTGCCTTACGAGCAGACACTACATTGGATAAGTAATTCCTCCGTTCACCAATCACTATAACCCCTTGGTTCCGAAACCGCCATCCACGCCTACCACGCCCACAGTATTGCGACCACGTCCCTAGAACTCATGTCTAACATCGCGATTTAATCGATTTAAGAAATTTTATGCATTAGTATTTTGTTCCATGATTATCCATGAACAATTTTATGTAAAGAAGTTTTAGTAGTAATTCTTTCGATCAACCAAAGTTTTCATCTCAAGTTTACTACTCTAATTCAGAGAGTCACATTCAATCATTCACAACATCCACTACACTACTTTGGGCATTTTGTCCGTTCCCAACCCAGGGGTATTTCCGTAATTCATCCTACAGGGTATTTTAGCAATAAAATGGGGTTACTTTAAAAATAATCTTACAAATCAATGGTATTTCAGAAATTTTAGAAATCGGGATCACTTTGAAAATTGATAAAAATCAGAGGTATTTGTTTTTGAAATTTCAGAAATCGAGTTTATTTCGGTAATTTTGTAAATCAGGGGTAATTTAGTAAATTTTCCAAACTGGGGTATTTTAGTCATCTTTCAAATCTAAGGTAGTTTTTACAAAACAGTGTAGCTGGTCTCTTTCGAGTTTTAATTTTCTAATTTAACCGGTGAATAGGTCCTCTTGGTTAGGGTGAACCGTCACTCGCACTGTAGAATTCGAGTGAAGAGAGGGTGAGTCACTAGGATTTGCTTAAATACCAAGCTCCCACCGAATCCAATCCTAGACATCGCACCATCTTGTTGCCACACCCTAACTCGTGACTTACTCATAGGTTTGTTTGGTTGCACTTAAGTCTTATGTATATTGTGTTGGAGTAAACTAGTCCTAGGGTTCAACAGCTCCTAATCTACTAATCTACGATCCCATAATGCCCATAAAGTTTCACATACCAATCACTTCACTAGTTAGGGGTACTTACCTGGTGGACTTCGGGCCGGAGATATAGGTGCCATGCCAGAATAAACCTGAAATAGTTCATGAAAGGCTATGTTTTTGAAAAGCCCATCTTTGAAAAAAATTTTTGGACCCAAAACCCTCAAAGCCGAGTTTTGAACCTGGCTCTGATACCAAATTGTAACATCCCAAACTCGGCCCAAACGCTACGGCCGAATCTAGAATGCTACTGAGGAAAAAGTTTGAAAAAAATTTGTCATAAGGGTGAAAACATAAAAATTTTCTGTCATTTATAAAAAACATTGTATATATAAAATTCTAAGTAAAATTATGTTATTACAAATTTCCGAATTAAAACTTTAATATGAGTTTTGATGATGTAAATCGCTTTCTAAAATAAAACATTCCAATTATCATCTCGATCGTCAATCCAACTCAAACACAATAAAAGTCCCCAAATACTTTAAGTGGCCCTTATTACAATAAATATTTACTCAAAATAATGAAAATATAAAGTGCATAAAACAATGAAAAACATCTTCTTCATGGCCACCTCGTATCCGCTCCAGCCCGATCCAAGAATCATGTATCACCTGCATTGTTTGGTAAAAAAATTTGGGTGAGTCAAACCGACTCAGTGTGTAATTAGTCCACAGATTTCCACACATGGGCTTAGCCCAAACCACACCAATCCACATATCAAATAATAATGCAAAATGCACCCAACCCAGCCTAGGGTCCATCCTCTACACACCCGTATCCAGCCACCACACACCGGGGATTACTCAACCTTCAACCACACACACCGCCACACATTACTAAATCAACCCTCCAACCTCTACACACCAATTTGGCAAGCAATGCCATCCACCAAGTGGTCAAGCCACTGGTCCACGTGAAATAAATCATAGTATAATCCACAACGCGACCTCAATCAACGTCAATCCATGATGTAGCTCGTAGCTAACATCAAATCACGATGAGGCACATAGCCATCACCAACCATGATATGGCACAAAGTCGATACCAACCACGATGAGGCACAAAGCCGATCATCAATCCACGTGAGGCTCGTAGCCATCACTAAACCACGTACATAAATGTACACCCTATCCTTCAATAATCATATCCCAATCCCTATGCATATGTCAGTATCATGGCCAAATAATAGTAAAATTCCAATGAGCATACATCACATGCTTACCACAATTCCACACATATACCATGGTAAAATAATATCATAAAAGCGGCACAGTTAACAGAATACCCACTATGGGTAGCCACCATCTCAACCATTATTTTGGCTATCATACACATCTTATATGTGTATATATACATAACAACAAATCCAAACAACGGGAGATCGGTGCGATAACTACACACTTACTAGCGAAATCACTAAATCCAGAGACCCGATCTACGCACTAGATATCCCTATCCTACATTCGGCCAAACCACAAAACCATTAACAAGGCCATTCAACCATACCAATAAATCTTAGTCTCAATAGCCTTGGCTTTTCAACAACAAGAATGATGAACCAACATAGATATCCTTACCACTTGACTTACCAACCTCGATCGCTAAAGAGTAGGGGCTTAAATCGACTTCTTCCACAATCCCAAAGAACCTAGGAGAAATCGGTTCCCATTAATGATTAACAACACTATCAACAAATGCCGGATTAGGCTTTCACCTATGTGTGTCGACAGAAAAGAAGAGAAAGTAAGAAGGGAGTTTCGGCCATGGACACTTACCTTCTTAAAATCGATTGAAGAAACAACCAAAAGAGATCAAGGCTTGATTGAGATTCGGCCAAAATAACAAAAAGAAAGAAAGGAAATTTGGCTATGGTTAATTAAAGGCAACAAATAGAATTCGACTAGAGTGGAAAAAGAGAAAGGAAAAGAAAAATGCAATGGAAGAGGGAGGATTCGACAATAGAGTATGGTTGATAGAAGAGAAAAGCAATTAAGATTCGGCTAAACCAAAAAGAAGAGAAAGGAAGAAATATGAATGGTATTCGGCTTTGATCAAGAATGAGAGAAAGAAAAAGAGAGAGAGATGGGGAGAAAGAGATTCAGCCAAGGAAAAAAAATAAGATGAAAGAAAAATACCTCCCTTCAATAGTAGAATATTTTCGGCACAAAGAGAAAAAGAACTTGAGAGGAAAAGAAAACAATACCAATTTCGGCAAGAATAAAAACCAAAACCAAAACAAAAGCTTACCTATTGCTCAAATTCGGTTTAGGAGAAAGAGTTTTGAGAGAAAAGAAAATGATACACAAAATGCTAAGGAATTTGACCAACTAGTTACCAACCTACCAAAACCTTCAACAAAATTCGGTCACCCCCTAGACCATAATGCCATCCACATACATGGACAAAGTTAGCCAATAAAAGTTTCCAAAACCTCATCCTTAATCCAAGCCTTATGTCCCCTTATCATTCCTTAATCAAAATGATTCCTTTCCCCAAGTTCAAGCTTACCTAAACTATTAGTCATTTTGCCATAAAAATCAAGCTAATTTGAATTAATCACACTCCTAAATTTTCTCCTTGACACCAAAATAAATTATCTTTACTTATTCCAAGCTTATCGACAGATTTTGTGCTGAGTACAACTCCTCCCCCCTTTGCTGTCAAAATAAAAAGCAGAAAGTGAGATCTCTGCTGCTCGAACCTGGGCTCTCCCTTCCCTGCATGTGGCGTCACCTTCAAGGCTCTAAGTGGCGCCTCCTTACCACTTTGCCAACTGAATTCTTGTGATTAAATCCTCCAACAAATTTTCTTAAGGCCTATCTTGACTAGCTCCCTTTTTAAGAATTAAAAATCTAATATTTTCTAAGGCATTCTCCTACATTCTAAAATTCCCAAAACTCCCAAAACACACTCAAACCACACATAGGCATGCTACCACATACAATTAAGTTAAAATGCCTAACCCTAGATCTCGGATATTACAATTCTACCCCCTTAAAAATAATTTCAGCCTCGAAATTACCAACTAACTAACAGTATTACATCCTAAATCACCACACTACGCTCTTGTTGTGCACCCTGATCTTAATAAAACTAATAGACTTTCTACTAAATCTTGGAACCCTTCCTCACCATCTTCTCTGCCTTACGAGCACACTACATTGGATAAGTAATTCCTTCGTTCACCTATCACTATAACCCCACTGGTTCCGACACTGCCATGCTGCCTCTACCACGCCCACGAGTATTGCGACCACGTCACCTAGAACTCATGTCTAACATCGCGATTTAATCTGATTTAAGAAATTTTATGCATTAGTATTTTGTTCCACTGATTATCCGCGAACAATTTTATGTAAAGAAGTTTTTAGTAGTAATTCTTTCGATTAACCAAAGTTTTCAACTCAAATTTACTACTCTAATTCAGAGAGTCACATTCATTCATCCACAACATCCACTACACTACTTTGGGCATTTTGTCCGTTCCCAACCCAGGGGTATTTCCGTAATTCATCCTATAGGGTATTTTAGCAATAAAACGGGGTTACTTTAAAAATAATCTTACAAATCAATGGTATTTCAAAAATTTTAGAAATCGGGATCACTTTGAAAATTGATACAAATCAAAGGTTTTTTTTTTGAAATTTCAGAAATCGAGTTTATTTCGGTAATTTTGTAAATCAGGGGTAATTTAGTAAATTTTCCAAACTGGGGTATTTTAGTCATCTTTCAAATCTAAGGTAGTTTTTACAAAACAGTGTAGCTGGTCTCTTTCGAGTTTTAATTTTCTAATTTAACCGGTGAATAGGTCCTCTTGGTTAGGGTGAACCGTCACTACGCACCAGGTAGAATTCGAGTGAAGAGAGGGTGAGTCACTAGGACTGCTTAAATACCAAGCTCCCACCGAATCCAATCCTAGACATGCGCACAACTGTTGCCACACCCTAACTCGGTGACTTACTCATAGGTTTGTTTGGTTGCACTTAAGTCTTATGTATCTTGTGTTGGAGTAAACTAGTCCTAGGGTTCAATAGCTCCTAATCTACTAATCTACGATCCCATAATGCCCATAAAGTTTCACATACCAATCACTTCACTAGTTAGGGTACTTACAGTGGACTTGGTAGGAGATCTGGTGCCATGCCGAATAAACTGAAATAGTTCATGAAAAGCTATGTTTTTGAAAAGCCCATCTTTGAAAAATGTTTTTGGACCCAAAACCCTCAAAGCCGAGTTTTGAACCTGGCTCTGATACCAAATTGTAACACCCCAAACCCGGCCCAAACGCTACGGCCGAATCTAGAATGCTACTGAGGAAAAAGTTTGAAAAAAATTTGTCATAAGGGTGAAAACATAAAAATTTTCTATCATTTATAAAAAACATTGTATATATAAAATTCTAAGTAAAATTATGTTATTACAAATTTTCGAATTAAAACTTTAATATGAGTTTTGATGATGTAAATCGCTTTCTAAAATAAAACATTCCAATTATCATCTCGATCGTCAATCCAACTCAAACACAATAAAAGTCCCCAAATACTTTAAGTGGCCCTTATTAATATTTACTCAAAATACTGAAAATATAAAGTGCATAAAACAATGAAAAACATCTTCTGCATGGCCACCTCGTATCCACTCCAGCCCGGTCCAAGAATCATGTATCACCTGCATTGTTTGGCAAAAAAAAAATTTGGGTGAGTCAAACCGACTCAGTGTATAATTAGTCCACAGATTTCCACATATGGGCTTAGCCCAAACCACACCAATCCACATATCAAATAATAATGCAAAATGCACCCAACCCAGCCTAGGGTCCATCCTCTACACACCCCTGTATCCAGCCACCACACACTAGGGGATTACTAAATCAACCCTCCAACCTCTACACACCAATTTGGCAAGCAATGCCATCCACCAAGTGGTCAAGCCACTGGTCCACGTGAAAGAAATCACAATATAATCCACAACGCGACCTCAATCAACATCAATCCACGATGTAGCTCGTACCTAACATCAAATCACGATGAGGCACATAGCCATCACCAACCACGATATGGCACAAAGTCGATACCAACCACGATGAGGGACAAAGCCGATCATCAATCCACGTGAGTCTCGTAGTCATCACTAAACCACGTACATAAATGTACACCCTGTCCTTCAATAATCATATCCCAATCCCTATGCATATGTTAGTATCATGGCCAAATAATAGTAAAATTCCAATGAGCATACATCATATGCTTACCACAATTCCACACATATACCATGGTAAGATAATATCATAAAACTGACCTGGTTAACCGAATACCCACTATGGGTAGCCACCATCTCAGCCACTATTTTCGGCTATCATACACATCTTATATGTGTATATATATACATAACAACAAATCCAAACAACAGGAGATCAGTGCGATAACTACACACCTGTTACTAGCGAAATCACTAAATCCCGAAGACCCGATCTATCGCACTAGATATCCCTGTCCTACATTCGGCCAAACCACAAAACCATTAACAAGGCCATTCGACCATACCAATAAATCTTAGTCTCAATAGCCTTCGGCTTTTTCAACAACTTAAAGAATGATGAACCAACATAGATATCCTTACCACTTGACTTACCAACTTCGATCGCTAAAGAGTAGGGGCTTAAATCGACTGCTTCCACAATCCCGAAGAACCTAGGAGATATCAGTTCCCATTAATGATTAACAACACTATCAATAAACGTCGGATTAGTCTTTCACCTATGTGTGTCGACAGAAAAGAAGAGAAAGTAAGAAGGGAGTTTCAGCCATGGACACTTACCTTTTTAAAACCGATTAAAGAAACAACCAAAAGAGATCAAGGCTTGATTGAGATTCGGCCAAAATAACAAAAAGAAAGAAAGGAAATTCGGCTATGGTTAATTAAAGGCAACAAATAGAATTCGGCTAGAGTGGAAAAAGAGAAAGGAAAAGAAAAATACAATGAAAGAGGGAGGATTCAGCAATAGAGTATAATTGTTAGAAGTGAAAAGCAATTAAGATTCGGCTAAACCAAAAAGAAGAGAAAGGAAGAAATATGAATGGTATTCGGCTTTGATCAAGAATGAGAGAAAGCAAAAGAGAGAGAGATGGGGAGAAAAAGATTCGGCCAAGGAAAAAAAATAAGATGAAAGAAAAATGCCTCCCTTCAATGGTAAAATATTTTCGGCACAAAGAGAAAAAGAGCTTGAGAAGAAAAGAAAACAATACCAATTTGGGCAAGAATAAAAACCAAAACCAAAACAAAAGCTTACCTATTGCTCAAATCGGTTTAGGAGAAAGAGTTTTGAGAGAAAAGAAAATGATACACAAAATGCTAAGGAATTTGACCAACTAGTTACCAACCTACCAAAACCTTCAACAAAATTCGGTCACCCCCTAGACCATAATGCCATCCACATACATGGACAGGTTAGCTAATAAAAAGTTTCCAAAACCTCATCCTTAATCCAAGCCTTATGTCCCCTTATCATTCCTTAATCAAAATGATTCATTTCCCCAAGTTCAAGCTTACCTAAACTATTAGTCATCTTGCCATAAAAATCAAGCTAATTTGAATTAATCACACTCCTAAATTTTATCCTTGCCACCAAAATAAATTATCTTTACTTATTCCAAGCTTATCTGACATATTTTGTGCTGAGTACAACTCCTCCCCCCTTTGGCGTCAAAATAAAAAGCAGAAAGTGAGATTTCTGCTGCTCGAACTTGAGCTCTCCCTTCCCTGCATATGGCGTCACCTTTAAGGCTCTAAGTCACGCCTCCTTACCACTTTGCCAACTGAATTCTTGTGATTAAATCCTCCAACAAATTTTCTTCTGGCCTATCTTGACTAGCTCCCTTTTTAAGAATTAAAAATCTAATATTTTTCTAAGGCATTCTCCTACATTCTAAAATTCCCAAAACTCCCAAAACACACTCAAACCACACATAGGCACGCTACCACATACAATTAAGTTAAAAATGCCTAACCCTAGATCTCGGATATTACAATTCTACCCCTTAAAAATAATTTCGCCTCGAAATTACCAAATTAACTAACAAAGATATTACATCATAACTCACCACACTATGCTCTTGCAACGCACTCTGATCTTAATAAAACTAATAGACTTTCTACTAAATCTTGGAACCCTTCCTCACTATCTTCTCTACCTTACGAGCCGACACTACATTGGCTAAGTAATTCCTTCGTTCACCTATCACTATAACCCCACTGGTTCCGACACTGCCATCCTGCCTCTACAACGCCCACGAGTATTGCGACCACGTCCCCTAGAACTCATGTTTAACATCGCGATTTAATCTGATTTAAGAAATTTTATACATTAGTATTTTGTTCCACTGATTATCTGCGAACAATTTTATGTAAAGAAGTTTTTAGTAGTAATTCTTTCGATCAACCAAAGTTTTCATCTTAAGTTTACTACTCTAATTCAGAGAGTCACATTCATTCATCCACAACATCCATTACACTACTTTAGGCATTTTGTCCGTTCCCAACCCAGGGGTACTTCCGTAATTCATCCTACAGGGTATTTTAGCAATAAAACGAGGTTAATTCAAAAATAATCTTACACATCAATGGTATTTCAGAAATTTTAGAAATCGGGATCACTTTGAAAATTGATACAAATCAGAGGTTTTTTTTTTTTTGAAATTTCAGAAATCGAGTTTATTTCGGTAATTTTGTAAATCAGGGGTAATTTAGTAAATTTTCCAAACTGGGGTATTTTAGTCATCTTTCAAATCTAAGGTAGTTTTTACAAAACAGTGTAGCTGGTCTCTTTCGAGTTTTAATTTTCTGATTTAACCGGTGAATAGGTCCTCTTGGTTAGGGTGAACCATCACTACGCACCAGGTAGAATTCGAGTGAAGAGAAGGTGAGTCACAAGGACTGCTGGAATACCAAGCTCCCACCGAATCCAATCCTAGACATGTGTGCAACTGTTGCCACACCCTAACTCGGCGACTTACTCACAGGTTTGTTTGGTTGTACTTAAGTCTTATGTATCTTGTGTTGGAGTAAGCTAGTCCTAGGGTTCAACAGCTCCTAATCTACTAATCTACGATCCCATAATGCCCATAAAGTTTCACATACCAATCACTTCACTAGTTAGGGTACTTACAGTGGACTTGGTAGGAGATCACAGTGCCATGCCAAAATAAACCTGAAATAGTTCATGAAAGGCTATGTTTTTGAAAAGCCCATCTTTGAAAAATGTTTTTGGACCCAAAACCCTCAAAGCCGAGTTTTGAACCTGGTTCTGATACCAAATTGTAACACTCCAAACCCGATCCAAATGCTACGGCCGAATCTAGAATGCTACTGAGGAAAAAGTTTGAAAAAAATTTATCATGAGGGTGAAAACATAAAAATTTTCTGTCATTTATAAAAAACATTGTATATTTAAAATTCTAAGTAAAATTATGTTGTTACAAATTTTTGAATTAAAACTTTAATATAAGTTTTGATGATGTTAATCGCTTTCTAAAATAAAACATTCCAATTATCATCTCGATCGTCAACCCAACTCAAACACAATAAAAGTCCCCAAATACTTTAAGTGACCCTTATTACAATAAATATTTACTCAAAAAACTGAAAATATAAAGTGCATAAAACAATGAAAAACATCTTCTGCATTGCCACCTCGTATCCGCTCCAGCTCGGTCCAAGAATCATGTATCACCTGCATTGTTTGGTAAAAAAAATTTGGGTGAGTCAAACCGACTCAGTGTGTAATTAGTCCACAGATTTCCACACATGGGCTTAGCCCAAACCACACCAATCCACACATCAAATAATAATGCAAAATGCACCCAACCCGACCGTGGTCCATCCTCTACACACCCGTATCCAGCCACCACACACCAGGGGATTACTAAATCAACCCTCCAACCTCTACACACCATTTTGGCAAGCAATGCCATCCACCAAGTGGTCAAGCCACTGGTCCACGTGAAATAAAGCACAGTATAATCCACAATGCGACCTTAGTCAACGTCAATCCATGATGTAGCTCGTAGCTAGCATCAAATCACGATGAGGCACATAGCCATCTCCAACCACGATATGGCACAAAGTCGATACCAACCACTATGAGGCACAGAGTCGATCATCAATCCACGTGAGGCTCGTAGCCATCACTAAACCACGTACATAAATGTACACCCTATCCTTCAATAATCATATCCCAATCCCTATGCATATGTCAGTATCATGGCCAAATAATAGTAAAATTCCAATGATCATACATCACATGCTTACCACAGTTCCACACATATACCATGGTAGAGTAATATCTTAAAACTGACCTGGTTAACCGAATACCCACTATGGGTAGCCACCATCTCAGCCATTATTTTTGACTATCATACACATCTTATACGTGTATATATATACATAACAACAAATCCAAACAATAGGAGACCAGTGCGATAACTACACACCTGTTACTAGCGAAATCACTAAATCCCGAAGACCCGATCTACCGTACTAGATATCCCTGTCCTACATTCGGCCAAACCACAAAACCATTAACAAGGCCATTCGTCCATACCAATAAATCTTAGTCTCAATAGCCTTCGGCTTTTTCAACATCTTAAAGAATGATGAACCAACATAGATATCCTTACCACTTGACTTACCAACTTCGCTCGCTAAAGAGTAGGGGCTTAAATCGGCTGCTTCCACAATCTCGAAGAACCTAGGAGAAATTGGTTCCCATTAATGATTAACAACACTATCAACAAATGCCGGATTGGGCTTTCACCTATGTGTGTCGACAAAAAAGAAGAGAAAGTAAGAAGGGAGTTTCGGCCATGGACACTTACCTTCTTAAAACTGATTGAAGAAACAACCAAAAGAGATCAAGGCTTGATTGAGATTCGGCCAAAATAACAAAAAGAAAGAAAGGAAATTCGGCTATGGTTAATTAAAAGCAACAAATAGAATTCGGCTAGAGTGGAAAAAGAGAAAGGAAAAGAAAAATGCAATGGAAGAGGGAGGATTCGGCAATAGAGTATGGTTGATAGTAGAGAAAAGCAATTAAGATTCGGCTAAACCAAAAAGAAGAGAAAAGAAGAAATATGAATGGTATTCGACTTTGATCAAGAATGAGAGAAAGAAAAAGAGAGAGAGATGGGGAGAAAGAGATTCGGCCAAGGAAAAACATAAGATGAAAGAAAAATGCCTCCCTTCAATGGTAGAATATTTTCGGCACAAAGAGAAAAAGAGCTTGAGAGGAAAAGAAAACAATACCAATTTGGTCAAGAATAAAAACCAAAACCAAAACAAAAGCTTACCTATTGCTCAAATTCGGTTTAGGAGAAAGAATTTTGAGAGAAAAGAAAATGATACACAAAATGCTAAGGAATTTGACCAACTAGTTACCAACCTACCAAAACCTTCAATAAAATTCGGTCACCCCCTAGACCATAATGCCGTCCACATACATGGACAGGTTAGCCAATAAAAAGTTTCCAAAACCTCATCCTTAATCCAAGCCTTATGTCCCCTTATCATTCCTTAATCAAAATGATTCCTTTCCCCAAGTTCAAGCTTACCTAAACTATTAGTCATCTTGCCATAAAAATCAAGCTAATTTGAATTAATCACACTCCTAAATTTTATCCTTGCCACCAAAACAAATTATCTTTACTTATTCCAAGCTTATCTGACAGAGTTTGTGCTGAGTACAACTCCTCCCCCCCTTGGCATCAAAATAAAAAGCAGAAAGTGAGATTTCTGCTGCTCGAACCTGAGCTCTCCCTTCCCTGCATGTGGCATCACCTTCAAGGCTCTAAGTGGCGCGTCGTTACCACTTTGCCAACTGAATTCTTGTGATTAAATCCTCCAACAAATTTTCTTAAGGCCTATCTTGACTAGCTCCCTTTTTAAGAATTAAAAATCTAATATTTTTCTAAGGCATTCTCCTACATTCTAAAATTCCCAAAACTCCCAAAACACACTCAAACCACACATAGGCACGCTACCACATACAATTAAGTTAAAAATGCCTAACCCCTAGATCTCGGATGTTACAGTAATGTCTTCTCTCATATAGTCAGGTGATCCATTTTCTGACACAGGTGATGCCGACGCATCCATTTCCGGCATATGCCTCGGTGCCTCAGACACAACTCTAGCACCTCGGCCTCTACCACGGCCACGTCTACCACGTCCACGTCCTCTAGCGCTCATATTGACTATTTCATTTTAATCTGATTACAAGTTTTATGAATTAGTATTCTATTTTAGTGTTTTATTAACGATATTTTATGAGATATAAGAGGTAGAGTTGTTTTCGTAAATGCATCATGTAGTCTCAATCTCTATAGTTTCAACATCTAAAACTAAAAGTTCTAGAGTCTTCCTATAGCCATATCACAATAATAATAATCATTAAATTTCAATACACTTACTTGACTTGGTGCCGGATACTCGTGGTGCCATACTACATTTAAAAACATAATTCAAACAGTTTTGAACAATAAATGTTGTTGAACCCACACCACAGCTGAGTTTTAAACTAGGCTCTGATACCATAAAATGTAACACCCCAAACCCGGTCTATGCGTTAAGACCAAATTTGACATGTCACACTAAATGAACATACACCTAGTCTTTTAAATATTTAAAGAAAATAGATTTTTTAAAAAAAATTTAACGTGGAGTTATTGAAAACTAAGTTTGATTACTAAATCTAATAATTTGGGTCGTAAAAAATTATAAATTGAAACTTAGGAAAAATTGATTTGATATTTTGAGAAAATTTAAAGAGTTCAAAAGTAATTTGAAGATAAAAATTTAAAATATTATTACGAAAAATTACCGAGTTAAAACTATTTAAGAATGAAACCCTTTTCAGTATGTTTATTTAAGAAAATGTTTATTTTATTTTTAGAAAAATAATCCCACTTAAGTATTTAAAGCATATTATAAAATCCATCCACAAGTAAAGCATCCATAAAGATTTAATTAGAGGCCTTATTACAAAATAGCAAAAATAATAAAAAGTACTTAAAAAGAAATTCAAAATTTAAATAACCCATTATTCGTAGTATGGCCTCCACTGAGTCGTTCCCGGCCCAAGCCTCCATCACTGGTCATTACCTGAGGAGGGTTGTAACATCCCAAAATTGGGCCTAGAAGAATTGGGCCCATTGGGCCTTAGGCACGGGAGCGTTTAAAATTTTTTTTGAGAATAAGAGAACGGCTTTAGTGCTAGTTGGACCTATTAGGTGAGTGATTTTGGAAGGTTAGAGGGTTTCTATGAAGTCTTGAATTCAATCTTTGGCTTTAGGAAAATTTTGGTTTTAGGTGAATAAAACCTTGGGAGTTAGTAGGTAGGCTTTAAGAATAAAATGTGGAAAAAAAATGACACAAGTGGAGTGTGTGGTGTAGTGGCAAAGTGACACCACATAAGGGACAAGGGGGTGACGCCACAAGGAAGGAAGGACGTCCAAGGTTCAAGTCTTGGCTCTTGCATTTTGGGATTTATTTTTAAATGGACTCTAGAATTTTGCCATAGGGTTATATTTAGTTGCGCATGATTTTAGACATAAGAAAGTGAGTGGTCTAGTGGGAAGGCGTCATTAAGGGTGCAAGGGAGCTTGGGTTCGAATCTCATGACAAGCAAGGGAGTATTTATTTTGTGGATTGGACGAGAAGAGTTTGAGTTGGATTTAAACTCTACTAACGGAGGGATCCCACATCGGTAAGATATAAAGAAGGAAGGTGAGAACCTAGCTATATATAGAGCATTCTATGAGGAGAGTTAATATACCTTGGTGGGCGTTTGGGTGCAGACCTAGAGGATAATCGCCAATAGTAGCGAAGGTAGGGCTACTAGAACGTAAGGTACACGATAAGGTTACGGTGAGGTTTCAATTTCCGATAAGTGTATATTAAGTTATGATTAATCGTTAGGTGATGTCAATTGTAGGTTTGTGGCTAAGGGGTTTGCAGCGTGCGTGGTTACTAGGTGTGTACAAACACTACACACACGATATCGACAATGCCAAAAAGTTGAAAAGCCGAAAGTAGCTAAATGGGCCCGGTGGGCTCTGAGGCTACGTTTGATGAAATGGTTTGGTTTGTTATACGAATTGAATTAATCATGCATGATACATGAATTGGATTTGTTTTGGGCCTAATAGGACATATGATGAGATTTGGTCCTAATGGGCCGTAAGGGTGTGATATGGGCTTGATGGGCTTATGGAGACGTAGACATGTATGTTAAGGTTTATGAACCTTAGTCCTAGTTTAAACAACTCTTAAATTTCATAAGACTTAATCTAATTAAACATGTCTGTGAACAAGTCACTGGGTTAGGGTGTGGCAACGGGCATACGCATATCTAGGGTTGGATCTAGGGAGAGCTTGGCACTTAAGCGGCCCTAGTGGCCCACCTCTGGCCCACCTTCTCTTCTCTAGAATCCTACCTGGTGCGTAGTGTCTGTTTAATTTAGCCGCGAGGACTTGTTGATGGGCCAAAGTTCATAGCTAAAACCCGAAAGGAACCAAAGTACCCTCGATTTGCAAAATTACCAAAGTACCCCCGATTTGTGAAATTACCAAAATACTCTCAATTTGTAAAATTACCAAAATACCCTCAGTTTGTGAAATTACTAAAATAGCCCCGGTTTGCAAAATTATTAAAGTACCCTTAATTTGTAAAATTACCAAAATACCCTCGATTTGTAAAATTATCGAAATACCCTCGATTTACAAAATTACCCAAAATACCCCTATTTTACGAAGGAACCAAAATACCCCTATTTTGTAAAATTACAAGATACCCCTATTTTGGAAAATTACAAAAATACCCTTATAGGGTAAAATTACGAAAATACCCCTAGGTAGTGAAATGACGAAAATACCCCTATGTGACGAATATGAGTTTGTGGATGTTACTTTTGTGTTTGATGCATTCATATGATATTGTGCTTAGGATGCATATGGGTGGGAATTATGGTACGGAGGAAGATTTGAGGATCGCATGGCCGTATGGTATGGATCTAGGATCGCATGGCCCTATGGTATGGATCCACCGCAGGCTTTTAGCCGCCGAGCAGCCATGTTGCAACGATAATGTTACCGTGGGCTGTGTACCATTAATATAGGCTTCGTGCCGTAATTATGGGCTTTGTGCTGTTATTATGGGCTTTGTGCCAATCATATTTACCGTGGCTATATGCCTAACATATATATTGATGACTCTGTGTCAATATTTGAGGATCGCATAGCCATATGGTATGGATCCAGATCGCATGGTCGTATGGTATGGATCCACCAGAAGCCCAATATTTGATTAGCAGCTTTGTTACAACGTTCGGTAGTATTGCAATCGGGCTACCCTTGGTGTGTAGCGGAGGGGTGGGTCGAGCTAGAATTCCCCACAGGAGTCATAAGGTTGGAAGGGAAATGGTGTGTGTAGCGGATGGATTTTGGGGTGGGTTTTCCATTATCTTGTGTGTACATGATGCGTTATGATATGATATGAGGTTATTGTGGGCTAAGGCCAAGACCACCGATTTTGATAGGGCTTAGGCTCAATGTGGATATTTGTAAGTGATTTGTTTTCCAAAGGTTGTGCTCACTGAGTTTCTAAACTCACACCCCTTTAATTTAATGTTTCAGGTTATATCGAATAGACGACTCGACGTGGGAGAGGACTCGGAGATGGCCACACTACAAGAGGCTTGAATTTTCATTTATTTGTTTCAAAATACATGTTTTATTTACTTAATTTTTAGTGGACGTAATAAGACCTTGTACTCCGTTTTGACTTTGGATTTAATTTGGGTTTTGAGATTAAATGTTTATTTAATTAATAAACCTATGTAAGCTCTTATGTTCAAACTTGGTTTACTAAATGCTTAAAATAATAAAAATGGTTTTTTTCTTTAATTAATAATTCTATTAGATTTTGGGCTTTTGAGCCTTAATTTCTTAATTAGCAAAACCGTTTTGAATTGTGCCTTTAATGTGACATTTCGGATTCGGGCCTCATTTCTAGCCGGGTTTGGGGTGTTATAAGGGTAAATAAAACGGGGTGAGTTACTTAGAACTCAGTGTGTAACTCACTTACCATTGTCACTGGGCCACAAATTCAATTAAGCATTTATTGGGCCAAAGCCCATTTACAATCATAACATAATATCATATATAACATGCATGTGTTATGCAATTTCCCAACCAAACCTAGTTTTCCATCTGCTACACACCACCCGTACCAACCAACACACCTGTGGGGAGCTTTAGTCACCCACCCCGCCAACACACCAAACTGGGCATTAACCCATATATCAAACTAGGCATTAAGCCATATATCAATTTATGGACAAGCCACCAGAATTTTGTAGCAAAGCTACCTGAACTTCTCTCCATCAAAATCCCAACCCATACAATTCATGTATATAATAGCCATACCCAATTACAATATTCCATTCATATAATTATTACAAACAATATGGCCCATTTATCACATATCACATTTGGCCCATTTATCACGTATCACATTTGGCCCATTTATCACATATCACATTTGGCCCATTTAATTTGGCCCATTTATCACATATCATATTTGGCCCATTTATCACAGTCTTAATACCAATTTTTATAGTTTCTACCAAAATAAGGATAATTATGCCATCTTACCCGATTTCACTAACTAGTGACTAAATCAAGCGATTTACCATTAGTCACAATATAAATATCTATCCCATGAAATATGGTGTGAAATTACACATCTGATTACTGTAAGCACTACACTTTCCTGATCGTCAACACTTAAACATATTTTAACGCTCGATTAGAACATTAACACTTATAATAAATCCATTCTAAGATAAGCGGTCTAGATTTTTACCCTTGGAATCACTACTATTTGTCGGTTCTCTCCGGATGACGGTTCACAACCCATTGGAAAACCCCGAACAACTAATGGCTCAGAACTGCGAATAACCTCAAATAATTAATTTTCACCAAAGGAGGGTCCACAACCCGGTGGAAAGTCTCGAATTGCCGAAACGGCCCTACGTTTGAATTTAGAATTTGGGATCGTCAATCCACTCCTTTTGAGATCACCACTAGATTTCCCTTTCAACACATTACTATGAGCCTCCGTTCGTTAGATCTTCAATAAATCAATAATCTATTAAAGTATGGACTTAACAAAATGGTATAGATAGGCTTAACATGAAATTTCGAGTGATCTACGAATAAATCCCTATATAAAATAATCGGTTACTCCTTTCCATACTGTTAATCATCTTAATAAATAAAGGATGATCCTGAAATCCATGAAGAACACTTACCTTGAAGGTTTTTTTATCCGAATTCTAGTGATTACAAAATAACTTCGAGGAAATGGTAATTCAGCCTTCCTCTATTTCACTATAAAGACGAAAAAGATTTGTCTAAGAGAGAGATGATGATTTCAGTCAAAAAGACCCTCCCAAGCCAATATATATTCAACAAAAGAAAAAGAAAAATAAAGCATTGAAGAGGGTTCTTACCGATTGATCAAAACGTGAGTAGAAAGAATGATTGAGTAGGAAAAAAAATATGTCTGAAGAGAAAGATTCGGCTAATGAGATGATCATTGACATTCGACCATTATGAAGAATTAGGGAGAGAGAGATGTTTGAGAGTTTTTTGTAAGAAGAAAGAATGAAGAAAAAGAAATAGAAGAAAAGGTGTTTATGTGTCAGTTTTCAAGGATGGAAGATGAACAAAGAAAGAGTATTGTGGTTAGTGTGCATTCGGCCAAAGGGAAGAAAAAGAAAATGAATTATGCTTCTTCAAAGTTGCATGGTTTCGGCACAAAGAAGAAAAGAGTTTGGAGAGAAAAGAAGATGATACTAATTTGGTCAAAAAGAAATGGCCAAACAACCAAAAATTTACCTATTGCTACAACCACATTCGGCTAGGGAAAGGGTTTTGGAGAGAAAGGAAAATAATGCTCATGTTGCTAAAGAAATTGACCAAACTAGCTCCTAAACCCTATCAAGCTACTAACAAAATTTGGCCAACCTCCCTAGCCCCAAAAATCGTCCAAGTTCATAGCCATCAACGATCAACTTTTGCCAACCTTTCTTTCCATAGCACATTCCACAAAATAATTCATTTGTTCCCTTACTTGCCTTATCCTATTGATTCCTTTCCTCAACTTCAATGTTTCCTTAATCCATTTAGCCATCTTACCATAAAAATTAAAAGTCCAACATACCAAAAATGAAGCTTGGCCGGCACTTGATAGGAGAGTGCAAAAATTTAAGTCACAAAAATGCATACCAAGAGATTCGAACCTCTCCCCTCAAGACAATCCATATGGTGTATATCCTCTTAACCAATAGATCATTTATGCTAGATACTTACTCAAAAATTTCCATATGCTATAAATCCACTGACTCCCTCTCTTAAAGTACCATATGCTAAAAATTTTCACTAGGTCCAAATAGATCCCAAGCCTTCTCAGGACCTCCTTAATAAACAAAATTAATAATCTAACAAGCTTAATCACCAATTTAATGTAACACATACAAACTCAAATTCTAGGGTGTTACAAGTGGAATGACTTCATGACTACATGAGTTTATAATTAATAGGTAAAAAGCTGAAACTTAATTATAAATAATTTGATCCTCAACTACATATGTCCAATCGGTCCCTCTGCTAGCTCGTTGAAACTAGAAACGAATTGCATTTTTGAATAATGAACAGAATGAATAGAAAAAAAGAAATGGGAAACATTCAAGAATGATTTTGGTTTTGTTCGAAATGGAGAAATGGAATCATATGGAAGTGAATACAGGTTTCCAAAAAATGGGAAAGGAAATCAAAATGGAAATTTGCAATCTTATATAGGATTACTTAAAAAATGATGGAAGAATGAGTTTATGTTTTTGGACTATTTTGCAGCCCAAAATGAAAATAAACCATTCAGTTGTAGCGAACATGTTGTTTTGTGACATATTGAACAAATTTTCTCAACATTTTACTCGGGTGAAATCGTCAAAGTTTTACCATGAGGTAAAATTACTAAAATTTTACTAAAGAAAAATTGGGATGAGAAAATTTTTTAATATGTTAATATTAAAGTTTATTTTGGGGAATAGAAAAAATGAATCGGGTTGGATCGCATTCCAGAGTACTGGGTCAAAAAAGCATAGGAAGTACGTAATTGGACCCAATGTGAGAGATGTAACAGCCCAATTTCGGTTAAATCAGAACAGTGGTTTCGGAACCACAAATTCGAGCTAAAAATAAAATTTATTTTTTATTTTATTATATGGTCTATATTATGATAGATATGATATGTGAACATTTTGGTACGAAAATTTTATCAATTCAGTGCTTAGTTATGTGAAGGACTAAATCGTATAAAATGCAAAAGTTGAATTCTAGTAGATATAAAGATTAAATAGCTATGGAATTCAAAAATAGAGATTCTTATATGGTAATTAGACCATTAAGAAAAGTATGTAGACTTTTCTTGATGACTCATACATGGAAATATAGAAAAACGGCAAGGACTAAATTTAAAATAGTAAAATTTTTAATTAATTAAAAAGATGATAAATGATATCATCTTATTTTATGTCATCTTCAACCTAAAAACACATGGAAACCCTAGGTGAGAGAAAACAAACTTTAAAGGCCTAATTGGGCAAGTTTCCTTGTCCCGTTGATATTTTTAGAATCGGGATAGCTTAATCTCTCTATTTGGGGACTAATTTGAAAAGTTATCAAGGTATGAAAAATGGGTCATGTATGTATATGCTGGAAATTAGAAATTTATGGTAGAAAATGAAAGATTGTTGATAGATAAACAACTTTTACAAAGTGAGTTTTGATGAAAACATGATTTAGGGAATAAAATGTAAACTTGTGAAATTGAAGGAAAAATTCTAAAATTTATGAACGCATTTGCTGTATATTGGTTAGCTTGGAATAGGGAGTAATTTGCACAAGTTTCATTTTTCATGCCTAGGGATGAAATTGGAATTTATGGAAAAGTTAAGGGCAAAATGGCAATTTTTCCTAGGATGTAAAATGAGTCCACATGAATATAAAATGTGATAAATTAACGTTAAATTTACTCGTATAGATCCAGATAGACCAAATTCAGAGTTAGAATAAGGAAAAGAGGAAAATGTCAGATTAGTAGATTTACGTACATGAACATTATTGAGGTAAGCTCGTGTAACTAAAATATGTATACTTACATGCTTGTTTTTATTGTGATTATGTAAAATTGTATGAATGTTATATATACATATATGAAATGATTACATATCTGATCAAGCTCGATAAATAAAAATGTTCAAATTAAATAATAATGACCAATAGATGAAAAAGGGTAAATGATGAAAATGTTACCTTTATGCTTGGAATGGATGTGGAATGTAATCATTTGAATTATATAGATGTTATAGATGTATGAAATAATCACATACCGAAAAATGCTTGAAAATGTTAAATCCCGGTTGAATAAATGGAAAATCAATGGGTACGTGATTTTGCAAAATGAATGAGGTCCTACATTTGTTGCGGGCAGGATTTAGCTCGAACGAGTAATCCTATTAACCTCATTATAAAATGGATTTAGCCCAGATGGGTAATCCTAATGAAAGTCCTCTGAAACATATGTTATGGATTAGATATAGCCCGAACGGGTAATCCAGATCGAGCTCCTTAGAGCATACGTCATAAAAGGGATTTAGCCTGGACTGGTAATCCCGTTGACTACATGTGTGGCTCGAGAGTGTACTCTCTGAAATAGTACCTTATGGGTACCATTGAATATGAATTGAAGGATCCTAATTTTTACGCCACGAGTGTACTACCTGTGTATCCATCGATAATTTAAATAAATTCAACGGGCAAAGTTCTGCAATGACAAATATGAATTTAAGAAAAATTGACATAGAATGATATATATATATATATATATACATATATATGATATGAAAATATGAAATGAAGAGAATATTACATGAAATACAAGAAAAGGATGATACATGACAAGAAATGTATGAAAGTATGAAAAGATGATGTTTGTAAATGGAAGTTATTAATGAAAACGTTCATTCTTGGTTATAAACTTGTACACTTTGAATGTACCACTACTAATGTGACATTGATATTACCAGTATTATGAATAAAGTTTTGATATGAAAGAATCTGAATTCGAGATGAGTTATATGGAAATATACTTGAGCTATAACAATGTGATTTGTACATGTTGTAGAAAGCATATATATGCATGGAAACTTGATTGTTGCTGAGCTCATACTTGTTTTTGATGTTATTATGGAATATATGACTAACAAGAGCAATGAGGATATGTGTAGGGCTTGAGGTCAAATTGATTGAGTATGCCTTACATAGTTATATTAAAATAGAAAATTTGGTAAGTTAAATACCATGTTATACAAACTTTCTAAGCATACAATGCTTACCCCATTTTATTTCCCCTGTTTTAGAGTAAATCGAAAGCTCGTTGGATTGGAAGCTCGGCAGAGATCACTCACACTATCCATCGGCCTATGTTGGTTTAGTATGGTAAATCAATTATGGTTGTAATGGTATGTATAGGTTATATTGGCTACATTGGCATCTAAATATAAACAATGCTTGTAATCTAGCCATTGGAATGGCTAGTAATGGTTTCACTTGATATATTTGTAATGTCTTATTATGATAGCCACATATATGTTAAGTAGTTTATCAAATTATGTCTAATATGAAGACATAACCAATGTAAGATTGTAAGTATGCATGAAATGATATGCCATGATGTTGGATGGAATATGCTTGATTAGAATGCTTGAAATGGTTGGTAATTGTATGTGATGATATATCATGTTAAATGATAGAATTAACTTGAATAAAATGCTTAGATTTGTTGGGTTCTAAATGCAAAATGTGGTGTAGGATTATGGCAAAGATTGGGGTGAGAAATGAAGCTAAGAATGGCTTTATTTTGTCCACACGGGCAAACACATGGGCATGTGTCTAGACCGTATATGACACATGGCCTGGTAACACCGGTATGTGGTTAAGCCGTGTGTCCTCTACACCTTAAATTGAAGAAAATAAAATGCTTAGAATTAAGCACACAGGCAGAGACACGGGCGTGTGTTTTAGCCATGTGGGTGACACGGCCTTGAACATGGACATGTGTCTTGGCCATGTGAAACCTGCACCTAATTCGAATTGAATTAAATAACCACATGGCCTAGCACACAGGCGTGTGGCATGGCCATGTGGCACAAGTCAAAAAGCTACCAGTTTTAACATGACCTGCAACACGGGTGTTTGAGCCCTGCACCTTGGAAATTTTTTAGAATTTCACAAAAAATTCCCTGAGTTCTCGATTTAGTCCCAACTTGATTTTAATGCTCGTATTAGGCCTCGAGGGTCCATTTAAGGGACATTATGAATGACCTCGATAAATGAATAGTAATTTGCCTGAATTAATCGATAAATGTTTGAATGTTTCTGTAACGCTCTGAAACCCTAATTTGGTAATGGATACGAGGTAAGGTGTTACATTTTGTGGTATCAGAGCCACGATTTAGTCAGTTCTTGGACTAAACATGGCATATGTGGAGTCTAGAAATAAATGCCATCATATAAATAGTGATAGTGTGATATCTCCTGACCTTGATGAAAATTGTTTTACAAATAGACAGAGATGCTTTCCAACCGAGCTAATTTCGATGACTCCGGAAAAGATACTCAAGTATTTGAGTAAAATGTTACTTATGATGAAATAGAATTCGAAAAGGTACGGATAAATGTTTTATAGTACATGAGAATGACAAATGTTGTATTATATGAGTATATATATATATATATATAAAAGTTAAATTTTGAGGCATATTGTAACATCCTAGAATTGGGGGTTCTGCATTTTATGCTATTCTTTGTGTCTGGCTTGTTTGGCATGTTTTTGGTGTGCTTGGGGGGTCTTGGTGAAGCTCGGGGTCAAGAGAGAGCCTTGGTAAAATTTTTCTTTTTGGGCACTTTAGGGGGAGAGCTAGTAGGAGCAAGCCTTAAGTCTATTTGTGTGTAGTTGTTGACACAAGGAATCTTGTGTCTAGGTGGAAGTGGAATTACTTGTGGGAGCTGAAGGGGAGGAGTTTGAATCCCATAAGCCTCATTATGAAGCTTTGTTTTTGGCACCAGGATGGAGAGAAGATGGATTCGGCAAGGACTCTTCAAGGATGATGGTTGAATGGGTCAATGAATTCAAATGGATGGATAAGAATGCTTGATGGAATTTGAATTGGTCAAGCTAACTTGAATGTGTGTAGGGGAGTGAAAATAGGAGCAAAATAAGGGATTTGGTGTTGGTGGAGGTGTTGGCCGAATGTAAGGAGCTTGAAGGGGGGAAATTTAGTTTAGTGCTAGGATAGGTGAGTGTGCCGAAATCCCATAGGTCTTAGGAAATTGTTTCATTTCATTTTAGCATATTTGGTCATTAAGGGGGTGAGTGCCGATTTTTGCAAGTCTCCTTGGGCTCTCTTTTTTCTCTCATTCTGTTTCCCTAATTCTCTGTGCCGAAACTGTCAGTTTTCTATTCATCTCTTTTGTTCCTTTGACACTAGCCGGAAGTGGTGTGACCATTCGGGCATCTCTTTTTCTTCTCTTTTTCTTTCTACTTCCTTTGTTTCATTAGCCGAACCCTCTTTCATCTCTTAGCCAAATATTTGGTTTCCCTCTATTCATCTCTTCCACCTTTTCTTTCCTTATTTTCAAAAGCTGAAACCTCCCCTAATCTCATCTTTTCTTTAGTGGAACTTAGGGTATCTTCTATCATTGCTGCCAGAGCCGAATTCTCTAGGTCTCTATTCAGTTTTTCTCTGTTCAAGGTAAGGTTCTTCCTTTTATTTTTCTTATTGACATTCTCTTCATTCCTTTTTGTTCCAAGATAAAGCCGAATCCCTCCTAGTATCAACTAAATTCGTTTCTTCCATCCTGTGCTTATTTAGTCTAACCTTAGGAAACAAAAGTGCTAGTTGGTTGCTGAAGGCTCCTCTTTGATCGAATTTCATTTGTGTAAGGTAATGGAAAATTCTATCGTTTTTCTATTTATGTTTTGGTCCTATGTGAGGTCATAGCTGAAGTGGCTATTGTTGTTTCTTAATGAAGTTTTCGACTAACCTCTTTTGTTCCTCTCTCAACATGGCGTGGTCGCTCCTGATTGATGTGGATAACCGAATCTCTTCAGCCGACTATAGGGTTCTCTTTTAGAGCATAGCTAAACCTAGTGTGGTGCGACTTCTTAATAACCAAGGTAAAGGATCATCTTTTTGAATTCCTTGGCTATTATTTTACTTTGGGTTTTTGGTTGCCTTAATAAAAATTTCTTTATTAGACAATTGACGTTTCTCTCTAACCTCCGATCAAGTTTATTCATGGATGCAAGTGCCAATCAATCCAAGGAGGAGAGTGGACCGTAATCTCCACTCCTAAATTTAAAAGATGTGCAGTGTCAGTGATTCGAGACTTTCCGTTGGGGTGTTGTAAAGAGCCGACGTCTGCCTGGGATAGGCAAATCGTGGTGGTTTCTTCTAGTGAGAGTGACGACGTAGAGCATCTAGTTTTACGCGTAATCAGGTGTGTAATGCTCACACTTTTGCTTTATTATTTTGCGTAAATAACTGTAATGGCTGAAAGCCAAAACGACTGTACAAATGGTCGAGATACCCTTGTGGGTAAGGTTGAGGACACTAGGTAAGTACCATTGTAATTGCTTTGCATATAATGTGATTATGTATGACATGATTAACTGCTGCACATGGATAATATGTCTGCATCGGGTTTTGGGATGTGACTGAAAGGGGAAGTGTGATTCAGTGATTATTGTCACAGTGGTCTGGGACCATGGTGGTTTGGAACCACGTATACATATGTTTATCAGTGACTTGTCTCGTTGGTGCGAGATCACGATGGGTTATTTACGCATACTTATTAGACATCGTTACGATTGGTGCGGGACCACGATGAGTTATTAACGTTTATTTATTATGTGACTCTATCACAAGTGGTCTGGGACCACAGTGGCTTGATACCACGGGTGCTTGGTTGATTCAGGTGACCTAGAGAATGGAATACTAGGTTGGGCTGGGGCTGCATTGCATACATTTTAATATGCTATATTATGTGGGCTGAGGCCCAATGTGCATCTGTGGGCTTAAGGCCGATTGCGTTATAAGGGGAATTACACACTGAGTCTCGGTGACTCACCCCTCTGCTTAATTTTGTAGGTAAGCACTAGATCGTGGATTTGGAGCCGAGGCGGACTTGAGGTGGCATGCAATGTTTTTCTCGTAAACTCGTTTCTTTTATTTTAAACTTATTTTGATTTGGGATTTTATTATGTAATGAGGCCGCTATAACTTTAATTTGGGTTTTGATTTAATGTTGATATTATATATTTTATAAACTGTCAAATATGGGGTTTTTTCTAAAGTTAAAAACATAAACAAATAGTTTTCAAAGTGTTAACAAAAGATGGCTTGCCAATAACTAATTAATTCGGAGATTTTATTAAAACCGCAACATTGTTTTCAACTGTCATGCTTATGACATTCCTCAAAAACGGCTTTCGAAGGATAAAAATAATTTTTTATGATTTTAGTTCAATCTAATATGGATTTAGTAAGAAACTCTTGAACGACTTTCTAAATTATTTTCAGGATAGAAACATTATTCAAAAAGTTTTCCTAAATCATGATGTTTAGTTAAGATTTTTAAATTTTCTTTCCCGTAACATACCAGACTTGGTCGTAACGTACTGACCGGGTTTGGGGTGTTACAATTATGGTATCAAAGCCAAGTTTACAAAACTCAGCTGTGGGTTTGGGGTTCAAAATGTTTTTAAAAGTTTGTGTGGAAAATGGCTTAGAAAAATATTTGTTTTCAGGAAGTATGGCACCTGAGTCTCCAGCACCAATCCACACTGTAAGTTTTCTAATTGCTACTTAAATTCTTATGAAATATTGTGATAGATAGTTTTGAGAAATACAACTCTAAGGATAGAGACCTTTAGAAATATTTCTTGCGAAAACCTATTTCTAATGCTATTTTTATAAGATTGTTCAGTAATAAATAGTGGAAGAAATACTAATTCATAAAACTTTTAATCAGATTAAGTTGAATTGGTAGTCATGAGCGCTAGAGGACGTGGACGTGGTATACGCGACCGTGGTAGAGGCTAGGGTGTTGGGGCTAAACCTTCGGAATCAGGGCATGGGCCAGAAGGTGAAGTGCCGGCATCACCAATTACGAAAACGGGATTTCAGGACCAAACTGGTGAAGACGATGCTATGTCTCAAGCTACATTGTGTGTTCTGGAGCGAGTTCCTAGAGCAGGCACGGGATTAGTAGCTCTAAAATCTATTTCTAAGTGACTCCGAGTTAATGGGGTTGAGATATTTAGGTGTATTCCTAGTGTGGCTCCTAATGTAGCTGAGCACTGGCTGGAGGTGGTCGAGCGGATTACGGACGATCTTGATTGTATCGCAGAAGAGAAGTTGAAACGGGTAGTGTCTCTCTTTCGAGATGAGGCATACCAATGGTGGCTCGCGGTAATGGATGGTATAGCAGCTGACCGCATTACCTTGGACTTCTTTAAGGCAGTGTTCCAGGGAAAGTACATTGGGGCCAGCTATGTGGACGCTCAGAGGAAGACATTTCTAAGCTTGGTCCAGGGGAATAAGTCAGTGGCTGAGTATGAGGCAGAATTCCTGCATTTAAGCTGTTATGCCCGGGGTATCGTTACAACAGATCACGAGCGTTGTGTCTGATTTGAGGATGGTCTGAAGGACAAGTTACGAGTATTGATAGCTCAACAGAGGGAGAGAGAATTTGCTATTCTGGTTGAGAAGGCTAAGATAGTTGAAGAGGTGAAGCAGTCTGAAAGGCAGAATTAGGATAGGGATAGAGTAGGAATAAAATGAATTTTGGGTTGTCAGGATCCGCTGGGAGTTTCCAAAAGAGGCCTAGGTTTGATGGGCTGAGTCGTGTTCCCTGTTACCGTTGGTCGTTCTCAACCATGTGCTAGATGTGGAAATTTTCATTCAGGGGAGTGTTGAACAAGAAGTAAAGGATGTTACAGGTGTGGATCTGTAGATCATTTGGTCAGAGACTGTCCACAAGAGCCAAACAGAGTGCGGCCAGTTGGTTAGGGTTATGCTCAGGCCGGAAGAGGTGGTCAGCAGCCGTTGAGAGGTTGTGGTCCGGCCAGAGGAGGAAATGATTTTTGTCGAGGGCAAGGAGCACTGGGCAGAGGTGCTGGAAATACAGATGCGAGACATCCTGGGTTGGTTTATGCAACTAGATGCCGAGATGAGGGCAATGCACCAGACGTCATAATCGGTATGTTCCTTATTTTTGGTTTGCCCTTTACAGCACTAATAGATATTGGGTCTACACATTCGTATGTTGCTAGTACTATGTCTTGAACTTTGAACATAGGGTCTGAGGTTGCTTGTAGAGAGATGACTGTGATTAGCCTTTTAGTACAATCTGTAGTGGTAAACAGACTTTTTAGGAGTGTGCCTTTAGACGTTCAAGGGATAGTTTTTTTCGGCTGACTTGCTGGAACTACCGTTCGGCGAGTTCGATTTGATTTTACGGATGGACTGGTTAGTTAAGTACCGAGCAAATTTGGATTGTTCTGCTAATGGCATGGTGTTGAAGACTCCTAAGGATAAAGAGGTGCTATTGATAGGTGAAAGAAAGAATTACTTGTCCAATGTAGTGTCTGCTCTAAAGGCCGAAAGGATGGTGCGAAAAGGGTGTGAGCGTTCTTAGCTTTCATCAGTCTTTTGGAAGCCAATGAGTTGTCTGTAAAAGATGTTAGAACGGTGAAAGAGTTCTCAAATGTTTTTCTAGAAGAGCTTCCGGGGTTACCTCCGGATCGCGAGGTGGAGTTTGGTATTGATCTTCTTCCGGGAACAGCTCCGGTGTCTATGGCTCCGTATAGATTGGCGCCGAAGGAGCTGGTGGAACTTAAAGCCTAGATTCGGAGTTGTTGGATCGTGGTTTTATCCGACCAAGTGCGTCACCGTAGGGAGCTCCAGTGTTATTTGTCAAGAAAAAGGATGGGTTGATGCGAATGTGTATTGACTATAGGCAGTTGAACAAGTTGACGATTAAGAACAAGTACCCGTTACCAAGGATTAACGATCTATTCGATTAGCTGTGAGGCACTTCAGTTTTCTCAAAGATAGACTTGAGGTCAAGTTATCATCAACTTAAGGTCAAGGAGGTAGATATTCATAAGACAGCTTTTTAAACCCGTTATTGTCACTACGAGTTCTTAGTGATGCTGTTTGGGTTGACAAATGCACCAGCTGCGTGTATGGATATGATGAATCGGGTATTCTAACCCTACATAGATCAGTTTTTCATAGTGTTTATAGATGATATCTTGGTATATTCAAGGACAAAAGAGGAGCATGATTTGCATCTTCAGATTGTCCTGTAGATTTTTAAAGAAAAGCAATTGTATTCCAAATTCAACAAGTGTGAATTTTGGTTGAGGGAAGTTACTTTTCTGGGGTATGTTGTGTCTACTGAGGGGATTAGGGTAGATCCCCAAAACATTGAAGCTATTTTGGATTGGAAACCACCAAGTTTAGTGGCAGAAATTTGAAGTTTTCTGGGATTAGCTGGGTACTATAGAAGGTTCATTGAGGGATTGTCGTTGATAGCTACACCTTTTACCAAGTTGTTACGGAAAGGGGTACCATTTGTTTGGGTTGACAAGTAGCAGGAAAGCTTTAAGAAGTTGAAGAGGATTTTGACTAAGGCACTAGTGTTGATTCAGCCTGAAGCTAGAAAAGAGTTCGTCATTTACTGTGATGCGTCACACATAGCGTTAGGATGTGTGCTGATGCAAGAGGGGAAAGTGGTAGTATATGCGTCTCAGCAATTGAGACCACATGAAGTGAACTATCCCACTCATGATTTAGAGTTGGCTGGGTAGTGTTTGCTCTGAAGATTTGGAGACACTACTTGTATGGAGAGAAGTCGATTATCTACATCAATCACAAGAGCCTGAAATATCTCCTTACCCAAAAGGAGTTGAATTTAAGCAGTGGAGGTGGATTGAATTGTTGAAAGACTACGATTGCTCTATTAAGTATCACCCAGGTAAAGCTAACGTAGTGGCGGATGCATTGAGCCGTAAGGTGATATCTAACTTGAGGGCAATATTTGTTCATCTCAGTTTGTATGGTGATGGAAGCTTGTTAGCTGAACTTCAAGTGAAGCCTTCATGGGTAAGTCAGATCAAAGAAAAGTAGTTGTCAGATGAATTGTTGAGTTTTAGATTTCAGCAAGTGGAAGGTGGTGAGATAGAAGATTTTAGTTTGAACAGTGATGGGGTATTTGTATGCCGAAGGATTCCGAGTTGAGACAGAGGATTCTGCAAAGCGCACAGTAGTCCATACGCAATACATCCCAGCGGGAGTAAAATGTATCGAGATTTGCATGAGCAGTTTTGGTGGCCAGGTCTGAAGTAAGAAGTTACCGAGTATGTAAGTAAGTGTTTGACGTGTCAGCAAGTGAAGGCAGAACATCAGTTGCCTTCAGGGTTGCTACAGCCAGTGAAGATTCCACTTTGGAAGTGGGAGAGGATAACTATGGACTTTGTTAGTGGTCTACCCCTTATGCCTACTAAGAAAGATTCGGTGTGGGTGATTGTTGATCGGTTGACGAAGTCTTCTCACTTCATACCCGTTCGTGTCGACTACTCGTTTCAGAAGTTAGCTAAGTTGTACATAGCAGAGATTGTCAGGTTACATGGGGTACTAGTGTCGATCATATCAGACAGAGACCCCATGTTTACATTGCAATTCTGAAAGGCATTATGTCAAGCGTTGGGTACAAGACTGGATTTCAGCATGGCGTTTCATCCACAGTTTAATGGTCAATCAGAAAAGGTAATTCAAGTTCTGGAAGACATGTTGAGAGGCTGTGTTATTGACTTCAGGGGTAGTTGGGAGGATTTCCTACTGTTGGCAGAGTTTGTATACAATAATAGTTATCAATCCAGCATTAAGATGGCACCCTATGAAGCATTGTATGGTCGTAAGTGTCGTACCCCTACCTACTGGACAGAGTTGGGTGAGCGACAGTTGTTGGGTCCGGAATTGGTTTTGGAAACAGAGGAAAAGGTTAAGTTGATTTGGGCTCAGTTGAACGAAACTTTCGACTGTCAGAAATCATATGTAGATCTGAAGTGTAAGGAAATAGAATTTTTAGTGGGTGATTGGGTTTTTCTAAAAGTCTCACCTTGGAAAAAGGTCTTAAGGTTTGGACGAAAGGGCAAGTTGAGTCCCAGGTTCATCGGGCCTTTTTGAGTGTTGAAACGTGTAGGACCAGTGGCATATCAGCTTGAGTTGCCTTCAAAATTGAGGCAGATACATGATGTATTTTATGTTTCAATGTTAAGGCGCTATCGTTCGGATCCATCTCACATAGTGCCGATGGAAGAAATTGAAGTAAGACCTGATTTATCTTTTGAAGAAGAACCAGTTCAGATCCTAGATCGAGATGTTAAAGTATTGACAAGGAAGACATTTTCATTGGTTAAAGTTTTATGGCGGAATCACAGTTTAGAGGAATCCACATGAGAGCTAGAGAATGTGATGCGACAACAATATCCTCACCTCTTTTGATCAGGTAAATTTCAAGGCCGAAATTTCTTTAAGGGGGTAGAACTGTAACATCCTAGAAATAGGGGTTCTGCATTTTATGCTATTCTTTATGTCTGGCTTGTTTGGCATGTTTTTGGTGTGCTTGGGGATCCTGGTGAGGCTCGGGGTCAAGCCAGAGCCTTGGTAAAATTTTTCTTTCTGGGCACTTTAGGGGGGAGAGCTAGCAGGAGCAGGCCTTAAGTCTATTTGTGTGTAGTTGTTGACATAAAGAAGCTTGTGTCCAGGTGGAGGTGGCGTTACTTGTGGGAGCTGAATGGGAGGAGTTCGAATCCCATAAGCCTCATTATAAAGCTTTGATTTTTGGCACCAGGATGGAGAGAAGATGGATTCGGCAGGGGCTCTTCAAGGATGATGGTTGAATGGGTCAATGGATTCAAATGGATGTATAAGAATGCTAGAAGGAATTTGAATTGGTCAAACTAATTTGAATGGGTGTTGGGGAGTGAAAATAGGAGCAAAACAAGGGATTTGGTGTTGGTGGAAGTGTTGGCCGAATGTAGGGAGCTTGAAAGTGACAAATTCAGTTTAGTGCTAGGATAGGCGAGTGTCCCGATATCGCATAGGTCTTAGTCAATTGTTTCATTTCATTTTAGCGTATTTGGTCATTAAGGTGGTAAGTGCTGATTTTTTCAGGTCTCCTTGAGTTCTCTTTTTTCTCTCATTCGGTTTCCCTAATTCTCTATGCCGAAACTGTTAGTTTTTCTATTCATCTCTTTTACTCCTTTGACACTAGCCGAAAGTGGTGTGACCATTCGGAGATCTCTTCTTCTTCTCTTTTTCTTTCTACTTCCTTTGTTTCTTTAGCCGAACCTCCTTTCATCTCTTAGCTGAATATTTGGTTTCCCTCTATTCATCTCTTCCACCTTTTCTTTCCTTCTTTTCAAAAGCCTAAACTCCCCTAATCTCATCTTTTCTTTAGCGGAACTTGGGGTCTCTTCTATCATTGCTTCTAGAGTCGAATTTCCTAGGTCTCTATTCGGTTTTTCTCTGTTCAAGGTAAGGTTCTTTCTTTTATTTTTCTTATGGGCATTCTCTTCTTTCCTTTTTGTTCCAAGATAAAGCTGAATCCCTCCTAGTATCAACTAAATCCGTTTCTTCCATCCTGTGCTTATTTAGTCGAACCTCAAGAGACAAAAGTGCTAGTTGGTTGCTGAACATTCCTCTTCGATCGGATTTTATTTGTGTAAGGCAATGGAAAATTCTGTCATTTTTCTATTTATGTTTCGGTCCTATGTGTTGTCATAGACGAAGTGGATATTGCTGTTTCTTAATGAAGTTTGCGGCTAACCTCTTATGTTCCTCTCTCAACATGGCATGGTCACTCCGGATTGATGTGGATAACCGAATCTCTTCAACTGACCATAGGGTTCTCTTTTAGATCATAGCTAAACCTAGTGTGGTGCGACTTCTTAATAACCAAGGTAAGGGATCATCTTTTCGAATTCCTTGGCTATTATTTTCCTTTGCGTTTTTGGTTGCCTTAATCAAAATTTCCTTATTAGACAATCGATGTTTCTCTCTGACCTCTAATCAAGGCTATTAATGGATACAAGTGCCAGTCAATCTAAGGAGGGGAGTGGACCTGTAATATCCGCTCCTAAATTTAAAAGACGTGCAGTGTCGACAGTTCGAGACTTTCCGTCGGGGTGTGCTAGAGAGCCGACGTCTGCTGGATAGGAAAATCGTGGTGGTTTCTTCCAGTGAGAGTGACGACGTAGAGAGTCTTTTTTTACGCGTAATCAGGTGTGTAATGCTCACACTTTCTCTTTATTTTTTTGTGTAAATAACTGCAATGGCTGAAAGCCGAAATGACTGTGCAATCGGTCGAGATACCCTTATGGGTAAGGTTGAGGACACCAGGTAAGTACCGTTGTAATTGCTTTGCATATAATATGATTATGTATGACATGATTAACTACTGTACATGGTAATATGCCCGCATCGGGTTTTGGGAGGTGAATTAAAGGGGAAGTGTGATTCAGTGGCTATTGTCACAGTGGTCTGGGACCATGGTGGTTTGGAACCACGTATTCATATGTTTATTAGAGACTTGTCTCAGTGGTCTGGGACCACAGTGGGTTGGCCCCACATTTATATATTCTGTGACTCTGTCACAAGTGGTCTGGGACCACAGTGGCTTGATGCCACGGGTGCTTGGTTGATTCAAGTAACCTAGAGGATGGAAAACTAGGTTGGGCTGGGGCTGCATTGCATACATTTTGATATGCTATATTATGTGGGCTGAGGCCCAATGTGCATCTGTGGGCTTAAGGTCGATTGCTTTATAAGGGGAATTACACACTGAGTCTCGGTGACTCACCCCTCTGCTTAATTTTGCAGGTAGGCACTAGATCGCAGATTTGGAGCCGAGGCGGACTTGAGGTGGCCATGCAATATTTTTCTCGTAAACTCATTTCTTTTATTTTAAACTTATTTTAATTTGGGATTTTATTATGTAATAAGGCTGCTATAACTTTAATTTGGGTTTTGATTTAATGCTGATATTATATATTTTACAAACTATCAAATATAGGGTTTTTTCTAATGTTAAAAACATAAGCAAATAGTTTTCAAAGTGTTAACAAAAGATGGCTTGTGAATAACTAATTAATTCAGAGATTTTATTAAAACCGCAACATTGTTTTCAACTATCATGCTTATGACATTCCTAAAAAATGACTTTCGAAAGATAAAAATATTTTTTTACGATTTTAGTTCAATCTAATATGGATTTAGCAAGAAACTCTTGAATGACTTTCTAAATTATTTTCAGCATAGAAACACTATTCAAAAAGTTTGCCCAAATCACGATGTTTAGTTAACATTTTCAAATTTTCTTTCCCGTAACATACCAAACTTGGTCGTAACGTACTGATCGTGTTTGGCGTGTTACACTTTTGATCTCCACCCCCTTACGATTATCGTGTTATACAATGAATTTCACAAGATTTATGTTGACTAAGTTCATAAGTGTGAAAGAAGAGTTCAAAGGATGAATGATTATTGATGTAGTTAGAATCGATAATAGGTTAGTAAGCAAATACGGTATTAAAAGAGATATCAGATTTTTCTGAGGATTATTCTGATTATATGATGTCATCTTTAAGGAAGAAGTTGTTCATGAGTAAACGACTTATCTAGACATGATATTTACAAAACGGGTTAGCCAAAAATTCTTCTAAATTGACTCTTTCAGGGAACAGAATAATGTAAGATTATTGATGACTTTATTAGTCAATGGAATAGTGATGAAATTGCACCGATATTTGAATGCAGCTGTTATAACCAGGGATACTGCAATATTTTCTGAGTACTCTACATGTTCTGTTGTTATCAACAGCATATGAAATTGTGCTTGTACAGATGCAATATTTGTCGTATTGAAAGGCTAATAAATCATGATAGATGAAATTACTGTAAGTCTGGTTAATTCATGAGTGGTATTGCTCTATCATACTTGGGCTTTCTAATACATCATGACTGATATAAGATTTGATGATAAGGTTCATGTGAAGTTATTTTCTACTTCTACTGATGAAAGCCCTGAATTGCGAATGTTCAAGTTATATTATCTTTATCACAGTTGTTTCTACTGAGTATGCGTGATATTATTTTTCTGAATTTTCCTTGAGATATCAACAATCTCTTTAGAATGTAAACTTGGGTTTAATTACATTTATTACCGTTATAAATATTGACCCGATCATGAAATTTAGTGACAGAGATTACAGATTATAGAAACTGAATTACTGCATTGGTTATTATAGGGGCCACTTTCGGTTCTCTCTCTTTTAAATTGAAGTACACTATTGATATTGAAGTGTTGGTTTATCTGTTTGACTAAAAAGTCAGTCATATTATTGCACTATGGTATAAAATCCATCTGATGGTTGTCGCTTTGGAAAAACTCAAAGCTTCAATGTTAATAATTGAAATAGCTACAATGTTGAAATAGTTATTACCGAAAAGATGTAAGACTTGAATGAACCGATAAATATCAATAAAGTTTTGATCATTTAGAAGCCCTGATGACTTAAGCATCAGTTCTGGTTCAGTCTGAATCGGGTAAGGAATTTATTATTATATTTATACATCATTTAATGTATTAAATTATGTTTTGATACAGTAAGGAAAATTAATGTGTTAAGGAATTTATCACATTTGTGTTTTGAATTTATTCTAATAGGCTCAACGGGCATAAATTCTGTTATTGGTTATTTGAAAAAGATATGTGTTATATAGATGAAGTACTGATTATACGAATGAGTCATAGTTACTGTTATCGAATGAATTATTGTTTGTATGATTGAGAATGAAATGTTATAAATGATGTACCTAAGATATGTGAATTTGATATGATATAATGCATTGAGTATTAAATTGAGATAATGGATGATTTCATGTACTTATATGACTAACTTGTTGATGAATGCTTGTGTATAGGCATTTGGCAAGTGAATTTGATATACTTTGTTTACTTATTTGATTATTTATAATGGTAAGCTTAATTTTGAATTATACGGGCTTAATAAGCTTTAAATCTTACTCTGTTTCTTTTCCATGTTTTATAGAGATTCGATAGCTCGCTCGATCCGGATAAAGTCAGAGTTACGCATCACACTTTCCAATTACTGTTGGTACTTTTGAACTCTTGGATATTGTAAATATGGCATGTATAGGCTAGTTATAAAAATGATAGTCATGGTTATTTAAGATAGTGATTTGGTACATGATGTGGTATAAGTTAAAGCCATGTGATTTGGCTTAACTTGGTGTAATGTTTTGGTTGTGTATAAATGTTCAAATATGTTATGTTTTGGCATGTACTAGATGGGATGAAAATATGAAAATGTTGCTTTGATAAGTAGTAGACTTATGAATGGAAAATGCATGATATAAATTAGGCATTTGAATACTATGTTGAATTGGTATAAAATGTGTTTGAAATGTTGTGGATTGGCTGCCTATTGGGTTATGAAATGTTGCATAATACACTTGTGCAGGTATATGAAAATAGGGTGGCAAAATGGCTTTGCAAATAGCCTATTTTTGTCCACACAGGCGTGTTTCTCAGCCATGGGCGATAGATGGTCATGTTACATGGCCGTGTGTCCCTTGGTGTTCATGCTCCAGATGATCTCACACACGGGCGTGTGACTGGTCGTGTGGTACAAGTAAGTATACCCCCAAATTTGGACACAGCCTAGCACACGGACGTGTGACTTTGCCCCGTTGCATAAGTCAGTATACCCTACAGTTTTGGCACGGCCTAGCACACGGCCTAGTACACGGGCGTGTGTGGCCACTTCAAAGGGCACACAGGCTAGACACATGGGCGTGTGGTTGGCCGTGTGACCCAAGTCAGCATGTACCCCCTGTTTTGATATGGCTAGAGACACGGGTGTGTCTGGTGGTTGTGTGTCACAAGCGTTTGTCCTTTGTATTGAGGAAAACTTTTAAAGTTTCATAGAAGTTTTATAAGTTATCGGCTTAGTCCCGAACTGCTCCTAAACAATGTTTAAGGCCTCGTAGGCTATTGTAAGGGACAAATTGAATCATGGTTGTATGAAATGGTTGAATTTATGAGAAAAGTACTTTTATATACTTTAAAAGTTCAGTAATACTTCGTAACCCTATTTCAACGTTGAATACGGGTGAGGGGTGTTACATTTATTGGTATCAAAGCTACAGTTTAGTCGATTCTAGGACTAACGTTGCGTATGTGAGTCTAGCTGTACGTGCCATATATATAAAATGTGATAGTGTGATGAATCCTGACATTTTCAAATGTACTTTTATATAGTAAATGGATCTTGATCGATCTGTAGTAGATGAGGTTAAGAGTAATGTGCTTGCTCCCACTCAAGGAGTAGCGCCTTTTGAATCTAGACCCGTAACGGGTAGCTAGGGAGGAGAGGCTAAAGAAGCCTTCTTCCAAATGATGAATGTGTGATTTACACAATATATTCATACAAACTCGACTGCTCAACAACCTCCACCCCCACCTATTCCCCAATTGATCCCTATAATTCCTCAAGGTATGGATCCTTTGCGATTGAATAAACCACCTATTGATAAGGTATAGAAACACGAGGCTGAGGAATTCAGAGCTACTATTAACCATGACCCTGAGAGAGTTGGGTTTTTCCTTGAAAACACGATTCGGGTATTTGATGAACTGTCTTGCACACCTGAAGAATGTTTAAAATGTGTTATATCACTGTTGAGAGACACTGCATATCAGTGGTGGAATACCTTGATATCTGTAGTTTCGCGAGAAATAGTTACTTGGGAGTTCTTTCAAGTTGAATTCAAAAAGAAATACATTAGCCAAAGGTTCATTGATTAGAAACAAAAGGAATTTATTAAACTAAAATAGGGATGTGTGTCGGTAACAAAATATGAAAGAGAGTTTGTACGAATCAGTAAATATGCTCGTGAATGTGTATCTTTTGAGGCTATAATGTGTAAAAGGCTCGAAGATGGATTAAAAGAATAAATCAGACTGTTAGTTGGGATTCTTGAGCTGAAAGAGTTTGTCGTTCTATTTGACTGAGCTTGTAAATTTGAAGAGCTTTGCAAAGAGAAAAATAAAGCCGATTTTAAGGTTAGAGACTTGATAAACCGTAAAAGTAACATATTTTAATCCCACATTTAGTATGCTTTTGGATGAATTTATCCTTGATTTATGTAAAAAGGCTTAATCCTTTCTTTTCGTGTCTTATGCTCAGGAATGCACCTAAGGATAAAAAGAACGTAAAACGGGCTTAAAACGAACCAAATTGGGCCAACCCAAGAAATCGACACGGCCTGGACTTCAAGCTACACGGCCGTGCCTTTCCATTCACTTCACATGGCCATGCCACGATTTACAGGGCCATACCCTAATTGACAGACTCGAAGCATGGCCTGTACCTCGACGTGCATGGCCGTGCCACACCATGCCTAAATCAACAGAATAGAGAGACGGGCTAGAAGACGACTTACACGGGCGTGCCATGACCGTGCCCCTGCAGCGGGAAAGAGCAATTTCACTCTGATTAGGATGCTTGGAACCCAAGAAGCGCAATCCTAAGTCTACTTAAACACTTAGGAATGAATTATGCTTAAATTGTGAGTATTTAGGAGCCAAGTAAAGCATCCCAAAAGTATATATAAACACCCCAAGGCGGCTATTCAAGGGCGCCAAGTTTTAGTAGAGTTTTCTGCCAGAGCTTTACTCCATTTAGGGAATTACTCAAAGATAGCCAGTTGATCCATCTCGAAGAGCCAGAATTCTACTCAAGACGGAGGATCTCTTCTTCAATTCCTTCAGGGGGTTTTAGGGATTTCTAATGTTTTGTTTTATCTTATCTGTTGAGATGTTTTCTTATTTAGTTATGAACTAAACCCTTCAGATACCTAAAAGGGATGAAACCTATGATGGATTTTGTTATTGTTTTCTAAATTTTTAGGATAAATACTTAGTTTGTTCTTAATTATGTTGCTTAATTTAATTTGATGTGCTTAGGTGGAGGAGGAATAGACCCTGCCTGAGAGTAGATCTAGCATAATTAAGTGGAGTTGATCGGGCGCCTAGAGATAGGGTTACAAGATTTTGCCAGATTAGGGTGAAACCTAATATGGGAATCCATTGATAGATTTACTACTTCCTTAGGGGGTATTATAAGAGAACGAGAGTTCCACTAATTAACCTAAGGTTAGATGTTATTTGCTTCGAGAGAAGGTTTAATATAGGTTAGGGAGTCTCACGGATCAAGCTATGTAAAGAAATCATATGGTTTAGGGATAAATAATGAGTGAAGTCATAGGTGGATTCTTCCTGAGGGTATCTTCTTTATCAACTGAGTTTTCCACAGTCTTTTCCTAATTTATTCGTTTATCTTTGCATTTTAGTATTTCATTAGTTTTAGATAAATCAACCAATCACTCTATATTTCAGGCTAAATAATAGAAAGAAAGTGAGTAGTAGTACTTTTAGGTTCTTTGGGTTCGATAAGGTATTCTTACCTTAACTATACTATTGTTCGATAGGTGCACTTGCCTCTATCGTTGTCATAGTTAGTCTACAGGTTCGATCATTCTTTATAAATTTTAAAACTAGACATGCTTTTGCGACAATCAAGTTTTTAGGCGCCGCTCTTGAACTCTAAAATATTAAGAAAGCTTTATTTCTATTACTTTAGCCATTATTTTTATTTTTAAATTTCTCTTTTATACATATATTTTTGTTTTTGTTTTTCTAAATTTCTTTCTTTCTTTGCATATCAGGTACCTCTAGTTTATGACTAGAAGAAATCTGAAAGGACCATTAGAATACGAAAGTGACATTAAGGCAACTACTCACAAAAATCGCAGAGAAATAAGACAAGCTCTAGACTATCAAGGAGAAGAACAACAAAGATCCAATCCTACTGAAGGGATGGCCGAAAATAATCCACCTGATGCGCAAGAACAGAATGCTCCGTGTACTATGTATGATTATGCTAAACCTAATTTGACAGGAGCAGAATCTAGTATTGTTAGGCCCGCTATAGCTGCTAATAATTTTGAATTAAAGCCTAATACAATACAAATGATTCAACAATCCGTTCAATTTGATGGTTTGCAGGATGAGGATCCAAACACTCACATATCTAATATTTTAGAATTCTGTGATACCTTCAAAATAAATGGCATTTCTGACGATGACATATGTCTTCGGTTATTTCCTTTCTCATTAAGGAACAAAGCAAAATAGTGGTTGAACTCGTTACCACGAGGGTCAATCACCACATGGGATCAAATGACCGAAAATTTTCTTTTAAAATATTTTCCACCAGCCAAAACATCTAAATTTAGGAATGATATATCTTCTTTTGTACAGAATGACGCAGAAACATTATATGATGCATGGGAAAGATATAAGGATCTCTTAAGGAGATGCCCACACCATGGATTACCTTTGTGGTTTCAAGACCAAACTTTCTATAATGGTGTGAATTCTTCAACTAGGCAAATGATTGATTCATCAGCCGGTGGAACTCTGAATAATAAAACTCCTGAAGCGGCTTACGATTTTATTGAAGAGATGTCGTTGAACATTTATCAATGGCAAATTACAAGGGCTAAACCGACAAAATCAGCTGGAGTTTTTAACATAGACGCAGTGACAATGTTGTTAACACAAATAGAGTTAATGAATAAAAAGCTTGATAATTTATGTTCTTCACAGGTACATCCAGTCATGCAATGCAAAGCAAGTGGGAATGTGGCGAATTCTGAGTACCCATCTTACCAACTAGAAGCAGAAAACGAGCAGACAAACTATATAGGTAACAATTTCAGATCTAATAATAATCTTTATAGTAACGCTTACAATCCAAGTTTGAGAAACCACCCAAATTTTTTGTGGCGAGGACAAGGAAATCAAAGGCAGCAACCTCTTCCAAATTACCAAAATCAACCTTATCCACCGGAAAAGAAGCTGAGTCTTGAAGAGATGCTGAAAAAGTTCATGGCAGACACAGATGCCCGTCTCTAAAGAACTGATACAACACTTGATAACCAAGGAATATCGATCAAAGAAATCAAGGAACAAGTCGGGGAAATCACTAGGTCAGTGGGACAACTCACAAAGCTTGTTTCAGAACGTCAACAAGGACGTCTACCAAGCAACATAGAAATAAACCCAAAAGAACAGATACAAGCCATCACATCACAAGAGGATACAAAGGTAGACAAGCCCACCTTAGTACAAGAAACCAAGGAAGAAACAGGTAAAATTGAGGTAGCACAAGAAAAACTGGTAATTAAAGAGTACCACCCTCGAATACCTTATCTCGAAGCATTGAAAAAAGATGTTTCAGAGGAACAATTCGGTAAGTTTCTAAAACTTCTAAAGAAATTACACATTAACTTACCTCTTCTTGAAGCTCTTTTTCAGATGCCCGACTCAAGGAGATATTTAAGACAACTCTTAACAAACAAATGCAAAATGGATGAAGAGCAACATGTGGAACTTAACGCAACATGCTCAGCAATGCTACAAAATCGACTACCACAAAAATTAAAAGATCCAGGGAGTTTTATGATTCCATATTTAATTGGTAGTTTAACTATTGATAATGCGTTAGCTGATTTAGAGGCAAGTATAAATGTCATGCCTTATACACTATTTAAACGACTAGGTCTAGGGAATCCCAAACAAACTAGGATGAGTATCGAACTAGCTGATAAAACTGTTAGAATTCCTAGGGGCATTATTGAAGACGTTTTAGTAAAAATCAATAAATTCGTGTTCCTAGTAGATTTTGTTGTTTTAGACATGGATAAGGAAAATTCAATCCCTTTAATTTTAGGAATACCTTTCCTTGTAACTGCTAAGGCTAAAATTGATTTTGCCACAGGAGAACTCATACTTCGTGTAGGAGATGAATCAGTCAATCTTCAAGCTCTCGACTCAGCCAGAACCACAGAAGATTAAGGTAAGAAAGTCATTTCAATAGATAATCAAATTATTCAACCTTCATCGCAGGAAACATCACAAAGCATCAAAACTGAGCCAACACAAAATCGTACGATCAACAATTTAGAAGAGCAGAAGATACACACCAAAGAAAAATCGGATCCACACGAAATAAAACATGAGGAACCACCAGAAGAGCTCATAGGAACATCAAATCACTTTAAAATAGGAGACCAGGTGCTGTTAGACAAAGTCGACCCTCACATCACTTTAATAGACCTGAAGAAAAAGGAAGAAATACTCCTTCAGGTACACAATGTTTTCCCACACGAAATAGTCGAGGTAAGCAATCCAATATTTGGCAATTTCAAGGTAAACGCTTCTACCTAAACTTTGTCACGAAAATAAAGCTGTCGATGAGAGGAAAATATTCAAACTTTTAAACCTCCTAAAATTTTCAAAGTCTAGGCGGTCTAGCTTAAGACTATAAACAATCGCTTCTCGGGAGGCAACCCGAGCGCTAACACTTTTTATTTCTCAAAATTATTTTTCTTTTCTTTTATTTTCTTTTCTTTTCTCTCTTCCTTCTCCACAGTTAAAGCAAAGATACAGGTTTCCAGGCCACACGGCCTTACAAATGTCCGTGTCCATGGCCGTGTGGACCACCAGAACTACCACACTGACAAAGCAGAGCCGTGCAAGTCAGTCCAACCACCCCTCCAACGTCACGGATCCAACCACCCACAGCAGACGGCAAACAAAAATAACGCAGTGTGCCTCACAACCGTGCTAAGATACTGACTTATTTAGCACGGGCAGACCACGCCCGTGCATCCAGCTGTGCTCCTATACTGGCTTTTTAGGAACAGGCGTGCAAACCAACAAAACGAGTGTGGAAGGACAACACACCCCACAACACGGCCGTGTGATACGGCCGTGTAAATCGACACACCCTCGGTACACGGGCATGGGAATGTGCCAATTTTGAAATCCTATTTAAATCCCCACAGCCCATCCTCTTTGTCCCATCTTCTTTCTCTTTTCTTTCAAATTTTTCTTCCTATTCATATAAAAGATCCAAGACACTTGAAGCAACACAAAGATCATGCCGAAGAAACATAAGCATCATTTCCTCAGAGGAGTCCTCAACATGAGTTCATGCCGGCAACTTCACTTAATTGACACGCCAAGGATCTTAAAAACCTTTTAGGTTCTATTTTTCTTTTCTCGTCTCCTTTATTTTCCTTATCTATACTTCTTTTCTACTTAATTTAATTTATTTCATATTAGTTTCTTGGTTTTAGGTTCTAAAGGTGCTAGGGAATCACACACATGACGACCTTGAAGTCACACCCACTTTGTAAACCATCCAACAATAAGGACTCCTTAGTCCATTAGTCTTTTCTTTCAATTTTAGTTTTCTTCTTAGTCTCCTTCTTTTATTTCCTTAATCTTTAAATTTATTATTAGTATATTATTATTATTTCTCTAGATCTCTTGGCTATATCTTCACAAAGCTACCCAATTTCTTCATCTAGCAAATTGCTTCTCGGTAGCCACTCCACCATGCCCATAGAAAGCACCATCACCGCCACCAAAGACGCCAAGGATCATCCAGATTTCAGGGAGTATTACTTTTCCCACTTCTCTTTTTGATTTGGCACATAAATTTCATTATCTATCTCTGTACATTGAGGGCAATGTACATCTTAAGTGTGGGGGTAATAGTGCCTAACTTTTTGCATAATTCTCAAAACCTTGAATTTAGTGTTGATCTTAAGTATTTTTCTCATATTATTGATTAGGGTGAAATTTCTAATGATTTATGATTTTTATTGATATGTTTTAAAGTAAGTGATAGTTAATTGTGCATTGATGATTAAATTTGAAGAATACTAGAAAATCGAGCAAAATAAGTCTACTTTCTAAAATTAAAAAAATTGATGGGTCGTTGAACTGAATTTGGGTATCACCTTGAAGTTCAAAATTTATAAGGATTGGTGTCAAAACACCCATAATTTTTGTGAGATTTTGAGCCTTGTAGAGCATATATATTCTTTTTCGTGCTCACTTTATTGATTATGAGTGTGTCAACTTTGAACTGTTATTCTAGAACTTGCCTCATTTATACATGTCGAGACCACATTAATGATTTGATATACTGAGATGATAAAGGCACCTAGGTTTTAACCCGATTCACTCCACTAAAAAGCCTACCCATACAAATTAACCCCTAGCGAACCCCGTTGAATCCTAACAACCTCTTTATTAACTCACCCACTAATATTAACCTAAAATCCCTTTGTATTTGTTATCAGCATTGCTTTGACTACCCCTCTATCGAGAATTGATTTGATCAATTACCGAATTAGGTTATTTCAATTATCAAAGTTTCTTCTATTATGTTTGCTTTAGTTTGTTCTTAAAAAAAAAAAAAAAATCCAAGTTTATTCAATATTAGTAGTATACAAAAGAGCTTAGAGAATTTAAACTCCAATTGTTGAAAAAGCTCGTATTAAAGTATTATCAAAATACTCCTTATTATAGAGTAATTATCAATAGTGATATTATTAGTTTTCATTCGAAGTCAATATTCATATTTAGTTCAGTGTTTCTAGTTAGACAATTTGTCAACTCAGTCTCAATTCTAACCTTCTAATTCAGCCTTTATCCACACCTTTTAACCCAAGCCCCGTTCCAACCCTGATTAAAGACCTTTTGATTTGTGTATCATCTCATATACAGTGGTAGAGATTTGATTTTCAAGCAAGCCTATGGGATTAACTTTTCAGGTTCGATTTAGAGTGCTTATTCTTGGACCTTAAACACCTTTGAGCGATTTGAGTGAATCTTTAGTGAGGATGTCAGTCCTTTTTTATTTTGAATTAAAGGTAATTACTTAGATAAGGGGAGACACCTATGTTTTCGTACTACAAAGGTATGACTTATCATAATTGAATCTTTAGGACTCTTTGAGTTGAATTATCCATGTATAAATTATCTATGAATTATGATGAGACATTTCGATAGGAATTATGAATTGTGGGAAGTTCGTTTTAATTATAAGTTGAGAATTTTGCTTGAGGACAAGCAAAAGCTTAAGTATGGGGGTATTTGATAAACCGTAAAAGTAACATATTTTAATCCCACATTTAGTATGCTTTTGGATGAATTTATCCTCGATTTATGGAAAAAGGTGCTCTTAATCCTTTCTTTTTGTGTCTTATGCTCAAGAAAGCACCTAAGGATAAAAAGAACATAAAACTGGCTTAAAACGGACCAAATTGGGCCAACCCAAGAAATCGACATGGCCTGGACTTCAAGCTACACGGTCGTGCCTTTCCATTCACTTCACACGGCCATGCCACGATTTACACGGCCATGCCCCAATTGACAGACTCGAAGCACGGCCTGTACCTTGACGTGCACGACCGTATCATAGCCGTGCCTATATTAATAGAATAGAGACACAGGCTAGAAGACGACTTACACGAGTGTTCCATGACCGTGCCCCTGCCACGGGAAAGAGTAATTTCACTCGGGTTAGGATGCTTGGAGCCCAAGAAACGCAATCCTAAGTCTACTTAAACACCTAGGAATGAATTCTGCTTAAATTATGAGTATTTAAGAGCCAAGTAAAGCATCCCAAAAGTATATATAAACACCCCAAGGCTATTCAAGGGCGCCAAGTTTTAGCAGAGTTTTCTGCCAGAGCTTTACTAATTTAGGGAATTACCTGAAGATAGCAAGTTGATCCATCTCGAAGAGCTGGAATTCTACTCAAGATGGAGGATCTCTCCTTCAATTCCTTCAGGGGGTTTTAGGGATTTCTAATGTTTTGTTTTATCTTTTCTCTTAAGATGTTTTCTTATTTAGTTATGAACTAAGCCCTTCAGATACCTGAAGGGGATGAAACCTATGATGGATTTTGTTATTGTTTTCTAAATTTTTTTTTTTGATAAATACTTAGTTTGTTCTTAATTATGTTGCTTAATTTAATTTGATGTGCTTAGGTGGAGGATGAATAGACCCTGCCTGAGAGTAGATCTAGCATAATTAAGCGGAGTTGATCGGGCGCCTAGAGATAGGGTTATGGGAATTTACCGGATTAGGGTGAAACCTAATATGGGAATCCATTGATCGATTTACTGCTTCCTTAGGGGGTTATTATAAGAGAATGAGAGTTCCACTAATTAACCTAAGGTTAGACGTTATTCACTTCGAGAGAAGGTTTAATATAGGTTAGGGAGTCTCACGGATCAAGCTAAGTAAAGAAATCATATGGTTTAGGGATAAATAATGAGTGAAGTCATAGGTGGATTCTTCCTGAGGGTATCGTCTTTATCAACTGAGTTTCCAAAGTCTTTTTCCAATTTATTCGTTTATCTTTGCATTTTAGTATTTCATTAGTTTTAGATAAATCAACTAATCACTCCATAGTTCAGGCTAAATAATAGAAAGAAAGTGAGTAGTAGTATTTTTAGGTTCCTTTGGTTCGATAAGATATTCTTGCCTTAACTATACTACTGTTCGATAGGTGCACTTGCCTCTATCATTGTCACAGTTAGTCTACAGGTTCGATCATTCTTTATAAATTTTAAAACTAGACTGTTTTGCAGTGATCAAGACTTTAAAAAGAGATTTACGGGTAAATCACATTAGTCAGCATCAAAGAAATCTAGAGAATATCATCCTTGTTCTACTGCTTTTGTTGGGATTTTGATCAAAGATAGAGGTACGAGATATTTTAGCTCTAAACCTCAGACGACATCTGTTGCTAGTGTAGGTAATGTTAAAAATGTTGGACCTAAATGTAAGCACTGCAATAAGCGACATTACGGTGAATGTAGAATATTGAGCGGAGCTTGTTTTAAATGTGGATCTCTTGATCATTATCTCTGGGACTGTTTAGAAAAGTATATAGCTAAAAGAGATCAACCGATGAAAGCAAGTAATACGGCTACTAGAGGGAGACCACCCCAAAACACTGGGAATGTGAGTGGTAACCGAGGTGCTACGAGAGATTCTGCTATGGGATATGAGGCGTGAGCACCTGCTCGAGCTTATGCTATACATGCACGGGAGGAGGCATCATCGCCAAACATTATTACATGTACTTTTTCTCTTTTTGATATTGATATAGTTGCATTAATAGATCCTGGATCAACCCATTAGTATATCTATATGAATTTAGTATTTAAAAAGAGTTTACATGTCGAGTCTACAGAGTTTGTAATTAAAGTATTGAACCCCTTAGGTAAGTTTTTTTTAATTGATAAAATTTGTAAGAATTTTCCTTTGATGACTCGGGGTTACTATTTTTCGGCTGACTTGATGCTTCTACTATTCGATGAGTTCGATGTGATTCTAGGTATAAACTGGCTAACTATGCATGATGCAGTTGTTAATTGTAGACAAAAGATTATTGAATTAAAATGTCAGAATGGTGAAATTCTTCTAATTGACTCTAATGATTCAAATGAATTACCTACTATTTTATCGTCTATGTTAGCTCAGAAATGTATGAAAAAGGGCTATGATGTATATATTGTGTAACGCCCCAATTTTGGGCCTAGAAGTATTGGGCCTATTCGACTTTGGGCTTTGGTCCTCAGAAAATTTTTAGGTGAGCGAGAAAATGACAATTGACATGATGGCTTTAAGGGTTTAATAAACTTGGAGTGTCTAGGGGTGTTGAAGAAGTTCTAGGTTCGAACTTTGAGGAAAAGGAATTTTTAATTAATTATTAAAGGAACTAGGGTAGTGAGTAGTTGGGCTTTTAAATAAAAATAGGGAAAAATGGCAGCAAAGAGCCTTCTGGTGGAGTGGCTAAGTGACGCCACTTAGGGTATAAGAAGGTGCCGTTATGGGCTAGCAAGGAGATCCTAGGTTCGAATCCTAGCTCAGTATTTTTTTTAGGAGTTTAATTTTGTCCTTCTAGAAGGTTGGACGTGGTGTGATTATGGACTCTAAGGAGAGTGATCAGAAGAGAAAATTTAGGAAAAGGATTGAGGAGCTTATCGTGGAGAAAAATTAGGAGATGAGATATGTGGAAGAGGTTCAGCCGAATTGGGAATTTAGGGAGGAAATTCGGCTATAGGCTATAAATAGGTGTCGATTTTGGGGTTCTAGGCTAATGCCAAATTTTTTCTTTTTATTTTGCCGAAAACTACTTTTCTCTCCAAATACCTGAAAGATGAAATCCCTTATTCTTCCTCTTCTATTTTTGCTCCAATTTCTTCTCTTCCTTCTCATCAAAGTCTTTTCTTTCCTTTGCTTCTCATCTATTTCTTTTGTGTCGAATATTCTTGGTCCTTAAAGTCCAGTATTCCTTTTTTTTCGAATTCCACACTTTTGAGTTGCCAAAACACTTTTTCTCTCTAAGTGCTCAGAAGCCGAACCCTCCATACTTTTTCCTCTCAAATTATCTTTTAGTTCACCTTTGGTTTTCGCTGACCCCTTCTCTTCTTCTCCTTATTTGTACCTAATAACCCCTTTCACTATACTAATCTCAAAAGCTGAATACCTTTTGGGCCGATTGCTTCTTGGGTAAGTACTTAGTCAACTTCCTTTAGTATGTTTTGAGAAAAGCCGAAGGGCTATCTAACTCTTTCTTGTCGTTAACCCTGTATTCACAAGGGTAGGGTTCAAAATCGCAAGCGTGGTAAGGATCACTAGCAAGTGGTAAGTGTGCTCGTCTCAATTGTAGATTAGTAAGTGGCCGAATGTAAGTGTGGCTTATATAGGTGACTTGTGTGGAATATGAGTCACTTGATTTTTGATAGGATATGTGTTGGTGCAGATCTAGGAGATATTTGTGAATAGTAGTTAAGGAAGGGCTACTAAAACTGGTGGCACACGGTAAGGTTATGGTAAGGCTTCGATTTTTGGTAAATATTGTGGTTAAGTGTGTGGTTGATTGGAGACTGGTATTGGCCGTAGGTTCAAGGCTGGGGTTAGTGTAGCACGTCGCATTAGCCAAGTGTGTACATACACTTTACACACGACAAATCGACAAAAGCTAAAATACCAAAAATCGGAATGTCGAAAAGCCAAAACGCCGAAAGGTTGGCGCTGACAACCATGTGCGAACATTTGTGTGGGAACACTGATATGATTACCAAGGCCAAGAGAGGGATATCATAGTCTCGGGTCACTGTTTGGCCGACCAGGCCAGACGAGGCTAAATAGGCTTGCCGAGCTCGTGGGCCTAAATCGGCAAGAGTTGATATGTGAAATTGAATGATGAATTGATATGGATGGTTGTATGATTTGATTATGATCGGTCCTAATGGGCTACATAAACATGATTGGGCTTAATGGGCTATATGGACATGATTGGGCTTAGTGGGCCTGCTGGGATTTTAAAAATGCATGCTAGGGTTTTAATGGACTCTAAGCCTAGTTGTGGTAAATTTTTAAATAGCATAAAACTTAATTTAATAATCAAACATGTCTATGGACAAGTCACTAGGTTAGAGTGTGGCAATGGACATATGCATGTCTAGGATTGGATCTAGGGAGAGCTTGGTACTTAAGCGATACTAGTGACCCACCTCCTCTTCTCTGGGATCCTACCTGGTGCATAGTGTCTGTTCACTTTAGCCGCAAGGACTTGTTGATGGGCCAAAGTTCATAACTAAACCCCAAAATGAAAGAAATTATAAAAATACCCCTGTAGGGTAAATTTCCAAAAAATGCCCCTAGGTAGTGAAATGACTAAAATACCCCTAGGTGCTTAATGTGTGAAAATATGTATGTTGCATTCATGAGATATACATTGCGCTTGGGTAGGTTTAATGATACAGAGGAAGATATGTGAGGATTGCATAGTCACTTGACGACCGTGGATCCACTGATGGCTTTAAGCCCATAATACGCCTAGCAGCTATGCTGCAACATTTGAGTAGTGCTGCTGTTGGTGCTACCTTTAAAGTCTAAGGATGGGTGGGTTGATATTTATATCCCCACAGGAGTGTAGGGTTGGAAGGGAAATGGAGTGTAGGGTTGGATTTGGGATGGGAGCATTGCGTTCATGTGATACTGATGAGATATGAGGTTATTATAAGCTAAGGCCCAAGACCACCAATTTTGATAGGGCTTAGGCCCAATGTGATAATTGCATGCTGATTGGATTACAAGGGTCGTACACACTGAGTTTTGAAACTCACACCCTTTTATTAATGTTTCAGGTAACTCTTAGTAAATGGCTCGACGTGGAAGAGGACTCGGAAGAGGCCACACTGCAAGTTACTTAGAAGTTTTTAATTGGTTTGAAATGACTTTATTTTAATTACTTTATTTTCATTGGATGTAATAAGGCCTTATATCTCTAATTTGACTTTACATTTTGGTTTTATTATTGGTTCAACTGCCTAATTATTAAATTTAAATAAATTGCTAAAGTTTAACATGGTTTTCGAAATAACTATAACATATGGACCTTTTCTTAAAACATGGGCTTTCATCATAACTTAACAAGTTGCAAGGATTTTGGGTTTCTAAATCTTAAACTTAAGTTTTTAACTATGCAAATTTCCTACTGAACATAAATTTAACTAAACAAAGTTTTTTTGGAATTATCCCTTTGATGTGACATCACCGGATACAACCATAACGTCTGGGCTAAGTCTAGGGGTGCTACATTTAGTGGTGTCAGACTTGGTTGCAAAGCTTAGGCTCTGAAATGGGCCTTATATTTTGGATTTTTAAAACAAGTAGATTAAAAAATTTTTACAGGATTCTTGAAGTGTGGTTCACCGAGCCCTCGACGTCGAGCAAAGTAAGTTTTTCTGTTATTGCACTTGTTAAAATTACTAAACTGTATTGAGATATTGGGCTACTTTAAAAAATAGGTTCTTAGAGACTAAAGGCCACAGGAACTTGAAACTGTAGAGGGTTCAATTAGAGTTAAAGAGTGTTAGTGTTATTAATATCTGAGTGCGCAACGAAAGCATAATGTTGCGACTTGAGCGGTGCTTTTAATAGTCAGCTGAAAATTTCGAGGACAAAATTTGTTTATGGGGGTAGAATTGTAACGCCCCAAATTTTGGCCTAGAAGTATTGGGCATATTGGGCTTTGGGCTTTAGGTCTCATAAAATTTTTAGGTGAGCAAGAAAATGACAATTGACACGATGGCTTTAAGGGTTTAATAAACTTGAAGTGTCTAGGGGTGTTGGAGAAGTTTTGGGTTTGAACTTTGAGGAAAAGGAATTTTTAATTAATTATTAAAGGAACCAGGGCGGTGAGTAGTTGGGATTTTAAGTAAAAATGTGGAAAAATGGCAGCAAAGAGCCTTGTGGTGGAGTGGCTAACTGACGCCACTTAGGGTATAGGAAGGTGGCGTTATGGGCTAGCAAGGAGATCCTAGGTTCGAACCCTAGCTCAGTATTTTTTAGAAGTTTAATTTTGGCCTTCTAGAAGGTTAGAAGTGGTGTGATGATGGACTTTAAGGAGAGTGATCAGAAGAGAAAATTTAAGAAAAGGATTGAGGAGCTTCTCGTGGAGAAAAATTAGGAGATGAGATATGTGGAAGACGTTGAGCCGAATTAGGAATTTAGGGATAGGAAATTTGACTATAGGCTATAAATAGGTGTCGATTTTGGGGTTTTAGGCTAATGCCAAATTCTTTCTTTTTATTGTGCCGAAACTACTTTTCTCTCCGAATACCTGAAAGCTAAAATCCCTTATTCTTTCTTTTCTATTTTTGCATCGATTTCTTCCCTTCCTTCTCATCAAACTCTTTTCTTTCCTTTGCTTCTAGTCTATTTCTTTTGTGCCGAATATTCTTGGGCCCTAAAGTCCAAGATTACTTTTTTTCGAATTCCCCAATTTTGAGTTGCCAAAACACTTTTTCTCTCTAAGTGCTCAGAAGTCGAACCCTCCATACTTTTTCCTCTCAAATTCTATTTTGGTTCACCTTTGGTTTTAGTCGATCCCTTCTTCTCTTCTTCTTCTTATTTGTGCCGAATAACCCCTTTCACTATACTAATCTCAAAAGCCAAATACCTCTTGGGCCGATTGCTTCTTAGGTAAGTACTTAGTCAACTTCCTTTAGTATGTTTTGGTAAAAGCTGTAGGGCTATCTAACTCTTTCTTGTCATTAACCTTGTATTAACAAGGGTAGGGTTCAAAGATCGCAAGCGTGGTAAGGATCGCTAGCAAGTGGTAAGTGTACTCGTCTCAACTGTGGATTACTAAGTGGCTGAATGTAAGTGTGGCTTACAGAGGTGACTTGTGTGGAATATGAGTCACTTGATTTTTGATAGTATATACGTGGGTGCAGATCTAGGGGATATTTGTGAATAATAGCTAAGGAAGGGCTACTAGAACTGGTGGCACACAGTAAGGTTATGGTAAGGCTTCAGTTTTTGGTAAATATTGTGGTTAAGTGTGTGATTGATTGGAGATTGGTATTGGTTGTAGGTTCAAGGCCGGGGTTAGTGTAACACGTCGCCTTAGCCAAGTGTGTACATACACTTCACACACGACAAATTGGCAAAAGCCAAAATACCAAAAACTAGAATGCCAAAAAGACGAAATGCCGAAAGGTTGGCGCCGGCAACCACACGAGTGTGCAAAAATTTGTGTGGGACCACCGATACGATTACCGTGGCCAAGAAAGTGATCTTATGGTCTCGTGCCACTGTTTGGCTGACCGGGTCAGATGGGGCTAAATGGGGCTGCCGAGCTCGTGGGCCCAAATCTGCAAGAGTTGATATGTGAAATTGAATGATGGATTGATATGGATGGTTGTATGATTTGATTATGATCGGGCCTAATGGGCTACATAAACATGATTGGACTTAATGGGCTATATGGACATGATTGGGCTTAGTGGGCCTTATGGGATTTTAGAAATGCATGCTAGGGTTTTAATGGACTCTAAGCCTAGTTTTGGTAAATTCTTAAATAGCATAAAACTTAATTTAATAATCAAACATGTCTGTAGACAAGTCGCTAGGTTAGAGTGTGGCAATGGACATATGCATGTCTAGGATTGGATCTAGGGAGAGCTTGGTACTTAAGCCGTCCTAGTGACCCACTTCCTCTTCTATGAGATCCTACCTAGTGCATAGTGTCTGTTCACTTTAGCCGCAAGGAATTGTTGATGGTCCAACGTTCATAACTAAAATCTGAAATGAATGAAATTACAAAAATACCCCTGTAGGGTTGATTTCCCAAAAAATACTCCCAGGGTAGTGAAATGACTAAAATACCCCTAGGTGCTTAATATGTGAAAATGTGTATGATGCATTCATGTGTTATATGTTGCACTTGGATGGGTTTGATGATACCGTGGAAGATATGTGAGGATCGCATAGTCGTTTGACGACCGTGGATCCACCGGTGGCTTTAAGCCCATAATACGCTTACCAGCCATGCTGCAACGTTTGAGTAGTACCGCTGTTGGTGCTACCTTTAAAGTCTAGGGATGGGTGGGTTGATATTCATATCCGCACAGGAGTGTAGGGTTGGAAGGGAAATGGAGTGAAGGGTTGGATTTGGGATGAGAGCATTGCATTCATGTGATACTGATAAGATATGAAGTCATTATGGGTTAAGGCCCAAGACCACCAATTTTGATAGGCTTAGGCCTAATGTGAGAATTGCATGTTGATTGGATTACCAAGGGTCGTACACACTAAGATTCGAAACTCACACCCTTTTATTTAATGTTTCAGGTAACTCTCAATAAATGACTCGACATGGAAGAGGACTCGGAGGAGGCCACACTGCAAGCTACTTAGAAGTTTTTAATTGGTTCGAATGACTTTATTTTAAATACTTTATTTTCATTGGGATGTAATAAGGCCTTATATCTCCAATTTGACTTTACATTTGGTTTTTTTATTATTGTTTCAACTGCCTAATTATTAAACTTAAACAAATTTCTAAAGTTTAACTTGGTTTTTGAAATAACTATAACATATGGATGTTTTTTTAAAACATGGGCTTTCATCATAACTTATCAAGTTGCAAGGATTTTGGGTTTCAAAATCTTAAACTTAAGTTTTTGACTATGCAAATTTCCAACTGAACATAAATTTAACTAAACAAAGTTGTTTTGGAATTATCCCTTTGATGTGACATAATCAGATTCAGCCATAACATCTGGGCCAGGTTTGGGAGTGCTATATTTAGTGGTATCAGAGCTTAGTCGCAAAGCTCAGGCTCTGAAATGGGCCTTAAATTTTGGGTTTTTAAAACAAGTAGATTAAAATTTTTTGCAGGATTCTTGAAGTGTGGTTCACCGAGCCCTCGACGTCGAGCCAAGTAAGTTTTTCTGTTATTGCACTTGTTTAAATTATTGAACTGTATTGAGATATTGGGATACTTTAAACAACAGGTTCTTAGAGACTAAAGGCCGTAGGAACTTGAAACTGTAGAGGGTTCAATTAGAGTTAAAGTGTGTTAGTGTTATTAAAATCAGAGTGCGTAGCGAAATCATAGTGGTGCGACTTGAGCGGTGTGTTTAATAGTTAGCTGGAAATTTTGAGGACGAAATTTGTTTATGGGGGTAGAATTGTAACGCCCTGAATTTGTGCCTAGAAGTATTGGGCCTATTGGGCTTTGGGCTTTGGGTCTCAGAAATTTTTAGGTGAGCGAGAAAATGACAATTGACATGATGGCTTTAAGGGTTTAATACATTTAGAGTGTCTAGGGGTGTTGGAGAGGTTCTGGGTTAGAACTTTGAGGAAAAAGAATTTTTAATTAATTATTAAAGGAACCCGGACAGTGAGTAGTTGGGATTTTAAATAAAAATAGGAAAATGCCAAAAAAGAGCCTTGTGGTGGAGTGGCTAAGTGACACCACTTAGGGTATAGGAAGGTGGCGTTATGGGCTAGCGAGGATATCCTAGGTTCGAATCCTAGCTCAATATTTTTTTTAGGAGTTTAATTTTGGCCTTCTAGAAGGTTGGAAGTGGTGTGCTGATGGACTCTAAGGAGAGTGATCAGAAGAGAAAATTTAGGAAAAGGATTGAGAAGCTTATCGTGGTGAAAAATTAGGAGATAAGATATGTGGAAGAGGTTAATCCGAATTGGGAATTTGGGAATAGGAAATTCGGCTATAGGCTACAAATAGGTGTCAATTTTGGGGTTCTAGGCTAATGCCAAATTCTTTCTTTTTATTTTACCGAAAACTTCTTTTCTCTCCAAATACATGAAAGCCGAAATCCGTTACTCTTCCTCTTCTATTTTTGCGCCGATTTCTTCCCTTCCTTCTTATCAAACTATTTTCTTTCCTTTGCTTCTAGTTTATTTCTTTTATGTCAAATATTCTTGGTCCCTAAACTTTTTGCCGAATTCCCCAGTTTTGAGTTGCCAAAACACTTTTTCTCTCTAAGTGCTCAGAAGCCGAACCCTACATACCTTTTCCCTTCAAATTCTCTTTTGGTCCACCTTTGGTTTTAGCCAGTCCCTTCTTCTCTTCTTCTCCTTATTTATGCCAAATAACCCCTTTCAATATACTAATCTCAAAAGCCGAATACCTCTTATGCCGATTGCTTATTGGGTAAGTACTTAGTCAGCTTCCTTTAGTATGTTTTGGTAAAAGCCGAAGGGCTATCTAACTCTTTCTTATCGTTAACCCTGTATTTAAAAGGGTAGGGTTCAAAGACCGCAAGCGTGGTAAGGATCGTTAGCAAGTGGTAAGTGTACTCGTCTTAATTGTGGATTAGTAAGTGGCCGAATGTAAGTGTGGCTTATAGAGGTGACTTGTGTGGAACATGAGTTACTTGATTTTTTAAAGTATATGTGTGGGTGCAGATCTAGGGGATATTTGTGAATACTAGCTAAGGAAGGGCTACTAGAATTGGTGGCACACGGTAAGGTTATGGTAAAGCTTCTATTTTTGGTAAATATTGTGGTTAAGTGTGTGATTGATTGGAGATTGGTATTGGTTGTAGGTTCAAGGCTGGGGTTTCGCATTAGCCAGGTGTGTACATACACTTCACACACGACAAATCGAAAAAAGACAAAATATCAAAAATTGGAATGCCGAAAAGTCGAAACACCGAAAGGTGCAGCCGACAACCACACGAGAGTACAAAAATTTGTGTGGAAACACCAATACGATTACTGGGGCCAAGAGAGTGATCCATGGTCTCAGGCCACTGTTTGGCTGACCGGGCCATACGGGGCTAAATGGGCCTGCCGAGCTTGTGGGCCTAAATCAGAAAGAGTTGATATGTGAAATTGAATGATGGATTGATATGGATGGTTGTATGATTTGATTATGATAGGGCCTAATGGGCTACATAAACATGATTGGGCTTAATGGGTTATATGGACATGATTGGGCTTAGTGGGCCTTATGGGATTTTAGAAATAATTGCTAGGGTTTTAATGGACTCTAGGCATAGTTCTGGTAAATTCTTAAATAGCATAAAACTTAATTTAATAATCAAACATGTCTGTGGACAAGTCCCTAGGTTAGAGTGTGGCAATGGACATATCCATGTCTAGGATTGGATCTAGGGAGAGCTTGGTACTTAAGCGGTCCTAGTGACCCACCTCCTCTTCTCTGGGATCCTGCCTGGTGCATTTCACTTTAGCCGCAAGGACTTGTTGATGGGCCAAAGTTCATAACTAAAACCTAAAATGAATGAAATTACAAAAATACCCCTGTAGGGTAGAATTACGAAAATACACCTGTAGGGTAGATTTTCAAAAAAGACCCTTGGGTATTGAAATGACTAAAATAACCTTAGGTGCTTAATGTGTGGAAATGTGTATGTTGCATTCATGAGATATATGTTGCACTTAGGTGGGATTGATGATACGGAGGAAGATACATGAGGATCGCATAGTCGCTTGACGACCGTGGATCCACCGGTGGCTTTAAGCCCATAATACGCTTGGCAGCCATGCTGCAATGTTTGAGTAGTACCGCTATTGGTGCTACCTTTGGAGTCTAGGGATGGGTGGGTTTTTATTTATATCCCCACAAGAGTGTAAGGTTGGAAGGGAAATGGAGTGCAGGGTTGGATTTGGGATGGGAGCATTGCATTCATGTGATACTAATGAGATATGAGGTCATTATGGGCTAAGGCCCAAGACCACCAATTTTGATAGGGCTTAGGCCCAGTGTGATAATTGCATGTTGATTGGATTACCAAGAGTCGTACACACTGAGTTTCGAAACATACACCCTTTTATTTAATGTTTCAGGTAACTCTCAGTAAACAGCTCTGCGTGGAAGAGGACTCGGAGGAGGCCACACTGCAAGCTACTTAAAAGTTTTTAATTGGTTTCGAATAAATTTATTTTAATTACTTTATTTTCATTGGGATGTAATAAGGCCTTATATCTCCAATTTGACTTTAAATTTGGGTTTTATTATTGTTTCAACTGCCTAATTATTAAACTTAAATAAAGTTCTAAAGTTTAACATTGTTTTCAAAATCACTATAACATATGGATGTTTTCTTAAAACATGGGCTTTCATCATAACTTAACAAGTTGCAAGGATTTTGGGTTTCTAAATCTTAAACCTAAGTTTTTAACTATGGAAATTTCCTACTGAACATAAATTTAACTAAACAAAGTCATTTTGGAATTATCCCTTTGATGTGACATCACCGGATTCAGCCATAACGTGTGGGCTGGGTCTGGGGGTGCCACTCTTGCATACATATTGGATACAAAGGTGTTTGAATCAAAGATTGAATCTGTACCTGTTGTTTGTGAGTTTTTTGATGTATTTCCAGAAGAGTTATCGAGTTTACCAACTATCAAAGAGTTTAAATTTGGAATTGAATTAGTACCGGGAACAACGCCGATATCGATAACTCAGTATAGAATGCCTCCAACAGAATTAAAAGTGTTGAAAGCTCAGTTGTAAGAGTTGACAGTTAAAGGTTTTTCTAGACCGAGTTTCCCTCCTTGGGGTGCACTGGTGTTATTTGTGAAAAAGAAAGATGGCATGATAAGAATGTGTATAGACTACCGACAGTTCAACAAAGTGACAATCAAGAATAAATGTAACGACTCAAATTTGGGCCTAGTAGAATTGGGCCCATTGGACCTTGGGTGTGGGACCGTTTAAAATTTTTGAGAATAAGAGAATGGCCCTAATGCAATTTGGACCCATTAGGCGAGTGATTTTGGAAGGTTAGGGGGCTTCTATGAAGTCCCAAGATCAAACCTTGGCTTAGGAAAAATTTTGGTTTTAGGTGAATAAAACCCTGGGTATAAGTAAGTAGGCTTTAAGAATAAAATGTGGAAAAAATAACACAAAAAGGAGTTGTAGTCTAGTGGCAAATGATGCCACATAGGAGACAAGGGAACGATGCCACACAAGGATGCAAGGGGATCCAAGGTTCAAGTCTTAGCGCTTGCATTTCATTTTGATTTCTTTTTTTTTTTTAAGTGAACTTGGACTTTGGCCCATAGGTTTATATTTAGATGCGCATGATGTTAGACACAAGAGGAGCTGGTGGCTTAGTGGCAAGTGGTGTCAATTGGCTGATGGGAGAGCCTGGGTTTGAATCTCATGACAAGCAGGGGGGAGTACTTATTTTGCAGACTGGACGGCCAGAGTTTGTTTTGGATTTTGTTTTACTTTTTAACTTTCATATCTGTTGTATTCAAACTATAAATGATTAAACACTGGGTTTTCTTAAAAAGTTAATAATTGTTTTCAAAATATCATGTTTTCGTAAATTACTGGACCTGATTTCTGCTATAAATAAAGTTTTCGCTAATAGCAATAAAAATGCTTTTACATTTTTCTTTTAAACTTTCAGTTATTACTGTTAAACTTATAAATATTGGGGTTTCTTAAAACATTAACAATCGCTTTCAAAATATCATGTTTCCGTAAATTACTGGACATGATTTCTGCTATAAACAAAGTTTTTCGCTAATAGCAATAGCAACGCTTTTACAAGAAAACCATAAAAGCAAATATGAATTTCACAAACAACAAAGCACGGAGTTTCAAAAAGAATACGAAGTTTTTAATGAGCATACAGTTTTTAAACAACCCTTTCATGTGACATGCGAGATCCGATCATAACGTCTAGGCCGGGTTTGGGGTGTTACAATAAATACCCTTTGCCACGAATAGATGATTTGTTTGATCAGTTAAAAGGGGTAACGTTTTTTCAAAAATTTATTTGAGTTTGGGTTATTACTAGTTGCGACTTAAAGACTCAGATGTGCCAAAGACTGTATTTAGAACAAGGTACGGACACTATGAATTTCTTGTTATGCCTTTTGGACTAACAAATGCACCTGTTGCTTTATAGACTTGATGCAGATTTTCAGGACGTACTTAGACCGATTTGTAGTTGTATTTATTGATGACATTTCGATTCACTCTTGTGATGAATCTGAGCATGCCGAGCATTTGAGAATCGTGTTACAAACTTTGAGAAATAAACAGTTGTTTGCAAAGTTTAGCAAATGTGAGTTTTGGCTACGAGAGGTTGATTTTCTGGGACATATAGTTTCAGTCGCGGGTATCCGAGTTGACCCGAGCAAAATTTCTGCGATTATAGATTGGAAGCCTCCGAGAAATGTATCTGAAGTCCATAGTTTTCTGGGACTAGCCGACTATTATAGACAATTTGTGAAAGGCTTTTCGATGATTGTGACACTGATGACACGATTACTTCAAAAAGATGTTAAATTTGAGTGGTCAGAAAAGTGTCAGCGAGCTTTGAGCATTTGAAAGCATTATTGACAAAGACACCAGTGTTAGTTCAGCCTGATTCGGGTAAAGAATTCATAGTTTTTAGTGATGCACCGTTAAGTGGTCTGGGTTGTGTTTTGATGCAGGAAGGAAAAGCTATAGCTTATGCCTCGAGACAGTTGAAATCGCACGAAAAGAATTATCCCACGCATGATCTAGAGTTAGCTGCGATAGTGTACGCATCAAAAATTTGGCGTCATTACTTGTTCGGTGAGAAATGTCATATTTTTACCGATCACAAAAGCCTGAAATATCTGATGACCCAGAAAGATTTGAATTTATGACAACGGAGATGGTTAGAATTGCAGAAAGACTACGAGTTAGTGATTGACTATCCTCCGGAGAAAGCGAACGTAGTTGCTGATGCTTTGAGCCGAAATTCCTTATTTGCTTTATGTGCTTTGAACACACAATTAGCTTTGTCTGACGACGGTTCGATAGTAGCCAAGTTGAAAGTGAGACTGTTATTTCTACAGCAGGTTTGTGAGGCTAAAAAATTTGATAATGAATTACAAGCAAAACGAGCTCAATGTGAGTCAACTTTTGATTCAGAGTTTCGAATAAAGCCCAGTGATTGTTTGATGTTTTGTGATAGAATATGGGTACCAAGAAATTCTGAGCTCATTCGGAAGTTTTTGTACGAAGTACACAATAGCTGCTTATCTATTCATCTAGGAAGTACCAATATGTACAAAGATTTGAAATAGTTTTACCAGTGGCAAGGCATGAAACAAGATATATTAGAGTTTGTTTCTAAATGTTTGATTTGTCAAAAAGTGAAAGCCGAACATCAAGTACCATTAGGTTTATTGTAGCCTGTGATGATTCCCAAGTGGAAATGGAATAGAGTTACAATGGATTTTGTGTCGGGATTGCCCCTAACTTCGAAAAAGAAAGATGCTATCTGGGTTAACGTTGATCGACTAACGAAATCAGCTCATTTCATACCAGTATGTACAGATTTCTCACTTGATAGACTAGCTGAATTGTATATTTCTGAGATTGTTCGATTGCACGGTGTGCCAGTATCTATTATTTCTGATAGAGATTCGAGATTTACGTCACAATTCTAGAAGAAACTGTAAGAAGCTTTAGGTATGAAGTTGAATTTTAGTACAGCTTTTCATCGAGGACTGAGTGTTTTTAAATGTATCACAATGGAAAAAGGTTCTTCGATTGGGCCGTAACGGAAAGCTGAGTCCGTGATTTATTAGACCGTATGAGATTGTCGAAAGAATAGGGCGTATAACGTACCAACTAGCTTTACCATCAGAACTTGAAAAGATTCATAATGTATTTCATGTTTCTATGCTACGTCGATACAAATCCGATCTGTCACATGTGATTTCCCCGGTAGATGTTGAGATATAGACTAATTTGATGTATAATGAAGAACCAATCAAGGTTTTAGCTCATGAAATCAAAGAATTGATAAATAAATGCATAGCCTTAGTGAAGGTTCTTTCGCATAAACACTGGATCGAGGAAGCTACGTGGGAACCCGAGGAAACTATGAGAAAATAGTACCCTAACCTATTTACCAATAAGATTTTCGAGGAAGAAAATCCCTAAGGAGGAAGAGTTGTAATAGCCCGTTTTTAGTCAAATTAGACCAGTGGTTTCAGAACCACAAATCTGAAATCAAAATATTTATTTTATTAATTTATTAAAGTTTATAGCATGATAGAATTATTGTGTGAAAGTTTCGTAAAGAAATTTTACTCTTTGAATGCTTAATTCGAGAAAAAGGACTAAATCGCGTAAAATGTAAAATACATGTTCTATTAATTAAAGGTGTCAAATATCTTTGAATTTTAATTATGGAGGCCTTAAATTGTAATTAAGCCATTTGAAAGATTAGTGGACGTTTATGTCTATGGTTTATGTGATATATTAATGTTTTATAACAAGGTTAATAGTGTAATTTAGTTATTTAAGTTAATTATAATAAAACAAATACCATTACATGTTATCACCTTCCTTACTAGCCAAAAATTTGAAGAAAGGAAGCCATACTTAGGGCTTAAGTATTTGGTCACTTAGTCCTTGAGCATGTAAGTCCATTTTAACTCGATTTTTAATGATTTTTACGTTTATGAGATCGTTGCTTCGTATTTTAGCTAGCCCGTACCTTAGATTTTGAAATTTGTTAAAGATTTATCATGTTTCCATTGTTGAATGCTTAAGTAAATTTATGGTTGATGATGGATTTTGAATAGTTGTTGATAGTTAAACTAGTTTTGTAAATTGATTTTTGACAAAAAAGTCAAAAAGGGATTAAATTGTGAAATTGTAAAATTATGTGTGTAAAAGTGTGATTAAACAAAAGATATGGGCTTCTAGGGACTCCATTAAAATTTGGCAAGCATAGTTAAGGGTCTACTTGCATGAATTTGCATTTTTACGAGCTAAGGACTAAATTGTAAAAATGTCAAAATAGTAGGGCAAAAGTGTAATTTTTCCATAAGGTGATTTTTGGGCTAAAATGAATGGAATGAATATTGAATGAGTTAATTTTGATATCATATAGATCAAGAAAAGCTGAGATCAGAATTAGATCGGGGCAAAAAAGGACTAATAGCCAATATTTGCTATCCGAGCGATACGAGGTAAGTTCGTATAATTAGAATCAAACTTTTAAATACATGTAAATAATTGAAATGGATGTATGTAATTGAGTAAATGATTTACTTGAAATTCAAATGCCTTATTAATATAGTATGATGTTTACCGAGCCCCGTTTGAACTGTAAGAATACGTAAGATACGAGTGACATGTCACTAGGGTTACTATTTAGGTTGAGATCCTACATGTGTTGTGGACTTACCGTAGCTCTATGAGCTTACCGCTGTATCAGCTCGTAAGAGCTTACTATTTTTAGCTCATTAGAGCTTATTGTTTCAGCTTAATCGAGCTTACGATCCATCAGCTTAGGAGGAGCTTACTAATCATAGCTCGAAAGAGCAAAAATGATAATGAATTGATTGATTACTGATTTTTATGTTATGTATATCACCCGAGTATCCCTCAATAATCTAATAGGTTCAACGAGCATAAATTCTATTATCGGTTATGTGAAAAAGATATGTGTTATATAGATGAAGTATTATTTATACGAATGACTTACTATTACTGTTATCGAATGAATTACTGTTTCTATGATTGAGAATGAAATGTTATAAATGATGTACATGATATATGTGAATTTGATATGATACAATATATTGAGTATTAAATTGAGATCATGGATGATTACATGTACTTATATGACTAACTTGTTGATGAATGTTTGTGTATAAGCATTTGGCAAGTGAATTTGATATACTTTGTTTACTTATTTGATTATGTATAATAGTAAGCTTATTTTTAAATTATGCGGGCTTACTAAGCTTTAAAGCTTACTCTGTTTCTTTTCCATGTTTTATATAGGTTCGATAGCTCACTCGATCCGGATAAAGTCAAAGTTACACATCACACTATCCAATTGTTGGTGGTACTTTTGAACTCTTGGATATTGTAAATATGGCATGTATAGGCTAGTTATAAAGATAATAGTTATGGTTATTTAAGATAGTGATTTTGGTACGTGATGTGGTATAAGTTAAATCCATGTGATTCGGCTTAACATGGTGTAATGTTTTGGTTGTGTAAAAGTGTTCAAATGTGGTATGTTTTCGCATGTAGTAGATGGAATGAAAATATGCAAATGTTGTCTTGATAAGTAGTAGACTTATGAATGGAAAATGCATGATATAAATTGGGTATTTGAATACAATGTTGAATTGGTATAAAATGCGTTTGAAATGTTGTGGATTGCCTACCTATTGGGTTATGAAATGTTGCATAATACACTTGTGCAGGTATATGAAAATAGGGTGGCAAAATGGCTTTGCAAATAACCTATTCTTGTCCACAGGGGCATGTGTCTCAGCCATGTGCGACACACGGTCATGTTACACGGCCGTGTGTCCCCTGGTGTTCATATTAAAACCAAGACAGTATGCTCCACACGGTCTCACACATGGGCATGTGACTGGCTGTGTGGTACAAGTCAGTATCCCCCCTAATTGGCACACGGCCTAGCACACGGGCGTGTGACTTAGCTGTGTTGCATAAGTCAGTATACCCTATAGTTTTGGAATGGCCTAGCACACAGGCATGTGTGGCCACTTCGAAGGGCACCCCACGGGCTAGACACACGGGCATGTGGTTGGCCGTGTGACTCAAGTCAGTAAGTACCCCCTGTTTTCACACGGCTGGAGACACGGGCGTGTCTGGTGGCTGTGTGAAACACACGGCCTGGTCACACTGGCGTGTGTCCTCTGTATTGAGAAAAAATTTCAAAGTTTCATAAAAGTTTTATAAGTTATCGATTTAGGCCCGGAACTGCCCCTAATGCATGTTTAAGGCCTCGTAGGCTATTATAAGGGACAAATAGAATTATGGTTGTATGAAATGGCTGAATGTATGAGAAAAGTACTGTTATATATGTTAAAAGTCTGGTAATGCTCTGTAGCCCTATTCTAGCATTTAATACGGGTGAGGGGTGTTACAAATAAAGAGTGAAATAATTTCTGATTTACAATTTTAGAGTAGCCTGTTATTCAAAAACATAGTCTGTGTACTTAAGAATTTAGAGTTTATATAGAAAATTTTACATGAATGATCATAGTGGTACTATGTTTGTTTATCTGGGGAATGTTGAAATGTATAATGATTTGAAAAAGTCGTATTAATAGTTCAAAATGAAATGTCACATTTTTGAATCTGTATTTAAATGTTGGATCTATCAACAAGATAGAGATGATACTTTCAGGATGGTTATAGCCAACGAAGATACCAAAATGGAAATGGGACAAGATACTATGAATTTTATTTCAGAATATTCCCTATCTATGAAAAAGAAAGATACGATTTGAGTTATTGTCGATTATTCAACAAAGCCCACACATTTTATCCTGGTATGAATGGATTTCTCACTTGATAGATTGCTTGAATGATCTATTTTTAAGATTGTCATATTATATGATGTGTTAGCATCTGTTATTTTTTATAGAGATCTACAGTTTATATTCTGACTCTGAAAAAAATTATAAGAAACACTAGGTATATGGTTACATTTTAGTACCATATTTCATTCTCATACGGATGATCAATTTGAACATATGATTCAGATTTTGGAAGATACGCTTCGACGTTGTGTTCTTGAATTTGAAGGTAACTGAGAAAAGTATTTGCCTTGGATTGAGTTTGCTTATTATAATAGTTAACAGTCAAGTACAAAATTATACTGTACAAGGCTTTACATGGTCACAAATGTAAAACTCCGGTGTTTTGGACGGAGTTCAGTGAGGAAAGATACATGTAATAGGTTTAAATCTTTGAAACCGAAGAAAGGTGAAAGTGATCTGAGACAGTTTAAAAGTAGTATTTGATCGTCAGAAATTCGATGTAAATCTAAGATGAAAAGAGATAGAGTTTTGATGTTGACAAAGTATTTTTGAAAATTTGCCATGAGAGGAGGTTCTTCAGATTGGCTATACAGGCAAAATTAAGTCCGTTATTTATCAGGTCATACAAAATTATTGAAAGGAATTAGACCTGTTGCGTATTGATTGGTATTATTATTAGAGTTCTACAGGGTTAACAATGTTTTTATGAGTATATCTGTTATAACATTATCGATCAGACCCATCGCCTGTTATTGCTTTGATAAATGTTAAATTCAGCCTGACACGTCTTACAGTGAGAGATTGATTGAAATTCTGGTACTTGGAGAGAAAAGCTGAGAAATAAAAAGGTAGCTTTAGTAAAAGTTTTTGCCAGTGACATGATATAGAGGGAGCTACCTAGGGACTGGAGGAAACTATGTGAGAGAGTAATATATGAATCTCTTTACTGGTAAAATTTTTGAGGACGAAAATTCCTTAAGGGGGAGAGTTGTAACAGCCCAATTTCGGTGAAATCGAAACAGTGGTTTCGAACCACAAATCCGAGCCGAAAATAAAATTTATTTTTTATTTTCTTATATGGTTCGTATTATGATAGATATGATATGTGAACATTTTGGTACAATAATTTTATCGATTCAGTGCTTAATTACGAGAAGGACTAAATCGCATAAAATGTGAAAGTTAAATTTTAGTAGCTATAAGGATTAAATAATTATGGAATTCAAAACTAAAGGTCCTTATATGGTAATTAGACCATTAAGAAAAGTATGTAGATTTTTCTTGATGACTCATCCATGGAAATATAGAAAAAGGGCAAGGACTAAATTGAAAATAGCAAAATTTTTAATTAATTAAAAAAATGATAAAGGATATCATCTTATTTTATGTCATCTTCAACCTAAAAACACATGGAAACCCTAGGTGAGAGAAAAGAAACATTCAAGGCCTATTTGGGTAAGTTTCCTTGTCCCGTTTTTAGTAATTTTGATATTTTTAGAATTGGGATAGTTTAATGTCTCTACTTGGGGGATTAATTTGAAAAGTTATCAAGGTGTGAAAAATGGGTCATGTATGTATATGTTGGAAATTAGAAATTTATGGTAGAAAATGAAAGATTATTGATAGATAAACAACTTTTACAAAGTGATTTTTGATGAAAACATGATTTAAGGACTAAAATGTAAACTTGTGAAATTGAAGGAAAAATTCTAAAATTTTATGAATACATGTGCTGTAAATTTTGTAATGGGGCTTTGGTTAGGCTTGGAATAGGGAGTAATTTGCACAAGTTTCATTTTCCGGGCCTAAGGACAAAATTGGAATTTATGGAAAAGTTAGGGGCAAAATGGTAATTTTGCCTAGGATGTAAAATGAGTCCACTTGAATATGAAATGTGATAAATTGACATTACATTTACTCGTATATATTCGGATAGACCAAATTCAGAGTTAGAACGAGAAAAAGAGGAAAATGTCGGATTAATATATTTACGTACACGAACATTATCGAGGTAAGTTCGTGTAGCTAAAATATGTATATTTACATGCTTGTTTTAATTGTGTTATGTAATATTGTATGAATGTTATATATACAAATATGAATGATTACATATCCGATCAAGCTCGATAAATAAAAATGTTCAAATTAAATGATAATGCCCGATAGATGAAAAAGGGTAAACGGTGAAAATGTTACTGAAACACCCCAAACCCGGCCCATAAGCCCTGACCGGATCTGGCATGCTCCTAGGGAAAAACCGTTCGAATCTTATTTTGTGTTTGTTAAAATTTTGTACGTCTTTGAAGAACCATTGATTTGGGTTGGGTTCAAAATTAAAAACGGTGCTAAAACATTTAATCTTTATTTTTTTTAGAAAAATTATTTGAACTTTAAATTGATAAGAACCGCACCATAATAAAACAATTAAAATGCATAAGTAAATAGTTCATACCATGGCCTTATTACATCAAATCAAAACCCAAATTAAATCCAAAATACTTAAAAAGAGAAAGCCCAAAATAAAATAAAGAAATTTCAGAGCTGAGCATGGCCACCACTTGAGCTCCCGCCAATCTTGGTCCATTCTTGAGTGTCACCAAAAAATAATCCCACGAAGGGGTGAGTCAAATAGACTCAATGTGTACAACCAACACAAGTCTCAATTAATTTTGGCATGTCAAATCATACATAATATACGTATATAAATCATGATGCAAACCCGAACCCAAACCTAGATAACCATCCGCTACACATCACCCGTACCAACCATCACACCGTGGGGACTACTAAGTCGACCCTCCATCCGCTACACACCATCGAAGGCAGTCGCTGTAGTCGACGTGCTCATTGCCCTTATAAAAGTCGTGTCATAGCCACTAGATAATAATTCGTGACATAAGTCACCACATTCAGATATTGTGGTATAAAACCACCAAATCACTTCCCCTTTCATCTCACCCATATGCCCCATGTCATACAATTATGCATCAACCATGCCATATTCCTTATTCACATTCTTATAATTTCACATATATGCCATAATAAATCTTATCATACTCATAGTAGGAGTGGGTAAACGTACCTGAGTATTTTGTACCATTGCATGGTTAGCCATGTGTTACATTATTATAAACACATACATATAAAATTGATGCCATAAATCTTTTAAGAGCTAGTGTGGGGGTACACACCTGATTTACTTAATGAACTCACTGAAATCCTGAAAATCCGATCTAATCCTCTAGATCTCAAGATCCTACACTCGGCCAACACTTAGTATTTTAGCCTAAGCCTATTCGGCTATATAACCAAATCCCGAAGGAAACGTAACCGAAATCTTACCTTGCTTGCCGATTTGATTATTAATCAAATCCCGAAGTTCCGTGATATTCCTTACAATCGGCCAACAATTATGAATCTTAAATCCCGAAAACCTTAGCTTACTTCTGTCGACTTTCTCCTAAAAGCCAAAGTCACAATCGGTTAACACTTAAATACCAAATATGGCCTATGGACGAATGTCAGCACTTCCTTACCTTGCTTACCAAATCCCGAAACTGCACTTGCTTCCTGAAATTGTCGAGATCCCTTCTTAACCATTGTTAGAAACGGCTATATACAATAAATCCATGAGGATGGCCTTTGGCTGAAACTACATATCAATTACCTTGATGTTCAAAACCCGAGATATCTCCCTTAATGCTCCTTAGCATCGGCTACCTTCAACAAAGACACATAATATGGCTTAAAGAACATTCGGCCAACCTTAGCCAAGGCCTACTCACATGATTTCGGCACCCCAATAAAGAGCCTAAAACCGATTGATAAGGAAAGAACACTTACCACTACACGTTTGATGAGAGAGAGATCACTAGCAAGCAGTCGACAGCACCTTCAATAAGGATTCGGCTATGGTATCAAAAGGTGATGAAGCATTCGGCAATCTCAAGAGTATTTCGGCTTTTAGAAACAATGAGACAAAGAATAGTCTTTGGGAAGATGATAATTCAAGTGAACACAGAAAAATAAAGAGAATGAGGCTCTCAAATAACGATGGAATATTTGGCTAACACAAAATAAAAGAAGCATGAGAGAAAGAAGTAGGTTCGGCCAAGAAGCAAATAGATTCAAAGTGATCAAAGTTTCGGCTTTAATGCTCTCCACAAGATTCGGCTAAGCCTTTAAAAAGGGTGATGGCATATTCGGTCATACAATAAAAAGATGGAGAAACAAAGTAGAGAGAAAAAGAATAAGAAGAGGGGAAAAAAAAAGAATGAATTTGCTTGACTAGAAATTTCGTCAAGCAACACTAAAGATGAGGCTAACAATTTTGGGCACTTATCCCCCTCCATATGACCGAATTTTCCCAACCAAAGAGTCCCTTGGCTGGCCACTTCATCTCTTCATATCATATCCCTTATTAGTCTCCAATTTTATCTCTTTAACACTCATTCAAAATAAATAAAATAAATCCATATTTATCCAACTCTTCTAGCCGAATTTTAAAAAGATAAAGCAAGCCTTATCTCATCCTTCCAAAGTCCATATGCCGTCCATCACTCCCCCTCTCCCTTAATGCAAAAATGCAAAATAGTAGCCACCCATTATGCTGCCATCATGACTCAAACCTCCTCCCTCCGGAAGCCCCCTTTGACACAACCTTCCTTGCACCTTAGGTGGTGTCCCTCGCCACTTAACCAAGGCTTTACTTGTGTCTAAATTCCCTCACAATTTCTCTTAAGACCTAACAAGCTTAGCTCCCCCTTTAAATTTAGAATCCAATATTTTCTAAGGCATTTACCTACACTTTGAAGTTCTCAAAAGTTCATATAACACATTCAAACACACCTAGGCATGCCATTACATACAATCAAGCAATAATGCACAAGCCCTAATTCCCGGATATTACAGTTCTACCCCCTTAAAATAATTTCGACCGCAAAATTACCTGGCTAGAATAGGTGGGGGTATTGCTGTCGCATTGCTTCCTCTGGCCCCCAAGAAGCTTTCTCCGATCCATGGTTACGCCACAACACTTTGACCAGAGGGACCGACGTCTTCCGAAGCACCTTGACATCTCGTTCCAGAATCTGAATCGGCTCTTCCTCATAAGATATATCTGGTCTCAGCTCCACCTCTTCAACCGAAACTACATGAGATGGATCCGATCGGTATCGTCGTAGCATGGAAACATGAAATACGTCATGCATCTGTTTCAACTCTGGTGGCAACTCTAACTGGTATGCCACTGGTCCAACTCGCTTCACCACTCGATAAGGTCCTATAAACCTTGGACTTAGCTTCCCTTTGCGACCAAATCTCATCACCTTCTTCCAAGGTGAAACTTTGAGAAACACTTGATCTCCCACATCGAATTCTATTTCCTTCCATTTAAGATCGACATACGACTTCTGCCTGTCAGACGCCTCCTTCAACCGTGTCTGAATCACCTTAACCTTTTCTTCTGATTCTGCCACAATTTTCGGACCCAAAATCTGACGTTCTCCCAATTCCGTCCAACATGTAGGAGTGCGACACTTCTGACCATATAGTGCTTCGTACGGCACCATCTGAATACTGGCCTGATAGCTGTTATTGTATGCAAATTCTTCTAGAGGCAAATATTCTTCCCAACTTCCTCTGAAGTCTATCACACAGCCCCTCAGCATATCCTCCAACACTTATATTACTCGCTCAGATTGACCGTCTGACTGTGGATGAAAAGCCGTACTGAAGTCCAATCTGGTGCCTAAAGCCTGATGTAGTGCTTTTCAAAACCGAGACGTGAACCTCGGATCCCTATCCGAGATAATTGACATTGGCACACCATGCAACCTTACAATCTCTGCCACATACAACCTTGCTAACTTTTGTAGGGAGTAGTCAACCCACACTGGAATAAAATGCGCGGACTTTGTCAGCCGATCCATTATCACCCATACCGAGTCTTTCTTAGTAGGCATAAGGGGAAGCCCACTAACAAAGTCCATGGTAATTCTCTCCCACTTCTACTGCGGAATCTTAATCGGCTGAAGCAATCCTGACAGAACTTGGTGTTTAGCCTTAACTTGCTAACACGTTAGGCACTTGCCAACAAATTCGGTGACTTCCTGCTTAAGACCAGGCCACCAAAAACTGTTCCCTTAGATCTCTATACAACTTACTACCTCCGGGATGCATAGCATAAGGGCTACTATGCGATTCCTAAAGAATTCTCTGCCTAAGTTCCTCATTCTTCAGCATATAGACCTTACCCTTGAAGCACAATACTCCCTCATCATTAATACCATAGTCCTTCAACTCCCCTGTAACAGCCCAAACCCGGCCCAATCGTTAGGACCGAATATGGGTCGTTACTAAGAAGAACTTTTTGAAACTCATTTTCTAAATCCACTTAAGTTTTGTTGAAAACTTCTCATTTTAAGTTATCTTGCTGAAATTGTACTTAGTCCACTTTAAAAATTTAATTAAATCAAGTTATTACTCAAATTTTCAGATGTGCCCGATGGCACGATAAAACATTTTTCGTGTTAATTTTATAAAACGCGTGATTCAAATTTATAGTAGAAATAACAATATCCAACATATAAGAAAAACTAAAGTAAAGTAGTATGAGGCCTTATTACAACCGAAATAAAACAACCCAATAACCAAATTTAAAATAACAAAAAGCAAAGTCTATTTAAATTTAAATCCACCGCATGGCCTCCTCAAGTCCCTCCTGCCCACGTCCATGATCTAAGCATCACTGAAAAATTAATGGAGAAGGTGAGTCACCAAGACTCGAAGATGCAACTCTTCCCTGCTTTAAAATCATTTTCCATACACAACATATAACATTTAACATGCAAATAATGTGTACCCAACCTAGCCAACCATACGCCATCTCTACCCGTGTGGTACCAAACCACCGGTGGTGCTAAACCACCGTGACATATAGTCACAATGTGTTACCAAAACACCGTGTCCGTAGACACAAATCGGGTGATGGGGCCAACCCATCGTGTGATACCAAATCACCGGCAGACGATCCCATATCTCAAGTGGGGCCAACCCACGGTGGTGTTAACCACGAGGACAAGTCGCTATTGAGGTACCAAACCTCCGAGGTACCAAACCTCCGTGACATATAGTCACGGTGTGTTACCAAAACATCGGTGCCCGTCGGCACAATATCACCGCCTCCACTCATCAATCCCACAAGATAAACATACATATATTTCATGCCATCACATTCTTAAATTTCATGTGTCAACACATCATGCTTACCAAAAGCATTAATAATAATAAATCACATTAACAGGTACTTACCTGAACCACCACTTATACCGATTTGGTATTCATTCCAATGCTACATTCATAAAAATGAGCATCCACAAAGTTAAGCATATTTAATACATTATATAGTGTGTATGTACACACTGTTACCACGATAGTCTCAAATCCAAGATAATCAATCGCCACCCTCTAAGTCCTTGCCCTATATTCTACCAACTATCAAGGTTAGTAATATGGCCATTCGCCAAACTAAATTATTTAAAGGGTCATATTTTGTACTCGCATCTTTACCTAATCGCTTGAATCCTAGCTTCGCACCGAATCGCAAATCGTTCATAAATTACAGTTGGTCAATATTAGCAACCATGGCTTTCGCTTTTCCTAATCATTAAAGGAGTAATCTTTTATAAGTAAACACTTACCACCACTTACCCAAAACCGAATGTCAAAGAATGCCGATCCGATCTCTCTGCTTTGAGATCCCAAGTGCCTATCATTGATTTCAACACCGGTTAGAACTCTTGCTACTAGTTGCCTAATTTCTGCCCATACAATCCCATAAGTCGACAAGAAAAGGAAATATAGAAGGAGGGTTCGCCATCCCTTACCTTGATGATCGATTGAATTACAAAGAAGTCCTGAGTATCAATGCCATCGCACTATTCTACCAAAGTGCAATCAAGGAGGAATGTGAGGTTTCAGCACTACAAGAGGGTATTAGATTCGCTATTTGGAGGTAGGACAATAGGGTTTTGATCTATGAAGAAAAGAAATAGATGGGCTATGGAGATGTGGAGGATTCGGCCAAAGATTGAAAAGAAAATAAATTGATGGCTTTTAGTCTTCAAAGAGAAAGAATAAAAGATAGGAGGGTTGAGAGTTTCGGCAGTTTGCAAAGATGGAGAAAAGAGCAAAACAAATGCTAAGCTGATGCTATTTATAAGCATTCGGCAACTCCCCCCCCTTCCATGAGTCCTTGCCGTCCACTCCTCCTCAACAAGGAGTCCAAGATTACTCTTACTTCCTTAATTCACTCTAGATCACTTAAATTAAAACCATAATAATAATCCAATAATAATTCTTTTAAATCTCATAATCTACTCAATTATCCTTAAAATAAAATGCTTATATTATCTATTAATAATTAAGGAGTTTAAAGAGAAGAAAACTCTCCTCCCTATGCCGCCCAAATAAAGTGCAAAAGAGGGATTTCATGACTCGAACACAAGCTCTCCTTGCTCCTTGGTGGCGCCACATGTAGCTCTTAAGTGGGCTTACTTTGCCACTTAGTCTAGGCTTATTTTATGTCCAAATTATCCCCATTTATTCTTATAACACCCTCTTGCTAAGGCTCCCTACCTTAGAAGTTAAAACTAAAATTTCCTACCAAATCGAGCCAACACAAAACTTAAATTGATCATGATTATTCCATAAATAATGCCTCAACCATTCATACATAGGAAAAATAATTAAATTCCGTGTAACCCCATTTTTGGATGTTACAGCTTCTACCCCTTAAAATAAATTTCATTCCAAATTACATAACTAGAACAGATGAGGGTATTGCCGTCAGATCACATCCTCGTGTTCCCACGTAGCTTCCTCAAGGTACCATGGTTCCGCCATAACACTTTCACTAAGGGCATCGACTTCCTCGTAGAACCTTTATATCTCTATCCAAGATCCTAAGTGTTCTTCTTCAAAAGATAAGTCCGTTAACTTCAATTTCATCACGGCACCACATGTGATGGATCCGACCGATACTGCCTCAAAGATTGATACGTGAAAGACGTTATGTATTTGACTTAACTCACGATCGGCGATTCGAAATGATAAGCTACCGGTCCTATTCGCTTAACATCAGATATGGGCCAATGAATCTTGGGCTCGCCTTCCCTTTCGTCAAATCTTAACACCTTCTTCCAAGGCGACACCTTTAGAAAGACCTTGTCTCCTACAAAGATACTCCATTTCCTTGCGTTTGAGATCGGCATAAGACTTCGCTTATCCGATGCTTCCTTGAGACGAGACCGAATCACTTTAACTTTGTCTTCGCCTCGCTACCAATTCGGGCCCAACACTTGTCGTTCACCCAACTCCGCCCAAAGACGCTCGGGGTTCGCATTTCCGCCCATACAAGGCTTCAGATGGTGCCATCGAATACTCGCTTGGTAGCTATTGTTGTAGGCGAACTCAGCTAGAGGTAAGAATTCCTCCCAACTACCTCGAATTCCAAGACACAACCCTCAAAGATATCTTCCAAGATCTCAGATGACCTTTTCTCGATCGCCGTCCGTTCGAGGATGGAAGTCAGGCTGAAATCCAACCGAGTACCCAACGCTGATGTAACGCTTCCAAAACCTCGAAGTGAACCTTGGGTCCCTATCCGAGATAAGCGACACGGTACCCCATGTAATCGACTATCTCGCCACATACAACTTTGCTAGCTTCGAGTGAATAGTCCATTCTCACCCAGATGAAGTGAGTGATTTAGTCGACGGTCTCGATCACCCAAACCGCATCTTTCTTCTTTGGGCGTAAGGGGTAGACCAGCGACGAAATCCATAGTGATCCGCTCCACTTCCATTGAGGATCTTAACCGCTTGAAGTAACCCCGATGGTAACGGTGTTCACCTTAACTCTGCCGACACGCCAAACACTTCCCTACGAATTCGTTATCTCACGCTCAACTGGGCCACCGTAATCTTTCAGAGATCTCCATACATCTTGCTCCCTCCCGGATGCATAGCGTATGGGCTGCTATGAGCATCCTGGAGAATTTTCTGCCTCAACTCCATATCTTTTGGCATACAAGGCCGTCCTTGAAAACATAATACACCATCACCAGTCAAACTATATCCTTCTAACCCACCATCCTGAACTTGCATTCTCTTCGTATTTAAGCCTTCATCCACTAACTGTTTGTTCTTAATCTCCTCGATCCACGTTGGCTTAACTTGAAGTTCTGCCAAAAGGCTTCCATCGTCATATAGGCTCAACTGAGCAAACATTGCTCTTAAATCCGCCACGACCTTCCGGCTCAACGCGTCGGCCACCACGTTAGCCTTACCCGGATGATACTCGATGGAACAGTCGTAGTCCTTTAACAGCTCAATCCATCGGCGCTGTCTCAAATTCAGATCCTTCTGTGTCAGAAGATACCTCAAACTTTTATGGTCCGTGTAAATTACCGACTTCTCCCCATAAAGATAATGTCTCCAAATTTTCAGGGCGAAGACGACTGCGGCTAACTCCAGATCGTGAGTTGGATAGTTAACCTCATGCGGTCTTAGCTGACGGGACGCATAGGCTACTACCTTCCCATCCTGCATCAACACACACCCCAAACCGGTGTGAGATGCATCACAATAGACTGTGAATAATTTCCCTGCCTCGGGTTGTACTAAAACCGGAGCTTCCGTCAAAATTTTCCTTAGCTTATCAAAGCTTTCTTGCTGCTTTTCCGACCATACAAATGGAACACCTTTCCTTAGCAACTTAGTCAACGGCGCTGCGATCAGAGAGAACCCTTTCACAAATCTCCGGTAATACCTCGCTAATCCCGTAAAACTTCAGATCTCGCCACCGACTTAGGCGGTTTCCACTCCAATATCGCTTCAATCTTATGGGATCCACTCTAATCCTTCCACGACACCACGTGACCTAAGAAAGCCACCTCCTCACCAAAATTCGCACTTCATCAATTTGGCATACAACCTTTTTCCTCAACACTTGCGTAACTATCCGTAAGTGCTTGTCATGCTCTTCCTCCGTCTTGAGTAAACCAATATGTCGCCTATGAACACTACGACAAATTGGTCCAAGTCTTCTTGAAATACCCTATTCATTAGATCCATGAACGCCACGGTGCATTGGTCAACCCGAATGGCATCACTAGAAACTCGTAATGCCCATACCGAGTTCGAAAAGCCGTCTTGTGAACATCGACCCCTTCACCTTAAGTTGATGGTAACCCGACCTAAGGTCTATCTTTGAAAACACCGACGCTTCTTCAATCGGTCAAACAAGTCATCGATCCGAGGCAATGGGTACTTGTTTTTGATCGTTAACTTGTTTAATCGACGGTAGTCGATGCACATTCGCATAGAACCGCCCTTCTTCTTGACAAACAACACAGCGCCCCCACGGAGATATACTAGGTCGAATAAATCCCTTATCCAAGAGCTCCCGAATTTGAGCCTTCACCCACCAATTCCTTTGGTGCCATTCGGTGAGTGCTATAGACACAAAAGTGCCGTTCCCTGTAGCACGCCTATACCGAATTCGACTTCCCGATCTGAGGCAAACCCGAAGTTCCTCCGAATACATCAAGAAATTCCCTCTTGTTGGACCTTTTCAATCACGACTCCTTAGCCTCCAAAGCACAGATTCGAACCAAGTACGCCTTACAACCCTTCTTAACCATCTTTTCCGCCTTCAAAGCAGACACCACATTGGATAGGTAATTCCTTCTATCACCTATCATAACCACCTCACCACCTTCAGCCGTCTTAAGAACCATACGCTTAGCCGCAAATCCAAATTACCGACATACTTAGCCACCAATCCATTCCAAGGATTAAATCGAACTCCCGAATGGTAGTTCCATCGATCGACCGAATACAACCCCTGGAGTTCTAGGGTACGTCCTAAAAAGTTTGTCTACCACTACGGAGTGACCTAAAGGACTCACTACGCTTATCTCCCTAGCAGTTAGCCTCGAGTCTAGGTTTAAAGTCTCTACCACACCATCAAGCTACGCATTTAATGTGTAGACCCCACATCAATTAATGCATAATAAGGAGACCAAAAATCGAAACGTACCGGTTATGACATCCGGTGCGTCACCCTCCTCGCGACGTCTTGCCGCATAGACTAAGCCAGGCTGCCTAGCCTCCGTGTTGCCTGAACCTCTGCCCTGAGTTCCTCGTCCTCGGTTAGGACCATTACTTCCTCTGCCATTACCACGACCCCTCTGCGGTCCCACATTTCGGTCCTGAGTACGGTTCTGACTCTCTGGCTGATTTTGAGCTCGCTTCCGGGGACAATCTCTGACCCGATGTTCTAAAGACCCACACTCAAAACATCCCCTATCGCCGGTCGAACAACCTCCCCAATGGGACTTCCCACAACGATTGCACTGAGCCGGCCTCTGATTATTAGCTACGGGCCTTGCTGCCTGATTTGGCCCACTCTGCCTAGCCTTCTTCTGATCATTACCACTGGATCCAGCTGACCCAAATCCTCTCTTCTGATTATTTCTACTATAATTCTGCCTCACAGCCTCCTTGATCCCCTCGGCTACTTTAGCCTTTTCCACCAGAGATGAAAACTCACGAACCTGCTGCGGGGCAATTAGTAACCTCAAGTCATCTCGGAGTCCGTCCTCAAAGCGGACACAGCGCTCGTGTTCGAAGGGCTACAATTCCTCCGCATACCTACTCACCTTAAAACTCCGCCTCATACTCGGCCACGGACTTAGTTCCTTGTACTAAACTCGAAAGGCCTTCCTCTGCAGCGTCGATGTAGCCGGTGCCCACAAACTTCTTCCAAAAGCGGTTTTGAAGTAGTCCCACGAAGATCATCACCGTGGCTCCATCCCGAATCGTCACCACCACCGGCACGCTTCATCCTTTAGAAGCGACACCGCCTTTCACTTTTCCTCCTCGGTCGGTCAAGATCATCCATTATCCTTTCAGAGATTCCACCAATACTCACAGACTGGCGCCACTCGACACGCCCGAATATCTCACTCAGTTGATCAATTCGCCGGAATGATTTTCGAGCTCCTAAATTTCCACCAGCCCCAGCCACCAATTCGAGTACTCGCAACACCGCTTGAGATACTGCCTCTCCTCCCGTCTGATCCTGCTCCTCTGCCCCAAAAGCTGGAGGTGGTGGTGGCGGTGGTACATCATTTTCAGAACCTTGCCCCGACCTGACGGGTTCAGACACCGTCATCCTACCCCTACCGCGTCCACGGCGTCCACGTCCTCTAGTACTCATCCTATCTACTGCGCTTTTAATCTGATTAAGAGAAATTTTATGTATTAGCGTTTGTTCCACTTCATTACTCGCGAAGAAATTTTATGAAGAAATTTTAATTAGGGATTCTTTCGTGCAAACAAGGTTTCAGTCTTCTATCCTAGTTCACACAAAGAAGTTCTTGCATCCATTCCTTAACACTTTCCATACCTATTCGCTCTTCGGACATTTCTGCCCATTTCTAACCCAGGGGTATTTTCGTCATTTTCCTACAGGGGTATTTTCGTAATAAAAGAGATTTTAAAACTTTAGTAAAATAGGTTGTTTTTGCAATTCCCAACACTGGAGGGTATCATTTAAAAATTGATAAGATTTGAAGTTATGGCATTATTTCGAAAACCAGGGGTATTTTGGTAATTTTGTCCATCAGGGGTAATTTTGTAATTTTTGTAAATCAAGGGTGTTTTAGTAATTGCAAAACCTTGAGGGTCCCTTTTGAGAATTTTCCTTTCTTAAAACGGTGATGTTGCAAAAATTTTGTACTCAAGGGCATTTTGGTAATTTTACACGTTGGGGGCGTTTTCGTAATTTTCCAAAACCATAGTGTTTCATTGATGATTTCCAAAGCTGAGTTGAATATTTGAAAAGTAGTTAAAATCTTTGGACAAAATCATTGAGTTGATGTTTTATGGACCAAGGGTATTTTAGTAATTTTACCCCTAAGGGCATTTTCGTAATTTTCCACAAATCAAACTTTTCGAGGAAAATATTGTAAAAAGAGTTGTTCTTACTTCTGAAGGAGTGATTTGAAAAGTTTTAAAACCAAGTTTTGTTGTTTTTTTTTTTTTTTTCCGAAAATCAAGGCTAATTCCCTTTCGGGTTTTAGTCATTATGTTTAGCCTATGACCGAGCCCTCTTGGTCGTGGTGAACCAAGCTACGCACCAGGCGGGTTTAGTGTGGAGAGGAGGTGAGTCACGCGGATCGCTTAAATACCAAGCTCCCACCGAACCTTTCTAGACATGCGCACAGAGGTTACCACACCACCGAGCTCTCGAGTTAGGGTGAACCCGAGCTCGCACTGGGTAGGATACTGCGAAGAGGTGGTGAGTCACTCGGACTGCTTAAATACCAGGCTCTTCCGGTTCCAATCCTAGACATGCGTACAGGGGTTACCACACCCTAGCTCAGTGACTAAGTCATAGATTGGTTTAGTTCTTTAAGTCTTATGTTAGCTTGTGTGTTTGAGTAATCTAATCCTAGGGTTCAAATTCCTATAAGTCTATCTACGTTCCATGCTTCCTACCCTTCTACAGAATATAATTCATACAGAGGTTTAGAGGTACTTACCTGGGCGGATCGGTGCTGGAGACTCGGGCCATGCTGCTTTAAAACCCAAAATCAACTAATAAGGCCTACTAAAACATTTTTGGGCCTTGGGCCCCCACAGCCGAGTTTTGAACTGGGCTCTGATACCAATTTGTAATAGCCCAAACCCGGCCCAATCGTTAGGACCGAATATGGGTCGTTACTAAGAAGAACTTTTTGAAACTCATTTTCTAAATCCACTTAAGTTTTGTTGAAAACTTCTCATTTTAAGTTATCTTCTTTGAAATTGTACTTAGTCCACTTTAAAATTTAATTAAATCAAGTTATTACTCAAATTTTCGAGATGTGCTGGATGGCACGATAAAACATTTTTCGTGTTAATTTTATAAAACGCGTGATTCAAATTTATAGTAGAAATAACAATATCCAACATATAAGAAAAACTAAAGTAAAGTAGTATGAGGCCTTATTACAACCGAAATAAAACAACCCAATAACCAAATTTAAAATAACAAAAAGCAAAGTCTATTTAAATTTAAATCCACCGCATGGCCTCCTCAAGTCCCTCCGGCTCCACGTCCGCGATCTAAGCATCACCTGAAAAATTAATGGAGAAGGTGAGTCACCAAGACTCAGTATGCAACCCTTCCCCGTTTTAAAATCATTTTCCATACACAACATATAACATTTAACATGCAAATAATGTGTACCCAACCTAGCCAACCATACGCCACTGTCTACCCCGTTGTGGTACCAAACCACTGGTGGTGCCAAACCACTGGTGACATATAGTCACAATGTGTTACTAAAACACCGGTGTCTCAGAGACAAATCGGGTGATGGGGCCAACCCATCGTGTGATACCAAATCACCGGCAGACGATCCCATATCTCAAGTGGGGCCAACCCACGGTGGTGTTAACCAGGGACAAGTCGCTATTGAGGTACCAAACCTCCGGAGGTACCAAACCTCCGTGACATATAGTCACGGTGTGTTACTAAAACACTGGTGCCCGTCGGCACAATATCACCGCCTCCACTCATCAATCCCACAATGATAAACATACATATATTTCATGCCATCACATTCTTAAATTTCATGTGTCAACACATCATGCTTACCAAAAGCATTAATAATAATAAATCACATTAACAGGTACTTACCTGAACCACCACTTATACCGATTTGGTATTCATTCCAATGCTACATTCATAAAAATGAGCATCCACAAAGTTAAGCATATTTAATACATTATATAGTGTGTATGTACACACCTGTTACCACGATAGTCTCAAATCCCAAAGATAATCAATCGGCCACCCTCTAAGTCCTTGCCCCTATATTCGGCCAACTATCAAGGTTAGTAATATGGCCATTCGGCCAAACTAAATTATTTAAAGGGGTCATATTTTGTACTCGCATCCTTACCTAATCGCTTGAATCCTAGCTTCGGCACCCGAATCGCAAATCTGGTTCATAAATTACAGTTGGTCAATATTAGCAACCATGGCTTTCGGCTTTTCCTAATCATTAAAGGAGTAATCTTTTATAAGTAAACACTTACCACCACTTACCCAAAACCGAATGTCAAAGAATGCCAGATCCGATCTCTCTGTTTTGAGATCCCGAAGTGCCTATCATTGATTTCAACACTGGTTAGAACTCTTGCTACTAGTTGCCGGAATTTCGGCTTCCATACAATCCCATAAGTCGACAAGAAAAGGAAATATAGAAGGAGGGTTCGGCCATCCCTTACCTTGATGATCGATTGAATTACAAAGAAGTCCCGGAGTATCAATGCCACGCACTATTCGCCAAAGTGCAATCAAGGAGGAATGTGAGGTTTCGACTACAAGAGGGTATTAGATTCGCTATTTGGAGGTAGGACAATAGGGGTTTTGATCTATGAAGAAAAGAAATAGATGGGCTATGGAGATGTGGAGGATTCGGCCAAAGATTGAAAAGAAAATAAATTGATGGCTTTTAGTCTTCAAAGAGAAAGAATAAAAGATAGGAGGGTTGAGAGTTTCGGCAGTTTGCAAAGATGGAGAAAAGAGCAAAACAAATGCTAAGCTGATGCTATTTATAAGCATTCGGCAACTCCCCCCTTCCATGAGTCCTTGTCAGTCACTCCTCCTCAACAAGGAGTCCAAGATTACTCTTACTTCCTTAATTCACTCTAGATCACTTAAATTAAAACCATAATAATAATCCAATAATAATTCTTTTAAATCTCATAATCTACTCAATTATCCTTAAAATAAAATGCTTATATTATCTATTAATAATTAAGGAGTTTAAAGAGAAGAAAAACTCTCCTCCCTATGCCGTCCAAATAAAGTGCAAAAAGAGGGATTTCCGCGACTCGAACACAAGCTCTCCCTTGCTCCTTGGTGGCGTCACATGTAGCTCTTAAGTGGGCTTACTTTGCCACTTAGTCTAGGCTTATTTTATGTCCAAATTATCCCCATTTATTCTTATAACACCCTCTTGCTAAGGCTCCCTACCTTAGAAGTTAAAAACTAAAATTTCCTACCAAATCGAGCCAACACAAAAACTTAAATTGATCATGATTATTCCATAAATAATGCCTCAACCATTCATACATAGGAAAAATAATTAAATTCCAGGTAACCCCATTTTTGGGATGTTACATCCCCACTTTGTACTCGCCGAAATTTAGCACTTAAATCATTAGCAGCCAACTGTCCCTCTTTCACTTCATCCAACCACGACGGCTTAACTTGCAATTCTGCTAGCAAACTTCCATCGTCATAGAGGCTTAAATGTGCGAACATTGCCCTCAGATTCGTCACTACCTTCTGACTTAGGGCATCTGCCACTACATTTGCCTTGCCCGGGTGGTACTCTATGGAGTAATCATAATCCTTCAATAATTCCACCCACCTTCGCTGTCTCAGATTCAGCTCTTTCTGAGTCAGCAGATACTTTAGGCTCTTGTGGTCTGTATAGATCACTGACTTCTCTCCATATAAATAATGCCTCCACACTTTAAGAGCAAAGACCACTGCCGCCAATTTTAAGTCATGCGTCGGGTAGTTAACCTCGTGTGGCCTTAGTTGTCGAGACGCATAAGCAACTACCTTTCCATCTTGCATAAGGACACCTCCCAATCCTGTATGGGAAGCGTCACAGTACACTACAAAATCTCTCCCTGCTTCAGGCTGAATCAAAACTGGAGCTTCAGTCAAGACCCTCTTAAGCTTCTCAAAGCTTTCCTGTTGCTTATCAGTCCATACGAAAGGTACCTCCTTCCTTAATAGCTTTGTCAAGGGTGCACCTATCGATGAGAACCCTTCCACGAACCTTCTATAATAGCCTGCCAATCCCAAGAAAATTCAAATTTCTGCCATAGACTTAGGGGGTTTCCAATCCAAAACTGCCTCAATCTTTCGAAGATCCACCCTTATCCCTTCAGCAGACACCACATGTCCGAGAAACGTAACCTTCTTAAGCCAAAATTCACACTTGCTGAATTTGGCGTAGAGCTTCTTTTCCCTTAACACTTGCAACACAACTCGGAGGTGCTCATCATGTTCTTCCCTAGACTTCGAATACACCAATATATCGTCTATGAACACAACAACGAACCGGTCTAGATAGGGTTGGAAAACCCGGTTCATCATGTCCATAAACGCGGCTGGGGCATTTGTTAATCCGAACGGTATTAATACGAGCTCAAAATGCCCATATCTTGTCCGAAAAGCCGTCTTATGGATATCTGCCTCCTTCACCTTAAGCTGATGATATCCAAACCTTAGATCAATCTTCGAGAATACCGCGGCCCCCTTAAGCTGATCGAACAAGTCATCTATTCGTGGCAATAGATACTTGTTCTTGATGGTCAGCTTATTCAACTGACGATAATCTATGCACATACGCATAGTTCCGTCCTTCTTCTTCACAAACAAGACCGGTGCTCCCCATAGAGACACACTGGGTTGAATAAACCCACGGTCTAGCAACTCTTGAATTTGAGCCTTGAGCTCAACCAACTCCTTTGGTGCCATCTTGTACGGGGCGATTGACATAGTAGTTGTTCCCGATAGCAAGTCAATTCCAAACTCCACTTCCTTATCTGAGGGTATTCTAGGTAATTCCTCTGAAAATACATCCACAAACTCCCTGACGGTTCTAACTCCACTAACTCCCCCTTCTTTTGCATCCAACGCACTAACGAAGGCCAAAAATGCCTTGCACCATGTCCGTACCATCCTATCAGCCTTCAAAGCAGAAACTACGTTAGACAAATAGTTTCTTCTTTCTTCTATCATAATTACCGCCTCATCCTCTAGGGTCCTTAACTCCATTCGTTTAGCTGTACAATCCAATACAGCCCATTGCTCCACTAGCCAGTCCATGCCAAGTATAAGATCAAATTCTCCGAAGGGTAATTCCATTAAGTCGACAGGAAATACTGCTCCCTGAAGCTCCAAAGGTACACTCCGAAACATCTTATTCACCACTACAGTTTGGCCTAATGGGCTTACTACAGTCATCTCCCTATTAGATAGTTCAGAGGTTATTCCTAGAGTTTCAACTACTCTACATGCAACATAGGAATGGGTCGAGCCCACATCAATCAAAGCAACATAAGGCTTGCCAAAGATAAGGAACGTACCGATTATGACGTCCGGTGCGTCTCCATCCTCCCTCCGACGAACCGCATAAACCAAACCCGGCTGCCTGGCCTCCGTGTTACCAACACCTCGGCCTGGTGTTCCCCGTCATCTACCAGAACCATTACCTCTGCCAGCCGAACCACGACCTCGCGGTGGCTACTGTCCTCCTCTTACAGCCTAGTTAAGACCTTGGCTTACCGGTCAACTCCCTTCGGTTCTCATAGGACAATCCTTAATCATGTGGTCCTTGGACCCACACTTAAAACATCCTCCCGTTTTCTTCCAACACTCTCCTAAAAGCATCTTCCCACACTGAGCACAAGTACGGTATTGCCCTCCTGTCATAGCCCATTGACCTCGCGGCCCATCAACTCTAGGCCTCTTTTGAACATTCCCAGATGGCCCTGATGATTCAAATCCTCTTTTCTACCTATTCTGATCGGTGTTTTGCCTTACCGAATCCTTGATACCCTCGGCTACCTTAGCCTTCTCCACCAATATAGCAAACTCTCGCTCTTGTTGTGGAGCTATCAATAGTCTCAAGTTATCCCTCAATCCGTCCTCAAAGAGAACACATCGTTCATGCCCTGTAGCCACTATCCCTCGAGCATATCGGCTTAACCTTAGAAATTCAGCCTCGTACTCCGCTACTGACTTGTTCCCTTGAACCAGCCCTAGAAATGCCTTCCTCTGCACATCAATGTAATGAGTGCCGACATACTTTTTCTAGTATGCCGCCTTAGCATAATCCCAATTGAGTTCCTCAGCTGTAGCACCATCCCTAACCGTGAGCCACCATTGATATGACTCATCGCGAGAAGCGACACCAACCCTTTCAACTTTTCCTCGGTGTTAAATCGAGCTCATCCATAATTCGCTCGATTGCTTCCAACCAATACTCGGTGATCTGGGTGCCACACCAGATACACCACAGAACACCTCGACCGTTGGCTCGAGTCGCTCAGTAATCGACTTTTGAGCTCCCATGCCTCCACCCACTTCAGCCACCCTTTCCAAAACCCGCAGCATCGCCTATGACACTGCATCATCCCCTGTCTGATCCTGATATTACGCATCAGTGGCTGGTAGTGGTGGCGGCATTTCATTTTCGGACCCTTGTCCAGACCTAACGAGCTCCGACACAGTCATTCAGCCTCTACCACGGCCTCGCACATTACGACCACGTCCCCTAGAGTTCATGCTTTTGAATCGCGTTTATCTGATTAAAGAGTTTTATGAATTAGTTTTGTTCCACTGATTTATCACGAACAGTTATATGTTCAATAGTTCTAAGGAGTAATTCTTTCGAATTCATTCACATACAGTCTCAACTCATTCATTCAATTACATACATGAACTTTCATTCATTACAGAGAAATGTTGTAGTTGTCGTTGTTTGTTGCTTTCCACTACCCAGGGGTATTTCCATGATTTTATCCTATAGAGGTATTTCGATAATTTTTTCAAATTAGGGTATTAGAAAATGTTACAAAATAGAGATTGGTGATATTTTTACAAAATTAAAATACTTGCTGGGAAAATTTTAAGGGTAAAATGGCAATTTATACATTAGGGGTATTTTTGTAATTTTACAAGCCAGGGTCATTTCGGTAATTTTTTTGCAAAATATGGTTCCTGGTGACTTTTCAAAACAAGGGCATTTTTAAAGATTTCTAATTTGAGGGTACTTCGGTAATTGTCCTCCCCGAGGGTATTTTGGTCATTTATACAAAGTTAGGGTAATTTGGTCATTTTGCAAATCGGGGTAATTTTCGTAATTTTTCCAAATCGGGGTATCTTAATATTTTGTAAAATAGGGTTTTGGATATTTGTAAGGTAAGAGAATCTTGATAAAAATTGTGGGCGATGGAAATTTTATGAACCAAGGGCATTTTAGTAATTTTTTCCAACTGAGGTATTTAGGTCATTTTAGTAAATCGAGAATATTTTGGAAAATTTTTAAAATAGTTTTCCTACACATCAAAGGGTAATTTGGTGATTTTAGGACTAGGGTTTTATAAAATATGGCTAGTCCCTTTCGGGTTTTAGTTATTGGATTTAGCTTGTGTTTGAGTCCTCTTGGTTAGGGTGAACCGTCACTACGCACTGTAGGATTCAAGTGGAGAGGAGGTGAGTCACTAGGACTGCTTAAATACCAAGCTCCCACCGAAACCAATCCTAGACATGCGTACAATGGTTGCCACACCCTAACTCGGTGACTTAGACACAGGTTTGTTTAATTGGGCATTAAAGTTTTATGTAATTCTCATGTTGGGGTAAACTAGTCCTAGGGTCTAATTCCTAGTCCACTAATCTACGTCCCTATATATTCCCACATACAATTCACAGAAGAGTTAGGAGTACTTACCTGGTGGACTTCGGGTCGGAGACTTAGGTGCCATGCCAGAGAAACTTGATCGTTTCTTAGTAAAACCCATTTTCAAAAGAAAAAAAAAACATTTTGGGCCCTAAAATTCCTCAAGGCTGAATTTTGAACCGGGCTCTGATACCAAGCTGAAACACCCAAACCCAGCCCATAAGCTCTGACCGGATCTGGCATGCTCCTAGGGAAAAACCATTCGAATCTTATTTGATGTTTGTCAAAATTTTGTACGTCTTTGAAGAACCATTGATTTGGGTTGGGTTCAAAATTAAAAACGGTGCTAAAACATTTAATCTTTATTTTTTTTAGAAAAATTATTTGAACTTTAAATTGATAAGAACCGTACCATAGTAAAACAATTAAAATGCATAAGTAAATAGTTCATACCATGGCCCTATTACATCAAATCAAGACCCAAATTAAATCTAAAATACTAAAAAAGAGAAAGCCCAAAATAAAATAAAGAAATTTCAGAGCTGAGCATGGCCACCACTTGAGCTCCTACCGACCCGGTCCATTACTGAGTGTCACCTGAAAAATAATCCCACGAAGGGGTGAGTCAAACAGACTCAATGTGTACAACCAACACAAGGCTCAATTAATTCTGGCATGTCAAATCATACATAATATACGTATATAAATCATGATGCACACCCGAACCCAAACCTAGATAACCATCCGCTACACATCACCCGTACCAACCATTACACCGTGGGGGCTACTAAGTCGACCCTCTATCTGCTACACACCATCGAAGGCAGCCGCTGCAGTCGACGTGCTCATCGCCCTTATAAAAGTCGTGGCATAGCCACCAGATAATAATTCGTGACATAAGTCACCACTTTTAGGTTTTCGTGACATAAGTCACCACATTCAGATTTCGTGACATAAGTCACCACATTCAGATATTGTGGTATAAAACCACCAAATCACTTCCCCTTTCATCTCACCCATATGCCCCATGTCATACAATTATGCATTAACCATGTCATATTCCTTATTCACATTCTTATAATTTCACATATATGCCATAACAAATCTTATCATACTCATAGTAGGGTGGGTAAACGTGCACAGTATTTTGTACCATTGCATGGTTAGCCATGTGTTACATTATTATAAACACATACATATAAAATTGATGCCATAAATCTTTTAAGAGCTAGTGTGGGGGTACACACCTGATTTACTTAATGAACTCACTGAAATCCCAAAAATCCGATCTAATCCTCTAGATCTCAAGTTCCTACATTCGGCCAACACTTAGTATTTTAGCCTAAGCCTATTCGGCTATATAACTAAATCTCGAAGGAAACGTAACCGGAATCTTACCTTGCTTGCTGATTTGATTACTAATCAAATCCCAAAATTTCGTGATATTCCTTGCAATCGGCCAACAGTTATGAATCTTAAATCCCAGAAACCTCAGCTTACTTTTGTCGACTTTCTTCTAAAAGCCAAAGTCACAATCGATTAACACTTAAATACCAAATATGGCCTATGGCCAAATGTCAACACTTTCTTACCTTGCTTACCAAATTTTGAAACTGCACTTGCTTCCTGAAATTGTCGAGATCCCTTCTTAACCATTGTTAGAAACGGCTATACACAATAAATCCATGAGGATGGCCTTTGGCCGAAACTACATATCACTTACCTTGATGTTCAAAACCCGAGAGATCTCCCTTAATGCTCCTTAGCGTCGACTACCTTCAACAGAGACACATAATATGGCTTAAAGAACATTCGGCCAACCTTAGCCAAAGCCTACTCACATGATTTCGGTACCCCAATAAAGAGCCTAAAATCGATTGATAAGGAAAGAACACTTACCACTACACATTTGATGAGAGAGAGATCACTAGCAAGCAGTCGACAGCACCTTCAATAAGGATTCAGCTATGGTATCAAAAGGTGATGAAGCATTCGGCAATCTCAAGAGTATTTCAGCTTTTAAAAATAATGAGAAAAAGAATAGTCTTCGGGAAGATGATAATTCAAGTGAACACAGAAAAATAAAGAGAATGAGGCTCTCAAATAAAGATGGAATATTCGGCTAACACAAAATAAAAGAAGCTTGAGAGAAAGAAGTAGGTTTGACCAAGAAGCAAATAGATTCAAAGTGATCAAAGTTTCGGCTTTAATGCTCTCCACAAGATTCGGCTAAGCCTTTAAAAAGGGTGATGGCATATTCGGTCATACAATAAAAAAATGGAGAAACAAAGTAGAGAGAAAAAGAATAAGAAGAGGGGAAAAAAAAGAATGAATTTGCTTGACTAGAAATTTTGGCAAGCAACACTAAAGATGAGGCTAACAATTTTGGGCACTTATCCCCCCTCCATATGACCGAATTTTCCCAACCAAAGAGTCCCTTGGCTGGCCACTTCATCTCTTCATATCATATCCCTTATTAGTCTCCTATTTTATCTCTTTAACACTCATTCAAAATAAATAAAATAAATCCATATTTTTCCAACTCTTCTAGCCGAATTTTAAAAAGATAAAACAAGCTTTATCTCATCCTTCCAAAGTCCATATGCCGTCCATCACTCCCCCCCTCCCTTAACGCAAAAATGCAAAATAGTAGCCACCCATTATGCTGCCATCATGACTCAAACCTCGTCCCTCCTAAAGCCCCCTTTGACGCAACCTTCCTTGCATCTTAGGTGGCGTCCCTTACCACTTAACCAAGACTTTACTTGTCTCTAAATTCCCTCACAATTTTTCTTAAGACCTAACAAGCTTAGCTCCCCCTTTAAACTTAGAATCCAATATTTTCTAAGGCATTTATGTACACTTTGAAGTTCTCAAAAGTTCATATAACATTCAAACACACCTAGGCATGCCATTACATACAATCAAGCAATAATGCACAAGACCTAATTCTTGGATATTACAGTTAACTTTTTTTTGAATGCTGTGGAATGTGATCCTTTGAATTATACAGGTGTTATAGATGTATGAAATAATCACATGACAGAAAATGCTTGAAAATGTTAAATCCCAGTTGAATAAATAGAAAATCGATGGATACGGGATTTCTTGAAATGAATGAGGTTCTGCATTTGTTGCAGAGAGGATTTAGCTAGGACGAGTAATCCTATTAACCTCATTATAAAAAGGATTTTTCTCAGACAGGTAATCCTGTTAAAAGTCCTCTCGAGCATATGTTATGGATTGGATTTAGCCCAGACGGGTAATCCAGATCGAGCTCCTTAGAGCATATGTCGTAAATGGGATTTAGCCTAGACTGGTAATCCCTTTGAATACATGTGTGGCTTGAGAGTGTACTCTCTGAAATAGTACCTTATGGGTACCATTGAATATGAGTTGATGGATCCTGATTTGTACGTCTCGAGTGTACTACCTATGTATCTATAGATAATTTAAATAAATTCAACAGGAAAAGTTCTGACAGAGGCAAATATGAATTTAAGAAAAATTGACATAGAATGGTATATATATATGATACGAAAATATGATATGAAGAGAATATTACATGAAATACAAGAAAATGATGATACATGACAAGAGATGTATGAAAGTATGAAAAGCTGATATTTGTACATGGAAGTTATTAGATGAAAATGTTCATCCTCGGTTATAGACTTGTGCACTTTGAGTGTACCACTACTCATGTGACATTGATATTACGAGTATTATGAATAAAATTCTGATATGAAAGAATCTGAACTCGAGATGAGTTATATGAAAATATACTTGAGCTACAATAATGTGATTTGTACATGTTGTGGAAAGCATATATGTGCATGGAAACTTGATTGTTGTTGAGCTCTTATTTCTTTTTGATGTTATTATGGAATATATGACTAACAAGGGCAATGAGGATATGTGTAGGGCTTGAAGTCAAATTGATTGAATATGCTGTAACAGCCAGGTTTTAGCTAAATCAGAATAGTGGTTTTGAGACCATAAATCTGATGTCGAAAAATTATTTGAATATTATTTTATGTGTTTACAGCATCATTGTATGTATGTGTGATAATTTTGTAAGCTAATTATATCGTTTAATAGCTCAATTTGAGAAAGAGGACTAAATCGCGTAAAATGCAAATGTTGCATTCTACTTGCTAGCTGTCAAATTGCTTTGGCTTTTAAATATGATGGCCTTAAATGGTAATTAAACCATTTTAATTGTGAGTGGACAAAGATGGACATTAATATAATGATTTTAAATGGTTTAGTAAAGGTTAAAATAGTAAAACGGTTAATTAATGATAAATAAAGTAAAATAAAAACATATATATCATCATCTTTAGTCCATATTCACCGAAAATTAGAGGAGAAAGAAGCCATGGGAGAACATTAGGGTTGGGCACACTACTAGTTTGATTAAGGTACGATCTTAGCTTGGTTTTTGATGATTTTTTATGTTTTTGTAATCGTTACAGCTCAATCTAGCTAGCCCGCACCTTAGATTTTGAAATTGTTAAAGATTTTGAGAGTTTTCATTGTTGAATACTTGAGTAATTTGATTATTTATGATAGATTATGAAAGTTTGTTATTAGTTAAACATGTTTTGTAATGTGATTTTTCACAAAAATGTCAAAAAGGGGTTAAATTGTGAAATGCTTAAATTGAGGGGTTGAATTGTGAAATAAATGAAAGTTATGGGTTGCTAGGGACCTATAGGTAATTCGGCTAAGCTAGAGTATCATGAAATTATGTGAATTTTATGTATTTGTGAAATAGGGACTAAATTGTTAAAAGTGTGAAAGTCTAGGGGCTAAAGGGCAAATATGCCTAAATGTATGTTTTGGAATAAATTGAAAGAGTATGATTGAATAAGTGAATTTTGAATTCATATAGATAAAGAAAGAATGAATTCAAATTGAGATCGGGGGAAAAGCAAGGTTGTTGAATAGTCGATTCGATCCGTTAATTCCGAATACGAGGTAAGTTCGTATAATTGAACTTAAATGTGTACTTATCTATTGATGGATGAAATTGAGATAGCAATTATTCTATTGAATAAATAATGTGGTATTAAATGAAATGTACGAATTGAGTAAGGCAAGTTGCCAAATAAGACCATAGTTGGGCTATGGCAATCGAATAATAAGACCATAACCGGGTTATGGCATGTAAACGAAAGACCACGGCAGGGCCTTGGCAATGTATGTGAAAGACCGTAGTTGTACTATGACATCAGAAAATCAATGAATTTGTATCAAAAGCATTTGTAAATCGAAGTGGTTCGATAAAAGTATTGATAAGAAATGGAAATGTCTCGGTACAGGCATGTACGAAAAACCATTCGAGTATCAAACTAATGAAAGTTGAGAATTAATGAAAGGTGTTATGGTTAAACTTTATGATAGCCCATGAATTGATGGCTTAAATGTTTATGATATTATCTATTTTGATTTGTTAATGAATTTTGAGATTATTTCATGTTCACATACGAACTTACTAAGCTTATAGCTTACTTTGTTTAATTATTTCTATGTTTTATAGTTGTAACACCCCAAACCCGGCCCATGCGTTCCGACTGAATCTGGCATGTTATCGAACACATAACATTTTATCGGATTTTGAAAAAACAAGTTAAATTAATTAAATCTGAATAAAGGAGAGACTTTTTGAAAATAAACCTCTTTGTATTTTTATTATTAAGCATAAATAAACCTTATCATAAAATTCATAAGTTACTTAGCATTGATAACTACTGAGTTGAATGAAAGCTAGGGGCCTTATTACATAAATATTCTTGAAAAAAATAATGAAATAAAATAAACTTTAAGAAATCCCAAAAGAAATTAACTTGTAGAAATAGAACTTGATGGCCCCTCTAGTCCGTCTCGGCTCCCATGTCCACGATCTACTATTCATCTAGAAGAGTAGAGAAAAGTAAAGCGTGAGTCACAAAGACTCAGTGTATAAATCTCAAAACACACATCGACCTGAGCCCACAAACACATTATAGGCCCTGGCCCATACAAGAAGGCATCAATCATAATCACATAATAAACAATAAAGAATGAATAACCTAACCCATCCTAGGTTTCCATCCTCTACACACCAACCCGTACCAACCATCACACCTTAGGGATTTCTACAATCAACCCTCCATCCGCTACACACCAAAACGACAGTCGTACTGCCTATTCCTATTAAGTAGGAATCATTAAACGTGGCATAGCCACCGATCACAATGTGACCTAGCATTTATATTTGTGGGTTTTCTACCACCGATCACTGCGTGACCTTTCATGCACTTCCCCTTCATCATATCAATATCCCATCCCATGCATACACACATAAAGAAGATATCATGCAGTCATATATATTTTTCGATACACATAGGGAGTTCTATGTTTACGTGCAGCATCCTTGCCTAGCCCTTTTAGGGTTCCATTCATTGTTTATACTGACCTTATTTGACTTTTAGCCTATAACATACATAAATAGATTTACATACTGAGTTAATTGGTAGTGTGTTAGAGATCTACACACAATCGCTCATACAACCTCATTTTCTCGGCTTTTCATTTCTAATGTATAATACAAAATAAAACTTATGTGATAAGGATCTACACACTTTTTCGGCTTTTCAGCCCATAACATGTATAATATAGAAAAACTTATGTTATAAAGATCTACACACCTGATTACCGATAAAACGAGGCTTTCTATATCGATGCTATCCTTAGTCGACACAATTGCTATCTACCTAAGGTATTGTTTAGAAGCCGATCCACAACCAATTGGCCAATCTCGAACACCAGATACTGCTCGTTTCTTAAACTTAGGGATTCTTTCTTTTGCCTGATCCATATTTAATTCCATCAAATCCTTATCAGAGCTACTATAACAATATTTAATCGTTAATCCTCCTTTTAGAGTTAAGATCATATATATATTGAACGAATCTAATAAAAATCTAGGGATAATATTCTTACCTTAAAATCTCGAAATTGGAGACTTATGATTTTCGGCTTTTAGATCTAGTCGATTAAGCCTCCTTCAAATCTTGAATTGCCGCCCATCATTAAACCATTAACTATTAGCTTTCGGCTTTTGCCTTTCAAAAATAGATTATGACAACTAATCAAAATTCGACTCTTACCTTAGCTTAGGAGATTCGGCTATCACTAGGGGAGGATTCGGTAATGCCGATGGAAGATTTAAATGCCGGAAGTGTAGAACAATTTCTCAAATAGGATAATAAAAGAAAAACGCGATGGATGCTTCGGCTTTTTATAGAAATCAGCACAAGGAAAAGAAAGTGGGGAAAAGTTTTCGGCTTTTAAAGAAATTAGAGAAAGAAATTTGCAGAAAAGAAGCTAGGGAATTTCGACACAAAAAGGAGAGGATTTAATGTCGAAACAAGGAGCTAGCCCTCTATTTATAGGAAATTCGCAACCCTTTGCCATGTAGTAGCTGGTTTCTTTACTCCTCTCAGTGATGGATTCTTGGCCATCACTCTCTTTGTAGATAAATTCCTAACTTTTCTCCTTTATCTCAATCTACTAGCTCATCTAAAAGAGACTTAATTATCTCTAACTCCTCCTTCCTTTATCAACATATTATCCACATATTTTAATCATTAAAATCCCTAAATCTTAGCCTTTATCTGCTTATTATCCACATAAAATAAACTCCTAGATAATAGCCTTGTTGCCATCCACTCCACCTAATCCTAATGCCCAAAATTTAGCTAACTTAAATTAAAAGAATTGGGCTCCATGAAACTTAAATTTGGGCCCCTTACTCCTTGTGTGTGGCGTCACCCCTTGCTCCATTTTAAGTGCCAAAAAGTGGCCTAAAAACATGGGCTCCTTACGACCCAAAACTTGTTCCTTTTTAATTATTAATGATGCCATTTTAAAATAATTTAATCTGGGCCTTTGCCTAATTCTAAGCCCAAATTTAGGCCCCTTTTACTTGAATTAATAAATTAAACATATCCCCACACTAAATGCATAGGCACATAAATTTAGGATGTTACAGTTCTACCCCCTTAAAGAAATTTCATCCTCGAAATTTCCAACTAACTATTAATCGTACTACCTAAGACTCACCACTATGCTTTCACTGCGCACTTTAATCAAAAGAAACACTTAGTATACTATGGTAGAGTACGCACCGGTATTCACATCTAGAGCGTCCTCGTCCCCTTGGCGACGTACCGCATAGACCAAGGCTGGCTGCCTCGCCTCAGTATAACCTGCCCCTCCACGACCATGTCCTGTGCCATTGCCACTATTGACTTGACCACGGCCCCTTGGTGGTTGTTGACCTAATCTTCCTGGCTGAGCATTCCCTCGACCCATGGTCCATTCAATGTCCCATTGCTGCGAACAGTTTCTAACTTGGTGGTCCGTAGATCCACACCTATAACAGTTCCCACTGCCTGCCCAACATTCACCGGCATAAAATTTTCCACATCGAGCACACTTTGGTGTCCAGTTATGCATGACGAGTTTCTCATCCCGTCTCGGCCTGTCTGACCTAGGTCTTTTCTGAGTTTGCCTGGCTACCTCTGACGATCCAAAATTCCTCTTATTTCCACCCCTATCTCTATCCTGATTTAACTTCTCGGTCCGCTTTACCTCTTCAGCTATCTTAGCCTTTTCCACTAGGATAGTAAATTCTCTCTCTCACTGTGGGGCTAGCAAAACACGCAAATCATCCCTTAGACCATCTTCGAACCTAACACAATGTTCATGCTCTATGGCTACCATCTCACGAGCATAACGGCTAAGGCGTAAGAATTCAGCTTCATATGCAGCCACTGACCTACTCCTTGCACCAGATTTAGAAACGCTCTGCGCTGCGCATCCACATAACTCAATCCAATATATTTATTCTGAAACACCGTTTTAAAGTAATCCCAGGTGATACGGTCAGCCACTGTACCATCCTTAATCGTAAGCCACCATTGGTAGGCTTCATCCTGTAGGAGAGATACAATCCCTTTCAACTTCTCCTCCTCCGTAAAGTCCAAATCATCCATTATGCGTTTTACCGCCTCCAACCAATACTCAGCTGAACTTGGGGCTACACCAGAAATTCATCTAAACACTTCTGCCCCATTGGCCTTAAGCCGCTCCGGCACAGATTTTCGGGGGCTCTTGTGCCCATACCTGCCCCAGCAATCCTCTATAAAACCCTTAACATCGCCTGAGATACCGCGTCATCTCCGGCAGTTTGATCTTGAAATTCCTCCTCTGCGGTGGTGGGCTGCATCTCATTCCAGATCCATGGCAAGATCCTACTAGTTCTGATACAGTCATTCTACCCCTACCACGACCACGTGGCAGACGTCCACGACCCCTTGTACTCATTTTACCGATTCACATTTATCTGATTAGAAATTTTATGAACTATTAGTTTTCTTCCACTTTTTTAACCACGCACGGTCTTATGAATAATAGCTTTAAGAGTAATTATTTCAATTCGTATTCACCATACGCCTCAAGTTCATATCCTCTAAGAAACCCATACATTCAATCATGAACTCATGTTCATTACAGAAAAGTGTTGTTGTTGTTGTTGTTATGGTTGTTATTTTCACTACCCAAGGGTATTTTCGCAATTTTATCCTACAGGGGCATTTTCGTAAAAAATTTTTTCGAAATGAGGTTCCTTGATGATTTTATAAAATAACGGTATTTTGGTAATTTTGCATTCTCGGGGGTATTTTGGTAATTTTAGAATCTGGGGCATTTCAAAAATTTTGAAATCTGATGGTATTTCGGTAATTTTGAAATTTTGGGATATTTCGGTAATTTTACAAAATAAGGGTAATTTGGTAATTCTACAAATCAGGGCTATTTTGGTCATTTTGTAAAACAAAGGTAATTTGGTAATTTTCTTCATAGTTGCGAACATTTTCAAATCAAATGTATTTTTTTCTGAAAGTGTACAAAACTTAAGGGTTTTGTTTGCAAAATAGGGCAGTTGGTCCCTTTCGGGTTTTAATTATGGGTTCAGCCCATGAACAAGTCCTTATAGCTAGAGTGAACAGTCACTACGCACTAGGTAAGATTCCTGTGAAGAAGAGGTGAGTCACTTGGACTGCTTAAATACCAAGCTTTCTGGATCTACTCCTAGATATGCATATGCCTGTTGCCACACCTTAGTCTTGTGACTCGTTTACAGGTTTTGTTTTATTTAAGTTAAGTCTTATGGAATTGAAGAGTTGTTTGCCTAAGCCTAGAGCCCATCAAATTCTCATCTAGATAGTCTACGTCCCATAAAGCCCATTAAGCCCACATTTATATCACAATCGGGAGTTCAGAATACTTACCTGGGTGGATCGGGTGCCGGTAGAATCGAAGGCCATGTCTTCAAACCAAAATCCTTTTCTTAAATTCATTTTTAAAAAAAAAAAACTTCTAGACCCATTTCACAGCCCGAGTTTTGAACTGGGCTCTGATACCAAAACGTAACACCCCAAACCTGGCCCATGCATTTCGACCGGATCTGGCATGTTATCGAACACATAACATTTTATCAGATTTTGAAAAAACAAGTTAAAATAATTAAATCTGAATAACGGAGAGACTTTTTGAAAATAAACCTCTTTGTATTTTTATTATTAAGCATAAATAAACCTTATCATAAAATTAAATAAGTTGCTTAACATTGATAATCTACGAGTTGAATGAAAGCTAGGGGCCTTATTACATAAATATTCTCAAAAAAAAATAATGAAATAAAATAAACTTTAAGAAATCCCAAAAGAAATTAACTTGAGAAATAGAACTTGATGGCCCCTCGAGTCCGTCTCGGCTCCTATGTCCACGATCTACTGTTCATCTGGAAGAGTAGAGAAAAGGAAAGCGTGAGTCACAAAGACTCAGTGTATAAATCTCAAAACACACATCAACCTTGAGCCCACAAACACATTATGGGCCCCGCCCATACAGAAGGCATCAATCATATTCACATAATAAACAATAAAGAATGAATAACCCAACCCATCCTAGGTTTCCATCCTCTACACACCAACCCGTACCAACCATCACACCTTGGGGATTTCTACAATCAACCCTCCATCCGTTACACACCAAAGCGACAATACATCGCCTATTCCTATTAAGTAGGAATCATTAAGCGTGGCATAGCCACCGATCACAATGCGACCTAGCATTTATATTTGTGGGTTTTCTACCACCGATCACCTGCGTGACCTTTCATGCACTTCCCTTCATCATATCAATATCCCATCCCATGCATACACACATAAAGAAAATATCATGCAGTCATATATATTTTTCGATACACATAGGGAGTTCTATGTTTACGTACCTGGCATCCTTGCCTAGCCCTTTTAGGGTTCCATTCGACTATTTATACAACCTTATTCTGGCTTTTAGCCCATAACATACATAAATAGCTTTACATACAGGTTAATTGGTAGTGTGTTAGAGATCTACACACGACTATTCATACAGCCTCATTTTTTTTGGCTTTTCAGCCCCTAACAGGTATAATACAAAATAAAACTTATGTGATAAGGATCTACACAATTTTTTGGCTTTTCAGGCCATAACATGTATAATATAGAAAAACTTATGTGATAAAGATCTACACACCTGATTACCGATAAAACGAGGCTTTCTATATCGATGCTATCCTTACTCGACACAACTACTATCTGCCTAAGGTATTGTTCAGAAGTCGGTCCACAACCAATTGGCCAATCTTCAAACAGCAGATACTGCTCATTTCTTAAACTTGGGGATTCTTTCTTTTGCCTGATCCATATTTAATTCCATCAAATCCTTATCAGAGCTACTATAACAATATTTAATCGTTAATCCCCCTTTTAGAGTTAAGATCATATATATATTGAACGAATCTAATAAAAATCTAGGGATAATTTTCTCACCTTAAAATCCCGAAATTGGAGACTTAAGATTTTCGGCTTTTAGATCTAGTCGATTAAGCCTCCTTCAAATCCTGAATTTTCGCCCATCATTAAACCATTAGCTATTAGCTTTCGGCTTTTGCCTTTCAAAAATAGATTATGACAACTAATCAAAATTCGACTCTTACCTTAGCTTAGGAGATTCGGCTATCACTAGGGAGAGGATTCGGTAATGCCGATGGAAGATTTAAATGTCGGAAGTGTAGAACAATTTCTCAAATAGGATGAATAAAAGAAAAAAGCGATGGATGCTTCGACTTTTTAGAGAAATCAGCACAAGGGAAAAAAAAGTGGGGAAAAGTTTTCGGGTTTTAAAGAAATTAGAGAAAGAAATTTGGAGAAAAGAAGCTAGGGAATTTCGGCACAAAAGGGAGAGGATTTAATGTCAGAAACAAGGAGCTAGCCCCCTCTATTTATAGGAAATTCGACAACCCTTTACCATGTAGTAGTTGGTTTCTTTACTCCTCTCAGTGATGGATTCTTGGCCATCACTCTCTTTGTAGATAAATTCCTAACTTTTCTCCTTTATCTCAATATACTAGCTCATCTAAAAGAGTCTTAATTATCTCTAACTCCTCCCTCCTTTATCAGCATATTATCCACATATTTTAATCATTAAAATCCCTAAATCTTAGCCTTTATCTGCTTATTATCCACATAAAATAAATTCTTATATAATAACCTTGTTGCCATCCACTCCACCTAATCCTAATGCCCAAAATTTAGATAACTTAAATTAAAAGAATTGGGCTCCATGAAACTTAAATTTGGGCCCCTTACTCCTTGTGTGTGGCGTCACCCCTTGCTCCATTTTAAGTGTCGAAAATTGGCCTAAAAACATGGGCTCCTTAAGACCCAAAACTTGTTCCTTTTTAATTATTAATGATGCCATCTTAAAATAATTTAATCTGGGCCTTTGCCTAATTCTAAGCCCAAATTTAGACCCATTTTACATGAATTAACAAATTAAACATATCCCCACACTAAATGCATAGGCCCATAAATTTAGGATGTTACAATAGTTCTATGAAGCTAGCTCGGATCCTGGAGTCATCGAAAACATCATCGCACTATCAAACACCTAAGTTAGTACTTTTGAAGCTATGTATATATGGTATATGGCATGTATAGGCTTGTGTCAAAATGGTTTATTTGATGAATGTGTATTTTGGCCATTTAAGTTGGCATAAGATGATGAACTTGATGATGCTTATGAATATGCAAATATAGTTCTACTTTTAATGTTTGGAAATAGACCTATCTTGAATGAATGGAGTTGTAGTGATTGTGTATATTTGAATTGGTTTAGTTAGATGAATTATATAAGTGAATTATGCTTAGTAAATCAAGATGAATTGATTGGTGTTTGAATAGGTAAATGGTATGGAATTGAGTATTGAATTTAGTTGAAATGAATATGGTATGATTATGTATTGGCTGATGAACTTTTGGCTGCTTATTTGTGTCTTAAAATGATGCCATTTGAGCTTGTGTAGGTATGTAAAAAGGGTGGAAAATTGTCTTTCCAAATGGCCTATTTTTGTCTACACGGGCAGAGACACGGGCGTGTCTCAGCCGTGTGAGACACATGGTCATGCTACATGGCCGTGTGTCCCTTGGTGTTGATATTGATGTAAAGTCAGTATGCTCCACATGGTCTTACACACGGGCATGTGACTGGCCATGTGGTATAAGTCAGTATACCCACGTTAATGGCACACAACCTAGTACATGGGCATGTGTGCCATTTGGTAGGGCACATGGGCTAGACACACGGGTGTGTGATTGGCCGTGTGACCCAAGTCAGTATACTCTCCAGATTTCACACGGCCTCGACACAGGCGTGTCCTCAGCCGTGTGATGCAAGTCAGTATTTATGCCATGTTTTCACACGGCCTAAGACACAAACGTGTCTACTAGCCGTGTGGGGCATATTGCCAATTCACACGAGCGTGTGACCCTTATATGATTGAAAATTTTCCAAGTTTTTTGAAACTTTCATATGTTATTGATTTAGTCCTGAACCACTTCTAGAGCATGTTTAAGGCCTCGTAGGCCTTCATAAGGGACAATATGAATATGATTGAATGGCATTTGAGTATGAATGTATAAATGTATGAATTATGTAAGTTAAATGATGTTGATTGATCGGTAATACCTCGTAACCCTATTCTGACTGTGAATATGGGTGAGTGGTGTTACATTTATTAGTATCAGAGCTACAGTTTAGTTGATTCAAGGACTAAAGTAGCGTGTGTGAGAGTCTAGCTATACATGCCATATATACTTTGTGATAGTGTGATGATTCCTGACAACTTAAATTGTGTTTTTGAATAGCAATGGATCCCAAATGAGCTATAGCAGATGATGTAGAGAGTAATGTGCCTGCTCTCGCTTAAGGGACAATGCATACTAAATCTAGACCTATGTCGAGTAGTCACGGAGGTGAGGTCAAACAAGCCTTTTTCCAGATGATGAGAAACTGGTTTACGAAGTTTGTTCGAAAGAATGATGCTGCTCAACAACCTCTACCCCCTTCTGTTCCTCAACAAACCCCTGTTATTCCTCAAGTTATAGATTTGATACAGATGAACAAGCTGCCAATAGATAAGATTCAAAAACATGGGTCTAAAGAGTTCCAGGCTACTGTTAATGATGATGCGAGAGGGTTGAGTTCTGGCTCGAAAATACAATCCGAGTATTCGATGTGTTATCTTGTACTCCTGATGAATGTATCAAATGTGTTGTATCTATGCTGAGAGATAATGTGTACCATTGGTGGAAAACGTTGATATCTATGGTTCCTAAAGAATGGGTTACTTGGGAGTTTGTAACACCCCTAACCTGTATTCGTCGTCAGACTAGGGTTAAGAGGCATTACCGGACATATCAGAACATTTTACACTAATTTCACAACATCAATCATACACCATCATTTCATAATAATTCATACTCATATAGTTCCTTTAGAAGGTCTACGAGACCTTAAACATGCTTTAGGGAAGGTTCGAGACTAAATGGATCTTATACGGAAACTTTGCGAAACGTAGAAAATTTTTGTTTTAAAATAGGGCACACGCCCATGTGGCTAGGCCGTGTGCCTCACACGACTCTACCTTGGACCATGTCCCAGCCCGTGTGCAACACTGACTTGGGTCACACGGTCTGACACACGCCCGTGCTTCTTGCCAATGTGGCATCCTAACTTGCTTCAAATTGCAACCTTAAGAGACACGGTTGAGACACACGCCCGTGTGCTCAATCGTGTGGGAAAATGTAGCACCCCAAACCTGACCTAGACATTATGGCCGTATCTGGCACTGTCACACGATAGTATTTTTGAAACCTCGCTATTAAGATAAAAACATTCCATGTTATTATCTTTAGTAAACCTTTGTTAGAACTTAGGAAGTTTTCTTTATTCATTTTAGACACTTGTTTTGAAACATCCCTCGTTGCGGAAGCTTTAATAAAATCGTCTAGGTGATCATGCATTTAGGAAATACTTTTAACTTTTTGAAAACTGAATTTCCTACGACCAACAGGTATAAATCCATAAAGTAAAATAAATAAATAAAAACCCAAATTTAAAACCAAAGTCTAGAGGGTCCTTAAATTACAACCCAAATAATCAATAATAATCAAACCATAAACCGTAAATTGAAGACCATGAAGTCCAAAAAATACTGAGGTCACCGTTGAGTCCTTCGTCGCATCGATCCGTCTAAGTCTGGGGATTACCTGTGCACATTAAACAAAAAGGGTGAGTTACATAAACTCAGTGTGAAATCCTGCAGAAACAAACAAACAATCAGTACTCACAATGCACAGTTGAATAGTCTTGGGCCTAAGCCCTTTTCAATATCAGTGGCAGTTTGGGCCTTAGCCCATCTTAGTATAGTGTCAAAAATACAGTAGGGCCTTAGCCCATCACAATATCAGTAGCAGTAACAGTTATGCAGTAGAAAAATCCTACCCAACCAGCATCTACCCACCATCTCCGTCCAACCCTACACTCCATGTGGGGATATAATCAACCCACCCATCCTTACACTCTAAGTAGTACCAAATGCGGCACAAAATAGTAGTTTGCAACTGAGCTGCCAGTAAATTAGGCTTAAAGCCTTTCAGTGCACTTCCTCCGAATAACAACCCCTAACCCAATGCAATGCAACATACAATGGATGATATGCTATTATGCAATATCAGTACATTTATTCAGTTCAGATATTAACATGGTCAGTACAGATATCATTTAGTCAATTTCACACATTTAGGGGTTTAAGTAGCACTTATCGACCCTACAGTAAGTTCGCAATCGACTTGGGCGACCCGTGCAACCTTAAAAACATTTCAGAACAAATAGGCCCACATTCCCATGTGATCTGCCCGTGTGAGCCCACACGCCTGTGTGGGCGCACAAATTTTCCTTGGCTGTGTGGTCCATTTTTAAATTAACTAATGCTAGCTCAATACTCATATATGTTTTCACTGTTTACTTATATGTTCATTCAAAGCTGTCTACTTGAGTCATTATCACTAAATTATTTATATCTTGAGCTACAGAATTCCAAATTAAGATTCACTTGATTTTTTTGAAACTAGACTCAAATAGATTTCTACCATAAAATTTTTAGAATTAATAGTTAATCAAATAAGTACAGCAAAATCTTTAACGTTATCCATATTCTACTATATGATAGCTTCGACCTTTCCTTACTAAAAATTATTTATCTCTTAGCATGGAATTTAGATGATGTTTCCATTTATTTCTTTTGAAAATAGACTGATTAAGGATTTAAAAATATAAAATTAAGCCCCTAATTATTTTTTTAAAATTTTTGATGATTTTCCAAAGTCAAAACAGGGGAACCCCAAAATTATTCTGACCTTTTCTCACAAAATTTATTACAAATCATGATTTACAATTCCATTGCTTACACTGTTTCTTCCATGAAAGTCTAGACTCAATAAATTTTAATTTCATATTTTATTCAACCTCTAACTCAATTTATACTATTTTTGATGATTTTTCAAAGTTAGACTATTGCTGCTGTCCGTAACTGTTTTAGTGCAAAATGTTGATTTCCTAGTTTTTAACACCCTTATTTCCTTTCTCTACAATATTTGGCATCATTTTCTCTTATTTCTTGACAGCAAGCAATTTTAGCTTTTTTCTAAACCCTGTTTTCTTCATTTTGAGTCACACCTGGTATCGTTTTGATGCCTAATGACTTTCGAGCACTTCAAGGCCTAAAATCAAGATACTCAACATCAATTTAATGGATTTACAAGAAAATTGATAACCAATAACGAACAGAAACCCAACTTCCGCCAACGATAACCCTTCGTTTAGCTATCGTTAAAACGAGAACACTGAATTCACCAGTTCGAGCCTCCCCATACGCCCAAATCGCAAAGAAAAAACATTACCACTTTAGCCGCTAAGAGATTCATGACAGAAACGAAGAGAAACACTTGCCGAAACTAAGCGAGCACTAACCGCGTGCGAAAACGAAGGAAAAAAATGGATTAGGGAAAAATAAGAAGAAGAAAAAGAAGAGAAAGACGAAAAAACTCAGAGAATTTCGGCAAGAGGAGAGTGAGAAGAATAGACGGCAAAATTTTTTTTTTTTTTTGGAAAAGGGAGACAAAATTCAGTTATGGGAAAAAATAAAATAAAATCTCGATAACCCCCTGAATCCCTTAATCTTCTCCCCTAATTCCCATTTCACATCCACTACTCAGAATCCCCCTATTACACAACTCTATCCCAAAATCTGAGCAAAAAAAAAATACATTTTCCTGCGCAGAGATTCGAACACAATATCTCCGCAATAATAACACACCACTTAACCACCAGACCAGCAGGCCCATTCTTATGTAATTTACCCAACATTTAAACTTAAGCCCTTTGCACAAGGTTAAGGCTTTATTTATAAAAATAACAAAATTTTCCCAAGTAAGGCTTGAACTTGGGACCTCACACACACACCCAGAACACATAACCACTAAAGAAGACATACAATTGTGTGTCACACATACACGAAATCAAATATTAAAATTTTGGGGCGTTACAGCAAATATAGGCCATTTTCAAGGCCAATTTGCCACCCAAAATTGGGTCATACCTACAAGCATCAAACAAACATCAATTCATGTCCCAAAGGCAACCAAAAACATACCAAATCATGCACAATTTGACCCGTAACAACATAATTCCTTTCCATATACACATTGAACTCAAATATACCAATTCAAAATACCAACTTCACATAAAAAAACATGTGATTCATACATCATATTAATCCATTTCAATTCATAGCATTTCTCATCATATCAATTTCCCAAATCAACAATGAAACTTACCAAAATTGACCATTTCTTTTGGCCAATCATGAGCACATCAAAACATACCAAATTTTGCATCACATAGCATGTACTAAATGTAACACCCCAAACCCGGTCTATGCGTTAAGACCAGATTAGACATGTCACACGAATTGAACATACGTATAGTCTTTTAAAGATTTAAAGAAAACAGATTTTCAAAAATATTTTGAAAAGGTGTTTATTAAAAACTGAGGTTGACTATTAAATCTAATAATTTGAGATGTAAAAATTTATAATTTAAATGCCTAAGAAAATTTTATTTAATGTTCCGAGAATTTAAGAGAGTTCGAAGAAACTTTGAAAAATAAAGATTTTAAAAGAATTGTTACAAAGAAACTTTCGAGTTAAAATATTTAAGAATGGAAACCATTTTTTGCACGTTTATTTACGGAAACGTTTATTTCTATTTTAGAAAAATAAAATCCCACTTAAGTACTTTAAAACATATCATAGAATCCATCCATAGGTAAAACATCCATAAAATTTAACCAGAGGTCTTATTACAACATAACTTAAATAGAAAATATTAAAAGTACTTTAAAGAAATCTGAAATTTAAATAACTCATTATTCATAGTATGGTCTCCACTGAGTCGTCCCCGACCCAAGCCTCCGTCACTGATCATTACTTGAGAAGGGTAAAGAAAACGGGGTGAGTTACTTAGAACTCAGCGTGTAACTCACTTACCATAGTCCACCGGGCCAAAACCATTTAAGCATTTATTTGGGCCTGAGCCCATTACAAATATAACAATTTAACATGTATAGAATGCATGTGATATGCAATTCCCAAAACCAAACCTAAATTTCCATCCGCTACACACCACCCGTACCAACCAGCACACCTATAAGGAGCTTTAGTCACCCACCCCGCCAACACACCAAACTGGGCATTAAGCCATATATAAAACTGGGCAGAAAGCCATATATCAAACTGGGCATTAAGCCATATATCAAACTGGGCATAAAGCCATATATCAAACTGGGCATAAAGCCATCAGAATTTTGTAGCAAAGCTATCAGAACTTCTCTTCATCAAAATAGCCCAACCCATGCAATCATGTATATAATATGCATAACAATCCATTCATATAATTATTCCAACATGAGGCCCATTATAAAAGTTATTACAATCTGGCCCATTTCACATTTTGGCCCACATAATCTCATATCACATTTGGCCCATTAATCAAATATCACATATGGCCCATTAATCAAATATCATATATGGCCAATTAAGTCACTTTTATCGATTTAGCCCATTAAGGGCAGTTTCATAATTTTCACAATCTTAATACTGATTTCATAGTTTTTACCATTAAAGTGTTAAATATACCATTTTACTTGATATCATCAACTTTGTGATTTTAATCTAGCTATTAATACGATGTGGTTATCTAACCCACGAGATACGGTCTGAGATTACACACCTGATTACAGTGAGCTCTATACTTTCCTGATCGTCGACACCTAGAAATGTTATAATGCTCGATTAGAATACTTAACACTTAAAATAAATCTATTCTAAGATAAGCAGTCTAGATTTTTACCCTTGGAAACTCGAACAAATACTATGTGTCGGTTCTCCCCGGTTGACGGTTCACAACCCGGTGGAAAATCCCGGATCGTCGGTGCCTCACGACTACGAACAACCTCGAATAATTGATTTTCACTGGATGAGGGTCCACAACCCGGTGGAAAATCTCGGATTGTCGAAATAGCCCTTCACTTGAATCTAGAGGGAACAACGAATCCGCCCTTCTTTCAATCACTATTCACCACCCTTTTTGATCCTATCTTTCTTGCCTTCATTGACAAAAGAATATTAGTCCAACTAATATTTCAAAAATTAAGACAATTGATTTTAAGGGGTGAAATTGGCTTACCACGAAATCCTTACGTTCAAAGGATGAAAATCAAGCGATAGCGTCCCTAAAGTAACATCGATTAGTAAACCCCATCATTAACGAAATAATGAGTAAAATGAAATCCTTGATAGAAACCCTTACCTAAAAAATTTGGACCGAACCCTAGCGATTCACGATGATTTCAGACACTCCAAGTTCCGGCCTTCCACTAAGTTTCTATGATGGAGAAAAAGATTTGAATGAGATATGGTGTGATAATGATCTCGATCCAAAAAGACCATCCCACACCAACATGTGAATTCGGTACAAATGAAAAGGGAAAAAAATAAAAATACTAAAATATTATACTAGCCACTTACCGAGTGATCAAAGTGTGAGAAGAAAGGAATGAAATGATTTCAGAAGAAGATAAGTGTAGTAAAATATTCGGCTATGAAGAAAAAAAATTAAAGGAGATGGTGTTAGCAACATTCGGCTATGGAGGAAAATAAAAGGGAGAAAATGTTGGATAGATTTTGTAAGAAGAAGGAGATGAAATAAAGGTATAGGACAATTAGGTGTTTCGGTTTTGATTCATTTCAAGAATGAAAGATGAACAAAGAGAGGGGTTTGAGGCTAGAGAGCATTCGGTAATGGATAAAGAAAAGAAAAAGAAAATGGCCTTCAAGGTGTTATGGTTTCGGCACTAGGAACAAATGACTTGAAAGAATTGTCAAAATAAGACCGAAATGGTCAAAAATATGAATAACTAAAAGAAAACAAAAGATGCTTACCTAATGCTCAAAGTGCATTCTTCTAGGGAGAGAAAAGATGAAGAGAAAATATTTTAAGAGAAAACAAAAATGACCAAAAATAAATGTGCCCAACAAGCACCTATCCTTACTCAAAAGTCTTCAAAAATTTGGCCACCCCCCTCTAGCCCCTAAAACCGTCCAAGTTCATGGACACAAGGTCAAAGTTTGGCCAATCCAAACTTTCCAAAACATCCTCCTTATAAAGTGCCTTGTGTTCCCCCTACATACCATAACCTCATAATTCCCTACCTTAAGTTTACACTTGCCTTTTTCCCTTAGCCACCTTTCCAAAAAAATAAAGTCTAAGCTACCATAAATACTAGCTTGATCGACACTATGAAGATTGGAAAAAAATAAAAATTTCACATGCATAACAAGGGATTCGAACCTCCTTCCTCAAGCAAACACTCACGACACCATATCCCCTTTACTACTTGCTCATCTTATGCTAACTTAAACCTCTTAATTACCTTAAGCATTAAGGTTACTTGATTCACTTTAATAAAATACTATTTACCAAAATTTATTCCAAAATCCAATTAAATCCCGAGCATTCTCGAGACTATTAAAACACACACATTGAATCATTTCACTAGCTAAGCACCAAAATTACGCAACATATCGATTCTCAATTTTTTTTAGGATGTTACAATTCTACCCCCTTAAAGAAAATTTCATCCTCAAAATTTACCTAGTTAAAAGGGGTGAGGATATTGCTGCCGAATCACGTCCTCAGGCTCCCAAGTAGCTTCCTCTGATCCATGATTCTGCCAAAGAACCTTTACTAACGGTACAGACTTCTTTCTCAGCACTTTAACATCTCGATCCAAAATTTTCACTGGCTCTTCCTTGAATGACAAGTCAGGTCTTAACTCAACTTCATCTACCAGTACTATGTGAGACGGATTCGATCGATAACTCCTCAACATAGAGACATGGAAAACACTATGAATCTGACTCAACTTCGGAGGTAATTCAAGCTGATAAGTCACTAGTCATACACGCTTCAACACACGGTACGGTCCGATGAACCTAGGGCTCAACTTGCCCTTCCTTCCAAATCTGAAGATCTTTTTCCAAGGTGAGACCATTAGAAAAACCTGATCTCCCACCGCAAACTCAATGTCCTTACGCTTTAGATCCGTATATGACTTTTGTCTATCTGAAGCTTCCTTTAATTACGCTCGAATCACCTTTACTTTTTCTTCCGTCTCTGATATCAATTTAGGACCCAACAACTGTCGTTCCCCCAATTCAGTCCAACAACTAGGGGTACGACATCTACGACCATATAATGCTTCATAAGGTGCCATTTGGATACTGAATTGATAACTGTTGTTATACGCGAATTCTACCAACGGTAGAAAATCCTCCCAACTACCTTTGAAGTCAATCACACAACCCCTTAACATGTCTTCCAAAATTTGGATTACTCTTTCCGACTGACCATCAGACTAAGGATGGAAAGCCGTGCTAAAGTTTAACTTTGTTCCCAAAGCCTCATGCAAAGCTTTCCAAAACCGTGATGTAAACCTAGGGTCCCTATCCAATATTATAAACACTGGTACCTCATGCAACCTCACGATCTTTGATACATACAACTTAGCCAACTTCTGTAGCGAGAAATCTGTACGAACTGGTAGAAAATGGGCAGTCTTCGTCAATCGATCCACTATTACCCAGATGAAATCTTTCTTAGTAGGTGATAAGGGTAACCCACTAACAAAATCCATCGTTATCCGTTCCCATTTCCATAATGGAATCTTCACTGGTTGTAACAATCTCGACGGCAATTGATGTTCCGTCTTAACTTGCTGACACGTCAAGCACCTATTCACAAAATTCGTAACCTCCCGCTTGAACCCTGGCCACCAATACTGCTCCCGTAGATCTCGATACATTTTATTTCCTCCGGGGTGCATAGCATAAGGGCTACCATGCACCTCTCGCAGAATCATTTTTCTCAAATCCGAATCTATGGGCACACAAACTCTTCCACGAAAACACAGCACTCCATCCTTACTCATTCCAAAATCCCCTATTACACCAATTTCAACTTGTTGAATTAAGGGACCCAACTTTTCATCTGATAATTGCTTCTCCTTAATCTGACCCAACCACACAGGCTTCACCTGAAGTTCGGCTAGAAGACTACCATCTTCATACAGACTGAGGTGAGCAAACATAGCTCACAAATTCGATATTACCTTATGACTCAACGCGTCTGCTACTACGTTAGCCTTTCCAGGATGATACTCGATTGAGAAGTCATAATCCTTTAACAGCTCCACCCACCTCCGTTGTCTTAAGTTCAACTCCTTTTGTGTAAGGAGGTACTTAAGACTCTTATGGTCCATATAAATAATCGACTTCTCACTATAGAGATAATGCCTCCAAATTTTTAAAGCAAAAACCACCGCAGCCAATTCCAAGTCATGAGTAGGATACTTGACTTCGTGCGGCCTTAACTGACGAGAAGCATAAGCCACCACCTTACCACCTTGCATCAACACACATCCCAAGCCAGTGTGTGATGCATCGCAGTAAATAATAAACTCTTTTCCAGCCTCAGGTTGAATCAGTACTGGCGCTTCCGTCAAAATCTTCGTCAATTTCTCGAAACTCTCTTGTTGTTTATCTGCCCACACAAACAGTACTCACTTTCACAACAGTTTAGTTAGGGGTGCAACAATCAACGAAAACCACTCAACAAAGCGTCTATAATAGCCAGCCAAACCTAAGAAACTCTGAATCTCAGCCACTGACTTCGGTGGTTTCCAATCCGACACAGCCTCTACTTTCTGAGGATCAACTCTGATTCCTTCGGCTGACACAACATGTCCCAAGAAAGTCATTTCCTTCAGCCAAAATTCACACTTATTGAATTTGGCATAAAGCTACTTTTCTCGCAGTATTTGCAATACTATAAGTATATATGAGTCATGCTTTTCTTCATTCCTCGAATATACCAAGATATCATTTATGAACACCACTATGAACCGGTCTAGATAGGGTTGAAAGACTCGATTCATCATGTCCATAAATGCAGCTGGTGTATTGGTCAAACCAAACGGCATCACGAAAAACTCATAATGTCCATAACGAGTTCAGAATGTCATCTTATAAATATCTGCCTCCTTAACCTTGAGTTGGTGATAACCTGATCTCAAATCTATCTTGGAGAAAACTGAAGCTCCACTCAACTGATCAAACAGGTCATCTATTCTCGGCAATGGATACCTATTCTTGATCGTCAATTTATTCAACTGCATATAATCAATGCACATACGCATCGACCCATCCTTCTTCTTGACAAACAAGACCGGTGCTCCCTATGGAGACACGCTCGGTCGAAAAATCCCCAATCCAACATTTCTTGAATTTGAGCCTTAAGCTCCGCTAACTCCTTCGGCGCCATTCTATAAGGAGCAATGGACACTGGAGCTATTCCGGGCAAAAGCTCAATGCCAAACTCTACTTCCCGGTCTGGAGGTAAACCCAAAAGTTCCTCGGAGAAGACATATAAAAATTCTTTCACCGTTCTAACATCTTCCACCAATAATTCCTTAGCATCCAAAGCACTAATGAAGGCTAGGAATGCGCCACACCCTTCCCGCACCAACTTTTTTGCCTTTAAGGAAGATACCATATTTGCTAAATAGTTTCTCCATTCGCCTATCATCACCACTTCTTTATCTTCCAAAGTCCTTATCGAAATCCGTTTTGCAGCACAATCCAAGTGCGCACAGTGCTTTACCAACCAGTCCATGCCCAAAATAAGGTCAAACTCGCCGAAAGGTAGTTCCATCAAATCCGCCAAAAATACTTCTCTTTGAATTTCTAAAGGCACGTCTCTATACAATTTATTCACGATCACAGACTGTCCTAAAGGACTAATTACTGTCATCTCTCTATCGGTAATCTCAGATCTAATATTCAAATTTCCTGATATAGCACTAGCAACATACGAGTGGGTAGACCCGATATCTATCAAAGTAGTAACAGGTACATCAAAGATGAAGAACGTACCAGTTATCACATCAGGTGCATCGCCATCCTCCCGACGCCTGACCGCATAGACTAACCCCGGTTGTCTAGACTCCGTGTTACCTCTGAAGCCATTACCTCTACCCGGTGCACCTTAACCTTGTCTAGTTCCATTACCACCACGACCTGGTCCACGACCCCTCTGTGGTTGTTGAGCGCCTCTAGCTGGCTATGCGTCAGGGTTACGAGCTTCTTGAGTCGGAGCAGTCCTTCGAGGATAATTCTTAACCTGGTGGTCCTTAGAACCACATTTAAAACAACCACCGATTCTCTTTCAGCATTCCCCGGAGTGTCGTCTTCCATAGTCAGCACATGGTTGGATCTGGTAGGTAGCCACAGGTGCTCTAGCTTAAGCTGGCTCATCATTCTGAGGCCTCTTTTGGAGCCTTTTAGCAAAACCCAAGTACTTAAAGTCCCTCTTACCTCTGCCTCTTTCCCGGTTCTGACGTTTTGAGTTCTTAGCTTCTTTAGCTATCTTGGCTTTCTCCACAAGCGTGGCAAAAGTCCTTTCTTGTTGTAGGGCTATCGAACCCGCAACTCATTATTCCTCAAAGCGTACACAATGCTCATGGTCGGTTGGCACTATTGTCCTAGTATAACGGCTCAAGCATAGAAATTCTGCCTCGTAAGCTGCCATTTTTTTATTTTCTTGAACCAGATTCAGGAATTCCTTCCTCCGGGCATCGATATAACTTGTCCCTACATACTTTCCTTGGAAAGCAGCTTTGAAGAAATCCGAAGTAACACGTTCAGCCTGGGTGCCTTCTCAAACAGTAAGCCACCATTGATACACCTCGTCCCTCAACAAGGACACAGCTCCTCTTAATTTCTGCTCGACAGTACATTCCAGATCGTCCATAATTCGCTCCACAGCCTCGAGCCAATATTCCGTAACATTTGGGGCTACTCTAGAAATACCCCTAAAAGTCTCAGCACCATTTGATCTGAGTCACTCCGATATTGACCCATGAGCTACTGGCCCTGATCTAGCCCCAACAACCCTTTTCAAGACTCGTAACATTGCTTGAGATAGAGCAATGTCTTCTCTCATACGGTCATGGGATTCATTTTTCGACACAGGTGATGCCGGTGCATCCATTTGCGGCATATGTCCCGATGCCTCAAACACGGCTCTAGCACCTTAGCCTCTACCACGGCCACGTCTACCACGTCCACGTCCTCTAGCGCTCATATTGACTAATTCGGTTTAATCTGATTACAAGTTTTATGAATCAGAATACTATTTCAGTATTTATTAACGATATTTTATGAGATATAAGAGATTGAGTTTGTTTTCGCAAACACATCCTATAGTCTCAATCTCTATAGTTTCAACACCTAAAACTAGAAGTTCTAGAATGTTCCTATGATCATATCACAATAATAATTATTCAGTATACGAATACTTACTTGACTTGGTGCCGGATGCTCGTGGTGCCATACTACCTTTAACACATAAATTCTATAATTTTAAAACAGTTTTAAACGAAAATTGTTGTTGAACCCAAACCACAGCTGAGTTTTGAAATCGGTTCTGATACCATGAAATGTAACACCCCAAACCCAGTCTATGCATTAAGACCAGATTTGACATGTCACACGAATTGAACATACATATAGTCTTTTAAAGATTTAAAGAAAACAGATTTTCAAAAAGATTTTGAAAAGGTGTTTATTGAAAACCTAGGTTGATTGTTAAATCTAATAATTTGAGACGTAAAAATTTATAATTTAAATACCTAAGAAAAATTTATTTAATGTTCCAAGAATTTAAGAGAGTTCGAAGAAATTTTGAAAAACAAAGATTTTAAAAGAATTGTTACAAAGAAACTTTCGAGTTAAAATATTTAAGAATGAAAACCCTTTTTGCACGTTTATTTACGAAAAACGTTTATTTCTATTTTAGAAAAATAAAATCCCACTTAAGTACTTTAAAGCATATCATAGAATCCATCCATAGGTAAAACATCCATAAAATTTAACCAGAGGCCTTATTACAACATAACTTAAATAGAAAATATTAAATGTAATTTAAAGAAATCCGAAATTTAAAAAACCCATTATTCGTAGTATGGTCTCCACTGAGCCGTCCCCGACCCAAGCCTTCATCACTGATCATTACCTGAGAAGGGTAAAGAAAACGGGGTGAGTTAATTAGAACTCAGTGTGTAACTCACTTACCATAGTCTATTGGGCCAAAACCATTTAAGCATTTATTTGGGCCTGAGCCCATTACAAATATAACAATTTAACATGTATAGAATGCATCTGATATGCAATTCCCAAAACCAAACCTAAATTTCCATCCGCTACACACCACCCGTACCAACCAACACACCTGTGGGGAGCTTTAGTTACCAACCCCGCCAACACACCAAACTGGGCCATATATCAAACTGGGCATAAAGCCATATATCAAACTGGGCATAAAGCCATCAGAATTTTGTGGCAAAGCTACCAGAACTTCTCTTCATCAAAATAGCCCAACCCATGCAATCATGTATATAATATGCATAACAATCCATTCATATAATTATTCCAACATAAGGCCCATTATAAAAGTTATTACAATCTAGCCTATTTCACATTTTGGCCCACATAATCTCATATAACATTTGGCCCACTTAGCAAATATCACATATGGCCCATTTATCAAATATCACATATGGCCCATTTACCAAAATCACATATGGCCCATTAATCAAATATCACATATGGCCCATTAAGTCACTTTTATCGATTTAGCCCATTAAGGGCAATTTCGTAATTTTCACAATCTTAATATCGATTTCATAGTTTTTGTGATTAAAGTGTTAAATTTACCATTTTACCCATCAACTTTGCAATTTTAATATAGCTATTAATACGATGTGGTTATCTAGCCCGTGAGATACGGTGTGAGATTAGGTGAGCTCTACACTTTCCTAATCGTCGACACATAGAAATGTTATAACGCTTGATTAGAACACTTAACACTTAAAATAAATCTATTCTAAGATAGGCGGTCTAGATTTTTACCCTCGAAAACTCGAACAACTACTATTTGTCAATTCTCCCCGGTTGACGGTTCACAACCCGGTGGAAAATTTCGGATCGTCGGTGCCTCATGACTACGAATAACCTCGAATAATTGATTTTCACCGGATGAGGGTCCACAACCCGGTGGAAAATCTCGGATTGCCGACATAGCCCTTCGCTTGAATCTAGAGGGAATAGTGAATCTGCCCCTCTTCCGATCACTACTCACACCCTTTTTGATCCTATATTGCTTGCCTCCATTGACAAAAGAATATTAGTCCAACTAATATTTCGAAAATTAAGACGATTGATTTTAAGGGGCGAAATCAGCTTACCACGAAATCCTTACGTTCAAAGTATGAAAATTAAGCGATAGCGTCCCTAAAGTAACATCGATTAGTAAACCCCATCATTAACGAAATAATGAGTAAAATGGAATCCTTGATAGAAACCCTTACCTTAAAACTTTGGACCGAATCCTAGTGATTCACGATGATTTCGAGCACTCCAAGTTCTGACCTTCCACTAAGTTTCTATGATAGAGAAAAAGATTTGAATGAGATATGGTGTGATAATGATCTCGATCCAAAAAGACCATCCCACACCAACATGTAAATTCGGCACAAAGGAAAAGGGAAAAAAATAAAAAGAAAAGAAAAAGAAAATGGCCTTCCAAGGTGTTATGGTTTCGGCACTAGGAGCAAATGACTTGAAAGAATAGGCAAAATAAGACCAAAATGGTCAAAAATATGAATAACTAAAAGAAAACAAAAGATGCTTACCTAATGCTCAAAGTGCATTCCGCTAAGGAGAGAAAAGATGAAGAGAAAATGTTTTGAGAGAAAACAAAAATGACCAAAAAGAAATGTGCCCAACAAGCACCTATCCTTACTCAACAGTCTTCAAAAATTTGGCAACCCCCCTTAGCCCCTAAAACCGTCTGAGTTCATGGACACAAGGTCAAAGTTTGGCCAATCCAAACTTTCCAAAACATCCTCCTTGTAAAGTGCCTTGTGTTCCCCCTACATACTATAACCTCATAATTCCCTACCTTAAGTTTACACTTGCCTTTTTCCCTTAGCCACCTTTCCAAAAAAATAAAGTCTAAGCTACCATAAATACTAGCTTGACCGACACTATGAAGATGGGAAGCAAAAATAAAAATTTCACATGCATAACAAGGGATTCGAACCTCCTTCCTCAAGCAAACACTCATGGCGCCATATCCCCTTTACTACTTGCTCATCTTATGCCAACTTAAACCTCTTAATTACCTTAAGCATTAAGGTTACTTGATCCACTTCAATAAAGAACTATTTACCAAAATTTATTCCAAAATCCAATTAAATCCCGAGCCTGCTCGAGACTATTAAAACACACACATTGAATCATTTCACTAGCTAAGCACCAAAATTATGCAACATATCGATTTTCAATTTTTTTTAGGATGTTACACTAAATTCAGTCCATAATCACATTCATTATCAAGCCATATCACATGGCTATATTTACACATTTCAAAACATAATCAAAGTTCTCTAGCCTATACATGCCGCACTTCAATATTCACAATTACAAAAGATACCAAAATATAATTTGATAGTGTGGTGATAATCTTCGACGATCCCTGAGCTTCCATTAGCTTTGATAATCTATAAAACAATTGAAAAACACACGAAGTAAGCTTTCAAAAGCTTAGTAAGCCTTATACAAATAAAATTATCATTTAAGGCAAATATACATCATAAAATACATATAATCCATAGCCAAATACTATCACAAACCTCATAGTTATAAATTCAATTCACATATTCCCAATTCATTTGCACATATGGCATATTTTCTCATATAGTCCAATTTTCATAATCACTTACTTATAAACACATCACATAATCATGTAGTTCACATATCAAATGATCATATTCATACTTATCTTCCCTTGCCAAATTTCATATACATTTCATACGTACCTGAAATGAATACATATTCACATATTCAATCATATCTCGGAATTCCCGTTGAACCATTCGGAATCAATAAGGATACTTGGATAGCTCATAAAGCTCATACAATTCCAACGTCCCAGACGTGGTCTTACAAGTAATTAAATATTGATGCCTCTAATCTAGATAGGGTCTTACACAAAATCATATACGATGCCAATGTCCCAAACATGGTCTTACACGTAAATCTCAAATTGATGCCAACATCCCAGACGTGGTCTTACACGATAACTCATATCGGAATCCTATGTCATGACATTTGTATCCTCACTATTCCTATGGTTTGTACGGGGCTTTTTGGATGTCATCACATGATTGGAATTTTCTCGGATTTCACATATTCATCTCCAATAGCCGTTCATCACATTTAATTAACATATAAGCAATAATAATTCAATTCAAACACATTTATTTGTATATAGACTTACCTCATACGGGAAATAACGAAAACGAACGGCTATTCAACTACTTTTAATTTCCCCCGATCTAATTCTGTTTTCTTTGGTTCTTGATCTATACACATTCAAATTTAAATCTTTTATCCACCAAATCCTTCAATTCAATTCATTTACACATATTTAGGGCATTTTACAAATTAGCCCTTATATTTTTACATTTTAACACTTTAGTACTCATTTCACAAAATCACAAAATACACATAATTTCCTTATACAAAGGCTTAGCCGAATATTCCTTAGCTCATATAAGCCCAAATATTTCATTTATTTCACATTTTAACCCTTCAAATTCTTATTTTCACAATTTAGCCTATAATAATCAAATTCATCAAAAATCCCAATACAAAATACATTTATCTATCATCCAACACTTATTTTCTATCATCAAACCTTACAAAAGCTCACATTATCAATAATGGCATAACTCAATCATAATCAATTTCATGAATTTAAGCATGGGCTAGCTAGAACACTTAACAACGATGACAAAAACATAAAAATTATCAAAAACCGAACAAAAATGAACCTTTAATCAAGCTTAGAAGTAGTCGAATGTTAAAACATAATAACCCTATATTTTCTTTCTTTAATTTCGTAAAACAAAGATGAATGAAGCACTAATTTGATTTTTTATGTTTTATTAATCATCATATAATAATTAGTTTACCAATTTACCATTGCTTTATAGCAATTAAAAATCACTTATTGGATGGTCATTAATGTCCATTAACCTTAATCATGGTCTAATAACAACATAAGAACCTTTCATTTAAGAAGCCATGTCAATTCGGCACTTCATCAAGTAGAACACAACTTTTTACATTTTCTACAATTAAATCCTTTTATCAAATCGGCACACAAACGATAAAATTTTCATACGAAATTTTCACACATATCAATTCACATACTATAAACATGGAAAAAAATATTAAAATATTTTTTGGACTCAGATTTGTGGTCCCAAAACCACTATTCCGACCAGGGTATAAATCGGGATGTTACAAAGTTTTTCCAATCTGAATTACGAAAGAAGTACATCAGTTAAAGATTTCTCTATCAGAAGCATAAAGAGTTTCTAGAGTTGAAATAAGGCCAGATGACTCTCACTCAGTATGAAAGAGAATTCATACGTTTAAGCAAGTATGCTCGAGAGTATGTGTCTACTGAGGAGATTATGTGTAAACGGTTAGTTGATGGGTTGAACGATGATATAAAACTATTAGTTGGAATTCTTGAATTGAAAGAATTTGTCGTGCTGGTTGAAAGGTCTTGTAAAGCTAAGGATCTTAGCAAAGAAAAGAGAAGTAGATTCAGAAGCTAGAGACACGAGAAAAAAGATCGATGAATAAGCGGTATCACTTTTCATTAAAGAAATCTCAAGATTGGTTTAGTCGATCAAACACACCAGTGGAATGATCTAATAGAGATCGTAGGAAGCAAATTACAAGTTTAAAAACTCCAGCTACGTTAGTGGTTAGTATGGGTAATGTTAGACAAATAAATCAAAATGTGGACGTTGTGGAAAATGATAATTTGGAGAGTGCAGATTGAATGATAAATCCTATTTTAGATGTGGCTCCTATGAACATTTCATTCGGGATTATCCTGAGATAGATGAGAAAGATAAGTCCCAGAATGTGAAATCGAGCAACACTACTATGAGAGGAAGACCATTCTGTAATGTTGGAAATATGAGTGGTGGTAGAGGTGTGACGCGAGATACTGCTGTGAGATCCGATGCTAGAGCACCTGCCAGAGCCTACGCTATTCGCGCTCACGAAGAAGCGTCATCTCCACTCTCTATGATACTAATGTTATTGTATTGATAGATCCAGAATCAACTCATTCTTATATATGCATGAATTTAGTATCTAGTAAGACTATTCCTATAGTGTCTACTAAAATTGTGATTAGAGTATCGAACCCCTTAGGCAAATATGTTTTGGTTGACAAAGTCTACAAGAACTGTCTGTTAATGCATCAGGATTTTAGTTTTTCAGCTAATCTAATGTTGTTTCCATTCGACGAATTTGATGTAATATTGGGTATGGATTGGCAAACGATGCATAGTGCTATAGTGAATTGTAGACGAAAGACAATTGAATTGAAATGTCAGAATAATGAGATTATTAGAATTGAATCTGATGATCTGAACAGTTTTCCAGTTGTGATCTCATCTATGTCAGCTCAGAGATTTGTGACAAAGGGGTGTGAAGCTTATCTGGCTTATATACTTGATATAAAAGTGACAGAAAGAAAAATTAAAATAGTACCAGTTGTGCGAGTATCTAGATGTGTTTCCAGAAGAGTTACCGGGTTTACCACATATCAGAGAAGTTGAATTTGTTATTAAATTAGTACCAGGAACAACGCCGATATCAATAGCTCCATAAAGAATGGCCGCGACAAAGTTAAAAGAATTGAAAGCTCAGTTACCAAAGTTGACAGATAAAGGTTTTGCTAGACCGAGTTTCTCTCCCTAGGGTGCACCGGTGTTGTTTGTGCAAAAGAAAGATGGCACGATGAGAATGTGTGTTGACTACAGACAGCTGAATAAAGAGAATATTGAGAACAAATACCCTCTACCGCGGATTGATGATTTGTTTGATCATTTAAAAGGGGCAACAATGTTTTCAAAAATCAGTTTGAGATCGGGTTATTACTAGTTGTGACTGAAAGACTCAGACATGCCAAAGACTGCATTTAGAATAAGGTATGGTCACTACGAATTTCTTGTTATGCCTTTTGGACTAACAAATGCACCTACTGATTTTATGGACTTGATGAACCGGATTTTTAGTTCGTAATTAAACTTATTTGTTATTGTATTTATTAATGATATTTTGATTTACTCTCGTGATGAATATGGACATGCCGAGCATTTGAGAATCATGCTAAAAACTTTGAGAGATAAACAGTTGTTTGTAAAGTTTAGCAAATGTGAGTTTTGGTTACGAGAGGCTGGTTTTTTAGGACATATAGTTTCAGCCGCGGGTATCCGAGTAGACCCGAGCAAAATTTCTACGATTATAGATTGGGGGCCTTCGAGAAATGTAACCGAAGTCCGTAGTTTACTGGGACTAGCCAACTATAATAGACGATTTGTGAAAGGCTTCTCGATGATTGTGACGCTGATGACACGATTGCTTTAAAAAGATGTTAGAATTGAGTGGTCAGAAAAGTGTCAACAGAGTTTTGAGCAGTTGAAAGCATTATTGACAGAGGCCCCAATGTTAGTTCAGCCCGAGTCAGTAAAGAATTTGTAGTTTTCAGTGATGCATCATTAAATGGCTTATGCCTCGAGACAATTGAAGCCGAGACAATTGAAGCCGCATGAAAAGAATTATCCGACGCACGATTTTGAATTAGTTGTGATAGTGTTCGCATTGAAAATTTGGCACCATTACTTATTTGGTGAGAAATGTCATATTTACACTGACCACAAAAGTTTGAAATATCTGATGACTCAGAAAGAATTGAATTTACGACAGTGGAGATGGTTAGAATTGCTAAAAGATTATGAATTGGTAATTGACTATCATCCGGGGAAAGCAAATGTAGTTGCTGATGCGTTGAACCGAAAGTCCTTATCTTCTTTACGTGCTTTGAACACACAATTAGTGTTATCTGACTATGGTTCGATAGTAGCTGATAAACTGTAATATAGACATATTTTAAACCCACATTTAGCATACTTTTGGATGATTTATTCCCTAAATTATGGAATTTGGTGCTCCTAATCCTTTAATTTCATATTTTATACTTAAGAGAGTACCGAAGGATGAAAAGAATGAGAAACGAGCCAAAAACGGAGAAAATGGGCCAAAGTACAAAATTTACATGGCTTGGGCCCGAGACATACGATCGCGCCTCTTAAGTAGACCCGAGCACGGCCTAAACTCGATTTACACTGACGTGTCCCTACTGCAGCAAAGAAGAGTTTCATTCAGAATAGGGTACTTAGAGGAAAAGAAAGACATTCCAAAAGCCTATATAAACACCTTAGAGGCCAACCTTCAAGGGGCGGTTCAGCTAGGCCAAGGACCCGAGCCAGAGAGGTCGAATTGTGGGATTCACTCAAAGAAAGCCAGTTGATCCATCTCAGAAGTCAGAATCACACTCAAGACTGAGGATCTCTCCTTCAATTCCTTCAGGGGATTTTAGGGTTTTCTTTATGTTTTTTTATTTTTCTTCTGAGATGTATTCTTTTATAAACATGAACTAAACCCCTCAAATACCTGAGGGGGATGAAACCTAAGATGAATCTTGTTATTGTTTTCTGAACTATATGATAAATACTTGATTTGTTCTTAATTATGTGTTCTTAATTCTTGTTTCGATATTTCAGGATATTTATTCAAGTATTGATGTGCTTAGGTAGTGGAGCAAAAGTCCCTGTTTAAGAGTAGATCTAGCATAGTTAAGCGGAGTTGATCGCACTCCTGGAAATAGGATGACGAAAATCTGCCGGATTGGGGTCAAACCTAATATGGGAGTCCATAGATTGAGTTAATGTAATTCTAGGGGTTTTAATTAGAAAGAGATTTCAATTAATCAACCTAGGGTTGGACGTTAGTAGCCTCAAAAGAGGTATTAATATAAATTAGGTTATCCTTCGGATCAAGTCAAGTGAATAAATCGCCTGGTTTAGAGTTAAATAACAAGTGAAGTCTAGGTGGATTCTTCCTCGGGTATTGTCTTAATAAATTGGTTTTTCCCACAAGTATTTCACCAATTCATTCTTTATGTCTTAGCATCTTTAGCTTAGTAGTTAGTTAATTTTAGTTTAAATAGCAATTCCCTTAATTCTTAGGCTAAATAACAAAAAGAAAGTTAATATTAGTACTTTTGGTTCCCTTAGGTTTGACAATCCGGTCTTGCCACTAAACTATACTACTTTTCGATAGGTGCGCTTGCCTCAATCATTGTCACAGTTAGTTTCTAGGCTCTATCATTCATTATATAAATTTTAAGACTTTCAGACCTATGATCAAGTTTTTGGCACCATTGCCGGGGAACTAAAATATTAAGAATGCTCAATTTTTATTACTTTAGCCATATTTTTTTTTTGCAATTAAATTTTATTTTTACTTTTCTAAATTTTCTTCTTTGCTTCTGGCAGGTACCTCTAGTTTATGACTAGAAGGAACCCGACAGGACACTTAATTTATGATAGTGATATTGAAGGTACTGTTCGCAGAAATTGTAAAGAAATAAGGCAAAGCTTAAATTACATAAAAGAATAGCAAGAAGACAAAATTAACACTACCGAAGAGATGGCTGAGAATAATCCGCTACCTCAAGAGGTGGCCAAAAATCATGCTCCTCGAACTATGTACGATTATGCTAAACCTAATTTAACAGGGACTGAATCGAATATTGTTAGGTCTGCTATAGCTGCTAATAATTTTGAACTGAAACCTAACACTATACAAATGATTCAATAGTTTGTTCAATTTGATGGTTTGCAGGAAGAAGATCCAAATAATCACTTAGCAAATTTTCCAGAATTTTGTGATACCTTCAAGATAAATGGTGTTTCTGATGATGCCATTCATCTTCGGTTGTTTCCCTTTTCATTAAGGAATAAAGCCAAATAGTGGTTGAATTCTCTTCCATGAGGATCAATCACTGCATGGGATCAAATGACCGAAAAATTTTTATTAAAATATTTTCCACCGACCAAAATGGCCAAGTTGAGAAATGATATCTCTTCTTTTGTGTAGATGGATCTAGAAACACTGTACGATGCATGGGAGAGATACAAGGACTTACTAAGAAGGTGCCCTCACCATAGGTTACCTTTGTGGCTTCAGGTTCAAACCTTCTACAATGGTGTGAACCCCTTGACTAGGCAATTAATCAATTCAGCTGCCTATGGAACCCTGAATAACAAAACTCCTGAGGCGGCCTATGAGTTTGTAGAGGAGATGTCACTGAATAACTATCAGTGGCAAGTTACAAAGACAAGGCCTACAAAAGCAGCCGGAGTTTTCAACCTGACGCAGTCACCATGCTATCAAATCAGGTAGAGATGTTAAATAAAAAGATTAATGGTTTGTGTGGTTCTTCCCAGGTACATTCAGTTATGCAATGCGATATGAATGGCGGAGGGATGAGCAATACAAAATATCCACCTTACAACCCGAGCACTGAAAATGAGCAAGTTCACTATAGGGTAACAATTTTAAACCTCAAAATAACCCTTATAGTAATACTTATAATTCAGGTTGGAGAAACCACCCCAATTTCTCATGGGGTGGTCAAGGAAATCAGAAACAACAACCCCCTCCAAATTTCCAACAACAGCCTTACCCAGAAGAAAAGAAGCCAAACCTTGAGGAGATGCTGAAAAAATTCATCGCGGTGTTAGAAACTCATTTCCAAAACACTGAAACAACACTTAAAAATCAACAAGCATCGATTTAAGGGATCGAGAACCAGTTAGGGCAACTTGCTAAGCTGATCTCCGAATGACCACAAGGCAGCTTTCCAAGCAACACTGAAACTAACATAAAGGAGAAACTTCAAGCCATAACAGTTCATGATAGTGAAAGGTTAGATGAAACAAAATTTAGGCAAGAGAAGGTGGTAGAGGAAGGTAAGGTTGAAGTAAGTCATGATAAGCCAAAATCGGTAATTAAAGAGTACCGACCTCTTGTGTCATATCCTGATGAAATGAAGAAGGACCACACAGAGGAACAATTCGGTAAATTCCTTAAACTCCTTAAGAAATTACATATTAAATTACCGCTTCTTGAAGCTCTTTCGCAGATGCCAGATTCAAGGAAATTTTTAAAAGAGCTTTTGACAAACAAGAGGAAGTTAGACGAGGAATCGCATGTGGAATTAAACACAGTGTGATCTGCAATGTTGCAAAATAAACTACCACAAAAATTAAAAGATCCAGGGAGTTTTACAATTCTGTGCTTAATTGGTAGTTTATCTGTTGATAATGCTTTAGCTGATTTAGGGGCAAGCATAAATGTTATGCCTTATAAAATGTTTAAACAACTAGGTCTAAGGAAACCCAAACAAACAAGGATGAGCATTCAATTAGCTAATAAAACTATTTGGATTCCTAGGGGTATAATTGAGGATGTACTAGTAAAAATTGACAAATTCATATTCCCAGTAGACTTTGTTGTGTTAGACATGGATGAGGGCAATAATATTCCTTTAATTTTAGGAAGACCCTTTTTAGCAACTGCTAGAACAAAAATTGATGTTGGTACAGGAGAACTTATACTTCGTGTAGGTGACAAGACGATCACTCTTCAAGCTTTTGACTCAGCCAGGACATCAAGTAATAAAGGTGGGAGCATAAATTCTATTAATGACCATTCGGTTAAACCTTCTTTTTAGGAAACACCACGAAACTACCCATCTGAGCCAGATCCTAGACCTCATACCAACAAAGAAGAAATTCATGAGGAACAAATGCATCAGGTCGATGAACTAGATGAGTGGAAGCCACACGTCAAGGAAAAATCGAAGACACACGAAGTAGAACCAAAGCAAAACCATGTCAAACTTAAAGATGAGACAACCCAGTTTAAGATAGAAGATCAGGTATTGTTGGATAAGAAAGTCCCTCGGATCACCACTTCAGACCTTTATACAAACGAAGAGATCTGTTTCACGGAACTGAATGTCTTCCCATACGAAACAGTCGAGGTAACTAATCGTACATCCGGCACTTTTAAGGTAAACACCACTCGACTTAAATTTTATATAGATAACCGAATTGATAACAAGAATGAGGAGTTCTTACTATTCAAACCACCATGAATGTGTGAATGAGAGGTAAATCTAGCTTAAGACTTTAAACGAGCGCTTTTAAGGAAGCAACCCGAACACTAACCTCATTAATTTTCATTTTTTATTTTTATTTTTATTTTTATTCCTTCTTTTACAACCTAACTAAAAACTAACCAAGTTAATGAAGCGCAGGTTTCCATAGCCACAAGGCCTTACACACGGCTGTGTCCGTGGTCGTGTGGGCACCAAAGGTAGGTAAATGGGCGTGGTCGTAGACGTGTAGCAACAGGACAAATTTTTTTCCAACACACGGGCTGCAATAAATCGCCACGGCCGTGCGATGCGGCCCTGGCTGACACTGAGAAAGCCACATGGGCATAGAAAACTTAACACAGGCGTGGGAGAAGCAAACGAAGCACAACATGGCCGTGCAATACAACCGTGTGACCTAACACGCCGATGGCACATAAGCGTGGGGATGTACCAGATATCAAATTTCTATTTAAAACCTCACCCCACCCCCCTCTCCTCACCTACTCCTTAATCTCCCCTTCTTCCATACCCTTTAAGCTTTCCTCGTTTTCATTTTCCTATTTTTCTCATCTTCACCATCACCTCCATATCGAAGAAACGGAAGGATCCTAGCCCAATCTCCCTTTGTGAAACCGATCTACATAAGTTCATGCCAGCCACTTTATTAACTCGACAAGAAAAGGACCTTTGAGTCCATTTATTTTCTCTTCTCTTTTATTTTCCTTCTCTTTATCTCTCTTATGCTAAATCTAAATTATTATATTTTGATTTTTTTATTTAGGTTTTTCAGGCTGCTTGGGAATCACACCACCACGACCCTAGTAACCACTAGTACCACTGCTTCCTCCTCCAACTCGGCCCGAATTTCCCCCGTTTCTTTTCTTTGAATCCATCCAAAAAATCAGGAAGTTTCACTTCTCTCCCTCTCTTTTTAATTTTCTTACTATATGATTATTATCTATCTTTGTACATTGAGGGCAATGTACATCTTAAGTGTGGGGCAGTGAAGTTTATTTAGAAAAGTTCCTAACTTTTTGAATTATTCTTAAATTCTTGAATCAATTTTTGTTTTTAAGTGTGGAGAGGTGTCAACAATACTCTCCTTGAATGATATCTTGTCTTAAGTAATTTTCTCATATTATTAATTAGAATGAAACTTCTGTTGATTTATGATTTTTATTGATATGTTTTGGATTAAGTCATAGTTAATTGTGCATTGATGATTTAAACTTTAAGATACTAGAGAATCAAGCATGATAAGTCTATTTTCAGAATTAAAAATTTGCTAGGTTGTTGACCTAAATTTGAATATTACCTTGAAGTTTGAAATTTGCAAGGTTGTCATCAAAAACCATATCTTTTGTGAGATTTTGAGTCTTTAGAGCCTATACCTTTTCGTGCTCACTTTTTTTTTATTATGAGTGTGTCAATATTGATTTGTTATTCTAGAACTTTCTTCGATTATACATGTCAAGACCACATCATTGAATTGATATACAGAAATGATAAAGGCACTTAGGATTTAACCCATTCACTCCAATAAAAAAGCCTGCCCTCACAATTAACCCTTAGTGAACCCCTTTGATCCTAACAACCCTTTTATTGACTCACCCACTAATATTAACCCAACACCCATCTTGTATTTGTTATCACCGTTTCTCTTGACTACCCTTTTTTGTCAATATTTGATTTTGAGTAGTTGCCTAACTATGTTCTATATTTCAGTTGTTAAAGTTCTTTCTTATTATTGTAAATACTTATCTTAAAAAAATCGAAAGTTATTCATTATTATTTCTATGTTGTTTGAGCTTAATCAATTAATTCCACATTCTGAGAAGAAGCTCACATTATTAGTATTACAAGTTTTCAATTGATGTAATTATTCAGGATTAGTTCATTTTTCTAGTTAGGTAAATTGTCAATTCAATCTCGATTCTAACCCTATAATTTAGCCTTTATCCACACCTTTAACCATAGCCCCATTACAACCCTTAAAAGACCTTTTGATCTGTGTATCATTTCATTTTATAGTGGAAGAGATTTGATTTTCATGCAAGGCTATGGGATTAACTTTTCATGCTCGACTTTTGAGTGCTTAATTTTGAACCTTAAACACTTTGAGTGATCTGAGTGAATATTTAGTGAGGATGTCAACTCTTGTCGAGTTTAAATTAAAGGTAATTATTTAGGTAAGGGGAAACACATATATTTTCGTGCGATAAAAACTATGACTTTGATTGTTTGAATCTTTAGGACCCTTTTACTTACATTATCAATGTATAAATTATCTATGAATTATGATGAAACATTATCGATGAATATTATGAATTGAGGAAGTTCATTTTTTTAATTGTGAGTTGAGAATTTTCCTTGAGGGCAAGCAAATGCTTAAGTGTGGGGGTATTTGATAAACCGTAATATACATGTATTTTAAACCCATATTTTGCATACTTTTTGATGATTTATTCCCTGAATTGTGGAATTTGGTGCTCCTAATCCTTTAATTTCATGTTTTATACGTAGGAGAGCATCGGAGGATGAAAAGAACAAGAAACGGGCCGAAAATGGAGAAAATAGGCCAAAGTACGAAATCCACACGGCCTGGGCCTGAGACACACGACCTTGCCTCTTAAGTAGACTCGAACACGGCCTAAACTCAATTTACATGGGCGTGTCCCTACTGCAACAAAGAAGAGTTTCATTCAGAATAGGGTATTTAGAGGCAAAGAAAGACATTCTAAAAGCCTATATAAACACCCTAGAGGCCAACCTTCAAGGGGCGGTTCAGCTAGGCCAAGGAGCCGAGCCAGAGAGGCCGAATTGTGGGATTCACTCAAAGAAAGACAGTTGATCCATCTCAGAAGTCAAAATCACACTCAAGACTGAGGATCTCTCCTTCAATTCCTTCAGGGGGTTTTAGGGTTTTCTTTATGTTTTATTATTTTTCTTCTGAGATGTATTCTTTTATAAACATGAACTAAATCCTTCAAATACCTAAGGGGTATGAAACCTAATGTAACATCCCAAACCCGGTCTATGCGTTAAGACCAAATTCGACATGTCACACAAAATGAACATAAACCTAGTCTTTTAAAGATTTAAAGAAAACGTATTTTTTTTAAAAAACATTTTAACGTGGAGTTATAGAAAACTAAGTTTGGTTACTAAATCTAATAATTTGGGTCGTAAAAATTTATAAATTGAAACTTAGGAAAAATTGATTTAATATTTTGAGAAAATTTAAAGAGTTCGAAAGTAATTTGAAAACAAAAATTTAAAAATATTGTTACGTAAAAATTACCGAGTTAAAACTATTTAAGAATGAAACCCTTTTCATACGCTTATTTAAGAAAAACATTTATTTCTTTTTTGGAAAAATAATCCCACTTAAGTATTTAAAGCATATTATAAAATCTATCCACAAGTAAAACATCCACAAAAATTTAACCAGAGGCCTTATTATAAAATATCAAAAATAATAAAAAGTACTTAAAAAGAAATCTGAAATTTAAATAACCCATAATTCGTAGTATGGCCTCCACTGAGTCGTCCTCGGCCCAAGCCTCCATCACTGATCATTACCTGAAGAGGGTAAAGAAAACGGGGTGAGTTACTTAGAACTCAGTGTGTAACTCACTTACCATTGTCACTAGGCCAAAAATTCAATTAAGCATTTATTGGGCCAAAGCCCATTTACAATCATAACATAATATCATGTATAACATGCATGTGTTATGCAATTTCCCAAACAAACCTAGTTTTCCATCCGCTACACACCACCCATACCAACCGACACACCTGTGGGGATCTTTAGTCACCCACCCGCCAACACACCAAACTGGGCATTAAGCCATATATCAAACTGGGCATTAAGCCATATATCAAACTGGGCATTTAGCCATATATCAAACCGGGCATTAAGCCATATATCAAACTGGGCATTAAGCCATATATCAATTTGTGGACAAGCTACCAGAATTTTGTAGCAAAGCTACCAAAACTTCTCTTCATCAAAATCCCAACCCATGCAAATCATGTATATAATATGCATATCCAATTACAATATTCCATTCATATAATTATTACGAACAATATGGCCCATTTATCACATATCACGTTTGGCCCATTTATCACATATCACATTTGGCCCATTTATCACATATCACATTTGGCCCATTTATCACATATCACTTTTGGCCCATTTATCACATATCACATTTGGCCCATTTATCACATATCACATTTGGCCCATTTATCACGGTCTTAATACCAATTTTTATAGTTTCTACCAAAATAATGATAATTATGCCATCTTACCCGATTTCACTAACAAGTGACTAAATCAAGCGATTTACCATTAGTCACAATATAAATATCTATTCCATGAAATATGGTGTGAGATTACACACCTGATTACGGTAAGCATTACGCTCTCCTGATCGTTGACACCTAAAAATATGTTTAACGCTTGATTAAAAAAAAATAAATGCGATCTAATAAATCTACTCTAAACAAACGATCTAAGATTTACCCTCAGAATCGTGATTAACTACGATTTGTCGATTTTCCCCGGTTGACGGTCCACAACCCGGTGGAAAGTCCCAAATTTCCGAAACGGCCCTACATTTGAATTTAGGAGTTGGGATCGTCAATCCACTCCTTTTGAGATCACCACTAGATTTCCCTTTCAACACATTACTACGAGCCTCCATTCATTAGATCTTCAATAAATCAATAATTTATTAAAGTATGGACTTAACAAAGTGGTATAGATAGGCTTACCACGAAGTTCCGAGTGATCCACGAATAAATCCCTATATAAATTAATCAATTACTCCTTTCCATACTGTTAATCCTCTTAATAAATAAAAGATGATCATGAAACCCATGAAGAATTCTTACCTTGAAGGTTTTTGATCCGAATTCTAGTGATTACGAGATAATTTCGAGGAAATGGTAATTCGACCATTCTCTATTTCACTATAAAGACAAAAAAGAATTTATCTAAGAGAGAGGTGGATGATGACATTTTCGGTCAAAAAGACCCTTCCAAGCCAATATATAGATTCGGCAAAAGAAAAAGAAAAATAAAGCATTGAAGAGGGTTCTTACCGATTGATCAAAACGAGAGTAGAAAGAATGATTGAGAAGGAAAAAAATATATGTGAAGAGAAAGATTCGGCTAAGGAGATGATCATTAACATTCGGCCATGGTGAAGAATTAGGGAGAGAGATGTTTGAGAGTCTTTTGTAAGAAGTAAAGAAGAAAAAAGAAATAGGGGATAAGATATTTATGTTTCAATTTTCAAGGATGGAGTATGAACAAAGAAGAAGTTTTGAGATTGGTGTTCATTCGGCCAAGGAAGAAAGGAATTGAAAGTGTCTCTCAAGGTTGTACAATTTTGGCACAAAAAGGAAAAGAGTTTAGGAAGAAAAAGGATGGTACCAAAATGGTCAAACAAAATGAAATGGCCAAAAGAAAACAAAAGCTTTACCAATTGCTCATGACAAAATCAGCTAGGGAGAGAGTTTTGGAGAGAAAAGAAAATAGTGCACAAAATTGCTAAAGAAATTTGACCAACTAGCTCCTAATCCCTATCAATATTCGGCCAACCCTTCTAGCCCTAAAAACTGACCAAGTTCATGGCCAAGAGAGTCAACCTTTACCAACTATTCTATCCATAACACATTCCTCAATTTAAGCCACTTGTTCCCCTACAGACCTTATCTTATTGATTCCTTTCCCTATTTTCAATTCTTGCCTTAATTCATTAGCCACCTTGCCATAAAACCAAAAGTCCAACCTTCCAAAAATAAAGCTTGATCGACACATGCTAGATGAGTGCAAAAATTTAAGTCACAAAAATGCATACCAAGGGATTCGAACCTCTCCCCTCAAGACAATGCATGTGGCGCATATCCTCTTAACCAATAGCTCATTTATGCTAGATACTTACTCAAAATTTTCCATATGCTATAAATCCACTAACTCCCTCTCTTAAAGTACCAAATGCTAAAAATTTTCACTAGGTCCAAATAGATCCCAAGCCTTCTCAGGACCTCCTTGACAAACAAAATTAATAATCTAACAAGCTTAATCACCAATTTAATGTAACACATACAAACTCAAATTCTAGGGTGTTACAATTCTACCCCCTTAAGAAAATTTCATCCTCAAATTTACTCGGTTAAAAGAGGTGAGGATATTGTCATTTAATTGTGTCCTCGATTCCCACGTAGCTTCCTCCGCCGATGATTATGCCAAAGAACCTTAACCAACCAGATCGACTTCTTTCTTAGCACCTTTACATCTCGTTCTAAAATTTGCACTGGTTCCTCCTCAAAAGACAAATCAGGACTTAACTCAACTTCCTCTACCGGTACAATGTGAGACAGATCCGATCGATAACACCTTAACATTTAGACATAGAAAATATTATGAATCTAAGTCAATTCCGGAGGTAGCTCAAGCTGGTAAGCTACTGGCCCAACACATTTCAACACACGATATGGTCTAGTAAACTGGGGGCTCAACTTGCCCTTCCTTCCAAATCTAAAGATCTTCTTCCAAGGTGAGACCTTTGGAAAGACCTGATCTCCCACAGTAAACTCAATGTCCTTACACTTTAGATCCGCATACGACTTTTGTCTATCCGAAGCTTCCTTTAACCGTGCCCGGATCACTTTTACTTTTTCTTCCGTCTCTGATATCAATTTAGGACCCAATAACTGTCGTTCCCCTAATTCAGTCCAACAAGTAGGAGTACGACACCTACGGCCATACAATGCTTCAAAGGGTGCCATTTGGATACTGGATTGATAACTATTATTATACGCAAACTCTGCTAATGGCAGAAAATCTTCCCAACTCCCCAGGAAGTCAATCACACAACCCCTCAACATGTCTTCTAAGATCTGAATTACTCTTTCCGACTGACCATCTGTCTGAGGATGAAAAGTCGTGCTAAAATTTAACCTTGTTCCCAAAGCTCCGTGTAAATCTTTCCAAAACTGTGATGTAAACCTAAGGTCCCTGTCCGATATAATAGACACTGGTACCCCATGCAACCTCACAATCTCTGCTACATACAATTTAGCCAGCTTTTGCAATGAGTAATCCGTACGAACAAGTAGAAAATAAGCGCTTCATCAATCGATCCACTATTACCTGCATTTAAATCTTTCTTAGTAGGTGATAAGGGTAACCCACTAACAAAGTCCATCGTTATCCGTTCCTATTTCCATAATGGAATCTTCACCGGTTGTAGCAATCCTGACGGTAATTGGTGTTCTGCCTTAACTTGCTGACACGTTAAGCACTTACTCACAAAATCTGTAACTTTCCATTTCAACCCTGGCCACCAATATTGATCACGAAGGTATCGATACATTTTATTTCCCCGGGGTACATAGCATAAGGGCTACTATGCGCCTCTCGCAGAATCATTTGTCTTAATTCCGAATCTTTGGGCATACAGATTCTTTCGCAAAAACACAGTAGTCTATCATTATTCAATCCAAAATCCTCTATCACACCACCTTCCACTTGCTGAAGTAAGGAACCCAGTTTTTCATCTAAAGACTGCTTTTCCTTGATCTGATCTAACCATACCGGTTTCACCTGAAGTTCGGCTAACAGACTTCCATGTTCATTCAAACTGAGATGAATGAACATAGCTCTCAAATCTGATATCACCTTACGACTCAACGCTTCTACCACTACGTTAGCCTTTCTAGGATGGTACTCAATTGAAAAGTCGTAATCCTTCAACAGCTCTATCTACCTCCGCTGTCTTAAGTTCAACTCCTTTTGGTTAAGGAGGTACTTTAGACTCTTATGATCCGTAAAAAATGATTGACTTCTCACCGTACAGGTAGTGTCCCCAAATCTTCAAAGCAAACACCACTGTAGCCAACTCCCAGTCATGAGTGGGATAATTTACCTCGTGCGGCCTTAACTGACGAGATGCATAAACCACCACCTTTCCACCTTGCATCAACACACATCCCAAGCCCGTGTGTGACACATCGCAGTAAACAATAAACTCTTTTCCAGCCTCAAGTTGAATCAGTACTGGCGCTTCCGTCAAAATCTTCTTCAATTTCTCAAAACTTTCTTGTTGTTTCTCTACCCACACAAATGGTACTCCCTTTTACAACAGTTTAGTTAGGGGTGCAGCAATCAATGAAAACCCCTCAATAAAACATCTATAATAACCAGCCAATCCTAGGAAACTCTAAATCTCAGCCACTGACTTCGGTGGTTTCCAATCCAACACAGCATCTACCTTTTGAGGATCAACTTTGATTCCTTCGGTCGACACAACATGTCCCAAAAAAGTCACTTCCTTTAGCCGAAATTCACACTTACTGAATTTGGCATAAAGCTGCTTTTCTCGCAGCATTTGCAATACTATGCGTAGATGTGAGTCATGCTCTTCTTCATTCCTCGAGTATACTAAGATATCATCTATGAACACCACCACGAACCGATCTAGGTAGGGTTGAAAGACTCGATTTATCATGTCCATAAATGCAGCTGGGGCATTGGTCAATCCAAACGGCATCACCAAAAACTCATAATGTCCATAACGAGTTCGAAATGTCGTCTTATGAATATCTGTCTCCTTAACCTTGAGTTGATGATAACCCGATCTCAAATCTATCTTGGAGAAAATTGAAGCTCCTCTCAACTGATCAAACAGGTCATCGATTCTCTGTAATGGATACCTATTCTTGATCGTCAATTTATTCAACTGCATATAATCAATCCACATACGCATCGACCCATCCTTCTTCTTGACGAACAAGACCAGTGCTCCCTACGGAGACACGCTCGGTCGAATAAATCCCCAATCCAATAATTCTTGAATTTGAGCTTTAAGCTCTGCTAACTCCTTCGGCGCCATTCTATAAGGAGCAATGGACACTAGAACCGTTTCGGGCAAAAGCTCAATGCCAAACTCTACATCCCGATCTGGAGGTAGACCCAGAAGTTCCTCGGGAAAAACATCTGAAAATTCTTTCACCATTCTAACACTTTCCACCAATAATTCCCTGGCATCCAAAGCACTAATGAAGGCTAGGAATGCTCCATACCCTTTTTGCACCAATCTTTCTACCTTTAAAGCAGATACCACATTTGCTAAATAGTTTCTCCTTTCACCTATCATTACTACTTCCTTATCTTCCAAAGTCCTTATCGACATCCGCTTTGCAGCACAATCCAAGTATGCACGGTGCTTTACCAACCAATCCATGCCCAAAATAAGATCGAACTCACCGAAAGGCAGTTCCATCAAATCCACCAAAAATATTTCTCTATGAATTTCTAAAGGCACGTCTCTATACAATTTATTCACTACCATAGACTGTCCTAAAGGACTAATTATCGTCATCTCTCTATTGGTAATCTTAAATCTAATATTTAGATTTCCAGATATAGCACTAGCAACATACGAATAGGTAGATCCGATATCAATCAAAGCAGTAACAGGCACATCGGAGATGAAGAACGTACCGGTTATCACATCAGGGGCATCACCATCTTCTCGGCGTCTAACCGTATAAACTAACCCTGGCTGTCTCGCCTTCGCATTACCCCTAAAGCCATTACCTCTACTCGGTGCACCTTGACCTCGAACTATGCTATTACCACCTCGACATGGTCCACAGCCTCTCGGTGGCTGCTAAGCGCCTCTAGCTGGCTGTGCATCAGAGTTACGAGCTTCTTGAGTCGGTGTAGTCTTTCAAGGATAATTCTTAAGCTGATGATCCTTAGAACAACATTTGAAGCATCCACCGGTTCTCTTCGAGCATTCACCAGAGTGTTGTCTCCCACAGTCAGCACATGTTGATTGGTAGTCGCAAGTGCTCTAGCTTGAACTGGTTCATCATTCCTGAGCCTCTTATGAAACCTTTTAGTAGGACCCGAATACCTAAAGTCCCTCTTGTTCCTGCCTCTATCTCTTTCTCGATTTTTCCTCTCTGAGTTCTTAGCCTCTACATCTATTTTGGCTTTCTCCACAAGCGTGGCAAAAGTCCTTTCTTGTTGTGGGGCAATCAGTACCCACAACTCATCATTCAATCCGTCTTCAAATTGCACACAGCGTTCATGGTCAGTTGGCACTATAGTCTGAGCATAACGACACAAACGTAGAAATTCTGCTTCTTAAGCTGCCACCGTCTTATTTCCTTGAACCAGATTTAAGAATTCCTTCCTTTGGGCATCCACACAGCTTGCCCCAACATACTTTCCTTGGAATGCAGTTTTGAAGAATTCCCAAGTAATACGTTCGGCCTGAGTGCCTTCTTGAATAGTGAGCCACCATTGATACGCCTCGTTCCTCAACAAGGACACAGCTCCTCTTAGTTTCGCTCGACAGTACACTCCAGGTCATCCATAATTTGCTCCACAGCCTCGAGCCAATACTCTGCAACATTTGGGGCTACTCCCGAGATACCCCTAAAAGTCTCAGGACCATTTGATCTGAGTCGCTCTAATATTGATCCACGAGCTACTGGTCCCGATCTAACCCCAGCAACCCTTTCTAAAACTCATAACATTGCTTGAGACAGAGTAATATCTTCTCTCATATGGTCATGTGATCTATTTTTCGACACAGGTAATGCTGGCGCGTCCATCTGCGGCATATTCTCCGAAACCTCAGACACAACTCTAGCACCTCGGCCTCTACCATGGCCATGTCTACCACGTTCACGTCCTCTAGCACTCATATTGACTATTTCGTTTCAATCTGATTATAAGTTTTATGAATTAGTATTCTATTTCAGTGTTTTATTAACGGTGTTTTATGAGATATAAAAGGTAGAGTTGTTATCGTAAACGCATCCTATAGTCTCAATTTCTATAGTTTCAACATCTAAAACTAAAAGTTCTAGAGTGTTCCTATAGTCATATAATGATCATTAAATTTTAATACACTTACTTGAATTGGTGTCGGATACTCGTGGTGCCATACTACCTTGGAAACTTACATTCTATAACTCAAAATAGTTTTAAAAAAATGTATTAAACCCAAACCACAGCCAAGTTTTGAACCAAGCTCTAATACCATATAATGTAACACCCCAAACTCGGTCTATGCGTTAAGACCAAATTTGACATGTGACACAAAATGAACATACACCTAGTCTGTTAAAGATTTAAAGAAAAAAGATTTTTTAAAAAACATTTTAACGTGGAGTTATTGAAAACTAAGTTTGATTACTAAATCTAATAATTGGGGTTGTAACATCTAGGATTTAAGGGCTTTGCATCTTTTGTGTTTTCTGTGTATTGATGTGTTATGCTTGCTGTTTGGACATGATTGGGGGCCTCAGGAAGTTATGGGGGTTACATTGAAGCTTTGGTAGAATTTTAGTTTTGGGCACTTTAGGGGGATAGCCAAATAGGAGTTGGGCTTTAGGGGTTTTTAGTTGCGTTAAAGGACATAAAGTAATGCAGTGGAAGAGTGGCAAGGGAACGGCACTTAGCATACATGGAATGGCATCACAAGGAGTTGAGAGGGAGGAGGTTCGAAACTCTTAACCACCAAGGGATTGTTATTTTTGGCTCAGGCAAGGGAGGTGGTTGGATGACAATACAACTCCGGAGGAGAGAGATAAGATTTGGTCAAGTAATTCAAACGATTGGTGGAGAGAAATTTAAGGAGTTTGAATCATTCAAACTAGTTTGAATGAGTGGAAGAGAGGAAAAGTAGGAGCGATGGAAGGGACGACATAGTGGGGGAGTCTTAGCCGAATTTTGAGGTGTGTGAGAGGTGGGGAGCATTCGGTTTTGGGGCAAAAGAGGGGGTGCTAAAATTTGGTATTAGTGATTCTCATACTCTCTTTTGTCGAAAATCACCTAGTCAATTTCCACTATTTTCTTCTTTTGTGACTTTTAGCCGAATTAAGAAGATCATTTGGGCAATATTTCTTTCAGTCTCTTTTCTATTCATCCTCAAAACCAAAACCTTGCTCTCTTCCCCTTCTATTTCCTCTTTCTCCTTTCATAAACTTCCCTCTTGCTGAATTCTCTTGATTTTCCTCATCTTGTTCTTGTTTCTTTTTCCATTCACTACAAGCCGAAACCACACCTTCATCTTTCCTCTTAGTCGAAACCTCTAGGTCTCAAGACTACTTCTTTTGTTTCTTTTCCTGAACTGTTCACCATAGTCGAATTCTTATCTCAAGGTCTAGTAAGTTTTTGTTATTCTTTTTCTCTTTTCTCTTTTCTTTTCCCTCTAGGCCAAATCAGTTCTTAATATCTTTCTGGGCTTTATTTTTCACTCTTCTTCCCTGATAGCTGAATCTTCTTTGTCCTATCTATTGTTGTCAAATCCTGAAGATAATCAGGGGTGAGTAGATAAGGTTGGTTTGGCCGAATGGTCCTGTAACCCATTCTCTTTTAGCCGAATCTCATTTGGTTTTTGTGTAGGTGTGCAATCAACATTTTAATCCAAGTCTGCTAACTTCAGGATCCAATCGACTTAGATATATACAAGTTGGAGAGGGAGGCAAACATTCGAGTTTGATCCCTAGGTTCAAAAAGAGAGCGGTGTCTGCTGTTCGTGATTGGCCACCAGATTGTGGGCCAGTTTTTGAGTAAAGTAGTAGACCGATAGTCGTGATCCCAGCCAGAGAGAGCGTTGACTTTGATAGTTTAGTATTGTGCATAATCAGGTGTGTAACTTCTCACACTATCTGTAATGTAGTGTTAATGTAATATTATATTTTGTTAAATTCCAAAACTTGGTATGGCTAGTGGGTTACCCTTGGAGGGTAAAGACGAGACATCAGGTTAGTGATTCCTGTTACACCAAATAATGGTTATGATGAGATGACATGTTATATGTGATGAGCATCCTATACATGCATGCCAAAACCTGTTGAAACCATACGTCAGTCTCTTATGCTTGCATGGGGTTGGGATTGTGATATTAAAGGGGAAGTGTTGTAGTGGCTCTACCATGATCTGTTGTAGTGGCTCTGCCACGATCTGTTGTAGTGGCTCTGCCACGATTTATTCTGGTGACTATGTCACAATTCTGACGATGAGCAGCATGACTGCCATCGATGGTGTATAGCGGTGAGAGTTGATTATAGAAATCCCCAATTGGTGTGATTGGTAGGTACGGGTGGCGTGTAGCAGATGGAAATCTAGGATTGGGATGGGTTCTGCATTATTCTAGCATATGTTATTCCGACACTATGCTCTGTAGGGCTAAGGCCCAATTTGGTGGTGCTTGAGTGTTGCACGCTGAGTCTTGTGACTCACCCCGTTGTTTAACATTTTTTTCAGGTAGCACATAGTGCAGCTGACCAGGCTGGAGAGGAGCACGAGGTGGCCATGCATGATTTTATTTCGTTTCAGTAAAGAACTTTACTTATTTCCAATATCTGGTTTTGTTTTCACACTGTAATAAGGCCACTAAAAATCGGGTTCTAAGTTTTGATTTTAAGTTTTAGACATTCAAGTTATATGACTAGTTGAAATAACAGTATGTTTTAAAAAGAAAACATAAAGGCAACGTAGTTTTCATGCGACTAAACTATTTTGTAAATTATTATCTTTTGCTACAAAACACTCGTAGCATAAATGGATAACATGGGTTTTCAAAAGTCACTTGATTTTGCAACTTGGCAAATTTCACTAGGTTAACAAGTAACTACTAAGGGCTCTAAACATCTGATAAAATTTAAAACGCGATAGAAGGAGTGAACTGAAATTTTCCCTTAGGAATGCAATGTGTTTCATAAATTCTTCTTAGTGACATACCAAGATCCGATCATGGTGTTTGGGCTGAGTTTGGGGTATTACAAATTGGTATCAAAGCCAGGTTCAAAAGCTCGGCTTTGGGTTTTGGGTCCAAAATATTTTCTAAGGATGGGTTTTTTTATATAAACATATATACATATAAGATGAAATATATATTATTTTTTTAGCATGGCACCCGAGTCTCCGGCTCAAGTCCGCCAGGTAAGTTTTCTTATTAAACAAGGGATTTGTATAAAATTGCGTGTGCTATGTGAATATTTTGCCATGGATGTTATAACCAAGGAACTATACCTTAGAAACGGAAACTTTTAGGTTGTATGTGAATCATGGAAACTACTTGAAAATTATTTTTCATAAAATTTTTACTCTTTAATAACAGTGGAAGACATGCTAATTCATAAAATTTCTTTAAATCAGATTAAGATGAGATTAAAGAGATGAGTACTAGGGGACGCGGCCGTAATGTGCGTGGCCGTGGTAGAGGAAAAATCTCTGTGTCGGAACCAGTGGGATCTGGTCATGGGTCAGGTAGTGAGATACTGATACCACCAGCGGTAGTAGTGGAATTTCAAGACCAGACAAGCGGGGATGAGGCAGTGTCTCAGGCAATGTTACGGGTATTAGAGAGAGTCGCTGGGGCGAGCATAGGTAATGGGACTTGGAAATCGGTGTTTGAACGACTTCGAGCCAACGGAGCAGAAATGTTTAGGGGCGTTTCTGGCATAGCCCCTAATACAGCTGAGTATTGGTTAGAGGCAAGTGAGCGCATAATGGATGACCTTGACTTCACGGTAGAGGAGAAATTGAAAGGGGTGGTGTCTCTTCTTCAAGACGAGGCCTATCAGTGGTGGCCTACGGTAAAAGAGGGTACTCCAACGGGCCGGATTGACTTGGATTTCTTTAAGGCAACATTTCAAGGAAAGTACGTCGGGGCTAGCTATGTTGATGCCCACAGAAAGGCATTTTTGAATTTGGTACAAGGGATCAAATCTATGTCCGAGTATGAGGTAGAATTTCTGTGCTTGAGCCGTTACACTCGAGGTATTGTGGAGACTGACTATGAGCGCTGTGTACGATATAAAAGATGGGCTGCGAGATGAGTTGAGGGTGTTGATAGCACTGCACCGAGAAAGGGACTTTGCTATTCTGGTGGAGAAGGTTAAAATAGCCGAAGAGGTAAAGCGGACAGAGAAGCAGAATAAGGATAAGGATCGAGGTAGGAATAAGAGAAGTTTTGGATCGTCAGGTTCATCTAGGGGTTTTCAGAAAAGGCCTACGGTTGATGGGCCAGCTCGTGCTCCGATCGCGGCTGTAGGGGGTTAGTTTCGATCGTGTGTTTTGTGTGGGAAGGTGCATTATAGGGAATGCAGAAGAAGAACTAGTGGATGTTTTAGGTGTGGATCTATGGATCATATGATAGAAGATTATCCACAGGTGGATCAGGTGCAGCCAGCTGGACGAGGTTCTGATCATGTTAGGAGGGGTGATCAATCATTAGTGAGGGGTCGTGGCCCAGCCAGAGGTGGAAATGGATTTTGTCAGGGTCGTGGGGCGCCCGGTAGGGGTGCTAGTAATGTAGATGCAAGGTAACCAAGTCTGGTATACGCAGCTCATCGGTGAAAGGATGGTAATGCACCAGACGTTGTACGGTACATTTCTTATGGCTAATACTCCTTTTCTTGCTTTGATTGATATCGAATCAACCTACTCTTATGTTGTATGCTTGGTATCTGAGACTTTAAGTCTAGAATCTGAAATAACTGCTAGGAAGATGACTGTGGTTAGCCCGTTAGGACAATACATGATAGTGGACAAACTATTTAGGAATGTACCTCTAGAGACTCAAGGAGTAGTGTTTTCGGCATACTTAATGGAACTACCAGTTGGGGAGTTTGATCTCATCTTGGGAATGGATTGGTTGGTGAAACATCATGCTAAATTGGATTGCGAGACTAAGCGTATGGTGTTGAGTACCCTGAAAAAGGTAGAGGTGGTTGTGATAGGGAAAGGAAGGAATTATTTGTCCAACGTGGTTTCTGTGTTGAAGGCTATTAAGATGGTTCGGAAGGGATGCAATACATTCCTAGCTTTTATTAGTGCATTGGATCGAAAGAAAGTGACTATTAATGAGGTTAGAATAGTAAAGGATTTTACGGACGTCTTTCCTGAGAAGTTGCCGGGATTACCTCCGGATCGTGAAGTGAAGTTTGGAATTGAGCTGCTTCCAGGTACGGCTCCGTTGTCCATCGCCCCTTACAGAATGGCGCCAAAGAAGCTGGTAGAACTCAAAGCTCAGATCCAGGAACTGTTGGACCGTGGTTTCATCCAATCGAGTGTGTCTCCGTGGATAGCGTCGGTCCTATTTGTGAAGAAGAAGGACGGGTCTATGTATATGTGCATTGACTACTGCCAGTTGAACAAGTTGACTATCAAGAACAAGTACCCGCTGCCGAGGATAAACGACTTGTTTGATCAACTTAAAAGGGCCTCGGTCTTTTCAAAGATAGATCTGAGGTCGGGATATCATCAGCTTAAGGTTAAGGAAGCAGATGTTCACAAGACGACTTTCTAAACTCGCTATGGTCACTATGAATTCCTGGTGATGCCATTTGGTTTGACAAATGCACCAGCGGCGTTCATGGATATGATGAACCGGGTTTTTTAACCATGCTTGGACCAGTTCGTTGTTGTATTCATAGATGACATCTTGGTATATTCCAAATCTAAGGAGGAGCACGATTCGCATCTGCGGGTGGTTCTAAAGATTTTGAGGGAGAAGCAGCTATATGCCAAGTTTAGTAAGTGTGAGTTTTGGTTGAAAGAGGATACATTTTTGGGTCATGTTGTATCGATGGAAGGGATTAGGGTGGATCCCCGAAAGATAGAAGCTGTGTTAGATTGGAAACCGTCGAAGTCTATGGCAGAGATTTGTAGTTTCTTAGGGTTGGTTGGGTACTACAGAGGGTTTGTTGAAGGGTTCTTCTTAAGCTGTGTTGAAGCTTGATTGTAGCAAGAAAGCTTTGAGAAACTAAAAAGGGTCTTGACAGAGGCTCCAGTGTTGATTCAGCCTGAGGCCAGTAAGGAGTTCGTAGTTTATTGTGATGCTTCACACACGGGATTAGGGTGTGTGCTGATGCAGGATGGGAGAGTTATAGCATATGCGTCTCGGCAGTTAAGACCACATGAGAAAAACTATCCTACACATGATTTGGAGTTGGTTGTGATGGTGTTCATTCTAAAGATCTAGATACATTATCTGTATGGGGAAAGGTCCGTTATCTACACTGACCATAAGAGTCTGAAATACCTCTTTACCCAGAAGGAGCTGAATCTGAGACAGCGTAGTTGGATTGAGTTATTAAAAGACTATGATTGTTCGATCGAGTATCACCCGAGAAAGGCTAACGTGGTGGCAGAAGCGCTGAGTTGAAAGGGGATAACAGATTTAAGGGTAATGTTCGCTCACGAGGATGGTAGTTTATTAGCAGAACTCCAAGTGAAACCAGTGTGGAAAAGCCAGATTAAAGAGAAGTAGTTGGTAGACGATGTCTTGAGTGCTCGACTCCGACAAGTGTAGAATAGTGGAGTAGAAGATTATAGTTTGAACAGTGATGGGGTCCTATGTTACCGAAAAAAGGGTTTGTGTACCAAAAGACGTGGAGTTGAGGCAGATGATTCTTCAGGAGACACATAGTAGTCCATATGCTATGCATCCTGGAAGGAATAAGATGTATCGAGATTTACGGGAATAGTTTTGGTGGCCAGGTTTGAAGCGAGAGGTGACTGAATTTGTGAGTAACTGTTTGACGTGTCAGCAGGAAAAAGCAGAACATTAGTTTCCTTCGGGGTTGTTACAGCCGGTAAAGATTCTGCAGTGGAAATGGGAAAGAATCACGATAGATTTTGTTAGTGGTCTACCTCTTACTCCCACTAAGAAAGACTTGGTTTGGGTAATTGTTGACCAGCTGACGAAGTCTGCTCATTTCATACCTGTTCGGGTCGATTATTCTTTATAGAAGTTGGCGAAACTGTATGTGCCAGAGATTGTGAGACTGCATGGGGTACCAGTGTCGATCATATTAGATAGAGACCCTAGGTTTACGTCATGTTTCTGGAGGGCTTTGAATCAGGCATTGGGGACAAGGCTAGATTTCAGCAATGCTTTTCATTCGCAGACTAATGGTCAGTCTGAAAGAGTAATCCAGATCTTGGAAGATATGTTGAGAGGTTGTGTTATTGACTTCAAGGGTAGTTGGCAGGACTATTTACCTTTGCCAGAATTCACGTACAACAACAGCTACAAATCTAGCATTCAGATGGAGCCCTACGAAGCATTATATAGATGGAGGTGTCGCATTCCTACTTGTTGGAAGGAGTTGGGTGAGCGTCAGATGTTGGGTCCAGGATTGGTTTCAGAATCGGAAGAGAAAGTTAAGTTAATTCAGACTCGATTGAAGGAAGCGTCAGATAGATAAAAATCTTATGCAGATCTAAAGCGAAGGGAGATAGAGTTTGCAGTGGGTGACCGAGTTTTCTTGAAAGTGTCATCGTGGAAGAAGGTACTAAGATTTGGTCGAAAAGGGCAAGTTAAGCCCTAGGTTTATTGGACCTTATCAGGTATTAGAACGTGTGGGACCAGTGGCGTATTGGCTAGAATTACCCTTAGAGTTGAAGCAGATACATGATGTGTTACATGTTTCAATTCTAAGACGTTATCATTCTAATCCATCGCACGTTGTGCTGCTGGAAGAGATTGAAGTAAGACTAGACTTGTCCTTTGAGGAGGAGCCAGTGCAGATCTTGGATCGAGATGTTAAGGTGTTGAGAAGGAAGGCAGTCCCTTTGGTCAAAGTTCTGTTGTGGAACCACGGTACAGAGGAAGCGACGTGGGAGCCAGAAGTGGTTATGCAACGGCAATATCCTCATCCCTTTTGATCAAGTAATTTTGAGGTCAAAGTTTTTTTAGGGGGTAAAACTGTAACATCTGGGATTTAGGGGCTTTGCATCTTTTTTGTTTTCTGTGTATTGATGTGTTATGCTTGTTGTTTGGACATGATTGGGGGCCTCGGGAAGTTATGGGGGTTACGCCGAAGCTTTGGTAGAATTTTAGTTTTGGGCACTTTAGGGGGGATAGCCAAATAGGAGTTGGACTTTAAGCGTTTTTAGTTGCGTTAAAGGACATAAGGTAATGCAGTGGAAAAGTGGCAAGCGAACACCACTTAGCATGCATGGAATGGCGTCACAAGGATTCAGAGGGAAGAGGTTCAAAACTCTTAAGCAACAAGAGAGTGTTATTTTTTGGCTCAAGCAAGAGAGGTGGTTGGATGACAATCAAACTCTGGAGGAGAGAGATAGGATTTGGTCAAGCAATTCAAACGATTGGTGGGGAGAAATTTAAGGAGTTTGAATCATTCAAACTGGTTTGAATGAGTGGAAGAGAGGAAAAGTAGGAGTGATGGAAGGGACGGCATAGTAGGGGAGTCTTAGCCGAATCTTTGAGGTGTGTGAGAGGTGGGGAGCATTCGGTTTTGGGGCAAAGGAGGGGGTGCCGAAATTTGGTATTAGTGATCTCATACTCTCTTTTGTCAAAAATCACCTAGTCAATTTCCACTCTTTTCTTCTTTTGTGACCTTTAGCCGAATTAAAAAGATTAGTTGGGCAATATTTCTTTCAGTCTCTTTTCCATTCATCCTCAAAACTGAAACCTTGCTCTTCTCTTCCCCTTCTATTTCCTCTTTCTCCTTTAATGAACTTCCCTCTTATCGAATTCTCTTGATTTTCCTCATCTTGTTCTTGTTTCTTTTTCCATTCACTAGAAGCCGAAACCACACCTTCATCTTTTCTCTTAGTCAAAACCTCTAGGTCTCAGGACTACTTCTTTTGTTTCTTTTCCTGAACTATTCACCATAGGCAAATTCTTATCTCAGGGTCTGGTAAGTTTTCATTATTCTTTTTCTCTTTTCTCTTTTCTTTTCCCTCTAGGCCGAATCGGTTCTTAATCTCTTTCTGGGCTTTGTTTTTCACTCTTTTTCCCTGGTAGCCGAATCTTCTTTGTCTTGTTTGTTGGTGTCGAATCCTGAAGATAATCAGGGATGAGTAGATAAGGTTGGTTTGGCCGAATAGTCCTGTAACCCATTCTCTTTTAGCCAAATCTCATTTGGTTTTTCTGTAGGTGTGCAATCAATGTTTTAATCCAAGTCTGCTAACTTCGGGACCTAATCGACTTAGATATATACAAGTTGGAGAGGGAGGCAAACCTTCGGGTTCGATCCCTAGGTTCAAAAAGAGAGCGGTGTCTGCTGTTCGTGATTGGCCACCAGGTTGTGGGCCAATTTCTGAGCAGAGTAGTAGATCGATAGTCGTGATCCCAGCCAGTGAGAGCGTTGACTTCAATAGTTTAGTGTTGTGCATAATCAGGTGTGTAACTTCTCACACCATCTGTAATGTTGTGTTAATGTAATATCATATTCTGTTAAATGCCGAAACTCAGTATGGCTAGTGGGTTACCCTTGGAGGGTAAAGGCGAGACATCAGGTTAGTGATTCCTGTTACACCGAATAATGGTTTTGATGAGATGACATGTTATATGTGATGAGCATCCTATACATGCATGCCGAAACCTGTTGAAACCATACGTCAGTATCTTATGCTTACATTAGGTTGGGATTGTGATATTAAAGGGGAAGTGTTGTAGTGGCTCTACCATGATCTGTTGTAGTGGCTCTGCCATGATCTGTTGTATTGGCTCTGCCACGATCTGTTCTGGTGACTATGTCATGATTCTGACAATGCGCAGCATGACTGCCATCGGTGGTGTGTAGCGGTGAGGGTTGATTGTAGAAATCCTCATTGCTGTAATTGGCAGGTACGAGTGGTGTGTAGTAGATGGAAATCTAGGATTGGGATAGGTTTTGCATTATTCTGGCATATGTTGTTCTGTTGCTAAGTTCTGTAGGGATAAGGCCCAATCTGGTGGTGCTTGAGTATTACGAACTAAGTCTTGTCACTCACCCCGTTGTTTATGTAACACCCCAAACCCAGTCAACACACCATGACCGAATCTAGCATGTTACAGGAAGAATATTTTGAGGAAAATAGGCTATCGAATAAAGTTTTGAGAAAGATTCCTTGTTGTTTTTACTTTTGTAGAAAATAGGTGCATGATGAGTTAAAAATCGATTAGTTGACTTTGAAAACCCGGAAGTAAATCTTTAAAGATTAAGTTGTCGGCTTTAGGTTAGAAAATATTTATGACATTTTAAAAATCCCGAATGATTCTTTAATTATTGGAAACCAGTTGAGTTGAGTGAGAAAAACTTAAGTTTGGAAAAACCATTTAAGTTGTAGTTTCCTTCAATTATAAAGTGATACCCGATGGTAAAGTTTAAAACATGTCGTTTTGTAGTTTAGAAAACCTTACTATTCACATTTTATCAATGTTAACCCAATAATTTATTAAGTCATGTTTGAAATCAAGTCCAACCACATATATAATCAAAACATAATTTAAAAGGCCTTTATACAATCCCAACAAAACCAAATTAAAATAAATGAGGTAAAGTACCAAATTCAAACTGTGAAAGACCGAGTTTATTCATAGCATGGCCCCTCGAGTCCACCCTCCTCTTCCGCGATCTAAGTCTCACCGAAATGATATGGGAGAAAGTGAGTCACCAAGACTCAGTATAATTCCTCCTCCCGAATAATGCAACATACTTACACACACCATGACCAAGCAATATATATAATGCACCCAACCCTAGCCATCCAGAACTCCATTTCTACCCCTGTGGTACCAAACCACCGGTGGTGCTAAACCACCGTGACCCAAAGTCACGATGTCCAATAATGTGGTGCTAAACCACCGGTGACCCAAAGTCACGAATAATCCATCTGTGGGGCCAACCCACGGTGATACCAAATCACCGGCGACGATCCCAGTAATATCAACTGGGGGCCAACCCAATCGTGGTGCTAAGCCACTAGGACAAGTCACTATGAGGTGCCAAACCTCTGGTGACCCAAAGTCACAAAATATCAATATCCAAGTGTGGTGCCAACCTACGTGTGATACCAAATCACTGGCAACGATCCCGATATGTCAACTGTGGGGCCAACCCATTGTGGTGCTAAGCCACCGACAAGTCGCTATGAGGTGCCAAACCTCCGTGACCCAAAGTCACTAAATCAATCATGGTACCAAACCACCGGAGGTGCTAAACCTCCGTGTCCCAAAGACACGATATCATCTTCCCTCCTCTCATATCACCCAAAGATCATGCCATACTCATGTAAATCATGTAAATCATGCAAACCATGTGAACATGCTTTGTTTCATATCTCATAACACATATATATCATAAATCATGATATCATATATTGAATAACAGAACTCATATCGAAACGGACTTACCCGAATCCGTACACATACCCATAGGGTATCGTATCAACTTCCATACTGCTTCGACTTTTATTAATATCAGTTATTAAAAACATTACTAAGTAATAGAGTGTGTAAGTTACACACCGCTATAACTAAGCCCTAAATCCCGAAGAGTCGATCTACCACACTAGATCCCTTACTCCTACATTCGGCCATTGCTAAGGTTAGCAACATAGGCCATTCGGCCAAACCAAATAAACCCCCAAAGGGTTAACACACAGAACCCGAAACCTTACCCAAACGCTCTTTGAATACCAGCCACCACACGCTAGTGAGCCTGCTTCACTCCCCCCTACAATCGGCAATCATTAACACCCACATAAATAGCCTTCGGCTTTTTGAATACTAAAAGAATGGTGAACTTGAAATAGATTCTTACCACTGTACTTACCAAACTGATTATTCAAGAACACTTGGCTCAGTTCCCCTACTTCAAGACCCGGCGATCCTAAAAGAAATAGATCCCTATAAGACGATTAGTAATCTATCACCAACTGCTGAAATTCGGCTCTTACCCTTATAAAAGTCGACAGAGAAAAAGAGAGAAGAAGAATAGGCATTCGGCCTTGAGCAGTTACCTTCCTCTAAAAACCGATTGGAGAAAAACTAGAAGAGATCACCCTTTCTTGAGATTCGGCCCAAATCTAAACAAAAAGAAATAATAGGGAGATTCGGCTAGGATAAACAAAAGGAGAAAGAGATTCGACTAGAGTCTTGAAAGTTGAAACAAATGAGATATGGTTAAAGAAGAAAGGAGAAATCGGCAAAGTAGATTAGAAGTGGGAGAGGGAAGATTCGGCTAAGAAGACACAGTAAATTTTGGCACAAGAGTTTTAAGAAAGAAAGAAATTAAAAGCATGAGAGGAAGAAGATGACTATTTTTGGCTTAGCATAAATGGAAAAAGAAAAGAGAGATGGCAGGGTAAATGGTTCGGCCAAATAACAAGAAGAAGAAAAGGAAGCAAAACAACCATAAAATTTAGAAACTCAAGAGAGCATTCTATTAGGTGTTGAAACAAAAGAATTTCGCTTTTCTTTGCTTCTATAACACTAGGAAAATAAAAATGCTTCAAGTATGGTTTTCACTTTTGGTACACTAAACAAGGCTGACCGAAAATGCACTCTAACACCTAAGGAGGTTTCGCATTCCCTCTACTCACCTTACCAAAACCGCCCTCCTCCTATAAGGAGTTCAAAATTCGCCACTTCCTAAAATGCTCTTGGCCACTAATTCAAACCATTTTGAATTGGTCAACCACCTAAATTTTCTCTCCGCCAACCATTTGAATAATTTGACTCACCCATCCCTTACTAGGCGTAGTTTGAATCACACACAACTCCACCCCTCTTTGGCGTCAAAATAGAAAGCAAAAGGTGGGATTTCTACCGCTTGAACTCAGTGACCTCCTTCCCCTCAAGTGGCGCCAAACACAGCCCTAAGTGGCGCCTTTCACGACTTTGCCAAGCCTTTTTCTTGTGCCAACATCCTACTTTAAATGCCTATAACCCTTGGCTCCCTCACTCCTTAACTTAAAACTTTAAAACAAAAATTTTCTTACTACTCGTGTTTGCTCTAGGCTTACAACTAAGTTTCAAACCATCACAAATAAAAACACCACAGGATCAAACACAAGCAAAAATAATTCAATTAAAAATAGCCCTATTTCAGATATTACACTTCACCCCTTTAAAATAATTTCGACCTCGAAATTACTTGATCAAAAGAGTTGAGGGTATTGCTGTCTTATCACGTCCTCTGGTTCCCATGTAGCTTCTTCCATGCCATGGTTTCGCCACAACACCTTCACTAAAGGAACTGACTTCTTACATAAAACTTTCACATCTCGATCTAGAATCAGACCGGTTCCTCCTCCATGGTCAAATCAGATTCACCTCGATCTCTTCTATCGCTATGACATGCGATGGATCTGAACGATAACGTCTAAGCATGGAAACGTGGAATACATCGTGAATCTGACTTAACTCTGCTGACAACTCAAGCTGGTAAGCTACTGGTCCCACTCGTCTTAGTTCCTTATACGGCCCAATGAACCTTGGACTTAACTTGCCTTTTCTTCCGAACCTCAAAACCTTCTTCCATGGCGAGACCTTTAGAAAAACCTTATCACCCACAGTAAACTCTATATCCCTTCGCTTGAGGTCAGCATAAGACTTCTGCCTGTCCGAAGCTTCCTTCAATCGAGTCTGAATCAACTTAACCTTGTCTTCAATTTCTGCAACCAACTCTGGCCCCACCATCTGCCGTTCACCCAACTCCGTCCAACATGTAGGTGAGCGACACTTCCTACCATACAACGCCTCATATGGTGCCATCTTGATGCTTGCTTGGTAACTATTATTGTAGGCGAACTCAGCTAATGGCAAAAACTCTTCCCAGCTACCTCTGAAGTCCAGAACACAACCTCTCAACATGTCCTCTAAAATCAGATAACCTTTCTCGATCGCCCATCGATCGTGGATGGAATACCGTACTGAAATCCAAGCGCGTACCCAAAGCCTGATGCAATGCTCTCCAAAACCTTGACGTAAATTTGGGATCCCTATCTGAGATGATCGATACTGGCACACCATGGAACCTCACTATCTCTGACACATACAGCTTAGCTAGCTTCTGGAGTGAGTAATCAACCCTTACCGGTATGAAGTGAGCTGACTTAGTCAGACGATCCACAATCACCCAAACTGACTCCTTCTTGCTAGGCGTAAGAGGTAATCCACTGACGAAATCCATAGTGATCCTTTCCCACTTCCACTGTGGAATCTTCATCGGTCAAGTAACCACGACGACAATCGATGTTTGGCCTTAACTCTGGCGACATGTTAGACACCTACCCACAAACTCATTATTTCGCCTGCACTGCCACCAAAATCGCCTCCCTTAGATCCCGATACATCTTGCTACCTCCAGGATGCATAGCGATGGGTGCTATGTGCATCCCAAGAATCATCGCGCTTTAGCTTGATGTCCTTCGCATACAAGCTCTCCCTTGAAACACAAAGACTCCATCACTAGACAAGTCAGAACCTCCAAACCACTATCCTGCACTTGCAACCTCTGCGCATTCAAAACCTCATCCCCTAACTGTTTCTCCCTGATCTGCTCAACCCAAGTCAGCTTAACTTGCAATTCTGCTAGAATACTTCCGTCGTCGTACAAACTCAGATGGTCAAACATTGCTCTTAAGTCCGATACAACCTTGCGGCTCAACGCGTCTGCCACTACGTTAGCCTTGGCCGGATGATACTTAATCGAACAGTCATAGTCCTTTAGCAGCTCAATCCATCTGCGCTGCCTCAAGTTCAAATCCTTCTGAGTCAAAAGGTACTTCAGGCTCTTGTGATCTGTGTAAACTATCGACTTCTCTCAGTACAAGTAGTGCCTCTAGATTTTCAAGGCGAAGACTACTACCGCTAACTCCAAGTTGTGCGTCGGATAATTAACTTCATGCGGTCTCAACTGTCGAGATGCATAAGCCACTACCTTTCCTTCCTGCATCAACACACATCCCAAACCCGTATGTGATGCATCGCAATATACCGTGTATTCCTTTCCTGCCTCAGGTTGAATCAAAACCGGAGCTTCAGTCAAAATCTTCTTTAGCTTATCGAAACTATCTTGATGCTTCTCAGTCCACACAAACGGAACTCCTTTTCTTAACAACTTGGTCATCAGTGCTGCGATCAATGAAAATCCCTCTACAAACCTTCAGTAATACCCTGCTAAACCCAGAAAACTCCAAATCTCAGCCACTGACTTAGACGGCTTCCACTCCAATACTGCCTTAGTCTTTCGAGGGTCCACTCTAATCCCCTCAGCTGACACCATATGACCTAAGAAAGTCACCTCCCTAAGCCAGAACTCGCACTTACTAAATTTAGCGTCTAGCTGCTTTTCCCTCAGAATCTGCAATACTACTCGCAAATGAGCGTCATGCTCCTCCTCAGACTTTGAATATACCAAGATGCCGTCTATAAATACCACGACGAACTGGTCCAAATACTGTTAGAATACCCTATTCATCATGTCCATGAATGCTGCCGGCGTGTTAGTCAAACCAAACGGCATCACCAGAAACTCGTAGTGCCCATACCGAGTACGAAATGCCATCTTGTGGATATCAACCTCTTTCACCTTTAACTGATGATACCCAGACCTTAAATCGATCTTCGAGAATATCGATGCACCCTTCAGCTGATCAAACAAGTCATCTATCCTCGGCAACGGATACTTGTTTTTGATCGTCAGCTTATTCAACTGGCGGTAGTCTATACACATCCGCATTGTACCATCTTTCTTCCTGACAAAGAGTACTGGCGCTCCCCAAGGTGAAACACTTGGCCTGATAAAGCCTCGGTCCAACAACTCCTGGATCTAAGCCTTTAATTTCACTAACTTCTTTGGTGCCATCCTATACGGAGCAATAGACACTGGCGCCATTTCGGGTAACAGATCTATGCCAAATTCAACCTTACGATCTGGTGGCAGTCCCGGAAGCTCCTCAGGAAACTCATCAGCAAATTCCTTTACTGTTCGGACATTCCCTATTGCGAGACTCTCACCTTCAAAGCACACACATAAACCATAAATGCTTCACAAATTCTTCCCGACCATCTTCTCACCCTTCAAAGCAGACACTACATTGGACGGGTAATCTCTTCTATTACCTATCATGACCACCTCATCACTTTCAAATTGCCTTCGTAACCATGTGCTTAGTCACAATCCAACCTTGCTCGGTACTTAACCAACCACTCCATCCCAAGAATCAGATCGAACTCCCCAAACGGTAGTTCCATCAAATCAGCAACAAACACTACCCCTTGGAGTTCTAGGGGTACGCCTCTATACAGCTTATTTACAACTACAGAGTGACCTAGAGGGCTAATCACTGTCATCTGCCTATAAGTAGTCTCAAAGTCTAAATTCATGGTCTCTACTATGCTACTAGCAACGTATGAATGTGTTGAACCCACATCAATCAAAGTAGTATATGGAGATCTAAAGATTAAGAACGTACCGGTTATGACGTCTGGTGCGTCGCCCTCCTCTCGACGCCTCGCTGCATACACTAACCTAGGCTGTCTAGCCTCAAGTCGCCTCGCCTTCCGCCTGCAGTGCTCCATGCCCCGACTCGTAACCATTTCCTCCTCTACCATTACCACGACCCCTCTGCGGTGGCGGTCCTCCATTTCTGGCCCGAGTATGCGCCCGACCCTCGGATCAATCCTAGCCAACTTACGCGAATGCCTCTCACACGATGATCCAGCGAGCCACACTCAAAACATCCTTTTCCACCGGTCCAACATCCTCCCCAATGAGATTTTCCATAACGGTTACACTGTGCCGGTCCTTGATTAGCAGCAACAGACCTACCAGACTGATTCGGTCCACTCTGTCTAGCCCTTTTCTGTGAATTTCCAACCGCCCGTAAGATCCAAAACTTCTCATATGTCATTCTCGCCCATGTTACGCCTCACAGACTTTTTAACCCCTTCGCTACCTTAGCCTTTTCTACCAGACAAGAACTCACGCCCTGGCGTGGAGCAATCAAGAACCTCACTTATCTCTCAAACCATCCTCAAAACGGACACACCGCTCGTGTTCAGTAGCCACGATGCCTCTAGCATACCGGCTCAGCCTTAAGAACTCTGCCTCATATTCTGATACAGACTTGCTCCTCTGAACCAACCTCAGAAATGCCTTCCATTGCGCATCAATGTAGCTAGATACAATGTACTTCTTCTGATATGCAGCCTTAAAATAATCCCAAGTAAGATCTTCCACTACAGTACTATCCCGGACCGTGAGCCACCACTGGTATGAATCATCCCGGAGAAGCAAAACTATCCCCTTCAGCTTTTCCTCAGCAGTCAAGTCCAAATCGTCCATGATCCGCTCAGTCGCCTCCAGCCAATACTCAGTCGTGCTGGGAGCCACACAAGAAACACCTCGAAATACCTCAGTCCCATTGGCTCGGAGTCGCTCAGGTACAGATTTTCGAGCTCCTGCACCTCCACCTACTCCAGCTACCCTTTCCAGAACCCGCAAGATCGCTCATGACAACATGTCATCCCTGCCTAATCTCAAACTCACCACCTACAGCTGGTGGTGGTATCTCATTCTCTGACCCCTGACCAAACCCTACTGGCTCAGAAACTGCCATCCTACCCCGACCACGTCCACTCCGAGTGCTCATGACTAAAATCTTGACTTATCTGATTTAGAAGTTTTATGCATTAGTAATTATTCCACTGTTTTTTTTAAAAGCACAGTCTTATGAATATTTCTTATTAAAGAAGTTTTGTTTTCGCAATTCCACGTAGTCCTATCGGTTTGGCTTTCTAGAGTAGTCCACTATTGCTAATCATTCAATCTCATCACATCCAAAAAATCACAAGCAACAGTAGGGGTACTTACCTGGGCAGATTGGTGCCGGAGACTCGGAGCCATGCCTTTAAAAACTGGTATATTTAAAACCTATTTTTGAAAAAACATTTTTGGCCTCAGGCCCACAGTCGAGCTTTGAACTTGGCTCTGATATCACAATTGTAACACCCCAAACCCGGTCAACACACCATGACCGAATCTAACATGTTACAGAAAGAAAATTTTGAGGAAAACATGCTATCGAATAAAGTTTTGAGAAAGATTCCTTGTTGTTTTTACTTTGTAGAAAACAGGTACATGATGAGTTAAAAACTGATTAGTTGACTTTGAAAACCTGGAAGTAAATCTTTAAAGGTTAAGTTGTCGGTTTTAGGTTAGAAAATATTTACGACATTTAAAAATCTCAATGATTCTTTAATTATTAGAAACCAGTTGAGTTGAGTGAGAAAACTTAAGTTTGGAAAACCATTTGAGTTGTAGTTTCCTTCAATTATAAAGTGATACCCGATGGTAAAGTTTAAAACATGTCGTTTTGTAGTTTAGAAAACCTTACTATTCACATTTTATCGAATGTTAACCCAATAATTTATTAAGTCATGTTTGAAATCAAGTCCAACCACATATATAATCAAAACATAATTTAAAAGGCCTTTATACAATCCCAACAAAACCAAATTAAAATAAATGAGGTAAAGTACCAAATTCAAATCCGTGAAAGACCGAGTTTATTCATAGCATGGCCCCCTCGAGTCCACCCGACTCTTCTTCCGCGATCTAAGTCTCACCTGAAATGATAAGGGAGAAAGTGAGTCACCAAGACTCAGTGTATAATTCCTCCTCCCGAATAATGTAACATACTTACACACACCATGACCAAGCAATATATAAAATGCACCGAACCCTAGCCATCCGTAACTCCGTTTCTACCCCGTGTGGTACTAAACCACTGGTGGTGCCAAACCACTGGTGACCCAAAGTCACAATATCTAATATTGTGGTGCCAAACCACTGGTGACCCAAAGTCACGAATAATTCATCTGTGGGGCCAACCCACGTGTGATACCAAATCACTGGCGACGATCCCATAATATCAACTGTGGGGCCAACCCACTGTGGTGCTAAGCCACTAGGACAAGTCGCTATGAGGTGCCAAACCTCTGGTGACCCAAAGTCACAAAATATCAATATCCAAGTGTAGGGCCAACCCACGTGTGATACCAAATCACTGGCGACGATCCCGATATGTCAACTGTAGGGCCAACCCACTGTGGTGCTAAGCCACTGGGACAAGTCGCTATGAGGTGCCAAACCTCTAGTGACCCAAAGTCACTAAATCAATCTGTGGTACCAAACCACTGGAGGTGCCAAACCTCTGGTGTCCAAAAGACACGGATATCATCTTCCCCTCCTCTCATATCACCCAAAGATCATGCCATACTCATGTAAATCATGCAAATCATGCAAATCATGTCAACATGCTTTGTTTCGATCTCATAACACATATATGTCATAAATCATGATATCATATATTGAATAATGTAACTCATATCGAAACGGACTTACCGAATCCGTGCACATACCCATAGGGTATCGATCAACTTCCATACTGCTTTGCTTTTATTAATATCAGTTGTTAAAAACATTACTAAGTAATAGAGTGTGTAAGTTACACACCGCTATAACTAAGCCCTAAATCCAAGAGTCGATCTACCTCAATAGATCCCTTGCTCCTACATTCGCCATTACTAAGGTTAGCAACATAGGCCATTCGGCCAAACCAAATAAACCCCAAAGGGTTAACACACGTAACTCAAAACCGCACTCCAAACGCTTCTTTGAATACCACCACCACGCCGCTAGTGAACTCCGCTTCACCTCCCTACAATCGGCAATCATTAACACCACATCAATAGCCTTCTGCTTTTCAATACTAAAAGAATGGTGAACTTGAAATAGATTCTTACCACTTGTATTTACCAAACCGATTATTCAAGAACACTTGGCTCGGTTCCCTTCAAGACCCATGATCCTAAAAGAAATAGATCCCTATAAGACGATTAGCAATCTATCACCAACTGCCGAAATTTAGCTCTTACGCTTATAAAAGTCGACAGAGAAAAAGAGAGAAGAAAAAATAGGCATTCGGCCTTGAGCACTTACCTTCCTCTAAAAATCAATTGGAGAAAAACTAGAAAAGATCACCCTTGCTTGAGATTCGGCCCAAAACTAAACAAAAAGAAATAATAGGGAGATTCAGCTAGGATAAACAAAAGGAGAAAGAGATTCGACTAGAGTCTTGAAATTTGAAACAAATGAGATGTGGTTAAAGAAGAAAGGAGAAATCGGCAAAGTAGATTAGAAGTGGGAGAGGGAAGATTCGGCTAAGAAGACACAGTAAATTTCGGCACAAGAATTTTAAGAAAGAAAGAAATTAAAAGCATGAGAGGAAGAAGATGACTATTTTCGGCTTAGCATAAATGGAAAAAGAAAAGAGAGATGGAAGGGTAAATGGTTCGGCCAAAAAACAAGAAGACGAAAAGGAAGCAAAACAACCATAAAATTTAAAAACTCAAGAGAGCATTCGGCTAGGTGTTGAAACAAAAGAATTTCGGCTTTTACTACTCTATAACACTAGGAAAATCGAAAATACTCCAAGTATGGTTTTCGGCTTTTGGTACACTAAACAAGGCTGACCGAAAATGCACTCTAACACCTAAGGAGGTTTCGCATTCCCTCTACTCACTTTACTAAATCGCCACTCCTCCTATGAGGAGTTCAAAATTCGCCACTTCCTAAAATGCTCTTGGCCACTAATTCAAACCATTTTGAATTGGTCAACCACCTAAATTTTCTCTCTCGCCAACCATTTGAATAATTTGACTCACCCATCCCTTACTAGGCGTAGTTTGAACTGCACACAACTCCACCCCTCCTTGGCGTCAAAATAGAAAGCAAAAGGTGGGATTTCTGCTTGAACTCAGGACCTCCTTCCCCCTGCAAGTGGTGCCAAACACAGGCCCTAAGTGGTGCCTTCTTGCAACTTTGCCAAGCCTTTTTCTTGTGCCAACATCCTACTTTAAATGCCTATAACCCTTGGCTCCCTCACTCCCTTATATTAAAACTTTAAACAAAAATTTTCTTACTACTCAAGCTTGCTCTAGGCTTACAACTAAGTCTCAAACCATCACAAATAAAAACACCATGCACCAAACACAAGCAAAAATAATTCAATTAAAATAGCCCTATTTCGTGGATATTACGCCTCTACCCCTTAAAATATTTTCGGCCTCGAAATTACTTGATCAAAAGAGTTGAGGGTATTGCTATCTTATCACGTCCTCTGGTTCCCATGTAGCTTCTTCCATGCCATGGTTTCGCTACAACACTTCACTAAAGGACCTGACTTCTTACGTAAAAATTTCACATCTCGATCTAGAATCTGCACTGGTTCCTCCCCATAGTCAAATTCGAATTCACCTCGATCTCTTCTACTGCTATGACATGCGATGGATCTGTACGATAACGTCTAAGCATGGAAACGTGGAATACATCGTGAATCGACTTAACTCTCTGGCAACTCAAGTCGGTAAGCTCTCGTCCCACTCGCTTTAGTACCTTATACTGCCCAATGAACTTTGGACTTAACTTGCCTTTTCTTCCAACCTCAAAACCTTCTTCCATTATGAGACCTTCGTAAAAACCTTATCACCCACAAAGAAACTCTATATCCCTCCGCTTGAGATCAGCATAAGACTTCGCTTTGTCCAAGCTTCCTTCAATCGAGTCTGAATCAACTTAACCTTGTCTTCAGTTTCTGCAACCAACTCTGGCCCAACATCTACCGTTCACCCAACTCTGTCCAACATGTAGGTGAGCGACACTTCCTACCATACAACGCCTCATATGGTGCCATCTTGATGCTTGCTTGGTAACTATTGTTGTAGGCGAACTCAACTAATGGCAGAAACTCTTCCCAGCTACCTCTCAAGTCTAGAACACAACCTCTCAACATGTCCTCTAAAATCTGTATAACCCTTTCTGACTGCCCGTCAGACTGTGGATGGAATGCCGTACTGAAATCCAAGCGCGTACCCAAAGCCTGATGCAACGCTCTGGAAACCTTGACGTAAATCTGGGATCCCTATCCGAGATGATCGATACTGGCACACCATGCAACCTTACTATCTCTGACACATACAGCTTAGCTAGCTTCTAGAGTGAGTAATCAACCCTTACCGGTATGAAGTGAGCTGATTAGTCAGACGATCCCCAATCACCCAAACTGAGTCCTTCTTGCTAGGCGTAAGAGGTAATCCACTGACGAAATCCATAGTGATCCTTTCCCACTTCCACTGTGGAATCTTCATCGATCAAGCAACCCCGACGCAATCGATGTTCGGCCTTGACCTCACCGACATGTTAGACACCTACCCACAAACTCACATTTCCCGCTTGCACTGCCACCAAAATCGCTCCCTTAGATCCCGATACATCTTGCTACCTCCAGGATGCATAGCGTATGGGCTGCTATGTGCATCCTGAAGAATCATCTGCCTTAGCTCGATGTCCTTCGACATACAAGCTCTCCTTGAAACACAAAGACTCCATCACTAGACAAGTCAGAACCTCCAAACCACTATCCTGCACTTGCAACCTCTGCGCATTCAAAACCTCATCCCCTAACTGTTTCTCCCTGATCTGCTCAACCCAAGTCGGCTTAACCTGTAATTCTGCTAGAATACTTTCGTCGTTGCACAAACTCAGATGGTCGAACATCGCTCTTAAGTCTGATACAACCTTACGGCTCAACGCGTCTGCCACTACGTTAGCCTTGGCCAGATGATACTCAATCGAACAGTCATAGTCCTTTAGCAGCTCAATCCATCTGCGCTGCCTCAAGTTCAAATCCTTCTAAGTCAAAAGGTACTTCAGGCTCTTGTGATCTGTGTAAACTATCGACTTCTCTCCATACAAGTAGTACCTCTAGATTTTCAAGGCGAAGACTACTGTCGCTAACTCCAAGTCGTGTGTCGGATAATTAACTTCATGCGGCCTCAACTGTCGAGATGCATAAGCCACTACCTTTCCTTCCAGCATCATCACACATCCCAAACCCGTATGTGATGCATCGCAATATACTGTGTATTCCTTTCCTGCCTTAGGTTGAATCAAAACCGGAGCTTCAGTCAAAATCTTCTTTAGCTTGTCGAAACTCTCTTGCTGCTTCTTAGTCCACACAAACGGAACTCTTTTTCTTAACAACTTGGTCATCGGTGCTGGGATCAATGAAAATCCCTCTACAAACCTTCGGTAATACCCTGCTAAACCCAGAAAACTCCGAATCTTAGCCACTGACTTAGGCAGCTTCCACTCCAATACTGCCTCAATCTTTTGAGGGTCCACTCTAATCCCCTCAGCTGACACCACATGACCCAAGAAAGTCACCTCCCTAAGCCGTAACTCAGACTTACTAAATTTAGCGATAGCTACTTTTCCCTCAAAATCGCAATACTACTCAAATGCGTCATGCTCCTCCTCAGACTTTGAATATACCAAGATGTCGTCTATAAATACCACGACTAACTGGTCCAAATACTGTTGGAATACCCTATTCATCATGTCCATGAATGCTGCCGGCGCGTTAGTCAAACCAAACGGTATCACCAGAAACTCATAGTGCCCATACCGAGTACGAAACGCCATCTTGTGGATATCAACCTCTTTCACCTTTAACTGATGATACCCAGACCTTAAATCAATCTTTGAGAATACTGATGCACCCTTCAGCTGATCAAACAAGTCATCTATCCTCGGCAACGGATACTTGTTTTTGATCGTCAGCTTATTCAACTGGAGGTAGTCTATACACATCCGCATTGTACCATCTTTCTTCTTGACAAAGAGTACTGGCGCTCCCCAAGGTGAAACACTTGGCCTGATAAAGCCTCGATCCAACAACTCTTGGATCTGAGCCTTTAATTCCACTAACTTCTTTGGCGCCATCTTATATGGAGCAATAGACACTGGTGCTGTTCCGGGTAATAGATCTATGCCAAATTCAACCTCACGATCCGGTGGCTGTCCCGGAAGCTCCTCAAGAAACACATCAGTAAATTCCTTTACTGTTTGGACATTTCTTATTGCAGACTCCTCAGCCTTCAAAGCACACACATGAACAATAAATGCTTCACAGCCCTTCCTTACCATCTTCTCAGCCTTCAAAGCAGACACTACGTTGGACAGGTAATCTCTTCTATTACCTATCATGACCACTTCATCACTCTCAGCCGTCTTTAGAACCATGCGCTTAGTCACAAGAATCCAACCTTGCTCGGTACTTAACCAACCACCCATCCTAAGAATCGATCGAACTCCCCAAACGGCGCTTCTATCAAATCAAGAACAAACACTACCCTTGAGTTCTAGGGTGCGCCTATATCTGACTTATTTACAACTACAGAGTGACCTGAGGGCTAATCACCATCATCCGCCTAGAAGTAGTCTCAAAGTCTAAATTCATGGTCTCTACTATGCTACTAGCAATGTATGAATGCGTTGAACCCACATCAATCAAAGCAGTATATGGAGATCCAAAGATTAAGAACGTACCGGTTGTGACGTCCGGTGCGTCGCCCTCTTCTCGACGCCTCGCTGCATACACTAACCCAGGGTGTCTAGCCTCAGTACCACCCGCACCTCTGCCCGGTGCTCCGCGGCCCCGACCAGAACCATTTCCTCCTCTACCATTGCCACGACCCCTCTGCGGTGGCGGTCCTCCATTTCTAAACTGAGTACGGCCCTGACCCTTAGACTGAATCCTAGCCAACTTACGCAGACAATCTCTCACACGATGATCTAGCGAGCCACACTCAAAACATCCTTTTCCACCGGTCCAACATCCTCCCCAATGAGATTTTCCACAACGGTTACACTGTGCCGGTCCTTGATTAGCAGCAACAGACCTACCAGAATGATTCGGTCCACTCTGTCTAACCATTTTCTGTGAATTTCTATGTAACATCCTAATAATTAGGGGTTATGCATCTTACTTAATTAATTGATGGTGCATGCTTAAATATGTTAAGTGTGTTTTGGAAATTATCTTTGAGCTTCATTAATTAAGTGAATGCTTAGTGGAACTTTTAATTTCTAATAATTAAGATGGAGCTAAGCATGTTAGGCTTTAAGAATTAATGACAAGGAGCTTAAAGCATAAGATGAGTAATTAGCAAAGTGGTAAGGACACATGGATGAGTGCTTGAGGGGAGAGGTTCGAATCCCCTAGCTAACAAATGGGAGGATCTTATTTTTGTTTCCTTCCCTATAGTGTCGGCCAAGGTTCTTCTAGAATGGATGAGCATTCTTTTAATTTTGGCTATTTGACCATATGAAAAAGGCAAGCTAAAGAATTATGGCATGGAATCAAGATAGGATGATAAGATAGGGGGACATCGGGCTTGATATATGGGCAATGTTTTGAAACTTGTTCATGGTCATTTGACCATGAACCTAGACAACATAAGGGGCTAAGGGAGAGGTTTAATTGAGTTGGAAATTATGGAGTTGATAGGGAAGAATTGTGGAGGAAAAAGGGGATTGTGTAGGCTATTGTGTTGGCCGAATTTTGGTATGGGATTAGGGAGGTTTTAGTTGACCAAAAGGTTGTCATTTGTGCATTTTCCCTTTGTCCAATATTTTTTTCTCTTAGCCAAAATTGTCTATTGGCAATTGGTAAAAAAGTTTGCTTTGTTTGGCCTTCATTTTGACCAATTTCCTCTAAAACCATTGTTCATAGCCGAATGCATATTTACTCAAAAGAGAAATTTTGTTTCTCTTCTTTTGTCTTTTTTGCAAATTACGATTCGGTTTGAGAAGTCTTTCTAATTCTTTTCTTCTAAGCAAACATCTTTCAAATTCTCTTGTAACCGAAAGTTTCAAAGATCATAAATTTATTTTCTTCAATTCTCCCTCATTGCCAAAACTACAAAGTTCAAAGAACCATTTTTTTCTTCAATTTCTTCCTCTTGGCCGAATGTGCATAGGTTCCTAAACACATTTCTTTTCTTTTGAGAATCAACATCATTATCATCATCTTCTTCTTCTTTTAATCTCTCTTTCTCTTTCTCTTTTCTTCCTTTTCTTTTCCTTCTCATTTCATTTTCTTTCTTTCTTCTCTCATAGCGAAACTATCCTATAATCTTTTCACCATTTTTCTTTCTTTTCTTTTGGTTAAAACCAAACCATCATATTTGAAACCACCATCTTTTCTCTTCTCTTTTGTTAAAGCCGAATTATAAATTTCTTTCTTCTCTTTGTTCAAGGCCGAACCTTCAAGTGAATCAAGTAAGGATCTTGTCAATCATTTTCATGATCTCTTTTTTATTATAGTCTCATAATCCTTTTATTTTTCTCCTAGGTCAATCCTTGGAAAGGATTTTAAGGATCCTTGTTGAAGGCAACTTTAAGAAGTGATCTTTGAAAATCTTGAGGTAAGGATTTTTAATTTCGATCGTATCAATCCTTTTAGAATGGATCACTAATCAACTTTATTTTTAGGGTGATTTAAGACTAACAAGATAGGTAAGAAAAGAGCCGTGCAGTGTTTGGAAGAGAGGAGGTACTCTTTTACCATCAAACTACAAACGAAGGCGATGTCGGTGTAAGAGACTTTCCACCGGGTTGTTTTCCCTCTGCTAACGAGGATCGATTATTTGAAGTAATGCGTACAACCGAACCACTTTACGTTGGTGGGATATCAGCGAGTTTTGATCCATCTAGTGGAGAAAACCACAAATAATCGCTGCTCGAGAATCCGAGGTAAGGATTTAGATCCATCATCAATAAGTATAGTTTTGCTAGTAAAAGTTTATACTAACCAAGTGTGATAATTAAATAGGTGTTGACGAGCGAGAGGTATTGTTCTCACCGTCATAAGGTGTGTAACCCTACATTAAAACTCATAGATCTATTTTTATATGTGATTTTATGATAATGTGTTTAATAATGATTTTGGATACCATTCAAGGGTATACGATATTCGTGTATGTTTACCCCAATATTTCGTTAATTTTGCTATATGCATAAAATGTGAAATAAGTATGATTATATTATGATTTTGGGGTAAATGGCATGAAAACTAAATGTTATGTATGTGCATGGGCATATGGGTATATTTGATAAAGGAGGAAGTATTCTGGTGGTTTTACCACATTTCTAGTGACTTCGGTCACATATGTGAATCTGGTGACATCGATCACGTATATGTGAATCTGGTGACTTCGGTCACGTATATTTGAATCTGGTGACTTCGGTCACGTATATTTGAAATTCGGTGACTTCAGTTACATATTTGATATCCGGTGACTTCGGTCACAATTTTATCTGGTGGCCTTGCCACAAAATTATAAGGGCGATGTGCATGTTGACTGCAAAGAATCGCCTTGATGGTGTGTAGCGGATGGAGGGTCAATTTAGTAATCCCCATGGTGTGTTGGTTGAATGCAATTGGTGTGTAGCGGATGGATATTTAGGTGGGCTGGGCTTGCATTTCATTTCATGCACATAACCATGTAATATTGAATGATTATTATTTCATCTGCTATGAAAATGGGCTTTTGGGCTAAATATGAGCTAAACGGGCTTTTAAACTAAATATGAGCTAAATGGGCTTTTGGGCCAAATATGACTTAAATGGGCCTATGAATAAATGTGTTATGAAAATGGGCTTTTTGATGTATGTGTTACACATTGAGTTTATAACTCACCCATTTTTGTGGGATAAACTTTTCGATGATTCATAGTGCGATGGATCGGTCAAGAAGGATTTCGAGGTGGCCAATGCTCGTATCAAGTATTTTGGAGATTTTCCCAATTTAAACTTATTTAATTTGATTATTTAGACTTTATTATGGGTTTGCTATTTTTATGTAATAAGGCCACTATAAACTATTTTTAATTTTTGGGTGTTTGAATTTATTTTTATTTTGCCATGAACAATTATCAAGTAAATAACTAAATGGTTTTCGATAAATTATTTAAAATATTTTTGTTACTAATATATAAATGTTTTAAAGTAATTTTCTTAAATTTGGTTTCCTTTTATTTAATTAATTCCTTCTAAAAATAATGTTTTAAAAGACAAAATTTACTTTACAATTTGATTTCAACCTAAAATATTAAGTTAAATCATTTTCTACAAAATCATCAAATTTTTAAGAGTTTGCGAAAAGTTATATTCGAGGAACATAACAAATCCGGTTGGACTTTTTGGTAGGGTTTGGGGTGTTTCAACTTGGTATCACAAATTTCGCTTTTAAACTCTCGGCCTTGGGTTTTGAAGCCCACAACGTTTTCAAAATATGGCCCAAATGACTTTTTGAAAGTTTTCTTAAGTTAAAATGGTTTTATAAGAGCATGGCACTCAGAGTTCTCAGCCCAAATCCATCAGGTATGTATCCTTATTGATAAAGTGATATGAAAGTCCGATAAGCTTAAGGAAACTATAACTTTAGAGACATGGACCCTAGGTGTTTGTACACTACTACGGAAAAACCACTGAATATCTATTTCATAAAACTTTCTTTTAATAAGAAGTGAAAAGACTCTAATACATAAGACTTTTTCGTAAAAACAGATAAGACACGTAGTAGACATGAGTTCTAGGGGACGTGGACGTCGTGGACGTGGACGAGGAAGAATGGCTGTGTCGGAACCAGTTAGATCTGGTCAAGGTTCCGAAAATGATTGTCCGCCACCGGCTGTTGGGGTGGATTTTCAAGAACAAAATGAAGGAGGTGACGCAGTATCACAAGCTGTGCTGCGAGTTTTAGAATGAGTAGCAGAAGCTCGTTCTGGAAATGGGTCTCGAAAGTCAGTAGCTGAGAGACTAAGATCAAATGGAGCTGAGGTTTTCAGAGGAGTATTTGGAGTAGCTCCAAATGTAGCGGGATACTAGTTGGAGGCAATCGAGAGGATTATGGACGATTTGGATTGCACTGCTGAAGAGAAATTGAAAGGTGCTATTTCACTACTTCGTGATGAGGCCTACCAGTGGTGGCTCACTATCAAGGAAAGTACCCCTGTGGATCGACTGGATTGGGGGTATTTTAAAATTAAATTGAAGGAAAGTATGTTGGAGCTAGCTACATCGACTCTCGAGGAAGACATTTCAATTTGGTGCAAGGAAACAAGTCGATAGTGAATATGAAGCGAGTCTGCGACTTAGCCAGATGCCGGAGGATAGTGGCTCCTGAATATGATGATGTGTCGATTTGAGGATGGAATTAGAGATGAACTGCAGTGATGATTGCTCCACACCGGGAAAGAGATTTTGCAATCTTGGTGGAAAGGGCAAGAATAGCTGAAGAGGTTAAGGGGACAGAAAGATAGAACCGGGATAGAGGCCAGGATAAGAATAAGAGAAGCTTTGGGTCTTCAGGGTCATCCGGGAATTTTCAGAAGAAACCAAGAAATGAAGGACCGCGAGGTCAGCAGACTGCTACGGGTGGACAAAATCGTGCTTGTGTCCAATGTGGGAAAATGCACCCGGGAGAATGTTGGAAAAGGACCGGGGGATGTTTCAAGTGCGGGTCGAAGGATCATATGATCAAGGATTGCCCGATGAATTCAGAGAAGAATCGCCCAGCAAGTCAGGGTGTTAATCAGGCTGGCAGAGGTGGACAGCAGCCGATAAGGGGCCGTGGTCCAAATGGAAGGGGCAATGGTTCTGGTAGAGGTCGCGAAACTTCAGGCAGAGGCAGTGGTAGTTCTAAGGCGAGACAACCAGGTTTGGTGTATGCAGTTCGTCGCAGAGAAGACAATGACGCACCTGATGTTATCACGAGTACGTTTCTAATTTCTGGGTTGCCCTTTATTGCTTTGATAGATATAGGGTCAACTCACTCTTATATCGCTAGTGAAGTATCTGGGACTTTGCATGTGACTTCTGAGACTGTACCTAGGAAGATGACTAGACTTAGTCCTTTAGGACAGACAGTAGTTATAGACAAACTTTTTAAGGAAGTGCCTTTAGAAGTTCAAGGAACGCAGTTTTCGGCTGATTTAATGGAGTTGCCATTCGGAGAATTCGACCTGATTATAGGCATGGACTGGCTTGTGAAGTATCATGCAAATGTGGATTGTGCTGCTAAGCGAATGTCCTTAAGAACTCTTGATGACAAAAAAGTGGTAGTGATGGGCGAGAGACGGAACTACTTATCTAATGTAGTATCCGCTCTTAAGGCAGAAAAGATGGTTAGAAAAGGATGTGTAGCCTTTCTGATGTTGGTGAGTGCCTTGGAGGCTAAGGAGGCGACTGTTGAAGAAGTCAGGACTGTGAATGAATTTGTAGATGTTTTTCCCGAAGAACTTCCAGGTTTGCCTTCGGATCGTGAGGTAGAATTTGGGATTGATTTATTGCCTGGAACGGCGCCAGTTTCTATTGCTCCATATAGAATGGCACCGAAAGAGTTAGTGGAACTTAAGGCTCAGATTCAGGAGTTGCTTGATCGTGGATTTATCCAACCTAGTGTGTCTCCATGGGGAGCACCAGTCTTATTTGTGAAGAAGAAGGATGGATCGATGAGGATGTGTATAGACTACCGGCAGTTGAATAAACTGACCATCAAGAACAAGTATCCTTTGCCAAGGATCGACGACTTGTTCGATCAGCTTAAGGGAGCTGCGGTATTCTCAAAGATTGATCTAAGGTCGGGGTATCATCAGCTTAAGGTGAAAGAAGCGAATATCCATAAGACAGCTTTTCGAACTAGATATGGGCATTATGAATTTCTGGTAATGCCATTCGGATTGACGAACGCCCCAGCTGCGTTCATGGATATGATGAATCGGATTTTCCAGCCCTACTTGGATCAATTCATTGTGGTATTCATAGATGACATCCTGGTGTATTCTAAGTCCGAAGTGGAGCATGATGAGCATCTTCGGATTGTGTTGCGAGTTTTAAGGGAGAAGAAGCTATATGCCAAATTCAGCAAGTGTGAATTTTGGCTGAAAGAGGTTGCATTTTTAGGCCATGTGGTGTCGGCAGAAGGGATAAGGGTGGATCCTCGGAAGATTGAGGCTGTGCTAGATTGGAAACCACCTAAGTCTGTAACTGAGGTTCGTAGTTTCTTGGGATTAACAGGATACTATAGAAGATTCGTCGAAGGATTTTCATCGATAGCTGCACCTTTAACGAAATTGTTGAGAAATGAAGTACCTTTCGTATGGGCTGATAAGCAACAAGAGAGTTTTGAGAAGCTCAAGAAGGTTTTGACTGAAGCTCCGATTTTGATTCAGCCTGAGGCAGGAAAGAATTTTGTCATGTATTGTGATGCTTCTCACACGGGATTAGGATGTGTTCTGATGCAAGACGAGAAGGTAGTTGCGTATGCGTCTCGACAGTTGAGACCACACGAGGTTAATTACCCGACACATGACTTAGAGTTGGCAGCAGTAGTCTTTGCTCTTAGAGTTTGGAGACATTATTTATATGGAGAAAAGTCGATGAATATACACGGACCACAAGAGTCTCAAATATCTACCGACTCGTAAAGAACTCGAATTTGAGGCGTGAAGGTGGATAGAGTTGTTGAAAGACTACGACTGTTCTATCGAGTACCATCCGGGCAAGGCGAATGTGGTGGCAGACGCTCTAAGTTGAAAAGTGGTGTCAGATTTAAGGGCGATGTTTGCACATCTTAGTCTTTATGATGACGGGAGCTTGTTGGCGAAATTACAAGTTAAACCGACATGGTTGAGTCAAGTGAAAGAGAGATGCTTAGTAGACGAAGATCCGAGTGTAAAACTTTAGAAGGTAGAATGGGGAATTAGAAGATTATAGTATTAAGCGTGATGGGGTATTATGTTTTAAAGGTAAAGTCTGTATGCCGAGGATCGGGAGTTGAGGCAAAGATTCTTCGAGAATCGCATGGTAGCCCCTATGCTATGCATCCCGGAGGAAGTAAGTTATACCGAGATTTACTGAGATCGGTTTTGGTGGCCTCGGACTTAAACGGAAGTTACGGAGTTTGTAGGAAAGTGCTTAACGCGTCGACAAGTCAAGGTTGAACATCAAGTACCTTCGGATTGCTTCAACCGATAAAGATTCCACAAGGGAAGTGGGAGAGAATCACCATGGACTTTGTTAGTGGGCTTCCTCTTCGTCTACTAAGAAAGACTCAGATGGGTGATAGTGGACCGATTGACGAAATCTGCACATTTTATCCCAGTTCGGGTTGATTACTCCTTGTAGAAATTGGCGAAATTATATGTGGCTGAGATTGTGAGATTGCATGGAGTGCCATTGTCGATTATTTCGGATAGAGATCCGAGGTTTACGTCGCGGTTTTGGAAAGCATTGCATCAGGCTTTGGGCACCAGATTGGACTTCAGTACGGCATTTCACCCTTAGTCGGACGGTCAGTCTGAAAGAGTAATCCAAATTTTAGAAGATATGTTAAGGGGTTGTGTGATAGATTTTAAGGGAAGTTGGGAGGAGTTCTTACCGTTAGCGAATTTATGACAACAACAGCTACCAAACCAAGATTCGGATGGCACCATATGAAGCACTATATGGACGGAAGTGTCGCACTCCTACGTGTTGGACAGAATTAGGAGAACGTCAGATTTTGGGTCCAAAAATAGTGGCTGAATCCGAAGAAAAGGTTAAGGTAATCCGGGCTCGGTTAAAGGAAGCATCTGACAGGCAAAAGTCTTACGCAGATCTAAAGCGGAAAGAAATAGAGTTTGCTGTGGGGGACCAAGTTTTCCTAAAGGTTTCACCTTGGAAAAAGGTAATGAGATTTGGTCGCAAAGGGAAGCTAAGTCCCAGGTTCATTGGACCTTATCGGGTTTTGAAGCGGGTCGGATATGTGGCATACCAGTTAGAATTACCTTCGGAGTTGAAGCAAATGCACGATGTGTTCCATGTTTCAATGCTACGCCGTTACCGGTCGGATCCATCTCATGTAGTGCCAGTTGAGGAGGTGGAATTAAGATCAGATTTGTCATATGAAGAGGAACCAATTCAAATTCTGGAGCGAGATATAAAGGTTTTACGGAGAAAGTCGATTCCTCTCGTCAAAGTATTATGGCGTAATCATGGATCAGAAAAAGCTTCGTGGGAACCGGAGGAAGCAATGCGACAGCAATACCCTCACTTATTCCAGCCAGGTAATTTCGAGGACAAAATTATTTTAAGGGGGGTAGAACTGTAACATCCTAATAATTAGGGGTTATGCATCTTACTTAATTAATTGATGTTGCATGCTTAAATATGTTAAGTGTGTTTTGAAAGTTATCTTTGAGCTTCATTAATTAAGTGAATGCTTAGTGGAACTTTTAATTTCTAATAATTAAGATGGAGCTAAGCATGTTAGGCTTTAAGAATTAATGACAAGGAGCTTAAAGCATAAGATGAGTAATTAGCAAAGTGGTAAGGACACATGGATGAGTGCTTGAGGGGAGAGGTTCGAATCCCCTAGCTAACAAATGGGAGGATTTTTTTTTTGTTTCATTCCCTAGAGTGTCGGCCAAGGTTCTTCTAGAATGGATGAGCATTCTTTTAATTTTGGCTATTTGACCATATGGAAAAGGCAAGCTAAAGAATTATGGCATGGAATCAAGATAGGATGATAAGATAGGGGGGACATAAGGCTTGATATATGGGCAATGTTTTGGAAACTTGTTCATGGTCATTTGACCATGAACCTAGACGGCATAAGGGGCTAAGGTAGAGGTTTAATTGAGTTGGAAATTATGGAGTTGATAGGGAAGAATTGTGGAGGAAAAAGGGGATTGTGTAGGCTATTGTGTTGGCCGAATTTTGGTATGGGATTAGGGAGGTTTTAGTTGACCAAAAGGTTGTCATTTGTGCATTTTCCCTTTGTCCAATATTTTTTTCTCTTAGCCGAAATTGTCTATTGGCAATTGGTAAAAAAGTTTGCTTTTTTTGGCCTTCATTTTGATCAATTTCCTCCAAAACCATTGTCTATAGCCGAATGCCTATTTACTCAAAAGAGAAATTTTGTTTCTCTTCTTTTGTCCTTTTTGCAAATTACCATTCGGTTTGAGAAGCCTTTCTAATTCTTTTCTTCTAAGCAAACATCTTTCAAATTCTCTTGTAACCAAAAGTTTCAAAGATCATAAATTTATTTTCTTCAATTCTCCCCCATTGCTGAAACTACAAAGTTCAAAGAACCATTTTTTTTCTTCAATTTCTTCCTCTTGGCCAAATGTGCATAGGTTCCTAAACACATTTCTTTTCTTTTGAGAATCATCATCATCATCATCATCATCTTCTTCTTTTAATCTCTCTTTCTCTTTCTCTTTTTCTTCCTTTTCTCTTTCCTTCTCATTTCATTTTCTTTCTTTCTTCTCTCATAGTCGAAACTATCCTATAATCTTTTCACCATTTTTCTTTCTTTTCTTTTGGTTAAAAACTGAAACCATCATATTTGAAACCACCATCTTTTCTCTTCTCTTTTGTTAAAGCCGAATTATAAATTTCTTTCTTCTCTTTGTTCAAGGCCGAACCTTCAAGTGAATCAAGTAAGGATCTTGTCAATCATTTTCATGATCTCCTTTTTTTATTATAGTCTCATAATCCTTTTATTTTTCTCTCCTAGGCCGAATCCTTGGAAAGGATTTTTAAGGATCCTTGTTGAAGGCAACTTTTAAGAAGTGATCTTTTGAAAATCTTCGAGGGTAAGGATTTTTAATTTCGATCGTATCAATCCTTTTAGAATGGATCACTAATCAACTTTATTTTTAGGGGTGATTTAAGACTAACAAGATAGGTAAGAAAAGAGCCGTACGGAGTGTTTGGAAGAGAGGAGGTACTCTTTTACCATCAAACTACAAACGAAGGCGCGATTGGGTGTAGAGACTTTCCAGGGGTTGTGGACCCTCCGCTAACGAGGATCGCTTATTTGAAGTAATGCGTATAATCGAACCACTTTACGTTGGTGGGATATCGCGGTTTTGATCCATCTAGTGGAGAAAACCACAAATAACTCGCTGCTCGAGAATCGAGGGTAAGGATTTAGATCCATCATCAATAAGTATAGTTTTCTTAGTAAAAGTTTATACTAACCAAGTGTAATAATTAAATAGGTGTTGACGAGCGAGAGGTATTGTTCTCACTTTGTCATAAGGTGTGTAACCCTACATTAAAACTCATAGATCTATTTTTATATGTGATTTTATGATAATGTGTTTAATAATGATTTTTGGATACCATTCAGTGGTATACGATATTCAGGTATGTTTACCCCAATATTTCGTTAATTTTGCTATATGCATAAAATGTGAAATAAGTATGATTATATTATGATTTTGGGGTAAATGGCATGAAAACTAAATGTTATGTATGTGCATGGGCATATGGGTATATTTGATAAAGGAGGAAGTTTTCTGGTGGTTTTACCACATTTCTGGTGACTTCGGTCACATATGTGAATCTGGTGACTTCGGTCACGTATATGTGAATCTGGTGACTTCGGTCACGTATATTTGAATCTGGTGACTTCGGTCACGTATATTTGAAATCCGGTGAATTCGGTTACATATTTGATATTCGGTGACTTCGGTCACAATTTTGTCTGGTGGGCTTGCCACAAAATTATAAGGGCAATGTGCATGTTGACTGCAGCAACTGCCTTCGATGGTGTGTAGCGGATGGAGGGTCGATTTAGTAATCCCCACGGTGTGTTGGTTGGTATGGGTGGTGTATAGCGGATGGATATTTAGGTGGGTCGGGCTTGCATTTCATTTCATGCACATAACCATGTAATATTGAATGATTATTATTTGATCTGCTATGAAAATGGGCTTTTGGGCTAAATATGAGCTAAACGGGCTTTTAAGCTAAATATGAGCTAAATGGGCTTTTGGGCCAAATATGACTTAAATGGGCCTATGAATAAATGTGTCATGAAAAATGGGCTTTTTGATGTATGTGTTACACTTTGAGTTTATAACTCAACCATTTTTGTGGGATAAACTTTTCAGATGATTCATAGTGCGATGGATCGGGTCAACAAGGATTTCGAGGTGGCCAATGCTTGTATCAAGTATTTTGGAGATTTTCCCAATTTAAACTTATTTAATTTGATTATTTAGACTTTATTATGGGTTTGCTATTTTTATGTAATAAGGCCACTATAAACTATTTTTAATTTTTGGGTGTTTGAATTTATTTTTATTTTGCCATGAACAATTATCAAGTAAATAACTAAATGGTTTTCGATAAATTATTTAAAAATATTTTTGTTACTAATATATAAATGTTTTAAAGTAATTTTCTTAAATTTGGTTTCCTTTTATTTAATTAATTCCTTCTAAAAATAATGTTTTAAAAGACAAAATTTACTTTACAATTTGATTTCAACCTAAAATATTAAGTTAAATCTGTTTTCTACAAAATCATCAAATTTTTAAGAGTTTGCGAAAAGTTAGATTCGAGGAACATAACAAATCTGGTTGGACTTTTTGGGCCGGGTTTAGGGTGTTTCATTCTAGCCGCCCCAGAAGATCCAAAACTTCTCTTATGTCTGTTCCTGTCCATGTTCTGCCTCACAGACTCTTTAACCCCTTCGGCTACCTTAGCCTTTTCTACCAGGACAGCAAACTCACACTCCTGCTGTGGAGCAATCAGCAACCTCAGCTCATCTCTCAAACCATCCTCAAAACAGACACACCACTCGTGTTCAGTAGCCACGTTGCCTCTAGCATACCGGCTCAGCCTTAAGAACTCTGCCTCATATTCTGATACAGACTTGCTCCCCTGAACCAACCTCAGAAATGCCTTCCGTTGCACATCAATGTAGCTAGATCCAATGTACTTCTTCTGATATGCGGCCTTAAAATAATCCCAAGTAAGATCTTTTGCTGCAGCACTATCCCGGACCGTGAGCCACCACTGGTATGAATCATCCGAGAAGCGAAACTATCCCTTGACTTTTCCTCGCCAGCCAAGTCCAAATCGTCCATGATTCGCTCGATCGCCTCCAGCCAATACTCACCAGTCTTTGAGCCACACCAAACACCTCGAAATACCTCACCCCATTGGCTCGAGTCACTCGGCATGATTTTCAAGCTCCTGCCTCCACCTACTCCACTACCCTTTCCGAACCCATGACATCGCTCATGACAACGTGTCATCCCGATCGATCTCAAACTCACCACCTACGGTGGTGGTGGTACCCCAGATCTCATTCTCGACCCTGACTGCAGACCCTCTTGGTTGAAGCGCCATCCTACCCCGGCCACGTCCACTCCGAGTGCTCATGACTAAAATCTCGACTTATCTGATTTAGAAGTTTTATGCATTAGTAATTATTCCACTGTTTTTTTAAAAAGCACAGTCTTATGAATATTTCTTATTAAAGAAGTTTTGTTTTCGCAATTCCACAGAGTCCGATCAGTTTTAGTTTCTAGAGTAGTCCACTATAGCTAATCATTCAATCTCATCACATCCAAAAAATCACAAGCAACAGTTGGGGTACTTACCTGGGCGGATTGGTGCCGGAGACTCGGAGCCATGCCTTTAAAAACTGGTAGATTTAAAACCCATTTTTGAAAAAACATTTTGGGCCTCAGGCCCACAGCCGAGCTTTGAACTTGGCTCTGATATCACAATTGTAACACCCCAAACCTGGTCAACACACCATGACCGAATCTAGCATGTTACAAGAAGAAAATTTTGAGGAAAACAGGCTATCGAATAAAGTTTTGAGAAAGATTCCTTGTTGTTTTTACTTTTGTAGAAAACGGGTGCATGATGTGTTAAAAACCGATTTATTGACTTTGAAAACCTAAATGTAAATCTTTAAAGATTAAGTTGTCGGTTTTAGGTTAGAAAATATTTACGACATTTTAAAAATCCCGAATGATTCTTTAATTATTGGAAACCAGTTGAGTTGAGTGAGAAAAACTTAAGTTTGGAAAAACCATTTGAGTTGTAGTTTCCTTCAATTATAAAGTGATACCCGATGGTAAAGTTTAAAACATGTCGTTTTGTAGTTTAGAAAACCTTACTATTCACATTTTATCGAATGTTTTGAAATCAAGTCCAACCACATATATAATCAAAACATAATTTAAAAGGCCTTTATACAATTCCAACAAAACCAAATTAAAATAAATGAGGTAAAGTACCAAATTCAAATCCGTGAAAGACCGAGTTTATTCATAGCATGGCCCCCTCAAGTCCACCCGGCTCCTCTTCCGCGATCTAAGTCTCACCTGAAATGATAAGGGAGAATGTGAGTCACCAAGACTCAGTGTATAATTCCTCCTCCCGAATAATGCAACATACTTACACACACCATGACCAAGCAATATATATAATGCACCCAACCCTAGCCATCCGTAACTCCGTTTCTACCCCGTGTGGTACCAAACCACTGGTGGTGCCAAACCACTGGTGACCCAAAGTCACGATATCCAATATTGTGGTGCCAAACCACTGGTGACCCAAAGTCACGAATAATCCATCCGTGGGGCCAACCCACGTGATACCAAATCACTTGCGACGATTCCAGTAATATCAAGCGTGGGGCCAACCCAATGTGGTGCTAAGCCACAGGACAAGTCGCTATGAGGTGCCAAACCTCGGTGACCCAAAGTCACAAAATATAAATATCCAAATGTGGGGCCAACCCACGTGTGATACCAAATCATGGCGATGATCCCGATATGTCAACTGGGGCCAACCCAATTGTGGTGCTAAGCCAACGGGACAAGTCGCTATGAGGTGCCAAACCTCCGTGACCCAAAGTCACTAAATCAATCGTGGTACCAAACCACCGGAGGTGCCAAACCTCCGGTGTCCCAAAGACACGGATATCATCTTCCCTCCTCTCATATCACCCAAAGATCATGCCATACTCATGTAAATCATGCAAATCATGCAAATCATGTCAACATGCTTTGTTTCGCATCTCATAACACATATATGTCATAAATCATGATATCATATATTGAATAACAGAACTCATATCGAAACAGACTTACCCGAATCCGTGCACATACCCATAGGGTATCGTATCAACTTCCATACTATTTCAGCTTTTATTAATATCAGGTTATTAAAAAACATTACTAAGTAATAGAGTGTGTAAGTTACACACCTGCTATAACGGAAGCCCTAAATCCCGAAGAGTCAATCTACCACATTAGATCCCCTGCTCCTACATTCGGCCATTACTAAGGTTAGCAACATAGGCCATTCGGCCAAACCAAATAAACCCCAAAAGGGCTAACACACAGAACCTGAAACCTTACCCAAATGCTCTTTGAATACCAGCCACCACACGCTAGTGAACCTGCTTCACTCCCCCCTACAATCGGTAATCATTAACACCCACATCAATAGCCTTCGGCTTTTCAAATACTAAAAGAATGGTGAACTTGAAATAGATTCTTACCACTGTACTTACAAAACTGATTATTCAAGAACACTTGGCTCAGTTCCCCTGCTTCAAGACCCGGCGATCCTAAAAGAAATAGATCCCTATAAGACGATTAGCAATCTATCACCAACTGCCAAAATTCGGCTCTTACCCTTATAAAAGTCGACAGAGAAAAAACAAGAAGAAGAAATAGGCATTCGGCCTTGAGCACTTACCTTCCTCTAAAAACCAATTGGAGAAAAACTAGAAGAGATCACCCTTGCTTGAGATTCGGCCCAAAACTAAACAAAAAGAAATAATAGGGAGATTCGGCTAGGATAAACAAAAGGAGAAAGAGATTCAACTAGAGTCTTGAAAGTTGAAACAAATGAGATGCGGTTAAAGAAGAAAGGAGAAATCGGCAAAGTAGATTAGAAGTGTGAGAGGGAAGATTCGGCTAAGAAGACACAGTAAATTTAGGCACAAGAGTTTTAAGAAAGAAAGAAATTAAAAGCATGAAAGGAAAAAGATGACTATTTTCGGCTTAGCATAAATGGAAAAAGAAAAGAGAGATGGAAGTGTAAATGGTTCGGCCAAATAACAAGAAGTAGAAAAGGAAGCAAAACAACCATAAAATTTAGAAACTCAAGAGAGCATTCGGCTAGGTGTTGAAACAAAAGAATTTTGGCTTTTATAACACTAGGAAAATCGAAAATGCTTCAAGTATGGTTTTTGGCTTTTGGTACACTAAACAAGGCTGACCGAAAATGCACTCTAACACCTAAGGAGGTTTCGGCATTCCCCTCTACTCACCTTACCAAAACCAGCCACTCCTCCCATAAAGAGTTCAAAATTCAGCCACTTCCTAAAAATGCTCTTGGCCACTAATTCAGACCATTTTGAATTGGTCAACCACCTAAATTTTCTCTCTGCCAACCATTTGAATAATTTGACTCAGTCCATCCCTTACTAGGCAGAGTTTGAACTGCACACAACTCCACCCCCTCCTTGGCGTCAAAATAGAAAGCAAAAGGTGGGATTTCTGCTGCTTGAACCTGTGACCTCCTTCCCCCCTGCAAGTGGCGCCAAACACGGGCCCTAAGTGGCACCTTCTTGCCACTTTGCCAAGCCTTTTTCTTGTGCCAACATCCTACTTGAAATGCCTATAACCCTTGGCTCCCTCAGCTCCCATAACTTAAAACTTTAAAACAAAAATTTTCTTACTACTCAGACTTGCTCTAGGCTTACAACTAAGTCTCAAACCATCACAAATAAAAACACCACAGACCAAACACAAGCAAAATAATTCAATTAAAAATAGACCCTATTTCAGGATATTACAGTTTAACATTTTTTTCAGGTAGTACATAGTGCAACGGACCGGGCTGGAGAGGAGCACGAGGTGGCCATGCATGATTTTATTTCGTTTCAGTAAAGAGCTTTACTTATTTCCAATATCTGATTTTGTTTTCACACTGTAATAAGGCCACTAAAAATCGAGTTTTAAGTTTGGATTTTAAGTTTTAGACACTGAAGTTATATGACTAGTTGAAATAACAGTATGTTTTAAAAAGAAAACATAAAGGAAATGTAGTTTTCATGCGACTAAACTATTTAGTAAATTATTATCTTTTGCGACAAAACACTCGTAGCATAAACAGATAACATGGGTTTTCAAAAGTCACTTGATTTTGCAACTTGGCAAATTTAACTAGGTTAACATGTAACTACTAAGTGTTCTAAACATCTGATAAAGTTTAAAACGCGACAGAAGGAGTGAACTGAAATTTTCCCTTACGAACGCAATGTGTTTCATAAATTCTTCTTAGTGACATACCAAGATCCGGTCGTGGTGTTTGGGCCGGGTTTGGGGTGTTACATGGGTTGTAAAAATTTATAAATTGAAACCTAGGAAAAATTGATTTAATATTTTGAGAAAATTTAAAGAGTTCGAAAGTAATTTGAAAACAAAAATTTAAAAATATTGTTACAAAAAAATTACCGAGTTAAAACTATTTAAGAATGAAACCCTTTTCGGACGTTTATTTAAGAAAAACGTTTATTTCTTTTTTTAGAAAAAAATAATCCCACTTAAGTATTTAAAGCATATTATAAAATCTATCCACAAGTAAAACATCCATAAAAATTTAACTAAAGGCCTTATTACAAAATAGCAAAAATAATAAAAAGTACTTAAAAAGAAATCTAAAATTTAAATAACCCATAATTAGTAGTATGGCCTCCACTGAGTCGTCCCTGGCCTAAGCCTCCATCACTGATCATTACTTGAAGAGGGTAAAGAAAACGGGGTGAGTTACTTAGAACTCAGTGTGTAACTCACATACCATTGTCACTGGGCCAAAAATTCAATTAAGCATTTATTGGGCCAAAGCCCATTTACAATCATAACATAATATCATGTATAACATGCATGTGTTATGCAATTTCCCAACCAAACCTAGTTTTCCATCCGCTACACACCACCCATACCAACCAACACATCTGTGGGGAGCTTTAGTCACCCACCCCGCCAACACACCAAACTGGGCATTAAGCCATATATCAATTTGTGGACAAGCCACCATAATTTTGTAGCAAAGCTACCAGAACTTCTCTTCATCAAAATCCCAACCTATGCAAATCATGTATATAATATGCATATCCAATTACAATATTCCATTTATATAATTATTACGAACAATATGGCCCATTTATCACGTATCATATTTTGCCCATTTATCACATATCACATTTGGCCTATTTATCACATATCACATTTGGCCCAATTATCACATATCACTTTTGGCCCATTTATCACATATCACATTTGGCCCATTTACCACATATCACATTTGGCCCATTTATCACAGTCTTAATACCGATTTTTATAGTTTCTACCAAAATAATGATAATTACGCCATCTTACCCGATTTCACTAACAAGTGACTAAATCAAGCGATTTACCATTAGTCACAATATAAATATCTATCCTATGAAATATGGTGTGAGATTACACACCTAATTACAGTAAGCGCTACGCCCTCCTGATCGTTGGCACCTAAAAATATGTTTAACGCTCGATTAGAAAAAATAATCGTGATTTAATAAAGCTACTCTAAATAAACGATCTAAGATTTACCCTCGGAATCGCGATTAACTACGATTTGTCGATTTTCCCTGGTTGACGGTCCACAACCTGGTGGAAAGTCTCGAATTACCGAAACGGCCCTACATTTGAATTTAGGAGTTGGGATCATCAATCCACTCCTTTTGAGATCACTACTAGATTTCCCTTTCAACACATTACTACGAGCCTCCATTCGTTAGATCTTTAATAAATCAATAATCTATTAAAGTATGGACTTAACAAAATGGTATAGATAGGCTTACCACGAAGTTCAGAGTGATCCACGAATAAATCCCTATATAAAATAATCGGTTACTCCTTTCCATACTATTAATCCTCTTAATAAATAAAGGATGATCATGAAATCCGTGAAGAATTCTTACCTTGAAGGTTTTTGATCCGAATTCTAGTGATTACGAGATAACTTCGAGGAAATGGTAATTCGGCCTTTCTCTATTTCACTATAAAGACGAAAAAGAATTTGTCTAAGAGAGAGGTAGATGGTGACATTTTCGGTCAAAAAGACCCTTCCAAGCCAATATATAGATTCAGCAAAAGAAAAAGAAAAATAAAGCATTGAAGAGGGTTCTTACCGATTGATCAAAATGTGAGTAGAAAGAATGATTGAGAAGGAAAAAAAATATATGTGAAGAGAAAGATTCGGCTAAGGAGATGATCATTGACATTCAGCCATGGTGAAGAATTAGGGAGAGAGATGTTTGAGAGTCTTTTGTAAGAAGTAAAGAAGAAAAAAGAAATAGGGGATAAGATATTTATGTTTCAGTTTTCAAGGATGGAGAATGAACAAAGAAGAAGTTTTGAGATTGGTGTTCATTCGGCCAAGGAAGAAAGGAATTGAAAGTGTCCCTCAAGGTTGTACGATTTTGGCACAGAAAGGAAAAGAGTTTAGGAAGAAAAAAGATGGTACCAAAATGGTCAAAAAAAATAAAATGGCCAAAAGAAAACAAAAGCTTTACCAATTGCTCATGACAAAATCAGCTAGGGAGAGAGTTTTGGGGAGAAAAGAAAATAGTGCACAAAATTGCTAAAGAAATTTGACCAACTAGCTCCTAATCCCTATCAATATTCGGCCAACCCTTTTAGCCCCAAAAATCGACCAAGTTCATGGCCAAGAGAGTCAACCTTTGCCAACTATTCTGTCCATAACACATTCCTCAATTTAAGCCACTTGTTCCCCTACATACCTTATCCTATTAATTCCTTTCCCTATGTTCAATTCTTGCCTTAATCCATTAGCCATCTTGCCATAAAACCAAAAGTCCAACCTTCCAAAAATAAAGCTTGACCGACACATGCTAGATGAGTGCAAAAATTTAAGTCACAAAAATGCATACCAAGGGATTCGAACCTCTCCCCTCAAGACAATGCATGTGGCGCATATCCTCTTAACCAATAGCTCATTTATGCTAGATACTTACTCAAAAATTTCCATATGCTATAAATCCACTGACTCCCTCTCTTAAAGTACCAAATGCTAAAAATTTTCACTAGGTCCAAATAGATCCCAAGCCTTCTCAGGACCTCCTTAACAAACAAAATTAATAATCTAACAAGCTTAATCACCAATTTAATGTAACACATACAAACTCAAATTCTAGGGTGTTACACCTAAGATGATTCTTGTTGTTGTTTTCTAAACTATATGATAAATACTTGATTTGTTCTTAATTCTTGCTTTGATATTTCAAGATATTGATTCAAATATTGATGTGCTTAGGTAGTGGAGAAAAAGTCACTGTTTAAGAGTACATCTAGCATAGTTAAGCGGAATTGATCGCACTCCTAGAAATAGGATGAAGAAAATCTGTCAGATTAGGGTCAAACCTAATATGGGAGTCCATAGATCGAGTTAATGCAATTCTAAGGGTTTTAATTAAAAAGAGATTTCAATTAATCAACCTCGGGTTAGACGTTAGTAGCCTCAAAAGAGGTATTAATAAAAATTAGGGAATCCTTTGGATCAAATCAAGTGAATAAATCGTCTAGTTCAGAGTTAAATAACAAGAGAAGCTTAGGTGGATTCTTCCTCGGGTATTGTCTTAATCAATTGGTTTTTCCCACAAGTATTTCCCCAATTCATTCTCTGTGTCTTAGCATCTTTAGCTTAGTAGTTAGTTAATTTTAGTTTAAATAACAATTCCCCTTAATTCTTAGGCTAAATAATAAAAAGAAAGTCAGTATTAGTACTTTTGGTTCCCTTAGGTTTGACAATCCAGTCTTGCCACTAAACTATACTATTGTTCGATAGGTGTGCTTGCCTCAATCATTGTCACAATTAGTTTCTAGGCTCGATCATTCATTATTTAAATTTTAAGACTTTCAAACCTACGATCAGTAGTTGAGTTGAAAGCAAGACTGTTATTTCTACGGCAAATTTGTGAGGCTAAAAAATTTGATAATAAATTACAAGCAAAACGAGCTTAGTGTGAGTCGACTTCTGATTCTGAGTTTTGAATAGGATCTGATGACTGTTTGATGTTTCATGATAGAATATGTGTACCAATAAATTATTAACTCATTCGAAAGATTCTAAACGAACCACACAGCAGTTGTTTATCAGTACATCCAGGAAGCACGAAAATGTATAATGATTTGAAACAGCTTTATTGGTGGCACGACATGAAATGGGATATTTCAGAATTTGTTTCGAAATGTTTGATTTGTTAGCAAGTCAAAGCTGAGCATCAAGTGTCGTTAGGTTTATTACAGCCTATAATGATTCTTGAGTGGAAGTGGGATAGAGTGGCAATGGATTCCGTATCGGGTTTGCCCTTATCTTTGAAAAAGAAAGATGTGATATGGGTTTTTGTTGACAGATTGATGAAATCGACTCATTTTATTCCTGTACGTATGGATTATTCACTTGATAAATTGGCTGAGTTATATATTCCAGAGATTGTTCGATTGCACGGAGTGCCACTATCTATTCACTACACTAAAACAGACTTTTAGCGACATTTTTAGTGGCGTTTTAATGAAAAACGCCGCAAATGTTATACGTTAGCGGCGTTTGAAAGAAAACATCACAAAAAGTTGAGCAATAGCGGCATTTTTTTTCCCAAACACCGCTAAAGATCTGATCATTAGTGGCGTTTTTAGAAAAACACCGCTAAATATCTAAGCACTAGCGACGCTTTTAGAAAAACGCCGCTAAAGATCTGAGCATTAGTGGTGCTTCTAAAAAAAAAAAAAAGTCGCTAAGGATCTGAGCATTAGCGGCACTTCTAAAAAAACGCCGGTAAAGATCTGAGCATTAGCGGCGCTTATAAAAAACGCCGCTAAAGATTTGAGCATTAGCGACACTTCTAAAAAAACGCCGCTAAAGATATGAGCATTAGCGATGCTTTTAAAAAATGCCGCTAAAGATCTGAGCATTAGCGGCGCTTCTAAAAAATGTCGTTAAATATCTGAGCATTAGTGGCGCTTTTAAAAGAAACACTGCTAAAGATCTGAGTATTAGTGGCACTTTTAAAAAACGCCGCTAAAGATCTCAACATTATTTAAAATAAATAATTTAAGGGTTATGATTTTAAGGGTTGGCTATTAGGCTTTAGGTGTTAGGGTTATGAATAAAAATTAATTTATTTTAGTGTTATAGTTTAAATTATTTTAGAGATAATAGATAAGCTTTATATATATTAAAATTAAAAAATTGGTAACCCATGCATCTAGAGAAACAAAATTAATTAGTAAATTGGAAATGTTTTTGAATTAATTTCCTAAAATATTTAAAGAATATATAATATTCAAATTTTATCTAAATAATTTAGGGTTTAAGGTTATAATTAAGGGTTTAGTGGTTTGTATGGGCTAGCTAAGGTTTCGAGTTTAGTATTTCAAGATTTAGTGTTTAGAGTTTATGGTTTAGGGTTAGTCTTAAGATTAGGGTTATGGCTTGAGTTTATGAGTTAATGGGTTTGTGGGTGTATGGTTTAAGGTTCACGAGTTTGGGGTTTAGGGTTTATCGAATAAAGACAGAATATCAAATTTGATTTAATCATTAAAAAATTACAAAAACATATACTATAGAAATGGTGAGATTGCATTTTTTACTTAAAAATTAATTTCAGCCACTAACAAAATCTGATTGTGCATCTATTTATCCCTAAACCCTAAACTTTAAACCATAAATAATATAAACCCTAAACTCTAAACCATGGATCTAGATTTTAAACCCTAAATCATAACTCTAAATACTCAACCATAAACCCCTAAACTACAAACACTAAATCATTAACCATTAAATCCTAACCTTAAACGCCGCTAAATCTTGAGCAACAATTCAATTTTCATTTAGGGGAATGACACTCATTTCGATTTTATTCGATTTAATTTTCATTTTTCTTATTTTTGTTCGAATTTTATTTTATTTTGCTATTTAAAACTGGCTTAATTATGAAAAGTTACAAATTGATAACTAAACCATTAAGAAGTTTTGCTTTATCGAAACCCTTAAACCCTAATTAGTAATGTTAATTAAAATACAATTTATTTTTAATTGAATATTTAAAATATAAATATTTTATCTTAATTAAAATATAAATTATATTGATTAAAATATAAATTTTTTTTTGTAACATCCTAAAAAGGGCCTATGCATTTTCGGTTTAATCGTACGAACTGACATGTCTTATGTGTTATGAATGTATTTTGAACATTTTTGGAAACTTGGAAATGTAAGAAATGATTTAGACATGTTAAGTTTCAAAAAGAGGAAAGTGAACATTTTGGAAACTTAAGTTAAAAGAGGAAAGTGAACATTTTGGAAACTTAAGTTAAAAGAGGAAAGTGAACATTATGGAAACCTGGAAATGTATGGAAATGTTAAGTTTAAAAAGAGGAAACTAAGGCAAGGTGGCCTTAAGAAAATTAATAGGAGGCACCCTTAAAGCCCAGTAAATGACGCCACCAGCATGTGTGCAAGCTTAGGTTCGAGCAGCAAGGAGAGCATTTCTGAGAGTGTTTTTGTGTCTGAATTGGGCTTGCGTCCCAATTCGTTATTAAAGCTAAACTAATCATAGGGAAGCGCCACTTAGGTGGATAATTTGGGCCTCATATGGCCACAAGGAGTCTAATAGAATAAGTTTAAATTCGGCTCATCAAGGGAAGGGGGTGGACGGCATCTAGCTAAGACTTTAAGTGATTTTTATTTAATTACTTAAAGAGGAAGCAATGGACGGCAATAGGGACTCTTAAGGGAAGAGTTTAATTCTCCTTAAAACTCGGCAAATAGGTGGATAAATGATGATTTATTTTAGATTATTTTCAAGGAGATAATAGAGGGATTATTCTTTAATTTTTAATTAAAGAGATAAAGCTATCAAAATAGAAGAGTGATGGCCAAGTAAGGGATCCTAAGTAATTTCGGCTATAAAAGGAAAAGAGGGCCATTCATTCTTTCTTCTAACTCTCTCTCTTCTGAATTCTCTCTAGTAAATATCTCCTTTCTTCATCGTTTTGCCAAGCCGAAAATACACCTTGTGTAGCCAAAACTTTATTACCAAATTGCTCAAACTCTTTTCTCTTCTTCTTTCATAATCTTCCAAAAGCTGAAAGTTTGCTAAAATCAAGGCCATAGCCGAATAGTTTTGAGACTTCAAACAAGGGGTTGCTGACTTCTGTATTAAGGGTAAGAACTAGTTATCATTCGATTTTCATACTTTTTCTTTTAAGATTTGCCGAAATCTGGGACTAACCCCATTAATATCTTGTTGCCGAAACTTTGAAGAGATCTTTTGGGATTTACTAAATGTCGACTACAAGAAAGAAGAAATTCTTTTCCTGAAGGTACACCATAGGCCACGTGTTCCCTAGTTATTTGGTGAGTTTCGGGATTTAAAATCTACAAGGTAAGTATCTATAGCATTCGGCCAAGGCCTGTATTGATACTAAGATCTATTTCTTACATGTTAAAAAGCCAAAACTAATTTGTTAAAGTGTAACGTCCTAAAAAAATTAGAATATTATTTTATTATTTGTGTTGGCTTGGGTATGAATTTTGTGTTTAGCATAGTATGGTGTAGGCTTGTTTTTATTAATGAAGCTAGAATAATTGTTAGTATTAAAAATTTAGTGAAGTGGATAAGGTGAACTTGACACTTAAGATGATATAAGCATTAAATTCTAGCACATGAGGAGTAAGTGGCAAGGTGGCTATGATGCATGAAGGGTTGCTTGAGGGAAGAGGTTCGAGTAGCATGGATTGCGTTGGAAGACTTTATTTTTATGCACCTTTGCTATAAGTGTCGGCCAAGTTATGCATTTGGTAAGTTGGACTTTAAAATTTTTGGCAAGTTGAATGATAGTTTAGGCAAGCTTGATGTTTGGGAAAGAAATCAATGGTTTTAAGGCTAATGGGAGAACATAAGGCTTGGTTTAAGGTGAGGTTTCTGGAAGCTTTTTAATGGCTATTTGTCCATGAATGTGGACGGGTTCATGGACTAAGGGGGGTTGACTTAAGTTTTGTGAGTGAATAGGAGGAAATAGGGAGAAAATTTGGAGTGTGTTTAATTCAAAATTACTTTGAATTGTTGGCAAAAGCATGGTTGCCGAATTTTTATTTGTGTAGGGAGGGAAATAGGGTGCCGAATCTTCTTTGTAGTTAGGTGACATTTTTGGCTAGTTTTGTAGGTGTTAGTCTTTGTTTTTTTTTTTTTTTTTTTGTGTCAAGCCAAAATATCCCTTTTGCTTTGTCAATTTCTTCCTAATACTTTTGGTTGAAACAAACCCGACAACCCAAGTAGAATTGACAATTTACTCACTTGGTCTTTAAGCAAAATTACATTTGTTTCTTTTCTCTTTTTCTTTTTGGGAACCGAAACCATACTCTCCCATATCTTTCTTTTTCTTTGCCATTTCTTTGCTCAAAGCCAAAAGTATCTATCTCCTCTCTTTCATCTCTTTCTTTTCTTCTTTCAAACTCTTGAGCCAAAAGTATTTTCATTTTTCTTTGCCGAATTTCCCTCTTCCATTTTACTTTTCTTTTTCTTCCTCTTTTCCACTCTAGCCAAATCCTCTCTCTCTCATTTTGATTTTCTTTGCCACTCACGTACTTTATTTCTTTTTCTCCACATATCTTTTGCTATCTTCATTCAAAACCATAGCCGAAACTTTCCACTCTCTTTTGGTGTGGATTTGGCCGAATATCATCAAGGGTAGGATTTCATTGGTTTTCTTCAATCAGTTTTCGAAGATAGGTAAGTGTTTATGGCCGAATTTCCTATTATTTCTTTTCTCTTTTCTATGCTGTTTTCTTGTGGACAAGGCCGAATTTTTGGGCATTGTTTGCAAGATTCTAACTATTTTAGGAACCGATCATTCTTATAGACTCTTTGGGACTTCGGAAGCAATCGATCTAAGCCCATTCCATTAGCAATCAAAGTTGGTAAGTCAAGTGGTAAGGATTCTGTATTCTTTAAGTTGTTTGAGAAAGCCTAAGGCTATTGGGATTAAGATATGATGTTGGCCGAATGGTCTTGATTAAAGTGTTGTGGTTTGGTAGAATGTAGGACAAAGTGATCTAGTCTGATAGATCGGATCTTTGGATGTTAGTAATTGCGTTGGTGAAAGGTGTGTACCTTACACACTTTATAATTCGATTATGTATATGTTTATATAATATTAATTTACTAATCATATTATCAAAGTGGAAAACGATGAGATCTTGATATGATACCATGATGGTATAAATGAGGATTCGGGTAAGTCCGTTTCGATATGATATTAATATATGTGGATTGATATCATGATTTACGATTTTAATGTATAATATGATCATATCAAAGTATGATGGCATGATTTATACTTTACATATATATATATATATTGGTTTGGGAATATGAGTGGAGGGGGAAGGATTTGATATCCGTGTCTTTGGACACCAGAGGTTTGGCACCTCCAGTGATTTGGTATCACATTTGTGTCTTTGGGACACCAGAGGTTTGGCACCTCATAGCGACTCGTCCCTGTGGTTTAGCATCTCCGTGGGTTGGCCCCACTTTTGAGATATGGGATCGTCGCCAGTGATTTGGTATCACACGTGGGTTGGCCCCACAACTTGATTATTCGTGACTTTGGTCACCAGTGATTTGGTATCACATTTTTGGATATCGTGACTTTGGGTCACGGTGGTTGGCCACCACCGGTGGTTTGGTACCACACGGGTAGAAAAGGAGTTATGGATGGCTAGGTTGGGTGCATAATATATATGTTGCTTGATTATAAATTGTGTAAGAATGTTGCATTAATCGGGGGAAGGATTTATGCACTGAGTCTTAGTGACTCACCTTCTCCCTTATCATTTCAGGTGATTCGTGAGATTGCGGATGAGGAGCCGGATGAACTCGATGAGGCCATGCAATAAAATTTGGTTTTACATAAACTTCGATTTGGGTACTTTAATTTATTTTAATTTGGTTTTTGATTAAATTTTGGGTTTGTAATAAGGCCTCTTTTGGATTATTTATATGCTTTGGATATGTTTTAAATATGGCTTATAAATTATTTAGTTAATTTAATAATTGAGCCCAAGGTTTTCTAAAATTATAAAAATGCAATGGTTTTAAAATCTTACCATCGGGTAATATAAATCGTTTGATAGTTTAATACAAATTAAGTGATTTCTACAATTTAAATGATTTTCAAACATTAAGTTTCTACATTCAAATGCAAATGGTTTTCAAAGTAAAAATTCGAGTTTTCTTAAAATGATATAAATGTTTTCTAACCTATGATTTATCAACTAAGCTTTAAAGTTTAATTTAGGAAATTGCAAAGTAATTATCAGTTTAAACCTATTATACACCTATTTTCTACAAATATAGAATTTTCAAAGAGTTTTTCACTAAAATTTAATTGTTAATTCGATTCTTTTCAAAATGTTTTCCTTAGTGACATACCAGATTCGGTAGTGGCATATTGACCAGGTTTGGGGTATTACAAATTGGTATCAGAGCTAAGTTCAAAAGCTCGGCTGTGGGCCCAAGGCCCAAAATGATTTAAAGTATGGTCTTAAAATGTTTTTGTTGAAAATTATGGTTTGAAAGGCATGGCACCGAGTTTTCGGCACCGATCCGCCCGGGTAAGTACTTCAAACTGTTGATTTTGATGATATGATGATGATGGTATGACTGTATAGTAGTAGGAACTACTCTAGAGACTTAAAACTATAGGTTGGATGTATTCGTGAAACAACCTCTTATTAAAACTATTCATAAAACTGTGTTTTAAAAATAGTGGAATAATGACTAATACATAAAATTTTTAAATCAGTTAAGTCAAGACTTTAGACATGAGCACTCGAGGTCGGGGTCGTGTTATGCGTGGACGCGGTCGTGGTAGGATGGCTGTGTCTGAGCTAGTAAGGTCGGGTCAAGGATCCGAGAATGAGGTACCACCACCACCAGCGATTGGAGTTGAGTTTCAGGATCAAACGGGGGACGACGCAGTGTCTCAAGCAATGCTGAGAGTTCTTGAGAGAGTAGCTGGAATAGGTGGAGGCGCAGGAGCTCAGAAATCTATACCTGAGCGACTCCGAGCTAATGGAGTCGAGGTATTTCGAGGTGTTTCAGGTGTAGCTCCCAGTTCGACTGAATATTGGTTAGAGGCGACGGAGCGAATCATGGATGATCTGGATCTGAATGCCGAGGAAAAGCTGAAAGGGATAGTGTCGTTTCTTCGTGATGAGTCATATCAGTGGTGGCTCACGGTGCGGAACAGTGCTGCGGCGGAGGATCTCACTTGCAATTATTTTAAGGCAGCATATCAAAAGAAATTATTGGGTCCAGTTACGTTGATGCGCAGCGTAAGGCATTTTTGAGTTTGGTCCAAGGGAGTAAGTCCATGTCGTAATATGAGGTTTGAGTTAAATAAGATTGAGTCGGTATGCTGGAGGTATTGTGGCTTCAGAGCACGAGCGATGTGTCCGGTTCGAGGATAGTTTAAGAGATGAGCTGAGGTTGCTGATTGCTCCACATCAGGAGCGAGAGTTTGCTGCGTTGGTTAAAAAGACTAAGATTGCTGAGGGAATAAAAGAATATGTAAAGCAGAATCACGACAGGAATAAACATAAGAGATGTTTTGGATCATCCGGGTCAGCCGGTAATTCTCAAAAGAGGGCTAAGCAGAGTGGGACGAATCAATCTGGGAGGCCTGTTACTGCTAATCAAGGACCAGCACAGTGTAACCGATGTGGAAAATATCATTGGGGCGAATGTTGGACCGGAGGGAAAGGATGTTTCGAGTGTGGCTCGCTGGATCATCGTGTGAGGGACTGTCCACGTAAGCAAGCCAAGAATCAGTCTGAGGGTCAAGGTCGTGCTCAGTTCAAAAAGGAGGGACCGTCACCACAGAGAGGTCGTGGTAATGGTAGAGGTAGTAATGGTTCTGGTCGAGGCCGCAGAGCATCAGGCAGAGGTGCAAGTAAAACTGAGGCGAGACAACCTGGTTTAGTGTATGCTGCGAGACGTCGAGAGGAGGACGATGCACTGGACGTCATCACCGGTACGTTCTTAATCTTTGGTGTTCCATATACTGCTTTGATAGATGTGGGTTCGACACATTCGTATGTTGCTAGTAGTATAGTAGAGACCATGAACTTAAACTCTGAGACTGCTTCTAGGAGGATGACAGTACTTAGTCCTCTACGTCACTCTGTAGAAGTTAATAAGCTATATAGGGATGTACCCCTAGAACTCCAAGGGGTAGTGTTTGTAGCTGATCTAATGGAACTGCCGTTTGGGAAGTTTGATCTGATTCTTGGGATGGACTGGTTGGTCAAGTACCAGGCAAGTTTGGATTGCGCTGCTAAGCGCATGGTTTTGAAGACAGCTGAGGGAGAAGAGATGGTTATGATAGGTAATAGAAGAGATTATCTATCCAACGTGGTATCTGCGTTGAAAGTTGTGAAGATGGTCAAGAAGGGCTGTGAGGCATATGTAGTCCATGTGTGTGCGTTGGAAGCTAAGGAATCTACTGTGGGGAATGTTCGAACTGTAAAGGAATATCTTGATGTATTTCGGAAGAACTTCGGGGCGCCTCCGGATCGTGAAGTTGAATTCGGTATAGACTGTTACCCGTAATCCGAGCGCCGCCGTGTCATAGCTCAAGTATAGGATGGTACCGAAGGAATTGAAGGAATTGAAGGCTCAGATTCAAGAGTTGTTGGATCGAGGTTTCATTCGACCAAGTGTTTCGCCTTGGGGAGCGCTGGTACTTTTTGTCAAGAAGAAGGATGGTACGATGCGGATGTGTATAGACTACCGCCAGTTGAATAAGCTGACGATCAAAAACAAGTATCCTTTACCAAGGATAGATGACTTGTTTGATCAGCTTAAAGGAGCAGCGGTTTCTCCAAGATTGATTTAAGGTCTGGATATCATCAGCTAAAGGTGAAAGAGGCTGATATCCATAAGACGGCATTTCGCACTCAGTATGGGCACTACGAGTTTCTGGTAATGCCTTTTGGACTGACTAACGCCCCGGCAGCTTTCATGGACATGATGAATTGAGTATTTTAGTAGTTTTTGGATCAGTTTGTTGTAGTATTTATAGATGATATTTTGGTATACTCCAAGTCAGAGGAGAAGCATGATGCGCATTTGCGAGTAGTGTTGCAGATTTTGAGGGAAAAGCAGCTATATGCCAAATTTAGTAAGTGTAAATTCTGGCTTAGGGAGGTGACTTTCTTGGGTCACGTAGTATCAGCTGAGGGGATTAGAGTGGATCCTCGAAAGATCGAAGCAGTGATAGATTGGAAGCCGCCTAAGTCAGTGGCTAAGATTCAGAGTTTTCTAGGTCTGGCGGGGTATTACCGAAGATTTGTCGAGGGATTTTCTTTGATAGCAGCACCTATGACCAAGTTATTGAGGAAAGGAGTTCCATTTGTGTGGACTGAGAAGCAGCAAGAAAGCTTTGACAAGTTGAAAAAGATTCTGACTGAAGCTCCGATTTTGATTCAACCTGAGGCAGGCAAGGAATTCACGGTTTATTGTGATGCATCACATACTGGTTTGGGATGTGTGCTGATGCAAGAAGGGAAGGTAGTGGCTTATGCATCTCGATAGTTAAGACCACATGAAGTTAATTATCCAACGCATGACTTGGAATTAGCTGTAGTGGTTTTCGCCCTGAAGATTTGGAGACACTATTTGTACGGAGAGAAGTCGATAGTCTACACGGATCGCAAGAGTCTAAAGTATCTTTTGACTCAGAAGGATTTGAATTTGAGGTAGCGCAGATGGATTGAATTGTTGAAGGACTACGACTGTTCGATTGAGTATCATTCGGGCAAGGCTAACGTGGTGGCAGACACGTTAAGTCGTAAGGTTGTATCAGACTTAAGATCAATATTTGATCGACTTAGTTTATACGACGATGGGAGTCTCTTGGAAGAACTGCAAGTCAAGCCGACTTGGTTAGAGCAGATCAAGAAGAAACAGTTAGAGGATGATGGTTTGAATGATCGGAGGTTACAGGTTCAGAATCGTGGTTTAGAGAATTATAGTTTGTCCAGTGATGGAGTGTTGTGTTTTCAAGGGAGAGCTTGTATGCCGAAAGATGTCGAGTTGAGGCAAAGGATTCTTCAGGACGCACATAGCAGCCCATGCGCTATGCATCCTGGAGGTAGCAAGATGTATCGGGATTTAAGAGAGCAATTTTGGTGGCTAGGTCTGAAGCGAGAGGTAACTGAGTTTGTGGGTAAATGTCGGCGTGTCGCAGTCAAAGCGAGCATCGATTACCATCTGGATTACTTCAGCCGGTGAAGATTCCACAGTGGAAGTGGGAAAGGATCACTATGGACTTTGTCAGCGGATTACCTCTTACACCTAGTAAGAAGGACTCAGTTTGGGTGATTGTGGATCGTCTGACTAAGTCAGCACATTTCATTCCGGTAAGGGTGGATTATTCGCTTCATAAGTTAGCTAAGTTGTTTGTGGCGGAGATAGTGAGGTTGCACGGTGTACCAGTGTCGGTCATCTCAGACAGAGATCCTAGATTTACGTCAAGGTTTTGGATAGCGTTACATCAGGCTTTGGGTACGCGGTTGAATTTCAGTACCGCATTTCATCCACAGTCTGACGGGCAGTCAGAAAGGGTCATTCAGATTTTAGAGGATATGTTGAGAGGTTGTGTTTTGGACTTTAAAGGCAGCTGGGAAGAGTTTTAGCCATTAGCTGAGTTCGCATACAACAATAGTTATCAGGCAAGCATTAAGATGACACCATATGAGGCGTTGTATGGTAGGAAGTGTCGCACACCTACATCTTTGGATGAGTTGGGTGGCGTCGGATGTTAGGACGAGTTGGTTCTTTGGCGAGGATAAGGTTAAGTTGATTTAGGCTCGTCTCAAGGAAGCTTCGGATAGGCGTAAGTCTTATCTGAACCTCAAGCGGAGGGATATAGAGTTTGCTGTGGGTGACAAGGTCTTTCTGAAGGTCTCGCCATGGAAGAAAGTGTTAAGATTTGGGAGAAAAGGCAAGGTAAGTCCAAGGTTTATTAGGCCGTTTAAGGTGTTGAGACGAGTGGGATCAGTAGCTTATCAGCTCGAATTACCAGTAGAGCTGAGTCAGATTCACGATGTGTTCCATGTCTCCATGCTTAGACGCTATCGTTCTGATCCATCGCATGTTGTGCCAATGGAGGAATTAGAGGTAAGTCCAGATTTGACAGTGGAAGAAGAACCAGTGTAGATTCTAGAACGAGACGTGAAAGTCTTGCGTAAGAAGTCAGATCCTTTAGTGAAGGTCTTATGGCAGAACCATGGCGTAGAAGAAGCTACGTGGGAACCGGAGGATGTTATGAGACAGCAGTACCCTCAACTCTTTTGATCAGGTAATTTCGAGGACGAAATTTTCTTAAGGGGGTAGAATTGTAACATCCTAAAAAAAATTAGAATATTATTTTATTATTTGTGTTGGCTTTGGTATGAATTTTGTGTTTAGCATAGTATGGTGTAGGCTTGTTTTTATTAATGAAGCTAGAATAATTGTTAGTATTAAAAATTTAGTGAAGTGGATAAGGTGAACTTGACACTTAAGATGATATAAGCATTAAATTCTAGCACATGAGGAGTAAGTGGCAAGGTGGCTATGATGCATGAAGGGTTGCTTGAGGGAAGAGGTTCGAGTAGCATGGATTGCGTTGGAAGACTTTATTTTATGCACATTTGCTATAAGTGTCGGCCAAGTTATGCATTTGGTAAGTTGGACTTTAAAATTTTTGGCAAGTTGAATGATAGTTTAGGCAAGCTTGATGTTTGGGAAAGAAATCAATGGTTTTAAGGCTAATGGGAGAACATAAGGCTTGGTTTAAGGTGAGGTTTTGGAAGCTTTTAATGGCTATTTGTCCATGAATGTGGACGGGTTCATGGACTAAGGGGGGTTGACTTAAGTTTTGTGAGTGAATAGGAGGAAATAGGGAGAAAATTTGGAGTGTGTTTAATTCAAAATTACTTTGAATTGTTGGCAAAAGTATGGTTGCCGAATTTTTATTTGTGTAGGGAGGGAAATAGGGTGCCGAAACTTCTTTGTAGTTTGGTGAAATTTTTGGCTAGTTTTGTAGGTGTTAGTCTTTGTTTTTTTTTTTTTTGTGTCAAGCCGAAATATCCCTTTTGCTTTGTCAATTTCTTCCTAATGCTTTTGGTTGAAACAAACCCGACAACCCAAGTAGAATTGACAATTTACTCACTTGGTCTTTAAGTAAAATTACATTTGTTTCTTTTCTCTTTTTCTTTTTTGGAACCGAAACCATACTCTCCCATATCTTTCTTTTTCTTTGCCATTTCTTTGCTCAAAGCCAAAAGTATCTATCTCCTCTCTTTCATCTCTTTCTTTTCTTCTTTCAAACTCTTGAGCCGAAAGTCTTTTCATTTTTCTTTGCCAAATTTCTCTCTTCCATTTTACTTTTCTTTTTCTTCCTCTTTTCCACTCTAGCCGAATCCTCTCTCTCTCATCTTGATTTTCTTTGCCACTCACGTACTTTATTTCTTTTTCTCCACATATCTTTTGCTATCTTCATTCAAAACCATAGCCGAAACATTTCACTCTCTTTTGGTGTGGATTTGGCCGAATATCATCAAGGGTAGGATTTCATTGGTTTTCTTCAATCGGTTTTCGAAGATAGGTAAGTGTTCATAGTCGAATTTCCTATTCTTTCTTTTCTCTTTTCTATGCCGTTTTCTTGTGGACAAGGGCATTGTTTGCAAGATTCTAACAATTTTAGGAACCGATCATTCTTATAGACTCTTTGGAACTTCGGAAGCAATCGATCTAAGCCCATTCCATTAGCAATCGAAGTTGGTAAGTCAAGTGGTAAGGATTCTGTATTCTTTAAGTTGTTTGAGAAAGCCTAAGGCTATTGGGATTAAGATACGATGTTGGCCGAATGGTCTTGATTAAAGTGTTGTGGTTTGGCCGAATGTAGGACAAAGTGATCTAGTGCGGTAGATCGGATCTTTGGATGTTAGTAATTGCGTTAGTGAAAGGTGTGTACCTTACACACTTTATAATTCGGTTATGTATATGTTTATATAATATTAATTTACTAATCATATTATCAAAGTGCAAAACGATGAGATCTTGATATGATACCATGATGGTATAAATGAGGATCCGGGTAAGTCCGTTTCGATATGATATTAATATATGTGGATTGATATCATGATTTATGATTTTTATGTATAATATGATCATATCAAAGCATGATGGCATGATTTATACTTTACATATATATATTGGTTTGGGAATATGAGTGGAGGGGGAAGGATTTGATATCCGTGTCTTTGGACACCAGAGGTTTGGCACCTCCAGTGATTTGGTATCACATTTGTGTCTTTGGGACACCAGAGGTTTGGCACCTCATAGCGACTTGTCCCTGTGGTCTAGCATCACCGTGGGTTGGCCCCACTTTTGAGATATGGGATCGTCGCCAGTGATTTGGTATCACACGTGGGTTGGCCCCACAACTTGATTATTCGTGACTTTGGTCACCAGTGATCTGGTATCACATTTTTGGATATCGTGACTTTGGGTCACCAGTGGTTTGGCACCACTAGTGGTTTGGTACCACACGGGGTAGAAAAGGAGTTATGGATGGCTAGGTTGGGTGCATAATATATATGTTGCTTGATTATAAATTGTGTAAGAATGTTGCATTAATCGGGGGAAGGATTTATGCACTGAGTCTTAGTGACTCACCTTCTCCTTTATCATTTCAGGTGATTCGTGAGATCGCGAATGAGGAGCCGGATGAACTCGAGGAAGCCATGCAATAAAATTTGGTTTTACATAAACTTCGATTTGGGTACTTTAATTTATTTTAATTTGGTTTTTGTTTAAATTTTGGGTTTGTAATAAGGCCTCTTTAATTATGTTTTGGATTATTTATATGCTTTGGATATGTTTTAAATATGGCTTATAAATTATTTAGTTAATTTAATAATTGAGCCCAAGGTTTTTCTAAAATTATAAAAAAACCGCAATGGTTTTAAAATCTTACCATCGGGTAATATAAATCGTTTGATAGTTTAATATAAATTAAGTGATTTCTACAATTTAAATGATTTTCAAACATTAAGTTTCTACACTCAAATGCAAATGGTTTTCAAAGTAAAATTGAGTTTTCTTAAAATGATATAAATGTTTTCTAACCTATGATTTATCAACTAATCTTTAAAGTTTAATTTAGGAAATTTCAAAGTAATTATCAGTTTACACCTTATATACACCTGTTTTCTACAAATATAGAATTTTCAAAGAGTTTTTCACTAAAATTTAATTGTTAATTCGATTCTTTTCAAAATGTTTTCCTTACTGACATACCAGATTTGGTCGTAGCGTATTGACCGGGTTTGGGGTGTTACATAAAGTGATTTAAAGCTTTGCCGAATACATGAAAGAGTATAGTGAAGATTTCGGGATTTGGCACCAAGGTAAGTTTTAGTGTACTAATCCTACTAGGATTTGGATTTATGGCCGATTGGCTTACTAAGTATTAAATGATTGATTAAATGTAGAGATTTAAGATCTAAGGCAATAGATCAAGCTTTTCGGGATTTGGATTGGAAACCTTAAGCGAATCAGGTGTGTACCCCACACTAAATCTCAATAGATTTACGGTTTTAATTCATTATATGTGTTAATATGAAAGTGTAAGAATATGGCTAAGGTACCGTGTGTACCCTACCCTAAGTTTTAATATATTCATGGCTATGTTTTAAATTAAATGTGCATGTTTATAAGAATGTGAATATGGCTAAGGTACCATACTATGGTACAAAGTACTAAGGTACGTTTCCTACTCCTACTAGGAATATGAATATATGTTATTTTTAACATGTGAAAAGTGATAAGAATGTGAATTAAGGCATGATTTTGCATATTGTGTATGAAATATGGGGGCATATGGGTTATATGAAAAGGGGAAGTTAATGTGGTGACCTAAGACCACGAAATCGAATGTAGTGACCTAAGACCACTAAAACCGAATGTGGTGACCTAAGACCACGTAAAAGCGAATGTGGTGACCTAAGACCACGTAAAAGCTGAATGTGGTGACCTAAGACCACGATATCTAAATGTGGTGACCTAAGACCACGAATTTTATAAGGGCGATGAGCACGTCGACTCCAGCGACTGCCTTCGATGGTGTGTAGCGGATGGAGGGTTGACTTAGTAGTCCCCACGGTGTGCAGGATGGTACGGGTGGTGTGTAGCGGATGGCATATAGGTTTGAGTTCGGGTTGCATCATATTGTTTAAATGCTTAATGAACTTGTATGATATTGTATGCCTGTAATATTAAATTTTAGTGCTGGTTACACATTGAGTCTGTTGACTCACCCCGTTGTGGGATTACTTTTCAGGTGATGACCAGTGATGGACTGGGCCGGCAGATGATTAGTGGAGGCCATGTGAAGTTTAGATTTCTTTTATTTGGACTATTTTACTTTAAGTATTTTGAATTTAAATTTTGGGAATTATTTGATGTAATAAGGCCTTAGTAGAATTATTTTATTTTGTTTTTATTTATTAAGCTTACAAACTTTTACTTATTAAAAGATTAAGTAAATCTATTTTTAAAACAAAGCCCAAACGTTTTGTCACTTAAAGTAAAGGATTTTTAATAATGAAATAAACTTATTTTCAACTCAAGCCCAACCCAAAACGATCTTTCTTTCAAAACGCACAAGTTTTTCCTAAGTAACAAAAGAATTTGAAATGGTTTACACCGGGGAACATACCAGATCCGGTCAAGGCTCATGGGCCAGGTTTGGGGTGTTTCAATTTGATATCAGAGCCCAGTTTTAAACTCTCGGCCTTGGGTTTAAGGCCCAAAACGTTTTCAAAGTTAAGCCTAAAAGGGATTTTGTGAGTTAAGCAGGTTTTTTTGGCATGACCCACTAAGTCTCCGACCCGAAGTCCACCAGGTAAGTACTCCAATCTTTTGTATGATTTATGTTATGATTTGTAGAAGGGTAGAAATGGAACATAGAATAGATATTAAGTACTTGAACCCTAGGACTAGTGTACCCCAACAAAAACATAAGACTTAAATACCTAACTAAACAAACCTATGGTTAAGTCGCTGAGTAAGGGTGTGGTAACCATGGTGTGCATGTCTAGGACTGGTTTCGGTGGGAGCTCAGTATTTAAGCAGTCCGCGTGACTCACCTCCTCTCCACTCGAATCCTACCTGGTGCGTAGCCTCGGTTCACCCTAACCAAGAGGACTTATTCACGGGCTAAACCCTTAACTAAAACCCGAAAGGGACTAGCCGTATTTTATGGAAACCCTAGTTTTAAAATTTCTAAATTATTTTCTTGATTTGAAAAAGATTATTTTTATAAAATTTTCTTGAAATATTTCAGATTTATAAAATTACAAAAATACCCCTAATGGTAAAATTACAAAATGCCCTTAGTTTATGAAATTTTCAAAATACCCACGATTCTATCAAAATTTCATTACGTTATAAAATGTTCAAAAACCCTAATTTGCAAAATGATGAAATACCCTGATTTTAGAAAAGATTACGAAATTACCCTTACCCTACAAATTACCAAAATACCACTAAGTTACAAAATTACCAGAACGACCCCCGATCTTCAAAAATTTTTGCAACAACACTAATTTGGAAAACAAATTCTCAAAAACAACCCTCACGTTTTGTAAATTCCAAAATATCCTTGATTTATTAAGATTTATAAATTTACCCTAGTTTATTACTGAAATACCCCTATAATTTCAAAATTTTCGAAATACCCTCGGGATTTCAAAAATTACCAAACTACCCTTATTGACAAAATCACCAAGGAACCTTATTTTGACAAATTACGAAAATATCCCTGTAGGGAAAATTACGAAAATACCCCTAGGTAGTGGAAAAACAACAACAATGAAAACTACAACATTTCTCTGAATGAACGAAAGTTCATAATTGATTGATGGATGAATCTGAATGTGAATGTGAATCTCTGAATTAGAATGGTGAACTTGAACTGAGACTTTGTTTGATCGAGAGAACCACTATTAAACTCCTTTTCATAAAACTGTTCGCAGATAAACAGTGGAACAATGAACTAATGCATAAAACTTTTTAATCAGATTAAATCGCGATGTTAGTAATGAGTTCTAGTGGACGTGGTCGAGGTAGTATCTAAGAAATGTGTTAGTTTTGTTAAGATCGAGTCTTGACAAAAGCGTAGTGTGATGAGTTAGGATTGAGCGATAGTAAGTAATTTCGAGGACGAAATTATTTTAAAGGGGTAGAACGTAACATCCTAAAAAGGGCCTATGCATTTTGGTTTATTAAATGCAACCGACATGTCTTATTTGTTATGAATGTATTTTGAACATTTTTGGAAACTTGGAAATGTAAGAAATGATAAATCTTAAGTTTCTAAAAGAGGAAAGTGAACATTTTGGAAACTTGGAAATGTTAAGTTAAAAGAGGAAAGTGAACATTTTGGAAACTTAAGTTAAAAGAGGAAAGTGAACATTTTGGAAACTTAAGTTAAAAGAGGAAAGTGAACATTTTGGAAACCTGGAAATGTATGGAAATGTTAAGTTTAAAAAGAGGAAACTAAGGCAAGGTGGCCTTAAGAAAATTAATAGGAGGCACCCTTAAAGCCCAGTAAATGACGCCACCAGCATGTGTGCAAGCTTAGGTTCGAGCAGCAAGGAGAGCATTTCTGAGAGTGTTTTTGCGTCTGAATTGGGCTTGTGGCCCAATTCGTTATTAAAGTTAAACTAATCATAGGGAGGCGCCACTTAGGTGGATAATTTGGGCCTCGTATGGCCACAAGGAGTCCAATAGAATAAGTTTAAATTCGGCTCATCAAGGGAAGGGGGTGGACGGCATCTAGCTAAGACTTTAAGTGATTTTTATTTAATTACTTAAAGAGGAAGCAATGGACGGCAATAGGGACTCTTAAGGGAAGAGTTTAATTCTCCTTAAAACTCGGCTAAATAGGTGGATAAATGATGATTTATTTTAGATTATTTTCAAGGAGATAATTGAGCGATTATTCTTTAATTTTTAATTAAAGAGATAAAGCTATCAAAATAGAAGAGTGATGGCCAAGTAAGGATTCTAAGTTAGTAATTTATTTATAAAAGGAAAAGAGGGCCATTCATTCTTTCTTCTAACTCTCTCTCTGCGAATTCTCTCTAGTAAATATCTCCTTTCTTCATTGTTTTGCCAAGTAGAAAATACACCTTGTGTAGCGAAACTTCATTACCAAATTGCTCAAACTCTTTTCTCTTCTTCTTTCATAATCTTCCAAAAGCTGAAAGTTTGCTAAAATCAAGGCCATAGCCGAATAGTTTTGAGACTTCAAACAAGGGGTTGTCGACTTCTGTATTAAGGGTAAGAACTAGTTATCATTCGATTTTCATCCTTTTTCTTTTAAGATTTGCCAAAATCTAGGACTAACCCCATTAATATCTTGTTGCCGAAACTTTGAAGAGATCTTTCGGGATTTACTAAGTGTCGACTACAAGGAAGAAGAAATTCTTTTCCCAAAGGTACACCATAAGCCAAGTGTCCCCTAGTTATTCGGTGAGTTTCGGGATTTAAAATCCACAAGGTAAGTATCTATAGCATTCGGCCAAGGCCTGTATTGATACTAAGATCTATTTCTTACATGTTAAAAAGCTGAAACTAATTTGTTAAAGTGATTTAAAGCTTTGCCGAATACATGAAAGAGTATAGTGAAGATTTCAGGATTTGGCACCAAGGTAAGTTTTAGTGTACTAATCCTACTAGGATTTGGATTTATGGCCGAATGGATTATTAAGTATTAAATGATTGATTAAATGTAGAGATTTAAGATCTAAGGCATTAGATCAAGCTTTTCGGGATTTGGATTGGAAACCTTAAGTGAATCAGGTGTGTACCCTACACTAAATCTCAATAGATTTATAGTTTTAATTCATTATATGTGTTAATATGAAAGTGTAAGAATATGGCTAAGGTACTGTGTGTACCCTACCCTAAGTTTTAATATGTTCATGGCTATGTTTTAAATTAAATGTGCATGTTTATAAGAATGTAAATATGGCTAAGGTACCATACTATGGTACAAAGTACTAAGGTACGTTTCCTACTCCTACTAGGAATAGGAATATATGTTATTTTTAACATGTGAAAAGTGATAAGAATGTGAATTAAGGCATGATTTTGCATATTGTGTATGAAATATGGGGGCATATGGGTTATATGAAAAGGGAAGTTAATGTGGTGACCTAAGACCACGAAATCGAATGTGGTGACCTGACCACAGCCGAATGTGGTGACCTAAGACCACGTAAAACTGAATGTGGTGACCTAAGACCACGTAAAACTGAATGTGGTGACCTAAGACCACGTAAAACTGAATGTGGTGACCTAAGACCACGATATCTAAATGTGGTGACCTAAGACCACGAATTTTATAAGGGTGATGAGCACGTCTACTACAGCGACTGCCTTCGATGGTGTGTAGCGGATGGAGGGTTGACTTAGTAGTCCCCACGGTGTGCAGGATGGTACGGGTGGTGTGTAGCGGATGGCATATAGGTTTGGGTCGGGTTGCATCATATTGTTTAAATGCTTAATGAACATGTATGATATTGTATGCCTGTAATATTAAATTTTAGTGTTTGTTACACATTGAGTCTGTTGACTCACCCCGTTGTGGGATTACTTTTCAGGTGACGACCAGTGATGGACCGGGCCGACAGATGATTAGTGGAGGCCATGTGAAGTTCAGATTTCTTTTATTTGGACTATTTTACTTTAAGTATTTTGAATTTAAATTTTGGGAATTATTGGATGTAATAAGGCCTTAGTAGAATTATTTTATTCTGTTTTTATTTATTAAGCCTACAAACTTTTACTTATTAAAAGATTAAGTAAATCTATTTTTAAAACAAAGCCCAAACGTTTTGTCACTTAAAGTAAAGGATTTTTAATAATGAAATAAACTTGTTTTCAACTCAAGCCCAACCCAAAACGATCTTTCTTTCAAAACGCACAAGTTTTTCCTAAGTAACAAAAGAATTTGAAATGGTTTACACCGGGGAACATACCAGATCCGGTCAAGGCTCGTGGGCCGGGTTTGGGGTGCTTCATTTTTAATCAAAAAAATAATGATACTTAGAAAAAATTTGAAAGTAAAAACATAGAAATATATTTGTTAAAAATGAAAAGAATTATTAAATAATTTCTTATATAATAGTAAAAGAGATAGTATTAATTTTAAAATTTTGAATTAATTCTGTAACACCCCAAACCCGGCCCATGCGTTACGACCGAATCTGGTATGTCACAGGGTGAAGTAAAACCAAGTCTTAGTTAAATTTATGAAAAACCGACATTTTGGAAGATAACTTTTTCTATTATTAAGTGGCTTTTGAAAGCAGGATGTTTGGTTTAATAAAACTCCAATTTAACTTAAACATTTAAAATTGTCAAGTGACAAGTTCGTTATAAATAGTAAATAATAAAATAAAATGAAATACAATCTTGAAGGGCCTTATTACATAATGGAAATCCCAAATTTGAATGACTTAAGGAAATGCCAAAAGGTAAAGGAAAGAAAACGAAAATATGGCCTCCACGAGTCCGCCTCGGCTCCTGCATCCATGAGCTACTGCTCACCTGAAAGGTTAAGGAAAAAGGGGTGAGCCACCAAGACTCAGTGTGTAAAACCTCCCACATTAAATATACTGCAACTAACCCACAATCACACATTGGGCCGGAGCCCACATATTAGCAACAACATATGAATGCATTAAGCCCAACCCAAACCTAGTGTTTCCATCTGCTACACACCAACTCGTACCAACCAATCACACCGTGGGGATTTCTACAATCAACCCTCCATCCGCTACACACCATCTCGACAGTCTTGCTGCCAATTAAACACGATCACTAGGTGACCAAATAAACATGATCACTATGTGACCAAATATATATATACATCGTGGCAGAGCCACCGATCACAGTGTGACCAAAAGAAATAGTGTATGAGCACAAGTATATATATATATATATATATATATATATGGCAAAGCCACCGATCACTTTGTGACCAATTAAGCACTTCCCCTTCATATCAAGCCCATACCCATGATCTACATACAAATCCTAACAATGCAACATGCGACTCATATTATATCATCTTGTCACACATACATTCGGCTATGCAAAGAAACGATACGATCACGTACCTGGAAAACCTAGCCTTACCCTTAAGGGCATCACATTGCCTATACAAATTTACTTTCGGCTTTTTCATTTTATGCAAGCGTTAGCACAGTTATATTATAGTGTGTGAAAGTTTACACACCTGATAACACATAAGACGACACTCTCTATGTCGACGCTATCACTAGCCGAAACTACGGCTATCTGCCTACTATTCTACTCAGAAGCCGGTCCATAACCTAGTGGCAAATCTCAAACAGCAAACACTGTGCGTTTCTTGAACTTTGGGGCTGGGACTACAAATCCAACCCCTTCCTTTGATTTGCTGACATTCGAGTCCATGAATGATCTTGGTCAAAAGGTACTATAACGATTGCTTAATGAAACATTAGGTTAAGGCATGAATAACGAAAAGAAACCAATTGAACACTTAAGGAGAATCGAAACCCTTACCTTGAAATCCCGAAAAAAATAGTATGATTCTAAAGTTGCCGATTTCTGTCTTAGAAACCTAAGCGACTAGATCTCCTTCAAATCCCAGAATGTCGCCCAAAGAAAACACGAGATCAGTGAATAGAAACATTAAACTAATGATGGCCTTACAACCAACTTAGCCATTCGGCTATGGTTTCCAAAAACTGAAAACAACAAAGGGATAAGAGAACGCTCTTACCTTATCACAACAGATCCGAATGATACTTAGGAGATTTTGGTATTAGCCTAATAGTGGACAGGATTTGGCAATGATTAGGAAAGAACTGGATGAGAAAGCCGAAAAGAAAAATAAAGAGGCTTAGGCGTTTCGGCTTTTCAAGATCAATCGGATATGGTATGAAAGTGGAGAGGAAAGTAGAGTTAGGAGTTTTTCAGTTTAGGAAAAAAAAGAGAAGAAGAACCCTTTGTTACCGAAATTAGGAGGAGAAAAGAAGAAGAGAAAAAACCAAAAGCTATGCTATAGGAAAAGATGAAACTCAGCACACTATTCACAAATAGGAATTTCGGCACACCCTTAGCCATTCAACCAATTTTCCCTTGCACACAGTCCCACATTCGGCCATCTCTTCCCCCTCTATCCTATCCCTTATTTTTTCTCCTATCCTCATCTTTCTATCTATAGACTCAATCCACACTTGCTCCTTTAGAGTCCCAGCCGAAACCACCTCTCACTCCTTAGTCACATAAAAAAAAAACACTCCTTTTTGCTAAGCATGGGATCCGAACCTGCTCCCTCCAAACATGCTTGTGGCTTCACCTATTTGCTCCCTTAATGGCACCTCCTTGCCACTTTACCAACTAAATTTTTGTGTTAACTTTCCCATTCAAGTACCCTTAAGGCCCACTTCACCTAGTTCTCCCTTTTTGTGACTAAAAACAGAATTTCTTCCAAGGCTCAGGCTTAACCCAAGCCTTCCCGAAAGCTCTAAACATGTTAGGCACACACACATAGCATGGCATACACACATAACATATCACCAATACAGAGCCCCCAACCTAGGATGTTACAAATTCTCATGATAATTTAGGGTTTATGGTTTAATTTAGGGTTTATGGTTCATGGTTTAATCTTTATGATTTAAAGTTTAAGGTTTATGATTTAAGATTAAGGGTTAGTTTAGGGTTTAGGCTGAGTTTAGAATTTAGTTTTCAGTATTTTAGATTTATGGGGTTTAGGGTTTAGTGCTTAAACCATATCGAATAATAAAGTTAAAGTCTTAGTGTTTAGGGATTTAGATATTAGGGATTTTGATAAAATAGATAAAAATCATATTATTTTAAGGTTTAGGTAAGCAATTAGAATATTTAGGGATTTAAGTATGAGTTGTAGTTTAGGGTTTAAGATGTATAATTTAGGGTTTAGAGGTTTGTGTATAATTTAGTGTTTTAGGATTTAGGTATGAGAAATTAAATTAATTTCTTTGTTTTTATTTGTTGGTAGTTACAATAATTATCATATAATATATTTTCACATAAAAATAAAAATAATCTAATAACAATAAAATAATAAAAGGCACACAGAGACAGCGATTCATTTGAAGAACGGCGCCGTTTTATGTTGCATATTTAGTGGCGTTTTAAAAAAAAAAAAAAGCGTTGCAAAAATTTATTAACTATTTAAACAAAAGCGTTTTTGATTTGTTATTAGTGGCTCTTTTTACAAAACGCCGCAAAAAGTATGAATTACCGGTGTTTTTACTTAAAACGCCACAAAAAATATCCTTGTTATTAGTGACGTTTGGCCTAAAATGCCGTTAATGTGTTAATTTTTTAAAAAACGACGTCATCTTATATATTGTATTTAGTGGCGTTTTGTGTAAAGCTTCGCAAAATTTAACTTACGCAAGCCTTGAAATACCCTCCTTCAATTTCCCGATTCCAACAAGTGATTTCGAAAAACCCTAACCCTATCTCCAATTTCAACCAAGTCTTGAGTTTGTTTCACTTTTCTTATCGTAGATCGTTGCTAATTCTCTCTTTTCTGAATCTGTAAGTTTCTCTCTTCAAATCCTTTTATTTCTTTATTGAATCCATCGCATATCATCTGTAATTCGATTTCTGTACTGTTTGTTTGTTGAATTTTTTTCCCTGATTTAGATGGAAGATTCTTTTGCTGCGTTTGAAGAAATCCCAAAAATCTTAGGGTTTTCTTAAATCTTACTTACTAAATACCACGTACGTGTATAAAATTTTCTCGTGGAGATTATTTATCATGTTTGTGTGTTTCGTCTCTTGAGGTTGAGCTGTTTCAAAAAAAATAAATATGAACTTTTTTTTTGCTTTTATTTCTAAATACCGCCATAAATTGTTGTGGGTTAATTATATTTATTTTGTCAGATGGCTGCTAAACCTCTTACGAGTGAAGCATTCGTCCTCATAGAAAAGAAAATGGACATGACATTGGGTGAGCTTTTAGCTATTTCTGCCTTTTCGAAGTTATTTTCTTAGGCAGTGAACATGTTTCTGACCAGTTTGCATTTTCTGTGGGCTTAGATGATATCATTAAAATGTCAAAAAATACTTCAAATAAATCTAAGAAGCAACGAAGGATACCGGTGAGAATTTTTTTTTAATCTAGAAAGCACATTTTTATCGTTGACTATGCTTAAGTTGATATTCTAATATGTTCTCCCCTTTACTATCAAAATAAAATCCAGAGACCTATGAGTAATGCTGCTAAAGATAAGGCCTTGAAGGTACGACAATACATGGTTAGTGACTACTGACTAGCAAAATGGTTAAATTCAATTTTTTTTCTTTTTTTTTTTGCAGGAAGAGCTGGATAGCTTTGCCGCTAAGTACCTCGGCCGCTTCAAAGTCTACTATGTTCTGAATCAGGTTAGTTGCCTTTTCTTTGTGGCACCCAATTGGAAGTAAGGCTTATTTATGAAAGTAATGAATGAGAAAAAGGTTCGAAAGATTAACGAAAGATTAAAGGAACTTTTTTGTTAATACATTGAACCTAAAGATGGAACCAATTAGCTATTTACTTGCGAGCTTATTTACAAGGTAATGAATGAGAAAAAATGGTGTAAAAGATTAGTGAAAGATTAAAGGAAATATTTGCTAATACATGAACATAAAGATGGAATCAGTTAGTAACTTTCTTGTAGGCTTGCCTATGAAAGTAATGATTTTGAATGAGAAAAAAGTGTAAAAGACTACTAAAAGGTTAAATGAAATATTTGTTAGTACTTAATAGATTAAACATTAAGATAGAACTAGTTAGTGATTTAGTTGTAGACTGGATTACTCCCCGATATTTTATTTCATTGTTCAAAGGGAGAAGGAGTTTCATAAGACTTAGAGTTTCTAGTTTTTGACATCTACTAATGCTTCCCTTGATGATGTTGTATGCCTGAATATGAAAGTCAGTTTAAGCCCCTTTCAGGGGTTAGCCTTGTACCATGAGTGAGTGTGACAAATGCTTGGTCTGTTCAATAAATACTTTACTAGTTACGGATAAGCCTCTAACAAAATCACTCATCTAGGAGCCATGTAGTTCCTCTTATCTTGATGGTGGGTACATGACAAAACCCTAAGACCCAAAAGAAATTGGAACATCTCTAAGCTTCCCATTCCCTTTCTTTTATTGCTCTTCTCACTCCCTTTGCCTAGCACAAACCCGATTCGCCTTTTCTAGTGCAAAGTTCACTCTTTCTTGCTTGCCAAAACCCAATCTGCCAACTACCAGTCGCCAATGACCATCCTCTAACTTAAACCAGCCAACAAACCCTTTCCAAGTCAAGTTACAGTGGACACTATGGCAGAATTTGAGTTTCAAGCCATATCCCAACAAATACAACAGGGCGTGAAATTTCACCAAGGTGTCTTTTTTTGAAAGAAATTTCTTCAATGCCTACCAACATGGGATCATTAAGCTTTATGAGAAGCAACCAAGATTTACTGTTTGAATAGATGGAAATGCCAATTTAGCCTTTCTGTTAAATGAACTTATATCACATGTGTGAAGCTTTACTTGCTTAATGCTATATTTGAACGTTGATAGATAATTTTAAATATTCATTTAGTTCTTAAATTTATCTGAATGAGTGCATTTTCATTCTCATTGATCATTCTGATAATTTGTTGCTTATTGCCATTGTAGCAAATTGTATGTGTTTCATATGAAAAATTTTCCTAGAGGACTGGCAGATTTTCAATCTATATTTTCTATATAATTGATGCATGTTTTTCATGCAAAAGCCAGATCTGTATCATTTTGGAATGTTCTAACTGCATACATGTATTCCTCCTTGGTTTCTACTTTGCCAGGAATTGAATTTGATTTTTGACTTGTCACTATTTCTTCGTCATAACTTTGCTCGAGTTTGGCCTTTAGCTTCAAAAAAGCTCACTTCTCTTGAGATTGGCTACATTTCTTCGGTTATGGTGACTAAACTGCTTAGCCCTAATTTTGGACCCCATCAGTACCCAAATCAAATTTGACCATCGATATTGCCTGCCATCCAAAAACTATCTCTTGCTATAGATTACATTACAGATACGATGGTTGGTACAATATCAAAAGGTCTTCAAAGTCTACTTGAGTAAGTTTAGATCTTTGGCATGAGAGGCCTTTTACATCTGTATATCCGATCCTATTGTGAAGTGTTTTTACAGCATATTCTTTCATGTTTCCTGTATATGTATTGAGGGGAAGTGTTGATTTGTTGGTGACTACAATTAGCTTGGTAGTTGCAATTCTATGTTGCTCTGACACTACGTTTTTCTTTAAAGTATTCGTGTTTAATATCCAGACATGTGTCTAAGAGAATGATCCGAAAAAACCATTTAAATACTCGTGTGTGACACATCTGAGTCTGAGTGACATAGGTTGTGATTTCTTTTTTAATGATCAAACTTTTTGGTTTCATTTGATAATCTGAATTTGTCAAAATATTCATCCGTTGTTTCATTCTTGGATGTCATGTGTGCTCATTTAGTTCTACTTATACATTGTATGTTCTGGACTCCTTACTGCTCACTATTTCTACTTGTGTGTTTCTAGCTCTGTTTGCTCATACTCTTCATTTTTCTTGAAGTATTCATGTCCCATAAATGGTTATAGAGATACGACCTTCAAATACATGAAAGAACTTTAAGGATACTCACAGGGTCATACCTGAATTCAAGTAATATAGGTTTTGTGGGAAATGAGCAATGTAAATATTACTGATATAAAAGGGTTGGTGATTGCAGATGTTGGAGGGGCAAGAAATTCGTGTAAACAAGGCATAAAATGGGGTGCTCCATCTCATCCTGTATCCATTTCACATTTATTGCAAAGTAGGGTAGTTGTTTTGTTTTTGTTGAATGGATAGTAACTGAACTTATGAGGTTGTTGTAATTTTAGGAAAATTATGGATAATTTCTTTGCATTAGAAGCTAGAGAAAGAACTTCTTAATTTCTACCAGCATTTTGGCTAGGGATTTGTTGGATCCTAGAAAAGTATATTGATGGTGTTATTATCTTGAATGATTGTTGCTTGTGAAGTGTGCAGATTAATAAAGCTGTTTTTCCTTATGGTTTTCTGTTTCTTCTTTTCTTTTCTATGTCTTTTAATGTAAATGTACTTGGTATTTTCATTTCCAATGATTAGGCACTCGATTAACTTTTTCTTTTCCCATTTTAGTCACTCCTAGGCTGAACTAAGGGCAAGTGTCTTTGAGGCAATAGAAGAGGAAGATCGAGTAATTTAAATATTAGAGAGTTTACCTCTTGCATTATTGGGAAGTTGCAATGATCATGCTAAATGACTTCATGCTTCTCCTTCTGGTCAGTATATTAATTCTAGCCTCGCTATATATCATTACATAAAGTTATTGAAAAACATGCTTTTTCTATTGGCCCTCTTTTATTTGTTTTTAAAAAAAGAGATTAAGCTATCATCTCTTATTTGTTTATACGGAAATGATGTTTATGCAACAGTTTCTGTTTTCTACTTTGTTTGATTCTCTTTGCATTTTATGTAAAATGGGGATTCAATTTAACTGAGTTTGCATAATTATTAATTTGTTAATAATAAAAGTTCAGTTATGTAATTTGATAAAATAAAAGTGTGTAACTCACACTTTTATAGAAATTTGTTAACTGAGATTGCTGTAGGTTTTAGTTGAACTTTTTTTTAACTCGGTAAATGTACAAATAGTAAAAATATTAAATACAAATAAAAAAGAAACAGAAAAATTGAAACCAATCTGTCTGTGTTTGATGCAGTACCCATTTTTAGCCTAGGTAAGTTATTGCTTGTGAAAGTACCCAATGCTTAAATTTCATTTAACTTTTAGTGGCAAATTGGCTTCAATCTCAGCCCTACCTTTACCTTTATTTGTATATATAGCTACTTATTTCACTCAAAATTCCTTTGTTTGGTTTCAAGCTAAAACAATGAATGTTGAAAACCAAAACCTTTTCCTCAAATAAAGTTTGTTTGTTAGTACTTATTTACAACTGTTCATTTTTAAACCTTTTTCTAGATAATGTTAGCAAATTCTTGATTTGGTCCCATAATCATATGATCATCTGGCTTTTATAATGTTTATAGAAATGTCTTTACCTATTGTATAAAAAACAACAAAATTGAATTATCTTTTGCTTGTGAATGATTTTAAGTGCTCTAAATCAAGTAAATTAAAACTTATCTGTTAAATGCTAAAGAAGGTTTTCCAAAGCTCAAATTTGTTTACTTTAATTAATAAAGAGAATAGAGGTGTCATCTCCTCTAGTTTTCGATGGCCTTCTTTTTTCACATTTGGATCTGTTCCATTCACTTGATTTTTACTTGTGTATTTGTGAAGTAAAGTTTTTTTTTTTCTTTTAATTAATAAAAAACAAAAACAGAGGTGAAGAAAAGAAAAAGTATGATCCTTTGTAGATAACAACAATGATTGCCTATGACAAAATGGGTCACCTTTTGAAGTTTTAACCACCTTTCACATATTTTCTTTAAAAAAGGAAAAAGAAAAACATTGTTAAAAGTCAGTAAATTCGGTCGTTTTTTTTTAGTTTTTTATTTGCAAAATTCATTATTTTAATTATAATTATTTAAAGATAAATTAATTACACTAAAAATTGAATTTGAGTTATAAAATATGTTTGAATTTAACCATGAAATAAAATTGGATTATTTGATAAATATTTTTTAAATTTAAAGGTGAAGTATTTAAAAGATAATGCTAAAAGAAATAAAGTTGAAAGAAAAATTATATTGATTGATAAGTAACTCTTTATATTCTTATCATTTTCTCCACCTTTATATTGGAAAATTCTATCATTTGTTTTTCATTATCGCTTTTTAAATATACTTCAAAATAAATCACTTAAAATATTAATTTTAGTTGATTTAATTTTTTAACGAGTTATAAATATAGTGTTATTATTTATATAATAATAGGCTATTTTAGGTTATGGATAATAGGCTATCACATATACTAGTGTAAGACTAAATTAGTTTTGCATGTACATTTTATATTTGTTTAATAGGAATTCTATTTTATGTTAGTTTTGAATGATTTTAGGATGTATAATTGGTTGGGTGCAAAAAGTTTAATAATGAAAAATTGTATTCTAGATTGATATGATAGAGATGTAGGATAGATTTGAAATTTTACTTGCATGATGAGTCCAATTATATTTGTAAATCCAACTATTGGTTTGTGAAATCGTATATTAATCCTATAAAAGATATCAAAATGTAGAACTAATTTAGTTTTGCAGTGCTATAAGTGGATGCTTTTCTATAATAGTATTCTGAAAATAAGTATATTTAACTCATTCAAAAAACTGAGGGGCATCACTTGGCATTTTGTTTCTCACTTCTTCCACACTGTGTATTTAAAGGTCATGCGTTAAAAAGGGATACATGAAAGATGACTACATCCATTTGTTTGTTAGAAGACCTATGAGTAGATCTCCTATTATTAACCGTGGTAAGTTTTGATTCATTTGAATTTCTTTGCAATTTTTTAATGAATTTAATCTTTATGGATTGTTATTCCTTTTTTAATGAATTTAATCTAATGAAATGTTTTTTTAATGAATTTAATCTAACGGATTATTATTATTTTAATGAATCTAATCTAATGGATTGTTATTCTTTCTTTCTATTTTATTTGGCTGTGTATTTTAGGTTATTTTACACGTTAGGCTACTTTCAGGAAGCTTCTATATCAGTTTCTTGATTGTGAGGGATCTAATAGTGAAAAGGGTAAAACAACGAGGTAGATACTATCACTTGGTGCTGGATTTGGCACCACCTTTTTTCAGTAGCAGGAGCCTGATTTTTCTTGTGAGTTGGATAAACTCATAACATAATATAGACTTATGAAATTTCTTATGTATTTGGTTGAGTTTCTATTTGTTTGTTAAATATTTTTTTGGGAAATTCATATGTCCATTGCATCTTGTGAGGATTTGATGGCAGATTTTATATATTATAGTTCATTGTGCATCAACAAACATTTAATTGAAGGAATCACAGAGCTAGCTTCTTGTACTTTATAGTATCTTGCTTCTGGTGCATTTTGGCACGTGCATCTTTGTATATAAACTGTTATCCCATTAACGCTTGTTTGCATGCTGTGATAATAGTGCTTATTTTATTGCGTTCTTCTCTTTGACATCTGCTCTTTTTATAATTTTATAATTTTTTTAATTTTTTATGACCTTTAGCGGCATTTTTGTAAAAGCGCTGCTAAAGATATGACTTTTAACGGCGTTTTTAAGGAAGCATCGCTAAAAGTCATGTTTTGTAGAAAGTGCCGCGAAAGACCAAGACTTTTGTGGCGTTTTTTATAAAAGCGTCGCTAAAATTCGTGATCTTTAGCGGCATTTATTAAAAAAGCGCCGCTAAAGACCAAGACTTTTAGCGGCGTTTTCTATAAAAGCACCGCTAAAAGTCGTGATCTTTAGCGGCATTTTCTATAAAAGCAACGCAAAAAGTCGTGATCTTTTGTAACACCCTAAATTAGGGGTTATTTGTAATTCTAAAAAAAAAAATTCCATGTGGGCTTCAAGAAATAAATAAATATAATTTTATTTGACACGTTTAAGGGTCTAAAAATAACCCGAGCTAGGCCTGACCCAGTGTTAAAAATTTATTTTTAAAGTGTGTACAAGGAAGGAGCTAGGTAAAGATAGGGCTTAAATAAAATTTAGGAGAAACTTGACACAAGATTGTAATTGGCGTGTTGGCTTGGTGAATTAAGGGCTTGCAAGGGAGGTCTTGGGTTCGAATCTTAGAAAGGGGAGAATTCATTTTGTTTTTATTTTTGGGCGTTGAATGAAGGGGCCAAAGCAATGAAGGCCTTAAAGATAATTGGGGAAGGATCGTAGCATGAAAGTCCAGTGAGTAAGAGTGGCTTGGGGCGCCACTTGAGGGAGAGAGGTCTCGGGTTCGAGGAACGAAGGGAACGTTTCTATTTTGGGTTTTTGCGTTAAAGGCAGAAGGGCCGAGAGGTAGGATTAAAATTAAATGGAAGGGCAATTTGACAAGAAAGGCAGATTGGGAGAAGTGGCAAGGGCGCTAGAAGAGAGGGGCTGCTTGGGGTCGCTGGTTCGAGACCAAACAATGACATTTGGATTTTATTTTTCCCTTCTTCTGGCGTGATGAAGAGGAAGGTTTTATAAATAAATGGCAAAGGTAAAGGACATGAAAGTCCAGGTGGTAAAGTGGCTCCCATGCGCCACTTAGGAGTTAGAGGGGAGGAAGGGCGCAGATTCGAATGGATGGGGGAGCATTTTGCGTTTTATTTTCTTTATATGCGATGCTGGGCTTTAGTAAGAGGGTTTATAATTAAATGTTGTGGTTAATTGACATGAAAGTCAAAGTGGGAGAGTTGGCCTGGGACGTTGGAAAAAGGGGCTGCTGCTATTTCAGGCCCTTGGTTCGAATCTAAGGGGCAACAAATGTTGTTTTTTCCTTTTATTTTTGCTGCTGGCGTGGGGAAAGAAGTGACTACACTTTGGACTCCCAAATTCAGCTGAAAGAGGTAAGTTGGGTGTTTTATTTTTATTCAATTTGTTTAAAAAAGGATAGAGGATAAGTGATATTATCTTAGGTGATAATTAAGAGTTTAATTATCAGCATAGGGAGGAGAATTTGGCAGCATAAGGAGTCTTTGGGGCTGTTTTTTGTACAAAGAAATAGAGCAAAGAAATTTCCAAAGAATGTTTATTTTTTTCCCTCACACTCTTTAGAAATTCCTTAGGGAAACCTTCAAAAATTCCAACTTTCTCTTCTTTTATTTAGCCAAAACCACCTTTGATCTCTCCTACTAATTCTCCTTTTCTTCCTTCCACCATTGGCGAATATCCACCACCTTGTCAGAAAATTCTTAGACAAAGCGCCCAAAATTTTGCAAAATTTCCAGCATCTCTTTATTCAAATTCACTTCCTTGGTGTGCGAATTTCTTTCCCTATGTGGTGTAGTCTTGGCCAAATATTGAGAGTAGTATAGATCTCTTTGGATCCTCGTTGTCAATCGATTTGAGAAGGAACTTCGGGATCTCAAAGCAGGAAATCTAATCTACCATTCTTTGTCAACCAGTTGGTAAGTAGTGGTAAGGTTCTATTCATAGTGAGTATTTAATTAGTGCTCAATTAAGCCGAAGGCTACTAATAATGATGATGGCCGATTGTAGGAAGTGAAGAAGATTCGCGAGCAGTGTGCTAAGGTTAGTACTTAAGGACAAATAGGTGAGGTTTTGGGTTCAAATGATAACCCCTTGAGATGGTTTTAGTTTGGCCGAATGGCCTTGGTACTAATATTTGGTAATGGCTGAATATAGGACAAGGAAGGCTAGTGTGGCCGATTGACTTTTCGGGACTTAGAATTATCGTTGGTGACAGGTGTGTACATACACACGCTATGACTTATTAACTGTGCTAAATGTTGTGAATGCAAACTCTGATTTATGTAGCATTGGTTTTGATACCGTATTGGTATAAGTGACGATTCAGGTAAGTACCTATTAATATGTGTTGCTATTTAATGCTTTTAGGAAGCATGGCATGAATTTAATTGTAACTTAAATATCCGTTGGCATGAGATTTGTTATGCAATGATTTGTTATGGGTTGATGAGTGGAGGGGGGATTTGATACCATAATGGTATAAGCGAGGATTCAGGTAAGTCCTTATCGTTATGACTTACTTTACGATGCTTTTGGAAATCATGACATAATATGACATATTTGGTATATGTGGTTATGGTTGATAGTAAACTCTATATGTGTTGCTAAATGAGCATGTTGGCATGATTTCTATTAAAACATAAATTCTTGGTTGACATGGGATAAATGTGTAACACCCTAAAAATCCGAGTATTTAAATTGCATAAATTGGTGTTTAGATTTTTTTTTTAGGAAAAATCTCTTAATTTTATTTTAGTGCTTATTGAAGTCCTAGAGAGGGTAAAGCATAATTTGAAGAAGGAATAAAATTTATTAATTGAGAATTTATGGAAGTGAAACAAAGGTGATTAAGACTTAAGCTAAATTATGTGCTAAAGAGTGTCATAAAATGAGCATATGGCATGGTGGAGTTGGCGCATGGGTTCTAGTAAGAGGGAAGAGGTTCGAATCCCTTGTATAGCACCTAAATGAATTTTTGTTTTTAATTTTCTGCTCATGACTAAGAAGTGTCGGCAAGGAACATATAAGGAAGGTGTTGACCATGTTATTTTTGGTTAGTGTATCAATGGATTAAGGAAACAACTAACTTATGGCATGGAATCAAAGATTTAAGGAAAGATAGGGGGGACATAAGGCACTTATCAAGGGGAAATTTTGGAAAGAAATCATGGCCAATTGACCATGTGCTGGACGGCATCTTGGTTTAGGGAAGGAGCCAAATTTTTGTTAGTTTGGCTAAAAATCTCATTCTTTTCTCTTTGGTCATTCTTTGCACTTGTGCAGATTTTTCTTTGTTTTCTCCTCTCAAACTTTCATCTTGGCCGAATAGGGCATTAGTAAAGCTCAAATTTTGTGACCATTTGGTTATTCCTTTTTGCTTATCTCGTTAGCCAATTCTTTGTGCCTTTTCTTCTTGTCGAAATCATCCATACCAAAAGAATCATCTTTTCTCTTTTCTTTTGCCATGGCGAATATACTAGCTCCTAAAGTTCATTTTTTCTTTTCTTCTCTTCTCTTTGAAATCAAGCAACAACATCACCATCATCCTTTCGTTCTTATATTATTTCTTTTCAATCGAAATTCTCTCCATCTTCACTCTCTTGGCGAATGCTATTGTGCCTATAAACCAAATATTTTTTTCTTTTCCTTGCTCATACATAGCCAATCCTTCATCAATTAGACACCATTCTCAATCCTTTCCTTTCGATCGTGGAAAATAGGTAAGGGTTCTTTTCCATTTTCGATTTATTAAGGTACTATGGCGAATAGTAAGGGTGAATTGAAGGACTTTTGGATTGATATAACGTTCATTCTAATAACGTCTCTTTCGTTATTATTTAGTACAATAACGGAGATCGGAACTCAAGTGATCGGGAGAATTGTAGAAACGTTGGAAACGTTTTATTTTGGTAAGGAAATCAAATCTCTTTAAAACCTCTAGCATTATTTGATATTATTTTAGATCTAACTAAATTCCTTTGGATCTTAAAGACTTTCAAAATAGGGAAGAAAAGGCGGTGGTTAGTCACGTTAAGAGGCGGATCCAGTAAATCCCCATTCAAGCGAAGAGCGGTTTGGCGATGGGATTTTCCACCGGGTTGCGGGCCATCTTCCGAAGGAAGTCCATTATTCAAGTAGTACGAACTTCCGAGCCGTTATCGTTGGTGGATTCTCGTGCTAGTGAATCAATAAGCGAGGAAAAGCCGAAAATCAAGTGATTCAAAATCAAGAGGGTAAGATTTTGGATCTATTATCGATTAAAATTATTTTACTGAAATAGTTGTCTAACGGATCAAAATATGTTTTAGGTGCCGAGGAGCGAGAAGGATTAGTACTTTCGGATCGAGGTGTGTAATTTCACACTCATTATTTTCTCGGTTGGATGTCAAATTTGGTTTGGAAGTAAATCGTAAAACGATTAGATCGGTAAAACGTAAATATTGATATTTTGACGAAAATACGTAAAAACGTCTAAATCGTAAAAATTACAAAACGCCTCGAGAAATTTTTCGTTATTATGTAAATACTCTAGTTCGTTACAATTGGGCCAAAATACTCTAGTTCGTTACAATTGGGCCAAAATACTCTAGTTCGATAAATTGGGCCAAAATACTCTAGTTCGATAAATTGGGCCAAAATACTCTAGTTCGTTACAATTGGGCCAAAATACTCTAGTTCGATAAATTGGGCCAAAATACTCTAGTTCGTTAAAATTGGGCCAAAACACTCCAGTTCGGTAAATGGGCCAAAGCCCACTTAATTGTGAAATAGACAAATTGCGATATTATGATTATGGGCCAAATGAAATGATAAACCCGCCATGTATGCATTATTAAGAAATTTTATATTTTATAGTACATGTATAATTGCATGGGTGGGATATATGAAGAGAAGAATGGCCAGTTGCCAAATATCTAGTTCGGTGGCTCTGCCACAATATCGGCTCATTGCCTCTAGTTCGGTGGCTCTGCCACAATATCGGCTCATTGCCTCTAGTTCGGTGGCTCTGCCACAATATCAGCTTATTGCCTCTAGTTCGGTGGCTATGCCACAATTTTAAAAAGGCTAAATGCCTACGATTGGTGTGATGGCGGGGTGGGTTGACTTGATCCCCACAGGTGTAATGGTTGGTACGGGGGTGTTAGCGGATGGATATTAGGTATGAGTTGGGAATTACATTTTACATGCATTATTAATTGTTTTAATTCATGATATACTGTTGAATTCTGAATTGGGCTCAAGCCCAGCATAATACCCTGATGATCTGGCCCAATAATGGTGGTAAGTGAGTTACACACTGAGTTCTAAGTAACTCACCCCCTTTTAATTTTTCCATCTCAGGTAATGGAAATTGATGTGGACTTGGGCGAGGATGACTTCGTGGAGGCCATCTTTGCGTTAAGAGGGTTATTTAAACTCGAACTTTTAATAAGTATATTTTTACTATTATGGATTATTGTAATAAGGGCCTCTATAAATAACTTATGGATTTTATGTGTGTTTGGGATTTAAACTAAACTTTGGACTTTTTAATTATGGGCTGTGATTTTATGATGTTTTATTTAAAATAAATTTGGGTTTTCAAGTATATGGAATTCTTTTATAATTTTTTTTATAGTTAACTCCTAAACAAACTATTTAAAGGTTTTGATAATACAATGATTTTCAACTAATGTTTTCAAATATTTATCAAATTCAAATACTCTTCTATTTATTTTAAAATCTGAAATTTATATTGAAGTTTTCAACTTATTGCAAATTTAAAGATAACTCGATTCATGTAACAAACCAAATCTAGTCTCAACGCATAGACCGGGTTTGGGGTGTTACATTTAGTGGTATCGAGCCATTTCAAAAACTTCGGTGTGGTTTGGGTTCAAAAATAATTTACGTATGAAAACGCTCAATGATATTTTTAAAGATCGGTATGGCACCACAAGCATCCCAAGCAACAAGTCAAGTAAGTATTATTGCTTAATGATTACTATGATATGATCATAGGAATACTCTAGAACTTCTAGTTTTAGATGTGAAAAAGCGTAGAGATTGAGACTATAGGACACGCTTGCGAAAACAACTTTATATCTCAAATCTCATAAAATATCGTTAATAAATACGAAACAAATTTACGATTCATAAAACTTGTAATCGATAAGCGAACAAGCTATCATGAGTACAAGAGGACGTGGTCGTGGGCGCGTAGACGTGGTCATGGTAGAGGCCGAGGTGCTACTACCAAGCACCAAATCATATGCAGTGGTGGACGACTGCGTCAATTGAAAGTGAGACCGGATCACGCGATCACATGGAAGAAGATCATGCATTGACTCAAGCAATGCTACGAGTCTTGGACAGGTCACCGGAACTAGAATTGGGCCAACAACTCGTGGGTCAATTTCAGAGCGACTTAAGGCAAATAATGCAGAAGTTTTCAGAGGAGTCTCTGGTGTAGCTCCGAATGTGGCCGAATACTGGCTCGAAGCTGTGGAACGGATTATGGATGATATGGAATGTACTGTCGAGCAAAAACTAAGAGGAGCTGTATCCTTATTGAGAGATGAGGCATATCAGTGGTGGCTCACTGTTCGAGAAGGCACTGAAGCCGCACTGATTAACTGGGAATTCTTTAAAGCTGCCTTCCAAGGAAAATATGTCGAACGAGCTATGTAGACGCTCAAGGAAGGAATTTGAATCTTGTCCAAGGAAGTAAGACCGTGGCAAGATATGAAGTCGAGTTTATGCGTCCGAGCCGCTATGCGGGACAATTGTAGCAACAGATCATGAACGCGTTGTATGCGTTTGAGGATGGACTTAATGATGAGTTGAGGGTTCGATTGCTCGCATGACAAGTTAGAAATTTTTCCACTCGGTGGAGAAGGCCAAAATAGCCGAAAAGGCTAAGAACTCGTAACGACGTAACCGAAAGATTCCAAACAAGAGAGAGACATGATGCTGGATCTTCAAAGAGATTTCGAAGAAACCGGAATGATGAATCGGTTCAAGGCGTAACCCGGTAGCAAATAATCGAAGTCGAGATTGCACCGAGTGTGGGAAGAGACATTTTGGGAATGTTGGAGGAAAACGGTAGCATGCTACAAATGCGGTTCAATGGAACATCGATACAAAAGTTGTCCTCGACGAATGGATACGACTCAAGAAGTCCGTAATAATGATGCACAACCGCCAGAGGTAATCAATGACCACCGAGAGGTCGTGGACCGGTCGTGGTGGTAACGGGGCTGGTCGTGGTCAAGGTGCACCGGTCGAGGCAATGGTAATAGAGAAATGCGATGCAAGACGACTGGATCGGTCTATGCGGTTAGACGCCATGAGAGGGCGGCAATGCACGAATGTGATAACCCAGACGTTCTTCATTTTGATGTACTGTTATTGCCTTAATAGATATTGGCTCTACTCATTCATATGTATCTAGTGCCATATCTGGAAACACAATTTAGAATCAAATTACCGATAGTGAGATGATGATGTCAGGTCCTTTAGGACGATCGGTAATGGTTAATAAAATATTTAAAGACGTGCCTTAAAAATCCAAGAGGAGGTATTCTTAGCAAACTTGATGGAACTACCTTTCGCGAGTTCGATCTCATTCAGGCATGGATTGGCTGGTCAAACATCGGCGCAATTGGATTGTGCTAAAAAGCGAATGTCGATGGGACCTCGGATGATAAGGAAGTCATAATGATTGGTGAACGAAAGAACTATCTAGCAAATGTGGTGTCTGCATTAAAAGCTGAGAAGTTGGTGCGGAAAGGATATGGAGCATTCCTAGCCTTTATCTGTGCTTTGGATGCCAAAGAATTATCCGTGAATGATGTGAGGACGGTGAAGGAATTTTTCGATGTATTTCCCGAAGAACTTCCTGGTATACCTCCAGATCGGGAAGTAGAATTTGGCATTGAGCTTTTGCGGGATGACTCGGTGTCCATTGCTCCTTATAGAATGGCACCAAAGGAGTTGGCTGAGCTCAAAGCTCAAATTCAAGAATTGCTGGATCGGGGATTCATTCGACCAAGTGTGTCTCCGTGGGGAGCACCAGTCTTGTTCGTCAAGAAGAAGGATGGATCGATGCGTATGTGCATTGACTACAGACAGTTGAATAAATTGACGATCAAGAATCGGTATCCTCTGCCGAGAATTGATGACCTGTTTGATTAATTAAAAGGAGCTTCAGTTTTCTCCAAAATTGATTTAAGGTCGGGTTATCACCAGCTTAAGGTGAAAGAAGCGGACATTTATAAGACGGCATTTCGGACACGTTATGGACACTATGAGTTTGTAGTGATGCCGTTTGGATTAACCAATGCACCAGCTGCATTTATGGACATGATGAACCGAGTCTTTCAACCATATTTAGACCGGTTTGTGGTAGTGTTCATAGATGACATATTGGTTTATTCGAGAAATGAGGAGGAACATGACCGACATTTGCGACACGATATTACAAACTACTTCGTGATAAGCAATTGTATGCCAAATTTGGTAAATGCGAATTTTGGCTAAAGGAGGTGACTTTTCTTGGTCATGTAGTATCGGTAGAAGGAATAAGGGTGGATCCTCGGAAAATTGAGGCTATTCGGATTGGAAACCACCAACATCGATGGTGAAATTCGGAGTTTCTTAGGTTTGGTGGATACTATAGACGCGTTTTGTAGAGGGTTTTCGTTGATTCTTTGCACCCTAACTAAAGCTGCATTGCGAAAGGGAGCTCCGTATATATGGACCTGGCGAAGAAGAGAGTTTCGAGAAATTGAAGAAGATCCCGATGAAGCTCCAGTTTTAATTCAACCGGAGGTGGAAAAGAATTCACCGTATATTGTGATCGCGCTCACACGGTCCAGGTTGTGTGTTGATGCAAAATGGAAAGGTGGTGGCCTATGCTTCTCGTCAATTGAGACCACACGAAGTAAACTACCCTACTCATGATTTGGAGTTAGCTGCCGTTGTCTTTGCTCTAAAGATTTGGAGGCACTATCTCTATGGTGAGAAGTCCATAATCTACACGGATCACAAGAGTCTTAAATACCTCCTTACCCAAAAGGAGTTGAATTTGAGACAAAGAAGATGGGTAGAATTGTTAAAGGATTACGATTTCTCCATCGAATACCATCCTGGAAAGGCTAACGTGGTAGCTGACGCGTTAAGTCGTAAGGCGGTATCTGAATTAAGAGCTTTGTTTGCCCATTTGAGTCTGTATGAGGATGGCAGTTTGTTAGCAGAACTTCAGGTGAAACCTCTGTGGCTGGAACAAATCAAGGAAAAATAGACATCAGATGAGAAGTTGGGACCCTTACTTCGGCAAGTTGAAAACGGTGAAATTGAAGATTTTGGAATAAACACGGAGGGTGTGTTGTGCTTTCGAGGAAGAGTATGCATGCCTAAGGACTCAGATCTGAAGCAACTGATTCTACGGGAGGCGCATAGTAGCCCTTATGCTATGCATCCCGGAGGAAATAAGATGTATCGAGATCTCCGTGAATGATATTGGTGGCGAGGTTAAAGCGTGAGATTACTGAGTTTGTGGGAAAATGTTTGACTTGTCGACAAGTGAAGGCGTAACATCAATTATCGTGCGGATTATTACAACCGATAAAGATTCCTCTTTGGAAATGGGAGAGGATAACTATGGATTTTGTTAGTGGGTTACCGTTAACACCTACTAAGAAAAATTCCGTTTGGGTAATTGTTGATCGGTTGTGAAGACGCACATTTCTTGCCGGTTAAATGCGGATTATTCATTGCGAAATTGGCGGCTATGCGTATCCGAAATTGTGAGGTTGCATGGGGTACCTATATCTATTATATCGGATAGGGACCCTAGGTTTACATCGCGATTCTCGAAAGCTCGCATGAAGCCTTGGGGACAAAGTTGAATTTCGATCGGCTTTTCATCCTCGACCGATGGTCGATCGGAAAGAAATTCAGATATTGGAAGATATGTTAAGAGGATGTGTAATCGACTTGAGGGTAGTTGGGAGGATTATCTACCACCGCGAAATTCGCGATATAACAACAAATATCGCTAGCATTCGGATGGCACCTTACGAGGCATTGTATGGTCGTAAGTGTCGCTCTCCTATTTGTTGGACCGAGTTGGCGAAAAAGATGATGTTAGGTCTGAGATGATATCCAGACAGAGGATAAGGTAAAAGTTATTGAACACGTTTGAAAGAAGCCTCGAGATAGGCGAAGTCGTACACAGATCTGAAGCGAAGGGACATCGAGTATAGTGTGGAAGATCGGGTTTTCTTGAAGGTATCTCCTTGGAAAAAGATCTTGATTCGGAAGGAAGGGCAAGCTAAGTCCTAGATATATTGGACCTTATCGTGTCTTTGAAGCGTGTTGGTCGATGGCATATCAGTTGAGTTACCTCCGAGTTAGATCAAATTCATAATGTCTTTCATGTTTCCATGTTGAGGCGTTATAGATCGGATCCTTTGCACATTATCTTTGGTAGAAGAATTGGAGCTGAATTGATTTGTCCTTTGAAGAAGAACCGGTGGAAATCCTAGAACGAGATGTCAAGGTATTAAGGAAGAAAACCGTGCGTTGGTCAAAGTTCTATGGCGTAACCACGAGTGGAAGAAGCTACGTGGGAGCCAGAGGATGCAATTCGCAACAATACCTCACCTTTTTCAACTGTAAATTTTGAGGACGAAATTTTCTTTAAGGAGGGTAGAGTTGTAACACCCTAAAAATCCGAGTATTTAAATTGCATAAATTGGTGTTTAGATTTTTTTTTTTAGGAAAAATCTCTTAATTTTATTTTAGTGCTTATTGAAGTCCTAGAGAGGGTAAAGCATAATTTGAAGAAGGAATAAAATTTATTAATTGAGAATTTATGGAAGTGAAACAAAGGTGATTAAGACTTAAGCTAAATTATGTGCTAAAGAGTGTCATAAAATGAGCATATGGCATGGTGGAGTTGGCGCATGGGTTCTAGTAAGAGGGAAGAGGTTCGAATCCCTTGTATAGCACCTAAATGAATTTTTGTTTTAATTTTACGCTCATGACTAAGAAGTGTTGGCAAGGAACATATAAGGAAGGTGTTGACCATGTTATTTTTGGTTAGTGTATCAATGGATTAAGGAAACAACTAACTTATGGCATGGAATCAAAGATTTAAGGAAAGATAGGGGGACATAAGGCACTTATCAAGGGAATTTTGGAAAGAAATCATGGCCAATTGACCATGTCTTGGACGGCATCTTGGTTTAGGGAAGGAGCCAAATTTTTGTTAGTTTGGCTAAAAATCTCATTCTTTTCTCTTTGGTCATTCTTTGCACTTGTGCAGATTTTTCTTTGTTTTCTCCTCTCAAACTTTCATCTTGGCGAATAGGGCATTAGTAAAGCTCAAATTTTGTGACCATTTGGTTATTCCTTTTGCTTATCTCGTTAGCCAATTCTTTGTGCCTTTTCTTCTTGTCGAAATCATCCATACCAAAAAGAATCATCTTTTCTCTTTTCTTTTGCCATGGCGAATATACTAGCTCCTAAAGTTCATTTTTTCTTTTCTTCTCTTCTCTTTGAAATCAAGCAACAACATCACCATCATCCTTTCGTTCTTATATTATTTCTTTTCAATCGAAATTCTCTCCATCTTCACTCTCTTGGCGAATGCTATTGTGCCTATAAACCAAATATTTTTTTCTTTTCCTTGATCATACATAGCGAATCCTTCATCAATTAGACACCATTCTCAATCCTTTCCTTTTGACCGTGGAAAATAGGTAAGGTTCTTTTCCATTTTCGATTTATTAAGGTACTATGGCGAATAGTAAGGGTGAATTGAAGGACTTTTTGGATTGATATAACGTTCATTCTAATAACGTCTCTTTCGTTATTATTTAGTACAATAACGGAGATCGGAACTCAAGTGATCGGGAGAATTGTAGAAACGTTGGAAACGTTTTATTTTGGTAAGGAAATCAAATCTCTTTAAAACCTCTAGCATTATTTGATATTATTTTAGATCTAACTAAATTCCTTTGGATCTTGAAGACTTTCAAAATAGGGAAGAAAAGGGCGGTGGTTAGTCACGTTAAGAGGGGCGGATCCAGTAAATCCCCATTCAAGCGAAGAACGGTTTGGCAATCGGGATTTTCCACCGGGTTGCGTGCCATCTTCGAAGGAAGTCCATTATTCGAAGTAGTACAAACTTCCGAGCCGTTATACGTTGGTGGATTCTCGGCGGCTAGTGAATCAATAAACGAGGAAAAGCCGAAAATCGAAGTGATTCAAAATCAAGAGGGTAAGATTTTGGATCTATTATCGATTAAGAATTATTTTACGAAATAGTTGTCTAACGGATCAAAATATGTTTTAGGTGCCGAGGAGCGAGAAGGATTAGTACTTTCGGTATCGAGGTGTGTAATTTCACACTCATTATTTTCTTGGTTGGATGTCAAATTTCGGTTTGGAAGTAAATCGTAAAAACGATTAGATCGGTAAAAACGTAAATATTGATATTTTGACGAAAATACGTAAAAACGTCTAAATCGTAAAAATTACGAAAACGCCCTCGAGAAATTTTTCGTTATTATGTAAATACTCTAGTTCGTTACAATTGGGCCAAAATACTCTAGTTCGTTACAATTGGGCCAAAATACTCTAGTTCGATAAATTGGGCCAAAATACTCTAGTTCGATAAATTGGGCCAAAATACTCTAGTTCGTTACAATTGGGCCAAAATACTCTAGTTCGATAAATTGGGCCAAAATACTCTAGTTCATTAAAATTGGGCCAAAACACTCCAGTTCGGTAAATGGGCCAAAGCCCACTTAATTGTGAAATAGACAAATTGCTATATTATGATTATGGGCCAAATGAAATGATAAACCCACCATGTATGCATTATTAAGAAATTTTATATTTTATAGTACATGTATAATTGCATGGGTGGGATATATGAAGAGAAGAATGGCCAGTTGCCAAATATCTAGTTCGGTGGCTCTGCCACAATATCGGCTCATTGCCTCTAGTTCGGTGGCTCTGCCACAATATCGGCTCATTGCCTCTAGTTCGGTGGCTCTGCCACAATATCGGCTTATTGCCTCTAGTTCGGTGGCTATGCCACAATTTTAAAAAGGCTAAATGCCTACGATTGGTGTGATGGCGGGATGGGTTGACTTGATCCCCACAGGTGTAATGGTTGGTACGGGGGTGTTAGCGGATGGATATTAGGTATGGGTTGGGAATTACATTTTACACGCATTATTAATTGTTTTAATTCATGATATCTTGTTGAATTACGAATTGGGCTCAAGCCCAAAGATAATACCGATGATCTGGCCCAATAATGGTGGTAAGTGAGTTACACACCGAGTTCTAAGTAACTCACCCCTTTTAATTTTTCCATCTCGGGTAATGGAAATTGATGTGGACTTGGGCGAGGATGACTTCGTGGAGGCCATCTTTGCGTTAAGAGGGTTATTTAAACTCGAACTTTTAATAAGTATATTTTACTATTATGGATTATTGTAATAAGGGCCTCTATAAATAACTTATGGATTTTATGTGTGTTTGGGATTTAAACTAAACTTTGGACTTTTTAATTATGGGTGTGATTTTATGATGTTTTATTTAAAATAAATTTGGGTTTTCAAGTATATGGAATTCTTTTATAATTTTTTTTTATAGTTAACTCTTAAACAAACTATTTAAAGGTTTTTGATAATACAATGATTTTCAACTAATGTTTTCAAATATTTATCAAATTCAAATACTCTTCTATTTATTTTAAAATCTGAATTTATATTGAAGTTTTCAACTTATTGCAAATTTAAAGATAACTCGATTCATGTAACAAACCAAATCTAGTCTCAACGCATAGACCGGGTTTGGGGTGTTACAAAATGAGTGGAGGGGGAAGTAATATTTGTGTCGATGGACACCAGTGGTTTGGTTCCACATTTTGTGACTACGGTCACCAGAGGTTTGGCACCTCATAGCGTCTTGTCCCAGTGGCTTAGCACCACAGTGGGTTGGCCCCATGGATTATATTATGGGATCGACGCCAGTGATTTGGTATCACACTGGGTTGGCCCCACCAGTGGTTTGGCACCACATTTAATGACGATTATTGTGACTTAGGTCACCAGTGGTTTGGCACCACCAGTGGTTTGGTACCACACGGGGTAGAGAAAGGCGTTTGGATGGCTAGGTTGGGTATTATATTTTGTGCATGTTTATTGGTTATAAATTGTGTGTGTTGTTGTACTAAACCGGGAAAAGGGTTACACACTGAGTCTTGGTGACTCACCTTTTCCTTTAATATTTTTCAAGTGACATGTAGATCGCGGATGTGGAGTCGGATGGACTCGAGGTGGCCATGCAGTGGATATTTGATATAAATGAACTCTAAACTTTGGCTTATTTTATTTTATTATTGGTTTGATTTTTAATCAAGTTGTAATAAGGCCTCCTAGAATTATTTTATTATTGTTACATGTTTAGAATATTTTGTTTAAATTATTTAATGATGTTAAAACGGGTTCACATGTTTTCCCAAAATTAACGTAAAATGTTTTAAGTGTCATCTGGCACATTCAAAATCTGTAAACAACCCGACTTAATAAATATTTCTAAACAACACTGAGTATGGTTTTTAACAAGAGACTTGAAAACACAAGGGTTTCGACAAAACTTATAACGGTTTAAAAAAGTTTTTTTTCAAAATGTTTTCTCGGTAGCAAACCAAATTCGGTCGTAATGTTTGGGCCGGGTTTGGGGTGTTACAAATTGGTATCAGAGCCCAGTTCAAAACTCGGTTGTGGGGGGGGCCCAAGGCCCAAAATGTTCGGTTTTGCTAAGAAGGCCTTATTATGATATTCTTAGAAACTGTTTTGGCTTGAACAAGATGGCACCGAGTCTCCCAAGCACCTATCCGCCTGTAAGTACCTCTATCAATTTCTCGTGAATTCTTTGGATGAGGGTAGAAGGGTAAAATGGGAACGTAGACTACTAGAGTAGAAACTATTTAACCCTAGGGCTAGCATACCCCAACAAAATTTCATAAAATTTAATAATTACCTAAACAAACCACGTGAGTTGTCAATGAGCAAAGGATGTGGCAATCGTTATCATGCATGTCTAGGATTGGATTCGGTGGGGGCACGGTATTTAAGCGGTCCTCGTGACTCACCTCCTACTCACTTGAATCCTACAGTGCGTAGTAACGATTCATCCTAATGAGACGACACACTCACGAAGCTAAACTCGATAACTAAAACCCAAAAGGGACTAGCCGTTTTGTTTTGGGAAATAATTAAAATTTTAGTTTAAAAAAGACCAAAATATCCCTCAGTTTGAAAAATGACCAAAATACCCCTAGTTTGTAAAATACCCTCTGTATGAAAATTTTCAAATAGAAACTTTCAAAATATCTTTCTTTTATGAAAATACTTAGAACCCAATTTTTGGAAATTATTTTGTGAAAATAACCTGATTATGTAAAATTACTAAAATACCCTTAGGGGTAAAAAAATTACAAAAACACCCTTAAATTATGAAATTTCCAAAATACCCACGGTTTTAATCAAAAATTTCATCACATGAAAAGTGCCCAAAAATCCTAAAATTCGAAAACGTCATGATTTTGTAAAATTACAAAATTGCCCCTAACCTACCAAATTACAGAATACCCTAACTTTCAAAATTTTGCAACATCACTATTTTGGAAAGTACAATTTTATAACTTTTGAAATATCCCTAATTTATCAACTTTGCAAATTTACCCTGATTTGTGGAAAATTACCAAAATGCCCCTGAGATTTAAAATCACCGAAAGACCCCCGAATTTCAAAATTTTTTTAAATACCCGGGAAATTAAGAGATTTAAAATAATTTTTGACAAAATCATCCGTGAATCGGTGTTTTTTTAAAAAAAATTATTACAAAAATACCCCTGCAGGACAAATTACGAAAAAGCCCCTGGGTAGTGGAAAAACAATCCCCATGAAATCAACAACGTTTCTTTGAATGAATGAATGAAAGACTGTGTGCTTGTTTGATTGCGAAAGAACCACTCTTAAAACTCTTATCATAAAATTCCTTCGCGGATAATCCAGTGAAACATGTACTAATACATAAAATTCTTAAACAGATAAACGCAGACGTTAGAAATAAGTTCTAAGGGACGTGAACTTAGAAATTGTGCCCAGGAAGTAAGATCGTTTTATTAAGATCAGAGTGCGCAGCAGAAGCATAGAGCGGTGAGTAAAGATGTACGGTTATTCGTTAGTAAGTAATTTCGAGGACGAAATTATTTTAAGGGGGTAGAATTGTAACACCCTAAATTAGGGGTTATTTGTAATTCTAAAAAAAAAAATTCCATGTGGGCTTCAAGAAATAAATAAATATAATTTTATTTGACACGTTTAAGGGTCTAAAAATAACCCGAGCTAAGCCTGACCCAGTGTTAAAAATTTATTTTTAAAGTGTGTACAAGGAAGGAGCTAGGTAAAGATAGGGCTTAAATAAAATTTAGGAGAAACTTGACACAAGATTGTAATTGGCGTGTTGGCTTGGTGAATTAAGGGCTTGCAAGGAGGTCTTGGGTTCAATCTTGGAAAGGAGAATTCATTTTGTTTTTATTTTTGGGCGTTGAATGAAGGGGCCAAAGTAATGAAGGCCTTAAAGATAATTGGGGAAGGATCGTAGCATGAAAGTCCAATGAGTAAGAGTGGCCTGGGGCGCCACTTGAGGGAGAGAGGCCTCGGGTTCGAGGAACGAAGGGAACGTTTCTATTTTGGGTTTTTACGTTAAAGGCAGAAGGGCCGAGAGGTAGGCTTAAAATTAAATGGAAGGGCAATTTGACAAGAAAGGCAGATTGGGAGAAGTGGCAAGGGCGCTAGAAGAGAGGGGCTGCTTGGGGTCGCTGGTTCGAGACCAAACAGCAGCATTTGGATTTTATTTTTTCCCCTTGCTGCTGGCGTGATGAAGAGGAAGGTTTTATAAATAAATGGCAAAGGTAAAGGACATGAAAGTCCAGGTGGTAAAGTGGCTCCCATGCGCCACTTAGGAGTTGGAGGGGAGGAAGGGCGCAGGTTCGAATGGATGGGGGAGCATTTTGCGTTTTATTTTCTTTATATGCGATGCTGGGCTTTAGTAAGAGGGTTTATAATTAAATGTTGTGGTTAATTGACATGAAAGTCAAAGTGGGAGAGTTGGCCTGGGACGTTGGAAAAAGGGGCTGCTGCTGTTTCAGGCCCTTGGTTCGAATCTAAGGGGCAACAAATGTTGTTTTTTCCTTTTATTTTTGCTGCTGGCGTGGGGGAAAGAAGTGGCTGCACTTTGGACAACCAAATTCAGCTGAAAGAGGTAAGTTGGGTGTTTTATTTTTATTCAATTTGTTTAAAAAAGGATAGAGGATAAGTGATATTATCTTAGGTGATAATTAAGAGTTTAATTATCAAGATAGGGAGGAGAATTTGGCAAGATAAGGAGTCTTTGGGGCTGTTTTTGTACAACAAATAGAGCAAAGAAATTTCCAACAATGCTTTATTTTTTCCCTCACTGCTCATCGCGAAATTCCTTAGGGAAGCCTTCAAAAATTCCAGCTTTCTCTTCTTTTATTTAGCCAAAACCACCTTTGATCTCTCCTACTAATTCTCCTTTTCTTCCTTCCACCATTGGTAGAATATCCACCACCTTGTCATTAAAAATTCTTAGACAAAGCGCCCAAAATTTTGCAAAATTTCCAGCATCTCTTTATTCAAATTCACTTCCTTGGTGTGCCGAATTTCTTTCCCCTATGTGGTGTAGTCTTGGCTGAATATTGGAGTAGTATAGATCTCTTTGGATCCTCGTTGTCAATTGATTTGAGAAGGAACTTCGGGATCTCAAAGCAGGAAATCTAATCTACCATTCTTTGTCAACAAGTTGGTAAGTAGTGGTAAGGTTCTATTCTTAGTGAGTATTTAATTAGTGATCAATTAAGCCGAAGGCTACTAATAATGATGATGGCCGATTGTAAGAAGTGAAGAAGATTCGCGAGCAGTGTGCTAAGGTTGGTACTTAAGGACAAATAGGTGAGGTTTCGGGTTCAAATGATAACCCCTTGAGATGGTTTTAGTTTGGCCGAATGGCCTTGGTACTAATATTTGGTAATGGCTGAATATAGGGCAAGGAAGGCTAGTGTGGCCGATTGACTTTTCGGGACTTAGAATTATCGTTGGTGACAGGTGTGTACATACACACGTTATGACTTATTAACTGTGCTAAATGTTGTGAATGCTAACTCTGATTGATGTAGCATTGGCTTTGATACCGTATTGGTATAAGTGACGATTCAGGTAAGTACCTATTAATATGTGTTGCTATTTAATGCTTTTATGAAGCATGGCATGAATTTAATTGTAACTTAAATATCTGTTGGCATGAGATTTGTTATGCAATGATTTGTTATGGGTTGATGAGTGGAGGGGGGATTTGATACCATAATGGTATAAACGAGGATTCAGGTAAGTCCTTGTCGTTATGACTTACTTTACGATGCTTTTGGAAAGCATGACATAATATGACATATTTGGTATATGTGGTTATGGTTGATAGTAAACTCTATATGTGTTGCTAAATGAGCATGTTGGCATGATTTCTATTAAAATACAAATTCTTGGTTGACATGGGATAAATGAGTGGAGGGGGAAGTAATATTTGTGTCGACGAACACTAGTGGTTTGGTACCACATTTTGTGACTACGGTCACCAGAGGTTTGGCACCTCCAGAGGTTTGGAACCTCATAGCGTCTTGTCCCAGTGGCTTAGCACCATAGTGGGTTGGCCCCACGGATTATATTATGGGATCGACGCCAGTGATTTGGTATCACACGTGGGTTGGCCCCACCAGTGGTTTGGCACCACATTTAATGACGATTATTGTGACTTAGGTCACCAGTGGTTTGGCACCACCAGTGGTTTGGCACCACCAGTGGTTTTGTACCACACGGGGTAGAGAAAGGCGTTTGGATGGCTAGGTTGGGTATTATATTTTGTGCATGTTTATTGGTTATAAATTGTGTGTGTTGTTGTACTAAACCGGAAAAGGGTTACACATCGAGTCTTGGTGACTCACCTTTTCCTTTAATATTTTTCGGTGACATGTAGATCGCGGATGTGGAGTCGGATGGACTCGAGGTGGCCATGCAGTGGATATTTGATATAAATGAACTCTAAACTTTGGCTTATTTTATTTTATTATTGGTTTGATTTTTAATCAAGTTGTAATATGGCCTCCTAGAATTATTTTATTATTGTTACATGTTTAGAATATTTTGTTTAAATTATTTAATGATGTTAAAACGGGTTCACATGTTTTCCCAAAATTAACGTAAAATGTTTTAAGTGTCATCTGGCACATTCGAATCTGTAAACAACCCGACTTAATAAATATTTCTAAACAACACTGAGTATGGTTTTTAACAAGAGACTTGAAAACACAAGGGTTTCGACAAAACTTATAACGGTTTAAAAAAGTTTTTTTTCAAAATGTTTTCTCGATAGCAAACCAAATTCGGTCGTAATGTTTGGGCCGGGTTTGGGGTGTTACATCTTTAGTGGCAATTTTAAAAATAAACGCCGCAAATTTTAGCAGCATTTTCTATAGCGACATTTTTTGTGGCGCTTGCAAAAAAAAAAATGCCGCAAAAAGTCTGTTTTCTTGTAGTGTTTGTTTCAGATAGAGATCTGAGGTTCACTTCGCGATTTTGGAAGAAATTGCAAGAAGCTTTAGGTACAAAGCTACATTTTAGCACTGCGTTTCACCCGCAAACGGATTGTCAATCCGAGTGAGTTGTTCAGATACTTGAAGATATGTTGAGATGTTGCATTCTTGAGTTTGAAGGTAGCTGGGAGATATACCTACCATTGGTTGAATTTTCTTATAGCAATAGCTTTCAAATGAGTATAAAGATGGCACCATACAAAGCTCTATACGGTCGTAAATGTCGAACACCGTTGTATTGGAGTGAGCTCAGCGAAAATAAGAATCACGAAATTGATCTGATCAAAGAGACTGAAGAAAAACCAAAAGTAATTCGTAATAGTCTGAAAGCAGCTACGGATCGACAGAAATCGAACGCAGACTTGAAACGGAAAGATATTGACTTTCAGATCGGGGATAGTGTTTTTGAAAGTGTCACTGTAGAAAAAGATATTGCGGTTTGGTCGAAAAGAGAAATTGAGTCCACGATTTGTAACACCCCAAACCCGGTCAATACGCCATGACCGAATCTGACATGCCACAGAAGAAAAGGTTTTGAATAAAATTTACTTTCCGATTAAATTTTAGAAAAAATAAGTGCATGATTAAAAAAAAAAATATCGATAGTTTACTTTTAAAATCTCGTAAGTAAATCTTTTAAAACTTAGTTGACCATCCATAAGTTAGAAAACATTTATTTGTAAGAAAAACCCAAATTATTACTTTGAAAACCGTTTGCATTTGAGTGTTGAAACTTAAATTTGTAAATCATTTAAGTTGTCGAAAACATTTAAGTTGAAATTTTACTATCATACGATTTATATTACTCGATGGTAAGATTTTGAAAATTATTGCGTTTTTATAGTTTAGAAAACTTTGGGCTCAATTATTAGATCAACCATGATGATTATTTAGCCATGTTTAAAACAAGTTCAAACCATATAAATAATCCAAATAAAAACATAATTAAAGAGGCCTTATTACAAATCCAAATAAAGATATTAACCAAATTAAAGTAAAATAAAGTACCCAAAACGAAGTTCATGTAAATCCCAATTTTATTTGCATGGCCTCCTCGAGTTCATCCGGCTCCACCTCCGCGATCTAAGAATCACCGAAAGTTAAAGGAGAAGGTGAGTCACCAAGACTCGATGCATAAATCCTTCCCTAATGCAAAGATTCTTACACAATTCATAACCAAGCAATATATATAATGCACCCAACCTAGCCATCCATAACTCCTTTTCTACCCCGTGTGGTACCAAACCAGTGGTGGTGCCAAACCACTGGTGACCCAAAGTCACAAATAATCAAGTTGTAGGGCCACGTGTGATACCAAATCACTGGCGACAATCCCAATACATCAAATGTGGGGCCAACCCACGGTGGTGCTAAGCCACTAGGACGAGTCGCTATGAGGTGCCAAACCTCTGGTATCCCAAAGACACGAAATAACTGTGGTACCAAACCACTGGAGGTGCCAAACCTCTGGTGTCCCAAAGACACAGATATCAAATCCTTCCCCCTCCTCTCAAATCACCCAAACCAATGTTTTACAAGAGTAAATCATGCCATCATGCTTTGATATGATCATATAACCATTATATATATATATATCTTAAATCATGATATTAATCAACATATAACAACATCATATCGAAACGGACTTACGAGAGTCCTTGTTCATACCCATCAAGGTATCTTATCAAAATCTCACAGTTTTCGTCTTTAATAACATGACTAGTATATTTATAAATATATATATTACTGAGTTATAAAGTGTGTAAGGTACACACCTGTCACTAACGCAAATACTAACTTCCGAAGACCCGATCTACCACACTAGATCACCTTGTCCTACATTCGGTCAATACTTAGATCATTACCATAGACCATTCGGCCAACAACAAGCCTTATAAACCATAGCCTTTGACTTTACATTCATTTAAAGAATAAAGAACCAACATAAACCTTACCACTTGACTTACCAAAGTTGATTGCTTCCAAAATCCGAAGAGCCTAAAAGAAATAAGTTCCTATGGTTAGAATCTTACTATCACATACCCAAAATTTGGCTTTTTCCCTCATGAAAAATGATTGAGAGAAAAGAAAAGAAATAAGGAAATTTGGCCATGAACACTTACCTATCCTCCAAAATCGATTGAAGGAAACCAAATGAAAACTTACCCTTGATGATATTCGGCCAAGATAACACCAAAAGAGAGAAAGAAGATTCGGCTATGGTGTTAGATGATGGAGGAAAATTCAGTTAGAGTGGGAAAAAGAAGAAAAAAGAAAGTGAAATGCAAGGGAGGTATTTCGGAAAAGGAAGTTGGAGAGGATTTTGACACAAAAGTTTGAGAGAGGAAAAAGAAAAAGATTAAAGGGAAGAGATGGTACTTTCGGTTTTGAGCAAAAGTGGAAGAAAGAAAAAGAGAAATGGGGAGAAGGAAGGTTCGGCCAACCACTAAAGATGAAGAAAAAGATGAAAGGGAAGAGGGTTGGTTTTAGGCTACAAAGAGAATAAAATATGTGAGAGACTCAAATGTATATTCGGCCAAATGCCTAAGAGAAAAATTCGGCAAACTACTATGGTCTTTTCGGCTTTGACACAAAATAAGAAAACAATGCTAAAACTAAAACAAAATTCACCTTATTGCCAATAACATATTCGGCTATAGTGAGTGTTATTGGAGAGAAAAGAAAACTATGCTCAAATGCTTAAGTAAAATGGCCAACTAGCTGCCAACCTCCCAAAGCCTCCAACAAAAATCGGTCAACCCCTCCCCTAGGCCAAAATGCCGTCCAGATACATGGACTTCAAAGTCAAACCTTTTCCACAAAAATCTTTCCATAACAATACACCTTACATCATGCCTTTTGTTCACCCATCAATCCTTAATCAATTGATTTCTTTCCCAAACATCAATCTTACCTAAACTATTATTCAACTTACCATAAAAAATTGAAAGTCCAACTTACCAAATGCATATCTTGACCGACACTTAATGCAAAGGTGCATAAAAATAAAGTCTTCCAAATGCAACCCATGCTACTCGAACCTCTTCCCTCAAGCAACCCTTCATGCATTATAACCGCCTTGCCACTAACTCCTCATGTGCTAGAATTTAACACTTAAATTAACTTAAGTGTTAGGTTCACCTAATCCACTTCACTAAATTTTCAATACTAAGAATTATTCTAGCTTCATAAAATAAAATCAAGCCTTCACAAGACTATGCTAAACACACAAAATTCATACTCGAGCCAACACAAATAATAAGATAATACTCTAATTTTTAGGATGTTGCAATTCTATCCCCTTAAGAAAATTTCGTCCTCAAAATTACCTGATCAAAAGAGTTGAGGGTACTGCTGCCTCATTGCATCTTCCAGTTCCCACGTAGCTTCTTCTACGCCATGATTCTGCCATAAAACCTTCACTAAAGAAACTAACTTCTTACGCAAAACTTTCACATCTCGATCTAGAATCTGCACTGGTTCTTCTTCTATCATTAAATCTGGACTCACCTCTATTTCCTCTACTGCCACAACATGTGATGGATCAGAACGATAGCGTCTAAGCATGGAGACATGGAACATATCGTGTATCTGACTCAGCTCTGCTGGCAACTCGAGCTGATAGGCTACTGGTCCCACTCGTCTCAACACCTTATACGGTCCAATAAACCTTGGGCTTAACTTACCTATTCTCCCAAATCTTAACACTTTCTTTCATGGAGAGACCTTCAGAAAGACTTTGTCACCCACGGCAAACTCTATATCCCTCTGCTTGAGATCAGCATAAGACTTCTGCCTGTCCGAAGCTTCCTTCAAATGAGCCTGAATCATCTTAACCTTATCCTCAGTTTCTGCAACCAACTCGGGTCCTAACATCTGAAGCTCACCCAATTCTGTCCAGCATGTAGGTGTGCGGCACTTCCTTCCATACAACACATCATATGGTGCCATCTTAATGCTTGCCTGATAACTATTGTTGTATGAGAACTCAGCTAATGGTAAAAACTCTTCCCACCGCCTCAAGTCCAAAACACAACCCTCAAAGATATCCTCTAAAATCAGATAACTATTTACATCGTCCGTCGATTTGTGGATGAAATGCCGTACTGAAATCCAACCGCGCACCCAATGCTTGATGTAACGCTCTCCAAAACCTCGACGTAAATCTAGGATCTCTGTCCGAGATGATCGACATTGGTACACCGTGCAACCTCACTATCTCTGCCACATACAACTTAGCTAACTTCTGAAGCGAGTAATCCACCCTTACCGGAATGAAATGAGCTGACTTAGTCAGACGATCCACAATCACCCAAACTGAATCCTTCTTACTAGGTGTAAGAGGTAATCCACTGACAAAGTCCATTGTGATCCTTTCCCACTTCCACTGTGGAATCTTTACCAGTTAAAGTAACCCAGACGGTAACTGATGCTCGACTTTAACCTGCTGACACGTCATACATTTACCCACAAACTTAGTTTCCTCCCACTTCAGACCTGGCCACCAAAATTGCTCTCTTAAATCCCAATACATCTTGCTACCTCCAGGATGCATAGCGTATGGGCTACTATGTGTGTCCCGAAGAATCCTTTGCCTCAACTCAACATCCTTCGGTATACAAGCTCTCCCTTGAAAACACAACACTCCATCACTGGATAAACTATAATCCTCTAAACCACCATTCTGAACCTGCAACCTCCGATCATTCAAACCATTATCTTCTAATTGTTTCTTCTTGATCTGCTCTAACCAAGTCGGCTTGACTTGCAATTCTACCAAAAGACTCCCATCGTCGTATAAACTAAAACGAGCCAACATCGATCTTAAGTCTGATACAACCTTACGGCTCAATGCGTCTGCCACCACATTAGCCTTGCCCGGATGATACTCAATCGAACAATCGTAGTCCTTCAACAATTCAATCCATCTACACTGCCTCAAATTCAAATCCTTCTGAGTCAAAACATACTTTAGACTCTTGTGATCAGTGTAGACTATCGACTTTTCTCCGTACAAATAGTGTCTCTAAATCTTTAAAGCGAAAACCACTGCAGCTAATTCCAAGTCATGTGTCGGATAATTAACTTCATATGATCTCAACTGTCGAGATGCATAAGCCACTACCTTCCCTTCCTGCATCAGCACACATCCCAAGCCAGTATGTGATGCATCACAGTAAACCGTGAATTCCTTGCCTGCCTCAGGTTGAATCAAAATCGAAGCTTCAATCCAAATCTTCTTCAACTTGTCGAAACTTTCTTGTTGCTTCTCAATCAACACAAATGGAACTCTTTTCCTCAATAACTTGGTCATAGGTGCTGCGATCAAGGAAAATCCCTCTACAAATCTTCGGTAATACCCCGCCAGACCTAGAAAACTCCGAATCTCAGCCACTGACTTAGGCGGCTTCCAATCCAACACTGCTTTGATCTTTCGAGGATCTACTCTAATCCCCTCAGCTGATACTACATGACCCAAGAAAGTCACCTCCCTAAGCCAGAACTCGCACTTACTAAGTTTGGCATATAGCTGCTTTTCCCTCAGAATCTGCAACACTACTCGCAAATGCGCATCATGCTCCTCCTCTGACTTGGAGTATACCAAAATATCGTTTATAAATACTACGACAAACTGAACTAAAAACTACTGGAATACCCGATTCATCATGTCCATGAATGCTGCCGGCGCGTTAGTCAATCCAAAAGGCATTACCAGAAACTCGTAGTGCCCATACCTTGTGCGAAATGCCGTCTTATGGATATCAGCCTCTTTCACCTTTAGCTGATGATATCCAGACCTTAAATCAATCTTGGAGAAAACCGCTGCCCCTTTAAGCTGATCAAACAAGTCATCTATCCTCGGCAAAGGATATTTGTTTTTGATCGTCAGCTTATTCAATTGGCGGTAGTCTATACACATTCGCATCGTACCATCCTTCTTATTGACAAAAAGTACCGGTGCTCCCCAAGGCGAAACACTTGGTCGAATAAAACCTCGATCCAACAACTCCTGAATCTGAGCCTTCAATTCCACTAATTCCTTCGGCGCCATCCTATACGGAGCGATAGACACTGGCGCAGTTCCGGGTAACAAATCTATACCAAATTCAACTTCACGTTTCGGAGGTAATCCCGGAAGTTCTTCTGGAAATACATCAGCATATTCCTTTACTATTCGGACATTCCCTACAGTAGACTCCTTAGCCTCCAATGCACACACATGAACCACAAATGCCTCACAGCCCTTCCTGACCATCTTCTCAGCTTTCAACGCAGATACCACGTTGGATAGATAATCTCTTCTATTACCTATCATAACCACCTCTTTACCCTCAGCTGTCTTCAACACCATGCACTTAGCAGCACAATCCAAACTTGCCTGGTACTTAACCAACCAGTCCTTCCCAAGAATCAGATCGAACTCCCCAAATGGCAGTTCCATCAGATCAGCTACAAACACTACCCTTAGAGTTCTAGGGGTACATCTCTATACTGACTTATTTACTTCTACAGAGTGACCTAGAGGGCTAATTCATCGTCATCTCCTGAAGTAGTCTCGAGTCTAAGCTCATAGTCTCTACTATACTACTAGCAACATACTAATCGTCGAACCTACATCTATCAAAGCAGTATATGGTAAACCAAATATTAAGAACATACTGGTTATGACGTCCGGTGCGTCGCCCTCTTCACGACATCTCGCTGCATACACCAAACCAGGCTATCTTGCCTGAGTGTTACTTACACCTCTGCCCGATGCTCCGTGGCCTCGACCAGAAACATTACCTCCTCTACCATTACCACAACCTCTCTGCGGTGACGGTCCCTCCTATCTGAACTGAGCACGACCTTGACTCTCAGTCTGATTCCTGGCTAGCTTACGTGGACAGTCCCTCACATGATGATCCAGCGAGCCACACTAAAAACATCCTTTCCCCCCGGTCCAACATTCGCCCCAATGATATTTCCCAAAATAATTACACTGTGCTGGTCCCTGATTAGCAGTAACGGGCCTCTCAGATTGATTCAGACCATTCTGCCAAGCTCTCTTCTGAGAATTACCGGCTGACCCAGATGATCCAAAACTTCTCTTATGTTTGTTCCTGTCGTGATTCTGCCTTACAGATTCCTTTATCCCTTCAGTAATCTTAGTCTTTTCAACTAGCGCAACAAATTCTCGCTCCTGATATGGAGCTATCAACAATCTCAGCTCGTCCCTCAATCCATCTTCGAACCGGACACATCGCTCGTGCTCCGAAGCCACAATACCTCTAGCATACCGGCTCAATCTTAAAAATTCTGCCTCATATTCTGATACGGATTTACTCCCCTGAACCAAACTCAGAAATGCCTTACGCTGCGCATCAATGTAACTAGACCCAATATATTTCTTCTGATACACTGCCTTAAAGTAGTCCCAAGTGAGATCCTCCGCTGCAGCACTATTCCTCACTGTGAGCCACCACTGATATGACTCATCCCGAAGAAGCGACACTATCCCTTTCATCTTTTCCTCAGCATTCAGATCCAAGTCATCCATGATTCACTCCGTCACCTCTAACCAATATTCAGCCGTACTGGGAGCTACACCCAAAACACCTCGAAATACCTCAGCTCCATTGGCTCAGAGTCGCTCAGGTACAAATTTCTGAGCTCCCGCGCCTCCACCTATTCCAGCTACTCTCTCAAGAACTCGCAGCATTGCTTGAGACACTGCGTCGTCCCCCGTTTGATCCTAAAACTCACCACCTATAGCCGGTGGAGGTACTGGTATCTCATTTTTCGACCCTTGACCAGACCTCACTGGCTTAGACACAACCATCCTACCTCGACCGCGTCCACGCATAACACGACCTCGACCTCGAGTGCTCATGTCTAAAGTCTTGACTTATCTAATTTAAAAGTTTTATGCATTAGTCATTATTCCACTATCTTTAAAACACAATTTTATGAATAGTTTTAATAAGAGGTTGTTTCGCGAGTACATGCAACCTATAGTTTTGAGTCTCTAGAGTAGTTCCTACTACTATACAGTCATACCATCATCATTATATAATCAAAATTAACAGTTTGAAGTACTTACCCGCGCGGATCGGTGCTGAAAACTCGGTGCCATGCCTTTCAAATTATATAATTTTCGACAAAAACATTTTAAGACCATACTTTGAATTATTTTGGGCCTTGGGCCCACAGCTGAGCTTTTAAACTTGGCTCTGATACCAATTTGTAACACCCCAAACCTGGTCAATACGCCATGACCGAATCTGACATGCCACAGAAGAAAAATTTTTGAATAAAATTTAGTTTCCGATTAAATTTTAGAAAAAATAAGTGCATGATTAAAAAAAAAAATATCGATAGTTTACTTTTAAAATCCCGTAAGTAAATCTTTTAAAACTTAATTGACCATCCATAAGTTAGAAAACATTTATTTGTAAGAAAAACCCAAATTATTACTTTGAAAACCGTTTGCATTTGAGTGTTGAAACTTAAATTTGTAAATCATTTAAGTTGTCGAAAATATTTAAGTTGAAATTTTACTATCATACGATTTATATTACCCGATGGTAAGATTTTGAAAATTATTGCGTTTTTATAGTTTAAAAAACTTTGGGCTCAATTATTAGATCAACCATGATGATTATTTAGCCATGTTTAAAACAAGTTCAAAGCATATAAATTATCCAAATAAAAACATAATTAAAGAGGCCTTATTACAAATCAAAATAAAGATAGTAACCAAATTAAAGTAAAATAAAGTACCCAAAACAAAGTTCATGTAAATCCCAATATTATTTGCATGGCCTCCTCGAGTTCATCCGGCTCCACCTCCGCGATCTAAGAATCACCTAAAAGTTAAAGGAGAAGGTGAGTCACCAAGACTCAGTGCATAAATCCTTCCCCCGGTTAATGCAACATTCTAACATAATCATAACCAAGCACCCAACCTAGCCATCCATAACTCCTTTTCTACCCCGTGTGGTACCAAACCACTGGTGGTGCCAAACCACTGGTGATCCAAAGTCACGATATCCAATAATGTGATGCCAAATCACTGGTGACCCAAATTCACAAATAATCAAGTTGTGGGGCCAACCCACGTGTGATACCAAATTACTGGCGACAATCCCAATACATCAAATGTGGGGCCAACCCACGGTGGTGCTAAGCCACTGGGACGAGTCGCTATGAGGTGCCAAACCTCTGGTGTCCCAAAGACACGTAATAACTGTGGTACCAAACCACTGAAGGTGCCAAACCTCTGGTGTCCCAAAGACACGGATATCAAATCCTTCCCCCTCCTCTCAAATCACCCGAACCAATGTCTTACAAGAGTAAATCATGCCATCATGCTTTGATATGATCATATAACCATTATATATATATATATATATATATATCTTAAATCATGATATTAATCAACATATAACAACATCATATCGAAACGGACTTACCAGAGTCCTTGTTCATACCAATCAAGGTATCTTATCAAAATCTCACAGTTTTCGTCTTTAATAACATGATTAGTATATTTATAAATATATATATTACTGAGTTATAAAGTGTGTAAGGTACACACCTGTCACTAACTCAAATACTAACTTCCGAAGACCCGATCTACCGCACTATATCACCTTGTCCTACATTCGGTCAATACTTAGATCATTACCATAGACCATTCGGCCAACAACAAGCCTTATTCACCATAGCCTTCGGCTTTACATCCATTTAAAGAATAAAGAACCAACATAAACCTTACCACTTGACTTACCAAAGTCGATTGCTTCCAAAATCCGAAGAGCCTAAAAGAAATAAGTTCCTATGGTTAGAATCTTACTATCACATACCCAAAATTTGGCTTTTTCCCTCATGAAAAATGATTGAGAGAAAAGAAAAGAAATAAGGAAATTTGGCCATGAACACTTACCTATCCTCCAAAATCAATTGAAGGAAACCAAATGAAGACTTACCCTTGATGATATTCGGCCAAGATAACACCAAAAGAGAGAAAGAAGATTCGGCTATGGTGTTAGATGATAGAGGAAAATTCGGTTAGAGTGGGAAGAAGAAGAAAAAAGAAAGTGAAATGCAAGAGAGGGATTTCGGCAAAGGAAGGTGGAGAGGATTTTTGACACAAAAGTTTGAGAGAGGAAAAAGAAAAAGATGAAAGGGAAGAGATGGTACTTTCGGTTTTGAGCAAAAGTGGAAGAAAGAAAAAGAGAAATGGGGAGAAGGAAGGTTCGGCCAACCACTAAAGATGAAGAAAAGGATGAAAGGGAAGAGGGTTGGTTTTAGGCTACAAAGAGAATAAAATATGTGAGAGACTCAAATGTATATTCGGCCAAATGCTTAAGAGAAAAATTCGGCAAACCACTATGGTCTTTTCGGCTTTGACACAAAACAAGAAAACAATGCTAAAACTAAAAAAAAGTTCACCTTATTGCCAAGAACATATTCGGCTATAGAGAGTGTTATTGGAGAGAAAAGAAAACTATTCTCAAATGCTTAGGTAAAATGGCCAACTAGCTACCAACCTCCCAAAGCCTCTAACAAAAATCGGTCAACCCCTCCCCTAGGCCAAAATGCCGTCTAGATACATGGACTTCAAAGTCAAACCTTTTCCACAAAAATCTTTCCATAACAATACACCTTACATCATGCCTTTTGTTCACCCATCAATCCTTAATCAATTGATTTCTTTCCCAAACATCAATCTTACCTAAACTATTATTCAACTTACCATAAAAAATTGAAAGTCCAACTTACCAAATGCATATCTTAACCGACACTTAATGCAAAGGTGCATAAAAATAAAGTCTTCCAAATGCAACCCATGCTACTCGAACCTCTTCCCTCAAGCAACCCTTCATGCATCATAACCACCTTGCCACTAACTCCTTATGTGCTAGAATTTAACACTTAAATTAACTTAAGTGTTAGGTTCACCTAATCCACTTCACTAAATTTTCAATACTAAGAATTATTCTAGCTTCATAAAATAAATCAAGCCTTCACAAGACTATGCTAAACACACAAAATCCATACCCGAGCCAACACAAATAATAAGATAATACTCTAATTTTTAGGATGTTACACGATTCATCGGACAGTATGAGATTAACGGGCGAGTCGGACCAGTTGTTTATCGACTCTCTTTACCGTCTGAGTTAGAGAAAATACATAATGTATTTCATGTGTCGATTCTTCGACGATACCGATCCGACTCTTCACATGTCATTTCCCCAACCGAGGTTGAAATTCAACCAGATATGTCATATGCTGAAGAACTGATTCAAATTCTAGCTCGTGAGATCAAAGAGTTGAGAAAGAAGAGAATTGGATTAGTGAAAGTATTATGGCATTGACACGGGGTTGAAGAAGCTACGTGGGAACCCGAGGATACTTTGAGAAATCAATACCCGAACCTATTCACTGGTAAGATTTTCAAGGACGAAAATCCCTAAGGGGGAGAGTTGTAATAGCCTGGTTTTAGCTAAATCGAAATAGTGGTTTCGAAACCAAAAATCTAATGTTGGAAAATTATTTTAATATTATTTTATGTGTTTACAACATGATTGTATGTATGTGTGAAAATTTTGTGAGCTAATTTTATTGTTTAATAGCTCAATTTGAGAAAAAGAACTAAATCGCGTAAAATGCAAAAGTTGCATTCTACTTGCTAAAGGTGTCAAATAGCTCTGGTTTTTAAATATGGTGGCCTTAAATGGTAATTAGACCATTTTAATTGTGAGTGGACAAAGATGGACATTAATATGATGATTTTAAATGGTTTAGTAAGGGTTAAAATAGTAAAATGGTTAATTAATGATAAATAATATAAAACAAAAACATATATATCATCATCTTTAGTCCATCTTCACCGAAAATTAAAGGAGAAAGAAGCCATGGGAGAACATTAGGGTTCGACGCACTACTAGTGTAACACCCCTAACCCGTATCCATCGCCGAATTAAGGTTAAAAGCATTACCGAATAGATCAAAAACTTTTGCATACATTTCATAAAACTATTCATCAATCACAATCAAATTGTCCATTTTATAGGTCAACGAGACCTTAATCATACTTTAGAATAGGGTCGGAACTAAACTGAACACATACAAAATTTCTCAGAAATTTAAAAATTTTCTAAGTTTTGGAGATCACACGCCCGTATGGGCAGGCCATGTGCCTCCCACGGCTACCAGACACACCCATGTGTCTTGGCTATGCCAAAACAGAGCTTGTATACTGACTTATCCACACGACCACCAAACACGCCCGTGTGCTATGGCCGTGTACACTTATGCTAGCTACTGACTTATTCACATGGCTACCAGGCACGCCCGCATGCTATTGCCGTGTACACATAGGTTAGCTACTGATTTATACCCATAGTCACTAGGCACGCCCATGTGCCACGGCCATGAAGGCAAAATAGACCACTTGCAAGGTCAAAATGCCACTCACACAGGGTCAACCCTACAAGAAAAATTACCAATTCATTTCATGCATACTTGACATCCAAGAACAAGTCATACAATCAACATATCTTCATATACAAACTCATTTCCAATCATACCACTTTGCCCAACTAAAACACATATACTTTCAAACATATTTCATCCACACTTGCCATAAATTTGACCATTTCTTTGCTCAAACATACATACTCATAATGCATTCATATGCTTACCATAGCCTTGGAAATTCCATTAGCTGTCAAGCCATACCAAACATACATCATGTATCATATTTACTCAAACATAATACCAACATTTATCTAGCCACATTCCATGACTCATGTTACACATCTCAAACATAACTCAAAGTGACTAGTCTATACATGCCATATCTAGCTATATACACATTTCAAAAGTACCAAAATGAGTTTGAATAGTGTGACGATGATCCTCGACGGTACCTGAGCCTTCAGTAGCTTTGACAATCTATAAAATAGAGCAAACACACACAGAGTAAGCTTTCCAAAGCTTAGTAAGCCATATGCAAATAAACTTAGCATAAAATGCACATAGCTCTTTTAAGCATCTCATTACATATCATTCTATCATTTCACTTCACATATTCATCTTAGTAAGTTCATATAGATACATACCTTTCATACACACTTAGTGTCATATCAAACGTACCTGAAACAGATATGCAAATCACATGGTCGATAGTATCTTAGATATGCCCATTGAATCGTTCGAAATCTAATAGGATACTCAGAGTGCTCGGATTAGTCGTACAATGCCAACGTCCCAGACTTGGTCTTACATGTAATCAGATATCGATGCCACTATCCCAGACAGGGTCTTACACGAATCAATACGATGCCAATGTCCTGGACATGGTCTTACACGTAAATCTCATATCAATGCCAATGTTCCAGACGTGGTCTTACACGAAATCTCGTATCAATGCCAACGTCCCAGACATGGTCTTACATGATATCACATAACAGAAACCTATGTCATGACATAGACTACCCTATCTATTCCTAGGTTCAAACGGGATTTCTTGGACATTGTCACTATGTCGATTTTATCTCAGAATTCATGTATACATTATCTCATATACATTCATCATTATCAATAGTCATAAGAACATACATAATTCAATACAAATACATTTATTTGTATATTGACTTACCTCGGGTTCGGATATTCGTTCAGACTCGATTATTCTACTACCTTTGATTTTTTACGATCTAAGTATGTTTTCTTCGTTTCTTGATCTATACATATTCAAATTTAATCCATTCATTCATCAACTTATTCAATTCAATCCAAAAAATACATTTAGGGCAATTTGCAAATTAGCCCTCACATTTACACATTTGGACAATTTAGTCCCTAATTCACAAAACATCAAATATTCCAAATCATTATATACCCATGCTTAGCCGAATACCAATGTATCTCATACAAGTCCAAAAATTTCATCAAATTCATAATTTAATCCCTCAAATAATTATTTTTCTTAATTGAGTCCAATATACTCAAATTCAACAAAACTCCATAGATAAACTATGATAATTATATACATATCTTTCATATTTCACTATAAAGCATTACAAATCACATGAGTTCATCAAAGGCTCATCTCATAAGCATTATCAATACTCAAAATTAAGACATGGGTTTTGAAGTAGACGAAGCAATGATTGCAAAAAATATAAAAATTACTGAAAACATATTAAAAACATTCCTTGAATCAGAGCTTGGAATGGTCGAATATTAAAAGAACTAAACCCTTCTTTTTCTTTCAAATTTTCGGTGGATGAACACTAAATTAAAGACTTATTTTGAGCTTTGTTTTATTATAATCACATTATTATACCATTTACTAAAATATACCTTCAATTAATAAATAAAATAAACATACATTAAGGGCATTAATGTCCTTTATCCTTCCACTATCTAAATATTGGTATAAGGCCTCCTTATTTAAGAGACATTCTCAAATAGGTATCTTTTCATAAAGCATGCAAATTTTTCATTCAATGCAATTTAATCCTTTTATCAAATTAAGCACACAGACGGACAAATTAACTTACAAAACTTTAACACATGCTAAGTCACATATTAAGGGCATAGAAAATAATATTAAAATATTTTACTGACTCGAATTTGTAGTCCCGAAACCACTATTCCAACTATGGCCTAAACCAGACTATTGCAATTCTCCCCCCTTAGGGATTTTCGCCCTCAAAAATCTTACCGTTAAATAGATTCGGATATTGCTTTCTCATTGAATCTTCAGGCTCCCACGTAGCCTCTTTGCCATAACACTTTTACTAACAAAATTTTCTTATTTCTCAATTCTTTCACTTCACTAGCTAGAATACTGATCGTGTGTCAGAGTCTTGAAAATTTATAAAAAGAATGAGCGAACCTGGAAACTAACTAAGACAACGATGGAGTCAAGCGCACCTATCGAACAATAGTATAGTTTAGTGGCAAGATCGGATTGTCGAACCCAAAGGAACCAAAAGTACTAATACTAACTTTCTTTTTATTATTTAACCTAAAAAATAAAGGAGTTGTTGGTTAATCTAAAATTAACTAACTACTAAGCTAAAGATGCGAAGACAAAGAGAATGAATTGGGGAAATACTTGGAGAAAAAACCAATTGATTAAGACAATACTTGAGGAAGAATCCACGTAGACTTCACTTGTTATTGAACTCTGAACCAGACGATTTATTCACATGACTTGATTCGTAGGATTCCCTAATTTAAATTAATACCTCTTTCGAGGCTACTAACGTCTAACCCTAGGTTGATTAATTGAAATTCCTTTTTAATTAAAACCCCTAGAATTGCATTAACTCGATCTATAGACTCCCATATTAGGTTTGACCCTAATCCGACAGATTTTCGTCATCCTATTTCTAGGGTTGCAATCAACTCCGCTTAGCTATGCTAGATCTTCTCTTAAATAGGGACTTTTGCTCCACTGCCTAAGCACATCAATACTTGAATTAATATCCTGGAATATCAAAGAAAGAATTAAGAACACATAATTAAGAACAAATCAAGTATTTATCATACAACTCAGAAAACAATACCAAGATTCGTCTTAGGTTTCATCCCCCTCAGGTATCTGAGGGTTTAGTTCATAATTATAAAAGAAAACATCTCAGAAGAAAATATAAAACAAAACATAAAGAAAACCCTAAAACCCCATGAAGGAATTGAAGGAGAAATTCTTCGTCTTGAGTATAATTTCGACTTCTTGAGATGAATCAATTGGATTTCTTCAAGTAAACCCCATAATTCAGCCTCTCTAGCTTGGCTCCATTGGCCTAGATGAACGCCCCCTTGAAGGTTGGCCTCTAGGGTTTTTATATTGGCTTTTGGAATGACTTTCTTTGCCTCTAAGTACCCTATTCCGAATGAAACTCTACTTTGCTACGACAAGGACATGCCCATGGCACACGCCCGTGTAAGTCGAGGCCAGGCCGTGTTCGAGTTTGTGAAGGAGGCACGATCGTGTGAATCGAGAGCCAGACCGTGACAATTTTGTAATTCAGCCCATTTACTACATTTTCGGCCCATTTTTTTGTTCTTTTCACCCTCCGGTGCTCTCCTGAATATAAAACATGAAAACAAAGGATTAAGAGCACTAAATTCCACAATAAAAGGGGTTAAATCATCCAAAACATGCTAAATGCGGGATTAAAATTTGTCTATTTTATGGTTTATCAAATACCCCCACATTTAAGCTTTTGCTTGTCCTTAAGCAAAAATCTCAACTCACAATTAAAACGAACTTCCTCAATTCATAATATTCATCAATAATGTTTCATCATAATTCATAGATAATTTATACATGGATAATTCAACTAAAAGAGTCCTGAAGATTCAAACAATCAAAGTCATAAGTTTTTAGCACGAAAAATATAGGTGTTTCCCCTTATCTAAGTAATTACCTTTAATTCAAAACTGACAAGGATTGACATCCTTACTAAAGGTTCACTCAAATCACTCAAGGTGCTTAAGGTTCAAAATAAAGCACTCATCAGTCAAACATGAAAAGTTAATCCCATAGGCCTGCTTGAAAATCAAATCTCCACCACTTTAAAATATACACAAATCAAAAGGTCTTTAAAAGGGTTGTAACAGGGTTTAGGTTAAAGGTGTGGATAAACGCTAAATTAGAAGGGTTAATATCGAGATTGAATTGACAAATTACCTAACTAGAAAAATGAGCTAATCCTAAATAATTACATAAATTGAAAACTTGAAATAATAACACGAGCTTCTTCTTCAACATGTTGAAATTAAATGTATAAGCTCACTTAATCACAAAACTAATAATGAATATACTTCGATTTTTTTTAAGAACGCATATCAATAAATACATAACATAAGAAAAATTCAACTACTAAAATAAAATAATTAGGTAATTAATCAAATCAAGTCCCGATAGAAGGGTAGTCAAAAGGAATGGTGATAACAAATACAAGATGGGTTTTGGGTTACTATTAGTGGGTGAGTCAATAAAAGGGTTGTTAGGATCAAAGAGGTTCACTAGGGGTTAATTGTGAGGGTAGGCTTTTAGTGGAGTAAGTGGGTTAAATCCTAAGTGCCTTTATCATCTCTGTATATCAAATCAAAGGTGTGGTCTCGACATGTATAATCGAAGCAAGTTTTAGAATAACAAATCAATGTTGACACACTCATAATCAAAAGAAGTGAGCATGAACAGAATGTATGCTCTAAAAGTTTCAAAATCTCAAAAATATTATGGGTTTTTTATGACAACCTTGCAAATTTCAAACTTCAAGGTGATAATTAGATTCAGGAAGACAACCTAACAAAAAATTTTAATTTTTGAAAATAAACTCATCATGCTTGATTCTCTAGTCTCCTAAAGTTTAAATCATCAATGTATAATTATCAATGATTTAATCCAAAACATATCAACAAAAATCATAAATCAACAGGAATTTCATTCTAATTAGTGATATGAGAAAATTACTTAAGACAAGATATCATTCTGGGATTTGAGAATAATTCAAAAAGTTAGGAACTTTTCTAAATAAATTTTCACCCCCTCATACTTAAGATGTACATTGCCCTCAATGTACAAAGATAGTAATCGTATATTAAGAAAATTAAAAGAGAGTGAGAGAAGTGAAACTTCCTAAATTTTTGGATGAATTCCTTGAGTTGGAAGTGTGGAAACTTGATGCGGAGGTGAAAGATAAGTTGGAGGGGCGCCTCTAATTCCTACGCTAGATGAAGAAATTAGGAGTCTCGTGAAGAGTTACCAGGAAATAATAAGAATAATTCTAAATATACTAATTATATAGTTAAATAAAAGAAAGATAAAAAGAAAGAATGTAAGAAGTAAAATAAAAGTAAAAGAAGGGATTAATGGACTGAAAAGTCCTTATTGTTGGATGGTTCGCGAGGTGAGAATGATTTCTAAGGCTTGGTGTAGTGATTCCCTAGCAGCCTTTAGAACCTAAATCAAAGAAAATGAAATAAAATAGATTAAACTAAGTAAAAGAAAACTAAAGAAAAGGAAAGTAAAAGAGAAAGGAAAACAAAATGAAAAGTTGAATGGACTTAAAGGTCATTTTCCTGTCGAGTTAATGAAGCGGCCGGCATGAACTTATGGAGATCGATCTCATAGAGGGAGACTATGCTAGGATCCTTCCGATTCTTTGACATGGGTATGGTTAGATCTTGAGTTAGGGGAATGAAGAACAAATGGAAATGAAAATGAAAGGGAATGTAAGGGGTGTGGAAGAGAAAGGAGTTGGGAGTAGGTGAGAATGGGAGAGGGGTGTTTTAAATAGAAATTCAAATTTGGTACATCCCACGCCTGTGCACCATGGAAGTGTCGAATCACACGGCCGTGTCTCATAGCCATGTTATGCTTTCTTTGTTTCTCCCACGCCCATGTGCAGGTCGCCACGCTCGTGCTTCTAAAACAATGTCGGCCACGGCCGCATTGCACGACCGTGGTGTTTAGTTGGAGCCCATGACTTGAAGATATTTTTTGTCCTATTTCGTACTATCTCTACCATGTTAGAATGGAAATTCGTAGTACCCACACAACCACGGCCACGACCATGTGCAAAGCCGTGTGGTGCGGAAATCTGCGCTTCATTATCTTGGTCAGTTTGTAGTTAAGTGCTAAAAGAAAGAAAATAAAAAATAAATGGGGTTAGTGCTCGGGTTGCCTCCCGAGAAGCGCTTGTTTAAAGTCTTAAGCTAGACTTACCTCACATTCACACATTCATGGTGGTTTGAGGAGTGAAAAATCTTTTCTCATGCTATGATTATATAAATTGAGTCGAGTAGCATTTACTTTAAAAGTGCCGAATGTAGAATTGCTTACCTCGACTGTGCCGTATGGGAAGACATTAATTACCTTAAAAGGGATCTCTTCGTTTATATTGAGGTCTGAAGTGGCAGTTCGCGGGTCTATTTTATCTAATAGTACTTGATCTCCTATTTTGAAGTGATTTGATGTTCCTTCAAGCTCGTCTGGGGGTTCCTTCAGTTTTGCTTCGTGTATTCCTAGTTTCTTCTTGAAATGTGTCTTCCACTCATCTAGCTCATCAATCTGAAGTCGTCGTTCCTCATGAGATATTTCTTTGTTGGCATGAGGTATAGGATCAGGCTCAGTGGTGTAGTTCTGTGGTCCTTCATGAAAAGAAAGTTTAACTGAATGATTATCAATGGACTTTATGTTCTCATCTTTATCACTCAATGTCCTAGCTGAGTCGAAAGCTTGAAGACTGATTGATTTGTCACCTACATGAAGTATGAGTTCGCCTATACTAACATCAATTTTAGATCTGGCAATTACTAAAAAGGGCCTTCCTAAAATTAAAGGAATCGTATTATCCTCATCCATGTCTAAAACAACAAAGTCTACGGGGAATATAAATTTGTCAATTTTAACGAGTACGTTATAACCCTAGGAATTCGAATAGTCTTATCAGCTCATCCTAGTTTGCTTGGCTTTCCCTAGACCTAGCTATTTAAACATTTTAGAACGCATAGCATTGATGCTTTCCCCTAAATCAGCTAAAGCATTATCAATAGATAAACTACTAATTAAAAATGGAATTGCAAAACTCCCTGGACCTTTTAATTTTTGTGGTAGTCTGTTTTGTAACATTGCTGAGCACACTGCTTTTAGTTTCACATGCGATTCCTTGTCTAACTTCCATTTGTTTTTTAAAAGCTCTTTTAAAAATTTCCTTGAACCTGGCATCTGCGAAAGAGCTTAAGAAACGATACGTTAATAAGTAATTTCTTTAAAAGTTTAAGAAACTTACTGAACCGTTCATCTGTGTCATCTTTCTTTATCGCATTGGGGTATGGTATTCGAGGTTGGTATTCTTTAATTATCGGTTTTGGCTTTTCTTAGATTACCTCAACCTTTCCTTCACTTACCATAGGTTCTTGCCTTGGCTCAGGTTCAGATTCTACTATCCCTTCGCTGTCATGAGCTGTTATGGCTTGAATTTGCTCTTTTGGGTTAGTCTCAGTGTTTCTTGGCAAGTACCTTATGGTCGTTCGGAGATCAGCTTAGCGAGTTGACCTAAATGGTTCTCAATTCTTTTAATTGATGCTTGTTGATTTTTAAGTGCTGTTTTGGTGTTTTAGAAACGTGTTTCCGACACCGCTATAATTTTTTTAGCATCTCTTCAAGGTTCAGCTTCTTTTCCTGTGGATAGGGCTGTTGTTCGAAGTTTGGCGGGGGTTGTTGTCTCTGATTTCCTTGACCACCCCATGAGAAATTGGGATGGTTCCTCCAACCTAGATTATAAGTATTACGATAAGGGTTATTTTGAGATCTGAAATTGTTACCTATATAGTTTATTTGTTTGCTTTCCATGCCCGGATGTAGGGTGGGTACTCAGGATTCACCACACTCTTAGATTTGAGTCACATTGCATAACTGGATGTACCTTTAAAGAACCACATAAACCATAAACCTTTTTATTTAACATCTCTACTTGATTTGATAGCATGGTGACTGCGTCGAGGTTGAAAACTCTGGCTGTTTTTGTCGGCCTTGTCCTTGTAACTTGCCACTGATAGTTGTTCAGTGACATCTCCTCTACAAACTCATAGGCCGCCTAAGGAGTTTTGTTATTCAGGGTTCTGTTGGCTGCTGAGTCAATTAACTGCTGGGTTGAGGGTTTCACACCATTGTAAAAAGTTTGGACCTATAGCCACAAGGGTAAACCATGGTGTGGGCACCTTCTCAACAAATCCTTGTATCTCTCCTATGCATCGTATAATTTTTCTAAATCCATCTACACAAAAGAAGAGATGCCATTCCTTAATTTGGCCATTTTGGCTGGCAAAAAATATTTTAATAAAAATTTTTTAGTCATTTGTTCCCATGTAGTGATTGATCCTCATAGATGAGAATTCAGCCACTGTTTAGCTTTATTCCTCAAAGAGAAGGGAAATAACTGATGACAGATGGCATCATCAGAAACGCCATTAATTTTGAAAGTATCGTAAAATTCTAGGAAATTTACCAAGTGATTATTTTGGTCTCCATGCTGCAAACCATCAAACTGAACAAATTGCTGTATCATTTGTATGGTGTTAGGTTTCAGTTCAAATTATTAGTAGCAATAACAGGTCTAACAATACTTGACTCAGTTCCTGTCAAATTAGGTTTAGCATAATCATACATAGTTCGAGGAGCATGATTTTCAGCCACCTCTGGAGGTAGCGGATTATTCTCAGCCATCTCTCCGTTCGTATTAATTTTGCCTTCTTGCTCTTCTTGTATGTATTGTAGGCTTCTCCTTATTTCTCTTCAGTTTCTGCGAACTGTGCTTTCAATTTCACTGTCGTAAAGTAGTGGTCCTGTTGGGTTCCTTCTAGCCATAAACTAGAGGTACCTACCATGAGAAGAAAAAAAGAAAAAGAAAATTAGAAAAGTAAAAATAAAATTTAATATCAAATATAAAATAAAACATGGCTAAAGTAATAAAAATTGAGCTTTCTTAATATTTTAATTCCCCGGCAACAGCGCCAAAAACTTGATCGTGTTTTAGAGTCTTAAAAATTTATAAATAAAATGATCGAACCTAGAAACTAACTAAGACAATGATGGAGGCAAGTGCACCTATCGAAAAATAGTATAGTTCAGTGGCAAGACCGGATTTTCGAACCCAAAGGAACCAAAAGTACTAATACTAACTTTCTTTTTATTATTTAACCTAAAAAATAGAGGAGTTGTCGTTTAATCTAAAATTAACTAACTACTAAGCTAAAGATGTGAAGACAAAGAGAATGAATTGGGGGGAAAACCAATTGATTAAGACAATACCTGAGGAAGAATCCACCTGGACTTCACTTGTTATTTAACTCTGAACCAGACGATTTACTCACATGACTTGATCCGAAGGATTCCCTAATTTATATTAATACCTCTTTCGAGGCTACTAACGTCTAACCCTAGGTTGATTAATTGAAATTTCTTTCTAATTAAAAGCCCTAGAATTGCATTAACTTGATCTATGGGCTTCCATATTAGGTTTGACCCTAATCCGACAGATTTTCGTCACCCCATTTCTAGGGTTGCAATCAACTCCGCTTAACTATGCTAGATCTTCTCTTAAACAGTGACTTTTGCTCCACTGCCTAAGCACATCAATACTTGAATCAATATCCTGGAATATCAAAGCAAGAATTAAGAATACATAATTAAGAACAAATCAAGTATTTATCATACAACTCATAAAACAATAACAAGATTCATCTTAGGTTTCATCCCCCTCAAGTATCTGAGGGTTTAGCTCATAATTATAAAAGAAAACATCTCAAAAGAAAATATAAAACAAAACATAAAGAAAACCCTAAAACCTCCTGAAGGAATTGAAGGAGAAATCCTCCGTCTTGAGTATAATTCCGGCTTCTTGAGATGAATCAATTGGCTTTCTTCGAGTGAATCCCACAATTCGGCCCCTTTGGCTTGGCTCATTGGCCTAACTGAACACCCCCTTGAAGGTTGGCCTCTAGGGTGTTTATATAGGCTTTTGGAATGGCTTTCTTTGCCTCTAAGTACTCTATTTCGAATGAAACTCTACTTTGCTAAGGAAGGGACATGCCCATGGCACATGCCTGTGTAAGTCGAGGCCAAGCCGTGTTCGAGTCTGTGAAGGAGGCACGGCAGTGTGAATCGAGAGCCAGGCCGTGTCGATTTCGTAATTCAGCCTATTTACTCCATTTTTGGCTCATTTTTTCATTCTTTTCACCCTCCGATGTTCTCCTGAGTATAAAACATGAAAACAAAGGATTAAGAGCGCCAAATTCTACAATAAAGGGGTTAAATCATCCAAAAACATGGTAAATGTGAGATTAAAATATGTTTATATTATGGCTTATCAAATACAAATCGATTTTTCCTCGTATATTATATTAGATCAGATTTCAATCTTAGACAGAGTAATTACATGTGACGAATCGGATTGGTATCTACAGAGCATCGAAACATGGAATACATTGTGTATCTTTTCAAGCTCAGATGGCAACAATAATTTGTATGCAACAGGTCCAATACACTCGATAATTTCAAATGGTTCGTTGAATCTCGGACTCAATTTTGCCTTTATGTCCAAATCGAAGTATGTTCTTTCAGGGAGACACTTTCAGAAACACTGTCACCGATCTCAAATTTAATCTCTTTTTGTTTCAAGTCTGCATAAGATTTCTGACAATTAGATGCTGCTTTTAGACTGTCACGGATCACTTTTACTTTCTGTTCTATATCTTTTATCAAATCGACCCCGTATAGCTTATTTTCATTGACCTCGGTCCAATACAGAGGTGTTCGACATTTGCATCTATACAGAGCTTTATATGGTGCCATTTTAATGCTCGACTGAAAACTGTTGTTGGACGCAAATTCAATCAAAGGTAAGTATTGTTCCCACATACCGTTAATCTCAAGAATACAGCATCTTAACATATACTCGAGAATCTGAATAATTCATTCAGACTGGCCATCTATTTGCGGATGAAAAGCAGTACTAAAATGCAATTTTGTGCCTAAAGCTTCTTGCAATTTCTTCCAAAACCGTAAAGTAAACATCGGATCTCTATCAGACACAGTGGATAGTGGCACCCCGTGTAATCTCACAATCTCAAAAATATAAAGCTCAGCTAACTTATCAAGTGAATAATCATATCGTATCGAAACAAAATGGGTAGATTTCGTCAATCAATCAACTACGACCCATATCGCAAACAAAATGGGCAGATTTCGTCAATCAATCAACTACGACCCATATCGCATCTTTCTTTATCAGAGTTAGAGGCAATCCAGAAACAAAGTCCATTTTCACTCTATCCCATTTCCACTCAGGAATCAGAACCAATTGTAGCAACCCAGACAGAACCTGATGTTCAGCTTTTACTTGTTGACAGACTATACATTTCGACACAAAGTCAGAGATATCTCGTTTCATTCCAGACCACCAATAATGTTGTTTCAGATCATGATACATCTTTGTACTACCCGGATGAAAGGTTAAATGACTGTTATGTGCCTCATTTAAAATCAACTGAATCAACTCTGGGTTTTTCGGGACACAAATTTGATCTTGGAATCTTAAGCAATCATTAACATCAATTTGAAATTTAGAATCATAGTTAAATTCACACTGAGTTCGTTTTACCATCATTTCATTATCCATTTTCTGAACACCACAAATCTGTTGTACAAACAACGGTTTTGTTTTCAATTCAGCTATCACTGAACTATCATCAAATAGATGTACTTGAGCATTCATAGTATGTAATGCAAAGAATGATTTCCTACTCAGTACATCAGCAATGACATTTGCTGTACCTGGATGATCGTCTATCACAAGCTCATAGTCTTTCAACAGTTCTAACCATCTTCTCTGTCGCAGATTCAAATCTTTCTGAGTCATCAAATACTTCATACTTTTATGATATGAAAACACGTGACATTTTTCACCAAAAAGATAATAATGCCAAATCTTTAATGCGAATACAATCGCAGCTAGTTCAAGGTCGTGAGTCAGATAGTTCTTTTAATAAGGCTTCAGTTGTCTTGAAGCATAAGCTATCACTTTGCCTTATTGCATCAATACACATCCCAGAGTAGTCAATGAAGCATCACTATATATCACGAATTCTTTACCCAATTCTGGCTGTACTAAAACTGCAGCTTCAGTCAAAAGGGATTTTAACTGATCAAAACTTTTCTGACATTTATCGGACCATTCAAACCTTTCATCTTTCTGAAGCAATCTAGTGAATGGAGTAGCTATCATCGAGAAGCCTATTACGAATCTTCGATAATGACCAGCAAGTCCCAGAAAACTGCAGACTTCAGATACATTTTTTGGAGGCTTCCAATCCAGAATAGCAGAAATCTTGCTCGGACCAACTCGTATTCTTGAGGCTAATACAATATGTCCCAGAAAACTAACTTCACGCAACCAGAATTCACATTTGCTAATTTTTCATACAATTGCTTTTCTCGCAAAGTTTGCAACACAATTCTCAAATGCTCGGCATACTCAGTCTCATCCTGTGAATAAATAAAAATGTCGTCTATGAATACAACAACAAATCGATCTAGGTACGGTCTGAAAATTTTGTTCATCAGATCCATAAAAATAGTAGGAGCATTCATTAGTCCAAAAGGCATAATGTTCATACCTCATTTTGAAAGAAGTTTTCGGTATGTCTAAATCTTTTACCCTCAACTGGTAGTAGCACAATCTCAAATCTATCTTTGAAAACATAGTGGCTCCTTTTAGCTGATCAAACAAATCATCTGTTCAAGATAATGGATATTTACTCTTTTTGGTCACTTTGTTCAACTGACAATAGTCAATGCACATTCTCATCGTTCCATCTTTCTTTTTCACAAACAGAATAGGAGCACCCCAAAGTGAGAAACTCGGTCTAGCGAACCCTCTGTCAGTTAACTCTTGCAACTGTGATTTTAACTCTTTCAATTCTGTTGGTGTCCTTCTATACGGAGCTATCAAAATAAGAGTTGTACCGGGCAATAGATCTATACCAAATTTAACTTCACGTATCAGAGGCAATCTCGACAATTCTTCAGGAAACACATCAGAAAACTCACAAAAAACTGGCACTGATTCAACTTTCTTTTCAAACACTTTCGAATCAATTACATAAGCAAACTAAGCTTTGTAACCTTTTTTCACATATCTTTGAGCTTTCAACACAGATATCACAGCAGGCAATCCATTCAAATCATTAGACTCAATCCGAACTATTTCATCATTCTGACATTTCAAATTAATAGTCTTCCTTTTACAGTTTATAATAGCATCATGCAATGTCAACCAGTCCATACCCAGAATGATATCAAACTCATCAAATGGCAAAAGCATCAAATCAGCAAGGAAATAGATATCTCAAAACATTAACGGACAGTTCTTGCATACTTTGTCAAACCAGGACACTTTTACCTAAAGGGTTTGATACTTTTATAACAAACTCAGTAGACTCTACAGGCAAAGTCTTATTGGATACTAAGTTCATGCATATATACGAATGAGTAGAACCAAGGTCTATCAATGCAATCATAGAAGTATCATAAAGTGTAAATGTACCCATTATAACATCTGGAGATGAAGCTTTTCCACGAGCTAGGATAGCATACGCTCTGGTAGGCACTCTAACTTCGGATCTTGCAACAGTATCCCTCATAGTTCTTTGACTACCGCTGTCATTTCTTACATTTTGGGAAGGTCTACCTCTCACTGAAGCGTTATCAGATCTTGGATTCTGGGTAGCCTCTAGCTCAACATGCTCTGGATAGTCACAGATAAAATGATCTAATGATCCACATTTGAAATAGGTTCGATCATTTAATCTACAACTTTTTGGATGCCTTTTTCCACAATGCTTACATTCAGGTCGTTCAGATTGAACATTTCCAACACTCTCCATCAATGTTGCTAGAGCTTTGGAACTCAATTGAGATCTAGCTCGATCTCTATTCGAATGTCCCTCATTACCCTTTGTACGGCTATGCTCTTCTCAAAATTTCTTCGAAGTAGACTGAGATGATTTACTCGGAAATCTTTTTCTCACCACTCTAGCTTTAGACTCAACTTTTCTTTTATCTTTCCTGAGTACCTCAACTTTGCACGCTCGGACAACAAGTACAACAAACTCTTTTATATCCAAAATCTTGACTAGCAAGAAGATGTCTTCGTTAAGGCCGTCTTTGAATCTTTTGCACATTATTGCCTTGGTGGATACACATTCACGAGCATACTGACTCAGTCTCTCAAACTCTCATTCATATTCAGTCACAAACATATGGCCTTGTTTCAATTCCAGAAATTCTTTTCATTTCTGATCAATGAATCTCTTATTGATATATTTCTTGCGAAACTTAGACTGGAAGAAATCCCAAGTGGCCCATTCTTTTGGAACCACAGGAATCAAAGTCTTCCACCATTAGTAAGCTGCATCTCGTAGTAAGGATCCAACACATTTAATACTTTCTTCTGGAGTCAAGGACATCTCATCAAATACCTGAATAATATTTTTTATCCAGAACTCAGCTTTCCCGGCATCATCATCGCTAGTATCCCTAAACTCTTTAGCCCCATACTTACGGATTTTGTCAACCGAAGGCTTGTTCATCAGATTCAGATTAATAGTTGAAGTCATAGAAAATGTCTGAGGGGGATTAACCGGGGGTGAAGGTTGTTAAACAGCCAAATTATTTCTCAAAAATTGAGTGAACCATTCAATCATCATCTGGAAGAAAGCTTGTTTAGCTTCTCCCTCTTGATTGCTCGTAGCTAGTCTCGAATCAAAGGGCATTGTCCCTTACACAGGACTAGGCGCATTGCTTTCTACATCGTCAGCTACGGCTCTTTCAAGATCCATTACTATACGTAAATCACATTTTTCACATCAGGATTCATCACACTATCACAGTTCAGATATATAAAATGTATAGCTAGACTCTAAGATGCTACGTTAGTCTAAGAATTGACTAAACTGTAATTTTGATACCAACCAAATGTAACACCCCTAAATCGTATTCGTCGCCAGATTAGGGTTAAAGGTATTATCAAATAGATTAGAAATTTTTACATACATTTCATACAACTATTCATCAATCGTAATCAAAGTGTCTCTTTTATAGGTCAAGAAGATCTTAATCATACTTTAGAATAGGGTCGAAAATAAACTCAACACATACTGGATTTCTCAGAAATTTAAAACTTTTCTAAGTTTCGAAGGTCACACGCCCGTGTGGGCAGGCCGTATGCCTCCCACGGCTACCAGACACACCCAATGTCTTGACCGTGCCAAAACAGAGCTTGTATACTGACTTATCCACACGGCCACCAGACACGCCTGTGTGCTATGGCTGTGTACACTTATGCTAGCTACTGACTTATTCACACAGCTACTAGGCACGCCTGTATGCCATGGCCGTGTACACTTACATTAGCTACTGATTTATACCCACGACCACTAGGCACGCCCATGTGCCACGGCCATGTAGGCAAAACCGACCACTTGCAAGGTTAAAATGCCACCCACACTAAGGTCAACCCTACAAGAAAAATTACCAATTCATTTCATGCATACTTGACATCCAAAAACAAGTCATACAATCAACATATCTTCATATACAAACTCATTTCCAATCATACCACTTTGCCCAACTAAAACACATATACTTTCAAACATATTTCATCCACTATCTAAATATTGGCATTATTGCCTCATAAGGCCTCCTTTTTTAAGAGTCATTCTCAAATAGGTATCTTTTCATAAAGCATGCAAATTTTGCATTCAATGAAATTTAATCCTTTTGTAACATCTGGGATTTAGGGGCTCCGTATTTACTTCGTATCTATGTCTTTGGTATGCTTTGTATATTGTTTGATGTGTTTGGGGTCCTCGGGAAGGCTCAGGGTTAAGTCAAAACCTTGGATAAAATTTTAATTTTTAGCACTGTAGGAGAGAGACTGACTGAGATAGGAGTTAAGGATTGTTACTTGTGTTTGGTAACACAAGAATTCAGCTGGTAAAGTGGCTAGAAGGTGCCATTTAGGAGGTAGAGAAGTGATGCCACAAGGAGTAGGGAAGGAGCAGGTTCAAGTTACACTGTGTACAATTTTGGAATTCTTTTTGGCATCTGGAAGGAAAGTGGTGGAATCGGCTAGGAACCTTGAAGAAAGGGGACTTGAATTGGTCAAATTTTTTTAAATGGTTGGACAATAGTGAAAACTGGAGGTTGAAGCTTTCAAACGAGTTTAAATGAGAGTATGTGGGTGAAGTTAGAGAAAGTTAAGGGATTTAGAGTGGGGTGGAGATGTTGGCCGAATATGGGGCTCTAGAGAAGGGAATTTCGGTCATGTAGGGGGTGTGTGCAAGTGTTCAGATTTTAGGAGTGTTAGTGCCGAAAATTTTGAAAGGCTAGCTTAAGGTGTGGTGAGCTCTTCTTTTTGTTATTTTGGTTGTAGCGTATTTTTGGGGCAATTTGGTTCTTTTTTTGGAGTTGCCGAATTCCCTCAACCATTTCCTCTTCATCATAGTGTTTAGTAAGGCCGAAAGCTATAGGGCACTTTTTTCCTTTCTATTTTCTTTCTTTTCTCCTCAGGTATTTTCCCTCTTGTCGAATTCTCTTAGCATCCATTATTCTTTTTTCCTTTGGTTTCTTCCCTCATTCACCAAATGTCAAATTTCACTCCTCATTTTCTCTCTTAGCCGAAACCTTTCAACCTCAACATCACTCCATTCTTTCTTTCCCTAATTGTTTATCATAGCCGAATACATCCCTCAAAACTCTTGTTTGAAACCTCTCTTCTTTTTTGTCACTCAAGCCGAATCCTTACCCCATGTTTTGGTAAGTCTTCGATATTCTCTTTTCTATTCTTTTCACTCTAGGCCGAATCTTTTCTCAGAAAACCTTTTTTTTTTATCTTCATTCTTCTTCCCTTACAATCAAACCTCTGATTATTGTTTCCTTTTCTGTTCCTAGAAGTAGCATCTCCCAAATTTGATATTCTCTGCTTTGACATCTTCTGCCGAATCTTTAGAAGCATCTTTCAATTTTGGTAAGGGATCTTCTTCACTTTTCCATCTATTTGCTCTCTTTTTCTATTGTGGGTTGGTTAATCAAAGATGATAGGCTGAGGTCTTAATGTTCTGACCGAATGGTATGAAGAGGGCTCATGAATTTTGTTTGGCCGAAAGGCCATCTCTTCTGATCTATTCTTTTTCAGTCGATTCTCACTTAGTGATTTCATAGGTACTCGATCGACTTTCTAATCCAAGCCTTCTGATCTCTGAACTCTATCGACTTAGGTACGAAATCATTATATATCATTATTATTATTCAGCGTATATCCTTAGTTTCTCTACTTTGATGTTTTAACTCAGTCTTCTGACCAAGATCATCTTATGGAATCAAGTGCCAGCCGAGCAAAGGAGGGAGTTTGACACGTAGCCCCCCCTAAATTCAAGAAGCGAGCAATTTCGACTGTTCAGGATTGGCCACAGGGGTGTGGGCCAGCTTCTGAAAATGATAAGCAGATCGCTGCGATTCCTACGAGTGAGGACGTTAGTGAGGTCGATAGTGTAGTGCTTCAAGTTTACAGGTTTGTAATTATCATAATATTTCCTTAACTTTATATATGTATGTGTAATGCTTGAAAGCCGAAAATAGCGGCAATGGTGATTAAATTACCCGTGTTGGGTAAACCGAAAAACCAGGTTAGTATATACTTTCATGCGTTATTGATGTTGGTGAATAACCTGATTGTGGGTGTATGTTACGTATGATATATTTATATACTTCATATTATGTAACCTATTATTTATACCATGTTGCATGTGCATAGGATATTGGGATATAAATGATTTAAAGGGGAAGTGTATATTGGTGACTTTGTCACGATTGATGATGGCGCGGAGCCTCATTATGGATTTGGTGATATAATCACGTGTAGAAATAGTGGCTAGACCACTTATGTGGACTTTGAGCAGTGTGTCTATCAGCATGACTGCCAAAAAGGTGTGTATGAGGATGGACGTACGGAGCAATGTGTAGAGGTTGGTACCAGGTTGGGTTGGGCTATCATTCTTATTATTGGTGCATGATGTGATGATACGATAGTGGTTTGGGCCAAGCCTATTTGTTGAAATTTTGTGGACTAATTGCACACTGAGTCTGGTGACTCACTTTATTCTTAACAAATTGCAGGTAGCTCGTGATACTTTGGACTGGGTTGGATCGTACTCGAGGTGGCCATGCGAGGGGTTATTTATTAAACTTAATTTTTTTTAATTTGGATTTAGTAATCGCTATTTTCCTTGGGATATTTTTATGATGTAATAAGGCCACTTTAAATTTGGTAAATTTTGGATTCTCCTATCAAGTTGTTTTTCATTATTCATTAATCATGAAATGGTAACATGAAACCATTTTTTTACGTATATATATATATATATATATATAATCTAAAGTTTCTTTGCAAACCAGCTTAAACACACTTTTATTGAAATTAAAGTTTTTTTTTCCTTCTCGACGAATAATGTCTGGATCTAAAGTTAACCATGTTTTTAAAAAAATCATCTGATCGCTAAGCTGGCTAAATACCTTTTTCCCTAAAATAGAGTTTCTCCTTCCAAATGCGTCATTAAATTTTGGCTTTACTAAGTTGTTTCGTATTGTTCTTCAAACCTTATAAAACCTTTGAAACCCTTTTTCCTAGTGACATTCCAGATCCGGTCGTGGTGTGTAGGCCAGGTTTGGGATGTTACAATTTGGTATCAGAGCCCAGTTTTAAAACTCGACCTTGGATTTTTGGGACCACAACATTTTCAAATTATGTAATTAACAAGAAAATTTTATATGAATTTATCTTTTGGAAGAATGGCACTCGAGTTCCTGGCCTAGGTCCACCAGGTAAGTTTTTTGATTGTTAAGTGAATTGTATGAGATTGTTATATGTTGTGGATGATTGGAATTTAGAATTTTTACTGTAGAGATGAAAACCTTTAGGAATATGTATGCTTTACAAAGGAACTACTTATAATTTTGTTTCATAAAACTACTCATTAATAAACAAATGGGAAGATATACTGACACATAAAATTTATAATCAGAGTAAAGCAGAGCTATAGATATGAGTGGTAGAGGATATGGACGTGTTACTCACGGCCATGGGAGAGGTTAGGGTATCGAGGTTGAACTTTTAGAGGCTGGGGGCGAGGCACCAGCCTCACCTGTGGCGGGAACAGGTTTGCAAGACAGAACTAGGGGAGACGATGCTCTATCTCAAGCGATGTTACGAGTATTGGAGCGTGTAGCTGGGGCAAGTACTGGAGCGGTAACTCAGAAGTCCATTCCTGAGCGACTTCGAGCAAACGGAGCTGAAATATTTAAGGGTATTTTTGGGGTAGCTCCAAATGTGACAGAATATTGGCTAGAGGCAGTCGAGAGAATTATGGAAGATTTGGATTGCACAGTCGAGGAGAAGATGAAGGGCGCAGTGTCTTTACTTCGGGAGGAAGCCTATCAATGGTGGCTTACTGTGAGAGAGGGTACATCGACGGATCGGATAGATTGGGACTTCTTTAAGATGATGTTTCAGAGGAAATATGTTGGAGCTAGTTACAAGGATGCTCAGAGAAAATTGGTCTTGAATTTGTTCCAAGAGGGTAAATCGGTAGCTGAGTATGAGGCAAAATTCCTATGGTTAAGTCGGTATGCCTGGGGAATAGTTGCGACCGATTATGAGAGATGTGTTCGATTCGAGGATGGGCTATAAGACGAGCTGCGAGTGTTGATAGCTCCTCAGAGGGAGAGGGACTTTGCTATTTTAGTAGAAAAAGCAAAGATAGCAGAGGAGGTAAAGCGAACTGAGAGACAGAATAGGGATAAGGACAAAGGTAAGAATAAGAAGAGTCATGGACCATCGGGCTCATCTGGGGGTTTTTAGAAAAGATCTAGGGTTGATGGGCCTGTTCGTGTTGCAACGTCAGCTGCTGTTGGTCAATTTCGACAGTGTGCTCATTGTGGAAGGTCGCATGCAGGGGAGTGCTGGGGAAGAAATAAGGAATGCTTCAAGTGTAGGTCGGAGGATCATCTGATAAAGAATTGTCCACTAGATATAACCAGGGCTCGAATGGTAGGTCAGGGGTATGTGTAGCCAGGAAAAGGTGGCCAACAGATGCTGAAAGGCCGTGGTTTGAACCGAGGAGGGAATGGTTTTGGTCGAGGTCATGGAACAGCGGGTAGAGGTGTTGGGGGTACTGAGGCGAGACAGCCCAGGTTGGTTTATGCAGCCAGACATCGATAAGAGAGTGATGCACCAGACGTTATAACGGGTATGTTCCTCATTTTTGGTCTACCCTTTACTGCATTAATTGATGTTGGGTCGACACATTCCTATGTTGCTAGTGTGGTGTCCAAAACTTTGAGTATGAATCCTGAAACTACTTCTAAGGAGATGACTGTACTTAGCCCTTTAGGACAATCGGTAGTGGTAAATAAACTTTTTAGAAATGTGCCTTTAGAAGTTCAAGGGTTATTTTTCCTAGCTAATTTGATGGAACTACCATTTGGGGAGTTTGATTTGATCTTAAGCGTGGACTGGTTGGTAAGGTATCATGCAAAATTGGATTGTGCTGATAAGCGCATGGTGATAAGGACTTCTGAGAATGAAGAAATTTTGGTGATATGCGAGAGGAGAGACTACTTGTCCAATGTAGTGTCTGCTCTTAAGGCGAAAAGAATGGTGAGAAAAGGGTGCATGGCCTTCTTAACTTTAGTCAGTGCCTTGGATGCAAAGGAAGTGACCGTGGATGGGGTTAGAACAGTAAAGGAATTTGTGGATGTCTTTCCTGAAGAGCTGCCAGGGCTGCCTCTGGATCGTGAGGTGGAGTTTGGAATCGAGCTTCTACTAGGTACGGCTCCAGTGTCCATCGCCCCTTATAGGATGGCACCGAAGGAGCTGGTTAAACTTAAAGCACAGATCCAAGAGCTGTTGGATCGTGGTTTTATCCGACCCAGTGTGTCTCCATGGGGAGCACTGGTGTTATTTGTAAAGAAGAAAGACGGATCTATGCGTATATGCATTGATTACAGCCAGTTGAATAAATTGACCATCAAGAACAAGTACCCGTTGCCGAGGATAGATGATCTGTTTGATCAGCTCAAGAGGGCTTCAATATTTTTGAAGATAGATTTGAGATCAAGATATCACCAGCTTAAGGTAAAGGAAGCAGATATTCATAAGACGGCTTTTCGGACTCGCTACGGGCACTATGAGTTTTTGGTAATGTCGTTTGGGTTGACAAACACACTAGTCACATTCATGGATATGATGAATCGAGTTTTTCAACCCTATCTGGACCGGTTCATTATAGTGTTCATAGATGACATTCTAGTATATTCTAAGACATAGAGGAGCACGATTCATATCTTCGGGTGGTTCTATAGATTTTGGGGGAGAAGAAGTTGTACGCCAAATTTAGCAAGTGTGAGTTTTGGTTAAAAGAAGTTACTTTTCTGGGTCATGTGGTATCTGCAGAAGGGATAAGAGGCGATCCTCGGAAGATTGAGGCTGTGTTGTGCTGGAAAACACCTAAGTCTGTGGCGAAAATTTGAAGTTTCTTAGGATTTGTAGGTTACTACAGAAGGTTTGTCGAGGGTTTTTCCTCAATTGCGGCACCCTTAACTAAGTTGTTGAGGAAGGGGGTACCTTTTGTGTGGACTGACAAGCAGCAGGAAAGTTTTGAGAAGTTGAAAAAGATTTTGACGGAGGCTCCAGTTTTGATCCAGCCTGAGGCTGGAAATGATTTCGTAGTGTATTGTGATGCTTCTCACACGGGGCTATGTTGTGTGCTGATGCAGGATGGGAAGGTGGTTGCCTATGCGTCTCGACAATTTAGACCGTATGAGATTAACTATCCCACGCATGATCTGGAATTGACTGCGGTGGTTATTGCTTTAAAGGTTTGGAGACATTATTTATATGGAGAGAAGTCTGTTATCTACACTGACCACAAGAGTTTAAAATATCTGTTAACTCAGAAAGAGCTGAATCTAAGGCAGCGAAGGTGGATTGAGCTATCGAACGACTATGACTGCTCGATTGAATATCATCCGGGTAAGGCGAATGTGGTGGCAGATGCGTTAAGCCGAAAGGTAATATCAAATTTGAGAGCGATGTTCGCCCACCTTAGTCTGTACGACGACAGAAGTTTATTAGCGAAACTGCAAGTGAAGCTGACATGGGTAAGTCAGGTTAAAGAGAAACAGTTATCAGATGATGTCTTGAATGTTCAACTTCTGCAAGTACAGGATGGTGGAGTAGAGGATTACAGTTTGAACAACGATGGAGTTTTGTGTTTTTACGGGAAGGTTTGCATGCCGAAGGATGTGGAGTTGAGGCAGATGATTCTTCAAGAAGTGCATAGTAGCCCTTACGCTATGCATCCTGCATGAAGTAAGTTGTATCGGGATCAGCGTGAGTAGTTTTGGTGGCCCAAATTAAAGCGGGAAGTTACGAAATTTGTAGGAAAGTGTTTAACCTATCAGCAGGTCAAAGCCGAACACCAGTTGCCTTCGGCGTTGTTGCAACCGGTGAAGATTCTACAGTGGAAATGGGAGAGGATCACTATGGACTTTGTTAGTGGGCTACCTCTTATGCCTACTAAGAAAGATTCGGTATAGGTAATTGTGGATCGGTTGACAAAATTCGCTCATTTCATACCTGTTCGTGTCGACTATTCTCTGCAAAGATTGGCTAAGTTGTATGTGGCAGAAATTGTGAGGTTGCACAGGGTACCAGTGTCGATCATATCAGATAGAGACCCTAGATTTATGTCACGGTTCTGGAAGGCGTTACATCAGGCTTTGGGCACAAGGCTAGACTTTAGCACAGCGTTTCATCCGGAGACAGATGGCCAGTCTGAGAGAGTAATTCAGGTCTTGTAGGATATGTTGAGGGGTTGTGTCATTGATTTCAGGGGTAGTTGGGAAGAGTTCTTACCATTGGCGGAGTTCGCGTACAACAACAGCTACCAAGCTAGTATTCAGATGGCGCCGTATAAAGCGTTGTATGGATGAAAGTGTTACACTCACTCCCACCTGTTGGACAGAATTAGGTGAACGCCATGTTTTAGGTCCGAAAATGGTTGCAAAAACAGAGGAGAAGGTTAAGTTAATTCAAACTCGGTTAAAGGAAGAGTCAGACAGACAGAAATCATATGCGGATCTAAAGCGAAAAGAGATAGAGTTTACAGTAGATGATCGGGTCTTCTTGAAAGTTTCACCGTAGAAGAAGGTGATGAGATTTGGACGTAAGGGTAAGCTAAGTCCTAGGTTTATAGGGCATATCGGGTTTTGAAACGTGTGGGACTAGTAGCATACCAGTTGGAGTTACCTTCATAATTAAAACAGATGCATGATGTGTTCCACGTTTTGATGTTAAGACATTACTGTTCGGATCCATCCCACGTTGTGCCAGTTGAGGAAGTTGAAGTAAGACCAGACTTGTTGTATGAGGAGGAACCAATCTAGATATTGGATCGAGACGTCAAGGTGCTAAGGAGGAAATCAGTTTCACTAGTCAAAGTTTTGTGGCGGAATTATGGTTTGGAAGAGGCGACGTGGGAGCCAGAAGATGTGATGCAACGGCAATACCCTCATCTCTTTTGATCAGATAATTTTGAGGCCAAAATTTCTTTAAGGGGGTAGAACAGTAACATCCGGGATTTAGGGGTCTGTATTTACTTTGTATCTATGTCTTTGGTATGCTTTGTATGTTGTTTGATGTGTTTGGGGTCCCCGAGAAGGCTCGGTGTTAAGTCAGAACCTTGGCTAAGATTTTAATTTTTAGCACTGTAGGAGAGAGGTTGACTGAGGCAGGACTTAAGGATTGTTACTTGTGTTTGGTAACACAAGAATTCAGCTGGTAAAGTGGCTAGAAGGCGCCATTTAGGAGGTAGGGAAGTGACGCCAGAAGGAGTAGGGAAGGAGCAGGTTCGAGTTTCACTGTGTATAATTTTTGAATTCTTTTTGACATCTGGAAGGGAAGAGGTGGAGTCGGCTAGGAACCTTGAAGAAAGGGGAGTTGAATTGGTCAAATTTTTTTAAATGGTTGGACAAGAGTGAAAAATGGAGGTTGAAGCTTTCAAACGAGTTTGAATGGGAGGGTGTGAGTGAAGTTAGGAGAAAGTTAAGGGATTTGGAGTGGGGTGGAGATGTTGGCCAAATGTGGGGTTCTAGAGGAAGGACTTTCGGTCATGTAGGGGGTGCGTGGGAGTGTTTCGGTTTTAGGAGTGTTAGTGCCAAAAATTTTTAAAGGCTAGCTTGTAACATCCTTAAACGGGGCCTTTTCATTTTGTGTGAGTGCATGTAGATAGTATGGTCGTCATGCTAGTTCAAGGTTCATGCTAGTTCAAGGTGATTTAAGGGTCCAAGCATGAGCTAGGGTGAAGCACCCCAAACTCGGCCCACGAGCCTTGACCGGATCTGGTATGTTCCCCGGTGAAAACCATTTCAAATTCTTTTGTTACTTAGGAAAAACTTGTATGTTTTTATAGAAAGACTGTTTTGGGTTGGGCTTGAGTTGAAAACAAGTTTATTTCTTTACTAAAAACCTTTACTTAGGAAAATAGATTTATTTAATCTTTTAATAAATAAAAGTTTGCAAGCTTAATAAATAAAAGCAAAGTAAAGTAGTGCTACTATGGCCTTATTACATCAAATAATTCCCAAAATTTAAATTCAAAATACTTAAATTAAAATAGTCCTAATAAAAATAGATAAACTTCTTGCTGAGCATGGCCATCCCTAAACATCTGTCGGCCTGGTCCATCACTGATCGTCACCTAAAAAGTAATCCCACAACGGGGTGAGTCAACAGACTCAATGTGTAACCAACACTAAAATTTAATAATTCAGGCATACATTATTATACATGTTCATAAACAAAAAAAATAATGATGCAACCCGAACCCAAACCTATATGCCATCCGCTACACATCACCCGTACCATCCTGCACACCGTGGGGACTACTAAGTCAACCCTCCATCCGCTACATACCATCGAAGGCAGTCGTTGCAGTCGACGTGCTCATCGCCCTTATAAAATTCGTGGTCTTAGGTCACCACATTCAGATATCGTGGTCTTAGGTCACCACATTCAGATATCGTGGTCTTAGGTCACCACATTCAGTTATCGTGGTCTTAGGTCACCACATTTACTTCCCCTTTTCACATAAACCATATGCCCCATATCATACATATCATGCACATCATGCCTTAATTCACATTCTTATCACTTTTTCACGTGTTACATATAACATATATTCATAATCCTAGTAGGAGTAGGAAACGTACCTTAGTAGTTTGTACCATTGTATGGTACCTTAGCCATGCTTTTCACATTCTTAATAACACATTTAATTTAAAACATAGCCATGAACATATTAAAACTTAAGGTGGGGTACAAACATGATTCGTTTAATGCTTTCCTGAGAACCCAAAACCCGATCTAACACTTTAGATCTCAATTCCTACATTTGGTCAATCACTTTGATGTTTAGCAAAAGTCTATTCGGCTATGAGATTAAATCCCGAAGGATCTTGGTGGCAAAAATCTTACCTTGTTGCCAATTGACTTAAGAATCAAGTCCCAAACTTTGTTGTATTCCTTCTTGCATTCTACCAAACATCAAATCACATCACAAAGTTAGTTTCGCTTTTAAACAATTATGAAAGAGATCTAGTTATCAAAACAGGCCTATGGCCGATTATATTTAGGCACATACCTTGCGATTTTCAAATCCCAAAACTCACCGAATAACTAGGGAGCACGCGGCCTATGGTGTACCTTCGGGAAAAGAACTTCTCCTTCCTTGTAATCGGCTAATCCTTAGATCTATTAACTTGTTAGTTTCGGCTATTTGAATAAATATGAACTAGATCTAAAACACCAAAAATAGGCCTTGGCCGAATATTCACATGGACTTACCTTGAAATTCTCAGATCCCGGAATCCTTGTATACCTCTGTCGAAATCCCTATAGATTCACACATTAGATCTGATTTTTAATCACTTAAATATGATAAATGGTCTTTGACTGATTCACTCACTTTAGATCCTTGAAAATCCCGAAAGATCTCTTCTTTGTAGTTGATAACTACTAAATCCCGAAGCCCTCCTTCCATAATTCAGCCAAGAACAACAATAGGGGTTAGTCCCTAAATTTCGACAAGTCAACAAGAAAAGGGATGGAAATCGAACATCATTTGGTCTTACCTTAATACTACAGTCGACGGCACCTTTGCTTAAACCACGAGATTCTACTGAGACTTAAAGAATAGTCGGCTATGAGCCCCTTGTATATTCGGCTTCAACAAGAGTAAAAAGAGAAAGGTATAAGGCCTTAGGGAGAATCAGCAATAGTGGTCCTTTAGGAAGAGATTTCGGCTAGAACAAGTTAAAAGAAAGAGGAAAGAAAGTGATGTGTTTTGGAGAGAAAAGAGTAATGAAGGAGAGGCTAAATGATGTTATGAAATTCGGCTACTCCTCCCTCCTATTTTTGGCCGAAAATACCAACCCAAGGAGTCCCCCAATCGGCCAACTCTCCATATCTTGATAAATTTATCTTTTAATTATCACCTTACCCAAATTCACAAAAGAATTAATCCCAACAATTTATCCCTTGTCTAGTCGAATTATAGTAAAAATAAAACTCATCTTGTAAGTGTCCCTCTTGCCGTCCACTTCTCCCTATCTTGTAGCAAAAAAAAAAATAACACTTCTTTTTGCTTTCCTTGTGGCTCGAACTCAAGCCCAATTACATATATAGGTGGCGTCACATGCTAGGCCCTTAAGTGGCGCCTTATAGCCACTTTTCCTAAGCCCAATTGTATGTCAAATTTCTTTTATTAATTTTCTTAAGGCCACCTTGTTTTAGTTTCCTCTTTTAAACTTAACATTTCTAAAACATTTCCTTACACTTCCAAGTTTCCAAAATGTTCACTTTCCTCTTTTAAACTTAACATTTCCAAGTTTCCAAAAATGTTCACTATACATTCATAAGACATACCATTTCGTATAATTAAATTAAAAATGCATAGGCCCATTTTCAGGGTGTTACATAGGGGTAGGCTAGAGCCTTATCAAAAATTTTCTCTTTGAGTACATAGAATGGGGAGCTAAATGGGATAGGAGTTAAGGGTGGTTGGTGGTAGGTTTTGACGCAAGAGGAACCTTGGTAAAGTGGCAAGAGGGGCACCACTTAAGGCTTAGGGAAGTGACGCCTTAGAGAAGCTGATAGGGACTTGGTTCAAGGCACGGGAATTCCCTTTTGGTTGTTCTTTTTTACGCCAAGACCAGGAGGTGTTGTATTCAGTTTGGACTCTGGTGGATGAGTATTGAAGGGGTCAACAGATTTGGATAAGTGGAGGAGAGAAATTTTAGGAGTATGATGAATTCAAATTTGTTTGGATGATTGGATGAGAAGGGAGGAAGGAAGATAGAGGGGACAGCACAAGGGGTGGTGTTAGTCAAATTCTTTTGAAGAGTTTAGGGGGAAGGGGACTCTTCATTTTGGCTCTTGGTGAGGGTGTCGAAGTTGAGTTGCTAAGGAGTAGTATTTTTGGCATTTAGGTGGGTTTCACTTTTCAGCCTAGTTTTTTTTTCCTTCAATCTCTCTTTTTCCGAAAAGTACTTAAGCTCTTCTCCTCTTTTCTCTTCTTTTGACCATAGCTGAAACTAGGAGACCCTTTAGGGGTACAACTCTTCTTTTCACTTCTCTTTCACTCTTAAAAGCTGAAACCCCTATTGGTTTTTCTTTTATCTTCTTCTTTTTCTGATAGCCGAATCCCTACTACCCTTTTTCTCCATCTTTGTCCCAAAGTCGAATCACCACTTCTCCCTCTCTTCCATCTTGTATATTCTTCTTGAAACACTCTGCCAGCTAAGACCCCTTCATTCTCATTACCTTGATTTACTCTTCTTTCATTCACTAAAAGATGAAGACCACACTTTCTCTTTCTCCTGATTGAATCTTTCCAGGAAACCCTATTGAGTTGTTTCTTTTTCTTTCGAAACCCGAATCTTTCTCACTGTGATTGCTTGCGTCGAATCTTGAAGAAAGCCAAAGGTATGTGGATGATGATAATTCAGCCGAATGGCCACTCCCTTACCCCGTTCTCTTTTGTCGAATCTTACCAGGTACTTATATAGGTGCGATCAACGTGTTGGCCTAGGTCTACTAACTCCGAGATCTAATCGATTTAGGTAGGAACTCTCTTCTTAGTGGTTTTTTTAATCGATCTATTGGTTATCTATTGTTCTAACCTAGTGGGGTGGAGATCTCAAAAATCACATCTCTCGTAGTGGGTTTTGACAAAGCTTTTAATGGATGCAAGAAATATACAAGAAGGAGAGGGAAGTCAACCTTCGGGTTCGATCCCTAGGTTTAAGAAGAGGGTTGTGTCTGCTGTTTGTGATTGGCCACCTGGGTGTGGGCCAGCATCTGAGCAGAATAGTAGGCAGATAGCAGTAGTGCCTATCAACGAGAGTGTCGACATATAAAGTATCGTGTTGCGAGTAATCAAGTGTGTAACTTTTACACACTTCATATGTTTAATATGCTATTATTGTGTTTTGTCAAAAGCCGAAGTAACAATGGAAATCACTATGTTACCCTTGTGTTTAAAAGAAAAAACTCCGGGTAAGTCCATTTGGTGGCAAAACATGATTTATCTATATTAAACCTGCATGTGCCATGTTATATTTTCTTAAGTGTTAAGCATGATCATATTGTATTGAAAAGCATACACATTAAAAATGGGTATGATGAGAGGAGGGGGAATGTATGATTTATCAGACTGTCACTAGTGGTTAGGTACCACACGTGGGTTGGCCCCACATATCATTATTCTGTGACTAAGTCTCAGTGGTTTGGAACCACTAGTGGTTAGGTACCACATATGCTTATCATTGTGACTCGTCCCAGTTGTTTGGTACCACAGTAGGTTGGCCCCACATAACGATACAAGGGATTATCACTAGCAGTTAGGTACCACAAGTGGGTTGGCCCCACATATGATTGTTTGTGACTTCAGTCACTAGTGGTTAGGTACCACCAGTGGCTAGGTGCCATAAGGGGTAGACTTGGGAGACTCGGATGGATACTTAGGTTGGATAGGTTGCATGACATGCATATTTGCATATGAATCTGTGTAAGAGCTTAACATCTTTTGGGATGGGGATTTATACACTGAGTCTCGGTGACTCACCCCTTCCGTTACCTTTTTGCAGATAATTCCTAGATCTTGGATATGGAGCCGGGGTGGACTCGAGGTGGCCATGCTTAATATTTTGTTTTAATTTTAATGTTTATTTCAATTTTTTTTTTACTTTAAGTTTAGATTTCAGCTTTGTAATAAGGCCACTTAGATTTTACTTTGGGATTATTTATTTGTTTAAAATTTCTTTAAAATTTTGTTAAACGTTAAGGGCATGCCTAGTAAACTATGAAATGGACGTTTTCAAAACTTGAATAAACTTTTGGGATTTTCTGAAGTTTTACATCGGGTAATTAACAAACAAGGGATAACAACAAGGCAACTCTATTTTGCTAAACTAAGTCTCAAAATGTTTTAACAGTTCACTCAATCCAAACTCGATTCTTTATACAAAAGTTTTCTTCCCAACTCAAGACAACAAACTGGTTTCCAAAATGTTTTCTTCCCTATGATATGCCAGATTCGGTCGTAGCATTTTGATAGGGTTTAGGGTGTTACATTTTGGTATCAGAGCCCAGTTCAAAACTCGGGCTGTGAAATGGGTCCAGTAGTGATTTGTAAACTTGAAAAAAATATTTTGGGTTGAAATATGGCCTTCGAGTCTACCGACACCCGATCCACCCAGGTAAGTATCCTAACCTTTGATGTGATATATATGATGGGTTTAATGGGCTTTATAGGGACATAGACAGGTATGCTAGGGCTTTTGGACATTAGGCCTAGTTACACAAACTCTTAAATTCCATAAAACTTAATGTCCCTAATTAAACATATCTGTGAACAAGTCATAAGGGTTAGGGTGTGGTAACAGGCATACGCATGTCTAGGGTTAGATCCAGGAGGAGCTTGGTATTTAAGCGGTCCAAGTGACTCACCTCCTCTTTTCTGGAATCCTACTTAGTGCGTAGTGACTGTTCACCTTGGCCACGAGGACTTGTTGACGGGTCAAAATTCATGATTAAAACCCGAAAGGGACCAATACCCTATTTTTTTTGTAAAATTACTTATATATCTCTAGTTTTGTAAATTATACAAAATACCCTATTTAAAAAAATTACCAAAATACCCTTGATTGTAAAATTACTAAATTACCCATGATTTATGAAAATTTTCAAAACACCTCTGAAATGCAAAATTACCAAAATACCCCTATTTTGTAAAATCACCAAGATACCTTATTTTGGAAAATTACGAAAATACCCCTGTAGGTTAAAATTACGAAAATACACTTGGGTAGTGAAATTGCGAAAATACCCCTAAGTGATGAATGTGAGTTCATGGATGTACTTGTGTGTTTGATGCATGTATGTGGTGCTCTGCTGGATGTTGTTTGAATGTGAATTCTAGAATTAGGAAATACAGACTTAAAAACTAAATTATGTAGATATAGTTCGAATTCGAAAGAACTACTATTAAAACTGCTTTCCATAAGACTGTCCTTTATTAATCAGTGGAATAAGGAATTATTAACTCATAAAATTCTTAAATCAAATTAAATCGTGAACGCTAGCCATGAGCACTCGAGGATATGGGCGCAATGTGCGTGGTCGTGGTAGGGGTAGGATGACTATGTCGGAACCAGTAGGGTCTGCTCATGAGTCAGAGAATGAGGTACCAATGCCGCCAACTGTGGGCTCTGAGTTTCAGGATCAAACGGGTGGTGATGACGCGGTGTCGCAAGCAATGCTACGGGTCCTAGAGAGAGTTGCTGTAGCAGGCGTAGGTACGGGGGCTCAAAAATCTGTGTCCGAACGACATCGAGCTAATGGAGCAGAGGTATTTAGGGGTGTTTCGGGTGTAGCTCCCAACACAGCTAAGTACTAGTTACAGGCGACAGAGCGCATAATGGATGATCTGGACTTCACGACTGAGGAGAAGTTAAAAGGGATAGTGACTCTTCTCTGGGATGAGTCTTATCAGTGGTGGCTCAAAGGTCAGGGATGGTACGATGGCCTATGATATCACTTGGGATATTCTGGTGTACTAAAAATCAGAGGAGGAGCACGACGCACACCTTCGCGTGGTTTTGCAAATTCTGAGGGAGAGGCGATTATTCGCAAAGATATTAAGTGCGAGTTCTGGCTAAGGGAAGTTACCTTCTTGGGTCATGTGGTGTCAACAGAGGGGATTAGAGTGGACCCTCGAAAGATTGAAGCTGTATTAGACTGGAAACCACCGAAGTCTGTGGCAGAGATTCAGAGTTTCCTAGGTTTAAGAAGATATTACAGAAGGTTTGTGGAAGGGTTTTCTTTGATTACAGTGCCGTTAACCAAGTTGCTAAGGAAAGGGGTTCCATTTGTGTGGTCAGACAAGCAACAAGAGAGTTTTGAGAAGTTAAAGAGGATTTTGATGGAAGCTCCAGTGCTGGTTCAGCCTGAAGCAGGGAAAGAGTTTACTGTTTATTGTGATGCATCGCATACAGGGTTAGGATGTATGCTGATGCAAGAGGGGAAAGCAGTGGCGTATGCTTCTCGATAATTGAGACCTCACGAAGTGAATTACCCGAAGCATGATTTGGAGTTGGCTGCAGTGGTTTTCGCCCTCAAAATTTGGAGACATTACTTGTATGGAGAGAAGTCTATTATGTACATAGATCATAAGAGTTTGAAATACCTCCTTACTCATAAGGAATTGAATTTAAGGCAGCAGAGGTGGATCGAGTTGTTGAAGGATTATGACTGCTTGATTGAGTACCATCCGGGTAAGGCTAACGTGGTAGCTGACACCTTGAGCCACAAAGTGGTAGCAGATTTAAGAGCCATGTTTGCCCACCTTAGTTTGTATGAGGACGGAAGTCTGTTAGCGGAACTGTAAGTGAAGCTGACATGGGTAAACCAGGTTAAGGAAAAATAATTGGTAGATGAAGTCTTAAGCGCTCGATGTTTGCAAGTGTAGAATGGTGGATTGGAGGGATATAGCTTGAGCAGCAATGGAGTGCTATGTTTTCAGGGGAAAGTTTGCATGTCTAAAGATGTGGAGTTAAGGCAGAATATTCTTCAGGAGGCACATAACAGTCCATACGCTATGCATCCTGGGGGTAGTAAGAGGTACCAGGATTTGTGGGAGCAGTTTTGGTGGGCGGGCCTAAAGTGAGAGGTAACTGAATTTGTGAGTAAGTGTTTGACGTGTCAGTGGGTTAAAGCCGAACATCAGTTACCTTTGGGGTTGTTACAACCGGTGAAGATTCCACAGTGGAAATGGGAAAGGATCACGATGGATTTTGTTAGTGGGCTACCCCTCACGCCTACTAAGAAGGATTCGGTCTGGGTAATTGTTAAGCGTATGACAAAGTCTGCTCATTTCATACCTGTACATGTAGATTACTCTCTTCAGAAGTTAGCTCGATTATATATAGCGAAGATTGTGAGGTTGCATGGGGTGTCAGTATCAATTATTTCAGACAGAGACCCTAGATTTACGTCAAGATTCTAGAAGGCATTGCATCAAGCATTGGGTACAAGGTTGGATTTCAGTACGGCGTTTCATCCCCTGTTAGATGGGCAGTCGGAGAGGGTAATTTAGATATTGGAAGATATGTTGAGGGGTTGTGTCTTGGATTTTAGAGGTAGTTGGGAAGAATTTCTACCGTTGGCGGAGTTCGCGTACAACAATAGTTACTAGGCAAGTATTCAGATGGCACCATATGAAGCGTTATATGGACGGAAGTGTCGTACCCCTACGTGTTGGACAGAGTTGGGTGAACGGCAGTCGTTGGGTCCAGAGTTGGTTGTTGAAATAGAAGATATGGTTAGGCTAATTCGAGCTCGTTTGAAGGAAGCTACGGAGAGGCAAAAGTCCTATGCCAATCTTAAGTGAAAGGATATAGAATTTGTAGTGGGTGACAAGGTTTTCTTGAAGGTGTCATCGTGGAAGAAAGTACTGAGGTTTGGTCGGAAGGGCAAGTTGAGCCCCAGGTTTATCGGGCCTTATCGGGTGTTAAAGCGTGTGGGTCCGGTAGCTTATCAGCTCGAGTTGCCATCAGAATTTAGTCAGATCCATAACGTGTTTCATGTTTCTATGCATAGACGCTATCGTTCAGATCCGTCTCATGTTGTGCCGGTAGAAGAAATTGAAGGAAGCCCAGACTTATCTTTTGGGGAGGAACCAGTGCAGATCCTGGATCGGGATGTCAAAGTATTGCATAGGAAATCAGTCCTTTTGGTGAAGGTATTGTAGCGAAACCATGGATTAGAAGAAGCCACATGGGAGCCAGATGATGTTACGCGGCAGCAATACCCTCAACTCCTTTGATCAGGTAATTTCGTGGCCGAAATTATTTTTAAGGGGGTAGAACTGTAAAATCTTTAAACGGGGCCTTTGCATTTTGTGTGAGTGCATGTAGATAGTATGGTCGTCATGCTAGTTCAGGGTGATTTAAGGGTCCAAGCATGAGCTAGGGGTAGGCTAAAGCCTTATCAAAAATTTTCTTTTTGAGCACTTAGAAGAGGGAGCTAAATGGGATAGGAGTTAAGGGTGGTTGGTGGTAGGTTTTGACGCAAGAGGAACCTTGGTAAAGTGGCAAGAGGGGCACCACTTAAGGCTCAGGGAAGTGACTCCTTAGAGAAGCTGATAGGAACTTGGTTCGAGCTACGGGAATTCCCTTTTGGTTGTTCTTTTTGACGCCAAGACTAGGAGGTGTTGTATTCAGTTTGGACTCTGGTGGACGAGTATTGAAGGGGTCAACAGATTTGGATAAGTGGAGGAGAGAAATTTTAGGAGTATGATGAATTCAAATTTGTTTGGATGATTGGATGAGAAGGGAGGAAGGAAGATAGAGGGGATGGCACAAGGGGTGGTGTTAGTCAAATTCTTTTGAAGAGTTTGCGGGGAAGGGGACTCTCGGTTTTGGCTCTTGGTGAGGGTGCCGAAATTGAGTTGCTAAGGAGTAGTATTTTCGGCATTTAGGTGGGTTTCACTTTTCAGCCTAGTTTTTTTTCTCTCAATCTCTCTTTTGCCGAAAAGCACCTAAGCTCTTCTCCTCTTTTCTCTTCTTTTGACCATAGCCAAAACTAGGAGACCCTTTGGGGGTGCAACTCTTCTTTTCACTTCTCCTTCACTCTTAAAAGTCGAAACCCCTATTGGCTTTTCTTTTCTCTTCTTTTTGTGATAGCCGAATCCCTACTACCCTTTTTCTCCATCTTTGTCCCAAAGCCGAATCACCACTTCTCCCTCTCTTCCATCTTGTTTATTCTTCTTGAAACACCTTGCTAGCCGAGACCCCTTGATTCTCATTACCTTGATTTACTCTTCTTTCATTCACTAAAAGTCGAAGACCATACTTTCTTTTGCTCTTGGTCAAATCTTTCCTGGAAACCCTGTTGAGTTGTTTCTTTTTCTCTTGGAAGCCGAATCTTCCTCGCTGTGATTGCTTGTGTCGAATCCTGAAGAAAGCCGAAGGCATGTAAATGATGATAATTCGACCGAATGGCCACTCCCTTACCCCATTCTCTTTTTTCGAATCTCATTAGGTACTTATGTAGGTGCGATCAACGTGTTGGCCTAGGTCTGCTAACTCTGAGATCTAATCGATTTAGGTAGGAACTCCCTTCTTAGTGATTTTTTTAATCGATTTATTGGTTATCTATTGTTTTAACCTAGTGGGATGGAGATCTCAAAAATCACATCTCTCGTAGTGGGTTTTGACAAAGCTTTTAATGGATGCAAGAAATATACAAGAAGGAGAGGGAAGTCAACCTTGGGTTCGATCCTAAGTTTAAGAAGAGGGTCAGGTCTGCATTGCTCGTGATTGGCCACCAGGTGTGGGCGATGATCTGAAAGCGTAATAGTAGGCAGATAGCGGTAGTGCATATCAACGAGAGTGTCAACATAGAAAGTATCGTGTTTCGTGTAATCAAGTGTGTAACTTTTACACACTTCATATGTTTAATATGCTATTATTGTGTTTTGTCAAAAGCCGAAGTAATAGTGGAAATCACTTTGTTACCCTTGAGGGTAAAAGTAAGAACTCCAGGTATGTCCATTTGGTGGCTAAACGTGATTTATCTATATTAAACCTACATGTGCCATGTTATATTTTCTTAAGTGTTAAGCATGATCATATTGTATTGAAAAGCATATACATGAAAAATGGGTATGACGAGAGGAGGGGAAAGGTATGATTTATCAGACTGTCACCAGTTGTTAGGTACCACACATGGGTTGGCCCCACATATCATTATTCTGTTACTAAGTCTCAGTGGTTTGGAACCACTAGTGGTTAGGTACCACATATGCTTATCTTTTTGACTCATCCCAGTGGTTTGGTACCACAGTGGGTTGGCCCCACATAACAATACAAGGGATCATCACCAGTGGTTAGGTACCACAAGTGGGTTGGCCCCACATACGATTGTTTGTGACTTCGGTCACCAGTGGTTAGGTACCACCAGTGGCTAGGTGCCCCAAGTGGTAGACTTGGGAGACTCGGATGGATACCTTGGTTGGATGGGTTGCATGACATGCATATTTGCATATAAATTTGTGTAAGAGCTTAACATCTTTTTGGGATGGGGATTTATACACTGAGTCTTGGTGACTCACCCCTTCCGTTACCTTTTTGCAGATAATTCCTAGATCTCGGATATGGAGCCAGGGTGGACTCGAGATGGCCATGCTCAATATTTTGTTTTAATTTTTAATGTTTATTTCGGATTTTTTTTACTTTAAGTTCGGATTTCAGCTTTGTAATAAGGCCACTTAGATTTTACTTTGGGATTATTTATTCGTTTAAAATTTCTTTAAAATTTTGGTAAACATTAAGGGCATGCCTAGTAAACTATGAAATGGATGTTTTCAAAACTTGAATAGACTTTTGGGATTTTCTGAAGTTTTACATCGGGTAATTAACAAACAAGGGATAACAACAAGGCAACTCTATTTTGCTAAACTAAGTCTCAAAATGTTTTAACAGTTCACTCAATCCAAACTCAATTCTTTATACAAAATTTTTCTTCCCAACTCAAGACGGCAAACTGGTTTCCAAAATGTTTTCTTCCCTATGACATGCAAGATTTGGTCATAGCGTTTTAACCGGGTTTGGGGTGTTACATAGCTTGAGGTGTGGTAAGCTCTTCTTTTTGTTATTTTGGTTGTGGCGTATATTTGGGGCAATTTGGTTCTTTTTTTAGAGTTTCTGAATTCCCTCAACCATTTCCTCTTCATTATAGTGTTTAGTAAGGCCAAAAGCTATAGGGCACTCCTTTCCTTTCTATTTTCTTTCTTTTCTCCTCAGGTGTTTTTCCCTCTTGCCGAATTCTCTTAGCATCCATTATTCTTCTTTCCTTTGGTTCCTTCCCTCATTCACAAAAAGCTGAATTTCACTCCTCATTTTCTCTCTTAGCTGAAACCTCTCAACCTCAACATCACTCCATTCTTTCTTTCCCTAATTATTCATCATAGCCAAATACATCCCTCAAAACTCTTGTTTGAAACCTCTCTTCATTTTGTCACTCAAGCCGAATCCTTAACCCATGTTTTGGTAAGTCTCTGATATTCTCTTTTCCTTTCTTTTCACTCTAGGCCGAATCTTTTCTCATAAAACCTTTTTTTTAGTTTTGTCTTCATTCTTCTTCTCTTACAGTCGAACCTCTGATTATTGTTTCCTTTTCTGTTCATAAAAGTAGCACCTCCCAAATCTGATATCCTCTGCTTTGACATATTGTGCCGAATCTTTGGAAGCATCTTTCGATTTCGGTAAGGGATCTTCTTTAGTTTTCCATCTATTTACTCTATTTTTCTATTGTTGGTTGGTTAATCAAAGATTATAGGCTGAGGTCTTGGTGTTCTGGCCGAATGGTAGGAGGAGGGCTCATAAATTCTGTTTGGCCGAAAGGCCATCTCTTCTGATCTATTCTTTTTCAGTCGATTCTCACTTGGTGATTTCATAGGTACTCGATCGACTTTCTAGTCCAAGCCTTCCGATCTCTGAACTCTATCGACTTAGGTACGGAATCATTATTTATCATTATTATTATTCAGCGTATATCTTTAGTCTTCTGACCAAGATCGTCTTATGGAATCAAGTGCCAGCCGAGTAAAAGAGGGAGCTGGACACATAGTCCCCCCTAAATTCAAGAAGCAAGCAGTTTTGACGGTTCGAGATTGGCCACCAAGGTGTGGGCCAGCTTCTGAAAAGGATAAGCAGATCGCTGCGATTCCAACGAGTGAGGACGTTAGTGAGGTCGATAGTGTAGTGCTTCAGGTTTACAGGTGTGTAATTATCACACTATTTCCTTAACTTTATATATGTATGTGTAATGCTTGAAAGCTGGAAATAGCGGCAGTGATTAAATTACCCGTGTTGGGTAAACCGAAAAACTAGGTCAGTATATACTTTCATGCGTTATTGATGTTGGTGGATAACCTGATTGTGGGTGTATGTTAAGTATGATATATTTATATACTTCATATCACGTAACCTATTATTTATACCATGTTGCATGTGCATGGGATATTGGGATATAAATGATTTAAAGGGGAAGTGTATATTAGTGACTTTGTCACGATTGGTGATGGCGTGGAGCCTCATTGTGGATTTGGCGATTTAATCACATGTGGAAATAGTGGCTAGACCACTTATGTGGACTTTGAGTAGTGTGTCTGTCAGCATGACTACCAAAGAGGTGTGTAGCGGATGGAGGGTTGATTGTAGAAATCCCCACGGGTGTGTATGAGGATGGACATATAGAGCGGTGTGTAGAGGTTGGTACTAGGTTGGGTTGGGCTATCATTCTTATTATTGGTGCATGATGTGATGATACGATAGTGGTTTGGGCCAAGACCATTTGTGGAAATTTTGTGGATGATTGCACAATCGAGTCCGGTGACTCACTTTATTCTTAACAAATTGCGTGTAGCTCGTGATGCTTTGGACTGGGTTGGATCGTACTCGAGGTGGCCATGCGAGGGGTTATTTATTAAACTTAATTTTTTTTAATTTGGATTTAGTAATCGCTATTTTCTTTGGGATATTTTTATGATGTAATAAGGCCACTTTAAATTTGGTAAATTTTGGATTCTCCTATCAAGTTGGTTTTCATTATTCATTAATCATGAAATGGTCACATGAAACCATTTTTTTTACGTATATATATAATCTAAAGTTTCTTTGCAAACCAGCTTAAATACACTTTTATTGAAATTAAAGTTTTTTTTCCTTCTCGACAAATAATGTCTGGATCTAAAGTTAACCATGTTTTTAAAAAAAATCATCTGATCGCTAAGCTGGCTAAATACCTTTTCCTTAAAATAGAGTTTCTCCTTCCAAACGCGTCATTAAATTTTGGCTTTACTAAATTGTTCCGTATTGTTCTTCAAACCTTATAAAACCTTTGAAACCCTTTTTCCTAGTGACATTCCAGATCCGGTCATGGTGTTTGGGCCGGGTTTGGGATGTTACACCTTTTATCAAATGAAGTACACAGACAGACAAATTAATTTACAGAACTTTAACACATGCTAAATCACATATTAAGGGCACAAAAAATAATATTAAAATATTTTACTGACTCAGATTCGTGGTCTCGAAACCACTGTTCTGACTAGGGTCTACACCAGACTGTTACACCTATTTTGATTATGGTATGATTTTAGCTTAATTTTTTTATGATTTCTATGTTTTTCTAACCGTTGCAGCTCAATCTAGCTAGCATGTAGCTTAGATTTTGAAATTGTTAAAGATTTTGATAGTTGCCATTGTTGAATACTTGAGTAAATTGATGATTTATGATAGATTATGAAAGTTTGTTAATAGTTAAACATGTTTTGTAATGTGATTTTCGAAAAAAATGTCAAAAAGAGTTACATTGGGAAATGTGTAAGTTGAGGGGTTAAATTGTGAAATAAATGAAAGTTATGGGTTGTTAGGGTCCTAGAGGTAATTCTGCTAAGCTAGAGTATAATAAAATCATGTGAATTTTGTGTATTTGTGAATTAGGGACTAAATTGTTAAAAGTGTGAAAGTTTAGGGGTTAAAGTGCAAATATGCCTAAATGTATGTTTTGGACTAAATTGAAAAAGTATGTGACTGAATAAATCAATTTTGAATTCATGTTGATCAAGAAAGAAAGAATTCAGATTTAGATCGGGGGAAAGCAAGGTTGTCGAATAGTTGATCCGATCCGTTAATTCTATATACGGGGTAAGTTCGTATAACTGAACTTAAATGTGTACTTATCTATTGATGGATGAAATTGAGATAGCAATTATTCTATTGAATAAATGTTGTGGTATTAAATGAAATGTACGAATTGAGTAAGGCAAGTTGCCAAATAAAATCATATCTAGGCCATGGCAATCGAATAATAAGATCATAATCGGGTTATGGCATGTGAATGAAATACCACGGCAGGGCCTTGGAAATGTATGTGAAAGATCGTAGTTGGACTATGGCGTCAGAAAATCAATGAATTTGTATCAAAAGTATTTGTAAATCAAAGTGGTTCGATAAAACTATTGATGAGAATCGATGAATGGTGTTATGGTTAAACTTTATGATAGCCCATGAATTGATGGCTTAAATGTTTATGATATTATCTATTTTGCTTTATTAATGAATTTTGAGATTATTTCATGTTCACTTATGAACTTGCTAAGCTTATACCTTACTTTGTTTAATTTTTCTACGATTTTTAGTTCTACGAAGCTAGCTCAAATTTGGGGGCCGTCGGGAACATCATCCTAAGTTGGTACTTTTGATGCTATGTATATATGGTATATGGCATGTATAGGCTTGTGTCAAAATGGTTTATTTGATGGATGTGTATTTTGGCCATTTAAGTTCGCATAAGATGATGAACTTGATGATGCTTATGAATGTGCAAATATAGTTCTACTTTTAATGTTTGGAAATAAACCTATCTTGAATGAATGGAGTTGAAGTGATTATGTATATTTGAATTTGTTTAGTTAGATGAATTATATATGTGAATTATGCTTAGTAAATCAAGATGAATTGATTGGTATTTGAATAGGTAAATGGTATGGAATTGAGTATTGATTTTAGTTGAAATGAATATGGTATGATTATGTATTTGTAATAGCTGGTTTTGGGCCTAGTTGGAACAGTGGTTTTGGGAACACAAATCTGATGAGGAAAATTTTATTTTTATTACATTTTTATGGTCTACAATTTTCACGAAATCATTTTGTTTGAAAATTTCGACGTTTGGGCACTCAATTTAGTCAAAAGGACTAAATTGTAAAAAGTGCAAAAGTTGAGTTCTACATGTTAGAGGTGTCCAATTATTATGAAATTTTAAAATTTAGGTCCTCAAATGATAATTATACCATTGGTTAATTTGTTGGACAAAAATGGACATGAAATAGGTGAAATAGAATATTTTTAAGTTAGGGGCATTTTGGTCATTTAGTAATTAAAATGAATTAATAGCCAATTTTTGTCCATCTTCAACCCCATAGCCGAATTTCACAAGGGGAAACCATGGCTAGGGTTTTTCAAGCTTTTAAGCTCGATTATCAAAGAAAATGAGGTTCAGACCTAGAATAGGGGAAAAACGTGAAATTGACGGTTAGGTCCTTCTTTGCCATTTTTGGAGTCGAGGTAAGTTTGTATGTAAATAATGCATCATTTTTACTTAAATTTTTATGTTTTGATATATTTTATGAGATGTGGCTGAATATTGAATGAAATTGATAAAGTATTGAAATGTGAGAAATTTCTCGATTAAACCTTAGGAATAAAAATGGATACGAGTGACATGTTCACTAGAAACCTATGTGAAATCTAAGTGAAATAAGTGATCCGGTGTTTGTCTCAGACGTTCTCTCGATGGTCGAGTTATCCGGCATGTGTTACAGATACTCGATAGCTTGTGTAAGCAGCACCGTGTAGTTTCGTCATGACCAACAGCTTGTGTGAGCAGACCCGAGATTGCGACTATGTGAAACAGGTGCTAGTCTTATAAGTTCTACCAGTGGCTGAGTAATCCGGCATGTGTTGCGGATACCTGACAGCTTGTGTGAGTAGCACTGAGTAGTTACGTATGACCGACAGCTTGTGTGAGCAGACTTGTGAGCCTATGTGAAAAGTGTGATATGAAGTATCTTTAGCTACAAGTGTGGCACTTATGTGCAAATTTTCGTGTATCCGTTATTATTTCGATGCGTTCAACGGGAAATTGACTAAGTGAAAATACATGTTATCATGTAACGACTAAGTGTAATTGAATATGGCTATGTGATGAATAAGTGCAGGTATAAGTGTGAAAATTTATGAACAATGTGCTCGATATTTGATTGAACCTTCGGTAAGATGAAATTGAGTAAGTGAAATTATGAAAGAGTAAATTTAGCAACAAAACAATTTTGGACACCAGCAATTGTGTGATTTTGAAAAATCATCAAAAATGGTGGAAATCGAATTAGAGGTTGAATAAGTTATGAAATTAAATCTGAATGAGTTTATTTTCACATAAAATAAATGATGTAAACAAAATAATTTCTTATGATATTCAAATTTTTGCGAGACAGGGTTAGAATGATTTCGGAATCCCCTATTCCAACTTTGGAAAATCATTGAAAATTGTATAAAAATAGTTATGGATTATAATTTATATTCTTAAATTTATTAATGAGTTTAATTTCAATAGAAACAAATGTAAACATTATCCAAATTATGAACGATGAGATAATTAATTTTTAGTATAGAGGGGTCGGAACTATCAGACAGTGAAACAGGGGAACTATCAAAAATTAGCGAATCTTAATTTGAAGATCTGTAGCTCGAGATATAAATAATTTAGTGACTGTGACTCGAGTAGATAGGTTGAGATGAACATGAATAAAGAGTGGAACTATGTGCAATTATGAATAAAAGCTTGTTAATAAATCACTTATTATTTACATGCCTACTTACTAAGCTATAATTCTTACCCCCTTCCTTTCTTTTTCCTCTAGTGTCACAGATGCTAGCTCGAGTTGGAGGTCGTCAGAGATTCTATCACACTAAGAAGCTATGGATTAGTATCGATGATTTTTATTCTAGCTTTTTAAGTCTATGGCATGTATAGTGACTTGGTCATTTGTGTTCATGTTATTATGAGTTGGCCTAGAATATTGGCCTATGCTAATTGAAGGTCATTGTTGTATAAGGCCATTTGATGTGGCCAATATTTGTTATGTTATAAGTCTATGATGAAGCATTACATGGATGTGCATGCTTGTTTGGGTTGGATGAGTGAATGTGTGATAATTATATGTGGAAAATACTAAATGTGAATGGTTGAGTAAGTTATATGCTATGATTAGTTAAGTGTATGTGTTCCGGTAATGCCTCGTACCCTATTACGACATTGAATACGGGTAAGGGGTGTTATATTTAGTGGTATCAGAGCTATGGTTTAGTCGATTCTCGGACTAACATAGCATGTGCAAGAGTCTAGCTATACATGCCATATGTGAACTGTGATAGTGTGATATCTCCTGGCTCTAACGAAATTATTTTGTTAAGAAAGGGATGACTTCCAACCTAGCTATTGTCAATAATGCTAAAAATGATCTTGAGATGATTGAAATGTGCTTACGATGTGTTGAAATGTCGAAAGGTATGAAGAGAAGTTCATGATATGAATGTGTTAATGTGCAAAATGAGATAACCATAAGTTAGGAAATGTGGAAAAGTGAAATGAAACGAAAGTCTATGTTGTGATAAGCTCACCCATATATATTGGTATTCATATGATGTTATGTGCCTAACATGCTTGATTAAGTGAGTGCTATGAGTAAATTTACTCAAAATTCATGGAATGTATGTTTAAGTACACTTGATTGAATAAGATAATGTATGTTTAAATACTAAATGTGAATGGTTCAGTAAGTTATATGCTATGATTAGTTAAGTGTATGTGTTCCGATAATGTCTCGTACCCTATTCTAGCATTGAATATGGGTAAGGAGTGTTATAGTATTGCCTGATGAACTTTTGGCTGCTTATTTGTGTCTTAAAATGATGCCATTTGAGCTTATGTAGGTATGTACAAAAAGGGTGGCAAATTTGCTTTGCAAATGGCTATTTTTGTCCGCATGGGCAAAGACACGAGCGTGTGTCTCAGCCGTGTGCGACACACGGTCCTGCTACGCAGTCGTGTGTCCCCTGGTGTTGATATTAAAGTGAAGTCAGTATGCTCCACACGGTCTCACACACAGGCGTGTGACTGGCCGTGTGGTATAAGTCAGTATACCCCCTAAATGGCACACGGCCTAGCACATGGGCATGTATGGCCATTTCGTAGGGCACACAGGCTGGACACACGGGCGTGTGATTGGCCGTGTGACCCAAGTCAGTATACTCTCTAGATTTCACACGGCCTAGCACACGGGCCTGTCCTCGGCAGTGTGATGCAAGTCAGTATGTATGCCCTATTTTCCCACGGCTATGTCTACTACCCGTGTGAGGCACACGGCCTGTTCACATGGGCGTGTGACCCTTATATGATTGAAAAATTTTTAAGTTTTTTGAAACTTTCATATGTTATCGGTTTAGTCCCGAACCACTTCTAGAGCATGTTTAAGGCCTCGTAGGCCCTCATAAGGAATAATATGAATATGATTGAATGGCATTTGAGTATGAATGCATAAATTTATGAAATATGTATGTTAAATGATGTTGGTTGATCGGTAATAACTCGTAACCCTATTCTGACTATGAATACGAGTGAGGAGTGTTACATATGCCTTACATAGTTATCTCAAAATAGAATAATTGATAAGTTAAATAACATGTCATACAAACTTACTAAGCATACAATGCTTACCCCATTTTATTTTCCACTGTTTTAGAGTAAATCGAAAGCTCGTTGGATTGGAAGCTCAGCAGAGATCACTCACGCTATCCATCGGCCTAGTTCAGTACAGTATGGTAAATCAGTTATGGTTGCAATGGCATGTATAGGTTATATTGGCCACATTGGCATGTAAATATAAACGATGCTTGTAATCTAGCCATTGGAATGGCTAGTAATGGTTTGACTTGATATATTTGTAATGTCATATTATGATAGCCACATATATGTTAAGTAGTTGATCAAATTATGTCTAACATGAGGACATAACCAATGTAAGATTGTAAACATGTATGCATGAAATGATATGCGATAATGATGGATGGAATATGCCTGATTAGAATGCTTGAAATGGTTAGTAATTGTATGTGATGATATATCATGTTAAATGATAGAATTAACTTGAATAAAATGCTTGGATTTGTTGGGTTATGAATGCAAAATGTGGTGTAGGATTATGGGAAAGATTGGGGTGAGAAATGAATCTCAGAATGACTTTATTTTGTCTACACGGGCAGACACACGGGCATGTGTCTAGACCGTATGTGACACACAGCCTAGTAACACGGGCATGTGGTTAAGCCGTGTGTCTCAACCATGTCGGTGACACGGCCTTGAACACGGGTGTGTGTCTTGGCCGTGTGAAACCTGTACCTAGTTCGAATTGAATTAAATAACCACATGGCCTAGCACACGGGCGTGTGGCATGGCCGTGTGGCGCAAGTCAGAAAGCTACCTAGTTTGAACACAGGCGTGTGAGCCCTGCACCTTGGAAAATTTTTAGAGTTTCCCAAAAAATTCCATGAGTTCTCGATTTAGTCCCAACTTGATATTAGTGCTCGTATTGGGCCTCGAGGGTCCATTTAAGGGATATTATGAATGACCTCGGTGAATAAATAATAACTTGCCTGAATTAATCAGTAATTGTTCTGAATGTTTCGGTAACGCTCTAAAACCCTATTTTGGTGACGGATACGCGTTAGAGGTGTTACAGGAAAGGCCCAAAACCCCCATATAATATGAAAGGGGTGGAAACCCTAGTAGAAATACAAGGGTGAGTCATTCACCCCTCTTCTACTCTAGGTAGGGTGTTGTTTTTCTATTTAAAATAAACCTCTACAACTCTACAGCGGTCCTACCTTCTCTTCCTATAAATAGATGGTACCGATAGAGCTATTGGTATTATGCCAAAAAATAGATAGAATTTATTCTCAACTTATAAACATATTTTTAAGAACAAAAATTTTACTGGTTTCTATTAAAGAAGAGAGAATATCCGTTTACACCCCATAAAGAAAACTTTTTCTAGTTCTGTGTTTTGGTTCAATTGATTCGAGACCACACTCGAAGCAGTTCGTGGTATGAGAATAGCGGAGAAGATTGTTTGGTTAAGAGTAAAAAAAACATCAAGGATCTGCTTATCATAAAACACAAGTGCGTATTTGGTTAAAGTTTATTGCTATAAATATCACAAACCAAGTCGATTTTCAATATTTTAATTTCTCGCTATGCGAGAAAACCATTTTCGAAATAGGTTTTTTTCCTGATCGTTGTTTTTTCAAGTTTTAAAATTTATAAAGAGAATGATCGAAACTGAAAACTAACTCTGACAATGACTTAAGGCAAGTGCACCTAACGAATAGTAGTACAGCTTAGGCAAGACCGGATTGTCGAACCCAAAGGTACTAAAAGTACTAATAATGACCTTCTTTCTATTATTTAGCCTAAATATTAAGTGATTGATTGTTTAATCTAAAACTAACTGATTACCAAGCTAAAGATGCAAAGACAAAAAGAATGAATTGGGGAAATACTGTTGGAAAACTCAGTTGACTAAGGTGATACCCTTAGGAAGAATCCACCTAGACTTCACTTGTTATCTAACACTGAACCAGACGATTTATTCACTTGACTTGATCTGTAGGATTCCCTAATTTATATTAAACCCTCCCTTGAGGCGAATAACGTCTAACCCTAGGTTGATTAATTGAAATCTCTTTCTAATTAAAACCCCTAGAATTGCATTAACTCAGTCTATGGACTCTCATATTAGGTTTCACCCTAATCCGGCAAAATCTCATCACCCTATCTCTAGGCGCGAGATCAACTCCGCTTAATTATGCTATATCTACCCTTAGGCAGGGACTTTTGCTCCACAACCTAAGCACATCCAACTTGAATCAATATCCCAAAAATATTAACACAAGAATTAAGCACACATAATTAAGAACAAATCAAGTATTTATCATATAGCTCAGAAAACAATAACGATTTGTCTTAGGTTTCATCCCCTTCAGGTATCTGAAGGGTTTAGTTCATAACGATAAAACAAAATATCTTAGAATAAAAGATAAAACAAAACATAAGAAATCCCTAAAACTCCCTGAAGGAATTGAAGGAGAAATCCGTCATCTTGAGTGGAATTCTGACTTCTTGAGATGGATCAACTGGCTATCCTCAAGTGATTCCCACAAATCTGGCCTTTCTGGCTCGGCTACTTGGCCTAGCTCCGCTAGCTCCCCCTTGAAGGTTATGCTTTGGGTGTTTATATAGGCTAAGTATCCTAGTCTGAGTATAATTCCTACTCAGGTGTTTGAATAGGATTTGGAATGTGTTTCTTTGCCTCTAAGTATCCAAATCTGAGTGAAACTCCACTTGGCCGCGACAGGGACACAGTCATGACACACGCCCATGTGAATCGATTTCAGGCTGTGGTTAAGTCTGCTGAAGAGACATGCCCGTGTGTTTTGGGGTCAGGCCGTGTTCTAGTAAATTAGCGAGGCACGGCCGTGTGGTCTTGGGCCCAGGCCGTGTCGATTTCTTCTTTGGCCCAATTTTGAAACACCCCACACCCTACCACGAGCCCGGACTGGTCCGTATGTTCTCGATGTAACCTTGTTCAAAATTCTTTCAACACTTTGAAAACTGTGTGTTTTGAAGATAGTTTGTTTGTGGGTTGGGCTCGAGTTGAAAACAAGTTTATTTTATATTGAAAACCCATTTATTTCGGTGACAAAATATTTAAAGTTTATTTGAAATTAAATTGACTTAATCTTTAAATAACATAAATACGTAACATAGTAATTAAAACATCAATAAAATCATCACTATGGCCTTATTACATAAAATAAAACCCAAAATAAAATTGTAGAGTACTTAAATAAAATAAAAAGTCCAAATTGAATAAAACTTTCAGCTGAGCATGGCCACCACAAGTTCTGTCGTCCTGGTCCATCACTGTTCATCACCTGAAACATGTTCCCACAACGGGGTGACTCAACAGACTCAATGTGTAACCAACACCAAAATTTAATAGAATTAGACATACCATACAAATCATGTTCATGTAATAATTCAAGATAATGATGCAATCCCGAACCCAAACCTATATGCCATCTACTACACTCCACCCGTACCATCTTGCACACCGTGGGGACTACTAAGTCAACCCTCCATCCGCTACACACCATCGAAGGTAGTCGCTGCAGTCGACATGCTCATCGCCCATATAAAATTCGTGGCATAGCCACCAGATAATTGTGTCATAAGACACCACATTCAGATAATGTAACCGAAGTTACCACATTCATATAATGTGACCGAAGTCACCACATTCAGATAGTGAGACCGAAGTCACCACATTCACTTCCCCTTTCTCATATGACCCGAATGCCCCATATTATTCATATCATGCATATCATACTTAAATTCACATTCATGTCACTTTTCACATGTTAAGTATAACATATTTCGTAATCCTTGTAAGAGTAGGAAAACGTACCTGAGTACTTTGTACCATAACATGGTACTTTAGCCACATTCTTACACTTTCATATTAATACATATATCAAGTTAAAGCCATAAATCTATTAAGATTAGTGTGGGGTACACACCTGATTCGCTTAAGGTTTCCAATCCAAATCCCGAAAAGCTTGATCTAATGCCTTAGATCTTAAATCTCTACATTTAATCAATCATTTAATACTTAGTAAGCCATTCGGCCATAAATCCAAATCCTAGTAGGATTAGTACACTAAAACATACCTTGGTGCCAAATCTCGAAATCTTCACTATACTCTTTCTTATATTCGGCGAAGCTTTAAATCACTTTAACAAATTAGTTTCGGCTTTTGAATAAATATGAACTAGATCTAAAACACCAAAAATAAGCCTTGGCCAAATATTCACTGTCTTACCTTGTGGATTTTAAATCTCAAATTCACCGAATAACTAGGAACACGCGCCTATGGTGTACCTTCGAGAAAAGAACTTCTCCTTCCTTGTAGTCGACACTTAGTAAATCCCGAAGAGCGTTCTTTCCAAGTTTCGACTAACACAATAATGGGGTTAGATTTCCTAGTTTCGGCTTTAATCTTAGATGAAAAAGAATGGAAATCGATAACTACTGACCTTACCCTTAATCTTTGTAATCGACAGCCTCCTTTTCTTGAGTCCTCAAAGATTCGGCTTAAGACCTAGAGAGTAGTCACACAAGTTTCGGCTTTTGGAATATTGAGAGGAGAAGAATGAAGAAGAAAAGAATAGTTTCTTAAGAGAATTCGGCAGAGGTTATCAAGGAAGAGAAAATAATGCTGAATGGCCTCTCTTTTCCTTTTATAGCCGAATTTACTACTCAGAATCCCTTACTTGGCCACCACTATTCTATTTTGATAACTTTATCCATTGAATTATCACTTTATTAAAAGAATTAATCCAACAATTATCTCCTAAAAATAATGATAATTAAATCTATTATTTATCTCCTATTTAGCCAAAATTCTAAAGGAAATAAAACTCCTCTTTAAGAGCCCTCATGCCGTCCACCCTCTCGCTTTTTGTAGCAAAATAAAACTTCTTTTATTTGCTTCCTAAGTGACTTGATCCTTGGCCCAAATACACTTGCATGTGGCGCCATTTCCAGAGGTCCTAAGTGGCATCTTCAGGCCACTCTTCCAAGCCTGTTTGTGTGTCAAATTTCACATACTTTTTCTCTTAAGGCCACCTTGCCTTAATTTCCTCTTTAAACTTTAAAACTCGACATTTCTAAGTCATTTCTAAGTTTCCAAAATTTTCGTTTAGCTCTTTAAACTTGACATTTCCTTACATTTCCAAGTTTCGAAATGTTTACTTTCCTCTTTGAATCATTTCTAAATCATTTTCCTAGTTTCCATAAATGTTCACTTTCCTCTTTTTAACTTAGCATTTCCAAAATGTTCACTTTCCTCTTTTAACTTAACATTTCCAAGTTTCCAAAATGTTCACTTTCCTCTTTTTGAAACTTAACATTTCTAAATCATTTCTTACATTTCCAGGACATTTCCCTACATTTCCTTACATTTCCATACATTTCCTTACATTTCCATACATTTCCATACATTTCCTTATATTTCCATACATTTCCATACATTTCCATACATTTCCTTACATTTCCATACATTTCCATACATTTCCTTACATTTCCAAGGTTCTAAAAATGCACACCACATATCACAAGAAACATGCTATTAAGCAAAATGCACACAATGGGATTCAACCTCTTCCCTCAAAGTACTTCACTTGTTGCCATAACCCTTGCACCTTAGGTGGCGCCCCTTGCCACTTTTCCACATCACTTCTTATTTTTAACTTAAAACCAATAATTGTCCAAAGTTTTCTTCCATCCTAGGATTTTAAAACCCTTAATTCACTTCCAAACACCGCCAAAACCTACTACTCATGAATTATGCACAAACACATAACCCTAATCTAGGATGTTACGCTTCTACCTCCTTAAAATAATTTCGTCCTCGAAATTACTTACTAACAACAGTACAATCCTTCTCACCGCTTTTGCTTACGCCACAGACTCGATCTTAATAGAACCATCATACTTTCCAGCACAATCTCTAAGTTCACGTCCCTTAGAACTTATTTCTAACGTCGCGATTTAATCTGATTAAGAAGTTTTATGTATTAAAAAAAATTTTGTTTCACTAATTAACCGCGAAGAAGTTTTATGGAAAGAATTTTTAGAAGTGGTTCTTTCGTATTCATGCATGCACACAGTCTTTACATTCATACATCCATCAATCAATTATGAACTTTCGTTCATTCAGAGAAATGTTGTAGTTTTCATTGTTGTTGTTTTTCCACTACCTAGGGGTATTTTTGTAATTTGTCCTACAGGGGTATTTTTCACAATTTATCGAAACAAGGTTCCTTGGTGTTTTTGTCAATGAGGGTATCTTGGAAATTTTTCATTCCCGGGGGTATTATGGAAAATTTTGAAATCCGAGGGTATTTTGGTAATTAACCCGGGTGAATTTGTAAATATTAATAAATCACGAATATTTTGGAATTTACAAAACTTGAGGGTTGTTTTTGAGAATTTGTTTTCCAAATTGGTGCTGTTGCAAAAATTTTGAAAATCAGGGGTCGTTCTGGTAATTTTGTAACTTGGGGGTATTTTGGTATTTTACAGGTTAGGGGTAATTTCGTAAATTTTTTTTCTTCCCATAATCAAGGTATTTTGATATTTTGTAAATCAGAAATATTTCAGGAAAATTTATAACAATAATCTTTTCACATCAAGAGGGTAATTTAGAAATTTTAAAACTAGGGTTTCCATAAAAATACGGCTAGTCCCTTTCGGGTTTTAGTTAGGGGTTTAGCCCGTGAATAAGTCCTCTTGGTTAGGGTGAACCGAGGCTACGCACTGGTAGGATTCGAGTGGAGAGGAGGTGAGTCACTAGGACCGCTTAAATACCAAGCTCCCACCAAACCAATCCTAGACATGCGCACATGGTTACCACATCCTAACTCAAATGACTTAACCATGTGTTTGTTTAGTTAGGCATTTAAGTCTTATGTTTTTGTTGGGGTACACTAGCCCTAGGGTTCAAATACTTAAATCTCTATTCTACGTTCCATTTCTACCATTCTACAAATCATAATATAGATCACCCAAGAGATCGGAGTACTTACCTAGTGGACTTCGGGTCGGAGACTTAGTGGGCCATGCTAGAAAACCCTGCTTAACTCACAAAATTTCTTTTGGGCTTAACTTTGAAAACATTTTGGGCCTTAAACCCAAGGCCGAGAGTTTAAAATCTGGCTCGATACTAAATCGAACACCCACGCCTGCCCATGAGCCCGGACTAGGTCTGTATGTTCTCGATGTAACCTTGCTCAAAATTCTTTCGAACACTTTGAAAACTGTGTGTTTTGAAGATAGTTTGTTTATGGGTTGGGCTCGAGTTGAAAACAAGTTTATTTTTATGTTGAAAAGCCATTTATTTCAGGTGACAAAATATTTAAAGTTTATTTTAAATTAAATTGACTTAATCTTTAAATAACATAAATACGTAACATAGTAATTAAAACATCAATAAAATCATCACTATGGCCTTATTACATAAAATAAAACCCAAAATAAAATTGTAGAGTACTTAAATAAAATAAAAAGTCCAAATTGAATAAAACTTTCAGCTGAGCATGGCCACCACAAGTTCTCCCGTCCCGTTCCATCACTGTTTATCACCTGAAACATGTTTCCACAACGGGGTGAGTCAACAGACTCAATGTGTAACCAACACCAAAATTTAATAGAATTAGGCATACCATACAAATCATGTTCATGTAATAATTCAAGATAATGATGCAATCCCGAACCCAAACCTATATGCCATCCGCTACACTCCACCCGTACCATCCTGCACACCGTGGGGACTACTAAGTCAACCCTTCATCCACTACACACCATCGAAGGCGTTGCGTTGCGATCGACGTGCTTATCGCTTATATAAAATTCGTGGCATAGCCACTCAGATAATTGTGTCATGAGACACCACATTCGAGATAATGTAACCGGTTACCACATTCGGATAATGTGACCAAGTCACCACATTCAGATAGTGAGACCAAAGTCACCACATTCACTTCCCCTTTCCCATATAACCCAAATGCCCCATATTATTCATATCATGCATATCATACTTAAATTCACATTCATGTCACTTTTCACATGTTAAGTATAACATATTTCGTAATCCTAGTAGGAGTAGGAAAATGTACCTGAGTACTTTGTACCATAACATGGTACTTTAGCCACATTCTTACACTTTCATATTAACACATATATCAAGTTAAAGCCATAAATCTATTAAGATTAGTGTGGGGTACACACCTGATTCGCTTAAGGTTTCCAATCCAAATCCCGAAAAGCTTGATCTAATGCCTTAGATCTTAAATCTCTACATTTAATCAATCATTTAATACTTAGTAAGCCATTCGGCCATAAATCCAAATCCTAGTAGGATTAGTACACTAAAACTTACCTTAGTGCCAAATCTCGAAATCTTCACTATACTCTTTCTTATATTCGACAAAGCTTTAAATCACTTTAACAAATTAGTTTCGGCTTTTGAATAAATATGAACTAGATCTAAAACACCAAAAATAAGCCTTGGCGAATATTCGCATGTCTTACCTTGTGGATTTTAAATCCAAAATTCATCAATAACTAGGGAACACGCTGCCTATGGTGTACCTTCGAGAAAAGAACTTCTCCTTCCTTGTAGTCGACACTTAGTAAATCCCAAGAGCCTTCTTTCCAAGTTTCACTAACACAATAATGGGGTTAGATTTCCTAGTTTGGCTTTAATCTTAGAAGAAAAGAATGGAAATCGATAACTCCGACCTTACCCTTAATCTTTGTAATCGACAGCCCCCTTTTCTTGAGTCCTCAAAGATTCGGCTTAAGACCTAGAGAGTAGTCACACAAGTTTCGGCTTTTGGAATATTGAGAGGAGAAGAATGAAGAAGAAAAGAATAGTTTCTTAAGAGAATTCGGCAGAGGTTATCAAGGAAGAGAAAATAATGCTGAATGGCCTCTCTTTTCCTTTTATAGCCGAATTTACTACTCAGGATCCCTTACTTGGCCACCACTCTTCTATTTTGATAACTTTATCCTTTGAATTATCAATTTATTAAAAGAATTAATCCAACAATTATCTCCTAAAAACAATGATAATTAAATCTATTATTTATCTCCTATTTAGCCGAAATTCTAAAGGAAAAAAAACTCCTCTTTTAAGTGCCCTCATGCCATCCACCTCTCTGCTCTTTGTAGCAACATGAAACTTCTTTTATTTGCTTCCTAAGTAACTCGATCCCTGGCCCAAATACACTTGCATGTGGCGCCATTTCCAGAGGCCTTAAGTGGCATCTTCAGGCCACTTTTCCAAACCTGTTTGTGTGTCAAATTTCACATACTTTTTCTCTTAAGGCCACCTTGCCTTAATTTCCTCTTTAAACTTTAAAACTCGACATTTCTAAGTCATTTCTAAGTTTCCAAAAATTTTGTTTGGCTCTTTAAACTTGACATTTCCTTACATTTCCTAGTTTCGAAATGTTCACTTTCCTCTTTGAATCATTTCTAAATCATTTTCCTAGTTTCCATAAATGTTCACTTTCCTCTTTTAACTTAGCATTTCCAAAATGTTCACTTTCCTCTTTTAACTTAACATTTCCAAGTTTCCAAAATGTTCACTTTCCTCTTTTGAAACTTAACATTTCTAAATCATTTCTTATATTTCCGTGACATTTCCTACATTTCCTTACATTTCCTACATTTCCTTACATTTCCATACATTTCCTTACATTTCCATACATTTCCATACATTTCCTTATATTTCCATACATTTCCATACATTTCCTTACATTTCCATACATTTCCTTACATTTCCATACATTTCCATACATTTCCTTACATTTCCAAGGTTCTAAAATGCACACCACATATCACAAGAATATGCTATTAAGCAAAATGCACACAATGGGATTCAACCTCTTCCTCAAAGTACTTCACTTGTTGCCATAACCCTTGCACCTTAGGTGGCGTCCTTGCCACTTTTCCACATCACTTCTTATTTTTAACTTAAAAACGAATAATTATCCAAAGCTTTCTCTTCCATCCTAGGAATTTAAAAACCCTTAATTCACTTCCAAACACCGCCAAAACCTACTACTCATGAATTATGCACAAACGTATAACCCCTAATCTAAGATGTTACAAATTTGGTCCGTTTTAGGCCCATTTCTCGTTCTTTTCATCCCTAGGTGCTTTCCTAAGTATAAAACATGAAAAGAAAGGATTAAGAGCACCTTTTTACACAATTCAGGGAATAAATCATCCAAATGTATGCTAAATGTGGGATTAAAATATGTTACTTTTATGGTTTATCATTTTCCCACATAAATTACATCGAGATCTCGTTAAGCTCAATGATAAATTTGATGCTTTATTTGTTTTCCAAATTGAGAAGAATAATCAACTGGATATTTTGATGGTCACAAGCAGAACTTTAGAAAGATTGGATGAAAATTCAAGATATCAAACACAAGTGAAGGAAGTTTATGATAAGAATGTGTACCACCCCTAACCTGTATCCATCGCAGGAACAAGGTTACGAAGTATTACCAGAGTTTACAATTCAAACAGACAGAAATTTCAAACATTTCATATCATAGCAATTAACATATTAAAACCAAGCCAAAAACATACATATTGTCCCTCACATGCGCCCTCGAGGCCCTAAATATGCGTTAGAAACAAGTTAGGGAATTTTTCATAAAATAGTGAAAATTTTCAACACTTCAAGGGTAACACGGCCAAGAGACATGCCTGTGTCTCAGACCATGTGGGCATTCAAAATAGGGACACAAGGTCGTGTCCCAGCCCACGTTTGTGCCTGTGTAACTCACTGACTTGGGCCACACACCCGTGTGCTAGTGTAACAGACCGAATCTGACCCTAATCGGAAAGGTGGTTTCAAGACCACGAATTTGAGCCCGAGAAATGTTTACATATTATATTTAGTGTTTAATATGTATGTATTTATATGTGTGGAAGTTTCGTAGAAAAATTTTATCGTTTAAGTGTTGAATTTGATAAAAAGGACTTAATCGCATAAAAAGTAAAAGTGGCCAATTAAAGTGTAATGTGTTAAATTGAGCATGGCTTTTTAATGTGAGGTATTAAAAGGTCAAATAGCCCATTTTTAGGTTAATGGCCGGCCACTTTGATTGCATGTAATAGTGTTTGAGTTATTATAATATATATTATTACATTATATGTTAAAATAACTAATAAATATATGTTAATAAAACAATAAAATAAAAAGCCATTCATTTGTTCATCTTTGGCCGAAAGAAACACAAAAGAAATGGGGAGAAAAGCCTTAGAACATTCGGCATTATTCAAGCATAATTAGGTAAGAAATCTAGCTCGGTTTTTGTTAATTTTACGTTTTGAGATCGTTGCTTAGTATATTACCCACCCATGCTAGAATTTCTAAGATTAGTGTGTATATATGAATCGGCCATGGATGAATTCTTGAGGTTTATGATGTTTAATGATGTTAGATGAAAGGTAGGTTAAAATTAGTATATTATGTGTTGGAAGTTTTGGTGAATTTGTGTTTTAGGGCCAATTTGTAAAAATAAAATTTTAGAGGGCTTGATTGCAAAATAAATGAAAGAAATGGACTTGTATAGTCCTTATACACATTCGGCCTTTAAAGAGTATGGGGAAATTTGATGTATTTTGAGTTTTATGCAAATAGAACTAAATTGTAAAGTTGTGAAATACTAGGGGTAAAATAGTAATTTGCCCATTTATGTGCTTAGGGACTAAATTGAGATGAATTATGCTTGAATAAGCTAAATTTAATGTGTTTTAGATCAAGAGCAAAGAAAACGGAGTTAGATCGGGAAAGACGAAGGTTCTCGAATAAATGATTCGCATTACCTATCGACAACCGAGGTAAGTCCTGTTGAAATTTGTTAAAGAATTATTCATGAACTTATTAAATGATAATGTTTGATAAATTTCAGATATAATCATGTTATAGCCGAATGTATATATGTATATTAGATTGATTTCATAAATTGATAATGAGATATGAATAAGTGTATCAATGCGAATTGTGGAATGATTGATCACATTGATATATTCGGCTTAGTGCCTAGCAGTGCCTTGTGTTGATATATTCGGGCTTAGTGCCTAGCGTGCCTTGTGCCGTTGATATATTCGGGCTTAGTGCCTAGCGTGCTTTGTGCCGATGATTCATTTCGGCTTTAATGCCTAGCGTGCTTTGTGCTTGATTCATTTCGGCTTTAATGCTCAGCGTGCTTCGTGTCGATGTTGTTTATTGGGCTTTAATGCCTAGCGTGTTTTGTGCTTGATTCATTTCGGCTTTAATGCCTAGCAGGGCTTCGTGTTTGTTTAAATCTCGGACCTTTGGTCTAGTAGTTTTATATCAATGGTTTTAATATGAGCTTATGCTTATGAATGAAATGGTCTAGTTATGATGGTATTTGAACAAGCTAAGGTTTATCACCGTAGTGCTCGACTAAAAGTCATGTATCGAATCAAGTTTATGATATAAGTGATGCTTCTTGAATAATCAAGTTGATAGAAAGGTGTTTATATATATATTTGTTTGGTACTTAAGATATGTGATTAGAAAAGATATTGAGTTGGTATGATTACTTGCTTACTTAAGTTTATTATATTAATATGAGAAATTTTACCTATATAAGTTTGGCCATGAGCTATACTATACATATAGATAAATGTATATATTCAATTGTGAACCCTTATTTTAAATGTGTATAGAAAGTATTATTCGGTTGAAGTGAAAATATATATGTATTGATTAGCAATCCGCACCATTGCTAAGTTTTATATTTTGAGTGTATGTTGAATATTATTCGCTAGATGTGAACTTTGATAATCGGCCATGGTAGTTTATATGTGTTTTGTCAGTTCATAAATTGTTAATAATGCTATTCTATTCAATCTAATTGAATACCTAGTTGAGCTATAAAGCTGCTTAAGACTTACTAAGCCAATGAGCTTACTCTGCTTATGTTTGTGCTCTATTTTATAGATCTATAATTCAACTCTTGGCTTGGGGATCAAAGAGGATACCAACCACACTATCACTCTCTTGGTATAGTTATGTTTTGTAAACTTTTAATCAAAGGCATGTATAGGCTTCGTTTTGATAAATAATGAATGATGTCGGATTGTAAATATAAATATAGCCTTGCGAATAAGGCTGTTGCTTTTGGTTAAGTTTGGGTTTCATATTTGATTTGGTAGCTTGCATTAAAATACCAAGAGATATGTGCATGCAAATGATTTAAATCATACATGGAAAGCGATCATATGTTATATCGTGAAAGTTTAGTTCATATTATGTTATGGATGAAATACTCATGGCCTAAATTATATATGGGATTTGTTTCGGTATAAAAATATATATGTATGGTTAAGGTATAGAGTTTAAATAAATTGAGTAAGGAAGTTATAAACTAGTTTATCATATTTTGTTGTGAAACAGCTTTTAATTATAGAATGAGGTGATTTTGAAAATCACCAAAAATAGGAGAAATTGAATTAGAAAGTGAATAAGACATAGAATTAAATTTTATTGTGTCTATTTTGATATGAAAGAAACAAGTTAGGAAATGAATTATATATTATGAGATATTTAAGTTTTAGTGAGACTTGTCTGAATGAATTCGTGAGTCCTGTTCTGTCTTAGAAAAATTGTTAAAATTGTACAAAATAATTATGGAGCATAGTTTATATGTTTAGAATACTTAATGAGTCTATTTTGATTGGAATAAACAAGGACATTATTGAAATTTTGTGCAATGAGATAACTGAGTTTTTGTAATGATAGGTCAGAATTATCAAACAGTGAAATTGGGGTAACTTTGATGAATAAACTGTACTAATTGGCCACATGAAAAATTCTGGAAAAATTATGGTAAAAATTTATTTCAATAAAAATTTACGGATCTAAATTTTGAGTTTTATAACTCGAGTTATGGACAATTTAGTCAGCCTGACGCAATTGGACAGCTTTAAATTTTCATGCCCCAAACTAGTAGTCAAGTCTAGTAATGCCTCATACTCGACTCCGACAAAGGTTTCGGGTAAGGGGTGTTACATTTTATTGGTATCAGAGCTACGGTTTAGTCGATTCTAGGACTACCATAGTACGTAAAAGAGTCTAGCTATACATGCCTTTGAATTTTATATGTGATAGTGTGGTGACTTCTGACAATTTCAATTGCATTTTATATAGTAAATGGATTCTGATCCTGATAGAGCCGTGGCGATGATGTGGAGAGTGTCGCGCTGGTCTCGCACATGGATCGGTGCCACTAGACTCTCAACCGATTCGGGTAACCACGAGGAGAGGCTAAACAAGCCTTCTACCAAATGATGAATGAATGGTTTACCCAGTTTATTCGAATAATCCAACAGTACAACAACCTCCACCACCGAATAATCCAACTCCGTACCTTCAAAGACTTCAGATGATAGATCCAATGAGATCTAGTAGGCCTCCTGTTGATAAAATTAGGAAATTTGGGGCGAAAAATTCAAGGCTAATGATGATGATGATGCAGAGCGAAATGAAATGTGGCTTGATAACACTATTCGGTACTTGATGAGCTATCTTGCACTCCGGATGAATGTTTAAAATGTGCTATATCTTTGCTTCGGACACCGCTTATCACCGGTGGAATACACTAGTATCGGTGGTTCCAAAAGAAAAAGTGACGTGGATTTCTTCCGAATGAATTCGCAAGAAATATATCGACCAGAGGTTCATCGACCGAAACGTAAAGAATTTCTTGAACTAAAACAGGGCAAATGACCGTGGATCGAATATGAGCGAAAATTTGTCGATTGAGCCAGATGCTCGGGAGTGTGTATCTACCAAGCCATTATGTGCAAAAGGTTTGAAGACGGTTTGAATGAAGATTTGAAGTTACTAGTTGGCATTCTTGAGATCAAAGAATTTGTGACACTAGTTGAGCGAGCTTGCAAAGTCAAGAGCTTGGGAAAGAGAAAAGAAAGGTGAGAGATGAAGCTAGAGACACCCGTAAAAGATCGTCGGGTAAGAATTTTCATTCCACATCTAAAAGTTTAGAGATGACTTCATCGACACAAAGCTACTTGATTCATTTAGACGTGATCGACCTTGATGGGCTCCGAACTACCTCGATGGCGGTGTTGGTAACGTCCCACAGAATCGAGTTGAATGTAAACATTATGGAAAATGGCATCCTGGGAGTTGTAGAGTTCGTGACCGGTCTTGCTTTAAATGTGGATCCTCAGACCATTTTATTCGAGAGTGCCCGATGTTAGCTGAGTCGAATGACAAAGACGAACTCTAAACCGAGTAGTGCATCAGTACGGGGCAGATCACCCAGGCATTCTGGCAATGTAGGTGGTAGTCAGAGAGGGACAAAGAACGCAACAGATCTACCTGAGGCTAGAGCTCCAGCAAGAGCTTATGTTACTCGAGCTAGAGAGGATGCTGCTTCTCCAGATGTCATTACCGGTACTTTCACCCTTTATGATACTACTGTGATTGCATTGATTGATCCTGGTTCGACCCATTCATATGTATGTGAAACTCTGGTATTTAGTAAGACTCTGCCAGTTGAGTCTACTGAGTTTGTGATTCGCGTATCCAACCCTTTGGGTAGATGTGTGTTTGTTAATAAAGTGTGTAAAAGTTGCCCATTGATGATTCGGGATTTTGCTTCCCAGTTGATTTAATGGCTGTTGCCTTTCGATGAGTTTGATGTAATTTTGGGAATGGACTGGTTAACTTCGTATGATGCAGTGGTGAATTGCAAAAGAAAGCTTATTGATTTGAGACACCAGAACGGTGAGATCATTAGAATTGAATCCAGTGATTCAGGTGGGTTTCCTACAGTTATATCATCGATGTTAGCCCAAAAGTATGTGAGAAAAGGGTGTGAAGCTTATTTGGCTTATGTACTGGATAATAAATTGTCCGAGAAATGTTGAATCTGTACCGATTGTATGTGAATACTCAGATGTGTTTCCTGAAGAACTACCGGGTTTACCCCCTATACGAGAGATTGAGTTTGGCATTGAATTAGCTCCGGGAACGACTCCGATCTCAATAGCTCCATATCGGATGGCACCTCTTGAGCTAAAAGAGTGAAAGCACGCTTGCAAGAGTTAACAGATAGGGCTTTGCACGACCAAGTTTCTCTCCTTGGGTGCACCAATTCTTTTGTGATAAAGAAAGATGGAACGATACGAATGTGTATTGATTATCGGCAATCTGAATAAGGTAACTATAAAGAATAAGTACCGTTACCTCGGATTGATGATTTGTTTGATCGGTTGAAAGGGCTTCCGTTTTCAAGGTAGACTTGAGATCGGGTTATTATCGATTCTGAGTCGAGATACGGATGTGCCAAAGACGCATTTGGACGAGGTACGGACATTTTGAGTTTTTGGTAATGCCTTTTGGGCTTACTAATGCACTGCTATTTTTATGGATTTGATGAATCGGGTTTTAGACAATTTTGGATCGATTTGTGGTGGTGTTTATTGATGACATATTGATCTACTCCAAAGATGAAATTGAACACGCTTGAACATTTGAGGTTAGTGCTACAAACTTTGCGAGATCATCACCAGTATGCGAAGTTTAGTAAGTGTGAGTTCGGATGAAAGAGGTCACTTTTTGGGACATGTGGTTTCAAAGATCGGGCATTCGAGTTGATCCAATAAAATCTCGGCTATACTTGATTGGAAGCCACCAAAATGTTTAGAGATTCAAGTTTTACGGGACTTGCGGGTTACTATCGACGATTTGTGAAAGATTTTCTATGATAGCTACCCGTTGACAAAGTTATTGCGAAAAGATGTCCGCTTTGAGTGGTCGAAAAATGTCGTAAAAGTTTTGATTAGTTGAAAGCCCTTTGATGAAGCTCCAGTGTTAGTTCAAATTTGAATCCGGTAAAGAATTTGTGGTTTATTCGATGCTTCTTTGAATGGTTTGGGCTGTGTTTTGATGCGGAAGGCAAAGTTGTAGCCTACGCTTCAAGACAATTGAAGCCGCATGAAAGAAATTACCCGACGATGATTTAGAGCTTGCGACCATTGTGTTCGTGACCAAGATTTGGCGTCATTACTTATTTGGTGAGAAATGTCATGTTTACTCGGATCATAAAAGTCCAAGTATCTAATGACTCGAAAGATCTGAATTTGAGACAACGAGGTGGCTAGAACTATTAAAGACTATGAATTGGTGATTGACTATCACCCGGGAAAAGCTAATGTTGTTGCGAATGCGTTAAGTCGAAAATCTTTATTTACTCTTCGGGCAATGAATGCACAGATGGCTATGTCTAGTGATGGTTCGATCATAACTGAGTTACGAGCAAGACCGATGTTTATCCAACAAATTTTTGATGCACAGAAAGTTGACAAGAATATGATTGCTAAACGAATTCATTGCAGAAAAGGTGCGAGTCGATTTTCAGATTGATGCAAATGACTGTTTGAATTTTAAAAGCCGAATGTGTGTTCCAAAGAACTCAGATTTGATACAGATGATTTTGAGTGAGGCTCATAGTGGCCGACTATCGATACATCTGGGTAGCACGAAAATGTATAACGACTTGAAACAGTTTTATTGGTGGCCTGGTATGAAACGAGATATATCCGAATTTGTTTCAAAGTGCCTAATTTGTCAGCAAGTAAAAGCCGAGCATCAAGTGCCTTCTGGGTTGCTTCAGCCGATCATGATACCTGAGTGGAAATGGGATAAAATTACAATGGATTTTGTATCCGGTCTTCCTATGACACCGAGTAAGAAAGATGCCGTATGGGTGATAGTTGATAGACCGACTAAATCACTCATTTTGTGCTTGGTTCGCATGACTTTTCACTCGATAAACTTGCTGAATTGTATGTATCGCAGATTGTAAGATTGCATGGTGTACCAAGCTCCATTGTGTCGATGAGACCCAGATTTACATCGCGGTTTTGGAAGAAGTTGCAAGATGCTTTAGGTACTAAACTACATTTTAGTACGACCTTTCATCCGCAGATGATTTGGTCGGTCTGGCGAACTATTCGAGATACTTGAGGACATGTTGAGATGTTGCGTTCTCGAGTTTGAAGGTACGTGGGAACGATACCTACCTTTGATTGAATTTGCTTATAATAATAGCTTTCAATCAAGTATCAAAATGGCACCTTATGAAGCCTTATACGGTAAAAATGTCGAACACCATTATATTGGATGAGCTCGGTGAAAATAAGATACACGGGTTGATTTGATTAAAGAGACCGAATGCAAAGTGGCCATAATCAAAGATAATTTGAAAGTCGCATCGATCGACAAAAGTCCTATGCTGATTTGAAACGTAAAGATATTGAATTCAGTTGAGATCGAGTCTTTTAAAGGTTTCACCGTGGAAGAAAGTGCTCTGCTTTTGGCCGGAAAGGCAAGTTGAGCCCGAGGTTCATTGGACCGTATGAAATCATTGAATCGTTGGGCTGTTGCTTATAGATTGAAGCTACCTTCAATTAGAAAAGATACACGATGTATTTCATGTTTCTATGCTCGTAGATATGGATCGATCCGTCACATGTGATTGCTCAAATCGAGATTGAGATACAATGATATGACGATGAGGAAAGGCCGATTCAGTATTCTAGCTCGGAAATGAAAGAGCTAAGAAACAAAAGATTTCCTTAGTGAAAGTGTTATGGAATCAACATCGAGTTGAAGAGGAAACGTGGGAGCCTGAAGATGCAATGAGGCAACAATATCCGACGTTGTTTAACGGTAAGATTTTCGGGGACGAAAATCCTTAAGGGCGGAGAGTTGTAATGATCGAATCGACCCTAATCGGAAAGGTGGTTTGAGACCACTAATTGAGCAGAAATGTTTACATATTATATTTAGTGTTTAATATGTATGTATTTATATGTGTGGAAGTTTCAGAGAAAAATTTTATCGTTTAAGTGTTGAATTTGATAAAAGGACTTAATCGCATAAAAAGTAAAAGTGGCCAATTAAAGTGTAATGTGTTAAATTGAGCATGGCTTTTTAATGTGAGGTATTAAAAGGTCAAATAGCCCATTTTAGGTTAATGGCCGCCACTTTGATTGCATGTAATAGTGTTTGAGTTATTATAATATATATTATTACATTATATGTTAAAATAACTAATAAATATATGTTAATAAAACAATAAAATAAAAAGCCATTCATTTGTTCATCTTTGGCGAAAGAAACACAAAAGAAAGGGGAGAAAAGCCTTAGAACATTCGGCATTATTCAAGCATAATTAGGTAAGAAATCTAGCTCGGTTTTGTTAATTTTACGTTTTTGAGATCGTTGCTTAGTATATTACCCACCCATGCTAGAATTTCTAAGATTAGTGTGTATATATGAATCGCCATGGATGAATTCTTGAGGTTTATGATGTTTAATGATGTTAGATGAAAGGTAGGTTAAAATTAGTATATTATGTGTTGGAAGTTTTGGTGAATTTGTGTTTTAGGGCCAATTTGTAAAAATAAAATTTTAGAGGGCTTGATTGCAAAATAAATGAAAGAAATGGACTTGTATAGTCCTTATACACATTCGGCCTTTAAAGAGTATGGGGAAATTTGATGTATTTTGAGTTTTATGCAAATAGGACTAAATTGTAAAGTTGTGAAATACTAGGGTAAAATAGTAATTTGCCCATTTATGTGCTTAGGGACTAAATTGAGATGAATTATGCTTGAATAAGCTAAATTTAATGTGTTTTAGATCAAGAGCAAAGAAAAACGGAGTTAGATCGGGGAAAGACGAAGGTTCTCGAATAGCCGATTCATACTACCTATCGACAACCGAGGTAAGTCCTGTGAAATTTGTTAAAGAATTATTCATGAACTTATTAAATGATAATGTTTGGTAAATTTCAGTATATAATCATGTTATAGCCGAATGTATATATGTATATTAGATTGATTTCATAAATTGATAATGAGATATGAATAAGTGTATCAATGCGAATTGTGGAATGATTGATCACATTGATATATTCGGGCTTAGTGCCTAGCAGGCCTTGTGCCGGTGATATATTTGGGCTTAGTGCCTAGCAGGCCTTGTGCCGGTGATATATTCGGGCTTAGTGCCTAGCAGGCTTTGTGCCGGTGATTCATTTCGGGCTTTAATGCCTAGCAGGCTTTGTGTCGGTGATTCATTTCGGGCTTTAATGCCTAGCAGGCTTCATGCCGGTGTTGTTTATTGGGCTTTAATGCCTAGCGTGCTTTGTGCTTGATTCATTTCGGCTTTAATGCTCAGCGTGCTTCGTGTCGGTGTTTAAATCTCGCACCTTTGGTCTAGTAGTTTTTATATCAATGGTTTTAATATGAGCTTATGCTTATGAATGAAATGGTCTAGTTATGATGGTATTTGAACAAGCTAAGGTTTATCATCGTAGTGTTCGACTAAAAGTCATGTATCGAATCAAGTTTATGATATAAGTGATGCTTCTTGAATAATCAAGTTGATAGAAAGGTGTTTATATATATATTTGTTTGGTACTTAAGATATGTGATTAGAAAAATATTGAGTTGGTATGATTACTTGCTTACTTAAGTTTATTATATTGATATGAGAAATTTTACCTATATAAGTTTGGCCATGAGCTATACTATACATATAGATAAATGTATATATTCAATTGTGAACCCTTATTTTAAATGTGTATAGAAAGTATTATTCGGTTGAAGTGAATATATATATGTATTGATTAGCAATCCGCACCATTGCTAAGTTTTATATTTTGAGTGTATGTTGAATATTATTCGCTAGATGTGAACTTTGATAATCGGCCATGGTAGTTTATATGTGTTTTGTCGGTTCATAAATTGTTAATAATGCTATTCTATTCAATCTAATTGAATACCTAATTGAGCTATAAAGTCGCTTAAGACTTACTAAGCCAATGAGCTTACTCTGTTTATGTTTGTGCTCTATTTTATAGATCTATAATTCAACCATCGCTCGGGGATCAACAAGACACCAACCACACTATCACTCTCTTGGTATAGTTATGTTTTGTAAACTTTTAATCAAAGGCATGTATAGGCTTCGCTTTGATAAATAATGAATGATGTCGGATTGTAAATATAAATATAGCCTTGCGAATAAGGCTGTTGCTTTTGGTTAAGTTTGGGTTTCATATTTGATTTGGTAGCTTGCATTAAAATACCAAGAGATATGTGCATGCAACATGATTTAAATCATACATGGGAAACGATCATATGTTATATCGTGAAAGTTTAGTTCATATTATGTTATGGATGAAATACTCATGGCCTAAATTATATATGGGATTTGTTTCTGGTATAAAAATATATATGTATGGTTAAGGTATAGAGTTTAAATAAATTGAGTAAGGAAGTTATAAACTAGTTTATCATATTTTGTTGTGAAACAGTTTTAGTTACAGCAGTGAGGTGATTTTGAAAAATCACCAAAAATAGGATAAATTGAATTAGAAAGTGAATAAGACATAGAATTAAAGTTTATTGTGTCTATTTTGATATGAAAGAAACAAGTTAGGAAATGAATTATATATTATGAGATATTTAAGTTTTAGTGAGACTTGTCCTGAATGAATTCGTGAGTCCCTGTTCTGTCTTAGAAAAATTGTTAAAAATTGTACAAAAATAATTATGGAGCATAGTTTATATTTTTAGAATACTTAATGAGTCTATTTTGATTGGAATAAACAAGGACATTATTGAAATTTTTTGCAATGAGATAACTGAGTTTTTGTAATGATAGGTCAGAATTATCAAACAGTGAAATAGGGGTAACTTTGATGAATAAACTGTACTAATTGGCCATATGAAAAATTCTGGAAAAATTATGGTAAAAATTTATATGAGTCTATTTTCAATAAAAATTTACGGATCTAAATTTTGAGTTTTGTAACTCGAGTTATGGACAATTTAGTCAGCCTGACGCAATTGGACAGCTTTAAATTTTCATGCCCCAAACTAGTAGTCAAGCCTAGTAATGCCTCATACTCGACTCCGGCAAAGGTTTCGGGTAAGGGGTGTTACAGCTAGGTCGTGTAACAACCTGACTTGCAACCCTTTGAAAGCTACAGGGGACACACGACCGTGTCACTTGGCTATGTGTGTCACATACGACTGAGACACGAACCCGTGTCTCTTCCTATGTGGACCAAAAGAGGCCATTTTACAAGCCATTTTTCTCACCCAATTTGGCATGTACCTACAACCACAAAAGCACATATACACAAGCCATAATAAGGCACTAAAACCATACATATTCTAGCCTTATATAAATAGTATGATCACGTACAACCAATATGCTATGCCCTTAGACACCTTAAATCATAATAAATAATCATGTATAACTATGTATTTATTTTGGCCAATTAATCAACTAACTTATAGACATGTTTGCCTTAATACATAACATGGAACTTACTTGCCAAAATATACCAAATGGTACTAATCATGCCATTCAACCACTAGCATCTAAAATCATGTAAGCCATTCAAACCAAGTGATATTTTAGAACAATTCTAAACATCAACCATTAGAAAGCTAATATTTACATGTTATATACTAAATTCATACCATCATCAAAGTGCCATAACACAAGCCAAACAAATGGTCATTTAACAACCCAAAATACATGGCCAAATTAGCCAAAATACCTTGATCATGTGTCAGTCTTAAAAATTCATATAATGAATGATCTAGTCAAAAAACTAACAGTGACAAAGACTTGAGGCAAGTGTACCTATCGAACCGTAGTACAGTTTAGTGGCAAGACCGGATTGTCTAACCCAAGGGAACCAAAAGTTGTAATACTAACTTTCTTTTTATTACTTTGCCTAAGAATTAGGAGAATTGTTGTTTAATCTAAAATTAACTAACTACTAAGCGAAAGATGCTAAAACACAGAGAAGGAATTGAGGAAATATTTGTGGGAAAACCAATTGATTAAGACAATACCCAATGAGGAATTCACCTAGACTTCACTTGTTATCTAACTCTGAACCAGACGATTTATTCACTTTACTTGATCCTTAAGATTCCCTAATTTATATTAATACCTGTCTCGATGCTACTAATGTCTAACCCTAGGTTGATTAATTAAAATCACTTCATAATTAAAACCCCCAAAATTGTATTAACTCAATCTGTGGACTCCCATATTAGGTTGGACCCTAATACGGCAGATTTTCGTCATCCTATCTCAGGGGTTGCAATCAACTCCTCTTAACTATGCTAGATCTACTCTTAGACAAGGTCTATTCCTCCTCTACGTAAGAGCATAAATGCTTGAATCAATATCTTGAAATATCAAAATAAGAATTAAGAACACATAGTTAAGAACAAATCAAGTATTTATCATACAGGTCTTAGGTTTCATCCTTTCCAGGTATTTGAGGGGTTTAGTTCATAATCATAAAATAATACATCTTACTAGCAAATATAAAACAAAACATAAAGAAAAACTAAAACCCCCTGAAGGAATTGAAGGAGAGATCCTCAGTCTTGAGTATGATTCCAGCTTCTTGAGATGAATCAACTGGCTTTCTTCGAGTGAATCCCACAATTTGACCCCTATGGCTTGGCTCTTTGGCCTAACTGAATGCCCCCTTGAAGGTTGGCCTCTAGGGTGTTTATATAGGATTTTGGAATGGCTTTCTTTGCCTCTAAGTACCTTATTCCGAATAGAATTCAAATAGGTCACGTCAGGGACACGCCCATGGAACACGCCCGTGTAAATTAAAGCCAGGCCATGGTCGGGTCTGTTAATAAGGTACGGCCGTGGTCTTGGGCCCAGGCCATTTCAATTTCATAATTTGGCCCATTTACTCTGTTTTTGGCCCGTTTCTCGTTCTTTTCATCCTCCGGTGCTCTCCTAAGTATAAAACATGAAAACAAAGGATTAAGAGCACCAAATTCCATAATAAAGGGGATAAATCATCCAAAAGTATGCTAAATGCGGGATTAAAATATGTTCATATTATGGTTTATCAAATACCCCCACACTTAAGCTTTTGCTTGTCCTCAAGCAGAAATCTCAACTCACAATTAAAACGAACGTCCTCAATTCATAATATTCATCGATAATGTTTCATCATAATTCATAGATAATTTATACATGGATAATTTAACTAAAAGAGTCCTGAATATTCAAACAATCAAAGTCATAGTTTTTAGCACAAAAACATAGGTGTTTTCCTTTATCTAAAAAATTACCTTTGATTCAAAACTGACAAGGATTGAAATAATCACTAAAGGTTCACTCAAATCACTCAAGGTGTTTAAGGTTCAAAATAAAGAACTCAGCAGTCAAACATGAAAAGTTAATCCTATAGGCTTGCCTGAAAAGCAAATCTCCACCACTATAAAATGAGATGATACACAAATCAAAAGGTCTTTAAAGGGTTGTAACGGGGCTTAGGTTAAAGGTGTGGATAAAGGCTAATTTAGAAGGGTTAAAATCGAGATTGAATTGCCAATTTACCTAACTAGAAAAATGAACTAATCCTAAATAATTACATCAATTGAAAATTTTTAATACTAATAATACGAGCTTCTTTCTCAAGATGTTTAGTTTAAACGTGTAAGCTCCCTTAATCACAGAACTAATAATGAATATACTTCGGTTTTTTTTTTTTTTGAAAAATTTAACTAATAAAATAATTAGGTAACTGATCAAATCAAGTCTCGATAGAAGGGTAGTCAAAAGGAATGGTGATAACAAATACAAGATGGGTTTTGAGTTAATATTAGTGGGTGAGTCAATAAAAGGATTGTTAGGATCAAAGGGGTTTAGTAGGGGTTAATTGTGAGGGTAGGGTTTTAGTGGAGTAAGTGGGTTAAATCCTAAGTGCATTTATCATCTCTGTATATCAAATCAAAGATGTGGTCTTGACATGTATAATCGAAGCAAGTTCTAGAATAATAAATCAATGTTGACACACTCATAATCAATAAAGTGAGCACGAAAAGAATATATGCTCTAAAAGGTTCAAAATCTCACGAAAATTATGAGTTTTTAATGACAACCTTGTAAATTTAAAACTTCAAGGTAATAATTAGATTCAGGTAGACAACCTAACAAAATTTTAATTTTTGAAAATAGACTCACCATGCTTGATTCTCTAGTATCTTAAAGTTTAAATTATCAATGCTCAATTATCAATGACTTATTTTGAAACATATCAATAAAAATCATAAATCAACAAGATTTTCATTCTAATTAGTGATATGAGAGAATTACTTAAGATAAGATATCATTCAGGGATTTTGAGAATAATGCAAAAAGTTAGGAACTTTTCTAAATAAATTTTCACCCCCACACTTAAGATGTACATTGCCCTCAATATACAAAGATAAATATTCACAATATAGTAAGAAAATTAAAAGAGAGGGAGAGAAGTGAAACTTCCTGATTTTTTGGATGGAATCCTTAAGGATGATCAATGATGAATATGATGACTAAGCATAAGTGAAGGTGGCAGAGAATACGCCGATTATATGTTCGTTCCTGGAGTGGCACATTGTACCTTTTGAAACTGCAAAGTCATCAGTTAAATTTTTAGGGAGTACTATTTAATGGATGTTGTTAGAGATACTCGAGAGTTAGATAGCCAGTGATAGAAGAAATTAAGCTGTACTAATAAAAGTTTTAAATACGCAAGGTAAAAAGTTTAATTAAAAAATGAAAATAAACTAAAAATGAAAAATAAATGTTAAGATTGAAAAAAAAGTAAATAGAAGGACTCAAAGGTCCTTGTCATCGGCTGGGTCGCGAGGTGGGGGTGGCGATGAAATATGCAGGTGCTGACATATCTGGTGGAGGGCGGTGTCGATATAGTCGAAGCGGTAAAAACATTGCTGCTCGAATCGTGATAAGCACTCGAATATGTCTGCAAAAGAAGTTGCCCCATGAACTGGGTGATGGCTCGGTGGTGGTGCCTCATGTGGTGGGGGAACATCATCAGTAATGTTCTCAGGATCCTCCTCCTCGGTGGTGTGAGCGAGACGGTATTGGAGAGGATGCGTCCCATGGCGACGCTCGATCATCCTCATGTGTAACATCATCTGGATGCCCTGCACGGACATCTGTCCTATCAGGGTAAGTGAGGAAGTCTGGGCGGCTGTGTTAAGGAGTTCGAAGTGTCGAGTGAGATGCATGATGTATGGACCCATAGAGATGACCCCTCTCTTATGTAGCTCTATCTGATGTTGGATGGCGCGAGCTATAAAGTAGGCGAGGTCGAACACATACTCGTTTGCCATGCACCATAGGAAGTAGACGTCGTGAGAGTTTACGACGCCGGTGCTCTCTCTCCTCCTTGTCAGTGTATGAGCTAGGATAGCAGTACGTACCTCAGTGGTGGGGTGAGAGCTGTCGCTTTGGAGCAACTAGGGTCATATATGGCCGAGCCAGAGACTAGATCTCTCTAACAGGCAACCGGAGAGTTATGGATATGGCGGTGAAGGTCCTCAAACTCGTCATCTTCCATGAATTCGTCAGTGTAAAGTCCCAAAGTAGCTTCGAACTATGGGACACTCATCTCACGGACTAGACCTTCGAGATGAAATTGGATAGTGCCAGAGTCGTCGAAGTTAGTCATCACCGTCTGGAGTTGGAAAGTAGAACAGAGTTCTAGAGTGAGCTCCATATATGTGGGCTCGATGATGTTGAAAAATTGCCCCCACAGATCTGTGAATAATAGGGCCCGAACCTCGTCTGCTAGCTGGACCTGCTCCAGGGCAGTCCAATCGATACACCTTCCTACTCCGAGAGGTCTTAGGCATAGTATCTGATGAAGATCCTCCTAAGTTCCCAGAGGAAATTGTAGGAATGGGTGTCGTATTTTGGCTGAGGCACTTGAGGATGATGAGCCGAGTCCCTTTCATTTTTTGAAACAGGGGCTACGATTTTCTTTCTGCGGGGGGACGACATTATGTTCCTGTAAGAGCATTTGAAGAATATCATCCAAATTTTTGCTATGATAGAATTTATGAATCCAATATTATTACCTCATAATATTAACATGGAAGCTTTTTCCTAAGTTCTCCTAATACTAGAGGTGCAACATTCAGAACACTTAAGTAAAAATGAATATCAACAATAATAATCTAAAATAGATAGTAAAGATTTAAAGAGAGAAATAAATCAAAGTTCTAAAAAGAGAATAAACATGGATTAAATAAAATTAGCAATAAGGTATCGAGGGGAGGAAGTAATGAGAACCGATGGAGGTAAGGAGATGGCACATGGTCGTGGATGGTTGTGCGGACGTGGTAATGTCCTACGGGCGTGGACTGCGTGTGGATGACGAAGGAGAGTAGGGGGAATGGAGAGAAGGGAGTGAGGGAAAGTGAAGGGAATGGTGGCCGGACTTGGGGGAGGGGAAAAGAGGAAAAATGGCTAGGGTTTGGGAGGAAGGAATAAGATGAATAGTGAGGGGTTTATATAGAAATAAGGGCACACGGGCGTGTCACACACCCGTGTGAATCATTTTTAGCCCGTGCGTTTCGAATGTTCAGGGGTCTGGCACGCCTGTGTTGCGTCCCACGCCAGTATTGCACGGGCATGCCTAGCTTGGTTCGTTTCTCTCATACCCATTTCATTCTTCCCCACGCCCGTGTTCACTCGACAGGTTTAGCCACGGTTATGGGGCACAGGCATGTCATATGCCCGTGTTCATTCGAAAGATTTGGCCATGGTTATAGGGAAGAGGCGTGTCGCACGCCCGTGTTATTTACTCAGTTTCAATCATGGCCATGATGTTTTGTCATAGCCCGTGTTTTGGGGATTTTTTTGTCCTTGGTCTGCATGGCCTCCACCACACCGATGTGCTTGCTCGTGGTATACACACGGCCACGGCCACGGCCACGCCTGTGTGCAAGGCCATGTGGTGGGGAAACCTGCGCCTTATGAAATTGGTTAATTTATAGTTAAGTGCTAAAAATAAAAAATATGATATTAGTGAAGTTAGTGCTCAGGTTGCCTCCCGAGAAGTGCTCGTTTAAAGTCTTAAGCTAGACTTACCCTGTTTTCATTTCTAAATGAAGGTTCATGGAGCCGAAGCTCCTCTCTCATACCCCTAAAATCTTCACGATTATAAATTTTCAGTCGCTGACCGTTTACCTTGAATGTGCCACGAGTTGGATGAGTTACCTCTATTGTGCTGTAAGGGAAAATAGTTTTAATTACGAATGGATCTGACCATCTTGATTTCAGCTTTCCAAGGAATAATTTTAACCTTGAATTGTATAGCAGGACTAAATCTCCTACTTCGATTTGCTTTGGTTGTTTTAAACGAACATCATGGCGGCGCTTTGTTGCCTCCTTATATACTCGTGAGTTCTCATAGGCATTAGCTCACCATTCATCAAGCTCGTTCAACTGCATCGTCCTTTCTTCACCTGCAGTTTTAATATCGTAATTTAAAAATTTTATAGCCCAAAAAGCTTTGTGCTCTAACTCAAATGGTAGATAACAACTCTTTCCGTAGACAAGTTTGTATGGGGATGTTCATATGGGAGTTTTAAAAGCTGTTCTATAGGCCCATAAAGCATCGTCTACTTTTAATGCCCAATCTTTCCTATTTGATTCTACTATTTTCTCTAAAATATGCTTAAGTTCTCAATTTGCTACTTCTACTTGTCTGTTGGTTTGAGGATGATAAGAGGTAGCTGTCATGTGGTGTACTCCATATTTTTTTAATACTCTATCAAATTGAGAATTACAAAAGTGAGTACCCCTATCACTAATAATTGCTCTGGGTGTTCCGAATCGAGAGAAGAGTTTCTTAACAAACCTTACTACTACTCTAGCGTCGTTAGTAGGTAAAGCTTGAGCTTCCACCCATTTTGACATATAATCTACTACTAGTAAGATGTATTTATTTCCAAATGAACTAGGAAATGGACCCATAAAATCAATACCCCATACATCAAATATTTCACAAGATAGCATATATGTTTGAGGCATTTCATCGCATTTAGAGATATTACCTGTTCTCTGGCATTTATCACATGAAGCAACATACATGTTGGCATCTTTAAATAGAGTTGACCAAAAAAAAACCTGATTCTAGTGTTTTGTGTGCTGTCTTAATCCCGATGTAATGTCCTCCTGAAGGTCCTGAATGGCAATGTTCTAGGATTTTTCTTGCTTATGCTTTTGTAACACATCTTCGAATTACTTTATCTGTAGATATACGGAAAAGAAAAGGATCGTTCCAAAAATAGTTTTTTGCATCAGTAAAGAATCACTTCTTTTGATGATGTGTTAACCTTTTTTGTAAGATGTTAGTAGCTAAGTAATTTGCAATATCTACAAACCAAGGTACCTCGGAGTCAGTTATAGAAAAGAGTTGTTCTTCAGGAAATGAGTCGTTTATCTCACTCTCATCGAGTTCTTTGATATCTGGGTTTTCAAGCCTAGAAAAATGATCTGCTGTAAGATTTTCAGCTCCTTTCTTATCCTGAATTTCCAAATCAAATTCCTGTAAGAGTAAAATCCATCTTATAAGTTGAGGTTTTGCATCAAATTTAGTTAAAAGATAGCGAAGAGCTGAGTGGTCAGTGTAAATGACAACTTTAGATAGTATCAAGTATTGTCTAAATTTATCAAATGTAAAAACCACATCTAACAATTCTTTTTTGTGGTGGTGTAATTTTCTTGTGTGGCTGTTAATATCTTACTAGCGTAATAAATTGGCTGAAAGTGCTTGTCTCTTTGCTGTCCCAAAACTGCACCTACTGCAAAATCACTCGCATCACACATTAGTTCAAAGGGTAAATTCCAATCAGCTGCAATTATAATTAAGGCATTTATTAATTTATCTTTGAGGATAATAAATGCATCTAAATATTCCTGATCAAAATTGAAAGGTACATATTTTTCTAATAATTTCGTTAAAGGCTTAGCTATTTTAGAAAAATCCTTAATAAATCTTCTATAAAATCCAGAATTTCCTAAAAAGCTTCTAATAGCCTTAACTGAACTAGGAGGAGGTAATTTTTCTATGGTTTCGACCTTTTCTTTATCTACCTCAATCCCTTTACTAGATATTTTATGTCCTAACACAATCCGCTCTCGAACCATAAAGTGACACTTTTCCCAATTTAGCACAAGGTTCGTTTCCTCACATCTCATTATAACTCGTTGTAGATTTTTAAGGAAAAGATGGAAAGAATTACCAAATACTGAAAGGTCGTCCATAAATACCTCCATAATGTCTTCCACAAGTTCGTCAAAGATGGCTAGCATGTAGTGCTGAAAAGTAGCAGGAGCATTACATAATCCAAAAGGCATTCTACGATCAGAAAATGTACCGTGTGGACATGTAAATATTGCTTTTCTTGATCTTCAGGGGCTATTGGGATTTGGAAGTAGCCGGAGAGTCCGTCAAGGAAGCAGTAGTACATATGCCCAGATAATCTTTCTAACATCTGATCAATAAATGGTAGAGGGAAGTGATATTTTCTCGTAGCATCGTTCAACTTCCTATAATCAATGCAAACTCTCTAACCTGTAACTGTTCTTGTAGGAATCAATTCATTATTTTCGTTGGTTACAATAGTCATGCCTCCTTTCTTCTAACAACTCGCATGTGGCTTACCCAAGCACCGCGTAAATAGGATAAATGTTTCCAGCATCTAGAAGTTTAATTACCTTAGCCTTTACAACTTCCTTCATGTTAGAATTCAATCATCTTTGAGGTTGCACGCATGGTTTATATTCATCTTCCATTAAAATTTTATGTGTGCAGAATGATGGACTTATCCATTTAATGTCAAAAATTTTCCAAGCTATAGATCTTTTATGCTCCTTCAGTACCTGTAGCTGCTCGTCTTTCTCTTTGCGTTCCAGTTCTGAAGAGATAATTACTGGTAGCGTAGAATTATCCCCGAGGAATGCATATTCTAAGTGTTTTGGCAATTGTCTTAATTCTAATTTGGGTGGCTCATCAATAGAGGGTTTTTGTTTTAGTTCATCGTTGATTTCAATACCCTCTTTTTTTTGTTTGCCTAGAGGAAAAGGTATTAGAATTCAGCTCATCGGTATCATCATCTACCCCCTCATCTTGGGTAAGACACAGTTCCATCGTGTCATCATGTATGATTTCCTGCAAAGAATCTTGAATGAAATGATCAATAGCATCAATAAAATAACAGGAATCATATTCTTCTCTAGAATATCGCATAGCATCGTAAATTTGAAAAATAATTTCCTCGTCGCCTACCCTTAGCACAAGTTTACCATCACCTATATTAATAACAGCCCTAGCAGTAGCTAAAAAGGGGTGTCCCAAAATTAAAGGAACCTCAACATCCTTATTCATGTCAAGCACAACAAAATCAATAGGAATATAAATTTATCAACTTTTACCAGAATATCTTCGATAATTCCCCTAGGATATTTAACAGATCTGTCAGCTAGCTGAATACTCATCCTAGTGGGTTTAGGTTCCCCGAGACCAAGTTGTTTAAACATTTTATAAGGCATTAAATTAATACTAGCACCTAGATCAGCTAGTGTTTTCTCTATGTTTAAACTACAATTAAGCAAGGAATAGTGAAACTTCCTGGGTCTTTCAATTTGGTTGGTAACTTGTTTTGGAGGATGGCTGAACATTCTTCATTAAGTTCCACTGTTGATATCTCTTCAAACTTCCTTTTATTTGTTAGGAGCTCTTTTAGAAATTTTACGTATGTCAGCATCTGGGAAATAGCTTCAACAAAAGTTAAGTTGATATGTAATTGTTTAAAAAGTTCAAGAAATTTACCGTATTATGCGTTTAAGCGGTCTTTCTTCAATTTTGCTAGATATGGGATCTGTGGTTTAATTTCTTCAGGTACTGGAATTGCATTCTCGTTTGCTTCCTTATCCTTTGTCTTATCAGTTTTGTGTGGTATGTTCTTCTTTGTTTCAGCCAACTCCATTCCGCTCCTTAGTGTAACTGCCTTCAAATGCTCTTTTTTACTAGGTAAACTTTCTGGTCGCCTTTCAGAAACTAACTTAGTTAGTTGTTCAATTCGATCCTCAAGCCATTGAATTGATGCTTGCTGATTATTAAATATCATTTCGGTATTTTGGAAGTGGGTTTCTGACACCTCTATGAATTTTGTTAGCATCTCTTCAAGGTTTGGCTTCTTTTCTTGTGGATAGGGTTGTTGTCTTTGATTGGGGTGGTATCTCCAACTTGGATTGTAAGTAGTACTATAATGGTTATTTTGAGGTCTAAAATTATTACCCGTATAGTGAACTTGCTCGTTTTCAGTGCTCGGGTTGTAACGCAGATATTCTGTATTGTTTATCCATCCTCCGTTCGTATTGTACTGCATAACTGAATGTCCCTGCAAAGAATCACATAAGCCATCAATCTTTTAATTTAACATCTTTACTTGATTTGATAGCATGGTGATTGCGTCGAGGTTGAAAACTCCGGCTATTTTTGTTGGCCATGTCCTTGTAACTTGCCACTGATAGTTGTTCAGTGACATCTCCTCTATAAACTCATAGGCCACCTCAGGAGTTTTGTTATTCAGGTTCTGCCGACTACTGAATCAATCAGTTGTCTCGTTGAAGGGTTCACACTGTTGTAAAAAGTTTGGATCAGTAGCCACAAGGGTAATCCATGGTGTGGGCACCTTCTCAATAGATCTTTGTATCTCTCCCATGCATCGTATAGTGGTTCTAGATCCATCTTCACAAAAGAAGAGATATCATTCCTTAACTTGGCCGTTTTAGCTGGCGGAAAATATTTTAACAAAAATTTTTCGGTCATTTGATCCCATGAAGTGATTGATCCTCGTGGAAGAGAATTCAACCACTGTTTGGCTTTATTCCTCAAAGAAAAGGGGAATAACCGAAGACGAATGGCATCATTCGAAACACCATTTATTTTGAAGGTATCATGGAATTCTAGAAATTTTGCTAAATGAGCATTTGGGTCTTTGTCCTGCAAACCATCAGATTGAACAAATTGTTGAATCATTTGTATAGTGTTAGGTTTCAGTTCGAAATTAGTTGCAGCTATAGTAGGCCTAACAATACTCGATTCAGCTCCTGTTAAATTAGATTTAGCATAATCATACATAGTACGAGGAGCATGATTTTTGGCCACCTCCTGAGGTAGCGAATTATCCTCAGCCATCCCTTCGGTAGTATTAATTTCATCTTCTTGCTCTTCTTCTATGTAGTTTACGCTTCGCCTTATTTCTCTACGATTTTTGTGAGCAGTTCCTTCAATATCACTGTTATAAATTAAGGGTCCTGTCGGCTTCCTTCCAGTCATAAACTAGAGGTACCTGCTAGGAATAGATAAAAAGAAAAAGAAAATTAGAAAGCAAAAATAACATCTAATTGCAAAAAAAATAAAATATGAATAAAGTAATAAAAATTGAGCGTTCTTAATATTTCAGTTCCCCGGCAACGGCGCCAAAAACTTGATCGTGTGTCAGAGTCTTAAAAAATAATATAATGAATGATCTAGCCTAAAAACTAAATGTGACAACGACTTGAGGCAAGTGCACCTATCGAACCGTAGTACAGTTTAGTGGCAAGACCAGATTGTCGAACCCAAGGGAACCTAAAGTACTAATACTAACTTTCTTTTTATTATTTAGCCTAAGAATTAGGAGAATTGTCGTTTAATCTAAAATTAACTAACTACTAATCTAAAGATGCTAAGACACATAGAATGAATTGGGGAAATACTTGTGGGAACACTAATTGATTAAGACAATACCCGAAGAGGAATCCACCTAGACTTCACTTGTTATCTAACTCTGAACCAGACAATTTATTCACTTGACTTGATCTGTAGGATTCCCTAATTTATATTAATACCTCTCTCAAGGCTACTAATGTCTAGCCCTAGGTTGATTAATTGAAATCTCTTTCTAATTAAAACCTCCAGAATTGCATTAACTCAATCTATGGACTCCCATATTAGGTTTGACCCTAATCCGGCAGATTTGCGTTATCCTATCTCTAGGGTTGCGATCAACTCCGCTTAACTATGCTAGATCTACTCTTAGACATAGTCTATTCCTCCTCTACCTAAGAGCATAAATGCTTGAATCAATATCCTAAAATATCAAAATAAGAATTAAGAACACATAGTTAAGAACAAATCAAGTATTTATCATACAGCTCAAAAAACAATAACAAGATCTGTCTTAGGTTTCATCCCCCCTCAGGTATTTGAGGGGTTTAATTCATAATCATAAAAGAATACATCTCAGAAGAAAATATAAAACAAAACATAAAGAAAACCCTAAAACCCCTTGAAGGAATTGAAGGAGAGATCCTCAGTCTTGAGTATGATTCCGGCTTCTTGAGATGAATCAACTGGCTTTCTTCGAGTGAATCCCACAATTCGGTCCCTCTGGCTTGCCTCTTTGGCCTAGCTGAATGGGCCCTTGAAGGTTGGCCTCTAGGGTGTTTATATAGGCTTTTAGAATGGCTTTCTTTGTCTCTAAATACCCTATTCCGAATATAATTCAAATAGGTCACGTCAGGGACACGCCCATGGCACACGCCCGTGTAAATCGAAGCCAGCCCATGGTCGGGTCTATTAATGAGGCACGGTCGTGTGGTCTTGGGCCCAAGCCATGTCGATTTCATAATTTGGCCCATTTACTCCATTTTTGGCCCATTTCTCGTTCTTTTCATCCCCTGGTGCTCTCCTAAGTATAAAACATGAAAACAAAGGATTAAGAGCACCAAATTCCACAATAAAAGGGATAAATCATCCAAAAGTATGCTAAATGCGGGATTAAAATATGTTCATATTATGGTTTATCATACCTCTACATGCCATTATAACCAAAATTAAAAAATCGAAAGTACCAAAAGAGCCGATGGATAGAGTGATATAGCTCAGACAAGCTTCCAACCTGAACGGGCTTCTGATTCACTATAAAACATGGAAAATAACACAGAGTAAGAATTTAAGCTTAGTAAATTCATATAAAATAGAATATAACTTACCATTTAGTCATATAATATGTAAGTAAACAAGCATATCCCAACACAATTTGGCCAAATACCTAAACACATATACACCAACCATGTTAGCCATGTAATTACATAAACAAGCCAATAAACTTAGATGAACATAACCATTGATCAAGTTTCATATATATGTAACAACCAATTCAAATTTCCATATACCATGTAACAACATTTCTATGTAATTCATATGTATACTTGTAATGGTTCATATCGAACTCTTAGTATTTCGTATCAGAACATTTTTCGTTGAGCCGTTTAGAATATCGTTGGATACCCAGGATAGCTCACACATAGAGTGCTAACTCATATAATTGTAATCCATGAATTCATGTACATGTATGCTCACTCGAACTGTAGATCAGTATGCTCTTACAAGTTATAAATTGGTATGAAACACCCCAAACCCGGCCCATAAGCCCTGACCGGATCTGGCATGCTCCTTGTGTCACACCCCCAAACCCGGCCACGAGCCTTGACCGGATCTGGTATGTCACTGCGAAAACGTTGGAAAAGATTTTTACTTAAAAATAAAAGATGAAATTTGTTGTCGTTGGTAAAAACATTTCACATTTAAGATTTCAAGTAAAACCTTATTGGTACAAATTATCGAAATTTAAAAGCTTTATTATAAGTTGTTATAAAATAAGTTGATTCAAAATATTGCCAATTATTAGCTCAATAATAAATTAAACTTCAAAACCATAAATAAAGTTGCAAATACTTTAAGTGGCCCTTATAACATCAAATAATTATTCCAAAACTACTTAAAATATAAAGTACGTAAAATTAAGTAAAACATCTTCTGCATGGGCCACCTTTGTATCAGCTCCGACCCGGTCCAAGCATTACGAATCACCTGCGATGTTGGTAAGAAAATTTGGGTGAGTCAAATAGACTCAGTGCATAGTTATCTCACATGTCTCCCATATGGGCTTGGCCCATATCCACACAGTCCACATACATAAATATACAAGATGAAGCCCAGCCCAACCTAGTATCCATCCGTTACACACCTACCTTGGCAGACCTGCTGCCCGAGGCCGTGGCTAAGCCACCGATCACCTAAGTGACCCCACATATCAATATCCTCAAGGTGACCCTAGGTCATCCTCAATCCACGGTGATGCACACAGCTATCATCCGCCATGGTGAGGCACACAGCCAACATCCCACCTTGATGAAGCACATAGCTAACATCAAGCGCCAATGTAGCACAAGGCTAACATTAGACCACGTACATAAATGTACTCCCTGTCCTTCAATATTCACATCCCAAGCCCCATGTATCATGCCACAATATCATTAAAATAAGCATACATCACATGCTATCACAATTTCATTCGTATACCATAGGAAACTTATTGTCATAAAGTACTGACCTGTTTAATCGATTACCCACCATGGGTATCCACCTTTTTAGCCATTATTTCGGCTACCATGCACATCATATACATATTTATATATATAACACATACACACAACAAGAGAACAGTGCGATAACTACGAACCCATTTTGGCACACTCGACTAAATCCTGAAATATTTGCTTGCTCCTGAATATGTCAAGATCCCTACTTAACCATTGTTAGAATCGGCCCTACACCATAAATCCATGAAGATGGCCTTTGGCCGAACTACATATCACTTACCACCTTACCCTGAATAGTCGAATCCAAGAGGCTTCTTACTGTTGGCTACACAAAAGAAATATAATATTATGACAATTCATACATTTGACCATCCCTTAGAAACCAAGGCCAACCATTGGTTTCGGCATACTAAATGAAGAAGAAGAGAATTCGATTGCTAAGAAAATACTTACTATACTCGAAACTGATTGGAAGATTGATGAAAAGGAATGTCGACACCTCCCCCTCTAAAGGCTCTAAAAGATTCAGCAAGAACTCCCAAATGGAGATGAGATAATCAGCTATCACAAAAATAGGTATAGAACCGAGGTTGAGAAGAAGAAAAGAAGTGTAGATGAAAGTTAGGAGAATTTGGCAATGAAGAACAAAGGTGGAGAGGTTTCGACTTTGTTGCAAATGAGAGGATGGGTTTCAGGTTTTAGGAAGTGAATGGACGGAAAATAAGTTAAAAGAAAAAGAAAAAGATGCACAAAATGACTTCCAACTTTCGGCTTTTGGTCAAGAAATAGGGTGCAAATTTCGGCAATGGCAAGGGTGAAAAGAAAATTTCGAAAGAGAATACTAAAGAAAGAAAAGAGAACCGAAAAAGAACTTCTAGACCTCTTATAGGAAATTCGGCTATTCCCCCCCACTCATGACCTAAAATTATCACCCAAAAGAGACCCACATTCGGCCTCCACACTCAAAATTCTTCTTGCCATCAATTCAAACTAATTTTGGATTAAACTCACTCCTAAATTTCTCCTTATTTCCTCCTAATCACATTCAGAATTAAGCCAACCCCCCTAGTCCACTATACCGTCTACATTCATGGTCAAAAGGCCATCGAAAAGTTTCCAAAACAACACTCCATACTTCAAGCCTTATGTCCCCTTATCCTACCAAAATTCCTTGATACCATACCATAAATAAGCACTTCCCTTATTCCTTAGTCTACTAACCATAAAAGACAATAGTCCAACCTTGCCTTAATTAGAGTTTGACCAACACATGCCATATAAATGCAAAAATAAAAGTCACCTTAAGTCCATCCATGGGATTCGAACCTAAGCCCCCTTTCAATGCTTGTGGCGTCACCTTTTAAAGCCCTAGGTGGTGCCTCATTGCCACTTTGCCAACTGGTTACTTGTGTTAAAATTCCCCACGAATTACTCTTAACCCCTAGCTCCTTCAACTCCCTTTAACTAAAGCTTAAAAATAAATTTTTTCCTACAGCTCGAGCCTACCCTTGGATTATTCCTAAGCCCTAGAACATCTCACTTAACAACACAACAATCCGAACTCATGCAAAACAATACAATCACAAATAACCCCTAATTCAGGATATTACAATTCTACCCTCCTTAAAGAAATTTCGTCCTCGAAATTTCCAACTAACGAACAATCGTACGTCCTAACTCACCACACTACGCTACTGCTGCGCACTCTGATCTTAATAAAACTAGCATATTTCCCTAGATACCATCTCAAGATTCACATTCAAGGTTCCATACACTTCACTAGCAACACATGAACGGACTAGCTCTATAACAAATAAGGCAATAAAGGGTATTCCAGAAATGAGGAACGTACCCGTTGTCACCTCTGGCACATCTTCCTCCTCGCGACGCCTGGTTGCATAAACCAACCTTGGCTGCCTCGTATCTGTACCTTCAGCTCCTCTACCTGGTGCTCCATGACCTTGGCTGGAACCATTTCCTCCATGGTTCGGACCACGACCCTCGTCAACTTGTCGACCACCTCCGTCTCTAACAAGACACCACCCTGACCTACTGTCTGAGCCATATTTGGATCCTGAGGACAATCTTTAATCAAATGAACCTTAGACTTACACCTAAAACACTCTTGATCCCGATTCCAGCACTGGCCAACATGATACCTCCCACATTGAGAACATGGACGGTCTGGATTTCCAGAAGCTGGCTTAGCAACACAAGCAAAATTCTCAACCATCGGTCTTTTCTGAAGGCTCCCAGACAATTTCGACGGTCTAAAACTCCTCTTATCCCGGTTCCTATCCTTATCTCTGTTCTGTCTCACAGAGTCCTTAATTCCTTCGGCTACCTTAGCCTTTTCTACTAATATGGCAAACTCCCGCCTCATTGTGGAGCTATCAACACCTCAGTCATCCCTTAGTCCATCCTCAAATCGGACACATCGCTCATGCTCCGTAGCCACTACTCCTTGAACATACTGGCTCAACCTTAGGAATTCAGCCTCGTACTCAGCCACGGGTTTGTTCCCTTGAACCAGCCACAGAAAAGTCTTTCTCTGCGCATCAATATAATGAGTACCAACATACTTCTTCTAGTAAGCCGCCTTAACGTACTCCTAAGTGAGATCCTCAGCTGTAGCACTATCCCGAACTGTGAGCCACCATTGATATGACTCATTACGAAGAAGCGACACCATTCCTTTCACTTCTCCTCAACTGTTAAATCAAGCTCATCCATAATCTGTTCGGTCGCCTCCAACCAATACTCAGCAGTACTGGGTGCCACACCAGATATGCCACGTAACACCTCAGCTCCATTAGCTCGAAGTCGCTCGGGTACCTATTTTTGAGCTCTCCTAATTCCACCTGCTCCAGCCACCATCTCAAGAACTCGCAGCACAGCCTATGATACAGCATCATCCCCCGTCTGATCTTGCTGCTCAACACCAACAGCTGGTGGTGGTGGTGGTACCTCATTCTTAGACCCTTGACCCGATCTAACGGGTTCTGACACGGTCATTCTGCCTCTACCGCATCCACGAGTATTGCGACCACGTCCCCTAGAACTCATGTCTAACATCGCGATTTAATCGGATTTAAGAAATTTTATGCATTAGTATTTTGTTCCACTGATTATCCGCGAACAATTTTATGTAAAGAAGTTTTTAGTAGTAATTCTTTCGATCAACCAAAGTTTTCATCTCAAGTTTACTACCCTAATTCAGAGAGTCACATTCAATGATATCCATCACACATACATTCATCATTCGAACATCTTTGTCCATTCCTATTCTAGGGGTATTTTCGTTATTTGTCCTACAGGGTATTTTGGTAATAAATCGGGGTCAATTTGAAAATCTTTAGAAATCAAAGGCATTCCAAAATATACAAATCTTGAGGTTATTTTGAAAATTCTATCAAATCAATGATATTGCAGAAATTTCAAAAATCAGGGTTATTTTGGTAATTTTGAAAGTCAGGGGCATTTTAGTAAATTTTCCCAAATCAGGGTATCTTACTATTTTGTAAAATAGGAGTTTTTGGTATTTTTGTAAAGTAAGAATGTTTTTACAAAAGTCGTGGGTAGTATGGTAATTTTATAAACCAATGGCATTTTGGTAATTTTACACCCAGGGATATTTGAGTAATTTTGTAAATCAGAAATATTTCGAAAAATTTTCCAAGTATAAAATGGTTTTACAAATCAAATGAGTAATTTTGAAAACTTAAGGTTTTTATAAAACAGTATGACTAGTCTCTTTCGGGTTTTAATTATCGAGTTTAGCCCGTCAATAAGTCCTCTTGGTTAGGGTGAACCTTTACTATGCACCAGGTAGGATTCGAGTGGAGAGGAGGTGAGTCACTAGGACTGCTTAAATACCAAGTTCCCACCAAAACCAATCCTAGACATGTGCACAATGGTTGCCACACCCTAACTCGACGACTTACTCATAGGTTTGTTTAATTAGGCTTTAAAATTTTATGCAATTCTGTGTTGGAGTAAGCTAATCCTAAAGTTCAATAACTTAATACACTAATCTACGTTCCCATCATACCCACATACCAATCATATAATAATTCACACAACAATTAGAGGTACTTACCTGGTGGACTTCGGGTCAGAGATATAGGTTCCATGTCCGAATAAACCTTAAAAATTTATGGAAGCCCAAATTTTTGAAAAGCCCACCTTAAAAAAATGTTTTTGGGCCCAAAACCCTCAAAGCTGAGTTTTAAACTGGGCTCTGATACCAAATTGTAACACCCCCAAACCCGGCCCAGGAGATTTGGCCGGATCTGGTATGTCACTACGGAAAACATTGGAAAAGATTTTTACTTAAAAATAAAAGATGAAATTTGTTGTCGTTGGTAAAAACATTTCACATTTAAGATTCCAAGTAAAACCTTATTGGTAGAAATTATCCGAATTTAAAAGCTTTATTATAAGTTGTTATAAAATAAGTTGATTCAAAATATTGCCAATTATTAGCTCAATAATAGATTAAACTTCAAAACCATAACTAAAGTTGCAAATACTTTAAGTGGCCCTTATTACATCAAATAATTATTCCAAAACTACTTAAAATATAAAGTACGTAAAATTAAGTAAAACATCTTCTGCATGGGCCACCTTTGTATCCGCCTCCACCGGTCTAAGCATTACTTAATCACCGCGATGTTGGTAAGAAAATTTGGGTGAGTCAAACAGACTCAATGTATAGTTATCTCACATGTCTCCACATATGGGCTTGGCCTATATCCACACAAATTCACATACATAAATATGCAAGATGAAGCCCACCCAACCTAGTATCCATCTCACACACCTACCTTGGCGGACTTATCGCTCGAGGTCGTGGCTAAGCCACCGATCACCTAAGTGACCCCACATATCAATATCCTTGAGGTGACCCTAGGTCATCCTCAATCCACGGTGATGCTCACAGCTATCATCCGCCAGGGTGAGGCACACAGCCAACATCCCACCTTGATGAAGCACATAGCTAACATCAAGCGCCAATGTAGCACAAGGCTAACATCAGACCACGTACATAAATGTACTCCCTGTCCTTCAATAGTCACATCCCAAGCCCCACGTATCATGCCACAATATCATTAAAATAAGCATACATCACATGCTATCACAATTTCATTCGTATACCATAGGAAACTTATTGTCATAAAGTATTGACCTATTTAATCGATTACCCACCATGGGTATCCACCTTTTTAGCCATTATTTCGGCTACCATGCACAACAAGAGAAAAGTGCGATAACTACGCACCTGTTTTGTCACACTCGACTAAATCCCGAAATATTTGCTTGCTCCTGAAGATGTCAAGATCCCTACTTAACCATTGTTAGAATCGGCCCTACACCATAAATCCATGAAGATGGCCTTTGGCCGAACTACATATTACTTACCACCTTACCCTGAATAGTCGAATCCAAGAAGCTCCTTGCCATTGGCTACACAAAAGAAACACAATATTATGACTCTTCATACATTCGACCATCCATTAGAAACCAAGGCCAGCAATTGGTTTCGGCATACTAAATGAAGAAGAAGAGAATTCGATTGCTAAGAAAATAATTACTATACTCGAAACCGATTGGAAGATTGATGAAAAGGAATGTCGCCACCTCCCCCTCTAAAGGCTCTAAAAGATTCGGCAAGAACTCCCAAATGGAGATGAGATAATCGGCTATCACAAAAATAGGTATAGAACCGAGGTTGAGAAGAAGAAAAGAAGTGTAGATGAAAGTTAGGAGAATTCGGCAATGAAGAACAAAGGTGGAGAGGTTTTGGCTTTGTTGCAAATGAGAGGATGGGTTTCGGTTTTTAGGAAGTGAATGAAAGGAAAATAAGTTAAAAAAAAAAGATGCACAAAATGACTTCCAACTTTCGCTTTTGGTCGAGAAATAGGGTGCAAATTTCAAGAATGGCAAGGGTGAAAAGAAAGTTTCAAAGAGAATACTAAAGAAAGAAAAGAGAACCAAAAGAACTTCTAGACCTCTTATAGGAAATTCATTATTCCCCCACTCATGACCTAAAATTATCACCCAAAAGAGACCCACATTCAGCCTCCACACTCAAAATTCTTCTTGCCATCAATTCAAACTAATTTTGAATAAAACTCACTCCTAAATTTCTCCTTATTTCCTCCTAATCACATTCAGAATTAAGCCAACCCCCCTAGTCCACTATACTGTCTGCATTCATGGTTAAAAGGCCATAGAAAAGTTTCCAAAACAACACTCCATACTTCAAGCCTTATGTCCCTTTATCCTACCAAAATTCCTTGATACCATACCATAAATAAGCACTTGCCTTATTCCTTAGTCTACTAACCATAAAAGACAATAGTCCAACCTTACCTTAATTAGAGTTTGACCAACACATGCCATATAAATGCAAAATAAAAGTCACCTTAAGTCCATCCATGGATTCAACCTAAGCCCCTTTCAATGCTTGTATGCCACCTTCCAAAGCCCTAAGTGGTGCCTCCTTGCCACTTTGCCAACTGGTTACTTGTGTTAAAATTCCCCACGAATTACTCTTAACCCCTAGCTCCTTCAACTCCCTTTAACTAAAGCTTAAAAATAATTTTTTTCCTATAGCTCGAGCCTACCCTTGGATTATTCCTAAGCCCTAGAACATCTCACTTAACAACACAACAATCTGAACTCATGCAAAACAATACAATCACAAATAACCTCTAATTCAGGATATTACACCTTGAGTAAAACATAGTTAAATCTCGTTATGTCATCTTGAAAAACTTGGTGGTTTTGAAGAAAATAGATTTGGATTATTCTTAAATTGAAAACCGTGTTGTAATTTAATTTTGTATTAAACGTTATCTTCATATTTTAGAAATTACAAGTTTAAAGAAATGCCGAATTTTAGAGCTTAACATTAAGTTGAAAATCGTAGGAGTTTAGGTGTCAAAACATTTGAAGTTGTTTTATGAAAAATCGTTTAACCACTTGTTTAATGTTGATCGTTATCAGAATAAAAATTAAAACGAAACTTAAAACAGTTAAATAGTAATGGCCTTATTACAACAAAACTAAACCCGAAATAAATTTCCAAAAAAAACATAATAGGAAAACCCGAAAAAAACTGAGCTGAGCATGGCCACTACTAAGTCCCTGCCAACCCGGTCCATCTACTGAGTATCACCTGCAAAATGTTAGCCGACGAAGGGTGAGTCAACAGACTCAGTGTGTAACAACCAACATAGACTCCCAAACGATTAAGGCATATTAGATCACATACAGCAAATTTAGGTAATGATGCAACCCAAACCCACCTAGATATCCAACCTCTACACATCACCCGTACCTGCCAATCACACCGTGGGGATTACTAAATCGACCCTCCATCCGCTACACACCATCGAAGGAAGCCGTTGCAGTTAACTGCACATTGCCCTTATAATCGTGGCATAGCCACCAAATAATGTGACAGAGTCACCGGATTCATAATATGTGACATAAGTCACCGGATAATGTGGTAAAAACCACCGGAACACTTCCCCTTTATCATTATCACCCATATGCCCATGCAACATACATATCATACAAATATCATGCAATATACCTCACCCCATGGCCATAACGATATTTCTCATATTTTCATATCAATGTTCATAAACTTTATTAACTGAAAGTTAGGGGTAACGTACCTAAATGCACTGTACCATTGAATGGTACCCTTAGCCATATTCATTCATTTCCTTATTAACATATACATAACAATATTATTATTAATCGGGAATTTAGGGTGGGTTACACACCTGGCTACTAACGCGATTACCGAATCACTAAAACCCCAATCTAACGCACTAGATCCCCTTTCCTACATTCGGCCAACACTAAGATCATTAGTAAAAAGACCATTTGGCTATACAACCAAATCTTGAAAGGTTAACTCACCACCATAATCCTTACCTTAATGCCGATTTGGTTTCCAACCAAATCCCGAAGCTATGTGATGAACCTTCCTTGCAATCGGCCAAGCACTAATACACACAAATGGTTAGCCTTTGGCTTTTGAATGAAAAAGAAACAGATCTATACGCTAGAACCCTTACCTAGATCAGCCACTGAATCCCGAAGATCTACCGAATCAGGTTGTACTCCTCTCTAGAAACCATAGTTAGAATCGGCCATCTCTAAAATAATATGACCTTTGGCCGAATACCAACCCTTACCTTGAGTAGTCGAACCCAAGAGATCCTTAGCGCTCCCTTATTCTGGCTACACACGAAAGAAACACAAGATTATGGCCTTAACAAGATTCGGCCATCCCCCAAAACCAAGGCTAACTATTCGATTTCGGCACACCCAAATAAAAAAAGATGAAACCGACTGTAAAGAGAAAGATACTCACCAGAAGATTCAGCTTTTGATCTAGTGAATAATTCGGTTCCAAAAGGGTAAAGGTACAATCGGCTATGGCCAAGAGATAGGAGATTCGACTTTTGAGAATGACAGAAAAAGAGAAAGATTTTCGGCTAATGATAAGGAGTGCTTCGGCTTTAGGGACTTATGAAAAGAAAAGGGAAGGAGGGGTTACACAATTCGGCTATGGCTCTCAATGAAGATGGAATTTTCGGTCACAAGAAAAGAAAAAGAAAAGTATAGAATTGAGGTTGAGAGAAAGAAAAGATGAGTAGGAGCTGATTAGGAGATTTCGGCACACACCTCCCCGACTACAACCCCAAAACTGGTTATGCCTCTCCTAGAGTCCCACATTCGGCACTTCTTCTTCACTTATCCAAATACCCTTTTCCCTCCTACTTAGCCGAAAATTTAAGCTATTTGACCCAATCTACTCTTCATCCATGAAGTGTCCTTGTGCCGTCCATCACTGAACCTCCTTGTCGAAAAATAAAAGCTCCAAAATGCTTCCCTTGTTGCTCAAACCTGGGTCCCTTCACACTCCCTGTGGCGTCACTCCCCTATGCTCTAAGTGGCGCCTCCTTTGCCACTTTATCAACTGGGTTCTTGTGTCCTAAGCCACACATTAATCTCCTTAAGGCCTAGCTCCCTTAGTTCCCCTTTTTAGGCTTAAAATCAAATATTTTTCTAAGGCTTTTACCTACATCCCAAGGTTCCTGGAGCCCCCAAAACACATTCAAATCACACACAAGCTTGCTACCACATACATTTAAGTGAAGATGCATAACCCCTAAATCCTGGATATTACACGGTATGCTCACACGAGCTGTGGATCAAAACGTAGGTATACGATGCTGCTCACATGAGATGTGGATCGGAACGTAGCTACACGATGCTGCTCACATGAGCTATTGAGAATCCACAACATATGCAGGACCTCAGCCATCAGTAGGACGTTCAGGACCAGTACTCAAATCATGTAACCTTAATGACATGTCATTTGTATCCTACGGATTCCTAAATTTCAAACGGGACTCAGCAATCATCGTACATCATTGGATATGCACTCGGTAATTATGTAAGACCATAAAATATATATAATTCAATTAAAAACGTATAAACACGATTTATTTACACAAACTTACCTCGACGAGTATACGTAGATACAAAGGTGATTAATCCGAGATTTTCCAATTGTACCTATCTAACTCTATACGAGGTCTTTCTTGATCTATACGAATAAATTTAAGTCAATTCAATATTTTTCATTCAATTTAACCTAAATCATATTTTGGAAAAATTACCATTTTGCCCCTATACTTTTAACTTTTTGACAAATTAGTCCTTAGGCTCGGAAAATAAAATTCATACAATTTTACCTTTACCCAAGCCTAGCCAAATATCTTATACACTTATAACAGCCCACACATTTCACTAATTCACAAATTATATGATATAATATTTATTATTTTTCAATTTAGTCCCTATTTGACAATTTCACCAAAAATCCCTTTACAAAAGTTGTTTATCTAACAAAAACCATCCATTTTCTATCATCAAACTTCAAAACTCATGTACATGCATCAATGGAAAAACCCTAATAATTTAACAATTTCACAAATTAGTCCCCAGGCTAGCTAGATTAAGCTACAACAATCCCAAAAACATAGAAATTATTAAAAACGGGACAAAAATACATACCTAATAAAGGAAATATGGATGGCCGAATGTAGCTTGAAAAATGGCTACTCTTTTCTTCTATTTTCGATTGAAGATAGAAATGAAAGATGAAAGCTTTATTTTGTTTTATTATTTTATCATTTAATTACCTATTTACTTATTTAACCTTTAAAATTAATCAAATTTACACAAATGCCAAGCCACCATATTCCACTATCATATTTATCATCTAATTACCATATAAGGACTCTTATTTTAAGGTTATATAGCTATTTAATCCTTTTAGCTTCTAGAACTTAACTTTTGCACTTTACATGATTTAGTCCTTTTTATCAAATTAATCATGTAAATGGTAAAATTTCTTAACGAAATTTTTATACTGTACTGCTATCATATTGTAGGAAATAAAATAATCATAAAATAAATTTTTACACCTTAGATTTTTTGTCCCAAAACCACTATTCCAATTTCACTAAAAATGGGCTATTACAGAATGAATGGCCTTAAAATCCTAGAAATTAAAGTTGAGAGCAAGCTTGTGACTTTGATACTGATCAGGAAGATAATAATGATCATGAGCTACCTTCATTAGCTTAGCCCAAATTCTCTATTCACTCCTTTAAAGGGAAAAATGACACAAATACATATTATGAATGACAGAGAATGATTGAATTTATGTTTGCTTACTATAGTTATCTGAGGGAACAAAAGGTGCAATTGGCATCTTTGGAATTTTCTAACTATGCATTGGATTGGTGCACTCAACTATTGAATAATCAGGGAGTGAATCATGATAGGATGATTGATACATGGGACAAGATGAAGTGAATAATGTGAAAGAGTTTTGTCCCTTCCTATTATCATAGGGAGAACCAGAAAAAGATTCAAAGTCTTGTTCAAGGGTCGAAATCAATTTATGCGTATTACAATGATATAGAATGTAACACCCCAAAACCGGTCAACACACACCATGATCGAATCTGGCATGCTACGGGGTGAAAATGTTTGAATAAACAAGTTCCCCGGTTTATTTTACTGAAAACTCTGTTATCGATCTTGAAGTTTAGAAAAACCTTATACAAGTGATGTTGAAAACGTTTTCGTGTTGCTTAACATTCCAGAAAAACGCATGCTTAAGAAATCTGTTTGATATTACTAGTTGTCGAAAATTTAGGTTTGAAATCATCTTTATTAGTTTTGTCATTACCTTGTGAATAATGTCACCCTATGGTAACGTTGTAAAAAAAAAACCAATATAGAGTGTAGTTTTGTAAATCCCAATTTAATTTCAGTTACTAAAGCAAATCAGGTTATTAATCATATGCATACAATAATTAAAATAAAATCTAAAAGAAAAACCCAAACTAATTCTTAGCGGCCTTATTACAAACCAAAACCAAATTTAAGTAAATAAATAAAATTTGAAATAGTAACTAAAAGAAAATCAAAACCCAGCGAGCATGCATGGCCGCCTCGAGTCCTCCCCGACTCCATATCCGCAATCTACGCCTCATTAGCAAAATATAAAGGAAGGGGTGAGTCACCAAGACTCAGTGTATAAATCCCCAACCCGATAGTGCAAGCACTTACACAAATCATCAGTAAAAACATGCAAATCATGCAACCTCATAACCTAACCATCCGATCTCCTTTATCTACCCCGTGTGGTCAAAACCACTGGTGGTCAAAACCACTGGTGACCATAGTCACAAATATATATCGGTGTGGTCAAAACCACTGATGACCGTAGTCACAAATCAAGTGATAGGGCCAACCCATCGTGTGGTCAAAACCACTGATGACAATCCCGTAATTAACATGTGGGGCCAACCCACTGTGGTACCAAACCGCTGGGGCGAGTCACAATATTCATATGTGGTCAAAACCACTGGTGGTCAAAACCACTAGGATTTAGTCATAATTTATCAAATCAAATACGGGGCCAACCCGTCGTGTGGTCAAAACCACTGGTGACGGTCCAAATAATTCTTTCCCCTCCACTCAACAATCCCACCATCATGTCCATATCAATCGTGGCATAATAACATATAGTGATACAAATAACACATGGCATACATTTAACAATGACATGATAGCATATACCGAGATTCATAGTCAGGGGACTTACCCGAAGTCCATGCTCATGCCCTCAAGGCATAACTACTGGTTTAATGGCTATAACAGAAACACAATAAACATGTCAAACTAACAAAGTGTGTAAGCGTTACACACTTGACTATTTGTATATCTAAACAAAGTCCCAAAACGTTAGCCCTCACTCTGCCCTACAATTAGCCAACATAAAACTTTAAGATTAAAGCCATTCGGCTAAACACCAAAATCCCGAAGATGTGTCACACAAAGGCACACTCACCTTAATGCCAATTTGGTTTCCAACCAAATCCCGAAACTACTCAAAGGATCTCCCTTTACAATCGGCCAAGCCCTAACATAAAGATAACCAGTCTTCGGCGTTTGAAAGAATAAGAACCAAATCCGAAACTCCAAGAACCCTTACCTTAATCAGAAACCAAACCTTAAAAATCCACTGTATTCGGCTACTCTCCTCCCTACAATTGGCTTTAACACATCATTAGGAATCTAAAGGCTATTCGACCATAACATGAATCCTGAAACCAAAAGAGGTTGACACATCCTTACCTTAGTCGACAGATTTGGCCACCAAATCACCAAAGTTTCGGCACACCCTAGTGATCTTAGAGGTTTCGGCTACCCACATGAAACAAGAATAAAGTTTAATACAGATCTTTAACAGAGGATCAAATAGAAAAGAAGCCGCTTACCAAGAGATTCGGCTCTTCAAAGAGGATTAGAACACGTAAGAAGAGAGGGGAATGAGGCTAAGGGTATTCGACTAAAATACTAGATGAAAATAAAAGAGAAACAACAAGGCTTCCGGCTTTTGAAGATGGAAGAGGTGGAGAGGAAATAGACCCAAGATTCGGTAAAGAAGAGAAACTAAAGATGAGAAGGAGAACAAAAGGGATTTTGGCTTGAGCAAAAAGGAACAAAAACAAAAAGAGAAGATAAATGAGAGGGGTTTTAGTTTGACACTAAACAAAGAAAAGAAAGACTCCTAAAGCTAGCCGATTTTAGCCTTTCCCCAAAGTACATTCAGCTCACCCCCTTTCCAAGTACCAACCGATTGCTTCCCGGACTCACACCACAACCCAAAGATTCGGCCAAGCATAACCCACTCATACTCAAACACTTGTCGTCCCCCCTCATCCCTCCTTGAATTCCTCTCATCCACTCATTCAAACAAGTTTGAATGAGTCTTACGCCTATCACTTAAAGTTAGCTTAATCCACATCCTTCCAACAGAGTCCTACCTGAGCACACCTCTTCCCACCTTGGCGTCAAAATAATAAGAAGAAAAGGGATTTCTGCAGCTCGAACCTGAGCTCCCCCTCCCTGCATATGGCGTCACCAACCAAGCACCTTAGCGGCGCCTCCCTTGCCACTTTGCCACTAGATTGTTCGTGTCACAACCCTCTAATAATATCTCTTAACCCCTAACTTCCTTAACTCCCTATTTCTAAATGTCAAAACAAAAATTTTAGCCATGACTCAGGCCTAACCCGAGGTCATGCCTAGGCCCCAAAACATGCTAAACTAGCACAGTAAGCATATTGTCACATGCAAACACACAAAATGCAGAGACCCCGCTTTAAGGATGTTACATAGAATTTCTCATGATTCGAGCAAACATTAATAAAGAGGAAGAAACAATTTTTTCCTATTATGTTAATGGGTTAAATTTCAAGATTTAGGATACTATTGAACTTCAAACTTATATGGACCTAGAGGAGGCTCTTGAAAAGGCCATTCAAATTGAGTAATAACTTCAAAGAAGGTCCCGAAGATGATATGTGAATTCTTCCTTGAGGAGGGGTTCAAATATTGGTTTCACTCTAAGGAGTTGAAGCTTTTTCACCATGATAGAAATCATATGCTTCCACAAATGAGGAACCAAAATTACTTGAATGAAAAAAGGGAGCATATTTACTGAGGGATACATCATCTACTACTAAACCTTTAAATAATTATTCTTCATCTATTAATGCTCCAAAAAGATCTTGTGATATTCATTGTTTCCAATATAATGAGAAAGAGCGTTATCATCGTGATTGTCTGAACATACGAATCATATTCATTCATGATGATGATAAGTATCTAAAATAAAGGATTCAAATACGCCTAATTTGATTGAAAGTGATGAAGAATATAAGTCTGAAAAAGAAGAGGTCCTTGAGCCTCTAACTAATTATGAGGACTTTTTAAAGTCCTAATGTCTTTTTGTAAGGTAAACTATCAATATTCAACTTAGGGATTATATTGGAGAACAATTGTAACAACCCCCACCCGTATTCACTGTCAGAATAGGGTTACGAGATATTACTGACCAATACATATCATTTAACATACATGGCTCATACATTTATGCATCCATTCTCAAACACCATTCAATCATAATCCATTGTCCCTTATAAGGACCTATGAGGCCTTAAGCATGGTTTAGAAGTGGTTCAGAACTAAACCGATAACATACAAAAATTTTGGAAAACTTAGAAATTTTTCAAACATACAAGGGTCACACGCCGGTGTGAATAGGCCGTGTGCTTCACACTGCTCCAAACATGCCTGTGTCCCAGGCCGTGTTAAAATAGGGCATAAATACTGACTTGGGTCATACAGCTGACCACACGCTTGTGTATATATCTCGTGTGCCCTTTGAAATGGCTACATACGCCCTTGTGCCAAGCCGTGTGCTAGGTCGTGCCAATCCTGTAGGGTATACTGACTTATAAAACACGACCAAGTCACACACCAGTGTGCTAGACCGTGTGCCATTTAGGGGGCATGCTGACTTGTGCCACATGGCTGGTTACACACCCGTGTGTGAGGTCGTGTGAAGCATACTGAATTCAATTCAATTTCAACACTAGGGGACACACGGCCATGTAGCATGACCATGTGTCACACATGGTTGAGACACACGCCCGTGTCTCTACTCATATGGACAAAAATAGGCCATTTGCAAGGCCAATTTGCCACCCTTATTCATGCACACCTAAACAACCAACATGGTACCATTACATTATACAATAGGCATCCCAAAATCATCAACCAAGTGTACAATTCATACCATATCCATTTCAATCAAATTCAATATCCAAATCAATGTCAATTACCTATTCAACACTTATATTATCAAGCAATAATTCATAAGCACATAACTTCTCAAATTATCAACTTCAATCACACCATATAGATTATTTACCAAACTCAAAATATAACCATTTGAGCAATTATAAAACCATAACCACATTTATACCAAAACATACTAAAATAAGCCATCACTCATGGCTATATAAACAAAATAAAACATTTACATTTACAAGCCAAATCTTATGGCTACATTCACAATTAAAGTACCAGAACTAGCCTATACATGCCATACACCATATATACACAACTCAATAATACCAATTAGACATTTGATAGTGTGATGATATTCTTGACGACTCTCGGATCCGAGCTAGCCTTGATTCTCTATAAAACATAAGAAAATAACACAAAGTAAGCATCATAGCTTAGTAAGCTCGTATATGAATAACTTAATTCATCAAATAAATACAGCTCAACCAATTGTACATAATATTACCATGTACACATTAACTACAAACCTTTCTCATGTCTCAAAACATGATCAAATACCATTTCATCGAACTTTCTCTATTTAATACTCGAATAGGTTCTGTACGTACCTATATAACCTCGTACTAACCTCTTTCTCAACCACATCATTTGTTTACCCGTTGCACCATTTAGAATAGAAGTCGGATACTCAAGGATTTCAATCGATAAGTACCTATACCATGGCCCGTAGCCAAATCAAGGTAACTCCTCTCTGAAAAACCTATACCATGGCCCGTAGCCAAATCAAGGTATCACTTGCACCCGAAGTGCTGATATCGTGGCCCGGAGCCAATGTAACAACCTAATGACATGTCACTAGCATCCTAAACTATTCCTAAAGTTCAACCAGAAAGTTTCACTTGTCGATTTCATCGTCGAACATATCCGTAAAGTCGTTTTAACAATTCAAACATTACCCGTAATCTCATAATCACAATTTATGCAATATCAAAGCATTTAACATACGTTTGTAATGAAATTACCATATACGAACTTACCTCGGGTATGAAAACGGTGAAATGAGTCAATTACTCGATAATCTTGCCTTTCCCCTGATCTAATTCTGGATTCCTCTTTTCTTGATCTATATATATTCAAAAATAACTCATTTAATCACCTACTCATTCAATTTAGTCCAAAAATGCACATTTGGGCATTTGTACACACTAGCCCCTAAACGTTTGCATTTAATCAATTTAGTCTCTATTTCACAAATATTCAAAATTCACACAATTCAACTTAGCCCATGCTAGGCCAAATCACATATAGGTCCCTAGTAGCCCAAAACTTTCATTTATTTCGCATTTCAACCACACAATTTGCATATTTCTCAATTTAATCCCTATTATGCATTTTCATCAAAAATCACTTTATAAAACATGAAAATCTATCATCCAAATTTCATATTTCATCCTAAAACATCAAAGAACACATAAACTCATCAATGGAAACTCTCAAAATCTTTAACAGTTTCAAAATTAAAGGTACGGGCTAACTAGATTGAGTTACAACGATTACAAAAACATATAAATTATCAAAAACGGATCAAAACCGTACCTTAATTGCTTGAATTTACTAAGCCGAATGAAGAACCCTAGCTCTTCTTGTTCTTCCTTTAAAATTCGGCTATAAAGATGATAATGAAACCATATTTTGATTTTGTTTTACTTAATAATTCATTATTAACTAATTTACCATTTTAACCTTACTTAAAACATTATTATTTCACATAAACCATGTCCATTAATGTCCACTCATACTATTAATGGTCTAATTACAACATAAGGACCTTAACATTAATAAACCATAGAATCCAACACCTTTAACAAGTAGAATGACATTTTTGCATTTTACGCTATTAAGTCATTTTTCTCAAATTGAACAATTAAACGATAAAATTAGCTCACGAAATTTTCACACATACATGCTGTCATGTTGTAAACACATAAAATAATTTTAAAATATTTTTTTGACATCGAATTTGTGGTTCTAAAACCACTGTTCCTATTTAGCTAAAACCGGGCTATTACAACTCCCCCTTTAGGGATTTTTGTCCCCGAAAATCTTACCAGTGAATAGGTTTGGGTATTGTTTTCTCATAGCATCCTTGGGTTCCCACGTAACTTCTTTAACCCCGTGTCAATGCCATAATACTTTCACTAATGTAATTTTATTATTTCTCAGCTTTTTGATCTCACGAGCTAAAATTCAAATCGGTTCTTCAACATATGACATATCTGACTGAATTTCAACCTTTGATGGGGAAATGAAATGTGAAGGATTAGATCGGTATCGTCAAAGCATCAACATATGAAACACATTATGTATTTCTCTAACTCAGACGGCAAAGATAGTCGATATGCCACTAGTCCAACTCGCTCGATAATCTCACATGGTTCGATGAATCGAGGACTCAATTTCCCTGTCAGACCAAACCGCAATATCTTTTTCCATGGTGACAGCTTCAAGAACACTTTATCCCCAATATGGAACTCAATATCTTTCTGTTTCAGGTCTGCATATGATTTCTGTCGATCTGACGTTGCTTTTAGACTATCAGAATTACTTTCACTTTTTCTTCAGTCTCTCTGATCAGATCAACCCGGTGAATCTTATTTTTACTGCGCTCACTCCAATACAACGGTGTTTGACATTTACAATCGTATAGAGCTTCGTATGGTGCCATCTTTAGACTCAATTGAAAGCTATTATTGTAAGCAAATTCAATCAGCGATAGATATTTCTCCCAGCTACCTTCAAACTCAAGAATGCAACAATGTAACATATCCTCAAGTATCTAAATAACTCGTTCGGATTGTCCATCCGTTTGTAGGTGAAACGCAGTGCTAAAATACAACTTTGTACCTAAAGCTTCTTGTAATTTCTTCCAAAATCGCGAAGTGAACCTTGGATCTCTATCCGAAATAATAGATAATGGCAGTCCATGTAATAGAACAATCTCAGAGATATACAACTCATCCAATTTATCAAGTGAATAATTTGTACGTACAGGAATAAAATGAGTCAATTTAGTCAATCTGTCAACAACAACCCAGATCGCATCTTTCTTTTTCAAAGTTAAGGGCAAACCCGATATGTAATCCATTGTCATTCTATCTCACTTCCACTCAGGAATCATTATAGGCTGTAAAAAAACTTGACAACACATGATGCTCAGTTTTAACTTGCTGACAAATCAAACATTTCAAAACAAATTTCGAGATATCTCGTTTCATGCCGTGCCAAAAATAAAGTTGTTTCAAATCGTTATACATTTTCGTGCTTCCTGGATGTACTGATAAACAACTACTGTGTGCTTCGTTTAGAATCTTCTGAATGAATTCAGAATTTCTTGGTACACATATTCTATTACGAAACATCAAACAGTCATCAGATCCGATTCGAAACTCGGAATCAAAAGTTGCCTCACACTGAGCTCGTTTTGCTTACAATTTATTATTAAATTTTTTAGCCTCATAAATTTGCCGTAGAAATAACGGTCTCACTTTCAACTCAGCCACTATCAAACCATCGTCAGATAACACTAATTGTGTGTTCAAAGCACGTAAAGCAAATAAGGACTTTCGGCTCAACCCATCAGCAACTACATTTGCTTTCCCTGGATGATAACCAATCACTTATTCATAGTCTTTTAGTAATCCTAACCATCTTCGCTGTCGCAAATTCAATTGTTTCTAAGTCATCAGATATTTCAAACTTTTGTGGTTGGTGTAAATATGACATTTCTCACCAAACAAGTAATGGCGCCAAATTTTCAATGCAAACACTATCGCGGCTAACTCAAGATCGTGCGTTGGATAATTCTTTTCGTGTGGCTTTAATTGTCTCAAGGCATAAGATATAACTTTTCCTTCCTGCATCAAAACACAACCCATGCCATTTAATGATGCATCACTGGAAACTACAAATTCTTTACCCAACTCAGGCTAAACTAACACATGGGCCTCTGCCAATAATGCTTTCAATTGCTCGAAACTCTGTTGACACTTTTCTCACCACTCAAATCTAAAATCTTTTTAAAGCAATCGCGTCATCGGCATCACAATCATCGAGAAGACTCTCACAAATCATCTATAATAGATGGCTAGCCCCAGAAAACTACGGACTCCGATTACATTTCTCAGAGGCTTCCAATCTATAATCGCAAAAAATTTACTCGGGTCTACTTGGATACCCGCGGCTGAAACTATATGTCCCAGAAAGCCAACTTTTCATAGCCAAAACTCACATTTGCTAAACTTCGCAAACAACTATTTATCTCTCAAAGTATGTAGCACAATTCTCAAATGCTCAGCATGCTCAGATTTATTACAAGAGTAAATCAAAATATCATCAATAAACATAACTACGAATCGATCTAAATATGGCCTAAAAATTCGGTTCATCAAATACATAAAAAAAAAGCAGGTGCATTTGTCAATCCAAATGGCATAACAAGAAATTCATAGTGTCCGTACCTTGTTTTAAATGTAGTCTTTGGCACATCCAAGTCTTTCACTAGCAACTGATAATAACCTGATCTCAAATTAATTTTTGAAAATATTGTTGCCCCTTTTAATTGATCAAACAAATCATCAATCCGTAGTCGAGGGTATTTGTTCTTTATTGTCACTTGATTCAGCTATCTATAGTTAATACACATTCTCATCGTGCCTTCTTTTTTACAAATAATACCAGTGCACCCCAGCGAGAGAAACTCGGTCTAGCAAAACCCCTATCTGTCAACTCTTACAACTGAGCCTTCAATTATTTTAACTCTTTCAGAGCCATCCTATATAGAGCTATCGATATCGGCGTTGTTCCTGGTACTAATTTAATACCAAACTCAACCTCTCTATTAGGTGGCAAACCTGGTAACTCTTCAGGAAATACATCTGGATTCTCGCATACAATTGATATTGATTCAATCTTTCTTTCTGCCACTTTCATATCAAATACATAAGTCAGATAAGCTTCACACCCCTTTCTCACAAATCTCTAAGCTGACATAGACGAGATCACAACTGGGAAACTGTTCAGATCATAAGATTCAATTCTAATAGTCTTATTATTTTGGCATTTCAATTCAATTATCTTTCATCTACAATTCACTATAGCACTATGCATCGTTAGCCAATCCAAACCCAAAATCACATCAAATTCGTCGAATGGAAACAACATCAGATTAGCCAGAAAATAAAAATCTCGATGCATTAACGGACAATTCTTGCAGACTTTGTCAACCAAAACACATTTGCCTAAGGGGTTCGATACTCTAATCACAAATTCAATAGACTCTACAAGCAAAGTTTTACTGGATACTAAATTCATAGATATATAAGAATGAGTTGATTCTGGATCTATCAATGCAATCACTTTAGTATCATAGAGAGTGAAAGTATCGGTGATAACGTTTGGCGATGATGCCTCCTCCTATGCACGGATAGCATAAGATCAAGCAGGTGCTCGTGCCTCAGATCTTGTAGCAGAATCCCCCGTAACACCTCAGTTACCACTTATATTCCCGGAACTCTAGGTGTTCTACCTCTATTCGACATGTTACTTAATCTCATATTTTGAACTTTATCTGTAACACCCCCAACCCGTATCCATCGCTGAAACAGGGTTATGAGGCATTACCAAGGAGTACGAACTAATCATGTGTTAGAGTCTTAAAATTTTATATAATGAATGATCTAGCCTAAAAACTAACTGTGACAACGACTTGAGGCAAGCGTACCAGTTGAACAGTAGTATAGTTTAGGGGCAAGACCGGATTGTCGAACCTAAAGGAACTAAAAGTACTAATACTAACATTCTTTTTATTATTTAACTTAAAAATTAAAGGAATTGTTGTTTAACTTAAAATTAACTAACTACTATGCTAAAGATGCTAAGACACAGAGAAGGAATTGGGGAAATACTTGTGGGAAAAACCAATTGATTGAGACAATACCCGAGGAAGAATCCCCCTAGATTTCACTTGTTATTTAACTCTGAGCCAGACGATTTATTCACTTGACTTGATCCATAGGATTCCCTAATTTATATTAATACCTGTAACACCCCAAACTCGGTATATACAACATGACCGAATCTGGCATGTTACGGGGAAAATCGTATTTGAGAGGATAGGTTTTCGTTTAAAAGTTTGATAAAATCATCTTGCTATATTTTGTACTTGTAGAAAATCATGGGGATGACTGTTTAAAAATCGATGGTGCATTTGAAAACCCGGTAATTTTGAAAACTTAATCAGATATGTAAGTAAAACAAGTTTATCTCATTTAGAAATTCAAGTAATCCTTGTTGTTGCTTAAAAACATTTTTAACTTAATAAGAAATTGAATTCAAGTTTGGAAGACAATTGAGTTTCATTTATTTTGAATTACAGTGTGATACCCGATGGTAACGTTTAAAACATCTCGCTTTGTAGTTTGAAAAACTTTATCTTTCCTAGTTTTAGCAAATTTTAACCCAATTAGTTGTTAAGGCATATTTGGAATCAAATTTAAGCATATGAACATCCAAAGTAAAATTTAAAAAGGCCTTTTACAACCCAACAAAACCAAATGGAAATAAATAAAGTAAAGTACCAAGTTTTTTTAAATCAAGCAAGACCCAATTATTCATGGCATGGTCACCTCGAGTCCTCCGGCTCACGTCCATGATCTAAGTGTCACCGAAATGATAAAGGAGAAGGTGAGTCGCAAGACTCATGCATAAATCCCCAAAGATATGCAACATACTAACACACATCATAACAAAGCAACACAATTAATGCACCCGATCCTAACCATCCATAACACCTTTTCTACCCGTGTGGTACCAAACCACCGGTGGTGCTAAACCACCGGTGACCCAAAGTCACGATATCCATCAATGTGGTGCTAAACCACCGTGACCCAAAGTCACGAATAATCCATCTGTGGGGCCAACCCACGTGTGATACCAAATCACCGGCGACGATCCTGCTTCTCAAAAGTGGGGCCAACCCACGGTGGTGTTAAACCACGGGATGAGTCGCTATGAGGTGCCAAACCTCCGTGTCCCAAAGACACAAGTGTGATACTAAATCACTTTGGTGACCGCAATCCACGAATCATATGGTGGGGCCAACCCATCGTGTGATACCAAATCACTAGCGTCAATCCCGTAAAATCAATCGTGAGGCCAACCCATTGTGGTGATAAGCCACTGGGACGAGACGCAGAGGTGCCAAACCTCTGGTGACCCAAAGTCACAATAATCAATATGTGGTACCAAACCACTGGAGGTGCCAAACCTCTGGTGTCCCAAAGACACGGATATCATATTCCCCCTCCTCTCATATCACCCATAACATATCATACTGATGCAAATCGTGCAATCATGCAAATCATGCTAATATGTTTAGTGTAGCATCTCATAACACATACATCATAGATTATGATATCATATCAATAACAAAGCTCATAATGAAACGGACTTACCCGAATCCGTGCACATACCCCATAAGGTATCATATCAATCAACCATACTGTTTCGGCTTTATTAAGAAATCAGGTTATTAAGCATATTACTAAGTAAAGAGTGTGTTAGTTTACACACCTGTTAATACGCAAGCCCTAAACCAAACGAACCGATCTAAGACCCTCGATTGGCTTGCTCTTATTATCGGCCAAATAAGAACATTAGGAACCTATACCAAGCGGCCAAACCAAATAACTTAAGAGGGTTAATGCTCAAACCCTTACCTTATGAATGATTTGGTTTCCTACCAAATCCCGAACCAAACAATGATTCCTTTGACAATCGGCCACACCCTAAAATATAAACAGTTAGTCCTTTGAAACTTGACTTAACGAAACTAGAAGAGTGGACTAAAAAAACCAACTTCTTACCACCACTTACCAAATGATCACTCAAGGGTGACAGCTTCGAAATCCCGGATACCCTATAAGGAAAACGGTTCACACAAGGGATTAACTTCTTTCAACCAATGCCCAAAATCGGCACTTATCCAAACCAAAATCAACAAGAACAAGGGAGAGGGGAAATGGCCATTCGGCCAAGCACTTACCTTCCTCTAAACCCGACTAGAACCAAGGCTAGAAGAGATTCACACCACACCAATATTTGGCCAAGAAAACCACTAGGAGAGAAGGGAGATTCGGCTAGGATGTAAACAAATAGAAAAGAGGATTCGGCCTTACACACAGGAAGAAACACAAGAGAAAGATGAAGAGAAAAGGGGTTGATATTCGGCCAACAACAACAATGGAACCAAGAAGAAGAAAGGTACTTTCGGTTTTGAAAGAAAAGGAAATGGAGAAAGTGTTTTGAAGAATGGAGTTCGGCTATCAAGGTTTTCAAGAAAAGAAAGAAGTATGAAGAGGAGAGAGTACTAGTTTCGGCTTACACAAATGAAAAAGAAAGAAGATATGGAAGGGAGCATTCGGCCATAAGCACAAAATCAAGAAAAGCAAGGCAAATTTTGGCAAGTAGGTGTTTGGACTTTCGGTTTCAAGGAGGACAAAAGAGAGAGTTTTCTTGAAATTTCGGCTAACCAAAAGGCCAAAAAGGAGAACTTAGCTTGACACTCAAAGACCAAAAATGCACAAAATTCCTAAGTGAATTTCGGCACACCCTCAACTCACCTACCAAACCGATCACTCCCCCCCAAAAATCTCTCCCACATTCGGCCACTACCAACAATTGCTCATGGCCACTCATTCAAACTAGTTTGAACTAGTCAAATTCCTTGATTCACTTTCCTCCCACCATTCAAACATTTGACTTGGTCCAACCTCAACCACCTTGGCGTCAAAATGGAAGCAAAAAGTGAGCATCCTGCAGCTTGAACGCAGGACCTCCCCTGCAAGTGGCGTCACACACACACACAAGCTCTAAGTGGCGCCTAGCTTGCCACTCCACCAGCTCCTTTCTTATGCTAAAATTCACCAAAGAATACTTATTAACCCCAGCTTCTTCAACTTCTCTCTCCTGAGCCTAAAACTAAAAATTTTCCTACCACTCAGGCTTACACCAAGCTTACACCTAAGCCCTAAAACATGAAGAACAATGACTTTGCAGACCAAACACATGCAAACAATGCAACAACAAAAATAGCCCCTATCTCGGGATATTACAGTTCTACCCCCCTTAAAATAATTTCGACCCCAAAATTACCTGATCTGAAGAGTTGAGGGTACTGCTGTTTCATCACATCCTCGGGTTCCCACGTAGCTTCTTCCATACCATGATTCCGCCATAGTACCTTTACCAAAGGCACAGACTTCCTACGCAGAACCTTCACATCCCGATCTAGAATCTGCACAGGTTCTTCCTCCGTGGTCAAATCTGGATTTACCTCGATCTCTTCCACTGCTACCACGTGCGATGGATCTGAACGATATCGCCTAAGCATCGAAACGTGAAATACGTCGTGAATCTGACTTAGCTCTGCTTGCAAATCAAGCTGATACGCTACCAGTCCCACTCGTCTCAATACCTTATATGGCCCAATAAACCTCGGACTTAACTTGCCTTTCCTTCCGAACCTCAACACTTTCTTCCATGGCGAGACCTTCAGAAAGACCTTATCACCCACGGTAAACTCTATATCTCCACGCTTGAGATTAGCGTAAGACTTCTGCCTGTCTGAAGCTTCCTTCAACCGAGCCTGAATCAACTTAACCTTGTCTTCGGTCTCAGCAACCAACTCTGGTCCCAACAACTAACGTTCACCCAACTCCGTCCAACAAGTAGGTGAGCGACACTTCCTACCATACAACGCCTTATATGGTGCCATCTTGATGCTTGCTTGGTAACTATTGTTGTAGGCGAACTCAGCTAATGGTAGAAACTCTTCCCAACTACCTTTGAAGTCCAGGACACAACCTCGTAACATATCCTCTAAGATCTCAGATAACCCTTTCCGATCGCCCATCCGATCATGGGTGAAATGCGTCTTGAAATCCAACCGTGTACCCAGAGCCTGATGCAACGCTTTCCAGAACCTTGACGTAAATTTGGGATCCCTATCCGAGATGATCGACATCGCACACCGTGCGACCTTACTATCTCGACACATACAACCGCTAACCTCTCAAGTGAGTAATCCACCTCACCAGATAAAGTGAGTGATTTAGTCAGACGATCCACAACTACCCAAATTGAATCCTTCTTGCTAGGCGTAAGAGGTAATCCACTGACGAAATCCATAGTTATCCTTTCCCACTTCCATTTGTGGAATCTTCATCGGTCAAGCAACCTCGACAACATCCGATGTTCGGCCTTGACTGGCCGACATGTCGACACTTCCCTACAAACTTCGTCACTTCCTCTTCGCACCTTACCACTAAAATCGCTCTTTTAGATCCCGATACATCTTATCGCCTCCGGGATGCATAGCGTAGGGCTGCTATGCGTCTGAAGAATCATCTGCCTCAGCTCAACATCCTTCGACATACAAGCTCTCCCTTGAAAACACAAAGACCCCATCACTAGACAAATCAGAACTTTCCAACCCACTATCTCGCACTGCAACCTCTGCGCCTCAAAACCTCATCCTTTAACTGCTTTTTCCTTAATCTGCTCAACCCAAGTAGGCTTAACTCGCAACTCGCTGAATACTTCCGTCGTCATACAAGCTCAAATGGGCAAACATCGCTCTTAAGTCTGAAACAACCTTACGGCTCAACGCGTCTGCCACCACGTTAGCCTTGCCCGGATGATACTCAATCGTACAGTCGTAGTCCTTTAGCAACTCAACCCATCTGCGCTATCTCAAATTCAAATCCTTCTAAGTCAAAAGGTACTTCAGACTCTTATGATCTGTGTAGACTATCGACCTCTCTTAGTACAAGTAATGCCTCCAAATCTTCAAAGCGAAGACTACAGCTGCTAACTCCAGATCGTGCGTCGGATAATTGACCTCATGTGGCCTCAACTACCGAGATGCGTAAGCCACCACCTTCCCTTTCTGCATCAGCACACAACCCAAACTCAGATGTGATGCATCACAATATATCGTGAATTCCTTTCACCCTCAGTTGAATTAGAACCGAGCTTCACCAAAATCTTCTTCAACTTGTCGAAACTCTCCTGCCGCTTCCCGCTTCAAACGAACGGAACCCTTTTCTTAACAATTTGGTCATCGGTCTTTGCGATCAACGAAAATCCTCTACAAATCTTCTAGTAGTATCCCGCCAAGCCCGAAAACTCGAATCTCACTCTCGACTTAGGCGACTTCCAATCCAAAACCGCCTCAATCTTTCGAGGATCCACTCTAATCCCTCACCGACACTACATGACCCAAGAAAGTCACCTCTTTAGGCCGAACTCGATTCTTCGAACTTTGCATAAAGTCATTTACGCCTTAGAATCTGCAATACCACTCGCAAACGCATCATGCTCCTCTTCACCCTTGAATACACCAAGATGTCGCCAATAAAACCACGATTTAACCGATCCAAATCTCACTGGAACACCATATTCATCATATCCATAAATGTTTGCCGTAGCGTTGGTCAACCCAAACGGCATTACCAGAAATTTATAGTGCCCATACCGAGTACGAAACGCCGTCTTGCAAATATCCGCCTCTTTCACCTTTAGCTGGTGATACCCAGACCTTAAATCGATCTTCAAGAATACCGATGCACCCTTCAGCTGATCAAACAAGTCATCTATCCGTGGCAACGGATACTTGTTTTTGATCGTCAGCTTATTCAACTGGCGGTAGTCTATACACATCCGCATAGTACCGTATTTCTTCTTGACAAAGAGTACCGGCGCTCCCCAAGGCGAAACATTTGGCCTGATAAAACCTCGATCCAACAACTCCTAGATCTGAGCCTTAAGCTCTACTAACTCTTTTGACGCTATCCTATACGGAGCAATAGACACTGGCGCTGTTCCGGGTAATAAATCTATTCCGAACTCTACCTCACGATCCGGTGGCAAACCTGAAAGCTCCCCAGGAAACACATCAGCAAATTCCCTAACTATCCGAACCTTCTCTACAGCAGACTCTTTAGCCTCCAAGGCATACACATGAACCACATATGCTTCACAGCCCTTTCTGACCATCTTCTCAGCCTTTAGAGCAGATACCACATTGGATAGGTAGTCCCTCCTATTACCTATCATGACCACTTCATCACCCTCCGACGTCTTTAGAACCATGCGCTTAGCCGCGCAATCCAACATCGCCTGGCACTTAACCAACCAGTCCATCCCAAGAATCAGATCGAACTCCCCAAACGGCAGTTCCATCATATCAGCCACAAACACTACCCCTTGGAGTTCTAGAGGTACATCTTTATACAGCTTATCTACAACTACAGAGTGACCTAGAGGGCTAATTACAATCATCTGCCTAGAAGATATCTCAGAGTCTAAATCCATGGTCTTCACTATGCTACTTGCAACGTATGAATGCGTTGAACCCACATCAATCAAAGCAGTAAATGGAGAACCAAAGATTAAGAACGTACCGATTATAACGTCCAGTGCGTCGCCCTCCTCTCGGTGCCTCGCTGCATACACTAGCCCAGGCTGTCTGGCCTCCGAACTACCTGCACCTCTGCCCGGTGCTCCACGGCCCCGACTGAACCATTACCTCCTCTGCCATTACCACGGCCCTCTGCGGTGGTGGTCTATTATTCTGGAATCGAGTATGGCCTCGACTCTCAAATCAATCCTAGCCAACTTACGCAGACGGTCCCTCACACGATGATCCAAAGAGCCACACTCAAAACATCCTTTTCCACCGGTCCAAAGATCCTCCCAATGAGCTTTCCCACAACGGTTACACTGTGGCGGTCCACGATTAGCAAGAATGACCCTACCAGATCGATTTGGCCCACTCTATCTAGCCCTTTTCCGAGGATTACCTAACGACCGGAAGATCCAAAACTCCGCTTTTGCTGCTCCTATCCAAGTTACGCCTCACGGACTCTTTAACCCCTTCGCTACCTTAGCCTTCTCAACCAGACAACAACTCACGCTCATGTTTGTGGAGCAATCAAGAACCTTAATTCATCTCTCGACCATCCTCAAACGAACACACCTCTCGTGTTCAAGAGCCACCATACCCCAAGCATACCGACTCGACCTCGGGAACTCGCCTTGTACTCCGGCACGCACTTACTCCCTGCACCAACCTCGTAAATGCCTTTCGTTGATCATTAATGTAGCTAGCTCCAATGTACTTTTTCGATATGCGACTTTGAAATAATCCTGTAAGATCTTCTGCTGCGAAGATCGTCCCGAACCGTGAGCCACCACTGGTATGACTCATCTCGAAGAAGTGATACTATCCCCTTTAATTTCTCTTCAGCAGTCAGGTCCAGATCGTCCATGATCCGCTCCGTCGCTTCCAGCCAATACTCCGCCATGCTGGGAGCCACACCGGACACACCCCGGAATACCTCAGCCCCGTTTCCTCGAAGTTGCTCAGGCACAGATTTTCTAGCTCCTGCGCCTCCACCTACTCCAGCTACCCTTTCCAGAACTCGCAGCATCGCCTGTGACACTACGTCGTCCCGATCGATCTCGAAACTCACCACCTCCACCGGTGGTGGTGGTGCAGATCTCATTCTCGACCCTGCCGAACCTACGGGTTCAGAAACTGTCATCTTACTACGACCACGTCCACGACCACGTCCACCTCGAGCACTCATGACTAAATCTCGACTTATCTGATTTAAAGAGTTTTATGCGTTAGTAATTATTCCACTGTTTAAAAGCAAAGTCTTATGAATATTGCTTATTAAAGAAGTCTTGTTTTCGCAAGTCCACAGAGTCCTATTGATTTCAGTTTCTAAAGTAGTTTACTACCGCTAGTCATTTAGTCACATCACATCAAAAATCTCATGCAATAATAAGGGGTACTTACCTGGGCGGATTGGTGCCGGAGTCTCGGTGCCATGCATTTCAAACCATATACTTTAAAACCAAAACACTTAAAACCAGAATTTAAAACATTTTGGGCCTCGGGCCCACAGCCGAGCCTTTGAACTTAGCTCTGATACCACAATTGTAACACCCCAAACCCAGTATATACAACACGACCGAATCTGGCATGTTACGGGGAAAATCATATTTGAGAGGATAGGTTTTCGTTTAAAAGTTTGATAAAATCATCTTGCTATATTTTGTACTTGTAGAAAATCTTGGGGATGACTGTTTAAAAATCGATGGTGCATTTGAAAACCCGGTAATTTTGATAACTTAATCAGATATGTAAGTAAAACAAGTTTAACTCATTTAGAAATTCAAGTAATCCTTGTTGTTGCTTAAAAATATTTTTAACTTAATAAGAAATTGAATTCAAGTTTGGAAGACAATTGAGTTTCATTTATTTTGAATTACAGTGTGATACCCGATGGTAAAGTTTAAAACATCTCGCTTTGTAGTTTGAAAAACTTTATCTTTCCAAGTTTTAGCAAATTTTAACCCAATTAGTTGTTAAGGCATATTTGGAATCAAATTTAAGCATATGAACATCCAAAGTAAAATTTAAAAAGGCCTTTTTCAACCCAACAAAACCAAATGGAAATAAATAAAGTAAAGTACCAAGTTTTTTTAAATCGATTGCAAGACCCAATTATTCATGGCATGGTCACCTTGAGTCCTCCCGCTCCAAGGTCCATGATCTAAGTGTCACTGAAATGATAAGGAGAAGGTGAGCATAAGACTCAATGCATAAATCCCCCATATATGCAACATACTAACACACATCATAATAAAGCAACACAATTAATGCACCGATCCTAACCATCCGTAACACCTTTTCTACCCGTGTGGTACCAAACCACCGGTGGTGCCAAACCACCGGTGACCCAAAGTCACGATATCCATCAATGTGGTGCCAAACCACCGTGACCCAAAGTCACGAATAATCCATCTGGGGCCAACCCACGTGTGATACCAAATCACCGGCGGCGATCCCGCTTCTCAAAAGTAGGGCCAACCCACGGTGGTGTTAAACCACGGGATGAGTCGCTATGAGGTGCCAAACCTCTGGGGTCCCAAAGACACAAGTGTGATACCAAATCACGGTGACCATAGATCACGAATCACATGATGGGGCCAACCCATCGTGTGATACCAAATCACTAGTGTCAATCCAGTAAAATCAACCGTGGGGCCAACCCAATTGTGGTGCTAAGCTCTTTGGGGACGAGGCGGAGGTGCCAAACCTCCGTGACCCAAAGTCACAATAATCAATCAGGTACCAAACCACTTGAGGTGCCAAACCTCCGGTGTCCCAAAGACACGGATATCATATTCCCCCTCCTCTCATATCACCCATAACATATCATACTGATGCAAATCGTGCAATCATGCAAATCATGCTAATATGTTTAGTGTAGCATCTCATAACACATTCATCATAGATTATGATATCATATCAATAACAAAGCTCATAATGAAACGGACTTACCCGAATCCGTGCACATACCCCATAAGGTATCATATCAATCAACCATACTGTTTCGGCTTTATTAAGAAATCAGGTTATTAAGCATGTTACTAAGTAAAGAGTGTGTTAGTTTACACACCTGTTAATACGCAAGCCCTAAACCAAACGAACCAATCTAAGACCCTCGATTGGCTTGCTCCTATAATCGGCCAAATAAGAACATTAGGAACCTATACCAAGCGGCCAAACCAAATAACTTAAGAGGGTTAACGCTCAAACCCTTACCTTATGAATGATTTGGTTTCCTACCAAATCTCGAACCAAACAATGATTCCTTTGACAATCGGCCACACCCTAAAATGTAAACAGTTAGTCCTTTGAAACTTGACTTAACGAAACTAGAAGAGTGGACTAAAAAACCAACTTCTTACCACCACTTACCAAATGATCACTCAAGGGTGACAGCTTCGAAATCCCGGATACCCTATAAGGAAAATGGTTCATACAAGGGATTAACTTCTTTCAACCAATGCCCAAAATCGGCACTTATGCAAACCAAAATCAACAAGAATAAGGGAGAGGGGAAATGGCCATTCGGCCAAGCACTTACCTTCCTCTAAACCCGACTAGAACCAAGGCTAGAAGAGATTCACACCACACCAATATTCGGCCAAGAAAACCACTAGGAGAGAAGGGAGATTCGGCTAAGATGTAAACAAATAGAAAAGAGGATTCGGCCTTACACACAGGAAGAAACACAAGAGAAAGATGAAGAGAAAAGGGGTTGATATTCGGCCAACAACAACAATAGAACCAAGAAGAAGAAAGGTACTTTCGATTTTGAAAGAAAAGGAAATGGAGAAAGTGTTTTGAAGAATAGAGTTTCGGCTATCAAGGTTTTCAACAAAAGAAAGAAGTATGAAGAGGAGAGAGTACTAGTTTCGGCTTACACATATGAAAAAGAAAGAAGATATGGAAGGGAGCATTCGGCCACAAGCACAAAATCAAGAAAAGCAAGGCAAATTTTGGCAAGTAGGTGTTTGGACTTTCGGTTTCAAGGAGGACAAAAGAGAGAGTTTTCTTGAAATTTCGGCTAACCAAAAGACCAAAAAGGAGAACTTAGCTTGACACTCAAAGATCGAAAATGCACAAAATTCCTAAGTGAATTTCGGCACTCCCTCAACTCACCTACCAAACCGATCACTCCCCCCCAAAAATCTCTCCCACATTCAGCCACTACCAACAATTGCTCATGGCCACTCATTCAAACTAGTTTGAACTAGTCAAATTCCTTGATTCACTCCCCTCCCACCATTCAAACATTTGACTTGGTCCAACCTCAACCACCTTGGCGTCAAAATGGAAGCAAAAAGTGAGCATCCTGCAGCTTGAACACAGGACCGCCCCCTGCAAGTGGCGTCACACACACACACAAGCTCTAAGTGGCGCTTAGCTTGCCACTCCACCAGCTCCTTTCTTGTGCTAAAATTCACCAAAGAATACTTATTAACCCCAGCTTCTTCAGCTTCTCTCTCCTGAGCCTAAAACTAAAAATTTTCCTACCACTCAGGCTTACACCTAAGCCCCAAAACATGAAGAACAACGACTTTGCAGGCCAAACACATGCAAACAATGCAACAACAAAAATAGCCCCTATCCCGGGATATTACAATACCTCTCTCAAGGCTACTAACGTCTAACCTTAGGTTGATTAACTGAAATCTCTTTCTAATTAAAACCCCAAGAATTGCATTAACTCGATCTATGGACTCCCATATTAGGTTTGGCCCTAATCCGGTAGATTTTCGTCATCCTATCTCTAGGGTTGCAATCAACTCTGCTTAACTATGCTAGATCTACTCTTAAACAGGGAATATTCCTCCTCTACCTAACTACATCAATACTTGAATCAATATCCTGAAATATCAAAGCAAGAATTAAGAACACATAGTTAAGAACAAATCAAGTATTTATCATATAGTTCAGAAAATAATAACAAGATTCATCTTAGGTTTCATCCCCCTCAGGTATTTGAGGGGTTTAGTTCATGATCATAAAAGAAAAAATTTCAGAAGAAAATGTAAAACAAAACAGAAGAAAACCCCTAAAACCCCCTGAAGGAATTGAAGGAGAGATCCTCAGTCTTGAGTATGATTCCGGCTTCTTGAGATGAATCAACTGGCTTTCTTCGAGTGAATCCCACAATTATGGCCCTCTAGCTTGGCTCCTTGTCCTAGTTGAACCGCCCCCTTTAAGGTTGGCCTCTAGGGTGTTTATATAGGCTTTTGGAATGTCTTTATTTGCCTCTAAGTGCCCTAATCTAAATGAAACTCTTTTTTGCGGTGGCAGGGACACGCCCGTGGGGCATGCTCGTGTGCTTCAGGGCCAGGCCGTGGTCGGATCTGTTAAGGAAGCATAGCCGTGTGTTTCGGGCCCAGGCTGTGTGTAATTCATACTTTGGCCCATTTTCTTTGTTTTCAGCCCGTTTCTCGTTCTTTTCATCCTCTAGGGCTCTCCTAAGTATGAAACATGAAATTAAAGGATTAGAAGCACCAAATTCCACAATTCAAGGAATAAATCATCCAAAAGTATGCTAAATGTGGGATTAAAATATGAACATATTACGGTTTATCAAATATCCCCACACTTAAGCTTTTACTTGTCCTCAAGCAAAAATTCTCAACTTACAATTAAAACGAACTTCCTTAATTTATAATATTCATCGAGAACGCTTCATCATAATTCATAGATAATTTATACATTGATAATGTAAGTAAAAAGGGTCCTAAAGATTCAAACAATCAAAGTCATAGTTTTTGTAGCATGAAAATATAGGTGTTTCCCTTTATCCGAATAATTACCTTTAATTCAAATTTTGACAAGGATTGACATCCTCACTAAAGATTCACTCAAATCACTTAAGGTGTTTAAGGATCAAAATGAAGCACTCATCAGTCAAACATGAAAAGTTAATCCCATAGGCTTACTTGAAAATCAAATCTCCACCACTATAAAATGAGATGATACACAAATCAAAAGGTCTTTAAAGGGTTATAATGGGGCTTGGTTAAAGGTGTGGATAAAGGCTGAATTAAAGGGTTAGAATCGAGATCGAATTGACAATTTACCTAACTAGAAAAATGAACTAATCCTAAATAATTACATCAATTGAAAACTTGTAATACTAATAATATGAGCTTCTTCTTCAAGATGTGGAATTTAAACATCTAAGCTCACTTAATTACAGAACTAATAATGAATATACTTCATATTTTTTTAATTAAGAACAAATCAAGTAAATACATAATATAAGATGAATTCAACTACTGAGATGAAATAATTAGGCAACTGATCAAATCAAATCTCGATAGAATGGTAGTCAAGAAAAACGTTGATAACAAATACAAGATGGGTTTTGGGTTAATATTAGTGGGTGAATCAATAAAAGGGTTGTTAGGATCAAATGGGTTCACTAGGGGTTAATTATGGATGTAGGCTTTTAGTGGAGTGACTGGGTTAAATCTTAAGCGCCTTTATCATCTTTGTATATCAAATCAATGATGTGATCTTAACATGTATAATCGAAGCAAGTTCTAGAATAACAAATCAATGTTGACACACTCATAATTAATAAAGTGAGCACGAAAGAATGTATGCTCTAAAAGGCTCAAAATCTCACAAAAATTATGGGTTCTTGATATCAGCCTTGTAAATTTCAAACTTCAAGGTAATAATTAGATTCAGGTAGACAACCTAACAAAATTTTTAATTTTGAAAATAAACTTGTCATGCTTGATTTTCTAGTATCTTAAAGTTTAAATTATCAATGCATAATAATCTATGCCTTAATTTAAAACATATCGATAAAAATCATAAATCAAAAGAAACTTCCCTCTAATCGTAACATGAGAAAATTCACTTAAGAACAAGATATAATTCAGGAATTTAAAAGGTTAGGCATAAAATGCACCCCCCACACGTAAGATGTATATTGCCCTCAATGTACAAGGATAGATAATGATTAGTAAGAAAATCATAAGTTTAGGGAGAGAAGTGAAACTTCTTGAATTTTGAATGGAGTTAATAAAGAGAAACCAGATAGGATTGAGTAGAGCTGAACGTGGGGGAGCGCCCTTGAGCCGTTTGAAATTGAATCCTCAAAGCAGTCGGTTTAATCTTATTGTATCCTAAGCTTAATCTAAATGGCATGAAGAATAAGAAGAAAATAATAAAGAAAATAAATATAAATATAAATATAAAAAGAAGAATAAAAGTAAATAATGAAAAATGAATATGCGTTCAAAGAGAAAGGGGAAAAAGGAAGAAGACTTTAGGGAAGAAAATGAGCAGAAGAAGAGGATTAAATAGAAATCATGGATCTAGTGGTTGCCCACAACCTTGTACCTACCTGTGGTGGCCACACGGCCACAGCCACGGTCGTGTGTAAGGCCATGCGGGTATGAAAACCTATGCCAAAAAGTCTGCTTAGTTCTTAGTTAGATGCTAAAATTTGAAAATATGACATTAGTGAATTAGTGCTCGGGTTGCCTCCCGAGAAGCGCTCGTTTAAAGTCTTAAGCTAGACTTACCTCTCATTCACATAATCATGGTGGTTTGAGGAGGTGAAAATCCTTTCTCATGCTATCAATTCGATTATCGATATATAGTTTAAGTCGAGTGGCATTTACCTTAAAAGTGCCAAATATGGGATTACTTATCTCGACTGTTCCATCTAGGAAGATATTCAGTACGTGAAAAGGATTTTTTTATTCGTTTTAAGGTCTGAACTGGAGATTCGAGGATCCTTTTTTATCTAACAGTACCTAATCTCCTAAATTGAAGTGATTTGATGTTCCTATAAGCTCTTTTGGGGGTTCCTTCGGTTTCACTTCGTGTGGTTTTGATTTTTCCTTAAAATGTGCTTTCCACTCGTCAAGTTCGTCAACCTGAAGCCTTCGTTCCTTATAAATCTCTTCTTTATTGGCACGAGGTCTATGATCTGGTTCTGTTGTGTAATCTCGTGGTGTTTCCTATAAGGAAGGTTGAACCTAATGGTCATTAGTAAAATTAATTTTCTCACCTTGATTAATTGATGTCCTAGCTGTGTCGAGAGCCTAAATACTAATTGATTCGGCACCTACACGGAGAATGAGTTCACCTGTACCAACATCAATTTTAGCTCTGGCAGTTGCTAAAAGGGGTCTTCCTAAAATTAAGGGGATACTATTGTCTTCATCCATGTCTAAAATAACAAAGTCTACTGGGAATATGAACTTGTCAATTTTTACTAGCACATCCTCAATTATACCCCTAGGAATTCTAATAGTTTTATTAGCTAATTAAATATTCATCCTAGTTTGTTTGGGTTTCCCTAGACTTAGATGTTTAAACAATTTATAAGGCATAACATTGATGCTTGCCCCTAAATCAGCTAAAGCATTATCAATAGATAAACTACCAAATAAACATGGAATCGTAAAACTTTCTGGATCTTTTAATTTTTGCGGTAGTTTATTTTGCAACATTGCTGAGGATACTGCATTTAGTTCCATATGTGATTCCTAGTCTAACTTCCACTCATTTGCCAAAAGCTCTTTTAAAAATTTCCTTGAATCTGGCATCTACGAAAGTGCTTCAAGGAACGATAAGTCAATATGTAATTTCTTTAGAAGTTTAAGAAACTTACCAAACTGTTCGTCTGTGTTGTCTTTCTTCATCACATTGGGGTATGGTATTCGAGGTTGGTACTCTTTAATTACCGATTTTGGTTTTTCTTGGCTTACCTCAACCTTACCTTCACTTACCATAGGTTCTTGCCTTGGCTCCGATTCAGATTCCACTAACCCTTCACTTTCATGAGCTATTATGGCTTGAAGTTGCTATTTTGGGTTAGTTTTAATGTTGCTTGGCAAGCTACCTTGTGGTCGTTCGGAGATCAACTTAGCAAATTGCTTTAACTGGTTATCGATTCCTTGAATCGATGCTTGTTGATTTTTAAGTATTGTTTCGGTGTTTTGGAAACGTGTTTCTAGCACCACTATGAATTTTGTCATCATCTCCTCAAGGTTCGGCTTCTTTACCTATGGGTAGGGCTGTTGTTGGAAGTTTGGAGGGGGTTGTTGTCTTTGATTTCATTGACCACCCCATAAGAAATTGGGGTAGTTCTTCCAACCTGGATTAGAAGTATTACTATAAAGGTTATTTTAAGGTCTGAAATTGTTACCCGTATATTTTATCTGTTCGCTTTCCATGCCAGGATTGTAGGATGGGTACTCATGATTCGCCACACCTCCTATGTTTGAATCACATTGCATTACTGGGTGTACCTGTGAGGAACCACACAAACCATCAATATTTTTATTTAACATCTCTACCTGATTTGATAGCATGGTGACTGCGTCGAGGTTGAAAACTCCGGCTATTTTTGTTGGCCTTGTCCATGTAACTTGCCACTGATAGTTGTTCAGTGCCATCTCCTCTATAAACTCATAGATCGCCTCAGGAGTTTTGTTATTCATGGTTCCGCCAATTGCCTAGTCGAGGGGTTTACACTGTTGTAGAATGTTTGGACCTGTAGCCACAAGGGTAATCCATGGTGTGAGCACCTTCTCAATAGATCCTTGTATCTCTACCATGCATCGTATAGTGTTTCAGATTCATCTGCACAAAAGAAGAGATATCATTCCTTAATTTGGCCGTTTTGGCCAACGAAAAATATTTTAACAAAAAAATTTCGGTCATTTGATCCCATGTAGTGATTGATCCTCGTGGAAGAGAATTCAACCACTGTTTAGCTTTATTCCTTAATGAAAAAGGAAATAACTGAAGACAAATGGCAACATCAGAAACGCCATTTATTCTGAAGGTACAAAAAAATTCTAGAAAATTTGCTAAATGAGTATTTGGGTCTTCGTCCTACAAACCATCAAATTGAACAAATTGTTGAATCATTTGAATAGTGTTAGGTTTTAGTTCAAAATTAGCAGCTATAGCAGGCCTAACAATACTCGATTCAGTCCTTGTTAAATTAGGTTTAGCATTATCATACATAGTTCGAGGAGCATGATTTTCGGCCACCTCCTGAGGTAGCAGATTATTCTCAGCCATCTCTTCGGTAGTATTAACTTCGTTCTATTCCTCTTCTTGTATGTAGTTTAAGCTTCGCCTTATTTCTTTACGATTTCTGTGAACTGTACCTTCGATATCACTGTCATAACTCAAGGGTCTTGTCAGGTTCCTTCTAGCCATAAACTAGAGGTATCTATCAGGAAAAGAAAAAGAAAATTAGAAAAGTAAAAATAAAATTCAATTGTAAAAATAAAATATGGCTAAAGTAATAAAAATTGAGCATTCTTAATATTTCAGTTCCCCGGCAATGGCGCCAAAAACTTGATCTTGTGTCAGAGTCTTAAAATTTTATATAATGAATGATCTAGCCTAAAAACTAACTGTGACAATGACTTGAGGCAAGCGCACCTATCGAACAGTAGTATAGTTTAGTGGCAAGACTGGATTGTCGAACCCAAAGGAACCAAAAGTACTAATACTAACTTTCTTTTTATTATTTAACTTAAAAATTAAAGGAATTGTTGTTTAACTTAAAATTAACTAACTACTAAGCTAAAGATGCTAAGACACAGAGAAGGAATTGGGGAAATACTTGTGGGAAAAATCAATTGATTGAGACAATACCCGAGGAAGAATCCACCTAGACTTCACTTGTTATTTAACTCTGAGCCAGACGATTTATTCACTTGACTTGATCCATAGGATTCCCTAATTTATATTAATACCTCTCTCGAGGATGCTAACGTCTAACCCTAGGTTGATTAATTGAAATATCTTTCTAATTAAAACCCCTAAAATTGCATTAACTCGATATATGGACTCCCATATTAGGTTTGACCTTAATCCGATAGATTTTCGTCATCCTGTATCTAGGGTTGCGATCAACTCTGCTTAACTATGCTAGATCTACTATTAAACAGGGAATATTCCTCCTCTACCTAAGCACATCAATACTTGAATCAATATCCTGAAATATAAAAGCAAGAATTAAGAACATATAGTTAAGAACAAATCAAGTATTTATCATATAGTTCAGAAAACAATAACAAGATTCATCTTAGGTTTCATCCCCCTCAGGTATTTGAGGGGTTTAGTTCATGATCATAAAAGAAAACATCTCAGAAGAAAATATAAAAAAAAACATAAGAAATACCCTAAAACCCCTTGAAGGAATTGAATGAGAGATCCTCAGTCTTGAGTATGATTCCAGCTTCTTGAGATGAATCAACTGGCTTTCTTCGATTGAATCCCACAATTTTGGCCCTCTGGCTTGGCTCCTTGGCCTAGCTGAACCGTCCCCTTTAAGGTTATCCTCTAGGGTGTTTATATAGGCTTTTGGAATGCCTTTCTTTGCCTCTAAGTACCCTAATCCAAATGAAACTCTTCTTTGCTACGGCAGCTGCACTCCCGTGTGGCATGCCCATGTGATTCGGGGCCAGGCCATGGTCAGATCTACTAAGGAGGCACAGCCGTGTGTTTCGGGCCCAAGCTGTTTGTAATTCGTACTTTGCCCCAGTTTCTCTGTTTTCGGCCTGTTTCTCGTTCTTTTCATCCTCCGGCGCTCTCCTAAGTATGAAACATGAAATTAAAGGATTAGGAGCACCAAATTCCACAATTCAGGGAATAAATCATCCAAAAGTATGTTAAATTTGGGATTAAAATATGAACATATTACGGTTTATCAAGAACACTTACAGATAATTTGGAATCATTATCGTTCAAACACCGAGACTAATTATAAACGTTTCTTTAAATTTACCAACATTTTAATACAGTCAATAACCAATTTGAGATATTCAACCAAGCCATATACTTATTACCATTTGTTAGTTGTACACTTCATATAAATAACAAGAAACGATATAGGCTCAATTCTTATTAAATTCCTCTTATACCTATACTTTTTAACATTAGGTATTCATATTACATATAATAATCATACCTCGTATTTCATATACATTTTCATAACAATTGTCTTGGTTTCTAACTACTTCATATTTGAGTTCCACTCATCAAATCATTTGAAACATCATCTTTACACAAATAGTACACTTAAGATGTACAGTTCTATAATTATGAATAAATACATTTATCAAACATATTCCGTGTTTTTATATATCATAGTCTCATATTTCCATGTATCAAGTACCATCATTTCCTCGTATTTCAGACAAATATGTGTAACAATTCATATACATGCAACTCACTAACTCTTCCTGCCAATCATAATTTAAATTGACAAATCACTTATTGAGTCCAAATTTCAATGTTCACTAAAATCTATCATATAAATTTGGATATACATATCCACCATTAGATTCCATGTACATATATCATCACCTCAAGTTTCCACATACATTTACTTTCCACATTATGAACTCAATAACATATACAAGATATACCAATGTATTTCAAGTACGTTTTCATAATATTTCATTTTGAATTTAGATTATTTCATATTAGAACTTTTCTCGTTAACTCATTTGGAATACCAATTCATACAGATAATACACTCAAGGTGTACAAATATATAATCACAAATGAACTTATTCATCAACCAAGATTTATGTTCATGTCTCATCAACTCGTATTTCCTTATATCACATAATTCCATGTAACAGTTACTAAAATTTGTCAAATTAGTGAACGTCATACAGAATTGGTCTACACTGGTATATACTAATTTTCGCTGATAATCGCTGATGTCATAGCATAGCTATGGTCTTTTCACTAGAATGCCATAGCTCAGCTATGGCCTTACATCTTCACTATCATTATGCCAGGGTGAAAACATGGATTTATCCGTCAATTCATCACTTTTCACTGATTAGGTAGCCGAAGCTACCACTAATCACTTATCACATAGGAGCTCACTCTCGAGCTATTCATATTCATGGGTTTGCTCACACAAGCCATTTTTATGGAACTACTCAGTGGTGCTCAAACAAGCTGTCAGGTATCCGTAACACATGTCGGATTACCTAGCCACTGGTAGAACTTATAAGACCAGCACATGTTTCACATAGTTACAAATCTCGGGTCTGCTCACTCAAGATTTCGGTCATGACAAGCTACATGGTACTACTCACACAAGCTGTCAGGTATCCGTAACACATGATTGATAACTCAGCCACCAATAGAATGTACAGACCAGCACCCAGATCACTTATGTAACACCCCAAACCCGGCCTAAACGTTACGATCGGATCTGGCATGTCACATGAAAGGAATGTCTAAAAACTATATGTTCGTTAAAAAGTTTGCGTCCGTTATATTTGTTGTGAAAAATCGAGTGTAAGTAATTTTGAAAAAGAAATGGTTTATTAACATTTTAGGAAAATCCCGTATTAAACATTTAATAACAAGTAGTAACCAAATTAAAAGCTAAAACCAAATAAAATACCAAGGCCTTATTACATTGCAAAATCCCAAAATTAGAAAGTAATTTTAAATAGAAACTGAAAGTTTACGAGAAAACAGTGCATGGTCACCACAGAGTCCACCTCGGCTACAAGTCCTCAAACTAGGGATTACATGAAACATTTAAAAGAGGGTGACTTTACTGAAAACTCAGTGTGTACAACCCCAATAGTAAGAACATGTATCAACCCATACAAATACAACATATTAAGCATGTATGCAATGCAACCCACCAAACCTAAGTATCCAACCTCTACACACCACCGTACACCCAATCACACCTTGGGATTACTAAATCGACCCTCCATCTCACTACACACCATTGAAGGCGATCGTTACATCAATCGTACATCGCCCTTATAATTGTGGCATAGCCACGATAATGTGACAGAGTCACCAGATTCATAATATGTGACATAGGTCACCGATAATGTGGTAAAAACCACGAGATCACTTCCCCTTTAACATAATCACCCATATGCCCATGCAACATACAAAACATGCTATTTATCATGCAATTTACCTTACCCCAAAATCATAATGGAATTCCACATTCTTTTCACATCAATGTTGTTAAACATTATTTATGAGAGTTAAGGGGTAACGTACTTGAATACACTGTACCATTAAATGGTACCCTTAGCCATGTTTATTCGTCACTTCACTAACACAGGATTAACATAATTATTATTAAACTATCGGGAAGTTAGTGTAGGGTTACACACCTGATTTCTAACGCGATTACTGAATCCCGAAAATTCTGATCTAACGCACTAGATCCCTTTTCCTACATTCGCCTAACACTTAACACATTAGCCAAAAAGTCCATTCGGCTAAACAGTCTAATCCCGAAGGGTTAACGCAACCAAAATCCTTACCTTTCTGCCGATTTGATTACCAACCAAATCCTGAAACTTCGTGATTATCCCCCCTTGCAATCGGCTAAGCACTAGATTGCTTAGCCAAATCCCGAAGATCTGTCGAAGACTCCCTAAAACCATAGTTAGAATCGGCATAGCCTTTGAACAAGTAAAAGTGGCCCTTGGCCGAATAGTAAGCCTTACTTACCTTAGATATCTGAATTTTCGAAAGATCTCCCTTAAACCGTCGGCAACAAGTAGATCCCGAATTCTCCTTTCATGGTTTTGGCCAAAGAAAAAATAGGAGGGATTAGTGTCCTTGATTTCGACACTAATCAAATCAGTCAATGAGAGAAAAGAAATAGGAAGTGTACTTACCGAAAGATTCAGCTTTTGATCTAGTAAGTAATTCGATTCCAAAAGTCAGAGATACAATCGGCTATGACCAGGAAATAAGAGATTCGGCTTTGGTTAAAAGAGAAAAGTTTAAGGAAGTTTCGGTAAAAAATGAAAAAGAAGAAAAAGAAGATTTTGGCTTAATGCTTATTGAGCAAATCGGCAATGGAGATGATGGCAAAAGAGGTGGGATTTCGGCTTTAGTGAGTAAAAGAAAGAAAGAGTGGTGAGAAGAAGAAGAAAAGAGAAGGGGTGAGGGTTTCGGTCAAGAGATGAGTAGAAAAGACTAAGAAATTTTGGCACATAGCTCCCCTATACAGAACCGAATGTGCCCCTCTCCAAAGTTCCCTCCATTCGGCCAACTCTACCTCCCTCATCCAAATCCCCCTTTTCACTCCAACTTAGCCAAATCCCTAAGCTGTCAGACCCAATCTATACTTCCTCCATCAGAGTCCTTGTGCCGTCCACCACTGCTCTTCCTTGCTAAAAAATAAAACTCCAAAATGCTTTCCTTGCTGTTCGAACCTAGGCCCCTTCACACTCCCTGTGGCGTCACCTCACAAGGCCCTAAGTGGTGCCTCCTTGCCACCTTACCCCTGGGTTATTTGTGTCCTAATCCACACAGTAAACTCCTTAAGGCCTAGCTCCCTTAGTTCCCCTTTTTAGGCTTAAAAATCCAATAACTTCTAAGGCTCCTACCTACATCCCAAGGTTCTTGAAGCCCCAAAAACACATTCAAATCATACTCAAGCATGCAATCACATTTATTTAAGTGAAAATGCATAAACCCTAAATCCCAGATATTACAGTTCTACCCCCTTAAAAATAATTTTGACCTCGAAATTACCTAGCTAAAATAAGTGAGGGTATTGATGTCACATTGTTTCTTCCGGCTCCCATGAAGCTTCTTCCGATCCATGGTTACGCCATAACACTTTGACTAGAGGAACTAATTTCCTCTGTAGCATCTTCACATCCCATTTTAGAATCTGAATCGGCTCTTCCTCATAGGACAGATCTGGTCTCAGCTCCACCTCCTTAACTGGTATTACATGAGATGGATCCGATCGGTAACGACGTAGCATCGAAACGTGAAACACATTGTGTATCTGCTTCAATTCCAAAGGCAACTCCGACTGGTACGCCACTGGTCCAACCCGATTCAAAATCCGATAAGGTCCTATAAACCTGGGACTTAACTTTCCCTTGCGGCCAAATCTCATCACCTTCTTCCATGGCGAAACTTTTAAAAGCACTTGATCTCCTTCAGCAAACTCAATCTCCTTCCGCTTAAGATCTGCATATGACTTTTTCCTGTCAGATGCCTCCTTCAACCGTGTTTGAATTACCTTAACCTTTTCTTCAGATTCTGCCACAATTTCAGGACCCAAAACCTGACGTTCCCCCAATCCTATCCAATATGTAGGAGTACGACACTTCTGTCCATATAGCGCTTTGTACGGTGCCATCCGAATACTTGCTTGATAGCTGTTATTGTATGCAAATTCTACTAAAGGCAAGAACTCCTCCCAACTCCCTCTGAAGTCTATCACGCAACCTCTCAACATATCCTCCAGCACTTGAATTACCCGCTCAGATTGGCCGTCCGACTGCGGATGGAAAGCCGTACTGAAGTCCAATATGGTGCCCAAAGCTTGATGTAATGCTTTCCAAAACTGAGATGTAAACCTCGGATTCCTATCTGAGATAATCGACACCGGCACTCCGTGTAGCCTCACAATTTCTGCTACATACAACTTTGCCAATTTCTGCAGAGAATAGTCAACCCGTACTAGTATGAAATGTGCAGACTTCGTCAATCGATCTATTATCACCCATACCGAGTCCTTTTTAGTAGGCGTAAGGGGAAGCCCACTAACGAAGTCCATGGTAATTCTCTCCCAATTCCATTACGAAATCTTTATCGGCTGAAGCAATCCTGACGGTACTTGGTGTTCAGCCTTGACTTGCTGACACATTAAGCACTTCCCTATAAATTCTGTAACTTTCTGCTTAAGACCAGGCCACCAAAACTATTCCCGTAAATCCCTATATAACTTACTTCCTCTAAGATGCATAGCATAAGGGCTACTATGCGATTCCTGAAGAATTCTCTACCTTAACTCCTCATCCTTCGGCATACAAACCTTACCTCGAAAACATAGCACTCTATCACTGTTTACTCCATAGTCTTCCAACTCCCCATTTTGTACCTGTAGCAGCTTAGCACTTAGATCTCCATCTACCAACTGTTTCTCCTTTACCTGACTTATCCATGTCGGCTTCACTTGCAACTCTGCTAGCAAACTTCCATCATCATAGAGGCTAAGATGTGCAAACATCACCCATAAATCCAACACTACTTTTTGACTTAGGGCATCTGCCACTACATTCGCCTTGCCCGGATGATACTCTATTGAGCAATCGTAATCTTTCAATAACTCCACCCACCTTCGTTGTCTCAAATTCAGCTCCTTCTGAGTCAGCAAGTATTGATAGAGGCTCCAATTTTAATTCATCCAGAAGCAGGGAAAGACTTCGTGGTATATTGTGATGCTTCCCATACAGGATTGAGATGTGTTCAGTGGTGGACGGCACAAGGACTCTGATGGAGGAAGTATAGATTGGGTCTGACAGCTTAGGGATTCGACTAAGTTGGAGTGAAAAGGGGGATTTGGATGAGGGAGGTAGAGTTGGCCGAATGGAGGGAACTTTGGAGAGGGGCACATTCGGTTATGTATAGGGGAGCTATGTGCCGAAATTTCTTAGTCTTTTCTACTCATCTCTTGACCGAAACCCTCACCCTTTCTCTTTTCTTCTTCTTCTCACCACTCTTTCTTTCTCTTACTTACTAAAGCCGAAATCCCACCTCTTTTGCCATCATCTCCATAGTCGATTTGCCCAATAAGCATTAAGCCAAAATCTTCTTCTTCTTTTTTTTTTTTCATTTTTTGCCGAAACTTCCTAAAACTTTTCTCTTTTAACCAAAGCCGAATCTCCTATTTTTTAGTCATAGCCGATTGTATCTCTGACTTTTGGAATTTAATTACTTACTAGATCAAAAGCTGAATCTTTCGGTAAGTACACTTCCTATTTATTTTCCCTCCTTGATTGATTTGATTAGTGTCGAAATCAAGGACACTAATCCCTCCTATTTTTTCTTTGGCCGAAACCATGAAGGGAAAATTCGGGATCCATTTGTAGTCGACGGTTTAAGGGAGATCTTTTGGGAATTCGGATATCTAAGGTAAGTAAGGCTTACTATTCGGCCAAGGGCCACTTTTACTTGTTCAAAGGCTATGCCGATTCTAACTATGGTTTTAGGGAGTCTTCGACAGATCTTCGGGATTTGGCTAAGCAATCTAGTGCTTAGCCGATTGCAAGGGGGATCATCACGAAGTTTCAGGATTTGGTTGGTAACCAAATCGGTAGCAAGGTAAGGATTTTGGTTGCGTTAGCAGTTTGGGATTAGACTGTTTAGCCAAATGGCCTTTTTGGCTAATGTGTTAAGTGTTGGTCGAATGTAGGAAAAGGGATCTAGTGTGTTAGATCGAAATTTTTGGGATTCAGTAATCGCGTTAGAAATCAGGTGTGTAACCCTACACTAACTTCCTGATAGTTTAATAATAATTATGTTAATCCTGTGTTAGTGAAGTGACGAATAAACATGGCTAAGGGTACCATTTAATGGTATAGTGTATTCAGGTACGTTACCCTTTAACTCTCGTAAATAATGTTTAACAACATTGATGTGAAAGGAATGTGGAATTCCGTTATGATTTTGGGGTAAGGTAAATTGCATGATAAATAGCATGTTTTGTATGTTGCATGGGCATATGGGTGATTATGTTAAAGGGGAAGTGATCTGGTGGTTTTTACCACATTATCTGGTGACCTATGTCACATATTATGAATCTGGTAACTCTGTCACATTATCTGGTGGCTATGCCACAATTATAAGGGCGACGTACAGTTGACTGCAACGACTGCCTTCAATGGTGTGTAGCAGATGGAGGGTCGATTTAGTAATCCCCAAGGTGTGACTGGCAGGTACGGGTGGTGTGTAGAGGTTGGATACTTAGGTTGGGCTGGGTTGCATTGCATACATGCTTAATATGTTGTATTTGTATGGGTTGATACATGTTCTTACTATTGGGGGTTGTATACACTGAGTTTTTGTAAACTCACCCCCTCTTTTTAAATGTTCTAGGTAATCCCTAGTTTGAGGACTTGGAGCTGAGGTGGACTCTGTGGTGGCCATGCACTGTTTTCTCGTAAACTTTCAGTTTCTATTTAAAATTACTTTCTAATTTTGGGATTTTGCAATATAATAAGGCCTTGGTATTTTATTTGGTTTTAGCTTTTAATTTGGTTACTTCTTGTTATTAAATGTTTAGTACGGGATTTTCCTAAAATGTTAATAAACCATTTTTTTTTTTGCAAAATTACTTACACTCGATTTTTCACAACAAATATAATGAACACGAACTTTTTAACGAACACACGGTTTTTAGACATTCCTTTCGTGTGACATACCAGATCCGGTTGTAACGTTTAGGCCAGGTTTGGGGTGTTACAATTTTGGTATCAGAGCCAGGTTTCGATCCTGGGACCTATGGGTTATGGGCCCACTTCAGCCCATCGCGGCCCAAGTAGCCCCAACCCACAAGAATACTACTGATGGCCTCAACTATCGCGTCGAAGCCCTACACGTGCGCTCGTACGCTCGTGTGGCTACTAATGCCATGACCGGCACTTCGACATTTGCCGCTTTACAACTAGAGTAGAGAGAGTTACACACCTGATAGGACTCTGGTGCTAAACCGCGCTGCGACCACTCTTGTGCCCAACGCCCACCAAGGTATGTTAACCCTCCTCCTAGCATGCTCTTTATATAGCTAGCTCTTTACCTTCATTCCTTGTATCTTTTCGATGTGGGATCCCTTCGTCAGTAGAGTTTAAATTCAACTGAAACTCTTACCGTCCAATCCGCAAAATAAATACTCCCTTGCTCCTCATGAGATTCGAACCCAAGCTCTCCCATCAGCCAATTCACGCCACTTACCACTTTACCAACTAGCTCCTTGTGTCTTAAACCATGCGCAACTAAATATAACCCTATGGCCAAGGTCTAAATTCATTTAATAAAAAATTATCTAAAAGGAATGCAAACGCTACAACTAGAACCTTGGACCTCCTTCCTTCCTTGTGGCGTCATTCCCTTGTCCTTAAGTGGCGTCACTTTTCCACTACACCACACAGTCCACTTGTGTCATTTTCTTCCACATTTTATTCTTAAGGCCTACCCGCCAACCTCCAGGGTTTTTTTCACCTAAAACCAAAATTTTCCCAAAGCTAATATTTGATCCCGGGACTTCATAGAAGCCCCCTAACCTTCCAAACTCACTTATCTAATTGGTCCAACTTGCATTTAAGCCGATCTCTTGTTCTCCAAAAAAATTTAAACGCTACTATGCCCAAGGCCCATTGAGCTCAATCCTACTAGGCCCAATTTCAGGATGAATGCCATGGTTTAACCATGGTCTTTTACCGTCAATTCATATTTCACTATACAATGATCGTGATCGATCCTGCATTTTTACTCAATTCGAACATTTACTGAAATTTCCACAATTTAATCAAATATATGATAATGGTGCTTAATTAACACAAATCAACAACATTTATCAATATATGAACTTACAAATTCAATTTTTTTATATCATAACGATAATCACAATTTCATAGTAAATATTCAAAATAAAACATTATATCATTTCTAATTTAACATTTATTGATTATAATCGGGCATGTGATCAATTTATACACAAGTCATTCATATATTTTTCCTCCTCCTTCTCTCCATGCACATCCTTAATATAAATAACACACTTGTAAGCAAAATTATCTATAATTTTCACTATTTACTTATATGAATATTCAAGTTGTCCATTTGTGTCATAGTCACTAAATTATTTTAATATTGAGCTACAGAACTCCAAATTAAGATCCAATTCTTTGAAACTAGACTCACATATATTCTCTCCATAAAATATTCAGAATTTTTAGTTTAGCCACTAAGTACAGTTTATTCTTTAAGTTCACCCCTACTCTGCTGTCGGATAGTTCTGACCCTTCTTCACTAAATATTAATTATCTCTACATATGCGATTTAGATGATGTTCCTATTTTTTTTCTTGATAATAGACTAATTAAGGATTTTAAAAATATAAATTTAAGACCCTAATTATTTTTCTCCAATTTTTTTATGATTTTCCAAAGTCAGAATAGGGGAACCCGAAATCATTCTGACCTTATCTTACAAAACCTATTATATCTCATGATTTACAATTCTATTGCTTACACTATTTCTTCTATAAGAAACTAGACTCAACAATATTTAATTCAATATTTTATTCATACCCTAATTCAATTTATATAATTTTTTTGTGATTTTTCAAAGTTAGACTACTGTTGCTGCCCAAAACTATTTTAGTGTAAAGTGTTGATTTCCATTTTGCCCCAAATTTCACAGTTCATACAATTCAATCCTTGTCCAATTAACCCCTCAATTGGGCTAATTTTTCAAAATTAATAATTTATTCTATCATTTTAAACTACTTCATAACCCTTTACAAGAAAAACTTTAGCATTAGACCTTAATTCCAAACTCTTTCACAATTAGGTCCTAGAACCAATTTCCATCAATTTTAATTGATAAAATCATCATATATCAAAATTAAAGCTTCAATTCTATGTTTATTCATCATATTCATCTAGCACTCATCCATAGAAACTTTAAAAAAAATTAGCCATAGAATCAAAAACTAATGGCATAGTAAGTTGGACCCAATCGTAAAAGTCTAAAAACATAGAAATTTCAAGGAGAAAGCAAGAATTAAACTTACATGAAGCTATGAAAAATAGCTTGAACCCTCTTCCATGGCTGTTTTTCAGCTGATGAAAATGAAGAGAAATGAAGAGAATTCTAGATATTCCAATTTGGTCCCATTTTTATTTAACTAATTTTGGCAATTTTCCAATTTTGCCCTTATCTCACTCATTTCCTGATTTTTTCTCAGCTATTGCCGCCCAAAATATCTCCTTTAGGCTTATTTTCACTTGAGGTCCTTCCTCATTTGACAGTTGAGCTATTTAATCCTTATAACAACTTTTACACCTTTTTCAATTTAGTCCTTTGTATTTAATTAACCACTAGAACGTCAAAATTTTCTAACGAAAATTTAATACTACCTTATTGACACTCCATAAATATTCATAAAAATATTTGTGGCTTGGTTTATAACACTGAGATCTCAATACCTCTTTTTCTCAATTTATTGACCAAGTAAATCTTTATAAAACACAATTTACTATTTCAAAAATCTTTTAAAAGCTACATTTGGCTCGTAAATATTAAATAATATAATCTACGAATGTATTCGTTAGATTTGGTGGTCTCGAACCACTATTTTCGACATCGCTGAAATTTGGGCTGTTACATTATCTTTCTCATCCAACTCAGGGTAATCCCAGATGAAGTGATCTAATGAACCACATTTATAACAGGCTTTATTGTTTTTATTCCAGCACTCCCCAAAATGTTGTCTTCCACATTACTGACATTCGTGTTTGTTGTCTTTCACATTGCCAATACTCGATACTGATGTCGCTTCAGCTTTAGAACCTAAGTATTAATTTCTACGATCTCTGTTCGAATATTCATTTGAGACATTTGGGAGAGTATACGAATCTCTGGATTTCTTCAATGAAGATTGGTACAGCTTACTCTTCTACCATTTGCTTGAGTTTCTGGCTTCTGAATATACTTTTCTCTTTTCTTTGCTAAGGTCCTCAGCTTTGCAAGCCCTTTCAACTAACACGACAAATTCTTTCAACTCTAGAATTCCGACTAGTAGTTTTATATCTTCGTTCAACACGAATCATTTACACATAATCTCCTCAGTAGACACAAATTCTTGAGCATACTTGCTTAACCGTGCGAATTATCTTTCATACTTGGTGACAGTCGTGCGGCCTTGTTTTAACTCCAAAATCTCTTTATGCTTCTAATCGAGAAATCTTTGATTGATGTACTTCTTCGAAATTCAGATTGGAAGAACTCCCAAGTAACTCGTTCTTTCAAAACCACAGATATCAATGTGTTCCACCATTGGTATGCAGTGTCTCACAGCAAAGATACAATACATTTTATACATTCTACAGGAGTACAAGACAATTCGTCGAATACTCGAATTGTGTTTTTGAGCTAGAACTCAGCTCTCTCGGCATCATCAACAGCAGTGGCCCGAAACTCTTCAGCCCCATGTTTACAAATCCTATCTATTGATGGCTTATTTACCTATATCAGATCTACAACTTGAGGAACAACAGGGTTTTGTTGAGGAACAGGTGGGGGTAGACGCGGATTCTTTTCAAACATCCTCGTGGCTACTCATTATAGGTTTAGAGTCGGATGGCGCTTCCCCTTGAGCAGGAGCGGGCACATTACTCTCTACATCATCAGCCATAGCTCGTTCGGGATCCATTACTATACAAAAACACAATTTAAGCTGTCAGGAATCATCACACTATCGTAGAGTATATATGGAATGTATAGCTAGACTCTCACACACGCTACGTTAGTCCTAGAATCGACTAAATCATAGCTCTGATACCAATAAATGTAAAACTCCCCACCCATATTCACGGTTAGAATAGGGTTATGAGGTATTACCGACCAATACATATCATTTAACATACATAAATCATACATTTATGCATCCATTCTAAAACACCATTCAATCATAATCACATTTTCCCTTATAAGGGCCTACGAGGCCTTAAACATGCTTTAGAAGTGGTTCGGGACTAAACTGATAACATAGAAATCCCTGATTTATGTTAATATCTCTTTCAAGACTAAAAACAACTAAATCTAGGTTAATTAATTGAAATCTCTTTCTAATTAAAACCCCTATTGTCGCATTAACTCGATCCATGGATTCCCTTATTAGATTTGACTCTAATCCGACAGATTTTTGTCGCCCTATTTCTAGGGTTGCAATCAACTACGCTTAACTGTGTTGATCTTCTTTTAAACAGTGACTTTTGCTCCACTGAATAAGCACATTCAACTCGGATCAATAACCTGAATTATCAAAACAAGAATAAAAACTCACAATTAAGAATAATAACAAGTATTTATCTTATAAATTAAATAATAATAAGATTCATCTAGGTTTCATCCCTATAGATATTTAAGGGATTTAGTTCATACTGATAGAGGGAAACATATTAGAATAGGGAAAACAACAAAACATAAGAAAACCCAAAAAATTCTAAAGAACTTGATGGGAGATCTCGATCTTGATGGAGATCCTTCTCCTAAGTTGTTCCCTACGGCTGTCTTGGAGTATTTTCTGCCTTCTACTCGACGTCCTCCTTTAGATTGCCCCCTAGGGTGTTTATATAGGCTTTGGAACACCTCTCTTGGCCCACGAGTAGTCTATTTCGAATAGAATTCGTCTTTGCTATGGCAGGGACACGCCCGTGTTTGACTCCTTAGATCGTGCTCGCTTCTGCTCGCCACACATGTCCATGTGGTCAGGCCGTGTACATTGATCCAGGCCGTGTCTCAGTTTTACTTGAAACACACGGCCGTGTCTAATAGCCTAGGCTATGTAAGTTCCTAGGGTAGGCCCAATTTGTCCTGTTTTGGCCCGTTTCTCGTTCTTTTCGACTCCCTAAGCTCTCCTGAGTGTAAAACATGAAATTAAGGGATTAGGTGTAACAGTCTGAATTTGTCCCTAATCAGAACGATGGTTTTGAGACCATGAATTCGAGTCTGAAAAACTTTTAAAAATTATTTTTGGTGTTTATTATATGTGAATTATTATGTGTGAAAGTTTCGTATGAAAATTTAATTGTTTGTGTGTTTAATTTAACAAAAGGACTTAATCGCGTAAAGTGCAAAAACTACAAACTATAGTGAAAGGTGCTAATGTGATAGTGGCTTTTTAATATGAGGTATTAAAAGGGAAATTAGCCCATTTTACAAGGTAGTGGACGGCTTCAGACTATAATGCCCTTATTATATATGTTAGTTTTATTTTAATTAAAAGGTTATATTAGTAATTAAGTAAATAACATATTATATGCTAAAATAAAACAAAAGAAAGGCCATTATCATCTTTTATTCTCTTGGCCGAATATTGGAGAAAGAAGAAGGGCTTTGTTTCATTTGATTTTCGGCACTTATAAGCTTAAATTCAAGGTTAGTTTGATTTCGATTCTTGATAATTTTTACGTTTTTGAGATTGTTGCTTAGAAATCTTCAAGACCCATGCTTTAATTTTTGAGTTTGATCAATATTTTGAGTTGAGCTATTGTTTATAATTAGTTGTTTATGTTGTTTAAGGATGAATTATGAAATATATGTGTTAGATTAATATGTTTTGTCTTTGGATTTTTGATGAATTTGAGTATTTTGGGCTAAATTGTAAAAAATAATTTTTTAAGGGGTTAAAATGCAAAATAAATGAAATGTAGGGACTTATATAGTCATGAGGAAGATTCATCCCTAAAGGTGTAGTTCCAAATTATGTGTATTTTGTCTTTTGTATAATAGGGACTAAATTGTAAAAGTTATAAATGTCAGGGGTAAAATGGTAATTTGCCCATTTAAGTGTTTTTGGATTAAATTAAAATGAAATGTGTTTGAATGATCTCAAATTGGATGTGTTTAGATCATGAACAAAGAAAAACTGACTTGGATCGGGGGAAGGCAAAAGTTATTGAATAGACAATTTTTGCTGTCCGACGATTTTCGAAGTAAGTCTTTAAGCAATTTAATACCATTAATATTAATTATAACCTCAATTACATGCTGAATTTTGAATTTATAAGGATGAAATTGACCAAAGCCGAAAGTGATAAATGATTTTTTAATAACGTAATGTAGTTAAATTTATTTGAATTTGATATGTGATAGTAATATGAATCATATGTGATATATGTGATATTGGTATTATGAAATGTGTATGAAATGGTTTAATCATATTGATACTCGGGCTTCGAGCCTAGCAAGCCTTGTGCCAGTGATATATTTCGGGCTTAATGCCTAGCAGGCCTTGTGCCGGTGATCTATATCGAGCTTAATGCCTAGCAGGCCTTGTGCCGGTGAATTATATTGGGCTTATTGCCTAGCAGGTTAAATGTCGGTGTTTAAATCGCAGACCTTGGGTCTAACAGGCCTAGTGCCGGTGTGTGTGATTCGGGCTAATGCCTAGCAGGTTTTATACTGGTGAGTTGCAATTCCGAGCTTAGACTACGAATTAATAAAGTCATAAAACAAATCAAGTAAGCCTAAGCTTTTGAATATGAATCTTGTTAATTCGGCCATAATGTATGTGTTTTTCATACTTATATGTTATATATATGATGCTAATGAGCAAATAAAATGGTGAAAGAAATGTGTTATACATTTGGTTGTTGGAATATGTATATAAACTATGCTATGTGGATATTGGTTACTTGAAAGCATGAGAGTGGTTAAAGATGTTCATGTAGGTATATCTATATACATAGATATGTGTATATATATTCAGTTATGGTGAATTTTCTAAGTTAAATTATTTATATTTAATGCCATGAACCGATTGTTTAAAAAAAATGCTTGAATGTTTGAATGTTATAATATAGTTGCTTACTCTGTGTGGGTTCATTGTTCTGTTTTATAGATTTTGATCAAGCTACGAGCTCAGGGGATCCTCATTGAAGTTATTCGCACTATCGGCTCACTTTGGTATCTTTAAAGTTTGGACTTTTGAACTTAAGGCATGTATAGGCTAGTTTAATATTTGAATGATATTTTGCTAATGTATAAAAACCATGCGAAATTGACTTGTTTTAAATGTTAATGTTTGATGGTTTATTCAATCTTTGGTATAATATGTGTGTATGTTATGCTTGGAAGATGAATGTGGCTTTGATGCGTGTTCTTCATGATTATATGATTCGGTAATGAATAATGAAAATGTTTATGATTATTTTGGGTTGAACATTGGAGAGTTAAATTGAGAACCGATTATATGGTAAAGAATTAGTTGTACATATGTATTTTGGATTAGTTATAGAGCATATGTGTTTGGTATGTTAATTAGTGATCTTTGTGGTTGTGAATCTTCAATGTGGCTATGGTAAAATGAGCGTAAATTAGAGACTATTTCAATTGTATGTGGTTATATGGAGATGCTTATTTATGTGTAATATATATATATAGGTATGCCTATTATGTCGTGTGGATTTCTTAACCTAGATTAATATGCATAGCTTGTGAATTGCCATAGTCACAAAAACTCGTTAATAAAATATGATAATATTAAATTGATATTCATGGTTGGATATGGCTTTTGTTTCTAGGAATTATGCGCATGTTATAATAGCATTAGGAGCATGTTTGGTTATGCTATATGTTCTAATTTCACATATGTCAATGGATATTTAATAGAGTATTATGGGTTTATATGCTTTGATATGCACATGTGCATAAGTTATGAAATAATATGCTAATTTTTGACTAATGAAATAGATGTATTGACACGTATTTGATATACATATATATATATATATATATATATAAAGTGAATGATATATGCATGGATATGTTTAAAATGTTTGAATGCCTTAGATTCGATGGTCAGATGGTTCGGATTTTAGAAGTATGAAACAAGTATAATTTGGTTTTGGTATTTGAAGGCTTTATCCGAAACTTCTATAAATTATGAGTAATGATGTAATTGAATTACGAGCATGATTTGTAATGTAAGTCTTGATTAGCATGAAATAAGAATATGGGTTATGCATGAGCTATTTGTTGGATACTGAGAATCAAATATGCATATTTGGTTTAATAAATAAATGAATCGTTACTGTGTATGAGATTGAAATGTTAAAGAGTTATAATTATAACCTGTAGTATGAATAGTGATGAATGACTGTGATGAACTGAGTCTAGTTCGATAATACCTCATAACCCTAATCCGACGACAGATACGGGTTAGGGGTGTTACATTTGATTGGTATCAAAACTTACGGTTTAGTCAATTCTAGGACTACCATAGCGCATGTGAGTCTAGCTATACATGCCTTAAATTTTATAATATGATAGTGTGGTGACTTCTAACATTTAAATTGTGTTTTATATAGGAAATGGATCCCGACATAGCCATAGCTGATGATGTAGAGAGTGTAGCGCTTGATCTCGCACGTGTGTCAATGCTCGTAGACTCTCGACCTATCACGGGTAGCCATGAGGGGGAGGCTAAGCAAGCCTTCTACCAGATGATGAGTGAATGGTTTACCCAATTTATTCGAACTAATCTGGCTGTACAACAACCTCCACCCCCGAATAATCCAACTCCGATACCTTCAACACCTCCAATGATAGATCCGATGAGATCTAGCAGGCCTCCAGTTGATAAAATCAAGAAACATGGGGCCGAGGAATTTAAAGCTAATGATGATGACAACGCAGAACGAGCTGAGATGTGGCTTGATAATACTATCCGTGTGCTCGATGAGTTGTCATGTACTCCAAACGAATGCTTGAAGTGTGTTATATCATTAATATGGGACACCGCATATCATTGGTGGAATACACTAGTATCGGTGGTTCCGAAAGAAAAAGTGACTTGGGATTTCTTTCAGATGAGTTCCTTAAGAAATATATCAATTAGAGATTCATTGATCAGAAACGAAAAGAATTTCTGGAATTAAAATAGGGTCGAATGACCTTGACTGAGTATGAACGAAAATTTGTCAGACTAAGCCGATATGCCCGTAAATGTGTGTCAACTGAAGCCATTATGTGTAAAAGGTTCGAAGACGGTCTGAATGAAGATATTAAGTTGCTAGTCAGCATACTCGAGATCAAAGGGTTCGTGGTACTTGTAGAACGAGCTTTCAAAGCTGAAGAGCTTGGGAAAGAAAAAAGAAAAGTTGAAATGGAAGCTAGAGACATCCGTAAAAGATCATCGAGTAAGACTTTCTATTCTGTATCCAAGAAGTTTAAAGATGAATACGGCCGACATAAAGCTACTTCAGACATATCTAGACGAGATCGACCTCCTGTGGGTTCCAGAGCTACTTCGATGGCTAGTGTTGGTAATGTTCAGCAGAATCGGGTTGAGTACAAGCATTGTGGAAAATGGCATTCTGGGAGTTGTAGATTTCAAGATCGGTCTTGCTTTAAATGTGGATCATCAGATCATTTTATTTTGGAGTGCTCGATGCTAGCTGAGCAAAATACGGCTCAGAATATCAGACCGAGTAATGTATCAGTGCAGGTAGACTACCTCGGCATTCGGGAAATGTAAGTGGCAGTCAGAAAGGAACCAAAGACACTACAATTCGATCAGAGGCTCGTGCACCTGCTAGAGCATATGCTATACGTGCTAGAGAGGATGCTTCTTCCCCAGATGTTATCACCGGTAGTTTCACTCTTTATGATACTACTGTGATTGCATTGATTGATTCTGGTTCAACTTATTCATATGTGTATGAAACTTTAGTATCTAGTAAGACTCTGACTGTTGATTCTACTCAGTTTGTGATTCGTGTATCCAACCCCTTGGGTCGATGTGTTCTAGTTGATAAAGTGTGTAAAAGTTGCCCATTGATGATTTGGGATTCATGCTTTCTAACTGATTTAATGTTGTTGCCTTTCAACGAGTTCGATATAATTTTGGGAATGGACTAGTTAACTTTGCACGATGCTGTTATTAATTGCAAAAGATAGACTATTGATTTGAGATGCCAGAATGGTGAAATCCTCCAGATTGAATTTAATAACCTGAATGGGTTACCGGCACTAATATCCTCGATGTTAGCTCGTAAGTATGTGAGAAAAGGGTGTGAAGCTTACTTGGCTTATGTGTTGGATAGCAAAGTGACTGAAAAGTAGATTGAATCCATACCAGTTGTGTGTGAATACCCAAATGTGTTTCCTGAAGAATTACCGGGTTTACCACCTATTCGAGAAATTGAATTTGGCATTGAATTAGTACCAAGGACGACTCCAATTTCAATAGCTCCGTATCGGATGGCACCTACAGAATTAAAAGAGTTGAAAGCACAGATGCAAGAGTTAACAGATAGGGGCTTTGCACGACCGAGTTTCTCTCCTTGGGGTGCACCGATTTTATTTGTGAAAAAGAAAGATGGGACTATGCAAATGTGTATTGATTATCGACAGCTGAATAAGGTGACAATAAAGAATAAATACCCATTGCCACGGATTGACAACTTGTTTGATCAGTTGAAAGGGGCTTCAGTGTTTTCAAAGATGGATTTGAGATCAGGTTATTATCAGTTGAGAGTCAGAGATTCCGATGTGCCAAAGACTGCATTTCGAATGAGATACGGACATTATCAGTTTCTAGTTATGCCTTTACTAATGCACCTGCTGTTTTTATGGATCTGATGAATCAGATTTTCAGACAGTATTTGGATTGGTTTTTGGTAGTGTTTATAGATAATATTCTGATCTACTCCAGAGATGAAACCGAGCATGCTGAGCATCTGAGACTGGTGCTACAAACTTTGCGAGATAAACAGTAGTACGTAAAGTTTAGTAAGTGTGAGTTTTGGTTGAATGGGGTCAGTTTTTTGGGTCACGTTGTTTCAGCGTCAGGCATTCGGGTTGATCCGAATAAAATATCTGCTATACTTGATTGGAAACCACCAATAAATGTTTCTAAAATTCGAAGCTTTCTGGGACTCGCTGGTTACTATAGACGATTCGTGAAAGGTTTTTCTATAATAGCCACACCTTTGACAAAGCTATTATAGAAAGATGTCAAGTTTGAATGGACGAAAAAATGTCAAAAAAGTTTCGATTAGTTGAAAGCTCTTTTGACTGAGGCTCTAATGTTAGTTCAGCCTGAATCGGGTAAAGAATTTGTTGTGTATAGTGATGCTTCTTTGAATGGTTTGGGTTGCATTTTAATGCAAGAAGGTAAAGTGGTAGCTTATGCTTCGAGACAGTTGAAGCCTTATGAAAGAAATTATCTGGCACATGATTTGGAGTTAGCAGCCATTGTATTTGCGTTAAAGATTTGGCGTCATTATCTATTCGGCAAGAAATGTCATGTCTATTCGGATCACAAGAGTTTAAAGTACTGGATGACTCAGAAATATTTGAACTTGAGACAACGCAAATGGTTAGAACTATTGAAAGATTATGAATTAGTGATTGACTACCATCCGGGTAAAGCTAATGTTGTTGCAGATGCCCTAAGTCAAAAATCATTATTTGCTCTTCGTGCTTTGAATGCACATATGGTTATGTCTGATGATGGTTCGTTAATAGATGAATTGAAAGCAAGACCATTGTATACCCAACAAATTTGTGATGCTCAGAGAGTTGGCAAAGATACAATGGTAAGACGAGTTCAGTGTGAAAGTGATACAGAGTCAGAGTTTCGAATCAATGAAAATGATTGTTTGAACTTCAAAGGTCGAATATGTGTTCCGAGGAAAGTGGATTTGATTCAGATGTTATTGAATGAGGCTCATATTAGTCGATTGTCGGTACATCCGGGTAGCACAAAAATGTATAATGATTTGAAATAGTTCTATTGGTAACCTCGTATGAAACGGGACATATCTGAATTTGTCTCGAAGTGCTTAATTCGTCAGTAAGTAAAAGCTGAACATCAGGTGCCTTCTAGGTTACGTCAGCTGATCATGATACCTGAATGGAAATGGGACATAATTGCTATGGATTTTGTATCCTGTTTGCCTATGACCCCGAGCAAGAAAGATGCAATTTGGGTTATAGTAGATAGACTAACCAAATCAGCTCACTTCATTCCAGTTCGTACGGACTATTCGCTCGATAAGCTTGCTGAGTTATATGTATCTCAAATTGTGAAATTGCATGGTGTGCCGAGTTCCATTATTTCAGACAGAGACCCGAGATTCACGTCGCAGTTTTGGAAGAAATTGCAAGATGCTTTAGGTACCAAACTACACTTTAGCACAGCTTTTCATCCACAGACAGACTGTCAGTCTGAAAGAACCATTCAGATACTTAAGGATATGTTGAGATGTTGCGTCCTCGAGTTTGAAGGTACGTAGGAACGATACTTACCTTTAATTGAATTTGTTTATAATAACAGTTTTCAATCTAGTATCAAAATGGCACCTTACGAAGCTTTATATGGCCACAAGTTTCGTACACCATTGTACTGGACTGAGCTCAGTGAAAATAAGATACATGGGGTTGATTTGATTAAAGAGACTGAACAGAAAGTGGCAGTAATCTGAGATAGTTTGAAAGTTGCATCAGATCGCCAAAAGTCATACACGGATTTGAAACGTAAAGACATTGAGTTTCAGGTCGGAGACCGGGTATTTTTAAAAGTTTCTCCGTGGAAGAAAGTACTTCAATTTGGTCAAAAAGGCAAATTAAGTCTGAGATTCATCGGACTGTATGAGATCATCGAACGTGTTGGGCCTGTTGCTTATAGATTGAAGTTGCTTTCTGAATTAGAAAAGATACAAAATGTATTCCATGTTTTGATGCTTCGTAGATATAGATCAGATCCGTCACATGTGATCGCCCCATCCGAGATTGAAATCCGATCTGATATGACGTACGAGGAAGAACCGATCCGTATCTTAGCTCGTGAAGTGAAAGAGTAGAGAAACAAGAAAATTTCGTTAGTAACAGTACTATGGAATTGACATGGAGTAGAAGAGGTTACGTGGGAGCGTGAGGATTCAATGAGGCAACAATATCCAACTTTGTTTAATGGTAAGATTTTTGGGGACGAAAATCCCTAAGGGGGAGAGTTGTAACAGTCCAAATTTGACCCTAATGTAACAGTGGTTTCGGGACCACGAATTCGAGTCCAAAAAATTTTTAAAAATTATTTTCGGTGTTTGTTAAATGTGAATTATTATTTGTGAAAGTTTTGTATGAAAATTTAATTGTTTGTGTGTTTAATTTAACAAAAGGACTTAATCGCGTAAAATGCAAAAGTTACAAACTATAGTGAAAGGTGTTAATGTGATAATGGCATTTAATATGAGGTATTAAAAGGGAAATTAGCCCATTTTACATGGTAGTGGACGGCTTAAGACTATAATTCCCTTATTATATATGTTAGTTTTATTTTAATTAAAAGGTTATATTAGTAATTAAGTAAATAACATATTATATGCTAAAATAAAACAAAAGAAAGGCCATTATCATCTTTTATTCTCTTGGCTGAATATTGGAGAAATAAGAAGGGCTTTGTTTCATTTGATTTTCGGCACTTATAAGCTTAAATTCAAGGTTAGTTTGATTTCGGTTCTTGATAATTTTTAAATTTTTGAGATCGTTGCTTAGAAATCTTCAAGACCCATGCTTTAATTTTTGAGTTTGATGAATATTTTGGGTTTAGCTATTGTTGATAATTAGTTGTTTTTGTTGTTTAAGGATGAATTATGAAATATATGTGTTAGATTAATATGTTTTGTCTTTGGATTTTTGATGAATTTGAGTATTTTGGGCTAAATTGCAAAAAATAAATTTTTGAGGGGTTAAAATGCAAAATAAATGAAATGTAGGGACTTATATAATCATGAGGAATATTCGGCCCTAAAGGTGTAGTTCCAAATTATGTGTATTTTGTGTTTTGTGCAATAGGGACTAAATTGTGAAAGTTGTAAATGTTAGGGGTAAAATGGTAATTTGCCCATTTAAGTGTTTTTGGATTAAATTGAAATTAAATGTGTTTGAATGAGCTCAAATTGAATGTGTTTAGATCAAGAACAAAGAAAAACGAACTTGGATTGGGGGAAGGAAAAAGTTATTGAGTAGCCGATTTTTGCTGTCCGACGATTTCCGAAGTAATTCTTTTAGCAATTTAATACCGTTAATATTAATTATAACCTCGATTACATGCTGAATTTTGAATTTATAAGGATGAAATTGACCAAAGCCGAAAGTGATAATTGATTTTTTAATAATGTAATGTAGTTAAATTTATTTGAATTTGATATGTGATAGTAATATGAATCATATGTGATATATGTGATATTGGTATTTGGAAATGTGTATGAAATGGTTTAATCATATTGATACTTGGGCTTCGAGCCTAGCAGGCCTTGTGCCGGTGATATATATCGGGCTTAATGCCTAGCAGGCTTTGTGCCGGTGATCTATATTGGGCTTAATGCCTAGCAGGCCTTGTGCCGGTGAATTATATCGGGCTTATTGCCTAGCAGGCTAAATGCCGATGTTTAAATCTCAGACCTTGGGTCTAGCAGGCCTAGTGCTGGTGTGTGTGATTCGGGCTAATGCCTAGCAGGTTTTATACCGGTGAGTTGCAATTTCGAGCTTAGACTACGAATTAATAAAGTCATGAAACAAATCGAGTAAGCCTAAGCTTTTGAAAATGAATCTTGTTAATTTGGCCATAAGGTATGTGTTTTTCATTCTTATATGTTATATATATGATGCTAATGAGCAAATAAAATGATGAAAGAAATGTGTTATACATTTGGTTGTTGGAATATGTATATAAACTATGCTATGTGGATATTGGTTACTTGAAAGCATGAGAGTGGTTAAAGATGTTCATGTAGGTATATCTATTCGGTTATGGTGAATTTTCTAAGTTAAATTATTTATATTTAATGCCATGAACTGATTGTTTAAAAAAAAATGCTTGAATGTTTGAATGTTATAATATAGTTGCTTAAGACTTACTAAGCTAGTAAGCTTACTCTGTGTGTGTTCATTGTTCTGTTTTATAGATTTTGATCAAGCTACGAGCTCAGGGGATCATCATTGAAGTCATTCACACTATTGGCTCACTTTGGTATCTTTAAAGTTTGGACTTTTGAACTTAAGGCATGTATAGGCTAGTTTAATATTTGAATGATATTTTGCTAATGTATAAAAGCCATGCAAAATTGGCTTGTTTTAAATGTTAATGTTTGATGGTTTATAAAATCTTTGGTATAATATGCGTGTATGTTATGCTTGGAAGATGAATGTGGCTTTGATGCATGTTCTTCATGATTATATGATTCGGTAATGAATAATGAAAATGTTTATGATTATTTTGGGTTGAACATTGGAGAGTTAAATTGAGAACCGATTATATGGCAAAGAATTAGTTGTACATATGTATTTTGGATTAGTTATAGAGCATATGTGTTTGGTATGTTAATTAGTGATCTTTGTGGTTGTGAATCTTCAATGTGGCTATGGTAAAATGAGCATAAATTAGAGACTATTTCAATTGTATGTGGTTATATGGAGATGCTTATTTATGTGTAATATATATATATAGGTATGCCTATTATGTCGTGTGGATTTCTTAACCTAGATTAATATGCATAGCTTGTGAATTGGCATGGTCACGAAAACTCGTTAATAAAATATGATAATATTAAATTGATATTCATGGTTTGATATGGCTTTTGTTTCTAGGAATTATACACATGTTATAATAGCATTAGGAGCATGTTCGGTTATGCTATAATGTTTTAATTTCACATATGTGAATGGATATTTAACAGAGTATTATGGGTCTATATGTTTTGATATGCACGTGTGCATAATTTATGAAATGATATGCTGATATTCGACTAATGAAATAGATGTATTGACACGTATTTGATATCTATATATATATAAAGTGAATGATTTATGCATGGATATGTTTAAAATGTTTGAATGTCTTAGATTCGATGGTCAGATGGTTCGGATTTTAGAAGTATGAAACATGTATAATTTGGTTTTGGTATATGAAAGCTTGATCCAAAACTTGTATAAATTATGAGTAATGATGTAATTGAATTACGAGCATGATTTGTAATGTAAGTCTTGATTAGCATGAAATAAGAGTATGGGTTATGCTTGAGCTATTTGTTGGATATTGGGAATCAAATATGCGTATTTGGTTTAATAAATAAATGAATCATGGATGTGTATGAGATTGAAATGTTAAAGAGTTATAATTATAACCTGTAGTATGAATAGTGATGAATGACTGTGATGAACTGAGTCTAGTTCAGTAATGCCTCATAACCCTAATCCGGTGACAGATACGAGTTAGGGGTGTTAAATTAGGAGCACCGAATTCATCAAATCTAATAAAAATTCATCCAAAAATAAGCCAATCATAGAGTTAAAATATGTATAAATTGAGGTTTATCAAATATCCTCACACTTAAACATTTGCTTGTCCTCAAGCAAAATTCTCAACTCACAATTAAAATTAACTTCCCTCAATTCATAATTCTCATCAATAATGTCTTATCATAATTCACAGATAATTCGTGCATGAATAATTTAACTAAAAGAGTCTTAAATATTTAAACAATCTAAGTCATAATTTTTTTTGTAGCACGGAAACATAGGTGTTTCCCCTTACCTAAATAATTACCTCTGATTCAAAACCGACAAGGATTGACATCCTCACCAAGTATTCACTCAAATCACTCAAAGTGTTTAAGGTTCAAGATAAAGTGCTCAAAAGTTAAAGATGAAGAGTTATTACCATAGGCTTGCATGAAAATCAAATCTCCACCACTATGAAATGAGATGATACACAAATCAAAAGGTCTTTTAAAAGGGTTGTAATGGGGCATGGGTTAAAGGTGTGAAAAAAGGATGAATTAAAAGATTAGAATCAAAATTGAATTTTCAAATTACCTAACTAGAACAATAGACTAATACTGAATAATTACATCAATTGAAAACTTATAATAATAACACGAGCTTCTTCTCAAAATATGAAATTAACTGTGATGGTGGTGGAAAAAGTCTTAAAATTTATAAAATGAATGATCGAGCCTAGAAATTAACTATCACCACGATTAAGGCAAGTGCACCTATCGAACAATAGTATAGTTTAGTGGCAAGACCAGATTGTCGAACCTAAAAGAAACAAAAATACTAATACTAACTTTCTTCTTATTATTTAGCCTAAGAATTAAGAGAATTGTTATCTAATCTAAAATTAACTAACTACTAAGCTAAAGATGCTAAGACACAAAGAAGGAATTGGGGAAATACTTGTGGGAAAACCAATTGATTAAAACAATACCCGAGGAAGAATCCACCGAGACTTCACTTGTTATCTAACTCTGAACTAGACGATTTATTCACTTGACTTGATCCATAGGATTCCCTAATTTATATTAATACCTCTCTCGAGGCTACTAACGTCTAACCCTAGGTTGATTAATTGAAATCTCTTTCTAATTAAAACCCCTGGAATTGCATTAACTCAATCTATGGACTACCATATTAGGTTTGACCCTAATCTGGTAGATTTTCGTTATCCTTGCGATCAACTCCGCTTAACTATGCTAGATCTACTCTTAAACAGGGAATATTCCTCCTCTGCCTAAGGGCATGAATACTTGAATCAATATCCTGAAATATCAAAACAAGAATTAAGAACACATAATTAAGAACAAATCAAGTATCTATCATATAGCTCAGAAAACAATAACAAGATCCATCTTAGGTTTCATCCCCCTCAGGTATCTGAGGAGTTTAGTTTATAATCATAAAAGATTACATCTCAGAAGAAAATATAAAAAACATAAAGAAACCCTTAAAACCCCCTGAAGGAATTAAAGGAGAGATTCTCAGTCTTGAGTATGATTTTGGCTTCTTGAGATGAATCAACTGGCTATCTTCAATTGAATCCCACAATTCGGCCTCTCTGGCTTGGCTCCTTGGCCTAGCTGAACGCCCCCTTAAAGGTTGGCCTCTAGGGTGTTTATATAGCCTTTTGGAATGTCTTTCTTTGCCTCTAAGTACCCTAATCTGAATGAAGATGCCTGTGTGGCACGGTCGTGTGATTTGGGGCCAGGCCGTGGTCGGATCTACTAAGGAGGACGGCCGTGTGTTTCGGGCCCAGATCGTGCGCAATTCTTACTTTGGCCCATTTTCTCCATTTTCTACCTGTTTCTCATTCTTTTTATCCTCCGGTGCTCTCCTGAGTATAAAACGTGAAAACAAAGGATTAAGAGCACCAAATTCTACAATTAAAGGGACAAATCATCCAAAAGTAGGCTAAATGTGGGATTAAAATATGTATATATTGCGGTTTATCAAATACCCTTACACTTAAGCATTTGCTTATCCTCAAGCAAAATTCTCAACTCACAATTAAAACGAACTTCCTTAATTCATAATATTCATCAATAATGTTTCATCATAATTCATAGACAATTTATACATTGATAATTTAACTAAAAGAGTCCTGAAGATTCAAACAATCAAAGTCAAAGTTTGTAGCACAAAAAATATAAGTGTTTCCCCTTATCTAAATAATTACCTTTGATTTAAACTAACAAAGATTGACATCCTCACTAAAGATTCACTCAAATCACTCAAGGTGTTTAAGGTTCAAAATAAAGCACTTATCAGTCAAACATGAAATGTTATTATCATAGGCTTGCATGAAAATTAAATCTCCACCACTAAAAAATGAGATGATACACAAATCAAAAGGTCTTTAAAGGGTTGTAACATGGCTTAGGTTGAAGGTATGGATAAAGGCTAAATTAAATGGTTAGAATCGAGATTGAATTGACAATTTACCTAACTAGAAAAATGAGCTAATCCTGAATAATTACATCAATTGAAAACTTGAAATACTAATAATATGAGCTTCATTTCAAGATGTTGAATTTAAACGTATAAGCTCACTTAATTATAGAACTAATAATGAATATACTTCAAAATTTTTTTTAAGAACAAATCAGGTAAATGCATAATAAAAGATGAATTCAACTACTAAAATAAAATAATTAGGCAATTGATCAAATCAAGCCTCGATAGAAGGGTAGTCAAGAAAAATGGTGATAACAAATACAAGATGGGTTTTAGGTTAATATTAGTGGGTGAATCAATAAAAGGGTTATTAGGATCAAAAGGGTTCACTAGGGGTTAATTGTGAAAGTAGGCTTTTAGTGGAGTAAGTGGGTTAAATCCTAAGTGCTTTTATCATCTCTGTATATCAAATCAATGATGTGGTCTTGACATGTATAATCGAAGCAAGTTCTAGAATAACAAATCAATGTTGGCACACTCATAATCAATAAAGTGAGCACGATAGAATATATGCTCTAAAAGGCTCAAAATCTCACAAAAATTATGGGTTTTTGATATCAACCTTGTAAATTTCAAACTTCAAGGTAATATTCAAATTTAGGTCAACAACCTAGCAAATTCTTAATTCTGAAAAATAGACTTATCATGCTTGATTCTCTAGTATCTTAGAGTTTAAATCATCAATGCACAATTAACTATGATTTAACTCAAAACATATCAATAAAAATCATAAATCAACAGAAATTTCATCCTAATTAGTGATATGAGAAAATTACTTAAAACAAGATAACATTCAGGGATTTGAAAATAATGCAAAAAGTTAGGAACATTTCTAAATAAATTTAACCCCCCCATACTTAAGATGTGCATTGCCCTCAATGCACAAAGATATATATTCATAATATAGTAAGAAAATCGAAAGAGAGGGAGAGAAGTGAAACTTCCTGAATTTTGGATGAAATCCTTGGAGGATGATTAATGATGATGACTTAGGAATAGGTGAATGTGGTGGTGAATACTCCGGTGATGTGTTCGTTCTTGGAGTGGCACATTGAACCTTTTTAAACTGCGAAGTCATTAGTTAAATTTTTAGGGAGTACTATTTAATTGATGTTGTTAGAGATACTCGAGAGTTAGACAGCCAATGATAAAAGAAATTAAACTGTACTAATAAAAGTTTTAAACAATAAAGGTAAAAAGTTTAATTAAAAACGAAAATAAACTAAAAATAAATATAAAAATGAAAAATAAAAGGATTCAAAGGTCCTCGTCATCGGCCACCTCACACGGCCATGTGGATTTATTGCAGCTCGTGTTCTTTAGGAAGTTTCGCCCACGGCCGCGTCGCACGGCCGTGGTGTTTAATCGGAGCCCGTATCTTGGGGAAAATTTTCATCCTGTTTCTGCACGATCTCCACCATGCCCCTGTACTAAAATTCGGAGTGTTCACATGGCCACAGCCACAACCGTTTGAAAGGCCGTGTGGCATGGAAATCTGCACTTTGGTTAGTTTATAGTTAGGTGTTAAAATAAAGAAGATAAAAAGAAAATAAATGTAAAATTTAATGGGGTTAGTGCTCGAGTTGCCTCTCGAGAAGCGCTTGTTTAAAGTCTTAAGCTAGACTTACCTCTCACTTGCATAATCATGGTGGTTTGAGGAGTGAAAAATCCTTTCTTATGCTAACAATTTTATTATCAGTATATAATTCAAGTCGAGTATTTTTACTTTAAAAGTACCGAATATAGGATTGCTTACCTCGACTGTCCCGTATAGGAAGACATTAAGTACCTTAAAAGGGATCTCTTCATTTGTCTTGAGGTCTGAAGTGGCGATTCGAGGGTCTATTTTATCTAACACTACCTGATCTCCTATTTTGAAGTGATTTGACGTTCCTATAAGCTCGTCTGGGGGTTCTTTCAGTTTCACTTCATGTGGCTTTGATTTTTCCTTGAAATGTACTTTCCACTCGTCAAGTTCGTCGACCTGAAGCCTTAGTTCCTCATAAATCTATTCTTTATTGGCACAAGGTCTATGATCTGGCTCAGATATGTAGCTTCGTGGTGTTTCCTATAAGGAAAGTTGAATTGAATGATTATTAATTGAATTTACATTCTCACCTTTATTGCTTGATGTCCTAGCTGAGTCGAGAGCTTGAAGACTGATTGATTCGTCACCTACACGAAGTGTGAGTTCACCAATTAAACATGGAATTGTAAAACTCCCTGGATCTTTTAATTTTCGTGGTAGTTTATTTTCCAACATTGCTGAGCATATTGCGTTTAGTTCCACATGCGATTCCTCGTCTAACTTCCTCTTGTTTGTCAAAAGCTCTTTTAAAAATTTCCTTGAACCTGGCATTTATGAAAGAGCTTCAAGAAAAGGTAAGTTAATATGTAATTTCTTTAAAAGTTTAATAAATTTACCGAATTGTTCGTCTACGTTGTCTTTCTTCATCGCACTGGGGTATGGTATTCGAGGTTGGAATTCTTTAATTACTGGTTTTGGTTTTTCTTGGCTTACCTGAACCTTACCTTTACTTACCACAGGTTCTTGCCTTGGCTCAGATTCAGATTCCACTAACCCTTCACTATCGTAAGCTGTTATGGCTTGAAGTTGCTCATTTGGGTTAGTCTCAGTGTTACGTGGCAAGCTACCTTGTGGTCATTCAGAGATCAACTTAAGGAGTTGCCCTAACTAGTTCTCGATCCCTTGAATCGATGCTTGTTGATTTTTAATTATTGTTTCGGTGTTTTGGAAACGTGTTTCTGACACCACTATGAATTTTGTCAGCATCTCCTCAAGGTTCGGGTTCTTCTCTTGTGGGTAGAGCTGTTGTTAGAAGTTTGGAGAGGGTTGTTGTCTCTAATTTCCTTGACCACCCCATGAGAAATTGGGGTGGTTCCTCCAACCTAGATTATAAGTATTACTATAAGGGTTATTTCGATATTTAAAATTGTTACCCATGTAGTGAACTTGCTCGTTTTTAGCTATCGGGTTGTAAGGTGGATAATCTGTATTGCTCATCCCTTATCCATTCATATCATACTGTATAGCTGGATGTACCTGTGAAGAACCACATAAGCCATCAATTTTCTTAGTTAAAAGTTTTACCTAGTTTGATGGCATGGTTACTGCGTCGAGGTTGAAAACACCGGCAGCTTTTGTTGGCCTTGTCCTCGTGACTTGCCACTGATAGTTATTTGGTGACATCTCTTCAATGAATTCGTAGGCCACCTCAGGTGTTTTATTATTCAGGGTTACGCCGGCGGCTCAATCAATCAGTTGCCTGGTTGAGGGGTTCACACCGTTGTAAAAGGTTTGGACCTGCAGCCACAAGGGTAATCTATGGTGTGGGCACCTTCTCAATAGATCTTTGTATCTCTCCCATGCATCATAAAGTGTCTCTAAACCCATCTGCACAAAATAAGGGATATGATTCCTCAACTTGGCCGCTTTGGCCGGCGAAAAATATTTTAATAAAAAAATTTTGGTCATTTGTTCCCATGTAGTGATTGATCCTCGTGTAAGAGAATTCAACCACTGTTTTGCTTTATTCCTAAAAGAAAAGGGAAATAACTGACGACGAATGGCATCATCAGAAATGCCATTTATTTTGAAAGTATCGCAAAATTCTAGGAAATTTGCCAAGTGATTATTTGGATCTTCATCCTGCAAGCCATCAAACTGAACAAATTGCTGTATCATCTGAATTGTGTTAGGTTTTAGTTCAAAATTATTTGCAGCAATAGCAGGTCTAACAATACTTGACTTAGTTCCTGTTAAATTAGGTTTAGCATAATCAGACATAGTTCGAGGAGCATGATTTTCGGCCACCTCTTGAGGTAGCGGATTATTCTCGGCCATCTCTTCGATAGTATTAATTTCGTCTTCTTTCCCTTCTTCTGTGTAGTTTAAGCTTCACCATATTTCTCTACGATTTCTGCAAACAGTGCCTTCAATATCACTGTCGTAAACTAAGGGTCCTGTCGGGTTCCTTCTAGTTATAAACTAGAGGCACCTGCTAGGAACAAATAAAAAGAAAAATAAAATTAGAAAAGTAAAAATAAAATTTAGTTGCAAAAAAGAAATATGGCTAAAGTAATAGAAATTGAGCGTTTTTAATATTACAGTTCCCCGGCAACGGCGCCAAAGACTTGATGGTGGTGGAAAAAGTCTTAACATTTATATAATGAATGATCGAGCCTAGAAACTAACTATCACCAAGATTGAGGCAAGTGCACCTATCGAACAGTAGTATAGTTTAGTGGCAAGATCGGATTGTTGAACCTAAAAGAAACAAAAGTACTAATACTAACTTTTTTCTTCTTATTTAGCCTAAGAATTAAGAGAATTGTTATCTAATCTAAAATTAACTAGCTACTAAGCTAAAGATGCTAAGACACAGAGAAGGAATGGGGGAAATACTTGTGGGAAAACCAATTGATTAAGACAATACCCGAGGAAGAATCCACCTAGACTTCACTTGTTATCTAACTCTGGACCAGATGAATTATTCACTTGACTTGATCCATAGGATTCCCTAATTTATATTAATACCTCTCTCGAGGCTACTAATGTCTAACCCTAGGTTGATTAATTGAAATCTCTTTCTAATTAAAACCCCTAGAATTGCATTAACTCGATCTATGGACTCCCATATTAGGTTTGACCCTAATCCGGTAGATTTTCGTCATCCTATCTCTAGGGTTGCGATCAACTCCGCTTAAATATGCTAGATCTACTCTTAAACACGAAATATTCCTCCTCTGCCTAAGGGCATGAATACTTGAATCAATATCCTGAAATAATAAGAATTAAGAACACATAATTAAGAACAAATCAATTATTTATCATATAGCTCAGAAAACAATAACAAGATTCGGCTTAGGTTTCATCCCCCTCAGGTATCTAATGAGTTTAGTTTATAATCATAAAAGAATACATCTCAGAAGAAAATATATAAAAAAACATAAAGGAAACCCTTAAACCCCCTGAAGGAATTGAAGGAGAGATCCTCAGTCTTGAATATGATTTCAGCTACTTGAGATGAATCAACTAGCTTTTTCTTCGAGTGAATCCCACAATTCAGCCTCTCTGGGTTGGCTCCTTGGCCTAGTTGAACACCCCCTTAAAGGTTGGCCTCTAGGGTGTTTATATAGGCTTTTGGAATGTCTTTCTTTGCCTCTAAGTACTCTAATCTGAATGAAACTCTTCTTTGCTGTAGTTGGGACACTCTCGTGTGGCACGGTCGTGTGATTCGGGGCCAGGCCATGGTCGGATCTGCTAAGGAGGCACAAACGTGTGTTTCTGGCCCAGGCCGTATGCAATTTGTACTTTGGCCTATTTTCTCCGTTTTTGGCCCGTTTCTCGTTCTTTTCATCCTCCGGTGCTCTCCTGAGTATAAAACGTGAAAACAAAGATTAAGAGTACCAAATTCCACAGTTAAAAGGATAAATCATCCAAAAGTAGGCTAAATGTGGGATTAAAATATGTATATATTACGGTTTATCAAACTGCTTAAGCTCAAATAACATAGACTAATAATGAATGAATTTGTAATTTTTTTTTTTAGAATAAGAACAAGTGCATGATATAAGGTGAATTTAACCTCTGAAATAAAGAAAATAGATAGGCAACTAATCAATTCAAATCTCAACAAAAGGGGAGTCAATAAAGTATGGGAAGTAAAAAATTTGGTTTTGGGTTAATGTTAATGGGTGAGTCAAGAAACAGTTTATTAGGCTCAAAAAGGGTTCACTAGGGGTTAATTATAAAGGTGGGCTTTTTGGTGGAATAAGTGGGTTAAATCCTAGGTGCCTTTATCATCTAAGTATGTCAAATCAAAAGTGTGGTCTCGACATGCATAATCGAAGAAGTTCTAGAATAACAAATCAATGTTGACACACTCATAATCAATAAAGTGAGCAAGAAAAGATAGATGCTGTAAAGGCTCAAAATCTCACAAAAATTATGGTTTTTGATGTCAATCTTGCAAATTTCAAACTTCAACGTAATATTTAAATCTAGGAAAACAACCTAGAAATTTTTAATTCTGAAAGTAGATTTATCATGCTTGATTCTCTAATGACTTAAATTTTAAACCATCAATGCACAAATACCTATGACTTACTTCAAAACATATCAACAAAAATCACAAATCAATAGAAGTTTCATTCTAATAGTAATATGAGAAAGTTACTTAAGAATAAGGCATAATTCAATATTGTTGACACCTCCCCACACTTGAGATGTACATTGTCCTCAATGTACAAAGATAGATAATGACAATATAATACAAAAACATAAGATAGGGAAAGAGGTGAAACTTCCTGAATTTTTTGATGGAGTCAAAGAAAAAGAAACGGTGCAAAGTTAGGCAGAGGAGTTGGATACTCCGGTGGTGGTGTGGTCGTTTCTTAACAGCCCCTTGAACCTAAATTAAAGAAATCAAAATATACTAATATAAATTAAGGACAGGAAAGATAAAGGGAAATGATTTAAAAATAAAAATAAATGGGCTCAATGGTCCTTGTCTTATCGAGGGAATGAAGCAGCCGGCATGAACTTATGTAGAGTGGTTGCACACGGCGATGGTGGGGTAAAGAAGGAATGAGGGAAAGAGGGAAAGGAAAGGGATAAAGGTGGTGTTTGGCTGAAGAAGAAGTGAAAAAAATAGAGTAAGTAGAGTGAGGAGGCGGTGGCCGGTGGTGAGAAGGGGGAAAGCTGTGGTGGCTAGGGTTGGGGAGAAAAGGGTTTGTAGAAGAAGATGAATAGTGGGGTGGTTTGAATAGAAATTAGCTGCCCACGCCCGTGTACCCTGGGCATGTGAGTTCGCACGGCCGTATAACACGGTGGTGTGGTGTGTCGTTCATTTCTCCCACGCCTGTGTAGAAGTTTCCACGCCCATGTTGCTTATTTAGTATCGACCACGGTCTAGGGACACGGGCATGTCTCACACCCGTGTTACTTTCTCAGTGCCGACCACGACCGTATCACACAGTCGTTGCATTTTATCGCAGCCCGTGTTTTGGGGAAAATTTTTGTCCTTGGTTCGCACGGTCTTGGCCACGCCGATGCGCCTAATCGTGGTGTCCACACGACCACGACCATGGCCACGCCCGTGTGCAAGGCCGTGTGGTAGGGAAACCTGCGCTTTATTAATTTGGTTAGTTTTTAGTTAGGTGCTAAAAATTGAAAGTATGAAAATTAATAGGGTTAATGCTCGGGTTGCCTCCCAAGAAGCGCTCGTTTAAAGTCTTAAGCTAGACTTACCTTTCATTCGCATACTCATGGTTGTTTGAGGAGTTGAAACTCCTCTCCCCTGCTATCAATTCTTACATCAAAGTAAGGTTTAAGTCGAGTACTATTTACCTTAAAAGTACCTATATTAGAGTGAGTTACCTCGACCGCTCCGTATGAAAAAAACCTTGAGTACCGTAAAAGGGGTTGCCTCGTTCGTATTTAGTTCTGACATGGTTATTCGGGGATCTGTCTCATCTAATATTACCCGGTCTCCAACTTTCAAGTGATTTATCCCACCCTTAGGCTCGTCATGAAGTTGCTTTGGTTTATTGTGTTTTCTTAGTTTCTCCTTGGCATGTGTCCTCCACTCGTCTAATTCATCGATCTAAAGCCTTTGCTCCTCATGAGTTATTTCTTTGTTGGTACGAGGTCTAGAATATGGCTCAGTTGTGTAATTTCATGGTGCTTCCTGAAAAGAAGGTTGAACCAAATGGTCATTAATAGAATTTATGTTCTCACCTTTATTACTTGATGTCCTAGCCGAGTCAAGAGCCTGAAGAGTGATTGTTTTGTCACCTGCACGAAGTGTGAGTTCACCTGTACCAACATGAATCTTAGTTTTAGCAGTTTCTAAAAAGGGTCTTCTTAAAATTAAAGGAACATTATTGTCCTGATCCATGTCTAAAACAACAAAATCTACTAGGAATATGAATTTATCAATTTTTACTAGTACATATTCGATTATACCCCTAGGAACTCTGATAGTTTTATCAGCCAATTGAATGCTCATCCTAGTTTGTTTGGGTTTCCCGAGACCTAGCTGTTTAAACATTTTAAGGCATAACATTGATGCTTGCCCCTAAATCAGCTAAAGCATTATTAATAGATAAACCACCAATTAGGCAAGGAATTATAAAACTCCCTAGATCTTTTAACTTTTGTGGTAGTCTATTTTTTAATATTGCTGAGCACACTGCATTTAGCTCTACATGTGATGCCTCTTCTAACTTCCGTTTGTTTGTCAAAAGCACTTTTAAAAACTTTTTTGAATTGGGCATCTGCGAAAGAACTTCAATAAATGGTAAGTTAATATGTGATTTTTTAAGAGTTTGAGAAATTTACCAAATTGTTCATCTGTACGGCCTTGTTTTGTCACATTGGGATATGGCACATGAGATTCGTATTCTGTACTTACCAGTTTTGGTTTATCATGGCTTATCTCAACCTTACCTTCCTCTACCACATTCTCTTGCCTCAATTTTGGTTAATCTAACCCTTCATTATCGTGAGCGGTAATGGCATGAAGTTGCTCCTTTGGGTTAGTTTTAGTGTTGCTTGGTAAGCTACCTTGTGGTCATTCAGATATGAGCTTAGCGAGTTGTCCTAATTGGTTCTCAAGCCCTTCAATCGATGCTTGCTGATTTTTGAGTGCTGTTTCGGTGTTTTGGAAATGGGTTTCTGACACCGCGATAAATTTGGTTAGCATCTCTTCAAGATTCGGCTTTTTCTCTTGTGGGTAAGGTTGTTGTTGGAAGCCTGGATGGGGTTTTTGTCTCTGATTTCCTTGGCCACCCCATGAGAAGTTTGGGTGGTTCCTCCAACCAGGATTATAAGTGTTACTATAAGGGTTATTTTGAGGTCTAGAATTGTTACCCATATAGTTCATCTGTTCACTTTTTATGCCAGGGTTGTAGGGTGGGTACTCTGTATTATTCATCCTTCCTCCATTTGTATCGCACTCCATCACTGGATGTACCTGTGAAGAACCACACAAACCATTAATCTTTTTATTTAACAGTTCTACCTGGTTTGATAGCATGGTTACTGCGTCGAGGTTGAAAACATTGGCGGCTTTTGTTGGCTTTGTCCTCATAACTTGCCACTAATAATTATTCAGTGCCATCTCTTCTATAAACTCATAAGCCGCTTCAGGGGTCTTGCTATTTAAGGTTCCACTAGCGGCTGAATCAATCAACTGCCTAGTTGAGGGGTTCACACCGTTATAAAAGGTTTGAACCTGTAGCCACAAAGGTAACCCATGGTGAGGGCATCTCCTTAGTAGATCTTATATCTCTCCCATGTGTCGTAGAGTGTTTCTAGATCCATATGCACAAAAGAAGAAATATCATTCCTCAACTTAGCCATTTTAGCCGGCGAAAATTATTTTGACAAAAATTTTTCGGTCATTTGGTCCCATGTAGTGATTGATCCTCGTGGTAACGAGTTCAACCACTATTTAGCTTTGTTCCTCAATGAAAAGGGAAACAACTGAAGGTGAATGGCATCATCAGAAATGCCATTAATTTTGAATGTATCGCAAAACTCTAGAAAATTTGCCAAGTGATTGTTTGGATCCTCATCCTGCAAACCATCAAACTGAACAAATTGCTGAATCATCTGAATACTGTTAGATTTCAGTTCAAAATTATTTGCAGCAATAGCAGAACTAACAATACTTGATTCAGTTCCTGTTAAATTAGGTTTAGCTTAATCATACATAGAATAAGGAGCAGGATTTTGATTCACTAGATTTGCGACAACCATAGGAGGTAGCGGATTATTATCAGCCATCTCTTCGGTATTATTGGTTTTGTCTTCTTGCTCTTCTTCTATTTATTGTAAGCTTCGCCTTATTTCTCTTCGGTTTATGCGAGCAGTAGTTTTTATATCGCTGTCAAAAAGTAATGGTCATGACGGGTTTCTTCTAGTCATAAACTAAAATTACCTGCCAGAAGAAAAAAAAATAGCAAAAATAAAAATAAAAATAAATTGTAAATAGTATAAATGGCTAAAGTAATAAAAATTTAGTGTTCCTATTATCTTAGTCCCCAGCAACGGTGCCAAAAACTTAATGGTATCGAAACAAACTATTATTTCGACAAAGGCAAGCGCACCTATCGAACAGTAGTATAGTTATGGTGAGTCCGGAATATCGTATCCTCAAGGACTAAAATTACTAGTAATAACTATCTTCTTATTATCTAGCGTAATAATTAAAGGGATTTATTTTTAATATAAAATTAACTAACTAAACTAACTAAATGACTATGAACGTGACAAAGAGTAAATTGGGAAAATACTTTTGGACAACTTATATGAGATAGGCAATACCTACGGAAGAATTCACCTAGACTTCACTTATTACTTTTGATTCATATGATTTGTTCACTTGACTTAATCCGTAGGAATCCCTGATTTATGTTAATATCTCTTTCAAGACCAAAAACAACTAACTCTAGGTTGATTAATTAAAATCTTTTTCTAATTAAAACCCCTATTGTCGCATTAACTCGATCTATGGATTCCCTTATTAGATTTGACTCTAATCCGACAGATTTTTATCGCCCTATTTATAGGGTTGCAATCAACTCCACTTAATTATGTTGATCTTCTCTTAAACAGGGACTTTTGCTATACTAAATAAGCATATTTGACTCAGATCAATAACCTGAATTATCAAAACATGAATAAAAACTCACAATTAAGAATAATAACAAGTATTTATCTTATAAATCAAATAATAATAAGATTCGTCTAGGTTTCATCCCCTTAGATATTTAAGGGATTTAGTTCATACTGATAGAGGGAGACATATTAGAATAGGGAAAACAACAAAACATAAGAAAACCCAAAAACTTCTAAAGAACTTGATGGGAGATCCTCGGTCTTGATGGAAATCCTTTTTCTAAGCTGTTCCCGATGGTTGTCTTGGAGTATTTACTACCTTCTACTCGACGTCCTCCTTTAGGTTGCCCCCTAGTGTGTTTATATAGGCTTTGGAACACCTCCCTTGGCCCACGAGTAGTCTATTTCGAATAGAATTCATCTTTGCTACGGTAGGGACACGCCCGTGTGACACGCCCATGTGACACACTCGTGTTCGACTCGTGCTCGCTTCTGCTCACCACACACGGCCGTGTGGTTAGGCTGTGTACGTTGATCCATGCCGTGTCTCAGTTTTGCTCAAAACACACAGACGTGTCTGATAGCCTAAGCCATGTTAATTCCTAAGGTAGGACGAATTTATCCCGTTTTGGCCCACTTCTCATTCTTTTTGACTCCCTAAGCTCTCTTGAGTGTAAAGCATGAAATTAAGGGATTAGGAGCATCGAATTCATCAAATCTAATGAAAATTCATCCAAAAATAAGCCAAGAATAGAGTTAAAATATGTATAAATTGAGGTTTATCACTATTGAAAGATTATGAACTTGTAATTGATTATCATCTAGGTAAATCAAATGCCATTGCTGTTGCACTGAGTAGGAAATCATTGTTTGCATTACATGCTTTGAATGCTCAATTAGATTTGTCTGATAATAGCTCAGTGATAGCTGAATTAAAAGCAAAACTGTTATTTTTACAGTAGATATGTGATGCTCAAAAAGTTGATAATGAAATGTTAGCGAAATAAGCTCAGTGTGATTCTAACTCTGATTCTGAATTTCAAGTTGTTGTTGATGATTGCTTCAGATTCTGAGATTGATTATGTGTTCCGAGAAACCTAGAGTTGATTTAGTTGATTTTAAATGAAGCACATAGCAGTCGCTTATTGTTCATCCGGGAAGCACTGAAATGTTTCATGATCTGAAGAAACATTATTGGTGGTCCGGTATGAAACGAGATATATCTGACTTTGTTTTGAAATGTTTTGTCTGTCAACAAGTTAAAGCTAAAAATTAGGTTCCATCTGGTTTGCTACAACCAATTCTGATTCCTGAGTGGAAATGAGATAGAGTGACAATGGATTTTGTTTCGGGATTGCCTCTGACTCTGAGAAAGAAAGATGCAATTTAGGTTGTAGTTGATCGATTGACGAAATCCACCCATTTTATTCTGGTGAGATCTAATTTTTCACTTGATAGATTAGCTGAGTTTTATAATTCTGAAATTGTGAGATTACACAGAATGCCACTATCTATTATGTCTGACAGAGATCTAAGGTTTACATCAAGGTTCTGGAAGAAATTGCAAGGAGCCTTAGGCACTAAACTGCATTTCAGTACCACTTTTCATCCGCAAATGGATGGTCAATCCGAGCGGATCATTCAGATTCTCGAGGATATGTTGAGGTGCTATATTCTTGAGTTTAACGGCACGTGGGAACAGTACCTGCCATTGATTGAACTTGCATATAATAATAGTTTGCAGTCGAGTATCAAAATGGCACCATATGAAGCTTTGTATGGACGCAAATGTCTTACACCTCTGTATTGGACTTAGCTCAGTGAAAATAAGCTGGACGGGGATGATTTGATAAAAAATACTGAACAGAAGTAAAAGTAATTCGTGATAATTTGAAATCAACATCTAATCGTCAGAAATCTTATACGGACTTAAAACGAAAAGAGATTGAATTTGATATCAGTGAAAAAGTGTTTCTGAAAGTGTCTCCGTGGAAGAAAGTACTCTAATTTGGACGTAAAGGCAAATTGAGTCCAAGGTTCATTGGATCGTATGAAATCATCGAGCGTGTTGGACCTATTGCGTACAAATTATTGTTACCATCTGAGCTTGAAAAGATACACAATGTATTCCATGTTTCGATGCTCCGTTGATACCGATCTGATCCATCACATGTGATAACCCCGTCTGAGATTGAAATCTGATCTGATATGACATATGAGGAAGAACTGATCCGTATTTTACCTCGTGAAGTGAAAGAGTTGAGAAACAAGAAAATTTCGTTAGTGAAAGTGTTGTGTTATAAACACGAAATAGAAGAAGCTACGTGGGAGCCTAAAGATTCAATGAAACAGCAATATCTAAATATGTTTAACAGTAAGAATTTCGAGGACAAAAATCCCTAAGGGGGAGAATTGTAACAGTCCAGTTTAGACCCTAGTCAGAATAGTGGTTTCGGGACCACGAATCTGAGTCAGTGAAACATTTTAATATTTTTTGTGCCATTGATGGGTGATTAAGCATGTGTTAAATTTTCGTAAGTTAATTGTCCGTCTATATGCTTAATTTGATAAAAGGATTAAATTGCCTTAAATGCAAAACTAGCATGCTATTTGTTAAAGGACCTATTTGATGTGGTTTTTGAATGAGGAGGCCTTGAGAGGCAACTATGCCAATATTTAGATAGTGGATGTTTAAAAGACACTACTGACCTTATGTATATATGCTATTAATGTTTCTTAAAAGGGCTAATATGGTAAAATGTATATTAATATGTTTGTAATAAAATAAACAAATGAAAAGATAAATTTTATCATCTTATTTGAGTGTCGAAAGTTTGAAGAAAAAGAAAGAAAATATACAAGTTAGGGTTCGACCATATCTAGGCTCAAATTAAGGTATGTTTTGACTTTGGTTTTTGATGAATTTTATGTTTTTGAGATTGTTGCTTAGTCTACTATCAACCCCATGTTGTAATTTGAAGAATTGATGATGTTTATGAGATATGCCATTGATGAAATGGTGAGCTTTATGATGAGCTTAGGTGTTAAATGAACATGTTTTGTTCTTGGATCTTTGATGAATTTAGCTAATTAGGGCTAAATTGTGAAAAATGATTATCTGAGGGATTAAATTGTGAATTTGATAAAATGTTTGTACTTGTATGAGGTACATGGGCATTCGGCTAAGTATGGATATACGGTGATCTTGTATATTTGATGTTTTGTGAAAAATGGACTAAATTGATAAAATGTGCAAATGTGAGGGTTAAGTTGCAAATGGCCCTAAATGTATGTTTTTGGATTAAATTAAATAATTTGATGGATGAAAGGGTTAAATTTGAATATGTATAGATCAAGAACTGAAGAAAACGGACTTAGATCGTGGGAAAGTGAAGGTAGTAGAATAACCGAGTCTGAACGAATATGTGAATCTGAGGTAAGTTAATATGCAAATAAATGTATTTGTATTGAATTATGTATGTTCTTATGATTATTGATAATGATGAATGTCTATGAGATTATGTATACATGAATTTCGAGATAGAATCGACATAGTGACAATGTCCAGAAGCCCCGTTTGAACCTAGGAATAGATAGGGTAGTATATGTCATGACATAGGTGTCTATTATGTGATATCATGTAAGACCACGTCCAGGACGTTGGCATTGATTTGAGATTTTGTGTAAGACCACGTCTGGGACGTTGGCATCGATAGGAGAATTTATGTGTAAGACCATGTCTGGGACATTGGCATCGTAATGATTCGTGTAAGGCCCTATCTGGGAAAATGGCATCGATATTTGATTACATGTTAGACCACATCTGGGACATTGGAATTGTATGTCTATTCTGAGCACTCTGAGTATCCTATTAGATTCTGAACGGTTCAACAAGCAAATTCGAGATACGAACGACTATGTGATTGGTATTTCCATTTCAGCTACGCTTGTTATGTACACTAAGTGTGTATGAAATGTAAGTATCTACATGAACTTACTAAGATGGATATGTGAAATGAAATGATAGAATGATATGTGAAGAGATTTTTAAAGAGCTATGTGTATATGTGACATTTGAGTCGAAGAATGTGGTAAGATATGGCTAAGCAAATGAGACAAAGAAATACATGTGATGAATTTGCTATGAGAACCATTAATGTCATGGTATCACTATGGTTATGAGCATTTTATGCTAAGTTTATTTGTATATGGCTTACTAAGCTTTAGAAAGCTTACTCTGTGTGTGTTTGCTCTGTTTTATAGATCGTCAAAGCTACTGAAGGCTCGGGGACTGTCGAGGATCGTCATCACACTACTCAAACTCATTTTGGTACTTTTGAAATGTGTATATAGCTAGATATGGCATGTATAGACTAGTCACTTTGAGTTATGTTTGAGATGTGTAAAATTAGTCATGAGATGTGGCTAGATAAATGTTGGTATTATGTTTGAGTAAATATGATACATGATGTATGTTTGGTATGGCTTGATAACTAATGGAATTGTCAATGCCATGGTAAGCATATGAATGCATTATGAGTATGTATGTTTGAGCAAAGAAATGGTCAAATTTATGGTAAGTGTGGATGAAATATGTTTGAAAGTATATCTGTTTTAGTTGGGCAAAGTGGTATGATTGGAAATGAGTTTGTATATGAAGATATGTTGATTGTCTGACTTGTTTTAGGATGTCAAGTGTGCATGAAATGAATTGGTAATTTTGCTTGTAGGTTTGACCCTTGTGTGGTGGCATTTTGGCCTTGCAAGTGGTCTATTTTACCTACATGGCCGTGGCACACAGGCGTGCCTAGTAGCCGTGGGAATAAGTTAGTAGCTATCCTAAGTGTACACAGCCACGGCACATGGGCGTGCCTGCTAGCCGTGTGAGTAAGTCAGTAGCTAGCCTAATGTTACACGGCCAAGACACATGGGCATGTCTAGTAACCGTGTGGAAAAGTCAGTATACATGCTCTAATTTGGCACGGCCAGGACACATGGGTGTGTCTAGTAGCCGTCGGAGGCACACGGCCTGCCCACACGGGCGTATGACCTCTGTAACTTAGAAGAGTTTTAAATTTCTAAGAATATTAGTATGTGTTCAGTTTAGTCCCAACCCAATTCTTAAGTATGATTAAGGTGTCGTTGACCTATAAAAGGGACATTTTTATTGCGATTGATGAATGGTTATATGAAATGTATGTAAAAGTTTTTGATCTGTTCGGTAATGCCTTTAACCTTAATCCAGTGACAGATACGGGTTAGGGGTGTTACATTTTCCACCTTTAAAGGGAATCTAACATCAAATTGATTTAGGCTCTGATTTAACAACTCTTAATCAACCAACATGCCAAAGCAATCCGGAAGAGACAATGGAATTGCAATGGCAAGTGGAAGAACAATTGTCTAATGGACATATCTATGAGAGTTTAAGTCCATGTGTCATGTCAGTCTTCTTTGTACCTTAAAACGATGGTATATTTAGAATGTGTGTTTATTTTCATCCAATTAATCACATTATTGTTAAGGCATAATTGCAAAAAAGCCCTCCACCTTTGGGGGCTTTTGGATATATGCCCCTAACCATGTTTTCTAAATTCGACCCTCAACGTAACAAATTTTTCAGACATCAACCCAGTTGAAATGGTAACCGTCAGCTAACCGTTAGTCAACCACAAGTTAAAAAATTGGTCTACGTGGCGTTCCAGTTGACTGATGACATGGTAGACATTCAAATAATAACGTTGACGTAGAAAAAAATTAAACAAATTTAATAAACATAAAATGAAAAAAATCCTAAATCCCCAAGTCATCTTAAACCCCCAAATTCAAAACATTTTTCCCAATTTTTAAAATCCCCAACTCATCAAATTCCCCAAATTATGAAACCCTAAATCTATAACATTCGAAATCTTCATTGAATCCATAAAATATTCAACAATCTCCTTTTTGAATCATTTATTGAGGGATTTTTCTACATCCTTAATCCCTTAGAACCAAATCGTGATATCCCTAATCTTTTTAGAAATTTTTATTTTTCTTCCTTATCGTCTGAAATTATGGATTCACATAGTTTGAATAGTCAGTCTAGAGGTTGGGTACCACATGGTTCGAAAGGTTCAAAGAAGAAATTGTCATATGCAAATATTGTCACTTCACGGAGGGAGTATGTCTACGATGGACCAATAGTAAAATGCCACTGCAATAAGTTAGCTCCAATAGACACTTAATGGAGTGCTTTAAATTCGAGGAGATTTTATGGTTCTTCAAATTTTTAAGTAAGTGAAGATTTTTTATTTGCAAATTGAGCTTAAGCTCAACTTTGGTGATTTCATAAATCTCATAATTTTTTTTGTTTTAAATTTGGATTATTTCAGTTTGGTTGAATTAGGGTTTATTACAGGATGGTGGTTGTGATTTCTTTAAGTGGTACGATGGGAAAATGTGTGACCGTACGACTGAGTTACTGCATCAATTGTGTGACAGTGAAGAAATCTTTTGAAGGATAATTTAGCACTTAGAAAGAATGTTATGGATTTGGTTGCATTTGATGGTAACCATAATGGTGGCAGTAGTGCTGTTGACATTGAGGTTGAAGGAGGTAAATCAGTTTGTGGTGTTGAAGGAAAAGTAGCATTAAGGAAGAAAATGTTGACCATGAAGCAAAAAATTAAAGTTATCAAGAAAGAGAAGTCAATGTATAAGATATTATTTTCTTGCTCTATGTTATGTATTTTATGCATCACCATAGGTTTCTTTTTTGGTAGTAGTGGTAAAAGGCATATGCAGCTAGCAATTGCAAATGTTGATTGGCCAATATTGGTTGTTTTTTTATGTAATCTAACATTATGCTTAGGACTAATGACCAATGTTGGTTGTTTATGCCTAATTTAATTTAGCTTCGTAAATAATGCAGTGACAATAAGCATATGATTGAAAGGACAAATTGGATCAATTAAGCATATGATTTCCCTATTGCAATTTGGATAAATGTACTTTACAAAAGCACATGATTAGCCTATACACCATTCACCCTATACAGCATCCATGCTATACCAGCCAAAATCTAGAATATGAGTGAGCTATACATGAACCCCAAAAAAAAAAAAACAACATATTTGTTTTCAATGCAACAAAATAACATTCAACATTGGTGTATTCCAAAACCAAAATGTTGTTGGCTCAAAATGTGAATACCATCTTTTATTCCAAAAGCAGAATGTTGTAGGCTCAAAATGTTGTAGGTAGAATACCTTACACTGTCCTTTTTGGATCATGAGCTGTCACGAGATGGTCCTACAAAATAGAAAATAGATACAAGATAAATGTTGTAGGCCAAAATGGTTTTGGAACGTTTAACCAACATATGAGATGCAAATAGATAAATGAAATTATGGCACCCTAGATGAAATGATTTGCTTGACAAAGGAACTTCGCAGACAGAAAATTATTGCAATAAGAGACTTGTGTTGTATGACCTATTTGCAGAAGGTTATATGCACGGTCATGAATTGAATTATGGCATAAAATTGCATACAACATAATAAAGGATAGCATCTCCAATTCTAGAGAAAACACAATAGATATATATATATAATGAAGCTGTATTTTTTCCATGGAAGATTACACAAGTTCAATAGCAAGTTATTATCGTGAATCACAAGATAAACAACAGAAGTCATTCAAAACAAAATAATGATGATTTACTCATGTTTCCTACAAGTGATTCTTGTGTTCACAGATGGTCGAGAGGAGCCTTTCGTTTATTATTTAACGACTTGGGTGTTGAAGAAGTTTGTCCACTACCATCTTGGCATGAAGTTGTCGTCATGCTCCTTGTGGTTCTACCAGACTACAAGAGATTTTATATTAATATTAAAACATTATACAATGTTTGATCAATATTAAAAGGAAGAAACTCACATAAAATGTTTGCTTTCCCTTATATTTATCTGAGGTAGTTGACCTTTTAATGGAAGATTTCCCCTTTGGTTTGGGTGGTTGTGCATCTTGCTGCAAAAAATGGACCATAATCATTGCCTAGAAAAAATAAAATAAAAAATTTACTCAATATATATAACTAAAGAATAACACTGTGCTTGTTTCGAATTTGTGCAAGACCGCTTGTTATGGCCATGTTGGCCACATTAAGTACATGTCATGAGTAGACCTTTCCCACTCAAGTGGCCAGGCTTCAATTTTTTTGGCTCATCTTTGGCCATCCTCCTATTCTTTTTGGGCCTCCCAGGCATCTTCCTTTCAATAGGAGGTAGCATTGGCTCAATACCAGTTTTTTCCCAATCATGTGGCCCATTTATGGGTTGTATTGGAAAAACGTAAGCTTTCTTGTAGGATCAATGTGATAATATTCATCAAATATTCATCTGGTTGAAGACCTAAGTGATACATGGCAGCACATGCATGGGGGCCTAAAATCCCACTAATTTGCCAACTTCTACAACTACATATCCTTTGACTTAGGTCCACTGTATATTGATAACTTCCTTTCCTCAACTCACATCCATTTTCACCATTCCATATCAATTGCCACTCTACACGGTCCTTCTTGTTGGCATCAAACTTATCTTTCAACAATGGACCATAATTTTGCTTCCATCCATTAGATAACTTCCTTTTTGTATTATCCTAGTCATCATCTTGGTCCTAATATGTAATAGCCCGATTTTGGGGCTAGTCGGAGTAGTGGTTTCGTGACCTCTAATATGAGGTTGAAGAAAAATATTTTAATATTATTTTATGTGTTGTAACATGACTATAAGGATGCATGGAAATTTTGGTGCTTTAATTTTAACAATTGTATTCTCAATTGTGAAAAAGGACTAAATCGATTAAAGTGTAAAAGTTCTATTTTACAAGCTAAAGGTGTCTAATAGCTATGTAATATAAAATTGGAGGTCCTTAAAGAGCAATTAAACCCTTAGAGAATGGGTGGCCGGCCATAAGGGACAAAATGAGGTCAAATTTGGTCAAGTAGGTAGGTTAGGTGGATTAAATTGAAGGAAATAAATACAATAAAGAAAAAGGCTATCATCTTTTTATTTCTCTTCTTCTTCCATCAAAATTTCACACTCAAGAAGGGCTTTAGGAGCTTGAAATTTCAGCAACCTATTTTCCTTGCTAGTAAGTGATATTAATGGCTTTTCTTGATAATTTTTTGTACTTTTAGAACGCCTAAAGCTTAAGCTAGCTAATGAAGGGCCTATTTTGCAAAATGATTGAAAGTTTAGGGACTTTCCATGAGAGTTTTTATGTTGTTTGCTGAGTTTTTATGGAAGAAAATGAATGTTCGTGGGGTAAGGAATAATTTTTGTGAAAGGTGTTACCATGAAAACACCTAAATGGGACTTATTTGTAAAGGTTGCAATTAAGTAATAAATGCATGAAATGATGGGTTTTATGAATTACTATAAGAGAAATAAATGTTCGGGTAGGTTTTTTAATGAGAAAATGTGATGAAAAATGATTTACAAGCCTAGGGGCAAAATCATAATTTTGCCAAAGTATAAGGGCAAAATGGTCATTTTTGCCTAAGTAGAAATTTTCATGTGCCATGAGTTATATAGTGATTGAATGAGTAAATTTCATTATTATAGGTCAAGAAGAGCGCAAAAACAACCTTGACCAAGGAAAAGGCAAGGTTAAGGGCTAAACCGTCGATTAATACATTTTGCACCGAGGTAAGTTTATGTGTAAATGATACATCTTTAGTACATATGTTGTTATCTATTGATGAATTGTATGGATGAAATTACTTGTTGGTGAGATTGATTGAAAATTATAGATAATGAGTAATTCTCGTATGAACCTCGAAATAGATATGTAAGTAGGGATAAATATTCGTAAATATTATTTGGTGGGCTGTGTGTGATACCACCGTAATTATCATTGTTGGTGGGCTGTGTGCGATACCACCTTATTATTTATTCACGATGGGCTATGTGTGATACCATCCTTTAAATTATTTTTTGGTGGGCTATGTCTGACACCACCCTATTATTGATTAATGGTGGGCTGTGTGCGAAACCACCGAGTACCTAGTATTATTCCGAAGGGTTCATTAAGAAACTTGTCTAAGTAAATATTTCATGTGCCTTTATGGTGAAGAGTGCAGGGTATATGTACAAATAAATGTGAGCAATATCTATGTCACATGATTGGAAAATGGGAAGAGATGAGATGAGTAAGCATGATTATGAAAATGTGTTTCGTTTTTATGTAATATGTAATGTTGTGATTGCTTAAAACATGGTATGATACTTATTGTTTACATGTAGACTTACTAAGCTGAAAGCTTTCTCCCTTTTCTTTTCCCTTGTTTTATAGTGTCAAAGAGCTAGCTTGGGATACGAAGATAATCAGAAGATCACCCACACTATCAGCTCATCTCGGTATAGTTAGATTTAGCATTTTGAATATGGCATGTATAGGGGCTAGACTTAGTGAAATGTCTTGTTGTTTTGGACAAGTGTGTTGGCTCCTTTAAAGATGAACTTTTTGTAAATGGCCATAATTGATGGCTTATTATTATTAATAAATGAAAAGATGAGGTTATTCATGAATGTGTATGATGCATGATAGGATTGTTTGATTAATGGCTGAATGTAATTTATGTTGTAGGAGCTTGGGTGATAAAAAGAGCTTGGCAAATAGCCTTATTCTTGTCCACACAGGTAGGCACACGGGCATGTGCCTAGGCCGTGCGAAGTCTACACCTGAATTTGGAATTTATTTTTTCCACACGGTCGAAGGACACGGCGTGTGACTGGCCGTGTGATGCAAGTCAGTGTCGACTACGGGTGTGGAACATGGGCATGTGATATGTCACACGGGCGTGTTCGTTCTTCCACACGGGCATATGGCCCTGTTTTAAGTAAGAATTTTCTAAGTATGCGAAAGTTGCTAGTTTAGTCCCAAACCATTTTGTATGTAAGTTTTGAGTCTAGTAGGCCCATAATAGGGACATTATGAGTTTGAATGAAAAGTTTCAAGTTGAAATGATATTTTATGGTCTGTGTTTTAGCAAGTTAAGTCTAGTAATGCCTCGTATCTGGTTCCGGCTTTAAACATAGGTAAGGGGTGTTACATAATATCCTCAAGCATTCTAATAATGCTTTTGAACCACGCTTCAATAATGCTTGAATTGAATGTTTCACACAAATTTTTGTCAACTATATCTAATATATAAGTAGTCCCCAAAAATGTCCCAGCCCACATATTTGGAGAATTTTTCATCAAATTATCATAAGCATCCTTATCTTTCTTCTCCAGTGCTGAACATAGATCCTCCCACTCTTTCTCATTTGTGCACTTCAAAATCTACCAAAAATCACACTCATAAGATTTCCCTAACTTCCTCCCTAACCAATTTACAAACACATGCCTCACACAATTCCTATGCTCCACCCTTGGTAGTATGTCAGAAATTGCAATCTCAAGGCCCTAATTCAAAATAATGAACCAGATAGATTGTTAGAAAATTTTAGTTAAATACAAATAAAAGAATAAAAAAATACCAAGCTTAAATTTACATATTTACTAACCTTTTGTTGGTCACTAATAATTGTGTACCCAAACCCAACTTCTAAGCCCAAATCAGTTGATAGGAGACTGAGAAACCAAGCCCATAAATTAGTGCACTCCACTTCAACCATAGCCCATGCAATAGGGAACATTTGGTTGTTTGCGTCTCTTCCAACAGTTGTGAGAAATTCACTCTTAAATGGGCCTCTTCAGAAGCAACCATCTAGCCCAATGAGTGACCTAGACCCTGCTTTTCAGCCTCTCTTTAGTGCATCAAAGCACACATAAGACCTCTTAAAATGAGGAAGAGAGTCTGTTGTCACCCTTTGAACAGCCATTTTTATTGTGCTTCCTAGCATCTTTGACCTTAACTCATAATCATAGTCCCATAGCAAGCCAAATTTCTCCTTATGATTCCTAGCCATTTTCTCCTTCACTATTTTCTTCGCTCTATAACAACAGTCAATGGTCGCATTTACATGCATCTCAAAACCACATCTTCTTTGAATTTCCCTCAGCTTCAATTTTGGGTGATTCTTGATAGTTGCTTCAAAATGTTGGGTAATCATAGCAGCAGTCACCATTTTGTTCTTAAAACTAACCGAACAATGGTGCTCATCCTGAAACATCTTTATTTGCAAGCATTTCGCAATAGGATTGTAACTAGACCTAATTCTCCATGGACAGTTAGGGGAAGCAATGCACCTCACAACAACCTTTTCGGTTCATTTTTAATAAACTTTAGTTGTCTTCTACATTCTTTACGGTACTTTTGAATTGCACTCTTAAACTATTTTCCATCCTTAAACAACATTCCCAAACTAAATTTTAACTTATCACTGTATAAAGGAAACTTACTCCTCATTCTCTCACCATTTTCATGTTCTTCATCTTCATCGAACCCAACCAAGCTTCCATGTTCATCTAAGTCTCATACCTCTGTCTCATTCCCATCCTCCTCTTCTCCACTACTTGCAGCAACAACATTATCCACTCTACCTGATGTTACAAAATCACCAGCATATCCATCAGCAGCAACTTTACTATCATTATCCCCTCGAATAGTAGACCCTAAACTAATATTTCCACCACTTTCCACACCACCATAGTCATCTTCCTTAATACTAGTAGCAGACACACCCTCCCCATCAGCTTGTACCCCTCTTACATCACCCTCCCCAACAGATTCTACCTTTCAAGATCACCTTCACCATCAGATTCTACCCTTCATCATCACCCTTCCCATCAACTTCTACTTATTTAACATCACCCTCCTGAGAAGTCAACAAAAAAATTTTGTCTACAATTATAGGGTTATCAACCTCATGTTCAACATATAGGTCAATCTCCTTAAACTTGATCCAGAAGTCTAACATAGCAATGGTGGAAGTGTCATCATAAATCACCCTTAGATTATTTTGTAACCTTACTGTACCAGGCTCATGAAAATATATTAACATGATAGTGTGAAACCCTAACCCAATTTTTACTATTTTACATAATTCAAAATAAGATATTGTGTATGGGTCCTTTTTAAGCCTAATCACTTCCCCACCTACATATCTAACATATGGTCTGTAACACCCCTTACCCGTATTCAACGTAGGAAATCGGGTACAAGGCATTACCAGACTTATCTTGCTTAAACGTACAACTTTAGGTTATCAAATTTCATTCCAACTTAAAAATTCTCACTCACAATCATAACATCCTTATTATGGGCCAACGAGGCCTTAATCATGCAAACGGAGAGTCTCAAAATCAAATCGATAACTTTTTCATACTCAGAAAAATTTTTCCTTAACAAGGTCACACGCCCGTGTGAAATGGGACACGCCCGTGTGGGCAGGCCGTGCGGTCACACATGCCCATGTCCCTAGCCCGTGTGAAATTCATTTTTCATTTCGAACCTACAGGGGTTTTCACACGGTCGGGCACAAGCATGTGTCCTTGGCCAGAGTCCTCCACATGGCCTAGACACGCCCGTGTCCTCACCCGTGTGTGAAAACATGGGTATTCTGTTTATGACGTTAGCATCCTCCCAAGGGGTGTAACAACCCGATTTAGGGGCTAGTCAGAACAGTGATCTCGAAATCACTAATTTGAGGTTAGGGAAATTATTTTCATATTATTTTATGTGTTATAGCACGTTTATAAAGATGCATGAAAAATTTTGGTGCTTTGCTTTTAGCGATTTCTTGCTTAATTGTAAAAAAAAGACTAAATTGCATAAAGTGTGAAAGTTTTATTTCATTTGCTAGAGGTGCCAAATAGCTATAGATTATTAATTAGAGGTCCCAAATGTGCAATTTGACCTTGTTTAAGTGAGTTGGCCGGCCATAATATGCATAGGGGACAAGATCATTTATTGTGGTCAAAAGTTGGTAATAGTGGTTGAAAAATGAATAAAATAAAGAAAGGAAAAAGATATCATCTCTCCTCTCTTCCTCTCCACTGAAATTTTTAGCAGACAAAGGGTGTTTGACAGCTTAAAATTTCAGCAAGCTTTACTCCATCCAAGTAAGTCAATTTGATGGTTGTTTTTGATGATTTTTTGTATTTTTGGAGTCCTCAAAGCTTAAGCTAACTAATAAGAGGACTAGTTTGCAATGGACTTACCATGATAGATTTTATGTTTTTTGATGAGTTTTTATGGAAGAAAACGAATGATAGGATGATGATAAACAACTTTTGTGAAAGGTGTTGTTATGAAAACACCTAATTGGGGCTAAAATGCAAAAGTTGTAAATTGTTCATTAAGGCATGAAATAGTTGGAATTGTGGATAGTTGTAAGAGGATTAAATGTTTATCTAGGCTTGTTTAATAATAAAATGTGACGAAAATTTATTTACGAGCCTAGGGGCAAAATCATAATTTTTCAAAATGTAGGGGCAAAATAGTTATTTTTTGCCTAAAGTGTAGATTATGGTGTATTATAATTTATAAGTGATTAAATCAGTAAATTACATTGTTCTAGATCAAATAAAATGAGTTTCAGACCTAGAACGGGTGAAAAGAGAAATGTGGGCAAAAAGTCCCTTTCGGCCCTTTCGACATCGAGGTAAGTTTATTTGCTAAATTATGAAATTCTAAGTGAGGTACTTAATATTTCAATGTGTATTTATTGTTTAATTACCTTCATGTATACATTAAGTATGCTTTAACGGAATGTCAAGAAATAAGAGTCTTATTTAAATCTAAGACTAATGAGACTATGACAATTAAGGTCTCGTGTAAGACCATATTGGAATATGGCCTCGGTGTGGGAATTTATATAAGACCATGTCAGGGACATGGCATCGATATGTTAATACGTATAAGACCTTATCAGGGTATAATGTCAATATGACACTTCGTGTATGAAACTCAAGAGTGTTATTTAACAATTTGAGTGATTCAATGGGTATGTTGAAAGTGAGAAAGTATGTGGTTGTACCACGAGAAGCACAAGTGTGTGTTAGAATTGAATTGAGATGAATTCAGTATATAATGAACCCGAAGTGGGTTATGTGTAACCAATACACTTTAGTTGCATGAGATAAATTTATTAATGTATTGTGTGAATGCGAAAAAGTATCGTAGAAAGTTAAGTAAGAATAGTAATGTGTGAGGATGTTCCCGGATGAACATTTGAAATAGTAAAATACATGTGGATAATTATTCATAATGTATAATAATAGTGAGCTATGCGATATCACCTTATTGATGGTTGGTGATAGGCTGTGTGAGATACCATCAACTATATTATTAATCGATGGGTTGTGTGTGATACCATCACTTATAAAACTGATTTGGTGAGTTAAGTGAGAATTCACCATAAGTATAAATGATTGGTGGGCTGTGTGCGATACCACCCTATTAGATATCGATGGTGGGCTAAGTGTGAAACCACCTAGAGATTAATAGTGTGAGCGGCTTATTGAAAGTGCTTGATGTGTTGTTTTATGTGATCACATGGTGATCAATGCAAGAATGTATGCTAATTAACACGAGAGTTGGCTTGTGGCATGGTAAGAATGTGGTAAGAGATAGAATGAATAAGCTTCAAGAATGGTTCAGTAAGTATCCATGAGTTATGAGAAAAACTCATTATAATACCTTGTGGTTGTGTATATTTAATGAATATCGGTATTTGTCAGTTATAAGCAGATGAACTTACTAAGCATTATTGCTTACTCCTTTTCTTTTCTCATCTCTTATAGGATATTTTAACTAGCTTGGGTTGGAGACCGCCAGAGATGTTTTCACACTATCGAATAGACGCTTGGTATGATTTTTCAAGTTTTTATAAGTCATGGCATGTATAAGGATTATTTTAAAGTTGATTAAGTTCTAATTGATGTAGCCATATTGTGTTGGCCTAAGAGAACTTATAGTTTGGTTGTGTATAGCCATAGATGATGGCTTAAGTTGTTTGTAATTGTATTGGGAATAGTTCTGCCTATTGTATGAGATGAAGACTTTATCTCTTTTATGATTAAAAGTCCTTAATTCAAGAGTTATATTAATGATAGGTGAAGTTATGTGATGATGTATGCATGTATACAAATGAAAGTGGCAAAAGGCTTGGTAGATAGCCTGCTAAATATCCATATGAGTAGACACACGGGCGTGTGTCTAGACCGTGTGGGAGGAACGATTAGCACATGGGCATGTGCCCAAGCCGTATGGATAAGTCAGAATACCAAGGTTTGGCACACGGGCCAATGCCACGGACGTGTCAAGGCACGGGTGGAAGGCAAGGGCATGTTTTAGGGGCACCCGGGCGTGTCCCTGGACCAACACAGGCATGTGGCCCCTATTTTGAGGAAGAGTTTCTCAAGTTCGTAAAAGTTTTCGGGATTAGTCCCAAAACCTCCCGGAGGTATGTTTAAGGCCTCGTAGGCCGAGATTGAGTAAGTGATAGGCTTAAACGAAATTTTATAGCCTGATTTGAAGAGTTAAGTAAGATTAAGCATGGTAATGCCTTGTATCCAGTCTTGGTGTCAGACTCAGGTAAGGGGTGTTACATTTAGTGGTATCAGAGCTATGGTTTAGTCAGTTCTCAGACTAACCTAATGTGAGTAAGAGTCTAGCTATACATGCCATATGTGGACCGTAATAGTGTGATATCTCCCGGCTCTAACGAAATTATTTTGTTAAGACAGAGATGATTCCCAACCGAAATAATTTTAGTAAGTTTGTATGATTTTCAAACTTCATGAATAATTTCATTGAATTGCTTGAGATGTGGTTATATGCATATTATTCCCACGAAAATGTTTAATTGATATATAAAACAAAGAATTTACTAAGATCAAGTATATGAAAGTCTCGATTGAAGTTGAATTACTTAGGAGACTCAATCTCTCACATGAGACGAGAAAGTTCGTATAAGACCAAGCCAAGGCATGGCATCGACAATTAAGCTAAGAGATCATGTAAGTCCAAGACAAGTCTTGGCATTGAAAAGTCATCATGAGATAGAGATCCCATGTAAGTCCAGGCCAAGGCATGGCATTGGTGAGTACCAAGGAATATTTCATGTAAGTCCAAGCTAAGGCTCGGGATTGACAAGATAAAGATAACAAGTAAGACCATGTCAAGAAATGGCAATGGTAAGTTCCCAAGGGAACATACAAAGAAGACTTCGTATAAGTCCATGTCAAGACATGGTGTTGATACCAAGTACGAGATCCCATGTAAGACTATATCAAGGATATAGCATTGGCATCAAGATACATGTGAAATGAGATTTAGTATCCTCGGTCATTCATAGTAATTCATTAGGCAAACGAGTAAAGCTTAAATGAGATATCAAGAAAGTTAATTAAGTAAAGTTGATATCATGTCATGCTAGTTAAAGCTGACTAAGAAGTATTATTCATGTTATGAATGATGATGTTGAGATTATGCTTACCATAGCAAAGTATACTGATCTATGTGATCAAGTGTTACAGGTACCTTGTTTACCTTACAAGTATGAGACTAGTAAGTATTATGAGATATGTAAGAATCAGTAAGAGTAAGTAAGCATTTGAGATTTGTGATGCCAAGTACGCATTTGAGATTTGTGATGCCATTGTTTATGATAAATATGTCCACATGGTTAAATCTCATGTGTGAATGTTAAAGTAGAGAATGTATAATGTTTTATTTTATGACTCTGTTATGAAATCACACATATTATAGCGTGGGAGTTAAACTGAGAAGCTTGACTAAGTAGAATGCAGGAGATGAGTACGGTCGTTTAATAATAAATTGATGAATAAGACCATGGTAGGACCATGGCAATACATGTGATCCCATATAAGACCATGTCTGGGACATGGCATTGGCAACGATACACGATCCTGTGTAAGACCATATCTAGGATATGGCGTCGGCATCGAATAATGTGTAAGACCATGTTTGGGATATGGCTTCGGCACTAAAGAAATATCTCGTATAAGACCATGTCTGGGACATGGCATCGACATATAAGTACGATCTCATATAAGACCATCTCTGGGATATGGCATCAACATCGACATGAGTTCCATGTAAGACCGTATCGGGGATATGGCATTGGTATTGATATGAGATTTCGTGTAAGACCATAGCAAGGCTATGGCATCATGATAACATGTAAGGAAATAGCTGGGCTATGATGTGTGATACGGGTAAGACCATAGTTGGACTATGGCACTCAGGTAAACAACGTACTCAAAACCCATACGACATTCTCTAAATTGATAAGCAATAGTAAGAGAAAGTAGAGTTAAATGTTGAGTACTCAAGTAGATATTAATGTGGAACTTGAGTAAGTGAAGTCACTGTTTGAAAGTACAAGTGATAGAAACAATTGTAGCATGATAAACGTGAAAACTCACTTGGAGCGAATTATGTGACTATGATAATATTTCATTGATGATGAATATTAAATCATATGTATGTAGTCACGAGAGTTAAGTTAAGGAGGGCCCTACGACCTCACCCTCTTTACCACTATTGAATTATGATGAGATGTTATGAGAGTTAAGTTGATTAAGATTGCATCTGATTAATGCAATAATTATGTTAGCATAATTAAGAATGCCTTGTATCACATTGATACATGATACTTTACTAAGTAGAGTAATTGTTGTTGAACATGAGGTTGAAGTCCTAGGGGACTATAATAAAAAGGCTATCATTGAGATATAAAATAGATAAGGTCACGTATAAGGCCATGTTTGGGACATGGCCTCGGCACCAAGTTACGGTTCCATATAAGACCATATCGGGGATATGGATTCGGTAATGAATATGAGAATCAGTAAGACCATATTCAAAATGTAGCAATGATACTTGATGCGGAAGTCCATATAAGACCACCTCGAGAATGTGGCATTGGTTTCGTACCTACATAAATGACAATGAATATGCATCTTTGACTATCCTTAGTGATCAATGGGATAGGTAGATGAGTTAAAAGTAGAAATGAGATTAGTACTAAAGTCATGTGAAGGAGTGAATACAGGTATTCGTGAATAAATTACGAAGAGACCATTACAATATGTGACACAGAACGTGTTATATAAGGGCAAGTAAGAGTAAGTTGCCTCGAAGCTTGTGGCTTGTGCATGGTTAATTAATGTCGTGAATGGATTATGATTATCTCCTTGGGTATTATGTATAAATATATGTTGCCTTTCAGGGCTGATGTAGTTGTTCTTTCCATGAATCATGATTGTGTGAAAACGTTAGCTGATTGTAAAAATCAGACGAAACGGTTGCTGATTTAGTTAATTGAAATTGGCATTCCTTTATCTCCTCGTAACCCTATTCGAGTACTTTGAGGAGGAATTTGCAGATGGTCATAGTATAAGAAGTGAAATCACAAGTTTCACATTGTGTACTGGGTTTTCAGGTAGGCCGAATAGAGTTAATGAATTTGATCGAGATGTCCCTGCTATCGTGAGATATGACGATAGTAAGGGTTTTAGATTATCATAGAAAAAGAAACTCAGATGAGAGTGTGCTCGAAATATGTTCTCAGTGTGGAGAAAAGAGTATATTAATATATTGAAATATGATGCAAGTTTTGTGTATATTCACGCATGAATCAATAAGGAGAATAAAATTCTGTGTGTTCATGAGTAGGGAGCATGATACAGAGGTATGCTCATTTAAATGCTCAAACTATGATGGTTGAGTTGAAAGCTATTGAAGGAACTATTAATTGAAAGTTCTAGTACTGAGTTCAGTTTGAATCGAGAAAAAGAGTTGTTAGATTGGTGATCTAGAGACGATCGCTTTTGTGTATGTGTCGCGAGTTAGATGTTATGAAATAATCCATGGAAAAATCGATATGTGCTTTCTGACTTTTGATGAGTTAAAGTATCGAATGTTGCAGAAAGTTTTGGTATGAGATTTAGTAATAGTATGTCTACTCATGCAAGGCTAAGAAAAAGTGCAGTTATATGCATAAATGTTTTGAAAAGTGAGTATATTTTACGATATGATTGAGTTTATGGTCAGAAGTGGTCGACCACTAAAAGCTGAGTTTTCAAAGCGTATAAGTCAGAAATATTACAGTCGGTGAATGTTTTAATGAGGAAGTGAGAAAAAACCTTAGAGATTTCAAATTTGGTTTGAAAAATTCCTAATGAGGGAGATGTCATTCGAATTGTAGTGAATCAATCAGTAAAGATCCGAACGATCATTTGGACATGTACAGAGTTCCCAATTGGAAGATTACTGTGTATATGCCCGAGAGGAAGAATAACCTAAGTCTCAAATTGTGCTTCGACATTGTGTATTATAGCTTAAAGGTTGTTGGCAAGAGAAACTTGAAGATAAGTGGATTTGTGATTTTGAAGAGTTGATAGAAATGTTTTAAGAATGTTGGAAGGAACTCCTCCTAATAAGATTTTCGGGGACGAAAATCCCTAAGCGGGGAGAATTGTAACAGCCCAATTTAGGGGCTATTCAGAATAGTGATCTTAAAATCACTAATTCGAGGTTAGAGAAATTATTTTCATGTTATTTTATGTGTTATAACATGTTTATAAAAATGCATGAAAAATTTTGGTGCTTTGATTTTAGCGATTTCTTGCTTAATCGGGGAAAAGGACTGAATCGCATAAAGTGCAAAAGTTTTATTTTATTTGCTAGAGGTGCCAAATAGCTATGGAATATTAATTAGAGGTCCCAAATGTGCAATTTTGCCTTGTTTAAGTGAGTTGGCCGGCCATAATATGCATAGGGGACAAGAGCATTTATTGTGGTCAAAAGTTGGTAATAGTGGTTGAAAAATGAATAAAGTAAAGAAAGGAAAAGGATATCATCTTTCCTCTCTTCTTCTCCATCAAAATTTTCAGCAAAACAAGGGGTGTTTGAAAGCTTAAAATTTCAGCAAGATTTATTCCACTCAAGTAAGTCAATTTGATAGTTGTTTTTGATGATTTTTGTATTTTTGGAGTCCTCAAAGCTTAAGCTAACTAATGAGAGGACTAGTTTGCAATATGGTTGAAAGTATAGGGACTTCCCATGATAGAGTTTATGTTGTTTGATGAGTTTTTATGGAATAAAATGAATGATAGGATGATGATAAACAACTTTTGTGAAAGGTGTTAATATGAAAACACCTAATTGGGGCTAAAATGCAAAAGTTGTAAATTATTTATTAAGGCATGAAATAGTTGGAATTGTGGATATTTGTAAGAGGATTAAATGTTCAGCTAGGCTTGTTTAATAAGAAAATGTGATGAAAATTTATTTACGAGCCTAGGGGTAAAATCATAATTTTGCCAAAGTGTAGGGTTAAAATAGTCATTTTTTGCCTAAAGTGTAGATTATGGTGTATTATAATTTATAAGTGATTAAATTAGTAAATTCCATTGTTCTAGATCAAAGAAAATGAGTTTCGGACCTAGAACGGGTGAAAAGAGAAATGTGGACAAAAAGTCCCTTTCGGCCCTTTCGACATCGAGGTAAGTTCATATGCTAAATTATGAAATTCTAAGTAAGGTACTTAATATTTCAATGTTGTATTGATTGTTTAATTACCTTCATGTATACGTTAAGTATGCTTTGACGGAATGTCAAGAAATGAGAGTGTTATTTTAATCTAAGACTAACGGGGAAAAAATTAGCATGAGATTACGACAATTAAGGTCTCGTGTAAGACCATATTGGAATATGGCCTCGGTGTGAGAATTCATATAAGACCATGTCATGGACATGGCATCCGTATGTTAATACGTGTAAGAACCTATCGGGGTATAATGTCAATATGACACTTTGTGTATGAGGCTCAAGAGTGTTATTTAACAATTTGAGTGATTCAATGGGTATGTTGAAAATGAGAAAGTATGTGGTTGTACAACAAGAAGCACAAGTGTGTGTTAGAATTGAATTGAGATGAATTCAGTATATAATGAACCCCTAGTGGGTTATGTGTAACCAATGCACTTTAGTTGCATGAGATAGATTTATTAATGCATTGTGTGAATGCAAACGAGTATCGTAGAAAGTTAAGTAAGAATAGTAGTGTGTGAGGATGTTCTTAGATGAACATTTGAAATAGTAAAATACATGTGGATAATTATTCATAATGTATAATAACAGTGAGCTGTGCGATATCACCTTATTGATGGTTAGTGATGGGCTGTGTGTGATACCATCAACTATATTATTAATCGATGGGCTGTGTGCGATAACATCGCTTATAGAACTCATTTGGTGAGTTAAGTACGAATTCACCATAAGTATAAATGATTGGTGGGCTGTGTATGATACCACCATATTAGATATCGATGGTGGGCTACGTGCGAAACCATCTAGAGATTAATAGTGTGAGGGGCTTATCGAAAGTGCTTGATGTGTTGTTTTATGTGATCACATGGTTATCAGTGCAGGAATGTATTCTAATTAACACGAGTAGTTGGCTTGTGGCATGGCAAGAATGTGGTAAGAGATAGAATGAATAAACTTCAAGAATGGTTAAGTAACCATGTGTTATGAGAAAAACTCATTATAATACCTTTTGGTTGTGCATATTTAATGAATATCGATATTTGTCAATTATATGCAAATGAACTTACTAAGCTTTATTGCTTACTCCTTTTCTTTTCTCATCTCTTATACGATATTTTAACTAGCTCGGGTTGGAGGCCACCAAAGATGTTTTCACACTATCGAATAGACGCTTGGTATGATGTTTCAAGTTCTTATGAACCATGGCATGTATAGGGATTCTTTTATAGTTGATTAAGTTCTAATTGATGTAGCCAGATTGTGTTGGCCTAAGAGAACTTATAGTTTGGTTGTGTATAGCCATAGATGATGGCTTAAGTTGTTTGTAGTTGTATTGGGAATAGTTCTCCCTAGTGTATGGGATGAAGACTTTCTCTCTTTTATGATTAAACTCCCTTAATTCAAGAGTTATATTGATGCTAGGTGAAGTTAAGTGATGATGTATGAATATATGGAAATGAGAGTGACAAAAGGCTTGGTAGAGAGCCTGCTAATTGTCAACATGAGTAGACACACAGGCGTGTGTCTAGACCGTGTGGGAGGCACGGTTAGCATATGGGCGTGTGCCCAAGCCGTGTGGATAAGTCAGAATACCAAGGTTTGGCACACAGGCCAGTGCCACGAGTATGTCAAGGCCGTGTAAATTAGTCAGTTTTGACCATGGGTGGAAGGCACAGGCATGTTTTAGGGGCATCCGGGCGTGCCCCTAGACCAACATGGGCGTGTGGCCCCTTTTTTGAGGAAGAGTTTCTCAAGTTCGTAAAAGTTTTCGGGATTAGTCCCAATGTAACATCCTGAAAATGGGCCTATGCATTTTTGATTTAATTATACGAAATGGCATGTCTTATGTATTATGAATGTATGGTGAACATTTTGGAAACTTGGAAATGTTAAGTTTAAAGAGGAAAGTGAACATTTTGGAAACTTGGAAATGTTAAGTTTAAAAGAGGAAAGTGAACATTTTGGAAACTTGGAAATGTAAGGAAATGTTTTAGAAATGTTAAGTTTAAAAGAGGAAACTAAGGCAAGGTGGTCTTAAGAAAATTAATAGAAGAAATTTGACACAAGAACGAGCTTGGAGAAGTGGCTAGGAGGCACCACTTAAAGCCCAGTAAGTGACGCCACAATCAAGGGGGAAGGAGCCTAGGTTCAAGTCACGTGGGAAGAAAATAAAAGAGTTTTATTTTGCTGCAAGGAGCAAGGGAGTTGGACGGCACCAAGGCACTTGGGGAAGAGTTTAATTCTCTTTAAAATTCGGCTAAATAGATAGATAATGATGGACTATTATTATTTTTTTATTAAGAGATAAGAGATAAATATTGGATTAAGTTTTATTAAATTGAATGGGTGATAATTAAAGTGATAAAGTTATCAAAATAGGAGTGATGGCCAAGTAAAGGATTTTAAGTTAGTAATTTCGACTACTAGAGGAAAAGAGAGCCATTCATCATATCTTCTTTCAACTCTTCTCTCTCTGTCGAATTTCTTCTTGTTATTGAGCATCCATATTTCTTCTTTTTCTTTTAGCCTCCTAGCCGAATTCTTTTAGCTTTTCTCTCTACATCTTTTCCTCTTGTGGCCGACTTCTCCATCACCATCTAAAAGGGTAGCCGAATCTCAAGGCAATCTTTAGCCGATTGTTCAACAAAGCCTAAAGCCGAAGGTTCATTCTTTTGAATCGATCTCTCCTGCAAACTCTTTGCCGATTCCAATATTAAGGCTAAGGAATCCTATTGTTGTCATTCTATTTCTTTTCTTTTAACCAAAATCAGGATACTAATCCTATTAATAATCTTGTGTGCCGAAACTTTGAAGAGATCTTTCGGGATTTGGCCTATTGTCGACTTCAAAGACGAATCTTTCGAGATTTCAAGGACTTAAGGTAAGCAAATATTCTAGTCGGCCAAGGGCCATTTGTTGAGAATTAAGGTTGGAAATTGAACTAATATGTGGCTATAGGGATTTCGACAGACACTTAAGGCAAGAAATACTTTCGGGATTTAAGATTTTTAAGGTAAGTGACTATGAACATTCGGCCAAGGCCTTATTTTAGTACATAGATCTATTTCTTATTATTTTGAAAGCCGAAAACTAACCTATGTAGAGATCTAGTGCTTGGCCGAATACAAGGAGGAGTATAGCAAAGATTTCGGGACTTGATTCTCCAGTCAATCGGCAACAAGTTAGGTTTAGTGTACTAATCCTACTAGGATTTGGATTTGTGGCTAAATGGGTTTTCATTAAATCTTTAATGTGGGCCGAATGTAGGAAGTTAAAGATCTAAGGCAGTAGATTGGATTTCGGGATTTCAGTGACTTTGTTAAGCGAATCAGGTGTGTACCCCACACTATCTTTTAATAAGATTTATGGCTAAAATTTAATATGAGCATGTTTATAAGAATGTGAATATTGCTAAGGTACCATGTTATGGTACAAAGTACTCAGGTACGTTTCCTACTCCTACTAGGATTATGTTAAATATCTGTTGCGACACACATATGACATTATAAGAATGTGAAATAAGAATTTGGCATTTTAATGCATGTTATGTATGATATGGGGCATATGGGTTACATGAAAAAGGGGAAGTGAATGTGGTGACCTAAGACCACGAAATCTGAATGTGGTGACCTAAGACCACGATATTTGAATGTGGTGACCTAAAACCACGATATCTGAATGTGGTGACCTAAGACCACAAATTTTATAAGGGCGATGAGCACGTCGACTGCAGCGACTGCCTTCGATGGTGTGTAGCGGATAGAGGGTTGACTTAGTAGTCCCCACGGTGTGTAGGATGGTACGGGTGATGTGTAGCGGATGGCGTATAGGTTTGGATTCGGGTTGCATCATTATTTTATATCTGCTATATGATTATGTATGTGATGTGATATTATGCCTGAATCTATTTGGACATAGTGTTTGTGTACACATTGAGTCTGTTGACTCTCCCCGTTGTGGGAATCTTTTTCAGGTGACGATCAGTGATGGACCGGGCCGGTAGATGCTTAGGGAAGGCCATGCTCAGCAAGAATTTCATTTTTATTTTGGCTATTTTAATTTAAGTATTTTGAAGTTAAATTTTGGGAATTATTTGATGTAATAAGGCCATAGTAGAACTACTTTACTTTGCTTTTATTTATTAAATGATTAAGTAAATTTATTTTAAAATAAAGCCCAAACGTTTTGTCACTTAAAGTAAAGGACTTTAATAATGAAATAAACTTGTTTTCAACTCAAGCCCAACCCAAAACAATCTTTCTTTCAAAACACACAAGTTTTCCTAAATAACAAAAGAATTTGAAATGGTTTACACTGGGGAACATACCAGATCCGGTCAAGGCTCGTGGGCTGGGTTTGGGGTGTTTCACCCAAAACCTCTCGGAGGTATGTTTAAGGCCTCCTAGGCCGAGATTGAGTAAGTGATATGCTTAAATGAAATTTTATAGCCTGATTTGAAGAGATAAGTAAGATTAAGCATGGTAATGCCTCGTATCCAGTCTTGGTGTCAGACTCAGGTAAGGGGTGTTACAAGGGGCATACGGCCTAGGCACACGCCCGTGTGTCTAGCCCATGGTCGACACTGACTTATAACACTAACTTGCAGGGGACACACGGCCCCATCACATGCCCATGGGGCTGACTGTGTGTCACACATGGCCTAGACAAACGCCCGTGTGCCTACCCGTGTGGACAAGAATAAGGCTATTTGCCTAGCTATTTTTATCACCCAAACTCCTACAACATAAACCACATTCAACCATTAATCAAACAACCCAATCATGCATCATACACATTCATGAATAACCTCATCTTTTCATATATTAATAACAATGAGCCATCAACTATGGCTATTTACAAAAATGTTCATCTTAGAAGGAGCCAACACACTTGGCCAAAATAACAAGACATTTCACTAAGTCTAGCCCCTATACATGCCATACTCAAAATGTTGTCTAAATATACTGAGATGAGCTGATAATGTGGGTGATCTTCAGATTATCTTCGTATCCCGAGCCGGCAATTTGACACTATAAAACAATGGAAATAAAAAGAAGTAAGCTTTAAGCTTAGTAAGTTTACATGTAAATAATAAGCATCTTAATATATGCCAATCAATCAATAACATTCGATACTAAGCAAGAACAATTCACATTTCCTTAATCATGCTTATTCATCTCATTTCTTAACACATTCCAACCATGTGACAAATATAATGCTCACATTTACTTGCACACATCCCCTGCACTCATCACCACAAGCCACATGAAACATTTACTTAAACAATTTCTCAATGAATCATTCGGAATAATACTAAGTACCTGGTGGTTTCGCACACAGCCCACCAGTAATCAATAATAGGGTGGTATCGCACATAGCCCACCAACAAGGATATTTATGGTGGTTTCACACATAGCCCACCAAATGATAATATAAATAATGGTATCGCACATAGCCCATCATGAATAAATAATAAGGTGGTATCGCACACAGCCCACCAAAAAGGATAATTACGGTGGTATCGCACACAGCCCACAATAATTACTATAGATATTTTTTCGCACTTACATATCTATTCCTAGGTTCATACTAGAATTACTCACTATCTATCAACTTCAGTCAATCTCAATCATAATTGATCTCATTCATACAATGAACCAATAAGTAACAACATATGTATTAAAGATGTATCATTTACGCATAAACTTACCTCGATGCAAAATGTATTAGTCGACAACTTAGTCCGTAACCTTGCCTTTTCCTCGGTCAAGGTTGTTTTCACACTCTTCTTGATCTATAATAATAAAATTTACTCATTCAATCACTTTATAACTCATGATACATCAAAATTTCTACTTAGGAAAAAATGACCATTTTACCCTTATACTTTGGCAAAATTATGATTTTGCCCCTAGGCTCGTAAACCGTTTGCGATCACATTTCCTCATTGAACAAGCCTAGCTAAACATTTATTTCTCTTACAACAACTCATAAAATCAATTATTTCATGCATTTATTACACAATTACAACCTTTACAAATAAGTCCTATTTAGGTGTTTTCATAATAACATCATTCACAAAAGTTGTTCCTTAACTCACTAACATTCATTTTCTTCCATAAAAACTCAGCAAACAACATAAACACTCTCATGAAAAAATCCTAAAATTTCAACCATTTAGCAAAATAGTCCCCCCATTAGCTAGCTTAAGCTTTGGGGGTTCCAAAAGTACAAAAATTATCAAGAAAGACCCCTAGAATCACTTACTTGCAAGAGAATAGCTTAACTGAAAGTTTGAACTCCAAACACCTCTAATTTCCCTTCAATTTTTGGTGGAGAAGAAGTATGAATAGTAAAAGATGATATCTCTTTTATTTATCTTATTTTATTCATTTTTTTATCACTTAATTTCACCAAAATTTTTACCAAAATTTAATGCCCTTGTCTCCTTGTCTCTATGACAGGCCACACCCTTTTAATGGCCTAATTTCATCTTAAGGACCTCCAATTTAATATTATATGGCTATTAGACACCTTTACCTTATATAATAGAACTTTCGCACTTTATGCGATTTAGTCCTTTTTCATAATTAAGCATGAAATCACCAAAATTAATGCACCCAAATTTTCATACATCCTTATAAACACACTATAACACATAAAATAATATCAAAATAATTTTCTTCAACCTCAGATTAGCGGTCCCGAAACCACTGTTCTGACTAGCCCCAAATTCGGGCTGTTATAGGGTCCTTTACAAAGTGCCCACCTACGTGCAAAATAATATAATATTTCTCATCTGATGACATCTGCAAGCATAAACAAACAATTTTCTAAGCAAAAACCATTCAAAAAAAAAAAAAAAAAACAAAACTCGCTACCTACATCGGGATCACTTCTTTGAACACAATACAAAATAGTAACACATGTCTACAATTTTAACATCTTTTTACTTGGTAATAGAAATCAACAACATCAGGCCCACTACTGCATCACAAATTGACAAAACAAACCTATATTGTGGCACTGAAATTGCAATAATAAATTAGAAATAACCATCTACAATTTTAACAACAGCTTTATCAACAACATTAGGACCACTATCACATCACAAATCGATAAAACAAACCCTACATTGTGGCATTGAAATTGCAATAATAAATCACAAATAACCATCTACAATTTTAACAACAGCTTTATCAACAACATTGAGACCATTGTCGCATCACAAATCGATAAAACAAACCCTACATTATGGCACTGAAATTTCAATAATAAATCACAACCAACCAACAAACCAAACCAAAAATGGAATTTATTTTCCTAACAAATCAAATAATGAAGCACCAACCTTTTGATTTTGGGTTACGAAAACTGCTCACGATTGTTGAAGCTTTTTGTTCTTAAAATTTTTAGGGATTCAATAATTTGGTTCATAAAAGTTTTAGGGATTCCAAGAATATTTTTGGAATTCTAACGATTTAGGGATTTGAAGATTTTCAGGATTCAAAAAAGATTTTGGATGTTATGGATTTGGGGATTTCATGATTTGGAGAATTTGTCGAGTTTGGGATTTTAAAATTTGGGAAAAAAAAAATTGAATTTAGGGGCTTGAGATATTTGGGGATTTAGGATTTTTTGTTTTATGTTTATTAAATTTGTTTAATCTTTTTGCCACGTCAATGTTATTATTTTAATGTCTACCACGTCATCAGTCAACTGGAACGCCACATAAACCATTTTTTTATCGACAGTTGACTAACAGTCAGCTGACGGTTATCATTTCAACTAGGTTGAAGTTCGAAAAATTTGTTAAGTTGAGGGCCAAATTTAGAAAAAAAAAAAAAGTTAATGGCATATATCCAAAAGCCCTTAAAAGTTTAGGGTTTGTTTTTACAACTATGCATATTGTTAAATATAGACACCCTATTCCTAAGTTAGATGATATGCTTGACGAACTATATGATGCACGCAAATTTACTAAAATTGATCTTAAGAACAATGTTATATCCCTACCACAATTTGGACCCAGTTGGGCCCTCCATGTTGGATTTGGTGCCATAAGTGTAGTATTTTGTCAATGTACAATTGTAATTTTTTGGAACAGATTGGTTAATAAAATTATTCATGAAGTATATTAATACTTTGTATAATGTCATCATGTGGTCTTTGCATGCAAAGCAAAATATTAGCAAATTGCTCACTGGATGTCTAATGTTTAACTAATACTAAGCAGTATAATGTGGTTGGATCATAATATAAACAACAACTTATATTAGTAGGTGAACCTAAACATGTCCATAGTCTAATTGAAAATGAGCAAACCGATTGAAATACTAATATGTCGCCTATCTAGTCCAATTGGGGAGATGATTTGTCTTGAGCATCAGAGCAAATGACTCCCAGAAGATAGAGACATAGATGTGACTGACTAGACTGACAGTACATCTGATTAGACCCAATAAAAAAAGATCCTGTAACACCCCAAACCCGGCCTATGCATTAAGCCCGGATTTCGGCATGCCACACAAATTTAATGAACATTCAAAGCATTTAATGAATTAGAAATCAAATTTCAAACGATTAAGAAAATTACTTTATCGAAAACTCGAAGTTCATTGAAAACCATAATTAAAAACACAAGAATTTGTCGTTTGATATATAAAGAAGTATTTGATAAAAACTTTGGACTTATTTAGTTGAAATATTTCATCGAAAAGTTTTAAAAGAATTTCCTAAGTTTCTAGTTACGAAAAACTTTTATTTTATATGAGAGTTATAGAAAATATTTAAAAAAAAACTAAATCAATCCAACTTAATAAAACTAAAACATAATAAATCCATCCATATAATAAAATCCATAATTAAAAAGGCTTTATTACATCGCCATTAAAAATAGCATTTAATAAAAATCATAAAAGAAGTCTTAAAGTTTTATAAACCACCATTTGTAGTATAGCCTCCCCACAAAGTCATCTCCGACCCAAGTCTCCATCAGTTGTTATTACCTGAGAGGGTAAAAAAAATGGGGTGAGTTACTTAGAACTTAGTGTGTAACTCACTTACCATAGTCCACTGGGCCAAGACCATTTAAACATTTATTTGGGCCTAAGCCCATTTCAAAATATAATAATTTAGCATTTAAAAATAATAATGCAAATGATATGCAATTCCCAAAACCAAACCTAGATTTCCATCCGCTACACACCCCCGTACCCAACCAGCACACCTGTGGGGAGCTTTAGCCACCCACCCCGCCAACACACCAAAGTAGGCTTTAAGCCCAATATCATATTTGTGGCAACGGCCACTTAAATAATTGTGGTAGAACCACCGATCTAGATTTTGGGCAACGACCATTGTGACAGAGTCACCTATCTAGAATTCTGGCATTAAGCCTTTCTTCTCTTCATCATTGATCCCAACCCATGCAATCATGTTTATGCATTACAAAATATTTGTAAGGAAAACCATATTATAATTTATGAATTTTGACCCATTAAAACACGTTTCACATATAGCCCATTTATCCATTATCATAAATGGCCCAATTATCAAATTTCACATATGGCCCATTTATCGATTATCACATATGGCCCAAATTCTCAATTATCACATATGGCCCAAATTTGCCAAATATCTTATATGGCCCAAATTTATCAAATATCACATATGGCCCAAATTTGCCAAATATCACATATATGGCCAAAATTTACCAAATATCACATATGGCCCAAATTTATCAAATATCACATATGTGGCCCAAATTTATCAAATATCACATATGGCCCAAATTTATCAAATATCACATATGGCCCAAATTTGCCAAATATCACATATATGGCCCAAATTTATCAAATATCACATATGGCCCAAATTTATCAAATATCACATGTATGGCCCAAATTAATCACTTATTATCGTTTTAGCCATTAGCATTAAGGGTGATTTCAAAATTTTCACGATCTTAATACCGATTTCACGATCTTAACACTAAAGTGTCGATAATACCATATTTTCTGATTTCACTAACTTTGTGATTTTTAATCCAACTTTTACTACTGTATAGTCATCTAACCCATGAGATATAGTGTGAGATTACACACCTGATTACGGTGAGAACTACACTCTCCCGCTCGTCGATATCTAAACACATATTACGAAGGATTAGAACACTAAAATTTAATGTTAAACTATTCTAATATTGAGCGATCTAAATCTTACCCTCGGAATCTCGAACAACCACTATTTGCGATTTCTCTCCGATCAAAGGTTCAGTACCACAAGTAAACAATGGTTCGGGGGTATGTACGACTTCGAATAATTGATTTTCACCGGATGAAGGTCCACAACCCGGTGGAAAATCTCGATTCTGAAACAGTCCTTCTCTTAAACTTGGGGGGATTAATAGAACCACCCCTCTTTCGAATACTATTTACTGCCCTTTTCGTCCCTATTTTGATTGTCTCTATTGACAAAAGATCATTAGTCTTAATAATAAGCTATCGAAATTTCGACTAGAGGTTTTAAAGAATGGGATTAACTTACCACGATTACCCTCGTTCCACAATATGACAATCGAGTGATAATGTCCCCTAAAACAAAATCGGTTAATAAACCATTTATAACCATATGTCGAACAATATGAAAATCCTTAATAATCCCTTACCTCAACACCTTAAATTTGATTTTAACGATCTACGATATTTATGAATACTTGAGTTTTGGCCTTCCATTAAATTTCAATTGATTAAAGTTTGAATAGAAGAAAAAGAATAATTGAAAAAAATAGATGTTTATGGAGAATAGAAGATTCGGCTATAGGGAAAAGTTAAAAGAAATAGTGTTTAGTAACATTCGACCAAGAAGAAAAGAGAATGTTGAAAGTATGTTGAAAAGAAAAATCAAAATGATTAAAGGAAGAAAATGAGGATGAGAGATTTATGATTAAATTTTTTAAACAAAGGAAAACAAGAGATGAAAGTTTGAACAATGGTGCATTCGGCCAAGAGAGAGAGGAGAAGAAAATGTTTTGTTTTTGATGTTTTAGGCACTAAATGGAAACACCAAATGGGCTACTAGAGTGATTAACAAATAAATGACCAAATGGTCAAAAGAATAACCAAAAGAAAACAAGGCAAAGATGGTTTTCCTCCTATCACAAGCACATTCGCCAAGAGGAAAGATGAGAGAAAAGTTTTGTTTTGGGAGAGCAAAAGACCAAAATGAAAAATTCTCTCAAGCTACTAACTTTTCCAAACTTACCACCAAAATTTCAGCTCCTCTTTAGTCCACAAAACCGTCCATGTACATAGCTATCAAGGATCAACTTTTGCCAACCTTTCTTTCCATAGCACATTCCACAATTTAAGCCATTTGTTCCCTTACTTGCCTTATCCTATTGATTCCTTTCCTCAACTTCAATGTTTCCTTAATCCATTTAGCCACCTTACCATAAAAATTAAAAGTCTAACATACCAAAAATAAAGCTTGGCCGACACTTGATAGGAGAAAGCAAAATAAAAGCTTTCAAGTTGCATACTAGGAGATTCAACCTCTCCTCAAACAAACATACATGCGCCAACACCACCTTGCTACTAGCACATCTTATGCTAGTTTTAACACTTAATTTACTTAAACCTCAAAGTCACTTGATCCACTTCAATTAAATACTCCTTACTAAAATTTATTCTAATTCCGAATAGTTCTCAAGTCTTCTCAAGACTATACTAAACATGAAAAATTTTATTATACACAAGTTAAGCACTAAAACATGCATCAATTAAATACTCAAATTTTAGGATGTTACAACTCTACCCTCCTTAAAGAAAATTTCGTCCTCGAAATTTACCTGGGTAAAAGAGATGAGAATATTGTTGTCTAATTGCATCCTCAGGCTCCCACGTAGCTTCCTCCACTCCGTGATTACGCCATAAAACCTTGACCAACGGTACAGTCTTCTTTCTTAACACCTTAACATCTCTGTCTAAGATTCTCACTGGTTCCTCCTCGAAAGACAAATCTGGCCTTAATTCCACTTCTTCTACCGCTACTATGTGCGATGGATCCGATCTATAGCATCTCAGCATAGAAACATGGAAAACACAATGAATCTGACTCAATTTCGGAGGTAAATCAAGTTGATAGGCCACTGGTCCTACACGCTTCAACACACTGTACGGCCCAATGAACCTAGGGCTCAACTTGCCTTTCCTTCCGAATATGAAAATCTTTTTCCACGGTGAAACTTTCAAAAAGACCTGATCTCCCACCGCAAACTCGATATCTTTACGCTTCAGATCCGCATACGACTTTTGTCTATCCAAAGCTTCCTTTAACCGCGCTCGAATCACCTTTACTTTTTCTTCCATCTCTGATATCAATTCAGGACCCAAAAGTTGTCGTTCCCCTAATTCAGTCCAACAAGTAGGAGTACGACATCTACGACCATATAACGCTTCATAGGGTGCCATCTGAATACTGGATTGATAACTGTTGTTATACGCAAACTCTGCCAATGGTAGAAAATCCTCCCAACTACCTCTAAAATCAATCACACAACCTCTTAACATGTCTTCCAAAATCTGGATTACTCTTTCCGACTAACCATCTGACTGAGGGTGAAAAGCTGTACTAAAGTTTAACTTTGTACCCAGAGCCTCATGTAAAGCTTTCCAAAATCATCATGTAAACCGAGGATCCCTGTCCGATATGATAGACACTGGTATCCCATGCAACCTCACAATTTCAGATACATACAGTTTAGCCAACTTCTGCAATGAGTAATCCGTACGAACTGGTAGAAAATGAGCAGCCTTCGTTAATCGATCTACTACCACCTGCATGTAATCTTTCTTAGTAGGTGTTAAGGGTAACCCACTAACAAAATCCATCGTTATCCGCTCCCATTTCCATAATGGAATCTTTACTAGTTGCAACAATCCCGACGGTAATTGATGTTCCGCCTTTACCTGTTGACAAGTCAAACACTTTCCCACAAAATCAGTAACTTCCCATTTTAACTTTGGCCATCAATACTGTTCACGGAGATCCTGATACATCTTATTTCCTCCGCGGTGCATAGCATAAGGGCTACTATGCGCCTCTAGAAGAATTATTTGCCTCAAATCCGAGTCCTCAGGCATACAAACCCTTCCATGAAAACACAGTACACCATCTTTGTTCAAACCAAAATCTCCTATTACACCGCTTTCAGTTTGTTGTATTAAATGACCCAACTTTTCATCGGATAATTGCTTTTCCTTAATTTGTTCCAACCACAGAGGCTTCATCTAAATTTTTGCTAACAAACTGCCATCCTCATACAAACTGAGATGAGCAAACATTTCTCTTAACTCCGATACAACCTTACAACTCAACGCGTCTGCCACAACGCTAGCCTTTCTAGGATGATACTCGATTGAGAAATCATAATCCTTTAACAACTCCACTCATCTTCGTTGTCTTAAATTCAATTCCTTTTGGGTAAGGAGGTACTTAAGACTCTTATGGTCTGTATAAATGATTGACTTCTCACCGTAAAGATAATGTCTCTAAATCTTTAATGCAAACACTACCGCAGCCAACTCCAAATCATGAGTAGGATAATTGACTTCGTACGGCCTCAACTGTCGAGAAGCATAAGCTACCACTTTTCCACTTTGCATCAGTACACATCCTAAACCCGTGTGTGACGCATCACAGTAAACGGTGAACTCTTTTTCGCTCTCGTTGAATCAAGATCGCACTTCCATTAGAATCTTCTTCGCCGAAACTTTCTTGTTGTTTATCACCCCAACATATGGTACTTCCTTCAACAACAACTTAGTTAGGGGTGCAGCAATCAACAAAAACCCCTCAATAAAGCGTCTATAATAACCAGCCAAACCCAAGAAACTTCGGATCTCAGCTACTGACTTTGGCAGTTTCCAATCCAACACAGCCTCTACCTTTCGAGGATCAACTCTTATTCCTTCAGCTGACACTACATGACCCAAGAAAGTCACTTCCTTCAACCAAAATTCACACTTACTGAATTTGGCATAAAGTTGCTTATCTCGCAAAATTTGCAACACAGTGCACAGATGAGAGTCATGCTCTTCTTCATTCCTCGAATATACCAAAATGTCATCTATGAACACTACTACGAACCGGTCTAAATAAGGCTGAAAGACTCGATTCATCATGTCCATAAATGCAGCTGGTGCATTAGTCAAACCAAATGGCATCACTAAAAACTCATAATGTCCATAGCGCGTTCGGAATGCCGTCTTATGAATATCTACCTCTTTCACCTTGAGTTAATGATATCCCGATCTCAAATCAATCTTGGAAAAGACTGAAGCTCTTCTTAATTGATCAAATAGGTCCTCGATTCTCGGCAATGGATACCTATTCTTGATCATCAATTTATTCAATTGTCTATAATCAATGCACATATGCATCAACCCATCCTTCTTCTTGACGAACAAAATCGGTGCTCCCCATAGAGACACACTTGGTCGAATAAATCCTCGATCTAGCAATTCTTGAATTTGAGCTTTAAGCTCCTCTAACTCCTTCGGTGCCATTCTATAAGTAGCAATGGACACCAAAGCAGTTCCGGGTAAAAGCTCAATGCCAAATTATACTTCCCGATCTGGAGGTAGACCCGAAAGTTCTTCGGGAAAGACATCTGGAAATTCTTTCACCATTCTTACACCTTCTACTGATAAATCCTTAGCATACTGATGAATGCTAGGAATGCTCTATTCCCTTTCTGCACCAACTTTTCTGCCTTCAAAACAGATACCACATTTGCCAAAAAGTTTCTTCGTTCGCCTATCATTATTATCTCCTCATCATCCACAGTCCTAATTGACATCCGCTTTTCGGCACAATTCAATTGTGCCCGATGCTTCACCAACCAATCCATGCCCAAAATAAGATCAAACTCACCAAAAGGTAATTCCATCAAGTTTGCTAGAAATACCTCTCTTTGAATCTCTAAGGGCACATCTCTGAATAATTTATTCACTATTACTGACTGTCCTAAAGGACTAATTACCGTCATCTCTCTATCGGTAATCTCAGATCTAATATTTAGGTTTCCGATATAGCACTAGCAACATACGAGTGGGTAGATCTGATATCTATCAAAGCAAAGAATGTACATTAGAAATGAAGAACGTACCAGTTATTACATCAGGTGCATCGCCATCCTCACGACACTTGACAGCATGGACCAATCCTGGCTGTCTCGCCTCAGTGTTACCTCTAACACCATTACCTCGACCCGGTGCACCTTGTCCACGTCCATTACCATTACCACCATGACCGGTCCACGACCTCTTGGTGGTTCTTTGAAATACCTCTAGTGGTCGAGCCTCGTGGTTACGAGCTTCTGAGTCATTTCAAATTGTCGAGGACAATTCTTAAACCGATGATCCTTGGATCCACATTTAAAACAGCTCCAGTTTTCCTCCAACATTCTCCGGATGTCGCCTACCATAGTCGCACATTCTCGAATCGATTGGTAGTCACAGTGCCCTAACTTGAACTCGCTCATCATTCCGTGGCCTCTTTTGAAACCTTTAGAAGAACCGAATACTTAAAATCCCTCTTGCCTCTTACTTTTTCCCGATTCTGGCATTCTGAATTCTTAGCCTCTTCGGCTATCTTAGCTTTCTATACAAGCGAGGTAAAAGTCCGCACTTGTTGTGGGGCTATCAGTACACGCAACTCATCATTCAGTCCATCCTCAAAGCGTACACAGCGCTCATGATCAGTCTGCACTATAGTACAAGCATAACGACTCAAACGAAGAAATTTTGCCTTGTAGGCTGCCACAGTCTTACTTCCTTGAACCAAATTCAGGAATTCTTTCCTTTGGGCATCTACATAACTTGTTCCGACAAACTTTTCTTGGGAAGCAACTTTAAAGAAATCCCAATTAACCAATGCAGCCTCGGTGCCTTCTCGAACAGTAAGCCACCATTGATACACCTCGTCTCTTAGCAAAGACACGGCTCCTCTCAGTTTCTGCTCAACAGTACACTCCAAATCATCCATAATTCGTTCTACAGCCTCAAGTCAATATTCTGCCACATTCGGAGCTACACCAGAAACACCTCTAAAAACTTCTACACCACTAGACTTGAGTCGTTCCGATATTGATCCGCGAAGTCTTCGCCCGCCTCGCTCCAGCTACTCTTTCTAAGACTCACAACATTGCTTGAGTCAAAGCATTATCCTCATTAGCATGGTCATGAGATCCAATTCGCTCTCGAATGACGCAGGTGCATCCATTTCCAGTATGTGACCCGACGCTTCAGACGCAGCACCTCATCCTCTACCACAGCCACGTCTACCGCGTCCACGACCACGTCCTCTATTGCTCATATTGTCTCGCTTTAATCTGATTATAAGTTTTATGAATCAGAATATTATTTTATTGTTTATTAACAATATTTTATGAGATATAAAAGATAGGGTTGTTTTCGCCATCACATCCTATAGTCTCGATCTCTATCGTTTTTAACACCTAAAACTAGAAGTTCTAGAGTGTTTCTTAAGTCTCATCACAATAATAAACATTTAATAAACAAATACTTACTGAACATACTTACTTGACTTGATGTCGGATGCTCGTCGTGCCATACTACCTTTAAAACATAAAGTTTAGAAATTTAAGTGGTTTTTAAACAAAATCATCGTTGAACCCAAACCACAGCCGAGTTTTGAAACTGGGCTCTGATACCATAAAATGCAACACCCCAAACCTGGCCTATGCATTAAGCCCGAATTTTGGCATGCCACACAAATTTAACGAACATTCAAATCATTTAATGAAGTAGAAATCAAATTTAAAAATGATTAAGAAAATTACTTTAACGAAAAATCGAAGTTCATTGAAAACCATAATTAAAAACACAAGAATTTGTCGTTTGATATATAAAGAAGTATTTGATAAAAACTTTGGACTTATTTAGTCAAAATATTTCATCAAAAATTTTTAAAAGAATTTCCTAAGTTTCTAATTAAGAAAAACTTTTATTTTATACGAGAGTTATAGAAAATATTTAAAAAAAAACTAAATCAATCTAACTTAATAAAACTAAAACATAATAAATCCATCCATATCATAAAATCCATAATTAAAAAGGCCATATTACATCGCCATTAAAAATAGCATTTAATTAAAATCATAAAAGAAGTCTTAAAGTTTTATAAACCACCATTTGTAGTATAGCCTCCCCATGAAGTCATCTCCGACCCAAGTCTCCATCAATTGTTATTACCTGAGAGGGTAAAAAAAAAGGGGTAAGTTACTTAGAACTCAATGTGTAACTCACTTACCATAGTCCACTGGGCCAAGACCATTTAAACATTTATTTGGGCCTAAGCCCATTTCAAAATATAATAATTTAGCATTTAAAAATAATAATGCAAATGATATGCAATTCCCAAAACCAAACCTAGATTTCCATCCGCTACACACCCCTGTACCCAACCAGCACACCTGTGGGGAGCTTTAGTCACCCACCCCGCCAACACACCAAAGTAGGCTTTAAGCCCAATATCATATTTGTGGCAACGGCCATTTAAATAATTGTGGTAGAACCACCGATCTAGATTTCGGGCAACGGCCATTGTGACAGAGTCACCTATCTAGAATTCTGGCATTAAGCCTTTCTTCTCTTCATCATTGATCCCAACCCATGCAATCATGTTTATGCATTACAAAATATTTGTAAAGAAAACCATATTATAATTTATGAATTTTGGCCCATTAAAACACATTTCACATATAGCCCATTTATCCATTATCATAAATGGCCCAATTATCAAATTTCACTTATGGCCCATTTATCGATTATCACATATGGCCCAAATTCTCAATTATCACATATGGCCCAAATTTGCCAAATATCATATATGGCCCAAATTTATCAAATATCACATATGGCCCAAATTTGCCAAATATCACATATATGACCCAAATTTACCAAATATCACATATGGCCCAAATTTATCAAATATCACATATGTGGCCCAAATTTATCAAATATCACATATGGCCCAAATTTGCCAAATATCGCATATGTGGTCCAAATTTATCAAATATCACATATGGCCCAAATTTGCCAAATATCACATATATGGCCCAAATTTATCAAATATCACATATGGCCCAAATTTATCAAATATCACATGTATGGCCCAAATTAATCACTTATTATCATTTTAGCCATTAGCATTAAGGGCGATTTCAAAATTTTCACAATCTTAATACCGATCTCACGATCTTAACACTAAAGTGTTAATAATGCCATATTTTCTGATTTCACCAATTTTGCGATTTTTAATCCAACTTTTACTACTGTATAGTCATCTAACCCATGAGATATAGTGTGAGATTACACACCTTATTACGGTGAGAACTACACTCTCCCGCTCGTCGATATCTAAACACACATTACGAAGGATTAGAACACTAAAATTTAATTTTAAACTATTCTAATATTGAGCGATCTAAATCTTACCCTCAAAATCTCGAACAACCACTATTTGCGATTTCTCTCCGATCAAAGGCTCAGTACCACGAGTAAACAATGGTTCGGGGGTACGTACGACTTCGAATAATTGATTTTCGATGGATGAAGGTCCACAACCCAGTGGAAAATCTCCGATTCCCGAAACAGTCCTTCTCTTAAACTTAGGGAATTAATAAAACCACCCCTCTTCCGAATACTATTTTCTGCCCTTTTCGTCCCTATTTTGATTGTCTCTATTGACAAAAGATCATTAGTCTTAATAATAAGCTATCAAAATTTCGACTAGAGGTTTTAAAGAATGGGATTAACTTACCACGATTACTGTCATTCCACAATATGACAATCGAGCGATAACGTCCCCTAAAACGAAATCGGTTAATAAACCATTTATAACCATATGTCGAACAATATGAAAATCCTTAATAATCCCTTACCTTAGCACCTTAAATTCGATTTCAACGATCTACGATGTTTACAAATACTTGAGTTTTGGCCCTCCACTAAATTTCAGTTGATTAAAGTTTGAATAGAAAAAAAAGAATGATTGAAAAAAGATAGATGCTTATGGAGAATAGAAGATTCGACTATAGAGAAAAGTTAAAAGAAATAGTGTTTAGTAACATTCGGCCAAGAAGAAAAGAGAATGTTAAAGTATGTTGAAAGCAAAAATCAAAATGATGAAAGGAAGAAAATGAGGATGAGAGATTTATGATTAAATTTTTGAAACAAAGGAAGACAAGAGATGAAAGTTTGAACAATGGTGCATTCGGCCAAGAGAGAGAGGAGGAGAAAATGTTTTGTTTTTGATGTTTTAGGCACTAAATGGAAACACCAAATGGGCTACTAGAGTGATTAACAAATAAATGACCAAATGGTCAAAAGAATAACCAAAAGAAAATAAGGCAAAATGGTTTTCCTCCTATCACAAGCACATTTGGCCAAGAGGAAAGATGAGAGAAAAAGTTTTGTTTTTGGGAGAGCAAAAGACCAAAATGAAAAATTCTCTCAAGCTACTAACTTTTCCAAACTTACCACCAAAATTTCGGCTCCCTCTTTAGTCCACAAAATCGTCCATGTACATAGCTATCAAGGATCAACTTTTGCCAACCTTTCTTTCCATAGCACATTCCACAATTTAAGCCATTTGTTCCCCTTACTTGCCTTATCCTATTGATTCCTTTCCTCAACTTCAATGTTTCCTTAATCCATTTAGCCACCTTACCATAAAAATTAAAAGTCTAACATACCAAAAATAAAGCTTGGCCGACACTTGATAGGAGAAAGCAAAAATAAAAGCTTTCAAGTTGCATACTAGGAGATTCGAACCTCTCCCCTCAAACAAACATACATGCGCCAACACCACCTTGCTACTAGCTCATCTTATGCTAGTTTTTAACACTTAATTTACTTAAACCTCAAAGTCACTTGATCCACTTCAATTAAATACTCCTTACTAAAATTTATTCTAATTCCGAATAGTTCTCAAGTCTTCTCAAGACTATACTAAACATGAAAAATTTTATTATACACAAGTTAAGCACTAAAACATGCATCAATTAAATGCTCAAATTTTAGGATGTTACAGATCCCAAATTTGTTTATCAATTTATTCACTTGTGACGTTCATAATGTGGCATACCTAAATCTTGAGTAGATGGTGGATGACTTGTCGTAATTTGATATGTCAAATGAGGCTCTCCATCACAATTAACGAACTCATTCTCAAGAAATTTGGAAGTCTTTTCCGTGTTTTTTCTTAGTTTTAATTTTTTTGATTTAATAAGTGAAATAGTCCATTTTTTGCCACTTTTAAGACCCAAAATGGCCAAATGTGCCATAGGAAAACCTAATGGTTGATTGAGTGTTGTAGGGAGTCATCGAAGGCTCGAATATGAGTGAAAACATCATCTAGAAGTTTTATTGTGATACCAAAGCCAGGAAGCCATGATACCCCTAACAATGTTGAATTGAAAAGGATGGAGGCCATCCACAGTGGTATCGCGATACGTAACTTCTTAGGATTCCCCAAAGTCAAGACTAACATGGGTATCGTGATACCAGACCGTGGGTATCGCGATACCCCTAATGAGAAAAGACAAAAAATGACTGCAGAGGCTGACCTTGTCCAACTTCAACACCAATAAAAAACACACGCTAAGAGGCATTTTGGGCATACATGTTAGTCAAGAAAATGCTAAAATAGACCAAATTTGGCAGAGAGAAAAGGGGGACACTTAACATTAGCTAGTTTTTACATTTTTGTCTTCATCTTTTTGGGTTTAGTTCTTCTTCTCCATTACTTAGGGTTTATTTTCATGTTCATTTCTGGTAGTTAAGTTAGCTGTTACTGTAGTTAGCATTTATTTACTCATTTAACACTTCAAACTTCATTGTATTTACATATTAATGCTAGTTTAATGTTATTCAGATTTCCTTAAGTTTCTCTATTAAAAATTATTCCTTTGGTATTTCCAGTCACTTATATTACCGCCATTGTTGTCTTCTCCAATCTTTTGCAAGAAAGATTGGGTTTTTATTTATTTGCTTTTAGTTTAAGCTAATGTTAGTTTTGTTTAATTCTTTGTTGTTGATGGGTTCAAATATAAGCATGAGTAGCTAAATCCTGAGTTGTTGGTTAATGGAAATGATGGGTAATTGATTTTTGGGTTTAGGGACTAAATCACAAAAATTAGGCTAAATCGAATAAACTTCAAAATCTAGAATTGACGCCCGTAGGAAAAATTAATATAAGTGAGACCGAGAGATGGGATAAACCGGACTAATTTTTCAGAATTGGTAATGTTGAGGCTGATAAGTAAAATTGAACCAATTTAGGAGTAACAATGATTTAGATCCCTAATTCGAAGGTTAACCAACCACAAGGAAATCAACCAATCACTACTTGTTATCGAATTTGTTCACATGGGATGAGCTGGCAAGTACATTCCTCGCCAAATATGTTCCCCCAAGAAAGACTATGAAGCTTTAAATGGACATTAAAAACTTTTTTCAGCTCAAGGGAGAGTCACTCTATGAAGCGTGGGAGCACTTGAAGTTAATGTTACATAAATGTCCCTACCATGGTCTATAAGATTGGTTGCAATTACAAAATTTTTATAATGGGCTAGATGAGAATTTGTACTCTAGTCTTGACGGAGCATCCTCGGGGGCAATCATGTCGAAGACTTATGCTGAAGGTTGCCAATTAATTGAGGATATGATAATGAATTCTTATATGTGGCCAACTGAGCGGTTCACATACTGAGCTAAGCAACCGATCATGAATGCGGTCGACAACGAGGATGTAACACCCCTAACCCGTAACCGTCGCTGGATTAGGGTTAGAAGTGTTACCGGATAGATCAAAAATATTTATAGAATTAATCGTACAACCATTCGTCAATATCAATCATAATGTCCCTTAAGTAGGTCATCGAGACCTTAAGCATGCTTATAAACTGAGTCGGGACTAAACCGAAACACATACGTAATTTCATAAAAATTTGAAACTTTTCTAAAATACAGGGGACACACAGCCGTGGGGGTAGGCCGTGCCTCACCCACGGCTACTGGACACTCCCGTGTGTCCTCCCCGTGGTAGTAAACTGCCAAAATCAACACGGTCACCAAGCACGCCCGTGTGCTAAGGCCGTGTACTAATAGATCGCATATTGCCATTTCTCACACGGCCACCAAGCACGCCCGTGTCAAGGTCGTGTGCAATTTAAGCCATATTCTGCCAATTTACCCACGGTCTTAGGCACGCCCGTGTGCCTAAATCGTGTGATATTATAGGCCCTTTTACAAGGCCAATATGCCACCCATTTTGGGTCTCACCTACAAGCAATACATACCAAGACATAATATGCATAAATGGCAACCAAAACATATCAAATAGTTCACTTCATCCATACATTCAATACCAATTCCATTCATACCAAATTGCAAACTAAATCCTACATCATTTCCAACATTTATCATCCATTTGCTTAACCAAAACTTAGCCATTTCATATGCATCAAAACATACTAAATATATGCTTCATAACTCTTTCATTCAAACATTTATCAACTTAAAAGCTTGCCAACACACATGGCTATGCTCACTTCATAAACATATACACCTATCTAACCTATACATGCCATAATTAGCCATATATATTTTCAAAAGGGTACCAAAATAAGTTTAGTAGTGTGATGATGATCCTTGACAATCCCGAGCCTTCAGTAGCTTCGATGACCTATAAAATAGGGAAAACACACACACAGAGTAATCTTTCCAAAAGCTTAGTAAGTCATATACAAATAAACTTGGCATAAGAAGTAAATATGCAATTTGATGCATTTGCACATCTCATTCACTTATCAATTTATCATGTATATGCTTGATTCATACTTATGACTATATTGGTCACATTTATCAATTCAAAACACATTTGAAGCACATAGCTCATTCATAATCTTCCTTGCATCCCATTCGCATTATCCTATTCAAACATACCTTTCTTCAAATCAAAGTCATATGCATACTTAATGCACATTCAACGTACATGAATCGGATATTCATTAACTTAATTGATCATAGCTCGGATATACCATTCGTATTGCAGACTTGCCCGTTGAACCCTTAGGAACCTAGTAGGATACTCAGAAAGCTCAGAATAGTAGTACAATGCCAACGCCCCAGACGAGGTCTTACATGCACTCGTATATCAATGCCACTGTCCCAGATAGGGTCTTACACGTACAGATCATAACGATGCCAATGTCTTAGACATGGTCTTACACGAGTCAATATGATGCCGTTGTCCCAGACATGGTCTTACTCATAAAGTTCATATTGATGCCTACGTCCTAGACGAGGTCTTTTACATATAATTCATATCGATGCCTACGTCCCAGAAGAGGTCTTACACGAATTTAAAATCAACACCAACGTCTCAGACGTGGTCGTACATGATAAAACAGAATAGATACCTATGTCATGACATGGCTAATCCTATCTATTCCTAGGTTCATACGGGACTTCTCGACTTTATCACTATATCGAACGTATTTCAGAATTCACGCACTTAGCATCTCATCTCATTCATTTTCATCGATAGACATATGAATACATATATTCAATTCACTACAGAAAAGTTTATTTGCATAGTGACTTACCTCGGATTTGGTTTATAGAACAGAAATGGCTACTCGGTTATTTTCGCTTTCCCGCGATCTAAATCTATTTTCCTCGGTTCTTGATCTAAACATATTCAGAATTAACCCTTTTATTCACCATTCCATTCAATTCAATCCATAGACACACGTTTAGGGCTATTTGCAAATTAACCCTCATATTTGCACACTTTAACAATTTAGTCCATTTTACTCAAAACATTAAATTTCACAAGATCAATGCATACACAAGCTTAGCCAAATACATATACATCACATACAAGCCCACATTTTTCATCGAACTTGCAATTTAGTCCTTCAATTTACCATGTTCACAATTTAGCCCTATTTAGCTAAATTCATCAAAACTTCAAGAACAAAGTATGTTCATCTAACTCATATCTTTCATTTGACACCAAAAATCATCAAAAAGGTTAATATAACATCAATGGCATCTCACACAAACATCATCAATACTCAAAATTAGTACATGGGTTTGGTAGCTATCGAAGGAACGATTGCAAAAACGTAGAAATTATCAAAAACTGACTCAACATACCTTAATTAAGCCCTCAAATGGCCACAAAGCCTTTCTTCCCTACTTTATTTGTGTTTTCGGTGGAAAGATGATAACCATAGCAAATTTTATGCTTTTTTTTTATTAATATATGATTTAATAATTCATTTCCAATTTCAACCTTATGACATAAAAACTTTAAAACATATTATACATGGTCATTATTGACCATTTTCATTCCATTATCTCAAGTATTGGCATAATTGCCACATAAAACCTTCATACTTACAAAGACATGGCAATTAAGCATCTTTTCATAAAAACATACAAATTTGTATTTCAATGCAATTCAATCCTTCGCTCGAAGTAAACACACAGACAGACAAATTAGTTCACGAAAATTTACCAAATACTTAGTCACATATCAATGACACAGAAAATAATATCAAAATATTATACGAACTCAGATTTGTGGTCCCGAAACCACTGTTCCTACTAGGGATAAATCGGACTATTATAGAGGATAAGTTCCAACAAATCCTCGAGAGGCTTAACCACCTCAAAATGAGCTCGGTACGGTCGCAAAACCCAAACCAGCCCCTTTTAACCAACTCAAATATAGGGCACGATAGCGAATGCACAAGTTGGGGAAGCCATAATAAAAAAAAAAAATCAAGCAGAGGTAAACTACTTAAGAAATAAGGAATACAACCCGTACTTTAACACCTATAATTTGGGGTGGTGAGATTACCACAACCTTAGGTGGAGAGAAACCAAGAAGGACCTTCCAACCAAGGATTTCCTAGCTTCAATCCACCTAGACCTAACTCTTCGTACCAACTCCCTCAACCATATCGGCCACCTTAGGAGCCCAAGAGGAGACCCAGCTAAAATAGTGACCTCCCAATGCCTATCTAAGTTAGTAAGCTGGAGGAAGAAATGCATTCAGTGAAGAAATTATGTGCCAAATATAAGGTCAATTTGACCAAATCATTAAAGTGTTGCAAAGCAATTTAGCTTCTAGCATCCATAGCAACACCGAGCTTCACCCGAAGAGGGAAGGGAAAGAGCATGCCAAAGCCATTACTCTTAGATCTAAAACAGTCACTAAGGAATCAGTTAGACCCCCTAGTGGAGAGGAGGTAAGAGAGAAGTACCTTAGTATCAACATTCCTAGTGTTGGAGATGGGGTGGAGGAGAGAGTTGAAAAGGGAAAAGAGTCATAGTCGATAGAGCCTACAGAGAGACCAACTACCCAACCTAGTCAAATACCCATTCCTTTCCCAACCCGATTAGAGGAGAGGAAGAGGAAGGACAATGAGGAGTTATTGTGAAACACCCCAAACCCGACCCACAAGCCCTGACCGGATCTGACCTGTTCCTTAAGAAAAACTTAGCTTAATTTCATTTCATCTTCTTATAAAATAAGTCAATTCAAAACCAGGTCAAAATTTTTAACGAGTTGGAAACCAAGTTGCCATTCGAGTTTGTATTTTGTTAGAATCGTTTCTTTCATACTCAAAAGGGTTTGTCAGATTTTAGAGTTCCTTTGAAAAAAAATCGTTAGTTTGATTGAATGATAAAACATTGATGTTGCTTTAAGAAAAATATTTAATTACTTGTTTGTTGACTATCGTATGGAAATAAAATCTAATACGCGAAATTAAGCAGTTAAGTAATGGCCTTATTACATATTAAAAACCAAAATAAATCCTAGAATAACGTACTAAAGAAAACGAAAAAGAGTTCAACCATAAGTAAACCAGAAATTTGCTGAGCATGGCCACCACATAGTCCCCGCCAATTCGTCCACAAAGACTATCGTCCACCGCAAAATGTTAGCCTACGAAGGGTGAGTCAACAGACTCAATATGCAACTACCAACACCGATCCCAACCGATTAAAGCCTTTACTACGAACGTTTTGGGCAAAGCCCATCTTCAATCATAATCGACCATAAGCCCATGTCATAGCATATTAAATCACATATATATATAATTAATGATGCAACCCGAACCCACCTAAATATCCAACCTCTACACACTACCCATACCTGCCAATCACACCAGTGGGGATTACTAAATCGATCATCCATCCGCTACACACCCTCGAAGGCAGTCACTGTAGTCAACTACTCATCGCCCTGAATACGTAGCATAGCCACCGAATAATGTGACAATGTCACCGAATCATAATATTGTGACATGAGTCACCGAATAATGTGGTAAAACCACCAGAACACTTCCCCTTTTCATTGTAACCCTCGTGCCTATGCAACATACATAATATTACAGGTATCATACTATATGTTTAATCCCAAGCCCATAACGAAATTCACATGCGCTCATACAAATAATTGTAAACACTATTAACAGAGTGTTAGATGTAAAGTACCTGAACGGACTGTTCCATTGAATGGTACCCTTAGCCATGATTATTCATAACCTTATTAACATATATTTAATATTATTAATCTATCGGGAAAGGTGTGGGGTTACACACCAGAAAACATGGAGAACGACACTCTCGATCTCACTGACACCCTCACTTGTAGGGATCACCACGATTTGCTTATCCCTTTTCGACGCTGGCCCACAACTCGGTGGCCAATCGCATACGGCTGACACCGCCCGCTTCTTGAATCTAGGGGTAGGAACTGCGCTTCAACACTTAATCAGACTAACTTAATCAGACCCCCTCCTTTGATTGGCTAGGACCCGACTCCGTGAGATTAACTTAATCAGAAAAACTCGATTGAGTGAATGGATCTAAGAACATTCATCTAAATGAATAGAGGCTTACCTAAATCGGCAGAATACCAAAGTTTTTGGCTTTTTCTTCTGGAGTCGATTGTGTACCTACATAATACCATATGAGTAATCGACTAACACTGAGGGTATGGCCTTTGGACGAATAGCATTATCTCCTTACCTTGCCTATTTACATCTCGAAAGCTTTTAGATAACCCCTAACGTTGGCTTCCAAGAAGAGTTATGAATCCAAAACCTTGCATAGATTTGGCCATACACAAAAATACAGGATTAAGCTTCTGATTTAGGCAGACCAAAATAATAGAGAGAGATTTAGACCAAAAGAGATCCCTTACCCCAATACTCACCCGATTTGGCTTACTGACAGCCCTTGGAGATCAATGCAATAGAAGAGAATGGAAGAAGAGTGTAGACGAAAATAAAAGAAGAGAAAAAGAAATGATGGATGGGAGGTTCGGCCAAGGTACTATTCAGCCTTTGATGGAAATCAAGAGAAGAAGAATTAGTGAAGAGACTCAAGGAGGTTCAGCTATGGTCTCAGCAAATAGGAAAGGTTCTTTCGGCTTTTGAGGATGGATGAATCGGTGCAAAGAAGAAGAGAAAAGGTTGGGGTTTGTGTGGTTTCGGCTATGGTGAGAATAGAGGGTATGTTTCGGCTTAGAGGGTTAATGAAGAAGAAAAGGGATAGCTTGCTAAGATGAGAAAAAGTGCACGAATGGTTCTTCACTTTCAGCTTTTGATCAAGAGAGAAAAGAATGCAAGTTTCGGCAAGAAGCACAAATGAAAAGAAAACTTTCGAAAAAGAGAAAATGGCCACACATTCTCCTTATTTCGGCACTTAAAGCCCCTAGCCAATCCACTTCCCTCTTGGCCGAAAATGCCACACCAAGACTCCTTCATTCGGCCAACTCTTTCCCTCCTCTCAAATCCATTCTTTTCCTCCTATTTTTCCTCTTCTCCTCTCATTCAAAAGAGTTTGAATGAGTCAAACTCTTATCTCCCTTCTTAGCCAAAAATTCAAGTGCCTTGACCAAGTCAAATTCTTATCCATTTAGTGTCTAATTGTCGTCCAACTCCTCTCTTGCTTGTGCCAAAAAGGTGATAAAATAATGCTCCAATTGCCGCCCCCATGATTCAAACCCTTGATCTCTGCTCCCCTAATGATGCCACCTCCTTGTATGCTTGGTGGCGTCTCCTTGACACCTTACCTCTGTGCTTGTTATGCTCCCATTCGCCAAAATTACCTATGTAACCTACCCCAGTCGGCTATCCTCCTTTCTAAGCTTCAAAATAGAAATTTTAACCATAGCTCCTAGCTTAACCTAGCCCCTTTCGAGCCTCCCAAACACACCCATACATTCAAGCAACGCATCATACACACAAAAACATGAAATAAATGCAGAACCCCTAAAAATCCGGATGTTACAGTTCTACCCCCTTAAAGAAATTTTAGCCTCAAAATTACCTGGCTAAACTTGGTGAGGGTATTGCTGTCGCAGTGCTTCCTTCGGCTCCCACGAAGCTTCTTCCTATCCATGGTTTCGCCATAACACCTTGACTAGAGGAACTGATTTCCTCCGTAACACCTTCACATCCCATTCCAAAATCTGAATCGGCTCTTCCTCGTAGGACAAATCTAGTCTTAATTCCACTTCTTCAACTAGCACTACATGAGATGGATCCGATCGATAATGACGTAACATCAAAATGTAAAACACATCGTACATCTATTTTAATTCTAAAGGCAACTCCAGCTGATACGCCACTGGTCCAACCCGCTTCAAAACCCGATAAGGCCATATAAACATGGGACTCAGCTTACCCTTGTGACCAAATCTCATCACCTTCTTCCATGGTGAAACTTTCAGAAACACCTGATCTCCCACTGCAAACTCTATCTCCTTCTGCTTGAGATCTGCATACGAATTTTGTCTGTCAGATGCCTCCTTCAATCGTGCCCAAATTACCTTAACCTTTTCTTCCGATTCTGCCACAATCTGTGGACCCAAAACATGACGTTCCCTCAATTTTGTCCAACATGTAGGAGTGCGACACTTTCGTCCATACAGTGCTTCATACGGTGCCATTCGAATACTTGCTTGATAGCTATTGTTGTACGTAAACTCCACTAAAGGCAAGAACTCCTCCCAGCTCCCTCTGAAATCTATCACGCAACCCCTCAACATATCCTTTAACACTTGAATTACCCATTCAGACTGGCCGTCTGACTGCAGATGAAATACCGTATTGAAGTCCAACCTGGTGCCTAATGCCTGATGTAGTGCTCTCCAAAATTGAGACGTAAACCTCGGATCCCTATCTGAGATAATCGACACCGGCACCCCGTGCAGCCTCACAATTTCTGCCACATACAACTTTGCCAACCTCTGCAGAGCATAGTCAACCCGCACCGATATGAAATGTGCAGACTTTGTCAATCGATCCACTATCACCCATACCGAATCTTTCTTAGTGGGCGTAAGGGGAAACCCACTAACGAAGTCCATAGTGATTCTCTCCCACTTCCACTGTGGAATCTTTATTGGTTGAAGCAACCCCGAAGGTACTTGGTGTTCAGCTTTAGCCTGCTGACATGTTAAGCACTTCCCTACAAATTCTCAGAACTTCCCATTTCGCACCGTGCCAAGAAAACTAATCCGTAGATCCTCAGATAACTTACTTCCTCCAGATGCATAGCATAGGGGCTACTATGCGATTCGAAGAATTCTCGCCTTAACTTCTCATCCTTCTACATCTGCACCTTGCCCCAAAAATCTGACACTCATCACCGCTTTACACCATAGTCTTCCAATTCTCCATTATGCACTTGCAGTAGCTTAGCACTCAGATCGTCATCTACCAACTGTTTCTCCTTTACCTGACTTAACCACGTCGGCTTCACCTGCAACTCTGCTAGCAAACTTCTATCGTCATAAAGACTAAGATGTACAAACATCGCCCTCAGATTCGACACTACTTTCCGACTTAAGGCATCTGCCACCACATTCTCTTTACCCGAGTGATACTCTATTGAACAGTCGTAGTCTTTCAACAACTCTTCCCAACTTCGTTGTCTCAAATTTAGCTCCTTCTGAGTTAACAAATATTTCAGACTCTTGTGGTCCGTGTAGATCACCGACCTTTTTGTGGTCCGTGTAGATCACCGACCTTTCTCCAAATAGTGCCTCCACACTTTTAGAGTGAATACTACCGCAGCCAACTCCAGGTCATGCGTCGGATAGTTAACCTCATGTGGCCTTAATTGCCGAGACGCATAAGCGACCACCTTCCTGTCTTGCATTAGAACACATCCCAATCCTGTGTGAGAAGCATCACAATACACCACAAAGTCTTTCGCTACTTCAGGCTGAATCAAAATTGGAGCCTCTGTCAATACTCTCTTAAGCTTCTCAAAACTCTCCTGCTGCTTATCCGCCCACACGAAAGGTACCTCCTTTCCCAACAACTTCATCAAAGGTGCTGCTATCGATGAGAACCCTTCAAAAAATATCCTGTAGTAGCCTGCTAACCCTAAGAAATTGCGAACCTCTGCGACAGACTTAGGTTGTTTCCAATCTAGGACCGCCTCAATTTTTTGAGGATCTACCCTTATCCCTTCCACAGATACCACATGTCCCAAAAACGCAACTTCCTTTAACCAGAATTCGCATTTGCTGAACTTGGCATATAACTTCTTTTCCCTTAGAACCTGCAGCACTACCCGGAGATGTTCATCATGCTCTTCCTCAGACTTGGAATATACCAGGATGTCGTCTATAAACACAACGACGAACTGATCCAAGTAGGGTTGAAAAACTCGATTCATCATATCTATGAATGCAGCTGGGGCATTCATCAATCTGAACGGCATTACTAAGAACTCATAATGTCCGTATCTAGTCCGGAAAGCTCGTCTTATGGATATCTGCTTCCTTCACCTTAAGCTGATGATATCCCGACGTTATATCTATTTTTGAAAATACCGCAGCCCCCTTGAGCTGATCAAACAAGTCGTCTATCCTCAGCAACGGGTACTTGTTTTTGATCGTCAGCTTGTTCAACTGTCGGTAATCTATGCACATGCGCATAGTCCCATCCTTCTTTTTCACAAATAAGACCGGTGCTCCCCATGGAGACATACTAGGTCAGATAAACCCATGATCGAGAAACTCTTAGATCTGGGCCTTGAGCTCTACCAACTCCTTTGGTGCCATTCTGTACGGAGCGATAGATACTGGCGCTGTACCTGGCAACAAGTCAATCCCGAACTCCACCTCATGATCCGAAGGCAACCCTGGAAGTTTTTCCGAAAAAACATCCACAAACTCTTTTACCGTCCTGACCTCTTCTACAGCTGCTTCCTTTGCCTCCAGAGCACTGACAAGCATCAGAAAAGCCATACATCCCTTTCTTACCATCTTCTCTGCCTTAAGAGTAGACACTACATTAGACAGGTAATTCCTCCTCTCACCCATCACCACGATCCCATTGTCATCGGAAGTCCTCAACGACATACGCTTAGCAGCACAGTCCACATTCGCACGGTACCTCACTAACCAGTCCATGCCTAAGATTAAGTCAAAATCCCCAAATGGCAGCTCCATTAAGTCAGTCAGAAATTACGCCCCCTGAACTTCTAAAGGCACTTCCCTAAAGAGTTTGTCTACTACTACTGATTGCCCTAAAGGACTAAGTACAATCATCTTTCTAGGGACAGTCTCAAGGTTCACATTCAGAGTTCCAGACACTTCACTAGCGATGTAAGAATGAGTCGACCCCATATCTATTAGAGCAGTAAGGGGTAATCCAAAAATAAAAAACGTACTCGTTATGACGTCAAGTGCGTCACCATCCTCCCTCCGACGAACTGCATACACCAGACCCGGCTATCTCGCCTCCGTGTTACCAACACCTCTGTCCGGTGTCTCGCGACCTCTACCAGAACCATTACCTCTGCCAATCAGACCACGACCCCTCGGCGGCTGCTGTCCACCTCTTTCAGCCCGATTAAAACCATGACCTGCTGGTCGGCTCCTATCTACTTCCACAGGACAGTCCCTAATCATGTGATATTTGGACCCACACTTAAAACATCCCCCTGTCTTCTTCCAACACTCCCCCGGGTGCATCCTTCCACATTGAGCACTTGTACGATACTGACCTCCCACAGCAATCTGCTAACCTCGCGGCCTATTAACCCTAGGTCTTTTCTGGAAATTCCCGGATGACCCTGATGACCCACACTTCTCTTACTCTTACCCTGACCTCTATCCCGATTCTGCCTCTCAGTACGCTTCACCTCCTCGGCTATTTTCTCTTTTTCAACCAATATCGCGAAGTCTCTCTCGCTGTGGAGCTATTAACACCCTCAACTCATCTCAAAGCCCATATTAGAACCGTACGCAATGCTCATAATCGGTCGACATGATTCCTCGGGCATATCGACTCAAACGAAAGAATTTTGCTTCATACTCAGCTACGGATTTGCCCCCTTGTACCAGATTCAAGAATGATTTCCTCTGAGCATACACATAACTTGCTCCTACGTACTTCCCTTGGAACATCGTCTTGAAATACTCCCAATCCATCCGGTCCACCTGGGTACCCTCTCTAACAGTGAGCCACCACTAGTACGCCTCATCCCGAAGTAGTGACACTACCCCTTTCAGTTTTTCCTCAGCCGTGCAGTCCAGGTCATCCATAATCCTTTCGACTGCTTCCAACTAATATTCAGCAACATTTGGTGCCACCCCAAAGACCCCCCTGAACACCTCAGCTCTATTTGCTCGCAGTCGTTCAGGCACTGACTTCTGAGCCCCTCCACCTAGACCTGCTCCAGCAACTCTTTCCAACACTCGCAACATCGCTTGGGATATTGCATCATCCCCTCCGATTTGGTCTTGGAATTCTGCTTCTCCAACCGGTGGTAACGATATTTCATTCCTGGACCCATATCCAGAACCTGCTGGTTCAAACATAGTGATTCTGCCTCTGCCACATCCGCGCGTATTGCGACCACGTCCCCTAGTACTCATATCTACCATCACATCTTATCTGTTTTTACAAGTTTTATACATTAGCTTCTTTTCACTTCTTGTATAAAGAGAAGTTTTATGCAAAGAGAGATTTAATAGTTGTTTTTTGTAGGAGTACACATATACCTAGGGGTTCTTGTCTCTATAGTATGGTTTCCTAATCCTACCATCTAAAGTATCATACATCAGCACATATAAATCAATTTGCACCCAAAGAACTTACCTGGCAGACTTGGGCCGAGCACTCGGGTGCCATACTTTCAAATTAAAATTTTAAAAACCCATTTTTAGTTCAACTTTTGAAAACGTTGTGGGCTTCAAAACCCAAGGCTGAGTGTTTAAACCTGGGCTCTGATACCAAATTGAAACACCCCAAACCCGGCCCACAAGCCCCGACCAGATCTGACATGTTCCTTAAGAAAAACTTAGCTTAATTTCGTTTCATCTTCTTATAAAATAAGTCAATTCAAAACCAGGTCAAAATTTTTAATGAGTTGGAAACCAAGTTGCCAGTCGAATTTGTATTTTGTTAAAATCGTTTCTTTCATACTCAAAAGGGTTTGTCAGATTTTAGAGTTCCTTTGAAAAAAACCGTTAGTTTGATTGAATGATAAAACATTGATGCTGCTTTGAGAAAAATATTTAATTACTTGTTTGTTGATTATCGTATGGAAATAAAATTTAATACGCGAAATTAAGCAGTTAAGTAATGGCCTTATTACATATTAAAAACCAAAATAAATCCCGGAATAACATACTAAAGAAAATGAAAAAGAGTTCAACCATAAGTAAACCCAAAATTTGCTGAGCATGGCCACCACATAGTCCCTACCGACCCGGTCCACAGTACTATGCTTCACCTGCAAAATGTTTGCCCACGAAGGGTGAGTCAACAGACTCAATGTGCAACTACCAACACCGATCCCAACCGATTAAAGCCTTTACTACGAACGTTTTGGGCAAAGCCCATCTTCAATCATAATCGACCATAAGCCCATATCATAGCATATTAAATCACATATATATAATTAATGATGCAACCCGAACCCACCTAAATATCCAACCTCTACACACCACCCGCACCTGCCAATCACACTAGTGGGGATTACTAAATCGACCCTCCATCCGCTACACACCCTCGAAGGTAGTCCCTGCAGTCAACTGCTCATCACCCTTAATACGTGGCATAGCCACCGGATAATGTGACAACGTCACCGAATCATAATATTGTGACATGAGTTACCAAATAATGTGGTAAAACCACCGAAACACTTCCCCTTTTCATTGTAACCCTCGTGCCCATGCAACATACATAATATTGCAGGTATCATACTATATGTTTAATCCCAAGCCCATATCAAAATTCACATGCGTTCATACAAATAATTGTAAACACTATTAACAGAGTGTTAGATGTAACGACTGAATCAATTTGTTCCATTGAATGGTACCCTTAGCCATGATTATTCATAACCTTTTTAACATATATTTAATATTATTAATCTATCAGGAAAGGTGTGGGGTTACACACCTGAAAACACGGAGAACGACACTCTCGATCTCACTGACATCCTCACTTGTAGGGATCACCACGATTTGCTTATCCCTTTCTAATGCTAGCCCACAACCTGGTAGCCAATCACGTACGACTGACACTGCCCGCTTCTTGAATTTAGGGGTAGGAACTGCACTTCCAACCCCCTCCTTTGATGGGCTAGGACCCGAGTCCATTAGATTAACTTAATCAAAAAAACCCGATTGAGTGAATGGATCTAAGAACATTCATCTAAATGAATAGAGGCTTACCTAGATTGGCAGAATACCAAAGTTTTTGGCTTTTGCTTCTAGATTCGATTGTGTACCTATATAATACCATATGAGTAATCGACTAACACTGAGGGTATGGCCTTTGGCCGAATAGCATTATCTTCTTACCTTGCCTGTTTACATCCCGGAAGCTTTTAGATAACCCCTAACGTTGGCTTCCAAGAAGAGTTACGAATCCAAAACCTTGTATAGATTCGGCCATACACAAAACTACAGGATTAAGCCTCTAATTTTGGCAGACCAAAATAATAAAGAGAGATTTAGACCAAAAGAGATCCCTTACCCCAATACTCACCCGATTTTGCTTATTGACAGCCCTTGGAGATCAACGCAATAGAAGAGAATGGAAGAAGAGTGTAGACGAAAATAAAAGAAGAGAACAAGAAACGATGGATAGGAGGTTCGGCCAAGGTACTATTCGGCCTTTGATGGAAAGCAAGAGAAAAAAAATTAGTGAAGAGACTCAAGGAGGTTCGGCTATGGTCTCAGCAAATGGGGAAGGTTCTTTCGGCTTTTGAGGATGGATGAATCGGTGTAAAGAAGAAGAGAAAGGGTTGGGGTTTGTGTGGTTTCGGCTATGGTGAGAGTGGAGGGTATGTTTCGGCTTTTAGAGGGTGAATGAAGAAGAAAAGGGATAGCTTGCTAAGATGAGAAAAAGTGCACGAATGGTTCTTCACTTTCGACTTTTGATCAAGAGAGAAAAGAATA